>LR994599.1:0-2878022 GCA_905187575.2 Celastrina argiolus | reverse complement strand
GAATAGCCAACCATAATCATTAATATTTGCCAACTGGCATCACTGACTAGTCTACGGTCGTGTCATAGACGGCTTTGTTTACGTTTGGGTTAAATTTATCTCGGACGTACTATAGTTGTGATGTGGCCGGGAAGGGGTATAAAAATCATGAACATCGTTTTACCTACGTAATATATAGATTGTCCCATATCTTAGATTGACATGGTCCCAATATTACTAACATTAAGTGTTAGTCGTTTGTTCAAACAGAAGTCTCTTTCGTTCTTATGGATAGCAAGTGGTAATAAGTATATCTAATTAACGATTACAATTTACACAGGTGAAATTGGCACTTTGCTTTACTTGTATTTACGTGACTATTTTCGATTATGAATTGTATAGGGGGAGCTCACCGACTTTTTGTAGGACCGATGATCGTGCAGATTTATCCTCCATATTGTCTGACCGACTTTTGATAACGTACGTAGCGCTATTGCAATTACATAGTATGTTCTATTTTTAACCAACAAAAAGTTAGTAATTTCGTATTATATTTTATACCGAATGTTCCTTGTGTTATGCATTTAAAAATTGCCATCGAGTCGATTACATTATGAACATCGATTGTTTATGGTTATTAAACATTAATTACCAATATTTAAGGTATATGATACTGCTTATCTAAAGACTAGGTAGAATGTAAATAAAAAGCGAAATAAATTTATACTAAACTAGCTGTCCCCGCGACTTCGTTCGCGTGGTTGTCGGAAACACTATCGCGATTATCTTTCGATTGCTCGCGTTGGTTTTTGTTATTATGATCAAAAGGAATAATTCTTTCATACATATTTTTTTAGTAACTTAAACTGTTTATGCAGCGCACGCAACGAAAGTCGTCAAATGTGAATAATTTTCTCCGTTTTTCATTTTTTGATAATACTTTAGGGTGTGCCTCCTATGTCGTCTAAGGTCTACTTTTGACTTTCTATGAGACATTTCTCATTCATCAACCCATTATTAGCCCATAAAATCAGCCTGTATGTTCTCTCTGTCGCCATTTAAGATACCCACATGGGGATGACTCTTACTTCGACGCCCCTAAGATCAGGGATAGTTTCAAAGCGATTGTCAATTGTTCGATGCTTTTTTGCGAGAAAACAGCTAGGAGAAGTTTTACAAATATATAGTCAAGTGCTCAATTACTTGAAATAAAAACATAAAATGATCGTAAAATAATTAAGACTAGTTGTAATGTAGGTAGTGTTAATCGCTTCTTCTCAATTATGAAAACGAACGGCCTAGAAAACTCAGTCCTATTAAAATAAATAATTAAATAGTTTTTTAAAATGTTAGCATTACTTAGTGATGAGTATGGAAACAAGGTCATGTTGTCACGATCATATTGTAGGACACACGTCGCGCCACACTCGCAGACATCTTTTGATAATAATCTTTTTTTTTAAATGGCCCTCGGTAATTTGGAATAAGATAAAATCATAAGATAAAAAAAAAATGTACGTCCTTATTTTTCTTTTTTATGCTTAGTTACGAATTTAAGCGCCTTCAAAGAATCATCAAAATTTGAAAAGCTGTTAATGAAGGTAATCAGGTGGAATAAATAACAAATAAATAGTGTTTGTTTGAGTATTTTAGTTTATTTTCTAGAAAATAAATATAAATTAGGAAAATGTATTTTTTTTTCCTATAGTAAATAGGAAGTTAATATTCAACTTCGATTATTTTTCAATTGGGCTATTATTCTTTTTTATTTTAAGCTTTAAACATGCCCTGTGGTACGAAAGTACTATGTAAAAAATATGAAAACACAATAATTTTATCTTAAGCAGTTACTTAGGGCGTGTTTCGATATATAACTTCCGTTGATCCGTTCCGACATAATTAACGTGATTTATTAACGACAAAATTCAATATTTTTTTATTTCTATTCAGCCAGTATAAATAAACACAACACATCATGGCCGGTTTACTTTTGAATTTCGAAATACTATTTATATAATCTCTTTTAAATTTAACCTAATTGTAAATAAACCGAAAATATCAAAACTTAGATATTCACTTATTGAGTTATTGTGCACATTTATCAACACTTTCACCGGAATATTAAAGGATCACACATCATTATCCAATACATTTCATAACAATTAAATAATAATTAATATATATTTTTAACATCAAATAAAAAAGTTTCACCGTAAAAATACGCCATTTTGCCGACTGTAGAAGTGTAGTAGTCTATTTATTCATAGTCACAAACTATAATTATATTATATAATCATTGTATTGTATTCATCAATAACTAGTTTATGGTTAGCCATAGATGGGTTTGTTTACGTTTGGGTTTAAGTTAAACGGGACGTACTACGTCACAACATCATGTCGTCGGATTCTTGACGTTATGATAACTGGCCAGTATACTGGGTTATAAAGTACTTTCACAGTATTTCGGAACACGTCTACTAGAGATTTTGACATATTCCACACATTTTCTGCCTAAATCTCCGTAAATAATTAAATGTCTCGTGAAAGAAAGGAAATGGTATGAGTGTAGGTAAATGCGGTATTACAGTGTAATTATTTTTTGATATTTAATTTAATATTTTATTATAAGACTTGGTCGTACCCTGCTCCTGTGACTGTATACTTTTTTTGAAATAAATTGCATATTAAGTATATTAAAGGTTTAGTTAAAAACACAGAAAAGCAATTTAAAAAATCAGAACCAAAAAGTGCTAGATTGAAATCAAAAATTGGTATCAGTATTCAAAATTTGTGATTTTTCGGTATTTGGTAGCACATATTATTTTTTTATGACAAAATTAAACATAAGTTTAGTTTAATGATATTAGTTGTTCGATATGCCTATTTATTATTATGCTCGGCAAAAAGAATTTGAATTTATAATTCTTAAGATTATGTTATTAATGGAAAACTAGTTTGAGTTAGCAAATTAAATTTCAAAATGACTTGGTCAGTTATTAAAAAAATCAGTAGGTATTCAAAATTTGTGATTTTTCGGCACATATTATTTTTTTATGACAATATTAACCATAAGTTTAGTTTAATGATATTAGTTGTTCGATACGCCTATGTATTATTGTGATCGGCAAAAATAATTTGATTTTAAAATTCTTAAGTTAACAATGGAAAACTAGTTTGAGTTAGCAAATTAAAGCTTAAAATGATTTAGTCGGTTATTATAAAAAAAAAAATTTGTGAATTAGCCGACTTTCCCAGTTATGTTTGTTAAAGTAAGTTTTTATATTTTCTAAAACTAAATTTATCCGTTTTTTTATTTTATTTAACCCTTCGTATACGAGGTGACTAATCTCATCATACTATACTAGGTGGGGTTTGATATACCCCAAATATAAAAGGTAGTAAAATTTACATAATTGATATTTAAGATTATTAAATAATAATAAATATGTTTTATATCCAATAATAAATTGGATTAAGTAATTGAATTCTTACTTTTCAATAGATTTTTATTAATAAAACTACAAAACTTTACTTTTTCTTCAAACTATTAAGCATTTGCTTGAGTAGTAGAATCTAATGGCATATAGTATTAGACACATAGTATTATTAGGCACAAAGTATTTTTAATTTATAAGTCTACAATATAACTAGTATTAAAACCTAACAATTTGGTAAAAACAAACAATATAAGACAGATCTTAATCACTTAAGTTTCCGCAATCTTGACAGTAAAAATCTGCATGTTCCATACATATGGGCTTATGACATTTACTTTACGGACGTGTCACACGACTTGTGGCTGACGTCGGACTAAATATTTCGCACGGATCGGAGCAGCAATGTTGCATTTGCAGCTACTAAGAAAACCAACTCGCGCGTTTTTTTCGTTTAGAAATTACAACGATTTTTTTTACCGCTGGGGTATGTCATACCCCACCTCGTATACGGAGGGTTAAAAGTAAAAAAAGAATTTAAGTATACTGGACATTATTTTAATTATTCTCTTTATTACTCTCACTAATATAATACAAAATATTTAATTAATTTGAATGCAACTAAAAATACTTGCCTACTTCTTATATAATACGTTATAGATGATAAATATAGATGTATTTGTAAATTTTTATGATTGTGTAGATTGTAAGAATGTTACAAGTTTTGTATATTTTTGTATGATTTGTTGACTTTTTGACATTCCACTCCTGTATAGTTTATGAAACATATCATTATTTTTTTCTAATAAATGTTTATATTAAGAGCGGATTGTTTTTTTTTAAACTTATCGATGATAAGTATATGTCGCAGTCATCTGGTTAAATCTGCAATTTGATTGCATGACTAGCGCGTTCATTGAATGACGACATTTAATTAAATGTACTGAAGGACAACTCGTCAAGTTGTTTAATGTAACGTTCCACGACACGTCATTGAGCAGTCATTGAATATGTTACAGTCATATAATATATTATATTGTATTGATCTACGAAAAGATAATAATACTCTGTTGGTGTTGCTATTTTGTAATTATCACTCCAAAAATTACAGGTATTTCCTACCCTTCCTACTCCAAACATTTAATATTTTTGCTACATTCTGCTGATTAATTGGAAACAAATGATTTATTATTATTATTATTATTATTAATTTTGTCTCTCAAGCACCCCTGAGATCATATTGCCAAAGGGTTTTTGAGGTTCATTACCACTGTCGATCCAGGGCCCTGATTTAAGATGCCATCACTATTTATCGCTTACGAAGAAATAAAACAAAGTAATAATATAATATATGTAATAATAATAATATCTATGTATGCATCACACCACGTCAATGTGGCCCCGTGCTAAGTATCCGAAGAACTTGTGTTACAGGTTTTTCGGAACAACGGCTATATATATTTAATACTTTTTACACTATACACATATTTAAGATTTTTATTATAATATACACAAATTTAATACACATCCATGAATAAGGAACATTGAAAACTTTTTGTTCCCTCGGCGGGATTCGAACCCGCGACCTCTCGCTCGAGCACCTAAACGGTCAACCACTACGCCACGAGGTCGTCAAAAAATGTATGGGACTTGACTCTAAATGAATAGCTAATTTGTATGTAATTTACATACATTTACGCTACGCCAGTGCCCGTGTTTCTACTCTAATGATTAAGTTTCCCTACGCCTCAATTTAGATTTCCCCTTCTCAGGACTTTTTTCCCCTCAAAAATTATTGGCACTAGTGTAGTAAGTAATAATTAAAAAAGTATTTATCGCTTTTTAACCGACTTGCAAAAAGAGGAGGTTCTCAATTTGGTCTGTTTTTTATGTATGTAGTAATGTACACCGATTACTCTAGGTTAATGATCCGATTTGCGTGATTCTTTATTTATTCGCTGCAGAATAGCTGTCATTTGGTCCCATAAAAATTTTACATAGTTTGGCGCTGTAATTTTTATTCTATAAACATCATAATATTATATGAATATCATACGGTAAGACGCTAGCCCACGGTAGAGCTAGGTTTAATCTATGATTTCCCGCAATTTCTCCTTTTAAAGTCTTTCCCCTTTTTCTTTCCCTCTGGGCCCTGATTACCTAGCTTCGAAGCGACCGAAGTTAGGTAATCAGCGGCCTGGACCCTAATTTCCCCTTAAAAGGGGAATTTCCCCTTAAAAGGGGAATTTCCCCTCATTGTGGAAACAGTGGCCAGTGCCCTGGCTCAGGCCACTGGCAGGTTGTAGCGGCGGGAATGAGAGGTTTCTGTTGCTGTTCGTCCGTTAAAATACCAATTGAGTTACTCATAAAATGAAACAAACGTGTTCGATTTTATTGTTTTTATTACATATCCCATTAGAATAGTACTATATTTATTTATTGTACATGCTTAGTGCTTACATCGTCGACGTTCACTCACCGAGCGCCCGGCGGCAGGCCCGGCCGGGCGCTACCAACGTATCTACAATAATACAAAGTAAATGCTGCAGAGGTTCGTTCTACATGCAGGTAAATGCATCCGTGAAGCTCTCTAAGTATCTAGAAGCTTTAGTGCCAATCCCGACGCCCGGTAGAGTTCAATAAACATCATGATATCTCTTTCGTTTCTCCTATGTAAGAGAAGGCATTTGGACAAATGATAAACTGTAACGGGAGTTCATATCACTTGTTAGCGTTAATCGTTTGCTTAATCACATCTAAGCCCTGATTCAAGATGACATCGCTTTATCGCTTACGAACTTCGAAAACAAAAGGAATGGGATTTGACATAACCTTCGCTAAGTGACACGCGAATTCGTATTTTGTTTTCGAACTTCGAATGTGATAATAGCGATGGCGTCTTGATTAATGGCGTCGGAAGAATTGGCACTTAGTCTATGGTAAGTTGTCGATGGTACTGGCTGACCGGCTTGACGTAGCTATGGCGCGTTTGAGCGGGAAACACCCGGGTAAATTATACTTTCAATATGGACGTACGAGTTAATTTATTTAATAATCCTTTAACGGTCAAGCCGATCACGTGGTCAGTGTTAGCCTCCTACGGCTCTCTGATACATCCCGCCTTACAAACAATTTCGATATAAATAATTCAAGCGTAGAGATATGTACAATATTATTTTACAATACGTTATTAAGTACCTATTTACAAATTAGAATTCTTTATACATTATAAAAAGATAACTATACCGATCTATATATCACCGCCAAATCAATAACTACATTCACAATAGGTAATATCAATATATTATATACCTCGCTTCTGATAAAAATATTTACACAACCGATTAGCTTGCAATCTGTCTTTGTCTGGCTGTTGGAAATTTCACACGATAGACAAAGACAGGAATATTTTCGATAAGCAGCTACGCAAATATTTTTATAAATAGCGGGGTACAGGTTTAAATATAATAATATAAATAAAATTACACCTTACAGTCTCTAAATAAAAGTAAGACGTATTAAAAGTATTGCTTCGTTTCGTCACATTTTCCAAAATATCACTTTACAGGGGCTCCGGCCCGAGAGGGCTTCACCCGATCCAATTTTAAAACGTTACCTAAAAATATCCTCACCCGTTCAGTCCTAGCGAGCGTTTAAATTAGATTTTAGAAACTCTAACACGAATTAGACACCACGATTTAAATGAGACATTTATGGACACTCACTATATGCTACGTATCTTTACAATAAAACATTTCCTTACTGACTTACCTCACTAATCTATTAGGCGAGGGGCCCCGATTCTCGGCCTGTCCCGCTCGTGCACGCGTTTAGCGCGCGCTCGAGCGGGACAGACTGACCTTCGAATCTTCGAGTTAAAGAATCGGGGCCCCGATCGTAGTGTTACGATACACTGTTAATGACTTCAAGCGATATCACTACGCTCAATACACATAATTACGGACTAATGTGGGAGAATAGACCCTACACCGAACGGCTACGGTCGATTATTGCACAACTCATGCAGTACGTATCCACGTTACCAATACTCGATCTACGAGGCCGGGAAGAGACTACACGTTCCGGAAACCTGTGACTATGGAACACTACGGCACTACTTCGGCGGCGCGCGGCCATTTTGTTGGCCATAGATTGACCGGGCACTGTCACATGTTCTTTACGAAAAAGTTTTTGTCCCGTCTGGCTTATGGCTACCTATAAATTACGTCACACGGGTTTCATGACCCCTCCCTGCCACACGTTATCACATTTTTACAACTCTTTCCTCTTATCATGCCGTCACAGTTTTATTTTATGCACTTCTTTTAAAATAAGAAAAATCAGTTTTTTTAATATTCAATTTACGATGTGCCGTCACCGAGGTTCAGAGCACCTCCTCGTCAAACATCACATTTGTCGATCCCCCCGTAACGTGTGACGTAATTTATGGATGACTCTTGCCGAATGAAATCCGCGTCCGTCGAGAGCCTTACTGTTACTGGATGAGCGAACTAGAGAACGGCACTCGCGTATCTACAGTTAAGATTTCATTACCACGCTTAGTTCAAAATATAATACACGATACAAGGTGGCGAACGAGTAGCGATCACGCAGGGGCGAGCCACCGGGTCCAGCAGATGGCCGCGAGCCGTCGCCCCCGCGCGCGCCGGGGAAGGATCTCGCGAAAACTACCGGGATACACAATTCAGGATAAATTATACGACACCTCGGGGTTTCTAAAATATTAAGGATAAAATATTGCTTAAACAGTAGTAGTATTGCGAAGTAATAGAAGACCTCGGGTCTAGTAAAAAAGGGGCGACTACAAGAATAAAATATTATGTACAAATACCTAGGACAAATTAATATTTGGCTAAAATACGTTAGGAATACACTCCGAAACGCTACGTCTAAGCGATGTAAATAGGTATAAAAAGTTTAAACGCCGCGGTACTCCGCGGGGCCTCACGCGGCGAGTCAGGAGCGGTGGCGCGCGCGCCCGCTGCGGCGCCGCTTGCGTCGCGCGTCGCGCACGAACACCACGTTGGCCGGGTCGTCGGCCAGCTGCGGGTAGCGCGCCAGCGGGTGCACGTCGCGCGCGGCCCAGCCGTCCACCACCCCGTGGGAGATCAGCTCCTCCTTCTCCTCCTCCGTCCAGGCGCGGCCCTCCCAGCCGGCCGCCACCAGGGCCTTCTCCCTCTCCCAGGCGCGCGCGGCGGCCCGCTTGTGTGCGTGCTTGAGCAGGCGCAGGCGCTCGGCGGCGGGGTCGGCGCCGTAGCGCAGCACGATCACGGCGCCGGCGGACCCGCGCCCCACGGCGTGCACGCGCACCTGGAATGCATAATAATATTGTAAATATTATCTTTAATGTATATTAATCCGCGAAGCAGAAACTTTGGGTACAGTTTAACGAGAAATATCCGAACAAAGGGTCGTAATTTTTCAATTTATACAGTTTTGCTGGACGCTAATACATTAAGTAACGGATAGATGGCACTGATCGCCAATTAGTTCGTGAATGCGTTGCGTTTGATGGGAAAAACTTGTTTAATTTTCAAAAATACAAGAGATTTCGTCTTTTCAAAATTAATTATATAAATAAAATCTGAATTGCGTAACTAGAAACTCAATACGGTTGATATTATGCTATCTCAACTAACCTCCAACCCCTGATCGTTGGTTTCGTCCTGCGACACGTTGAACTTGCCGGACAGTCGTCTCAGCTCCTCCATGTCGTCTCGTATCTTGAGAGAATTGTCCTTGACGAAATAGAACACGTCCTGGTCGTGTATATTGAAGTGGACGTCGAGGAAGTACGAGTTATTGAAGACGGTGGTGATTACGTCCTCTACCACGCTATTCGCTCCGTCGGCGACGCTGATGAAAGCCTTCCCGTCCACTCGCGAGATCAGCACGCCCTCCCCGAAGATGCCACGTTTGTAGGAGACGCGTGGTAGCAGGTTTCGCGTGATAGGCTCCATCTTCAGCAGAGGCGTCGGAACGAACTCTAGATCTGCCAGCTTGTTGTTAACCTGAAAGGAAATGATAACGGTTATCGTCGCATCGATGAGTTGCTACGATAATTAAAAGATACATAAGTGAACCAGACTTACTTTTTCGATGATGCATTGAAGTCCAGACAGCACTCCGAATTCTGGTACCAATTTTGGCGCCGTCACCGAATTGATCGGCTGGAAGATCATGTCCGTTATGTACTTCGCGCCCATCATCTTTGTCAGGTCGTAACCGTAGAGTTGCAGCCAGTTCGCCAAATTGGTCATGTATGGGACTTCCTGGTTCCTATTAATCGGATCGTTGTTTCTAAAGCGATAAATGAAAATGTCCGTCGGAAGACTCAGCTTGGAGGCCAGGTGCTCCCAACTCGGCGTCATCCACTGCCCGACAACAGGGTCGTACAGCCTGTTGTCGAGGTACAAGAGATTCGTGTTCGAGTCGATGATTCCTCCTTGGAAGTCTACGGGGAGATAGAAGCCCGGATTCGTGTCTTTCACTGTCTTGCCGAAGGGACTTCGCTTGATCTCTTTTATAATTTCACCGTTCACGTCGAAGACGACGACGGGCGAGCCACTGTGGTCGGTGGCCACGTAGTATCTGCGGTCCTCGGTCTCGATGCAGGTCAGGAACTCTCTCTGGTCATACAGGAATCGAACGGTTTTCTCGCTTTTCGGATAGTGCATGTGCGTGATCAGATTCGGCGATTGGGGGTTTGTGTAGAAGAACTGGGTGACGTTGTCCTTGTCGTCTCTCCAGGCGACAAGGCGGTTTCTGTCATCATATTGATACCACATCTGGAACTTGTCCCGCTCGAACGCGTGCACAAACTGTCCGCGGGCATTGTAGCGGTACTTCTGCTCGCCGCGCCTAATCACGAAACCTCGTCCATCGTAGCTGCTGAACTCTATATCGCCGTACTGAACCACACGGTCGCCGATGTCGTAGCCGAGGTACTTCTTTTCGCCATGCTCGATGACGCCGATGACGTTGCCGTTTTCGTCGTACACGTACTTCCAGTCGTCCTCCGAGCCGACGACCTCCATTAGGTGTCCGTCGTAGTTGTAGCTCACGCGCTCGCTCGACGACGTGTCGCCGATCATCGTCTTCTTCGATTTGATTCGATTTCTCGCGTCGTACTCCAGCTCTAATCGGAAGACGTCGAATGATTTAATGTTCATCAGGATGGTCTTCACTCTGCCGTGGTCGTCGTAGTCGGTGACGGTGAAGTACTGCTTGCTGGTGTCCTGCATGACGGAGCGGTTGAACGTGTTCCTGTAAATCCTCAGGTCGCTCACGCCCTCGAGCATGCCCAGGTTCTGGTTGTACTTCAGCCGCAGCTGCGGCATTTCCTTGCTGTTGATGTTCATGTCTATGGTAGAAAGACGAGCGTTTCCGTCGTACTGGTATTTGAAGTGAGCGTTGTTAAATCCACTCTTGGAGCTGAATTTCATTTTTTCGTCCTTTAGTATGCCAGCGTGATACTTGTACTCCTGCTTCAATTCGTAGTCGGGGTCGGTCGTGACGACGTTTTTCACGAGGTGGCTGTTCTCGTGGTAGACGTAGCGGATGGATGAAGCTCCGGCTAGGATAGTTTCGAGTTTGCCGGAGTTGTCGTAGACGTAGAGAATTTTTCCAGATTGATGAGGGAACACCTTCGAGAGAATGTGGCCGTCGTCGTTGTAAAGAATTTCGTACGGATGTCTGTTCATGGGAGAGAAGTACTGGTACTTGAAGTAGCCTAGGGTGGTCATGAGGGCGAACGTGTGTATGTGGCCTCGGGGAGTGGTCAGATTCTGCAGCGCCCCCGCATCATCGTAATCCAAGAGGTAGTCGCTTCCTCGGGGCGTGGTGACTTTCAGTGGCAGATTTGTGAACATGTCTCTAAATGAATATGCCAGTGACGATCCATCGCCGTACCTTATCTCGTGCAGTCTGCCGGCTCGGTCGTACCCGTAGGTTTCATTGAGACTTCCCCATCGCCAGCTGATGAGTCTATTGAATCTATCGTAGTCGAGCTCCACTTCGGCGAATATGCCATTCCTTGGGCCCCATTTGACCGGTCGAGCCATTCGGTCGTACGTCACGTTTAATAATTCCACCTTATCGTCCATGAACACCGCCACAGTCGAAGTGTCTCTGTCGTATTCCAGCGTCAAAAGATTATCGCCGTTAATCCTCAATTTGCGTCCGATTTGGGCGACGGCTTTGCTGCTTTTACCTTTGTTGGATTGCAAGCGTCGCAGGAAGTACCGCCATTCAAATCTGTTGGCTAGATCGCCGCCCACTTCCGTTCGCTGTTTTGCTGGAACGGGATAACTTTCGCCTAGGATCGGATCTATTTCGGACAGGATCGTGTAGGGGACGGCGTCGGTCGATATCATGTGTCCCCACGGCATGCTAGTCGAGATGCTGCCATCCGTCGAGATTATCGTTTTCGTCTCCGCTTCTCCCACCCTGGTGTTGACCATAGATCCCTTTATGAGAATCGAAACCGGTTTTCTATTATTTTCGCTCACGAGCACTGTGGCACCCTTGATGCTGAGGTCGAAAGTCAAGGTGATAATTCGTCCGGTAGGTGTGACCGCGGACGTGAGACGGCCGAATTCGTCGTACTTGTAGATGAAGCTCCGGCCGGTGCTGTCGTACTTGGACTTCAGCAGGCCGCTGGTACCGTAATAATCGAAGGTCACGTTGAAGTTATCAGGTGTCCGGAGCTCCTGCAACATTTTCATTCGGGACATCTTAAGCCTGCACTTCTGTCCCTTGGTATTCTCTATCGAGTTCACCAGGCTGGAGTAGTCTCGTAACAGGAACACCTTGTTGCCCGCGGCGTCAGTCACGGTACTCAGTTTTCCGTTGCTCGTGTTGACCGTGTATGTAAACACATACTTATTTTCACCCGTCAGAATGTTTTTAGTCAGGACATGCTGGCCGAAACGATTGAATATGTAGCTCTCCTGAGTGTCCGGAGAGTATATTTCGTACTCTCTTGCCCCACTCGCGTCCGGAATGCTAGCCATGACGGATCGTATTCTGTAGTTGGCCTGGTCGGCGATGTGGACGATACCGTCGGGGCTCACGGTAACAGCTGATATGGTGTTGAATTTGGAGTTCGAGGCCAGAAAGTGGTCGGCCTCGAAGCAATCGCAGCCCTTCTCCAGGCAGTTGCACTTGGACTCTGCGCCAGCGTACAGCGAGATGCGGCCGTCAGTGGTGATGAGGCGCACGCGATTGATCCGCTGTGAATCGCTCTCGGCCACGTACAGGTTGCCAGCCGATCCGAAGGCGATGCTCTGCGGCATCACGAGTGTGGCATACGTGGCGAGCTCCACGTCAAACCCTACCAGCGGCGACGGGCAGTGCAGTGGTCTGCCGGCGATGACCTTGACCCGGCCGTCCGGTGCCATCTGCAGGATCATGTGGTCATCGATGATGTGCAGGCTGTTGTCCAGCGGGTTAATAGCCAGTTCCGTGGGCCAACGCAGATGCACCTCCTCCACGCTAAGTGTTCCCTCGCAGGGGATGGGCTTCCAGTGCGCGCGGTGCATGTGGTTTCCTATGACCGTTGTGATTATACCGTCTCTATCCACCATACGGATGTTGGTTCCGTCGGCGAAGTAGAGAATGTTGTCGGTGGATACTGCCACGCCTTTCGGGTAGGCGAGCTTCGCGTCTCGGGCGAGGGCTCCGTCGCCGCAGTGGGCCTCGTCCCCGGGCAGGCAGCGCTCGCCGGACCCTACCACGGTCTCCCAGTTGTGCTCGGGGTCGCTGAAGTCGTCGGTGTCGCGGACCTTGATGATCTGATGCGACTCCGGGTCGGAGATGTACAACGTGCCGTCTAGCGGCGACAGCGCCATGTGGTAGCGGTAGGACACGCGGGTGGCGCTGAAACGAAACATACAGCACGTTAGATCACCCTGGTACATAAGACAAGTAAACTTGGACACGTGAAGACACTAAAAGGAAAGCGATTAAAAATAGTAATGTAAAGTCAGATGAGAAAGAGTAGTTGCTCACTTAAGTTTGACGAGCGTGCGCACGGAGCCGTCTGTGAGTATCTTGCGGACGAGGTTGAAGTCGCCCACATATAGGGCTCCATCGGGCGAGGAGACCAATGCCGCCGGCGCCAGGAGCCGCAGGCGCTTCGCCGGGCCTTCACAGCCGGGAGTACACTGAAGTGCGCGCTGGTGCCCGTCACCCATAGTGCTGATGATCACTCGAGGCTTGTGCTTCAGATATATGTTCGTTCCGTCGCCCTTTTGAAGGATACCTGCAAACAGATGAGGCTTCGATGCTTTAGATAGAGATATAAATTATCTTACATTTTTGGCAATAAATAAAAATAGGTCATAAAAATTCAATGATTTGTGCCCAATCACAAGGAATCTTCCTTTTACTATTGCATATGATAATTTATAATTAATTACCCATTGGTATTGTTATCCGATGTAATTGGTAAGAGAACATGCGCAAGACCAACTTTTACGAGTAACATACCTTCGTGGAAGTTGTATCGGTGATGGATATCGAGGTTCCAGCCGCCGACGTCGGAGATGCTCATATCGTGGCCACTCAGCTTGGTCGTCTGAACGTTCCAGATGATGTCCTTACAGTCGGTATACTGGTAGCCCACCTTCACCAGGGCAGTGGTCACCCCGTACACCCTCTGTCGGTATATGTTGAGCCGATTCCACGGGTAAGTGAACTTAATCACGGGATCCGCTTCGAAAGTCTTCTCGAAGAGTATGCCCTCGATGGTTATCCGGAGGTGTATTAGCGCGAGGGTAGGTGGCACCTTCTCCGGAGTCAGTTGAAGCTGGATGGTGGATAAGTACCCGGCGGCTCGCGAGCTGTGGTATACCAGGTTTAACCCTGTCCCCGGTATGTGGAGGCTTTCTTGAATGACCTGAAATTCATAAATAAATTATAACCCGTTAAAGATGCACGATGTACCTATCATAAAAAGTTATTTAATGCATGCAAATTTAGCATGATAAGTTAAATTTTGGTATTATGACAACTTGTTAAACATATAGTTTCCTCAAATTTAGACGGTCCAATTACCAGATGCTATCGCGCGCTTTAGAAAGGAAAAAAAGTAATATGTTACCGAGAAAGCTATGAACGCCGTACCTGAGATTCTGCCAAAATAGCACTTCTGTCGGGACAGGCGCCCTGGAAGCCGTGCTTCCACGTGGCCAGCACAACGGGCTTCATGGTGTCGTAGTCGTGAGCCAGGCAAGCCTGCGGAGGTCCCATGTTGCCCTTGTCGTCAGATGTTGTCATCAGCACCTCGTCAATTATCACAACCTGGGGAGAAAAGAAATAGAGCAAACATTAGTAGTACCGTTGACACGATATGAGTGCAAAACTTATGGTTATATTTTTAATTATTATCACAAAACAAATCATTACATGAATTGCCAAACTGTCGAGCTAATACCAGATCATACGAGTAGTTCAAGTTTTTTTAATATAAATAAAATAGAATGATAGTTTTAACTTTGCTGCAATCTATACTATCAGCGTCAGAGGGAAAAAAAAGGTTTTGAGAACTTCGACAAAGTCACAACAAAAACGACAACGAAGATTATCTACACTATCGACACTAGTAGTAAAAAGAGGAAAGATTCTTTCGTTTACGTTTCGTTATTGTACTCTGTCCGCGCTAATTGATCTCGTTATCAAACGATGTAAGCTGAGAAAAGGCGAAGTCAGCTAGCTTACCTCATTCCACGGCACGAACACAACTTGCGTGGTGCGTTTGAACGGTGCTCGGCCGAAGTGCAGCGTCACCGCGCCGCCGCCGTTCACCAGCAGGTCGAACCAGCCGTCCTCGCGCGTCAGGGTGAAGCCCTCCAGGGGGGTCGACGTGGACACCCTCACCCCCACCAGACCAGTACCCAGTGACGTCACAACCCTCCCCCGAATCACGGCGGACCGGCTGCAATAATGTTTAAGGTATAGCTCGTTTCGAAGTCGGGAATTGGGACAAATGCAGTCATTTCATTTGTCTCAGTCCCTCTTTTTATTCAATCGAACCAAATTTAAATGTGTGTCTAAATACGGTGATATCATGGAAATAATTTTCTGTACATTCGTTGTCTCGAGTAGATACAACCAAGTCTAATCCTCACCAATCGCTTACTACTTTGCCAATGTAAACTACATAACCAAAATTTTGGCTTCCATATCTACGTTGCGTGTTCACAATTCTAGTTAAATACTAATTATAATATACTATAAATAAAAAGCATAACACAAAGTCACAGGACACGGTATAGTACTTATATAGCATGCACATAATATGGTAACACCGGTACAATCTATTTGTGATGAGCGAAACTGATCAATAGGTATTCGGTAGGTGTGAGAGGGTGCAAGTTGGTACAAGGCGCTAATCCATAAATGTTATTGAACATGTACATCATACAGGTAATTTTGTGAATTGGGTTTTAGGATGTAGGATATATTGCTTTCATAACGGGCAATGGGCACACTACCAAATACCTAAATACAGTGGTAGATAAACATGGCAAAACTACACACACTCCTACCTACGTTGGTTCGTCTCTTACCTCGTGTTGAAGTGATTCCAAAACATACTGCGCAGCGGATAGTCGGGAATGAACAAACAATGAGTATCATTAGATACAAGAAATATTAACTTAAGCAGAAGATACACGTTAGACGTTAGTATTAGCAATTTAATCGTTAGAGTACATGCGAGTCCTCGAGTTGTCCCTGCAACGTCGGCTGAAGTCGGCCGTTGAACAAAAATACAGGATAACAAAAAGTGGTCTTATAACTAGAACATGTGGGAGCGACTGGGGCACAACATTGCGAATCTTATATATACATATTTTGTTACGATCTTGATAGAACCCGTGATATGCATCACGAGATTCTACTCTCTAACGGACATCGAACACGGATCTCACCTCTCGTTGAAGGTCTCGTGTTTCGCGTAGTTCTGGAGGCTGCCCTCATCGATGAGGAACTTCATTCGCTCGAAGAAGGAGGCCGTGATGGCCGGGGGTTGCTTGCGGAGCAGAATGTCGGTGGGCTTGGGCGACGACACGCAGAGCTGGCTGCCCTTGCACGCTGCGGACTGACAGCACTCCGGATCCTCGCAGTCCACCAAACCGTCTGAAGACACAGAAAAAAAAATCAAATAAAAAATGAAATTACGAGCCAGAATTTACGAGCAGCCTCGTAGGTAGCATACAAAACACAGTGCACCACATTGCTTCACGGCTACAAAGGTCTAGTGTTCAAAATATCATACTACATTGTTATACCTGTACTCATATACAATGAAATTTGCAGTTTTAATTTTCACAAACTTTTCTCTATCTAGAGAAAAATTGGTTACTTTCAATAACACTATATTATCCGTGTACACTTTAACAGTGTATATGTTTTCTATATCTAAGTTAATATGTCGTCGTATTTATGATTATATTTAATTGCGTCCTGACGTACCTTTATCGTTATCCTTGGAATCGTCGCAGATCTGTTCCTTGAGCGTGGTGCAGTCCGGTCCGTCCCATCCCTCGAAGCACTTGCACTCCCAACGGCCGTCGTTGGCGACCCTGCACTGCCCGTGACCGGCGCAGCCGCGGGGACAACCCTCGAGCGTGCAGTGACGTCCGTTCCAACCCGACACGCAGAGGCAGGTCCCGTTCTTGCACTGTCCGTGGTCGCTGCAGCGCGAGTCGCACAGCTTGGACGTGCAGTACTCGCCCGTCCACCCCGGGTCACACACGCAAGCCTCTCCCACACACCTCCCATGTGGGCCGCAGTCGAGATCGCACACCTCTGTTAAAACATTCAGATTTCAAAACATGTTCTGAATAGTAGATTGTTTAAAAAAATCAATAGAAAGGTTTTACCTTTTGAGCAGTCGTCGCCCGACCATCGCTGGTTACAAGTGCAGGTCTGGGTGTCCACATCGAAATTGCCGTGGCCGGTGCAATCCGGCAAGCATTGCAGGGCGTCCTTGTCCATGGTCGCACAGTCCGAGCCCTTCCATCCCTTTTTGCATACACACGTGCCGTTGATGCAGAAGCCGTGACCGGTGCAAGTCGGGTGGGGGCAGTCGATTTCCTCGCAAAACTTGCCCTTGTACCCTCGGACACAGGAGCACTTCCCGTTGACGCAGTGCCCGTGGCCGTGGCAGTCCGGAACTTCACACTCGTCGTGCCGCAGCGAACACTCCTTGCCCTTCCAGCCGGGGTTGCACTGACATTCCCCGTTGATATACTCCCCGCGTTGGCTACAGAGAACCGGACATACGCCTGGAAGAAAGAAAGATAATTCGACTTTAGACAATTAGTTTTTGACAAATAGACAGTATGCATAGTTATAGTATTTGCAGATAACATACTTTCACTGCAGTCATCTCCTCCAAAGCCGGGTTGGCATTGACAATGTCCCATCAAACATTCCCCTTTGCCGGAGCACCCGTTGGGGCAGTTGTGAGTCATGTCGTCAGCGACCATGGCAATGAACGATATTTCTTGTGGGTCGCCGTCGTCGTTGTAGAGGGACAGGAACCAATGACCTTGTTCCATGTAGTGTGTGACTTCTTTTTCGACGGACGGCTAAAAGTTAAGAAATGGGTGATTAAAAACGTGTTTATACGAGTATATCTCTGAGTTTATATTAAATAAGAATTTCTTAATGTGTGGAGGCACAATGTACACCATGGCGTACAAAAGTTCCATCAAAACCTTTGTCACTGGCAAAACAACCACTATTTTGCAAAACTTCTTTAAATTAAATTAAATTAAATATCATTTAATTCAGGCTGCATAGGCCGCATACTTACATGCGAGGCTCTAGTTGTTCGGGCTTTGAATCCGCTGAGTACTTCCAAAATATGATACTGCGTGTGTGTCGGTAAAGCGTTCCGCCTTGCGTAAACGCCTATCGATGCGCCTCTTGGTATCATGTAATCGAACTTTACGTATGCCGCTTCCGACTGATAGAACTGCATATTCCAATAACTATATGGAGGGATTTCTTTCGATATTTTTTCACCTAGAGTAATTTGTTTAAACGTCGTCCCATCCGGTGGGAAGGACTGGGCGGGGAATGTTCGAGCACCTGAGACAGAAAATATAATGAAATCCGGTGTAACGAGTAAACAATATCAATTGCATAACCAAGCGCGATATGATGGATGAGTCAAAACGATATTGTCACAAACACTCGTGATTATAGCTAACTAGTAACTATAATAAATTCTACAAAGACGAATTACTTAAAAGCACATGCAATTGAATTAAAAACACTTATATCTAGAGATATTGTTATTTTCCATGCGTTTTAGTAAGTTAGACACCAAAAGAGCTCCAAAGATCCGAAATGAATAGTTAATGTGAAGGTTAGTTAATCATTTAAATGCAATTTAAGAGACCTCACCTTCCAATATTAGGATCGGTGGAGGCTTAATTTTTGGACAAACACATTGTGGAACCTCAGTAGTCGAACATATATTAGAATCAGTGGACGACACAGTGGAAACATCGTCTGTTGTAAAATCGCTTACGTTGTTTTCTGTTTGCGTTAATACTTCCGATGATACTTCACTCTCAGATGTCAAAATTGATTCAGTCGTTTCGGTTGTAGCTTCTGAATTATCCATTGTAGTTGTCTCAAGAGTGGACTGTTCTTTTTCGAAATTAGTAGTTTTAGTCGTTTTCTCTATATAGTCCTCGTAAAAGTCGTCTGCAGTATTACCGACCTCACAAACGGGACACGAGCACTCGCAACTACCACCCATGTCTTCTGAATCGGGTGTTCTCGTAATATTCGTTAAAACTTCAGGCTTATTGAAGTTGGTAGGCATAGTTGGTTCACTATCTATAGGAGTTATTTTTACTGTTGGTATTTCGTTTGTATCACCAAATGTGGGTACTGTTACTGTCAATGAATATAAAGGCTTGTATAAATCATTATTCGCATCATCTGCCGAAATGGTTAGATTAATCAAAACGTGTTTTGGATTAGACGTTGTTTCTGTTACTTTAGAGCTAGTGACAACATTTGGAGTCGGATAATCCCCTGGGGTAGTCTTAGTTAAGAAACTAGTTGTGTTATTTAAAACTTCATTGTTATTTATATTTTGCGGTTCTTGCGTTACAAAAACAACATGCTCTAATGGCGCATCAGGCTTGTGAGTAGTAAATGGTATATTAGTTACAGTAGAAGCATCGTTCTCGCTTGATGGTTCCGTTGAGGTTACTGTTGATTCTGTGTCCATCTTCGTCGTAGAAGAGGTAATAGTAGTAGTAGTAGTAGGCAGTGATGTTGCCTTTGAAGCGGTTGTTATTTTGTCACTTTCATATTTATACTTACTAAGATTATTTTCTACCTCATCTGATTCATTATTTGATATGTGCAATTGCTCATTTACTTCATTAAGTCTGGTTAGTAGTTTTAGGTATTGAAGCCGTTGTACACCATAGGAATAAATAGAAGGAAAAGCATCACCTTGCATATCTTCAGGTTCATAAGCTATGTTACTTTTAACTTCGGGGTTTACTTTAGAATGTTCCGGTGGTACTTCTTTATCATAAGTTTTAACTTCTGTCGTTGTAGAAGTTTTTGAATTTTTCTCAGTTGTTGTAACATAAGGTGTTGTATTATTAGGTTTTAATTGCGTTATCACTTTGTGTAGTTTTGTGCTGCTAGTTGTTAAATTATTAATGTTACCAGACCCAATAGTGCTCGACATAGTCGATGAAGAAGCTGTAGCCGTGTCATCTTCTGACGAAGTCGGAGACAGATCCGAAGGCACACCATGCACTAAACTAGTAGACCCCACTGAAGGCGTGGCGATTAAATCATGCATATCTACTGTGGTAGAGTTTGTGATAGAAACAGAAGGTAAAGAAGCATGCTCATCTACGCTTCTACGAGGGCGCGAATGATTTTCCCCTTTACCTGTTGCTGATGACGTCGAAGGTTGTTGCCTCGATAAAGATTTGTTACTCGATTCAAACGCAGCCTTCGATGATAAGAAATTATCATTGTTAGAATCACCGACTAATACTGAACACGGTTTAGCATTTTGATATGACCAGTTGTCGGTAAAGTAGGTAGCTGAAACCAAAATGGGTTGTTTAGATACATTAATAGAATTTCATGAAACTGAAAATATTTTTGATTCTTTACTTAATACAATTACAGGTAAGTTATCGGTTACCTGACATATACGAGGCGATGGACAACAGGAGAACAAATAGTAATATGAAGACTATGGCAGTACACTTCCAGGAACATCTCGACGAGAGGCCTTTCCTGAAGTGGAAGCGTGACGCTGCCGGGGAGAAGTGGGCTGCCCTGAGGTTGTTCCTCACGGGGAGGACGGGCACGGGAGCCCCGAAGGCCGGGTGCCTGTCGCTCCTGTCCATTCTTTCCAGGGTGCTTTTCTCTTGTTTTCCTGGACTACTACACGACGAGTTGGATTTGTAGTCCATAGACGGATTCTTCTGAATGTCCCCTGAAAGCAGGCAGGCACAAAATTGATTATGTGTATCTATCAACGAAGAAATGTATTGTGACTTTTATTGCAACAGATCAGAAGCCTACTCTGAAGTCTAATTAAAATAAATCGACATTGAGATCACACATTCGACAGTTCTCTATCTCTTATCTATTATTTTGAACACGACGCTACGGGTGGTTTGAATAAAATAAATAACTCCCCTCGCCGATTTCGGTGTCGGTAGCCGATTTCATTGAAACCAGGCCAGCTACGCAGGAGGGCAGCTGCCCAAGTATGTACGCAATACACAAAGACACTCTCTCTTCCTTTTTTTAATTATTTATTTAGACTTTTTGCATGCCCATCCGACGCGTGGATCAATTTTCTTGTCAGACAATCAGGTGATCAGCTTGCATTGTCCTTACCAAACTTGAGTCAACATTTGTCGTTGTTCAAACGTGTGAATCGAACCCTCGAACAGGTCGTCTCCGGGTCGAGAGCGAAGCTCTGAACCACTAGACCACGGAGGCGCTATATATGAAATAAAGAAACAAATGGAGTAATCCCTCTGATATCTTAACTTAAAGAAAAGGCAGTACTAGCTGTTGCCCGCGGCTTCTAGAAATACGTGAAAGACTATGTGAATATGAAGAGCATACCTGAAGGAACGTAGAAGTTCCCGGAGGGGGTGCGCACGAGGCACGAGGGCTCGAAGTCGGCCAGGTCCGCCGGGTTGCCGGTGATGCGTCCGTTCAGGCGGGACATGGTGGGGTTCCGCGGGGGCACATCGGGAGGGGGCCTCACTTCCAGTAGACAACCTGCAACCAAACAACCGCGAGTTAGTCGAGAAGAATGGGAGCCAATATTGTGGTTTAAATATTATATCTAAGGTCGCATTTCTACTTTTGGAAAGCGATTTCCAAATGTATAAAATATTAAGTATATGATCGTCATAGTATCAAATCAACACGTGTATTGTATAATATATAACAAAAAAGTGCCCGCATCAACTGCAGACTAACGTATCAGACAAGAAAAGGAAAATTCATAGCTTATACAGTGTGTATATATTTATGTAAGTGGTAAGACTAGTGGATAACATCTTGCTTACAATGTTATTACAATAGCTAAATATATCTACGCCTATATAATTTTAGTATCCCTGTATTTTAATGGAAATGATCTAAACTGCTAAACCCGCTTACGGCTTCACTTCTGATACAAACTTAGTAATATTCTGCGTAATTTAATTCGATACAAAGCCGTTAAGTAAGTCGATTCCCAACTTAGTTTGTACGGAGTTAATGCGAGATAAAATTATCTATTTCTCAGTAGACAAAAGTAGTATTAACATAATTACTGACAGTGTTTATGTAATTTGAGTGTCCTTAAAAAAACTTTATCAATAATATAATTAATTATTTACAAACACGCTTGATGAAAATAGACATATAATTTGAAATACACAAAAATATACAAAATTAAAGAGCCTGTAGCGTACAAGGCTCAAAAGTTAAAAAACGAAATCTACACAGTTAAAAAACTAATCCTAGTTATATTATTAACGCGAAAGCTTGTAAGTATAGGATGGATGTTTGTTTCTCTTTCGCGTAAAAACTACTGAACGGATTTTGATTATATTGACAGACATGGTACTAGTTTACATGCTGGATTAACACAAATGCCACTAAAAAAGTTCCCGAGGGATTTCACGCAATCGGAGCGGCAGGAATCATCAAGTATGAAATAAAATTCAATAAATCATAACAACGTTAGTGAGAATTGAATTAGAGCGGCGGATGGCAGGAACTAGGCTCGGGCGCCCGGAAACCGACGGGGGCATGCAAATGGATCAAAGATTGCGTGTTTCGGCAGTCAGTTAATAAACGAAATACATCGGCGGGCGCGGCGGCCTCTCCCAGCGCTACTTAATGGAAAAACGAAGTGGAAATATCTATATTGAACACATAAGGGACACAAATACTAATTAAAAAGTGAATCGCGTGGAAAAACGGCGTTGAGTTGTAGCGTCCATTTTTTTTAACCTATTTATTATTCATTTCTACTGTTACATTATTAAGATATTATTGAAGTTCTATCGCTTCCGCGATCTAGTGGTTCAGACAAGAAAGATGATCCATGCGTCGGATAGGCATGTAAAAAGTCGGTCCTGCACCTGATTTCCCGCCAGTCGTGTCGGTTATCCCTACCACTGGACTACGAGAGTGAAGAAAGAGAGCGTGCTTCTGTGTATTGCGCACACACTTGGGCACTATAAAATAACTCATGCGTAGCTGGCCCGATTCCAATAAAACCAGCCACCGTCATCGAAATCGGTGTGGGAGGCACTATTATTGAATTTACCTTTTCCTAAATTGTCAGTATTTATCTATTCAAGCTTCTTTTAATTCCAAATTTTAACAATTTTTATTTTAACCTTACTTCTAAGCCCATAAATATTATAGATCAACGTTTTTAGACATTTGTGTCCTTCAATGAACCACGCACGGATCACCAAACACCAATCTCGTTAGCGAATTCAATAAAAGCAATTCCGCTCTATTGCTTCCTAAGCCCGCGCTCTATCTTATTAACATAAATAAGCCAGTTTCGGGCAGAGATTAAACATGGCGATCCGTCACCCCCCCCCTCATCGGAGGCTCTCGAAAAACCGAATCACGATCTCCCAGATCTAATTCGGGAGGACCAGCGCTCCCATTAATACACATGTCAGATGTCCTACAACAAAACGCCGGCCATTTGTTACCGTTGTCGGGAGGAATTATGGTAATCGGCGGAGTGTCTCTATAATGATGGGTAATTAGTGGGGCACTCCCGGGGCACCCGGGGGCACTCCCGAGGCCCCGGGCTGAGAATTCGACACTCGTTAACTGGATGGCCTCAACTTAAACGAGGACGCGATTTTAAATGTCGCCGCGGGATTTGTCTCAACTTTTACGGCTTCGAACGGTTTTAGAGTACCGTAGGGTAAAACGTTACCGAGACCCAACTGTCGATCATCTGTCTGTATATCGGGGCCCTGATTTAGGGCGCGTTTCACCAAGCAATGTTAAAGTTAATCCTTCGTTAAATATCATGTTATCCCTCTCGTATTTCCTGTCATTGAATGAGAAGGTATTTTAACATGGCGTTAACTTTAACATTGCTTGGTGAAACACGCCCTTAAGGTGCCATCGCTATTTATCGCTTACAAAGTTCGAAAACAAAATGTATGGTATTTGACATAAGCTTCGGTAAATGAGCGAATGCGTATGTCATTTAGCGAAGCTTATGCCAATTCCATACTATAATTCAAGATGCCATCGCTGTTTATCACGCATCTTGAATCAGCGGGCTTACTCCCGACACAATCGAGAACCGAATCCGTTCGATATCAGTGGTTTTTCGTATTTTATTTGGTGAATTACTTTGAAACTAATCAGGATAAAGAAAATTATTAGATCGTAACTTTTTGTACTCCCGACCATATAAATCGACTGAGAATCAAAATAAACAAATGTCAATTTATTAGGAAGTACGCGGCATGTTCGTATCTGAATCAAAATCAAATCAGTTTGGAGAGTAAGGCCCCAGGGTCCCGATTGTCGATATTAACCGTGATAGTTATGCAGTTTAAATTGCCACATATAATTATATAACCAATATTAAAACAGAATAAAACAAATATTTGAGTTCTAACCTAAGTATTTATGTGATTTTATGTATGGTAGGAACCCAAAGCGCGCGAGTTCGTCTCGCGCTTGGTCGTTTTTTTACCTTGCCCACAAACTAGGTCGTTTTTTACATAATCCATTAAATCGATTTGCGCCACTGGAACTAGGCTTTGAATAAAATAACCCTGAGGGTGAACGGTGAGCAGTAAAGGCAATTCGGTGTTAGCGAACAGCGGCGGCTTCGTATTACATGAACTGCACAAATGTCGCGGCCGGTGGGACAGACCTTAAGGCAAGTTGTTATCGTCAATTGAAGACATGAATCGATGAAGGTGATATATTGGTGATGACGAAGGTGATATGTCGCAAAAAAATGTTACCCAGAAAATTGAGTTTAAACTTAAACTGTCACTTTTTTTAATTTATGGACGCTTTACACCACGTCAATCTGGCCCTGGGCACACTAATAATCGGGCACATATTTTCTCCTACAGACCGACTTTTAGTATGAAGTGTGCGATGAACTATTGCTGTTATGTTATGTTATATGTATGTATAGTATGTTCAATTTTTCACCTACAAAATGTCGGCCACCGATTTTCGCTGCCCTTACTGCCAACGAAAAAGCACAAATTGATGTATACAGAGTCAACGGTATCGAACAAAACTTTGATGTGATTATCCAATTTTATCGTCCGATTTTATTTACAGTGTTCCTCTATTTCATACCGATGCACATTTATTGGCTCCCCTTTACCATAAAGCGGTATAACAATCACCCCCCCCTCCCCCCCACACCGTGTTCCGGTTCGTTAGTTTTTATATTTCCGAGCATGTGCCCGCGTGCGGCGCGTCATATACCGCTCCACATGTATATGTCTCAGTCATCTGAATGAATCTGCTTATTTGATTGAATGACTAGCGCGGTCATTGAACGCATCAAACAGCGAGTACAGATAGCAATTTGTTGATATATATTTTTATCATTTGGGTAAGTACGCAATTAAAAGGTCTGTAAAAGTATAATTTTCATACAATTATCATTCGATACCATCACTTTAACCCAAAACATGTATTATTGGTTCATGCTTTTGCGGAGCTTTCATACGTTTCTGCTTGGTCTCGTGTTTAACTTCAGTTTCAATATTTGAAGGCCAAAGTTTGTAAGGGTGAGCGAGTGCTTCTTCTTCAGGCATAAACTGCTGGACCAATTTTGATAAAGATTGTTATGTAGGGAGTTCCAGGGCGTTACATATGCTCCTATATATATGGCAAAAAATTAAGTGCTCTAAATACTGGTAAGCCAGCGTAAATTAACGCGAATTCCGAATTAAATAAAAATAATTTTAAGTAATACTGCTATAATTGAACACCTTGAGGCGCCAGCTATTCTCTAAACAGCCCCAATAGGTTGTATCGTTCTGTCCATCACCGGCGATGAAGCCGCTGATTTCTTTCACGATAATGAACAAGCTGTTCGATTGAGAGCATGAAAAGTTTTGATGGGTTTTTTCCAACCGTATTCAATAAGTCCTTTGTAATCCAAAGCGCTCCCGAATTCCAAAGCAGAGTCTTTTAAAGGATTTATTTTACCAATCGAGTTTATTGATCGCGTTTGTCCGCCGTTTACAATGGGCTTTTCTTGCCGATCTCATCCGACTCTCAATACACTTCCGAGTATGAAAAGTTCAGCATAATGGATGAGCGCGATTGTTCCCGTGTGAATGGGGCCTAATTAAAACGAAGTCGCGCCGAAGCCGGACAAACTTCCCGATTGTTCCCGAACTATAAATCGCCGGGAACTCCGCTGTCCTTGAATTGGCCGATGAAATTCCGATGCTGTTTATAATTTTTGTGCGTTACAGTTTGATGGCCTGGCTGGGATCCGGTATGGATGAGAAGAATTGGCTCCCATGCGAGAGGTGTAGATTTCAGCCGAGGGAACAAAATCTTTTCATTTTTGAAGGTCCAAAAAGGGTCACGAATGTGTCCCGCTTCAGAAGGAAGTCCTAGTAGTAGTAGTCCTATGTTGAGGATAGACTGGCGTTCGAAACGATGGTATGCGAATTGGGGCCCCAAAGTTCAAACAGGAAGAATTTACCTCTATGTATTCGTAAGCTTATCGAATGGGCATTTTAGCGGACGCTGTCTTATTACTCATACAAGTCTCGATAACCTTACTAATTGGTTATTACTAATTAGCCTCACTGATCTACGAGTCAATATAACTTTATTTCCTAAGTTCTTAGACGAGTATATCTGGGGGCATGTAAATACCGCGCTAATGTATCACGTCAGACAGCAAACGCCGGGCGATAAGATTACTAGACAAAGGAAGTCCACCCATATCACTACCACTAAATACAAACCTTCATTACTACCCCACGTCCTCGCAAGAGAATCTAACTCTTACTGTACAGCATTAGAGTTCAATTTGCAGTATCGGCTGGCACTCAGTTTCACAATGTCAACTTCTACTTCGTTAAAGGACACTCGGCTTTATTTATGCCGACATACATGCCTTATTTTCCGCGTCCAAGACCGGGGGCAATCGAAACTGGATCGTTTGTTCAACTGAATAGAGTTGATGTTTCTATAAGGCCCGGTTTCATGGTCTCAGCTGCGAAGGAAGTGGAACTTTCACTCAAGCGGGGTAAGGTTTCTTTCGGGTTGTCGCGCGGCGACTTCCGGCGCGATAAGTCGCGGCGCGGGTCGTCACGCGACTACCGCGTGATTTATGTCGCGGGAGGAGATAGGGCGCCGGTGTGGTATGGTAATGCGACAGAGAGCACGCGGACACGTGCTATTTGTCTATGGTTTACATGTAACGCGTGTTAGTGGTGCAAACCACTCGGGGTCGTAGGTAGCAAAAAAGCAAAAAGTAGAACTAAAACATATAACATACTGTGCTATCACGTACATTGCTGATTCTTTTTCTACTAAGTGATGAGACCATAGAAAGAGAGACTAATAGCCAAAAATATTGGTTAAATATCGGCAAACTTTCGCTCGATCAGAGATACCTCAACATAAATATTGGTTAAATATCGGCAAACTTTCGCTCGATCAGAGATACCTCAACATAAATATTGGTTAAATATCGGCAAACTTTCGCTCGATCAGAGATACCTCAACATAAATATTGGTTAAATATCGGCAAACTTTCGCTCGATCAGAGATACCTCAACATAAATATTGGTTAAATATCGGCAAACTTTCGCTCGATCAGAGATACCTCAACATAAATATTGGTTAAATATCGGCAAACTTTCGCTCGATCAGAGATACCTCAACATAAATATTGGTTAAATATCGGCAAACTTTCGCTCGATCAGAGATACCTCAACATAAATATTGGTTAAATATCGGCAAACTTTCGCTCGATCAGAGATACCTCAACATAAATATTGGTTAAATATCGGCAAACTTTCGCTCGATCAGAGATACCTCAACATAAATATTGGTTAAATATCGGCAAACTTTCGCTCGATCAGAGATACCTCAACATAAATATTGGTTAAATATCGGCAAACTTTCGCTCGATCAGAGATACCTCAACATAAATATTGGTTAAATATCGGCAAACTTTCGCTCGATCAGAGATACCTCAACATAAATATTGGTTAAATATCGGCAAACTTTCGCTCGATCAGAGATACCTCAACATAAATATTGGTTAAATATCGGCAAACTTTCGCTCGATCAGAGATACCTCAACATAAATATTGGTTAAATATCGGCAAACTTTCGCTCGATCAGAGATACCTCAACATAAATAAAGGATGTCACCGCATCGACTGCAGACGTGATTGAGGTCCACATTTACACGCGTGCATGTGAGCGTGGGCACGATTAATGATCTACGCCTGGTCGAGTGACAACCAGTTCGATAGGACATACAACACAAACCATTATCTATACAAATATCATCTCAGCTATACAGAATGATGAAGGATCTCTAAAATATTTATAGAAAACCAGATTTAGTGGAATAAAAATAAAACTTAGCAAAAAAATAGAAAAATGTTTTTTAAAAATAAACAAAAATGTTACGCACATGTATTACAGCGACAATAACCATACCACATCACATTTGCTTATAGTCAAGAGACTGATCGTAAATAAAACCATAAAAAAAACATGTATTACAATGTACAAGCTTAATCTTTATAATAAAACAATAGTCAAAATACATCGAGTACATTAAATAAACTTTGCTGGCGGCCATCTTATTCCCAAAAAGCTTCCTTTGTTACTTGTAGGGCCAATGTTAGTAGTAGTGCGCAAGAAATCACAAGCACACGAACACTCACATTTACAATGAGGGATAAATACTGAAGATTAAAAAATAAAACTGAGGTCCGGCGAGTGGCGTCGAAAAAAAAAACAAGTTATTCAAGCTTCTGCATCAGATATTAATTAAAATAAATATTTATTCTGCAATTCTTGAAACTCTTTTATATCTTCAAATATGGAATGTATGAAAGAATTTAATATTTAATTACCGCGCCCTGGCCTTTTGATGACGTAAGTTTATATCAAAAGTTAATTCGCTAAGCTCGCATTGAAAAGAAATTCTAAAAATACAAATTAATTAAGCCTCATTTAATACATTGTATATACTACACAGCTAGAAATTAAATGATGCATACGAATTTACTTTTCCTGGCATGCCTATGCCTCATCATCAAACATTTCAGCACAATCCGTTCAGTGGTTAGAGTTTGGAACGTATCTAACGATACATCTCAAAGCAGAATGAAAAATAAATAAAATATTAAATTGTTCACGATTAAATCAATAAAATACGAAAGAAAAAAAAACGAATTAAAAACCTCCTCATTTTTTGGAAGTCGGTTAAAACATAACAACCTTCATATTTTGGTCACAGACGCTCAAGAAACATTGCCTTCCTACTTCGGTAGGGTAAAAAACGTAGAGATAATATGACAGTCTACAATGGCGTAACTCGTCAATGCTCTAATAGCATTCGGCTCCGGTTTCCGAAACCGGATGCCGGCACCTGACACCTGACAAGACTTCATCTGATGGCTATAAAGGTATTTTTTATTAATTAAGAAGAAATATGGGAAAGAAAATTTTCTTACGGCTAGCTTTTAGCTTTTCAACAGTCTTCTTCTTCTTCTTTTTTTGGCATATGCCTCCCCCTCAATAGGAGTTGCTAGTGTGAGTATGAACAACTTCACGCGAGTCTCGTGCAGATACAAGTTAAATAAAAATTACAGGCTGGTATGTTTTCAACAGTCAATCAGTACTGAATTTCCAGTCCCAGTACAGACATTGACAGCAAAATCTAGATTAAGGGAGCTCCCATCTAGATTTTGCTGTCATGTCATTTGGTACTCTTGTAAACAATAATATAGTAAACGGGATTTTTTCTAATTGTATTTGGTTCCATAAAATAGACACTCAATTTTAAAATTGGTGTCCATTTTATGGTTTAAACCAATTTGCCGCCAGTGTTCAAGTTTAGTCAAGTGTTGTTACGATTGGTTCGAATTAATTTTAATAAGCCAGGAGGCAGATTTCGCCATGCTCCTTAAAAATTGATAGGAATTTAGCGAAATTATATCTCCGACTCAAATAATCCGGATCTTTGCAAATAGTTCTATGTGTATAAAAAAGATAAGCGCTAGTATTTACGCGAAAACCCAAATTTTTTAATAATTATCCTACGACATATGGTATCAAAATGACAGCGAGCGTCTTCGTAATTCGTATTGTAATCGTATGTAGATAATAAAAAAACTAAATAAAAAAAAAAACTCCCGACTTAGCGTGTAATGTAACATTCCTGTCACACCTAACAAACGACCTGATGACCTTGAAGACCTGAACCGATTTCCAACAAACATAGCTAAGAACACTCTTGACTGATTTACCTTTCAAACAAAAAAACCGCATTCAAATCGGATCATTCGTTTGGGTGCTACGATGCCACAGACGGACACATACGTGCTCTCACCGAATAGCAGTCGAATTAGCATTCTTTTGAATTAGAGCACCATTTACACAGACACGTCAAACTTATAACACCCCGTAGTTTTTGCGTCGGGGGTTAAATTTATTTCTTAACAAAATAATGTATTAAGTGAAGTGAATTGAAGTGAATTGAAGTGAAATTAACTGAAGTGAAGTGAAGTGAAATGAAGTGAAGTGAAATGAAGTGAAGTGAAGTGAAAGTAGTTGATAAACTTTAACTTTGATAATTGGTCCTACTTCTCATACAATAGACATAATAAATGGTCCACTTTAAACTACGTATCCAGATACAAACGGTAGCCTAACACTTATTGTTAATTTCCTGAACGTAATCGCTTGCGGCAGACAAATCGCTGATGATCATGATAAACGCTCTAAACTCCTTAGCGCACTAAATCCATTAAATTAATTACTATCATTCAAGTCGGCATTTATTAGTGTCGTTATCGTCCGACGCATCGGCGGGGCACGAGCGGGGCCCCGAGACGAATGCCCCCGTCGCACGAAGGCCCCAAATTGGACGGAGGCAGCGTGACTGATTCCAGCGATTTGAGCTGCCGTACGTGTCGTTGGTGACAATTAGGGGACGGTACCTGATGAATGTGACTTTGAAAGTCGGCGGAGCCCGCGAGCAATAGTCGGTGACCGATTTATGTAGGTGAAGAATAGAACAAGCTGATTGGCATAGTGAACACGTCTTAAAAAAGTCGGAAAACTAATAATATGGAGGAAAATTGTACAAAAAGTAGGCAGTGGCACTTATAATAACGGGTGTAAAAAGAGCAGTCACTATAACTTTGGGATATGATTATACTACCTTTTCTCGTCCTACAATTTTTTTTCATTTTTTTCATTTTACAAAAATTAAAAAAAAAATGTATTTTTGCTTTATTGTTATTTTTGCGACAAAAAAATAAGAAATGGTGAAAAGTTAAAAAAAAAAATTTTAGTTTTTGACAAAAAAAATACATTTCCAAAATGAGGAAAGGTAGTTTAATCTTATCTCAAAGTTATAGTGACTGCTCTTTTTACACACTGTATGTTTGCGAAACTGTACTAGTAAAGTATGCACAAAACAGCATTTTCGGAGTAGACAGCACAGTAGCTAATGGTTTCATTGATTAATTACTCGTTACCAAAATAATATATTTAAGGTTGTTAAAAATCAATTACCGATACTTCGGACATAATAATTTATGTAATGACGTTTAGGCAACCGCAAATAAAAAAAAAACATTCTCTAACTCCTTTCCATGAAAGTATACTACGTGATCAAAATTAAAATATTTTATTTCCAAATGAAAAAGGCTAACCGGTTCAATCCTAACATTCCTAACCCGTTGAGGAGAACCGGCGTAAGAGCGGGACCAACATTAAGCAAATATAATATGGAAAGGGTCGCGTGTTCAGCAATTTCGTTTTATTTCAATTACATTAAGCTAAATTAGTAATTAGTATTTTCAAATTTTTCCGGAATGTGCCTGGAAATCGAAGAAAGCAAAAATAGCCAGTCGAATTGCCAGTATTAGGGTGATACCATTTCTTAGTACTAGGTCGTGTCTCTGTTATATATCTACTTTGTGGTAGTACTAAGTCAGTCAGCAAGCAGGTGACCTTTCAGGTGTGGTCCTCAACCCGCTCCTCGTGGCGATAAGCCTTCATTAGCCTTCGACCTGACTAACTACAAAGATGGACAGATAGCCTGGGATTTAGCTCCCATGAGGACAGAAATCTAGGACCTGTTCAGATAAAACAAAAAACGGTAGCGCCTTATATGTGATTACCTCTGAAGCGCAGTAATTGAGCGCGTTGGTGCTCGCGCGGGAGGTCGCGGGATCAAATCCCGCCGAATTTTGTGTTCCTGGGTCATGGATGTGTAATAAAAATCTTAAATATATTTCTGTCGTCTGGCACCTGTAACACGAGTTCTTCGGATACTTAGGACTAGGCTAGATTGACGTGGTGTGAAGAGTCCATAGAATATTTTATTATATTATGAACTAGCTGACCCGTGCCCACTTCATTGAGCATACAAACCTTTTAAACCTTCCCTGGACTTTAACGAATATTTCAAGACTAAAAAACTCCGAATCGGTTCACCCGTTCTTGAGTTTTAGCGAGACTAACGAACGACTATTATAACGACTAAATAATTAAGATGCAATGTCAAATTAATTCTATTGTTTTTTTTGTTTATGATTAAATTTAATTGGATTTGATGTTTAGGAGATAATTTTGAAAATATAAGCTAGGTTGGATCAGATTTGTTTTACTTTCAAGAAATTCTTCGAACGTCAATAAACTAGATATTTTCACAAATTTTACTACAAACCGAATGCCAACACGAGTTGAAATAACATCGCAATCTTCCTCATACAGCGCCTTACCTAGCTCAGGATAAGCAAAAAAACTTTGTACCGAAATGTTGAGGTCGCGAGCTTTCAGGGGCGTTGAAAATGATAGAGATTGATGATGGCGGCCCCGGGATTGCCCCCGCGTGGCCCCGGATTGGCCCCGAGGTGCCCAAACGCGTGCCCCAAGTGCCTCGTGCCCCCGCGTGCATATATCCAAATTTACCGGTTGACGGACATCTCCTTATGGCCGAGATAGGGCCGCAAACTCATTACCGAGCGGCAGCGGGAGCGAATTGGAGATTACGAAGATTTCATTAACGATAGCGCACCTGGGATAACGCTATTAAGAGGCCGTTAAGTGCGGTCTCATCGCTTAAGCGTTGTTATGCGATAACGGGAAATTAAATTTTGAAAAGCGTTGGTTTTATTTCACCTTTCATACGTTGTAATTTAGACTGTTATTATTAATGAAACATTGGGTAATTTTTTTTAAATATTATATCTGGCAATATCCCGCGAAAAATGATAACCAACCTGCAAGCAAATGAGTGAGTGTACGCATAGTAGTATATGCTTTTGATGCACCTCCCTCCTCCCACACTGCTTATGGGTATTGCGTACACTCGCAAGCAAAATCGTGAAAACACCACCACCACACAAGCAATAATGTTAACACGATCGTGCAAAGCCCCACACCACCATTAACTATTGAAAGCATTGGGAGCTAAATTATAAATGTACTTACTACCAATCCCAACTAGTAATAATTGGAAACTGATTTCTAATCTACCCAGTCTTAGTCTCAGAGCCTGTTTTTACAGCATATTGAGCTTATTTATCTAGACCACTACGTACAAACTAAGTATTTCGAGCGTTGTGGCCTAATCGATAAAGTTCAATTTACAACGAAAGAAAGTTGTGATTCACGATTATATAAACGCACCCTTAGGCTTCTTACCTAATCGGCGAATCGATTGGGTAATTACCTCTTAGATTCTTCCAATAGATAGGGCAGTTGGAGATTAATTAAAGACCGCCTCACACGCTCATCGCGCCCGTGTGTGCTCGCCCTTATTTACTGATACAAGTAATTGGTAATTATAGATTGAGGAAAATAAGGTAAGACGCAGCTTAGGCAGTATGACAATCGACGTACCATATAGCTAATAAATAAAATTAACATTGTTAGCAAACTCTTACGAAACGACTTTAATTATTTTTGTAATATTGTGAATGTAGGCCTGGGAATAGTTGGTGTACAATTTTTTATACCTACGAGTTATAATTTGGATGGAGGTTCAGCAGTCTTTAAAATATAACATGAAGGCAAGAGCAAGGACTGCTTTAAATTCAGGTTTTTTTCATATAGTAGTTATTAGTAATCGAAATTGTTTGTGCCATATTTTATTAGTTCGTGTTATAAGAAACCTATGATTAAACAAAATCTAGTCCTCAATCATAAAAGAAGACTTTATTTCATTGAACTTGAGCACCAACCCATGTCCCCATCGTGATATTGAGATATTGCTTGATACAAATAATAAGTGGCCTGGAAGAAATTGATTTAAAGTAATAAGGCCGGCTTTGTGTGCATGTCTTAATGTAATTGTTGTCTGTATGTTTTTATAATTATTTGTGCATAATAAAGTAAATTTGATTGGATTTGAATAAAATATTATTTTAGACGAAGACATGGTTCCGGAGAGAATTGTTATTACTGAAAATTAAACTCTGCGCTCATACAATACAGGCTATAATATTAATGAGTGATAATACTTTAGTGTGCGTATGGGTCCCGTATATAGGGTTTACTGAGAAGGAACCAGCGCTGAAAGAGGTACTTTTTAAATTATTGTATGCAACAATTTATGATGTTGGGGCATTTCTCTTACAAACATGAAAGTCAAAAGTTTCAGCGCTGATACTTTCACAGTTTACTACACATAGGAGGCACATACACACCCTAAAGTATTATCACTCATGATTTTACACCTGTAGAGTTGAAAATCACACGAGCGTCGAGATTGAAATTTGTCACAGCAAATTCCATATACCACCAGCCTTATAGCCACCGCCGCGCGTGCGGTCGGCCCTTTATTTAATTTAGACACATTTATATCTCATTTGAACACGGTAAAAATATATTTGTCGGGCTGCGGTTTGTTATGAACGTAAACGCGTGGACAACTTAATTACAAAGGACGCCTTTTTAAATAAAATGTCCGGTTTAAAACGTACACGGGATTAATTTGTACAAACAGCCGAAGTTAATGTTATAACATACTAAAAGGTTAGTTTATAAACTAGACGACGAAACCGCCGACGTTTTGAAGCACCTGTCTACACTGTACGGAAGGGTCGCCAACCTTTGGTAGACGCCACAGTGCAAAATGTAGATACAGGATGGCGGACTTGTAAAATAAGCCAGTACCTGGTAGTTGTAACTGCTTCTTTAATAATTTTTTTTTATTATACTATAGCAATATCATAATAATATATAGAAAAAATTATGCTATGGATTTCTGCAAAGTAACGCCTCATTCCATGCTTCATATAATGGCATGTAAATAGGTACTACAAGTAATAATATTCAATAAGCGAAATTGTAATTTTTATTCGATTAATACAGAAAACAAATGAAAAGTTCTTTAATAATTTATTTTAATTATACTATAGCAATATCATAATAATATATTAAAAAAAATTATGCTATGGATTTCTGCAAAATAACGCCTCATTCCATGCTTCATATAATGGCATGTAAATAGGTACTACAAGTAATAATATTCAATATGCGAAATTGTTATTTTTATTTGATATATACAGAAAATAAATGAAAAGATTACGTTTGCATCCAGCGAATTATTTCTTTAGGTATTATAACGGATGTAAAAAGAACACTCACTAAAACTTTGGGATATGATTATACGACCTTTTTTAAAAAAATTAAAAAGTTCTTTTTTGCTTTTTCCTTACTTTTGCGACAAAGAAATAAGAAATGGTAAAAAAATACATTTCCAAAATGAGGAAAGGTAGTATAATTAATCGTATTTCAAAGTTATTGTGACTGTTCTTTTTACACACTGTACGTTGTCCTAGTCGTGATAGCTTTAGGATTGCGGATAGTTCTGGCGTAGTTCGTTGCTCCAGTGATAAAAATTACATTTTGGAACTACATGCTTAAGCATCTAACTAGCCTAAACAAGGTTTATTTCAAAATCTTATATGTTAGCTAGCTTTATAATCTGGTTAGTGGTTAGGCTAGACACGCTTTTAACTTCCTAGCGGAGTGTTCGACAGCGACTGAGAGTCAGATACTTTTTAACTGCCTTTAAGTTTTTACATAAAGATTTAACGGCCACAAACATGAAACGCAAACGTTCCTCGCACCAGTGACAGGCACTCGCCAATACCTGGATTTAGACATTACTACACAGTTATAATATTAAACCAATCAACAAACAGCTCATGATCATTGACAGCTGTGATACAATTGAAGACATGAATTGATGAAGGTGTTATGTAGCAAAATTCTGATTCCGAGAAAATTGAGTTCAAACTGTCACTTAAACATTTTAGAATCCAAATATTAATATTATTTATTATTAAAACACTTTATTGCTCACATATTACACAGAAAATAAACAAACATTACAATAAAAACGATTTTACAAAACGTGGGCAAATATATCCGACTTCATCCATTTACGTCTTCAATTGACATTCGATAATGTTACGAATACGTTAATTGGTTCCGGTTAATTCTCCGCGTTTTATTCTTGTATTAGATTACCTACAATGTTCATTACAAGCACTGTTTAAGTATAAAACTTCTTAGATGGATAGGACCATCTGAAAAAGCGAAATGAAATTTTCCTTAAAGATATTCGCATGACTCAGCTCTCAGATCTTAATCTAAAGATATCGTTTCCTCAATACTCTTGTATGTGCTCGCCCAAAATTCACAAAATGGCTCCTCGCTCGAAATTTATGATAATATATCACGTGTAGTAACAATCGAAACCGTTTCCGACAATCCCCAACAAATATATGCACTACAAAATCTTATGTTATCTATGCAAATTGGTGTTTATTTAATGTGTAATTAATTCATTGTATGAATCAGCCCTTTATAAGCAAACCCTTTATAATCGCGCGCGACTTTGTACATTGTCGCGCGACATAGAGATAGGACCGGCCGCGGGAGGGTTGACGCCAATTGCGGTAAAATCATATCTGCCGCGAAATAAATCAGTAAGTTGCCTGCCTCAGGAGAGCTCGCGTTACACCCCGATTCGTTATCTGCATTCAAAATGGCCGCCGCGAGGAATTGACGTGACGTTGACAGGCGCCGCTGTCAAGATTTTTGTTATTAATTGAGGTTATAAATGGATTTTTTAATAGACGTAAGGGTTTTTTCGTTGGCACATAATGAATATTTAAATTAGTAACTATACACACAAAATACCAGTATTGTATATCGAAACGCGTTGAAAAGACACGTTGAAAAGACATTTTCAATTTATCAAAGGAAACACAATACACGGAAGCTCCCGTTGTATATTGGGCACACTCCATTCAATGTGAATTTAATGTAAAGAAAAAATTAAAATCGACCAAATGAATGTGTAATTTTTCATTTCTTGCTGAATAATTTGCATTTAAGATAGAAACATTATCCCGTTTGATGTACAATATACTAGTGATCGTGTCAGCACAAGAACTTTTTTTTGTCTCGTTCGCTATTAAACAAATGTAGCTCTTTTGGCATATTATTATATTTCACGCGGACAGATTTTAGCCTTGTTTTTGTATGGGACACGTTATCTTTAGTGTATTGTTGATTGAAGCATACCCCATACATCGTTTACATTAAGATTGCCAAATAAAAAATATTTGGTGTAATGTATAAATAGGCGGGAGTCGTTAAAGGATCGAAGGGTCAAGCACTCTTCTGAACAGAACGTACGGACATTAGCGAGGGATCCTTTCTTGGGAGTTTTTTCTGGAACCTCCCGGGCACCGATTAAGGGAATGTCACTTTGATTTATATGCGAGTTTGCAAATACTTTAGGGATGAGAGATGCGAAGGTGTGAAGGGTTGTGTTGTGGGCCTTCAATTCAAACGTAAGTGCTTGTTGCAGAGTGACGAAGCGAAATAAACACAAAGAAACTTGGAGCTGTCCATTCACTTCCTATTCTACTTCTAAGTGTTTGACGCTCGGCTGGCTTTTATGATAAGCATAGTAAACATACAAGAAAGATGATCCATGCGTCTGGCATGTAAAAAGTAGGCTGCTCTTTCACCAGTATTGCCACTATCACACTGGGTTACGAGATTTGCGTAAGAGATCTTATACGTCTGCCACACACTCAACAAGTAATATGGGAAGTAGCGAGGAAAGGAGGCAATGAGCAGCGCTAGGCATAGTGTGACAGGCGTATTATGTATTGCACACTGCATTATAAAACTCCTGTACAGTCTAGTTTCGTCGTAATTAGTCCGGCTACCGATACCGAAATCGGTTGGTTTATTATTGTAATAGATCGTACACTGAACTAAAGAATCGTGACCCACACGCCCGAAAAAGCGGTTGAATTTAAACGTTTTAACGCTGGAAGCATTAGGCTGCGTCCCGGAAAGGCTAATGTTTTCGTAAAAATGAAACTCAACAATGCATGTCCTCTGTTGGCTCGGGGCGGGAATAACACACGGATTCCTCGCGAGTTTTCGCCACAAACTTCTCTAATCGTTGGTCCACTGGCCGCTTGTTAGGGTTCCGTTCCGAAAGGGTAAACGGGACCGTCTGTCCAGCTGTGTGTCACCAGTCTGTATCTCAATCACTGTGATAGACACTTGAAAATTTCACAGACGGTGAATGTTTATTGTCGCTTAAACAAACACTAAAAAAAAAGGGAAATTTGTATTTAAGGGGAGTCCTTTGGGACCCAAAGACTTTGAGAACAAACGTGATGTTTCTGCGTCTTGTACGGATCCCTTCCTGAACTGTCCAACTAGAACTTGGTTTTTAGCTTATTACTACACCCACTACTCCAAAAAATACCCTTCCCACATTACCGCCATAATTTTAACCTCGCGATCCGAGGATTATATATTGTAGCACGTGACCGCTGCGCCGGTTCTGATTCTTTTGTTTCGGATGATTGATACGTCAGGCGGATTCACACATTTGCATCATACAGCATTTAATACCCAATTTATCAAAATATTTGGCTCTGTTTAAATAAAAAGGTGGAATAACACATTTTTGAACGCAAATCCTTGAAAATTATGAGGTACTACCACGAGTGAAATGAAGAGTAATTCAGTGTTGCTACTTTCACAATGTACTCTAGATAGATAGATAGTTCTTTATTTGCTCAAATAAGGTACAATGTTGAGATGTTACAACAAAGGATATTATGTTCATGCTTATTTTGCCTCTCATGAGGCGTGCAAATATTCATATTTTATAGTTAAATTCTATACAATCTATTAACATTATCACCAATTTGTTGTGCACGTTGTACATGTGATATACATTATTGGTGTTGATTTTTGGCAGAGGTTCGCTTCGGAACGATTGTGTATTTCACAGTTGAAGGGACTTGGCGATGATCAGCACTGGCTTAGCGGCCTCAGTGCATCTGCAGCTGCGAATATTGTAGAGCAACCTAGTGCCTGCATCTCAGTCTTTTTACATTGATTCTTCTCCTAACTTTTTAGAGATGTAAGAAAAGGTTTATTTGCATTTTGGTCGCCATTAAACTATTTTTAACCTATTGGTTGGGATTTGGAGTTCCTGAGGGTTTAGTGGACAGGTATCCTGTAGGGCAGCTTGTAGGGTAGTGATATTTTGATTAAATATATAACAATAAAATTGTTATTATAAGATTTTTGTTGCTAAATGATATACAACGCTATGGAAGTACCAGCGCTGTAAGAGGTACTTTTTTAAGTTATGGTATGGGAAAATATAATATGATGTTGAAGCATTTCTCATACAAATATAAAAGTCAAGAAAAGTAAGTCTTTCAGCGCTGGCACTTAAACAGTAAACTCTACATAGGAGGCACATAAACACCCTAAAGTATTATCACTAATTTATTGTCCACCTTGTATATTGATAAATGTTAAGGATAAAATTGTAGATACCTCTACTAAAATCATTTGACGTTTGTAAAAAATGCCAAAATAATTATTTGCATAAATAATGTGTACTGTTTTGTACATATGAAAATATTTAAAAATTCAAATAATCAAATTCCTACTATCACATTTGAATATGCCCATGATAATTTAGAAAATATTAATAAAATACGTAAAATGAAATATTTGTCATAAACGCTGTACTCGTATTACAAGCATATAGTGCCATTCGTTTGAAATTTCAGATTGCTGTTGGAAAGCTGTGTTTATTCAAACATTTTCATTACCCCACATGTTAACAAAAGAATGGAGGTGGTCTGGATAAGGCAAAGGCGTTTGATAAAGATCATTTGAGAAGAAGATAATGAATGCATCGCGCTCAGACACAATGCAGGTGACTGTGGTGGGCCATGTTGCGAAGTGAATATATATTTTCTTATATATTTGTTTATCTTTTCCTGAAATTCTTAAATTTCAGGAAACGCGACAGAGGGAATCCATAGGCAGCAGAGTTTCCTCGGACACTGTTATTATCTGAAACTCATCAACCCGCCTGCCACGCGTGGCGAGTATAGGCAACTACATGAAATACTTTGGAGCTAATGTCCAGTAGTAGCTGAAACGACGACGACTATCTATATATATCTTTTCTTATCTTCTTATATATAAAAATGAATTTCTGTTCGTTAGTCTCGCTAAAATTCGAGAACGACTGAACTTGAAATGTTCGTGGAAGACCAGGGAAGGTTTAAACGGTTTCTGTGCGAAGTGAGCACGGGTCAGCTAATCTTTTCTTATGTTTGTGTATCGCACAGCTCAGCATATATTGTGAGCCCAGTATGAACGTGTACTGCAGTATGACGAGTGCGGGTTTCTGCCGCTGTTCGTGCAGGACTATCAACACTCTCAATAATGGCAACTAATTCGATGCCAAGTTGAACGATGAACAGAGAAAAAAACTAGCATACGTCTGGGCTTTTCATCAGGGGCACATCATTCTCCGCGGGCATAAAATATTGATAACGGAATTTATGAAAACGTAAAAACGAGGGTAACGTATTGATCTACACCCTCACTTGTTACGTTTTGCTTTCGTTAGAATGCTGTGATATGGGACGTGCTCTGAGAAAATACTGGTGTATTCCTGGTCCACCCTGGCATGTCACCTGCGTGTACCACGGGCACTAAAAATTGTACGGGCACTTTTGCCAGTTGTCAAAGTAGTACAGTAAATCATTTATTTTCTCTTAGCCAAGCGTCTGCTCGCCTGATGGAAGACGATTACCACCGTCTATGCAGTTGGAGTTTCAACTGCGTCTCTGGTCTATCCCATAAGCCTTTAACTAGAATGACGAATTAAGCACTCAAAACTCCTCTAGCATAGCTTACTAACCATAAAGCCTACTTACATATATAATGGAGAAAAAAAGAGAGGTTTGTTTGTTTACATTGGATAGGCTTCGAAAGTATTCAACCGATTTCGATGAAACTTGGCAAATATGTAGAGACTAGCTGTGCCCGCGACTTCGTTCGCGTGGTTTTTGAGCGACTTAAACCGTATAACGCTTCGATCCTATTGGTCGCAGCGTAATGTTATATACCCTAAAGCGGAAGGCTTTAGGCTATATAACATCTTTAAATGTACTATACAACAAAAAAAAAAATTCAAATCGGACCAGTAGTTCCTGAGATTAGCGCGTTTAAACAAACAAAATCTTCCGCTTAATAATATTAAGTATAGATTACAAGGACGGATATAGGTTACTTTTACCATGTTAAAATGAACGGTTTTGCTTGTACAAACAAGACGCGGGCAACTATTTGATAAAATCGCTTGAATAATAAAAATTACGTGCAATTTCATGATTCGTTATGTAAAGGTAACAATTTTCAATTTCTCCTTCGAGTTTAATGTTTACGTTACGGCTCGATCGAACGCTCTGTATAACATTAGCATTGTTTGTGGGTTTTTATGGTCCCGCTGGGTGTTCGTGTTCGGACGGGAAAAGTTAGGCCGGATTATATTTTGTATGAATTCTATTTTACTAAACACACAGTAAAACACTTTACGATACGTAACATCGCCATATATTTGTTACTGATTTTTATAAAATACTATAACATCTATACTTAATATTGAAAGGCTGATTTTTTTTGATTGATTAAACGAGTTAATGTCGTGTCAAAAACTACCGTTCGAAAGTAAATTTTGTAAAAATGTCAGATAGCCCATTTATCGAGCAAGGCTATATGGGTGAATTGCTGATGCCTGAAATCTCAGTCTGTCCCGCTCGTGCACGTAAGATTCGGCACGCGTGCGAGCGGGATATATTGATGATCGAATCGAAATTACTTTTTATATTAGAACGCAACTTTATCCACTTCAATTCAAGTGTAAAAAGTTGTGTTTGATTATGATTTGTAAAAAGCATACTCACTCCCGACACAATCGAGAATCGAATCAGTTCTCAACCTCAACGGCTTTTCGTGTTTTATTGGGTGCATTACCTACTTTGAAACTAACCAGGACAAAGACCGACCATATCAATCGACTGACAATCACAATGAACGTCAGTTTACTCGGGAGTACGCGATGAAAATGAAACAAATCGAATCATTTTGGAGGGTAAAGCGATATACTATATATATTTGCGATCCAAAAATGATGTACCGAGTGCAGTTTTTCATCGGAACACGATCGTTACACCACAATAGAGAAGACGCCGGGCAGGTGAGTCCGTCGCATTATCTGCTAGTAATTTATTTCCCCAGCAAATAGGATTAGCAGCGGGCGGCCGAGAACATTTTTTGCACAAAAGGCCCCCCGGCGCAGGGCTATCACTATTTCAAATAATATTCCACAATATGTGTTATACATCAATGTTATTGTGTTATCCGTCCATCGTTGAAATTATTTCGTTTTGGCAATGGAAAAAAGAAAAATTTATGATCAAAAAACTTACTGTGTATTGTATTGTACTTATATGTATAAGTACGTAAAAATATTACCAATGTTTATCAGTAGATACCGGATTATATGCATTTGCATATTCGCATATGTATTTGCATATTTTATGCATTCTCAGCAGTAACAGCATATTTTACCTAAAATCTAGTTATGATGCATATTATCGGTACATTTACAATATTTTTCACCCACCCTGCATTCCGAAATGCGACCAAATTTAATAATAGACACAAAATGTAACGGCCTTTGAATAATAATAGTGATTTTTTACTGCATTTCATAACATACTTTTATGTTGCATATAATCCGGTCTCTACTTATCAGTCTGTCTGTGGGGCAAGTAGGAACAATTGATAACTACGTATTCGTAACGTTATGCAAAATACTTGTATATTTACATCTCCATCGAACAATATCAATCTCTACTTGGAAACGCATTTGACCGATAAAACAACGTTTCGTTTCACTTTTAAAAGTGGACAACTCTATTAATTTTACATAGAACTTTTATTGCTTCTCTTTTTAAACTCATAATATGGATTATAGGAAAACATTATAATCTATATTTTTATAATCTTTACTTTTACGTTTTAAAAAAGAGAAAAAATAAAGTAAAGTCGTCATTTTTAAAAGTGACACGAAACGTTTTTTATCTGTCAAATAGGTTCTCAAGAAGCGGTTGCAATTGAGATTGTTTTATTTGTACGGGCCTAAGACAGCGCACATGTAGCTAACGATCGATAACGTTACGAATACGTAACTGTCCTTGCTCTTAAGTTCTTGGTTACCCCACCAAGTTAAGGCCTTCCACTACCTATGACATTTCTGTCTGTCGAATTAGGTCACGATCCTGTAATAATAGAATTTAAGTTTTGGAGAAATAAATAAATAAAAATTTATAGCTGCTATAATATAATTCGTGGTTACAACTAAACCATTTTTTTCTGCTTTTATATATTTTTTTGGTTTATCGATGAGTTTTAAGTGGTTTTGCGTGCCAGCCCTGTTACAGAAGCGCCGCTTCGGCAGATTTACAAGCAAACCCCGCGCTATACCACGCGTGGGGTAATGCTGGGCTCAGGCTGTCGGCGGACATTATAATTTTATGAACGCTTCACACCACCTCAATCTGGCCCGGTGCTAAGTATTTGAAGAACTTGTGTTACATGTACCAGAGAATGTAAAATATATATAAACCTCTTAAACTGTATAATACATTTTTATTAAATTTATTTTTACTCGGAAACAACGAAAAGTTTTCATCATAATTTGTTTGAAATGCACGGTTCAGCTAGTACCTGTATATATTACGTAACGTGGTCGATTTAACTTACTCAAGCAACACTAGTATACAGTACGATATAATCTAACCGCCTTTATAAATAAACTAGCTGTCCCGTGCCCACTTCGTTAAGCATACAAACCGTTTAAATCTTCCCTGGACTTCCACGAATATTTCAAGACCGAAAATAGCCAAATCGGTTTAGCCGTTCTCGAGTTTTAGCGATACTAACGAACAGCGATTCATTTTCATATATAAGATTGAAAATAAAATGAAACACAAAGGCAAACGTTAATAAAACCGTCTATACACAACATGAAGACATTGTTGTGTAGTGTGTGCATTATGACGACATCAACCTGTGCACATGTTTGCGCTGAAGTCACGGAGTACTCGATCGATCAGTATTGGCGGTGTAATGTCATACTCGGGCAATTCGTTGACACAGCCAGCCCTGAAAATCACCCCCTACCCCCTATCTGACGTCGAATATCCTATCAGGAAAATTTGTATGAAATTTTCCCTGTCATTTTAGAGCGTTATTTATGATTTATTTGCTCCCGACACTGTCAATGGAATTTGAATATTAAAAAATCTCGAAGGAGCTGTGCTTTGTAGGGATAAGTAGCCTATGTGTGGGATAGTATCTGTAGAATTATCTTACAAATCTACTAACAGGGTTTGGTTCAATAAAGTTTTTAAAAATGGATTTGCTACTTTAATCTTGAAGTATCTTTATAAAATACTAAAGATTAATAAATATTAAAAAAAATACTTTTGTCGCTGGTTACTTTAAATCAAGCGACACAGACAAAACATGTACATGACAATATATATTTAATAGTATCACATTCTGCAAAGAAGTCAACTTTTCGGACCTTCAGTAACATAAACTACTGTTAAGGCCACTGAAAACGTTCAAAATATACGTATTTCTCTTTCTCTAAAACGACTTTAAGAATGTTTATGTGCCTCCTGTGTAGAGTTTACTATGGCTGAAAGACTCACTTTTGATTTTCATTAGAAATGCCCCAACATCATAAATTTGCCCATAGAATAATTAAAAAAAAGTAACTGTTTCAGCGCCGTTACTTTCACAGTAAACTCTACGGGACCCATACACACCCTAAAGTATTATCACTCATTAATATTACAGCCTGTAGAATAAGCATCGAAACAGGGCCACAGGGGAACACAAACGAAACGCATGGAACATAATGTTTAGTACATTTATGTAAGAATTTGTGAAGATAATGAATAGGCACGGCGAGGCGTCTTAATTAAATTTACAAAAGATAAAACAGTAATTACGAGACGCGAAATACCTTTTGTGTTCTTTGTGAGAATCGCGATAAAGTAGAAATAACAAGTTCGTTAGGGGTGAAGTGTAAAGGAAAAAATATTAAAGCGAATTTTTAACACGGCGCTTAAAAACAAAATGGCGGCGGTATAATCTGAGCCGGTGGCCTGGAGGTCCGCGACTTAACGCTATTACCTCTAACTACTCCATTTAATCAATTTATTGTATCCACTTTTCCAATGGAGAGCGTTACAGGTTCAATATTTATTGATGGTTGTTCGCAGCGCTCGAGTGAGGAATATTTTGCAAAATATTGTATTTAAAGGGAATTGTGTTTGATTGCTAATTAGGTAAGGCCTAAAGTGTTGCCTGTAGGGAAAATAAAGTTAATATGCAGAATTCAACTTTTGAATAGTTGAATTTAATTTGTAATTAAATCTTACAATAAAAAATTATGCAGTCTTGACAGCAAATGATATCCACATAAACGTCAGTCGTTGATGGCTCCAAAACATAATATTAGAGTATAACATCAAGAAGATGCATTTATATTTCATTGAAAGTTAAACGAGAATTGGGGTTTAGAACCGAAGCATAATCTAAATTGGACCGAAATTAGAATATACGTTCAAAAGAATTACACAATCGTTTGTAATCTTTGCGAACTCATTGGAAAGCCGCAGACGAAAAAAAATAATTCGGCGCAATTTCAATAAAGACACAATTACACGCGCGCGTTGGCGCGAGTGTTACAATTTAATAGAACTTCAAAAGGGCTGATCAGCCACAATTCTATCAGCTTAGCGAGAGCCGTCCATTATGCGTGGAAAAGTGGATATCGCCCTCGCGGGTGCCTCCGGGCGCGCGGCTAGCTCCGCCACTGCTTCACAATATTCCAAGTGACAGTAATGTGGTATCGCGTTCATGATTATGACCCGGATATTGTTTCCACTGTTTGCATGTCGAATATTGTTATTGGTTTTATATTTGTAGGAGATTTTGATTCTTGATATAATTGACTGAGTGTATTGTTGGTTTTCGACTCTTGAGATCGTAGCTTTGAAGGAAGTGTAGTTAAAACTAATCTATTTATGTGTTATATAGAACATAATATTAGTCTGTTTTTTCTATTTTGTTGTTTATTCTATAGTGAGAACGGGATATAGTAATTATTATCTATATATAAGTACTCGAAGTTACTCGCGTACCTACTATAAAAAAAAAACTAATATTTTTCCTATTTTCATTGATTTTGCCTATATGTTATTAAGAGCTTAGAGATCACACCCATTTTCATCAAACTTTATTCACTAGATTTTGCAGAATTACAAAATTTAACATTCATTATAGTACTCATAAATAGAATTTAATAATGGAATTGTAGATTTACGCGGATAAGTTGTTAAAGCAAAACGAGTAACTTCGAAATAATAAAGCGAAAAATAACATAACTGTAACTAGAAAAACTGCGAGCGAACTTTAAAAAAACAATAGCGCGGGCGGCCATATTGCCGTGAGCGGTAAAAGGCGCGAAAATAGCGCCGGGGAAAAGGCTGTATTTATAGTTTCAATTAACGGGCCTCGCATGCCTCTGCCGGCTAAGCGCGTTATCAGAATAAATATTTTTTTTTCTTATTTACACTGCTCCTCATTTAAACAGATTAGCGTAGAAAAACATCCATCAAACACAATTTACAAGCGCTACTGAGTACTGACGTTAATTCTTACTAAAAATTGTTAGAAAGAAATATTATATTTAAAATACGGCGGTGAAAGTACTAAGAATAGGTGAGTAGGTTTAAAACTGAAACCTTCTAAGCAGAGACTCTTGGATCTCCTAATTTTGAAATCCTTGTCGTACCTTAAAAGCAGTGCCCTAGCAGCGCTGTGGCATGTTTAACCCTATGCTAGTTATAGCATAGGGTTAAACATGCCACAGCGCTGCTAGGGCCATCCCAAAGAAAAGATGCTTGTATATCCAGTGATCGGCAGGCTGATTATGTATCTCGCAACAGCAATTCGACATAAATGGTACAGTGTCAAACGTATACACTTGACAGCGATATTGTACACAATTGTACATACAAATAGTTCAATATTAACCTTCAATATATTAAGATATGATATGTTATTTTATGGAAAGGACTCTAAGTAGCCAGTAAATACCTACTAGTCAGAAAGGGTTCAAAATTGAAATTTAAAACGCTCGGTCAGCGATCGCAATCGGGCAGACTCGGCGCCGCAAGCTCATGCAACTATTTATGTACAATTACTAGTCATTGTCCCCTGTCCGGCGGCGATTAGGCACAATGGCTCCAATCCGGGGCTAACGAAGGGACTTCGGCCATTTCCGGAGCACTTCGGCTTAAAGATGTGTAATTTGTGGCTGGCAAATTGCAGCGAAGTTGGCGCGTGTCTTGAAGTTGCGTTTATTAGCGGTCCGCTCGGAAGTTCGTGAATTACGAGATTGGTTCGACTCCTCTTTGACAGCGATGCGCTCTTTGACGTTCAATTTAGCGATTACTTTATTAAAGGGTGTACTATTACGGCTCGCTCGGAGTAAAACAAAACCGTGGGAGTGATCAAAGTCGAGTGATAAAAGTAAATTACAGAGCGCGAACTTAACGCGACAGGAGAAGGTTTTCATTAACGACGTTGTTGTGTTATTATCTAAAATATTTAAAAGTTGCAAAAGGAAAAAGATTGTTAAATTATTTATTGATCCTGCTGGTTAGGTTTAAGCTAAGTTCGTGTCTTAGGAAATCTACCTTTTTAACCCCCGAAGCAAAAACGACGGGGTGTTAGAAGTTTGACGTGTCTGTTTAAATGTGTCTGTCTGTGGCATCGTGGCTAGCAAACGGATGATCCGATTTTAATGCGGTTTTTACTGTTTGAAAGGTATATCAGTCGAGAGTGTTCTTAGCTATGTTTGGTGGAAATCGGTTCAGGTCTTCAAGGTCATCGGGACGTTTGTAAGGTGCGATAGGAATGTTACACGCTAAGTCGGGGGTTTTTAAATTTTTTAATTTTGACGTTGTATTTGCTTTTGATTTTTAGTGTCTTCATCCAGACGATCTATCTACCGTGTCTCATATATTAGTATAGAAAACACGAGGCGCAGAAGCGATGGCAAGCCGTAATGGACGGCTCAATCCATGAAATTGCCACCAGGTCCTGTGACGTCACGTAGTATCGACCGTAATTACGCGACAAAGGCCCTTTGAGCCCGTAATAATAAGGCTGTAAACTCCCGTACGGTGCAGACACGCCGCTGAGTGCTGGCTGAACCCACAGTTACAAGGCACAATTTAAGACCTAAGACCTAGAGAGTTTTGAAAGTGCACCAATTTAGGATACCATAAAGTATCCCAATTTAAAATATCATTATCAGCAGATATCAGATCTTGGGCAATTCTCATTCATCGGCTTATTTGAATCGTCGGCCATCGTACCGCAGGATCTTTGCCTAAGCGTGATATAATGTGAGACAATTTCTCCCGGTTTTTAAAATGCTGATCACGCCTTCGATGAGGTAACATTTGAGTTAACAAGCCATTTTGAAAGCTCTGATAAATATTACTCGCAACAACTTCGCTCACTGAAACTGAACTGAAGAAACGTCGCGCGTTCACCAATGAGCGTTAAGCAGGTCCCGACACAATCGAGAATCAAATCAATTCGATCGTTGAGATCGAACTGATTTGATGATCGGCTTTTGATATTTTATTTGGTGGATTGATTTGAAACTAACCAGGATAAAGAAAATCGTTAGATCGTAACTTTTTGTACTCCCGATCATATCAATCGACTGAGAATCGAAATAAACAAACGCCAATTTATATGGGGAGTAAGCGGCACGATCGAATCTGAATTAAAATCGAATTAGTTTGGATGATTATATTGATATGATTGCTGGATAGCTTTTTTAAATCAAACGTTTGCCGATCGGCGATTTGAGCAAACTTTCAGAAACCGGGGTTCATCTTGAATTGCGTCGAAATTCTGAAATGCCAATCTGAAGTTGCATCACCTGCATTGAAAACTTCAAAAAAATAATTGTTCTCGTTATACACATTATTTTATATAATCAAAAGAAGGACGAGGGCTATGATACCCTTTCAACCACCAAAGTGGTGAAAACTCAAGCGGAAAAAGCGGCACATTATAAAAACATTAGCTACTATCAACACCGACCTTGACGGGAGGTATTAAGTCGATTTTTCACTCGGCGCGTCATTTGGGGATATTTTCAAAGTTTGGGCGGAATTCTCGGGGCGGTGACGAGCCGTTTTCCGCCTAATGGGCGTCGTGGGCCCGAATTCCGTAGAGCCGTTCGCATTAATTATTATATCTTGTCGCCTCACAGTACTACTCCAGCGGAATGGCCTTTTCAGACTATTGTTCGATAGACAAAAAAGACGCATTTGGATTTGATTAGCGAAATTGAGGTGATGAATTTCAAAGAAATTAAAATTTTCCTAGCCCTATTTTCATTCTGTTTCGGTGATTATATGAAAATCAAAAACCTGCAGAACTTGTGAACTTTTAATTGTTATTAACATGGACTGAGTTACGAATAATAATAATATTGTACAAAGGAAATATTTCTTTGTTAACATTAAATAGACTCTGAAAGTACTGGGCTGACTTGATGAAAACACAGACATAGAGAAGAAAATCTACTTCTCTCAATCTATCTTCACACTATGTTCAGCTTGACATAGTGTGAAGAGAAGGACACGTAGAGCATTTTTGTTTTGGCACCTCATATAAATTAGTGTACGCGTCCTTCTGTTCACACTATACTCGGCTTGATATATTAACTATGATTCAACCTGTATAGTAGCAAAATGCACGGTCCCGCGGGATATCTGCTATAGACGTAGCTATAGACTTTAGCATACGTAGTAGACTACAGCAGACGTAGCTATATACTATAGCATAACTACTTATAGTAGCTTGTTTTTCTTGTTGACTTTCCCAAAATAGCTTGTTAAGTTTCATTTGGAAATAAAACGTTTTTTATTTTTATTTTATTTTATTTTTATAGACGAAATCGCGGGCAACATCCACTCGTGAAATAATATGACAATATTATCGCAATAATGAAACAATAACAAGTTTCCAATAATTGGTAAAACAACTTATAATACGAAATAAATTAATTTTACAAACGAACAAAAAGGAATCCTCTTATGGAAATTGATTGTTAAGTATCAGAATCTAAAGTCAACATTTATTGAGCAGTTGGGCTTCGCTTTGTGCGGCGTTTTCTAGAACAATTGCCGCTGAGACAAGACGCGACGCGGTATTTAAGATAATATGATATTTTATTCATAACACAAAAAGATACACGTATTTTTTGCAATTAAACAAGCGTATCTTTTTGTATGTGTGTCGTGAATCGATAATAATAAACAAAGTTAAAAAATTTAAGAAACCCCCGAGTCGAGAGCGATTTTACGAACTAATGTTGGTGAATACGACGCTACGTTAAGAACACTATCGAATAGGTCATATTAAAAAAACTAGGACCAAATCGGTTAATCCGTTTGGGGCTTGACGCCATATACTCAGACAGACGTCCGTCTATACTATACATATAATAGACGTACGTATATTATAATTTTTTTTTGCGGAGGGATAAAAATGCAGCCCCGCCTCACGTCGCGGTATGACGTCTAATTGCACAATGATATTACGGACTACAAGGATTCGGATAGTTTATGACAGACACTGTTACGGTTTCATAAACGGTATCCTCGTCGCAAAGTAGAAAATTGCTCACTTAATTCTCGACTTTGCGATGCGATTTCTCGTATAATAATAGCTCCCCTCGCCGATTTCGGCGTCGGTAACCGATTCAACCAGGCCAGCTACGCAGGAGTTATTTTATAGTGTCCAAGTGTGTTCGCAATACACAAAGACACTCTCTTTTCCTTTTACTCTCATAACCCAGAGGGACGGTAAACCGACACGACTGGCGACAGAACAGGTGCAGGACCGACTTTTTACATGACAATCCGACGCATGGATCATCTTTCTTGTCAGCCAATCAGGTGATCAGCCTGCATTGTCATAACCAAACTTGAAAACAACATTTTTTGTTGGGAACAACAAAAAACGCGGGAATCGAACCCACCACCTCCAAGTCGTGAGCGAAGCTCAGAACCACTAGAAGCGCGAGGATTAAAAACTATATGGGCCTATCTTAAACAGGTATTTGTTACTTCTGATGTAATATATTCTACTGTCATACTTTGTACATAAAGCGGGGAATTCAGAAGTCGGACATGTCCGCAGGCATTCAGGTATGTCCGACAGGCATTGAGATCTCGCGGATATGCATCAGGTAGTCTGCCGGACGGCCCGCGACGGCAATATTCTGCACCTAGTATTAGCGAAGCACGGACATACCTGTAAGCCTGCGGGCATGACCGTCTAGTGAATTCATAGCGTGAATGCTACAGACTGAACCTGTCGACCACAATTGTACATTCATTTTGAGTAGCCACAAAAATAGGACAGTTCTTTTCAAAGTGCCCAAGTTTGAGCGCAATAGAAAAAAGCTCTCTCTTCTAATTTATGTACAGCATAGACCCGACTTTGTTTATGATCATCCGAGGCAGGAATCATCTTGTTAGACCATTAGGTTAAGTGAGGTTAGTTAGTTCAAACTGAACGTGCAAAACAAACTTAACGGACAAGTAAAAAAAAGGGTTCCATACCTAGGAAAAAAAAAACTAGTAGATCACTTTATTGTTTGTCTGTCGATCTGTCTGTCTGTCAAGACTCTTATTCTCAGGAAAGCTTTGAGGTACCAAGCTGAAATTCACGTCAAAAACTCAAATCTATTATACCTTGGAGCAGTGAAAAAATCGGACATCTTAGCTGACGCAATCAAAAGATATAGCCGATTATGCGCGAGTCCATCTTGACTTAGCCGGTTTGTGTTACTTGAGCTAACTATATAATACCGAACAGTAAATACAGTTTCTCATGAGCCGGGCGTCATCCATTACTTTTACGGCCCCTCATTACAGCGGATTGCGCACTTATCAAGTGGTTTCGGAGCTTTTAACGGACAAACATGTGGCTTTATTGTGTGCTAGAGAAAAAAAACATGTCTCGATACACTTAATACACTTTCAATTAAATTTATGTTTAATATCTTCTTCTTATGTATAAAAAAGACTCTCGAACAGTCTCGCTACAACTCGAGAACGGCTAAACCAATTCCGCTTTTTTGGTCTTGAAATGTTCGTGGAAGTCCAGGGAAGGTTTAAACGTTTTCTATGCTCAACAAAGTGGGCACGGGTGAGCTAGTGATAAATAAACATTTTTAAGGGCTTTTTAAGGCCCATAATTATAGCCGTAGGGACTTGTACTTCGCCGGATTTTCCATAATCAGTCCAGTAGTCTTATGGTTGGGCCACATTAAAGAGAAACGGCAATTGTTGCCCTTGGATGTTGAGGCAAGGAAATCGATGGCCCCTACGTAATATGTCGTATGTTCAAAACGCTTTCTTTAGACATACGACTAGCTGACCCGTGCCTATTTCGTTGAGCATAAAAAAAAAACTATTTAAACATTTCCTGGAATTCCACGAATATTTCAAGACCAACAATAGCCAAATCGGTTCAGCCGTTCTCGAGTTATAAAGAGACTAACGAACAACGATTCATTTTTATATATAAGACAAGAAGATATACGAGTATTACGTAGGAGCCATCGAAATGATAATAGTGAAGTTTTAATAAATAGACAATTCAATGTGAAGTAAAGGTTTTAAAGCGTAAAAAGTAAAATTATATAAATAATAACTTAACGTGAATACGAAGTACAATATATAAGAGTTCAATTAGTGTTATATTTTAATTTAATTGACATTGCATTCGGTGCGCACCCCGTTTTTAAACAAAAAGCCAACACTGATAAGTCAGTAATGTAAAGCTTTAATTGTGTTTCAATAATTGCGCGTGAAATAAAAAGTCCGCCATGTTTAAACGCTTCATACACAATGAAACTAAAATGAGCGCGGTCAATTATGCAAATATATTGAAATTGCTGTTTAAATTTTATGTTTTCGTTTGAAACGCCGCTAATAATGGTTAAATATTATTCTGTTTTTTAACTGTGCATCGCGTCATGAATGGAAATAAATTTTCGAAGGTATTAGGAAGTTTTCACACGACGCCCATGCTGTCGCTGATTCATAATCGTATGAAAATGAAAAATCTGTTATTTCCAAATAGTTTAGATACTAACACTTTTACCCTGTGTTCCAGGACCTAATAGTAAACGAAAAAAACGTTTTTTTCATTCAGATTTGCGTTTCATTAGCACTGTTTAGGGTCGTTTTGAACTGTTTTCATAGGTACTGTCAGCTGTCAATGTCAGCGTTATGAATGATCTGAACGTTTAGAGCGTCTCCTGGAACACGGCCTTAAAGTTCCTACATGAAAACCTGCCACCGGCACCGGTTCGGGAACTAACTCGGCAAGGAGAACCGGCGTAAGGAACTCGCGTGGGTATGCAACTTGTACAGCAAATAACACATACCACACTTTATCCTAACGGTTGCCGGTTTCATTAAAACTAGACCAGCTTACAGAAGTGATTTTTAAAATGCCAAATTATCTGCGTAATACATAACACTCTTTATTTTCTCTCATAGCCCAGTGGTATGTATACCCGACACGACGGCGCAAGACCGACTTCTTCCGACGCATGGATCATCTTTCTTGTCATACAATGTGGTGATCAGTCTGTATTGTTCTAACAAAAAAAAAGTTTGTTGTTCCTATGCGGAAATCAAAACCTTCGAGTCGAGAGAGCTCTAAACTAACCATCAAAGAGTTAACATGGTAGCATCAGTGGCGTGGGGTACCATTCCTACCGGCGCCATTTACCCCTTTTTTTTGAAGACTTTGAAGACGATTTAAAAGACTCTTATCCCAATTCTTACCTACTATACCAGCTCAGTTTTCCTCAGATGGAGAACTAGTATACGATACTGAAAAGTATACTAGATTATCGGTAATACCAATTATTACAAGAAAAAATTAGAAAGGTATCGTTTTCGCTTATACGTTTATGCAATTTGAACAATTAAATAATATTCCTAAATACCCTATTTCACAAGGAAAAAGGAACAGACAGCTGTCCTAGAAACAACACCACGTAACTACGAGGTATTAAGTGGCGGGTTGGTTCCTCGTAATCGCCCGATACAACAACTGCAGCGGTTACAGATTAATAATTCACGGGTACTGTCAACATCGGATATGTAAAATCAGTGGTGGATTACACACTATAATGTTGACAGGGACCCGATTCTCGTGCCTTCATCGTTTAGAATATCAGTCAGTACTGCTCGTGCACGAATTATTTGACTCGCATGCGAGCGGAACAGAATGATAATCGAAACGAAGTTCATTGAGAAGACGATCGAGAATCGAGACTCTGGTCGTTCCCTTTTTTTTCGAAGGAATGAGTGCCTAACTGCATTCTCTTAACTTTTGACGCCTAACCAAATCCCTTTATTAGGTAAAATAAAGGGCTTCCCTTTGAAGAAAAAACAGCCTTCATCACAGCAATATATATTTATGTTTGTTCCACTGAAGGTGTCAAAAGATTCGTTACAATCTGGGTGACTAAGGCTTAGATATAATTTGCGTAGTCGTATTATGGTCTTTTAATAACAATTGTGTGTCTGACATATTGGAAAAAGCAAGCTCATTCGATAAAAATTGAAGACAAGTAACATTAATCATGAACTATAGAGTATTACTGTAGGATTTTTTTATATTAAATACTCCTGCGCGCAACAGCAAAATGAGCGTGAACCGTACATTTTGTCGCCAAAAAGTAGACTATGTCCCCGTGGTCTACTCTATCTATACCAAATTTATAATATCCCTGGCAGTTTTAGAGTCTATCAATGTAATGAAACAATTAATTCCTCTTTAAAATATTAGTATGATAATTTTAATTCTTACCCATACTAAGACAAATGGCAAACAAATTAGATTCCATATCTAAAAGCACTTTAAGTTTGCGTTTACAAACCAGTTCAGTATTCGAAGCAAACAAATTCCACACAGTTTTGAACTTAAGTGCTTTTACACGTGGGTCTCGTCTGAATTACTTTACTCGCAAATACCGACTATTAGCTTATTTACATCTGATGAAATTACATCAAGTTAAGATGAATATTCTTCACTATATTACTTGGGAACGAATAAATTTGAAACACAAGTAATTATAGGACAGGAGAATTGATGTTAGGGCTATTGCCCTAACATCAATTCTCCTGTCGCGGACAGTAGCCAAATTCATTGAAACCAGGCCAGCTACGTAGGATTTTATAATGCCCAATCGTGAGCGCAATACGCAAGAGCATTCTCTATTTATCTATGACACTCTTTAGTTAGCCCAGTGTTGCGAATATTCGAAATAACTGGCGAGAGAAAACTCATAACAAATACTCTTGATTGCCAATATACTCTTAAGTAAGTAAAGATTTTTTATAGTTACTTAAGGTTATTTTCTCCGAACAAAAGGACATGTGAATTGAGAGCTACTTGTCTTTGAGTGTTTGGATTAACGGGAAAATATTAGTAAGGAACATAAATCCGGAACCTACCAAATATGTGTGAAATCTGATACCAAACCTAGACCGCCGGAGTGTTCGCCGCGAGCCGCTAAACATCCGCAAACAAGCCGCTATCGATTCGAGGAAATGGCCTATAAGTAGGCACAAATAGGCCACATCAGATAAGTGCTAGCTTTCCTCGCCACGCCACTTGATTGATGCCTTCATTGCCCCCGTGCCGCGTGAGCGTACAAAATGGCCGCTTCACAAAATGGCGGTTTTCAACATGGCGGATTAAATTGTAATGGCTTTAAAACTTTAGAAATATTATAAAAAAAATATCGAAAAAAGATTACTAATACCTGTGAATGAACCAAGTTTTACTTTACCTGATAAATAATAATAATTGAAGGTAAGAAGTAAGTCCTAATTAGAAGTAGAATAAAAGATTATTTTTTAAAGCATTTAATTCAAAATGTCACTCAAAGACTACCATTAGAAAGCTAACTAAAAAAAACGAAATACATGTTACATCCGTGGTTTAGAATGTTATGTAATCGTACAAATTTGGAGCTTGCAGCGTTCCAACCATTTGTATCACAAGCTCATTATACTGTTACATATCAATAGAAAATTCCAGTCCACTCTCACCGAAGGGTTGGAATAGCTCGTTAAAAACTTTTGAACTAATGAAAATCTTATTGGATTATTGCGGGGTCGATCGGACCCCACAAACGGTTAAGTGCATTACGGACGGATCGCTGCCTTTGATTCGCACATCAAAGAAGATCGTGTCTGCTCTGAACGAGATCTTTGTTTCTGCTCGACCGTTGGTAAAGGCCTGGGCTTCCTCTTCGCTGGGTTTCTGGAGCGCACGTGCGCGGCCAGGGGTTAACACTAATGTTTAGTTGCGATTATTAAAACCTGTATCATTGATTTATATTTTACTCCCTGACCCGTGCCCACTTCGTTGAGCATATAAACAGTTTGTGATGAACCGATTAAACCTTCCCGGATATTTCACGAATATTTCAAGACTAAAAATAGCCGAATCAGTTCAACCGTTCTCGAGTTTTAGCGATACTAACGAACAGTAATTCAATAGTAATTTTGATAAATATAAAAATAATCTCGTCTCGCTAAAACTTGAGAACGGCTGAACCAATTCGGCTATTTTCGGTCTTGAAATATTTGTGGAAGTCCCAGTCGTTAAAAATAATAAAATATCAGAAGATTGGGGTACCAACGTCATACTTTATGTAGGACCGAGAATCGGGTAGATTTTTCGTATGACGTGTGCGTGATACTGTTGCAATCAGTAAGATCTATTTTTCCTATAAATAATCGGTCACCGACTATCGTTTGTGGGCTAAGTGTAAGAGAAGTTTCGCAACAACAACAAATAATGATATTGATAGTAATAGTTAAACACAGTAAGTTTTGATATTATAATAAGCTACATTAAAAATACAAATTAGTTTATTCATAATAAAACATTAGCGAAATACTTATTACAAGCTTTGTCTCAAAGTAAATATAGGTTAAGAAGATAACAATTGACATGCATAATATAAAATGTATCACAGTACACTCACTCACAAATACCATAATATTAATTTCGTAAGATGTGTTTCATTTTTATCCGATAACGACGAAGTAGAAAGGGATTTGGAGCAGCCTATGTATGTCTGTCTGGAAAAAAAAACAGGTGTCAATAGATTCGTAATAGCCGGGGTAACAAAAAGTAAAATATTCGTCCATTTAAATTATAGCCTATTCTATCATGAAGATTTTTTATAGAAAATGTGATTATTTATAGTAAACTAGCTGTGCTGTGGTTTTTGAGTGACTTAAACCGTTTATACAGCGCACGCAACGAAAGTCCCCAATTGTGAATAATTATCCCCGTTTTTGCAACATTTCTCACTGACGCTTTGCTCCTATTGGTCGCAGCGTAATGTTATATAGCCTAAAGCCTTCCTCTATAAATGGACTATCTAACAAAAAAATAATTTTTCAAATCTGACTAGTAGTTCCTGAGATTAGCGCGTTTAAACAAACAAACAAATAAACAAACTCTTCCGTTTTACAATATTAGTATAGATAAAATCCATGTATAGCAGTAAAGTTTACTGAACCGATACACAACATATCGAACGCAAATAGTTTGAAGTACTCACTCACTCACACACTCAGCCGCTCGTTAGCGGTTATTAACTAGCAAGTTACCTACTAGTTACCGAGTTAGAGTACTTCGTGCTACTTACATGTTTTATTACTCATTAAAACCTTTGAATCGCAAGTTACAATGTTTTAAGGGTTCTAAAAAGCCTGAAACTTCAATGTGTCTGTATGTCGGCAGGCTGTATCTCAAAACCGTGATATCTAGATACTTGCTACTTTGTGTTATTGAATGTAATAGTTCTTGATGGAAATACATGTTAGACAGAAATAATACACTAATTACTTGCACTTTTTCTACTTTATTAGTTATTATACACAGCAGTGACATACAGTTTTAAGTTTCAAAAAGATAACGTTTATTTTGAGAAGTCGAATAGAACACTCGGCATTTTCATTTGTTAACAAAGTTCAGCGCAACTCCAGCTCAACAGAAATGTACTCCGAGGTTTAAAATCGGAAAGAACAAACGAAACTAAATAAAACGTTTACGTAAAATGCGAGGCGCAAAAGATCATTGGAGCGAGTTTATGTCGGCGAAGTTTAAACTCTGTTTAGTGGCAATTCGGGAGCTGACTCCCATCGCCGCAGACGCGTCCGCCGCACCGCACATTTCGCACCGAACCGCACACTTGTAGGTATAGCAACCGTACACTATTCGTACGACGGTCTGGCGCACCAACCGTACCGCACACTAAGGACACACAGTAAATAAAACAATCTCAAACCCTTACTTGAAAACCTATTTGACAGATAAAAAACGTTTCGTTTCACTTTTAAATATGAAGAACTTTACTACATACTTAAATTGTTTTAAACGTAAAAATAAAAATTATACTTAATTTCACGTTTTCTGTAATCTATGATATGAATATTACGGTATAAAAAGAAAAGAAATTAAAGTGCTATGTAACATTTATAAAGTTGTTCACTTTTAAAAGTGAAAGGAAACGTTGTTTTATCTGTCAAATAGGCTCTCATGTGAGGTCGGGCCTGCGGCATGACGTTCATAAGTGTTACTGTGTGACCTATGTGAATAAATGATTTTGATTTGATTTGATTTATGCGGGCCTAAGTCCTATTAGACACGCACGTTTTCGTCGTGAAAATATTAGTGCAAGTAAGAGAAATATGTAATTGTTATTGAGAAATAAATGTCTAAAATGTAAAATATACGCAGGGTTGTCAGCGTTGTATGGATCACTGTGAAAGCTTGTTGACTGATCACGTTTGCGTTTTATGTCAACCAGCGTTAACATACAGCGAAGTAACCTTAGCTTTAACGGCGTAAAAACGTGTGTACAATAGTCTATTTGCATGGTGTCCGGCGCACCAACCGTACCGCATACTATTTGTACATACGGTGTACCTAAACAGTACTCTATCGGTCCAGCTCCGCAAAGCAGCCAATAAAGCAGTTAATACGCGTTCCGCTTGCCTGCCAACTTGCGCTAAAACTAAACCAATATACTTCTTAAAATTACCGTGGGGGGGGGGGGGGGGGTTTACGTAAGAGTGGGCCGGGAGGTTTACGTAAGACCACGTGACTCCGGGTTTTGGCAAGCGTCCGGCGCGAGCGTCCGTACAGATCCAAACTCGATATTCCCGTTACGTATAAAACTGCAGTAGTGTTGACTCGCGCGGTATCGATATTAAAATATTAATTGAATCGTACACGATTCGATTAGCGAGAGTTTTCCGCTGGCGAATAAAGCGATTTCGTTAAATCGAGTTTTACATAAATGATGGCGTCTCGTACCGCGGCCGGGTCCGGTGACAGCGAAATTAATTATTTGCAAGTTTTATATTGTGTTACACTTATCGAATTGTCATCAGCCAAAGTTAAATGTATTAAGGCCTCTATAATATCGTTGCAGCCAATATCGCTTACACATATGTTATTTCTAACTCCCAACGCAAAAACGACGGGGTGTTATAACTTTGACGTGTCTGTGTAAATGTGTATGTGTCTGTGGCATCGTAGCTCCCAAACTAATGATACGATATTAATTGGGATTTTTCTTAAAGATATATCAGTTGAGAGTGTTCTTAGCTATGTTTGGTGAAAATCAGTTCAGATCTTCAAGGTCATAACCTGATGACCTTGAAGATTGTTAGGTGTGAATTGTAATAGGAATGTTACACGCTAAGTCGGAGATTTGTGTTAATTTTCAATTTAGTTTATCATTATATTATGTAAAGTAAACGTAGGCCCAGCCTAAAGGTGGATTTAGATTTAGGTCTTCATAAAGAAAGGGATAAGTAAAGCCGAAGTAAATATAACCTCATGGAGGTAGGTAAATAGAACAATGTAAATGTGATAGGACTGACCTGACCTACAAGTCTCTCAAATAAAATAATAAAAATAATGAAATCAATGGATTTTTCACGATACGTAAATTTTCTTCCGTTCTAAGTATTCGAAGAACCTGAGGAAAAGACAACGGAAAAATATTTAATACTATTCAGATATTTTATATTTTGATTTTATTAATACATACATTTAATACACATCCAGGACCCAGGAACACATTAAATATTTGTTTTGTTTGGGATCCGAACCCGCACGCGCTACGGACGTCGTCGAATGGAAAAACTGCTTAAATAATTGAAATAAATCTATCGCGTACCTATCGATACATCGAGTGTTCCATTGTATTCTCGATTCGTTGAGCACGTCTCAAACGAAAACATTACATAACGTTTTAAGTAACCCACAAAGCGCTTCAGTCGATTGTTTCCTAGAGCGTCGTCTTTGGCGGGCGCCCAGCGACGTGGGCCGGGTTCATGAGCGTCGGTTCGCCGACGCAGGCTGCATATGGAGGAAATGCGGTCGGTGGCGAGGTGACTCGTCGAATTTAAGGGCGGTTAGAGAATTTAAAGATGATTTTAATAAATAAAAACATTTTATTTCCAAATGGAACAGGCTTTTTTCGGAAAGTCAAAAATAAATGGCAACCGGTTCAACCCTAGCCCGCCGACCCATGTAGTCACATGAAGTCTAACATCACAAACTCTCGACGATATAAAAAACTTTACAGAAATAGACGTATATTTGTATGGACAGTGTAATGCAAAGCAGCCGATAAATCGGAGTCGGGAGTTCATTCTTAGTAGATATTCTTAGAGTAACACAATCCGGTGCTCAAAATAATGAGCAAACGATTCGTTTATCTAATTACTTTTATTTTACCTTTATGTTTAGATTAATGAGAGTTATTACCTGAATGTACGTTTAATTGTTACGGCTGGCCGTTAACTTCTATAACATTTTTACAATTGATAATCTACAGATCCGTCTCTAGAATCAATGTACTCAATACGACAGTTACGACATATCCTAAAATGTTAAAGTAACAGTTTACAAAAATTTTTGGTAATATTTTTGCGACATAACCTTCATCGATTTATGTCTTCAAGTATATTATGTTCTGAGTATATAATATATATGGACCAAAATTTACATTTTTCCTACGAATAATGCAATTAATTGAATTGAATATTTCATTTTCAACGTTGTTAATATTTCCATACCCTTGAGGCGGGGATTGTGACCTATACAGTACAATAACATTTGTATTACCAATTTCTTGGAAAATAAATTCTATTCTATTCGCGTCGAAGGTTTTTGCTTTGTATATCAAATAAATATACAATTGCATTTAAAATGCAAATATATACGTAATTCTGTCGACTCGCGACGTCACTAGCAATACGTCACGCTATGTCTCCGTATTAATTATCGCGACTTACTTACAACTATTCGTTGGAGTTTAAACCCTATTTCGTAGAATTTATGTCTCATATTTCTTCGAGGGAGGTTTATACGCGGACCTCCTTCCTGCGTCTTTGCATTTCGCCGAGTCGGGTATTAAGGTGAATGTTTTATTGGCGCTGCCGTGGAGTTGTCTTTTTATTAATTAAATCCTTCTGAGCCGACCTCTGTTCGAGGGACTCTGCGAGAAGCCGTTTGAGTATTTACAGCTAAGACTTGGGGTAAAGTCTAGCTACTTCGCAGAATCCAGGATGATCTAAGGAATCGGTTTAATACAGCACTCGAGTTTGGAGTAAAAGCTACAGAGTCTTAGCGAGACTTAAAGCATGTAACTTATCTGGGCTCGATCGGGACCACTGTGGTTCAGCGTGGCGGTACTCAAACCGAAGGCAGCGGGTTTGAATCCCGCCATAAGATAAAAGTCTTCTGTGGTCATGAATGTATATAAAATCGTAAATACGTGTTGAATAAAAGTATTAAACAATTCCGTTGCCTGGTACAAGTCATACAAAATCCTCGAGTACTCGGGACCAGATTGACGTGGTGTTAAGCATCCATAGATGTAAAAGCATACGAGTCGCAAATCGATCATACTTCGGATAACTGTATGCAGTAAAAGTATGTAAAGTCAGTGGATAAAACTAGTTTCGATATGAAATTTTATTCCTCATTCCGCGTCGCTCGCGCCGCAAGTTCGCTTATTTTCCGCACTATTGACTTTTACAGAGAGTCTACGCTTTTTAGCGCTACGCCGTAGTGCGCTACGACCCTCGTAGCGGTGATTCGTAGCACCGTAGCTCATAGCGGCTAGTCGTAGAGGCGTAGCTCGTAGCGGTTAGTCGTAGAATCGCAGCTCGTAGCTGCTATTCGTAGCTCGCAGTACTAATTTATATCGTAGCTTCGTAGCTGCTATTGATATATTTTATCGCTCGGTTCGAAAGCATTTTACAAATCTCACTGTGAGTGCTTACAAAATAAAATGCTGAAAGAAAAAATATTTACGCGTACGACGTAAAGTAATACATTATTTGTCTAACGCGTACGTTCGAGATTCGATTCCAGCAAATAGTAAATTCTCACGGGCCATTGCGCGGCGTTCGAAACATTCTCGCCTTTAAATTTAGTTAATATTTCACGTGGCGCCATCTGGATGCCTTTATATTTTTCTTTTATACCTTCGCTCAGTACATTTTCCGCTGTAGATCGTTCATCTTATAATGCTCGAGAATTTGTACGAGTAAAGAGTTTTTATGTTTTATTGCGTTAATATTTTCAGCGGTGCTGCTTTATGGACCAGGAGGAAATATGGCACGGTTGTACCTGGTGCAGGGCAAATATGGATCACGCAATGTTTGCCAACTGGTACAATATTAAGTTGATACATTCACAGGCATCGTTTGTTTAATTTACAGCGGCAATAGCTTAAAAGAGAATAAATGCTCATATTCGTAGGCTGTCACTGGTTAACGGAATGGACAGTGCATGACTTAACCGCTACTTACTTTAACTAACGTTTTAGTATTCGACTGTATATAGTATAACTACATTGCCACTAAGGCAATAGAAAAGCAAATAATTTTGAACAGCCTTCTACGCATTGAAAGTAGCTGAATTCGAAACGCATAACCGTCGAAGCCATCCCAATTATATCCTGTACAGAATTTCAGACACAAGAGGGGGATAGCCTTCCCCCCGGAAAAAAGCGCTACAAGTTGATAAAAAGCTTCCGTCTCACAATTAAACGGACGTATTTTTAATAAACTGTCACTTGAGCATCGACGAATTATCGCGTTGTCTGACAAATTGGGGGGATGGGGGGTGTCCCCCGTGCGGGGAGGGGCAGGGGACAAGGCAAAACAACCGCACGGCGTAATTGCTTCAATTTGCCACAAGCACAGCCGCGGAGGAGATTGCTAATGACGTCACACCTACTGTTTGCCCGCGGCGCTTTATATGGGACGACATTTTTATCGGATTTTTTGTCGGTTCATGGAAATTGGCGATTTTATGTGATTACAACTTTGGTTAGTGTTTTAATTATATTGTAATATCTGTGGACGCTTCACACTACGTCAATCTAGCCCCATGCTAAGTATCTGATCTGTCTTCAATTGCTTAACATACGTAAACATAATACTACTTTATTGCGTGTGTGACTACATGAAACCATTAGTCACTTATTTTTTTAAAAAAACTTACTCAAAACTGGCTCGATGCGATTCTTTAACTATCCGTAACCTTGAAATATGTTATTTTGTTAAGTTTCAAGTATTGGTTATTTAAATACATTCTCTTAAGTGAAAACATGTAAATGGTGTCCAGTTACGTATTCGTCTTTCAATGTTGTTTTAATCACTGTTAGAATAAAATAAAATTAAATTAGGCGTTAATACACATTTTTTTTTAATTAAGCTTGAATTTCATAAGACATATCTTTTAGACTTTTAGTAATATGTCATTAAAATATTTCCTTGTCCATATGGGCTGCAATGGCGAAAAAAAAATGTAAGAACTTATGTAACCAATTTCTTGGAAATAATAAATCTTTATCTTTAATAACGTTTACTATCAGGCGTTATTAACGATATTGAAGTACGCCAGTGAACTCTGCCACATCCTCCCAACTTCACGTCATCTCAAAATCGGTAATAAGTTTATTTAACTTCTAAACTGGGACAAATACGTTTCGCTCACCTGAAGGTAAGTAATTGCTTCCCTCATAGACAACACTAGGGATCGCAGTTACGTAAACTGTTTAGAGATTAAATCGCTGTAGTGTTGCGACACAACACAGTCGGTGCGCATCGCGGGCTACTAGTGATGTACAGCAGTCATCACGAGCTACTAGTGATGTACAGCAGGCATCACGAGCTACAAGTGATGTACATTGCATTCTTTACCATACCACTTGTTTTATGTTTATTTTTTTTTCTCGGCGCATATGCACGATATTGTACTACTTATATATTGTAAAATATTGTCATGTAAGTGACTTAAGTCTTTTGAGAAATAAACTTTCAATATTAAATATTATGCTTTCTTTGTCTGCTACCAGTAACACAAGTTCTTCGGATAATCATGGGTCTAGATTGATGTGGTGTGAAGCGTCCAAGCTACTAGTGATGTACAGCAGTCGATATCGTGCCGTCGCCGTCATGTCTTATCGAGGACGGCGAAGTCGCGGCGCGAAGCCAGTTCGGCCACAATTAACGTTCGTTTCAAGTTTTCTTGCGAGTGGAAAATAATTGCGATTGAGTTGCGGATTCTGCTATCTGACGCCCGCTCTTTAATTGGTGCTTAAAGCGAAATCATACCGCGGAAATATTTTAATAGGCCAACTGAAAAGTTGCGCTCAAATATCGCGTTTTCAGGTTAGTTTTTCAGCTAAAGTCTTTTAGGAAAACGATGGAAAAAAGCTTTTTAAATTGGATTAATTAAAAATTCCGGATATTTTTATAGAAACATTCACGGATTTGGCTTTGAAATTTTCTGCTTTATTTATCGGGAGTAAATGAATTCAAAGTAAAACGTTCAGATAAATTCGTGTAATACATTTTGATATAATAAATTGACATTGGTGATTGATGATGATTGATGTGTAAGATACAGTATAATGATTCTATTTTAAATCGCAGCTAAGTGATTAACATTTTATAGAATTAATTTTAAACTTAATTTCATTAACACAAAAAAACAAATGTACAGAATGAAAGCAAAACTTTATGTGCGAATAACATTTTAAGAAGATTATTTGTATTGAGGGACGAGATCCTTACTATCGACAAAACAATTTTATTAGCTGCTAGGAATTGAAAACAAGAATGTATGTATATTGTACAGTACAGTAAATGTGAAATGTAGATAAATTTAAACATTAAGGACCTCCAAGATACAGGCTTCCGCCCAGTTTGGAGTCCAATGCAAGATTGAATGGCTAACATCACATAACTGCAATATATAATAAAACTATTTTTATATATGTAAACAAATTTTGTAAAATTGTTGTTGCATATGGTATGTTATATTGTTATGGTTCGGAAATAAATTATTATTATATAGTACCTATATTTGCTGTAAAAAAAAATTATCGCCTCCGTGGTCTAGTGGTTCAGAGCTTCGCTCTCGACCCGGTCGTGGGTTCGATTCCCGCGTTGGAACAACAAAAAAGTGTTGTCAAGTTTGGTTAGGACAATGCAGACTGATTGTCTGACAAGAAAGATGATCCATGCGTCGGATGGGCATGCAAAAAGTCGGTCCTGCGCCTGATCTTTCGCTAGTCGTGACGGTTTACCGTCCCACTGGGTTATGAGAGTAAAAGGAAGAGAGACTGCTTCTGTGTATTGCGCATACACTTGGGCACTATAAAATAACTACTGCGTAGCTGGCCTGGTTTCAATTAAATCGGCTACCGACACCGAAATAGGTGAGGGGAGCTATTATATATTTGCTGTAGACAATTCAAACAATGCAATGTGCATTATTAAAACAATAAACAGTCATTATAGTCTTAATTCAAAAGTAGGTCCCACAAAACATTGTACCAATTATTATTAAATTCCAACAAACTACTTTCATTTTCAAAGTACGACAAGTTGATTAAAATTTAGTAAAATATAATTAATTGAAAATTTATCGCTTCGCGTCGATACTTCGGCGTCGCTCTTCACATCCCTACCGCAAAGTTCCGAGGCAGGATTCGGATGAACGGCACTTAATTAGAAGAAAACTTTGCAGTCATCGGCTGAGGAGGTTCCCGCCGGGTGCCGGGGTAGAGAGCGGGGGAGGGGAGGTATCGATCCACTGCCGAAAGTATTCGGATACAGAAACGATTATATCGAGCAGTTGAAGTAGTTTGATAGTTTGAAGTAGTCCAAGCATACTTAGCAACGCTTAACGATACCTACCGACGCAAATTGAATTTGCGTAACTATTTACAATTGAAAACTAAGTGGTGAAATCTGGAGTGCTAGCGAAAACCGAAAAAATGTTAGCTGCAGGCAAACGCAAAGGCGATGCATGTAAATTGCGATAGCATGAACGGCTTTGCATGTCATGAGTCAAGAACTGGCACATTTCCACCGCCGATTGACATTTGGTGCTAAAATCTAGGGCAAACGGAGTCGAGTGCCGGCATCCGTTCGTTAAAGACGCAATACGACCTTTTTACAACGGCCCCTGTTATGGAAAACGAAGGAAACGCTAAGACAGTGTCCCGTTAGCGCAAAATCAACTTAATTAATGGGAGCTAGGATTCAAACTGCTTTGTTATTGCAGCGGTTCACGTTTCCCGGGGGTATTGATGGAAAAATATTGTCATCGTCTAGTCATTACAGAACTGTTTATAAAATATTAAACATTGTTCGAATATTGAATATCACGCTGTTATTTCGATCACTTCAAATTAAATGAATCAAAACACTGCTTTGTACTCTACTAGGACTTTGTAAAAATTAAAACAACATGATGTCACTCAGCCTATATTCGTTTGTAGCTGATACACATACACAGAGTGTACACGTACTTTATGATTATTAAAAATAATGATGTAATTATAAGTTTAAGCTCTCAAAAATTAGCATGTTCGTATACTACAAATACAAAAAGGTGGAAGGAAAGAGTCATTGAACAAGTTTTACGAGGCGCCGGCTTTTCCGCGCTCTGCTCAATAAATTATTTTAATTAACTCGCCGAGTTTCGCTCATTTGAATTAAATTGTTTGCTTATTGTTTAGCGATTGTCATTCGAGCGTTGGTGCCCAACGTGGGGCCAGCAAACGTTATAACAAGTTCTGTATCGGGTGATTTGTCCGTAAAGTGCTTTTAATTTATTGCTTGAATTTATTTTCAATGCTAGAATTTTTACTTTCCTTTAAATATCTGGTTTTCGGCAATTTTGAAGAAAAATGAAAATATTTCCTCTTTATAATATTAGTGTGGAACATATATTTTTATTCTACAGATATTAGCTTAGCTCGGGGTTGGATCGAGTGTTATTTTTGCGGTCGTATCGGTAAGTGCCCCGCCGAGTCCGCCGACGGGGCAAAATATGACGGGGCGTACGGGAACGGCTCCGCGGGCGCACATAACGTCTGGCGAAAAATGCGGGTAGTCGTGCGGGCGAGGCGGCCATCTTGCCGCGTTCTCAATTTGCACACGTGTGAAAGAATACCAGGATTTGCGAGTATAGCAGAGCTAGGGTCAAGTTTTGGCATCAAAATATTATACCTAGTTTAAGTTTTTTATTTTTCTTCCTCTATTTTGTACTATAATATGTGTTGTGTGATGATAAAATAAATATTTTATTTTATTGCTATTTCTTTGCTATTCCTAATTATGTGTTTATTAATAAGTGACTAAATGCACCATTATTATGTAACGTTATGTCTGCATTTTTTATGGTAAACATAACTCTGGCCTATTGACAAGCTGAGTTACGTTACGAAACAATTGGATAATCTACTCAGATTATCCAAAAATAAAATTTTGATTAAGTATTTATTATTTATGAGTATGAGCTTCTTTCGCTTTTTGCTTGCGTATAATAAGAAGACTTTTGTAATAACAATTTCAAGTTGTTTTCACAAAGTCTCAATATTTTAAGAAGTATTTTTTGCACGTCACGAGCCAGCGGACATTGTTCTGGGCAACAAAGAACTGTGAACATCAAGTGTCAGCCGTCTAAACGATAAAAAATAATGCAGATTCACTCCCGCCCGCCCGCCCGTCGAAATAATGTGAGATCGTTACAGGGATAACAGTTCTCTCGATCTCGCCCCGCGCACACTAACAACGAACTATTATGTAAGGTTTTTTGCCAACACCATTGTTTTTTTTTATTATTTAACGATCCTACGATAGCATTATTCATAGGTAACAATGATACATAGTAAATAAATACGTAAATAAGTAAATAAAATACATAGAAAATAAATAAATAAAAAAAGTCATGCAGGTCATGACGAACCGTGACATAGCTTTAATAACTAAGAAGTGACCCATGAGCGTTATACAACGTGTCCTATACGATTTGCAAAACGTTATCGCCTATATTGCTTGCTTCTTGATTCACACGAACTATTAATTAAAACGAGCGAATTTTTAGCGGAAATTTCGAGAGCCATCTTCCAAATTAAAGCTTTGGAACTTTGAAACGATAATTGATTTTACCTTTCTTTAATTAAAACGAATGCTTTGCTATTTTTATCATCATAACCTTACATTTCCTTATATTCCATGTCATAAATATAACATAATAAAGTTGATAATATTAAAATTATAAATTATTATAACATTTTTCATTTATCCGCGTTCCTGTCCTAAAACTCTTTTTATTACACAATCATAACTTTACTCCTAAGTACTCATCTCTAATGGCCAAGTGTCCGCAGTGTGCGGCGGGTGTTAAATCTACCTTGACGATATTGCCCTTCGTTAAAAAGTAAGTGATTCTCTCTCCCGGAGCTCCATCTCAGACCGGTCGTTGCTTTATGGCGCGCCTTAAAACCACCAAAATTGCTTAATGTTGTATGAATATTGCATTTTTTTTCCTCAAATCACCTGGACTTATCTTTAATTCGAATTGCCGTAGAGGCCATTACGTTTAAGAGTAGCTATTAGAGATAGGAGGAGTTAAGAAAGTTTTTAAGTATACCTACATTTTTTTCAATTGTTTCGACTCTATTTAACTATTGTATTATATAGATATACAGGCTAAAATATTAATGAGTGATAATAATTAGGGTCATTTCGGATACAAACATGAAAATCAAAAAAGTATGTTTTTCAGCGCTGGTACTTTCACAGTATACTCTATATAGGAGGCACATACACACCCTAAAGTGTTATCGCTCATTTATTTTCACCTTGTATTTGTTGATAGATAAAAAACCTAAAAAGCCCTTCTTAAAGTCATCATCATGTGATTTAAGACCCTCTTAATTCTATACGTTTGTTTCAGGCTTGAATGTTTCCGTTGAAACACTCGAAATGGGTAGAGTCAAGTGTGGTATTGATTAAAGTTATACGGGGCACAGCCGGGGGCCGCAACTAGTCAGCATTCCCGGGTACGTGTTAACGGGAATTATATTAGAGCGATTGTTTGCGACTTGAGCGAGCCCGACTGCCGAGTTAGCTCGGACGTCCAACTTGCGCCGCCCTACTTTATATATTGTAGCTTGTGCCCGCGGCTTCGCACGAATTAAATCTATGTCACTTCTAGTACCTTCAAAAATATGTGGAAAAAGTTTCATGATGATCGGTCAAGTAGTTTTCGCGTGAAAGCGTGACAAACAAACGGACATTTAAATAATCTTAGTGTATGTCATACACACGCATGATAATTTAACAAGCCGTTATCACTAACGAATGTTAGTGATAACGGCTTGTTAAATTATCATGCCTTCTCATACATTGATAGGAATTACGAGAGGAACAGCAAGATATTTAACGAACGATTAACTTTGATATTGCTTGGTGAAATACGCCCTTATATATAAAAATTAATTGCTGTTCGTTAGTATCGCTAAAACTCGAGAACGGCTGAACCGATTCGGCTATTTTTAGTCTTGATATATTTGTGGAAGTCCAGGGAAGGTTTAAACGGTCTTTTTTATGCTCAATGAAGTGGGAACGGCTCAGCTAGTCTTATATATAAAAATGAATCGCTGTTCGTTAGTTGCGCTAAAACTCGAGAACGGCTGAATCGATTCGGCTATTTTCAGTCTTGAAATATTCGTGAAAATCCAGGGAAGGTTTAAAGAGTTTGTATGCTCAACGAAGTGGGCACGGGTCAGCTAGTATTTTACAAACATAACTTATTACGACTAAAAGACATTTTTTTATCAAACGTTTTTTGGGATAACTTAACGTTTGATCAAGAAAAGGGAATCTCTTGACATTGGGTCGGCCCCATAAAAAGTTATGTTCAGCCTCTGTTCTGAATAATGGAGATTGGAATCCCAGAGCTCTCTATATTTCAGAGAGTTTACAAAAAATACGCTGTCGATTGAAAATATCAGATTGAAAATAAAAGCTCTAATATATTTAGTTTCTATGATTGCTGAAGTGTTTTTTAAACGATCGTCCATTATATTACAATTTTTATGATTTCAAAATTCAATTTTTTTTACATCAATCACGTTTTGTAAAATATAATATTCAACAAACCAATTATTCCGTACAATGATAAATGTATTTTTTGTGATACGAGTACTAATTGATTTATTTCACTTGTTATTGCAGATTATTTAGTTTTCATTATGCCATGATTTAGCTTACCTGAGGAAGTTAAATTATAATTAAATAGAAATAGAATTAATGTTGATGTTTATGCTATTACTGTCGATTTCTTATTATCCTGCTTTTTTATTATTATTACTATTAAAACGTGAAAGTATGTGACGATGGATAACTTTTTACATACAAATTACCAAACGGATTTTCATGGAATTTAGTATGGTGAAATCAATTGCTGGATTATATATTATACACAGCTTGTATTTTACCTAAAAACAGAGTCCCCGTGGGATATGTATTCACGCGAGCACAAACTAGTTATAGAATATTTTCCTAAACATAAAAGGCATAGAGTCTAAACGTTTGTATACATAATATAATTTTAATAGTATAATAATATGTATGGACGCTTCACACTGCGTCAATCTGGCCCCGTGCTAAGTATCAGAAGAACTTGTGTTTCGGGGACCAGGCAGATGTAACATTACTTTTATACTATACACATTTAATACACATCCATGACAAAAGAACACAGACAACTTTATATATATTACTTCGGCGGGATTCGAAGCACTCCGACACAAGTACCAACGAGCCGAACCACTGCTCTACAGAGATCGCCGTATAACGTTTATATAACATTTTTCTCGGCAACTTCCTTTAATATAGAGAATGAGTTATTGCTTCAATATTAAGATCGTAAATACAAGTGCATTACAGGATATTTGTTTAGGCCCGCGACTGTTTTGACAGGGTCGGCTGTTTGCGCCGGGCCCTAGGGGAGCGAACTTTTTGACGAACTATCCGTGTTGGTTTAGCGGGAGCAAACACTGAGCACACACACGCGCAGTTTCCGCGGCACCGCTGCTGTTTTGTGCCGCAGCGTCTGCGGTGAGTCAACGCGAAACCGCTGCGGGAATGGGGCGCGTGTTTTTTTTATTTACATACACAAAGTATCGTAAAGTACAATTTACAATGTTAGAAAACCCCAAGCTGGGTTTGTGTTAACGCGTATTCATGAGGTAATACAGTCGGTATACATATTATCATCACCCTTAAAATCTATACATAAAAACTATATTATATTCTTACCGAAAAGACTTACATAATAATAAACCCCTTTTTTATTTTAAATAGGTAACCCTCCTGTGTGTAAAGTGTGTAAAGGCAAAAGGTGTTAGCGCTAAGTTCTAGGTTCCAATTTGCGGAGTCCAAATACATTAGTAAAGGTTGAATCTGTTATGTCGCTGTATCTTTTAGATGTTAGTTGTTACATCTGTCTATATTGTGTCACCGTCCTAATATACTCCTATTTTGTCTTATCTAGTGTAATGTACAATACTTGAATAAGTCCCGATTTTACCAACGCATGTTAGTATTAACGGCATGTTAAAATACCATGCCTTCTCATTCATTGATAGGAATTACGAGAGGAACAACATGATATTTAACGAAGGATTAACTTTAACATTGCTTGGTGAAACACGCTCTAAATCTCTTATTATTATTAATCATCATGATCATAGCGTCAGTTTTCAATTAATGAGCGATGAAATTTAAAATCTAAGGCTATTGCTCAGCGCTTAAGGCTAAGTTCGCAGGTTCTAATTCTGCCGAGGGAATAAAACCATTTCGATGTTTAATAATTGTGTTCTCACAGGGAAGGAGGGAGGTGCATCAAACGCATGCCTATGCGTACACTCACTCATCTGCTAGCAGGTTGTGGTTATCATTTTTTCGCGGGATATTGCTAGATATATTTAAATTGTATGCTATGGATTTCCGCAAAGTAACGCCTGATTCCATTAACTATCTCACAGTTCACTCAGCATACGAGGTTACATTAACGTAAAGTATCCATAAATATAAAAAAAACTACATATTATGCTATAGCGTATAAGCAACATAATACTGTAACGCACGACGAAATAAATCACATTCAAATTTTTGCCGCCGTCCCCATGAAGTTTGTGGCAAAGTTGGTCGTATACAAATTATATATTGAATAAAGTTGGAACAAGACCGGGAACTCCGCCGGGGTGCTCAATATCCCAGAATGTGTATTAATATTGTACCACAACTACTACCTACTACCATGCAAGTTTCTTATGTTCTTCTCGCTGGGCTACTTCCCGAACCGTTCAGAAAACTTTTTTGTAAAATATATTCTAAATAAAAAATGTCGACTTTGACTCCCTACTATCTACTAGTACTACTTAAAACCTCAAATCGGTGTTTAAACCAAAATCGGTGAGTGGACTCACCGATTTCGGTGTCGGTAGCCGATAGTAGCACTCTGTCTTCCTTTTACTCTTATAATCCAGTGGAACGGTAAACCGACACGACTAGCGAGAGATCAGGCGCAGGACCGTCTTTTTACATGCCCATCCGACGCATGGATCATCTTTCTTGGTGATGAATCAGCCAAACTTGAAAAAAACTTTTTTTGTTGTTTCAACGGGGGAATCGATCCCACGACCTCCGGGTAGAGAGCGAAGCTCTAAACCACTAGACCAGGGAGGCTTTTTGGATATTACATAAATAATTTAAATCTAAGCACATTATTTAAAATAGCCCGAGCTTTTAGCTCGTTCTGACCGATTCCACTTTCTAGATTGTTCCTGCTAGGGTCTCCAACCCTCCGCGCTAAAGTATAAGTGACTTACGTTCGTGGTCTGGCCGGTCGTAAGCGGATCTCAGCATGCCTGCAACCAAACGAAATGGAGTTATTCACTTGTGCCTTGTGTACACACACGGGGGTAGTCGCGAGGAAACTGAGGAAAATTATTTAATTCGAAAGAGGACAATTTGATTTGAAAGCGGTATAGATTGATGAATAAGTTAACTATAGTGTAATATTTGACGACCTCAGTGCGCGTTGGTGCTCGAGCGGGAGGTCGCAGGTTCGATTCCCGCAGAAGGAACGAAAAGCTTTCTGTGTTCCTGGGTCATGGATGTGCACTAATTTTGTGTATTAATATAATAAAAAATGTTAAGTTTGCGTATAGTAAATAAATTTCCGCTGTCTGGTACCTTAACAATAGTTCTTAGGATACTTAGCACGGGGTTAGATTGCCGCGGTGTGAAGTGTCCACAGATATTTAATATTATATTAATAGCATAACTGCAGGCGTACTCCTGACACAATCGAGAATCAGTTCAATCTCAACGGCTTTTGGTATTTTATTTGGTGGATTACTTTGAAACTAACCGGGATAAAGAAAATCGTTAGATCGTAACCTTAAGTACTCCCGACCATATCAATCGACTGATAATCAAAATAAACAAACGTGCTCAGGGGGCACCGACCGAAATCGTGCGACAAATTCAATCGCCAGTCGCAGCTCAGTCGCGGTCGAGTTCGCGCTCAATTACTTCGTCTAGCGAGCTGAGAGGGTTGCCATGGCGACCGCCTCGTGGACACCCGCTAATTGTCTCGCGGCCGTTTGGAACGTTTAGCTTCCAGATTCACCCACGTTCACCCACGATCACACGCGTTCGCCCACATTCACCCAAAGTGAACAAACACCCATCAATTATAAACTTGTGTACTATTTTAACGATACATTAACCGATTTCGGCGAACCGCCAGTACGTATGTTCGCGTATTCAAATTTTTTTATTTTGACTGTAACTATTTACACAAATATAATATTCGTTAGGAACCTAATTAACAAACACAGGATTTAGATTATACAGCTATGATATGTCAGTAATTACTATTAAACTAACAAAATATAATACATTAAACTAAGTAACAAATTGTTATCTAATATAAAATTAAGAGAATTAAGAGAAATAGACAGCCTGTCTATACAGGCTGACTATGACTATTCAAGTATTCATAGTCGGGTTTAAGTTTGTTGTAAAACAATGTACTAAATACATATTTCGGTCCGAGACCAAACCGTGCAGAATATTTCATAAATATAGATTTCAACATCTTTTCCATAAAAATTGTGCCTACAGCACAAAGATAATAAAATACGCGAATAATATTTCATAGCCAGTTTTGGCATACATAACGCTCGGTAGGCGGTAGATAAGGATATGACAAATATGTGTCAGAAGTCAATATCAACCGGGGCCACGCAGCAGATCGCCAGATATAATATTTGTGGGGGAAACTGCGAAATAAAAATATTATTCCTAATCCCCGACAGTTAAATAACAACTTTTATTCATATGTTGTATTACGTCATACTTCTAAGAGTACGTATAATAAAATATAGTATGTACTTCGTTTTATTTCAGTTATGACGTTGACCACTAGTCATGTGCCTCCTTAAAGTATTTCATGGGGGTATTTGACTGTACTCGCCACGCTTGTCACGCGGGTTGGCGAGCGCAGACAGTGATTATGTTACAAACGGGTAGGAGGCATTCTAAAGATCGTGAAATACAAAGTGTAAAATAAAAGACATGTGGCACTCGGAGACTGCCGCGGTGAAGCTATTGCATACTTACTTATTGCATATCAACTTATCCGATACAACCAATGCCACCTAGAGGCGAGTTGTTGAACTAAAGAGACAAGCGTGATATTTGAAAAAAGTCATTAAAAGTTCTGCTATTCATCGATAGATGGCAATAAAAAGTATCCGGTCGGAGTGGGGGGTGTTAGGTCAGGTTAGGTTAGGAATACGGAATTTCTGGATTCGGTCTCCACGCTCAAGGCCCGCGATAGAAGTTATGCAATAGCTTAAAAGTTGTTAAAAACATTTATTATAAAGTTAAAGATTTTATTAAAGACAGCACACCCTGGGAATCAGGTCCTATGAGGCAATTGCAGTGCAGTGTAGCTTAATTTTTACCTAAATACTGTAAAGTTGTTTTTTTTATAATTATTGATAATTGTTTACTTACATTTACAGTATATTTTTAAAAGACCAATTTTGGCTTCTTTTAAAATCTTATTAAAAGGTGCTGAAGGAACTCGTGCGAGTTTCTTACGCCGGTTCTTCCCGCCGGGTTAGGGTTCCGAACTGGTGGTAACTGGTAATTGTAATTTATTTTAAAAATTAACCTTCAAAAAACCAACTTGATGTTTTAAAATTAAATAAAAACTTTTTTACTTTAGATGTATAATTGCAAAATATGTGACGTCACACTAGGGGTATCTCACAAATTTGACCGGCTGCGACAAGGACGGGGAGAGGTATAAAATCATTAAATTCGTGTGACGTAATTTATATTTACCTCAATCCACCTGGAAAGTCCACCCGTACAATCACCGCGGTCAAAACACATGTAATTGCCGATCGCTGGTTCTAACTTATCGTTAAAGATAGGTAGGTTATTGAAACGGGACGGTAGGAGACTGTCACCGATCAATTGTCGGTTCCGAGTGCCCCGTCTAATTGGACGTTTAGCAATAAACCTCGCTTCGAACGCTCAAGCCAGCCAGTCCGGAACCTGAATAAAAAATAAACCACTCCACTCCTGCACTCTCATTATACCTGATGATCGCGACTGATCTAGTTCCTATTAAATAAGAAAGGTTTCTTAAACGAGAATAGTATCGAACATAAAGATCTTTCTTAAAAGCAACGACAATCATAGTCACCATATTAAAAAGGCGAAAGTTGTGGGTCTGATTGTTTCTTATTTACGGGCTGGATTGATAAAGTTTTTTATAAAACTGTCACCATATTTACACAAAAACTCGAGCTTCGCTAAAACTCGAGAACGACTGAACTGATTCGGCTATTTTTAGTCTTGAAATATTCGTGGAAGTCCAGGGAAGGTTTAAACGGTTTGTATGCTCAACGAAGTGGGCACGGGTCAGCTAGTATTGTATAAACTTCGTAAAAGTAGCATAAAATATTGTGTAAATTACGTGGAAAGAGCACATAGAAGAATCTTAGCGAAAATTCAGAGTGTTATGTACAGACAACGAATCAAAGATTTTGCAGATGTGAAATCTTCATATTTTGTTTCTATAAACTCTTCAACGCCTCTGTGGTCTAGTGACAGGGTCGAGAGCGAACTCTCGACCCGAAGGTTGTGGGTTCGAACAACAAAAATGTTGTTTTCAAGTTTGACAATGCATGCTGATCACCTGATTGTCTGACAATGATCCACGCGTCGGTCGTCGCCAGTCTGTGTATTGCGCACACACTTGGGCATTATAAAATAACTCCTGCGTAGCTGGCCTAGTTTCAATGAAACCGGCCACCGTCACCGAAATCGGTGTGGGAGGCATTATTATAATTATTTGTATATCATCGTTGATATAGTGAATCTGCACGGGAAGCACGCGCAAGGCACCCGCGCAGCAGTACCTAACAACTCTTCAAAAATCTCTTCACCCGGCACATCTCTCTCGGAATGTACTCCAAATAAATGCGGCACAAGAATGCGGGCCGCAATGACAATGGGCGCGTGACAGCGGACGCGACGCGGCACGACAGTAAACGACGCGAGCGTGCGCGGCGGTCGTGACGCGCCGCACGTGGCCGCGGACGTCACGCCGCGTCGCGTCGGCCATACAGTAAGCCCCAGGACATCGTACATCTTGTGCAGATAACAAAGGTAGCCTAGCAGCGGCGTGAGGTTCCCGAATAATGTTGTTTCCGTTGAAGCGGAGCGGAAATTTCGAGCATAGTGATTGGTCAATTCGGAAACGCAGCCTTAAGCCTGTCCCTATCGGATTTGCTTACCTTTTGAAGGGCCTTGTCAAGGTCGTAGCTATTAGGCTAGGGCTTTCCTTTAATAATAATAATGCCTCCCATACCGATTTCGGTGAAGGTGGCCGGTTTCATTTAAACAAGCTACTTTATGCGAGTTCTCTATGAGATGTCAACCTGTGGTTTTGGCTAACAAGGGGAATTATATCAGGTAGGAACTTGGATAAGGGGCTTTAAGAGGGAAGTGTAGCCGATAGCCGATAGGAATCCCACGCCACATACGAAGGCCGGTTTCTGAATTGCTATTCAAACCTATTACCAACATAGCATTCAAGTTAACAACTCATATTGAACGCTGATTAGTGGAACACTGATCAGAGAGAAAGAGAAGCACATATATTATACAAGGTGTAAAATAAGTGAGTGATAATTTAGGGTGTGTATGGGTTCCGTATATAGAGTTTACTAAGAAAGTACCACGCTGAAAGAGGTACTTTTTTTGAAATTATTGTATGGGAAAATGTATGATATTGGGGCATTTCTCATAAAAACATGGAAGTCAAAAGTAAGTCTTTCAGCGCTGGTACTATCACAGTATACTCTACATAGGAGGGTGTGTACCCTGAAATATTATCACTCGCTTATTTTACACCTTAATTACTTCACGCTTGCACTCGCAAGGCTAGTTAAAATACCAGAAATATGATTGATTCAAATCGTATGTCAAATAATCAATATCTTTTCTAGAATTAACCTTATCTGTGTAATTTTGTTAGTTGATCACACATTTGAATAGCGTTTTAGAAACCGACCAGTAATGTAAAATTAAATAATCTTTTATTACTGGGTGGGACGGGCTACCCGAAATAAATAATTTGTATTTCATAAACGATGCGCCCACCATATCATTAATATTGTTTATTAACTTGTTATTTCTCAATATAATATTGACCAGTTATCGAGCATGGTGGTCAATTATTACATTGAGCTTGTAATAAACCAGTACTTTATGGTACACCTTGTGAGTAACAACGGTTACTTATAAGGAGAGATGACTTAAAAAGTTAATTACCTTTTCGTAACTTATAAGGACTCTTGAGCTTTCATTTAGAGATGCAACCTTCGTGATTGCTATATAATGTATAGCGTGATGTGGCAATTGTAGGTTTTGATCGAAAAACAAAATGGAGAAGACCACAGAAGTACAAGGATTAAGAGAAGAAAAGCGATTTAAAAGAACCAAAAATATGAACTTCAATTGATAATTATGCAAGGCAAGTTGGCAGGTACAGTCCTATCTTGGATCAAAAATAATCGGCACTCTCTTGCTTACTCTTTACAACAGCAGGGTTCCTATTCTCAAGCTTGAACTGTGTTTTGAAGATAAGGCTGCCCCGCTCTCACGCACACGAAACCATGCGTGCATGAGCGGGACAGACTGAGATTCGAAACGAAGTTCGAGGCTTGTGAATCAGGGCCCTGATACCAAAATTAATAGTCGCTTCCTCCTAGCAACCTTCCAATGGAGACAGCACAATAAGAATAAGGTTTTGTCAGCTGGTCTATTAATATACCGTCTTTTATCTCTATGACCCAGTGGTATAGAGCGTGGCTCTTAATTCTGCAGGTCATAGGTTCAAAAACTGCGTTAAGCTTAAAATCAGCAAATTGCTGTCTGCTTAGGACAATGCCAGCTGATCCAGGTGTCGTATTGGCTTGTAAAAAGTCGGTCCTGCGGCTGGATTGGGGGAGTTTATTTTGATGGATTTGATCTCTGACTAGTCATGTCGGTCATTTTTACTTTTAAACAACTTTTGACATAATGTACAATAAAAAAACATATATTTATATACAAGTAATGCCTACTTCGTAAAGCATATAAACCGTAGCAAGACTAAAAATAGTTATTAACCTATTCAGGTTTAGCCATTCTCGAGATTTAGAGAGACTAACGGACAGCAAGCAATAGGTTATATATTATATATTTGGCTCTGCTACTCTTATATATAAATGGTATATATATAAGAGTAGCTGAGCCAAAACTCGAGAATGGCTGAACTGATTCGGCTATTTTTAGTCTTGAAATGTTCGTGGAAGTCCAGGGACGGTTTGAACAGTTTCTATGCTCAACGAAAAGGGCACGCCACTTTTGTAGACTAAAAATAGCCAAATCGGTTTAGCCGTTCTCGAGTTTTAACGAGACTATCGAACTGCAATTTATTTTTATATTAAGCGATGCATAATATCTGTAATTGATGTGATCTGCTCTTACAATACAAGTTGCGATACCGTTGGTTGTGCAACCGGCCATATATGGGGACAGGCCATCTCCAAGTGGCGGCGGGTTTTTGCCCCGCGATAGGCACGCAGCCGTAACGGGTTAAATGATCGAGAAGTCGGATTTTGATTTTCGCAATACTCGTAACACATCTTTGAGTATTAAGGCTGCGCGCGATGAACTAAAAAGTGCAGCACATAAAACCTTTATTCCTAATACTGGTGTTATTCAAGTCCCAAAAAAATATACCTTTATTATATCTACCAGAGCATTACCGTTTTACTTTCTCTTATTAGGAAAACTTACAGCATATGATACATAACAACAAAATCACATATTAAAAAAACTTAATGCCAATAACAAGTTTCCACTAGTAGAAAAACAAATTAAAATAACTTAAGCACGTCATGCTAAGCATCTCACCAATCACCATAGAACTACGTACAGACACTAACTATCTATACAAAACTAGGACTTCAATCTATAGAAATAACTAACATATTGCATGCTCAAAACCACAAGAAAAGGATTACCGATTAAATATAGAGTCATGTAATTAATGAAGACGGACTCATATATTCTTAAACAATATAATTTATTTCTTTTTATATATTAGCGACAAGTGTGAAAACTACTTCAGTATTTTAAGTGAGGCAAGACTAAGGGACTATCGTTTTGTTTATTGCAAATTTGTCTAAAATAAATAAAAAAAAACAAGACAATTTTGTATACGCTTATATAATTTAAACGCGCTCCAGTCGTCGCGATACCCCTTTCTCGCCAAACAAATAGTAGTTCAAGGTCACTCACGTTATACAAAGCCTTAAGTAAGAGTATTTATGTACTTGTACTCGTAAGTGGTTGTGATATAATCTTCATTTCGTTGTAATTGCTGGACGAATGGTTTTTAAATTGTGCTTTATTGTGTACCTTCGTTCAAGTACGAAAATGCCGATCGCTGTATGATTTAAACTACATGTAATGAACGAAATTTAATCCATTAATGCTTGTCTCGAATGTCAAAAGAACATGATAATATAATATTTATTTTTTTATTAATATCTTCGCTTCACACCACCTCAATCGGGTACAAAGTAACCGATAGCTTGTTTTACAAGTGTCATACAACGAAAATGTGTGGTATACATAATTTTATATCATAAACATATATGTAAGGTTTTTACTATATTTTATATTTAATGATAGACCAGGATATTGAAATATAGAAAACTTTTTGCACGGACGCCACATATGCCCGAGTTACTTATCCCATGAACTCCGAACAAAATAATATCATGTTTCTATGAAGATAAAAGTTGCATGTATTTACAACCAAAACTGACATAAACAAGGCCAGGGGCCAGGAGGGGGAGGCCAGGGGCCAGGAGGGGGAGGTCAGGGGGTCAAAGGATTTACGGCCTCGTCGATAAGACGTCGATTTTTTAGTGCGGCGTAAAGTCCCACAAAGTAAGAGTTAACATCCAAAATAGGATATTACTTTTATAGATTCGGATCGGGGGGCCCTCGGACGCGGAGGATTCGAGGGGTTCTGTTAGCATAACCCTATAAAGGGTTATTTTACGACTTTGCCGTATAACTTTCAACATTAATTTACATAAACTCATAAGGAATCGGCGGAGGATTTTTATTATTTCTTATCTCCGCGCCCGATATCATGTTTGACGTTTATTGTGCTCCAGCACCATCTCTTTGATGGCCTAACTGAATTTTTGTTCCCCGGGGAAAATATTAGGGGGGCATTCGAGAAAACAAAAATTTTATTCATGGGGCATTCACAAGATAAGATATATCTGACGAGTTACAATTTTCCTACTTGCGTTTAAGTTTTACATGAATATGCCTCGTCCGGCCCGCCTCAATAGCGGCGTATCTATTTTTATCGGCATTGTAAAACATAGCCCGCATGTAAATGTCTTGGAGTAAAATGCCATACCTCCTAACTTGGCCGCATAAACGGAATATCAGGCCTATTAAGTATAAACAGTGAACACTAGTTGTAGATTAAAAGATACAAAATCACCGACAATTGTGGGTACAGAACACGCGGGCCATATATGGCGTGCGCCTTATATGGCGCGCACGTATTATGGCGGGGTCCGAGCGACCGGTCTCACCAAATACGCGCGACGGGCGAGTCCTGCCGCCGCACGGTTAAGGGCCGATTTCACCGCACACAATGAAAACTTCGTTTTGTAATACTTAGTTCACACTGATTGCGTTCATGCATCGATGTGAATCTCGTTTTACATCAAAGTAAACGCATTTCACTATATTTTAAGCAAATTGAAAGAAATAGTATAGATGTAAAAATCCTTTACACTGAAGTGTTTTTTAACAATTTTCGTGTAGTGAGTTGGGCATTTTCACAAAAAAATGTTCCCTACTATTTTCGGGTGTCCCTCGTGTTCAAATATTTTTTATGTTCAATATATAGACCGCACTGAAAATGTAATAATTGTCAGATAATTATATACATTTTAAAATGTTGACAAACTATAAAATTGTTGACTACAATGCATATTAAATAAGATATTATTACTTTTATTGGTAAGGGGTACCCTAATTTAGCATGTCCCTTGCCCATTTCATGCAACAAAACGTTGAATAAATAATTTTCCGTTGAACCTATGTAATATTTTTTTATTTCGACGCATAGCGGAGGTTATTGATAAGCCCATTATCTAAATATTAATTATACCAGAGAAAGTTAACTAATTTAAAATAATTATTATTTAAAATACCCAAAACAGCAACCGACCGGAACTTTCAGTTGTGTGACCGTGATTCTTGTTTAAAAATGTTTACTAATATACTAAATACTGACTTTAATGGCAACATTTTATTGACAGCTTAACATTAAATAAAGCAGCCATTGTGTATATTTGACGTATCATCACTTTCTGATGGTGAATGGTGGAGTGAGTTTGTGTTAGTAAAAAAAGTTTTCAGGTATGTGACCATTATTACGCCAGATCTTTATACCTTATTAATTGATTTTACCTGTAAAAGAATAAGTAATTAGTGGTGCATCTTGTGATGCAACCACAGTAGTGGTATGTGAAACACAATATTTTATAAAAATTTTTAAATCGGAGCGAATAGCATTATGTGACCTCCATTGTGTGACCATATTGGACGGTCACTATAGTTGGAACAAAAAGTCACTACATGCCGAAAGTATAAAGGTCAATTCATAATAACAAATACTACACTTTTTATTTTCAGATTTAAATTTAACAAATTAAACGTAGCTCACTCATACGAGTACTGCACAGTTTTAAGTAAGTCTATACCTACATACCTACTTAAATTGTTATTCTTTAGACGCCATAAAAAGTTAGTTTGTTAGTTCATTTGTGTACTTACGAACCTACGTTTGTATTTATGTAATCCTATCAGTTAACGTAAATATTGTTAATTTTTTTTATCAAACCCCAGAATATTGTCCCATAAAAGCAGCATAGGTAGGTAGGTAGTTCAAAGTTTAAGCATAAATATATTATATAATACTAGCCGACCCGTGCCCACATCGTTGAGCATAGATCTATCTATATAGTTTGTAATTAACCCTTTAAACGTTCCCGGGACTTCCACGAATATTTCAAGACTCAAAATAGCCGAATAGGTTACGCCGTTTTCGAGTTTTAACGAGATAACGAACAGCAATTCATTTTTATATATAAGAGATGAGAATATTATAATTTATATATACATGGTGTAAAAAGAACAGTCACTATAACTTTGAGATACGATTATAATATATTTCCTCATTTTGGAAATGTATTTTTTTACCATTTCTTATTTTTTGTCGCAATAATAACGAAAAAACCAAAGGTAGTATAACCATATCCCAAAAATATAGTGACTGTTCTTTTTACGCCCCGTATATATATTGCGTTATAAATAGTGAAACTGTTATTATACGGACTGAACCGATTTGTCTGAAAATAGGTGGAGAGGTAGCTTAGAACTAGGAGAAGGATGAAAATGAATTGAAATGTCGCTGGGGATGTTGCAGCATTAAAACAGACTTGGGATTGAGAATGGGAATGTTACCGCGATTAAGATTGGGTTAGGCAGTTTTTTTTTTTCCGATTCTGATTCATTTGTTAATTAAGATATTATAGTAACATGCTGATTTATTATTAGTTAATTATTTTTTTTTTGAATTTAAAGACTGATATTATAATTAATATGATAATAATATATAATAACTCTTAAGTAAAAGCTACATATATAACATATGGCTGTAATAATTTTAACTTTAGGTTTATTTAAGCAAAGAATGTGTGTAAAGTAAAGAAAGTACTATTAAACTTAACTAAAGTATGTAAAAGAAGAACTAAAATGTGATATTTGTGCCATTATGTATGTTATGTAAGTAAAGTAATTTGCTACAACTTAATTAAAACTTAGTTTATTGTCCAAAAGATCCAAAATTACTATAAATGTTGTTAATCTCACTAATCATTGAGTTAATGAGTATATTGATAATATTTAAAAAAATGTAACCTTATAACGAGTCCTAAGAATTTTTTGATGCTCAGTTGTGTGACTGTCCCTATGTGTAAATATGGTTAAACATATCACAAATATTAACATATTTATTTAAGATAGTGCAAATTACGTTATTAATATAGTAGTTAATCTTGTTTTTGGAAATAGTTGCTTTTTTAGTCAAAATCGTTAATGTAATCTCAGATAACTTAAAAAAATATGTGAACATGGCATCAAAAGTCACTCAACTGAACTTTAAATTGCATTTTTTAATAATAAATATCATAATTCTTGAAGTTATTATTTTTTTCTTAAAATAAAAAAGGATTTGCCTTATTTTGATACCAAGGTTTTTTATTTTACTGCCATACATTAATAATTATTAATATATAAAAATAGTCACACAACTGAAATAATGTCACTGTTTATTCCACTTTGTTTCCGTATTTAAATTAAACCCTTTGTATTTTTGTGTTTATATTAAAATATTCGTAAAATAAAAGATATATAGAATATTTTCCTATAATTTTAGTGCCAAAAAATTCAATTGAAAAAAAAATTAACTTTTTCGACCGTGTACAAATTTTAGTGAAAATGCCCAGTTATGAACAATAATAAACAAATCAATACTGAATTTTAAAATACAACTATCACAACTGTCATCTTATGACATTTAGTGCGTAAACATACCTCATACATAGGTTTACCTTCGTTGTACGCTCTTGAACCCGTTCAACAAATTTAAACCAATGAAATTCAGAGTTCAGAACTTTAAGAGTTCAGCAAGAAACGCGTTTAGTTTTTGTTAGTGAAAAGCAAATCCGGGTTTTAAGCTTAAACGCACAAAACGAGTTCAGCGTATACTAATCACGATCAATTTCAGTGTTGAAATCGCCCCTAAGTCAGTGCAGTGACGCACGAGTTTCGAAACGACCGCTAATGTTCGTTATGTCTTTATCGCCGATTAAATGTAATAGACTCGATGGCCACCCATTCGGTTGCTCTGTGGCTTAGTGAAGCCACAGAGCAACCCGCTGACCACTGTCAGCGGGTTCGAATCTATAAAGCACGACAAATACGTATTAGATATTAAATAAATTAAGGAAAGAAAAGAAAATAAAAATAATGAAATTTTACCAAATAGGGCCCATTCAGAATGTGTTGCAACATAATTTGCAACGCTGATTTGCAGTAAGCACCGTGAATTAAAAAACAATAACTAAAATAAAATTAGCATTAAAGTTCAAGAATACAACAAAACGTACAAAAAATAAATGAGATCAATTGGTCTTAGTTATGTCACATTTACGTTATCTCGTTATCAGCACAAGTTCTCTATAACTACTATACTAGATTCTCTGACCCAAATAGACGTGATTTGAAGCGTCCATAGATGCTATTATTAATGGAATAGTTTTAAACGGATGGACAAAGTTGTATCTTTTTAAAGTACCGTTCACACGTTGCACACCAATTTAGAAATTGGCATGTGTTTGTTATATTACACGTTTCTATTAATATTTGTATGTGGTAAAGAGTGTCCTTGATTTTTAAACCCCAACGCAATCAGAAGGGTGTCATGAGTTTGACGTATATATTTATGCGTATGTGCATCGTACCTTACTAACGAATGAAACGATTTTGCTCTGGTTTATAAAAACTACAACTACAAGGTTAAGAAGTTACTTAATCAAGTGCTTTCTGCTTGACAATCTTAGATGTTACGTTTATATTTCAAGTTGTAAGCTTCTGTTTCCAACTTGAAAGAGATTTTTTAAAAGTATTACACAAATTTACTTTTACCTAAACTAAAATACATTTCCGCCATTCGGGAGTTTTACGAGCACGTTAGTGTAATTGAAATGAGGTAAAAAGAAAATCTCGAAGTTGTAACGAAAAGGGGAAGCCCCGAAAATGAATGATTTGCTTTTTTATGCGAAGTTTGTGCGGCACAGCGCAGACACCACCCGGCAAGCGCTCGTTTATCTCTGTCAAGGCTTAGGCCTGGACCCCGATTCTTCTACTTCGAAATTCCCTCCAAAAGTCAGTCTATCCCGCTCCCACGCACGTCATATCATGCGAGGAACAGATTGCCATTTGAATCGAACCCTGTAGTGAGTGAAATGAATAATCCGTTTTCGGTTATTTTACTTTGTTAGTTACTTTTTATGAGAACTAGAGGTCGCCGTGTTCAAGGGCCATATCAAAGTACATACGAAGGTTTGGGAATAGTGGAAGCCCCAAAGGGAGCTATGAAGCGTGGTATGCTCGGGCCGGAGCCCACTGTGGTAGTTTTCAGATGATGTATGAACATCAAACAGAACTTACATGTGCTAATTCCGCCATTTTTATTGATCACCCTCAAGGGGGTAAAATCTATATCGCGCGGGTAAACGCTATAATAATTAATTGTAAACTTTATAAGGATCTGTTGCCCACGAAGCTGCCCGCGTGTAATAGTGAGTGTCGCAAAACAAAACCAGAACTAATTTAAATATTATAGGTAAAGAATTTTTATTAACGCTTTATAAAGTTTAAGTTTTACTGCCAGTTAATTAAGACGAGTTAACGATTGTTCTACCGAGCTGTACCTCTTGAATCCCGCTTTCTGTTCTCTTGTAAACGGCATAAGAAAACTCATAAAGTATTGTTAGCATTGAATGCTCCAGCTCGGCTTATGTAAACGAGTGCAAAAAAAGGCAGTATTTTCAACTGGAGTTTTGAAAGGCTGGCGGTAATTAACGAATCTTAGGAGCTAGAAGCCTCAGATGTTTATAAGGGTCAGTTTACGCCGTGACGCGGCGATACTAGCAATACGATCCGGCTCGAAGGACCATATGGTTTTTTCCTTCTAGAGATAATACTGAGACTTTTGAATACTGAGGTTTGTGATTAAGTCATAATGTTATTATTCACAAGGTATTGTTCAAATTGGACCATGTGGTGAATGTTTGTAGCGTTGATGAATAGCCAAGTCCACTACACCACAAAAAAGTAGGCGTTGCGTCTCGCCTCGATGTGAAACGACCCTAAATGTTTTTCACTTCTTAACAAACCAGGTGTAGTTGGTACAGGCTGTAAGCTTAAGCGTATTCGGCTCTATGAGGCAGTTTTACTTGTGTCGTAGTCATGTAAAGCTTAAAGTAATTTTTGAGATGTATTTCTAGTTATAGCTTAGTCGTGTAGAGCTGGATGACTTTTGAGTAGAATTATACAGATATAGAATCGCTATAGTGATTTTTAGGGTTTCGTAGCCAAATGACAAAAAACAGAACCCTTATGGATTTGTCATGTCTATCTGTAAGTCCGTCCGTATGTCACGGCCACTTTTTTCAGAAACTATAAGAAATATACTCTTGAAACTTGGCAAGTAGATGTATTCGGTATATTAAGATTTTCACATAAAAATAGAAAAAAAAACAATACATTTTTGGTGCTCCCCATACTTAGAGCTGAAAAAACCGGGTTCGATGAAAAAAAAAGAATAATATTGATGTTAATAATAATTTGTAGTGTAGTGATACATATGTAGTATCTCATATGTTATCTTAGTATATAAGTATGTAACCGCTCATTATTTAACACAATAAATCTGATCAGTGAACTAGTAACATCTTTAATTCGTCTCTCAACGCCCATCCTTACATGGCGACCCTGCCAGTGAGCGATCGGGTTCGCGTTGCATTCCGATCGCCTAATATGGATTAGTGATCTTAAACATTGTCACATCGTTTCAATTATGTGTTCATTAATATTACTGTCTATTAATAACCGCGACGGACGTTCTCTTGAGTTCGTAGATACTTATTTTGTGAATAAAAAATGGGTAAGCAGCAGTCAAAAGAGGAAACTGTGATCATCGCACAAAGCGCTAGCGGTGGTTCCAATGCATCTTGGTTGGAGCAAGTGCATCAGCATACCAGCGCCATCACCTATATCCTGGGAGTGATATGTCTCATACTGATTATCATATCATTGTTCTTCGCGATTCGGCTTTATGGTAGATGTCATAGAGACTGGATACGACGGGAGATACACGAGCACAGTCTCCAGAGATCGAGCAGTTGGTTCCGGCGACGTCACGAGACCCATGGATCGCGTACCAAGGATGACCAGGCGGGCATCACAATAGCATAGCCGAAAAGCGCGTCTCATTGTGAAAAGTGATGTGTAATAGCGTGTCTCAATAAATATATTTAGTGCGGTTCACTGCAATAACGTAAAATACAAAAAAAAAAATGGACTTATTTAGAGGACTTTAGATTTAATGGTATGTAACCTTATTTTTGTTTTTGCCGATATGTATCGATGGCAGAAAATTTAGAAAAGTATTATAATTGCTTGTTAGAAATAAGAAGTTATCTTGTAAAGATTGGCCCACAGCGCCGTCAAGGCTCTATTTCTTCAAAAAAATATAATGAAGCTAACGTCATTTTACAAAGTGTTGATAATGATTTGTTGAATATAAGAAGAAAATTTAAGGAATATAGTGAAACTGAAATAAGTTTAATAAATAAATTTACGGATCAGATTAAACGATTATTTGACGAGATTAAAAATTTGTGTAGCTCGACTGTAGTAATTGATAAAATGGAGTCTTTTAGTTTAAAAACGGCAGTGGCCTTACTACCGGTCATGAATGATACGGAAAATGTAACGAAGCAGCTTATCTCTGCTATTGAGCTATATGGTTCTCTGCTGGATGATAAGTCGCAACCTATTCTTATTAATTTTATTTTAAAAACCAGGTTATCTGAGAATGCCAAATTACGGTTAAATCAAAGTTATGGTACGGTAAAACTCCTTGTTGATGATATGAAAAAATATTTAATTTCTAAACAGTCTTTTACAGCTTTACAAGAACAATTGATGCGATGTAAACAAAATCAACGTGATATCGAGGACTATGGTAAGGAAATTGAAAATTTATTTGTTAATTTGACTATTTCACAGGCCGAGGGTGATACAAAAAAATATGATGTGCTCAAGCCGTTGAATGAAAAAATGGCTATAAAGCGATTTGCAACCGGGTTACAAAACAAACATATAAGTACTATAATTTCTGCCAGGAATTATAATAACCTAAAGGATGCTATCCGTGAGGCGGCCGACGAGCAGACATCTATGTGGCCAAGAGACAGCATCATGAAATTGTCTAACAGAGAATACCCCCGTAACAATGTCTCATATTCATCTAGAGGACGATGTTTTCAGGCTCACGGTACCTACAACCAGCGTGGCCAGTTCCGGTCGCGTGGGGCTGGTAGCGGCCAGTCTACTCGAGCACGGACGCAGCCGCGAGGCAGATACTATAGCAGTTATCGAGGTAACCGAGGCTCACGAGGTACGTACATCCATAATAATAACGCTCATAGTAATCGTGGACGAAACTATGTAACATCGATCTCGGTTCGTGATACACAAAATGTGAGTACCAGTTCGCCTAATGAATCTAACGTCAACCAATTTTTTCGTGAATAAACAGGATAGCCATGCGATAATTTGTTCTTATAATAATTATAATTCAATTTGCTTAGCATTAGGTACAAAATCTTGTAATTGGTTAGTCGATACGGGTGCGTCACTAAGCGCCATAAAATATGAAACGTTACATCGAAATAACATTCCGTTCAAAAAAGGCAATGTAACAATAAACGGTGTGTGTGGTGAGCTCTGCTCTGTAGGATTTGTTGATTTAAAGATATCATTTAAGGACATGGAATTCGTACACAGGTTTCATGTTTTCCGAGAGTTATGTTGCGCAAGCGATGGAATATTAGGTTTGGATTTTTTGAAAAAGTATAACGCTAAATTGGATTTAGAATTAGATATTTTAACTTTATTAATGAATGGTTCTGAAATTAGTTTACAATTGCAACAGAGTGTAAGTGGTGGAAAATTTATTAATTTATTACCCAGATGTGAATCCTTGCATTTTATTTCGACAAGTATGAAAGATGAATGTTTGGTTTTGCCTAAACAATTATGTGAAGGTGTTTTTATGGCTGGATGTATTGCGACACCTAAGAACGGTAAAATACCGATTCAAATATTAAATACACGAGAAGAAGCTATTAGTTTAAGTTTTTTCTGTCCTGAAATAGAAAACTTGAAGGATTATTCATTACTTTCTTTCGATCAGGCTAACATTTCTGCAGATAGAGTAAAAAGGTTATTCCATGAGTTAAAATTAAATTATTTAAATAAAGAAGAGCAGTTAGAAATTGAGAAAATATGTGCAAAATTTTCCGACGTTTTTCATTTAGAAGGTGACAGTTTAACAACGTGTAATATTTATAAGCAATCAATAGTATTAAAAAATAACACTGTGCCAGTTTATCGAAAACAATACCGTTTACCGAAATCCCAAAAAGGAGAAATCCAAAACCAAATAAAAAAAATGCTACAGGATGACATCATCGAAGAAACAACCAGTGAATGGTCGAGTCCTATACTTTTGGTTCCGAAAAAATCAGATTCTAACGACAAAAAATACAGACTGGTGGTGGATTACCGGAAGCTGAACGAAAATGTTGCAGATGATCGTTTTCCACTTCCAAATATAGTCGAAATTTTAGATTCGCTTTCAGGTGCCATTTATTTCAGTCATCTTGATTTACAAAATAGTTATTATCAGTTCGAATTAGATCCAAATAGTAGAAAATGTACTGCTTTCACATTTGACAAACAATATCAAATGAAAAAGATTCCAATGGGACTTAAAACCAGTCCTAGTGCATTTTCGAGGGCAATGTCTATAGCATTATCAGGTCTTAATTATGATAAATGTCTTTTATATATGGACGATTTGGTATGTATTGGACGTAATATAGAAAGCCATAACAAAAACTTAATTGACATTTTTACAAGACTGCGAGAGGTAAATTTAAAATTAAATCCTAATAAGTGTAAATTTTTAGTGAAAGAATTGTTGTATTTGGGGCATGTAGTTAGTGCAGACGGAGTAAAACCTGACCCAGCAAAAACAAAAATTATAGAAAATTATCCTATCCCAAAAAATTCGGATGACGTAAGACGTTTTGTTGCTTTTTCAAATTATTATCGTCGTTTTATTCCAAATTTTGCAGAAATAGTAATCCCTTTAAATAAATTATTAAGAAAAAATGTTGAGTTTGTTTGGACACATGAATGTGCCAAGTCATTTGAACTATTAAAAAATTGCTTAGTTTCTCCGCCTTTATTACAGTACCCTGATTTTTCAGAAAACAATGAATTTCAACTTTATACAGATGCTTCAGGTACAGCAATAGGTTCTGTTTTATGTAATAGCGACGGTCGCCCAGTCGCATATACAAGTCGTAGTTTAAATAAAGCAGAATTAAACTATCCGACCATAGAAAAAGAAATGCTAGCTATTGTTTGGTCTATTAAATATTTTCGTCCTTATTTGTATGGGAAAAGGTTCAAAATTTTTTCAGATCATCGCCCTTTAATATATCTATTTAACATGAGCAATCCTTCAAGCCGTTTGACTAAATTTCGTTTAATTTTAGAAGAGTATGATTTTGTGATTGAGTATATAAAAGGTAAAGATAATGTTGCTGCAGACACATTATCGAGGATACAAATTACATCAGAAGAGTTGAAAGGAATGAGTGAGCGAGTAATTAATGTTATGACAAGAAATCAACGGAAAAAGTTGGAAAGTCAGGAAAAAATTCACAAAAATTTGTCGACTTTGCCTAGTTCTATCAACGACGTTCGGCCTGATCAACCGAAAGTTGTGGAAATGTCTACAATGCCGTCAAATTGTGTTGAATTATTATTAGTATCACGGAGAAAAATGAGTATTATGAATACTAAATTAAAAAGTGACGATAGATTTTTATATAATGAAAATGAAAAGAGATTATATACCTGTCCAGATGTCAGATCATGTATCGCGCGAGACGCATATGTGAGTGAACTGGAGCAGTATTGTAATAAAATGAATATTAAAAATCTCTATATTATAAAACTTGCAAGTAATAATGAATTTATTGACGTATTGTCAAAAGAGATAAATAATAAAAGTTCATGGTCCGGACCACAGTTACATATTCTTAAAGGAGTAAAGAGAATAATTTGTAATGACGATAAAAAAGTAATAATTAATGATTACCACTTATTACCAACTAGTGGTCATGCAGGAATAAGAAGAATGTTAAATAACATTAAAAAATCTTATTTCTGGCCTGGAATGACACGTGACGTAACGGAATTTGTAAATAAATGTAAGAAATGCCAAATGCAAAAGCATTCCTTGCCCGTTAAAGAGCCTATGGTTATAACGAGCACTGCCACAGGTGCATTCGATAAGATTTTTTTAGATATAGTTGGGCCCCTAGATAAGGATTATTATGGTAAGGTTTATATTTTAACTATTCAGTGTGAACTCACTAAGTTCGTAGAAGCATATCCTATAGATCGTAAGGACGCTGTCACCGTAGCAAAAACTTTCGTGGAAAACTTCATTTTAAGGTATGGTATACCGCGAGAAATTGCGACTGATAGAGGTTCAGAATTCATAGCATCAACAATGAGTGAAGTTTGTAAATTACTCGGTATTAAACAGTTATTTTCAACCGCATATCATCATGAATCAATAGGTGCGCTTGAAAATACGCATAAAAATTTAAATGCATATCTTCGTATACAGACTGATAATAATCCCAGGGAATGGAGCACTTGGATTCCATATTGGTCTTTTAGTTATAATACTACTGTACATACATCTACAAATTACACTCCATACGAATTGGTTTTTGGGAAACTGTGTAAATTACCTACTAATTTATGTCAACAAGTTGACCCTCTGTATAATATTGATAACTATCCATTAAGTTTAAAATATAGACTTCAAAAGTCTCAGGAACAGGCTAGGGAAAATTTATTAATGTCAAAAGTATTAAGGAAACAAAATTATGATAAACAAATAAATCCAACTTTTTACAAACCCAATGATTTAATTCTTATACGAAATGAAAATTGTAATAAATTTCAGAATGTTTATATTGGTCCATTTAAAGTTTTAGAAGATGTAGCACCGAATGTTAAAATACTAAAAGATGGTAAAATTGAAACTGTTCACAAAAATAGAACAAAATTATATAGAACTTATGTTAGCAATATTTGATTAATTATTCTGTATAATCATAGAATATTGTGTATTTTTTTTTTCTTTTATCTTAAATGTAATGTTTTAGCTAAGTAAAGAAGGTATATTTTAGAAAATAAAATAATATTTATGAATTATTTTATTTTTTTTAAAGGAGGGAGGTGTAGTGTAGTGATACATATGTAGTATCTCATATGTTATCTTAGTATATAAGTATGTAACCGCTCATTATTTAACACAATAAATCTGATCAGTGAACTAGTAACATCTTTAATTCGTCTCTCAACGCCCATCCTTACAAATTGTCTTTTTTCTAAATTGGATAGTTTACACGAGAGACGCTTTCAAAGTTGAAAAATGTGTATGACTAACTCAAATATACTGTCCGGAACCCTGCGTGTGCGAAGCTCGCTCTTGGCCGGTTTTCGTATTAAATAAAAAAAAAAAAACAAGTTATACATGTAAAAATTTATGACAATGGGCGGATGTATGGACGTTCTAACTCTTTCACGCAAAACGAACAAATTTTATATTTACTAAGGTTGTTTAATCTAGCACAAAATGCAAGAAAACACTTTAGCGATTTCTGTCGACGTTCGCTTATAACTTAAGTCGCGTTTTTCACAGACGAGATTCGTTTTTCTTTACCCTCCGTACAGCACGTAAAGAAAATAAAACCCGAACATAACGAGGTCTTATCACACATTGCTTTGGGCTTGTTTAATTGAGGGCTGCTTACATTTATTCGTTTAGCACTTTCTTTACGTAGCTTCACGTTTAAGTTTTGACAGAAGTTTTTACACGTATTTAAGGCAAGGTGTTTTTGCAAATGACGACCTCCGTAGCGCAGCGGTGGAGCGCGTTGATGCTCGAGCGAGAGGTCGCGGGTTTGAATCCCGACGAGGGAAACAAACAGTTATCAAAGTTCCTTGGTCATGGATGTGTATTAAATTTGTGTATCATACAATAGAAATCTTAAAGACAGTATAAAAAGTATTAAATATATTTCCGTTGTCTGGTACCTATAACACAAGTTCTTCGGATAATTAGCACGGGGCCAGATTGGTGTGAAGCCTCTATAGATATTATTACATTATTATACATACCGCTCATTCTCTCTCTCTCATTGTTTTCCCCGTTAGTGTAAAACAAGAAGACAAATATATTTTTTCATATTTTTAACCAACTTCCAAAAAAGGAGGAGGTTCTCAATTCGGCCTTTTTCAAAATGCTACATGCCATTCCCTGAGGTTAATGATCAGATTTGCTGCTTTTTGCTGAATTTGTGGGTTAGCCATTTTGAAATGTAAGCTAGGTATAATAACAATATTACTCTTGAATATCATTTTCTAGACAACCAGTAACCTCAAACGTCACAAACACGGATAGTTATACCAAATTCACGATGAATTCCCGCTCAAATCTATTTCCCTGAGAGAATTTGATTAGCGGCGCGCCGTAATCTCCAGCCATGTTAATATCATTGGATGTAATTAAATTTAAAACCGCAAAAAATCCAGCGCCAGCGTTCTCGGGTTCAGATTAAATCTACCGCGGCTCACCCTATTCACAATATTAAAATATGATGCTGGAGAGGGTCGCAATCGGCATCTGATCGCGCGCTCCTTTTCAAATCGGCTTATCCGGACCGAAGACTCCTTCAGGGGAAACTCCGCCTTATGCCGACGGGACAAATCCCATTCTCCCGCGACAGGAGATCGCCTCTATAATGGCCTCGCGGATACGTCTTCGGCGCTACCTTTGAACGTATAATTACGATGGAATTTCGGTTGAATTAATACGGCGATAAGCCCCCCCTCCCCTCCGTAAAGCCTACACCTACGTCTCCAAGAATTCCCCCCCCGAAAATGGTTTTTACGATACTTTGTAACGTAGAAATATTTAGTGGGGTTAATATTGCAAAAACATTGTGATCGGGATTTAGCACCTCGTATACCCCGTATAAATAAAAAAAAATTAACAACCTCAATTGAGAATCTATTTAACAGATAAAAAAAAACGTTTCGTTTCACTTTTATAGTAAAAATAAAGATTATAAAAAAGATCATACTTATTTTAATGTTTTTCTGTTATCTACAACATAAATATTACGGTATAAAAAGAAAAGAAATTAAAAAACTATTTAACATTAATAAAGGTGTTCACTTTTAAAAGTGAAACGAAACGGTTTTTTATATGTCAAATAGATTCTCAAGTGAGGTTGGGTTTGAGATCGTTTTATTTATACGGGCCCTAGTATTTTTCAATGCATCGGAATAAATATATATTCGGTTGTATTGAAACTCGCCCTACATTCTCTGCGGTGTTAAAAATTCACGCCGAGCCCGGCCGGCGGAGGCAGCGCGGCGGCCGGCAGCCAGCGGCAGGAGCGCGGCGCGCGGCGCGTTTGACATGGTAATGTGTACTACGAACCACACGATTTGCACGTTAGTGATGTCAACATGTCGATACGCGCCTGTCGTATCCTGGAGATGAACTGAATTCAAGCTAATCTACAGGTCAAGAGTATAACGGCCTTACTCCCGACACGAGAAATCAAATCAGTTCGATCTCAACGGCTTTTGAAAATGAAAATGAAATATCTTTTATTTTCAAATGATGACCACAACATGATTACCGTCAGGTCATCATGTACCACCAGTTCGGAGACTAACCCGGCGCGGCGTAAGAAACTCGCGCGGGGCCACCTTTTAACAAAAGGATGGAAAAATTGTTCTTTTAAAAAAATATACAAGTTACCATGTTAACTTAGCATAAATTACAAGTATCAATAAAATCGATAACTACAAATATATTGTATCTCATAGAACATCTCTACGTTTGAATCGACATTAATGACATGTATATGGCACATCACTAGGGACGCAGGTGTGTTCATTGATATGCACATTGTATTGCGCGGGACGGGCGCGATGTCGAGGGGAGCCGATTAAATAGTAAACAGACACTACTGTCATTTACATTTAAACCTAAAAGTTTGCTTTCAAGTCCGGTTAGGGCAATGCTGGCATTAGCCAGGATTACTTGGCCCGATAGCCTGATAAGAAAGATGATCCATACGTCGGATGTGCAAACTTTGATTTCAGATCAGGTGCAAGATTAAATTGAAAAAATAATTCTTCGCCTGTCTCTCGTCAGGCGTAGGTATCAGGTATCTGTCCCACTCTGATAGGAGAGGTAAGGAATGTACAGTCCTTCTGTATTCCCAAAATTAGGCGAGTTGTAAGTTTGACGTATGTGGCATGGTTCTTCTCACACCACATACCGGTGGTAGGTCATCATGTAGGACAATTCTAAAAGTGTTAGTTTCTATTTTTTTAACCTATTTGGAAATAAAAGATTTTTCATTTTCATGGCTCCCAAACGGATAAACCTGATTTTGATTTTTTTTTGTTTGAAACCTGACGTGATCGCGAGTGTTCTTTCTCTAATTCATCATTTGCAGCTTGACAATTTGCGGGTTACTAATTATTCTTAAATTTTTGTTTACAGTTATCTCTCTTATCTTCTGCGCAGACAACATCTAGTATTCCCGATCACCAACATTGTTTTTGTGTGTATTTCATATATTAATGACACCAAATCAACTAGTTTTGGTCCATTAGAGCGTTTTTTTTCCATGCTCGAATGGCCCGTGATCCATTCGATCCGTTCAGACTAAATACCCTATTTACCGGTTAAAACAGGCATTTGTCCGGGATATGTGTATAACAATATACATGGTAGCGGGACATTACCGGCACATGTGGGGTCTCATACTCGACAGAACTACTTATTACGACAATGACAGGTCTGGCAGTTCCGCGCGTGGAGGGGGCGTGATTTTACTTGCAATTATGACATATATTAGACGATAGTACTCAAATATTGTAGCATAAGACATGACGTGTAATTTTAATGATCACTACTTTAAAAAATATATTTCTGTGTAAATTATATAGCCAATGAAAACCGGGCCGTTATTATGAATATAATATTGACACATCTTTAATCATAGAAATTGCATCGGAAGTTTAGGTTAGGATTGAAAAAACATTCACTCATAGACTGACTAAGACATAAACCTTCCGTATGTGAAAAAAAATATATGAAGATAGATAGATAGATAGTTCTTTATTTGCTCAAATAAGGTACAATGTTGAGATGTTACAGCAAAGGATATTATTATATTCATGCTTATTTTGCCTTTCATGAGGCGTGCTAATATTCATATTTTATAGTTAAATTACATAATTATTAAGAAAAAGTATTAGAATTATGAAGTTGTAGTTATCACATAAATAAATAAAAATAAATTACAATACAAAATAAATTGTAATTAAAAAATGCCACGGGAACGGACTAACGCGGCCTCAAAGTAAGCTATTATTATTATTTTGCGAATAAAGACTGTGTGTATAGACGCAGCCTGGTGACAGACGGAAAGACAGAGAGAGAAACAACGAAGTCAGAACAATAGAGGCCGATTTACCCTTTGGCTTGGGAACCCTAAAATTATAAAACAACGCAAAAGAAACTTCGGTCCATTATTATTTCAAGTTTCCCCTAATAAAGTTCAACACTTAATTTCCATCGAATCGAAACAAAAACGCCGAGTAACATTGAAAAAAGCAATAGAAAAGTTACTCATCAAAACTTCATAATCGATAGAAAAAGTACTCAAAGCCCTTAGAGCTGGGGGGAGGGCGTGCCAGGCGGTGCCAGGCGCCGGGCTGGAGGCACCAGCGCGGCTGCGGTCAGGGTACATTTGCGTCTATCGTGTTTGATTATAATGCATTTTAATTAGTGTGTCGATCGTAGATAGTTTTGATTTGCAGCAACACTAAAACACGACTGAAATTAGTCGATAGATTGTATTATGATAAGTCATCGCGCGCTCAACGTCAGGAAATAGTAGCACATTCAACGTACTAAACGTTGCAAACACAATACGTCTGTTTGTGTACAAACTGTTCAAAACATTTAATTGGCTCAATTGAACAGTTTATTTCATATACTTATTTATTCACTAGGACAGGCTATAGAATAGACATACGAGTATTATTATGTATTAAAAAAATCACTTGAAATAAGTGATGCCATCTGTTGTGAATTTGACTACGACGTAGATGTCGTGCACCTTTTTAGTTCGTAATTTTGCAGCCTTTTAAAGAGCTTAGGATGGTGTATGAGTCCTATATATGAAGTTGACTGAGAAAGTACAGCGCTGAAACAATTACTTTTTTAATTTATGATGATGGGGCATTTCACATAGAAACATGAAAGTGAAAAGTAAGTCTTTCATCGCTGTTTTACACCTCGTGTAGATCTTTATAACATTGTCAAATTGTTATTTATCAAAACTAAAGTGCTCGAACAAGACACCTGTAACTTATTTTCTCCCTTCACTTTAATTTTCCAACCGAACCTCTCGATTGATCAAGCTCCTAAAAAAACATCAGGATATTTACAAAAAGGAATACGAAACCGCCAAGTCACAAGTTGATTAAAACGTAGGCATTGAATACGGTTGATTGATTGAAGAAAAATAATAGATACCGGTGCTCGGTGCTCTTTTAAAATGGAAAACACCCCACACGTCACTCGGTAATGAAAGGGAAGTATTGACGGGCCCATTTATCTTTTCCTCTAATTTAACTTCGGAAAGTGCAAGTCAGCTGCCAGCTGATGTGGCCTGGGGTTCGGCAGAAGCACGGGCAAGTGCTAAATCATAAATGCTCCAAGATCGATCAGCACTTCGGCAGGTCCCTTCCGTGAAAGAAGTCCCAGCAATTAGAATTAACTTTTTGTAGGGAGCCGTTAATAAAAACACCAGATTTCAGTAAATTTTACGCTTTTATCCTTCGGGATTTATAGGATAAGCCTAATATTCCATTGCGTCACAGCGCGTCTTGGACTTTACACTTACGTATTTGCATAGTTCAGTAAACAAAGTCTAAAGTTCTGAAGTACATCGAAAATACCTCAAAAATGTTGACACCATAACGTTTATATACGTTACGAATCGTCACAGCAGTAAATGGATATTTAGCTGCTTGTTATTATTCATAATTTGTTAGCTACGGACGTTGTGTAATTAGTCGCCTATCGTCAAACATGACCCACCCCGCCGAATGTCAATCCAAAACCTTGACTATAACAATAATACCTCACCACGCTGATTTCAGTCATGATGGCCTATTTCATTGAAACCAGACCTAACTGAAGCTTTATATAGTATCCAAGTGAGTACACAAGAACACTCTCTCTTCCTTTAGTCTCATAACCCAGAGGGACTGATGACGGTCAAGATTGTCAAGAGATTAGGCACAGGACCTTTGCACATGCCCATCCGATGCATGGATTATCTTTCACCTTAGACAATCAGGTGGTAAGCCTGCAATATCCTAACCAAACTTGAAAAAAACGTTTATAGTTGTCGTAAATGTCAATATTGTGGAAGTCTGCCATCATAAGCCTGCATCGTCTGATCCAGACTTAAAAACAGCGTTTTTTGGTGTCCCAACGCGGAAATTGAACTCACTACTTCTGAAGTCAAAATCCACACTAAGCCACTGGATGGAAGCGACCTCAGTCAAATCAGGGATATGATTCGGCTAATATAATTACCGTGGCATTGTGTCGAAGCTTGCGACTTGCGGTAATTGGTGTTATTGGCTTTCACAGCCTCCACAATGGACCTTATGCTGGTATTACACGATGCGAGGTAACGCAAGATTTGAGAAGAGATTACTTGCGTGACACATTGCACCTGGAACGCGGTCCGATGTTTTACGCAAAAGTATATCTCCCCCAAAACTTGCTTTGGAAAAAGTTTTAAAGTTGTCAACACGTCAGCTACGCAAATGCTTTATGAAAAATCGTCTAAATGTTTTTTTGGTGCATGACACCGTGTCCACCAATGAAAAATTGCCGTCGTACACGTATGCTTCGTCTTCATCGATTGACACGTTTTACGAGAATACGTGTCAATAGATTTGAGAGGTTCTCTTGTCCGTCGCTCTCCTATCAATCAGCGATCTTAGCGACCACCGCGTAGAAGTGATATTTTTAATATGCCTGCCAAGATATCTCTGAGATAATTAAACTTCTTCTGTTATAAATGACAAAACGGATAAAAACTATCTTGGAAGGGATAACTTTTTTAACCGATTCAAAACCATAAGTTTTGAATCGGTTTACACACCCAGTGTAGGTACCGCGAGTGTAGTCTGTTTGGCTTAAGATATTACTTCTTTCGGGGCGATATACGATTTTTATATCCACTATGTTCGAGCCAAGATATATAGTCTATATAAAACGGATCAGTTTTAAGTAACGACAACCATGAAGGGGTAAACATTTCACATATGCCGTTTCGCCGACTGCCAGGCTGTTCGAACAAACTAAGAATGATATTTGTGTCAATATCTCAAGCGTACCCGGATTCTAGGTGCTATTATTTTTGATTCGAGCACGCTTACCTTCGAGAGCTACACGCTACTTCTCGTGTCACTGGCACTGTGTGAAGCAGGTGTAAGGCGTGTTCGGAGATGGCACTGTAATGCACTCCCTTGATTCAATTGTTTTGAACGGCCTTACAGTGCGGCCTTTGCGCCTGATTATTGCTAATTATATTAAATTATACTGTTCTATAAAATATGTTAGATTTACTTTTAATCATATAAAACACTCATAATTAATTTGCCTGAATAGCTGTCATTTACAAAGTATATTACAAATATTATGATAATACATGACAATAACTGTAAGATACTTTATTTGGAATAGCAAAACTGCAAACGAATTGCTTGATTACCGCATTGTTTACTTCGAAACATCTCAAAGTCAAAAATCCGAAAATTAGAACGCGAATTAAAAATAAGAGCCCTTCTAATATGCTTTCACTGACACTGTATGACGGAACTACAAGGTTAGCATGTGACTATAACGCCACTTAATTCTCTTGATAGTATTCGGGTGAACGATTTCAACTCAACATCTTGAGATTCTTAAGGCAGACATTCTTAGCGACTACCTCAAGCCTGCTGTACCCTATTTGGAAGTATATCGATCAGTGCTGCATTATTGAAAGGGGACCGCCATAGGCTGCCTGGCTAAGGCATTCTTTTTGTGACCGACTATCTGTAGGTGAAAAATAGAACATACTGACTTTAATAGTCCAATCCACAAGTCCTACAAAAATAGAACATACTGAGTTCGATAGTGCAATCCACAAGTCCTACAAAAAATGGAACATACTGACTTCAATATGCAATCTACAAGTCCTATAAAAATAGGTCACAAAATCGGTAATATTTTGGTGGCACCGTCTACTGCAAAAATCGGTCGAAAATCGGCCTACACAAAGTAGACCGTGGGGCAACAGCCTTAGACATACGTTTATTTACCGTTCTATTTCTGTACCGGCATTGTTTATGGAATTCCTAATGCGCGGTAAGGCGAACGTCGGTATCGTTAACTGCATAAGTCATAACTGGATCGTTGCGAAATTATCGAAGCGATTGCAAGAATAGCTATCCGCATTTTCTAAGTATCGTCCATTTTTAATGCAACGATCATTTCGACCACTAGGACACCACTATTTTTTATAGTTAGCCTATGCTATCCCACTTCTGATCAAATGCGTCTTCCATTCATCTCTTTTCTGCGCCATGGCTAATGTGCATCCAGGTCATCACCAGTGTTGCTAGTATAATTTCCCGAAATAGTACGACTGGCTCTCTCTGGAGAGGTATACTAGTATAATTTATAAGGTACGGTGTATACTAAGGTACGGGAGTGGTACGGTTGTATGACAAAAAGTAGGTACGGAAAACCTTATATTTTGGTATGTTCTAGCAACATTGGTGGTCATGCCATTTTTGGCCGACCATGTCAACGACGTCCATCTTCAGGTACCCATTCAGTAATTATTTTTGCCCAGCAGCCAGGATGTAGTCCCCTCCTTAATGCCTATGTCCTTGATTACCTGAGCACAACTCACTACTAGTAGCAAATATAAAATAACTATTATTGAATTACGAATGGAATGTCTCACTATCGTAAACTAACCCAAATCGTTATGTAACGTTATGAGACTACTATTTGCATATCTGAGATCGAGACTGTATCGAAAGTGAGATTTAATTTTTTAATTCTTGTTACGAATTGACGCAACAGTATCCAAATAAAAATATTGAATTAGTAGTCAAGTGTATTACAGTAATATTGAATTTTTGAACTTCGAAGTCAATCATAATAAGAGAAGGGGAATTACGGCGCGGGGGAATTAAGCGGCCTATATAGGCCTTCGGAAATCTCCCTTTCGGGAATTTCTGTAGTAAATACCGTTTATAATATAACAATAATAGCAGCCTTTCTAGGCTACCTGGTCCACAGAACATAGTGTCACTGCAGATGTCCACAGTAACATGAGTCTGTAATAATCCAATTACTGATCAATTATTCAGCGTGACACCGTTAATTGAATTTAATATCCGCGTGTAATTTCGTTATGCAAATGCTGAGGCTTAACGCTTGTTCTTTGATCTGAATAATTCATTCATTCATTACTAGTTTTGGCAACTAATTGATGGAGCTCGATTCGCAATCGTTGACCGCGAGTGCAAATACTGCCGACATAAGAGTCAAAATGTAAATGTAAATACATGAAATAACAAACAAATTAATTTTCAGTGGCGCCCATATTGTCAAGCGAGTGTTTGATGATGATAGTTGCTAAGAGCACTCTCAAACTTGTCAGCTGGTCAAACAACAAAGCTAGATCTAAACCAGTTCTTCTTTTTAGGAGCTACGATGCCATGGATAGATACACAAGCACAGAAATATACACGGTTTTCGTGGGGGGTTAAAAACTGGTGCTAATGAAACTGCACGCAAATTGGGTTTCATGCGGTTTTCGCCAATAGAAATTCTACCCTGTTTTGTTCTCTACAGACGACAACAATAAAACAAGCCCTTGATTCTAGATGCCATCACAATTGTCAGTAACGAAGTTCGAAATCAAAATGTACTGGATTTGACATAAGGTTCGCTAAGTGACACACGAATTCTCTTGTCATTTAGCGAGACTGTGACATAAATGTGTGTGTATATGCGACGTATATATCTTCATAAAAGAGCGCATCTGGGCACGCTTTAAGTTACTTCTCGTTGCCAGTTTGTATGTGCTAAATGACATATTTCCTTCACAAACCAGTAATTTTTCTATTATTCCGTATAAAGAAACCATTTGTGCGGTGGTCATTGTACGAGTGCAGCTGATCCACAAATCTGACTGCTTTCGAATTCACAATTGGATTGTATAGTTCACGTGTGCAAAGTTGGCGAACTTTGCACACTTGACACAGCTTGACCAGTCCGAAGTCGACTATTACGGAACTATAGAGACTAGTCTCTGTCGTACTGAGTATAACAACAAAATAACTTGAGTTTATGAAATATTATAAGACATAATTTATAGAGATAGCGACTCCGCGAAGATTGCATCTTAATATTGCGCTCGCCGATCTTCCTGTCGAGCGTGACGAGTATAGGCTACCTACTACCCCCCATGAAATGCATTGGAGGAGGCGTGTGCCCAGCAGTGAACGTCTTAGCTGAAAATAGCGATAGGGTCGAAAGCACTCTATAGTAAAAAAATTGCATTCACGTATTCTATTCGACTTTTATTGTAGGCATTCTAAGAAAAGATTTTTCAAAATGTTGTGATGTCACAGATCAGTAAATTTGTTCAAGTACAGGGACTCTCCAAACTGGTTCGATTTCGATTCAGAATCGATCGTGCCGCGTAGTCCCAAATAAATTGACGTTTAATCATTTCGATTTTCAGTCTATTGATATGGTCGGGAGTACGGTACGATTTAACGATTTTCTTTATCCTGGTCAGTTTCAAAGTTATCCACCAAATAAAACACCAAAAGCCGTTGAGATCGAACTGATTCGATTTTCGATTGTGTCAGGAGTAAGCCTACTGACTGGACAAAATAGAACATCTTCAAACTATTTGATACACATCCATCAGCTCAATAACTGCAAGTGTGGTTTACATGTAATAATAGTAACAGGTGGAATATATTTTACGTCAGCGAAGCAGCGGTCAAAAACATATCATGTGGGTATCGATCGCTTGCTATCGGCACGTAATAGTCCAGTTCTATTTGAAGTTACTAAGTCGAAGGTGGTGTTTCTACCCATTTACTGCGCTGCACTGCATCAAAATTGCAGCTGATTACCGTGCATCAGAATTTTCTATTTCATACATTCAATAATTTTTAAAATCGAAATCATAGGATTTTAGTTTAGATTTTATTATATATATACAAATCTATTGTAGCAACTGGACTAGTAGAACAAAAATACATACACAGTCTGTCAAAATCATTACCCTTTTCTTTAGCTTCGCCGTTGTCGGTTAAATGCGTTCGGTGATATAAACTTAAATGATATTATTATCTAATAACACAACACACATAATATGAAACTTATAATCCTAAATAAGACTGTAGCGAAGTGGTTGAGCACATTGGTGCTTGAGCCGGAGGTCTTTTTGTTCCATGTTACCTGGATGTGTATTAAATATGTGTATCTTAAATATTTGTATAGTATAAAAGTATTCAATATGTTTCCGTGGTCTGGTCCCCGTAACACAAGTTCTTGTGATACTTAGCACGGGGCCAGATTGACGTAGTGAGAAGCATCATATTATTAATGTATTTTGGTTTATAAATGGTATTCGTCAGAAGCTAAAAATAGCATTGGTCGCTTTTATGCCTGCGTTATACGGTAATACAACCCTATGCAAATAGCTAATAAGTTATTCATAATAAAAATTGTATACTTATCAACGGCAATAATTTTTATAAAAATGAGCATTTTATATGCAAATACCCTACTTAAGTATATCATTATGTTAAAGTTATCCTTTGAGGTTTGTGTAGTGTCCTGTCTTGAGTGGTTCTGATGAAATACCTCACTGCACAAATAATTATATTTTATTAATGTAAACAGCATCTAATTTCCGAGAACAAAAACCTAACCTCAGTTATTTATTTCTAGAAATATGAAGTGGAGTATCAGTCAGTATATTTATTTCTAAACGGCATTTACGAGTAAATCTGTTTTGAGGCTGCATGCAAGCGATAAGCAGTAAATTTGAGCAATTTGAAACCTTTTCTCTCTATACTGGTCTCGTGAAAAAATCAAAAAAAAACTTCTAATCAGGAACTTTATTAATTAAATGGTACGTCAAACAAACATTGACGCCAAATATTATTTTTGTTTTGTTGCGCTTAAGCTCTATTTGAAGACCGATGCTGGACAAACTAGGTGTGCCAGCAATACTGAGCCTGGCCCAATTTGCAGCCGCTTAACTACTATTATATTATTTTTTATATTGTTTTACATCACTTTGTGTTTTATTTTTATTTTTTATCATTGTGTAAAATTTTAAATAGTATGTAATTAGTGGTTAGAGCTGCAAAGAAACGTTTATTTATTTATTTATTACCTTTTAACCATCGATAGATATTTAAAATTGCGCAGTTTTTGCGTTTTTTTTGCTTTTGCAAGATACGTAATATGCCCGCCGGGGTTCGAAAAACTTAAGTATCGGAGAAACCGAAATTTAATTACAGGCGAATATTTTTGGCCGGCCGGGCGGTCCGTTTCCGGTCTACTGCACCGGACTCCGGCCGGGTCTTTGTCGACGGAGTTTTGCCAGAATGTTGCCATAATAAATTTAATTACGATTCCCCATACTGGTATATGAATTCATTAAACACGTGGAGAGATCACAATAGAAATATTTATGGAAAGTATGAGCGTTGATAATTTTAAATGCAAGGGAATTTTGTATATACTGTGTGTAAAAAGAGCAGTCTGACAGACTGCTCTTTTTACACACTTTGTGATACGATTATACTACCTTTCCTCATTTCGGAAATGTTTTTTTATAATTTTTTTGTCAAAAAAAAAAAAAAACAATCTTTTTTTCTTTTTACAATTTCTTATTTTTTTGTCATATGAAGCCAATAAAAATTTATTTTTTTGAAATTTTTGTAAAAAAAAAGAAAAAAAAATACATTTCTAGAATGAGAAAAGGTAGTATAATAATATCCCAAAGTTATAGTGACTACTCTTTTTACACCCGTTATATACTAAAAGAAGATGAACCGACTTTAGTTTTAATTGTGCTTACAGTCGATAACATCTTTGTCGATATATTACTTTTATGCCACACAAATTTAATACACACCCATGACATATATGTATATGAAAGCTTTTTGTTCCGTCAGCGGGATTGGAACCCGCAATCTCCGGCTAAAGCACCACCGCTAACCTAACCTTACCTGAACGTCATGATGACGACACTTGCAGTAGTGCGACTAAACAAGGCGGCCATATTTGACCCGCGGGACGACGCGACGGTGCGCATAATACACGGCTGGGAGCGGTGTCCCGCGCATACCGACTGAAGTGTTCATCTTTTGTATCACTCTATTCAGGTACAACTTAATGTATAGGTAAACAAAAATAAATTCGACCAAATTAAGAGGAAAAACAACTTTCTATCGTGGTCTACGCGACCCCCGTTTTCTCCCTGGATAATGCCGCTAGAGTTACAAATTTTTCCTGAATATTCCCTATTTTTTCCTTTTTTTCATAAATACGTTATTAAAAAAGATATGGACATTCAAAAACCTACAAAATATGGCCAGATTTTCGGCGATGTTAATACATCTTCTTCTTTTAAAAATGTATAAAATGAATGGCTGTTTGGTCTCGCTAAAACTCGAGAACGGCTGAACCGATTCGGCTGTTTTTGATTTTGAAATCTTCGTGGAAGTCCCGGGAAGTTTGAACGGTTTGTATGCTCAAGCGAAGCGGGCACGGGTCAGCTAGTTTCATGATAAAATCGTAACATAGGAACATAGCTCAAGCTTATATTTTTTCATTATAGTTTATAATGAATAAAATATATAAATCGGTTTCGGAAGGGGAAACAGGGGTCTCCTAATCGTCTGTTTCTTGTACTTTTAATAGGTAATTTCAGTTCAAGATGCAGTTGTCTCTATCGGTTTAATCCGGCAGTTGCGGGACATTAGCCTTTAGGGAAGTCTGAATCTGAAGAATGTGCACGTCATAGCTGATATAATGATATTATTCAAACTTATCATGTTATCTGTGTTTGAAATATTTATTTCACAATAATCTTCTGTCCAACGACACAAAAAAGAAAAATAAAATCGCTCATAAACCTATAATATATAATACTCACATTAAGAAAAAAATGTAACCCTTAGGGGTTTACCCGAGTTTTACCGATTAGACTAGAATCTAGATTGATACGACAAAATTATCAAGCCGCAGACTTTTAACTGCTTTATTTACTGCACATGATTACCCTATTTAAAATTCTAATCATAATTGGCGATCAAAAGAATTTTATTAAAGTGATTACCATAACGCACGGCTGGGCATATCGAACCTTACTACCATAGTTTTAGGGCTCATTTCCATGTACGTTGTGGTGTAATAAGCAAGACGGTCAGTTCTTTAAATTTCACCTGTAATCCACGTATTTGATTTAGCTACGTACAGAATTTACGACCCCATGAACGGAATTAGGGTTGTCGACTTTTAGGGCTGCTTTTTCAATCGTCAGATAACTTTTATCTGTGGAATAAACATGTGACTTTGACATTTGTTCCATACAAAATCCGTCAAAGTCACATATTTATTCCTTAGATAAAAGTTATTTGACGATTGAAAAATCGGCCCTTAGTGTAATTATAATCCCACACCGATTTCTATGTCGGTGGCCGGTTCCGTTGAAACCAGGCGAGCTAGGCAGGAGTAATTAGTGCCTAAGTGTGTGCGCAATACACAAGGAAACTCATTTCTTTTTCCTATGCCAAGGGTTGCTTGGAAGAAATACCTGCATAGCGATAAAGCCGACTTTTGCGTTAATTTTTTACTGTGTATTTATTTTGTGTGTGTTTTTTGTTTTGGACACAATAAACTATATTCATTCATTCATTCATTCATTCATCCGTTACTCCCATAAGTCAAAACCCAGTGGAACGTTTACCTGACACTACTGGCGAGAACAGGTACAGGACCGACTTTTTACATGCCCATTCGACGTACGGATCATCTTTCTTGTCAGACAATCAGGTGATTAGCCTGCACTGTCCTAACCAAACTTGTAAACATACTTGTTTCTGAGAGAATCGAACCTACGATCTCCGAGTCGAGAGCTAAGATCTAAAACCACAGGACCACGAGGGCGTTATAAATCACGCAGTAAAACAAGACTTAAACATAAAACATAGAAGCTAAGGGTTTAATTGCAATATAATGAAATCTAAAAACTCCAGAAACACAAATAAAACGTCCGATTGAGTGGCTACAAAAATATTAATTGTACACAATAAACTTTTTATCGTTCGCTTTACATAAATTTGAATTTAAATGTACAATGAACACAATAAAACAATAATTTTTTATTCAATAACTCAGTTAATTTAAAACTCATACAAGTTGATAATAATTGTGCAATATTTTAGTTAAGAAATAACGACTGTAAAATGTTAAAATTAACGCCATGTTACATAATATCATGTTATCCCACTCGTACTTTTATTATTATATGGACGCTTCACACCACGTCAATCTCGCCCCGTGCTAAGTATCCTAAGAAATTGTGTTACAGGTCCGGACAACGGAAATATATTTTATACTTTCATACTATACACACTTACTTAAGATTTTATTATATTACTAGCTGTTCCCGCGACTTCGTTCGCGTGGTTTTTGAGTAACTTAAACCGTTTATCATAAGCGCACGCAACGAAAGTCCCCAAATGTGAATAATTTTCCCCGTTTTTGAACCATTCCTCACTGACGCTTCGCTGCTATTGGTCACAGCGTAATGTTTTATAGCCTAAAGCCTTCCTCTATAAATGGACTATCCAACAAAAAAAGAATTTTTCAAATCGGACCAGTAGTTCTTGAGTTTAGCGCGTTTAAACAAACAAACTCTTCAGCTTTATATTATTAAGTATATAGATATACAAATTTAATACACATCCATGACTCAGGGGCATTGAAAACTTTTTGTTCCCTCGGCGGGATTCGTTTTGTTCCCTCGGCGGGATTCGAACCCGCGACCTCTCGCTCGAGCACCAACGCGCTCAACCACTGCGCTACGGAGGTCGTCAAGTCGTTGCCTGTCAATGAATGAAATGGCATGGTATTTTAACATGGCGTTAACTTTAACATTGCTTGGTGAAACACAGCCTAAACTTAATCGACTTTTAAAAGAATATAATCGTTGATTTTTAAACAGCGAGTTACACGAAGCTATTTTTAATTCTTTGCGGCTTATCACAGGAGTTGAGGGACTCGATAAAAGCCAATATTAGCAGGTGGCAGCCCTACCCGCCCCAGCGGCTTAGGCCTTTCATAGCGCGGTACCGCTGGGAAATCTAATGATTTAAGACGGATATAAAAACGGCGACTTGCGATTCTCCAAATTAAATTCTGAATGCATGACTTATTTTTATTTCGTTGTGCTATTTCTGTTACATGTTTAGTGTTTGATACGTGTGGATATTGTATTTCCTGCTAAAAATCATACAATGTTAATAAATAGATTAGTCATCAGATATGGCATCGAAACAGCGCCCTAGTGTCAAACTATTGTAACTAATTCTATGCCAAAAAAATTGTAGTTAACTTCGTCACGTGAGCAGTGACAAAAACTCGCACTAGGCTCACAGTCATCACACGAATACTCTGATTGAATTGAAGAATTAACAAACGCATTAATTTCTTAATTTTAATACAAATGATAAATATTTGAAGGATTATGTTCATTAGGACGGTACACTCTGCAAATTTGGATCACCGTTCGACGAACACGACGTTCAAATTGCTAGATACCGCGAACACGTCTCCAGCTTAATCTGCGATATTTACATTTAACTCTGTATACATTAGCCGAATGAACATCGTCAGCGGTACAATTCTAACTTAATTTATTTAATGAATGCCATATATTACCGCGTTTCGGAACAATTCGCGATAAGCCGCGCTCGGCAGTAGCGACTTGCGGGTAGACCGAAACGTCAACGGCGGCCGCTCGGGGCGCGCACCGTCACTCGCCGCCGAGACGCCGCGCCGAGCGGACGCGGCGCATTTGTTTTATTAATAAATATGTTAATGTCCCAGGTAAGTAGCGCGGCTGCATTATTCATCGAGGTAGCTCAGTTGACATAGCCATGGATAGCGGCCATGCAAATTCAATCCGTCGAGCTGCGAGGGGAATTATCATAATTGTAAGTGAGGTTTTTGTTTCTCTACCTGCGGAGGAAGTTTAATCCGAAGTTTGCCCGACACTTTTAGTTTTATATAAAACCGTCATCGCGTCGTCATTTGCAATTCAGATGGAAGGAAAAGACGGCCGGGCGGGATCCGCACCGCTACAACTTTTGCTGCGGATTTGTTTGAAAAATACACAGGTTTGGTCTTTTTGGTCGTCTTTTTACTACGTAGTTGCGCAAACTTTAATGTTTTTTATTTTTTGAGCGAGTTCTCTCCGATTTTCTCCATTTTAGTTGAGAAACCGTAACTACTTTAGAGTTTGTTTGTCGCTAATTAAATATTCCAGACTAATTGGTACAAACAAGTTCTGAAAAGGTTAAAAAGTAATTTAACTGGGTTAAAGTTTGGAGTGATCCCAATTTATAAAAAACTGTGACAGTCAAATTGGTAAACTTGCCACGGAAACGTTTGGACATTACGATTCACAGGGAGTAAGCAAAAATTAAAGGCAAAGTGGCTTGTAATTTTAAAGAGTTACTATATGGTGAAGGTGATAGTGAAATATTATAAGGTATCGAGGTGATTAGCGATAAGGCGTGCAGTCATTGGCCAGTAACAGCCGCGATAAGCGCGGTACAGTGAAATGCAAATTGTGCGATAAAGGCTGTGCGGTGCTGCGACTGATTTACATACTATTTTTAATTACACCCTGCACACGGGGAAATATTATTACTAAGTTTACCTTCAGCGTTGAATATTGCGAGGCGTTTGAAATTATAATCGATGCTCTGTTTTCGCAGCTGCCAACTGCTTTAACCCGGCGAGCATGGGGTCAACCCTGTCAAACACACTTCTAGTGCGTTTATCACTTTTAGTTGGTATTTATTGTGATCGTCCAGTCTTGGGAATATTAGTAGTTGTTTGCAAGAAAGCTCAAAATACACCACGTACCATGATGTCACCGCTATTTATCGATAATGAAATTTGTCAGTATTAACATGCAGTTATGTCAATCCTATATATTTTCAATTACATTAATCATTGTAATTGACATGTTGCTAAGCCCTCAGGATCAGAATTTATCGCAAGACGTAAAGTTGAGGGTTGGTACATAAATTCCGAACGAGCAATTAATATCTTTTACTGCGGATGGGTCAAGTGATCGGTTTAAAATCGTTGTATTAGGTTTTTATAACGACAGAATGACATGTCAAACGTTCAACGATATCGTTTTTATGGACCATCATTCGTAAAAGCCCAGGCAGTTGGGCCTCCACTCGTAAACGCGTCGGATTGCCTCAGACGATCAGTTTTATGTCGCGCATCAGCCGATGTTTACGGGCCAAAGAACGACGAGAATATACAAGATTAGTTTGTGATTTGCAGGTGATGTTTTACTCACGCAGTATATACTTAAGGATTTGTTCGTGAGCATATGCAATAGCGGATTTAGGTGAAGGTTACTGGGGTCTTACTCTCCTAACTGATTCGATTTTAAATCAGATTCGATCCTGCCGTGTACTTAACAATAAATTGACGTTTGTTTATTTTGATTCTCAGTCGATTGATATGGTTTTTTTTGTTGCTTTTTTTATGCTTGTTAGTTTCAAAGTAATCCACCAAATAAAATACCAAAAGCCCTTGAGATCGAACTGGTAAGATTCTCAATTGTGTCGGGAGTAAGCCTGCTGATCAAACTGGCTCCAACTATTGGAGCGGTAGATTTTGAAAATTAAAATATATTAAATAGCCAAGTGCATATATGGCATATTTGGGGCTGGGGTACATCCTATCGCCTATCTTATAGCTAATAAACAATAGGGAGTTGTGACAAACACCAAAAATAATATTTTTTGATATTTATTTCCCAAGAGAAGTGAGACTGAACTCTCGCAAGTTAACAAAACGTCTGTACTCGAGATTGGGACCGATGTCCCGACTGTCAATCAGGTGAGGGCGCGTGCAGTCAGCCGTGACTCCTCCTCAATTTATCACAGTAGTAAATAAAACAACCTTCTTTGAAATCTCAACCACACCTCGACAACATATTTTAGTTAGTTACAGGAATATTATTTGGTTTAAAACTCAAATATTTTATTTTTATTTTAATACGGCTAAATCAGAGGAGGGACAATTTTGGCAGTCGGCATGTATATTTATTGCACCGTTGCGTTGCGCCTAAGCTACTAATAAAATTTTAATGAGAAAGGTACCTATCAATATATTCGTAACAATAGCCCGGGTAAAATAAATAATTAGTCGGGGTAAAATAAAAAAAAATGGTTATTACAAATGATTTAAACAAAAACGGTCCAGGGTTGTCACTTGTTCGCTGCAATTTTTCAAACAAACACGCAAACTTTCACGCTAACCCGGAGTTGAGGGGGCAATATTTAAAACTGGATTAACAGCCAACTTGATTAACCGCGGAGCACCGGTTAAACAAAGTAAACTTCACGGGCTAAAGCCTATATGAAAACGGTGGTAAACCGACTAAGGCTGTCTACCCACGCCATACACATTGTTATCCTCTTCTTTCAGGCGAAAAATAGCAGGAACTACTGCAGCAGGAACATTGGACGGTTCCGTAAAAGTAAGATTATTGAAATATATTTTTTTTCGATAACGTTACTTTTATGGATACTAGATTTTCCTGTATTGATTATAATAGTGACGTACACGTTCGACAAAAATATCACAAATTCGGTCATATTCTGTCGACCTTCGAGGTGAAGGAGTTCTGACCGACGGGAGTGGTCTACCGAAAGTTCCGAGGGAGACTCATGAATGAAGCGCACTACACGTCACCGACAACGCGTGTAGTGTATTTTTTAAGTATTTTGCAATATGTATGATAGTAGTGAGGTGTTTATAATGTGGTCCTAATATTGAAATAAACGGTATTTAATTTAATTTTAATTAATATGGTAAGACAATCTGCGGCAAAGTCACCTACAAAAAGTACGCCGTGGGCGGGCGCCCTAAAGCGAAAAGAACCGGCGGCGCGGTTCGTTTTTGCGAACGAAAACTTTTAATTGGAGGATTAATACCCGGCCCGTTGATAGCCGCTTAGCTTATTTTGGAACATTGATTCGGGCGCTCTCATTTGTTGCCTCCTATTGTATTGTAGACTGAGATCCCGGGACCGGCGGACTACGCTTATGTTCTTTATGATAAAATACTATAATAATAATAATAATAAATATACCACAAAACGCACATTAGACTACACAATGAAAATATACAATAATGCCTCCCACACCGACTTCGGTGACGGTGACCGGTTTCATTGAAACCAGGCGGGAGTTATTTTATAGTGCCCAAGTGTGTGCACAATACTCAGTGAAGAGTATTGTACAGAGTGAAGGAATAGAGAGTGCGTTTCTATTTCTTCACTCTCGTAGCCCAGTGGGATAACCGACACGACTAGCGGGAGATCAGGCGCAGGACCGACTTTGTACATGCCCATCCGACGCACGGATCATCTTTCTTGTCAGACAATCAGGTGATCAGCCTGCATTGTCCTAAACCAAACTTGAAAACAACATTTTTGATGTTTCAACGCGGGAATCGAACCCACGACCTTCGGGTCGAGAGCGAAGCTCCGAACTACTAGACCACGGAGGCATCTAAAATATAGTATTAGTATGTACAACACAGAAATAAATCAAGATATATAACAATGACATATGCCACTACTTGCCACGGGCCAATTCTTAGGTACAGGTTCCTTCAGATTTTAAGTTTAAGGTTGTATTGTAGGAATGTAAGGGTAGTTTGGCTGGCTAGAAAACTCGGTAGTACACGCCGCGTAACGTAATAAAGTAGTAAAATTGAATACTATCGTGACATAATCGGTAACATGCGATTAACTGTTAAATTTATCGGATGACGGCTATTTGTTCTAAAATTATCAATATTACCTTGCACGTGTTTTTAATGTAGGTATGATAGCCACTGCAATTACCTGAAACAAACAAGAATTAATAATTAAACAATGCACGTTTTTTATTACAGAAGTATATTGAAACTCTGTTCGAGATATTACAGCGAAGAAGCACGAATAGAGTTAACATTGTTGTCAATAAAAATATGTGAACGGTCTAAGACCGCTGCCTCGTTACAGCGGCGAGCGGGGAGGAGGCGAGAGGGTCGGCGGCCGGAGGGGCACCATGATAATCGCAGTCCTTGTCCAACAGCGTCGACATCAAAAGGTTTGAGCTTTTTTGATTACTTTGCAAGAAGGCTCTTTTATATATCTAGATCATGTGGCAATATAAAACCTAAATATAATGTGTGATATAAAACTATTCGAAAAATAACATGTGGCCAGACCGACGTGGTGTAAACGTTTAAAAGATATTAATATTATTATAATCACCGATTAGTGTAGCGTTTCAAGCTATATATGATACTCGTTCTATTTTTCTTATAAAACGTTGCCATCAAGCGGCAAATAAAATATGGAAACAAACTTTTTGAGCTGTTATCAAAATATTCTAGATGTTAATCAGTTGAAAAACATAGATCAATTATTCAATTAATGGCGGTTGATTAATTATTACGACTGTAAAACATGGACTGTAATAAAAATAAAATGTGCGTATGTAATTGTCATCGTTTTCAACACATAAAACAATATTTTACCATTGTATTATGTGTCTATATTCTAGGAAACCAGAGCGCGTGTCGCCGCTCGCCCCGCTTGCCGCTCTGCCGCTATGTGTGGCAGCACCTCACGATCTTGCGAGTTCTTCGCAGCGTTTAAGCGGCTGAGCGGTATTATTGGAGACGCACCCCCCCGTGTTTATGTTCTATCAGCCCCATGTAAATTTTATGAGCAAAACCGGTGTTCCAAACGAGTGTATTTGCTCGGCAGATAGATACGTCTAAGTGAAAGAGTGCTGTTTGCGTTGCTGAAATGTTTCCACTGAATTTTGTATTTTACTGAATAGCACGCCGTTTTACATGTCAAGGGATGGTACGAATTTTTGTTTCTTATTATAAACACACACCTCAAAGGCTTAGGTAGTTACGTACCAATTTACTAATAACAATATGAAAAAAAATAATATTGATACGTGGGAAAAGTTTAGTTTATACATTTATTTTTAAGTCACTCTATTGACAAAGAAAGCAACATAGAATATGATTGTGTAAATGTTATTAGTAAGATGGCAGTCGTGAAAGTAGTAAATACCTACTCATTGAAAGTGTAAAGGAATATCCCATCAAAAACATAACTTGTTAAAAGTGCCAAGTCTCTCTACTTAGTTCTACTGTAAAAAGAGATGCATGTTATGCCAAGTAGGGGTTAGTCGGACAGTCTAACAACATCATATAGTGATCACAATCAATATTATTAATAATATTTAATGTTTTAAATAAATAAGTATATTGATAAATAATAATAAATAAGAGATCTGATTTTCTGACGATACGCTGATTATTTTTTGCTGAGATATTCTGATTCTTAATAAATTAGATTATGAAAATAGGAAAAAATAGTATACACTTATATTTAGGAAAACAATTGTTACTCTAGTGGAATCCAGGAAGGAAACAGGGGTCGCGTAGAGAGAGTGGTTTCTATGTGGAAAAACGGCAATTATGTTTCCTCCTAAGGCTGCGTTTCCACTGACGCGGAGTGGGGCGGAGAGGAGCTTGCGTTCCCGAATTAACCAATCACTATGCTCGAAATCTCCGCTCCGTTTCAACGGAAACAGCACGAGCATAGCGATTGGTCAATTTGGGCACCGCTAAGCTACTCTCCGCCCCGCTCCGCGTCAGTGGAAACGCAGCCTAACGGAGTTATCTTCGAGTGTGAGCTACCCGGCCCCACGAAACTATACTCTAATAAAAACATTAGCATAAATCATCCGCTAACGAACGCAAATGTATTCACAGCCGATGACTACTAATTACATTTTAATTAATCCATAAATTAATTGATCAAAAATTCATTAATATATGGCGCGGCGGGCGGCGGCGGCGTGCGGTGCGCGACACACGCTGTACATTGCTCGTTGATCGTTACTTATGAATGTATTATGGCAGCTGTTTTACGCATCGACTATATTATTTTCGATAATCATCACAAATCACAGGATCTCATTGAATCGGAACGAAGCAGAGAGGGAAAGGGAAAGGGACAGGGAAATAAAGAGAGCGGACACAGTATATAATAATAATAATTTCGGTGTCAGTAGCCGATTTAATTAAAACCAGGCCAGCTACGCAGGAGTTATCTTACAGTGCCCAATTGTGTGCGCAATACACAAGTACACTCTCTATTCTTTTTGCTCTCATAACCCAGTGGGACGGTAAACCGACACGACTGGCGAGAGAACAGACGCAGGACCGACTTTTTCAACCCACGACCTCCGGGTCGAGAACGAAGCTCTGAACCAATGCACCACAGAGGCGTTAAATAATAAACACACCACAAGTTACATTTCCGTGAGTTTTATACACGTATATATAATATATCTGTCGTCTTTTTACACTTGAATTTATTTATTTTATCTAAGTGACAAAATAACCTATAACGTTCAAACGCATAATTATTATGAAAAAATTTGAATCTACGACCTCTTGCAGATAAGAATACCCTAATCAGGCTTCCCATGAAATAAAAATTCACCTAATTAGTACAATGCCCTCTAAACTAATTACTTCAATTAATAAGATCGTATCGAGTGAACTAAATATTGGAGTTTCAGGTTGATTGTTACAAATGCTTGAGATAACGTCAAAGCTCCCTGCTGTTCACTCGTAACATATATTATGTTGGTACTTCATTAACCTTAATAATAATAGCTTCCCTCACCGATTTAGGTGTCGGTAACCGATTTCATTGAAACCGGGCCAGCTACGCAGGAGTTATTTTATAGTGCCTATAGTGTGTGTGTAATACACAAAGAAACTATATCTTCCTTTTACTCTCGTAACCCAGTGGGACGGTAAACCGACACGACTGGCGAGAGATCAGGCACAGGACCGACTTTTTATATGCCTACCTGACGCATGGATCATCTTTCTTGTCAGACAATCGGGTGATGATGCATTCTAACCAAACTTGAAAACAATTTTTTTGTTGTTCCAACGCGAGAATCGAACCCACGGGTCGAGAGCGAATCTCTGAACCACTAGACCACGAAGGCGCTGACCTTAAGGAGAGGGGTTTAGAGTTTAAAGTAATGGGTAGGTTAGGTAGGTAACGGGTACCTGAACAATAGGAATTACATGGCTTAGAGCCGATTATTCAATCGTTAGATAACTTTTATCTAAGGAATAATTATGTGACTTTGGCAGATTTTGTATGGAACAAATGTCAAAGTCACATGTTTATTCAACAGATCTGACGATTGAAAAATCGGCCCTTAGTCATCTAAGGCAGGGTTTAACATCAACCCAGCAGAACTGGTGGTAGTCTCGAAAGGGATCATTATTTTACAGGGTATTAAACTATTTTTTAGGGTAATAACGCGATCCTATCACTAAGATTTCGCTACCTATCTGTCTATCACCAGGCTGACGCGATTCTTGTTATAATTTTCACAAACGACGTATTCCTGTTGCCGCCATCACAACCCATTCTAAAAACATAGCAAAATCATTGACCCTATAAGTTTTAACAACCATTCTAACTACATTTTTGAATTTATTAATATAAAGATTTTGAGCGTTACTATTATACCTAATATAGTACAGTAGTTTATAAAGTGGTTACATAGACAACAAACAGCAAGCTACTTACCGAGATAAAACATTCGAAATAACAAAAATATTAACACATCGAGAAGAAACAAATGGTAGACTTACTGGCGAGGGGAGAATGGGATAAACACGTTAAAGGGTACATCCACAAAGAAAACACTCATGATTGGGGAGGCCGGGCCAAGTCAATCCAAATTTTCACAAACACTCGAGCCGGCTATAACAAATGTAGACGGGATGTTATTGTATGATTGTGTGTGCTGCAGACATGTAGCGTAACCAATACTTGAAATGTTTAATATTTTTTTTATTTACTAGCCAACCCGTCCTCACTTTGTTGGGCATGGAAACTATTCAAACCTTCCCTGGATTTTCACGAAAATTTCAAGCAAAACCAAAATAGCTGAATCGGTTCAGCCGTTCTCGAGTTTTAGCGAGAAGAGAAAGAAGATTAATGTCTGTCGCTTTAACATCGGGGCCATTAGCGACCACTGTATATATAATATAAGTAACGTAAATTAAATTATAAAGATTTATCATTATCAGAAAGTTGCAATTCATCCATTTCCATAATTTAAACATTCGTTTAATGTTTAATTTAATGTCTGTTTTTACTCTTTCATGAAAAAACAGCTTTTGATGAATTCAGTATCGCAAAACTATATTGTAAAGTTTAAATCGGCTCTGACCTGGCGCGATGGCGCAGAGACAGTCAATACACAGTGAGGTCAAAAGCCAAACAGCTCTATATCGAATCCGTTCACTATCATCAAAATCCGTTCAGTGGTTTTGACCATCCATCCACCCTCTATACATTTATAATAATAAAGAGACAGTCAATACACAGTGAGGTCAAAAGCCAAACAGCTCTATATCGAATCCGTTCACTATCATCAAAATCCGTTCAGTGGTTTTGACCATCCATCCACCCTCTATACATTTATAATAATAAAGAGACAGTCAATACACAGTGAGGTCAAAAGCCAAACAGCTCTATATCGAATCCGTTCACTATCATCAAAATCCGTTCAGTGGTTTTGACCATCCATCCACCCTCTATACATTTATAATAATAAAGAGACAGTCAATACACAGTGAGGTCAAAAGCCAAACAGCTCTATATCGAATCCGTTCACTATCATCAAAATCCGTTCAGTGGTTTTGACCATCCATCCACCCTCTATACATTTATAATAATAAAGAGACAGTCAATACACAGTGAGGTCAAAAGCCAAACAGCTCTATATCGAATCCGTTCACTATCATCAAAATCCGTTCAGTGGTTTTGACCATCCATCCACCCTCTATACATTTATAATAATAAAGAGACAGTCAATACACAGTGAGGTCAAAAGCCAAACAGCTCTATATCGAATCCGTTCACTATCATCAAAATCCGTTCAGTGGTTTTGACCATCCATCCACCCTCTATACATTTATAATAATAAAGAGACAGTCAATACACAGTGAGGTCAAAAGCCAAACAGCTCTATATCGAATCCGTTCACTATCATCAAAATCCGTTCAGTGGTTTTGACCATCCATCCACCCTCTATACATTTATAATAATAAAGAGACAGTCAATACACAGTGAGGTCAAAAGCCAAACCGCTTTATATCGAATCTGTTCACTATCATCAAAATCCGTTCAGTGGTTTTGACCATCCATCCACCCTCTATACATTTATAATAATAAAGAGACAGTCAATACACAGTGAGGTCAAAAGCCAAACAGCTCTATATCGAATCCGTTCACTATCATCAAAATCCGTTCAGTGGTTTTGACCATCCATCCACCCTCTATACATTTATAATAATGGTAAAAATTACGAGCGACAAAGCCAAAACAACTATATATAAAATAAAAGACAACCGCAAATACGAGACGAGTTAATTTTTTTCCTTAAAAACAAACGTCTCCTTTATTCGTCTCAAACAATATTTCGACGACACTAGACCTCACAAAGAGATAAACGAATTATACCATAAAAATACAGTGCGCCTCGAGTTGGAAGCGTTTTAATCTCGAACAAAGGGGGATAGAATTTTTATATCGCAACGTCAAATAACTTTACACGGCGGAGCGTGGACGCTAAGCGTAAAGGTGAAAATATGAAACGTTCCCGGGGATGACATCTTCTAATTCTGTAATAGAATTGCAGCTTGTTAGTGCCACGCGCGGCGAATACATGGCCGGTACGTGGCCAGCGGGCGGACCGCGGGGCCGCAGTGCGGGCGGGCGCGCGGGCGGAGGCCGGGGCGGGTCAGCGAGCGGGTAATTTACTATGACTCAGTTCAGATACGATTTAATCTATACGTAAACACACATCATACATTCAATTGAACCAAATTCATGTGGTATATATATATAAGTGACATTTGATTGACATTTGATTTGATGACCTGAGATTTTTTGTTTACATTTCAATAAATTTGAACATACCCAGTCACACCTAAAATTTAGATCCATTAAATAATAATTGCAAGCCAGTTGTGTTTTTTTATGTATTGTAAAACGACTTGCTTTAATTTTAAGTGTTCGATGTGCGATAAGGAAATCGATAGCTAAAATACCAAAATAGACACCAAACGCGGCGGTCACGTAGTTATAAAACAGCTTTGCAAGATGAAAATATATCGCGGCTAGAAGTTATTCTAGTCTGCAATGGTTGTAATTTTTGCTTTTGACCTATAACTACAATAATCTTTTTACTAATAGAAATATTTATTGGATAACATATACCTTATTTATACATTGTATACAATATTCTCTGCTTGACTGATAAACTTATCAAGAAGGTGATATACAATGTATAGCTTTTACTGTTTGGAAAATTTTTGTAATTCAATATTATAAGTAGATGTTGTGTTATATTATTTAATATATCGTCACTGGAAAACCTACTTTACTGAAACGCCAAAATGTTGTTTTGAGAAAAAGCCGTTTAAAGATTTTTTTTACGAAAAAAATTCGTTATCTTTTCACCAAACCATCTAAAAGTGATGAAGCTGCATGATTTGGGAATCTTATTACTTCTAGTATTTATATTTATATAGTTTATATTGTTATCATGGCTATTTTTGGAGATAAGTGGCGTTTCAGTAAAACAACTTTATTTTGTTGTAAGTCAAATTTTCTTTAGCGACATGAAATATTTTATTCATGTATTTTGATATTACGTACAGGCATATTCAAAATAAACAAAAACACGTCAAGTTTACTTCTATTGTGATTTTGTTTTTTGTTTTGAAGTAAAATTACTTTAAAATAAATTTTACCACAGTGAAAAACTAACAGATCGTATTGTATTTTTTTAATTTTTTTTGGAAAAACGAGTAAATTAAGTAAAAACAGTCATGAATAATCGTGTATTTTTCAATTCCACTTTATATACGTAATAGAATATCTGCAAAAATAAAATAAAAATAACTCTTTACAGTTACGAAACAATTTTTTATGTAGGTAACTATGAAATAAGTAACAGTAAGTACTTAGTTTCGTACTTGAGTTCTTAGTCAGTCTAATAAATATTATAAGAGCTACAAAATTTTTAATGTCTAAAGAACGAATGGTATACATCATATATACACTATATGTGGCTGATATTTTTTAAGTGTTTTTGCTTTTCTTCTTCATTAATATTACTGTCATTTTAAAATTTTGTAGATTTTAGGCATTTGTCTTTACCGGGTTAATGAAATCCAATATCAAATTCGTTAGTTAAAGTTAAAGTTGTATTAATAAGATGTTACTTAAGGATTTAAAAAGACATTTAAAAAGAAAATATCAGTGGTCTCGAACGTCAATGAGCGAAATCGGTAGAGTTGCCAACTCAAAATCGGTATATTTGTACCTAAAATCGGTATATGACAAAAAATATGCAATTTTCAATCAAATTTGTTTATTTAACAGAAATCCACTGATTATTATTAACATAAAAGTCAACTTAGAACATAAAAATATTATAATAACGTAAAAATCAGCGTATCTACTAACTTACCTATAGGTAATAATAGAAAAGAGACTGGTATTAGGCATAGTGCTTAGTGCCAGGCTCTTTTCTGAAGCAGAGCTCTTTTGAGAAGCAGTTTTGCCACATATTTTGTTTTTTAGTTTTCTGTCAAAAACTAAAAAAAAATATTTTTCAATTTTTTTTATCGCAAGAATAACGAAAAACCAAAAAAAAAATACATTTTCTAGAATGAGAAAAGATAGTATAAACTTAAACAAAAGTTATAGTGGTGACTGTTACAGATCCTACACCCGTTATAGATCTGTTCTAAGCAGTGTATTTGATACCGCAGCACCATAATATGTCGTTAATATCCTCAAAATTTGTAAAATCAACATTTTCGATTGGAGAACAACAAAAAAATGAGAAATCGGTAGAAAAATCGGGAGAATTTCCATGTATTCTCTAAAATCGTGGAAAAATCATTGCGTTTCGGTATTTCGGTAGCATAGAGTCCATTTCGGTAGAAATACCGAAAAATCGGTAGGTTCGAGACCACTGGAAAATATACTTTAAATTTACGCAAATGACAATAATATGTACCTAAGTCACACTTCAAAGATTACCAGCAAAATAACTTATTGCGTATAGTTCAACATCAACATAAGAGAGACAAAATACTTTCATGCCTATAATGTTGTAAGCATGTTTCATGAAATTTCTGAATTACAGTAAGGATAAATGACTAATACGATTATCACAACTCAAAACCGAGAAGGCAATATTACTTATATGCCATGCTTTATTCCTGGTAAAATGAGCCAAAATTACTTAAACGATTTACTTTTGCTTTCTAAGCAAAACCAAAACTTCTCATATACATTATTTATTCAGTACACAGCAAATCAACTTTACTCAAACTCTTATTTTTTTATTCACAGTGTAAGGAAACATGACTTAAGCGACATACGTAATTAAAAGACCAAAAAATACGTCGTTTCAGCAATGACAAAAAAAAATACCTCCAATTTTACGGGTTACTTAAACGACATAAAAGTGCTCCGATCGTGATAATACCAAGACAGTTAGACGCGGAAAAAATTGCTGATTCCGAATATGTATATAAGTCAATATGCCATATTTGGCGGATAAGTAATTTTGCTTTTCCAGTGACGATATTATATTATAGATAATTCCAGTGTTGTCTGATTATATTACTTCGAGTGTATTTCTCAATATCGGCCCAACTCCCAAGTGAGCTGAGAAATACCATTTACCGCTATCACTCGGGCCGCGCGCCTATCGAACGCACGTTTCGCCCCCAGGGCGTTCAGCATTAAGCGGATTATAGACGCGAATACATAAGCTTGCCTTAACTAGATACATGTCAACCTGTAATCATGTAGGACCCGACAAAATGTTGAACATAATTATGAACACGGAAAGGAAAACGCCTTTTATTTTTAACATGTGTGCTCGTATTAATGTTAGAATTTTAATATTTGCATGTTTCGCTACATGCTAAACACCCCCAAAGATGTCTTCAAGCATGTTATATTCGTTAATAAACAAGCGAGGAAATTGTTTTTTTATTGCACCAAAAGGATAAAAACGCTATTTATACTGCAACTCTGTTATGCGTCTGTTCGTCCACACATTAGTGCTTGTGAGAAAAATCTTGATATTCTTACAGTTATCTTGATAGTCCCACAAATTAAATTTCTTGATACACTCACAGCAAAGCCCCCCCTAACGGGTCCAATACATAAAAAACCTTTTTTGAAAACCACTATATCCATTGGTGAAATCAGCATAGTGCAGTAGTCTTTGAGTTTGTCGCTAAATTTGTTTAATATGTTAGGAATTCAAATACGAATAATCTATCTTCAAAAGTTATAATTTAAGTAATGCTGTCAAGTGCTCAAGTGAGCTGATAACTCGGGAGGAATCGAGCTTGAATTATATAATTAGTCTGGTCCGGAGTTTGCGGGGAATCTTATTAAAGTAATTAATGTTTTAAACGACAACTGAACATCAGAAGATTATTTTATATCGATGACTTTCCTTGGCTCTTTCGTGTAACTATTTGTATGCTTATATTTCGTATTTAGCAAAATGATACCTTAGAGATCTCTGTCATCTAATCTCTCGTTTTGTCTCTGATGCCAGTCGGATGACGTCTTTCCCCGAAGGATTCAGGAAATGGCACTTCGTTAATATCATTTTATAGGTTGTTAGTGCTGTTATAGCAATTTATTTTTATATGTATGAAGAAGGAGAAGGAGATAGTGAAAATTTTTCAGAATAAATGTATATCTGTTGTAGATATACATTTTCGAGAACGGCTGAACCGATTTGGCTATTTTTAGTCTTGAAATATTCGTGGAAGTCCAGGGAAGGTTAAAATATTCACCACAAACAGTTTCTATGCTCAACGAAGTGGGAACGGGTCATCTAGTAAGATTTAAAAGTAACTTTCTTATGTTTGGTATTAGTATCATATTTTGTTATGTTAGATATATATTTCCTGCAACTATTCCAAATTAACCGTAGTATGTCCAACAAAGTGGGCACGGGTCAGCTAGTAATCTATCAATCTATCAAGGTACTCCGTACATGAGGCCTAATAACAGTCAGACGGACTGACAGTAGAGTCGGGGGCCTTACTCTCCAAACTGATTCAATTTTAATTCAGATTCGATCGTGCCGCGTACCTACTGCTTAATAAATTGACGTTAGTTTATTTTGATTATCAGGAGTATAAAAAGTTACGATCTAACGATTTACTTTATCCTGCTTTGTTTCAAAGCAATCCACCAAATAAAATACCAAAAACCGTTGAGATAGAACTGATTCGGTTCTCGATTGTGTCGGGAGTAGGCCTACTGGATCCCGTTTGGTATCGAAACCCTATAAAATATAGCGTTAACTTCGTGCTATAGAAATATTTTAGTCGTGTCGAAAACGAATTTCTTTGTTTTTTTTTAATCAGTCTCGTTATCTGGGGTCACGCGAGTTCACGCGATAATTTATCGGCACAAATTATAACGTAGTAATTAAAAATATATTATTAAGCCTCTAACAGGACCACCCGGTCGGCAAACAAATTTACTTGCGTTGTTTATCGGCCCACATCTACCGCGATGAACCGGCGGGCCTAATTTTGTTGTGATTTATAACAATGTTAATATACTTTTAAATCAATTTCTTATCTTTCGTCTGTTTCTTGCCAACCCCAGTGGCTTAGTGGGTGTTGTTAGCGGAATCGATTAAAAGGAAAATAATGTGTATTATTATACATGTGTGAATAATATTATAATAAAAGTAACTCCTTTTTATATTTGGTACTAGCTGACCCGTGTCCACTTCGTTGAGCATACAAACCGTTTAAACCTTCCCTGGACTTCCACGATATTTCAAGACTAAATTCGATATAGCCGAATCGGTTCAGTCGTTCTCGAGCTTAATTTTTATGTATAAGAGAGAAAAGACAAGATATAATGATATCTTATCTTTTCTCTCTTATACATAAAAATGAATTGCTGTTCGTTAGTTTCGCTAAAGCTCGAGATACATAAAAGTCCAGGTCCAGTACCTATGAACTGCATAGGTATTCATAGTGTGTGAAATAAATGAACCCCGCCAGCGTCACCGAAATCGGTGTGGCATTATACTAATATTAACGTTATCAAACGTTATCGAATCAAATATTAACGTTCGATAACGTTAAAATAACATGTTTTAGAATAACAAATTATCGATACCTAATTGTACAGAAGTTGTCTTCTTTTCAGCCCTTATTTGAGTTGATGATCACGAGTTTATTTGAAAGTTTGTTGATGTTTTGAGAGCAAAGTTTTGTGATTTTGTACTAAATAAAAGCCGTCAAGTTCATTTGGCCCGTTTGTATCCTCGTGAAATATTTATTATCTTTGTTCGCAACTTTTCATATTAGCATAATAGATGTAGGTTATCAATTTACAAGCGTAACTGGATGAAATATTCTTAGACGAGTTCACGAGGAGAAATATAAACAAAGGTTTCGAGGGTTCAGCCCCTTACTCACACTTACATCTGTAAGATCATAATATTTAAAAACACCTTTGCCACTTCGTCATAGACTGAAAGAAGAAATTTCGCTCTTGTAGTTTTTATTTTTATAATCTATACTAATATTATAAAGCGGAAGAGTTTGTTTGTTTGAACGCGCTAATCTCAGGAACCACTGGTTCGATTTGAAAATATCTTTTTTTGTTGGATAGTCCATTTATAGAGGAAGGCTTTAGGCTATATAACATTACTAATAGGAGCGAAGCGTCAGTGAGAAATGTTGCAAGAACGGGGAAAATTATTCACATTTGGGGACTTTCGTTGCGTGCGCTGCATAAACGGTTTAAGTCACTCAAAAACCACGCGAACTGAAATTTTACAAAAAATGTTTTCTGTACGTCGCTTCTATATGGGATATCTAATTCGTTTTAGGGATAACACATACCACTTTAACACATCTTTTGACGGTTTAAAATTTACATAGAATTCGTATAAGATGAATCAAAAGAAAAACGAGTTTGACAGTTAAATGCATACGAAAAAGTAACAAAGGTACACACGATAGGTAACCGAATTCAACAAAGCCTCGCAATAAAGTCGGTAATGACGTCACGCCGCAGTACGTTGAACAAAAGCCGCGGCGCAGTACAGGCTTCAGGATCATTATACATTCATGGCCGACTGGCTGAGATTCTTTCAGAATACTTTCTTAAGTATTTTTCAAAAGTGTTCCCGCTTTGGAAGCCACCGCAGCGTAATAGTATAATGGTGTCTTGCTGTGATAAAAATTCAAATAGTTTTTAACGCTGAATGCTCCTCATCTCGCGCCTTTTTATGCCCTTGGTATTTTGTGAAATGTTACATTTCAGACGCTGTAGTGGTTCGAGAGTCTTCTGTCAATTTTTTTACTCTTCTAGGGGATACGGTTCAAAAAGTGTTGGAAAACGCTGAGACGTTACATTCAACTATTGTCGGGATCTTTTATACTATAGTTGGGATTTTAATGATGTTTTAATAGACTTACAAGTAAGGGAAATAGGCAAATACTAACTAAACTTAAATCCTTCTTTCACAGGTTGTAACTGTCTTCAAGGACAGCATGTGAGCACTTAATTTAAGGCTTTCAGTGTTCTGCTTTTAGACGATGGATACACACTTTCTAATCTATAATAATATTATAAAGCGGAAAAATTTGTTTGTATAAACGCGCTAATCTCAGGAACTACTGGTCCGATTTGAAAAATTATTTTCTTGTTGGATACTCCATTTATAGAGGAAGGCTTTAGGCTATATATAATTATGCTGCGACCAATAGAAGCGAAGCGTCAGTGTGAAATGTTGCAAAAACGGGGAAAATTAATTAGATTTGGGGATTTTCATTGCGTGCGCTGCATAAACCACGGCTTAAGTCACTCAAAAACCACGCGAACGAAGTCGCGGGAACAGCTAGTATAAGAATACACAGTTAATTAAACGTGGTTGTGATTTTTTCTGTGCCATGAAAACCCAAGTAAAACTTTTAATTTCCCGCTCTATGTAACACCTATAAATAGCGTTAACCCAATCGCGGTATACAAGTGTGATATTTATGTACATAGTAGGGATGTTAGGGAGCTTCGTAACCGAAACTATCGGATATCCGATATAAAATATCCGTAACCGTAACCGAAATGAAAATATTGCTACTGTAAAAAGGAAACTACAATTTAATAACCGAAGTTATTGGAAACAAACGTATAATTCCAAATAATTTAATATCCATATTATCCATATTTTGACGACCTGCGTAGCGTAGTGGTTGAGCGCGTAGGTGCTCGAGCGAGAGGTCGCGGGGTCCAGTCCCGCCAAGGAAACAAGATTTTTTTAATGTTCCCGGGTCATGGATGTGTATTAAATTCGTGTATCATATAGTAAAAATCTTAAATAGGTGTATAGTATAAAAGTATTAAACATATTTCCGTTGTCTGGTACCTGCAACACAAGTTCTTCGGATACACGTGCTAAGGCACGGGACCAGATTGACGTGGTGTGAAGCATCATAGATATTATATTATATTATTATATCCGAAATTTCATATCCATTTCATCCCTGGTATATAGGTACCTATTCCGGAGCCTCCAAATTGCATAATTTGGAGCGGGTGCGAGCCGTAACTTAGAATTACGGAATTAATGTCGGACGCGCTAATACGCGTTATCCCCGACTTCCATTACCCGACGTTTTACTTCGCGGATAAATTGCGGAGTTATGAATAAATATCGCATAAAACTCCTTGCACCTCTAGGAGGGGAGGGACGAGAGGCCGGACGCAAGAGGAGGACGGCGAAGGTCGTAATCCGAAAATTTCATTAACAAGTCCGGCGATTTCAACTCACTGATACACCTGTATATAGGGAAAGCTGACAGACTGATATATGAGTCGTATAGAATAAAAAACAGTAATCTGACTTAGTATCGGCACCCATAATAGACCATAAGTCAAAAGTCAGATTCTGTATTTGATTCTATACGACTCATATCAACGAACATGCCTCACGTTTAGGCCTAGAATTTTCGTACACGTATTCCGTTTCTTTTATTAACTAAAGTTTGTATGTAAGTTTGACGTGTCTGTGTCTGTCTGTGCCATCATAGCTCCCTAATGGATGATCCGATTTTTATGCGTTTTTTTTGTTTCAAAGGTATACTGCCAACATAGACAGTTTTGCAGCCATACTGCGTAAAAGATCAGCATCTATGATGCAAAGAGTGCAGGACAGTTTTAACAGATACCTGAGGCAAAAAAAAAATAATGCCATTAAACTTGAAAGTCCGTTATGGAGACATTGGATTTATGTACATACAAAATTTAAATAATATATAACTTCGCTGCTAACATAGTTTTTAGAATCTTTGTGTAACACTAACACGTTTATGGATCTGTGGTCGGGAATAAATGATTATTATTATTATTATTATTAGTCGAAAGTGTTCTTGGCTATGTTTGGTGGTAATCGGTTCAGGTCTTCAAGGTCATCAGGTCGTTTGTTAGGTGTGATAGGAATGTTACACGCTAAGTCGGGGGTTGTTAGTTTATATTTTTGGTAAAAGAGTCAGTGCGTTTCTTACGCCGGTTCTTCTATCTGTGCTAGTTCCTAAATCAGTGGTAGGCATTTTACCATAGACACGATGTTCAATAAACATTTTTGTTTAGAATTTGAATATACCGTAAGCACCCACTATTTTTTAAATTGAACCATTTTTTAAATTGAACCTCAAAGGGGGTAAAACATAATTAACGCGGGCGTAGCCGGGGGGAAAAGCATGTCTAGAATATTCCTCGCTCCCATTATAGATGTGGAGGTTTTCCCATCTCGTGGAACGCCCAAATTCCTATTTTTAAGTAATTTATACTCTCTGCCATTTATTTTATTACGGCAATTTTCGTCAGAATTCTTCGGGAATTAGGGCTATGGATAGCGGTGATGGCAGCTGTCTTTTGTCCATCTCCGGGCCGACGATCGTTTAATATATTTCACTGAAAAATTTATTTCATCGGGTTCGGAGCGGTATATAATATTTCTTTACTTTTCAAACACGCATCAACAATTAAGCACAAAAATAAAAATATCAAACGACATTTTACTCTACAGCGTCGAGGACATAATGAAATCCTTTGAGCGAAACCGTCTAATCATTATTTTACCAGAAAATAAACCGCCATGCAGCGCACCTTCATTAATTACGCCAAATTTCGGTTGAAATAGGAATTTTCCGTAAAAACCTAACCCTAGAGGGTCCTCCCCATCATTAGCAGCCAGGCAGCCGCGACCCGACCGGCTCCGGCTTCACAAACTTGATCTCGGTCTAATTCAATTTCAGTTTAAATCTTGTTTATTTTTTCTTCTAATTTGTCCAATCTGAATACGGGGTCTGTGTGCACAGGACTACAGGACCTAATATTTACGTACGCTTTGGTTCTGTAATTTCATTACAAAGAAATAGGTTTGCTCATATTACATTTGAAATGTTGCCCAAATGTTTTATTTGTTCTGTTGAATTACTGAAGTTGTGTATTTGTAAGTCAGTAAATTCGTAGTTTTGCTAAGTAAACTCAGATTTAACACTGTTTGTACATGTAGCATTGTGCTTTTATAATCGCTTAAGTGCAAATGAAACTCGAAAATAATTTTACGTTGAGGGTAGAAAGCAAAAACAATAAAATCTATATTTCCATTTGCGCGCTCGCATGGAAGCGCCCCGGCAGTGTGGGCACGGATCTCTCATCCTATTACCGGAATTATCATATCAAACGCACTCGGATCTCTACGTGAAAAAAAACAATCCTTCCCATCCTCTCATTACCATTAGGAGGAGCATCAAGCACTGGCCTCAATTAATCCTTTTTTCATATTCATCGATTTGTAAACCAGTAAAAGAGAGAAAAACCTGGGAAATCCCTTACATAACGTAGCGTTATAATAAATAGGATTCAACGATACAGCAACGTATAAACTTTAAAGGTTCTCGTCGTGTGAGTTTAAAAGAATTATCTCTGATATTTTCCGGTTCGGTGGTCTAATTCACTTTGGTCCTTCGAGCCGTATAGTAAAAAAAAAACGACAGCAAAATACTACCGTGTATAAGAGAAATCGTTCGTCAATCGGCTGCGGAAAATCCAGCGGAATTGGGTTACGACTTCATAATGCAGTGGAAGTTTCAGGTCAACCCTTTGACCGGCGTCGGTAATTCCATCTCGTGGAATAATCGAACGTTAATGGTCCACCGATACTGTGTAGCTCCTTTTGTTACCGGCATGAGAGATTTATTGTGGGGTGTTGCTTTTCGTCTAAATTTTAGATGTATGTTAAAATATATTTTTTCAGATTACTTCGAATGGTGAATGTGGACACGACTTGAGCTTAATTGCAAAATTTTTATGACTCACTATATATTATGACAACATAATAATATGTAACCAATTACTTGGAATAAATAAATCTTTATATTTATGTGTGAAACCCCTGCGGTGTAGAGCAAGTTGTACAGTCAAAATATAATAAATCTCGGAGATACAACGAGCGATGATTTTTCAAAGCTGAGCTAGGGGTGTGAGAGAAATGAACGCAACAATTAATTTCGTACGTCTGTGCATACTTTGTGGTCTAAGCCAGCGGTGGAGATGTGATTTTATGGAATATTGCGTTGAATCACCGTGTGGTACGTGATTTATTTTATTAACCATTTATTATGGAGCAGCGTAAGATTTTTCCTATAAAATCTCCTTTTAATTTTACAATTCGCAAATTCAGAATGTCATTTGTCAAACTAAGTATAATAAATAAATTGTGGTTGCGTTGTTTACGATCGTTTCAAAGCTTAATCAGGCAGCAATTAACATTTTACGCAAATGATTCAAGTCAACATGACTTCTTTAATTACAGTGATGAATTTCGAAAATCAAATAATATAGGATTGACGTAAACGAACGATAGGTCACTTCGTTATCTTTCGGATATTGCACTAGAGCCCCCTGGTTTCAAGTATATTCTCCACTTGCGAGAAGAGGTTATGGGATATTCCCAATGGTCCCGTCATGGGAATATCTCAGGATAGGGAGAGGGAAAAATACGTGCATTATGACCAGTGGACACGTCAGTGTATTCCACGTCAGCATTAAGCTCACAATAACAAAAATGTAATCGTCTTCCACAAAATTGGACATTTCTTTTACTGGCACTGGCGAAAAGTTTCTCAAGCAGAAATCGCTGTACACCCATAACTTGGGCTGAACCAAAGTAAACTAGGGCAAAATGGTAAGACATTAATCTTTACCTTAGGAAAGTATTCTACAGATTACGTGGGGGACTGAGATGTCCTCCGTTCGCTAATCACACCGCTCGGCGGGAACATGGCAAATAGCTGCTGGGGCCTTCAAATCTGACGATATTAAAACGTGTTTTATCTTTACATATTTCGCAACTTTAAGACGTATCATAGTCTTGGTTGAATTTGGTTCCATCATCATTAATCATTTTCAAGATAGCAATGGAGATTGAAAAAATACTGAAAAGAAATGATTGTTCAAACAAATAAGATTTATCCTATTATCAATAAAGTTAAAGCACTATAATATTTACATATAAATTTAAATACAATTTAAATAATTGAAACTATTTAAAACAGTAAGAAAAATTAATTAAATGTTATTAAACAATAAAAAAATTAACGCAATGAAGCGGTGCTTAAAATAAAATAAAAGCGAAATGAAAAATAAAATAAATTACAAAATGAACATTTAAAAGCACGTGAATAAAATGAGGACGTTAAACAAATTAACTAAAGTGATAATGTAGTAACAGAATTGTGCGAGCACAAGTTATTACGGCGTAATTCGCGAGTGTACCGTGTAGTGTGCCCCTTAAGGGGTTTTGTGCACGAGATTAATCAGTCTGCGGCGGGGATACACATTAAAGTAAATTCTAAACAACATGTGTACATAAATTGTGTTAATGGCCTTCAAGGACTGGATGAAGGGTGTAATTTCCAATCTATTTGTGCCTGATTATAGGCACACGGATTTGTAGACATAGCAAATCTTGAGATAATTACATCTTGCTGAAAAATAAAACTTGTCTCAAAATAATACATTTATCTATCAACGTATAAGAAATATTACAATTGGCCACTGTAATAGTAGTTTGAGATTTAGACAGCAACACAGTTGGATAATAAACTATGCTTTTGAAATATAACTGTACCGAATACGGAATACGCTAATCAGAGCATACATGACACAGCCCGCACCAAACTTCACAAAAAGCCATGTTGAATTGTTATTTGTAATTTAGAGTCCAGTGAGCGCTGCTCCTGACGCTCGTAATATCCTGTGCCGACTCCCAAACAGCGACTCTGTATCACGTCTGCTGCAATAACCGTCAGATTAAAGCCGAAGCGCCACTTACGGCTCTATTACGAAAGCAATAAAGCCCATATTCAGTGTCAAAGCCGTCGTACAAATTAAAACGTCGAAATGAAACTTCGACTCTACTTTGGGCTGTTTACTTGGCTCACTTGGTCTACTTTGTAGCAGTTTTGTAAGTTTAAATAGTTTTTGTAAATATGCCTTTGCAGGACAATTTATATTAAATTTCAATGGCTCTGCGTTGGCCAGGCCAATCTGAAACGAACTATGTGCGAGTAAATGAATAATAAAACAATAAGCTATATACAGTAAAAATATGGTTTTCAAAATATGTAGATAATTGTTTTATAGGACACCATAATTTTTCGCCGAAATATACCAACAGGAAGTCGCTAATGACATTGTTGCTTGTAAAAAATTACCTGGTGCTCAAAGTACATTTAGGATAATAAAGTTAAACAAAAATGAGCCGCAAAAATATTTTTAAAATAGGAAAATCAGGGTAATAGCATTAGGGGAATTACAGGACGGGAGAGGTTCTGTTTCACGTTATCTGGGTCACGCTCATAATATTTATTTAATGCCGAGCCACGTACGGGACCATTGTTACGTGCACTTTGATTCCCCGATGCGAGATTTGGGACTAGGGCGGATTAATTAGCAGTGACGCCCTAAGTAAGTAGTTCCGGAAATATCAAAAGGTTTCTTGAATTTGACCAAATATCAGGACAAGCGTTGTTCGGCATTTTACTTTATTCTATTATGTCGCATAGGCCCTTGGTCTATTTGTCCCTAGGTTGATAACCATTCGTAAAAATTAAGCGTACCTTACGTATTTAGTGTTTACTGTTTTATGTTAACCACCCTGCTCATTTCTAAATACCTTCATAATTCGTATCAAAAATTACTTACACTCATTAATTATGCACGGATGCTAATAGGGTAATATCGCGTGACCATCATTTTAAATAGGTTAGTTACTCGAAAATAAGGTTATCGAGGTTAGATAACATGATTAAGAAATCTATTGCATCTTCGGTTCAGAAAAGTATTACCATAAAACGATTTGTATGATTAAGATTAAGCTCAACTTATCTGATCTAATGCAGGTGTAATAGGGTTTATATAACGGTCACGGCTCCAGTGTCCCCGGAGGATCAGATTCGGACGTGGTCGCAGGCTCATCACGAATTAACCTTTTCAACTACGATTAGATTTGGGATAATCTAAATGGACGGATGAGCATGAAACTAAGGGTCGTCACAAACATGAATGGTTAGTCTCCATGTGATATATAAGGTTTGGTAAATTGCTTATGTAAAAATATAGACAGAAAAAAGGATACGAAGTCTAAAAGTCGCAGTAGTGCACCATTTGCTCGGGCATTTATGAACTGCATGCTCTATTAGCACTGCGATTTACGTTTCAAGCAGTTTGATCTAGATTTTGTGATTCTGTGTCAACGAATCTTGCATATTCCATGTATCTTTGTGAGGTTAATTCCATTTCACAGCAATTTCGAGATTAACCTTACAAGAATTAACATGCTTCATCAATGCATAAAATTAACAAGTTCATTTAATCTCCTTGCGTGCGAGTTCATTTCCTGTTAATTCTTGATGTAACACCGGTTATAAAGGCCGCTTTACAGTTTGAGCAATAAAATAATTCTAGAGTGACTCGCGGTCATAACGACCCTAACGCGCACGAACTTAAAGTCTGCAGAGGGAATTAATAGGGTTATTGTAGCAATAAATACGAAGAAGCCCAGTGCGGCACTCCGCGGTCAGATAAATCAAGGGGGAGCGCCGCAAGATGTCCCGAGCCCGTCCCGTGTCATGTGGGCCACTTACCCAACTTGCTATATAAAAGCCATCATCCCCGCCTAAACTATTTGGGAGGCTCTTATTAAGCTGTCAGCTTTCAAATTATAGCCGGCTAGATGTTTCCTATAATTTAATAGTCGCAAGGAAGATAATGTGACAATCGTTTTCTGTATCAAATTTCATCAAAATTTTCTTAATTCAATACAAACAAAGGTTTCCTCTTTATAATATCAGTGTATATTACATCTTTTTTATTCACTGAACACGTAATAATCGGATCCTCGTCAATATTACTTTACCTTACCCGTGACGTGATTAAAAAGGCGAGCTACCGGGCAGGCGGTATTATTTTGTTCCGTTTTGCATGTTCCGTGACCCCTCGGGTGGAGGCTTCACAGTTGTCATTGACGAATGGTGCGGTCGAAGTGCTTTATTCCTTCCGGCCAGTGTGGGGTTCTAATCTATGCAAGTCTTAAGTAAACCATTATTGTGACGGACTGCAGCGGAACACGGGCCATTTACTGTACTCGGATTGGACTCTTGGGAGCTCCATTGTGTTACAATGTAGCTACGTCCGTTCTCTGTGCATTTTACATCCCGTTCTCTTCAATGTGAATGTGGTCAATTTATGTTAAATGGAATTGTAACATCTCAAAGGATACTTTAACTAGTTTTTAATTCATTATGTAATTTTTCATATAGGGTATCTCCAAGGATTGCTCCAAATAACTGTTTGTTTCAACAATAATGTCTTGTCGCGGGATATTGCTATATATAATAAATTTAAATCGTATACTATGGATTTCCGCAAAGTAACGCCTGACTCCATTAACTAGGTATATTGAAATAATTAATTTCGTTGTTTGTTTTAATTATGTTTTATAACATTTGTATTTAGTTATCTAAGCAATTTGGATTAAATAGCATCCATTTTGATGTCCAAAGTTATAATTAATACACGCTCGAACCAGTCAGGATAATTTGGAGCCCAAAAGAGTGGGATCACGCCCGAGGTAAAAATTACCCGAAAGTGTTAACTCATTTAAAAATTGTTTTTGGCATTTTAGATGATAAGGTACAGGCACATTTTAAATTATGCAGCCCTGTGTTTAAAGTTTAAAGTAAAGTTAAAAATATAACCTAAAACAGAGTCAAGTAATTAAAAAAAACATACTCTCTTGTCACCGTTAAAATAGGTCTAGAAATTTCGGAGGGCATTAAATTAAAACAAACAAAAAATCTAATCATTCTTATGTAAAATAGTAGAAAACAGAAATGTAAATATCGTATAAAAGGAAATAAAAGAAACATCTCGATCTATATAATGTTATATGAAACGAACGAATACTCACTAAATTTCTATTTATTGAGGGATTTTGAGAATTCGGTGGCTTTTTACACCGATTTCCAGTTCACAGCAAATCGGACTTTTATTTGTCACGTGAATAAGACAAAAGAATTTATCGACAAGAAGAATTAATACGTTCCACAAAATTCATTTACCGATCCGAAGATTACGGAGTGACAAAAGTATTTTCGAATTTGGCACACGTATCCAATAAAACCAATAAAGCCTTAACTGAAAGAATTGTTTACAGACAACAATTTGATACGATGTTCTTTTTTAATGGAAAATTCTTTTACCTTGAAGCTATCAGAAAAGTTTGTAGCAAACAAGCAAGTTCAAAAGAAATAAGACAAATGAAAAGTGTGCGTCCCTTGGATTGTAACTTACGGACAATACTGAAAGTAGATTAGAAACTAATGGAGCGACGACTGTAGAGAATTTTGTAATTGATGTATTGCGTATTTTGATTTTACTTTGGCAATTTTTCTTTATTACCATAATACTAAATATAAGATAAAGGAGAAGCCAAAAAATAGTATATTCCACAAAGTTGTAGAGCGCACGACGTAGCTAATTAACTTGATGAAATCTCTTGGAGTCGAGGATAAACGTGGAGGAACAAGTCCCTCAACCATAAAATGATTCTATGTAACTCCGACGTAAAACTAACTGGGAAGACATAACTGGAACGTAGCTTTCAGCGGATGAAGTCTGAACGTTTTAAGACATTCCGTCTCATCTCCGCGTTCAGGGGAATCCGAGAAAAAGTTTCTCCAACTCCTTTAATCCTGGCAATGTGTTTTGTCGCGGGGTGCGCCTATCGTCGAAAAACTTTTCTCTTTTTACTTTAATTTTATTTCGGTCTCCGTGGATTATCTCGAAATTTATACATTGCGATTGTCGACGTTTTATTGTTATGAACTTTTCTCAAGTTTCATTACGACTTGAGCGTCCGAAGGTTTTTAAGTCTTATCGTCGTTTTCATTGTACGTTAAAACTAATGAAATGTTTTCTGCCGGCGTAGCATACCGATTTTCTATTCTTCGAAGAAAAGTCAAGGTAAATCTGTAAGCTAACCGCTCTTGAAAATAATAAATTATCTTGGATAAACATCATGTAGGTAATTTGTATTTTAGAAGAAATATTTAGCGGCAAAATTATTTACAAAATTATGAATTCATTTAGAATTTGTTTTAAACTACGTAGCTATGGTAAGATATAGCCAAGGTGTAGAACTACATTAATATTATGTCCTGTCAATATATTATATCGGTCGTCACTGTGCAGTGTCATAACTAATACTCTCTGCACTCAGCGTCACCCTTTGGCAATCGAATTGGGGTTTCTGATTTCTTTATTTATATTCAGTAGAAAAGTTTATTGTTTTTCCTTGCCTTTCATGGCATAACTTTTGCCGGGGAGATAATTTTCCGCTCACTCATCTCGTTCGGAGATTGTATCTGTTGATTTAATTCCGACACTTTTTTCTTAGTTCGTTATCAGAAATAAACGAGCGTAGGAGACTGAAAACGTTAACAACTTGGCGCATAAATTAACAACACTTATTTCGAACAAAGAAACAAAATTAAACAGTTTCTGTTTATGTCGTCCGATTAAGAAGATTTGTGTCTGAACAAAAAGTTTCTCGATAAACGTGGGTGTGTATTGTGAAATCGTAATTTTGATTATAAATAATAACATTGCTGTTTATTGATTTTCGTACACATCTTAACAAATGAATCTTTGCATATAACTACTGTTGTTTTATTTATTGCAATAAGAATTGATTTAAAATCCCATAAACAGTCTACGAGCAAGCTTCAAACTGTACTAGAAATTGACAAAAATGAGACACTAGAATTGCGAATCTTAGTTGATTTCAAAGCGGTTGTTCCGTGGTGTCTCGTTAGACGGATAGACGGGTCCGTGTGTCGGACGCCGCACATCACCCCTCCCCGGCAGGGGGGGCCGCACCCCCGGGGATCTTATGACCCCCCGCTGACCTCTCTCAAGTCTGTCGAACGCACCCGATGCCTTTGTTAGCGATAAGAAATTGCTATACTGCTCCGAGTTTATTACTTATTTAGAATTTTTATTGAAGCATTCTAGCAATTTCCGTTCTTTATCAATATTGTTTTAAGTGCATTATACATATCGTAGTAACATTTTATTGGCTCTATCGCGTGCTATCAGAGATAAGGAGACTCTCATTTTGTATCTATGGAACTTAAGTGAAATAAAATATAGAAAATAGTTTTTATTTCATCTTCATCTACAAATTTTATACAAGGTCGAAGAGATGTTTATGGAACGGTCGCAGATCGAGAAGAACCGGCGTAAAAAACTCGGCTAGAAATATCATGTGACGGAAAGTAAATAAGATTCAATCGGACTTCGGGACTCGGGAACAAACAAACACGCGGTCGAACTTGCGGGCATTACCCACAAGTAATATTTCGTTCGAACAAAGACTGTCTAGACTCGAGACCGCTCATTTTATTGCTGAAATGGGAAATCATTCAGACGCGCCTCGTAAATAGAAGAGAGCCCTCTGCGTCTTGTGTGTAAATCTATTCGGTACTTCATTAAAAGTCTTGGCGAAATAATTTTTGAGTACACAGGAGTAGTAACCCTAACGAATTAAATTGTAGAAGCGCTCTTGAACTGAATCTTTCAATAACGGTACCGGTGTAGTGTAATAGCCTAAGTGTGTATGTTACCTTATAATATCTGAGTAAGCGTATTAAGTATTTGCGCAACTGTTTAGTTTAACACAATATACTGCTAATGTATTTTTTGATTCATTAATAAATTGGGTCTTAACTTGACTAGTCGTTTGCATCTACCTTGACCCATGTGCCCACTCTGGCTTATTCCTAGTGGCTACCCATAGCCACACCTCACCGGTCCGTGGGTGTCGTAAAAGGTGACTGAGGGAATATATATCCGGAAATGACTAGCAGCGTTATTACCCGAAAACTGCGCTCGTCCACCCGCCTGTCAAGCGTGGCGAATATAGACAACTACCCCCTTATTTAACACTATGGCTTATGTCCAGTACTGCCGTGGTATCACTATAATGCCGTTAATTACTTAGGCCCGTATAAATAAAACAATCTCAAACCCAACCTCACTTGAGAACCTATTTGACAGATAAAACAACGTTTCGTTTCACTTTTAAATGTGAACAACTTTATTAATGTTACATAGTACTTTAATTTATTTTCTCTTTAAACCGTTATATTCATATTATAGATTACAGGAAACAATAAAATAAGTATAGTGTATATTTTTATAATCTTTATTTTTACGTTTTAAGAAAGAAAAAAATTAAAGTATGTAACATTAAGTAAAATTCTTCATTTTTAAAAGTGAAACGAAAAGTTGTTTTATCTGTCAAATAGGTTCTCAGGGTGAGGTTGGGTTTGAGATTGTTTTATTTATACGGACCTTAGAAAGTCAAATTACAGCTGAAACGATGTTACGAATACGCAGTTCTCCATCTATCCTGCTAACCCCATTGTAGTCCGTACAAACACGATGTTTGCTGGGCACCGTACCGTCCAATTCTCCCTAATCTGAGATATTGTGTTTGTAGGACGTCGAGCAGATTCCTAATAATATAAACTGCCTTGTTGATTCTACCTCCGAGTCCTCCCCCCCTCCCCCCACCCCGCCCGGGTATCTATTATATTTGTCGAGTGACTTTTTATTAAGTTTAGCAGATCCGCTTTTTAGCCCCGTTGTCTGTTTGTCATGAAAATAAGGATGTTGAGATAAGATTTTATGGAAAATTATATTTACATTCACAATAAAGTACGTTATGCCAGATGGAGAACCGTGATTTACAAACGAACGGAGGAATTTGAAAGGGACAGTTAGACAGAAGTATAAATGCATTTTAACACACAATTTTTTATATACACTTTTCCACTTTATAACGTTTTAATAGATAATTAATTATTCGAAACTGGTCGTGTTATGTAAGAACTATTAAAATATGGTAATAAATCGGAAAAGAGTAAACAAAAAGTTGGGTGTTAATTATTGTGAACATGAATTTTCATCAAGAACCAACAGTACATTCAATCAGTTTTACAAGTGCAGAAGGCTAATTTTTATGTCACATTCAATATTTTTATAGAATTAATGGCATTAATATTTTTAATTACAATATTATAAAAAATATTATAATTTAATGATCTAATATTTGATTAAAAATAATTATAGAAAGCCTTTTACAAACATAAAGATGAATTATGTTTGAATTTCGACCACTGCCCGGCCAGTATTATAAATTAATATTTCAGACACTTACAGCTTTGGAATAAGTGTACAATGTACGGTGCCTGGACTAATCATGGGGTTTGATAAACAGCTGGAGCTGTCAACGACACGTGACTCGCACAACTGAAGAAACAAAATGAGTCAAGTTGAGGCGTAAAAGAAATTGGATTGGGTATTGAATTGACTGGGCGGAGCGACCAGGACTATCAGGGCGAACAGGGGCGAACGGGGCGAACGCAAATACAGGTGAAGGGCGAAGCAAATAAAACCAAACGCTCCACAAAGTCCAGAAACAGTTGACTCAGGCCATTCTCAGAAGTGGATTGGAGTTATTGTCCACGCGATCATCGCCTAATCCATTTTACTTCCATGTTGGCAATTGATATATAGAAATCTATTTTGAAAATGAAATATGTATGAAGTACAATATATCTTCATTATTAATTAATAGCTCCCCTCACCGATTTCGGTGTCGGTAGCCGATTTAATTGAAACCAGGCAATCGGTGTGAGCGGCCGGTTTCGTTGCAACCAGGCCAGCTAAGCTCTTGTAGGGACCGCGTATGTGTGAGTGGGCGAGTGTCAGCGGTTTTGTGTCTGGAAGATATGTATGTTGAGATATGGATGACTATCCAACAAAAAAAGAATTTTTCAAATCGGACCAGTAGTTCCTGAAATTAGCGTGTTTAAACAAATAAACGAAACGTTTTTTATATTGAGACACATAATTATGTTATTTAAAATTAACAATTTCTCTTTTGTGGACTAAAGTTATATAGTAATGTCGCCCTTTTGTAATGTCGCGCGTTTAAACAAACAAACAAACAAACAAAGAAACTCTTCCGCTTTATAATATTAGTATCTAAGATTAAGACATATAATCGACACGACTGGCGACAGAAAAGTCACAGGGCTGACTTTTTAGATTCCCAACCAAAGCATGGCTCTTATTTCTTCAGTCAATCAGTGTTCAGCCTTCATTGTCTTAACCAAACTTGAAATTTTTGTTGTTCCAACGCGGTAATCGAACCTACAACCTTCGAGTCGAAAGCCGAGCTCCAACTGGACGATGGAAGCGTTATACATTATGTGGTACAAACGTATATTGCTATTCGCTATCAGATGTCTGTTAAATGCCACGTGTACACTATCAGTATCGTTTGAAACGTTGAACATGTACTATATCTATTCGCTAATAGCATTTAATGTTGCGTAGCCTCCCCCGCCGCCCAGTTCCGAGTTGATTTTAGCACTCAGTGTTATTATAATATTTACTTTACTAAAAGCTAGCGCCGTAATATATTGAATAAACCCGACGCGTAATTGACTAAAATTGGTAGCAAAGGTTAAATTTTCGCTCGACATATTCCCGATTGTTCCCTACCGGAAGGGCCATCGAGTCGACCCTTCGCCCTCCATTATTTAGACTTAACCCTTTCGAACACCTGTAAATCAGATAACACGATCAGAGCCAGCAGACGCGCAGTCGCCGCGCCATCGCAGACAATGAGCTTCCGATTGGGCCCAGACGTTCACTTCCGTTGACATAAAACTATCGATCGGCAGTTCTGTGTCGAATCAGTTTGTTTAAAAAATTCCATTATTATCAGCCTATCCCCGAATATCGACAGAAACCGATTATTGGCATGGAAACATTGGAATACTTTTAAATTGGTTTAAAATATCATTCACTGATGGGACTTGATAGGAGATACAAAAATCTGACGTTAACGAAGCATGTTAGTTCGCAAAAACATCGCACGCAAATAAACAAAAATCTTGGTATTGAAATAGTCTAATGTATTGAAACATTGTCAGTTTAACCTAACGTATCCCACTATTGATTTTCAACAAAAGCGTTGAAGTTTTACGACTCCCAATTTAGCCATAACAACAGACGGTATAGCCGAAATTAGGGATCAGCAGGAGCGTGGAGCGTGCAGTGGCAATAAAAAGCTATAAAGTGACAGAGGGGTGGCACCCACAGCACTTGTCGCACTCTGACATGTCGATGAGGCGTTCGAAATGTCCCTCCTGGACATGAGCGGACTTTTTGCACAATATAAATAAGATTTTTTGAAACAAAGGGCTATGATACGCATGATTTTGTTCTAATCAATAAAAAATAAACAATCATGAAACTATTCATGTATATCTTATACAGAAATAATATTAATAAAAATATTTTTTTTTTTTTTTTTTTTTATAATATTTATTTAAGGTCGCTTAGGAACTACTAGAGTTATTAGCGACCACAACATGAAACTAAATTAAATGATAAACATTACAATATTTGAGGAATTTTAGAACATTAGTACACATATCTGGATCGGTTTGTTTTTGATAACGAAGATACAAACAGTTTAAACTTGCAATACGAAATAGAACAACATTCGGTAGGTGTATGACAGTAGTTCGGGGTAGACTTTTCGAAGCCAAAATTGTTTTGCGAGAACTAGATAGACAATATTTTATGTTCGCTTATTTCAACGACATGAACTGAAATAAAAATGAATTGCTCTTCGAAAGTGTCGCTAAAACTCGAGAACGACTGAACCGATTCAGCTATTTTTAGTCTTGAAATATTCGTGGAAGTCCAGGGAAGGTTTAAACGGTTTCTATGCTCAACGATCAGCGAGTTTGTCTACAAAGAATTAAACGTAATTAATTCAAATGCCACATTTGACACCGTTTAACTACCGTACGTTCAAATCCATTTCAACTTAAATATAAAAGTTAACTACGCACGTTCAGCGCAAGCATTCTATAATGCACTGAAGCCGAGCCGTTCAACGAGACGAACTCCCTGGGTAGTTTATTTTATGCTCTGATCTTGAGGTGTAGTAATCCTTTGGCGAGGTAATCAGCTGCGTAATAAACCTAGTATCTTCGCACCGGCGCGGCGTCCCCTGGAGGGCCACTTGAAACTACGTAATAAAATCGCATTAATTTTACTTGCATCTTAGATTTACTTGCAGCGAATGAATTTTATGGCTTCCAAGTTTAAAGCCATTCATATAATGGTCGGGCACGTGAAGGGAACGATAAAATAGATTTTGGTTTCAACGCTGACGTTTTAAGCTTCGTTCATTTTGTCACACGTTTGTATTGAGAGTTAGGTCCGTATAAATAAACCAATCTCAAACACAACCTCACCTTGAGAACCTATTTGTCAGATAAAACAACGTTTCGTTTCACTTTTAAAAGTGAAAACCTTTATTAATGTTTCATAGTACTTTAATTTCTTTTATTTATTTATTTAACAATTCATTGTGCACATAAACGATAAACAGATTACATATAAAGAAAAACGACACAAAAGGACTACTTATCTCTAAAAGAAATTTATTCCAGCAATCCCATAGAGAGAAATTACATGAGAGATATCAGGCAGGGCGTGCACAATTGCAGCTATGTAATAACTAATAACGTAGTATTCTTATACGTAAATAATAAAAAAATACCTATACTATACTTTCTTTTCTTTTTACACCACTTTTATATTACAGATTACAGAAAACATTAAAATAAGTATAATCTTTATTTTTACGTTTTGAGAAAGTAAAAAATTAAAGTATGTAACATAAGTATAGTTCTTCATTTTTAAAAGTGAAACGAAACGTTGTTTTATCTGACAAATAGGTTCTCAAGATGAGGTTAGTATTTGAGATTTGTTTGTTTATAAGGACCTAACTCTCAATACAAACGTGTGACAAAATGAATGAATGAGGTTGGGTTTGAGATTGTTTTATTTATACGGGCCTTAGAGTATTCAATGACTGTAGCAGGCCTTAATTTTTAACTTCAAATTAAAGCTAATTTGAGGAAGGCACAGGCAGAAAATGTAACGCTAAATAAATACTTATGTTTTGAAGGTAGGAACAGTGGATTCACCGCTTCTTGATATGGTTTATCAGAATCAGAACATTGCCGCCTATTGGGACAACCGAACATGTTTAGAGATACAATTAAGGCTACCCCTAAGGCTACAGGGATAGTTTATAATGGGCGCAACCTAACCCTTACATTAAACAATTTACACCCCCGATTTGAAGCCGGTTATAAATTTCACCTAACCGACTAGACGTTTCCGGGCCGAAACCGGCTTTTAAATGGGGGAGAATTCGCGGGGCATTTTGAACTTTATTCCGCGGACGCTAAAGGTTAGTAGTTACGGAGATTTATTGCAGGTTTCGTGAAAATATGGCCACATCATAATTACTCGCTCACGACTGCGACTATCGACCTAAGGCTACGCTCTGACGGTAAGCGTCCTTTATTAGTCTGGACTCGGGAAAAATATCTCAACATTAACGTTTTGCAACATTACTGCAATTACCTTATCTCGCTCTCTCACGACCTCTCATTTACAGCCAAACACTCGTATACCTCACATAGGTTTATTACACAATAATAGTTAGTACCGCTTTAATCAGACAAAACTGTTTGACTTACAAAGTATCTTGAACCATATCCCAGGCGAGAGTGCTTCCATTTACTCGGAATCTTATCTATTCATTATTGCCTGAAAGTCACGTCTCCTAATTAAAAATGTTCAATTCGCAGTATGGCTCCAGTATCAGTATATTTTGTGTCACACACGCATGTTTTGATGAGTAAGTATGCAATGTTGACTTGAGATGATTAACGTTTTTTAATTACAATTATACTACCTTTCCTCATTTTGGAAATGTATTTTTTTTGTCAAATATTAAAAAAAAAAACATTTTTAGGATGAGAAAAGGTGTAAATAGAAGTTAAATAGTCCATAAGTTCTTAGTGCACTAAAATATAAAATCTATCTATTCATAGGGTACAATTCCAAAGCCAGACAACCGAATACACTAACACGTTACGACCCTCTTATTGCGACGGGGAATTAAAAAGAGGAATGCATAACGAACAAAGTATTCATGAAATTAAAATACTTACGAGCAGTGAATTCGTGGTGATAAGAATTTTCACTTACCTGAAACAAATAAATGTAGACATTAATGATCATAAAGAATTTCTAATCGTAATTCCGAGTAATTTAGTGCTCGCGTGTTCTGGAATAAAATAAAGTAATTTAAAAAATCTAGTAATCTTCGTGTTAAGCATGTAGAGATCGGACGATAAGCGGTCAGGGGGTCAGTGCTATATTTATTTATGTTTAAACGGTAACCTACTTTGGAATTAATCGTATCTAATTATAGCTTAAAATATTTTAAGAATAAGGTTACTTTTGCGTGTTAATATTTTTATGGAATATAGCGTAGACAATAAATCTACTTTATAGGAGTTACAATATCGTAAATGATAAATTAAGTTGACGCGATATGCAAATCCGGTAAATCTTAGCACAATCGAAGTCTAAAATCTAGCACACAATGTAAATGCGGAAACGTTAACGGTCTCATGCAATTATCTAATTACCGCGCAGCGCGTCAAAATGGCGGACAAACATGGCGCCGGCGCCGGCACCGGGATTACGTTGTTTGCGTAATTTGTTGGACTTGAAGATTCTCTTACACGCTTACATACACTGTACACAACAAGGGAATTACGTTCATTTTCAGGGTGCATGTGAACTTTGACTAGCATTCCTGTCACGTTTAATGTGCGCGCTTCGGTTTATCAAACTACCCTCAATCTCAGCGATCTCACGTTTATATATTTTTGCTAGTTTCTATTTCTTTCAATCGACTCACAAAATTACATGCATAATATGTGAGGAATCTATTTAGTTGATTGGTTTTATTTTGATCAGTTTGTTTAATTGTAAAGTATCAATGTTGTATACTGTATACTGTCTGCCACCGGTCTGCACTTCACTTGGAGTTCGTGCTAATCCTTATTTTATTAGAGCGTCTACTCACAACAGATGCTGTGTTGATGTATTATGATAGATGAAAATGAAGCAAGTGATTAATAAGGCAACGTTTTGTTCGTGCACGAAGATAAACTCGTTTTGTATAAAGTCCGCGCTGTTTAGTGTGGCGCGTTACCTGACTAATTCATTATATTGACTAAATAAAACCTGTTTCAGAAAATTGTGTAATTATTTATTTTATTTTTATTAATTTATTGACTCACCAACATAACTACATTTGGTACATTAATAAAATATAAAACTAAAAGGGCTTAAAGATAAAATGAGTCCTAATGATAGGTGAAGTACAACATGCGTTTGCGACAATGAATATGAAATATGGGATATATGATGAACTGAAGATGAAGTAACATGGATGATAATAATTAGGATGATAACAAAATAATAGGTTTTCTTCTAACAAACTAAAACAAAATATTTTAAATATTTTATTTTTTGGTTTCTTTTTATATGTGCTTTTTAAATTTGTATATTCTGAGATATATTAAATATCTCAGAATATACAAATTTAGGAGCTTCTAGTGAAAAATGGTAAAAAATCTATTTATGTAAAAATTAATTGCTGTTCGTTAGTCTCGCTAAAGAAAGGCTGAAACTATTCGGCTATTTTTAGTCTTGAACTATTCGGGGAAGTTCAGGGAAAATATAATAGGTCTGCGATGTAATCGAATTTCATCACAAATTTGTATGCTCAATGAAGTGGGCGTAGTGGGTGTAGTATAATATAACAAGAGTATTGTTTACACAAAAATTATAAATAGATTATTTTTACACAGATAATACAAAATACCTAGACGAAAGAATTTCCAATAACTAGACGAAAGTCTAAAGCAATGCAATAAAACATCCAAGAGCGAGAGAAATAAGAGTGAAAATGGCAAGAATTTTGAAATTGATCAGACTTGATGTACTAATCATACAGTGGTCTATCGTTTGCCATTTTCATAAAAGTAAATGGGGGGAAAACTGTATTATCGCCTCTTCCCCGCGAGCATTACTCGGCGAATTTATTTAATGTGTCTGTTGGAATGAATAAAGTTGGAAGTTGCGGCGCTATTGAGTTTTTGTTACCCCCAAAACTTCAGCACATGACGTCACGTGTTTGATTCCAAGCCCTTCATATATTTGTAGACTCTGCACGTAGACAAGTTAACAGATCGTCAACAGAGTTGAAGAGAGACGGTGCATGATAGAAGTATCGTCTGAATATTTACAAAAAGATTTGTTAATTATTTTCAATATACGTTGCGATGAAATCGAATACAATAAAATTAAGATAAATAATTTGGGCCCGGAATATGTAGTACAGGAGGCAGAAAAAATAAAAGTAGGAAAAATTACTAAAAGCAATCTTTGCCGCTCAAGCTCACATCTGATTTAAAAGTAAGTACTCAGTCAATCAGGTTTTTTTGTAATCGATTTTACCAAAAATTATATTAGCTTTACAAAAAACAAAACAAATAAAGTATGACAAGAAATACTTGCATATTCATTCGCAAAGTATCAACGCATGTGGATTGTGGATCTACTTGTTGTCTACGACGAGATGATTGTGGATCCACGTGTTGTCTACATCAAGGTGATTGTGGATCTACTTGTTGTCTGCGACGAGATGATTGTGGATACTACGTGTTGTCTACATCAAGGTGATTGTGGATCTATGTGTTGTCGACGTCGAGGTGATTGTGGATCTATGTGTTGTCTACGACGAGGTGATTGTGGATCTCCGTGTTGTCTACGTCGAGGTGATTGTCTAACGCAGGTGGAAGTGTGGGGCCATTTATTTCGCGCTTCGAGTTTTGTGGAGCGTTATAGTACATCAATGGGGGCCTAATTGCGAGGTGCTCACGTGGCGATGTACTTTATAAAGCGTTGAAAATATTGCCAGAATAACTCATAAAAACGACGCTCTTGGAAGTTTTGCTGTATTGTAAATTTTCATCCGAATACTGTGAAGTCGAAAGGAAGGGCGATGATTTAAGCAGCCTACGTATATGTCGCAGTCATCTTATTGAAACTGGTTATTTAATTGAATCACTGGGCGGTTATATAATGGCGTCAAATAGCTCGTACAGATAGCAATGTGTTGATATATTTTTTGATTAATTTACTTTAATGCTCGTTTTATTAGTACTTATTCGGATATTTCGAAGTTTAAAACTAAAATATTAAATGGCTGTCCTAGTCTCGGATTCTAAAATTTGTTGGTAAAAACAGGATTCAATGAAAGCGCTACTCATTCAATTATATATTATTTTTATTTATTTATTAAATAGCGTATTCAATCAGATGACTGCGACATATATATTCCACCGTGGCGTCTATACTACTGATCCGACGGAGGGTAACAGTAATTATTTTTATGCTCGCATTAAAAAAGCTCAAAAACTATTGGACTTTTTTATTGACAGTCTGAAATTCAGCACAAATTACTTAACCACTTTTATCTTTTGTATATGGAATGTTATTACTTATAATATTACGAGAATATGGTGAAATTCGCTTGAAAGGAAAATTTTGTGATTACGATATTACAATTGCTTACCGGGAACTCGAAGGGCCCTTGGAAACGAAATAAAAGGAATCCAGCCTCCATTATCTGATTATATTAGTTGTGATAAGATGAGAAATCCCTGGGTTTCTGGTTAGAAGCCAGTGACTTTTATTCTTGGGTTGGGGTAATTCATTCATTACGTAAGGCGATTTAGGCGGGCTCAATTGTGTCTTATTATTGTCTTTAATTACAATGGGAATATTTATAGAACAATGGTAATTAAATGTCACTTTTATAATGTAAATAATTAGCCATTATTAGTTCGCATTTAATCTTTTTGTTTACGTTTAGATTTGAGAACAAATAAGAGCAAATTATACGTTAAGAATATTTTGAAGCCATATAAAGGCACGAGCGTAATGAACTGCCTTAAACTCGTTTTAAATCTTCATATTATTCTTACAGAAGATTTATAGAATTTTGCAAAGAAAACATAACTAAGTTACTTTTATCAAGTTCCAATTTCAACGAAACTGAAAAATACCAATGTACTTAAAAAAAGTAGAAAGAATAACCTAATATGGGTTGTCTCGAGTGGATTGCGAATAGACAAATTAAGAAGACATTAGAGGGTAGTTTGGGATAATTTACAAAATGGCCGCTCTCGTCTGACGTGCGCCGGCGGCTCGCGGCGGACCTGTCAGCCCAGTTCAAATTGCGGCAACGTCACGACCGCGGCCTCACGACATCACTTTCCGCAATTTCTTTGCTCCGGTCATGAATGATGCATTTCTACATGTGATCAGAAGGCCGATTCTCGTAGATTAGTGGTTTCTTGAATCTAATTTCAATTGATCATTAGAATTGCATTGGAATTTGTTAATACACGATGCTAGAGTAAGTTTGAAATTTAGTGTTGATTATAAGGAACTTAATCAGCGGATATTAAATTTATTAATATTCAAGAGAAGACCTGCATATCTGTTAAATTGGTTAGTTAATGGTGTTAAATCCACAGACAAGTGAATGCTCACTCACCTTCACAGAAAAGTTGGTTAAATTAATTTATAGCATAATATGTAGAGAAGTTTAGACAGAAAAAAATACAGTTTACAAATACATCAATTGATTGAATGTATATTATTAAAATATTTAAAGAAAAACTTACAGAGAATAACACTAAAAAAGAAATAATGGAATTCCTAACAATAGAACGTCCCACGAGGAAGGGCGCTGGGCAACCTAACCAAGCTCAAAGCGCACGACGGTGATGCATGCTGCGATTGCGGGTTACAAGTTCATTCGATGTAGGTACTGCAGTCTTACTCCCGACACAATCGAGAATCGAACCAGTTCAATCAATGAGTTTTCATAACGGATTACTTTGAAACTAACCAGGATAAAGAAATTCGTTATGTCGTAACATTTTGTACTCCCGACCATATCAATAGACTGAGGATCAAAATAAACAAATGTCAATTTATTTATACGCGGCACGATCGAATCTGAATCAAAATCAAATCAGTTTGGAGAGTAAGGGCCCTGTTCGTCTGTTCCTCTGTGAGTTCGCGCGATTGTGTATCTAATTTAAAAAGCCCGATAATTGTATTTTTAGAGCCATTTACACAGTCATTTAAGTTGACATGATTATAAAGATAACTCTTAGAGCGTGTTTCACCAAGCAGTGTTAAAGTTAATCCTTCGTTAAATATCATGTTGTTCCTCTCGTAATTCCTATCAATAAATAAGAAGGCATGGTATTTTAATATGCCGTTAACACTAATATGCGTTGGTGAAATCGGGACTTAATGTCTTATTTATTTATCTAAAATATTTACTAAACTTTTATCACCAAATGTAATTAACGGAGATAAGAAAAAAGGAATGTGTTACACCCTTTAACGAGCATCACAAGACGCATTAATGGCGCATAAACAACAAACAATAAAAACAATAGACAAAAGATAACAAATCCTACAATACACCACGATACACGCGACCCTGTCGCAGTAACGCCGAACGCGGCCGTCCTGCCGAATTATCAGCGGGTTCACTTCGACAGAGTTATAAAAGAGGCTAAATATTGTAGCGGCCCATGGGACCGACCTCGCTATCTTTACGAGTGTTGGAGTTGGATTAGTTTTTGTTCCTCCCGTTTATTATCGGAAATATAGACTCATACGTGCCGATAAATTGTGTGTATCTATATTGGTATCTGTTCCGGACGATATACGATCTGTACGCGAGGTTCGGAGTCCGTTGTTTGTGAGGCTATATGGAGTCTATGTAGCGCTATGTAAAATCAATTGAAAATGTGGGTAGATTTACTAATTACCTTGTAAGTTGAAAAACCGGTCAAGCACGAGTCAGTCAAAATCACGTTTGTGTTTGTAAACCTATTTTGTGGAGTAGTTATATGTATAATCCTCCCTTCCTTACGTAACTTTGGTGGCTTTTAAGTTTCTGTATAAATACGACGGCCATTTTGACGTTTGAACGTTTTAAAACACGACTAAAAAGTTGAAATGTCAAGATTTTGACGTTTTAACTTTTTAAATCCTTATTGTTACGATTCTTCGTATCCCTGGGTTGCTTGCATATTCGTATTTTTTCACGGTCGCCAGTCGGGCAGTCTACACGAATTCACATTTTTTTTGAAATAATGAAACTAATCTTACTATCACCAAATTCGCTTCATGACAGATGGTGTGATATCTTTTTAAAGATTTAACTATGTAAGCAATTGGCAATTCTTTCATTACTAAATATTTTAATATAAAAACTAACTGTCAAAGCGTAAGTTTACTTATGATTCTTTCATCCATCCGATGGATGTTTGTGAATCTTTAATACAAAAACTACAAAACGGATTTTAATGAAATTTGTCATGGTTTAGGCTTTCCATGAACACAGGCGATTTTTTACCCCAAAAAATGCACTCTGGCAAAAGCTATTAATCCTCCATAAATGTGTACACTACCAATATGTGGATATTTTAGTACTTGTTTTTTGGAATAATAATTTTTCTATTTTATTTATTATGTACAAGGTATAAAATAAATGAGTGATAATACTTTGGGGTGAGTATGAATCCCGAATAAAGAGTTTACTGTGAAACGACCAGCGCTAAAAGAGTTACTTTTTTTTAATTATAAATTTATGATGTTAGGGCATTTCTCATAGTACACATGAAAGTCGAAAGTAAGTCTTTCAGCGTTGGTACTTTCACAGTAAGTATGTGTGTCATATGTTCATAGGAGACGCATACACATTCTAAAGTATTATCACTCATTTATTTTCATCTTGTATATTTTATGCACAGTGTACAATGGCGGACTTAATGACAAAGGGCATTTTGGACCAGTCAACACACACATTATTGTGAATATCTTAGCGTTGATATCTAAATATAATATTATTATCATGAAAAATCTATTTAAAGCAACTAAAAATAGAAAAGCACCACCAACTATACTTACATTATATTCTAACATCATACAATTCCTAAAACCTCCCACACCAGACATGAAGCCCAATACTAAATCTTAATTCTTATCTGCTAACTTTATAGATGTCCAAATTTTTATCTGTCAAATTAAGATCTTTACAGTTATCGAGATAAAACGACTTTATTTAGTGAGTTTTATTTCGGTAGACAACTTATTTGGACCTACACGACTGCTCGCGTAGGCAGGATAAGATATCTTACCTATTGATAACAATAACATAATCAAAACGGACAGACATATACATAGTTCATGGGTCATATAGCAAGCCGAATGTGGTGTGACGAGAATGACGCGTATATAGTAAAAAGAATAGTAACTATAACTTTGAGATACGATTATATACTACCTTTCTTCATTTTGAAAATGTATTTTTTTACTATTTCTCATTTTTTGTCGCAAGAATAACGGAAAGCAAAAAAAATATTTTTTATTTTTGTAAAAAAAATTGGAAAAAATTACATTTCTAGAATGAAAAAAATTAGTATAATCATATCCCAAAGCTATAATCACTGTTCTTTTTACACCCTTTATATTATATCGAAAGTCTATAGTTAGTAAATTATTATTAATATCTAGATAAAATGTACTTTTTTATTTATTTAAGTATGAACAAATTTGAAGCCCACTTAACCCTGCATGTATTTAATCATCAAAAAGCTGATTATAAAAGCGAATTCCCTTTCAGCGCGCATAAGAACTCTCGGTTATTGCGAAAGTTTTTCAAGGTCCCATGATCCGTATGAATAGTCGGTGTGTAGACATATAATATAGTACTTACATATTAATTACATTACCGAAAACTTCTGAATTCACCAGCAGGAGGGGAAATTTATTTTTAAATTTATTTCCGTTTGCGATGCAAATTATGAAATAGAGATGGGGAGGCTTTAATCGAATGGGGGACCATTGTTAATGCTGTGGGGAAAATGTTAACTTTTTTCGTATGCATCGAATTATGCAATTAGAGTTTTCCTTTGAAATTTTCTGATACAGAGTTCTGATTTGTGCACTTTTCCCTTATATTTGCTTTTCTTTTGTACTTGAAAGTGTATGCATATGAAATATATCTATTGCTAGGACTGTACACTTAAGAACAGTGATAGCTAGTACATTCGAAATTTCAACACATTATAAAATAAATAAATAAAATTATCTTGATTGAACACATAATGGACCAAATACAAATGAGTTTCAATCCTGGCAAGGTCTTAGGTCAACGAGCAGTACACAAACGCACTCGTTGATTGCGAGAAAATTGAGTTTAAACCGTCACTTAAACATCTTAGAATAGGTATTAAGTACATTAATCTAAAGATCCGTCTCTAGAATCAATGTAGGTACTACATCTATACTAATATTATAAAGCGGAAGAGTTTGTTTGTTTAAACGCGCTAATCTCAGGAACTACTAGTCCGATTTGAAAAAAAAAATTTTGTTGGATAGTCCATTTATAGAGGAAGGCTTTAGGCTATATAACATTACGCTGCGACTAATAGGAGCGTAGCGTCAGTGAGAAATGTTGCAAAAACGGGGAGACTTTCGTTGCGCTGCATAAACGGTTTAAGTAGCTCAAAAACCACGCGAACGAAGTCGCGGGGACAGCTAGTATTCTATATGATTAAGTGACAGTTTAAACTAAATTTTCTGGGTAAATTTTTTGGCGACATATCACCTTCATCCATTAATGTCTTCAATTGTTACCATACCAGTAAGAACTGCTTCATTTCGAATGAATTTCAATTCAATATGAATGTCAATTTCTTGTATATTTTTTTGCGACATACCTTTATTCCTTTATTCATTAAAGATACACACCCGTAAGATCTGTTAAATTTTGGGAAAAGACAAATATGAATGTCCAGTTGGAAGAAGCTAACTAAATAACGAAGAACAACAGAAACATTGTCGAAGCAAAGTTTCGCACAGACAGAATTAAATCCAATTGTGTATTCTGGAGGAATTTTTATTTTAATTTCGCAAATCTTGGGGACATCTCGTATTCCGGTCGCGCGGGAGGGCCGCTAGTGACAAACACCGGCTAAACATCAAACAGTTTTTATTGCGGGGCTCTTACGATGCTAAAGCAGGGCTGATAGTGGCACATAGCTTATGTACTGGGCTCGTACATGTAGCATTTCTTATACATGGTGTCTAGTTCATATATCAATCCGATTATAGTGTGAAGGAAGGACGCGTAGAGCATTTTTTTTGCTCCTCATATAAATTACTTATCAAACATCTAGTAAAAAACCTAGTGAAAATATCCATTTGTTTGTTACGCTTTTATGCGAAAACTATTGAATCCATCATCATGAAACTTATTACACATAATATTCTAGTTCGAGTTATTACAAGTAACACAGGATTTTTTATTCCACACTGACCAGTTGCGGGCAGAATCTCATCTTATCTTATATTTTTCTTATTTTTCATTATAGTATATATCTATAAATATAAGAACGAATTGCTGTGTGTAAAACTCGAGAACGGCTGAACCAATTCGGCTTTTTTTTTAAATTGTAAAAAAAAATCTTGAAATATTCGTGGATGTCCAGGGAAGGTTTAAACGGTGAGAAAATATTCCGCAGGTTCCACGTTACTGGTTCCGCGATGTGATTGAATTTCATCACAAACTGTTTGTATACTCACCGAAGTGGACACGGGAAGGTAGTATAACATAAATTCGAAACAGCAAATTCATATTGTCCGGTACTTGTATCGACGGCTATAAAACACAATTTACTATACCGGGAGTTTCATGGCATTCAATTTAGCGGGCAGAAGGCTTAGCGCATTACGCTGAGCCGTGGGCGGCCGTGATCGTATCTTCGTTCGCCTCCGTTCGCTACTGACTGATACTACGCCCGTAAAGAACGCGAAAACTCATAGATACGCCTTTATTTAGTTTAGCTTTTGTATGGACTAATCTTGCAAGGTAAATTTGGCACACATCCCAGGCTCCGATTGAGCTGAAATTTGGCACGCATATCCCGTGATGCAATATTGTACTCACATGGATCTGATGATGAAGACGATTGTCATAGGAACAGAAGAAAATATGTTTTTAAATAAATCAAGTTGGAAAATGCGACACATCTATTCGGTAGAGAAACTACACTCGTTATTGAATGTACTGTTGTAATGTCGAAAAAGCGTAGTATTATTACTGAGTAAAACACATACCATATTTACCCAAACGTAAATGAATTTAAAATTTGAAGAGAACGTTAAAGTACTCTCCCGACCATTAAGGCTTTAGAATCTGAAGCTTATAACATTTAGATGAATAGGGATGCATAATGGCGATGTAGCCAATAAAACAACACGCAGTATTTCTTCTGCCGGTAGCGTCCAGCCTGCAGCCAATCAATAGTCTGCAATTATGTTAATGCACCTCGGCCACTGCAGATGCAATTGAAAATGTAAAGCGACCTCTTTCAGCCTATGAGCGCCGGGTACTAGAAGATTACTATTATCGAAACATCATGTATAGAGCAGCGCGCTGCGGGCGAAACACAAAATTACACCTGTTTCGCTTGATCTATGTACCATATTTTTGTACAACTATTTGTTGGAGATTGTTGTCAATCATAGGGTTAATTTTAACGGGATTCAGATATTTGTGTTGACTAGAGTTTGTGCTAATATATTTAAGAGCACAGTTTATAAATGTTCTGTTGTCTTAGCCAGAAAAAATTGTAACAAAATCGCATCAAAATGTGACTAATAATAATCAATAGTGTATTATTGTTATTATGTATTTTAACGCATTATTTAGAACATAATATCATCGACTACATAAACTGTGATCCTGTCAAATATATTCTCCTTGGTTAAACAACTCTTGTAAAACTAAAAGTTTTTGCTTCACGTATTAATATTTACTCAGATACCGTTATGAGGCTAAACAACAGTCCAACTATGTAGAACACCGTTTTACGTCATACAAACATGAAACAGCTAGAACTACTCAAAACTGCTTTCATACATTTACACAATTGGGTTATTGAACATTTATTTACTTGTGGACTGGACTCATCACGTAGAAAATCAAAAATATGAGCAAAATCTAAAATAAGAATTGGGATAAGTTTTAAAACATTTAAGTTTTAAGCAGTCAAATAAAGTCAAACATTTTTATTCAGAATAAATTTTACTAAAATGTTTTCTGAAAGTCGATTCTATATGATGCCTAGCACCGGTAGTCTAATAATAATACAATTGTTTAAAGCAATATAAATACAAAATTAAAAAATAACAAACCACACAGGTTATATTTTATAATCTATGGTTAAGGCTTTACTCAAATGTGGTTACATCTTTTACAACCAGTTTATACGTCTTCAAACGGGAAAAATCCAGTCCAGCGTCATCGCCAACCTGCTGACATTGGGAAGAAAAAATTCTAATTACTGGATAAAATTAAAAAAGTCCTCGGTCAGCGCGTCTGGCGACGGCGTCGCGTCGCCTGTCAGCTGCCCGGTAATTAAAACTAAAATGGATTTTTCTAGGCCTTTTTAAATTCTAGAATATGAACAGCGAACACTACCGGGTTAAATTCCGCTTCTGGGCCGCTGTTGTGGCATTCAAATTACATTTATTTAGTATTGTACGAGAATTATTATATTGTACTAACTGACCCGTTCCCACTTTGATGACCATAGAAACAGTTTGTGATGAACCGTTTATACATTCTCCGAACTTCCACGAATATTTCAAGACTAAAAATAGCCGAATCGGTTCAGCCGTACTCGAGTTATAGCGAGACTAGTGTTCACTAGTTCGTGTTAGCAATTCATATTTTTTATATACCTTTATTATACAGGGTGTAAAAAGAGCAGTCACTATAACTTTGAGATACGAGTTTACGACCTTTCCTTATTTTGGAAATGTATTTTTTTATATATATTTTTTGTCAAAAACTAAAAAAATATTTTTTACTTTTCACCATTTCTTTTTTTGTCGCAATTTTTTTTTTAATTTTTGTAAAAAAAAGAAAAAATAACATTTCTAGAATGAGAAAAGGTAGTATACTCATATCCCAAAGTTATAGTGACTGCTATTTTTACACCGGTTATAAGAAAGGAAAGAAGATAATATACCAACTATTCCAGGTAAAAAAGACGTTATACCCCATTATCGATAAAAAGAGAAAAACCGACGTTTGACAAAAGCGAGGGGCTTATATCAATCAAAATAATATTTGACCTATCTCTAATGGCGGGCCAGCTTACTGCTTACATGAGCCTGTACTGAATATTGCAAAGGGCCTTTCATTCACAAAGAAAGCCTTACCTTTCATATTACATGAGGACCGCTAAACCCGGGTGGGTATACGCTGAAGACATTTGATATTTTGTATCGCTGGCAAAAATATAATTACGGGCTTTCGGTCGGGGGCGTATTGAAAATTTATGGTCTCGTATATCTTCACAGATTTATGTATACCTTACTTAAACGACAATTCAATACGGTTTACTAAAAATACTTAGCAAATATCTGTGGAATACCAAATTTTCTAAAGTGACCTCCGTGGTACAGTCGTTGAGATAGTGCATAACACGAAGGTGGTTTTGGTTCATATAATATGTGTACTACTACAGGATGTCCCATGGTTCCTATATCAGGCCGAATATAGTGTGAAGAGAATGACGCGCAGAGCATTTTTTGTTTTGTCACCTCGTATTACCATAACGCGACAAATCGCGATTAAAGAAGGTAAAAGTCACAAAACAGATAAGTTTCAATCCTGATCAGGTCTTAGGTCAACGACCAGGGCGTTCGTGTGTATAGACTAGGAGCCCGCGAGCCCCAGTCTTAGAGACCAAGTCTTTATTCTGGGTTTTAATTAAATTAGGGGCAAAATTAATTATATTCCTAGGCAAGGTATAATAATGTATTAAAATAATAAAATTGAAAATGGTACAAATGGTTTTATAATGGCGAATGATTAATAATTATGCAATGAAAAAATGTGACGTCATGTTCGAAATTTGAAATATTTTTTAGAGAGAAATGTACAATATGCCCATAGGCTAAATACTTATTTTATTAATCTTATAAATCTAAACACCCAGCATAGTATGATTCAGTCCTCGTAGTCATTTTAGACCAATTTTTTTATCGCGTTATGGTAAGTAATTAATATGATTGATTCTCTTCACACTATATTCAGCTTAATATGAGCCGTAGGACACACTGTATTATGAATCTTAAATCTATGTAGGTATAGTATAAAAGTATTAAATTATATACAATATTTTAGATTTCCGATACCCGTAGCACAACTTACTTTGTGAACTTAACTATCATTATTATGACTTTTGGCAAAAACTGTACCGACGAAATATTTTGATGAAAAAAAAAACATATTATTGAATATGTCTGGCGCGTACAATGCGTTAATGAAGTAAATTATTGGGAGCATTTAACGCGTTATTTCACGGGGTCGAACAATGGGAATAAAATGTTAGGACCAATACCAATTATTGCCATGACAACGCTTTTGACATTTACAATGGTATTGGCGCGTCATGAGCGGCGTCAGCTCACAACGTGCATATTAATATCGGGTGTAAAAGAACAGCCACTATAACTTTGAGATATGATTATACTACCTTTTCGTATTCTAGAACTGTATTTTAAAAAGTAAAAAAAATACCTTTTGACAAAAAAAGTAAAAAAAAAAACATTTCTAAAATGAGTTAAGCAATATCTTATGTAGTATTATCGTGTCTCAAAGTTATAGTGACTGTTCTTTTTACATCCTGTATAAGAAGTCAAAATTAAACATATTAATTCATTACACAATAAGATACACAATAAAGCGTGTATCTTATTGTGCAGGTGTTAGTAATATGTTGACTAGTACTACAGAAGAATACTACGACAGGCTTAGGCACAATCGAGAATCGAATCAGTTCGATCTCAACGGATTTTGGTGTTTTATTTGGTGGATTACTTTGAAACTAACAAGGATAAATAAAATCGTTAGATCGTAACTTTTTGTATTCCCGACCATATCAATCGACTGAGAATGAAAATAAACACTTCAATTTATTTGGGAGTACGCGGCACGATCGAATCTGAATCAAACTCGAATCAGTTAGGAGAGTAAGGCCCCAGCAGCACGAGACATCGCTGAGTTAAGGGTCGGTTCACATCGAGGCGATACAGATTACTAACTCCTGCTATAAGCGTGAATCTAATTGTGAAATTAATAAAGTTCAAACGGTACATCCGTTTGGTTGCTACGATGTCATACACACACACACAGGGAGACACCTCAAGTCACTTTACCTCTCCCTCCCACTCCCAACCCCTGTTTTTGTGGGGGGTTAAAAAGAAAGTCCGGTTCGGTTTCTAAATTAAAACGCACAAAATGAAGTTCCTTTGTGATTAGAATTCTGCGTATGGATCGTCTAAATAGGCTTATATATCAATCCGATTCCAAACATCTCCCTACAAGGGTGAGGGGATCAGCAAATGTAAAATTGGTGTTTGTTTTTGATTCTCAGTAGATTGATATGGTCGGGAGTTCAAAAAGTTACGATTTAACGATTTTCTTTATCCTGGTTAGTTTCAAAGTAATTCACCAAATAAAATACCAGAAGCCGTTGAGATCGAACTGATTCGATTCTCGATTGTGTCGGGGGTAAGCCTGCTGTATATTGTATACAATTAACGTGAAGAAACTTTAAATAGGTACTCTTGTTACAAAAATCTTGTTACGTCGGCGGGAGCTCACGGCCATCTTCTGCATTATTTATTGGTTAAAATAATTTTTCACGACCAGATGCTTTGCTGCTGCTCAAAAGTGAACCCTATTAGAATGCTAGAAAGTATATTTTGTGAGACATGTCGAGGAGTAATTAAGCTTATGATTTTCCCACTCTTATCACCTCTCCAGTAAACCTTTCTAAGTTTAATCTTTTTCGTAATTATCGCGCAAGTTTTTGCTTGTCGTAACCTAGAAGATCGATATATTTACGGACATAATATTATCGTAGAGGGCTTAGACAATATCTTATGTACCTACCGGCTGATTATGTAAAAATAGCAATTAGCAACAATCGCGCGATGCCTCATTTTTGCTATGACGAGCGCCAAAAACAATTTAGTGGCAATCATAGGAACTATTCATTAAATGTTACGTCAGTATTTTTTTTATGAATTTTAAAACTTTTAACTGCTTTTTTGGCACTATGGCGCTTTCTAGGCGAATGCCCTTATAACCGTCGATAGTTTTGTTCTGCAAATTATACGTGGTAACCCTGCCGATTGATCCAGTAGTGTATGTAAGAATGTATGTATGTTTGGCACACTCTGCAGGAGTTCAGTTTGAGAGGTGTCGATTCGTGTTTACTGGGAGGGTGACACCTTTGTTTCTTTTTATATTATGCACCCATAATAATATTAAAAAAAACAAAATGTCGTATTTTTCGCGCCAAATTAAAATGTTTGTTAATTACTTCCCTCTACATTCTCGATCGATAACAGGCTGGTAATGTAGATGAACTTACAGGTAGACACGAAGAAATACCTCTCCTCCTTCCAACTTCCAGTCTTGGTTTAGGACCCAAAGGGTTATGTTACAGCGTCAACCCACTAAGGTAGGTTAGGTTGCGACGTGACTCTTGGTGGGATTAACCTTACCTGAAACAAAAAAAATTAAAAATAAATGATGGGTATAAAATTTACCTTTTACTCAAAACGGGACAATGGTTTATTTTTGTCGTAACGTAAATCGGCCAAGTGCAAGTCAGACCCAAACACGAAGACGTATTCTAAAATGTTTTGGGTGACAGTTTGAACAAAATTTTCTAAAAATCATAATTTTTCTACATTATATCACCTTCATCGATTTATGTCTTCAATTCATTTCAGAGACTCGTAATTGTAAAAGTCATTCCATTTTAAACCGGACGTCTGGTCACGTTACCTAAAGTATAACATATAATATTTGTCAGTCAACAAAAATAATCCTAAAAATTTTAACAAAATATATTTAATCGTGGGCCTGGCTAGATTTACAATGACTGCTATTTCTGCTTAGAAGTAGCTTGTACTTCAAGAAGATTATCGAGAAGTTACGAGTTCTTTGTCCGGTTTTATGAGCGATGTGAGAAACACCTCCCATCAACTTGACGCGGACCGGGCAGAACGTGTTCATAATACAAACTAAACAACTGGATTATACTCCATACACTCAAATATATATATCTTCTCTAGCTTAGTGGTAGACTGGTAGCGGTGCCAGGCTGAAAGTCGGGGATTGAAACGAGATATTATTAGTAAGTTTCGAATGTTCCTGGAGTCATGGAAACTCAAAGTCTAATATTTTTGTCAGAATAAATTTTACTAAATATTTTCTGAATATCGTGTCTCTGTGATGCCTACCACCGGTTCAGAAGAAGAGAAGAGAAGCGAGAAAAACCGGCGCGAGGAACTGGCGTGGGCCCATCTTTTACCAAAAATGGCCAATTTCTCTTTTACAAAAATAAAAATTTTAAATACACTTCCTATTACGGAAGTGTTGCAGGTACCGAGCACAGAGCCAGGGCCTCGATTCTCGTCACTCAATCTTCGTTTCGAAGTCCAGTCTGTTCCGCTCGTGCGCGTATGATTTAGGGACAGACTGACGATCGAATCGAAGTTCGAGTGACGACAATCGGGGCCCAGATTGATTGTATATAAAATACTGCAAAATCCTTACACAATATAATATTGAAATGTTACCCCTGCAACCCCTGCATAAAGTATCCTGAAAAATCCTTTAGATCCACCTGATTTAATAAGAAATATATTCCTCGATACCAAACCTTAATCTTCGGCTTCAGATGGAAAAGTACCTAAACTCCCTACTTGCAGTCGCAATTTTCGGACTTACAAATATGAATGAGAATATGTTTAGTGAATAGAGCTCGCACCCGCCGGGTGTCAGCCGCACGCCACATGAGGGCACATTGTGCGGAGTAGGCCCGGGCGTTACATCGGCGGTCTTATCGATATCAATATATCGATCGTATCGATATCGATAAAGTCCGGAAAGTTATGTAAACATCGATCGTATAGTTATATATCGTATAGTATAATATTGTTATAGATGAAAATAGAATCAAACTAGCTGATCGGAGCCCATTTTGTTGAGCATACAAACCGTTTAAACCTTCCCTGGATATCCACGAATATTTGCAGACTAAAAATAGCCGAATCGGTTTAGCTGGTTTCGAGTTTTAGCGAGACTAACGAACAGAAATTAATTTTTTATTTATAAGAAGTAGATGTACAGGAAATTTTGCCTAATCTCATGAACGTTTTCTCAATATTCACGTGCTGTAGCGCCCTTTGGAAAAGATTTCACGACTATTTTCAGAAATATGTCAAATTGAAAAAAAGTTGCGAAGGATACCGTTGTGCCGTAGTTAATTTACTATTATACGGATTATTAAATTACACATACGTCTGATTTTAACTTCATTATACATTACATTTCCTGTGTCCTACAAGGAAGGGAAGCCAGTCTCGCCAAGCTGGTCTGAATTGGCGCCGATAAGAGGAAACACCACGAAATTTTTTCCATACAAAAATAGGGGTCTACGGGATTCCTGTTTCCTCCCTGGACAATGCTGCTAGAGTAACAATTATTTTCCTGAATATTCATGGATATTGTTTGTACGTCCCTATTTTTTACTTTTTTTAATAAATTAATTATTTAAAGAGATATGGACGTTCAAAAACCTAAAAAAAATGGCCAGACTCTCCGCCATGTTTAAACATCTAGGAAACAGATTTGACTACATTAAACAACAAAATCAAGAAATAGGAACTAGCTAGCTCATTTCTTTTATTAGCTAATAAAGAAAAAAATATTAAAATTGGTTAAGTTTTGGAGGAGGAAACAGGAATCCCCTAAACGTCGATTTCTGGTACTTTTAATAGGTAATTTCAGTCCAAGTTGCAGTTGTCTCTATCGAGCTAGTGCTGGCTAGCTAAGGCACTGCGAGACAGCAATAGATTTTATAAAAACCTATTTTGTATTTCTCTCAACCGTGTTGTTTCCTCTTAGGATATGTCCAAAATCCGGTTGGATCGTATTGCTAGCAGGGTTGTAAGGGGGCTACGTAACCGTAACCGCAACTATCTAATATCCGATATAAAAAATATCCGTAACCGAATCCAAAATTAAAGTATTGCTATTGTAAAAAGGAAACTACAATTTAATATCCGTAACCGTAATTATCCGAAACAAACGGACAATCCGAAATAATTTAATATCCATATGGATATTAAATTATTTCGGATTGTCCGATTGTCCGTTTGATTGAAATTTCGGATACGGATATCCGTATCCGAAATTTCATATCCCTTTCATCCCTGATTGCTAGGAAGTTCCCAATCTAATAATAATAATAAAGGCCTTTACTTCCATGTTTTACATAGTTTGTTGTTTTATAACGTACAATTAATAATATATAATTTATAAAATAATGTATTTTTGTAATATAATACATATATAAACACTTTTTTTGTTACTTAAAATTATATCTTAATTTCATTTTTGTGGCATGGCTCCTTTTCGGATAAAGGACTCCTCCAACTTCTCCCATTCCTTGCGTTCACTTGCCCTTGTGATCCACTCTTCGCCCGCTGTATTTTTTATTTCATCGACCTATCTATCTTTGGGTCTTCCTTTTCTTCGTTTCCCAGTTCCCAATCTACGTGTCCTATAATTAGAACCATCTGGCATCACCTCGATGTCGAAAATCGATTTTATCGATAGACACATTCGCATCACTAGACGTAATGATGCATTATAATGCTGCATTGACAATGGCAACATGGAAAAGGGGGGATCTTTTGTGTGAAATTGTGTTAGGTTATTTCGGGTTTTAGTGAGTGCAAATGGAGGTTGGGTAAAGGGCTATTTATTTATGTAGAAGGTAAGTAATATACTTACTATAAAGCCCTTGTCGAAATTTCCTTCGCCGCAAGGGTCTGAAATGTTTTTTGATGGAATATTTTATATATTATGTAACAGTCTAAGCTACTTATGCCTAATGATTTAGTATGTATCTTCATCTTGATTAAAGGAGTATTGTGCTGTATATGCGTTGTGTATTTACAGACTATTTGAATTGAAGAAATATATCAGAACACTCGAAATAGAGAAAGAACTAAGTATTATACTATTTATACCTGTGCAGTCAATAAAAAGTTTTAAATAATATTAAAAATAAACTTACTAAGTTATTAACTATAAGGCATTAGTGTTTTGAACATACAGACGTAGCGGAGGACCTTGTTTTATATTATGATATAAGAATAATTAAGGTATGTTCATTTAACTCTTAAAGCGTGTTTCACCAAGCAATGTTAAAGTTAACGCCATGTTAAACATCGTGTTATCCTTTTCGTATTTCCTGTCAATGAATGAGATGGCATGGTATTGTAACATGGCGTTAACTTTAACATTGCTTGGTGAAACACGGCCTTAGTATGTTCCGTTAGCTTTTAAAAATGGCATTAACCTTAATACTTATGTGTATCTTGTGCAAAGTTTATATGTATAGAGAGAATTAATTAATCTCATCAATACAAGTTAACTTCACAACAGTTGCCGCAGACTTCGCGATATTTAGCTATTTATCCACGAGTTGAGAAGTGAGGCGCGAGTCATAGAAGGTAGCGGGAAGCGACGATCTTAGGCCTGTATAAATAAAACAATCTCAAACCCAACCTCACCCTGAGAACCTATTTGACAGATAAAAAAACGTTTCACTTTTGTTACATGCTTTAATTTTTTTGTTTCTTAAAACGTAAAAATAAAGATTATAAAAATATACATTATACTTATTTTATTGTTTCCTGTAATCTATAATATGAATATAACGGAATTAAAAGATAAGAAGTTTAAGCACATGTAACATTAATAAAGTTGTTCACTTTTGAAAGTGAAACGAAACATTGTTTTGTCTGTCAAATACCTCACCTTGAGAGGTTGGGTTTGAAATTGTTTTATTTATACGGGCCTTAGAGCGTGGGAGAGTTATTTTGTAAGCAATCACAATTATTATTGTATAATTATAGATATTTCTAATAGTTAGATAGTATTAAGAAAAAGTCAAAGCACAGATTGCACTTAAGGCTCCCAGAAAAAAAAATACTTGCGTTAAATAAAATAGAACAATTTTACCTAATATTTTTATGATTTCTCCAATGTCGTATGATAATTAAATATTATACCTACTAATTTCCTAGCAAAACCATGAGACATCAAATATTAAAATCGTTACTTGCCAACACACGACTTATTTCATATTATGCCTGTGTTTTCAAAATATTACCTTACCAGCAGCAACATATTCACATCGACGTCTTACTATTACAATAATAATAATATAAAGTTTATGGACGCTTCTCACCACGTCAATCTGGTCCCGTGCTAAGTATCCGAAGAACTTGTGTATCGGGTACCAGACAACGGAAATATATTTGATACTTTTTATACTATACACATATTTAAATTTTTTATTATAATATACACAAATTTAATACACATCCATGACCCAGAAAATTATTATGTCCTCGGCAGGATTGGAATCCGCGATCTCTCGTAGCTTGTTTTTCTTGTTGACTTTCCGAAAATAGCTTGAGAAGTTTCATTTGGAAATAAAACGTTTTTTATTTATTTTATTTATTTATCTCGCTCGAGCACAAACGCGCACAGCCACTGCGCTACAGAGGTTGTCAACAGTCGCTCCCCGCTACCGCTCCTACCTCACACCGGTGCCGCTGTACGGCGGGTGTTTACTGCGCCTTATCGGGGGCCCGCAGGCGCTGGTATTTTTAACAAGTTCTTTTCGGAATTTCCCCGACGGTACATTGTGTGGATCAAGTTTGACTTTTATCGTCTAATAGCGCACCCCGCGATGGCCGCCAAATTACAAAATAGCTTTAGAAAATGTCCTAAGGTAAATATAATAATGTTTTTTACACCTCGTCAATCTTGGGCTCCTTGGTAATATATTAAGGCTTGTAGCGCCTACGTGGTCTAGTGGTTCTGAGCTTCGCTCTCGACCCGGAGGTCGTGGGTTCGATTGCCGCGTTGGAACAACAATAAATGTTGTTTTCAAGTTTGGTTACGACAATGCTGGCTGATCACCTGATTGTCTGACAAGAAAGATGATCCAGGCGTCGGATGGGCATGTAAAAAGTCGGTCCTGCGCCTGTTCTCTCGCCAGTCGTGTCGGTTTACCGTCCCGCTGGGTTATGAGAGTAAAAGGAAGAGAAAGTGTCTTTGTGTATTGCGCACACACTTGGGCACTATAAAATAACTCCTGCGTAGCTGGCCTGGTTTTAATGAAATCGGCTACCGACACCGAAATCGGTGAGGGGAGCTATTTTTATTTAGGCATGTATTATAAGTAGGTACAATACAAATGCTAAAGTGTAGATCAAATTCAATGTATCCTTTTGGGAGTTACGACACAGACATACATGTTGAACTTATAAAACTTCAAATTTGATATGTCTGGTTGTCTTTTTCCCATTTTTTTGTCAACGGTTAAATTTATACATTTGCAATGATGCATTTTAATTTTGAAAGCAGCATCATACATCATACGTTTCCCTGCACGCATTGTACGCATAAACGGTAAAATTAAAAATAAAACATTCAGTACCGGTTAAACTGGGTAATTATGAAAAAGCCCAGTCTGTCATCGTCGCTTGAAGTTGCGTAATGTAGTTGCGCGCGGGAGTGCCACTCGGGGAAATATGAAAAAACTTTGCTAACAAGACGCGATGTGGCGGCCCGATGTGGAAACAGGCTTTATATCATTACGTTTTAATATTACGAGTGATGTTATGCCGAGACAAATAGCTTGTGCATACAAAAGTCGAATTCTCTAAATCTATACTTAATATTATAAAGCGGAAGAGTTTTTTTGTTTAAACGCGCAAATCTCAGGAACTACTGGTCTGATTTGAAAAATTATTTTTTTGTTGGATAGTCCATTTATAAAGGAAGGCTTTAGGCTATAGGTATAACATTACGCTGCGACCAATAGGAGCGAAGCATCAGTGAGAAATGTTGCAAAAACGGTGAAAATTATTCACATTTCGTTGTTTGCATTGCATAAACGGTTGAAGTCACTTAAAAACCAAGCAAACGAAGTCGCGGGCACAGCTAGTGATACATAATTTTAAACTGACAAAATACTGATAAAGTAAAGTTCTTCATTTATAAAAGTGAAACGGAACGTTGTTTTATCTGTCAAATAGGTTCTCAAGTGAGATTGGGTTTGAGATTGTTATATATACAGGCTTTAGATACTCGATACTGATGAGGCGCAAGAAAATAGGCATAATGTTACCTTTTGTTCGCGGCCCGTCAGCGCGACTCGCCATACAACGTGTGACCACATAACAACAGCACGTACCGCTTGTGGTAGATACATGAAAGGCTGCGTTTCCACTGACGCGGAGCGGGGCGGAGAGGAGCTTGCGGTGCCCGAATTGACTAATCACTATTCTCGAAATCTCCGCTCCGTTTCCACGGAAACCGCACGAGCATAGTTATTGGTCAATTTGGGCACCGCTAAGCTCCTCCCCGCCCCGCTCCACGTCAGTGGAAACGCAGCCTATATATTGAAGTTATCTTTTGATAAAAAACGGAAATTATACGATACTTCTATATCGCTCGAAATGCAAGTAATTTTTTTCATCAAGTTTCATCGGGTAAACCGCTTTATTTATGCTGTAGCACTACATCAAGCCGTGATAAACGTAAACAAAAATCGACGTTTCAGATAAGCCGTTCACTGCAGGATAAGTCTCTCCCAAAGTTTAGCAATGCGATTGCCTGATTACTTCTCCAGGTGTTCTAATGATCTCCTACCTAACGAATTGATGGAAGTATGATGGTATAAATTATGAAAATAAAAGTGTGTTTTCAAAAATAATTAACCCTAAACTAAACTAATTTGTACTAGGTATACCCTAAAGCTAAATTAAACTAGTTAGTACTGACGACTATCGACTGTCCGCGACAGTAACGAAAACGTTATTTATTAAGAAGTTTGACTAGAAAAGGAAAAGGTGATAAGAATCTGGTTTGGACAGCCCCGCGCCAGCAGTGAGGAGACGGGACACGGGGCTATTGCGTGTCATGGCGAGCGGTCGCTAAGGTCACTATGTGTAATATATTATGTCTGTAAATTGTAGTTTCTAAATAAATAAAAAAAACAAAAATGTTATTATTGGTTTATCCTTCGTGCCAACATACACGTTCCGATATCGATTTAACGGTGTTACATACATAAGAAAGTAATATATTAAGAGGAAACACATTTTTCCATACAGAAATAGGGGTCTGTGCGACCCCTGTTTCCTTCGTGGATAATGCCGCTAGAGTACCAATTTTTTTTCCCTGAATATCTTATATATATAAAAATTAATCGCTGTTCGTTAGTCTCGCTAATATTCAAGAATGGCTGAACCGATTTGGTTATGTTTTGTCTTGAAATAGTCATGGAAGTCCAGGGAAGGCTTGTATGCTCAACGAAGTGGGCACGGGTCAGCTAGTATCCTATATTTGTTACTCATGTATGTAGTTTGTTATTCAACTTTCTATAGGTATTATATCGGTTCATCCGTAGTACCGACACACACGTTCCGATAACTATTTAACGGTGTGACATACATAAAAGGTTATATATTAAGAGGACAGCCAAGGGCCGTTTTTCCATATAGAAATAGGCGACCGCTGGAAAATTTTTGAAATTTCCTCCCTGGATAATGCCGCTGAAGTAACAATTTTTTTACTTAATATCTATGACGTATAGTAAAGTATAGTAAGCCTCTATTTTATCCCTTTTTTATAAATTAATTAATACAAAATACATGGACGTTGAAATACATAAAAAATTGCCCAGATTTTACTGTGTGTGACAACCAGATTTAAGTAAATTTTATAATGAAGTCAAAACATAGGAACATAGCTTAAACCTTTTTATAGTTTATAATGAAGAAAGTACCTAAATCGGTTAAGTTTTGGAGCAGGAAATGGAGCTCTTAAATTCCCCAACATCATACATTTGCCCATACGATAATTTAAAAAAAGTAACTCTTTCAGCGCAGGTACTTTTACAGAAAACTCTATATACGGGACCCGTACACACACTAACGTATTATCACTCATTAATATTACAGCCAGTAAGTGACAAATTCGACGCTTTAGAAGCGAAATGTTAAATCCAAGAATTGGGGGCAAATATTATAAATACTGATATCCATATGTGTACGTAACACCCCCCACGATGTTATTTCATTTAAGTTTCAAAATAGTCGCCGTGCACCGTGCAAATTGTACCAGGGATCGATAAGTGGGAGGGGGCTCCTCCAAAATGCGCCGGTAAATCTGCGAGATAGAAAAATTTCGGAAATTGTCTACAAAATTTATCGCCCGGTTCGTGCCGCGCGCTCAAATTGTTTTTTCTGTGCAAAGAAAAGGTATTGGACTATTACCGAACGTTTATTGGCGATGTTTTCTCGAGGATCCGTGCGTTTATATCGGGAACAGATTGTAATTGGTTCTCGATATTTGGGTCAGTTTTTAGGGTTCCTTGCTGACGGGGCTCGTATTAGTAAATAAGTCTCAAATCCAATCTCACTTTAGAACCTATTTGACAGACAAAAAAACGATTCGTTTCACTTTTAGAAATGAAGAACTTTACTGTGTTATCTTGATTTTTTTTTCTTTTTTAAAACGTTAAAAAAAAGATTATAAAAATATAGATTATATTTATCTTAATGTTTTTCTGTAATCTATAATATGAATATTACGGTACAAAAAGAAAAGAAATGAAAGTACTATGTAACATTAATAATGTTGATCACTTTTAAAAGTGAAACGAAACGTTTTTTTTTGTCTGCCTTCTGCCTTCAAAATTTTATGAAACGTAATAATTGGACAAATATAAACAACAACTTCAATATTATTTTAATATTTTTAAATAATAGGGTACTATTCGCCGGAACCATCCGTTCGCCGTCCAACTCATCTATGACCGGTTTTATTGACTCGTTTCGTTATTGTATATTTGTTTTATTTTACAGGAAACGAACGATCGCATGTTAGTATTGACGTCATTCGTACTCGATACTATAAACATTAAACTAAGATGGGTTATAAATTCATGTTGTGTATATTATTCACGTAGAAAAAAACACAAAACGACCAAAAAGTTTCGCAATCGGAAACAAATTGGTACGGACCTAATAAATTGGAGATCCGATTGCTCGGGACCTTTGTACTTGAACAATTTCAGGATTAATTCATCTCGCATTACTTGGTCCTTTGAGTTTTAAGAGGGCAAAAGATTTGCTTAATAAAAAGAAACTTTTCAGTGGAATTATGATTCAATTAGTATTAAGGGATTGGGCCCTCAAAGGGCTGGAGTTTTTCGGGTTTTCCGCGACGGTTCGCCTTTGTGCTCTGAAGCAAAATAAGCTGCTTTCGGCTTAGAGTGGTTCGTCACAATTGCACGAGCGACGACGAACAGGCGACAATATATCGCCGGCGAGCGACACGCCGCCGACATCCAACCCCAGTAAGGTAATTTTTATACTATAGGCTTTAATGCTTATGTAAAGAAGTTTGGTAGAGTAAAATTGCTTTACAATCAGCTGAGTAAGTGTACGGTCAATGAACTATACTATAGAAGGTTTGCCCATGGTAATTGTCTTTGCATAACGTTGTATTTGTTGTTTATTGTCACACAAATCTTTAAACATTCGATGCAAAGATATATTAAAAATATTTTTAAGGACTTTCGTTTATTCGATACCCCGGCTCCACACTACTCGCGAAGTTGAACGAAGTTAGACGAATAGGATAGTGTAGAGATGCACTTCGGCTTACCTCGTCAAACTTTACTAGTACTTCGCCGAGGAACTTCACGAGTAGCGTGGAGCCGGGGTTAGAAGAGAAAGAATGTATACCTATCTACCGAATGAACGAAAAAGCAACGTCATAGAACAAAAGATCAGCGAGGATATCCCTGACGTCACAAACTGGGAAGTCTGAAATTTGGCGAGCGACAAAGAAGTGCATCTGTCAGCCGTGACGCTCGCATTAGTAACCGTCGCGGATTAAGCGACAAATTATACATTTTTCCCGCTCGTCACAACCGCGATTATTCCGCGTTCGTAACTTCAAGATATCGCGGGATTAGGGGCGCTTCGAGCGAATTTCAGAACTCCCAAGATGGATGAACACCTTAAATCCGCGCGTGAAATAGTGGGGGAGCGCCGAGTGCGTGACACTAATGATGTCGCATTCCTTATTCACGAAAAATCCTTTTCATGCGAGCTCCGGCGGCTTTGTTATTGTGGTTTTTGTTCGCGAAAAATGTGATAATTAAACGTCGGGACCTCTGCGGATACGATTGTTATGACGCGGACGTATGTGGGTAATCTGCGCGAAATTTTATGAAAATGCTCACGACAAAAGGCTAAATGTTTGAGCGACAATCCTAAACGGGCACAAGCCGAACCTATAAATAAACTGTTCATTAAAATAATGTTCATTTTTAAGACATCTATTCTATTCTATCTTATATATAAAAAATGAATTGCTGTTTGTTAGTCTCGCTAAAACTCGAGAACGGCTGAACCAATACGACTATTTTTAGTCTTGAAATATTCGTGGAAGTCCAGGGAAGGTTTAAACGGTTTGTATGCTCAACGAAGTGGGTCCGGGTCAGCTAGTTTGATATATAGTTAAACCCTATGTCCTTTGAGATTCTTATATACTTATTAAGTCGAATCAGATAGGAGAATTCGTCTAGGATAGACTACGATAGTTTGTGATTAAAAAATATCAAGTTACCAAGATGTGACTTGTAACTATTACAAAACCGTTGTTAAGCGTTCGCACATGGGGGGACATGTTAAAACGCACATTAAATTTTAATGAAGCGTAGCCATTCTTAACGAACTTCCGGCATTCAATCGTCCCTGTCCCTCCTACCGCGGATCAGCGCGCGGGAAAGGGACAGTGTGTTTGAATAAGCATTGAACTCATCTATCGCTCGTCGGTCCGTCACGAATTTAATGGCGGTAATTAAGGACACTTGTCGCGGCACAAAAATATTCGTCTTCGGTGTTGCCAGTGATTGGGCAATGGCTGGCAACTCTGTATTCACAACGGATTAGAAATGTACACCGTGTCTCCGAATATAGTGTGAAGAGAAGAACGCGTAGCATTTTTTGTCTACACGTCCTTCTCGTAATTTCCGTCCTTAAGAGATCTTACTATGCTGGGGCTAGGATATTATGATACCTGACAAGGGTTGTAACTCATATGTTTTGTGACTTTATAGAGAATTTTTAATTGCGATTTATCATAATCTATTTATACCCCTAGAAAACCCTCTGGGGAAATTTTTTGGCACCAACATAGGGGTTTTTCCCCCTAATTTATTTTCAGTTAGCACTGATTTTTATACAATAAGATTGGCTGTCGAAACTGTAGACGATTTTGCAGTCGTAATTAGCACGATAATTCGTCTGCAATTTAAGTGATGTTGTTACGAACTTTCCCACCACGGTTTGGAACACAATCCGATGCGCAGTCGGAACTGTGCGTGTGCAGGGCGCTAGTCGGATCCGCAGCCCTCGCAGTAATGTGAAATTAAAATGTTCTAACGTCTAGTGTTCTGTGAAATGCATCGGCATGAAGGTCGACTTACGGTAGGGTTGCCAGTTGCTACAGAAACCTTTTTTGTTTTATTTAAAGTGTTCAAAGAGAATGATAATATAAAATTGATGTAATATTCCAGACACACTTGTATATTTTAGTTCCAAGCATCTATGTTATACATAGAAGTTTGTAAACATAAAACTAATACGCTACGAGTACGCCTAGATCTAAAACATTTTTTCATAATAGCTTGTGTATACGACCCCACTCATGGAAAACTGTATTTACAAACGGATTACTGTACTTTTCCAAAATAAAAAGTGTTTATGTGTTAATCTAATGCCCAAACTACTACCATACCATATATAATTTAAAATCCGTTCAGTAATTTTTGCGTGAATCAGTAACATCCACAACATTCACATTCATCATGTCAGTAGAATTTTAAATTTTTGACGACCTCCGTAGCGCAGTTGGTTGAGCGCGTTGGTGCTCGAACGAAAGGTCGCGGGTTCGAATCCCGTCGAGGGAACAAAAAGTTTTCAATGTTCCTGGGTCATGGATGTGTATTAAATTTGTGTATAATATAATAAAAATCTTAAATATGTGTATAGTATAAAAGTATTAAATATATTTCCGTTGTCTGGTACCTGTAACACAAGTTCTTCGGATACTTAGCACAGGGCCAGATTGACGTGGTGTGAAGCGTCCATGGATATTATTATTATTATTATTAAATTTCCCAATTCAGTTTCGAAGAGATTAGCTTAGATTAGACCTTTCATTTGTAACATTTTGGGAAGTCAAACAGACGGTGACAACCCTTAGTCAGGATGCGGTAAAAGTATTTGCGGGAATGCAAAATGAAGCGTGTGATTGCTGTGGAATCGAGTTAGGGCTGCCCTCGATCTGAGACGCTGGATGCGATTCCTTTGATATTATTTGTCAGATCTAAATATGGCCGACGTACGCGAATATGACGAATATTATATTTTACAAAATATGATACATATTATTATAAGCAATTTCCCATATTTTTGGTAAAAGATGGCCCCACGCCGCGTGCCGGTACTTCTTGCAGGGCTAGTTCCCGAGCCGGTGGGAGGGATCATAAAGACACGACGTTCAGAAAACATTTAGTGTGAATAAATGCAATTTTGACCTCTACTTTTCCATATTTATAGCCAAAAAAATCCCTTGACACGTAAATATCACTGCGCTAAAAGCAGTAAGTAAATTGTTTACTGCGAGCCTAAAGTACTAAAATACGGACCTTACTTAATAATGAATATAAAAAACGAAGTTGCGGGCACAGCTAGTATATTACACATGTTATATTGTACCCTAAAGTCATACTGTATCCCTATAAAAGTGATGTTATAATAATAACATCAGAAATATATTCTTCAAAGTAACAAGACGCTGTGCTCAATGGAGGCTTTAATTAATAAATTGTTATTGCTTTATACAAGGAACAATTACCTTTTCATACATTTTAGTTAACGACGAGGCTACTTGAATTATCATAAAATACTTAAGACAGGAAAGCACAGTAATGTCTTTGAAACTATTTATTTTGAAGTGAGCATTATTACAACAAAAGCTGATGGCAATATTGCCTACAGATAGGTTATAACTTGAGACTATATCTATGCCAAATTAACATCTTATTGTCAGGACCCTTAGTGTTAAAGTTTACGACGTATGTTCGTTTCTATTTCACGCAAAAACTACAAAACGGTTTTTGATGAAATCACTGGCTTACTCCCGACACAATCGAGAATCGAATCAGTCCTATGTATTCTGAACGTCGTTCTATATGATGCCTACCATCGGTTCGGGAACTAGCAAATATAAGTTCAAGCTGCAGTTGTCTCTATCGGTTTGATCGGGCAGTTGCAGGACAGCAATATACTTCACAGTTTTAGCATTTCTCTACCGTGGTGATTCCTCTTAATGGGTTTTTATCACGCCCGCGCCGAGCTCCGGCAAATTGAATAGGAAATCCCACGGAGCCCCGTTTTTAATTCGCCGCCGATCCTATAATCGTACGAGATTTCACTGAATGCAATTAAATCGGAATACACTTCCGATATATTCGATCAATTGTTTTTAATTTAAATATATCTATAAGATGTAAAATAAATGAGTGATAATACTTTAGGGTGTACAATGTACATGAGCCTCATAAGTAGAGTATACTGTGAAATATCCAGCGCTGAAAGACCTTTTGACTTTCATGTTTGTATGAGAAATGCCCGAATATCATAAATTTTCCCATACAATAATTTAAAAAAGTTTCTTCTTTCAGCGCTGGTACATTTACAGAATACTCTACATAGGAGGCACATACAGACTCTAAAGTATTATTACTAATTTATTTTACACCTTGTATAATAGCACATTGCGGAAGAACTCGTTTAGTTTTGTTTAGGAATAAGTAGGTTTTACCACGGGACTGATATGACATAAATTGCTACATATCCTAAAATGTTTAAGTAACAGTTTACAACAGTTTTCAAATTCCTGGATATTTTTTTGCGACATAAACTTCATAGTCAGGGTTCCCCCATACATGGTTTTCACTTGATTAGTATCAAGCTAATTTTTCGTGAGTACCTTCATTTGGATGATTCGCCCAAGAATTTTTTGGACGGAACTCTTGTCTGTGGTAGCTAACGGAGATAGGAAGAATAAAGTTTATGGAATTGGTGATTCCAAAATATCTATTATTATTTTTTTTAATTGTCAAGATAATGATCTAAATTATCCGAAAAAATATTAGTTCAATTTATGTCTTCAAATATACATATTAATTATAGATTAACTCTATACTGGCTTTCCTATCTATCGTATGTTAACCGGTATGTAGGATTCCATATCGAACGTTCTTATCTAACCTCTCGTCAACATATAACCCGACTATCAATTACTATTCGTTATCTTTACACGTCATTACCTCTACAGGTATTCGTGTTCCTGAGGTTTGATTACACACACGCTCATATCAGCAGTGACTATAAGTTGTGACACGCAGGCTGCTTCAAGCGGTGACTATGACGCCGATACCATACTTGGGGCAGTTCCATTAATGTCTGAACGATTTACTAAAGATAGAGAATTATGATTCCAAAATCTTTTTAATACAGATTTCCTTTGGCCATGTTCTTTTTCCACACTTTTTCCAATTTCTTAGTTACATTACATCAAATTACGACCGGTTTCCTCTGTAATCAGGGCCAGGTGTAGATAAGTAGGCCTTCAGATTAACGCCCGGTTTTGGATAAGCAGATTGGTGAACATCACTCGCAACAACGCTCGCACTCGCTACATTAGATTAGTTGATCGACGATTTGATCAGCTTTTCAGAACCGGCTAAATCTAATACTTTATCCGTATAATTGTAACCCGGGTAGTTCCATTGTAATTTGTTGAACAAACAGTATACCCCGACCGCACGTTCTCGTCGCCCTGCGTGGGTTGTGTCCACACCGTTTGGGTCCAATTTAAACTATGTCAGCTTTTATTTGTAGTTTCGCGCATTTGTCATACTGCGGTCTCGTAATTGCAATGCTACCAACATTAAAATGTTTGCCGTTTAAACACCAGGATAATTATTTCAAAATATTATTATACCTAATCTCTCATTTTAGGCGGTGCTTATTGCGAATGGCTGTGTAATTGTGGTTTCGTTTGCTTACAAAATATATCAGCGAATGAACCATTGTTGATCTGTATGTTTCAGTAATTTTGTTGTACATTAGGTAATAGATATACATGCAGTAATATTAGCGTGATATAATTATAAAATATCTGTCCGTTCCATTCTGTCTGATAATGTTCCACCAATCAGCGTTCAATATGGGTCGTTGATTTGAATGTCATGTTAGTTGATCATTAATTTGAATAGCGTTCGGGAAACTGGGGGATAATATCCTAGTGACAGTTTAAACTCTCATCGTCTGCATCTATTCCTGTCTGTTGAGCTTCTAGTTTAACACGTACCGTTATGCACCAGCAGCGTGGAGTCCCTCGCGAGCGGCAACTCGGAGTCGGTGAGCGTGGCGTCGGACGCGTTGTCGGACGCGGACGTGGGCGTGGTGGGCGTGGTGGGCGCCGGCGAGTCGGCCGGTCCGCGCCGCCGCCGACTGCCGCTGCTGGACCCGCTGCCCGAGCCGTAGGGGTGAAGCCGGCCCAGGCCTGCAACCAATATATTTATTTATTTACTGTGAAATCAACAGCTTAATATATCAGCGGGACGATGCGTGTGGATGTGGAACCACACACGCTCTCCGGTATCAGGACCGAGGCCCCCACGCATTGCCTGCTGTCCCGCTGTCTAGCCTTCGATGGCTCTCTCTCGTAGCGCCACGGCTTTCCCCTGCGTTCGGCGGGGGGTTTTTCCTAGACAAACTTTGGACGATTTCGGTGTCCGGTATTCCCATTCTAGACCTCACGGAGAGGGGCACAGGCCCCTGGTCGTGATTTCCCGCTCCGGGCCACTCTGGCTAGGAGCGTGTGACAGCATAGGTAGGGAGGGAGCAGAGATTGATAATATACCTATATACGATTTTACAAGTTAGTATTTTACAAGCCAATAACAGGTTTCCCATAAGTAACAATACAGTGTAAACTAAAAATGTTATATTCGGCTTCTAAGATATCCGGTTGAAAATAATAATAGTTTTATATTTTACGACGAGATTAACAAATAAAGTGACTCTCAGTCAGCTGAAATGAGATAAGAATCTAGCAATGGTCTAGCGTTCATATATAGCCTGTGCGGAGTGCGTGTTTTGGCAACACTCGCCATGACACAAAAATGATATTTTTTTTATATTTATAGACGCTCCTATCTTCTTTACTTAACGAACAATGTTCGTTAAGTCTACATCCTGAGGATGCTCCGGGGTCGGAGCGAAAAGCGCGTCGAGTTTTGCAACCTGCATGGTGGTGTGGGGCTTTGCACGATCGTGTTAACATTAGTGCTTGTGTACGCATAAGCAGTGTGGGAAGGAGGGAGGTGCTTTACACGTATGCCTATGCGTACACCCATTTACTTGCAGATTGTGGTTACAATTTTTTTTTGGGATATTGCTAGATATATTATTTTTTTCTTCTTCTTTCTCTTATATATAAAAATGAACTGCTGTTCGTTATTCTCGCTAATACTCGAGAACGGCTAAACTGATTCGGCTAAATTTAGTCTATAATTATTCGGGGAAGTCCCGGGATGGTTTAAACATTTAGTAAATATAGAAAATTTCATCGAAAACTGTTTGTATGTGAGCGAAGTGGGCACGGGTCAGCTAGTACTAAAAAAATAACAAGGGGCTCCCAAACAATAAATGCGATTTCTTGCCGATTTTGAACCCTATGTGTGCGAACTCGACTCGCACCTGACCGGTTTTATTTCGTATAATTTCACCTTTACCAGACCTTATTTATTAAACGAACACTCAACTCTAATTTAAATATAAATTTCACCTTTCAGCTACATTTGAAATTAAATTTTGTTTTTAAAATAATATTTTAAAACATTTTCCAGCTAAAGTGTCTAAATTACTACCTTTACGCATTCCCTTTGAACAAACACTCAATTATACAAAGGGCGACATATAACTTAAGTCCACAAAAGAGCAATTATTAATTTTAAATTATATGTGAGTATGCAATATGCATCTCAATATAAAACGTGAAAGAGGTCATCTATACTAATATTATAAAGCAGAAGAGTTTGTTTGTTTGTTTAAACGCACTAATATCAGGAACTACTAGTCCGATTTGAAAAACTTTTTTTATTGGATAGTCCATTTATAGAGGAAGGCTTTAGGCTACATAACAATACGCTGCGACCAATAGAAGCGAAGCGTCAGTGAGAAATGTTTTAAAAACGGGGAAAATTCACATTTGGGGACTTTCGTTGCGTGCGCTGCATAAACGGTTTAAGTCACTAAAAAAAACCACGGGAATGAAGTCGGCACAGCTAGTCGGAGATAAAAGATTGAGAAAGATCTGGGATCTTTGTCAACAATATTGCTCGCGAATGCATTTTAAAACCTAAATCTAGTGCAGGCGGCGTCGCGTCGTGCATTAGATCACGAGATAAACACTCACTCACTCGAACACGTTCCCTTTGCAGCTGGAGCAGCAAAATTTTACTGCATCGCCCCCTAGACTATTGTCTAGCATTGGCTCCTAGACTATAGTACAAGCGTTGGCTCCTAGACGATAGTGGAAGCGTTGGCTCCTAGACTATAGTACAAGCGTTGGTCCCTAGACTATAGTGCAAGCGTTCAGAAAATATTTTTGCAAAATTAAATTATTCAATTTTGAAAGAACACGTAAAATAGTCTTGAACTTACAATTTCAAGTTATCGGAAATTAATCGGGTTAATTACTAAGCTAAATAATTAATTAACTAATGTAGTTTAAATTTAGCAACTACCTATGACTATTTTGAACATCTAAAATCTATTTTCGTCCAAAGTGACAGTACTAGGAATCACAGATGAATTGCATTAGATAAAACAATGTCTATGGACGCTACAAGAACACACCACAACAATATGGTCCCGTTACGTTCTGGATCTTGTGTTACGGGTACAAAACAACGATTGTTTAAAATATATTATTACAATCTTGACGACCTCCGTAGCGCAGTGGTTGAGTGCGTTGGTGCTCGAACGAGAGGTCGCGGGTTCGAATCCCACCGAGGGAACAAAAAGTTTTCAATGTTCCTGGAACATGGATGTGTATTAAATTTGTGTATAATATAATAAAAATCTTAAATATGTGTATAAACATATTCCCGTTATCTAGTACAAGTTGTTTGGATACTTAGCACGGGGCCATATTGACGTGATATGAATATATATTATTATTATACATTTTTTTTATATAGGTACATCAATAACATTTGATTCGAACCTGCACCGTCCGACCTACTGACGATACCACTGAGCCACAACGACCGTCCGTATAAATATAAGAAACAACAATAAAACGTAAACAAACAGATAATGAGGTTACTTCCAGCTACAATTTGACTCTCGAACCACTCAAACGAAAACAAAGACGAAAATATAAATTGGAAGTACATAACGGTATTAAAAATATCGACGAAACATAAAAGTACGCTCCGTAATACCGTTCATCCGAGCACCTCTCGAATATATCTCATTACCAACTTCTAAAAGCTCATCCCGGACGGGGCAGCTCATAAAAATTCCTTTAATCCCGCCGTCTAATCGTATGAGACCATTGACGGAAGTATCTGGATGTTCTTGAGGCTGCAAACTTTTTAACTGGAGGCAAACATCATTTAAAGGCAAAGGAAACGAAATTAGTTCGACGGCGCCTCATTACTGCGACCGGCGTTATAGCGGGCATGAATAGAACCGTGTCAACTGCGTTTAATGCGACTGCAGATTAAACGCGCAAATCACATATTTCAGCTAGTTTTTAAACCCCGGCAAAATAGTTATAAGTTTCACGCGTCTGTGTGTTACTACGAGTAATTAGGTAAATGAATGCTTTCATGGAAAGCTTTAATTAGCTGACTTTAAATATATTATATATAGATGACCCGTGCCCACTTCGTTGAGCATACAAACCGTTTAAACCTTCCATAGACTTCCAAGAACATTTCAAGACTAAAATAGCCGAAACGGTTCAGCCGTTCTTGAGTTTTAGCGAGACTAACGAACAGCAATAGATTTTTGTATAGCCTATGTTACTCAGTGATAAAGTAGCTTTCTAATGAAAAAAGAATTATTAAAAAATCAGACTAGTACTCTTTGAGTTAAGTCGTTACATAAAAAAATACAAATCTTTCCTCTTTATAATATTAGTGTACATATCAATATCCCACGAAAATGTAATTACAGTGTCTATGTATCTGTAGCTTTGAAACAGATGAACCGATTTTGATTTAGTTTTAAATAACGGATCTAACTAGAGCGTGAAGGTTTTTAGCTAAAATTCGCCATTGTCAATTCGCTCACTGCTATAAAATTTGAGGGTTAGGTACTTATTTTTCATTTTGTTGGGTTAAGAATTATGTGATACAAAAATTCAACAATAACAATATTAATAAGTTATTTAATAGTTATGAATAAGAATAATTTCACATACAGCTTCTGTTAACAATAATAGAAATAACAAACAGTAAATAAAGATAAGTAAACGGTACATAACATTATGACAGAAGTACATAGTTGCTATTAAATTGGTTACTAATGTTGTTTAGTAAAATATTTAAAATTAACAAATTGTTAATTATATTTTAAAAGTTAAATAAAATATATTAGGTAACTGTAATATTATATTAATAGAAATATTATTATGTTAGCCGAGTTAAAGTAAATAGCTGTTTAATGCGTTATTGCAAAATTACTATTTGCAAACATAGAAGCTTTTAAACCGACAAAATATACGAGTATATTAATACGTGGAGCAATTTTTTTCCTCGTAGGTATATATCACATTCAATCGACAAAATCATGTCATTATAAACGCAATCATTGTTTTATATTTGTTTTGTATACTATAACATTATTATGGGATAAGCATGGCATAAACATATTTAATTTAATTTATAAAGTCAAACTAAAAATTATAATATGATTTGCAACCATTGGGGACCACTAGTATCTAATTAGAAACACGTTACAGATTATTTAATTACATTAAAAAATACTTTTAAGATTAGCAGTTTAGACAATATACCTACTTTATTTGTTTTTATAAGATAAAATTATACCGACAATTCATTAAACGACAAAATATTTTCAATGTTTTGTATGGACTCGTTGGCACAAGTGGTCTAACCAAATAACAAAAAAGTCCGTTGTAAATTAAACTTTACTGCTTGGAACATAAGGATTCTTACCGCAGCAACAAGTAGACGCTAATCAAAACTCATTGAATGACATTATGAAGAGCTCTGAAGACCTTTATGAGGATATTGAATGGGGAGAACAAAAAGAACAAAGTTTTCGTCAAGAGAAAACTAATTTGCTATTAAATACGTCCTCCAGTAGAGAGCTCTTGCTTTCATCTGCTGACAATTTCGCAAGTAGATTGGGTATAATTGATGACATATTTTGCTATATCGTTATTACATTTATAATGAGTGAATCGCCTCCGTGGTCTAGTGGTTCAGAGCTTCGCTCTCGACACGGAGGTCGTGGGTTCGATTCCCGCGTTGGAACAACAAAAAATGTTGTTTTCAAGTTTGGTTAGGACAATGCAGGCCGATCACCTGATTGTCTGACAAGAAAGATGATCCATGCGTCGGATGGGCATGTAAAAAGTCGTTCCTGCGCCTGATCTCTCGCCAGTCGTGTCGGTTTACCGTCCCACTGGGTTATAAGAGTAATAGGAAGACAGAGTGTCTTTGTGTATTGCGCACGCACTTAGGCACTATAAAATAACTCCTGCGTAGCTGGCCTGGTTTCAATGAAATCGGCTACCGACACCGAAATCGGTGAGGGGAGCTATTATTATTAATGAGTGAAGCAAAGTTTGGGTACTGTTTTAAAAGGATTGTACATACGAAATTATATGAATTGGCACAGTCAAAGCAGAGGAAAGTCCGAGCTTGTATATAGGTTGTCCCATCTTTCAAATACCAAGCCGAATATACTTAGTGTGAAGAGAAATGACGCGTAGAGCATTTTTTGTTTTGGCACCTCGTACAAATTACCATAACGCGACAAATCACGATTGATCTTAAAGTCACAAAACATAATATGAGTTTCCACCCCCCAGGGTCCTTACTCTCCAAACTGATTTGATTTTGATTCAGATACGATCATGCCGCGTACTTCTTAATAAATTGACATTTGTTTATTTCGATTCTCAGTCGATTGATATGGTCGGGAGTACAAAAAGTTACGATCTAACAATTTTCTTCCTCCTGATTAGTTTCAAAGTAATTCACCAAATAAAATACGAAAAACCACTGATATCGAACGGATTCGGCTCTCGATTGTGTCGGGAGTAGCCCCGCTGGTCAGGTGTCAACGACTAGTTCGTTCATCTGTATATGTTATGGACCATGTGATTAATCTTTTTCTTTCGCCAGTTGTGTCGGTTATCCGTCCCACTGTTACACGTTATGAGAGTAAAAGGAAAAGAAATCTTTGTGTATTGCGCACTCTCTTGGGCACAAAATTGACTCCTCCGTAGCTGGTCTGGTTTCAAAGAAATCGGCCACCGACATCAGTGAGGGGTATATAAATTTAGTTATAGGAACCTCGCATCACTGCAAGCCAGTTTTTTTATAATGCTTAGTTAATCATTAGTATCATTAATCAAATTCAAGATACGCGACACTTTGTCGTTTCGAACAAAACGCTAATGTAATTAAAATAAACTTACCAGTCAAATCAATAATTTATATTAGAAAAAAGCACTATAACACTATATAGTCCATATATACACTATGTCAAAAACAAAAGCACTGCACAATCTATAGACACTTCAATAACGCGACGGGAACTACTACAGGCGTATCAGTGAAACTTCTGTCCCAACCACAGCACGTCTACCACCAGAGAAAAGGGTTATTTACGAAGAATATAACAGTATGTCTAGTCTTTAATATACTAAACACATTTGTAAGCCAAGCTGTAAGGCAAGCAGAAGCATTTGACAGTTAACGATATCGAATGTCAATCGTACAGGCGCTCCTGTTTCTCACTCAATTATCATTCGGTAAGGTTACTTTTACGAAGCTGTCAAATGTTCCGCTTACTGTGACCCTAGTGCTAGTATTTGTGACTATGAGGAAGATAACTACAATTTGTTTGGCATTAGTTACCATAGTTCGACACTAGAGGCGCGGTTTTTATGCCACACAAATTGAAATTAACTTGCTCATGGAGCAGTGACACAAAACTCACTAAGCTGATCTTGAAATGGAAATGGTGGATTGGTGAATCAAATTACTCATGTTCGCGATTTAGATTCTAGAAGCGGCGTGGGCGGCTCGGGACTAACAATTAACAAATAATAACATCGCCTGCTTCCGCTGTGGACGATAAGGGTGATAATGGCGCAGGATGTCCGCGACGATACGCGACGGGTGACCAGTATTTTGCCAAACGTATCGCATTGGCTCCGAAATTGTCGAAAACAGTCCGCCCATAAATACCGCCGTCCCGTCATATCTCACGTGGGTGAGATGAATAATTATTGCAACACATTTTTTGTGACTCAAAAGGAAACACAACGGCCGTTTTTCCATACTAAACAGGGTCTACGTGTTTCCTGTTTCCTCCCTATATACCTATTCCTAATAATGCCACTAGACTAACAATTTTTTTCCTGAGTATCTATTTATCGAAGGCAGTGGAAAGAGCTGGAGGAGGCCTATGCCAGGAGGCACGCCGAGCTGCGAGATATACTTTAAGAAATTAACACAACAAAAACTTTAAACCTGTAAATAGTTCGGAATAAAAGAGCTCAGTAGCGCAGTGGTTGAGCCTTGGTGTTCGAGCGAGAGGTCGCGGGTCCGAGGTAACAAAAAGTTTTCAATGTTCCTGGGTCATGGATGTGTATTAAATTTGTGTTTATTATAGTAAAAATCTTAAATATGTGTATAGTATAAAAGTATTAAATATATTTGTCTGGTACCTGTAACACAAGTTCCTCGGATACTTAGCACAGGGCCAGATTGACGTGGCGTGGAGCGTCCATAGATATTATAATTCATTCATAATTTATTATTATTATCTATTTATTAGTACATCCCTATTTTTTCCTTTTCTTAGCTTGAGGTGATACTGGATATTTAAAAATAAAGTCGGGTTTTTACTTCTTTAAAATACCATCTTTTTATTTTAATTCAATTTTTATTTTTGTTCTGTCGATGAAATATTTTCAGTCGCCGACTTAAGCAAGCTTAAAGCGAATTTCGCTTAGCGAGCATTTGTGTCGACGTAAAATTCAATCGTGCAAAATAGTAAACTCATAAATATACAATTGTGGAGCTGCTTTCGTAGCGAAATCACGTCGACGCGGGCGAGGAGCGACCCCGCCGAAAACGAACCTCGAACGATCGACGACGCGAGATTCGCTTTCCGCACGTATTGTCGCCACTTCGTTACTAGACGAAAGAAACTACGACTCGAACCGCACACGGGCGGTCCAACGAACCGGCAAACCGGGAGGGTCGTCCTCGTCACAATCTGTCCCCCGAAAAAATAAAATCACAGTAACAAAATAAGCCACTCTGCGCTCCAAAATGAAGTTAACTGACGTCGGCAGAAAAGCAGCAAGCCTGAAGTGGAGTTGGGCAGGGCACGTATACCGCATGCACCCGGACAGATGGGCGCGTTAAGCGACGGAGTGGCTACCGACTGGTCGACGAAACAGAGATCGGCCCAAGATAAGGTGGCGCGATGAGATAGACGCGTTTCATAAAGAGTGGCCAGTCATAGCAAAAGAGAGAGGGAAGGCCTTTGCCCAGCAGTGGGACAGTAACGGCTATTAATAATAAATAACCAAATAAAAAATTCGCATGATCTGCTCCACCGCCTGTTTGCATAATCCGCGAATCTTTCTGATGCTAATCTCCGATGTTTTGTCGAGCGAATCGAGTGTGTTCTTCCCGTATGCAAATCGATGCGAGTTCTCGCAGTCGCTACGGAGATATAATATTCTAAACACGGCGGCCCGCGTTAAGCAAACGCAGAAATTTGTCACATGAGCGATGGTTCACCTACGTGTTTCGGCAAATCCCAGACATAATCCGTCGCGCGAGTAAAACGCACCTATATTACATTTGCTGGAGGTGCTCGAGTCCCCTGCGACTCCGCATTTTATATACACCGGTTGACAAGAATTATGTGCCAAATGTGTATCTTAGGACCTTAATCCAAAAGATCAATTTCGAATGCGCCAGTTTATAGAATTCGTATGATTCTATGGCAGCGAAAGTAAAGAAGGTTGACAAATATATGGCGCGTGCCGACGTTCAGTTTTATTAAAATTAAAACGTCCCGAGTTGGGGAACCGGTGAATCCGATTCAATGTAAACATCAAATAGAGCTCGACCAATTAATGTGTCCTTGTTATCCTTGATTGCGCGGTGAGTAAGGGACGTTTACAAGTTAAAGTTTAAAAACCAAAACCCGACCGCTAAAAACTAGCTCCAATAAATTCTGGCATTTATCAGATGATTGCAAGAAAAGCAGTAGCAACAGCTTATACTATTTACATATTTAAAATGTGCTAACAAAGCATTTGATACCCCATACAGCACTGTCAATTTTTTTTGCTAATTGTTTACTTTATGTCCCCTATGCGCTGTAGTCAGTTTAACATGACGTCATGTTGCTTATAACCAGCGGAGGATCAAGAGGCTTCCAACGTCATTTGTCTAATTATCATAACCAGTTTAGAAGTTATGAGGGAACAGATGAACATCCATAGCCAGATACGGGTCAAAATCATAGCCCTCCTTTTGCTTCGTCGTAGTCGGGTAAAAATGGTAGCATTACAGCAACCCATATGATGTTTTGTTTACATTTATATCTCATTGAATCAGAACGAAGTATCGTAAGGTCGAGTATTGCGTGCGCTCCAATTCAAACTGGAAACACGAGGGATAAGCCGAACGTTTTTATTATCATTGTGTTAGTTTATTGCGTCTCGACATCGAGCATGGGAAATAATCTTCCCCGGCTGGTTTTAGAGTTTATTTGTGGCACAGGAAAATAAAAAGTTTTCTGTGTTCCTAGGTCATTTATATTAAATTTGTGTATTAATATGATAAAAATCTTAAATATTATGTGTATAGTATTAAAATAATAAATATATTTCTGTGTCGGGTACATGTAACACAATTTCTTCGGATACTTAGTACAAGGCCCGATTGACGTGGTGTAATAACGTTCATAAATATTACTATTAGGTATTAACAACCCAGACCTAACCCTAGAGGTAAGGTTAGGTCTGGAGGTTAATAAGAATCAAACATCCCACACTTTAAATGAGAGTTATTGGGCAAAAGTGGGTGTAAGCCGTAACTACTTGTGCAAGAAGTATCCGACTGAGCATCGACGCGCTTAAGCACTTTTATTGCATTAAATCCAGTATACGACCATAAACGTTAATCTACTATGACAGAGTAGACGCGCAAAATCGTCAGAAATAATATAATAGCAGGGGAGCCCAAAAGGGGATTTTAAAGTTGCTCGAGCGCGGCAAATTACTAGTATAGATGTTTGTAATATAATAATAAATCTGGGTATAAAAATCAGTTTATTTCTAGCGTATATATATATTAGTTTAATCGGGCACGTTAGACTAAGAAAGGGATTTATTTTAAATAGCAAAAGTAAATGAGTATTGAAATTGATTATATTTGATTATAGAGTGTATATATAAATTGATGATTATTCCTCTCAGGTACTTCGTATTGGATTGAGCTTAGTGATCTACCCTAAAATTATAAATTATCTATAGAAGCAATTTTTAACACTTTCTTTTTTCAAAGTTAATATTATAGTTGTCCCAGGCTATCGCTTCACTAAAATTGTAACAGCTATGTGTGTGTGTATGATATTTTTTCCTTCCTATCATCTAATAAATAATAAATAAATATCTTTATTTCTCAAATAATTGTTTACAACATAATCATGAGGCTGCCCCATTAAGTAAGAGATTACTTGTGTTGGGGTAGTCTCGCTCATTCCCTTTTTAACATTGAGAAAATTTACTATGCTAGGCACGAAGTACAGAGTACATCTAATCTATTAAACCTAGGTATCAATGACACATCAGTAAGTACACAATTAGCACCACGGGCTCCCCTAGCTATAAAATATGGTGAACGATAAATCTGCCAGGCCTAAGCAAAATAGTCGAGCGAAAAGGCCGTAACTCAATCTTAGTCGGACCATTTCACTGACGATTTATTCGTCGAACTGTAGTTGTCGAATGCTTACGTTCGTCGAACGAGTAATGACAGGCATAAGGGAGGCCGTGTAGACAACGCGGGGCTTCAGTATTTAGATCACGTAAAACGCGAGACTCGGCGGGGACGCAATCTACGGAATTACATTTATCCACACACGGAAATCACTAGTAATGCGATGTATGGGAAAAATATAGCACTGAAAACATGCCATGCTTATTTTTTTTCCAAATTAAATTACAAAATAAAGAGCGAGCTCGGTGTCCCATGAACCCGTGGGGTTTGTCCGTACACCGGCGCATCTATTATCAAATGTTCTACTTATTTAAATACTAGCTGTGCCCGCAACATCGTTCGCGCGGTTGTCGGCAACACTATCGTGATTATATTTTGATTGATCACGTTGGTTTTTGTTATTATGATTATTAAAAAGGAACAATTCTTTCACACATATTTTTTTAATAACTTAAACCGTTTATGCAGCGCACGCAACGAAAGTCCTCAAATGTGAATAATTTTCCCCGTTTTTGCATTGTTTCTCACTGACGCTTCGCTCCTGTTGATCGCAGCGTAATGTTATGTAGCCCAAAGCCTTCCTTTATAAATGGACTATCAAACAAAAAAATATTTTTTCTAATCGGACCAGTAGTTCCTGAGATTCGCGCGTTTAAACAAAGGCCTTAATGCCAGACGTGCGTGGCGGACCTTCACTGTGGATATTGTAAAACGTATAAAAGATCAATGATGCCAAGTGCAGTATTTATTTTAACGTATTTAACCCAACAGATTTCAGATTCGCCGAGGCTTAACCGGGAGTATTGACGTCCGCATGGTGTCACGGGGCTGTTTGGCAAATGACAGATTTCAATAAGTAAACGCAGCAATAAAATATTGTTAAGGTTTACATCAACAGAACAAAGCGCAAGAACATTCTTTCTTTTTACTAACAGCAGAACAATTAATGAACGCTCTGCGCTTGTTAACACTAAAATAGTTTGATGGAGTGGGCATTCAGTCGTTTGAAGTAAACCCATCTATTATAACGGGTGTAAAAAGAGCAGTCACTATAACTTTAGGATATGATTATACTACCTTTTCTCATTCTAGAAATGTATTTTTCTTAAAAAGATTTTGTACAAAAATAAAACTATAAGATTTTTGCCTAGAAAGTTAAAAAAAAATAGTTTTTGACGGTAGTATAATCAAAACATATCAAAGATATAATGACTCTTCTTTTTACATCCTATACAGTATTGATATAGAATTAATAAATCATAGTTAAAGATCTTTAAAATGCAATATTTGATAAATTCCAATTTAAAGTCATTTTAATCAACGAAACGTCGAAAGTACAATATATCTGTTTCGGCTTTGCCTATTCGATCTTAGAAGCGACTGGCGGACTCGAGTCAAAGGTCGAATGATTCAATTATTTGGGTTTCGACTAAGATGTGCTATTGGCTAGTGAAACCTAGAAGCTAGCTTCGAGGATTGCCTATAATACATATAGGTACATCTAAAGACACAATTGTTAAATTAATACTAACTACATTTTTTTTATATTCCAGGTCCTAACCCGCACTAACCTGATATGGTAATAAAAGTGTATTGTGGGGCCTTATAAGATTATTATATTATTTTGTCACGTCCAGTGTTGCCACTATGATTTCCCATAAAAATACGTCTTGAAAAGGTCGGATTTTAATTAAAATGTACGTTTTTTTTGTAAAACATTAAAATGATATAGGCTATTCATAGTATCCTTTATATAGTATTTATTAAAAATTGAATTACTAATATAATTTATAAGGTAAGAAAAAGGTACGCTGCACACTGAGGTACGTTAGTGGTACGGTTGTATGACAAAAAGTACGGAAAACCGTCCTTTTTGTTACTTTCTGGCAACACTGTGACTTTTGCCGAGTTTTATGTAAACCACATCTTTTAGAAATTGATTGTTGCTATTGCCTTCTAGAATTATCAGTAGTCTTTACATGTGTGCACTGTGGGCCTAAATTACTATGGAGACTTGGCATGCCCCTTTGTTGAATAAATGTTTTATTATTATAATAACCCTATGATGTAGTGGACACCTTTCAACAGCAATACTCGTAATCCCCGCGGTCCAATCGGCCGCAGCAGCCACACAAATGGAAACCGATCAACACAATCATCGCGAATCACTCCGACTTAGATCCAAAAATCCCAACTGCAGTGTTTGTTTTTGATTTTTGTCTAACGAGACAATGGGGAAATGATGAGCACCGCGCCGGACGTCGCCTCTGGGAATTCACCCCATTCCGACACAACCTACCCCATATCGTCGGCCCCGTTGGAATTTAAACCTTCCCCGCCACCGAATAGAAACTAAATCTATTAAAACCTGCGCAGGAACGGTGTCGTTTTGCTTCCGAGAGCGTCGCATATGGCGTCAAACGGGCTACGGAGAGTGACTGCATACCACTCGAGGGAGCCGGATTGGCCTTTACGGGACTATATTTTGCGATCTTGGACTTTTGCGGCTGGCCTGCGGTATATTTTCGACCTTTGCGCTTATTATTTACAGTCTAATTAGACTTTTGAGGCAATAAAAGTCGAAATTGCACGACGTGGGGCTTCTTTATTGCGGGACAGTGGTGAAGAGTGGGGTCGTAAAATTTTTAATATGACCTTTGTCTTTATATTTCTGTGCATATTTTATCATTCCTCGTTGTTCCGTTTTCATATCTTCCGTGGCCCCACGAATAAAAAGTACGGTTAAATATAAATAGACGTTTGAAATATAACACCGATCATAAAGCACCAACGTGGGCCCGATTCACAGGTCGGATCGTATAAGCTCGCTTCGACGCACTCTATCGTGAGACAGACGGATCTTGTAATGAGACGTTGTCGTTAATAACTCAACCGTAACACTTTAAACTATTAGATCAGCTAAACGCTTCGTGTGTTTGCAGTGGATTGTGAAATTGTTCCAAAACAAAAGGCGACTAGTCGGCGGAGGGTTAAATTGTATAGGATAAATGTATATTTCAGCCCTCGAGTCGTATTGTTCCGTTCGTGGCCAATTAAAACCACACTTACTCAGCTTTTCCGTGCTGGGTCAAGGTTGACCTTCGCGGCTGAACTCACCGAAAAAGGCAACCCTCGTTCTGTTATTGCTTGTTAAATTGCTCCATTATATGGCTTTCCAGAAACCTCTTCGAAAGAATGATTATTACTTTCCGTGTCGAGGAATTAAAAGGCATGACATTTTCTCCTGTATTAATTAACGTTTCAGGTAATGTGGGTTTCATTATTAAATTCCATTTGTATTGTGGGATGGATTATATTTAAGCACCGGCGTAAAAGCGGATGATAATATCTGATTTATCTTCAATTACTTATATTGACGTTTACAATGTTAAACCAGATTCTTTCTTCAAAGGACATAATAACTCTAACGCATGTCTATGAACCGGATAATGTGCTGCTAAACAATACACAACATTTCAGGGAAAATCTTTCCATAATTTCATAATTTTGATCATAATAGATAACAAATAGATTAGATCGCTCCCCGGCGCGGTGTCATAAATTATTCATGAATGGAATTTCGTCTTAAAAGGTACAAACCAGACGCCGATGATTATTGAAATAATAAAGCAACAGTCGATAAATTAGCAAATTACAAGACGGGGCGAGGACGGAGCCCTGAGCTAATTAGATCCGAACTGTTTACCTTCGTGATCGCCTGACATCAAAGATTTGACAGCATTTAAAGTGAAGCAGATCGGCGGTGATTTAAGTTGGTATCGATCGTGTGACGCTTGTGGGGGAATTCGTCGCGAAATGAGGTCAGCTCGCGGGGCGATCTTGTGTCGATGTTTGCTCGACGTTTGCAGTGACGTGTCGTAAATATAAAATATTAAGAAACGTATTCGCTTCCAGGAAAATTTTAATGGATTCCTGAAACACGACGATGTAATTCGAGATACTTAAACGCCGCTTACCGTTTACCTAACGCGTCTTTGTAGATTTCGAGCCCAAAGTAAATACATGTTAAAATTGCTTTTTAAACTGAATAAAATATGGACGATTACCTACCGACTGATGGTATTCAAACACGGATAGCGACAATTCGAACAAAACAACATTTGGAATCGGTCAGCTAGTAATTAACAAACTTTTAAATTCATGGAATGCTCGCAATCGGATGCCGAATCGTTTATGCCATTGATTCATTGAATGGGACAAGTGATCAATAATTCCCACGATAGCTCCGCTGTTTACAGATGAACATTAAGTAATTGCCTCAAACCGAGGTGATGGACGTGAATTACGCCGTTCGACGCAAACGAGGCGCGGCTGACAGCGAATAAAGTAAATCTCCGGAGCCGTTACAGATCCATTTGATCAAACTTAGATCGTATCGGCTCTCGTAAAAAGCGAACTGAACGTTACCACCTATCAGCCATCACAACGATACGTATCCGGAATGTGAGTCTTTAGGAATACAATTTAGATGAACATCACTAAAACATTACGGCTCGGCGTTATCGAAATGTTATGTTTAGGTAAATTTTGGTAAATCTTGCATCTATTGAATTTTAACAGTAAATTATTATGAAACGAATCTTTTAAACTCAAACGATAGATAATTAAACTCATTTTGTTGTACATCGAAAAATTACAGTGTATTTTCATGGTACTGTTCCATTATTAAATGGACATAATGTTCTAATACCTCGTAGAAGAGTTAGTAAACTGGTATTCAAAAATAAACTAGCAAAAGATATTCAAGTACAGAAAGTTACCGCTGAGCTGAACAAATTAGAACATATTAACGTTAAGAACACAAACGCAACAGAATATGTCTATGAAGAGATAATAAATATCGAATTGCACAGTAACAGCGACCGGAGGCAAATAATTGAAGTAATTGTTAGTTCAGATCGGGTCAATTAATCATCGGATGCCGGGGCATTACCAATTTATGTCCCACCCAAAATACGTTCTATTTCATCCTTTAATTTGTGACTGGTTACGTCTGAATGCCCGGAATAGACCAACCGCAGCGCCTAATAACGGAGCCCAGGGCCTTAGCCAAACTGTATTGCGATGCTGCGAATTGTTACCAGCAAATACTTGTGTAGCAGTTACTACAAAAGTAATTGGTATTACTAATTACTTTACTTAAATACTTGAGTAAACGTTTGGAAAGGGTAATAATAAATAAACTTTCCAGGAATCACTATCATCAAAGAAGTTGTTCCTGTTTGTCCAGGAATTGAATAAAACTACAACATTTTTAAATAGAAAACAAAACATAAATTCTAGAGGAATTTAATGGCCTCTTTAGAACACCGTACTTTAGGACATTATTCACCGTGTTTATTACCACGAAGTTGTAAAATATAAAATCTTAGCATCTTAAAAAGTACGGTGAAAAAAATTTGAAATAAGATATCATTATCTTTCTAAATATGTTCTTTTTCAATATCATTAACATATCCACGATAGCAGCAAACCCTTTCACCAAGATTTCATCGCCAAATACGATGACGAGGTTAGAAATCAAAAATATTCCATACAATATGATGTATTTTCAATTTCGAAGATTGTTATTATAAATAACGATGGCATGTTAGCTAAGCCCTCTGTTCCGGGAAACTCCATTAAATTATAGCAAATCGTATAAATTGTAAAGCTTGAATAAATATTTTACTAAATCATAATGTACGTTCATTTGCATATGGCGTGGTAGTAAACGCTGTCCGTAATACTGCGCCCGAGGGAGTACCATGTTTTCATGGAGTCGATGTCACAGTTTTAAAGCACTGCAGAAGGCAATTTGAAGCAAGGAGCGCCATTACAATGGTTGCTTCAGAAGCGGCAATTATTTTGCAAGTGCAAGGTAAGTATTCGATAATGGAACTTCTGCAAGTTAGATGGCTTTGCAGGACTTTTGTGGTTTGTTTAATGGCACACAAGGGTCCCGACCCTCAAGAATAAGAACTCGGCGTTCCTATGACAATGCATCTATCATCAGGTGGGACGTAGTTCTGAATATAGATGAATTGAAAAGGTATCGAAAATAGTTGGCCGCCATCGAGATCAAGATGCAAGTCAATAACCATGTTTACGGTCCAATTTTATAGCTAAAACTCGGCGTGCTATCTCAAGAGGTTCATTCCTGAAACTTGAGTCCTATCAGACATCTACGTGATTCGTCCAATCCGAGACCATAAAAAAGAGTACATGACGTGGACCCCCATAAAATCATGGCTTCATCCGCTAAGGCGATACTTAAGTGTCGATATTATAAGGCCGATCCGTGCGGGGGGCGAGCGGCGTTGGTGGCGCGATAAACTCTGATAGTGCTAAAGAAAAATAAAAATACAGCATTATCCAGTGGACTATTTTACGAAGATCCCACGGCTCGGAGAGACCCGGGAGCGCCGCTTACTGCGTCGGGGATCTTGTTCCGCTGGATGCTGGGTCGTGTAGGCGGCAAAAGTGCCACTTTAGCGAGCTCTTATTTTTACTTTTGGGAATTTATTCGTATGTATTGACACATTTTAGTGAGGAATTGTTCCTACTAAATGTATTCTATACCACCGAATGGATGATGTTTCTATCAAACGTGCTGGTGAATAAATTCCGTTGGCTGCACGATGGTCATCATTATTTTCATGGTCAGCAATAGTTTTGCGGACCCACCAAGCTCCACTTAATTTAATTATTAATTATTTTTATTCTATTATTTTAATAATATATTTTTCCTTCTATTTATAATTGCGATTTTATGTTACTCATATTACCTCATTAATTGATAAACCGAATTCGATAACTCTAATTCAAATTCAAATTAAACTTAACAAGCTATTTTCGGAAAGTCAACAAAAATTCTACTACTGTTATAAGAGCTTGCGAGGATGCATAAATGTTTGTAACTGAACGAGTTTTTTTTAAATTTGGTATCATAGTAGTTTCGGTTGGCAACGTACTGTTGACGGAAAAACATTTGTTAATTTTACAGAAGTACCTATACATATAAAGCTATTTGGTAAATAAGTATTATGTCACGCACACTAATCCACAAGGGCAGGGCCAGTTAAAACATATTCACGATACCACGGTGGTTCATTCCGCGTCAACACGAGCCGTCATAAATAGTAAATTGGTGGAGAGTGCATCGGAACTAAAAGCGCAGTAAAAACTTTTGTCGCACTCAAAACAATAAACCCCGGCTATATCTGGAGGGACGTGCGAGGGTGACTATCCTTTTGGGTTTTACTGGATTCATTCAATTATTATCTGTGGGATACTTATCTTATATGTATATAAAAATGAATTGATGATCGTTAGTATCGCTAAAATTATTCGTTATGATCGTTAGTATTCAGCTATTTTTAGTCTTGAAATGTTAGTGGAAGTCCAGGGAAGGTTTAAACGGCTTGTATGCTCAACGAAGTGGGCATGGGTCAGCTGTTTATTTATAAACCTATTTGTTAATTAAAAAGTGCCTGCGGCATGGTTCTCAGGTGCATTATTTTGATAAATTCCTTGTTCCTTAAAATTATTTTGATAATTAACATCAAATTAACAAGTGTTCCAATATTTCACTTGCGTTTGATGAATTTCCCATTTTTTTTTCAATTTTCCAAATTTTTAACCTATAATCAGATTTGCCCAATATTATTGTCCGAGTAACAAGTAAAAATTAAAACGAATTTCCAAATATGATACAATAGTAAGATAAATATCATTAATAACTAACTATTATAACTTTTATTTACACTTTTTCATTTTAAGTTTTTACAAAATAACACTGGTTACGATAAAAAAATAATGGAAAAGTGAAAATATAAATTGTGAATATGAATTTCCATCAAGAGCCAATACATTCAATCAGTAATAAGATAAATATCGCATCTTCTGTATCCTCGTTTTGTGAGTCATCATGGTCCCATTAAGTCGTAAAGTTATCTTTATGTGTTTATTCCTTGTACAAAAATAAAAGTCCACATGTTATCCGTACACACAATGGGCTCTGTCCGGCGCATTTACATGTGAACATCTTCTGTATATTGTGAATGGTGATATCATTGATAAGTTTGACATGTGTCCGGGGAATCTAGTAGCTTCAAATCGTTTGATCTGAAATGAATTCTGTACGTGTGGCATTAAGTTCCCTTTTGAATGACACGCTTTAATTAATTTTCAATGACAGTCCATTGTGTTTTGTACCCTTTTATCTAATGAATTCCTCTGCCCTATTCATTCTATTTTTGTGAGCTTATTAGACTGAACATTCTTCGAACCAAATTATGCCTTATATGAGATCATTATGACTTTTTTATCCGACTAGCGCGAAGCTAAAAGAAAGGTATATTTATATGTAATAATTTATGTTTGTTTGTTCAATGTTCATATATTAAGCAGAATATAGAGAATATAGAGGTGCCAAAACAAAAAATGCTCTACCCGTCACTCTCTTTAAACTTCATAATTAACATATTTTCATTTTCACTAGGGTTACCAGGCCTAAAAATGCAAAATCCTGTCCGACATGTCTAAAAATCCTGATTTTGAAAAAAAGTCCGTTTACGCACCTGTATTAAATGAAAATCATAGTATTAAATGTTTTTATTATGAAGTATGTTTTTATTTACTTATTTTAGACCCATATTTTTGGTTTTTAAATATTTTATGTTTATTATATTTATATTTTGTTTTATGTTCAGATATGTTTCTAGACATGTGAGTTATGACAAAAATATAAAATCCGGGCGGAGTCCGGTCTAACACGTAAAAATCCGGTCTAGACCAGCTTTATCCGGTCAGATGGTAACCCTACGTGGGACACACTGTATAGGTATATTTGTGCGCCTAAATTAATCAGATTTTAATTAAAGAAGACTTAAAGCTACATAATTTTTATAGTCGTGAAAAGCTTTACAAAAACGTAGTTATTTCCACATCACAAACAGCCGTCCGAAGCTCAACACGAGCCGAAGCCTTAAAAAGGTCGTCTGGAAAATAGTGAAGCGCGCAACAAAAAACAAATGGAACAAAACAAGTTATCAAAATGCCAGCGCAAGTAATGTCACTAGCAGCTAACAGCCGGCTGGGGAGTCGTAGCCCCGAATTACGCAGCTATCTTTATGTTGCGCCGACAGATTTAGATAGGACGTGTGATTGATCGCCTCCAAATCCCTTTTAGCATATGCCCGCTTATGGTTCACCGTAGTAGATAGATAGAAAATTCAATACATTAAAATAATAATTGGAAATCCAAATATGCATAGGTACAAAAATGGTCAAGGTAGAGCCGTGGTCGTACCCGCTATTGGGATTGTATATTTCAACAGCAGACGAATATTATTAATTTTCAAGTTCTCTTTTTTCTACCGTATTTTTGTGTGAGGTGACGCTTAGATTTGTTTAGCGGGTACGACCACGGCTCTACGATGTCGGGCAAAAAGGCGGTCTTACAGTTTACATCTGTATCTTCCAGACAACCTAATAAAATCTAATACCTAACTTAAAATCTAAATAATATACATTACACACATAAAATAATAAAGTGTATAAATATTATGTTTATATAATAATTTAAACTACGTAAACGATATACAAATATAATGATAGGTGGTAGAAGGTGATGCATATGTCGCAGTCATCTAATTAAATCAGCTATTTCATTGAGTGACTAGCGTTTTTATCGAATGACGACATTTAATTTAAAGACTAGGCCGAACATTGATTGTACAATCGTCACTCAACGTCCAATTAGTTAGCGGATTGTAACATAGCCCTTATATGAGAGCGGACATAAAATCAGTCAGCTGACTGAATTTTCCCAAAAGCGAATCTATCAACCCCGACTCCACGTAGTACTTGTCTGTCAACCCCTAGAGTGTATATTTAAGCGCGGAGGCGCGGAGGGAGAGCAGTGTTGAGTGTGAGTGTTGGTTGCTGTCATTCGTTACGCATGGCCGAAGGGGCTGCATTTCCCGCAGCGCCGGAGACGTGACAGACCGACATTGTCCCAAAAACAAATCTATCAACTCCGACTCCATGTAGAACTTGTCTGTTTTATCTAACCTCTAAACTACAATTGTAAATATTTCCTTAACTAGTGGTTGCTGAGTAGAGGGGAGGGTAGGGGGATTTCCTTTGTCCCCTTACCGCCGTCTCCACCTTTCTCCCCTGTTTTACTCCTGGAAATATCCCGGAAACACAGACATAACCTCAAAACTTCAACCATAAATATCTTCCAAACTAGTAGTCTCCTAAAGGTGGGAGTGGTCGGGGGGTTCTCCCCCTCCCCTCCTCCTCCTCCCCCTCCCTCCACCCCCCCAATTAAGAGGGATTTATACTAAATTTTTTCCAGCTCCTCCTTTTTTGGAAGTCGGTTAAAAAATCGGAAAATTATTCGCTAATACACATAAAAAAAACCTACTTATTCATCGAATTGAGAAAGCTCCTCCTTTTTGGAAGTCGGTTAAAAAATCGGACTAAATGACGTTCAGTCAATGACTACATGACTAAATGACGTTCAATCAATGTTCAGTCAAGACATTGGACGTTACAATAAACAACTTGACGAGTTGTCCTTTAGTCTTTCAATTATATGTCGTCATTCGATAAAAACGCTAGTCACTCAATGAAATAGCTGATTTAATTAGATGACTGCGACACATATAACATATTAGACGAGTAAATCATTCGGACAGATGTTATATATCTATTATCAATTATATATAAAAAATTAAATTGCTGTTCGTTAGTCTCGCTAAAATTCGAGAACGGCTGAACCGATTCGGCTATTTTTAATCTTGAAATATTCGTGGAAGTCCCGGGAAGGTTTAAACGGTTTCTTTCTATGTTCAACGAAGTGGGCACAGGTCAGCTAGTCGATTATATTATATCTACTTACGAAATTAAATTAAATTAAATACCATTTATTGCAGGCTACATAGGCCTTCTTTTATATATACCTTAAAGACTAAAATACATAATATTTCAAATAGGTACTTAAAAACTACACTACACTACAAAACAACATACCCAAAATTTTCTTTTCGTTCTTCTATAATAGAGAAGAAAAGAAAAATTGAGCGTTCATAACGATTAAAGTCATCAACGCTTGTGTTGTTAGCTAACGGTTCTATAACTAGAACCTTTACAAACGGATTAGTTTGGGAATAGGTCGCGGGGCTTTGTATTCAACAAATCAAAAATTGCCAGGTCAGCTAGTCAGCTAGCGGAACAGCTCCTAAAGTTCTAAAACTATGTCAGTCGGAGTATCTATTTATTTTAGCTCTGCCCTATATTTTGGACCTGTTTTGTTCAAAATGAAGTTTCAAATGCTTAACGCATTTATTTTATCATATAGTACTGATAATTTTGTTAGCCGCCTCCGTAGTCTTGTGGTTCAGAGCTTCGCTCCCGACCCGGAGGTCGTGGGTTTGATATCCGCGTTGGAACAACAGAAAAAATGTTTCCAAGTTTAGGACAATGCAGGCTGATCACCTGATTGTCTGATAAGAAAGATGAAAAAAAAGTCGGTCCTGCGCCTGTTCTCTCGCCAGTCGTATCAGTTTACCGCCCCACTGGGTTATGAGATTACTTAAGGACGAGAGAGTGTTCTTGTGTATTGCGCACACACTTGGGCACTATAAAACTACTCCTGCGTAGCTGGCCTGGTTTCAATGAACATCGGCTACCGTCACTTAAATCGTTGAGGGGAGCTATTATTATTAATTTGTCAACTAAAAGTCCGAATGAACTTGTAAGTTTCGTTCGTCAGTCAAAATCAGTCAACAAATCCACGTAACATTTAAATATAGAACCGATACTAAAATATATTTTTAAATATAAAGAAGATGCTCCAGAGCGACTATACGTGGGTCATTACGGTGCCAACATAGGAAGCTGTCCCCGTCATGCATGACAACATCACAGAAGACAGGCCAACACAAAGTGGAAATACACGGCAGTACACTGTGACGCGAGCTTCTATAAAATATTTTTCAATATCGAGGGAAATTGGTCAAAAATGACTGTCGAACAAGATTATCCCCGCCGGCCGACGTAAACGACAAAGGGCTTTAAAATAAACGACTAAAAGTGTAATTTTCTTTGGTACCCTGTCTTTCATTTTGCGAAGGCCCGTCTAGTATTTTCGTTCGAGGCTAGCTTTATTTATTGATACCTTATTACATCGGCTGCAGTCAATTTAAGTTTAAGAATTTCTTTTAACTCTCTTTTCGCGACATTCGCGGGCAACATTTGTTCAGACAGGAATCGATAAAGATTTAAAGTAAAGTTTTATATTTAGCGGTCTCGTGATCCATGTGCCCATTGTCTGCGGTTTATAGACATGGAACAGAGTGGGATTCTTCTATTTATACGGTTTCAGTGTGTTGGTTTTTAAACATTAATGGCGGAATGTCAATGACACTAAGTTAAGGTTAGAATTCATGAAGGCATTGTAAATAGGAACTACATAGAAATATAATAATACTGTAGTAAAATATTAAAGTAAATTACAGATTGAAGGGGTATATAAATATAAAAGAAGTAGTCTAGTTTGGAGGTCGCAGTAAGACTCCTAAACTTTATCGGTCAAAGTAAGCGCCAGCCAGGATTATTCGGCTTTTGGAGAAGTCTTATCAAATCTATAAATTAAATCAAATCAAATATTTTTATTCAGAGTAAATTTTACAAAAAAAATGTTTTCTGGACGTCGTTTCTATATTATTATGTTTCTATAAGAAACTCGCATCCGGGCCATCTTTTACCAAAAACATAGAGAATCTCTTTAAAAAAAAAAGGATAAATTTGTCAATACTAAAACTATGTAATATGAGGACATTCTTTATATAAGTAGCCTTGTAGGGGGCTACTTAATTCCCAAGGTCTGCTATCATTTATATAATCATTAGGTAACTTTATAGTAAGCTTTTGCACACAAACGTTCTTTGACTACCTTCTTACACTTATTAGTTGAAACATTTTGAACGTTTTCTGGGATACTATTGTACAGGCGTATACATTGGCCTCTAAACGAATTCTTTACTTTGCTTAGTCTAGTCACTGGAACAACAAGTTTATTCTTATTCCGAGTATTTCTATTATGATTATCACATTTTCTTATAAACAGGTTTACATTTTTCTTAACATTTAATACATTAGAGAGGATATATACTGGAGAAGCTACAGTTAGTAGTCCAGTTTCCTTAAACTTTTCTCTAAGAGAAGAAATATCAAGGCATAAACGCAGATTATAATTGAAGACATAAATGGATGAATGTGATATGTAGCACAATTATTATTTTATTTCGAGAAAATTGAGTTCAAATTGTCACTTAAAAATTTTAGAATACGTCGCAAAGTATATTAATCTATATATCCGCCACTAGAATCAATGTAGATATCCAAAACTGTTTAAGTGACAGTTTAAACTCAATTTACTTGGTAAATTTTTTTATTCATTAATGTCTTCCATTATAAAAATGTTAATTAATGCAGTAAAAGCTCCAGTAACTACGATTATAAATTGTCTCTCACAACAAAGAACGTCGTATAATGTCCGATATGTCACTCTATAAATGGCCCAGAAAATATACGGCGGCGTTCACTTCCGACTTTTTATACACAGCAACCAACTTTCTCGTAGATAAATTAAGACATGATGGAAAACGTCCAGATAATGTGAAGATAAAAACTTATAGCGAGTTTAGGACATGGCTCGGAGATAAATCGTTTACGGACGAAGCAGAAGAAAATTAGGATGCTGAGCCGCGCAGTTTTTGCCGAACAAAAACTCGCTGCTTCACGTGAGCATAATATGTAATCGAATGTCTTTTTTTGATTTTTTTTATTTAAATCATATGGATTACTTTTAACAAGATTACACCGAATCTAAAAGGTAGTTACTTTAGCAGTATATTATTATGGATGTTGTTTTACTGTTGCGTCTAAAATACTGATCCGATTTTGATGAAAAAAGTGGTAAAGGATTCGTAATAACAGCCCAGTAACATAACGTCGCTATACCTTCACAACCTCGTATCTATAAAACTACAACTTTTCAGTAGAGTCAAAAAACTTTATAATTTTAGATTTTATTATGATTTTGTTTTAAATTTGGTAATCCAAAACCAAAATCCATGTCATAATAAAATCCAAAATTATTAAGTTTTCTCTAGTGAAAAGTTGTAGCTGTACAAGGACACTCTCCTCCTGGTACTCTCATAGCCCAGCGGGACGGTTAACCGACAAGAATGGCGAAAGAACAAGCGCAGGAGCGACTTTTTACATGCAAACTTGGAAACAACATATTTTGTTGTTCCAAAGCGGGAATCGAGCCCACGGCCTTCGGTTCGAGAGCTACGCTCTAATCACTAGACCACGCAGGTGTTAAAGCCTTTTATACTACGTATATTAGGTGGAGATTTAAATGAGATAGAGAAGATTATGAGCCAAAGGTTGGTAAGAATGCTGATAGAGGACCACCCTTACCAAATGATACCTACTAACTCATCAATTGGAGGTATCCTTTCACTACTAAAGCCTAAGCGAGACCTTGGAACTTCCTAACAATATTTTATTGATCATTGCCATCTTTGTCTAACCATTAAAAAAACGGTACCCCTGTGGATATTCTTAGGAAAGGGGATTACAAAGTTTTTCCATCTAAAACTTGCACTATAAATCGCCACGGTTCGGGGATTGGCAAGTATCACCAAGTATCACTGGAGATGGTCCCAATATTGACAATTTATGGTGTACTAGCTGTGCCCGTGACTTCGTTCGCGTGGTTTTTGAGCGACTTAAACCATTTATGCAGCGCACGCAACGAAAGTCTCCCCGTTTTTACATTTCTCAGTGACGCTTCGCTCCTATTGGTCGCAGCGTAATGTTATTTAGCCTAAAGCCTTCCTTTTTAAATGGACTATCCAACAAAAAAATATTTTTTCAAATCGAATCGGTAGTTCCGGAGTAGTTAGGAGATTAGCGCGTTTAAACAAACGAACAAACAAACAAACAAACTCTTCCGCTTTATAATATTAGTATAGATTTGCATTTCGGCGGAGTGAGTTACATGACGATAGTTGGGATTTGTACAAATGCGTCACTTCTCACCCTCATTTGAATATTTATGAGTTGTGCGCCGCCATAACCGCTTAATGGGGTTTAGTACGTGATTTAATATGTTATATGGTATTGCGTATTTTTGATGGGTTACATTTTTCCTCCAGCTTTTGGCAATCTCTGAGAGTGATTCCGTGGAAATGGCATGAGATCGGCGCGGGCGGTGAAGTTACCAGTATTAGGTATTAAGTATGCGGAAATATTAAGAATATTACATTTTGTACAATTTTTTTGTTCCATTTATTTCGTTATACAGTCTGTAAAATTAATGAGCGATTATACTTTAGGGTGCGTATGGTCCCGTATATAGAGTTTGCTGTGAAAGTACCAGCGATGAAAATGTTACTTTTTAAAAATAAAAAAGTATGGGCAAATTTATGATATTCAGGCATTTCTCATATAAACATGAAAGTCAAAAGTAAGTCTTTCAGCGCTGGTGCTTTCACAGTAAACTCTACATAGGAGGCACATACACATCCTAAAGTATTATCACTCATTTATTTTCCACCTTGTATATGTATATTGTGTGGACACGCAACCTATGATTTAGATTTCTTTCAAGCGTCCTTTAAATGAGATTTATGTTATAGAACACCAATTTTTATGAAAAGAAACTTTACCTTTGTATATAATCTTAACCAGGATATTGTTCCGAATCTACTGACACCTGTATCATTAAAACCGTCAGTAGTTTATTTAGTCACTGCTGTGAATGAAACATACAGTACAAAATCATTACTTTTTTGTTTCACCATCCGGTAAAAACCACTTCGTATACATTAATAATCTTAAAACGAATTGTTGTCTGATATTGACGTGTAACTCTAACTATTATTTAACTAATACTGAAGGTATTGTACCAATTTCGTATGTTACAATTGCTAAACTAACATCACTTTTGCGGAGTACAGCGGAAAAGTTAAGGTTCAAACGGAGTAGGTAAAGTAGCACAATACACGACTGAATACATTCCACCTCAGTTCTCTCTGCAACACGTTACAGTCCAAATTCATACAAATTGCATCACCTCGTTGCAAAATACGGGATACATTTTTTATACGACTTAAATAATAGGTGTAACCCATAATAATAGCTCCCCTCACCGATTTCGGTGTCAGTAGCCGATTTCATTGAAACCAAGCCAGCTACGCAGGAGTTATTTTATAGTGCCCAAGTGTGTGCTTCCGCACACATACATAGTATTCCTACTAGAAGCACTCTCTCTTCCTTTTAGTCTCATAACCCAGTGGGACGGTAAACCGACACGACTGGCGGGAGATCAGGCGCAGGACGCATTTTTACATGCCCATCCGACGCATGGATCATCTTTCTTGTCAGACAATCAGGTGATCAGCAATGGATTGTCCTAACCAAACTTGAAAACAACATTTTTTTTGTTCCAACGCGGAAATCGAACCCACGACCTCCGGGTCGAGAGCGAAGCTCTGAACCACTAGACCACGGAGGCGATAACCTAGGCGTAACCCATATATAGGTGTAACCCATATTAGGCTCAACACTTTGTTGCTGTCAAGTTTTTCTCCTCTGGCTATGAGTCTGAGTACGATTCGCTCCGGTTTCTATGAAAATAAAGCCTAAAACCACATGTTTTTTGAAGCGTTTTACAATATATACCTAATATCTTTATTTCCGCAAGCAAACATAAATATTTTTACAAAAACAGAAAGAAATAATATTAAAATATGCTTTCCGACAGGTCGTGACACACGTCACGCACTACAGCTGGAATACATCAATCGAGAAAATCATAAAAAATGTTCCTTACATAATTTAGTAAAACAGTTTAAAATACAACTGAGTTAACAACTATAATTTTACTACGTTTTAAATTAAGACACATTATTTACAACGAATGAATTTAAATAAAGATCGAGAGATGCGAACCTATTTGACAGATAAAACAACGTTTCGTTTTACTTTTAAAAATGAAGAACTTTAACGTACAATTAAAGATTATACTTATTTCAATATTTTTCTGTAATCTATAATATGAATATTACGGTATAGAAAGAAAATTAAAGTACTATGTAACATTAATAAAGTTTGAACAACTTTTTTTAAAAGTGAAATGAAACGTTGTTTTATCTGTCAAATAGGTTCTCAAGTGAGGTCGTTTGAGATTGTTTTAGTTGTACGGGTCTTAATTTCCAACGAATGAATGTTAAATAAAGACCAATAACAGTGGGTTGTACAAAAGTTGGTCGCGACCGCAGGCAACATCACAACCGCGGCACAAACGTAACGCAGAATCGAGCCGTCACTGGAACAATTCCATAATGTAATACAATCGATCCGCCCGCGTCCGTGTTATCGGGAACTCACTCGATTCAACCCGCTGCGTCGGACAACCGCGTCATTTCCATCACAGAATATAAATGAGACGCGTATTTTTTTCTAGTTGTAATACTTTCAGAATTGCCCAACTTGATGGCCTTCCAGTTCGGGAAATAGTTGCGAGTTTGAACCAGTTTTTATCGATATTTTCAATTTTTCATTTCTATTTATATTAGTTGTCATACTTTCAGAACGTGATGACCTACCACTGCAGGAACTAGTTGAAGGTTTAAGCCAGTTTTTTGTAGAGGCTATAATGAGTGGATAATACTTTAGGGCGTGTATGTGCCTCCTAGAATATAGAGTTTACTGTAAAAGTACCAGCGCTGACATAGGGTTTACGGGGGTATGAGAAAATTTACGATGCTGGAGCATTTCTCATCGAAATGGAAACACAAGTCTTTCAGCGGTGGGACTAGCACAATATACTTTACATAGGAGGCACATACACACCCAAAAATATTATCATTCAATTATTTTACACCTTATAGATTATTGTCCATTTTTAACAAAATCCTGGATGAAATCGCGACTCACTAGTTTGTATTCAGCGAATAGTTGCCCAATATGAGATTTTGGCATTCGTAATTAATTTTACAAAGTTCGCCGACACTGACGAAAATCGAGAGACGACGTAATCAAATCACTGGCTCGCCCGATTACGCGGCCAACTATTTAAGTTTCTTTGATGGAGCTGGCGAGGATTTTCTTGATTAAAATCTGAATGTAGATACAGAGGCGGTTCGTGGAGTGCTTGTCTCGAGCTCCGCTTTAGAAATTTGAAAGGCTGCGGCTGAGTCAGAAATAGCTCGCGTCTCGTCTGTTTATTCGTTTAAAAAGAACTCTTCAATTTAATGAAACACCCTCTAATTCTGGACTCGGAAATTGCGAGCTGGCTTTTGTTTAACGGATCTAAGTGTTCGAGAAAAAATATTTTCATTACTTTTTATAATTGAACCGGCTGAGAAACGGTTTGCCGTCAATATTATCAGTCATTGGTGATACTGTACGGCCTATTCGAATAGGTCGTGGGACCTAACGAGTATCTGATAAGAATACACCAAAATTTCATAATAATCGGCCGAGCAGTTTCGAAGTAGTTTAGTTACGAACATGATGCATTTTTAGGTTGATTCATTGTCCATATATTAAGCGGAATATAGTGTAAAGAGAAGGACGCGTAGAGCATTTTTTGTTTTGGCACCTAATATAAAATACTTACCGTATCGTTAGCAAAAAAAAAAAATCTCCAAAAAGTCACAAAATAGATGAGCTTAAATCCTAGTCAGGTCTTAGGTCAACGACCAGTGCGTTCGTGTGTATAGACTAGGAGCTCGCGAGCAAAGTAAGATTCACTCTTTGTGCTCATTTTAGAGCTTTGAAATTCTTTTTTGATTATATTAAGTAATTTGATATGAGATACCAAAACAAAAAATGTTCTACGCGTCCGCGTCTTCACACTTTATTCCGCTTAATATATGTACCATGAATCAGCATGTATTAGAATATACAATTTAATGCACAGGTCAGTTATACAACAGTCGTAAGTAGGAATAACGTAGACACAGATAAAACACGTCTAAAAGAGACAAAAGTATTCCAATTTCGCCCCAACCACATCAGAGTCTTTTGGTTCAGAAAGTCGAAAATAATGGCGACATCGCTCCCGCGAATCAAAAGGAAGACATTTGCGATGTAATTTAAAATGGGCCAGACGGGGCGCCAGCCGGCACCCTCGCACCATAAATAGTGACAGTGATAAAAATCAACGCTACCACTACTCGTGTGCTCGGTGTTGCCATATTTCCCCGCTGATTAGATATGGAGAGTGTAATAATATCCTGATTTATTCGTGGTGCAGCGATAACGCCGAAAGATGGCCCATAATGGCTGACATGGTCCATATTTACCACGGGTTGTTGGATATCTAACTTATCTGCTTTTGGACGGTTTGTAATGAAAATAAGAAATTATAGGAATTATAATTTGTAATTTATCGCTCGCTAGATATTGCTCTTCTCAAAATAATAATTTTGTTACATACCATCCATTAACGATTTTAATTATAATAATAAAAAAAAGTAGGTAGCTATAGTAATTTTCTTTAAATATTACAATTGAAGACATGAACGGATGAAGGTGGTATGTAGCAAAATTACGATTTGGATAAAATTGAGTTCAAACTGTTACTTAAACATTGTAATCGTAAAGTATTAAGTACATTATTCTAAAGATCCATCTCTATACATTACTAAGTACATAATATTATCCTAAAATGTTAAAGTGACAGTTTAAACTAAATTTTCTAGGTATTTTTTTTTTTTGCTTCATATTACCTTCATCCATGTCTTAAATTATCCTCCCCCTTATTTGTCATCTCTTTCTAACAAAATATTATGATTAGTTTTAGTGTCACATTTATTTTTATATTCTATCATCAACAAAAAGAAATATAATATGTATTTTCAAGAACCAAAAACATTCAAAAATGTATTAGTCTAAAATAAATTTTAATAGTTTTTTTTGTGGAGATTGAGAACCTATATTGGGATTATTTTTACAATTTCAATAGGTAAGATATATTATATAGGTAGGATAAGGGTACTAGATATACTTTTTTAGACTGTCGATCTAATAGTCTACGATATTGCCTATTTATAAATGAATCATAACATGACCATATTATTAAGCTTTCAGGCATAAATATTGCTTGGTGTAGCGTGCATCATTTCAGGATAGTTGCAAATATAATTTTAATAATTAATTATATATAAAATACTCATATTAGGTATTTACATACTCGCAGAAAATAAACAACAGACATTTTGGGGAAAAATGTAGTTACTGTTTATGTAAAGACTATTAGGCAGAATAATTGTGAAATTGAAAACAATATAATTAATTTAAGAAAACATAGCGCTCTCATCAATAGTATATATTTTTTTTTATTTTTAAATCAGCTATGAAATTATGGAATTGAGTGTCAATGAATTCTCATGATGAAATTTTATTTTGTATATTTTCGAGTTTTATTTATTTTGGCCAATCGTCTTTACGTAATCATAATGTGCCCAAAAAATCAATTGATTTCACATTATAGGTTATCGATTTAATGGTATACTATATATTTTATATATTTTAATAAATGAGCGATAATACTTTAGGGTGTGTAATGTGTATGTGCCTCCTATGTATAGTACTCTGTGAAAGTACCAGCGCTGAAAGCCTTACTTTTGAATTTCATATATACATATATGTATGAGAAACGTCACATCATAAATTTCCCATACAATATTTTTAAAAAAGTACCTCTTTCACTACTGGTAGTTTCACAATAATAATAATAATAGCTCCCCTCACCGATTTCGATGTTGGTAGCCGATTTCATTGAAACCAGGCCAGCTACGCAGGAGTTATTTTATAGTGCCCAAGTGTGTGCGCTATACACAGAAGCACTCTCTCTTCCTTTTACTCTCATAACCCAGTGGGACGGTAAACCGACACGACTAGCGAGAGATCAGGCGCAGGACCGACTTTTTACATGCCCATCCGACGCATGGATCATCTTTCTTGTCAGACAATCAGGTGATTTGTCCTAACCAAACTTGAAAACAACATTTTTGTTGTTCCAACGCGGGAATCGAACCCACGACCTCCGGGTCGAGAGCGAAGCTCTGAACCACTAGACCACGGAGGCGATAGTTCACAGTAAACTCTATATATGGGACCCATACACACCGAAAAGTATTATCACTCATTAATATTACGGTCTGTATAATATGACAATATACAATAGAAGTGTCTGTTACATGCCAGTTCGGGTGCTAACGGTGTCTCAGTGTTTAGTTTTGCAGCCAATAAGCATTTCTAATCGAGAATTTCGTACGAATTTGATTGGTTATCGACGGACAAGGTCTAGTAAATTGACATTTGACAGCTCGGGGATTCCCCGGAGCACCTTTTAGTAATCGCTCCAATTGAAATTGACATTTACCATTTCAATTTGAGGCGATGTTGGCAATAGTCTGTGAAAAAAGGCGATTCTTGATCGTTTGAAAATACTACCTCGAATGTTTGTTATATGCAAACAATTAATTAACTAAGGTTCAAATCACAATAGCGCAGAGACGAGCGTTATGTTCATCTATATCATCATATTTTATTTTTCCATTGTAAAAATATAAATTTGTATCAAAATATAATGCGTGTGATAAATGAAGTCACGACGCTCGCTACCATATATTCAAAATACAAATTTGTATCATAATCATTGAAAAAAAATATTATGCTGTAGATAAAAAAAAACGCTTCATTGAAAAAAGAGATAAATATTATGATATAGATAAAAAAAACGCTTCATTGAAAAAAGAGATAAATATTATGCTATAGATAAAAAAAACGCTTGATCGTCCAAGTGACTTAAGACTAACAGACAACGCATTCTATCAGCAGACCTGGGACAGTCAAGATGCCAGGGATCACTAACGAAGTTCAAAAACAGAATGTATGAGATTTGACGTAAGCTACGCCAAGTGACGTACGAATTCTTTAAGAATTTGTGATAATAGCGATGGCAACTAGGCCCTGCTAGTAGAACCTTGTTCGTCGATAGCGAAGCAGTACTGTGGTTATTACATGAGTTGTACCTTCACAAGTCAGACCATGTCCTGTCGAAGACAGATGGCAACTGAAATAGAAAAATCAATGTCACTTTGGTCCTTGACACGGTGGAGTCTATTCCGCGAAGAGTCCCCAAGACGAGGCCGTATAATCATGCAACGGAATGCTAAACCTACCCCTATAATAACCCCCAATAAATGAGTAGTAGTAGTAGCCAGTAGCTAAGTAGCTAGTAGAGTTTGAGGTATGGTATAAAAAAATATATTTCCAAATGAAACTTAACAATCTATTTTCGGAAATCAACATGAAACCCTAACCCGCCGAGAAGAACCTGCGTAAGAAACTCGCACGGGGCCATCTTTCAGCAAAAAGATGGAAAATTGAACTTTTTTAAAAGTATATATTTTTTACAATGCAACTTAATCTATACATAATAATATATATACATAACCCATTATGGGTGTATAAAAAATAAAACCCGTCTACTAAAACACGAAACACAAATTGCTTGCAATCATCAGGTGATTGCAGAGCTGTGAGTAACAGCTAATAATACTTACATATTAGGAATGTGATAACAAAGCTCTTTCATTTAATACCCCACACGACACCGTCAAGAAACAATCTAATTGTCTAATGATCGTACTAGTTATACGTACATAAATAGTTTATAAATTATGGGAGTTCACCTGAACATCTAAAGCCAAATACATACATTTTACACATCGACACAAGAAAACGAAAATGCTGTAAGTACTGTATTTATAGCATTTTCTTGCGTCGCTATACAGTATACATATACACACAGGTCAAAGTCATAACCCTCCCTTTTGCTTTGTCGTGGTCGTCTAAAAAGTATTTAACAGTTGTACAGCATTTACTATCATATATTTTACTTACCGGTTACAGGACTAATAATTGTAGAAACAAATTACTGTCTAATATTTCTTGATAATATGTATTTCCTCTAATCGCCGGCTTCTTTTACGGAATGCTCTCATAGTTGTGTAATCATTGTAGTTCGACGAGGAAAAGTTTAGACTCCGATATATAAATTCAACATACCCTCGTGGATCTAATATATGCCGTAGCATTGAACGTAATCCACCTCGCACACTGAATACAAAATCAGTATCATTCTATTGAGGAGACGAAACAAATGTGAGTTTCGAGTGAAAATCGGCTTTCTGCAATCGGATGCATCGGATAAGGAGGGAGAATGAAAGCCTCGCGTGTAAACGAGACGGACTCAATGCGGACAGCTACGGAGTACAGACGCGCACGGAATTGCAAATGCGAGCTGTCCCGAGCGCAGCACGAGCGAGAATTCGGCATGCATTACCTTTCTTCGTAGATTATGACTGTACTTTTGTGTGTTCCCGATATTAGTAAACAGACAGACAAAATCAGGTTATGGTAACCTAAATGTATTTCAGAAAGTGCTTAATGTTATGGGATGGTTTCATCATATTTAAAAAGTAGTGAACAATTTAAGCATACCTTTAATTTATTCTTTTGTTCTCATTCAGAGGGAAACCTTAGACTAAACAAGGTCTTAAAATTAGTGATAATACTTTAGGATAGTGTATAATTTAAAAAAAAAAAACCTTTCACAGTAAAGTCTATATAGGGAACCGATAAACACCCTAAAGTATTATCTCATTAATAAGCCTGTATAATAGGTAGGAATTTGGACGAGTCTTCGAAAGGGCAAGTGGAAGCTGCTAGGGATGGTATAGGAAAACAACCTACTTGTTGAATAAAGGTCACTTGGTTCCTATAATACTTATTTCCGAAAAAGTTACTCATAGCCGATATTTTGATTGTAATTTTTTTCACCCACACTCAAGAACCTGTCTAATTCGTGTCTTATCCCGCACATCTTCCACGACTCATTAGCAACTAAATGTCGGATAACCCGACTTGAATCAGTACACTTCTTTTCCATTTCAATTCGATAGTTTACTCCAAAGTTTATTAATTGAGTTAGAGGCGGAGTCTGTTTTCGCGCAAGAAATAATCAAAGTGAGGTATTCTCGTAGAATATTTTCAAAGGCCGGACTCGCAATCTTATTATTGCGGACTTGTCTTGGAGTTTGTCGAGAGCGTTTCTGTCCGACGGATTTTTAATTGTAGTGGTGATTATGGAAGTTGCTCCATACTCGGGGGATTCTATTTAGGATTCCTTGTTTAATATTGTTGAAATAAAACGGAATAATATAACTGATTGATCCTTTTGTGGCCAGAGCGAACAGGATGTAAGAAACATAGATAATAGTGAAAAAGCAAAAACGACAAGACACAGATTCAAAATCACTAGTGTCATCTTTCTATATAGTTTCTATAGACAAGTCGGTAAACCCCCTGTTGTCTATACCTAACTATCTATGCTGATCTAACTATCTATACTTGGATCTTTGGGAAAATGAAATTGATTTTTACAATAACTTTAATTTAAGTATTTATAAACCTACTAAACCTTTAGATAAGCCCAACAACCTGGTAAAGCTATTGTAAATAAGAATAGATTTTTTCACCATTCCGTAGACGTACTCGAAGAACAGTGTAAGTAAGCATAATTTCCCGAGTTTCAAGATTATGTTTAGCATAATGCATAAACTTTTTGATGTATATTCTAGATTGTATAATTTTTAATACAAAGAGTTGCGACTGAAAGAATAACACAAATTGCATTACATAAGTTACAATGCAACGTGTGTTATCCTTTATGTTATATTATAATGTATAACTCACTTATATAACTGTACCCGCAGTCGTCCCCATGTTGCTGTGACTCACCTGAAAAGAAAAACATTGGTTTTAAATTCCTCTTTTAAAGGTAATGTTTATTTCACGTTGAACAATATTGATAAAGTTAAAAGATAAAGTCTGCAGTTTCTAAAAAATATAATATGTCGTTTAATTGTACTTTGTATTAGAAAATCTCCGAAAGTACTGGACAGATATTGACGAAGTTTAATAATAATAATATTATCTACGGACGCTTTACACCACGTCATACTAGCCCCGTATTAAGTATCCGAAGAACTTGTGTTACAGGTACCACCCTACGGAAATAAATTCATACTTTTATACTATACACATATTTAAGATATTTATTATATTAATACACATCTATGACCCAGGAACACAGAAAACTTTTTGTCCCGCGATCTCCCGAGCAACAACGCGCTCAACCACTGCGATACAGATTATATGGAGCAGAGATGGATGATGCACATGTGTAACTTAACTTAAGGCGGTTAAAAATGTATGTCATGCGTAATTTCATTCAGTGTGTGTATGGCCGAGGCGTCGCCACGCTCAAAATACAAAAGTAAGTTGGAACATACGCTCATTTCGTCCTTAACGTTTTGCGGCCCCCAAAAATCCTACATCCTCTATTACTACGCGCATACGGCTCATAATTCAGCACGCGATTGTTTTGACAAGCGTAATTTGTGTGGCTACACGTGTGCCATTCGATTTCAAGTCGTTTTCCCCGGGGGTAAGGTTAGTGATCGATTGGCAGATACTTGTCGTCAAAATTCCTTGAGGATCATCAGCCGTATCGCCCGTGATCGTCACGCGGCATTAGATTCCTATCTCAAACTCTTTTAAAGTGAAATAATGGGTTCTTAGTTATACAGAAGGGTACAGTGATTCCGCCCTACATAGTTTGGTTACGCGATTTTGAACGCTACGTTTATGATGATAAGGTGCGGATTTGAAGCGATTTTTTATTTAATTACGTCGATTACAACATTGAAATCCATTGTAATGGTCTTGATTTTCTTTGTGTTTTGATTTGTGTTGAAGTAGCAAATATATCAATAGTTGTTCTAATAAAAGCTGTAGAGGGTTAAAGACTGATTGTTGAATAATATTTTTTTAGGAAATAATTACTATAAACCGAATTATTTTTTTTAAGTAACTACATATTTTAAAACGAACGAAACGACAGGTCAATACGTCTAGGGTCAGCCATGTGCGGGTTCCCTTTCCATGTTTTTCTGAACCATCAAAAGGGGTTTAAATTTGAAGAAAAAAATTTTTTTGGATCTTTCAGAGAGGCGATTTTACAACCCTAACTATAACCTACAAATTGGTGGCCGTCCCTACATAGGTTTTCCGTATACAGTATACAGGCAATATTAATGGTGATACTACTTTAGGGTGTGAATGGGTACCGTATAAAGTTTACTGTGAAAGCACCGGCACTGAAAGAGGTACTTTTTTTTAATGAAAATGTATGATGTTGGAGCATTTCTCATTGCAAACCTGGAAGTCAAAAGTAAGTCTTTCAGCGCTGGTACTTTCACAGTATCACTCTACATAGGAGGCACATACGCACCCAAAAGTATCACTAATTTATTTTACGCCTTGATGTTGTATAATATAGGGTTTCCGTAACCTGTTCTTATTAAAACCCTTTTTGTAAATATTATGTTTCGCTGCGATGATATAACGAGCTAAACAAACGCGCAACCACAATATAACGTTACTTCATAACAAGCGCCGAGTATTTTTTCAAAGAATTTTTAAATTGTAATTTTAATTACGGCTTTCGAAAATAAACCAAGTGAAAAATAACGAGAATCATAATAGCAATCTCATCTTACACAATATTAAATTATTTACATAACAACGCAGAAACAAAGAGGGTTATGATTTTGGCAGTGGTAATTGTATGTAGCGCCAAAACTTCGGATCATATTTTAATGAAATATATTCGTAATGATTGATACCTCGAGTAAAATATACAGGGTGTAAAAACAGCAGTCGCTATAACTTTGGGATGTGATTAAAGATTATACTAATTTTTCTCAATCTGAAAATGTATACAAATTTGATACACATCTATGACCCAAGAACATTGAAAACTTTTTGATCCCTCGGCGGGATTCGAACCCGCAACCTCTCGGTCGAATACCAACGCGCTGTGGTTTACCACTACGCTACGGAGGTCGATAGATGATGTTATTATTATGTGAGCGAGATGAGAGTACTTCAATTATAACGACATAATTGAATTACAATGAAATCTCTTTAAAAAGCACGTCAAAGCGCCTGCACGGCTCTAATTAGGTGCAACCCAATTCCGGCGGGTTATACGCGACAAGTGTTGCCACTCTCGTTTTGCCGCATTTGCCCGAAATTAGTCCAAAAATGTTGCCCTAACTTTCGCTATATGCACGTAATTACATGGACATGTCATGCACAATTGTTAAACACTAGCTGACCCGTGCCCACTTTATTGAGCATAGAAACCGTTTAAACCTTCCCGGGACTTCAACGAATATTTCAAGACCAAAAATAGCCAAATCGTTTCAGCCGTTCTCGAGTTTTAGCGACACTTACGAACAACAATTCATTTTTATATATAAGAAAAAGAAGACTGTCTGACCCGTGCCCACTTCGTTGAGCATAGAAACCGTTTAAACCTTCCCGGGACCTCCGCGAATATTTCAAGACCAAAAATAGCCGAATCGTTTCAGCCGTTCAAGAGTTTAGCGAGACTAGATGTAGTGTTTGGCTAAATGGTGATCTCTATATCGTGGACAATATAAGTACTATAATTGGTGGGGGGCTGCCCCACTCAATCAGTATTAAGACAGACGTACTAAGAGTAAGACGTACTAGAATTGTTGACGGTAAAAGGAGCCCGCCTTTCGTATAATTTAGTGCACACTACAAATGGCGACGAGGATAAACCTATAATACTAGTAAGTCAGTAATAAGGTCAGTGAAAAAAATAATTAATTTTGTAAATCACGTGCGTATTGAAAAACTAAATTGAAAAGGAAGGATGAGCTCATTGACACCTAAAGTACACTAAAGTATCATGATTATAAACTAGTTTAACTGGCGTAATTGTATTGCATTTCATAGGAGTTTAAAAGATAAGAAAATGCTTAATTGTTTAGTAAGAATGTTCATTACACCCTAATACGAGTCTATTAAACTGGGCACAAAAAGTGTATCAGGATAAGGGGTTAAAATCATCCGTTCAAATAAGTAATATTCTACGAATATGATGAATTCAACAGTGAGTTATAAAATAACAAAGTTATATGGTTGTCTAAGATGGCGAATTCGTTATTGAAATTAAAGGTTGACGTGTAAAATAAATGACATCTAAAGTTCTAGCTCCTCTAAATGTCGAAAAATTAATAGTTAAAACACGTTTGTATAAAAAAAGATGAAGTTGGCGGAAGCTGCATAATGCCCGTCTAAGGGTTCATCGGGATTTTCAATATTACACTGTTCTCACAAGTGCAAGCACGATTTTGATACGATATTCCTCATGAAAGGCAATGATAGGCAAGAGCCTATCTCTCGACTCCATCATCACATCAGTTCGACAGTATCATATTGTTCAGAACTACATAAAGTTGCCGTTCTATAACGCAACGATAGTTGGAAGATGGATAAATTAGTTACTTTCCATTACAATATTAGTTATAAACAGACCAACAAATAAAAGGGTTTTTCCAAAAGTGTAATTACATTGCACTAAAATATGTGCGTATAGTGGATCTTGACAATACTCTAATACTAGCTCAGTTCATATTATTATATGGAAAATTTAAACTTGATCTTTAAATATTTATTATAATTATGGTAATATCGGGTCGATAAGGCATCCAGATTAGAGAACCGACAGTTAGTTATAGTATACGTATGTAGTAAACTATGATGTGTAAAATGGAAATATAAACTTAAATTAATAGTTTAAACTTAAATTAATACAGCGTAGATAGGCAGTGTCTATAAAGTCCACATCAATTGTTGTATTGTGCGGTGCACTTGCAACTGTAATAGTTATACTGTAAAAGGCGCAACAGCTATTACTTTTTAAGCAAAAACATGTAGTCTGTCCTTGGTTTTGTTGTTTATATTATATCTCTTAATACAAAACATAATCTAAGACCAACATGTTAATTATTATTATACACCATGCATAATTGGGATTCCTTTAATTTAAAAAAATAATTAAGGTTTCATTATATGAAGTCATTTGAAATTTCAAGTAATATATGAATAACTCAAGGATATTGTAAGCCCCTTACAAGACTGGCTGGCTGGCTTACTTGGTTTATTGAATTTGTTAATACATAGGTATATAGCAGGTTGTAGTGAATAAACAGAAACCTTTAAAAACCCTTCTCATAAATACTGTCTTTGTATCTTACAAGTGACTGCAAGATGAAATAGATTTATATGTTAGTTTAATCGCATTAGATATGGGTTCTAAATCAGTAATTAACCGTGACCGAAAACTATAAAAATGTGTTATTCATTTCTGCGAATAAGTACAACCCATATTCAAAATTAGAAAAAAAAAGAAGTTTCAAATACTATGTAGCTTTGGGTGGTACAAACTGTCTGAAGCGAGTTAGTATATTGGATATTATTATAGAACAATGCAAGGAAAATTTATCTAGCTCCAATATTGCAATGCTACGCAGTATTCTAAAAAGCGTCTGCTTCAGAATGAATTATTTAATTATAATATGAATATGAAGTTGTTACATACAATGCAGGAATTAAATCTTTGACAATTACAGCAATGCAAAGCTAAGCCAAGATGTAGGTACAATCTTAATTTTCATATATTTTATTATTAAATAATATTAATGAAGGATAAGGTTTACATTGATATCAGAGTTATTGCTACCGGTGTATAATTAACAAAAAACATGGTAAATGCACAAGTTAAGATGTAAATGAACTATTCTATTTAACTAAGACTTTTCTGTTACTTTGATTGAATCATAACTAAAGTCTCTTGTGCATTTTTAACTGGGTTTTGAGGACTTACAAGACTTATTTGGCGTCTGTGAGAGTACTGTTTTATATATCTCAGTACTGGGTTGTATCTTCAAAAGTCGAAACATACAAGAGTCTAAAAATAAACTTTGTTGTGTGCTATTAAATACCACCAGATACTCATTATTACACATATTTCAATATATTAGTTATATTCTAATTAACCTTCTATCTATAATAATGTTATGCTCTAAAGACATAATATTAACATTATAATATGGTGTTGAAATACTATGTCAAATAAGTCAGTATCTACAAATTACCGAGTATGAAAAAACCTAATTAAACAATAATTACTTGACAAAAGGATAGAGCTATAGAATGTAGGTATGTACATTGTACATATTATAAGACAGTGGAATTATGGTAAGTGGATTTTTTAAACTGCCTATTGCTTGTGTATTGCATACATATTATATTCAATTCTACTCGAATATTATATATTGATGTGGTTGAATGAGTTTGAAAATTAAGCTTTTATTAGGATTAAAAGTTTAGGCCTTTCCTCGTGCTATATAATCTACTACTATAATCTATATAGTATTCTACGAGTGAGAACTACTTTAGAAATATTTTATAATGTAGTGCTTGGAAAGCGGTGACCAATGATGGTTTTAAATATTTTTTTTGAATTCTCATAAAATGGTCGGCCAATTCGTCTGGAACTTAGAGGTGGTGGGTGAGAACAATGGACTTCCGCGTAAAAAAGAAAAAAAAAGTTGTTTTAAATTGTTTAGAGCAATACGGGCTGATAACCTGACAGTCTGAAAAAGAAGATGATCCATGCATCTGACAGGTGTGAGGAGGGTTGGTTCAGGTTGGTTCAGCGCCTTATCTCCCTCCAGCCGTGTCAGGTGTCCGTTCCACTGGATGCGATGTTGAGGGATGATGGATTACTATTGTGTATTGTACTTGACCTTTTTAAATATGGCTCCGGCATAGCTGGCCACTGGTTTGAATGACTGTTACCGGAATCGGATGGAAAGCAAAACAAGGCGTCCGTAATATACGTTAGAATCTGGAAGTATCTCATTGGTATGGCTACAACCTGGGAGAGGGAAATTTGCCCTCATAGTTCTTAAAATTGATATTTATATTGTTGTTATATTTTAATTATTATTCAAAATACTCAGTAGCACTGATAAGAACTTTATATTTTACGCTATGGTAATTGAAATGACGTGTCATATTTTATTACATTTTATTACTTTATTATTTATTAGAAATAATAAAGTAATAAAATGTTGTTCTGTGAAGAACATGAATAACGTAGGTAGGTACAAATCTAATCACAACTTTTGAGTACAGATAATGATTACGACCTGCGAGCTAAGCAAGCCTTAATGGCTAAAATCTACCAAGGACCTCGAGCTTCATTCATATCTTCTAGAATCTCTCACCGTCTCATCCCTTCTACTATAAAATACTGGCAGTACGAACCCGGATTAAACTGCGAACCGTGCATTGAATAGGAGCACGGATGATCAAAAGCAGTATGTGCCTTCAGTCTCAAATGAAAATCATACTTTACCTGTTGGTAACCAAGGTGTACAAAGGCAGTATGAGCCTTCAGTCTCAAATGAAAATCATACTTTACCTGTTGGTAACCAAGGTGTACAAAGGCAGTATGAGCCTTCAGTCTCAAATGAAAATCATACTTTACCTGTTGGTAACCAAGGTGTACAAAGGCAGTATGAGCCTTCAGTCTCAAATGAAAATCATACTTTACCTGTTGGTAACCAAGGTGTACAAAGGCAGTATGAGCCTTCAGTCTCAAATGAAAATCATACTTTACCTGTTGGTAACTAAGGTGTTGAAAGGCAGTATGTGCCTTCATTCTTAAATGAAAATCATACTTTACCATTTGGTAACTAAGGTGTTGAAAGGCAGTATGTGCCTTCATTCTCAAATGAAAATCATACTTTACCAAGTGGTAACTAAGGTGTTGATAGGCAGTATGTGCCTTCATTCTCAAATGAAAATCATACTTTACCAAGTGGTAACTAAAGTGTTGAAAGGCAGTATGTGCCTTCATTCTCAAATGAAAATCATACTTTACCAAGTGGTAACTAAGGTGTTGAAAGGCACTATGTGCCTTCATTCTCAAATGAAAATCATACTTTACCAAGTGGTAACTAAGGTGTTGAAAGGCAGTATGTGCCTTCATTCTCAAATGAAAATCATACTTTACCAAGTGGTAACTAAGGTGTTGAAAGGCAGTATGTGCCTTCATTCTCAAATGAAAATCATACTTTACCTAGTGGTAACTAAGGTGTTGAAAGGCAGTATGTGCCTTCATTCTCAAATGAAAATCATACTTTACCAAGTGGTAACTAAGGTGTTGAAAGGCAGTATGTGCCTTCATTCTCAAATGAAAATCATATGTTACCGAGTAGTAACCAAGGTGTCAAATGACAGTATGAGCCTTCAGTCTCAAATGAAAACCATAATATGGTACCGAGACGTAACAGAAAGTCATTAAAGGTAGGATGGGGAATTCATCATAAAATATTATTATACAATTAAAACACCAGCAAAGAGAGACAATCTGATATCTGATATTGAAACAAGTATTGGAATTTGTTCTAGATGGCGTTTTACTGTTATAGATACTAGTAAACCTGTTCGTTCGGTGGCTGGAATTAAAATGGTTGAATTTTATGGAATCAATATCTTATTAGATAATTAATGTAATAAATAAAGGTCAGAAACATTAGTTATATCTATGGCAATTTGCTTGCGTACTATTTTTCAGCACAGCATATTATGTTACATACGTGAGCCTCTTTACTAGGGCTCGGCGTTTCGATGCCGCGATGTAGGAACAGCCTAGTGTCATCTGTATGACTATTAGCAAACAGTTAGTATCATGGAATCGTCCTGACATGTCACTGATCTCTGTGAAGTTTTACATAATAGAATTGTAACTAAATCGTTACAATGTATTTGTATATTCTGTATCTTAGTCTTTATTGTCATACATTACTGGATAGTAACAGACTTTGTTACTAATATAATATTCCTTATGTTGGAATTTAAAAGCTAATAAATAAGTTAATATTATATTACATTATCAAAGTTACTTATGGTCTTAATTTTTTTTAAACTAAGATTTTAATGAGTTGATCATTGATGTAAATATTATATACATAGATGTTCTTTCACCAAATCAATTAAAAAGAAAAGGAAAGGGAAAGGCTAAGTATAATTAAATTTATAAAAAAAGGCTAAGGATATACAATGTATAATGTACAAGGTATATTCTGTATCTGTGTCTTTATTTGTCATACATTACTGGATAGTAACAGACTTTGTTCCTAACAAGAAGTATGGGCCTTAAATGTTTAATATAATATTTCATATGATGGAATTTGAAAGCTAGTAAATAAGCTAATATTATATTATACTATCAAAGTTACTTTTGGGCTTAAATTTTTTAAACTAAGATTTTAAAAGCGTTTGATCATTGATGTAATTATTATATACATAGATGCTCTTTCACCAAATCATTTAAAAAGAAAGGGAAAGGAATAGGCTGAGTATGGCTATCATACATCGGGAGGAAATTAAGTTATTCTTATGGTTAAATCTGAATATGCATTTTGACTAGGTTTGATACTTGTACTTTTCTATCTTACAACTGTAGCTTAGAGTTATTAAAATATACTTCTGAATAAGGAAGGGATGTAGTGTTTGGCTAAATGGTGATCTCTATATCGTGGACAATATAAGTACTATAATTGGTGGGGGGCTGCCCCACTCAATCAGTATTAAGACAGACGTACTAAGAGTAAGACGTACTAGAATTGTTGACGGTAAAAGGAGCCCGCCTTTCGTATAATTTAGTGCACACTACACTAACGAACAACAATTCATTTTTATATATATATGGATAGAAGAAGAAGATTAACGTTTCCCTTGTCTGGTCCCCGTAACACAAATCCTTCTGATACTTAGCAAGGGACCAGATTGAGATGGTGATACATACATACAGACTGCCAAAATCATTACCGTTCCTTTTAGCTTCGTAGCTGGATAAAAATATAGTTTCCCGGTGAATATAATTCGTCGTCAAGTGACGACAGCTCCCGTCGACGTTGACACGTAATTAACGATTGGATGGCGAATGAAACTTTAGGTTCCGCTCAACTTAAAGCTTACTTAACTTTCACGTTATCGAAGCTCATATGATACGCAAGCTCGATGACTTCGTCGCAAATTGGAAACCTGTCTGATAATAAATTAATAAAAAGTATAACCAAACTATGTAAATATAGTATAAGTTACTCGAGATGTTACAATAATTAAAGACATGAATGGATGAAGGATGATATGTCGCAACTATCAAGACTTTAGGGTGTGTTTCACCAATCAATGTTAAAGTTAATCCTTCGTTAAGTAGCATGTTATCCCTCTTGTAATTCCTATAAATGAATGAGAAGGCATGGTATTTTAACAAGCCGTTAGCACTAACATGCGTTGGTGGAATCAGGACTTTAACTGTCACTTAAACATTTTAGGATATGTTGTAAAATACTAAGTACATTGATATTAGTCGGAGACGGTTAGATTACTTAATACGTTACGACGTAGGTATTAAAAAATATTTAAGTGACAGTTTGAACTCAATTTTGTCGAAATCAAAAAATATTGTGGTTTAGACTTTAGACGCTACGGTCAAACAAACATACAACTACATAGACTGGCAAAATCATTACCCTACTCTGTGTGAGTCATATCAATACAATAAAGTAATCTGAGGTTGTTGTAATTTTAATAACTCTTATATATTAGTAGTCATTATTAAAAAAAATTGCATTCTACACACCATCGTCCAAACTATAGCTTTCATACTCCTCCGTTCGTACGGAGTAGTATTCAAGAAACTGTAAGTTTTTGCTTCACGTATGACTAATTAATACCCTGCGGGCCGACTCCCGACACAATCGAGAACCGAATCCATTCGATATCAGTGGTTTTTCGTATTTTATTTGGTGAATTACTTTGAAACTAATCAGGGTAAAGAAAATTGTTAAATCGTAACTTTTTGTACTCCCGACCATATCCATCGACTGAGAATCAAAATAAACAAATGTCAATTAATTAGGAAGTACGCGGCACGATCGAATCTGAAGTAAAATCGAATCAGTTTGGAGAGTAAGGTCCCAGTTTTGACAACCTGTATAGCGGTATTTCGTAATACCAACCGTACACCTCGCTCGGTTGCGCGCAACCAAAACCAAACAGTAATCTTACATCCTGGCGCAGTGCGGTGGCAAAATGGAATTGGTTGCGGCAACCAGCAATCGATGTACTTCTCGCACGAACGAGCACCAGGGCGTTTGGAGTTTAATACAAGTTATAACATTTCATAACCTGTGGGCCAAGCAGGAACCTCCAATAGCCACGTGTTCGTATCGATAACGATTCATATCAAAGGTTCCTGGGCCCTGATTCAAGATGCCATAGCTTAGCTAAATGACAAGTGACTTCGTATGTCACTTAGCGAAGCTTATGTCAAATCCCATACATTTTGTTTTCGAACTTCGTAAGCGATAAATAGCGAAGGCATCTGGAATCAGGCCCTGGCTTCTTTTCTATACTATAATAGTAACTATTTTCATACAATTATCATCGATAACGTGATAAATACGCTGTAGGTACATTATATTGCTTATCTTATATTATAGTCTAGCTAAAACTCGAGAAGGGCTGAACCGATTCGGCTATTTTTAGTCTTGAAATATTCGTGTAAGTCCTGGGTTTAAACGGTCTGTATGCTCAACGAAGTGGGCACATGTCAGCTAGTCTTATATATAAAAATGAATTGCTGTTCGTTAGTCTCGCTAAAACTCGATAACGGCTGAACCGATTCGGCTATTTGTAGTCTTAAAATATTCGTGGAAGTCCCGGGAAGGTTTAAACGGTTTGTATGCTCTACGAAGTGGGCACGGGTCAGCTAGTCTTCTCTTGTATATAAAATTAATTGCAGTTCGTTAGTCTCGCTAAAACTCAATAATTGCTGAACCGATTCGGCTATTTTTAGTCTTGAAATATTCGTGGAAGTCCAGGGAAGGTTTTAACGGTTCATTACAAACTGTTTCTATGCTAAACGAAGTGGGTACGAGTCAGCTAGTAAAAAATAAAACAAACTGGTTGTTTTTCTTTTACTTGCTGGCTGCTGGCTTTACAGCAAGTCGCTGATGATGACGAAGTGTCCTCAAACACCGGGCACATAAACAAAGCGACTAAATTCAAAACAAAAACAAACAATAAAAGTTACAGTTTCATTACCGTAATTGGCGAAACCATGTTCTGCTAAACAATTATACAATTAACCGGGACATTTGCATTTTGAACCCTACACCGGAGCGTTTGCGGTTTAAAATCCTTCGGCGGGTCGTAAGCTGTGTACTCGTGAGCGTTCTAATGACTCTTAATACGTAGACTACTAAGTGCATATTCCTTTGTGCGGCATTAGCAGTCTCATACGCTTGGCTACACAAAAATAACAAGGCTGGCTATCGAGACAGTTGTCCGGGGATCTTCCTCGTAGGGCCTTTGACGGTAAAAAGGGATCTTAAGGGACTCGAAGCGGCTAATTTTATAGGGCTCGAAAGGTGTGGGATACAAGTAGGGCATGCTTTGAATGTTTGATGGCAGTTCAGTACTGAGGGCGTAATGGTGTCATTCAAACTTCGGTCATTTCTTCAAGAGAATTTAGTCCAAAAAGGTTTTTTTAAGTATAAAATGAGGAAGATGAAGTACAGTCCAGTCGTCGTATATTTCTACTGGCTGTCGGGTATTGTCGTTCATCGCCCGTTACTTACATAGAATTTAAATTTTAATCTATACTAATAATAAAAAGCGGAAGAGTTTGTTTGTTTAAACACGCTAATCTCAGAAACTACTGGTCCGATTTGAAAAAATCTTTTTTTTTTATAGTCCATTTGTAGAGAAAGTCTTTAGGCTATATAACATTACGCTGCGACCAATAGGAGCGAAGCGTCAGCGAGAAGTGTTGCAAAAACGGGGAAAGTTATTCAAATTTGGGGACTTTCGTTGCGTGCGCTGCATAAACGGTTTAATACATTCAAAAACCACGCGAACGAAATCGCGGGCACAGCTATTATATCTAGCAATATCGCTAGAGATATTTAAAGATATTGCTAGATATAATATATTTAAACTTTATGTTATGTATTTCCGTAAAGAAACGCCTGATTATAGATAAAATTATTTCCGAGGTCTCTTAGAAAAATATTTTTTTTCTATGCAATTTCTACTTCTCGGTAGAAGAATCTATTTCGATTTGTTGTTTTACAGTCAATATGTTATTAGGTAAATTATAATGGGTACAGTAACTAGTACATACATAGGATATGCCTAAACAGGACTTAGTTGAAACCAGTCATGTAATTAAAATACCCAATGAAGTGAAAATGTATGATAAAAGTTCATAGATACTACTGTGATAGATTGTGGCAAAGTTAGTGTTAATAAACAGACATTCCTTGTTATCACTGTTACTTAATTTACAACAACAGTTTCTACAGAACAAACACGTAACTGCTCCCCCCCTCCTGCTCCCCTCGCACTAAATCAGGGTAATTGTAAAACTACGCGTTACGACCGCGCGCCGAACTTTTACAATCTATAAATCCGCGCCATTGAGATATTTCGCATCGGGTTTTTTGGCCGGCGAATATTCTTTTTGTTTTCATATTTGCTTTGAATAGTGTTGGCTTTTGCGCGCCAAAAAATTATTTCGACGAAAATGAAGATTCATTGAACCAATGTTACTATAATATCGAAATATCGGCAGCGTTTCGACCCCGGTCGGTTGAAACTTTCCAAACTACTCTTACTGTCCAAACTGATTAGATTTTGATTCAGATTTGATCGTGCCGCGTACTTCCCAATAAAGTGACGTTTGTTTATTTTTATTCTCAGCCGATTGATATGGTCGGGAGTACAAAAAGTTATGATCTAACGATTTTCTTTATCCTGGTCAATTTTAAAGTAATCCACCAAATAAAATACCAAAAGCCTTTGAGATCAAACTGATTTGATTCTCCATTGTGTCGGGAGTAAGCCTGCAGTATTTAGACATTTTTCTTGTTGTATAGAGCTTGGCTCTCTATTCGAAGGACCTGGGTTCGATTCCCGTGTTGGAACAACAAAAATGTTGTTTAGTTAGGACAATACAGCCTGATCACCTGATTGTTTGACAAGGAATATGCTCCATGCGTCGGATGGGCATGTAAAAAGTCCGTCCTGCGCCTGATCTCCCGCCAGTCGTTTCGGTTATCCACTGGGTTATGAAAGTAAAAGGAAAAGAGCGTGTCCTTGTGTATTGCATATATGTGTTTGTTTCCTCACGATGTTTTCCTTCACCATTAGAGCGTCCGTATATTTGAGATCTGGAAAAGTCTCATTGGTACATGCCACATCCTGGGAATCGAACCTGCACACTTTCGAGTGCTCGGTCTACGGTCTACCCACTTGGCCACGGACAGATGCAAAATAAAATACAATCAATTTTCAATTTCAACTTCTATTATAATAATTCTCAGTAATCGTTACTATGGAAGTGACAAACACTATAAACTAGTACAGTAAAGTATTATTAACGAAACGTTAACAATAAGTGTTGTTTTATTTTCTCAGACGTTCGTTTCGGATTAGCGAAATAGTTTATGGCTCGTAAACACGAGCGCTGTTGCTGCAACTTTACTGTTACATATTGTAAGATGTTGTGTTACATGTTGCGGTATTGCCAGTGTACATCTGATGTATTTACTACTACTTACTATTAAGTATGCTAAAGAAGAAAAAAATTAATTTGCATTACATACGCTACGAAGCGACTGGACCGATTTTGATTAAATTTGGCACATGTATAAGGTTTCTCCCCTAGTTTCTGAAATAAGGTTTAAGGTTTTAAGGTTGTATTTTGTGATGTATTTTATAGTGCTCGCTAGTGTCCCAGATGTTGAAGCGACATTAAATAAATAATATACTAAAAAAAACAAGTAAAGTAAACAATAAGACACAATGATACCAATTCGCAGTACTATATTATACGAGAATTTTATAGATGGTGTAAAAAGAGCAGTCACTATAACTTTTAGATTCGATTGTATTACCTACCATTCTTATTTTTACCATTTCTTATTTTTTTGTCGCAAAAATAACAATTAAACGAAAAAAAATTTTTTTTTTAATAAAAAAAAACATTTCTACAATCAAAGAAGGTATATTTACGGGTGTAAAAAGAGCAGTCACTATAACTTTGGGATATAATTATTCTATAGACAAACATATAATATAACGGGTGTAAAAAGAGCAGTCACTATAACTTTGGGATATAATTATTCTATAGACAAACATATAATATAACGGGTGTAAAAAGAGCAGTCACTATAACTTTGGGATATAATTATTCTATATCCCAAAGTTATAGTGACTGCTCTTTTTACACCCGTTATATTAGATACTTATATGTTTGTCTACATATAAAATCGAATTAGATTTAAACAGAATATAGCTGTATTCCGTTTGCTAGACATTAATGTTTCCATTTCTGTAACGTATGCATTTTTCGTTTCGTGAATTTCGTTTTCGTAATTCCGGATCGATATTCCGTAACGGAATTCCTAATGCCGTCGGGGCTAACGAGTTAATTCGTCAATCGGCAAAGACGGATTACTCTGTTTGTTTGTGTGTTTGTTTACGCCGCTTCATGACGAGCCGAACTCAACCAATTTGCTCGGGGATTTCTGTATTAGTGTCTGTTTACTCTAATTTAATCTTTTTGTTAACAGAAGTATCATTTAGGGCGTGTTTCACCAAGCAATGTTAAAGTTTATAAATAAATATAATGTTGTTCCTCTCGTAATTCCTATCAATGATCTACATATCCTAAAATATTTAAGTGAATGTTTAAACTCAATTTTCTGGGTAATTTTTAATAAAAAATACATTTTCAAAAAGAGGAAATGTAGTATAATCGTATCTCAAAGTTATAGTGACTGCTCTTTTTACAACCTGTATATAGATTAATTTCGTGTTTGCATACAATATAAAAATATAATCTTATCTAACTACTTTTATAAATGTGTCAATTTGGGACACCGATAAACTACAAAACGAAATATAATAAAGTTTGGCATAGTTTTAGACTAACAAGTATTAAAAAAGTATCATTAATCCAGAAAAATATTTATGTGTGTATGTTTGACTGTTTTAGTCGGTATGAAAATCGTGTGGTAGTGGTTTAGGATTTAAATATATACCACTTTTATCCCAGAGCTCTCACATCGGAATAACAAATATAAAATATTTTTTGCACACACGGGAGCGGGCAAAAGCCAGTAAATAATAAATGAAAAACAACACAGTTAGTTTTAACAGTTTTAACAATTTGTTTACTTAGATAATTTGCACCTCTCACCGGCAAATGTACTTTATTTCAATAGCATTAAAATTTAAAGTCAATCGACATGCTGACATGTGCCGTAGCGCTTGTGCTACGTTGCTACGCCGTAGCCCGTGCTACGTGTTACGTGTCTACGAAGTCACTGAAATGTGCCAGTAGAGGATACAAATTAAAGGTGATTGGGGTTCCCTAACCAATTATAATATGCTGTTCGTCTGTCTATCACCGCTATATACGAGGTGTATATATATAAGAACAGTCACTATAACTGTGGGGGTTATGATAATTTACTTGTCTAGAATATAATATATATATCGGAGTTGAAACGTAAGGCTTGCAAAAGCCTAGCGAGTTTGGTCATATTTGACAAGGGACCTATTTCGATTGCCATAAACAAAAGAAGAAGTAGAAGACATGTGTCACCTATGACAGCGATGACAGATGTCAGACTCGGGGAGATCATGGCGGGCCTTGAAAAGAGATAGACTAAATTCGCTTACGTTCCATAGTTCCATAGTTATCAATGTCAGCTCTCATTTAAAGTGTGTTTAATAGTTACTTGATGGTTCATAATATAAACACGTTCAGCTTGGTGTTATTATTTCCTGATGCTATAAAGTGACGCCCACAGAATACCTCACTCCCATATATATATATTATTATGGACGCTTCACACCACGTCAATCTGGCCCCATGCTAAGTATCCGAAGAACTTGTGTTACAGGTACTAACGGAAATATATTTAACACTTTTTTACTAAACACATATTAAAGATTTTTATTATATTATATACAAGATTTATACACATCCATGACCCAGGAACATTGAAAATTTTTTGTTCCCTCGATGGGATTCGAACCCGCAACCTCTCGCTCGAGCACGAACGCGCTCAACCACTGCGCTACGGAGGTCGTCAAAATAATATATAATGTATAATATATACACCTACGATTAATATGTTCTCGTTAATATGTCTGCGATTTTCTGTTATGGGTTATATTGTAACAGTCATACACAACCCCCTCGCCGTTAACACGGGCAATAAATAACGGGATTTACATGGAAAAGTCGTTGCGGCTCGTTATCTACCGTTTTCAGGTTTTAATTGGTTTATAAATAACTGCGATCTTACCCTCAGTAACCTGAGGGTTAAACATCCAAATCTACTAACAATGCCCCAACAGAACCAGTTATTAAATCGGAAATGTTGTTTTGGAAAATGTTCGGTTCATTTTGGATATGTTTATATTCGATAACGGCGAATCTAATAGAAAAGGTGATATTTTTGGTAGTTTTGGCTTATGTATGTATATTTAGCTCACTGCAGCGTCTAACTACTGATCCGATTCAATGAAAGAGAAATCAATAGTTTTGCAATAATATTCCACGCATAATAAAAGTAATCTAGAGTTAATTAATACCCTTTAGCCTTTTAAATAAATCAGACACGTTAATTACAATACACTACTCATAATACATATATTAACAAAAACTACAAATAAATGTTTTAAATAATTAAAATTCAAAAACTATCTATTCAATTATTCATTGGAACTAAACACTTAAAAGAATAATTGAATAGGCACACGCAGTCAACATGGCGATGGCGTGTTGAAAACATTTAATCACATCACACATGTTGCAGCGATTCAATTATTATAAACCATAATGACATAACTGATGTCAATTTAGTTGCGCCCGCACTATTTATATAAAGCCGCTAACACACTGCACGATTAATTCCTTGACTGCTGCACGCTGGCTAAGTGCGATAACAAGCAAATTTTCTCCCATAAAGTAACTTTCAATATGTACCAAGTTTTATTATAAAACATGCCCAATTCGATAATATGTTATTTGTATGAAACTGTTCAAATTTATTAGAAATAAATGATTTTTTTTCTTATGGGTAATTTTTAAAAATACGTTGTGCCAATATGAAAACTATGTGATGTATGTATATTGTAAGCTACAATAACACTTAAGCATTCACTCGTTCAGCGTTGCTACTTTCACATTGAATTCGATACAAGGAATATACACAAGATATCCGTTAATATTATATACGTTGTATACACAGAGATTTTGTAAAAAAAGAATATAATGCTGTACATGTCACATAGTTGGTCATACAAAAGGAGCTCGTCCGACACGTTGCCTAGTCTGTTCGCGGCTTAAATGTGGTTCAAACAAAATGTATAGCTGGGTCACCGCGCGCCGCCGAGAGTTATGTTTGATTGTCGCGGCCAAAAAATATAACTTTTCAACACAACCAGTCACTGACGACTAAATTCCGCTTTAAAAATTAGTTTATTTCATTCGCTCTCTGGTCTCTGGTAACGTCATAAACGAATTATCAAAATTTACCGTAGTAATTATTATTACCAGACGGCTACTGACTGCGTTTGGAATCAAAACGATCGACATAGACCGAACGAACAGGTAAACGATTTTAACTTTATGTAAAGTTTGAGTTATATGTTAATATCTCAAGTTCAAATGCGACAAGCCATTCAGGCACTAGAGCGGAAAAGAAATATAATCACATAACACTCCAAAACCATAATCCCCTAATGCAGTCAGGAAAACCGTGGCATAAGAACGAAAAATTAGATGGCTAGATTATAAATTCTGAAAAAAATCCCCGACTGTAGTACGCTAGTACTACATTCCTATCACACCTAACAAACCCGATGACCTTGAAGACCTGAACCGATTTCCAAAAAACATAGCTAAGAACACTCTCGACTGATATACCTTTCAAACAAAAAGAACCGCATTAAAATTGGATTGTCCGTTTAGAAGCTACGATGCCACATACAGACACATAGTTATAATACCCCGTCGTTTTTGCGTCGGGGGTTAAAAAAACAAACATGATTGTAACAATTGATATTCTTCATCGCAACAATAAACAACAAGCGGGTACACGCGCACAACGAGCTCCGATGAAATATTATCGGATGCAGTTCGCATAGACAACGTATTGGTCACCCCATTGCTAACGTTTGATTAATGGCGTAGAATCACCCTCCCCACGCGGTATTTTTCAAAATAATTCAAATCATCAATACGCGAATATCTCTTTCAAGGACCCCCCGAAACATTATTCTGTCGTTAATGGGTCTTTTTGATTGATATTTCTTAGATGGAGATTTTGTACAGTGTAACTCAAAGCATCGTGGACGCCATTAGGGGGTGAGTTTTGAAAAATCTGTTCCTACGTCTCAATTACTATCTTTTAAAAAGTTATTTAAGCATGCTTTGAGGAGTAAGATGTGATCGGGCGATGCGAACGGAAGTTGAGAGAGATATAAGTTTTTAAAATTAGAAAGATTAAATATTAAGAAAATTAGAGTTACGGTTCGTTTATTACTGTAAGTGCGAGAGAGAACCAAATACGTTTATACGTCACAGTGTAGGCTGTCGGCTAAACCGATTCGGATATTTTTAGTCTTGAAATATTCGTGGAAATCCCGGGAAGGTTTAAGCGGTTCATCACAAACTGTTTCTATGCTCAAAAGAAGTGGGCACGAGTTAGCTAGTCATTTATATAGATCGAGTGCATGAAATTTTACTTTAATTGTGAGGTGTAATCGTTTATAAGCGTTTTTTTTAAATTCAGCACTCCTTGCATTGCTATTTTGGTACATAAATGGTTGACAGAGTATGATGAAGGGTGATTTCGATATTAAATAGTTTGGTGACAGTATTTTGTGGGAATTCCTCTCGCAAAACGGAACGGGGAACTACTTTACATGGAGATGACGTTTTGTTCGGAATATTAATTTACTTGTCAACAAATTTTGTCGTTGGCATTCATGACGTGCAGACGAGAGACTTTAATCGTGATGTTGATGATGAGACTAAACTGTCGCATAATATCTCTCATAATACACACCCAAAGACTCCAGAGACAGACAGTCCAGGAGGACAAGTAAACACCACAAATTTGTTTTTTTTTTTGAGGAGTTTCAGAGAGGCATTGTCTCGCGGTTGACTGTATGATGTTGTAATAATGGAATACTTTATTGCTCGTTATTAGTACCTACTTTAAGATCATATTTGGTGAAGAGATTTACTTAAATGTGGTCAATATAGTATCAGTAACAGTCAATGCCTTCTGAAATTATCGATTCGTATAACGGAATTTTCTAACACATCGATTGACTTCTTTCTGATGCGTAAATAAATATCGAAGCTGTTCAAATTATTGATGACATAAATGTATGAAGAAAAAATTTAAACCAGAAAATTGACTTTAAACCGTCACTTAAACATTTTAGGAGTTGTAGTGACGTATTTACATTAATTCTAGAGACGGTTCTTTCTCGATTATTATACTTAATACGTTACGACGTATTCCAAAATGTTTAAGTGACAATTTGAACTAAATAATAATATAATCCAACCCAGTCAAAAGACATATAACATAATTAATAATAATATAAAAACATTATTCCTGACTCCCGCTACAATAAATGAAATAACAAATGCTATAAAATCACTTAATAATACAAATTCGACTGGCTTTGATGACATTAAAACAGATATTTTAAAATCAATTGCAAATATAATAAGCCCCCCGTTAAGCCATATAATAAACCTATCTTTTACAGAAGGTAGCTTTCCAAATAGGTTAAAAAACGCAATTGTAAAACCATTATACAAAAAAGGGGATAAAAATGACATCAATAATTATCGACCATTGCTAAAATATTTGAAAAAGTAATGCATGCTAAAATACATACCTTTATATCAACTCAAAATTTGTTAAAACCACAACAATACGGATTTAGGAAAAACTTAGGTACAAATTTAGCATGTTTCTCACTAAACAAAATTATAACAGAAAAACTAAACATAGGTCACAAAGTAATAGGACTGTTTCTAGACATGACAAAGGCTTTTGATCTGGTATGTCACAAAACACTGTTATCAAAACTAGAAAGGTACGGTATCAGGGGCAAATCTTTAGAATGGATAGCTAGTTATCTTAAAGATTGGAAACAAACAGTAGAAATCACAAACACTCAAATAAGAAATAAAAAAAATATAAAAGCTAAATACATAAAAAACAATCCATTTGGTATCCCACAAGGCAGTAATTTAGGACCGTTACTATTTCTGTTGTACATAAATGATTTTCCGGACACTATAAGCCATGAGTGTATAATGTATGCAGATGACATAACAATAATTATGGCACATAAAAATAATAATATATTAATAGAAATCGTAAAAGACTGTCTGAATAAAATAAATAATTGGTTAGAAGCTAATAATCTAGTATTAAATACAAATAAAACAATGTTAATTAATTTTAGGAATAATAAAACGGAAGCAATAAATATTGACATTACACATAGAGGAAACAAAATGAATGTAGTTGAAAATACTAACTTCCTAGGAGTTGTGATTGACAACATGTGTTTATGGAAATATCATATACAACAAATAAGCAATAAACTAGATAGATTTACATATGTACTGAGAACACTGTATTATAATGTTAATAACAAATCAGCTCTAATTGCCTATCATGGATGTGTCGCATCTGTACTGAGATATGGTATAATTGTATGGGGCAATTCTGTGAATGCCAAAAATATTTTTATCAAGCAAAAGGCGTGTATAAGAGCAATGTGTGGTGCTTGGAGGTTTGATAGTTGTAAACCATTGTTCCAAAAATATAATATCCTCCCATTGCCATGTCTTTATATATTTGAAATGTTAAAATTTGTCAAAAAACATAATTATTTATTTGAGAACAATAGTTTAAGTGACAGGCAAATAAGAAAAAACAAATTAATTATCCCCATACAAAAAAAGAATATATATTCTACTAGTGCATACTGTATGGCAATAAAAATATTTAATAAATTACCAGAAGAATACAAGAATACTAATTATACATACTTTAATAAAATGACATTCAAACTATTAATTAGGAAATGTTATTATACAATTGATGAATATTTTAATGATAAATGTATATGTAATTGTATAGAATAAAATGATTATCTGGATAAAATACACATATTACAATTATAGACAATTTAGTATGATAGCAGATGAATAATGAAAAATAGATATATTATGTATGTAAATGTAAGTAGTTAAATAACTTTTCTTTTGTAATTTAATTTTGACTCACCTATAAAATGTGTAAGGATTATTATTATTAGTGACTTATAATTATAATAACATTGACAAATCAGTAATTGTAATTTTTTAAAATCATGTAAACAAAACAACAATAATCACAAAAAATAACACCTAATGCATGAAAGGAATTTTAATAAATTGTATTTTAATAAAAATTTGCACGCCACTCAAAGGCAAAATAAGAGAGCGATTTACCAAACCTGTAACACCATATTGAACCTTATTTAAGCAAATAAATGATTTTGATTTGATTTGATTTGATTTAAATTTTCTAGAAATCAGAATTCATCCATTCATGTCTTCATTGCGTCTCCCGTTTCAAATCAACGCTAATATTTCTATTTAGCATTACAGCGAGCGAAAACCACGCGAGCCCAGGGGAGCGTTCGACCATCGAATTCGCTCCGGCGTTGCGACGAATAAAATTTTAGCGAAATTGAATCGGCCGATAGACGCCGCTAGACCGGAAAATTGGTTGGCCCGGCCCACTCGCCCACTATCTTCGGTTTGGCCGAATTATACACGCGGGGTGTCGCAGCAGCTACTGAATTATACATGACGGACGACCTGTGATTTAGTAGGCCCCAACATGAGCGACCCGCTTATGCCGTTTGGTACACATACTCTTAGCGAAATAATCAGAGATAATGGAATACATACATACTAAGATGGTACCTGGGATACGGAGGCTGATTAATCAAAAACATTAAATACTTTTCCGTGGATCCATCTGTGTGCCTAAATACGAAGTAAATTGTAGACAATGTGAAAACATAGAGAGTAAAATACTAGCATATCGAACGTCATCAAATTCCGGTGTGTATAAAAGCATAAACATATTAGTTAGAAGCAGGAAGAATGTCTGAAATTTCTCAATATCATGTGGAACTATTCGTCTGAATTCATTTTTTTTCAATTCAATGCTAGAGTTTGGATTTTGTGAAAGTTAATATCATTGCATCAGCGAGGGTAACGCATCGGGAACTAGTCAGCAGTACCATTGACTGGCATACAGAAACACATTAGCTGATCAAAGTCATCAATTCTTTTCCATGGTAATATCACGCCCATTTACTCGCAGTAATTCCGCGTCAGCTTTTACTACGCTTCCTGACGCACCCTCTGCTTAGCGTCTGGTCTTTCACTGACCCCAGAAGCCACCTCAATACCCGCTATTAAGTCGGGGTCCTTTTGTGAGGGAATAGTGGGCGGGAGAGGAAATTGCTATTCGGTCATTTCGGCGGCGGCAATTAGACAAGAGGATTATTTTGCCACTTTTTAGGGAAAACGTTCGGAATAAGCTCCATCGTTGGTAATAAATCTCTTTAATGGGCAAGTATTTATTTACTCTATGGTAGCCTAGTACTTTATTCTCGAACATTTAGAAAAGCAAATTGGGAATCACAAAGTATTTTTTATTTGATGAATATATTATTAAACTTTTTAACAATATTAAGCTAATTAGTTAGCAAGAAAGTTTTTTAATAAAAAAAGAATAAAAGTAAATTTTTACTTCAGTAATTCCTTAGGTAGTTAACTAAAACAGCCCTTAACTTCAAACGTCTGAGTCCTAGGTCACGTTAAGGTAATAAAGGTCACTTATTATTAAGGTAGAATTATTACAGTTACAATCAAAAAAGTTTTAAGAAACCCTTTGCTAGATTAAGTGAGTTGTAATAGCTCCTTCCAATGCAAACCACACGTAAATATGTGAAATCTAATCTAATGCTTGCATGTTTTAAAGGCATAACGAAGGTGGCTCAAAAACTGCCTTAGTATTTAGGTAAATAGAAATTATATTTAAAGTACATTTTAGGTTACCTAGAGGTCACCCTTGGTCGACACACGATGACAATGTTGTGAAGAAATGTCTGTTGGTCATAAGTGTAAAGAGAGAAAAAGCGTCATTATGTATATTTCGCAGTCATCTGATTGAGTCTGCTTATTTAATTAAATTATTAACGCGGTTATACGAGTATATATAATGGCGTCAAACAACTCGTACAGATAGCAATGCGTTAATATATTTTTTGATTCATTTAATATTACACATTCGGAAACTTTGAAGGTTAAAAATAAAATATTAAATGGCTGTCCTAGTCTCGGATTCATTGAATTTGGTGGTAGAAAAAGAATTCAATGAACGCGCTAGTCATTCAATTAAATAGCAGATCCAATCAGATGACTGCGTCATATACACTCACATATTTGGACACTTTAAAAATGATGCGATCCGGCCCGATTTTAACGAAGCTGTTTGAGAGCTATTAGTAACCGTAGAATAATTAAAATATACCCAAACTCACAAAGGTGTGCATAGCAAATCCTTAATTGAATACAAACTTCGTCTAAAATCGAGGATGTTGCCAAAAGTAAGCTCAAAAATTAAGTGCACTGAACTACATAAGCCTTTCACGCGAAAGCGATAGAGGGGGAGCTTTTAAGCTAAAATTATTAAGCTCAACTTGCTCCGCTCTATTACGGGCACCTAACTTCCGTCGCTTTCCTTCTATCTTAGCTCTACCTTCACATGATATTTTTTAACGCAAACTTTTAACTGTCCTGCTTAAGTTCGGATCTTCGCTGAAACTACTTTGGATTATTCGCTTGGATATTTAAACATTTTATCTACCTAGCGGAGTAGTATACTGTGTGTTCGAACTTAAAAAGTTAATTTTATCTTGCATGAAATATACTAGATAACATACAATATCTGGTATATTTCATACAAGATAAATGAAAAAACAAAAAGATAAAAAAACTGAAATTTCATGTACACTTGTACATAGCTAATTTTCAAGTTGAATTAACTTCGACTGTATATTAATACAGGCTATGATATTAATCAGTGATAATACTTTAGGGTGTATATGGGCCCCGTATATTGAGTTTACTGCGAAAATACTAAGACCGAAAGAGGTACTTAATTTTTTTTTTAATATTTTATTTTGTTAAGGCCATACATCATTAAGATCAATGTATGGGAAAAATTATGACGTTGGGGCATTTCCCATACAAACATGAAAGTCAAAAGTAAGCTTTTAGCGCTGGTACTTTCACAGCATACTCTAAATAGGAGGCACATACATCCCCTAAAGTATAATCACACTTTTGTTTTGCACCTTGTAGAAGTCAATAAAAATGTTAGTCCTAACTACTAGGGTAGTAGGGTAACTAGGGTAGAGTCATTTCTATTACGGGAAGAGGGGGTAAAACGAATAGTTTTTACCCCGCAATCAGGATCCTGAACTAGATCTGTACAGTACGGTCAACGCAGACGGGCGACCGGGTGTTATCGCGACAAAACGATTTTAAACACGTTTCATGTAGGGTCCCGTACCTTAAGGGTAAAAGGGAGACCCCGTTGAAAATATTTCGCTGTCTATCTATCACCAGCGTACCTCTGTAGCGCAGTGTCACGGGTTTGAATCCCGCCGAAAGAACAAAATTTTTCTATGTTCCTGGGTCTAAGATGTGTATTAAATGTGTATGGTATAAAATATATATGAAACACATTTCCGTTGTATGGTACCTGTAACACAACTTCGGATAATTAGCATAGGGCTAGATTGACGTGGTGTAAAACGTCCATAGATATTATTATATTACCAGGCTATATAATATCAATAATCGCGATAGCTAGAAAAATGATTGAAACTGTCAATTATGTGCTTCTAATGCCGCTATTAAAACAAATACTGAAAACAAAATTAAATAAATATCAGAATTAGTAAAATAAATAAACGGAGTCAAATACAACGAACGTGATTTTTGCGTTTTGTACGAAACCCTTTGCGACATTTGTGTAGCGACCGGTCGCAGACCGTCGCCCGTCTGCACTAAGCCTAAGTCGCCTCGTCCGTACCACAGTCCACAATGGGACAATGTAATATTCCTACAACGCCAAGAGCGGTGCAAATTGGATTCTTTTTTTGCGAACGGGCTACATTTTATTACATAACAATTTACACTGGCGATTTCACAAGTTATTTATAAATGTGTCCATCTGTCTTTTAGATAAATATGATCATGTTTTTATCTTAAAGATACAACTCCATTCAGCTTCAAGTGAGTCCATAAACGGAATTAAACTTCTCGGAAACGTTTTCTTTACACTGGAAATGTTGGCAGATGAAGACAGTCGTATCATGGCAACACTCGATGTTTTATTTAAACAGTACGAGGCCCTGACAAATGGTTCCCGGTCAGAAATAACTTGCAGTCTCCGAAAAATTTATTTATTTATTTATTTATACATCATGCACATTTTGTACATAGGCGGACTTAATGCCTCAAGGCATTTTCTACCAGTCAACCTTTAGGTGATATATAAATAAAAGTAAAGTAGATGCATTCCAAACGAGATATCGGACATAGGAATAATTCTAAATTCAATATATATATTAATATAAATATCTACCTACTTCGTACATTATACGTTATACAGGCTACAATATTAATGAGTGATAATACTTTAGGGTGTGTATGGGTACCATACACAGAGTTCACTGTGAAAACACCAGCGCTGAAAGCGATATTTAAAAAAAAATATTGTATGGGAAAATGTATGATGTTGGAGCATTTCTCATACAAACATGGAAGTGAAAAGTAAGTCTTGCAGCGCTGTTACTTTCACAGCACACCCCACACAGGAGGCACATAGACGCTAAAGTATTATCACAAATTTATTTTACACCTTGTATGGGGACCCAGAATTATCACGATTGGCTATACTCCCCAAGCTTTGTACTGGGGCATGGTTTTTCAGTGCAACACACAGTGATTACTGAGGTCCAACAAGCCCCAGATTTATGGATTTCGGATCGTACCGTCCGAGCTTGAGATAACTTTGGTCTACTGTGGAAAATATTGAAAAGTAATAAAAGTAGATGAATTATATTAATGTAACGATGGTAGTTATTTTATACTATTAATATAGAGCCCATTTAAACTTTTAGACGCGGAATTTAGGATCAAAAAACGTTATCGTGTCAATATATCGCACGCATCGGATCATTTAACAGTGCAATTTGGCTCGCAGTTGGTTCTAGGTAAAACAATATACACACACCGGCATATTTAGCGGAACATAAAAAAAAGGTTTGATTTCAGTATCATGTAAGGTTGCTGGCTGGTTTATACGTCATTTAATTTAAAAATAAATAATTTCAAATTAAGAAAACAACTGAACATCACATTTTATGCAATTGTTTAAATTTTATTCAAATACACCTTATTTGGAGCGAACTTCGAACATTTCTTCCTTTTGAGTTTGATTTAAAATTTCATTGAAATATTGTTTTTTGTTAGTATTTTTTTAATCGCGTATCTTTTTGGAGTTGAGGACTGAATAATGCCTGACTTATCCCCAACGGAGATTGCTAGGGCACTCGAAATGCGAAGAAATGGTCAAACATACAGAGTGATATCCAGAGATCTTCGTTGACCAGTTTCAACGATCCATCGCAGTATCCAACGGTTCAGGGAGACCGGTACCTATGTGAGAAGATCAGGACAAGGCAGAAAAAGACGCACTTCGAATAGGGATTATCGTTTCATTCGGCTTCTTGTACGTAAAAACCCCAGTTTGACAGCCGTCCAAGCCCGACATGAGTTAGAAGCGGCGCGGGGTGTAACCGTAAGTGAGCGTACGGCACGAAGAAGGTTCGAAGAAGCTGGTTTGGGTTCATTTGTGCCCACCAAGGCTCCAAGGCTCGAGGTAAATCATCGTAGAAACAGATTAACTTTTGCTCAGGAACATCGACTTTGGAACTCGGACCAATGGAGTAAGGTATTGTTTAGTGATGAGTGCAAAATTCTCTTAAATCAAATTGACGGCAGGCAAAGAATATACAGACGCAAAGGAGAAGAATACATTCAGACAAATTTTGAAACTACAGTTGAATACGGTGGTGGATCAATAATGGTTTGGGCGGGCATTTGTTTGGGAGCTCGCACAGACTTGGTAGTGATTGACAGAGGGAGTCTGACTGCAGATTGCTATATCAGAGAAGTTTTAGAAGAAAATGTCGTACCGTTTGCCCCATATATCGGTGACGATTTTGTTTTTATGCAGGATAATGCTCGGCCGCATACCGCTCGGGTAACCCAAGCTTATCTTAATGATATGAATATAACTGTTATGGAGTGGCCGGCGAGATCACCAGATATGAACCCAATAGAGCACGTTTGGGACTTGCTGAAAAGAAAAGTTAAGTCCAGAATTCCAGTTCCTGCCAACGTGGATGAGCTGCGAATCGCCGTAGTTGGGGAATGGCAGAGACTATCCCAGGAGACCATCGATAACATAATTCTCAGTATGCCTAGACGTGTAGAAACTTTAATAAGAGCACGTGGAGGAAATACGCGATATTAATCACCATTTTTCTAATTTAATTAATTGTTATTTTAATATTAATTTTCACTTTTCCCGGTTACAATGGAAAGTTAAAAAATGTACCTTTTTTCACAAATACCCTTTACTCGCAAAATCTGTTCTTAATATGATCTCATTTTAAATAAAACAAATGAAACTTTAAATTACAAAAAAAGTATAGTATGTAGATTTTAAAATTAAACCATATTTTTCAAATTATGGACCTTTTTTTTGTGTTCCGCTAAATATGCCGGTGTGTGTATTATTATAGGGTATAAACCCAAATTGCACCATAAATGCTCTTGCGTATAATATGTAAAGACCAGTATTAATATGCAAATCTGCTGTTGAACATGGTAATAATCTAGAAACCGTTGTTTTAAAAGATGGCATCTAAGGTTATCCTGTTCTATCTCAAGTCGTGTTCGGTAACCTGTTTTGGGTTATAAATTGGGTTATAAAAGTAAAATGGAGAGGGAGTGATGTGTATTGCGCACAGCCTTGGGCACTATAAGATGACGTTGTATATTAATAAACGTTGGCTTAAACGAAATCAGTGTGAATGATTATTATTTAGGACGGGCTAAATAAATTTGTTTATTTATTAGATACACCAACAAGTAAACATTAAAACATTGTTTATAACTAAATGTTGTTTAATTATAGGTGTAAAACAGTATGCAATATCTATGAAGTACCCAAACTTAGATATTAAATAATTACGGATAATTAACTATGTTATTATTATGATATTTTAATAAATGTCTCTTTTGCAAGTTAATTGCGAAATTTTTATTAGGATGTTAGTGAGCTAATCGTAACCGTAATCGAAACTATAGGATATCCGATATAAAAAATTATCCGTAACCGTAACCGAATCCGAAATAAAAATAATACTACTGTAAAAAGGGAAACTATAATTTCGGATTATCCGTAACCGAAATTATCCGAAACAATCGGATAACCAGAAATAATTTAATATCCATATCCGAAATTTCATATCCCTGGTAAGTATAGTCAAATATGCAGGACTCCTAAGGACCTGAGCAGCAACATCACGGTGCCCACTCAATATCGTTCTATTGATAAATTCCTTGACGTCGCGGCCTTTCCGTTTTTTGCGGGAATGTTAAATAGTGAAGCGACCTCTACAGGAATGCGATTTGGAATTTGGCTATTGAGAAAATAATCGACAAAGACGCCTGAAGCTGTAGGCTTAATCTATACTTAATATTATAAAGCAGAAGAGTTTGTTTAAACGCGCTAATCTCAGGAACTACTGGGCCGATTTTAATAAATATTCTCTTGTTACATAGTCCATTAAAAGAGGAAGGGTTTAGGCTATATAACATTACGCTGCGACCAATAGGAGCGAAGCGTTAGTGAGAAATGTTGCAAAAGCGAGGAAAATTATTCACATTTGGGGACTTTCGTTGCGTGCACTGCATAAACGGTTTAAGTTACTCAAAAAATATGTATGAAAGAATTATTCCTTTTTGATAATCATAATAACAAAGCCAACGTGAGCAATCAAAAGATACGCGAATCTTTCGCCTTTGCCCGTTTTTAACCTTTATCCATCACTATGGATAAAGGTTAAAACGGGCAAATGGCCCCACACTCCTACCACTGCAACTCCTGTACTTTATAAGTTAAAACCCTTCATTGGATGGACGGGCTCACTTAACATTCCATAACCATCCCGGGTTGGGAGAACAAGAGTGAATTATAAAATCACTCCCCAAAATCGTTCATGGTTCAAAACAAATACCATTATACTAATCCGAAATTGTGACCCCTCGTTTACAATTTCTGGGCATATTTATTCAATACTTATTGGTTTCTTTGAGCGTTCTCGTCGCCCACGACCGTTAACCGGAGACCAATTTTTTGTAGATGAAAAAAAGAAAGTACGTTTAATAAAACCGACTTCAACAACTAAACAAAATAATATTTTTATAATTTTTATTACAGTTAATGTTCTTTTTGGAGTCGGTGTCAGCATTCTTAACAACATTCTAAAGTTGCTGACTTGCAACTCACCTTTGCTGACACAATAGAACATACCGATTTTAGTGCATCGAACACGTAAAAAAGAGATGCCAATTAACAATCTTTCATGTTTTAAATAAATAAGTAGATTGATGTAACTTATAATTCCTAAACCTCTGTTTCAAATTGAATGAAATTTGAAACATACCGTTTTCATACAATGCCTACTTAGTAACTAAAAATCCAGGCTTCTGGTTTGTCCTCAAATAAGTTATAGGGGGTCAAAAATGGCCTATACTGCTTCGAGACAAGGATAGTACGGCTGTGCTCAATTTGGCGGGGGCACTGAGATTTTTTGTTGTTGTTCCATATCAAACCCACGACCTACGGGTCGAGAGCGAAGCTCAGAACCACTAGACACGGAGGCGCACTTACAATAGTGTATTAACAGGGCACATAAATTGGAATATGAGCTCGTGATTGGTTTATGACGTCATAAACCACGCGGATCACAATTTGTACTCGATAGAGTTACGACTTGTGTATTGGACAGAGACGGAAAATAAGGCTGAACAAACGTGCAATAATTCTGCCACAGTGCAGTTTTCACTTTTTACAATTTCTTAATTTTTTGACGCAAGAACGAAAAAGGATTTTGTTTTTAATTAGAAAAAAAATTCTAATTGAAAATGTTGGTAATAGTTATAATAATAACTGAAAATGAATTTACAGGGGTCTGTAGGTCTTACCTCGAAGCCTTTAGGGCGTGTTTCACCAAGCAATGTTAAAGTTAACGGCATGTTAAAATACCATGCCTTCTCATTCATTGACAGGAGAGGGATAACATGATGTTTAACGTAGGATTAACTTTAACATCAATTAATGAGATGGAATGGTATTTTAACATGGCGTTAACTTTAACATTGTTTGGTGAAACACGACCTTAGAGTATTACTTTAACATTAGATACTTTTGGATTTTTAGAAAATTAAAAATATATTTTCGATTGTATATGTACAAAAACAACAGTCACTAAAACTTTGGGATATGCTTGTACTACCTTTTATCATTCTAGAAATGTTTTTTTACTTAAATAAAAAAAAAAAAATTGCTTTTTCGTTATTCTTGCGTCAAATAATTAAAAAGTTTAAAAAATTTGTTTTCGACAAAAAAAGTACCTATTTAAAAAAATACATTTCCAAAATGAGGAAAGCGACAATTTTTTTATACCACGTACTTCTAAAACCTAAGCGATAAAGGCAAAATAAATTAATTTAAAATAATCCTTCAGACTCGAAATTCTATGTGAAACGAGGTGGAAGATTCGCAATTTTCAATTCCCCGAAAACTCAACAATTTGCTAATTGGCGTAGATTCTTCACGATCCAATAGAAGCACAGTGTTTACATTGCGGGCTCCGTATGGCGACGTCGATGGGGTTAATAAAAATAAACGAACAGCGCAGTCGTTGGATGACTACTGAGTTTTATGAGTCTGTTTACTCCGAGGACGATCTATCAGCGGGGATGTCCAGGGTAATTTATGGCTTGTTTATGCTACACACATGTCCAGTTTGCCAACCTTCTTACCATGCCACAAGGTTGATTTCGACGGAAGATAATTTCACGGATCATAAAGATGTTTAACGCGTTTTAATAATTAGCACGAGTGAATTAGTAACAATCTTTAGCAGTTACGGGACAATTACACTCAACCAATATGTGTAGTAGAAACTGGTGTAGCCGTGGAAACCGAAGATTTTGCGGCGACAGAACGTAGCCTAAGTCCTCTTGGTGTAATCTATATTTGTGATTTTCATCTAAATCAGTAGCTTCGGAGCTTATTCATTGGAAACTATGAAATCTTTCCTCTTTATAATATTGGTATCTATTTCACGTGACATTGGTACCAACAAGAACCTACAGTACATTCAACACATGGAATGTATTGTAGGTTCTTGGTCGAACTTGTTATACAGTACTCAAACTACTTGCATTTTTTTCACCTTCTTAGATATTTGACATTAATTGTGTAAAATAACTTATAAAGTGAATGATTCGATCCCAAAATTTCACGGTATCGTTCATTCGATTATCTCATCTCGTTCTGTTCAACACCAAAAGCCGTTGAGATCTAACCCATTCGATTCTCGATTGTGTCGGGAGTAAGCCGGTCTTTCCTCGAGTAAAAAAGTATAATTACCTGATAGATTATACTCAAAATCCTGTTTTGGGTGTACAATAATTTGTTAACTTTTTCGCTGTGAATAAAAGTTAAGCGTCTCAAAAAGGAGCATTTAAGAAACGGGCATCCGAAAACCCCATAAAAACTCGAGTCATTTGAACAGAAACTCCATAAAAATTGCGAGACCCCATTCGCAGGGCGCATTGCCTAAAATGGAATCGGCGCGATTTCATGAATAGGCGATTTAACTTTTTCAATTAAAGCCAATGCGATTCCCGCGTTTGACCCCGTGACGTCACGTACGCCATCTTGTTACGTAACAGCTGTTCGGAGTCGGTCATTACTTTTACCTTTTATAGACATTAAATTTGCCTGGTTGCAGTGCTATGTTCACTCATAGCGTAAGAAACGAAACAGTGAATATATTTTTTTTATAAATTAAAAAAAAGACAAAAAAAATCAGACATTGGTCTCTTCCTTAGAATAATAACACCAGTGTTGTAATTATTATTTGTAATTTCTGTGCCTTCTTACTTTATATCAAGCAATGGAAATTGGAAACTAAACATGTAAGCTATCTGACACAATAGGTTATGCAATTATATACCCTACAACGTTTCGCGGTGTAGTGGTTCAGAGTTTCGATCTCGACCCGAGTCGTGGGTTCGATTCCCGCGTTGGAATAACAAAAAATGTTATGTCACCTGATTGTCTGGCATGAAAGTTGATCCATGCGTCGGATGGGCATGTAAAAAGTCGGTCCTATCCTGCCAGTCGGGTCGGTTATTCGTACCACTGGGCTACAAAAGCCAAATAAGAGAGAGTGCTCCTGTGTATTGCGCACACACTTGGGACTATAAAATAACTTCTGCGTAGCCTAGTTTCAATGAAACCGGCCACCGTCACCGAAATCGGCGTGGGAGGCATTATTACACGTTTTCGTCGGGGGTTAAACATAAAAGCGTGGTGCAGCATTGCAAAGTACAATCGCGAATACTCCACTAAAAGGCACCAACAAGAAGCTCTTTCATCGACACATTACGCATCCATTGTACTGTGACCCAGATATGCCGGCCGAAATACTTCTCCGTGGGTCCTAATGAAAACGTTCGCGATTGTACGTCGAGCCACCTTTACTCCTTATTACAATAGACATAAGGCCCACAATAGCAGGGCATGGCGCGTTATAAAGAAAACAAAACACGGGTTTAGGCGGGGATTCCCCGCGCTATGCTATAGTTTCACGACTACCCGCACTCGTAATGAAATTACTTGAAAGGTCCGTTAAGTAACGTTAACGAATAATAATTTCATGAGAAGCATGACAGCGTCAAAATTTACAATCAAATACTTTATTTCACGGCAGGGTTATTGCGTATAATTTGCAAAAGCAATGCAATCGAGAAAAATTTACTCTAGGCTAAGGCTAATGCTTAGCTCGCTTGTCAAATAATAGGCAGACAACATCTGGGTGAACCCATCAAAGCAGATGGTTAACAATGTACTTACTGCCTACAGCAAGCGGACAAAATTATAAACATCTCGATACCGACACGTGGGGCAGATTAACCTAATCTCCGAGAATAGGTCTCGTATATTTTAACCATTTATTCGATGTCATAACCATAAATACATTCAACAGTTAGTTTCACCTTCGCTTCAGAGTTCAATTGCGCCCTGCAGGCGTTCCAAACCGCTGCGGATCAAACTGTCGTACTAATTACAATAATAAGACAAACATCAATAACTCCACTGCCAATCCTGTCACCGTGGAAATTGAGTGGAAAAGCTTAACTCCTTGAGTCCACGGAAAGTTAGGGCAAAAAATTATCGCAAAATTAATATTGCTCGTCAAACACAAACAGAACGGGGTTGATTGAAAACTTAGGAGATAACCTTGTCCTAATTAAACTCAACTCCTTCGGTTGACACACCGGCCGATTTCGGCGACCGCGAGTCCTCGACAACTCGAGGGGCTCCGGAGACGGCCGAGCGGGGCCGAGGGAGGCCGAGGGCGCCCGACGATCGATACCCCCGCCGCGTCAATTCCGAGGCAAAAGTCACTTCGAGATCGCCGATTCCTGACGGTCAGCGCCGATCGCGTACGTGCCCCCGGCGCTGCGAATCTTCCATTTGGAATATAAGATTTAAATTTAGGAATCACGTCCCATTTAAATTTATATCTTTTAGAATGTTGCTCCAGAATTCTCATATTGCTGGGTAACTGCGTCTATATATTCAGCAGCGGGATATCCTGTCTTTCCTTTGAGACGCCCGATTTTCCAAAAGTTAAATTTCTGTACAATTTAATAGCTTTCCGTTGTGAGATAGCTTTGAAATGGCAAAAACTTTAAGTTAAATACTTCATACATACAACTAAATGAAATAAACCAACCAAAGAGAAAAACAGAAAAAGAGAACATTATGTCTATTCAATATTTATTTATTTATTCATTTATTCCAAGAAATTGGTTACATAGATGTTACATATTTTTAATATTTTTTCTCACAATTTCTGCCCTTATGGACATGGAAATAATATTAGATTAGTTATTAGGTACACATGCAATATTAGTCATACATTTTAATATTAAATAGTTTGACATGTATGTTGTCACTATCACATTTAAACAGCTGTTAGCTGAAACAAAGATTATTACATAAAGGTGAGCTGATATAATTGGAGGTTATAGCTTGGTGCATCATGGTCCATGTTATAATTATTAATATTACAAGTTATAATTTTAACAATATGTAAGTTACACAGTACAAGGATTTTTAAGAAAAGCCGATTCAGTGGTACATTTTAACGACCAGTACATTTTAATACATATTTTATGTGAACATGACGTGTATTGTGATCGTGGGTATAATGGGTGCCCCAAAGGAACATCTAGATCCAGCATCGTAGTATTCTCGGTCAGGTCATAATCCATGGAAGCAAGTTTTCAGATCAGGATCTCATACCTATAGGTATAGTGTCGAACTGAGAAAACTTCGCCTACATGACACAGCTATACGTAAAGAATCTATGTTCATGTAATCTTTTATTACTAACTTAACTCTCTCTTGGAAACATAAAGCATATCTCTACGTAGAGCTGCTGGAAATTCTTTTAGAAATAAGCAGTACCTCTGTAACGTCGTCTTAGATGTTTCTTGTGTACAATAAATTTAAGACATCAATAACTAAAAGGTGATAAGTTGCAAAATTTTCAATCGACAAAATTAAGTTTAAACTGTCACTTAAATATTTTATGATATGTCGTAACGTATTAACTACATTTAATCTAAAGACGGTTCTTTACATTAATGTACTTAAAATACGTTACGACATTTTCTTAAATGTTCAAGTGACAGTTTAAACTTCATTTCCTAGATTAAAAAGTTCGAACTCAATTGTCTCAAAATCGAAATTTTATCTTAAAAAATAGGTTCATTTCAAAATTAAACTTAACAAGCTATTTTCGGAACGTCAACAAAAAAAACAACCTTCAACTGTTCTTGTCTTCAATTGTTAACTAATAAAAAAATATAGAGCTGGCAACTCGTGCCGTAGCACGGCTTAACGTAATGAAACCGTCACCGCGTCTAGGTTATGAAAGCGGCGAGATTAACACCGGGCCTGATAATATTATTTAAACCTGCCGTGTGACAGCTATTACTTCCTCGCTCCTCGCCCTTGCTCCCTTCACAGCACCCCGACTTAATCCTCATCCCGACTATGATATGTTTACTAGCTTTTGCCTGCGACTCCGCTCAACGTCGTTGTATAACGCCCGCATTTATAAAGAAGTCTCAAACCCAACCTCACTTGAGAACCTATTTGACAGACAAAACAACGTTTCGTGTCACTTTTAAAAGTGAACAACTTTACCAATTAAAAAAAATTCGGTATTTAACATAATAACACTACAACTACAATACATACTACAATTACATACCTACCCAAATTTTTTTCTTTCTTAAAAGGCTAAAATAAAGATAAAAAAGTATACTTATTTTTTTAGTTTTCCTGAAATGTATAATATGAATATTACGGTATAAAAATAAAAGAAATTGAAGTACCATGTAACATTAAAAAATGTAGTTCACTTCTAAAAGTGAAACGAAACGTTTTTTTACCTGTCAAGTAGGTTCTCAGGTGAGGTTGGGGTTGAGACTTCTTTATTAATACGGGCCTAAGTTACTGTCATACCAAAACATCATCCAAACTCATCTTAGAAAACTTTTCATATTTTACTACTAAGAGAATCTTTATTAAAGTTGAAATATATTTTATAGATTAAAGCTATATATGGATAATAGTAGACAGAAGTACAATAACACCACGGCATTTCTGAAAACTGAAACTGAATGCTAAACAACACTTAGGATGTAATTTCTAAGCGATAAACGTAGTCATTACGCGGGTATTATATTTAAAAGCGCAATGAAACCGTCTGTCGAGCTGTCAATTGACCTATATGTACGGCAGTCGCTAAGTCATCTACAAGCGGCATTTAAGGGCCCGCCCCCACGGTGATTTTTCGCGATTGTCGCGCGTTTGCATTGATGCAGTCGCATGGCGGCCACTCATAATCGCTTACATAACCGATTGAATTGGGTTATTTAATGAACATTAAATTTATCTACTTTTGGACTCATTACGCATTAAAATCAAAAAGATGATAAAAATCTAAAATACAAATTAGGATAAAATTTAAAACATTTGAGTTTTAAGCAATTAAATAAAGTTAGATATATATCTAGAGATAGATATCTCGTTCTCGCAAAGCGATATTTGTGCGTTATTGTAATGTCCATGTACCCTACATTGTCAACAAAGTCACGCCAAAATCGGTTGCATCCTTCTCGTTCGCAATATATTTAAAAGTTTAATATCTTCATTATTTGTCATAGTACATAAATAACTTAGTTGCACATTATTTGTCTACCGGGGCTATAATAACATCAATTAAAAAAAACATTCAAAAGACTAATTGCGATGCAAACGCGATTCTATAGCCCTCGATTATTTCCCCGATATCTTCCGGTCGCGCGTTTGCATTTATAGAGTCGCGTTGCTGTAGCGGGTTGCAAATGCGTTCAGCGCGCGTTAGTATCGACGTTGATGAGCGCTTACGAAACTCGCGATAGCATCGCTAGTGTCCGTGGGTGAAGGCCCTAACCTCCATATGAACCGCGATATCAAAATAACTGTGAAATATTGCTTGTCCGTGTTTTGTCATTCGGTTACAATGACAGTAACACAGGACATGTGACCGCTTTTAGATCGTTTCAAGTGTATACAAATACTGAAAAATTTAGCACTTGGCATGTACCCATTCTAATAATAATTATATTCGAAACGAAGTTCGAGGCACGAGAATCGAGGCCCAGTTTTACGTTCAGATTGTTGATATATGTGTGATTGTTTAATCCTGTCATTAAAATATGCATTTGGTTTGTTACCATAATCCATCGTGACCCACCGTGGCCCTACGTGACCCAGATGTGGGTCACGGACCTGCGTGAAAGGACAATATTTATATATTACAGCGTTGACGAATTCATAAGGGCTAATTTACAAACGCATTTTGTGATCAACGCTAACAGCCTCGATTATAGGATGTTGAATTTATAATCACACTCATTATAAAACAATTTCACAGAAGCATTATTATATAATAAATAATAATAATCATTAAACAGTTAGGTTTGCGCGTATCGAAGGTTAAAATAAAAGTTAAAATAGAATGTTAAAGTGTAATCGACGGTTTGTGGAAAGCTATTCAAATGTATAATCAACTAACATGGCATTCAAATTAATAAAAAAAAAATTCAATGCTGATTGGTGGAATATCAGATAGAAAGGAAGCGACAGAAGTTTTATAATTACATAAATCAACGTTCATCACTGTGTTGTCGGGTTGGCGTCACTATCTATCTCACTCGCACTTAGCGTCACTGTCTGTGTCGCTCACTCTAGACAAGATGACGTCACTCATCGTCGTCACATAACAACTTAATACCAACATTTTAAAAATTTAAACAGAGTTGGCCTAACATCCGGTTCCGTTAAAAAAATTTTTTTTTCCTCAACAAAGAAGTAATCCAGCAAGTATCATACCATTTTGGAATCCAGATTAAATGCGCCATCTTTTAAAGTTACTTGCCAAAATACTGTAGTAATTTTTTTTTACAGTACAGACGATTAAAGTTGGGTGTAGTAATTATTTTGAATTTAATCTTGGGCAAAACACACCATTTTATTGAAAACTGAGGCAGGTATGTTTAAATTATGAATTGTGATTTACAGAAGGGTTAGTCATGACTACAATACCGAAAAAAAAATCACAAAAAAGTAATATTTGTAGTCTTAGGACATGAAAGACCATCACAGGGTGTCAGTTTTTCCGATATTTTTAAAAGTCCTTATAATGTGAAAAATACATGACAAAGATTTTTTTTCGCATTTTTCTCATAACTGTCATGACTTGGCCTATCACCCGTTTTCGGTTTATCGTTGATTTTTGGGACACCCTGTATATTTAAATGCATATTATCTAGACTGAGAAAAGGTAGTATAATAAAAGTTTAAATAGCGAGTGTTCTTTTTAAACCCGTTATATTATGTTAAATAACAAAATCTCACCGAACTGAAACTATATTGAAAGTGAGTTAACTAAGATTATAATCTTAAGCCCGCGGATTGTGGTCTCCAGGATAACATCCTTACGAATGTGCCAATAACAGCAATTTGAGTCATACTGCCTACACAATTAAGGCGTAATTGCAGTAACTATTGTATCGGTTACGTGCAACCGCACTGTCGCGCGCCCTATATTCACTAATTTAATGATTATTATTGTTAATAAACCGGTTATAATATATAATACAGGACATAATATTGACTGATAATAATTTAGGGTGTGTAAGGGTCCCGTATATATAGTTTAATGTGAAAAGACCAGCACTGAAAGCGATACTTTTATAAAAATTATTGTATAGGAAAATATATGATGTTGGGGCATTTCTCATACGAACATGGAAGTGAAAAGTAAGTATTTCAGCGCTGGTACTTCACAGTTTACTCCGCATAGGAGAGATCAGGCTTGTTTATATGAAATTGAAGTAACTAAAGTAATACAGCTATAAGAATAAAGACTTAAGAGGAAACAGCACGGTTGAGAGAAATACAAAATAGGTATTTGCCTTAGCTAGCCAGCACTAGCGCGATAGAGACAACTGCAACTTGAACTTACCTATTAAAAGTACCAAAAATCGACGTTTCGGGGATTCCTGTTTCCTCCTCCAAAAAAAGAATTGAGCTAGGTTCCAATTTTGTTGTTTATTGTAGTCAAATCTGTTTCCTGGATGTTTAAACATAGCGCAGAGTCTGGCCATTTAGGTTTTAGGTTTTTGAACGTCCATATCTCTTTAAATAATTAACTTATTAAAAAAATGAAAAAATAGGGACGTAACTACAAATAGATGTTCAGGAAAAAAATTGTTACACTAGCAGCATTATCCAGGGAGGAAACAGGAATCCCGTAGACCCCTATTTCTGTATGGAAAAAATTTCGTGGTGTTTCCTCTTAAAAGAGTACAGTATAAAACGATTAATCGTAAAACGGAACATTAACGAAACATGCAGGTGTAGTCCCACGTCACATGTATGTACAATGTACGCTTTACATAATGCCCATACATCATTCATGACAAGGCCAGATCGTGTACACTGCAGCGCTTTCAAGGGTCAAGCGATGATACTAGTACCTGTAGGTATGTTCTATATGATCAATCATTGTTCTACAAGAACGTAGTTGGTATGTTCTATATGACTATTATTATTATTCACTGTTCTACAAGAAAGTAGTTGGTATGTTCTATATGACTATTATTATTATTCACTGTTCTACAAGAAAGTAGTTGGTATGTTCTATATGACTATTATTATTATTCACTGTTCTACAAGAAAGTAGTTGGTATGTTCTATATGACTATTATTATTATTCACTGTTCTACAAGAAAGTAGTTGGTATGGTCTAAATGACTATTATTATTATTCATTGTTCTACAAGAAAGTTGTTGGTATGTTCTATATGACTATTATTATTATTCACTGTTCTACAAGAAAGTAGTTGGTATGTTCTATATGACTATTATTATTATTCGCTGTTCTACAAGAAAGTAGTATTTGGGTGTTCTAAACAATTTTAAACTAGGTCTCAAGGATTGCGATTGTAACCTGTATTTGCGAACCTATTTGATAGAATAAAGTTACGTTTAGAAATTAAACAACTTTACTTATGTTACATACATACATAATATGGTAAAAAATGTTCTTTAAAAATTATAAAATATGTTTGTATTGAACTTGTGCAAAATAATATGTGACTGAAAATCTGAATTTTGTTAGTTAATATCACTTAAACCTATTTACAATGTATTTAGACTTTTCATTTGTTATTCGACACCTAAGCAAACAATAAATATAAGGAGTGTAAAAAGAGCAGTCATTATAACTTTGGGATGTGATTATACTACCTTTTCTCATTCTAGAAACGTATATTTTGTTATTCTTGCGACAAAAAAAGAAAAAGTCAAAAGGTAAAAACGAATACATTTCTAAAATAAGGAAAGATAGTACATTAATATCTCAAAGTTATAGTGAGTGTTCTTTTTACACCCTGTATATGTATATTAAAAAAAAACAAAGCATTAATGTAACACGCGTACCTTACTTATAGACAAAACATGAAAATCCGTCACAAGCTTACAAAACAGGAAAACACCGCTGAAGATATTATTGTGTCAGTTTAACGTGTTGAGACAGATGCAACAATCACGGAAACGACTTAATCCACATTCCAGTCCAATCCAGTCCAAAAATAATAAAAGCTTAAGGGTTTTAAGCCTGGCTCGTGGGTGTGACCGCAGGTGAAACCAATAGTTGTCGTATGTGTTTGTCTTAATTATTACTAAGCATCATGTTTATTAAGACACTGCTGTACCCACTTCTTTGAGCATACAAACCGTTTAAACCTTCCCGGGACTTCTACGAATATTACAAGACCAAAAATAGCCGAATCGGTTCAGCCGAGTTTTAGCGATACTAACGAAAAGCAATTCATTTTTAAATATAAGAAGAAGAAGACATATAAAATATTATATTAATAAACAACTAATTAAAGAAATTGTTATCTACATTATATAAATAAGGTTTTTATTTATAGTCTGTTGTATTATTAATTTACTTAATAGTTTAGATAATAATGTACACAGATAGGTAATATAGTAAATAAAATAATAAATTGGTTTGCATTGAATTATAAAACTAGTAGACAGATTTTGTTGAAATTTTGCACAGATGAAGACTACGAGGAAGGACACATTTTCCTCTTCATCGCGTCATATTGTACGGTTCCCGTGGGATGTCCTTTAAGCGGCTTCTGGATAATGAAATAAAATATTTGTTATAGTTTCAAAATCTACAATATTTGTTACAGTTTCAAAATCTACTCCTAAACATGGTAAAGCCGAGTTTCAGTTAAATGTAGGTACACTAATTAACTGAAATAAATATTCATAAAATTTAACTGTTGTGCAAAAACTACAACAGGTTAAATAAAGTTGTATTAGTTATTCGGATTCACGTGTGCTATTACCATAAACTTGAAAACTTAACCGCTACCAAGTTCTGGCGGCGTGTTACCTCACATATAACGTTGCGTTTACTTTCAAGTTTCGATTTCTTACGAAAAGTTCAATATTTTGTACTAAATACACCAGCTGAAGCCCAAAACACACCGTTCATCGGAGTTCAAACACACATGACTTTTCCGATGCATGGCTTCATTTGGTATACGAGTAATATTTAGTCAGGTTTAGGGCGTGTTTCAACAAGCAATGTTATAGTTAATCCTTCGTTAAATATCATGTTGTTCCTCTTATAATTCCTATCAATGTATGAGATGGCAAGAGGAAACACCACGGTTGAGAGAAATACAAAATAGGTATTTATAAAATCTATTGCTGTATATATAAAAAAATTGTTACTCTAGAGGTGTTATCCAGGGAGGAAATAGAAATCCCCTAGACCCCTATTTTTGTATGGAAAAAATTTCGTGGTGTTTCCTCTTAACAAGCCGTTAACACTAACATGCGTTGGTGAAATCCGGACTAAACTCCGTTGTAACCGTGAACACTGCATTAACCATTTGCGCAGACGACTCACTGCAAACTTAACGGATGTCACACAAAATGTTACTTTTGGAGCATTATCAAGTTAGCCACTATTCTGCAGGCTTACTCCCGACACAATCGAGAATCGAATCAGTTCGATCTCAACGGCTTTTGGTATTTTATTTGGTTGATTACTTTGAAACTAACCATTATAAAGAATATAGAATAAAGAATTAGATCGTAAGTTTGTGTACTCCCGACCATATCAATCGACTGAGAATCGAAATAAGCTAACGTCAATTTATTCGGGAGTACACGGAACGATCGAATCTGAATCAAAATCGAATCAGTTTGGAGAGTAAGGACATGAAAATGAAAAATCTTTTATTTCCAAATAGGTTAGATACTAACACTTTTAGTGTCCTACATGATGACCTACCGGTTCGGGGACTAACCCGGCGAGAAGAACCGGCGTAAAAAACTCGCTCGGGGAGTTGAATGAATTGAATACCCGTCTTTGGCGCAAGTATTAAACTGAAGGAGCACAATACGACCATAATTGCTGCTGGGGCTGCCTCGGCGCTGCAGCGCGTCAGCAATGTTTGCGGAGGCGCGTGTAGACTGCTTTTACGCGACCATGAGAAAAAGGTGCGCATCCCTAGTGCGCAGGGTGAGAGGCAGCACCAATAGCTTACTGGACATGTTCGCTGATAGACTGGACTGTCCATACGTGAACCGCTGTGGCGCCGTGTCGCACGGTATATTATATGGAATGTAATCGTAATGAGTTTTGTAATTATTATTATTATATTATATATATATGTAGCATATATATATTATGTATGTATTTAAGTATGTGTAAATAGGTATCATGTTTTTAATTGTGCACGCCTTATCTGCTAACTTTTATCCCATATCTCTCCGCAGGGCTGCTGGAAGAAATTTCTTTTAAGAAATAAGCAGTACCTTTGTGTCGTCTTTCTTTGTAAATCGTTCTATTGTAAATGTATTTCTTGTGTGCAATAAATGGTTAAATAAATAAAAAATAAATAAATGTAAAATAAAGTATTACTAACACTAGTTTATTAAGATTACTGTAACCACAAAGTAGATGTATAACAGAGACACGACCTAGTACTAGAAAATGGTATCACCCTAATACTGGCAATACGACTGGCAAAGGGTGAAGACCAGGCACATTCCGGAAACAGCCATCTAGCGCCACTATTGGAAAATACTAATTACTTATTTCGTTTCGTATATTCTTCTTAATTAAAGAGTTGAATTTAGCTTAATGTGATGTTATGCTTATCTTTATTTTAATGTCAATATTTGTACTTAATTCGGCATATTTACATTTTATAATTTATAAATTGCAATAGTGACATCTATTGCAATTTATTTGTATTAAAGATAGATTGTATGGTAGGCCATGCTGTAACTAACATCTGGGCCAAAGTTGTCTGAAAATAAAGAATTATTATTATAATTGCTTAATCCAAATAGCGGCAGGGACACGTCACGTCCATATCGGAGTTATTTAAAACGAAAGCGCCGCATAGCCCCGGGCAGTTCCAGCTTGAATGGCGTTATCTACGCGATTCCCCGAAAAATTTTACACCGACCAATTTGCGGGTGAAAAAGTCGGGATGTAGGGCGATATGTCACCGTGACGAGCCGGACAGTTTACAAAAACATTGAACGTAACACGCTACCTTTTTCGAGTGGACATTGCTGCTTTTGATTTGTTTTCATTGATTGTAATTGGTGAATAAGAGGATTGTAGGACCGATTTTTCGTTGGTATATTCTTACCGACTTTTGTATGACGTGAGTTGCACTATTTCAATTAGCATGTTCTATTTTTCACCTACGAACAATCGGTTACTCATTATTATTAACTATCGCTCGCGGGTAGGCGCCCTAGAGTAGACGTATAAGATATTAAAAGTAGCAAATAATATATATAATTGGTATAAATAGGTAGGTAAGTTCCGGAACTACTAAACTTTTTATTTTATATTATGACACATTTTCTGTGTTAAATAATAATAATAATAACAGTATAACTAAGGAAGTACATAGATTACTTTTAAAGCTCACTACGCGTAAAATTTCCAATTCATGTAGTATTCTCTTTTGTAAGACGAAGCAGAAAGCAGTTTGCCAGGGGGCAAAATACTCATTTTTGATATCAGTGTTATAATTAACTAACTGTGCCCTGCGACTTCGTTCGCGTGGTTTTTGAGTGACTTAAACCGTTTACGCAGCGCACGCAACGAAAGTTCCCAAACGTGAATAATTTTCCCCGTTTTTGCAACATTTCTCATTGACGCTTCGCTCCTATTGGTCGCAGCGTAATGTTATATAGCCTAAAGTCTTCCTCTATAAATGGACTTTCCAACAAAAAAAGATTTTTTCAATTCGGACCAGTAGTTCTTGAGATTAGCGCGTTTAAACAAACAAACAAACTCTTCCGCTTTATAATATTAAGTATAGAAGTATAGATATTATGATGTAGCAATGTAAATAAAAAAAATCGACTAAAATAAATTTGTCATTGTTTTATGCGCTATGACTAGGTGCAATTTAAATTGGAAGCATTATAGCAGCCTATACTGAGCTTTCCGTACATTGAGATCACATTGGATTGATACGGAATTTAATATTATTTCCTGGTAGGTACATAATAATAGTTTAAATCATTAGACGTATATATATCATTTCGTGTAAATCATTAGATGACGATTTGCGTTCGTCATTATAATATGTATTATTCCGATATATTGAATCAACACGGGCTTCACTAGGACGGTTCTAATTCTCGGTATCCAAATGAATATCAGCCTAAAACAATACGACGAACATAATTTAAATTTTAATGTAATATAAAGTGAAACACCAACAGCGCGGGTCGGCGAGGCGAAAAAGTTGGGTACAAAATATGAACAACCACAATCCTACGTAAACTCACAATAACATCAGTATACTGTACATTTGTTTGTTTGTATATTAAATCTTTTGAATGTTAAATAACAATATGCTGGAGCTCTTATTAATGAAAATATAAATATACCACACAGTATTTTATCCATCTCTGTCTGTCTGTTTGTAGCACATACAGCGTGTTAATTAAATCCCCACATTTCTTAGTTTAATTATAATAATATCTATGGACGCTTCATACTACGTTTATCTGGCCCCGTGCTAAGTTTCCCAAGAATTTGTGTTACAGGTACCAGAGAACGGAAATATATTATAGTCAACAGTATAAAGAGCCAAAGGTTGTTCGCAATACAAAAGAGCACTATCTTCCGTTACTCTCGTAACTCAGTGGGACTGATGACTGTAAATATAAATGCATTTTTGACAATTTATCTCTGGTATTAGGTATAGTGTGGGAATAGTGGAAGCCCCAAAGAACACCACAATCTACCTAGACTACCTATTGTATTTTTGTTACGTACCTAAAGATAATACACCATTAGGCTAACGTGTTATTAACAAACAAACAGACATTAACAAATTGTTTTATTTCTACATTAATTAAAGAGTAAACCTATTAACTATACAAAAACAAACATATTATTATGTATTTTTTTAAATATCTAAGGACGCTTCACACCATGTCAATCTGGCCCCGTGCCAAGTATCCGAAGAACTTGTGTTACAGGTACCAGACAACGGAAATATATTTAATACTTTTATACTATACACATATTTAAGATTTTTATTATATTATACACAAATTTAATACATATCCATGACCCAGGAACTTTGAAAACTTTTTGTTCCATCGGCGGGATTCGAACCCGCGACCTTTTGCTTGAGCACCAACGTTCTCAACCACTGCGCTACGGAGGTCGTCAAATTGAAAGAGTCGTAAAATGTATTATTATTTATTGTGTTGTTAGATAGATACATACATCTAGAACTAGAACCTCGATAAAGGCGGGTTTTTTAGGTAAAGGTGGAACCTTTACGTAGGACTTAGTATTAGATGTCCTAAAGACTAAAGAATAAAGAAAAAGTAGGCCGTGTGTGGCCACCCTTATAAGTAGAAAATTTAAATATCCCCCGGCACTAATTCATAAACATTTCACAGCTTTCGTCTTAATGCTTCGACCTCAATCCTTTTTTCGATTATTGTTTTGTTATAACCATTACACGGAGCTAGTTACACTGAATATGAATAATAATGAGAGACATTAGTAACTGTCGACGGCTTGGACAGTTTTTGAGTTAACATCTTGTAATCCTCTTATGCCTTAGGCCCTATTCACATCTCAACGTCACGACGTCGACGAAGCGTTACGTATCGTGTACTAACCACACGCGGCAATTTCGCCGTGAATAAGTTTTAAATTGCTTTCTAATAACAAAATCGGGGGATTCGGTACAGAACCATAGTGAGTAATCCACCCAAAAAACCCTGGTTTTCTAATGTGAAAATTAAAAAAAGAGATTTATCAGTTTGTTTTCGACTACGTTCTAATCGTCCCTTTAAATAATTTCCTTTTTCTGATAGGTAAAAATGACAGCCCTAATTGTACAGTATGTGATCGATAGAAAGATTTATATAATTTAATAGAAACTAATCTCTCAGAAATGAATTTATGTTGAATACCAAATGCAGTAGAATGGACTTTTATTTCTTTGTACACAACATTGCTAGTTCTGATTTCAAGACAGAATACAGTTATAGACAGATTAGCTTTATTATACATTCGGTACGTCTAAGAAATGTAGACAATGTTGACTAATGTGTAATGTTGTTGATAAGGCTGGCTTAATCTTTATGATACAAAATCGGGGGATACAGTGTAGCTGGTACAAATCTATCATCCCCATCCAAATTTTAATTACAACATGGATAATAATGAAAGAATCAGTTATCTGGTCTGGTTAAAAATTTGGGGGTAGCATACATTTTTAAATCTGGTTTATAGTTTTTAACCCACGACGCAAAAACGACGGAGTGTTACAAGTTTGACGTGTCTGTGTAAATGTGTATGCGTTTGACTGTGAGATCGTAGCTCCCAAACGGATGATCTGATTTTAAAGGAAATCGGTTCAGGTCTTCAATGTCATCAGGTCGATTGTTAGGTGTGATAGGAATGTTACAGTTTTATATATATTTTTTTTAGTTTTACAATAACGACGTCGTGACGTGTAAATGTGGACACTCAGACTGGCCCAGAGCTATATTGAGACGAAGCATGACTTATGTTTATTCAAATCTTCCATAATACACGGCAAGTATTGTAAGTTATTCTTTCCAAAATGATCTATGTTAATACGAGTGAACAATGAAGAGTTTAAAAAGTTTCAAAGCGACCAATGTGAAATACATATTTTAAAATAAATAAATAATAGGACTTCTCGCTCCCCTTATTGCGATTTCTGTATATTATGAACGCACTTATAAATACGTTATTTCTCTATAACTCCATTGGGTATACAAATTGTTTTGAGATTTAATTGAAAGATTTTAACGACTTCTTTGAAAAGATTCGCTCTATAGAAAATCATGCAGGGCACTTTACGCGATAAAAAGTATAATATAGCCTATGTCCTTCCAGTAGACTGCCTAAATTGTCCAGTTCCATCGTCATCGTGTGCGAGCATAATTTGCCATTAAATTTGTCGAATCATTTTGTTTAGACTCATTTAAATCTGAACGCAACAATGGAAGCTGGATTCGCCTGATTGACAGGACAGGCGTCGTTTCGGCTAATCTATAGTGTCACTGGGAGGAGATTAAGGACCGTGGCGACCAGTCTACCATGACCTGCCTCGCCCCCCGCATCCTCAGCAATACCCGAGGAAACCCGACCAGATCATAGTACCAGAGGGGTCTCGTCTCTGGTCGAGGCACAGCTGTGTGTGACGTCATGTGCGAGCGTGGATTTCGTTACGGATCTGGGTAGCTAAGGGCTCGGCTCGTGAGATTTTCGACAATTTTTCCCTCCAGTTATGTCGGAAATTAACGCAGCTGGCGCCTAAGTAACGTCTTTTGTTTCCTTTTAAATTTGCATTATGTGGGTACAATATTTTAAATTGCGTTATATACAAAAATGAATTGCTACTCGTTAGTCTCGCTAAAACTTGAAGACGGCTGAACCGATACCACTATTTTGGTCTTGAAATATTCGTGGAAGTCCAGGAAGGTTTAAACTGCGTGAAAACATGCTGTTTGTATGCTCAACCACAAAGTAGGTAATAAGCTCCACGAAGTGGGCACGGGTCAGCTTACTAGCTGACCCGTGCCCACTTCGTGGAGCGTTTAGTTGAGTAGCGTTTTATTAATAAGGTGAACCCATAAGGGTAATGATTTTGGCAGTTTATATCACAGTTTATATCATGCATGTGTTTATTCCACCTAAACGACTGATCCGATTTAAATTTTTAGTAGTAGCGAGCTTTTTATTAAAAAAAAAGTTTACCTACTATATTTAATCTTGATGGTCTTCATTTCGGTAATACCTTACAATACTTTTATTTGTCATAGACGCAGTGCCAATCATTTACATATTAAAACAAACTGGTTCATGAATCACTAAAACCATATTTAGCATTATCTACTTTATATAGGCAACTAAACTTTATAGATCAATATATAAAATTATTTAAAACTAGCTGTGCCCGCGACTTCGTTCGCGTGGTGTTTGTTTGACTTAAACCGTTTATGCAGCGCATGCAACGAAAGTCCCCAAATGTAAATTGTTTGTTTGTTTAAACGCACTAATGTCCCGTATATGATGCCCAACGCCGCGACGACCGACGCCGCGACGCCCGACGCCGCAACGCCCAACGTCGTGGAGTCGACGCCCGACGCCGCGACGCCCGACGCCGGGACGCCCGACGCGCGACGCCCGACGGCGTAACGCCCGACGCCGCGACGCCCGACGGCGTAACGCCCGACGGCGCGACGCCCAACGTCACGACGCCGACGCCTGACGCCGCGACGCCCAACGTCGCGACGCCGACGCCCAACGCCGCGACGCCGACGCCCAACGCCGCGACGCCCAACGTTGCGACGCCGACGCCCGACGTCGCGACGCTGAAGGACGCCGCGTTGCCCAACGTCGCGACGCCGACGCCCGATGCCCGACGCCGCGACGCACGACGCCGCGACGCACGACGCCGCGACGCCCGACGCCGCGACGCCGACGCCCGACGTCGCGACGCCCGCCGTCGCGACGCCAACGCCCGACGCCGCGACACCCGACGCCCGATGCCCGACGCCGTGACGCCCGACGCCGCGACGCTGACGCCCGACGCCGTGACGCCCAACGTCGCGGCGCCCAACGTATATCTTCAAAGACTAAGTAGTAGTGGTATAACATTAATATTTAAAATCGATTCATAAACGACGAAGATATCCACAAACAAATATAAAAAAAACATAATATATTTACGTATTGAGAAACCACCTCCTATTTTGGAAGTCGGTAAAAAATATTATGTTGATTATTTCATGTTACAATCTACCTTTGTGTCAAGTTTCATTTAAGTACGTTGAGTAGTTTGGCTGAAATACCGTCAAATAGGTAGTTACAATTTTTTGAAGATCCCACGGGAACCCTTTCGTTTTTCGGGATAATAATTTCCAATATTGCTCTTCAGGTCATAAGCTACCTGCCTGCCAAATTTTAATTTAAATACGTTGAGTAGTTTGGCTGAAATACCGTCAAATAGATAGCTACAATTTTTTTAAGATCCCCCGGGAACCCTTTAGTTTTTCGGGATAATAATTTCCAATAATGCTCTTCAGGTCATAAGCTACCTGCCTGCCAAATTTCATTTAAATACGTTAAGTGGTTTGGCTGAAATACTGTCAAATAGATAGCTACAATTTTTTGAAGATCCCACGGGAACCCTTTCGTTTTTCGGGATATTATTTTCCTATAATGCTCTTCAGGTCATAAGCTACCTGCCTGCCAAATTTCATTTAAATACGTTAAGTAGTTTGGCTGAAATACTGTCAAATAGATAGCTACAATTTTTTTTAAGATCCCCCGGGAACCCTTTCGTTTTTCGGGATAATAATTTCCAATAATGCTCTTCAGGTCATAAGCTACCTGCCTGCCAAATTTTAATTTAAATACGTTGAGTAGTTTGGCTGAAATACCGTCAAATAGATAGCTACAATTTTTTTAAGATCCCCCGGGAACCCTTTCGTTTTTCGGGAAAATAATTTCCAATAATGCTCTTCAGGTCATAAGCTACCTGCCTGCCAAATTTCATTTAAATACGTTAAGTAGTTTGGCTGAAATACTGTCAAATAGATAGCTACAATTTTTTGAAGATCCCACGGGAACCCTTTCGTTTTTCGGAATAATAATTTCCAATAATGCTCTTCAGGTCATAAGCTACCTGCCTGCCAAATTTCATTTCATTCTATACAGTGGTCTTAGCGTGATGCGACGACAAACATTCCCATATGGACAGACAGACAGACAGACAGACAGATAGACAGACACACAGACAGACAGACAGACAGACATTTTTTTCAAAAATGTTATTTTTAGGTTCTGTGGCTCTTATAGACCCCCTTTTTTTGATTTTCACTTAAATATTCTTAATGTACAGACATGACCCCTCTACAGATTTATTATATGTATAGATAATGCCGCAATTATGTGCGCCCAAAAGGATATCCTGAGGGAATTAATAGCTATAAAAAGTAGTAAATATATCCTTCCTCATGATATAATCTACAGAGTTAACAGATATATTACATCTCTGACAAAATTCATTAAAATCGGTTTGTAGTTTCCATGCCAAACAAACATTTCCTCACTTGTAAGATTAAGGGCGTGTTTCACCAAGCAATGTTAAAGTTAACGCCATGTTAAATATCATGTTATCCCTCTCGTATTTCCTGGCAATGAATGAGATGGCATGGTATTTTAACATGGCGTTACTACTCAACTGAACGATGACTAAAGAACTGAAACAACAAAAATAAAATAAAAAAGAAGCTTGAAAAAGCCACCATTATCAGATTATTATTCAAAATAATTTCAGATTTCACTCAGTTAATTACCTAGTTCAAATATAAAACATTTTCATGTTCGTCAGTTATTAATACATTCGGAAACGTTCAAGGCAATCAAAGTGAAAGATATGTGTGTCTTGAGTAAACAACCTCTTAAATTAATCTTCTACGAGTGATTGAGTTTGATGTGAGTTTTTATGGGACTTGTCAGAACATTCTGCTGAGTAAACAGGGAAGAGAGAAAAAAAAATGTTTTTATCTACACTAATATTATAAAGAGGAAAGATTTGTATTTTTGTATGTAACGACTTAACGACTAAAGTAGTGGACCGATTTCAATAATTCTTTTTTCATTAGAAAGCTACATTATCACTGAGTAACATAGGCTATGTAAAAATCAATAGCTGTTCGTTAGTCTCGCTAAAACTCAAGATTAGCTGAACTGATTCGGCTATTTTTGGTCTTGAAATATTCGTGGAAGTCCCGGGAAGGTTTACACGGTTTCCATGCTCAACGAAGTGGGCACGGGTCAGCTGGTAAAATATATTTAGATAAATCTTCGTTAGCTCCTTAATTTTTTTTCTGATAATATATTATGGCTTGTTATATTACTCTGTTGTTCCTCCATCGGGATTCGAACCCTCAACCTTTGGAGCACCACGCACTCCACTGAGCCGCAGTCGTCAATGTATGACATATCAATTTCTTTAAGTAACAGATGATGTCCCAGATAGGGTTTAAGGTACCACTAAATGACGCATCAATCAGTCTTCAGTTGAAATTGATACCGGTACCTTCGCATCCCTTTTCCATTTATCACGCTGCCCTTTACCCTTAAGGTTCAGTTTTGATCATATTAAGCAACCTTTGCACGGTCGTGGATTAGACGGTCAACCACGGCGTTCGTCAAAAAACAGCTTGACAAAAATTATATTTAGCAAATTGGGTCATTGTTATATAGTTACAAGGTGTAAAAAGAGCAGTCACTATGACTTTGAGATACGATTATACTACCTTTCCGTATTTTAGAAAGTTATAGTGACTGCTCTTTTTACACCCGTTATATTATAATATAAAATGTTTTAATTACACAGGATTTAGAAAATTCACTCATGATAAATGATAATATTATGACAATTGTGAACATCTAATAATACATAGACTGAAACGATTAACTTTTCCTCTGTATTATTAAATATAAAAGAAAACCAAAGTCGCATTCTGTATACAATTCAGTTGTAATTACAATATTATACAAAATATAATATAATTACATTTTCAGTAGACTATAGTCGCAGCATAATTACACAATAATTCAATTTCATCTAGGAAACTGACAAGTCACTGTAATAAAACAGTAATTACATTACAAAAATAAAGTTAATTCGTTCGCATCAGAAAATAAACTCGTGAGGTCAACGCCCCGAGTTTCACAACGCCAGCGCTAGATGGCGTCAGTATGCGCCGACGCATCGTGACGAATCGGACCCATTCACTCGAGCTCGCATCATTTACAATCCCCCGTGATCGATTCATTTTTTTACAACCGAACATAATCGCCTTATATTGCCTCCAAATATTTTGTAATTTGAAACATACTCGGTCATAACAGTTTCTTGTTGTTGATTCGTTAGTTTATAATTATTTATACCGTACACTAAAGGCTGTATTTAATTTTATGGCCGAAATAAATGCATGCCCTTGCAATGATATTTATTATAATATAATTTTTAAGGTCGTTTCAGCTCTAACAATAATACCCTACAGTTTCAATCTCATGTAACCGCCAAATGGAATTCTCATAAACGTCACAAAAACGTAAAACATGTGGTTAGTCACGAATTTGAGTCAGTTTAGTCCATTTATACTTGAAAGTTTAGCTCACTACGCGAATTGAGATTCTGATTGAAGGTTTCAATAACAGACAATAATATTAGAAAGACAGGCTATAATATTTATGAGTGATAATACTTTAGGCTGTACATGGGTCCCGTGTACAGAGATTACTGAGAAAGTACCAGCGCTGAAACTGGTACTTTTTTTATTATTGTATGGGAAAATATATGATGTTGGGGCATTTCTCATATATATAAACATGAAAGTGAAAAGTAAGTCTTTCAGCGTTTGTACTTTCACAGTATACTCAACATACACACATAACATTGTTATTAATATGACTTTTTAGAATCATTATCATTATTATAAAGACAGATAAGAAGAACGGCAACACTTTCGTCCTGTCCGTTTCAACACAGTCTTGTTCAAATTGAGCGTCGAACAATGCCGTTACGAAACAGGAAAAAATATATTCCAAGCATAAGGTAAACATACCAATACCACACGACCCAATATGCATCGAATTCATGAATGCCATATGAGGTGTCGGCACTATTTTTCAATTTTCCGGAACAATAGCTACGGGATGGATAACAGTCATTATCATATGTTGAGGGACCGTATTGATTGATGACGGAGCTTAGGAGGGATTTACATTGTTAGCCGATTTTAATTTAATTTACTTTATTTATATATTTTATCTAATCTATCTATATACCAGTCTATTTAAAATGTTATTGTGTTTAAAATGTGTGTGCTCATCTTCTTTGTTACTTGTTTTTAAATGTAACGTGGTGTAATGAATAAATGTATATTATTATTATTTTATTTTATCTTATAATCTTCTCGCTAAAACTCGAGAACGGCTGAACCCATTCGGCTATTTTAAGTCTTGAAATATTTGTAAGTCCAGGGAAGGTTTGTGTGTCATCAACACATTCGTGCCAAAACAAGTTAAGCAATACAGACTTGCAAATTATAATTAAAGGATTAAAAAGATAATTAATTGCATAATAATCAGCTGCTTAAACCACAAACAACAACGTTAGACGAAAGCGGTTAAGTTAAACATCCGAAGTAAAACATCGAACAACCTAATTTGTAGATTTTAGACTGTCTAAATTACGTCATCACAAACTTTTGAGTTTCGCACACGAAGGTGAAACTAAATCTTGCGATATCATAAGAGTTGCGTACATTTAATTATGTGCATTAATTAATGTTAATATCTATACTAATATTATATAGCTTGAAGAGTTTGTTTGATTGTTTAAACGAGCTAATCTTAGTAACTACTAGTGCGATTTCAAAAAATCTTTTTTCGTTTGATAGTCCATTTATGGAGGAAGGCTTTGGGCTATATATAACATTACGCTGCGACCAATAGGAGCGAAGTATCAATGAGAAATGTTGAAAAAACGGGGAAAATTATACACATTTGGGGACTTTCGTTGCCTGTGCTGCATAAATGGTTTAAGTCACAGAACAGATAAAAGAGGCACTTATTTATCTGTTCTGTGGTTTAAGTCACTCAAAAACCAAGCGAACGAAGTTGCGGGCGCAGCTAGTTATTATATAATATAACTCATTGAATGCACTGTTGGTTCTTGATGGAAATTCATGTTCACAATAACAACACACAATTGTTTAAAATATTAACATTTTTCCACTTTATTACTTTTTTAATAGTTTTTACCAAATAACACGACCGGTTTCGATTAAATCGTACTGTGTTATTTTTGTATATATAATAAATATGTACTAATAACACAGTACGATTTAACAGATGGGCGTTTCTCTGCTATTTGGAAATTCATCCATACAAGACTGTCCTAAGCAAATTTTTATTAAATGTTGAGAATATGAGTTGATAAAATGAAGGATATTTATAAATGAAATATATATCTTCAAAAAGCTTACACATTTTCATCTCAGTTTTTGAGTTATTGAAGATTTTATGAAAAATCGTGACAGGGGACTGTTGTAATCAACCAGGGGAATGTTTTTAAGAACAAAAACAGATATTTTTGTTTATTATAGTAATCAAAGTCTTTATTTTTAATGTCTTCCTTAAATTAGGTATTTTTCAGATTATTTCAAAAACATTAAAACAAATTTTACTTATTATAATCACTTTTCTTAAGACTAATAACATTGTGTTAAACCTAATAAAATCAGCTTCTTAGTTTAACTGTATTTTGAGGCTCTAATTGACACTAAAATCAGTATTTATTATTATAAAACAAAATATAAACAAAGGAACATTATACTTCTGGTAAATAATTATCACAACCAATATTTTAGTTTGACATAATACTTGGAATCATTTATACTTTTGAAGTAACAAAAATAATTTTTTACACATTAATTCTACAACATCTTACAAAAAAATAATCAGTCCATAACATTGCACGTCAAGAAAATATCCTTAAATTAACTTATGTCTCAAAGACTAATACAGGTATTGAAAAATAATAAAATAATCTTCTCCCTTTTTGGAGTTAGATTTGGATCTGGTAACTTATCTAATATTTGATTAAAATTGATATCAGAAACATGATCGACGTCCATTCTAAACTTGTGGCGTTCATCATCACAAATTTTCATAAAGGTTACCTTCTTCATTATTTACTTGATTAACAACAACAGCATAAAGATATTCCGTGTTTCTGACGTTAAACTTGACTCAAACGAAATCACCACTGTTGTATTGCTGTTGACTGATTGTACTAGGCCCTGCAGTATTATGAAAATCTGTAGTGAAATTGTCACACAGTTCTGAAAGTTCGGTTTCTGTAATAATGTTAGTATCCGGCGAGATCTGGGATAGCCTGGTATCGTATTCGGATTCTGAGTCTGTGTAAACGTCCTCGACGTGAAGTTTTGTCAGAGAGTAGTTCATAACCCCTATCATTGAAACTTTTGAAACTTGGCGTTTTTCTGAATGTCGTTAGTCATATTAATGATTGCATTATCGTCAATCGTAAACATTGTAATTGCAGGACATCTTTCTTGCACAGAATCAACAAAAGATTCCAAACTGTCATTGTAACCTCCTCTAGCAACAATGGTATCTGCAGTTCTGTTACATGTAGCGCCAACACCATCTGCAGCAATCTTACCATGGCCACACTCTGAAAAGTTCCAAGAAAACTTTTGTATATTTGGAACCTCTTGACGAAGCCTTGAAGCCAATATATAAAACATAGTCTTGTTCCGATACTATTTGTGTGTTTCTTTTTCGGTGGCATTTTGCGATACTACCTACGAATAAGACAATACTGTTAATTTTTACCTATTGTCATAAATGTGTTGTCTGACATCTCAGACTTGATAAAACCAAGACGCAGACTAAGCAGACGAGAGCGCGCCACACATTACGTCTTTTCTACCTGGTTCGCGCCTTAGTAAACAGTACCCTGTGATAGGAACAGTCCCCTGTGCTATGAAATGACAGGGGACTGTTAACCAGGGGACTGTCATTTTCACATAAAAGCTTTATGAAACAAATTCAGTTAAAAATATCAAATTAACGAAACGGATGTGGGTACATACTAGTTAGTTAAATATTTTACACAAATTATCGTTATTAAAACTCTTAAAATAGTTTAAAAAAGGCTTACCAGTGGACTGTTCGCGCTAACAATCGAGAAGCGTGGTCACCCAAAGACGCCAATGTAGCACTAAAGAAAATCTCGGCTGCTCGCTTGACTCCACTACATAACGAACTTCACGCCAATTGCTTTCCATTTCACTGTCTGAATATTTCGCGCCAATAACAAATTTTACTTCAGCGCGGTTTTCACGTTTAAACAGGGGACTGTTTTAATAATTTGAGGACAGCATTCACAAATGGGTATTTTGATAATTTTTTTATTGTAAAAATAGAATTCTGATGTGTATAGATGCTTACTCTTTTCTTTTATGTATTCAGATATTTTTTATTAAGTTATCAATGGCAAAAAAATAAATATTGGTAACAAGATTAGTAATACTGGAAAAGGGACATACCAGGGGACTGTGTTTTGAGGTGTTCGAAGAAAGTTTATTCAAATATTAAATGATTAAACTGCTAAATAAGGTGTGGCGTGCCAAGAATATATAATACTATGTCATTATAAAAGCGAAAAACTGAGATATATTAAGATTTATTACACAAAATTTGTTTGGGACAGTGATTTTCCATTTAGTAGAGAAATGCCCAGATATAGTTAATAGCAACAAGTATTCTTGTCAAAATAGTTGCAGCTGAAACTTGTATAAAAATTCTTATTATCTGACTTCAGCAAAACCAAAAGAGTAATGATTTTGGCAGTAAGGTGCAGTAAGGTGTTTTGCTGAAGTCAGATAATAAGAATAAAACACTTATCAGAGACACAAAATTTGTTAGTGCGTTTGTCACTGTAAGTGTAAATACAGCCTTCTCTTTTATTAATACGAAGAACGAGACAGATAACATGACATTTAAGGCGTTAGTGAAATTGGCATTAAAGATTTAAGAAATGTCATCTTCATTAGCGTCTCCCACGTAATCGACATTATTAGGGATGATGGATGGGACCCAAATCCTGCAGGACAAAAAGGACAAGCAGCCATATATATAGTACGTCCCGTTTAAATTTAGCCCAAACGTAAACAAACCCGTCTACGACACAACCATAGATTATTCAGTGATGCGAATACAATACAATGATTATAGTTCGCGACTATGAATCCATAGACTATATAATATATATATATATACTCTACAGTCGGCAGTGTCAAAATGGCGTATTTTAACTGTGAAAGTTTTTCATTTGATTTTCAATTATAATTATTGTTTAATTGTTATAAAATGTATTGTTTTTAATAAAGTGACGATGTGTTCGCAATGAGTGAACATGTAAAAGTTTCGATGTTTTTAGTTTGTCCACGTTAAGGTTAAATTTAAAACGGCCGTACTATAATTACTGGTAATAGAAGCGAGCACTGCATTAACTATTTTGTTCATCAAGCCAGTGTTTACAATACCTACGCTAGCGATTAGCACAAATACTATTATTGCAACAGCGAGCTAATGCTAACGTGCCTATAGATGTAATAGATAAAACATAATCATCAGGGTTGTTACCACTATGGAAATGCTTTTTTATTAAACCAGGAAACATGTTAAACGCTATTATCACTTGCCAAGTGCCAAAACAATATGGGATTTAACTGCTTCGCTAAGTGACATTTGATTTCGCGTGTCATTTAGCGAAGCTTATGTCAAATCCTTATGTTTTCAAACTTCGTTAGTGAATAATGACGGCATCTTGAATTAGGGTACTTAAAATCCCCAAAACGGTGAAAAATACACGAGTGATTTTAAGCCAGTTTTTAAACCGAAATATGATAAGTCTGTTCATGCTGCCGCCCTTATCATAAATGCAATCGATATTTTTGGCGAAAATGAGTTAATAGTACTTATATATATATATATATAATATTCCGAATCACCGCAACGAGATCAATCACTCAATTTTTAATGGCTGTTATACTTTTCGTTATTTTTGGTAATCATATACAAAATAATATGTGGATCCATTCCAAACTAGTCATAACCATCGTAAAAATATCATACATTAAGTAAATATGTACTTATAATATCGCACATGCAAAGTCCACATTGAAAGTTACTAAACAAAACAAAAATATTTGGAATATTCCTAATAGTTTCATAGAGACAACAAAATATAGAAAAAAACTTCGATCGCGATTTAGTAGTAACCTCCAAGAAAGTGCGTTTATGATAAGGACGGGCTCACCCAGGCCTAAACTGCCTACTTAGAAGCTTGACTGTTAGTCACAAATCAATGCCTTTACCTTACTAGCAGTTGCCTGCAGTTACTAACATTCCACTACAAAATATGTTTCGTACAAGCAGTTCAATAAAATCAGTTACTGACTCGTGCGATGACCTGGTTTCAGATTGGATCTATTAGGACGGACAAATTTCATAATTTTCTGCACCACTTCGCTAATTCATGCATCACTTAAATTTTAGATGATGCTATCTGACGTTTCTGCTTGAACGGTTCAAACTGATCTCATAACTAATTAATTACGAGCATGTGTGGATGAACACAGTACGGGAGCATGTAACCGCAGTTGCGGTATCTTACGCACACAATATGCCTTAAATATGTATTCGAGCCTTTACCTGACGTATTACAAGTTATCATATTTTGGTGAAGATTTCTTTAGCTAATATTAAGAGAAGTTATGATTGAAAATAATTTCTGCAGAACAATATTAAAATCATCATACACAGATACGGTATTGTAATGTGGCAATACAAGTGGAAGCCCCAAAGATCTCCGACCGAGAGAGTTGGTATACTCGGTCAGACTTAAACCCACTGTAGTAGTTTTATGATGAATGATAATACTTTAAGGTGTGTATGGGTCCCGTATATAGAGTTTACTGTGAAAGTATACGACTAAGGATACAAAGCAGCTAACGAAACACAGTACATTTTCAGAGTAAAAATTTCTTAATCCAGAGTTAACCAATTCCTCCAAATCGGTACTGCAGTTCTTGCTTACAGGACTTGTTTATTACAAACTCTCATAATAGTAGTAGGATGCCCTCAATTTCTGAAGACGCATCCACCTATGCACACCAATTAGTCCCCACGATGTTTATACGACTTGGGATGCAAAGTGTACAATTATTGTCGGTCACCCATTGTACTGGAATGACGCGATGGGTCATAATTACAGGCCAAATAGTACGATTATGTTCCAGCCAATTTGGGATTGTTTTTGATGACAATTCTGGGAACTTGCCTGTGCGTGGGACACCAGATATATGACCCTCTTCCTCTTCGCTCTCGACCCGGAGGTCCTGGGTTGGATTCCCGCGTTGGAACAACAAAAATGTTGTTTTCAAGTTTGGTTAGAACAATGCAGGCTGATCACCTGCTTGTATGACAAGAAAGATGATCAACGCGTCGGATGGGCATGTAAAAAGTCGGTCCTGCGCCTGTTCGTGTCGGTTTACCGTCCCACTGGGTTATGAGAGTAAAAGGAAAAGAGAGTGTCTTTGTGTGTTGCGCACACACTTGGGCACTATAAAATAACTCCTGCGTAGCTGGCCTGGTTACAATGAAATCGGCTACCGACACTGAAATCGGTGAGGGAGCTATTGTATGACCTCATATTAACCATGAACTCAATACCATAGCTTCTATCGACAAGTCTATTCCTCCATAGTTAATAGGGTCATGGTTAGGAGAACACTTTTAATGGCAGGTTTGCGCAGCTCAAAACCTGTCATTTATATGTTCTACTTGACTTGTTCACGCAAAATACTGTGGGAACGGTCCTGACCATAAAGGATCCTATGTTTATCCTCGTGGTCTAATAAATCCTAAATATGTTGAAATTAATCTAAATCCAGTAGTTTTAGTACGATATCAATATTTTGAAGAATAATATGAGTATTAACGTGGGAATTTGACAACAATGATTTTTTTGTAAACACTTAATTATTATGTAAATGTTATGATTTAAAATTTAAGTTTTTAGGTAGAGCGCACACTTAAGCTAGCTAAAACTGACTATTGTATTACAAAACATATTTCTCTAATGTCTAGAAGACACAAATAAAAAACTGTGCATTATCTAAATTTAATTAATTAATATGATTTGATATCATATTGTATACCAAAAGTGGTCTCTAATGACCATTGACGTTTGAGCGACCCTAATAAATTATAAAAAAAAATCGCCCGACATACATAACTGACCTAAAACTGTGTATTCAATATTAAGACAATCTTCTATTTGAAAGTAGGTACTTGGATAAAGACTGCAGAATCCAAGTGAGCGTTCGCCCTTCAACAACGATATAAAACATCTCGAAAATTCTAGTCATTATCTCTACGATTATTAAAATTGTATTGTTTGTAATACCCCAAACTTAGTGACTAATGAGATTTTTTTTCTCTGTATCAGGGACAACGAACAGTGTTCACAATGAACCTTAAAAACTGGCCAAGTGCGAGTAGACATCACGCACGAAGGGTAAAACGTTAAAATCATGTTTGTTGTATTATGTAGCCCGCCTTTTATACTACCCGTATAGTACTACCCTTTTATATACCCTACCCCTAATAACTAGTGATTACAAATTACTAATTGTATTATTTTATAACGCCTGTGTGGTCAGTGGTTCAGACGCTTCTTCGGAGGTTTCTCGCTCAGGAACAACAATAAAAATGTTGTTTCCAAGTTTGGTTAGGAGTTAGGACAATGCAGGCTGATAACCTAATTGTCTGATAAGAAAGGTGGGCATGCGTCGGGTGGGCATGTAAAATTTGGTCGGTCTGTTCTCTCGCCAGTCATGTCGGTTCACCGTCCCACTGGGTTATGACAGTAAAAGGAAGAGAGAGTGTCCTTGTGTATTGCGCACACACTTGGGCATTATAAAATGACTCCTGCGTAGCTGTCCTGGTTTCAACGAAATCGGCTACCCACACCGAAATCGGTGAGGGGAGCCACTATTGTATAATTTATACTGTAACACCATTATCCACAGATTAAAGTCAAAATGTCCCTGGTATTGTGTATGTGTGAAGGTATGTTTGTGTCAGGGATGTTAGGGAGCTCCGTAACCGTAACCGAAACTATCGGATATCCGGTATTCAAAAATATCCACAACCGTAACCGAATCCGAAATTAAAGTGTTGCTATTGTAAAAATGTAATATCCGTAACCGACATTATCTGAAACAAACGGATAATCCGATATTATTTGATATCCGTATCCGTATCCGAAATTTCATATCCATTTCATCCCTGGTGAGCGCCCAAGCATTGGGATGAGATGGTGAAACAAGACAAGCGAACAGCAATACCTCAAAACAATCAGTAAACAAAATTTACATCACCATAACCGGTAGTAACGCAACTTAAAGTCGTAACGAATGCAGGACACGACATCGTCTTCCCGACTCGTTTTGGGCGTGCACAGAGTATTTATAATCGAAACCCATTGGAGTTACACAACATGTATTGTACAAGTGTTCTGTAAATCAAGGGTCGAAGACGTGTGCGGTAACAATCTGGAATCATAGACAAAGTGACAAAATGCTAACGAAATTATAAAACGTAACATAATAATTTAATACAATATGAGCATATTAGCAAAATTCTGATTTCGAGAAAATTGTGTTCAAACTGTTACTTAATTATTTTAGAATAGGTCGTAACGTATTAGGTATATTAATCTGAAGATTCGTCTCTACAATCAATGTACCTAATACGTTACTACATATTATTATCCTAAAATGTTTAAGTGACTGTTTAAACACAATTTTCTGGGTAAAATATTTTTGCGACATGTATAATTGTATATATATATAATCACTTTTATCCATTCATGTCTTTAATTGTAATTGTATGTCAATTAGCGAAGCTTATGTCAAATCCTGTAAGTACATTTTATTTTCGAACTTCGTAAGTGATAATTGCGATGGTATCATGAATCAGGGCCCCGGCCATTTAGCCAAGATAACATGCTAATTACGAAGACGAAGTTGGAAATCAAAATTGTAAGGCAACGATCGTTATTGTAGATATTAACGATGTCATGTTGGATAAAACGTCTCATCGTTAATTATCTATTGTCTCAGTCTCTTAACGCTTTTTATTTTAATTTTAATATAAAGTTACGTTAGACAGATGTTATTGATGCCGGTTATGTCTATGAAACACGTATAGTAAGTTATTCCGAGATACTTCGTTTTTCGAAAATGTTGTTAAAATAAAGTTTGACCTTATTTATTCCTGGTTAGTAGCAAATAAGGAAATCAAGTTTGTAACAAAAGTTCTTACCTACTTAAGGCATACGAACTTTAGAAACATACTCTCCAACAAATAACCGACTGTCGTATATTTAACTGTCGTTACACTTTGACATTTTGTAGTAAAATAAAAAAGGCACGGATGTTATTCAAAAAACGAATACCTTGTACGTTGTTAAAAAACAACACCCTCGATACCGAATGTCATAAGAATAGAAAATGTAAATTATGGGAGTGAATGGAAAGGGGCGGAACCGAGTGAAGATAGTCAACATTATACGTACGCGGTACGGGTGGTCCCGGAGATCCGTTCACGAATAAACAAAAATGCGTCTAAAATAATCATTAGTATAGTAGGACGAAACATAGAGTTAAAAAAATGCAGAAGTAGAAGATTGGCACATTTAATAATTATAGTAGGACGAAGCAAAGAGTTTTAAGAACGCAGGAGTATGAGATTGGCGCAGTTTATTATAGGAGAACGAAGCTAAGAGTTCTAAGAACGCAGAAGTATGAGATTGGCACAGTTTTATAAAGTGGGACGAAGCAAAGAGTTTTAAGAACGCAGGAGTTTGAGATTGGCACAGTTAATTATAGTAGGACGAAGCAAAGAGTATTAAGAACGCAGAAGTGCAAGATTAGCACAGTTAAATATAGTAGGATGAAGCAAAGAGTTTTAAATGGGAACGAATTAGAATGAAATTTGGCACAGTTAATGAAGAGGGAGACGACAGAATTACAAAAAATCGCGAATAATGCTTAGGAATACATATAATTCATACAAATGACAAAAACACATATTTCTAACTGTTACATTTACAGATACAATTTTATTACACACGGAAGTTTGTCAATCTGTCACATCATAATATATTAGGTTTATTAATATGATAATTGTAATATTGTTTAATAATTTAATATGTATTTTTTTAAAATATATCAGTAACCAATGTCATTGATTGAGTACCAAAATACCAGCCCTGGTTTAGTTTGGGCTCCACGTATAGTAATTTCTGGGAATAATAAATAAATTAATCAGGGAAAATACAGAACCACGTTTTGGGAAGCAACATATACTTGCCTTCTCTGTTTGCATTCGTTAGGTGTGACTATTTGACTCTTTATTGGCTATCGACCCCAACAAAAACATCAATGGACATTTTTGACCCGGCTCGGGTGTATTTGTGGACCACTTAGTGTGTTTATACAATACGATATCGGAGATCAACGTTTTTTCATATCACCCTCGAATTAAAATTGATAAGACACGTCTTTTGAGTCCTAAACAAAGTTTACATAACTATTTACTTGTATTACAATTGCGTTCAGTTCAAAGTAAAATATCGACCATAAAATTTGTACGAGTAATAACTGTGTAAATAAACGCATTTTGTTAAATAAAATTCAAAACAGGGCCTTGATATTCGTCATGCTTGATTGCACCAAAATTTTCTAAGGAAGTAGTCAAATATCGGAAGTCGTTTAACAAACAGTGTTTTCGTTTTGAAACTAATAAATTTCAACGGCAGATAATATATTTAATTTTATCAACAAAATACCTTTTAGGGATCGCAACCCTCACCGTTTTTGGCTCCCAAAGGTGGGTGCAATTTGACTATTCTTATACTTTAAACAGCTGATTGTGTAGAAGAAAATGAGGGTTGCGACTTAAAGGGTGTTTTGTCGATAAATTTGAATGCTGATGAAATTTCTTAATCTTTAGATGACACTGTAAATATCAATTATATTATTATCCATAACGAATAAGTAATAAGTTCTACAAATAAGGATAACGTGAATTGCATTGTCATATTCAATTTTATTATTGTTATGTTAAATTATTTTGTAGATTTTTTTATTTATTAGAGAATCGTTTTTTCTCTTTATTGGTTTTAGTTTTTTTGTATTACGTAAGAGAGTATTAGTCGTGAATGATTGGTTTATAATCCAAATCCACTGAGTCGCGGACAAAAGCTAACATATTCTAATTTCTAACTCGTTGTTTACCATTTACATTATTCAAATACCTATTTAAGTGTTATTGTTGAACCAAACATGCCATTACAATTAACGGGACACTTAATTGTTACTAATGTCTAAATAATTAATTACTTAAATCCCTACTAAATATTTTATGCGTTACACGGATATGTTTGTTTTACATAAGAATCTCAACTTATCTTCCTTTTTATATACCGACGATTAAATTGTAATTATTTTATGAAAGTAAAATTATAATTATAATATTAAATAATAGAAGGGCTTACTAGAGACATTATTTTCTGTGTGAGTTACGACAGCATATTTAGTTTATTATCGCCAAGATGCATTCGAAACATTTGAAAGATAGAAGATTCGATATAAAGAGGATCTTTTTAAAGACTGTTTTTCAACTGTTCTTGCAATATCTAAAATGGAGCCTTTTATTGAATCTCCCATTCTCAGTATTGTGGGAATTCACATGTTCCTGTCAGCTGTCAAAACATGTTGTAAGTCATTAGTCGTAACATCCTTATCTACAGAACAAATGTTTCCGTTCAGCCGCAGCTACTGAACAGTCTTATAGTCGTAATGTCTTTTATACTTATCGTTCCTCATTTGTTACTCAGACTCACTCATAAGTTATCATTATTGTAACGACTGTGAGATTCTAATTCGTTAGTGATTTTGGATGGCGATTGATTGACAGATTTTTTAAAATTATCGTTAACTATATATTTAATATATATATTTTTTTAATAAAACGTATTCTGACAATAATGAATTACAGGTAACCTACTATGTAATTTAATGGTCAAAATATGTTTAAAGATTAACAGAATCACTAATTAGTAAATTATATTCACACATTGAAGCGTGTTTACGAGTGAAGTGCGTTTTGTTTAATAATAAACATTAAAGCTAATGGTACTCGAGGATTTCTAGTACTTAACACATTTAAATTTCGTAAGCCTGCATACATTTTTCTGCAAATGTAAACATTGGAATGGGAGGTGTATAGTCAGTGAGCAGAAAACCTGCATCACATCTGCAGTTGCGCCAAACACAAGCGTAATTTGTAACTCTAATAAATGTATTTCAGTTACATGTGTGCTTGTGTGATAGAACCTAAATATGTAAATATAGTCTAGGTCTATGGACAGTCAACTATTTGATTTTAATTAATTCATCCCTCGGAGGTAAATAAAGTTAGCTTTCGCAAACATAACAATGTTGGCTTAAATTTAGGTGAAACAATTGATCAAGTAATGATTTTAGAATTATTCAAACATTTTGGTAGTCTGAAATTTGTAAACGCCAATAACCTGAACGAGAAAACGGAAAATATTCGGAAACCGCAACTTACGTTGATCGAAGAAGCAGCGATCCAGACCATTCATAACGTACGTAACCTCATAGTGCACACCACACACAATTTCTTATTCGTCACGTTCACAATCACAGAGGGTCACACTGAAAACAAATCACTCCGTCCGAACTGGATCACTAGACAACGTCAGGGTGGTTGCGGATGCACCGACAGAGGACCGAGGACGTGTAACCGTGTCGACGGTCGGCGCGCGACTGAGTGCGCGCGGCGTTCAAATTCAAAATGGTAGCGGGGCGAGAAGGGATGCGTGCGTTTGGAATCCGCTTCCCACGTGCTCCGCGCCGTCCCTTTCTTACGGGACGGGTTAGCTTTTTAAATGGTCGGCCGTCGCATCAATACGCCGCGGGCGATGTTCTCGGTAACCTTGTTTGTGCGTTGCAGTATTAACAACACTTGCCGCGTTTGTTGTTGTGCGTTTTTATTGCACTCCGCTGCACGTCTGTTTGTGCGCGTTTCGCGCGTATCCGGCAGAGGACGTGCGTTGGAATTCGAAGCGAAGATTAGTCATAATGTATCTTGAACTTTATTGCTTTTTCATTACCCCTTTAATGCCGATTTATGTGAGCTAAAGCACTCGAACCACTTGATTTTATTTTATGTATTTTAACAGAACTTTGTCTGTCCTACTTAATAACTTTGCTTTATATTATGATCTTCATTTGAAGATAATAAAATTAACATTTACAATAATTGACCTAATTATTTTGTACATGAACAATTCCGAGCATGTGCTTTCACACAAAAACATGTAAATTAGCTATTAAACATGCACCCATGATCTAAAAAATGTTCACTTAGCGATAAGGGCCGTTGGAATAGGTTCACATTAGGGAGTGATTAACTTGAGACTACACACGTCGTGCGGCCCAGGGCCCAGGGCTGTCAACCAAACCCTTTCATTCCTAACCCTTTCATTTTATTCGAATTAATGGTTTTCCAATGAAGGTTTGGCGTAATGGCTTAGATATTAATTTATTTGTTTTATAATTATTATAACTATTTTAATATTTTGTAAGTATAAGTATTTTTAGCAGATATTTTCGTTTGTATTTTGTAATTTGATAATGATTTTTTAATCCTTACTTTACTTGTCCCTATTTGTTTTATAACATTTGCGTCGTATTTTGCTTTAATTTTTATAAATTTAGATCCATTTAAACGCAGTTCTATAACTGAAGAGAAACGAAATTTAAAATAAGTTTTGTTTACTTATGTTTAAAAAAAATTTTGGGGTTCGCTTTTATTAGAGATGTGAGTAAATCATAATAATTTAGTAAAACAAAAGCGTTGAATTAATATTACAAGAAGGAAGGTTGATACATGGTTCAAAGTAGATACCTACCTACCTAAGTAAATGCAAAATAAAACCCAATAAGCTACCCGACACTAATAGGAAGATTGTGAAAAAGCTCTAATAATATTCTTACTACCTATATACCTACATATTATAATAATATTCTTACTATATACCTACATAGGTATATAGGTAGTAAGAATATTATTAGAGCTTTTTCACAATCTTCCTATTAGTGTCGGGTAGCTTATTGGGTTTTATTTTGCATTTACTTACGTAGGTAGGTATCTACTTTGAAATATCGATAACGGCTTTTCTTAAAAATCTTTGTACTGTGTAACTTACATAATATTGTTAAAATTACAACTTGTAATATTAATAATTTTATCATGGACCATGATGCACCAAGTTATAACCTCCAAATATTTTAACTGACAGCTTTTAAATGTGACAGTGACAACATACACGTCAAATTATTTAATATTTTAATGTTTATCTAGTAATGCATGTGTACCTAATATCTAGAATTATTTCCATGTCCATAAGGGCAGAAATTGTGAGACAAAATATTAAAAATATATAACAACTATGTAACCAATTTCTTGGAATAAATAAATAAAAAAGATATTCAAGTTGGTATTTAGTCATTGGGAAGAAGTTTGACGATATGGCTATCCAACAAAAAAAGATTTTTTCAAATCGGACAAGTAGTTCCTGAGATTAGCGCGTTTAAACAAACAAACAAACAAACTCTTCCGCTTTATAATATTAGTATAGATTAGTGTAGATTGATAATTATCAGTGTACTACACCTTTTGTAAATCTTATTTTTCAGAGCATCATCCTTTTATGTTAAAAAAATCTGCACTCAAATACCTAATTACAACAACCCTAGCAAGTACAGGACAAAAGACAAAGAGCGAGACAAAAAACTAATGCGTTTCCCGAAACATCTTATCTGTCTGTCAGTCACCGGACAGTTTTAGACTTTTACCGAATGCCAAACATAGAGTGACTCAGGCCGCTGACTCGGACGTAGCGACGAGCGGTGGCGAGAGCGGCGAGCGGTGGCGAGAGCGGCGGCGGACGCGGGCGCGTTATTTACTTGATATAGGAGTGCACGTGATATAGTGGTGACTTAGGTTCAAACCGCATTGCGGACGACAATTTTTCACCTATAATAATATACAAATTTGTGTTATCGAAATATCATGATATCGCTAAACGAGCGTTTTCGTTTATCACGTGTAAGTATTTGTAACCATTTGGATAATACATAATTGTATGTTAGTAGCTTAACAATAAAGATGAATATTATGCTATAATGCTTATAGATGACAAAAATATGCTTTACTCTCAGAATTAGAATGCATTTATTTCCAAGAAAATTGTACAATAAGGTCACACACAATTATTTAGTTTAAATCAATATTTCTGGCTCTAGGGCGTAAAAATATTGTAAAAAGTTGTGCATACTAAATTATTTAATGAATATTAGGTACATATTTCATAATCTTCGCCAGTGTAACTTGAGCAATACAGTCCGTTCAGAGTTATTTTACAGAATTTGTACGAGAGTGATCCTAAAGCCGTTAACATATGGACGCGTAACGTGTCCAAGATAAGTAACTTAACGTACGCCACCGCTCCCGTCCCGCGCCTCTCGCGGCTACATCCAAGGCAGCAGACTTACAGATATGATTTATGAACTGGAAACTGCTATTGACAGCTACATCATCATCATCATGGTTATAGTTAACGTCATAATGTCATTTTACCAAGTATTTGAACACTAGTACAAACAACATATAGCAGATTCGACCAGATGACTGCGACATATCTAACGAGTGTAAGGTATTAGAGCAGCCATTAGCCATTCCTCGGCGAGTGCTAAGAACATTACAAGGCAGTAATCTAATAAATAAACAGTGGGGAGTGGGGAGTGGGGACGTTAAGGGGTTGAGTCTTTATAGTGAGTTTAATTTCGAGTGTTTCGTACCTTCTGCATATTTAAGTCCTCCATACTATAGCCGGGAGGAATTATCGAGTGCAATTTCGTTAAGACTAGGTATGTGGAAGGCCAGAGAAACCAGAATAAATGGAAAACTGGACTAAAAAATAAAATAAATAATAAACTACCATATACTAGTTAGTGATGCGAATACAATACAATTATTATTGTGTGCGACTATGAATCCATAGACTATAAATCTACAGACGACAGTGTCAAAATGGCGCCATTTGATTAATAAATCCACGATACAAAAACGACAGGGTTATAAGTTTGGCGTGTCTGTGTAAATGTGTATGTCTATCTGTATTATTATGTCTGTCTGTATATTTTAATGCGGTTTTTTGTTTGAAAGGTATATTAGTCGAGAGTGTTCTTAGCTATGTTTGGTGGAAATCGGTTCAGGTCTTCAAGGTCATGAGGTGTGAGGTATGATGGGAATGTTACACGCTAGGTCGGGAATTTTTAAATAAAAAAAAAAGTTTAAGTTATTACTGTGATTTGTGAAAGTTTTATGTAAACGAATTGGATAATCAATTATATTTAATACTAGCTTACCCGTGCCCACTTCGTTGAGCATGGAAACCGTGTAAACCTTCCCGGGACTTACACGAATATTTCAAGAGTAAAAATAGCCGAATCAGTTCAGCTGATCTCGAGTTTTAGCCAGACTAAGGATCAGCAATTAATTTTTATATAGCGCATGTTACTCAGAGATAATGTAACTTTCTAATGAAAAAATAATTGTTAAAATCGGTCTAGTACTTTTTGAGTTAAGTCGTTATATACAAAAATACAAATCTTTCCTATTTATAATATAAGTTTAGATTCCTGTGAAAATGGTCGGTGTTTTCGATTAGTTTACGTTTCGAGTTTTTAAAAGGGACATACTATATTAAGTACTATTATGTCGGGGCCTCCGTCGCTACATTAGCATGGGAAATGTACGTTCCATCAATCATTAGGGGTGAAAAGTTTTTGAAGTTTGACATTCCATCCCGTCTTATATCTTACGTATGGATCTTCGGTGGATAATCTGTGGAATTTGTAATAAAACGTTTTTATTACAGAAGTAATGTTTAGTTCCGACCGAAAGTTTGGTTTCGGTTTCGGCCGACTTTTGGATAAAAATCAAGTTTCGGCGGCAGTTTCGGTTTCGGCCAAAATTTTGCCCGAACCGAAACTGATTTCGGAAGTTATCGTGCACGCTCGCCTTACTTCGTTTCTCATGGCAATACATTGATGGACGGCGGCCCTGCAGGTTTACTCCCGACACAATCGAGGATCGAACCAGTTCGATCTCAACGGATTTTGGTATTTTATTTGTTGGATTACTTTGAAACTAACCAGGATAAAGAAAATCGTAACTTTTTATACTCCCGACCATATCAATCGTCTGAGAATCAAAAATCTAAATCGAATCAGTTTGGAGAGTAAGACCCCTGGTCTGAGACATCATCTATGTAACAGTACCCAGTAAAATATCGCTATAAATCTCTCGTGGTATCTGTAGATATCTATGATCAGGTTACATGGAAGATCAGGCTCGCTAGTGATGTTGAGATAAATGATAGCTCTCAGCATCCTACCCTGGATCTTGTAACTGAGTGATAGCTTGACTACATCAGACAACCAGGTGAAGGTTGGATGAGGATTGTCAATAATAATAATAGCTATAAACGCTATAAATTTATGCAGCGCACGCAACGAAAGTTCCCAAATGTGAAAAATTTTCCCTGTTTTTGCAACATTTCTCACTGACACTTCGCTCCTATTGGTCGCAGCGTTAATGTTATGTAGCCTAAAGCCTTCCTCTATAAATGGACTATCCAACAAAAAAAGAATTTTTCAAATCGGACCGGTAGTTCCGGTAGTAAACTAACTAACAGTAAACTAACAAACAAACTCTTCCGCTTATAATATTAGTAATGTATAGAAAGTAAAGATTACCAAGTGCGATTATAAAATCCTCTCCGCTGCGCTGAGCCTTACACCACGTCAGTCCCCGTGATAAGAATGAAAAGAACTGGAGTTCATCCGTTTTTTCTATTTTTCAACTACAAAAAGTCGGTCATCGATTATTATCGCTTGTGACCCATAGACAGTAGACCGAGTGTGCTTAGAGAGAGTGCTTCTATGTATTGCGCGCACACTTGGGCACTATAAAATAACTTCTGCGTAGCTGGCATGGTTTCAATGAAATCGGCTACCGACACCGAAATCGGTGAGAGGAGGTATTATTAGACCGAGTTACCGGTCCTCACGTGTGGTGAGGACCACATTTAGCGACTTTCTCCATGAACAGTTCACCTTCACAGGTTGAAGGTACTTTGGCAACTTAATATCGTTTGTTCTACAGATGTATGCGATGATATCGCAATTTGTAACGTAATCCACCGCAACCGCAGGTACAATGGGTATCTCGCGACCTCTGCTCAGTAACGGTTGGCTGTCAATTCATTGTGCAGCACTCATTTTTTGACCCCTGTAGCGCAATTTCACGTCAATTTGGCCCCGTTTTAAGTATCCAAAGAATTTGTGTTGGGCTATACTACTGACTAATATACTAAGGGCGTGTTTCACCAACACATGTTAAAGTTAATACTTCGTTAAATAACATGTTGTTCCTCTCGTAATTCCTACCAATGAATGAGAAGGTATTTTAACAGTAACATGCTAAGGCCGTGTTTTACCAAGCAATGTTAGAGTTAACGCCAAATTAAAATACCATGCCATCTCATTCATTGACAGGAAATACGAGAGAGATAACATGATATTTAACATTGGTTGGTGAAACACGGCCTAACACTAACATTGGTGATATCGGGACTAATACTCTTATACTAAACAAAATTTAAGATCTTTTATTATTAAAAAAAAAATACACATCCGTGACCTGGAAACAATGAAAACTTTTTCCGTGAGCGGTATTCGAACCCGGAACAGCTTGACTGCTCTACAGAGGTCGTCAACAATGAACAACAGAGGTTTATTTATTTATCGAAAAGATACACTAACAACATTGCGATAAAATATTTTAAACTTTGGTATAACTTTACTTAATACTAACACAATTGAAGACATCAATTATCGATGATGGTGAATTTTAAATCTCACTTAAACATTTTAGGATAAATTAACGTATTAAGTACATTGATTCTAGAGACGGATCTTAAGATTCATGTACTTAATACGTTGCTACATATCCTAAAATGTTTAAGCAAAAATTTAAACTCAATTTTCTTGTTAAAATTTTTTGCGACATCACCTTCATCATTCCATGTCTTCAATTGTCAAAAATTGTATTTAGCTGTTACAGAAATTCTCCATACAACAAGGAATAGTAATAAATAATTAAATTAGGGAAACAACAAACAGAAAAGCTGGAAGAACACTCGAAATAAACACTGAAGATTGAACTGTAAGCGTTCTCATCACCGGTTTTTACATCATTATAACTCAATTTAACTACATCTCGGCTCACACGAGTAACCCTGCATTACTAACTCGACTATAACTTAATTCGGCGCTGCAGGGCTCTCCCCCGGGACCATGTGACAGTAGCGACGCTCGCGTCAGGCTGACGGCTCCAGTTTAATCTTATTAGAAGAATACAGACATTAATCACCGTTAGAAGTCAAAGCACAGAGTGGAGAAGTAAACCTTCAGGAGTCAAGATATACAGGAAGATTCATGGTGCATATATTAAGACGAATATAGTGTGAAGAGAACCTCCTATATTATACCCCATAGAGGAGCCGATGAAACACTTAGTCCTAAATTTAACCAACGCATGTTAGTGTTCTCATTCATTGATAGAAATCACGAGAGGAACAACATGATATTAACATTGCTTGGTGAAACACTCCCTAAAGCTTGTTGGCTAAGAGGCCGGTGTCTCGTAGGCCCAAAATATCATATTGTGTTCATCTGAAGACACTCCAGAATTTTATAACGCGCAATACGGTTCCGTCAAAATCACGTCGAAAATATAATAAAACCCGACAAGGAAATAAAATTTAACGTTGTTTCTTATTTTTCAGGATGTTTGCATGTGACGTCCACTACACCGAGATCCCAGGTCCGCCAGACACCCTTTTCATTCTTAATTCCTTTGGATGCCCGATAAAAATATTATTATGTCTTGTCACGCATATAATATGTACACGCATATTAGACGACCTCCGTATCGCAGTGGTTGAGCTCGCTGTTGCTCGAGCGGGAGGTCGCGGGTTTGAATCCCCCCGAGGGAACAAAAAGTTTAAAATGTTCCTGGGTCATGGTTGTGTACTAAATTTGTGTATAATGTAATAAAAATCTTAAATAATATGTGTATCGTATAAACGTATTAAATATATTTCCGTTGTCTGGTACTTGTAACACATGTTCTTCGGATACTTAGCACGGGGCCAGATTGACGCGGTGTAAAGCGTCCATAGATATTATAAAAAAATGTGATTTATGACTGAACGTTTGAACTGATAATGATAAATTATCATTTTACAAAGTGAGATTGTAATTTTTAGGTACAATCTCACTTTGCTTACACTGATCTTATTTTTTGGTTTTAGAAATAAGGAACAAACTGTTATTTTCTTATCCTTGTGATATATAACTGATTGAATGCACTGTTGGTTCTTGATCATGTTAAAACGTAATAAAAAGTGTAAAAGTGTAAATAAAGGTTGTGTGTTATTATTTGTGATATTTGTTTTACCAAATCATACAAATTTTATCACTACCAATATAAGGGGTGTCTAGCGGGTCTGAGACCTCGGCCCACACGTGCGCTGGCGAATGACGCGCAAATGAGAATTTTCAAATTGTTGTAAAATTGTTTTCACAAAATCTGTCAACGCGAATTTTATGCTTAAACCCAATACTACAAGTATTGAATTTAAGCATCCAGGAAGACTCTGTTTACATAAACATATATATATTTACACAGTTATACGTGGTTAAGCTCTCTCATTGATTTAGTTGAAACCAGGGGGCTGATTCAAGATGCTATTGCTATTTATTGCTTACGAAATTCGAAAACAAAATCTATGGAAATTTATATAAGTTGAATATAAATAAACGACACACGACATCGCTTGTCATTTAGCGAATCTTATGTCAAATCCCATACATTTTGTTGTCAAACTTCGTAAGCGATATATAGCGATGGCATCTTGAATCAGGGCCCTGGCCTGCTACGCAGAACTTTATAGCGCCAAAGTGCGTGCGCAATACACAAGAGTACGGCGGTTAAATGGCAAAAGGCAAAAAGCCTTTGGTATCATTTAAACACAGTACGGTTACCCAACATACCTGGCGAGAGAACAGTAACTTTTGTGACCGACTTTCGATGCTGAAAAATAGAATATTATACTGATTTCAATAGTGCGTACGTCCTACAAATAGTAGTAAATAGTAGTAGTAGTTAATAATAATAGTAGTAGTAATACAAGTAGTAATTTCTGCGGCAAAATCGGTGGCAATCCTACAAAAAGTAATTTTGATGTAGTTTGATTGTGATTTGACTAGCAAGACAGTCTCGATCATTAAGGGCGTGTTTCACCAAGCAATGTTAAAGTCAAACCTTCGTTAAATATCATGTTGTTCCTCTCGTAATTCCCATCAACGAATGAGAAGGCATGATATTTTAACATGCCGTTAACACAGTGATTAATGCCATGCGCTGGTGAAATCGGATCTAAAGCATGTAAACTCGAACTGCGATAGAGTGAGAAGAGAGAACTCGAGAAGTGAGAACACGACCTGTGCCCTTCTCGGGCTCTCTTGAGGACCAAGTATAAATACCTCACAATTCCGAACTCGGGTGTTACTCCGAATATATATAGTACGAGCCGTTTAATTTTAACCCAAACGTAAACAGACCCGTTTATGACACAACCATAGAGAATGATGCGAATATAATACAATTATTATAGTTCTTGACTATGAATCCATAGACTATAGACTATATTCTACAGTTGGCAGTGACAAAATGGCGTATTTTTACCGTGAAAGTTTTTAATCCGAAGTATAAATATATAAATTATTGTTTAATTGATATACACACTGAAGTATGATCGTTTAATATTCCGGTAAAAGTGTTGATAGGCGTGAATCAAGTGAAAATGTCGGTGTTTTTGTTTTTTTTTTTGGCTCAAGTTAAATTTAAAAGTTACATTATTAGCCTACCGATGGACTCTGTTTAAATAAGTGAGTTTACTATATAATATGGCAAATACATATAAAAGTCAATTTTTTTATATTCAGGCAAACAGGTGATCAGTGCTTTGTCCTAACCAAACTTGGAAACAACATTTTTTTGTTCCAACGCGGGAATTGAACTCATGACCTCCGAGTCGAGAGCCAAGGTCTATATCTATATAGATTGTAGTTAATATATTGTAAAGTATAATAGTATTCAATATATTATTTCCGTTGTCTGGCTAACACTTCTTCGAGATCACGGGGCCAGATTGACGTGGTGTAAATGCGTCCATTTGTATTATTAATAATATAATTTAAACATAACAGAAGGTCAAAAGGTTCACCTTGGCACATTAATAATAATTTGACTGACATACTGACAGCCCGTCTATGATTCAGAGGCGGTTCTTACATTAGTAAGTAGTAATAGTGAATAGGTTAGCAAATAACCATCACTAGCATCATCCTGTTGCACACTTTTGTATAATATCGCTTCACACCACGTCAATCTGGCTTCGTGCTAAGTATCCGAAGATCTTGTCAACTCTCTCTTAACTCATTGGATCTTGATTCAGATTCGATCGTACCCTGTACTTCTCAATAAATTGAATTTTGAATTTTTTTTGCTTCTCAGTCGATTGATATGGTTGGAGTAGGTTCAAAAAGTAAATCTAACGATTTTCTTTATTCTTGTCAGTTTCAAAGCAATCCACCAAATAAAATACCAAAAGTCATTGAAATCTAACTGTTTCGATTCTCGATTGTGCCGCGAGTAAGTCTGCATATTTAATACATATTCTTATACCTATACACATATTCATGATTTTTTTATAAACAAATTTAATATGCAGCCAAGGCCTAGGAGGGTTGAAAACTTTTTGTTCCCTCGGCGGGATTCGAACCCACCTCCTTAAGAACCAATGCGCTCATCCACTGCGCTACAGAGTTGAGATGGGATATATTTTCGCAGTTTATATAAAAAATAGTCTAACTAATATTCGTTTTTAAAGTTTATAATATATTTTTTAGTTTACTTAAACTAATTTATAAATTCAAAGAGCATGTATTTGGAAAAGCCTACATTGTTGTCGGTCGATCATTAATTTCTGACCCACGAAATACACCAAATTGGTAATGGGATATTATAATATTTCTTTGGTTAAAATTTCACATAAACAAAACAAAAATAATGATCACATGTTATTAAACCACTAAGAAATCATACATGATCGTAGAATAATTTAAATTTTGAATGGATTCTTATAATATGATTAAAAATATGATTGGCAACTTTTTACACGATTCAAATATTATACATACATGACATCAACATTAGAAGACGCATTCGATTATTTGATGATCAATCATCGTGTTACAGTCAAGTACCCAATTGTTTGATGTTTATGAACAACCGTCTACATAATATAATTTATTATGATATAATATAATACGAGTCCCCAACTGAGTGCTGACGGTTAGAAGCACCATCTATCAAACCAACTCCATCGCTTACTTTTATTACATTAACTATCTACTGTAATTATTTCTACCGCTGTTTTTCTAGTAAGTTGTATTCTTATTTCTTTCATATTCTTAGATCCTCACATCTATATCTATAAAAATGAATTGCTGTTCGCTAGTCTCGCTAAAACTCGAAAACGGCTTAACCGATTCGGCTATTTTTGGTCTTGAAATATTCGTGGAAGACCCGGGAAGGTTTAAAATGTATGCTGAATGAAATGGGCAAGGGTCAGCTAGTGTATATAATAAAATACAGTCTTCCCGCATCTCTCTGTTCGCGAAAAACTCAAACACTGCTGCGCCGATCTTCGTGCTGTTTTCAAAAATCGATGGATTGAAAACCACTTTTCAAGGTTTTGGTGTATTAGATCCGGTAGTTGGCGTATCACTTAATAAATAAATGGAGACTAGAAATCATGTGAACCTTTCCCAACTAAGTCCTTTCCACCCCTTTCTCACTCTAACCCATAGTCGCAGACGTATTAAGTTATCAACTAATCACTCTTGCGTGTTCCAAGACGTAAATATATTTTTATACGCTTATACTCTTTTAAATAGCAATGAACTTAGCAACAGATCGTGCGTTTGTGGGTAATTTGTAATTTTGCGTCAACGAGAAGTCATCGTTCAATTATCTTTGACATTCCACTTTAACTTTTGGGGCACTCATCTCTGTTCTAATCAGCGATTTAAAAAGTTGTAATTGTAACAAATTACAAACTTCTATCTTCTTATAACTTTTGTGAAAGTAGTTAGCAATTGAGCATTCATAAATACCTGATTTAAACAGCTATATCGTATACTTTTGTAGAAAGTAGTGAGGGTTTACCTGAAACAAAATAATAGTACGGATTACATTTTTTCAAATCAAATCAAAATATTATTTTATTTCCAAAAAAAGACTTTTTTTGATTTATACCTTAAACTTTTGAATTATACCATTCCGATTTCAATGGTAAACAAAATATTTGAATAAGACCAAATTAAGATGTCATTGTTTTCTTTTTTAATGTGCGGCTAATAAGTAACATTTAAGAGCTTGTAATAATATGGCCCCCCAAAAAACATACTTGTTAAATTCTGCACGCTTACTCCCGACACAATCTAGAGTCGAATCAGTTCGATCTCAACGGCTTTTAATATTTTCTTTGGTGGATTACTTTGAAACTAACCAGGATAAAGAAAATCATAACTTTTTGTACTCCCGACCATACTAATCGCTTGAAAATCAAAATGTACAAACGTCAATTTATTCGGGAGTACGCGGCACGATTTAATCTGAATCAAAATCGAATCAGCTTGGAAAGTAAGGCCCCTGAATAAACTTATTTGATGTCACCCAGCACGAGATCACGGAGATTTCGATGGTCATTGGCCGTGTCGCCCGTCGGCCATGATGGATGGCCAACCGCCATATTGTTTCCGTTCCCGAAGTGTGTCACTGTTCCGATGTTCTATTTCCAATGTGGTATATTTAGCGTGTAGCTCGATTGCTCAGTTATGTCATCATCTAAACGTTTACATGAAAACAACAAAGAGCTAGAACAAGACACTCTTTTGTATGTCAAGCAGGATCATCCTCTGTAAATCTGAAGTTATCCTTGACAATTGAGGGTGCTGGCAAAGGGAATGGCAAAAAAAATATATCTAAATAACACTTTTTTCGGAAAGTGACAAAAAAAGGTAGGTAACCATCGGTTTAACCGTAGCCCTCCAAAATAAAACCAGCGTAAGAAATTCAGGGCATATAATTATAATTGATAAAAATAATATATAATTTTCATTATAAAAAATATTTACACAATTGATTTTGTTAGTTATTTTACTTTTGCGTATTACGAAAGACACATTTAATCGCAAATCAGTTGTGTAAATATTATTGGATAACATAAAAAATGTAGATGCGTTATAAAAAAAAGTGAAAAAAAAAAAAACATAAGCTCATTGGGTCCAATTACAAAAAAAAACTTCACAAAAACAATTTCCTCGTAACTTAATTTGGAGAACAAAAAATACGGATGCGCCTTTGTGAGAAGTTCTGATTGGACGAGACAGCCCGAACGGCAGAGATCTCGGATCTTAATTAGAAGTGTTCCTCTCATGCCGACCCAGACCCGTGCACCTTGGGGCCCGTTCGATCTGACAACCGTAAAAATACTCAGCTCCCTCTCACACCGAAACGAACTTTGCAAAATTACAATGTAAACTTATTGTGATACTACTTAAAGGTTTCATTAACACAATGCTTTTAATTTTGTACCTACCTAGTTAGTTAGGTACGAAATTGCAAAGTTCTTTTCGGTGTGACATCCCTGCCATTATTTGCCGGGTATTTTTATAGTTGTCACATTTTCTTCTTTTTCTTCCAATATTGGAAGGAAGGTTGCAAGATTACAATAAGTTTACATTTATAAGGTTTAAATGCTTTTAGTTTTGTAACTACCAAGAACACATTTTGAAAAAAACAACGTTTGCAATAAATTAGATGAGTAAAAATGAAACTGGTAGAAGGAGAAAATTCAAAGCACAGTAATATACTAATGGTCCCTATTTTATAATTCGGATGTAGAGTATGCTGCATCTCTGGAGTAATTACTTAATTTTACTATCGCACAACACATTTAAGGCAAAATGAAGTGTAGGGAAATTATAAAAGACCAAATCGAAATTATATAGACTAGCCATTTATGTTAAACATTGGAACTACCTATAGATACGTGAGCAAACTCTACATTGGTATTCTTGTATTATAGCCGTGATCTTTTCAATTATATATTGCACGAACAGTCAATTCGGTGTACACAGCGGCCGACAAGTGTTTCCTCTGACCGCGAGATCAAACGCGCCGCCAAAGCGCTCCGGGAGATAGCACTTGTTACGGTCAGTTACATGCAACATAGGTACTATATTATAAAACATAATATATTCGACAAATAATATTATCTACCTATTATAAAACACAATCACCATAGGAAACATTAATATTATTATCTTTTTTCTTTCTTCTTCTTATATATAATAATGAATTGCTGTTCGTTAGTCTGGCTAAAACTCGAGAACGGATGTACCGATTAGTTTTTTTTTGGTCGAAATATTTGTGGAGTTCAGGGAAGGCTTTAACGGTTTGTTTGCTCAACAAAGTGGGAACGAGTCAGCTAGTCTTATACATGGTGTAAAAAGAGCAGTCACTATAACTTTTGGATAGGATAATAGGACCTTGACTGATTCTAGAAATGATTTTTTTTCCTAATTTATTTTTTGAAAAAAAATTTTTTTTTTGCAATTTATTATTTTAGTCGCAAGGCTGAAACTGTTTGGAACAACGTTCTGCATTAAATTATTAAATTTTATCATTTTTGCCCTAGTACGTAATGAACGACTTACGCGTGCTATTGACCTCTCAGCGTAATCAGCTGATCGCTGTTGAGCACGATGTACATTGCCTATTGAAAATTTTTTTTACACCCTGTATACAGGATGTAAAAAGAGCAGTCACTATAACTTCGTGGGGTAATAACCAGGCAAGAGATATATCCATTGGTACTAGTCATTTGCTTTTAATCCACTGTTTTAAAAATTTAAAATTTTTCAATAGGCAATTTCATTTTTAGAATCAGTCAATCATTTCTAGAATCAGTCAAGGTCCTATAATCTTATCCCAAAGTTATAGTGACTGCTCTTTTTAAATCCTGTATAAAAATGAATTGCTGTTCGTTAGTCTCGCTTCAACTCGAGAACGGCTGAGCTGATTCGGTTATTTTAGTATAAATGAACTATAAAAACGACACAAAAGGCTACTTTTAAATGCACTTAAAATAAATCAGTCGCCCTGTATTTATTTACAAAGTGAAGCGAAATCAGCGGCCCGCGCCGCACAAACTTGTGTTCGAAGGAAAATGTATATTTCTTGTACGGGCAAGTTGGTCTGAGTTGCGACTAGCAGCGCCGGGCCGCGACACGCGCACGGGCGGAGCGGACCGCGGGGCGGGTACTTTATGTGGGGCGCGAAACTTTTCTGCATCTTTCTTATTTTCTTGTGAAAGACATCTGCTGAACCGAACTTTGAAGCAACTGTTATTAATCGATAGTTTTCTAGTACCAGTATTTTAACACAAATAGACTGAATAATAATAATACTTGGATAATGGATTTAAAGAAGTTAAGGGGGCATTTCACGTCAAGCGGACCAGGGGAAAAAAAAGGTCTTGGATTTTGTTCATATTTGGATCAATTGCATTTTCATAAGACCTGAATAAATCTACGTCCTTATTTTTCATTTTTTATGCTTAGGTAGTTACGAATTTATGCGCCTTCAAAGAATCATCAAAATTTGAAAAGCTGATTTTTCGAAAGCTGTTAATGAAGGTAATCAGGTGGAATAAATAGCAAATAAATAGTGTTTGTTTGAGTATTTTAATTGATTTTCTAGAAAATAAATATAAATTAGAAAGATGTATTTTTTTTGTATAGTAAATAGGAAGTTAATATTCAAGTTAGATTTTTTTTCAATTGGGCTATTATTATTTTTTATTTTAAACTTTAAACATGCCCTGTGGTATGAAAGTATTATGTAGAAAATATGAGAATGGTTGCTTAAATAGTTTAGAAGACACGCACTAAAGTATGTGTGGTAGAAGTACCTACTACAGATTATTGTTAATGCGTCGTAGTGCGATTATTAGTGCGTGTATCTTCTAAACTATTCGAGCAACCATTCTCATATTTTTTACATAATATTTTCATACTACAGGGCATGTTAAAGCTTAAAATAAAATAAAAAATATTCGCGCGATTGAGAAAAAAAATGTCTATCAGTTTGGTCGGGCAGTTGCGGGACAGCTATAGAATTTACAAATACCTATTTTGCATTTCTCTAAACTGTGGGGTTTCCACTTACACCCCGCTGCGCTCGCTAATAAGATGTGAGGCTACACCCGCATACTCCTCACAGTTTTTCGCGTAGAGCGCGAACACAAGAATTTACAACCGGAAAACAAATCTAAACTTTAGCTCACTGAATAAAAGTATAACATAGTCGAGGGTAAGGTAAATATAACACAAGATAAAATATAACATAGTCAAATCACGATTATTTAAAATAGATTCTAAATCATTGCTTAGGAATATTAAAAAAATAAATTAATTTTATAAGGTATCTTTCTTTGGGATGCTTGTTCTCGCTGGCTGTATCTCAGCCATAATAGCTAGTTGACAATTTGTCGAACAACAAACATTAACAAAATAACTAAAAAAAAATACAGACGAATTGAGAACCTCCTCCTTTTTGGAAGTCGGTTAAAAATGTATAAAATGAAAAGGTAAAAAAATACAAATGGATATAAATAAACTTTACACCTGAATTCTATTTCGCTCCCAAAATATCCTGCAGATTTTGATAATATGAAAGCAATTCCATACAAAGTTAACAAAGGCGAATTAACAGATCCGATAGATTGGAATTGGGATAAATATGTGTTAATAAAAATTCCCCTGCAACTATAATTAATTCCGAACTGAATTATTAGTGAATATTGAAAGCGGTGTACAAAAATTTATATCGAAGGGTCAACCCACACTAGCGACAAGTCGCGGGCAGAGGCAAATTAATTAAAAATTTATAAAAAAAAACCCGACTAAGGCTGCGTTTCCACTGAAGCGGAGAGGAGCTAGCCGTGCCCGAATTGACCAATCATTATGCTCGAAATCTCCACTCCGTTTCCACGGAAAGAGCACGAGCATTGTGATTGGTCAGTTTGGGCACCGCTAAGCTCCTCTCCGCCCCGCTCCGCGTCAGTGGAAACACAGCCGCGGAGTTTTACTACCGGAGTATTACTTACAAACGACCTGATGACGTTGAAGACCTGAACCGATTTCCACCAAACATAGCTAAGAACACTCCCGACTGATATACCTTTCAAGTAAAAAAACAGCATTAAAATCGGATCATCCGTTTGGGTGCTACGATGCCACAGACATAAACATATTTAAGCACAACACTCCTTCGTTTTTGCTCGTCGTCGGGGGTTTTAAAAACACTTTTTAGATTTACAATTTTTACACGATTACGTTATTATATAGCCTATTATAATAATATTATTATTATATTACCCGGTCTGGGAGAGGAATCTATTGACATCTTTTTCGTTAAAATCTATACTACCTATGGTGGAACAAGTATTATTTAACAATTAACAGAAGCGATGGTCGTGCACATTTTAGAATTAGCGCAAATGTGCGCGTTTTTTATCTCAAAATAAATATTAGGGTCAAAATATTAGCGCAGAATGGATGCAATAATCGATTTATTTAAATCAAACAATTGAAATTGAAAACCATTTATTATCAAATCAAAACTTTTTTTTCCTTAAAGGTTATTAAATAACACTTATAGAATTGTCCTACTTGATGTTTACTACCTGTTCCGTGTGTTATCGTGTATTACTCAGTGTCCCCGTCCTTTTCCGCCAAGTGACTTTTTCAACAGACAAAGCCAGGAACATTGAATACAAATCAGTTGTGAAAATATATATTTTTTGTACACGGATATCTAAGGGAATCTCAAAAGGAACGTAATATTTCTTTTAACATTCCCTAAGGGCTAATTTCGCTTGACAGATAGCTAGAGCTGTCTGTGCGCTCGCGCAGTGTTTTGTAAGTCCTTTGTTCTAACTCATGAAATGCCCGCTCGTTATGATCTACTGGGTCATGACTCATGCCCGGCTTGAACATTATCGACTTTTGATATCACTAAAAGCTATTTTTAACCGGCGGCCAAAAATGAGGAAGTAATTAAATGTTAATGTGTAAACAGCGCCGTTTTGAAAGACCATTGAAGAAGTTGTTTTGAACAGTGTGGCGAAGCGACAGAAGTACGGCTTAGAGTGAGAAAAGAGTTGATTTTTTTTGAAATTGCCTACCGCTGCTCAAGATAGAAAAAAAGCCGGATAGACTGGCGACGTAACGCGATGGCTTACACCATTAGAAGTTATCACGTCAATAGTAAGTATAACATACGAAACGAAATAATAATATACTTTATTATGCACGATCACATGCGACAAACACACAGACAACTCAAGGACGGCCTTATTAATATTACAAGTTCTTCGGATACTTAGAACAGGGCCAGATTGACGCGGTGTGAAGCGTCTATAGATATAATTTATTTATATATAGCAACTTCTTCCCGACAACCTTTGAAAGAGAGGGTTATATTGTTGGACAAATATCATTTCTGAACGGCTGATCAAATCGTCGATGAGCTGACAATTGAGTTAACAAGCGATTCTGAACGCTCATTGGTGAACACTCGCAACAACTTCGCTCACTCGCTACGTTCACCAATGAGCGTGAGATCAGAATGGCTCAAATGTTAGCTGATCGACGCTTTGAATGCCCTTTTAGAAACCGAAAGTTAGTGTGATTGATGTGGATATCTAGGAGAAGATTCGTGGAAGATCAAACTCTTGTCAATCGGAGCTACGGAATTAAAAAATCTCTTTAAAATGAAGAGGGCTGGAGAGTATGTGAGAACTAAAAACGTAAGCGATTCTTATCACCTCCCATCAGGACCTCAAAAATGCTTTAAACGTTGCGGTCACGACTTAATACCAAATTCGGCGAAAACAACAATGCCGGCTGCGCGCGCGCATACTAACCGCGCGACTGTGCCAGCGCCGTCCGGCGGGCGTTAACCATTTGTTGTGGCCGTGTAGTGTACATTATTTATGAGTTATGACGCGAGTTAATGCCCTATTTGGCGGCCATCTTGTAGTTAAAATGGTAGTGACAGTTTTCTATTAACCGTTTATTATTTTTAGGCCGTGTTTCACTAAGCAATGTTAAAGTTAACGCCATGTTAAAATACCATACCATCTCATTCATTGACAGGAAATACGGGAGGGATAACATGATATTTAACATGTCGTTAACTTTAACATTGCTTGGTGAAACACGCCCTTAGGTTTCCGACCTCAAGAGGAAAAAACCGGCCAAGTGTGAGCTTTGTACACGCAGGGTTAAGTACGGAATATTTGAGTTGATTGAATGAAAGATAAGAGACCCCACACGTATGGGCTTGATGAAGAAAAAAATCTGTTCTAAGTATTTTATTTTTGTGTGCGAATACATCTACTTACCAAGTTTCAATAGTATAGTTTTGGCAAAAAGTGGCTGTGACATACGTACGGACGGACAGACATGACGAATCCATAAGCAAATTTTCAAGGGCCACGGAAGACCAGGCGCCATGGCTCGCCGTGGTCGAAGCCCGAGTGGTTTCCCTTTAAATGCATGGCGTGGGCCCATAGCCTTGTTTGAATTGAACTTTCTGTTTTTTTTTCTTTTGTCTTAATATGTGCGAGTTAGTGTTTTGTTAACCTTTGGCTGTGTTATTACCCTTTATTTACACTATCTAGTTACATCTACACTTCTACACTAATATTATAAAGAGGAAAGATTTGTATTTTTGTATGTAATGACTTAACTCAAAAAGTACTGGACCGATATTGATGATTCTTTTTTCATCAGAAAGCTACAATATTACTGAATAACATAGGCTATATAAAAATCAAGTGCTGTTCGTTAGTCTCGGTAAAACTTGAGTTCACTGATGAACTGATTCGGCTATTTTTGGTTTTGAAATATTCGTGGAAGTCCCGGGAAGGTTTACACGTTCAACGTTTCCATGCTCAACGAAGTGGACACGGGTCAGCTATGTGTTTAATAAAGATATTTTTATTTATTTATATTATTACAAGGGTTCCGTTTTTTGCTTACACGTTACACAGTAATAATACACAAATTACTTGCACCCTTTTCACTTTATACGACACCTAATTATTTGTTAAAATACACGACCGGTAGGCTGATTATGTATCTCGCAACAGCAATTCGACAGGCGTAAATTTGTACAATTGTGTACAATATCGCTCTCAAGTGTATAGTAAGTGTATGACAGCGACATTGTAAACAATTGTACAAATTACGCCTGTCGAATTGCTGTTGCAAGATACATAATCAGCCTACGGGTCGTGTATTTTAACAAATAATTAATATAATACTAGTGTCCGCTTCGTTGAGCATAAAAACACCGTTTAAACATTCCCTGGACTTTCACGAATATTTCAAGACTCCAGTTCGGAGCGAAAAGCGAAGAGCCAAATCGATTCAGCCGTTCTCGATTAGCTATTATTTTTTATATATACGAAGATAACTAATAATGTAGAAAAAAGTGCAAGTAGTTTGTGTATTATTACGCTAATACTTGTGTATTTTGGTAGAAAAGGCGTGTATTTAAATTAAGTACAATAAGTGATCATTAACATCTTCTATTGTATTCATCATGTAAGGTCTTTGCCCCGCTGAGAATGGTCGCTGATTTTGCAAATAATAGTATTTAATTAGTAATTACAAGCGATGAGTAAGATGAACTGTCTGATCAACAAACATCTGAAACAACAAGTGTGGAACACGTGTCTTCCAAAAACAAAGGATGGGTTACATCATCAATCTATACTGATGATTTCTGATTTGTTGCGTACAACTATTGTAGCCCAAGCAGAGATAATTGACAGCTGCGTATGCGCAAATTGATTTAATACCATTCATGACAATATTTGATGCGTCCAGCATAATATTTTCATACACACGTTTTTATCACTAGGTGAACAGAAACTCCAAAATGAATAAAACCACCGTTTCACGTGTATTACTGTTAGTATCCAAGATGCAATTCAACAGACATAAACTAATCCTGACCATATACAGACTGTAATGAGTGATAATACTTTAGGTGTGTATGTGCCTCTTATGTATAGTATAATGTGAAAGTACCAGCGCTGAAAGACTTACTTTTGACTTTCATGTTTGTATGAGAAATGCCCCAACATCATAGATGTTCCTATAATTAAAAAAGAACCTCTTCCAAAGCTGGTACTTTCACAGTAAACTCTATATACGAGACCACAAGTATTATCACTTATTAATATTATAGCATGTATAATTAAAATTAACATTTATAGATAGATTATTAGAAGTGTAAATACGCAGAATAGTTTAGAGAACTAAACACGTTCAATGCTCATACTCTAGCATAACGATCTTCGGCTAAACTAGTTAATAGACCTATCACACACACCAATTATAGAGGTTAATTTTTTTGTACATTCCAACACGGCCCGAGTCCCGATGGGAGCTCTTAATGAATCTTTCCGGCTTACACCCGAGGACTCAGTTAATACTTAAGGCTGCGTGCGCGCGATAACATAGCTCCCCTCACCGATTTCGGTGTCGGTTGCCGATTTCATTAAAACCAGGCCAGCTACGCAGGAGTCGTTTTAAAGTGCACAAGTGTGAGCGCAATACACAAGGACACTCTCTCTTCCTTATACTCTCAGAACCCAGTGGAACGGTAAACCGACACGAATGGCGAGAGAACAGGCGCTTTGACTTGACTTTTTACATGCCCATCCGACGCATGGATAATCTTTCTTGTCAGACAATCAGGTGATCGGCCTGCATTGTCCCAACCAAACTTGGAAACAAGATTTTTCTGTTGTTCCAATTCGGTAATCGAACCTCCGGGTCGAGAGCCAAGCTCTGAATCACTATACCACGGAGGCTTCTTTGACATAAATATACTGAAACTAACTATCGTGTATGGAATAATTAAACCGTCCCACGTCTCGTATTCCAGAAATGAACATCATCGATATTCATTCATTTGAGTCGTTTAATTAAAATAAAAGTTGGTAAACCATTTATAGAAATAATAGCACTTACAACAGTTCCGTAAAGTGGGGCACCGCTCCTCAACTAATTGCATTGGGTATTCGTTAGCTATACGCAAATTGCTGATTCAAAACTCCTATTTTGTTTCTTTCATACGGAACGGGGCCAAACTTGTGACTCGCTAAATGTCGAAGCGGTCACTTAGTATTAAGTAGTACCTACCTATGTATGCTGCATCATTAGAATTTCTGGTGTTTGGTGTCGATATTATCTTTTTGGTGTTCCATGCCCACTATAGACTACGTACTACATTGGTCTATGGTACTACGTAGTCACATGAACGTTTATACAAGGTATAAAATAAGTGAGTGATAATACTTTACGGTATGTTTGTGCCTCCTATTGTATAATGTGAAAGTACCAGCGCTGAAAGACTTACTTTTGACTTTCATGTTTGTATGAGAAATTTCCCAACAAAAAAGTACCTCTTACAGCGCTGGTACTTTCTCAGTTTAACTCTATATACTTGACCCATACATACTTTAAAGTATTATCACTAATTATATTTTAGCCTGTATACGCTGTGTGATGTGCATTTAAACTGACCCAATAGTTTAGGCAGTGGAACAAGTATACTTATATGCATAGTCTACACCCATGAGATGTCAAAGGATTGAGGTTGGTTAACAATGTCAATCCTGGCTACATATGCTGTAGGGGAGACACTTCTTAGACATTAGACTGCCAAAATTATTACACTTCCTTTTGTCTTTATAGTCAGTTAAAATAGGTCTCTGTTTTCAATCAATCATGTATTACGTCACAAATAAAGTCGTTTTAATAATTATGAGAAATGTAATAATATGTGGCTAATATTCTTTTTAAAACTAAATCCGTACCTCTGCCCATGATAGCTAGTTGAAGACCGTTTAAATGCATATTTTCCAGGAGACCGTGGCACCCAATGATATTCAATAATTATAAAGAGGTTATAATTTCATTGGTGGTATCTCTTCATCGGCTTAAACAAAACAAAAGTTATTCAAAAAAAGTAATAAGCATTCGATACTCGTTTAATAATGTATCTGTAATGTGAGAAAAACTAAGTATTAAGTTACAACATTTTAAATTAGCTTAGTGACTATGAAGATGTGGGCTTATTATTTTTACAAGTATACAATAAATTAAAAAAATATTCGTGTACTATAAGTGAAGACACCACATGAGGCACCGAAACATGCATTCGTTACAATTTCGATATCGTCCTGCCCACGCGATATGTTAATAACGAACGGAATTCGAAATAAAATCGAAACTAAAGCTATAAGTTATAGAACAAAGGAACGTACAGGCGTAATATTAATATACCAACTTCAATTTGCCAATACGTTTCACGTTAATTTAATCTTTATTTGAAAGCGGTAAGGTGTAGAATGGCTAGCGCCGGATGCATTAAGGCGTGTTTGTTGTTAATAGGAAAAAGAATTTGAGTCCATTACTCCTGTTACTGTTAGGTTAGACATACGTCCGCGGTCGATTCAAAATAAATGAACCCAAACTGTACTATCTTATTTTGATTTATAGTGTACGCAGGGCCCGCTATTGTTCCTTTTATCTGGAGATTTAGATGTAATGTCTTGTAAAGTGTATGCTTACTATGTTTTATAGTAAGGATGAGGGTCTAGGAACATTTTACTTAAGTTTTCTATATTTATTTATTTATTTATTTATTTATTTATTGTTATGAACAACCAACAAAAGTAACAATTATACATGCAATATTATTTCCATTACAGTACATTATCTTGGTTATTGCACTTTTAATTACAGGTTATTACATCATGTTTTGAATAAAAGTTTCAGCTATAAAATACATAATGTCAAATCACAAAATTAAATTTTAAAAAAGAAACAAATACTTAAGACTACTAGGCACTTAACTTAAAGAGGTCAAAAAAATAAAAAATCAAAACAGTAATAATAATAATAAAAAAAGGATAAGTAAATGATATCATAAAATATTACACAATGTCAAAGTAATTAATTAATTAAAATTAAAATGATGCAAGTCAGAGATATAAGTAATTAGTACAATTATTATAATATTAGTTTTATTAAAATATTGTCAAAGATATAATGGTAATGTTTATATTAATTATTGTGAGATGTTAAGTTGGCTGTCAAAATATTTAAAAATCTTAGATTTAAAACTATTCAAATGATCATGATTAATGTCTAGATCCGCAATCCTTGACGATAACTCATTGTAACTATGCGAAATTCTATTAATAGGGCTGTTTTTTCCTAAGTTACTTTTATAAGCAATAGTTCTAAATAGAGGTACATGTTTTCTAGGCATTCTAACTGATATATTAAAGTTTAGTAAGGATAATAGAGGCATACAATCAATTTTACTGTTAACTAGTTTGTGTAAGAAAATCACGTCAAGAACTTGTCTTCTGGACTCCAGTGATATCAAATGAAAATATTCTAATCTTTTACTATATGAATAATCTACTATACAACGGGCAAATCGGTGGGTAAGATAACGGATGACTCGCTTTTGAACTTTTTCAATTCTGTCTATGTGAGTTCGGTATTGAGGGTTCCAAACAGTTGAGCAATATTCAAGCTTACTTCTAACAAAACTATTATATAATGTTATTATTGTAGATGCTTTAGAGAAATTCCTGGATGTTCTAAGTATGAACCCAAGTGACTTCAGAGCTGAACCAACTATGTCATCTACATGATGTGAAAAACTCAATTTAGAGTCTAAGATCACGCCCAGGTCTCGAACAGTTTGCACCTTTGAGATTCTATGAGTACCAATCATGTATTCCGTGTCCATAGGCTTTCTTCTTCTAGTAAATTTAATATGGTAGCATTTTTTCGGGTTTAGATACATTCTGTTTTTGTTACACCAATTTACTAGAGAGTGAATATCTTCCTGGAGTTTTTTACTGTCGTGTTCTGTTTTAATTATTCTAGTAATTTTGAGATCGTCAGCATATAACTCTATTGATGTGTTCTTTAGTATTTTTACCACGTCATCCAGGAACACATTGAAAAACAGTGGCCCCAAAATAGAACCCTGAGGGACACCAGAGCAAGAAATGAAAGGTTCAGACCGATGGCCGTCAATTTCTACAAAGGAAGGTCGATTTCCTAGGTAATTAGAACACCAGGAGAGAAAAGAGCCAGTTACACCAAAGGATTTGAGTTTCTGAACGAGAATATGGTGATTTACTTTGTCAAAAGCCTTCGAGAAATCGGTATATACAGCATCAACTTCGCTTCCTTCATCCACTGCTTTAATCAAGTGTGATACATATGAGGATAAATTAGTACCACATGACCTCCCAGAGATGAATCCGTGTTGATTGATATTAATTAATTTATTTATGTATCTTGATAAGTGTTGATGCACTAGAGTCTCAAAGGCCTTCGATATTGTTGACAGAATTGATATAGGTCTGTAGTTAGCTACATTATTTGGATTCTCGCTTTTGAAGACTGGTACTATACGAGCTTCCTTCCATTTTTTCCAAATAATTATATTTATTACATATAAATGCAAGAAAAGTTCTGTGGGTACATAACACGGGACAAATTAACGTGGTTTAAAGCGTCCATAGATATCTATTATTTGTCTTGGCATGTAGCGATGTAGCACGCAGAGTACGTAGTCTCGCGTCGTTGGCCCCACCGAGGCTCATCCATTTGGAGACATTTTACAGCGGACACTTGGCTATTCCTTACGACAGTAATGACTTGTATAGTGTCCAGCTAATGTAAGCCGCCCCATTGTCCTGTATCGGTTTAATATTTTGGTTAATGACATTATTTCTCGTTACATTGTGTTGTGCGTTCTTTATGGTTTATTTTATCTGATCGTTGTTACTTAAACTATTGAACAAGTGTGTTGCTGGACCTCCCTTGGTCAGTCGCAGTAGACTACTTTATAGTACAACTTTCACTCACTCAGCTGAACACAATTGTCACCATCGGTCGACTGTAAGACCACAGTATTATTTGATAATTAATAAAAATTTTTTCTATTATTTTGTAACACAGCCGTACCCCTTTCTTGAGTTTGTCGTTTAATATTTTACTAACCGTTCTAATATGATTTGATGACCGTTTAATTTTTTCTATATAAAAACAAAGTAGGTACTTATGAAACAGCTAAGGATTATGAAAATACAGATTTTTCATAAATCGATTATGGTTATGAGAAAAATAGATTTTTTGAGAGAAAACGTTTATTATATTATTATAGATGATTTTTGGCATGATGGCATTTATACAATTCTTTTACACTATTTACATATAGAGCTTCATATATTAAGATTTTTATTATATTATACACGAATTTAATACATATAATATATGTGTAAAAGAATTGTATATTTGCCTATCGGCAGATTGACGTGGCGTGAAGCGTCCATAGATATTATTATTACTGTAACGTTTTATCGTTGCCTATAGCGGGCAGGCAATAGGCATGTTAATCATTAATAGATAAGGGGTCCCGTACTCTATGTAACAAAGTTTAAGAACTAAAAGTCATTAAAATTATCACAGAACTTAGTACGGTCAGGATAAAAACTTCATTCACATCTTGATACTCGCGAGTAATGGCACCTTTAAGTTATTCCAACTAGAAAACGTTTTAATATACCTCCTTTAACTAGTTTGTTTTTATGTAAGAAAAAAGAATACTCGCGTAATTTTTATAGCCAGTGACGATAATAATTATTCCTAACCGCATATACCTTACCTAATTTTATATTACTAGCTGTACCCGCGACTTCTTTCGCGTGACTTAAACCGTTTATGCAGCGCACACAACGAAAGTCCCAAAATATGAATAATTTTCCCCGTTTTTGCAACATTTATCGTATATATGGACGCTTCGCTCCTATTAGTCGCAGCGTAATGTTATATAGTCTAAAGCCTTCCTCTAGAAATGGACTAACCATAAAAAAAAATTCAAATCAGACCAGTACCTAGTTCCTAAGATTAGCGCGTTTAAACAAACAAACAAACTCTTCCGCTTTATAATATTAGTATAGATTTACGTTTTAATTGTTTACCTAAACCGTTCATCGTTTCGATAATGGCGAATCAATGTATTTTTTTATTATAATTGATCCGACCTTTATAAACGTAAATGTAAAACAAAAGAAATACTTACGTCTCAAATCAATCAAATTTGAATAGACAGACACAGGCCCATAGAGTTCCTGATCCTCCAACTCAAATACCTAACTTATGATACCCGGTATAATATATCAACAAATTTTTTCTCTAACCGTACCTGAAACTTAAAGAACTGTTGTTAACGCGAGAGGGGTAACCCCCCTACAGTTTACGCAGTGGGGCGTTTGACCCACTTTGTTTAGACCCCCCCAAAAACTGTTCGCGAAGCCTTCATTTCTTACATGGTGTTCGGATAATGACTTGTAATGGGAAATATCGTTTTAATTGCGGTTGATATCTTTGTCTCGAGTTTCGAATGTATTCAACGCGTTTCATGAAGAGGATCGAGACAAATTAAGTCTGTATACATCAACAAGGGGATCTTTAGGTATTGCGTCGCCGCTTTAACGAAACTAATGGGTTAAAATTGAAGAACAATCATTTGCAATTTAAGTATTTTGTCTCACTCGTGCGAGTTAATGCGTGTGAGTGCCCTTTTTTATTTAATTTTTGAGATAGTTACCTAGTATTTCAATCGTCAGGTATACCTACACCTGATGATGATTTATTCGAAACCGGTCGTGTATTTCATTAAAGCTGATGTAAAATAACTAATAAAGTCTAAAATGTGCAAGTGATAACTGTATTGTTACAGTAAAGTGTATTTCCACCAAAGACCTACAGAAGGCATACTCCCGACATAACCGAGAATCGAATCGGATCGATCTCAACGGCTTCTGATATTTTATTTAGTGCATTACTTTGAAACTAACCAGGATAAAGAAAACCGTACTTGCGACCATACCATCGACTGAAAATCAAAATGAACAAATGTCAATTTATTCGGGAGTACGCGGCACGATCGAATCTGAATCAAAATCGCTTCAGTTTGTAGATTAAGGCCCCAGTACATGCAATAACATAGTTTCCTAGTACCTTTAGATTTAAGAAGTTAGAAATACTTATTATTATAAGTACGCTTCACTCCACGTCAATCTGGCTCCATGACTTTTTGTTCCCTGGTCGGGAATCGACCCACGATCTCCAGGTTGAGTGCTGACAGCTGAGGCAGACGCGCTAACCACGACCCAGAGGTTTGACACATTGAAAATGTGTCTATTGCTGTCCAGTAAAGAAAAAGATAAGTACATATTGTCGAAATGATGAGCCTCATAAAAAGGTTTGCCTTCAATCATTACATAATTATTATAAAACAAAGTTCTCCTCCGCGTCTGTCTGTCTGTTCGTGATAAACTCAAAGATATATGTATACTTTTGTGTAAAAATAACATCAATAAAACAATATCCGTGGTGCTGGGGCCCTATTACAAGCTCTTAATACCAGCCAGTTTACGCCATGCAACATGGCTGCCTGGAATTTTCGTATTACGATCACATAATAACTGCATGATGACAGGTAGTTAGCGGACACGTGACACTTGACTTGCTTCCGAATGTCACTTTCAGTCAACCAAACTAGGGTGGATCCATTCAGAGTAACATGTTGTTGTAATATGAAAAAGAACAAGGCAGTTTAAGGCCGTATTATTGAATTGCCTGGATATAAAATATATAACATGTAAAATATTTTGTACATTAGCTTTTAAACATTGCGAGGAGAAAGAAATGATATCGATCTTCATAATGTTTTCACCGATGTATAGAGTGGTTCTCAAGGAAGGTTTTAGTGCATTCATTGGACTCTGTAGGTGGCGCTGCTTTGTCAATTTACGATGTTTGGACAGCTAGTACTAGTAAACGTGAATTTTGACCCTGATTTATGTATGATTTACAAGTACCAAAAAATTACAAGCTTCTAAAAGGTTTGATTCTCATAGCATTAACAAATTACGAATAGAAATCGAACATGGAGTCTCTCGTCCGGGCAATTAATATTCATAAGTTTCTACAACTGCCCAACAGCGACTGCCCACTATCGGAAATTATTTATTTCATAAATAAACTTTTTATAACAATACCTGAATGTAAGTTTGAAATGTCGAGAGCATAGTGCATATTTATTTTAGTATTTTATGAACGTTTTTATTTCAATAAAATGCTTTTCGAATCATTTGATGAAATAAAAGAAAGTATTTATTTAGATTTAAGTTTTTTTTTACTTTTTAAAACAGAAACTAATATTTGTTTTAAACAAATACATTTTGTACAGTAAATTGTGAATAATAATGCCAATATCGTTATTGAATTAAAAATATAATTTAAGTTACATACGGTTTCTCTTACCAGGTATTTTGAAGGATCTAATTTAATTACCTGTAACAAAAAAGATAACATTATTAATTACATAATATTCTTGCAGTTACTTGATCCATGCGTCAGATAGGCGGTCCTGCGCCCTTCGCCACTCACTCCATATTCACACTCAGGTTTACGAGAGATAACAAGAGTGCTCTTGTGTGTTCAGCACACATTTGGGCACTATAAAAGCGCAGTGTGGGACGGCCACCTACCAGATGGACCAACGACCTGGTGAAAACTGCCGGGTCACGTTGGATGCAGGTGGCAAATGGCAATGGACCGGTCGCACTGGAAATGTGTTGGAGAGGCCTATGTCCAGCAGTGGACTCTAAAAGGCTGAAACGACGATGACGACGACGAGTTACTTGAATTGACGAGTAGGTAGATTTCATAAAATTGGTGAGATATCTTCATATACTTGTATCAAATGGCTTTCTCGTTTATAAAACAGCACATACATTCCATTAAACTCCTTTGGATATTCAATGCGTAAGACCAACTCTCCAATTGTGAAATATATAACAAAGTTGAAGATCTATTCATATTGATGGAATGTGTCACGACGGTGAGCGACGCACCAAAAAAATGGAGGATGTTCACTAATTTTTATTGTTCTCTCCGTAAACTTAGTTGAAAAAAAAATTAAGATTACATAAATGAAGAATACGTGTAGTTTCCGAGACATATCTAAGTATTTGAAATTCTCAACGCGATGACGTCATTTTCCAACACTTGTTTGTGTACAATTATTACCAGCTAGTCACGGTATAATTAATATCAGGTATTAGTGATTTAATATATTACTGGCTAACCCGTGCCCGCTTCGTTGAGCATACAAACCGTTTAAACCTTCCCTGGACTTCCACGAACATACCGAACCGATCCGGCTATTTTTAGTGTTGAACACTAAAAATAGCCGGATCGGTTCGGTCGTTCTCGAGTTTTAGCGAGACTAACGAACAGCAATTCATTGTTATATATAAGACTAGCAGACCCATGCCTACTTCGTTGAGCATAGAAACAGTTTGTGATGAACCGTTTAAACCTTCCCGGATTCCACGAATATTTCAAGACTAAAAATAACCGATTCGGCTTAGACATTCTCGAGTTTTAGCGAGACTAACAAACAGCAATTCATTTTTATATATAAGATTAGCATCATCTTGATGCATATACGTTCAAGGTCACTGGCGTTATACAAGGCATATTTACACTAGATACAAATAGTTGTATGGCAAGAAATATCGCGCTGACCGGAGCGTATTGAAAGCGAATCTAAACTCGTTTTAAAACTTTTAGAGAAAAAAAATGCAATAACTAAATAATTGCCCCCTAAGTCTTGCCTCACTTAAAATTCTGAAGTATTTTTCACTCTCGCTTCACACAAAAAAATGTTTATAACGTTAAAACTTGTGTACTTTTATTTTTTAAGCTAGGTATAATAAAATAAATATAGTATTTTATAAAACGACAATCCTCTGGTAAATACAAGGTGTAAAATAAATGAGTGACCATAGTTTAGGGTGTGTATGTGCCCCTATGTAGAGTATACTGTGAAAGTACTAGCGTTAAAAGACTTACTTTTGCCTTTCACGTTTCTGTGAGAAATTCCCAAACATCATATAATTATCTATATACAATAATTAAAAAAAAAGTAACAATAATTTTAAATACGGGACACTTTCTAAAGTATTATAACAAATTTACTTTAAAGCTTGTGTAGTGAGAATTTTTATATATTATTTTTAGATTTCTTATTATTAACAAATCTCAAATAAAATATATAAAAGGCCAATAACGAATTTCTCCAAATGTTTCAAAGTAGGTACTTCAATTTACCAAGCGCGCACGCAGCTTGGCTTTGACACCGGAGTGAGTTTGTTTTCGAAGTCGAGTCGAGTTGGAATAACAAAATTATGTCGCTTTCGAGTCTAGCTAAGACAGTGCAGGCTGATCACATGATTGGCTTGTCATAAAGATGATCCATGCGTCGGATATGCATGTAAAATGTCGGTCCTGCGCCCTTCGCCACTCACTCCTCACACCCACACTCAGATTTACGAGAGATAACAAGAGTGCTCTTGTGTGTTCAGCACACATTTGGGCACTATAAAAGTCCCGAGTTGCTGGTATGAAACCAGCCACCAGCACCGTAATCAGTTTTAGCCTTGGTGTAGGTTCAGATGAAGTTCTGCTAAAAATCTTTATTATTAATCCTCGGCCCCACAACCTCCATGAACATTAATCTGGATCAGCCCATAGTAAAAAAGGGACGTCAAAATCCCACAATGCGCGGTTTAAACACACATAAGCGGCGCCTGCAAATTATTTCTGAATATTTAACGCTGGCAAGTTCGATATAATATAATGGACATCTCGTTAACTATCGAAAATAGATGTTAACACGGCTCGGTAAAGTCGAAAATCATTTGCGTCGCGCCTTATTGATTCCGCTGAAACGTGTTGATAACTCAAATTAAGCTGTAAATTAAATAATTACGGTTTAAAATTGACTGCACCGCGACAATGACAGTACGACACCAGTTTTATTTATTAAATAACTAGCTGACCCTTGCCCACTTCGTTGAGCATAAAAACAGTTTATGATGAAATTCAACTAAAAAAAACAACCCCTAACTCGGGAACGCGGAACCCGCAACGCGGGAACCCGGAACCCGCAGCATGGGAACCCGAAACCCGCAACCCGCAACGCGGGAACGCGGAACCCGCAGCATGGGAACCCGAAACCCGCAACGCGGGAACCCGGTACCCGCAACGCGGGAACCCGGAACCCGCAACGCGGGAACCCGGAACCCGCAACGCGGGAACCCGGAACCCGCAACGCGGGAACCCGGAACCCGCAACGCGGGAACGCGGAACTCGCAACGCGGAACCCGCAACGCGGAACCCGCAACGCGGAACCCGCAACGCGGAACCCGCAACGCGGGAACGCGGAACCCGCAACGCGGGAACCCGGAACCCGCAACGTGGGAACCCGGAACCCGCAACGCGGGAACCCGGAACCCGCAACACGGGAACCCTGAACCCGCAACGCGGGAACCCGGAACCCGCAACGCGGAACCCGCAACGCGGAACCCGCTACGCGGGAACCCGGAACCCACAACGCGGGGACCCGGAACCCGCAACGCGGGAACCCGGAACCCGCAACGCGGAACCCGCAGCATGGGAACCCGAAACCCGCAACGCGGAACCCGGAACTTGCAACACGGGAACCCTGAACCCGCGACGCGGAACCCGGAACCCGCAACACGGGAACCCGGAACCCGCAACGCGGAACCCACAACGCCAAACCCTTCCGTGAACGTTGCTGGTTCTGCGCTGTCAAATGGAATAAATAGTATCCTATGTCCGTCTACTGGCTCTAAGTTACTTCCTCACCAATTTTCAACCATATCGATAAAGCCGTTCATGAGTTATAAATAATTTAACTAACACGACTTACTTTAATACAAATAGCTGATGTATAGATGGAACTAACATATTAAGCTAACGCCCGGTGAATGCTCCCGTCACAGTCGGTCCAGCCGATTCGGTGATCATTAGTTAGATAACGATGATGATGATGAAAAGAAGCCTAAATTAATCCTTATAACTTTAGCTATCTACCAGTGAAAGTCTCGTTAAAATCGGTCCAGCCGTTCCAGAGACAGACAGACATTTTTTTTAAATTGCATTTTCGTTTTCAGTAGCAAGAAAAAAAAAAGACAGAACAGACAGACGTTAACTTCGCACAAAGACAAATGACGACAAAAGACATAGTGGCGTCATAACGTGACGTTTTCGATTTTTTTTTTAATTGTTCTTGAATTATGACCATGGATCTAACTCCTTCGATCTGATTTTTAAATTAACATTTATAATATATTCTTATTACAACTTATAAGTTAAGTACTTTTTTTAAATAGGTATATTTATAGTTGTTAAAAGATTAATCGATTTTTTGAGTAAGTCTCTAGTGTTTAATAAGAAAAAGTATTAACTGACGTAACATTATCACGACGTTTATTTCATTAAATCATAATTTGTATATTATATTTAAGATCGTTTATCAGTGAAAGCAAATCGTAAAAAAACTCATATTGCTTATGTTGACAATAAATATCTAATAATTATTAAATAAAGTTTAGTAAATTCTGCAGTTTTAACAAAAAGAAAATATTTATTTTATTATGTCGTCGTTACAACGTTACGTCGCTCATTTTTGATAAACTGTCAAATGTTACCTATTAAAATGACCCGACTATTTATTAGTGGTGGACAAATAGTTTAATGAATCCAAATAGTTTAAGTTTATGTTAATACGTTATTTATAGCATTTCATAATTTTTATTTTCCATTTGTAAACAATGTCGTTACCATGACACCCGTGTCATATAAACTGGCAACGACGTGAATCGATTGAGCCCAGGTTCAAACCCCGCGTGACCATCACGTATTTTCTTCTTTTTTCTAATTTTCTGCTTATTTTTTTCAACATTTTCTTTCATAATAACCTTTTAGTAACAATAACGAACATACCGTAAAAAAAAATTGCGAAATTGGTCAAGCCGTTGTCGAAGCGCACACGACGTAACAAATTTTGGAGGTCGTTTTTTTACACTTTGGGCTACATTTTTGGGGTTTTAGTAAGGAACCCTACTTTTTTTAAACATATAATATAGCCTATGTTCAGCGCTAGGAATGTAGCTTTCCAACGGTGAAAGAATTTTTCATATTGGTTCAGTGGTTTCAGAGCCTATTCCATTCAAACAAACAAACAAACAAACAAACAAACAATCAAACGTTACCTCTTTATAATATTAGTATAGATTAATATTTAATTAAGTTTTACTATATATTTTTTTCCTCACATCTGACCTATTTATAGATAGTTTACTCCTACTCAAACACGCATAAAATCGAGTATGAATCAGAGAGATAGCATGCTCTGACACTGGAATCCAACAACGAATTAAATAGATACAAAAGTTTCTTTCTCCTGAAGAATAGACAAAATAACAGATTTTGCCCATAATATCGGTGCCAGTATGTCTATTTTTGTAAAGACATTACGCATTTCTATAGTGGTAATTATAAGTAAGCTACCCACGGGTTTTCTAAAAGGAATTTCTTTGGATTTTTTAAATCTATTATATTCTACATAATATTATCATATATATTTAAAGGTTTAAAGGCATCTTACAGATTAAGGCCGTGTTTCAACAAGCAATGTTAAAGTTAATCCTTCGTTAAATATCACGTTGTTCCTCTCGTAATTCCCATCAACGAATGAGAAGGCATGGTATTTTAACATGCATTTAACACTAACACGCCATAATCAGTAAATGAAGTTCCCTTAAAATTAACTGATCGACAATTTGATCAGCCTTTCAGAAATCGGGGTTAAGTTTCAGAGCGGCCATAGAGGTTTTTATAGTACCCAGCAAAGGTTCTTCAGTATTATTTTCACCCCAGGGTATGAATAGTTTACGAAACGTTTTAGGAAACAAAATTATAAAAATCGGTCAAGCCGTTTCGGAAGGTAACACAAAAATGTGACTATACGAATTCGTTTCTCACTTAGCGGAGCTTATGTCAAACTTCTAAAGTGATAATAGCGATGGGAACATGGCTAAACGTGTTTTTAAATTAAATTAAATTAAATACCATTTATTCCAGGCAGCATAGGTCCATATTACAAATACCACTTTTACATTTATACATTAGACAGGTTCAGAGTTCAGACTCAATCAGAACTGGATTGATGTACAGCGCACGTATTAACCTGTCACGCAATTAGTAATTTAAATAACGAAGGGGTGACAATCGGATCAAATTGGACAAACCTGCCGGCAGGTACGCGTGAATCGCCGTGTAATTGCGTGATGTGGGGTGCCAGTGCTGGCGATCGCCTGTAGTAGTTTCCCCTTTTTTGTTCGTACCCAAAGGTTTATCACTTGGGGACCCTATTACTGAGGCTGTTGTCTGTTAGCCACAAAGTTGTATCTCAAAAATTGTGATAGCTCTAGCTATTACACAAATAATGTCTTTCTGTTGCCCCTAAAACAACTTTACCTGAGACTTCTTGCATTTTCTAAGGAACCCGTCGCGTCCAACTCGCACTGGATCAGTTTCATAAATGTATACAAACATTCAGAGGCTGGCGACCATTTTGGATCAAATTGAAAACACAATTTCGTCACTTTGTCATTATTTTCAAAATCGGGGGTCTTATCACATTGACGAAGTCACCACACACAGCAGGTAGTCATTTAATTCGATGATGTATTGCGTCGCCACACGATATAATTTCTACAAAAGCTGATTATCATTTTTGTACAATATTAAGATGTTTTAGATCTGTAATCCCCGAGCCAACTTAAGCACTAATTTGTTAGCTTTCAATTAATAACGACGCTTTATTCAAAATATTCTAATTCAATTATATTATTGGACCAAGTTGGGCTTCTCAAATAATCCTTTTATACCGTCCTTGGGATCACTTAAATCATAATCAAGCACTTAACTTAGGTGATTTAAATTAAAACAAATTATAATTTGGTGCGTAATATTTATTTAAAGACAGGCTACAAGCTATATTGTAAAGTGAATGATCGAATATGGACCAAAAAATTATATAGCCTATTTTACCTTAAAAAAGTTGGTAAATTGTTCTTTTCTAAAAATATATACAGAATATTATGTTAACCAACCTCAAAAACCCTTTGATATGATCAGGTGAGCCTGAGGGATATGCTAGATCTGTCTTGGACCCGCAACGAAATTAAACAGAAGAATGAAGGAGGACTAGGAAGTGTTTGTATGTTAAACGATATCAGCTTGGCTCTATCACGAAGTATAACACGACCTAGTACTAGAAAATGGTATCATCCTAATACTGGCAATTCGACTGGCTATTTTTGTTTTCTTCGATTTCCAGACACATTCCGGTAACCGCCATCTAGCGCCAGTATGGAAAATACTAATTACTTCGTTTTGTATCGTCCTCTTAATGAAGCTTAATGTGATGTTATGCTTAAAAATAAGCTTATCTTTATTTTAACGTCAATATTTGTACTTGATTCGGCATATTTACATTTTATAATTTAATAGTAGTGACATGTATTGCATTTTTTTTGTATTAAACATAGATTGTATGGAATGTAATGGCTCTATGAACTCCGCTAGCACTAGCTACCTACGGCCGCACGTTAAAGTAATTGGCGTCCATTACGGCCAGCGATTACCGCGTCAGCTGTTCAGAAAAACTTGCGGCACATCATGTTCGAATGATTATGATGTTTACACTAACTCGACGTCACTTAATTGTATGTTATTTGTTATAACGCCTCCGTGGTCTAGTTGTTCGGAGCTTCGCTCTCGACCCCTAAGTTGTAGGTTCGATTCCCGCGTTTGATTTCAAATCTGGTTAGGACAATGCAGGCTGATCACCTGATTGTATGACAAGAAAGATGATCCATGCGTCGGATGGGCATGTAACAAGTCGGTCCTGCGCCTGATCTCTCGCTAGTCGTGTCGGTTTACCGTCCCACTGGGTTATGAGAGTAAAAGGAAGAGAGAGTGCTTCTGTGTATTGCGCACACACTTGGGCACTATAAAATAATCTCCCGCCAGTCGTGTCGGTTATTCGTCCCACTGGGCCACGAGAGTGAAGGAAGAGAGAGTAGAGATCTGTGTGTTGCGTACTCTCTTGGGCACTGTAAAATAACTCCTGCGTAACTTGTCTGATTTCAAATAAAAAAAAGGATATATATTATGTCAATCGTTTTTTAAATATTTGTAAAACGCTTGTATTTTTAGAATCAGCGAGATAAACTTCAAATAAAGCTCCGCAAATACAAACGCCAATTTTGTGGATGGAGAGTTTAGAAAATACTGAAAACAAGTAAAAATTAATAGCACCCGAAACACAATCCCGCAATGATCAAACATAATTCTATCTGTTTGCATGTCAAACCGAATCGCTTAAATACGCCCGAAGCGAGAGGCGACCAAACAAAACCGAGCGACGACAAACACGGGGGAATTTGAGCCTTATGTCGTTGGCATTAGGGCGTGGGCCGACGGGGCTACTGTCAATAGCGGAATGATAGCACGCACACTTTATAATATTGGCTGTGCAATGTTTTGGCTGTGTTAATAAGATGCGACACCGCTACTGGATCATGAACAGGCGCGACCACAAACATGGATACATTGACCGATTTAAAAACATATGTATACTATGTTGGACACTACATAAATAATATTATCATTATAATGTAGACCACTGCATGGTTGAGCGCGTAGATGCTCGAGCTGGGTGCGGGCTCGAATCCCGCTGAAGGAACAAAAAGTTTTCTGTAGGTATTCCTGGGTCACGGATGTGTGTTAAATTTGTGTGTTAATATGATAAAATCTTAAGAGCGTGTTCCACCAAGCAATGTTAAAGTTAAAAAACCATGTGGATATCGTCCCGAAAGTGGTGGGACGCGTAGGTTCGATTCTCGCGCGAAAATTTTCTACAAAGTGAGATTTAGGGGCGGTTTCTGTAAGTTACCCATATCTGAATTTCAACCAGCCTTGCAATTGCGAGCGTGATGTAATTATAAAATATCTATCCCTTCCTTTCTCTCTGAAATGTTCCACCAATCAGCGTTCAATATGGGTTTTTAATTTGAATGTCATGTTAGTTGATCATATATTTGAATAGCGTCCCAGAAACCGGCCGTTAAAACTTTGATCACTCGCATATTGCAATTTTTTTAGACAGGTATAGATTTCTCACCATTATAAAATATTTTTTAAATGTATATATCAGTGTAGCTGTAATAGAGATGTTCTATCCTATGCATATTCGCTATTGTGTTATCGATATAGATACAACTGTTTTTGCTGGTTCTGATGGGAGCTTTCATATAATTATTTATCTCTTTTTATGCCTTTTATGTATTTTAAATTTGAAACGCTTGACTGCAAATAGTTTTAACGAATGAATTTACACTTACTGAGAAAATAAAATATAATAACGGCAATTTTATAACATAAAAAGTCTCGTCTGTTTACCCGACTAGAGAGAAGTTAAGTAATGATGTTGGCAGCCAGTACGTTTATTAATTTAAGTTTGTTACACCGTAAATCTAATCATCCGATATAAATGAAAGAGGTGTCAAAAGATTTGTAATGCTAGTCCAGGGCCACACACAGACGTGGTGAAGGACTTAGTTTTATAATATACGAAAGGACACCCGTTTTGACACCGGGACCCTGATTCAAATGACTTCGCTATTTTTCAATAACGAAGTTCGAAAACAAAATAAAATGGATTTGACATAAGCTTCACTAAATGACAAGTGAATTTAGCGAACGTGTGCCATTTAGCGCAGCTTATGTCAAATCCGATACATTTTGTTTCCGAACTTTCGAACCAATGGATAGAGTGGATAATTCATTAATTTTTATAGGGTATTTATAGGGCTAGGCGAAAAAGCAGATGGACCACCTGATGGTAAGCGGTCATCGTCGCTTATGGACATGGGCAACACCAGAGGAATCACCAATGCAACGTCGGCCCTGAAGGATAACTTTTTTAACCCCTTTCAAATATGGATCCAATATTACTGTTACTGCGAAGGCACTAAGTTGGCCGGGACGTAAGCTATATAATTATTAATAGGCTATATAATTTACATATCCAGGATAGAGTTTTTTTATTTAAAATATGGCTACTGGATATTATAACTCGCTGTTGTCACCACGCCAGACGGTCGCCAAACACCCATTGTTTTGATAAGCAGAAGCATAGCTATAGCCGCATTTAATTTGCGCCTAATTATGCCCGTCGTCCGCTCCGGCTAATAGACCCGATCGGAGCTAATGGACGAATATATCCACTGAATTTGGCATCCGAATTGACGGGATGGTGGAATTTGTTGGGACATCACAACAGTGGGTCGACTCTAGAATAGATTTGACATCAACATCATGAAGAACATCCATAGGGAGTCTCATCTGTGTAAATAAAACTTTTTCAAAGTGCATAAATAAGGTGGCGCCACAAATATTCTGAAGAGAGTCACAATAATTTGCAAATTTATCAAAAATACAGGTTGTAATAAGAACAGTAACTATAACTATAGAATGAGAAAAGATAGACTGCGTCTGAACTAGATAAATATTCACAATAAATTGAAATGGTATATTTACCATTTAAATTTATTTTTTATTATTCCGGTGATTTTAAAAGACCATTTGTGAAATTCTATTTATACATGCCGTTTCCAACATACCAGACGACAAGTAAAAAAAAAGTAAAAATGAAACCAAAGTAGATTTTCAACAAACCTGTCACGATGCAATTCCCTAAAACCCTAATAACATCAGTCCTAAAACAAACAGAACAGAAATCACAACAAGAAAACCGCATTACACTTTTATAAAAATGACGCCATCAACCCTCCGAGGTGTGGGGAGTTGGGGACGCAAATAATTTATAGCGGCAGACAACATAAACACCGGGAAAAATAAGCAAACTATCCCACTTAAGAAACGACGACCCTAAGACAGCGCCTTGCTCAGAGATTCGAAAGTCAACCCTAGTTTGGCGGTCGAGAGGTCTTTTCGGCCCGCGCTTCTACAACTCGGCGCTCGGGCGTCGCGTCTCCCTTATTTAATTTCATAATAAATTGCAATAATTGCATTATTCGGAGCGAAGATATAAATCGGACGATACTCGCGCCAGGACTGAACTAGAATAAAATTAACTGTAGCGTGAATCCTTCTCGTTGACTGTGGTTAACCCCATACTTAAGTCGGGTATAAATTGTTGACATATGGCGAGTAACAGCTTTCGACTCGTGAACGTTGACCGAAAACCCATTTGAGCATAAAAGGGCTAGTGACAAGTTCATAAATAGACCTGGGGTAGGCGATTTCTGGATTGCGTTTGAGAATTTCGTAATTTTCGAAACACTTCTCGTAAACGTCCGAATAGTATCTATACTCGATAGATAAATAGATAAAACTATAGTTAAATTAAGCTATTGTTAGGTCACGTGCTGGCCCTATCATTCTGCCAATCAGTAACAGTTTCAGACAGTGGATAGGGCTCCTAACTAATTACATTTTACTAGTCGGCAGTAAACATTGCTGTAATGTGTCATTATTTTTGTTTATTGCTCAGTTGATAACTGACATTAACATTGGTATTTGTTAGTATTGTGTGTTATAGATTGTATTGGGTCTTAACAGAGTAGGTGTAGAATGAATCAATATATTATAGAAATAATTTATTTAGATTTTTTTTGTGTAAAAAAATATATTTGTTAAATGAGAAAATATATCTAGTATTGTCATATTGCGAAGTTTTAGTGACTGCTGTTTATACATAGTAGTTATACGTGGCTTATATATCATTTACTTTGTGACGTGGCAAAATTAATATGTCATTGTTTTTTTTATCGTGCAATAAATAAGTGACATTTAATTAAAACATTATAGTTTGTCGCCAAGGTTCTAGTTACAAGGAAATCACGTTATAAGTGAAATTTTCTATCACATTATTTGTGTATGAACTTAGGCCGAAAGAAAGCCGCACCATATACGAATATTTATTTACATTTACATCAAATTGAATCAGAATCGGAATGCCCACTATTTTAGAACGAGACAGCGCGATATCGTTAAGAGGAAACACGACGAGCTAGAGAAAACAAAATAGGTATTTGTAAAATATATTTCCTGTCTCACAGTGCCTTAGCTAGCTAACACTAGTGTGATAGAGATAACTGCAGCTTGAAATTAAATTACCTAATAAAACTAGAAATCGGCTTTTAGGAGGACTCTGTTTCCTCCTCCAAAACTTAACCAATGTATTAATATATTTAAAAAAAAAATTGCTTGACTAAGTTCCATTGTTTTGATTTTATAATAAAATGCACTTACATTTGTTTTCTGGATGTCTGAACAAAGTCGAAAATCTGGTTGTATTTTCAGATTTTTGTACGTCTTTTAACAATTAATTTATGAAAAGTGAAAAAAACAGGGACGTACGTCTTCATGGATATTCAGAAAAAAAATGTTGCTCTAGCGGCACTATCCAGGAAGGAACCATGGGACCCCAGTTTCTGTAAGGAAAAAACGGCCGTTGTGTTTCCTCTTTGTGTTTTGGTGCGTTGCCCGCACGACGCGGCCCGACGCGACCCGACGAGTAACCTGCGTCCTAAGGATATCAGCGAGTATCGCGGCGGTGCATTACACTACATGAATCATAATAAGTGGCTATTATTGGTTGCACTTGGCTAATAATAAGTACTCTAAAATATTCGTACAAACTTTCTAGACAAGTTTTTGCTGTCTATAACTTTTAAAATACAGAAAACATTACCATTCATTTTACTACCGTAATAACTTAACCGTGATTTGTTACCGTCTATATATCCTAATAAATATTCAATATTAGCTCCCCCGGCGATGCTGGCCAAGTTCACTTCATGTAGGAGTTATTTTTTAGTGCCCAAGTGTGTCCGCAGTTTCGTAACCGATTGGGACCAATGAGGGTTATGACTTTTTGCACTCCCTACGCATGGCTTGTCAGACAATTAGATCAGTATTTTTTTATTTCCACGCGACGATCGAACCAATAACCTTTGGAATTGAAAGCCACGTTCCAAACCACTGGACCAAAAATACATAATTAGCAAAAAATACACAATTTGCCTCATGTGAAAACTTATCTACGTTTTTAATTATAAATCGCAATATTAATATAACTATAGGTGTCTCGTAAACTGTACCGCCCCATTGTTATGGTACAGCAGTATATTATTAAAACAAGACATTGTTCGTGCCTCTTAAGGCTTTCGAAGTGCGGAAATTGATTTCGTACATCCACAGGAGACAATAGACTAACGTCGCCAATTAACGAAAATAACCCGTAATTACTGCAATATATCTCCTTTAACCCTCCCAACTTATCGGCCAGATATACCCCAGGACTTGTGATTCGATTATGAGCAGATTAGGACCCCGAGGTACATGGAAAAACAATTAACGAAAAGTGAAACAATGATGGTCTATAAAGTTTGTCATTGTTGGCTGTGTCTTAGCTCGTGGGCGGGTCGGAGAGACCGCGAGGGGCTGAAGTGGGGCTGAATAGGTGCGGCGCTGGAGGGTTGGACGATGTGGGCCGTTAGACTTTAATTTATCGTTTTTAGATAAACTTAAGTAGAGATTAGAGGAGCTCGCTTAAAATTAAATTCAACATACGCTTTCAATTGTTCGGAAGAAATTTATGTAACCCCTTTCGCCGCTGGTTGTCTTGGCTGTTGTTTATAATTTAACTTACTTACTCTCGACACAATCGAGAATCGAATCAGTACGATCTCAACGGCTTTTGGTGTTTTATTTGGTGGATTGCTTTAAAACTAACCAGGATAAAGAATATCGTTAGACCGTAACTGATTGAACTCCCGACCAAATCAATCGACTGAGAATCAAATTAGACCAACGTCATTTTATTCGGGAGTACGCGGCACAATCGAATCTGAATCAAAATCGAATCAGTTTGGAGAGTCAGGCCGCTTGCTTTCATGTGCCTATTTAGGAGATTACATTTTGTTTCTAAGGACATAAAGAAAGGATTTTTTTTATTTTTCTTTATTAGGGACAACTAACAGTGTTCACAATGTATCTTAAAAAGTAAGTCTTATAATATAATGTATTATTTATAGTGACACCAACACCGTTATCCACAAATTAAAGCCGCGATATTACTCCAAATGTGTAGTTATGTATTGGTGTGGGGGGTGGATAGCACCCAAGGTTATTTAAAGGTTGAGCAATAATCGTCACTATATTTTGTATAAAATGAAAGTTTACTCAAAGGTCAATCTGACCGCCAGCGACCAAAATTAAACAAGATTTATGTTTGATTAATGCCATGCTATTTTAGTTGGGCATTAACTTAATTAAAAACAAACATCAGGAAAACTTTATAGGGTAGCCTAAGGGCAAATACAGATAGATCGTCATTTATAACGACTCGATGTTGCCCGGGGATCTCGCGTGTCAAGTAAAATCGTGTAGGACTCGTACCTTTTGCAGCAATAAAAAGTAGCCTACATTTATCCAAACAGCATCAAAATCGGTATCGGATCCTGTACTTTTGGAGGTTACAATATTAGTACCAACTGCGAAAGCCACCTCCGTAGCGCAGTGGTTGGACCTGTTGGTGCTCGAGCGAGAGATCGCAGATTCGAATCCTGGCGAAGGAACAAAAAGTTTTCTGTGTCATGGATGTGTATTAATATAGTAAAAATCTTAAAGTATTAAATATATTTCAGGGTCTGGCACCTGTAACACAAGTCTTCGTATACTTAGCACGGGACTAGATTGACGTGGTGTGAAGCATCCATATATATTATTTTTATTGAGACGTATCCACGTGTCCCGGTACTGATCATCCTAATCTGAGACTGGACCTTCAATAATCCGGTTCGGAGAATATTCAGAGCACCGAAAAGAAAACTTTAGGCTTGTAGGTACAGGCTATAATTTTAATGAGTGATAATACTTTAGGGTATGTATGGGTCCCGTACATAGAAATTACTGTGAAAGTACCAGCGCTGAAATGTTGGGGTAGTTCTCATACAAACATGAAAGTCAAAATTAAGTCTTATAACGCTGGGAATTTCACAGTATACTCTACATAATATAAGCCACATACACACCCTAAAGTATTATCATTCACTTATTTTATACCTTGCTGAAAGTCTAAATATTTTGGTGGGGACCCAATTCTGATTATGAGCCAACGCCTGTCGCTGAAGTCGGCACCACTCGTAAACTCACAAACCACTCGACAGTTCGGTAGTTCGGGATTTATCGCGAGTCTTCGAGGGTCATTAGTAGACTGGAAGTGCTACTGATAGGGATCTGCGAGACAAAGTGGAGGTCGACATGCTAGTGATAAGCGCCTTGCAATCAGATCTAGTCAAGGTGGTAGAGTCCTTGAAATAAAATAATAGCTGCCCTCACCGATTTCGGTGTCGGTAGCCGATTTCATTGAAATCACGCCAGCTACGCAGGAATCGTTTTTATACTGTCCAAGTGTGTGCGCACACAAAGACACTCTCTTCCTTTTACTGTCATAACCTAGTGGGACGGTAAACCGACACGACTGGCGAGAGAACAGGCGCAGGACTTTTTACATGCCCATCCGACTCATGGATCATCTTTTTTGTCAGACAATCAGGTAATTGGCCTGCATTGTCCTAACCAAACTTGGAAAGAAATTTTTTTAATTGGTCCAACGCGGGAATCGAACCCACAACCTCCGAATCGAGAGCGAAGCTCTGAATTACTAGATCACGGAGGTAAATGATTTTTTTAAAATTGAATCAAGGACTGACAAATAGATGATCAAGATGAGAAAGAACATCTTACAATCGGTGTTAAACCATTATTATAAAGTCACAAACAAATTCTACCACTTGTGGCGTGCAAATATTTTACAGATAAATCTATACTAATATTATAAAGCGGAAGAGTTTGTTTGTTTGTTTGTTTAAACGCGCTAATCTCAGGAACTACTGGTCCGATTTTAAAAATTCTTTTTTTGTTGGATAGTCCATTTATAGAGGAAGGCTTTAGGCTATATAACATTACGCTGCGACTAATCGGAGCGAAGCGTGAGTGAGAAATGTTGCAAAAACGGGGAAAATGAATTACATTTGGGGACTTTCGTTGCGTGCGCTGCATAAACGGCTTAAGTTACTCAAAAACCACGCGAACGAAGTCGCGGGAACAGCTAGTTTAACATAAATTAAAATTACATAAGTCATAAGGAGTCATACATTAAAATTATTTTACTAGAGTATAAATAGCATCACATACAATCGTCAATAAATTATTATTTACTAAAATATTATATAAATAATTAAAATGTTATAGTTCATCTTCTAGAAAATGTCTAATACTGTTATAACATTTGCTCAATAGTAATTTTTATAATAGTTTTTTAAATAACGTCAAAGGAAATTGTATAATATTTGAAGGTAAATTATTAAATATTGTTATGCACATACAATAAACGTTTTTCTTATATATTTCTAATTTTATCTTAGGTAGGCGTACTCTATTTTTATGTCTAGATCGGCTATTAGGATTATCGCTAAACGTTTCAAAATATTGTGGGTGTTTTTTTACAAAAATACTTATTTCGAGAATATACAGACATTCTCAGTGGCAATATTTTGTGTTTTTTGAAAAGTGGTACGCAGCTATCTAAGATCTTAGCACCACAGAGTGCTCTGACACATTTTTTCTGTGCTTTGAAAGCTCTGTCTGCGTCAACCGAGTTACCCCAAATGATTACGCCGTAACTCAATATAGATGATAATGTAAGCATGATAGGCTAAAGGTACGTTTCCACCAAAATAGTGTTCAGAACATTTGATAGCCAACATTTTTTTCAGAATTCCAGCTGTGCCAATTTGTTAATGTTGCGTTAGCGAGTCCACCGAAACAAACATCTGTTACACACAATGTTCGCAACAGTTCAGAACACCGGTGGAATCGCATCTTAATGATGCTGTGTGTATATTAACAGTTTGCCTGATTCTCCTAAAAAGATAGACAAATCTATCTGACTTATTTACAATTTTTTCTTCATGTGGTTTCCGATTGCAGTGTTTGTCGACGGTTATACCTAGAAATACACAATCATCAACGGTTGAAAGTTTGCTATTTTGATAGTTATGGAATGATGAAATAGTGAATAGGCGAGAGTCTGGTTCTGGACTATACCCAAGTGGCGTAAGTACATTAAACGTACTAGGATGAAGGAAACTATAACATGGAGACCTGGACAGGCCCTCGATTCAAGATGCCATCGATATTTATCGCCTACGAAGTTCGTAAACAAAATGTATGGGATTTGACATAAGCTTCACTAAATGACAAACGACTTCGCGTGTCATTTAGCGTTGTTTCAGTTCATTTAGTTTGTTTTCAAATATTTTACAGATAAATTTAACATAAATTAAAATTACGTAAGTCATCAATTTCGAACTTCGTAAGCGATAAATAGCAATGCCATCTTCAATCAGGGCCCAGGAATGACTAACGTGGCCAACCCAAGACGTACTGAGCACTCATTCTTTTGATCTAGTAGTGAGAATGCTGAGTGTGTTGACCAAACGACATGTCCCAGGCACTACGTATTGCAAGGTTTCTCTTGAAGAATACTAAGTACAGGCTATAATATAAGTGAGTATAGTACAATACTTTAAGGTATGTATAGGTCCGTTTATACAGTTTAATGTGAAAGTACCAGCGCTGAAAGAGGTACTTTTTTACGATGTTGAGGCATTTCTCATAGAAACATGAAAGTAAAAAAAAGTAAGTCCTTCAGCGCTGGTACTTTCACAGTATACTCTACATATGAGGCTCCTACACATGCTAAAGTATTTATCATTTATTTTGCACCTTGTATAAATCATCCAGATACAAAAGCATTTTTTTAACGCTATCAGCAATTTCAGTTTTAATTTTTTGTGGTAAATAAATGGGATTAAATGCAGTAAAAATCGTAATGCGATCGTAAACATACAAAATGAAGTTCGTAACCGACCCAGTTGGCTCCGGCTGCAGTTCGCTTGCCAATAGCAACTATGGGGTTCTGGAAGTAGGTAATACTAGTTTGATCACTTCATTCCAGTTTCAAGGAAGTAATCAGATAGCGGTGCCAAAGAAAATTGAGCTTTTAATGCAGCTACCGTTCTAGATCATTTATAGTCAAAAAAAAAATCGCCTCCGTGATCTAGAGGTTCAGAGCCTCGCTCTCAACCCAGAGGTCGTGGGTTCGATTCCCGCGTTGGAACAACAAAAATGTTGCTTTCAAGTTTGGTTAGGACAGTGCAGGCTGATCCTGACCTGATTGTCTGACAAGAAAGATGATCCACGCGTCGGATGGGAATGTAAAAAGTCGGTCATGCGCCTGTTCTCTCGTCAGTCGTGTCGGTTTACCGTCCTACTGGGTTATGAGAGTAAAAGGAAGAGATAGTCTTTGTGTATTGCGCACACACTTAGGCACTATAAAATAACTCCTGCGTAGCTGGCCTGGTTTCAATGAAATCGGCTACCGACACCGAAATCGGTGAAGGGAGCTATTATACTCGAATAATAATTAATCAAACCAACTACGCAGGAGTTATGTAGTGTGAAACACACTCTTGTGACAAGAGCACTCTCTCTTCCTTTACTCTTGTAATAGAGTGGGATGGATGACCGACAAGACTGGTGAGAGACTCGCAGGACCGACTTGTCTGTCCGACGCTTGGATCTTTTCATCAGGTGATCGGCCTGCATTGTCTTAACTAGACATGAAAAATGTTCACTGTTTCAACGCGAGAAGTGAACCCACCTTATTTATTTATTATTACCCTAAATTGTCCCACTGTTTGCTAAGGCCAGTATCCTCCAGGTATTTGTTTCCTGCGCCACCGCTGGCCAGCCTGGGTGGTACGCATCCAGCTCCTCGCGCCATCTTGTTCTGGTCCGGCCGCAGCGACGTCGTCCATCCTCTGGTACATAAATGACGCTAAAAAGTACCTTTTATAACAATTCAGTTGTTCCTGATGAACTCTTCACTTTACTAGGATACATTTCTGTAGCAAATTAGTGGCGAATCGATACAATATAGTTATGTATACGAGGGCGCTGTTATTAAGACGGCCCATCCTAAGCAAACAATCTTCGGTAATACCGTACCTGTACCGAACTTTAATAAACACTGTTAATAAACGGACAGGTCGGGCGAATAATGATGTATTTATGACCCTAAGATCATATACTATTCTCACCCGATACACCTGGGAAGCTAATCTCAAAATAATTCCTTAGTTCATCTCTTTTCGACTTTAACTCTGTCCTGCTCTCGCGCACGATTTGATTGCGAATGAGTATCAACCGAAATGAGATTATACAAGCTGTAAAATAAATGAGTATAATACTTTAGGGTGTGTGCTTCCTATGTAGTTTCCTGTGAAAGTACCACCGCTGAAAAACTTACTTTTGACCTTAACGTTTTTATGAGAAATGCCCCAACATCATAATTTTGTCCATACAGTATTTATAATAAAATACCTCTTTCAGTGCTGGTACTTTCACAGTAAACTCTATATACTGGATCCATACACACCCTAAAGTATTATCACTAATTAATAATAACCCGTATAATCGAAATAAAGGACTTCTTTATATCCTTAAAAAATAAAACATTTCTTTTATTTAGAAATTGGTTAGAAACATACTCTTTAAGAATTGTCCTATATGATGAGATGACTATGATCTACTAGCGTTACAGTGGTTCGTTCATTTATCCGGACAAAACAACCAGCTTAAGTACTTACGTAAGTAGCAACGGTAGTAGGTTTAAAAAACTACCAATAGATGTTGACTTACTAGGCAACATCACGTTTAATATGAAATGTCGAGAAATTTTGGGAGCCATCCAATCAAATCTACGTCTATCGTTACCTTGCCAATACGAATATCCTTACAGAATATTAATAATACTTTATAATGAAATTCTACGAATCATCCCATGTATTGTTTATAATACCACATAGTAGATATAACAGAGACACGACGTAGTACTAGAAAATGGTATAACCATAATACTGGCAATTCGACTGGCTATTTTTGTTCTCTTCGATTTCCAGGCACATTCTGGAAACCGCCATCTAGCGCCACCATTGGAAAATACTAATTACTAATTTCGTTTCGTATCTTCTTCTTAATTAAGAAGTTGAATTTAGCTTAAGGTGATGTTATGCTTATCTTTATTTTAATGTCAATATTTGTACTTAATTCGGCATATATTTACATTTTATAATTGTTTGTATTAAAGATAGATTGTATGGGATGGTAGGCCATGATAATACGAAATAAAATCACATTACTCTCACACAGGACATTGACCTCACACAGCTGATTGTAGTTGATTGAATTGAGTTTAAAATTATTTTGAAATCAACGACCTCTATGTCGTAGAGTAGTGCAATGACATTTATCGACCCACTTTCAAAAACAGGCCAAACTGAGGACCTCATTTTTATGGAAGTCGGTTAAAACTGGATGCGGCTATAAGTTCGCCTACAGATATCTGCATAGAGTTTAGTGATAAAATTAACTAGTGTTCTTGTGTTATATTTTATCTGAAAACTAGTAACAAACATATGTAAACCGTGCGATTTTATAAGAAAACCGAATATGAAATAATTAAATTAGAGTCCAATGCTCCAGTGATTTTACGTTTACAGCTTTCTTATTTAGTAGCCACTATGATTTGTCAATTAAACTTGTGTAATCAATTTTGCAAAATACATAAATCATTTTTTTTTATCTATGGACGCTTCACACCACGTCAATCTGGCCCTGTGCTAAGTGTCCGAAGAACTTCTGTTACAGGTACCAGATAACGGAAATATATTTAATAATTTAATACTATACACATATTTAAGATTTTTATTATATTAATACACAAATTTAATATACATCCATGACTCAGGAACATTGAAAGCTTTTTGTTCCCTCAGCGGGATTCGAACCCGCGACATCCTGGTCAAGAGCCAAGAACTCTGAACTACTTGACAACGGGACCACGGGGGCACAATTTATTCACAACTGTGCAGAAGCGTGCACTTCGTCAGTGCCAGAACTCAAAAAGCATCAGAAGAAAGGAGAGATCGACGGCGACTACACTCCGTCCGTCTTACGAATTTTCGATCAGGTCACGTGTCTTGACGCGAGTTTTTACCCATCCCAAAAGTGCACAACGCAAATAAATAAGTTTTCACTTAAAAATTGTACACGAAACATTTTAGATGCCACCATGGTGTCCCTTAAATAAACTAACACATAAATTATATCTGTCGTGTCTTGTTAAAGAATAAATAACACATTAGAAGCCATCTTCCATGACGAATGACGTCGTTATCACAAACAATACACCCATTTATTTTGAATATAGTTTTTATGACACGGAAATAGGGTTGAAATTATAATGTTGATTGTGGTATTTAAAAAATAAAGAGAGTTTCCAGTGGAATGGGTTCTTGTTTACTTAAACATGATAGTTTATCGTGAGTTGAAATTTCACTTGCTAAACCAACTAAAATATTAAATTAGAACCGCAATTATCATGTAGACTTTCAATTTTTTTTATTGAATTATGAAAGAATCGTCTTCATATCATTAACTAATTAGGGGAGTGGATTTGAAATGTTCAAAACAAAATGTCTACTTGCTAACTATGTCTACTCTATTGAAAATAAAATATACAAATATAATAATGTAAAACGTATAAATAATACACAACAGTAATAAAATATATTATGTAATGTAATGTATTGTAATGTTTTCAATTGTTTTATTTTTGTAACTGAATTTTTAAACTATTTTTTTTTTGTAATTAATTGTTGCTATTGGGTCTCAGATACCTTAAAATTTATTTCATTTTATTTTTAATTCACCAAAAATACACTGATTAGTTGACATACGATTTGAATCGACCTTATCTCTGGTATTTTAAGGAGCTAATCATAAATACAATATACAATCAAAATCAAAAATACATCACGGTGGTGTATTTATATAATCAGCCTTTCTCTTTCTCTCTAATGAATGTTCCACCAATTAGCGTCCAATATGGGTAGTCACCTTGAATGTCATTTTAGTTGATCATTTGAATAGCGTTTCAGAAACCGGCCCTTACAGCTGTGTGTGTTCAATGATTTTTTAACTCTCTAGACAAGTTAGAATACTAATAAGATATATTTTTTCAAATTGAACACTTTTATTTTTGCCTAATTGTTTTCCCTAGTAGTGTTTCCTCCATGTATTGTTATATTAGGAAATACTAGGGACGCCCCAATTATAAAGCCAACTACAAGAAAGGGTTTACCATGAATTTCAATAGTTGGTGAACTGAGTCAAGTTAGTTGCAACCTCGGGCTAGCTTGCGAGCTACCGTGTCCGACGGTCCGAGAAACGCAACATGTGGTTTCAGTCCATATATTTCAGTATAATACAGGCTGTATTCAATATATTTTATTTTCAAATAAAACTTAACAAGATTTTTTTCGAGTCAATAAATTAGAAACCCTAGCCCACCGCAAAAAAAGGAACTCGGGCGGGGCCATCTTTTAGCAAAAAGAAAATTGTTCTAATGTATTTAGGTAGTGAAACCATTTAACTTAGTTAAAGTCCTAGATCAGTCGATATCATGTCAGGACAAGAAATCCGTCTCGGCAAATATCAGTACATTTGAAAAGTGAGCTGTTGGAAACTTCTATATGTGGTATATAATATCTCGCAGTCATATAATTGAAATATTTTTGTATGCGACACGTTATCTGGTATTGTCGATCGAAGGCCCGATTTTTGTTGTTCAAGAAATATTTTTGCTTTATTTTTAGTAACTAGCTGTTCTCGTGACTTCGTTGGCGTGATTTTTGAGTAACTTAAGCCGTTTATGCAGCGCACGCAATGAAAGACCCCAATTGTAATTAATTTTCCCCGTTTTTGCAACATTTCTCATTGACGCTTCGCTCCTATTGGTCGCAGCGTAATGTTATATAGCCTACAGACTTCCTTTATAAACGGACTATCCAACAAAAACAGAATTTTTCTAATTGGACCAGTTCTTGAGATTAGCGCGTTTAAACAAACAAACTCTTCCGCTTTATGATATTAGTATAGATATCATCCTGTATATTACACATACCTTTGTTGCAGACCTCTCCCAGTATCTCCAGTAATAATAGCTATGTAACTCTATAAGCTATAGTCGCTATTGTTCATGACTATAATGCCATGACTATAATGCCATGACTATAATACTTTGACTTCACTAGAAATAAGCACAAGCTAGATACACCTATGATCTGATCTGAATGATGAAATCTTTTAAAGGGCAATGTATACGCCTATACAATAAAATACCAGAAAACGTTAAACAATTTTCAACAATGAATTTAAGAAAAAAAAAATAAAATCGTTCATTAACGACAAAGTTATTTGCGAACAAACATAAAAAAAAACATATAATATACCTACGGTCGAATTGAGAAACCTCCTCCTTTTTTGGAAGTCGGTTAAAAATAGTAAAAGAACGTTTAAAAAAGATGGAAGATCTATCTGGGGACACGGTAGTGCCCCTGCCAAGTAGAGCACGGCCGTACCATCCTTTTCTCCAAAAAAATCAGGACATCTTCTACCCCTTATAACTTCTATGTTGACAAAACTATAACCCTGCATTTTTACATTCTAATTAGGCATTGTATGAACACGCTATTCTTCAAATTTCATTCAATTTGAAACAGAAGTTTAAGACTTACAACTTGTCAAACTTCTTAATTTTGTCACTGACTCACTCACTCACTGACCGATCATAAAAATCAATTTTTATCTGCATAATTAACTTTGTAACCCCATATAAATGTATTTTAATAATATTTGCACTTTCCGACAAAAACACGCGTTTTAGTTAATCTTCTACAAAAAGAACTGAAATTTATTTTATTTTTTATTTTTATTTTATTAGGAAAACTTACACCAACAACAAAAATTACAATAAATTAAACACAATAAAAAACAACATGCCAATTACAAGCTTTCACTAGTAAAAAACAAAACTACTAAAGCTCAAACTATGCACCTGAGCATTTTTTTAAATATAACAACTACATAAGTAATAAAAAAATATACTACTAGATGATTGTATCAAATAAAATTGAAACAAAAAGAATATAACAACATGCATAACCTCAGTTTAACAATAAAGTTTTAAACCACGCAAAAGGCGATCCCTTGTAAAAAGTGCCAAGCCATACATACAAAAACATAACTTGCAAAAAGTGCCAAGTCTCGCTATTTAGTTCTTCTACCATAAAACATTGTGACTTGATATAATTTTTCGCGGGATATTGCTAGATTGCGGTATTATATATTTCAATAATATTTTATAATAAGCAATAGCACACAAACGTTCTGATTACTTTTTTAAATGTATTAACGGATAAGAAAACGATCTTTCTGGAATACTATATCTGCACAGGTCGTGGCTTCTGACCTGGCACCTGCGCGCGCACCTGCCCGTCGTGACTTCCCGCGCATGATGCACTTCTCAAAGTTTTATCTCGTTCGATCCATCTCTTTTATTTGCGAAACTACAACGAAACATTGTGTTCTAGTTTTTGTATTTTTTAACTCTGTACCGCGCATACTGTGTTTTGAATTTAAATTTATTATAAGTCGTGTGGAACATATTTAAAATAAGAATTATTGTAAAGTTTATTTATACAGACTGTGTTATTAATGGGCGATAATACTTCAGGGTATGTATGTGTCCCGTATGTAGAGTGCACCGTGAAAGTACAGCGCTAAAGGAGTTAAACTTTTTTAAATTATTCTAAGATTAAAATTTATGATATTGGTGCATTTCTCATAGAAACAAGAAAGTCAAAAGTAAGTATTTTAGCGCTGATACACCCTAAAGTACACCCTTAAGTGTTATCACTCATTTATTTTATACCTTGTATTATTTCTGCAGAACAAAAACTATATATACGTAAGAACGTACGGTAGATGTGACATGTAGGGAGCAGGGACAAAGACAATAGGAATTGCCCTATTGTACTTCGCGATAACATTTGAACCCCTCCTCCCTCCCACCTCCCGGAGGCCGCGGCACTCCGGACTCTGATGACAATCTCTATTATAACTTGGTAGCTTGTTACTATGTAACTTATTTTACATCAATGTTATAACTTCAATTTTACAGGTAAAAAGATCATTTGCTTAAATTTCGGAATACGATTGAAGTACCATTTCTCATTCCTTTTTATTTTAAAATTTTTCGTCAATAACTGGTTTTTTTTTACTTTTAAGAGTTTATCTATTTATTTTTAGTCACAGGAATAATACAAAAGTATTTTTTCAGGTTTCAAAAGACCGCATGATTTAACTTTGGGATACGATTAAAATCTTTTCTCATTATAGATATTTTTAAACCGTCAATAAACTCTTCCAATAATTAATTTAAAGATTCCAGTAAATATTGCTTTTATCCTTTTATTTTTATTTTTATAAGCATATATATATATATTCAACAAATTTCCTTCAGCAAGCAAAGCAACGAATTAGAAGTGGAAAGAAGAATCTCAGGCGCATGGCAAAAATTCTGGAGCTTGAAGGAAATTTTAAAAGGAAATATGCCTTTACATGTTAAGCAAAAAGTTATGGACACCTGCTTGCTCCCCTCTATCACCTACGGGTGCCAGACATGGAAATACACGTTGACAGTAAAAAACAAAATTAGAACATGTCAGCGGAGTATGGAAAGAAGCATCATAAATGTGAAAAAAATACAAAAAATCCCACATAAGAATATACGGAAAAAGACTAATATTATAGATGCCCTTCAATTCTCACAAACTCCAAAATGGCGTTGGGCAGGACATGTAGCCAGGATGGAGGACGATCGTTGGACTACTAGACTCACGTCATGGCAGGGTCCTGTCGGTATCAGAAAGAGAGGGAGACCAAAAACTCGATGGGAAGAAGACATACTTAGAATAGCGGGAAAAAGCTGGAAAACGATAGCCAAAGATAGGGAAAAGTGGAAAAATCTGGAGGAGGCCTTCACCCTCACATAAGAGGGGTTCTTGCATGCCAATAATATAATAATAATTATAAGGTTAAAATAAAAGTAATAATAACAATATAATGTAATAATAAATAGTAATACCAATATAATGTAATAATGAATAATAATCTAAAAGTAATTATAAATAAATCGATATTAATTATCATTAATAATAATAAATTCATTAATTTTATAATATTATATTAATGCATGAATTGTAATATAAGTACTAATATTTTATTTTAATGAATTTACGCAAGAAATAAAAGGCTTTTTTATTTTTATTTTTATTTTTTTATTTATTTTATTTATTTATTTTATATATATATATATAGTATACAAACTGTCCTGTGCCCACTTCGTTGAGCATACAAACCGTTTAAGCCTTCCCTTTACTTCCACGAACATTTCAAGGCCAAAAATAGCCAAATCAGTTCAGCCGTTGTCGAGTTTTAGCGAGACTAACGAACAGCAATTCATTTTTATATATAAGAAAGAAAAAAATTTGCTTTTCGCTCCTTCATATTATGCGTTTCTTCTCGGCGGGCCAGGGTTGAACCAGCGCGGCGGTATATTTTGTTGACTTTACAAAAATATTTCGATTTTATTACACCGACAATGGGACTTTTCTTCGATCATTGTTAATAGAAAGATCTTTCACGGAATGGACTGTAGCGTATTCTAGCATTGGCTCGTTTTATCACCCACGGACATCACAGGGCTGGCGATTAATAATTCATTGCTTCACTAATGATTTTCAAGTAACAAATTCATTAGTAAATCGTGAAAGGGGTCCCGCGGAGCGGCCGAGTACATTCGAGGGTACGTTGTCATTATCCCGTTTTTAATGGAGTGACACACGGTCGTGGAGGATGACTAACTTGTTTGGGCTTTACCTACGGCGAAAGGATGGATTTTGGCAGTGTATTTTTGTTCCATTGTAATGCCTAAACTATTGGTGTTCTCTTAATGATAGCGGTTGCAAAAGAATCGTAAAAAATCGTTAGTAAGTATAGAAGCGAAAGTACAGATTATAAAGTAGGTTATTTAATAATAATCCGATTTTAATAAATCAGGTGACAGAAAAGAAAAAATGCAATAGATGCGTATACGCATAACATAGCCTATATAATTGTTTTTTTTAATTGATAATGCATGGTAAAGAAATAATTTAAACTAAATTTATTTAAGTATCGTTAAAAGCAATAAAGATATTAAACTATTAAATATAATGTGCGAACGAGAAGGGAACAACCGATTGTGACGTCACGTTGTTAACACCAACCTGCGTTGTATCGTTTTGCGAAAAAGAGATAGACGATTTTATTTAATTGCTTTAAACTTAAATGTTTTGAAACTTATCCTAATTCGTATTTTAAATTATATCATCTTTTTGATTATCTGCGCCCAAAAGTAAATAAATGTAATATTCATTCTCCCAATTTAGTATTTACGTAGTAGTAGGTACAACAATGTGACTGTTGTTACACACACGGGGAATAATCTACGTCCTACACCGTCGTGTGGCCGACGGAGTGCTGACTTAGCACCCGAAGTCGCCCAGTCTCCGCTGTCTGCAGCTAAATTATTGATTTATTCATTAAATTCTACAACTTTGTTATTACCGATTGTTCCGCCCGATAATACACCGTGTATGATTCATGTAAAATGTTTGGAATCTTTGGAGTTTTAACTGCCGGGTGATAACAAGTTAGTAATTGTTCCGAGAAGAGACAACAACTTCGTCGTAGGTGATTTGAGTGTATGATATATACTAGTCATCTTATATATCTATCTGTTCCCGCGACTTCGTTCGCGTGGTTTTTGAGTGGCTTAAGCCGTTTATGCAGCGCTCGCAATGAAAGTCCCCAAATGTAATTAATTTTCCCCGTATTTTGCAACATTTCTCACTGACGCTTCGCTCCTATTGGTCACAGCGTAATGTTATATAGCCTAAAGCCTTCTTCTATAAATGGCCTATCCAACAATAAAAGAATTTTTCAAATCGGATCAGTAGTTCCTGAGATTAGCGCGTTTAAACAAACAAACAAACAAACTCTTCCGCTTTATAATATTAGAATAGGTATATAAAAATGAATCGCTGTTCGTTAGTCTCGCTAAAACTCGAGAACGGCTGAACAGATTTGGCTATTTTTGATCTTGAAATATTCGTGGAAGTCCAGTGAATGTTTAAACGGTTTTAAAAAATATATATATGCTCAACGAAGTGGGCACGGGTCAGCTAGTACTATATATTCTAAAGCTATAGAGAGTTTGTCTTCTTGAGCGTGCTCATCACGATTTTGTGGTCCGATTATGATTTTTTTGTGTTGGATAGCCTGTTTATCGATTAAGGCTTTATGCACGTCACGCTAGAGACTAGAGTCCAGATAACATGTTTTTTACCATTTGAAGAAACAAATTCAAAAAAGAAATTTCTAGAATGAAAAGGTCACTTTATACCGATTTACATAATAAAATAAAAGTTTAAAAACTGTAACCCGACTTGGCAAAAAAGGGGTCTAAACAGGCAGAAACAAGAAAATACTCAAAAATTCTGTTTCCACATCAAATATAATAACATTATATTTTCATTTATTGACCATTAAGTAACTAAAAAAAACTCCTAGATACATATTTGTACGACCGCATCTTAAACGTTTATTTACAATTTAACAATACAATATAATAATTAACCTATCTTTTGATACCAAACACGAGACAATTATCTTAATTTTTTTTAGAGATACTTTTTGAGTTTAATTTTCAAAATCAATTTTTTTTTTCAAAATAATTAACCTATGTAACTTGCGGGACCATTACAAATCGATTGACACCTCATTTATTAAAATCAGTCTAGCAGTTTAGCCGCTGCGAAGGAACAAACATACATAGACTGCCAAAATCATTACTCTTCCCTATGGTTTTGCCGAAGTCGGGTAAAAAAGAGAGTTTCTCAATTCAGTCGCCTTTTTTATTGTACACCGAAACACCCTGTATAATATATTCCCGAAACACTCTGTATAATATATTCGGCAGTTGAAATCCAGCGGCGTTTTCCTGCAGGTCTTGGTCACCGCTTCCTTTAGCAATTAGCTGTTTCGATTTGCAATGACTGACCGTGCGGTTGGCTTGAGGCATTCCTCTCGGCCGTAACAACAGGTACATACAGATACAGTTATGCTCGCCCGACTAAATTAACAAGGTTCCTGAACTCGACTTTATTACATTGACAGTAAGGTTCAAGTTAGGTGAATGTCCTCGACTATATCATAAGGACTTTTGTCAAAATTGTATGAGATACCGCAGCTACGTATTTTAGTTACTGCTTCTTCTATCTATTTCCATAAATGCTTTAACTTAGGATATTTAAACTCATTTTCTGTCTCTCACTCTCATTTGATAACTTAATCACACTAATAAATAAATAAATATGACATAATAGAACATTAAGAACGAAGCTTAACTGTTTATTCCAAACATTTATTTTATATTTTAAATGTATTTCGGGAATCGTCGTTTGTAAAAGTGTATTCGCTTTTAATGGCTTCACCCAGATATTTCTCTGTATCTGCCTACTGCTATATAATCTGAATACCCCCCATTATTTGGGGTTGCGTGTTTGCTACACATCTTTCATGCCCCCTTTTTCGGAAACCAAATCCTTATCATTTCTATTGGCATCTTGCATTTAATTTAAGGATACGCATTGTTTTATCAGCCTTTAAATAAATCCTGCCATATCGGATCGTGAAACCTCCCCTATAATAAATAAAACAAAAATGCTTTTTTCGGTCTAGGAGCATATAGTGTTAGTAACAAATTTAATATCTTTCAGTTAGAAAATTCTAAGGTTCCAAAACATATTTTCATGAGATGTTATAAATAGTATATTTTCTATATCTTAAACTAATATATAATAATAGCTCCCCTCACCGGTGTCAGTAGCCGATTTCATTGAAACCAGGCCAGCTACGCAGGAGTTATTTTTTAGTGCACAAGTGTGTGCGCAATACACAAGAAGTTTTAGTCTCAAAACCCAGTGGGACGGGTGCTGTATAATCAATATAGTAATATTATGTACGTATAACTCATAATATAGTTTGAGTGAGTTAGTATAGTTAGTATAGTTTTATATATTTGGTTACGTAAGTATAAATAACGTAATATGTTTTATGAATATGTAACATTAAACTATTATTTTTCAACTTTCTGCACATCTCCCTCCACAGAAAGAAAGCTGTGACAATTTTTAGTTCCTCCGTTAGCACAATTCTCGTTAATTCAAATCCTTTACGTATTAATATTTTAATAATATAAGCTACTTGCCACCTGTTGCTCGTATGTACACGAACATTAGTTAACACCGTTTATACCCTAACTAATTAAAAAGCCCTAAAAAGTTAATGGAACTAACATAAATCTAGTTTTTCCGGACCTGAGCACTAGTTGATAGTTTAGAGCTGGGGCGTGGCAGCACTAACCGGGTGGGCTATAAAATAAAAAGTGTTTACTCGCTAAAGATACCGGAGAACAAACTTGGCTAATAAGTTTTTAGTTTCTCCAATGGCCGCCGGGTGGGATTTACATAGTATTGTATGTTTGATACAAGGTATTTTCGTGAGATTCATTTAAATTAAAACAATAGCCTGACGGAGCGCAGCTAATGGTTGAAGCCACTAAATCAAAATCATAAAAAAATCACCAAAAAAGTAAATGATATAATTTCACACTAATAAAAATCGCGCGTGGTGTCCTCTGTCCACGTAGAGCAGAGGTCGTAAAAATAATTTTTTATTATTTTTAGTTAAATAAACTTTAAATGAGCTTTGAATTTTGAAATATACTTTAACTGATGAAAATAAGCTAGTAAATGGATATAAAAGTACCTTTACAAGGAAAACTTCAGTAGGACATCAAATATAGCAAAGGAAACGAACTGTAATGTATGAGGTGACAAAAGGGCGTAAGTCCCGAAACCTTTATGACGATCCGGTAACAACCAGTAGCGTAACCTTTTTTTTTAAATTCATCTTATTGACACAGCAACCGTAAGTAGCCGTAAACAGCCGCGAAGTACTTTATTAAGCCGTTCAGTGCCCAAAAAGAACGCGCAAAAGATTCATCATCTCGAATGGGCGCCCAGAATGCTCGGGCCACAAACGGCCATTACACACGCAATAAAAATATGAAACGCGGCACTAAAGCGTCATTACTGTTTGCTGAATGTCCTTTTGTTGAACGACGTCGTCAGGATTGGCGAGGGCTCGTCGAAGGGTTAGGCGATATTTCTTCGTCGGCCATTACAATTGACGCCATTACCGCGTAACTCGGATTTTACGTGTTGTCGCCTTTGCGCCGTGACAAGCTAATTATACTTGACTTATGGTGCAGGTTCTACTCGATCGATGCAGATTGTGCAAACACCGGTTTTAATGGTTTCAGCCAGTTTTAGTTGTTATTTTCAGAACACAATTACTCGGTAACATGTAAACATGCCCTGTATATTGGTATCTACTTACTACTATTGTAGCCTAAGTGGGAACATTTGAAAGTTCCATAAAGTATACCATGTCAATTGTATCATCGACGAACTCCGCGGCGTAGTGGTTGAGCGTGTTAGCGCTCGAGCGAGAGCTCGCGGGTTCAAATCCCGCCGAGGGAACAAAAAGTTTTCAAAGTTTCTGGGTCATGGATGTGTATTAAATTTGTGTTTAATATAATAAAAATCTTAAATATGTGTATAGTATAAAATGTATTAAATATATATTTCCGTTGTCTGGTACCTGGTAACACAAGTTCTTCGGATACTTAGCACGGGGCCAGATTGACGTGGTGTGAAGCGTCCATAGATAGAGATACCTATATATAGATAATATTATATTGTATTGGCGCTGTCATGCTTTTCATACAATCATTATTCGTTAACGTTACTTTACGAAGCTTTTAAATGTTCCTGATTAGTCTACTGATACGTAGAATCGTACGCTCAAATTTACGTCCGTCTTTTTCTTCTTTAGCCTTTTAAATGTAAAAAATTAAATTGCTTTTCGTTAGTCTCTCTTAAATTCGAGAACGGCTGAACCTATTCGGCTATTTTTAGTCTCGAAATATTTGTGGAAGTCCAGGAAGGGCACGGGTTAGGTAGTTAAATTATATTTATTCGTCACATTACTAAGTGACGTCAATGTGTTATTTATGGGCTTCAAATCATTTAACTCTCCAACTAATATAAGATCGCCTAATTTTAATCAAAGCTTGATTACATAATATCAGGGTACTCAAGAAATCCGCGATATTGGCGAACGGTTATAGCGTCGTTGCTAAGGTGTTGCCAGTCCTCTCCCCTCGATAAATCTTGTCTAATTTGTGTGTAATTACAGGGTACAGGCCGGCAGTTCTCGGCACAAGGAGTGCGTGGCGGGGAGTCCCCGGCACGTGCTGGCGCGTGCTCCGGTCATCCCCCGACCTGTAAGGGCGCAAGGAACCCCTGACTGAACATCGATTTTCAACCGTAACCGCTACGTTCAAGGGTCATAATCGTTTGTAGGCTAATTTAACCTTTTTAACAACTTAAAGAATACCATTAGAGAATTAAGTACATTATTACGAACGAAGGTCGATACGGCACGACTCTGCGTAAAGCGTCAAAGTTGAAAGGACCTCCGTAACCGTAACCGAAACTATCGGATATCCGATATAAAAATATCCGTAACCGAATCCGAAATGAAAGTTTTGCTACTGTAAAAAGGTAACCTAAATTTAATATCCGTAACCGAAGTTATGTATGTTAGTTTCCGGAACAAACGGATAATCCGAAATAATTTAATATCAATATCCGTATCCGAAATTTCACATCCCTGATTGAAAGTCGATGTGGGGCTTAGTCAGTATCCCTGCAAGATAATTTTAATAAAGAAATTAGAAGGGTGCACTCTTGCAAGTCAAATTAAAGTTTCGTTATTGTTTGAGAAGCCCTTACGTAGAAGGTACATGGGGGTCATATTTTTGAATATTTAACAACAAAGAGATCAAGAATCAATCACACGTAGCGGGGTTCAAACTTTGTCTATTGTGTGACGGCTGTCCCTTTTGTGACGGTTGATGTTAACATCTTGTGTTGAAAAAAACACAAGTATGCATCCGGAATATCAATGAATTAAAAACTTTTTTTCAATAAGAACATCAATAGATTAAATAAATATAGAACTAGTATTGTTAAGACGATAGTAAGTTTGTTTGTTACTTGTTCACACGAAAACGTCTGATCAATTTTGATAAAATTTGGTACGCAGTTATTGAGACGATTTATTTACAAAGATTTTTTTTTCCTAAAAAGTTGAAGTAGTGTTTCGTGTTTTAATATTTCTACGTGGGTAGGCGATCAGAAACTAGTTAAATAATGTAAATTGAGGAATATGCACGTACGAAGAATTTAGAAAACTTTATTGTGTACCATAACTTAGTTATTAAAGATAAAAAGTACTCTGAGTCTAAACTGCTGTCACATTAAATTTCGTCATAATCCGTTCGATAGTCTTTGCGTGAAAGTCAATAATATTTATCTATTCTTCCTTACAAATGTGTAAATTTAAAGAAAAGTAAATAAATAATTGACGGTATGAATGAATGAAAGTGTTATGTCGCAAAAATGTTTACCCAGAAAATTGAGCTTAAACGAAACACTTAAACATTTTAGGATAATATTATGTAGTAACGTATTAAATACATTGATTCTCGAGACGGATCTTTTGATTAATGTTCTTAATACTTTACGACATTCGTTTGAACACATTTTTTTCGATATCAGAATTTTGTTACATATCATTTATCCATTCATGAATTATTAGTTAAAATTATTCATTATTAATACACGATGTACAATAGAAGCCCACCGAACTGCAGCTTGTCGGTGATGTTACTAGGATAATGACTAACCAGTAACCAGACTAAGTAACAATAGCCTATGTACAGTGACTCACGGCCGCCAGCCTCGTCTTGTTACCCTGATCCAGTAATCCCCACTTAATTAGTACAGTTGACTAAATGTCATGAATAAATCCACACAATTGCCGTTTGAATCGTACGGATAAATCTGTGTCATTTAGCGCAAAACTGTAAACCCTGCGTCGTCCGATTGTGTATCGTAACCGATTGAATAAGGGTCCCAAATCGTGTGGCTTCCAGATGTAACCCCAAAAAAGCTTCGAGTGTCAATACGAGTGTATACCATTTACGGGCCTGATTGAAATTTTGCAATCAACGGGGGTTCGTTCAAATTATTTGCGTACATTTTTTGGCCCCCAAACACGGGTTTATTCCATTATATCCCCATATCTCCAGGACCCCACGGATGGGGAATGGGGATTAAGATGATAATCGTGGCCGGTCGATTGTTTGCGATGCGCTGCGATAAGTCGGGTTCCGTGAGACGTCGCGTCCGGTCCTGCATGTAGTGACCGCCTTTGTTAGGTACAGTGATACTTCGTAAGTCCTTTTTAAAATTATAATAATATACCAACTATACAAATATACTTACAACTTTATGTATTAAGCTTAAAACTAAATACAATTTTGGGTTAAATAAAAAAAAACGAACAGATATACTCCGTTTGAAATTGATGTCGTCTAAAATAAACATAGCTCAGTATAGCCAGTTATAATAATTTAAATTCTTATTCAGTACACAATAAAAGAAAACAATGACTTATGGTCGAATTTAATTATTTTGTTTACGTTCAGTTCGTAATAGTTAAATAAGGTAGAGATACAAAATAAAAATGAACCAGGTAACGTTAAATGAGGTTAATCTGTATATTATTCTAAATATCTCCTCAGTTAAAGAGACCATCGAGTAAAGGGCTCAAGCGCAGCAGCATGTAAAATAAGCAGTTAAGGGTAAACTAGAGTTATAAGCCTCTCAATTAACGCCCTGCACACGAACAGTTCGAACCTCGCATCAAACTGCAATCATAATCTGTGCGGGTTGGACTGCGTATCAAGTACCAATTACAATGGCAAAATCTTCCACAATTTGTACGGCCTAATATTGTATATCAAATTATCTATATCGCGCGGTTAAAACTGTAGAAAAAGATGCCAATTGGGAAAGAAGGACAATGATTAAATACATAACGGTATATTGATATTCAATAATACGAATGGGTAGTCCGATCTGTAGACCAAGCTGGATTGTTTCTCCTTGGCCTACAACGGATCGGACTGTCAACTCCGTGCATTCAGACGTTTGTTTTGGAGTGCAAGGTCCTAATTCTCGCTTCCCGAACTACGTTTCGAGTGTGGTCGAGCGGGACAGAGAACCAATAGAACGACATTCGATGAGCGAGAATCAATGCCCAGGGCCCCGATTCTCGTGTCTATTTTCAATCTCAGTCGTCTACGCCGCTTATGTCCGTGTGATTTAGCGCGCGCGAGCGGGACTGACGATCGAAACTTAGTTCTATTTACGAGAATCGGGGCCCAGGTCAGCGCGTGCTTTATCTCGCGGTTCAAACCGTACGTGTAGAGAGCGATGTCTTTAAAAATAAAAGCGCAACGCTAAAACGAACCACGACTCTTGTTTATTTCGAGATCTAATGTGAACAGACGACAAGTATAACTCTCTTTGCAAGCCGAGATTATGATTCCTCACCGCACGAACTCGGGAACGATGTAACAACCTGCCATCAAACTTGAAACTCTATTAGCCGCTAATACAGTTCCATGTCGAGTGCTCGAGTTGTCCCAGTATATGTGCGCGCTGCGACACATTTTTCCCATTTCGAATGCATATTATATGGCACCAACACGTAATGAAAGGAATCTCATTGCAGATATAATATTATAATATTTGAAAACTGCGAAAGCTGTGTCAGCGCTAGCATCAAATGGTAATTATGCCAAGGTTCCAGATGCACTTATTATATCCGACTAATTAAACTTTTTGCTTTGTAAATGAAAATTTAAATATTGTGTACTTTTATTTCTTAATACTATACTCATATAGAATCTTCATATTTATGATTTAAACCGATTCGAGAACACCTGATGGAATTAGCATGGTATAAATGTAATTAAATTTAAGTTGAATTTTACGTACTTATTACTTAACATTTAACTAATTATATATATTTTTTTAAATTACATTTATCTGCTGCTTTTAAAGTGCAGCACCATTGATTCTGTTTGAACTAATTATATCATCGCATTGACAGAAGCCATTGGCCAAAGGTCCATTGGGTTCGAAGTACCTACCTCCGTAAGTAAAAAACTGTTGTTATACAAAGGGAATATTCGAAAATTGGCAGCAGCGGACATCGTTATTATTTTACACAGGGTTCACCAACCCGCGAGCGTTGCGTGTATAGGCAACTAATAATAATAATAAACATTTATTCCACAAAACGCACATTACACTACACAATGAAAAGATAAACACAAAAAATACAAGGGTAAAAAAGAAAAACCGCAGACGTAAGAGAGACGTAATTAAACAACAACATTTTATAGACAAAAATAACAAAATATAAGAAGAAAGAGGAAGACAAATAAGTATTGGCAATTTGAGGTCTGCAATTGGTTTGGTAGGCAGTGGAGGATGCTCCACAGCCCCTGATATCCTGTGGACCCAAACTGTCAGGCGTTAGACAGACAGGCACTTGTAATATTATATGGATAATATCCATATAATATTACAACTTGTAATATTATATGGATAATATCCATATAATATTACAAGTGTATATTATACAGTGTGTACAAAGAGCAGTCATTATAACTTTGAGATACGATTATACTACCTTTCCTCATTTCGGAAATGTATTTTTTTAATTTTTTTTTCTTTATTGTTATTTTTGCGACAAAAAGAAAATAAATTGTGAAAAGTAAAAATTTTTTTTTTTAGTTTTTGACAAAAAAAAACATTTCCAAAATGAGGAAAGGTAGTATAATCGTATCTCAAAGTTATAGTGACTGCTCTTTTTACACCCTGTTTAATTAAAAAGCTCTAGAGTCTACCCCCATACATTGGAACGATGCTTATGTCCAGGGTAGACGTCATGATGATGATGATGCTGACAATAAGTGGATCTAACGAGGTCTATTGGTATCACGCTGTTGGCAACAATGGTCTATTGATACAATACACATCAGACACCCACCTCCATACACTCTATCCGTTTTGGAGGTGCGCCCTGTGTGGTCGACGGGATATTATGATTTACTATGTCGTGCATAATATAATAACGCCTCCGTGGTCCACTGGCTTAGAGCATGGCTCTCTTCTCGGAGGTCGTGGGTTCTCGTGTTGGAACAATTAAAATGTTGTTTTCGAGTTTGGTGAAGAAGACTGAGAAAGATGTTGCATGCGTCAGATCGTATCTTAAAATTTCGGTCCTGTATCTGTGCAGGAATTAATAATAATAATAATAATATCTATGGACGCTTCACACCACGTCAATCTGGTCTGGTGATAAGTATCCGCAGAACTTGTGTTACAGGTACCAGACAATGGAAGGAATTTAATACTTTTTTTACTACATACAATACACATATTTAAGATTTTTATTTTTATTGTATTACTAGCTGACCCGTATACACTTCGTTGAACATACAAACTGTTTAAACCTTCCCTGGACTTCCACGAACATTTCAATACAAAAAATAGCCGAATCAGTTTAGGCCAGCCATTCTCGAGTTTTAGCGTAGCTGTTCGTTACAACAATTCATTTTTATATATAAGAAGAAGAGATGAAGATTCTCGTGCATACTATCATTATGTGTACAATAATAATCTCCCTTGAGATCGAAAATGTCTCTCTAGCCTAATACAACTGCAACAAGTACAGCGCTGAGTTACGAGAAAGCCCGTACCAATTTCTGCGGAAACCTTAAGCTCACCCCGAGTATGTGCGCCGCACACTCATATTTAAACATTACCTTGAAGTCATCTAACAATATTCGCTAACTCTCACTTAGTGATATATAGCACTGCAAGGAATTCCAGGAACATCTTACGCCAGTTCTTCTGTGTAATTCTAGAACTAACTTGTTTAGTTGTATTTGGAAAAAAAATGTCATCTTAAAAATATTATAGCATTTTTAGTCAGGGTTCCATACATGGTTTTCACTTGATTAGTATCAAGCTAATTTTTCGTGAGTACCTTCATTTGGATGAGTTGCCCAAGAATTTATTGGACGGAACTCTTGTATGTGGTAGCTAACGGAGATAGGAAGAATAAAGTTTATGGAATCATAATGATCTAAATTATCCGATTAAATATTTGTCCTTCAAAATCTATGGTTTGATCAAAGAGTTCCCTCTTGCCAACTTGTATCGATAACGAGGTCATCTTAAATTATTAGTAACCAGCTGATTATTTTTTTATTACTTAGTTAACATTAATGTAATTCACCAGACATAATTGTCCTACAAATTGCGTGGTACGTTATCCCGGTCCTACGCTCGAAAGTTGAGCATTTTTTTTTATCCTTGGTAACTCTGTTAGCTACCACAATCGAGAGTTCCGTCCAAGAAATTCTCGGGCGACTCATCGAAATGAAGCAACTCAAGAAAAATTAGCTTGATACTAATCAAGTCAGGGTTCCCCCATACATGATATGGGGGAACCCTGACTATTTACAATTTGTCAGAATATAATACTACTATTACTTCCTATTTCCTACTAGTTTGATAATATACCTATACTTTGCTCCTCTCCCGCCGCGGGTATGTGGGACTCGCAGCGCCCGAAGAACTGGTGAGCTGACGCAGCCTCTACCTACTAAACACTCGGCGATACTCTGTCACTACCGTCGTTGGCGGAGCCGTGGGGACACATTACATATGCGACATGTTTAACCAACCTAGTCTTTCATCAACATGAAACAAGACATGAATGGATGAAGGTGATATGTCCCAAAAAAAATTGACCCAGAAAATTGAGTTTAAACTGTCACTAAAACATTTTAGGATATGTAGAAACGTACTAACGTATTACATTGATCCTAGAGATGGATATTTAGATTAATGTACTTAATACTTTACCACGTATTCTAAAATGTTAAAGTGACAGTATGAACTCAATTTTCTCGAAATTACAATTTTGTTGCATATCACCTTCATCCATTAATGTCTTCAATTATGTTGATGAAAGACTAGGTCGGGATCATTCCCGAAAGAATAAAGGGTGATGACCGATTTACTACGATCGGGTAAAATAAGATTTCGTTCTACTAATTACCATCTTCTATCACGGGATGAACCAGTTTGATGCCTTTGGTAGATGTTAAAAACTATTAAGCGCATTTTGGTGACATAAAAATGCCTGTCGCCTACGCTGCTTTACTTAGGTGCGATTTTTCAATCGTCACATAACTTTTAGTCAGGGTTCCCCCATACATGGATTTCACTTGATTAGTATCAAGCAAATTTTTCGTGATTAGCTGCATTTTGATGAGTCGCCCAAGAATTTCTTGGACGGAACTCTTGTTTGTGGTAGCTAACAGAGTTAGCAAGGATAAAAAAAATCTTAACTTTCGAGCGTAGGACTGGGATAACGTGCCACGCAATTTGTAGGACAATTATATCTGTTGAATTACATTAATATTAACTAAGTAATAAAAACAAAATCAGCTGGTTACTAATAATGTAAGAAAATAAGAAGTCGTTATTGATACAAGTTGGTAAGAGGGAACTCTTTGACCAAAGCAAAGATTTTGTAGGACAAATTGTTTTTCGGACAAATCCACAAACTTTATTCTTCCTATCTCTGTTAGCTACCAGAAACAAGAGTTCCATCCAAGAAATTTTTGGGCGACTCATCAAAATGAAGGTACTCACAAAAAATTAGCTTGATACTAATCAAGTGAAATCCATGTATGGGGAAACCCTGACTATTTTATATAAGGAATAAATATGTGACTTTGGCATATTTTGTATGGAACAAATGTCAAAGTCACATGTTTATTCAACAGATAAAAGTTATCTGACGATTGAAAAAACGGCCCTTAAACTGGTAGTATTTAGACATTAGTGAACACACAGGCTATACTAGAAAAGGACAGTGTTGCCGTACTGCTCTGGTAAATAATAGAGCACTAGGTAAGTCAGAAAATACGATTTTCGAGAAAATGGCACTTATAGAAAAATCGTTACGTGCCATTTTCTCGAACCTGCCTTTTCTGACTTACTGGTCTATTAATTACCAGGGCAGCATAGAATACCGTCTTTACTCAGGTGAAGCAGCAATAATAGCTAGTATCCCATATTAATAATATGTGATTATTGGTACGAGCGCTCTAATCTGCTTTGATTTACGGACGCCTCGCATGATCCTTATTTATAGAAACCTACCGTATAAGTGCAGTTAATACGTTTGCATTAACCCAAGAAATAATGAACCGTTTGACGGCCTCGGTTTAAATTTTTATATTTATCATTCAGGTAATCTCCTTACTATATTCTGTTCTACTTATAGGCATTATCAGGTTATATCCCTTAATCATGTCAAGTAAATCGGGCCCTAAAAGTGTCTTCTAGTAATTGAACCGTTTGAGGGCTTAAATATCTGTAAGACCTCTGTCAATTCTAAACGGACTTGTCAACTTCAGAAAAGGCCGACTTGGACTAGAGTTGTTTAGGGAATTACGTGGACCATTGCACTTTTCGTTAAATCATCAGCTTCATTATTTTCATTGGTTTTGTTTTAATGATCGATCTATCTACAGTGTCTCCCACGGTTCATATTCCAAGCCGAATATAGTGTGAAGAGAATGACACGTAGAGTATTTTTTTAGTATCTCATAGAAATTACATAACGCGATAAAACAATACATAGGTCTTAAATGACCACAAGCAGTGAATATGTGCTGGGGCTCGCGGGCTCCTAGTCTATATAGACACACGAACGTACTTGTCGTTCACCTAACACCTGACCCGGGTAGACTCATCTGTTTTGTGACTTTTATGGAGATCTTTAATCGTGATTTGTCGCGTTATGTAAAGTAATTAATATGAGGTGCCAAAACAATAAATGCTCTTCGCGTCCTTCTCTACACACTATATTCGGCTTGGTATATAAACCATGGGAGATACTGTATAAGAATTTATTGTTTTGTGCTTGGGGTCCTCTTTCCTTACTTTACAACTTATTTACTGCAACCTTATTATATAATATTAGAATTAAATGGTTAGATTAGCTATAGTCCCATCTTTCTAATTTGAGTTCTTTTAAAATCTGAGGGTGGGGGCCTTGCGTCCCGCCAAGACGAGCCAAGCGGAGCGTAAGGGCACTAAAAAAAAAAAAAGTTTTATTTCCAAATGATACTTTCGGAAAGTCAACAAAAAAACGGCCAAGCATCGCGTTTTGACTGAAATGTAGAGTATGCGAAGTTAGGCCTGGTAAAGTAAGGGGACATAGATCAAGTCTTGGCTCTACATGAGATCTGATAACTTTTTCACAGGGTAAGCTATGTGAGTCTACATCACGTACTTGGCACCATTTTTACACGAAAATGTTTTTGGTGGGTAAGTATATTTTGGGTATCCATAAGCACATGACATACACCATTATAATTGCAGCCATCATTACGCGTACGCGAATCGTTAATAAATCACACGTCTCTGTCCACTGTTTATTTTCAATTACTGGCCGGCGCCGCTGGCGTCCTGAATAACGCCAGAACAGCTGTTCCGCTGGCAGATTAGTGAGTTATTGTCGTGTGCTGGGGTTATTAATTAAAAAAGTTCCGCGCATACGACGAGTTCGGGAGTTGGGAGTTGGTTTTTCAATTTTGACTTTCATGTGTACATTTGACAGTTTAGAAATTTTACACCGATTGACGCCACCGCAGCGTGCATTGAAATAACGTGTGTTCGCTTAAGTTTGTAGTCTTTCAGTAATATATTTTGAAACGCTATTCAAATGTATTGTTAATCTAAAATTCATTGTTAGTTATTATATTTTATAAGTGACTGACAATACCCATCATTTACCTTATAACTTATTAGTTAAATGATAGGTATTGTGAGTCACTTACACTAATCTCATATACTGGCCTTGACGTGATGTAAGTAATTGAACATAATATAGCGAAATCTTTAAATGCCCAGACATTTTAATGTAATTTTTTTTTTACCAAATTTTACCAAATTTTTTTTTACCAAAAAGTACGGTTTTCCTTACTTTTTATCACACATCCGTACCACGGCCGTGCCTCAGTGTGGACCAAGGTAAGGTGGGGTCTTAAGGTACAGGGCCTTTTCAGCCAGTCGTACTTTTGTGGGAAATTATACTGGCAACACTGAATTCCAGATCATTTCCTCATAGGATCAAATAGTACTTTGTGTACAGTGTACGGTCAACTACAGTTTTACCACTTTCGACTGTATCACGTAGCGGTAAAGTTTCGAAATGTTAAGCCGGATATGTCTGCAACTACCTCGCGTGGCTCTGAATTCTTTCTCCTCTGCTATTTGTGATTTACCGGACCACGCGACCTCGTGAGTGTTAATTGCCATACAGCCTGTGTTTAGATCGCTTTTGCATCGCTAAGTGGCTTGTATTTGCAAATTTAAGCAATACTGTACTTACTGAATTATTCACATCAGTTAATATATTACTTAACTGATCAGTCATTTGTTAGTTTTAATTGACTTGCTTAGGGCGTGTTTCACCAAGCAATGTTAAAGTTAATCCTTCGTTAAATATCATGCTGTTCCTCTCGTAATTCCTATCAATGAATGAGAAGGCATGGTAATTTAACAAGCCGTTATCACTAACATGCGTTGGTGAAATCGGGACTTACGTAAATTAACGCTGGTTTAAAGTGTTAGATAGTTAAGTCTAAGTTAACTCTAGGGGCTATTAATTTAACCCAGGCTGGTGCAAGTGAACATAAAGTTTTTGTATAACGCCAATGACCTTGAACTACTATTTGTATGACGAGGAATGGTATCCTATCGACCGCAGCGTGAAATTGTATAAAGACTTGTCTTAAACATTTTTTAGAAAAAAATTGCAATAATTAAAATTACAGTCCCCTGAGTCTTGCCTCATTTAATATACCTACTGAAGGGATTTTCACACTCGAGATATTAAAAAATAAAGAGCAAAAGGTTATAACGTTAAAAAGTGATGTACTTTGCATACTGTATTAAGCTATTATAATATTAAAACAAAAATATTAATGCATAAGACACTAGACTATAGTAAATATAGTGAAGAAAGAAGGTTACAAATTCTCAAATTTTCCGATTATGCGCACACCACGGTTGAGGGAAATACAAAATAGGTTTTACAAAATAAATACCTATTTTGTATTTCACTCGCTAGTGCGCGATAGAGACAACTGCAACTTGGACTAAAATTACCTATTAAAAGTACCAGAAATCGACGTTTAGGGGATTCCTGTTTCCTCCTCCAAAACTTAACCGATTTAGATATTTTTGTCTTTATTAGCTAAATAAAGGAATTAACTAGGTTCCTATTTTTTGATTTTATTGCATAATGTAGTCAAATCTGTCTCCTGGATGTTTAAACATAGCGGAGAGTCTAGCGATTTTTTTTTAGGTTTTTGAACGTCCATATCTCTTTAAATAATTAGTTTATTAAAAAAAGGAAAAATAGGGACGTATAAATATTATACATAGATATTCATGGAAAAAATAGTTACTCTAGAGGTATTATCCAGGGAGGAAACAGGAATCCCGTAGACCTCTATTTTTGTATGGAAAAAAATTCGTGGTGTTTCCTCTTAAGTACCTAAAGATGAGAAAGAACAATATGAACACTGAGTATTTCCCGATACTTTGTTCACGCAGAAATTCGTAAATAGCACAGGAACCGCAAAAAATACTATCATTTGTCGTTCCTCAAAAATTCAAAGTATCTCCATACAACCTTTCATCTAAAAGTTTAATGTTTTTCTTATGCTTTCTATTTAAGTTTATTTTATTTTGTATTTTCTTATAAGTACTATTTTTCCTGTCTTATTGTATATGACTGTGTAATTGTTACAGAAAGAAGGAATAAATTATTATTATTATTATTAAATCAGCGGTCAAACTACAATCAACTATCAAAAATCAGAAGCTACTCCGAGCTGGGAAATCTGCGATAAAAATACAATTTGCCAAGTTAATTAAGCTTCGAACTCCTAAGTTCAGGAATAACGAGAAGCTATTATATTATATGGTGTTTTATTCCGGACGAAGTTAAATTCGCAATTATCTGAGGGTCTATCCGTGCGCGGCCCACTGCTGGCGGTTCTCACGGGGAGCGGGGAGGAACGGGGAGCGGGGAGGGAGGAACGAGGAGCGGGGAGGGAGCAGCGGGGACTACTAAACGTGGATGAGATAATGTTCTTATCTCATCCACTTTTAGTTGTCCAAGACAATAATAATATGCATAGTATTATAATAATGTTATCAGTAGCCAGGTTAGAACCAGGAGGCATACCTGGACACTGTCTATCAAACAAGTTTGACGACCTCTGTGGCGAAGTGGTTAAGCACGTTGGTGCTCGAGCGGGAGGTGGTTCGAATCCAGCCAAAGGAAAAAAAACTTCTCCGTGTTCTGGGTTATGAATTTGAATTAAAATAGAAAAAAAAATATACTAATATCATTAAGCGTAAGAGTTTGTTTGTTTGTTTAAACGCGCAAATCGGACCAGTAGGTCCGCTTTAAAAAAAACTTTTATTGTTGGATATATCCATTTATAGCGGAAGGCTTTAGGCTATACAGGGTGTAAAAAGAGTAGTCACTATAACTTTGAGATACGATTATACCTACTACCTAAACTCATTTTGGAAATGTATTTTTTTGTCAAAAACTAAAAAAAATTTTTTTTCACTTTTTCTCCTTTCTTATTTTTTCGCAAAAATAACAATAAAGCAAAAAAATTTTTTTTTTATATCTTGTAAAAAAAAAGAAAAAAAGTACATTTCTAGAATGAGACAAGGTAGTATAATCATATCCCAAAGTTATAGTGATTGGTATTTCACGCTGCGCAATTAGATTTAATTACTACCTATATTTTTATTTTTGTACCTATGTATTTTTTTTTAACAAAATCCGCGTGAACCCTGCTGCCCATTTCCGGATATGTCCCCTTTCACGACACAAAAAGACAGTTGATGGAGATTCTATTCTTTCTGTCACGCTACGAATAAGATTCCATATGTTAGTTCTCAAATTGGACCCAGAATAGTCATCTAAACAGCAGATCCAAGAATAAAGTAACTTATCCACTTTTCGCACATCTTCTCACGATGAAGGCAATACATTAGAGCCTAAGGCTGCAAAAAGTCCAAGTTACTTGATCATGCGAAGCGCCCACATCGACACCAAAATTATCCTATACTAAATTACGCGCTTATGATGATATTATTTCCAAGGTTCTGATACATCTAGGCCCTAATATGTATGGAATTTGACATACCTACACTTCGCTAAATGACATATGAAAGTCATCCGTCCGAGTAAGTCTTCAGAAATTAGGAAGTAAGAATACCATTCTGTATAAGTATGTTGTTATTTAATCTAGAACATTAACAATATTATGTTAGGGCTGACCTTGTACCGTATTCCCCGATGACGTCACAATCAGAACATACAAGTAAACATATCCAATATTAACTGTGATTTCTTACTCAGACATCACGGTGTAGGCATATTAATTAGCACTCATCGTTGTCCATTGGCTAATTATAATTATAACTAGCTGATCCGTGTCCACTTTGAGCATACAAACCGTTTAAACCTTCCCTGGACTTCCACGAATATTTCAAGACTAAAAAAAGCCGAATCGGTTCAGCCATTCTCGAGTTTTAGCGAGATTAACGAACAGCGATTCATTTTTATATATAAGACTAGCTGACCCGTGCCCACTTCGTCCAGGTACAAACCGTTTAAACCTTCCCTGGACGTTCACGGATATCGTTCGTTCGTCGAATAACGGATGTTCAAGATCAAAAATACCCGAATCGGTGAAGCCGTTTTCGAGTTTTAGCGAGACTAACGAACAGCATTTTTATATATAAGATTAAGATTTAATTATACAGAGAAGGAGTGCAAGATAATATGTCTTAAAATCCAGTTTCATCATCAATTACCAATAATATTTACTATAGGGCCTCGATTCTTGTAACTCAAATTTCGATTCGATAGTCAGTGTGTCCCACGTTCAATTAGCACGCGCATGAAATCATACATGCGCCACCTTTTTGTATGCCATGTGCGTTGCTGTATTGCAATTTAGTATGTTATATTTTTCACTTTCAAAAAATTTGACACATTTTATCGCTCGTGGCTCGACCTTCATTCAAGATGCTATTATCACTTCGTAAACAAAAATGTATGGAACTTGTCAAAAGCTAGGATAAGTGACACATGAATTTGTATGTCACTTATGTCAAATCCCACACATGAGGGGTCCAAAACCAAAATCCGCTATAATGCTTCTGGACCAAATTTGAGTTAGTAGCACCGTTGGAAGCCCCGTAAAACTTGCTTTACAATGCTTGGCTAGATGCGTACTAAAACCCGCTTAAGCATACAGAAATCTGCCCACCAAAAATATATTAAAAATCAAAAGTTCCTATAACAGTGCATATCAATATCAAAATCCTATTAAGATTAAACGTTTTTTGTATCCTGTGATATTTTTGAAAAGTACGTTTTAGTGGGTTTTGATACTCCTCTCATCTTGTTTTCGAACTTCGTAAGTGATAAAAGCGATGTCATCCTTAATTAGTTCCCTGGGCGACCTCTAGTAATTATTATGCATAGGTATTTCACATCATAATCATTATACAAACATTAATTGAGAATTCCAGAAATTAGAATTGAAACAACAATGATTGTGGTAACAATAACAAATCCACGTTACACAAACCACAATGCGATCATACACTTATTACTAATTTCTAGGAACAATGAGCATAATACATAATATTATGACATGACCTACTAAATCGAACTATAACTTTTTTTATTTGTTTATACAGTAAAATGAAACTGTATGTTTCCTTTAAGACACATAGTCTTCTTTTGATATATTAAAATATTAATAGATTTTTTTAAACCAAGCTTTAAAATGCTCTGAGTGCTTGTCAAGACTTTTTAAACGAGTCCAAACTCGACGGTTTTATCTTTTTTAGTTTAGGAGTTCCTATAGCCACCTTCCGACGCCATCTTGAGACCCATGCTGTCATTAAGCATAAGAGCGCTTGTCAACACTATTCAAACGAGTTGAAATTCAATGGATTTATTTTGTTTAGTTAAGGAGTTCCTAGGACCACCTTCCGACTCTGTCTTTAGATCAGCTTCATGGTATAATTGCATTGTGACCAATTGGAATGTATGGCGTGTACCGTACTTTGGTACATTATGACCAATTTGAATGTATGCGTACTGTGTGATGATCTTGTTATACAAATCATCGTTGAGCAAAAATCAACCACAGATGATTCATTCAGATCACAGGCTTTCACCGTCATTGACCATACGTGATTCATTAAAACATTTTGTTATCAAAACATAATTCATCAAAAACATTTTAAAAACAAAACAATTCATTTAAATACATTTTGAACAAAATTTATTAAAAACATTTTGAAAACAGTTGATCTCAGAACGCATTATTTTAATAAACGTTTTGAAATCAGTTGTGTATATTATGTTACTATTGTAGTAAGGAAACGTACTAAGTAACTCCTTTCGCCCACTTTCGAACTGGTCACCTAGTTTGAGTGTGTTCTCTAACGCAGGAAATTTGACCGAATGCTTCCTCCTTTGTGGAATACATGTTCCTTTGAATCGTAGTCTATATTTAACTAAATTATGGACCAGGACAGGCCATGTTGAAGTCTCGATTGTTCGAAGCAGGTCAGCGTCACTTACCGGTGTATGAGAGCTTACCTGAGGACAAACGATATCAATTAGTATCACATATTTAGTTATTAACAATAAACCAATCATTTATTTGCTCTATAAGCGATGCTTACATAAATTAATTTATTAGTTACTTATGTTGTTACAAATTATATTAGAGTCCATGAGTAGACCTAATATTTGCGATAGGATGCAGGTTCCTTGTCCAGATGTGTCCTCGTGTAGGAACGCTCTGATGGTGAAGAAATCATCGTGAGGACGTGGTTATCCCCAGACATATTGACATAACATTCCTCTGGTCTATGGTGACTATAGTGTGAGAATGTCGCATACGATCTAATTTTATCCAGCTTGTCCTAGGCAAAGAGATTGGGGTCTAAGTTTTTGAGGTTATGATACTTATCAGACAGTAATAACTATAGATTGGTAATATTTTCCTCTAGGATTATAAACAACGGAAACAAGCGTAAGCATTATTATTTCTAATTCAATAAATAGAGCAAATCATAAAGATAAAGCTAACAACAAATGTACCGGAATTAGAAACAAATCTTCGAAACCCCAAACAAGGAACGGCAATGACGAGAGAGTGTCGAAAATTAAATATGACCACAAGACAAACAGCTTACAATGGACCGTCAAACAATTCTTGACCCTTTTTAAGGGACCACAATGGCTTGGCTGTAATATATTCTGATGCAAATATTTCTTGGGCCTCGGGCGAGAATTAATTGAAAAGGTCTCTTATGATTTATGGCGGATTCTTATACGTCCAGCCGCACGCCCTGACACTGCAAAGTGAACTTTCAGTAATGGCATTACGAATGATATTGCTGACACATTACCAACAGAATTGTGATCTACCATCTGCATCAAAACATTTGCATGTGTAATCTGAACCGATCTTTCATATAATTTAAAATATCTTTCTCTTTAATGCTTTCTCTATTTGTGGTGATAGCAAATAAAAAGTTTGAAGTATTCGATTAAAGAATGCAACAACTAGGTTCTAAACAAGATAAGTGAGTAGTTAATTAAATACATGTTTCTTAAACAAAAACGCACTCATGGATATCAAAAAAATTATTGTCGCAAACCCATCATGTTATATTTCGAAAAAAATCAATGAAAGCGTGATACCACAATGTGCGTTTTTACGAAACTTTTTTTTTTTTAACGGGCATTGGCCCATCTCACGTTCCCACCACTGCAACTCCTGTGAGCCAGGATCGACAGCGGTAACCAACCACGACAAACCCTTTCATATGATCTTAGGGGTGCACGAGGAACAAGCTAAATCTGTCTTGGGACCCACAACGAAATTAATCAGAAGAAAAAAAAAGGAGGAGTAGGAAGTATTCCAGTTTCCCTCCCCAAGCAAAGTGGGAGACAGTACAAAATTATAATGACTCAAAAGACCAAAAAATTAAGGGAAAGCACCACGGGAATATATATTATTATGTCACTGTAATCTAATGTTAGGCAAATAAATTATTTATTATTATTAATTATGAGTTTATGTAATTTTCGGAACTTTATTATGATGTTGATGAGTGTTTCCAATAATAATTATGGTAGAAACGCTCGAAAGCACGGAAATTCCTAGCACTGTCCACGAGGTCACCGTGATATGCAACTCCAGATTTACAAATTAGGCTGTTAAGCGTTGTAGTTCTTTCATCTCGCCAGAGATCACTCTCCCATAGAATGATCACATTCTATGGGAGTGTGATCTCTGGCGCCGTTTGTTCGAAAAAGTTGCCTTCGGTCGAACACTCGCATAGAGGTGATTCCACCAATTGGAATCCGTATAGTTTCGCTTTAAATATACAAATTTACAAAACTTGCGAAGTTCTGAAACAAATCACTGTCTGTACTTATAAAAATGATTTAATAACTTGCAGATTCTGCAAGGAGAAAACCGAGACACCCCTCCACCTTCTTTTTGATTGTCCACCTCTTCATATGAGCAGGAATAAGTACATCGGGCAGCACGAATACTCTACAGCAGAGGAAATTCGCACCGCAGACCCCCATCATATCGTTCGTTTCATGAGTAACATAGGACTGGGGATGGTACTCTAAAGCGAAGGAGTCATAATAGATCCAAAAGGGTCACAGTGACATCAGGGCCTGACAAGGCCAGCTAGAAAAAAAACTTTTGAAAATATTGATTTTGAATATAATGTTTCTCCTTAAAACTTACGCGTATTTTACAGATACTCATTTATGCAAACACATCCACTCGTATCTAGCCCATTACTAATCAACGAGTCTCTAACATTTGGGGCAGTCAGGGGTATTATTCCTACGTATGTAACTCCGAGGAACATGTAACAAGCGCCAAAATTTTCCTAGAAACGTCTATTATAACTAACTGAAGTAGGAATGGGAGCTTAATATCAAGAATTCCTTGTTTAACCTGCCACTTAACTTGGAGCTCCGAAGGCACTTCACATCCGTGCGGAGTTGGCGCCGGCTGGAGAGGGTTTAGGGGTCAAGGTTGGCTGGCCACCCCACCTGGTTACGGTTGACGATAAAGTTCGCGTCTCGTAAAGAGTGAGAGCGTTTAAATTGTCGGCGCCTGACGATGCTAACCGTGCTTTGTCGGTAGCGCCAGCAGAAACGGCTGGCATACCTTTGAATTTGGTGAACTCAATGAATTTCCCTTGAAGGAAGCAAAAAGAAAGGTCTCTTGCATCGCAATGAATCGCCCCTTTCCCTAGTTTAAAATGCAGCTTTAAATCCCTTTGCAGTTCGTAGGAATAAATATGGTCATACATTTTATGGAATCGCTATCGAAAATTAACAGTAAAATGTTTTTATAGAGATACTGCATGAATGGAACATTTATTTTACAGTGCAACATTTATAACATCCGAGAATTCCTTACATTGTAATTTATCATTCGCCAAATTAAAATTCACATAATATTCCCTTCTGTTACTGTATTTAACATTGTTGCTATATTTACATCACGATATAGTCAGAAATGTTCTATGCTAGATCTCGTTAGACCTTAATTAGAATGAAATTACAGGGAGCCACGCTAAGGTAATTTATAGTTTAATTCTACTGACCATACGTTTTGTCTTACAAGTATTTTAATCAACAAAATAAATGTAGCAATTAAATAAGTGATTATCTTGCACTATGCCCATCATACATTACAAGGCAAGTGGCATGGGGATACTAGGGGTACTGGGGGTACTCTGCCCCAACCCCCAGAGGGGCGAAATTAAACATTTGGGGGCCCTGCCGATGGCGACGGTCTCAGTTCGTATGTAAATTGGGATATAGAGACACTAGATAAGGTTCCTTAATTAGATCCTCATGATAAAGGTGTTTCTTCCAAAATTTAACAGTTGTTGGATGTTGGTCACATTTTATTTTTCTTTCCTTTTTTTAAACTCCAAGGAAAAAACTAATGTTGTTCTAATTTTTTTCATTTCATTGACATTTCAAAATAATTTGTTGCAATACTACATCCGTTGTTTAGTAATTGAAGCTTTGGAGTAACGTATCAGCAAATGCAATATTTTAAACGTTTCTACTATTTGTTTAAAAGCAAGTTTATCCTCATGTTATCAATGCAAATTTAAAAAAATTAAAGTCTTATTTTTTCAGGCACAGGTTTTGAATGGAACAGGTAGAACATTCCTGCAAAATCAACTACTTTATTGACTGTTAGTTAAAAGCTGAAAGCGGTAATTCGAAATTCCGAGACGTTTAATTGTATCTATGAGTTCAACTTTAAAAACGTGGAGCCAGTAAATGACGCAATTTTGTCACATCCAGAGGTGTATTATCATTGTACATTAGCAAGTGAGTTGGCTACACGTACATTTTATCACGTCTCGCAGATGTTATTAGATATTTAGCCTATAATGTCTGTATATACTCACTTTTCATGACCTGTGTAGGTTGACATAGTAAATATATGATTAATCCATGAATGTGAAAAATTGTTCACTTGCGGCAAAAAATATCAAACGCATGGTAGTATGAGTTGTTGAAGTATTATGTGTAACATTATTTTTATAAATTTTAAATATTTTTAGAATTATTGTAAAAAGTTATCGTCAACTCCTCCCCAATTTAAACTTTATTATAACAAATTTCATATTCCTATTTTCACAGTTTTCGTAAAAAAAGATAAATACAAAGTTTTTATTTCATGTTTCATGATTATTGCAATATCATCATGATTTTAATTTATTACCAATCTTCTTTCTATAATTTTTTTTCTGATAATAGCAATAGCATATTAAATAAGCCATACGATATCATGACGTAGTGCTCTAACCCATCCCGCAAAAACAGTAATCATTATGTTTCTAAGCCTAAACCTGTATAGACATAAGTTGGCGCCCATTGTGGGGCTAAATCCCGGTAAATGAGATGACGCGGGATTCCCGTTCGCCCACCCCGACTATCCCGGACTGACCTCCATAAACCGGACATGGACTGCTTAGGGTCCATACGCAATGCAGTGATCATGTTGTTTATAGAAATTAAAAATGTCGATCGTAAAGGTATGTGTCGGATGAAAATGAATATTTTTTTATTTCCATCATTCTAAGAATCCAGTGCAGTACAGCAGTCAAGTAACTTATAATAACTTTATTAGTAAGGGGAAATAATTGTTAAACATGTCTATTCGGGAATTTAAATCTTAAATCATTTCATGCCAGAATTCTGGCAACATAACATTTCGCCGGTCAAATCAATTGGGGCCCAAACAATAATGTCCCCGGTCAGTGCGAGAGGTCCCCCGCCCGCGCCGTCCCGCTCGAGTTTGGGACCAACACAATTTTCCGGGTGGATGCATTTAGAATTTATAACAAGCAAATTGCTCGCGCCAATATCTAGTTTGAATATCTTAAAATTAATTGGTAAATACTTACGGGGAGTTACCGCTTTCATTACCCAGCACGTGCCACCGTCGTGTTTTGTCAGCCGTGACGAGAGCTTGTAAACATGTATGTATGTCCGTGTACTTGAGAACATTTATGTGATCAATTGATTTGAAATGAGAATAGGTACCTTATTTGAATAGTAAAATTTATAATATCTATATACGTCATATACATATTTATACGTCTATCCGGCCCCATGCTAAGTATCCGAGAACTTGTGTTACAGGTACCAGACAACGGAAATATATTTAATACTTTTAGGGCCGATTTTTCAATCGTCAGATAACTTTTATCTGTTGAATAAACGTGTGACTTTGACATTTGTTCCATACAAAATCTGCCAAAGTCACATATTTATTCCTTAGTTAAAAGTTATCTGACGATTGAAAAATCGGCCCTTAAAGTATACGCATAATTAAGATTTTATTGAAAACCTAGGAACATTGAAAACTTCTTGTTCCCTCGGCGGGATTCGAGCCCGCGACCTGTCGCTCGAGCACCAACACGCTCAACCACTGCGCTACGGAGGTCATCACAAACATTTACCAGTACTATAAAATTAAACTTTTTCTTAGAAATATACATTAATCCTGGACATAGCTGAACGAAACGGATGGCATATTAAATAACAACGTGTATTTAAGAAATAAAATAAATGAAATGGTGTGAAAACAAAGTGAACCTGAAAATTAATTGAACATTTGACAAAACAAAACAGGAGAATACAGGTAAATTGCAGTCTATCGTAAATAATTTATTACTTCTATTTAAAAATACTTTTTATGGAAACCTCTATTATCAGACCCTGAATATTAATAGAGACAAAGTACTCGTCAATAATAAATCAAACGAACCCAAAGTCGATGGGGTTGTGTTGTTGCGGAGTTCCTGTGCTGGAGGTACCAGCTCCAGCATCAGAGCTCCATGGTATCGTAATATTGTATTGTAAGCCTATTTCATGCAAAATTGACCACTCTGTTACTGAATTTCTAAACGACAAGGCCTATAAATGTTTGAACATGTATAATATCTATTATACTTTCGTTTTTTTTGCTTATTCTTATTTCTAGTATGATTTAATTTTGTTTACTATTAATTTGAATACATTGACGAAGGTGAAAGTATAGTGACAATAATTTTCACAAATAAATATTATTCTATTCTAAATTTCAATCACACAGGTACACATAATTGGATAAGGGATAGTGGGTAAAGTTAACGTGCAAAATTTAATTACACATTGATGAAAGTAAATAAAACCTTGTAAATAGACAATATTATCAAAATTACCGACCACAAAATATCGATAAGGATTGAAAAGACTCAAGCAATTGGAATCACAAAAGTACATTAAAACGACGCACCGGTGGTAACGCATGGAATAAAAAATAGAAGCGAAGCGAATCAGAAAAAAAGTCTCCCCGAGTTTTTGCCCAAACCTTTTAAACATCTCAGTTACAGGCCCACACTAATCCCCGGAAAAAAATATTAACTCGCAACATCCATTTACTTAAGGAAGAGAAACGCCGGCAATGACCCCGCTCACGTTTTATTTTATTAAAATGGTCCGTAAAGACTTTTTTCTATTTATAAAACGACCGGCCATTACATGATATACCGGAATAATGATATTTTGTACAGTTTCAACAGATGATAAAACAAGCAAACCATTAGACACAATTATTTGCTCAGTGGATTTCAAGATGATTTGAATACAGAACTCTGCTATTGAGATGTCACACCACTGTTTTGGGGAGATTTTAATATTACGAGTATCTAACAGAAAAATTGAATTCTTATAAACATCACACTAGTCCAACAGTAGGTATGCAACCGCCAACACGTAGTGGGATGGATAACAAAACAAACCATTTAAAATCAGTTAGATTAAATGCGAGAAATGAGGCTTCTGACTAAATTTTTTATAAAAAGAATTTTTACAAAAATGACTCACCAAATTTTCTAAGAAGTAGTTATACAAAAAACGACAACACCACCTATTTAAAAAAAAATATTAATCTGCACAGACTGTCTAATGCAAACAAATTAAGTCCGACGAGAGAATGATGAGCATTAGATTTTAACAAAGTTTTTAAAAGGGTAAAGTGCCATTAAGCTTAGGTGGTGACGTCGATAAGCACATTTTAGTTCCCTTCACTAAGTCAACCGGCTGTCTCTCCTAACACAATTCGGATCAACGCTATCTTTATCTATCTATCTTTATCTAACAATCGAATTTAGATCCTATCGCGTTCATCAATGGGTGTATTATATAGTTAGTTTGAATAGTTAATGACATAATGAGCAATCAATTTCTAACTCTCCCAGCACGCATTAAAGTTTATTGTTGCTAGTTTTGGACGTGTCGAATATTGGTGTGTGTTGAATTCCGATGTTTATAATTTAAGAACTGTATCTTTGAATTTGGCCAGGCTGGGACGTTTCCGATAGATTCCAGTGAATAATGCCTTAATAAAACATTATTAATTAACACTTCCCTGAACTACTTTTAGACTGTCGAGTTGGTGTTCTTTTTTACAACACTCTAACATTGTGATCCATTTTAGTGGGACTAAATAATATATTGTCTGTCTGCAGTTTAAAACATACTCTGTGGAAATTATTTCTTATCCTTGTCCATAGAAGGCGAAGACATACCATTGCGAATTACTATGCTGAAGTTAGTAATAAAAAATGTAAGTGGTTGTCCCATGTCGTGCTCTCACTTAGCGAATTAACTACTACCATTTTCTTTTCAAAATTCGTCATTTTAGTACTCTCGGTACTTCGTTACTGAGACTGCGCTGTTCTGTCTGGTTTATTATCTACTTTGTGACCATGGTGATGTTAGTAATCAAAAATGTATGGCGGTGTCCTGTGGCGCCCCACTTAGCGAATTTTATTAATACCATTTAGTTTTCAAAATTCATTTTAGGGTTTTGACCCTAAAAGGTTTTTTTACGGAACTACATTACTGAGACTTCGCTGTTCTGTCTGTCTGTCACCAGGACGTATTTCAGCCGCGATAGCTGGACAGTTTGTTTTATTTTACCGATGGCACTTAGGCAGTTTTCTTGCATGGACTATTTGAGTTTGCATCACTTCAAATTGCGTGGTGTCGGGGCGATTGAATGTGAGTCTTTAACCTAAATCAATTAAGCCTTATTGATTGCTTGGCCCACAACAGACGTTTATTTAAATTAATTAAGACTTCCCAAATATCACTTTGCGCTAAAATTAACCAAGCCTTCACTTAAAAAGCCGACTAGGCGCGAGTTGGACTGACGTAGGCAAAATAACGTTTTACTGTCTATACTACAAAGGTTATTTTTAGCCGTTTGCCATCTCATTTTTTTCATAATTTTTTTATTCGGTTTTCAGTTGTTGTTATATTGGCAACAGACATACACTATCTGTATGTCTGACGACCTCCGTAGCGCAGTGGTTGAGCACGAGAGCGGAAGGTCGCAGGTTTGAATGTTGCAGAAGGAACAAAAAGTTTTCTGTGTTATTGGGTCATAGATGTATATTAAATGTGTATATCTTCTTATATATAAAAATGAATTGCTGTTCGTTAGTCTCGTTAAAACTCGAGAACGGCTGAACAGATTCGGCTGTTTTTAGTCTTGAAATATTAGTGGAAGTCCAGGGAAGGTTTAAACGGTTTGTATGCTCAACGAAGTGGGCACGGGTCAGCTAGTTAATATAATAAAAATCATGTTTATAGTATAAAAGTATTAAATTTATTTCCGTTGGCTGGTACTTGTAACACAAGTTCTTCAAATACTTTATATTATGGGATCTAGATTGACCTGGTGTGAAGCGTCGATAGATATTATTATTATTATTATGTGGAGTGTCTAGATATCGCGGTTCTGAGACACAGCCTGCTGACAGACAGACATCATATTGGTACCTACTCCTGAGCAATCCACTTAATTATAGTCAATACAAAGGCTTATTATAAAAGTTGAACTGCAGTTTATATTCGAAATAAATAATGAACAAACAACATAATGTCACTTAAACCGGGTCTTATGATAACAGCCACGTGCAACAACAGACCACCCCCGGCTCCGCTCTCGTTTTACACCGCTTTTTTTGAAAACCTCTCCCCAGACATGTGTTTGCAGATAAGTAAATACAGTTTACAGCACCCGACACGACTGTTTCGCGACACGACGACAGATCTGCGACATCAAACGCATTCTATATCTGTGATAATAAATTGATTTATTAGTGGATCAAATTATGTAGATTCACTTTATGATTATTGACAAATTTTTGATTATTTATTTGATGCACAGTCATGATTTAAATTTAATAATTTAAATCATTTAGTAACATGGTGTTAACTTTAACATTTCTTGGTGAAACACGCTCTTATTGTAGTTGTAATGTCAAATGGGATAATCACAATGTAAAGTTAATAATAATAATATCTATAGACGCTTCACACCACGTTAATCTGGCCTTGTGCTAAGTATCCGAAGAACTTGTGTTACAGGTACCAGATAAGTGTATGTGTAATACACATATTAAAGATTTTTATTATATTGATACACAAATTTAACAAAAAAGTTTTGAAAAACATTGAAAAAATTTTTGTTCCCTCGGCGGGATTCGAACCTGCAACCACTGCGCTACGCAGGTAGCCAATTAAACAATTTACGATTGGATAACGGATCCAAAGATAATTTATGTACATCATCTAAAATATCCTCTACAAAATTTGAGCAACTTACAAAAAAAAACCTTTATCGCCACTTGTAAAGTGCCCCAATTTGACGGATTAGATTTTAAACACGCCTGATTTATGTCTCGTCGTGGTGTCGTGAGACAAGTGCTCACAGACCTCGGGACGATTTTTTTAACGAACAGATTATTAACGATTTGGACATTAACCGGAATACTTACCGGGCTGTGTAAATAGCATTAAATCATTTTAATTCCTCGGTTAAACTCTGTGAGAATAGAGATATATTCTATTGAGCATGTTTTAGTGTTTTTCTCTTCTTTTATGTGATAAATACTCGTAGTTGATGTGGTATTTTATAGCCTGAAGTACTAAATATTTTATCAAACTTCGTTTATTAGTTTTAGAGTATATTTAAATGCAAACACACAATTAAGACATGAATGGATGAAGGTGATAATATGTCGCAAAAAACTACGAAGAAATTTGATATTAAACTGTCACTTAAACATATTAGGAAATGTAGTAACGTATTAAATACTCTAGAATCAATTTCTAGAGACGGATCTAAAGATTGAGGTAGGTACTTAATAATACGTTACGACGTAATTTTCTTGAAATCAGAATTTAGCTACATATCACCTTCATCCTTTCATGTTTTCATTTAACAAACAAACTTTTAAATCTTTTCTCTATTTACACAAAACTGCGGAAACCAAAAATAATAATAATAATAGATAAGTAGACTATAGATGAGCAATTAAAAAGATAATAATAGATAGATAGAATTTGCAATTATAGAGAACTCTTTCATAATCGCATCACTCAATTTGAACCAGCGATTAATCTTTCACCCGTAACCGTCCTCAAGCGGGGTGGTTTGTCGCCCACTTGTTTGCCCCCCATTTTAGTTTCTCCCATTGTATTCTTTTGTGCCCACAATTGTGTTAAGGTTTTTGTCCGACTCCGACGCTGGTCTCTTGATGGTCGAAAAATAGGTCACTTCGCTTCGACAATTACGAATCACCTTTTTTAACTAACAATATACAATTGCTCTTATATTTTATTCATAGTCCAATTCTGTAACGAATGAAAACCTCTAAAAATAATAATAATTGGCTGGCTTTGGCCCCACGCATGCCTTTCGGGACGGGACTTAATTGGCCGTGAGCAAGGAAAGTTATTCACAAACAAAATAATAATAATTCCTCCCTCACTGATTTCGGTGACGGTAGCCGATTTCATTGAAACCATGCCAGCTACGCAGGAGTTATTTAATAGTGCCCAAGTGTGTGCGCAATACACAGAAGCACTCTCTCTTCCTTCACTTTCGTAGCCCAGTGGATAGCCGACACGACTGGCGGGAGATCGGGCGCATGACCAACGTATGTAAGAAGCCAGCGTGGGCATGTGCCCATCCGACGCATGGATCGTCTTTATTGTCAGACAATCAGGTGATCAGCCTACATTGCCCTAACCAATTGAAAACAACATTTTTTGTTGTTCCAACGCGGAAATCGATCCCACAACTGAAGCTCTGAATCACTAAGACCACGGAGGCGTTACCTCTAAAAATAATTATAATACATTAAAAATATTATAATAGACAGAGGCAGTACATTGTACAGCCAAGTTCACATCGCTATTATAACTTACGAATGAAATAGAGAGATATTTCTCTTGTGTACTGCGCACTCACTTGGGCCAGCTCTTGCAAACCGTCTCCGAAATCGGTGTGGGCAGCTGTTATAATTATTATTAACACCCTTCTCAAGTGAAAGGTAAGCCACGACTCGACTGCCAGACCCTTTAAGTATTGTGGGGTTTGAGCTTAAGTGGATTTGGGGTTTCAAGCATCTGTGTTATTGGTGCTAGTTTGTTTGGTGTGCAATGGCACAGAATAAATATAATAATAATATCTATGGACGCTTCATACTACGTCAATCTGGCACCGTGCTAAGTATCACAAGAACTTGTTTTGTACGAAGAAATTTTTTCTAGTTATTGCTAGATACCTATATTGTTTTGTCAGTGGTATCGCATCAAACACATAACTTGTAAAAAGTGCTAAGTCTCACTACTTAGCTCTTCAACCGTAAAAAGTTGTGAGATCCGTGCTATGCCAAGTCAAGGTTACTAGGTTGGTCTAACAATATGTTATAGTGATTAATATACATCTTTTGATGTATTAAATAAATAACTAGATTGACTTGGAAAAGGATGGTAAGTGCAGGCAAAATTCAAAAATTACTAAGTATATAAAAGTTGTGTTAACAGTAAAATTGTTTAAAAAAGTTTCTAGAAAGGAAATAGTATAATCACATCCTAAACTTATAGCGTCTGCTCTTTTTACACCCTGTATAATGGAAAGCTCTAGTTACTTAACACTATCAATTGCCTGCTAATTCTGGACCCATTTCAATGGGCATTAGCTAGGTGCCCTTAAATTAACCTGTCACTGCCCGTCGGTCATGTTTTAATGGCGGTCGCGGAGCCCCAGTGTCAACGGATTTGACATCTGCAGCCAACATCTGCGTGTATTCTAATTAAATAAATAGGGTTATATCTATTATAAATTTGATAATAAAAATAATCCGATCAGGGACTTCAATTGCTCGTGAGCAAGGAACGCTGTACCCAAATATATCTATACTAATATTATAAAGCGGAAGAGTTTGTTTGTTTAAACGCGCTAATCTCAGGTAGTACTGGTCCGATTTGAAAAATTCTTTTTTTGTTGGATAGTCCATTTATAAAGGAAGGCTTTAAGATATATTATATTACGCTGAGACCAATAGGAGCGAAGCGTCAGTGAGAAATGTTGCAATAACGGGGAACTTTCACATTTGAGGACTTTCGTATTGCGTGCGCTGTATAAACGGTTTAAGTCACTCAAAAACCACGCGAACGAAGTCGCGGGCACGGCTAGTTAATAATAAAACATATTTTATTCAATAACACATTTTGATCTTATACTACGTAGTAACGTAAGCAAAATATATTTCGTAAATGCAGTAGCATTTACGAAATATATTTTGCAAAGTGTGATCGATTTTCCAGACAGCCAACAGGGCGAAATTTGAAAACAAAATGTATGGGATTTAACATAGCTTCGCTAAGTGACATACCGATTCGTCTGTCATCAAGCGAACTTTATGTCAAATCTCATATATTTTTGTTTTCGAAGTTCGTAAGTGCTAATAGCAATGGCACCTTGAACAAAGGTACTATTCAATACCAACGCTATTTCGCTTTCTTTGCTCTGACAAAGAATAGCCGATGCTGTAAAATTGTATTATCAACTACTATTTTTGTTATTGGAAACAGATATGGAACATCTGTAAGATTTTTATTTGTATTCATAACCTGGTAACATTCATACATAAAAAAGCTTTTAAAAAGATCGGAACCTGCGACTGACAGCTTGAATGCAGTTCTAATCAATAAGCCATAGAGATCTCCAAAAGCATTATGTCTCCTCCCATTTGGTTGCCAACAACCAATTGATTACTTTCGAGACTTTGTTAACGATGGAAATAATCAAGTATGGCGCGAGACCCACTCTAACTTGACGTTTTATAATTGGCACCAATTACAATATGGCTTCCACAAATAATTGGATAAGTCGTTGCTAATTGGGTGCGTATTGTTTGAAATAGTTCTTAATTTATTTGTGAGTGGCCGACTGCCGAGTCCTTTGCTCAAAGTACAATTAGCTTTCCGAACGGAGAGCACTCGAAGAGTCGCGTAGGTCAACGATGCTAAAAGCGCTGTTACACGTTCAGTTCGGACCGAGGTTAGTACACGCCGTTCTATACCGCGCTCCGTAAAGTGTAAATTCGCGAGGCTGTCCTATCTTATGTCGATACAAGGACATTTTCCACAATTAAAAAAAATACACGCTATTATGTATTTTTAATCGTTTTCCAAAAAAGCAGGAGGTTTTAAATTCGGCTGTTTTTTAGTACATAATGTATCATAGAATCATTAAAAAAATCATATTAAATCGTGTTTTAAAAAGATATAACGTCACAATGTCAGTTGATGTCCACGGTTGTGAAAGCCACAGAAGTTGCGTAATCAGGCCCCAGAATCTAAAATCAAAAATATTTTATTTCGGAATATCAACAATAAAATTAGATTTATACCAGGTTGCATCCGTAACTTATGCCACTGGGGTTTGAAATGCAGTCTGATACGCGGTCCGAACTGTGTACGTGTGCCAGCCATTGAGCTTTAAGTTTTGGATTTTCTTAGCAATCCTATATTATGAGGAACAGACTAGCTGCTATTTTATTGGTTACATGAGTAGTATTATTTACATACTAATTAAGCTATACACTTTGTCCTATGTCAAGTGACTTTATTAATGTATAAGACAAAGACAAAATATTGTACGAGTACATAGTTTTATTAGTAAGGTGGTACATCTATCTTCATGTACTTATTTTAAATGCTGTGAAGGGACATTTCAATACCTAATTTTTCTGACCTTTAGTAAGGTCACATTCGGTTCCAGATCACCGGGCCCGCTTGACGTTGATGGTCACGCATGCGTGGTGTCACATCCGCCTTATGTGAATGATTTTTGAATGTCATCTGATGTTATGATGTTGGGTTCAGCTAACGCCTCTTGCGACGCGGCCCTTATTAACCTTGTGGATTAAACCTTGTTTTATTAATTTACATTATTATTAACCGATTTCCAAAAAAAGGAGGAGGTTCTTATTCTTTTTTCAATGTTGAAATCGTCTTTTTTTAATACTAGTTTATTTTTTTAAGATTTTGCGAAATTGAAAATTGTTTAATACAATTTTTTATTGTTATTATTAAATTACATTCGTCTACAGACTTCTCCATTATTTTATCTTTGTTTACTTTGTTATCGTACCAAGGATTAAATTTATTTTAGCTATCTACACGATATTTAATGTACGTCACTCTCAACTTGCTCCATGCATGCAAGCTCTTTTTTCTTATCCTTTGATCAGCTTTTCAGAAACGTAAGTCAATAATTGGGTTTTGGTTTTTATTGAAGCCAAATTTAACTCGACGCAATTCAGAAGGTATAATGGTCTAGACTATTTTCAATAGTTACGTTATTTATGAGTTCAGCTAATTGATTTGTAAATTATATTACTGTTAAATAATTAACTATTCAGTCTGCACATGCGTTTTAATTATGACGTGGATAATAATGAATGTGCTATTTAACCCGTGAGAAGGCGCGCTATGAGCAATTTGCTCACACAAAAATTTAATTCAAAAAATTTTAGTGATACCAACCCCATAACGTTCTAAGTGTCTAGGTACCTTCCTAACTATTCATCCTACTCCCCCTGACGCAACTCTCGTGTCGGTCAGTTCCGTTGCGCCTGCGCAGCGAGGCTTTTGTGGTGACCGCGTACGGCGTACCATCGTGCGGCAATTTGCTCATCACGCGCCCACCCGTGTACGTATTTATTATTGTATTTGCTGAAGTATTGTGTTATTAATATCTATTATAATGTTTAAATAATAAGTAAATGTTGTGTAGTGATATGTACATAATTTTTTTTTTATTTTAGATTTAATACACAAATAAAATGAACGATCAAATGCAGGCACAGTTTAGTTCGTGGTTGGACTCTTCCAATCCTCTGATTCTGATAATTGGATGCGAATTTTGAGAATGAAAAATAAATTCATGTTGATAGCATAGAAAGTCATGGTTCTGTCATTCACAGTCCTCACGACATAGACACGGGAGTTCTATATGTCCCAGGAGTAAGAATAGACGTTCGAAAAAATCGTGCACTTTGTGCAAGCAATTACTCTGCACGGAACATGGTACATGTATGTGTACAATGTGTTTTGTGAGTCACTCTTGTGGACATCTTATGGAAGAGTAGTTTTTTTAAGTATATTGTATGCAAGATTTTTTAAAGTGATTTTTATGCAAACTGATAAAAAAATATTATTATGTTGTTTTTTAATTTGCCTAAAAAGTTGATTTATGTTATAAATTTTTAATTGAAAGGCCTAATTCCTTGTGGATTAAACCTTGTTTTATTAATTTACATCAGTTATACGCCAATAACTACCGCAACACTAGATAATTAAGTAATTAAAATAATTGTGAGCAATTTGCTCGCGCGCGCCTCTCTGTGTAATAAAATGAGGCGCGCCTTCTCACGGGTTAAAACAAATACATGTCAAACGATAGCACCCCTCATACTGTAGGCTTACTCCCGACACAATCGAGAATCGAATCAATTCGATCTCAACGGCTTTTGGTTAGATCGTAACTTTTTGTACTCCCGACCATATCAATCGACTGAGAACCAAAATTAACATACGTCAATTTATTCGGGAGTACGCGGCACGATCGAATGTGAATCGAAATTTAATCAGTTTGGAGAGTAAGCCCCAGGGACTCCATGGTCTAGTAGTTCTGAGAGTCGTGGGTTCATTTCCCGCGTTGGAACAACAAAAAATGTTGCTTTCAAGTTTGGTTAGGACAGTGCAGGCTGATCACCTGATTGTCTGACAAGAAAGATGATCCATGCGTCGGATGGGCATGTAAAAAGTTGGTCCTGCGCCTGTTCTCTCGCCAGTCGAGTCGGTTTACCGTCCCACTGGGTTATGAGAGTAAAAGGAAGAGAGAGTGTCTTTGTGTATTGCGCACACACTTGGGCACCATAAACATCTCCTACGTAGCTGGCCTGGTTTCAATGAAATCGGCTACCGACACCGAAATCGGCGAGAGGAGCTACAGGGTGTGAAAAGCAGTTAACTCTATATTTTTCATTCTAAAAATGTATATTTTTTGTTTTTATGTTAACCTTCATCACATTATACAGGGTGTAAAAAGAGCAGTCACTATAACTTTGAGATACGATTATACTACCTTGCCTCATTTTGGAAATGCATTTTTTTTTTAATTTTTATTGTCAAAAACTAAAAAAAAATATTTTTTACTTTTTACCATTTCGTATTTCTTTGTCGCAAAAATAACAATAAAGCAAATATTTTTTTTTTCTTGTAAAAAAAATGACATTTCTATGAGACAAGGTATAATCATATCCCACAGTTATAGTTACTGCTCTTTTCACCCCCGTTTTACCGATAACATTAATATTGAATTACCAACCCATGATTTACTGATCAAAGTCAAGAAATCCTAAAGGCAAAATTAACTTAGAATATTCAAAGCGGATTCAATTAGGTCAAACTTGACATTGGCATTAACGAGACCACCATTAGGGCATTACTCACATTAGCATAGTTGATTAAAAGGCTTCCAAGGCATAGCCGTTAACTCGCACACGTCAGCCGTACATATAATAAATCATCTTGAGATCACGCTTCGGGACGGTGCAGCCACAGTAATACCAGAGTACAGTATTGTAATTTTATATAAGCGACGCATCTACGGCCTGTAATATTAATGAGTGATAATACTGTATTGGTCCTGTATCTACATGCTCTGAGTTTCTATCTAGATTTGTGATTGTAAACAACACCGACAGTCACTGTGGTACATTCGCACTGATAGTATTAGCGCTAAAATACTTTTGACTTCTACGTTTCTAAGAGAAATGCCCCAACATCATAAATTTGCCAATACAATAATAAAAAAAAAATACTCTTTACCAGGTACCAGTGTATACGAGTGTACCACAGTAGTTATCAGTAGGGGTGTTGTTTACAATCACAAAACTAGATAGAAACTCAGAGTAGATATTATGCCTACTAATAATTCATATAATTTAATTAAATACTGATAGTATGCAGCCCTATCGCATGTTTACGCACCTACAGTAGGCATTTGTTTAAATAAAAATATTATCAGTATTATATAGTTACAACTAAACTAACACGATTTTATACCATCCATATTAACATATTAACGCGTGTATATCAATCAGTAGGATGAGTAGGATGAAACTTAACAAGCTTTTATCGGAAAGTCAACAAAAACCGGCGTAAGAAACTCGCAAATCTTTAAGCAACAAGATGTTCAAAGATACGGCCGAGTTGCAGTACTGTATGAGTATTACTGTGGTGTAGCGGTCTCGGTACGCCTTGCGGCACTCCAGCCGAAATTAAACTTTCGTCCGCCGAGTTTGGACCGAATGTTCTCGTATGTAAAGGGTAATTTAATACAGTTCGGAAATGTGCTGTTCTAGCGAAAAGCTAGCACTGAATCAGCTGCCAGGCGGTATTCACCAGAGCCACGGTCCATATCCGATTGGCCCTTTGAGAATGATTTATGGGCCAATTAACGACGTTACATCTGATAATGGTAATTAAAATAATTTCTGATTAATCTAATGTGTTATAAATTACAAATTATTAATTTTTGTTTCTTCAATTTTAGATTAAAAAAACGTGACACAGGGCCGGTAGAGTTGGAAAATGAAACAGCAGGCATACATTTTTGTGTGGTAGAAAGAGAGGGGATATTACTTACTCTCCAACGCTGCACTTGCGGTATACTCTCAGTCTTACGAATTTTCGATCAGGTCACGTGTAGGTACTGTAGTTTAACATTTTTTATCCAAAAAGTACACAACGCAACAAAAAAGCAGAAGTAAAGTAAATAAAAAAAAAGATTAAAAAACTATAACCCGACTTCGCAAAAAATGGGTCAAAAAGTCTGAAACAAGAAAATACTTCAATTTGAAATCCAGAAATGCATAGGTACAAAAATGGTCAAGGTAGAGCCGTGGTCGCACCCGATAATAGCATCGAGCCTTGATTTTTTTTTCTACCGTATTTCGATGTGAACTAATGCTTAGATTTTATTAGTGGGTACGACCACGGCTCTACCTTGACCATTTTTGTACCTATGCATTTCTGGATTTCAAATTGAATTATTTTCTTGTTTCAGACTTTTTAGACCCATTTTTTGCGAATTCGGGTTATAGTTTTTTAATCTTTTTTTTATTTAAAATTTTTCTGTTGCCACATCAAATATAATAATTATTATATTATTTTTATTTAATTGTCCATTACATAGAAAGTATCAACTCCTAGATACTACTTGTACGACCGCATTTTAAACCTTTATTTTGAATTTAACAATAAAATATAATAATAAATAAAAAATATAAATACATATTCGTAATTTGCTTGCCAAGACCTATCTTTTGATACTAAACACGAGACAAATATCTTAATTTAATTTTTTTTTGGAATTAGTTTATGAGGTATAATTTTCAGAGTCCAAAATTTTTTTTTAATTATAAGTAACATAGGCTATAAAATTTAAATTATATAGCCTATGTTACTTGCGGCATTAATACGAATCGATTGACACCTCATTTATCAAAATCGGACCAGTAGTTTAGCCGCTACGAGGGAACATACATACATAGACTGCCAAAATCATAGACTGCCAAAATCATCAAAGAAGTTTATTAGTGTAATTTTAAATCAGTGACGTATGAAGCGTTTTCCACGAACTTCCGAACTTATATTTTCTGAAAATAAATTGCTGAAACCTCTGAAAGTTTATTTCGAGAAGTATCTGGATATTTAAGGGTAAGTACCTACTATTCATATAACAATAAAATCAGTCATATTATATCGTACAGTCAGTCAAATACATTTACACAAAAGGAGAAATCGTGGATAGTTATCACTCATTTATTGACTATTATAATTAATTACTTAAAACTAATACAGATTCAGAACAAGATAAGCGCTTGTTTCATCCTTGACTTTGTTTCTTTTAATGACATTATTGCTTTGTGTTAAACGTTTATCTCCCAGCCTTCACAATGAGATAACAATTCTTTTGCTGGAGCTGCCAGCCTTCGCAAAGCCTCAGATGAGGGCCCAGCCTCACCGAGACGAGGAGATTTTATCTCAAAGGGCGTCGTTATCAAACTCAGAAATACTCGATGTTGCGACACAGTTTTTGATACGATGCGACATTTAGATCGTACGATTTTTTAGGATGCTATTGGATTTTTGTGGTTCAGAGCTGTTTGTTTTGTGGTTTTGGTTGGTACAACGCAGGCAGTATTCAAGATGATCAAAGCGTCGATACGGGCATGTTATAGGTAGGTCTTTCTTTCTTGACTCGTCTTTCGTGTCGGGTAGGATACTAGGCTTAACTAAATGAAAAGACATTGGTTCTGTGTATTGCGTAAATATTTGGGCAGTAAAAAAAAAATGCAATTTGTGAAAGCTTCAATATTATCAATTTGATATAGAAGAAAATCATATTAAGATATTTTTTCATCCCCCCCATCCATTCTGTTGATTACGTAATACTTTTTGTTATACAGGGAAGGTTATAAAAGTATAACGTTTAAAGAAATCACATTTGAATCAAGGCTTTTTATAACGATAACCAGTCTTCTTGTCGAGGAACCAACGTCCAATTAAAAGTTGCATCCTTTTTTTTACATGGGGAAATCCTTTAGGGACCCGACCCGACTGATTGTGGATGGCGGCCGGTATATGTAGGACTCTTCTGAGTGCTTGGTAAAAAAGGCACTTAGGGTTACCGCACTAAAACGGGAAGTTGCCATATCCTCCGCTAGGCGCTAGGCCACCGCCCCGCCTAGGCCACCACCGGCGCCCTCCTCGCCTCCTACGAACGGGATCTGCAGCTACGTCCACCTCTCTCTCGTTCGGCGGCCTCCTTCTGTGAGATCACGGCTTCGCAGAAGGTAGCCATTGCCACCCAAGCATCCCTCGATCGGACCATATCTTCAAAGATGGCCGGGAGAGTTAAGTCCAATCCGAGGACGGCGCATAGCTCCACTCGTTGCTCGTCCCAGGCAGGACAATACTCGAGCGTGATCTTATTTTGGGCAGTGGTGGCATTGTGGCGTAGGGTCCCTCCTAGCCGTACGGTGCAGGTAATGATCAAAACACCCGTGCCCGGACAAGTAGCACCCTGACATTTCTAAACCACGTGAGTTAACTTGCATTTTTCCATGATAATAGTGCATTCTACTCGTAGTAAAAGCGCATAACGCATATCAAAGTAAGGACGCGTAGATCAAGCTTCTGGCTGGTGGCTTCACATAAGATCTGATAACTTTTTCACAGGGTAAGCAATGTAGACTCGTCTTGGCACCATTTTTACATGAAAACATCTTAAGGACAGGTAGTCCGTCAAAATCCGCGCTTTTAAGTTTTTTAAAACAACCTGATACACATGCAAAAGTGTTTTTAGTTCTGAAATAAATATATGTATTATTTAAGGATATAATATATTAAAATTCGTATTCAGTTACAAGATTTAATAAACTTCACTCGATAGAAAAAATTCGTAAAGTTAGCTCTTTTCGTGACGGGTTTACTATATTATGACTAAATTACTTATATTTTAACGATTATACTACCTTCCCTCATTTTGGAAATGTATTTTTTATTTATTTTTTTGTCACAAAAATAACAATAAAGCAAAAAAAAATTTTTTTGAATTTTGTAAAAGAAATATGAAAAAAACGTACATTTCTAGTATGAGAAAAGGTAGTATAATCGTTTCTCAAAGTTATAGTGACTGTTCTTTTTACACCCTGTTTAATACTGTGTCAACAAAATTTTTATTTTTATTATAATAAAGAGGTTGTCCCGTACACAAGGTATAAAATAAATGAGTGATGATACAAAGGGTGTGCATGGGTACCGTATGTAGAGTTTACTGTGAAAGTACCAGCACTGAACGAGATACTTTTTTTTATTATTGTATGGGCAAATTTATGATGTTGGGGCATTTCTCGTAGAAACATAAAACTCAAAAGTAAGTCTTTTACCGCTGATACTTTCACAGTAAACTCTATATAGGAGGCACATACACACCCTAAAGTATTATCACTCATTTACTTTACGCTCTATATATTGGATAATCCTTGAGTGCCTTCATTCATCCAAATTTAAAATTGTTTTTGAGTACACCTCTTCCTTTAGACAGCCCGAGTAAAAAAATCAAGATGGAATCTGGGGATCGAGTAGGCCTCAAATGGGACCCAAACTACCGATCCATTTATTTGGGTATGTGGCATTTAAATAAGTGCGGACGTTTGCTTTTTGCATTTCAATAGTAATAAGTTCGTAATAATATTTAGTTAAACGATGTATTCCATTTATCAATTTTGTAAACTATTAAATGCCCACTTTTTAAAAATAGTTGGCCACTTAGGTTTTAGTACGTTTTTTGTTTACTCAAACATGTCGAAACTACTGAAATAGAATACTGAAAACTTAAATTTATGTTTTTTTTTCTCAAAAGCGTAATAGATTCTATTCACTCGTAATATTTATGTCTATAGTCATCTTACTGCCTATTTGTATACTATGTCGCTGGCGAAGGGTCATGCGAGTTCACAATCGCTGCGTCCGAGCGGAGCAGCGCGTGCGCTGCCCTGATAGCGCTAAATGCCTACTTCTTCAGGAATACCAGCCCTTAAGTTTAAAATAACCTATGTTGACCCCCAGATAATTACGGAAGCATCCTAAGACATGTCCTGACATGCTCTTGGTTTGGTTATTATTAATGCGAATAATTTAGTGCCTAGTAACGAAAGTACAGATTTAGTGCCTAACCGCCTGCTGGATCTCCGATCGTCAGCCATAAACAGGCCTCGAATCCAGGTCACGGTACAATGGGAACGTCTGGGTGTGCGAATGCATCATATATAAGTACAGTCGGGAGCGAAAATCGATGAGTGAAGGTGTGACCTTTCTATACTAATATTATAAAGCGGAAGAGTTTGTTTGTTTGTTTAAACGCGCTAATCCCAAGAACTACTGGTCCGATTTGAAAAATTATTGTTTTATTAGATAGTCCATTTATAGAGGGATGGCTTTAGACTATATAACATTACGCTGCAACCATCAGGAGCGAAGCGTCAGTGAGAAATGTTGCAAATACGGGGAGACTTTCGTTACGTGCGCTGCAACGGTTTAAGTCGCTCACGCGAACGAAGTCGCGGGCACAGCTAGTTAGGAGAGAAACGAAAAGTCTGAATTTCGGATTTCGTGCAGATATTATAAAATTATTAATTAATTGGCGCAAGTATGTACATAACGCCTTTGTGGTACAGTGGTTAAGAGCCTGGCTCTCAACTCGGAGGTTTGATTGCCGCATGATACAGCTAAAAATGTTGTTTTCAACTTAGGACAAAGCAGTTACACATGGTACTACATAACTTAAAAAATACATTTTGGGAGAAACGGCAGTATAATCATGTCCAAAATTTGTTGTGACTGTTTTTTTTATACCAGGTATATATACACATCTATACAAGAGAGAAATGCGTGTGTGCACAAATGTATATGCTGCACCTTCCAGATGTTTTATCAATCCGCAAACCTATATTTTATTGCGACAATAAAATTTTACTACTTCCATCTCTTATTTATATATCTTTTTGTATGTTGGTATTGTTATTGGAATGTTAAGTAGATCCGGTTTTTTATGTTTATTTGAGATTATCGTAGCCAAAGGTTTGTTCATAAAATATTATCTTATTTTTATTCTTGAAGTAAAGATTCCAACGATGTATGAAAGATTTGTATTTTTGTATGTAACGACTTCACTCAAAAAGTACTGGACCGATTTTAATAATTCTTTTTTCATTAGAAAGCTACATTCTCACTGAGTAACATAAACTATATAAAAATCAATTGCTGTTCGTTAGTCTCGCTAAAACTCGAGATCAGCTGAACTGATTCGGCTATTTTTGGTCTTGTAATATTCGTGGAAGTCCCGGGCAGGATTACACGGTATTATAAAACAAAGTCCTCCGCCGCTGTCTGTATGTTCGCGATAAACTCAAAGACTACTGCACCGATCTTCATGCTGTTTTACCGACGGAGAGAGTCGTTCCAGAGGAAGGTTTTGGTGTATTAATTGGACCCGGTAGGCGCTACTGTCACTGCGTTAATGTACGAAGTACACAGAGCAGCTAGTATTAACACAAATTCCAAAATATCTGCCTAAAGTAATTGATTGTAAGGCTAATAGAAACAGTCAAAATAATTTTACGGTGAATTCTATTACTGAGACATCAATCGCAATTAAATATTTGTAAATAAAATAATGTGGATTCAAAGTCTTAGTGTATTCTGTTTCCTGGAACATTTTTAATTACGAGATTTCCTATCAGAGAAAACAAATAAAATATCTCGGACAAAGAACTAACGCCATTGTATAGATGAAATTGGATCAATTTGCGATATGGATGTCACAGAGCACTTCTGCGGTCGACTGTACCGCCCTGTACCAGCCACGGGCCGAGCTCCGTTGAAATTTTAATTCGATTGTCTTGTGCGAGTGATATTAGTTCGTAATTATTCATAAAGGCCTGAGGGGCGTTTGGTAATTTTTAATTATAAAACCAAACACCTACAGTCCACAGTGTTATTACGTGTTTTTGCAACGCTTTTTGTTAATTATGTATGTAATTTGCGAGATGAGATGTTACAGGAATGTTTTAAATATGAATGATCACAAATTTTATAATGAACTAGCTAACCCGTGTCCACTTCGTTGAGCATACAAACCGTTTAAACCTTTCCTGGACTTCCACGAATATTTCAAGACAAAAGTCAGGTTCAGCCGTTTTGAGTTTTAGCCAGACTAACAAACAGCAATTCATTTTTATGTATAAGATTATAACCTGCCTACATACAGGCTATATTACCCGAGTATTTTTTTATCAGTACTTTAGACGCTACGATAATACATACCTACATACATAGACTGTCAAAATCATAACAGTAGCCCAAGCAGAAACGTTTAATGGCTCCGCAATCGTTATCGAATGATAATCGTATGAAAAGGTTCACAGCGCCCATACAGTTGACATTCGATTACTTCACGGAGCTTTCAAATGTTCCTGCTTGGGCTACTGGGGAATTACTCTTCAAACTGATTCGATTTTGATTCAGATTCGATCGTGCCGCGTACTCCCGAATAAATTGACGTTTGTTTATTTTGTTTCTCAGTCGATTGACATGGTCGGGAGTACAAAAGGTGATCTAACGAATATCTTTATCCTGATCAGTTTTAAAGTAATCCACCAAATAAAATCCCAGAAACCCTTGAGATCGAACTAATTTTTCGATTCTGGATTGTATCGGGAATAAGCCAAGTTCGTATTGGCTTTTGCGTATTCGGATGAAAAGAACTTCAATGAACCCTCACAAAAACCTTAGTTTTTGTGATTGTTTTGAAACTATCAGGATAAAGATATTTGTTAGATTGTAATTAGTATCGTGTTTGTACTCCCGGCCATATCAAGCGACTGTGAAACAAAATAAAAAATCGTCAATTTATTCGGGAGTACGCGGCACGATCGAATCAAAATCGAATCAGTTTGCAGAGTAAGCCCCCAGTAGCCCAAGCAGGAACATTTGTTCAATAAAACATCCCGCGTATAACCCTCATACAAAACAAATAGTTTTGAATGTGCAGAACGATTGACTTGAGTAGTCTACAATCAGTCGTATAAAACAGCTAATCAAGGGGTATGGAGGGCCCCTTTCAATAAAGGAGGCGTAGACCGGTTAAAAGACTAACCCCCGGTCTAACCCTGCGCTGTATAATTTATTCCGATATACGCGTATTGTTTTACCCCATCCTCCAGACCCCTAGATCTTAACCCTCAAGTCAACCGTGCGTTATGAAGTTTGTTTTAGTTAGGAACAATTTAGTTATAACATTAGATTAATATGTCAACGAGGTGTAAAGGCGCGTTTACACTAGTGCAATTGTTTTTTTTTTGTGAAAATTATAACGGGTATAAAAAAAAGTCACTATAGCTTTGAGATATGATTAAAGTAACTTTTCTCATACTGGAAATGTTTTTTTTTTATAAAAAAAAATTTTTGCTTATATGTTATTTTTGCGACAAAAAATGCGAAATGGTAAAAAGTTTAAATAAAAAAAACTATTTGACAAAAAAAAATGAGGATAGGTGATATAATCGTATCTCAAAGTTATTGCGACTGTTCCTTTTACACTCTGTATAATAATGGCTAAAATGCTATGCCTACTGGCCTGTAAAATAAAGGTATATTGTAAAAGTTACAGTGTTTAAATAAGAGAAGATTTAACAAAACAGGACTAATTGAGAATCACCTCTTTTTTGGAAGTCAGTTAAAAAAAATATACTAGTACTTTATGACTTTTTACTAGTTAAACAAAACAGATTATTGAACAAAAATCTCGATTGAAAATCTAAAATTTTCTATGTTTTAGAAATACAAAACTGTAGAACCAACTTATTTCAACTTTTTATATTATTTTAATAGTGCATTTTGTTTTCCTTATACATAAAGTCTGGTTTCGACCTTTTAATACTTGTTAATCGTAAAATAAAATTTAATTGCCTCAAAATGATAGGTTTATGAGGGTTGCAGCTACTCATCGCGCAAATATGTCGGAACAATCATAGTCGACGTAATCCGGCGAAACGAGACCACAAACGTCAGGCAGCCATCTTTATCGTCCGCCCGTCACATAAAAACATAACTTTATTGGAAAGCTACGTTTAACTGGATCGCACCTATTATGATATAACTTGGGATCACGTTGTTCTAAGAACTGGGTATATGGCAGACATAGAGTAGGAGATGAAGCAGATGCGTCACTTTGTACATCTATACTTATATTAGAAGAGTTTGTTTGTTTAAACAGGCTAATCTCAGAAACTACCGATCCGATTTGAAAAAGTATTTTTCTGTTGGATAGTCCATTTATAGAGGAAGGCTTTAGGCTATATAAAATTACGCTGCGACTAATAGGAGCGAAGCGTCAGTGAGAAATGTTGCAAAAACGGGGAAAATTATTTACATTTGGGGACTCTCGTTGCGTGCGCTGCACAAACGGTTCAAGTTACTCAAAAACCATGCAAACGAAGTCGCGGGCACAGCTAGTACATACTATATAGATAAGTGCCAGTACTATGTGTAATGTGGCGTAAGTTTAGTTAATACTTTTTGGAATAGTATCATTCTTTTCTTGAACGGTGTAGAAAGGACCTGGTTATTGGCACAATTGAGTTAAATACACTGTTTTGTATGAATTTTTACCACTAGAAAGATTCTTTTTTGCATAATTATCTTTTACGTAAATATTGTTGTATTTACATAAAAGATATTAATTATGCGTAAAATTTATTATAGTAAAAACCAATTTATTTACTAATATGATTAATTACCTAATAAACAATTTATTGTATTTGCACATTAGATATTAAACTAAACAAAAAGTATATACAATAACAAAGTTGGATGCATTAAATATTTACGAGTGTGAAGTTAGTAGAAATAAACATACGAACAAGCAGAAAAAAATACAGTAAAAAATGTTTTACTGTATTTTTTTCTGCTTGTTGTATATTATATATTTTGTTGCATCACTTTTACATTACTGCTTTCTTTTTTTATTACTCTAGTCATTACAAATGAACGGTTTGTCGTATCTGTTGTCTGCTTAATCTTCGTCACTAATTTAATATGCGTTGCGGTTTTCTCAGAGTTGAAGTCTTAAAGATATAAGCCGACGATCTACGAACCTCGCCCGCTTAACGATACGGCGATAGAGTCAATTGGAATCGGTCGCCGACCATCAACCATCTTTCCCGTTGGTTGGTGGTTGACGACATCCGTGGCGCAGTGGTTGAGCGCCTTGGTAAACGTGCGAGAGGTGACGGGGTCGAATCCCGCCGAAGGAACGAAAAGTTTTCAATGTTCCTGGGTCATGGATGTATATATAATTTGTGTATAATATAGTAAAAAAGTATATGTATTGTAAGAAATAAAGAGGAGTCCTTGAAAGAGGACTATAATATGATTGACACGCCCTTGGCTCGGTCATTTGCTCGTCAGCTGTCACTCGGTGCGGAATTAGTCATAGGCTTTACGGTGTTGTGATTTAGTAATTAGGTTTCGTTTTTACATTATTATTTTCTTAATAAATTCATAAGTTCTTAGTTTAGGGTGTACAAAACTCATGTAAGGTTTAATTTAGTGATACATATATATAAGATTGGTCTTGTTATTTTTAAATAATTAATAAAAGTAGTTCTGTAATTTGTAGTTGTGTTTGTAATTTTGTATCTTTATTCAGTTACTATTTCCCAAAAGTATAGTATAAAAGAATTAAATATATTTCCGTTGTCTGGTACCTGTAACACAAGTTCTTTGGATACTCAGCACAGGGCCAGATTGACGTGGTGTGGAGCGTCCATAGATATTATTATATTCTCGTGAAAAAAAAAGTAAAAAGCGACAGACGGAATATCTGAAGTTCGTGCTCATCAACCCGCTTGCCAAGCGTAGCGAGTATACACAACTACCTGGATGAAATGCTTTGGAGGAGGGCTCGTCCAGTGGCATAGCAGAAATTACGATAATGATGAAAGTTGGTTAATGGATTACAAACACAGAGAAATGAGAAGTGAAGAGTTCTTTAAACAGGGCCTTACTCTCCAAACTGATTAGATTTTGATTCAGATACGATCGTGCCGCGTACTGTCGAATAAACAGACGTTTAATTATTTTGATTGTCAGTCGATTGATATGGTCGGGAGTACAAAAAGTTACGATCTAACGACTTTCTTTATCCTGTTTAGTTTCAAAGTAATCCACCAAATAAAATATCAAAAACCGTTGAGATTGAACTGATTTGGTTTTCGATTGTGTCGGGAGTAGGTATGCCTACTGCGTGGCCAGTCTCATATACGCCTTTGACCTATCAAATAATAATAATAACTTATCTATCTTTACTTGAAGATGGCTTATACAGAATGATTCACGGTTCATATATCAAGTCAAATATAGTGTGAAGAGAAGGACGCGTAGTGCGTTTTTTGTTGTGGCACCTCATATAAATTACTTACCATAACGCGAAAAATCACGATTAAAGATCTCCATAAATGTTACAAAACAGATGCAATTCTGGTCAGGTGTTAGGTCAACGACCAGTGCGTTCGTGTGTATTAGACATATGTACAAGCATAGTAAGATTCACTCCTTGTTGTCATTTTAGACCTTTGTATTTTGTTTTTACGTATAAGTTATATTAAGTAATTTATATGAGGTGCATAACAAAAAATTCTCTACGCGTAATTCTCTTCACGCTTCGGTTTGATATATGAATAAATAAATATCTACGGACGTATCGCAGCACGTCAATCTAGCCCCGTGCTAAGTAATAAGTATCTGAAGAACTTGTGTTACAGTTACTAGACAACGGAAAATATATTTAATACTTTTATACTATAAACATATTTAAGATTTTTATTATATTAATATACAAATTTTATACACATCCATGACCCAGGAACACAGGAAACTTTTTGTTCCTTCGGCAGGATTCGAACCTGCGTCCTCCTGCTCGAGCACCAAAGCGCTTAACCGCTACGTAGGTCGTCAAAATATATGAACCATGAATTACCCTGTATAAACGGGTCATTAAAGTCACATAACCGTACAGACGTCAAACGTGTAATGGAATAACTTTCGGGCTTTTTATGATACAGTCCATTGATGAATCTGGTCCTCGGCGTAACTGCATCTTATGGTTTCAATAACCGATCTATCTAACCTCTCTTAAGATCGGTATTGAAACGCGCCATTAGGCTTGTCGTTTAAGTTCAATACTACCATAAACTCGACTATGGCATGCCTCGTCTAACTGGGCTTTGCGTAAAGATTCTATATCTATACTAATATTATAAAGCGGAAGAGTTTTTTGTTTCTTTGTTTTAATCTCAGGAACTACTGGTCTGGTTTGAAAAAATATTTTTTTGTTAGATAGTCCATTTATAAAGAAAGGCTTTAGGCTATATAATATTACGCTGTGACCAATAGGAGCGAAGCGTCAGCGAGAAGTGTTGCAAAAACGGGGAAAGTTATTCACATTTGGGGACTTTCGTTGCGTGCGCTGCATAAACGGTTTAAGTCACTCAAAAACCACGTGAACGAAGTCGCGGGTATAGCTAGTGACTCATAGTGAGTAATAAAGGCCCAAACATTTTGATCCTAGCACTTATATTTCTTATCAAAGATTGCCTCGACAAAGGCGACCGGCGCGGCTCCATTGTTCCCACAAATGAGTGTTATTCATTTATTGTCGACACAATGTCTGCCCCCTCCTCAGCCCTCACCGCCAATGTCCTCCTCCCCTCCTCAGACCTCACCGTCAATATTTACTGGAGATATCCTATTATCTTCCGTCTTGTACTCTCTTTGTATACGAGGCTTTATATTATAAAAATATATTGCCAATTCTTTGAATTACAGCCTTTTGTAGGTAGCGAATATGTGGAACACGAATCTGCTTCTATAGCTCAGTGGTAAGCGCATCAGCGGGTTCGAGATCCGTCAAGGGAACAAAAAGTTTTAAATCTTTCCGTGTGAGAATGTTCCAATGTGAAAGTATATTATTAAATAATATTATGTGTATAAAAGTACTTCTTTTGTCGTCTGGTCCTCGCTGAACACTGGACCAGGTTAGTGAGGAGTACCTAAAACGTTTATAAATATTATATTACGTAGCGTGCTAGATTGTAAATTTACTGTTTTTGATTCGTAACTTATTAAAAATCGCATTTTGTATACCAGGGTCCCGATTCAAAATGTCGTCGCAATTATCACTTACGAAGTTCGAAAATAAAAATGAATAGGATATAAGATACGCTAAATGACAAACGAATTTGTATGTCACTTATGTCAAATCCCGTACAAAATGTCTATAAATAGCGAAGGCATTTTAAATCAGGGTCTTTAAAATCCTACAAAAAAATAAACAACTGACATATTTTTCATATTCTTCTCCATTCTTTTCCATTGCAAATGTTATTTTGTATTAATAAAAGCCTGTGCTGTGTTTGAAGTGGCATTTACAAACAGACAATACACAAACATTGAAGATTCGACTCGTTAATGTCATGTTACCTATTTGTTCGTGGCATTCGGTGTGTGGCATTTTAATCAGAGGGGTTCCCAAATTAATAGACGTGGCACCGATGATGAAGAGACCCCGTGGGACTCCGATTGTTGCCCCAAAAAGTGCTATTTGCACATAGTCATGGCGAATTAAAATATACCATTTGACATTTTTTTTAATAATAATAATATCTATGACGCTTTAAACCACGTCAATCTAGCCCCGTGATAAGTATCCGAAGAACTTGTGTTACAGGTACCAGACAACGGAAATATATTTAATACTTTTATACTCTCTCTTCCTTTTACTCTCATAACCCACTGGATCGGTAAACCGACACGACTGACGAGAGATCAGGCGCAGGACCGACTTTTTAAATGCCCATCCGACGCATGGATCTTTCTTATCAGACAATCAGGTAACCGACCTGCATTGTCCTTACCAAACTTGGAAACAATATTATTGTTGTTCCAACGCGGGAATTGAACCCAAGACCTCCGAGAATTAAGGTCTGAACCGCTAGACCACAGAGGCGTCTAATATAGAGTTATAGGAGATTATGCAATAAGGATGCGCCATATAATTATATTATTAGCAAATGGGAACTAATAACCCGATAATATAATTATCTGCATAACTACAAGGCAGTTAATGTCGGTCTTAATAATTGTCGGTGAGTGTACATTACAAGGTGTATGATTATTAATTATAGTAATAGTAGGAAAACCTAATACTTAGGCCCGTATTAATAAATAAGTCTTAATTTGAAACCTCTACTTGAGAACCTAATTGACTGTTCAAACCATCCCTGGACTTCTGCGAATATTTCAAGGTTAAAATAGCCGAATCGGTTCAGCCGTTCTCGAGTTTTAGCGAGACTAACGAACAGCAATTCATTTTCTTATATAAGATACCACTTAAAGTTAGGAGCAAAAAAGTTTTATTAGTATGCATTTCTTAATCATTAGCACTCCTATTAAGCTGGCCAGTGAATCTGTAAATCTTCCTCCGTTCCCATAAGAACAGTTCCCAGGAGAATACTTAATAATAATACTTCTAATATTCTATCAAATTAAACAACATAGATGACACAAAGATTTAAGCCTTTCAGAAAATTAGAGCCATTAAAAGCAGACATGAGCCGGCTACACTTAATGTACTCAAATATTCATAGAGTTAAATAAAAAGCTTTCAACCTTCCATTCTTTATACCTTTTGGAAGATGGCTATGATATTTTCATTTGTATACGACCTAGATTTTCGCTTTGAAAAGGTAGAGGATTTTGAAACTCACCAGATGGTTAGCGAACATTCAGCAAAAAATGCCTTTAAACGTTTCATGGTTCAACATATTTTATGTTAAAAATTTTACTTTTTATTTCGTCCGACTGTTATTTTTGCAATGTCACTCCACTACACTCCATTTCTATTTAATGCGATTTAAATGTAAACAGAAAAATAAATTTGACCAAATGTGTTATTTTATATGAATATTTAGGATATCCTAGTGTAAGTGCTATAGTTTGCTAGCTTGTGTTTCTAGGTACACAGCAAACGAAGAACAAATTGGAAACACTGTTTTTCTGAAATAAAGATTTTAAATGTTTTTTTAATTCTTTTCTCAGTATTGCGCGGTCAATAAGTGATATTCGAAGCATTATATTGAGCTTTAAAACAGAAGCATTATATTGGGCTTTGATTCCATTTAAATGAATCAGTCGTATCGGAACTTACTTTAACATCGCAAGAGTTTCTTAATGTTAAAAATATGAAAAAATTTATAACGTCCAAAAAATGCGAGAACCATCGAAACCGTTTGACTCCCCGCACCGGGCTACCGCAGGGGTCAGTTTTCATAAAAACCCCGCGAGGTATTTCATATTCACGCCAAGTCCCCCGACTGGGTGACACAAATATGCATCGGGGGCGGAATGCAAAAAGTTTTCCATATCGCATCCGATGCATTACATGAGCTCAATATAGTGCGTGCCGCGCCTTGATGCCAACATTAACCGTCTTGACATGACCCCACATGGAATTACCTTGATGCAATATATCCTGAGGATACATAAAGGGTTTTCCTATGGATTTTCCTAGGATTTGGAGTAGCGGAAGTACGTTGATTCTAGAGACGTACATATTCTAAAATGTTTAAGTGACAGTTTTTCTCGAAATCATAATTTTGCAACTTATCACCTTCATCCATTAATGTCTTCCATTATAACATGTACAACTTCTTTATCTACATTCAACTTACTTAATAAATGGGTCAACAAATTCTTAATAATAGGTAATATAGGCTACATAATTAACGTAGTTATAGTTTTTTTAGTAAAATTTTAGTCATTCATGAAATGGTACTCGATTGCCACCGCCCCTAGACACCAGGGCTCTGATTCTAGTAAAAAGTTGAACTTTGATTAGATTGTCACTCTGTCCCAATCGCACGGGCTATAAATTACACGTGCATAAGCGGGATAGACTAAGATTCGAAATTAATTTCTAAACCCAGATAAGTTACGACTACGAGTCATAAATTTGCAGCCCCGGTGAAACAAAACACACGCGCTTTTCCGCCGGTTATCTATGACGCCGTAATATTTATCCGGACAAGCCTACTCATGCCGAAACAAGGCTCTCCCGCAAATAAAGTATCTAGATCAAAGTTCGACATTAAGATGTTCTATCAACGAAGTATGTGAGAAATGAGTCAATTACGAGGAAAGGAAAATCTAATTTTGTATGGAACATTTTTCTGTTTATCTTGGATAACGTTTTGACATGTTGATTGCTTCGTAGGAGGCGAATAGGGGCCATCCATAAATTACGTCACACAAATTTCATGTTTTTTACCCCTCCCCCCAGATATTCATCGTCAGTTTTCAACCCTAGTGCGTCACATATTTTACAATTTTACATCTAGACATATTTTTGCATTTCCATTGATAATAATTAAACAAGTAGTAGTAGTTTTTGGAATCTGCCGACTGAGCGGGAGGTTGCGGGATCGAATCCCGCCGAAGAAACAAAAAAGTTTTTTTTGCCCTTAACCCGCCCCTGTCACAGATAAAATAATTGTGAGACTTCCACCCTAGTGTGCACATATTTTGCAATTTTACATCTAGACATATTTTTGCATTACCATTGATAACCATTAAACTGTACCTAGAAGTTTTTGAAATCTGACGACCTCTGTAACGCACTAGTTAAGCGCGTTGGTTCTAATCCCGCCGAAGGAAAAGTTTTCTGTGTTCCTGGGTCATGGATGTGTATTACATTTGTGTATTAATAAAATAAAAATCTGAAATATGTATATAGTATAAAAGTATTAAATACCTATATATTTCCGCTGTCCGGTACCTGTAACACAAGTTCTTCGGATACTTAGCATGGGGCAAGTTTGACGTGATGCGAAGCGTTCATAGATATATTATTATAATTACATGAGACGTCACGAACTTTGAACCGTCTTGTCATACATCGACCCCCCTCAAATTGTGACGTAATTTATGGATGCCCCACACTCGCGTACACACTTGTTCTCGCATCTTAGCAAATTAATGCGGAGTACGAGGGAGCTCTTGAAGAAATTTCAATTTATTACCTTCTTTGAGGCCGCGCAAAAATATGAAAGGCGGCGTACGGTAGGATAATTAATCAACGTGCGGAGCGCTTCGTGTGTTGATTCTGCCGACGCTATTAAAATATTTGCGGGCATACTTTGTTGCTAAACGACGTGTATGAAAGCCTTAAAGTTGGGAGACCAATTTGAGAACGACTTTCGATATATTATAATTATTTAAGTAAGTTAAGATGTACAGGCAATATTAATTAGTGATAATACCCTTAAATTAGTGTCCCGTTTATCAGGTGTAAAAAGAACAGACACTTTTGTATATTATGATGATCTTACTTTTTCTCATTCTAGAAATGTATTTATTTTTTACTTTTTATAAATATAATAAACCATATAAACTAGCCTAATAAGGAGAATTAATTCGAAAATTGTTTTATCTAAAATGTGTATTTAACACCAAAAATATCAGCAACGATGTCATTTAAAATTATTTTGAAATCAGCTAGTCAGTCTCGTTAAGGTGATATTTTATTTTCCTATTTGTTTCTTTATATAATTACTAGCTGTGCCCGCGACTTCGTTCGCGTGGTTTTTGAGTGACTCAAACCGTTATGCAGCGCACGCAACGAAAGTCCCCAAATGTGAATAATTTTCCCCGTTTTTGCAACATTTCTCACTGACGCGTCGCTCCTATTGGTCGCAGCGTAATGTTATATAGCCTTAAGCCTTTCTCCATAAATGGACTATCCAACAAAAAAATTATTTTTAAATCAGTAGTTCCTGAGATTAGCGCGTTTAAACAAACTCTTCCACTTTATAATATTAGTATAGATTTCTTCTATCTTTACATAAACAGAAATTTATGTGCCCGAAGTATCAGCAATTGATTTTGCCAATGTAATATTATAATATTATAGGAGCGGTAACCGTGCTCGCGGGAGGCAATAAAGTCGTAAATTCAAAACCCACCTTTCTGCACGTAAATATATATAAGCGTAAAATAACATAATATGCGTAAAAATTTTCGCGCGTAAAATTTCAATCAGACTTTATTCATATGCAAAAGCGCTCCCTAGAGTACCCGTGTGTGCCCAGAAAGTATGGTAATTACGGGCAGACAAATAAAGACATTTTTATTTCGTGTTTATAGGCGTTCCCTTTCTATCCTTGATTAAATTTCTTCGAAGCGAGATGATTGTATGAAATCCGTACACGTTATTAAATGCTTGGGGATTCTGTCGCGCTGATTAAAGTTACAATAAAATTGTGAACACTGTATTTTTACGTTGCACTTTTTTTTGTTTCAATTTGTTTCAAGCAATCCACTGATCACCTTACCACTGATTACTTACAGGTTAAGGTCGTGTTTCACCAAAAGATGTTAAAGTTAACGCCATGTTAAAATACCATGCCATCTCATTCATTGAAGGAAATACGAGTGAGTGGGATAACATGATATTTAACATGACATTAACATTAACATTGCTTGGTGAAACACGCCCTTAATGTGTCCAGTCCTATTTTAGCTTGGCTCCCTTTATTTTTGCTCACTCCTCTCTTGATAAAAAAAAAGGTCGCCTCTTTCCGTAATCTTTGAATGACCCCTAGAGAGTGGTATCTAATTATTTTACATAGGGGCCGTAACGGATGCTATATGACGGCAAGGATATCACAGCTTTATGACACAACAGTCTTATAGTTTCAGTAACCTATCTATCTATTACTGAAAGTCAAAAACGCTGAGCTGTGACAGAGATCGCTGAAGTCATGGCCTACCATCCCATACAATCTATATTTAATACAAAAAAATTCAATAGATGTCACAACTATGAAATTTTGTAAATTATAAAATGTAAATATGCCGAATTAAGTACAAATATTGACATTAAAATAAAGTAATGTTTATTTTTTAAACATAACAACACATTAAGCTAAATTCAACTCCTTAATTAAGAAGAAGATACGAAACGAAATTAGTAATCAGTATTTTCCAATAGTGGCGCTAGATGGCGGTTTCCGGAATGTGCCCGGAAAGAAAGCAAGTGTAGAAAACAAAAATAGCCAGTCGAATTGCCAGTATTAGAGTGATACCATTTTCTAGTACTAGGTCGTGTCTCTGTTATATATTTGCTTTGTGATAAAGGTTATTGAAACGAGTCCGTTAGAGCAGCGCCGACGAAATGGAACCGAGGAGTTAAAAATATAAACGTAACACTAACATTGTCGGCCCCAGGCAGTTGTAATATAACAGTAGAGGATATTACAACTTATAGTACTTGGAGGTAAACTTGGCATGGCATACAAATTGCGCTCACAATTGGTCCTAGGTCCTATAACGTCGCAGTAGAGACGACAATCGGACAAACGAAGCACATTGAACCGTATGATTATGTTTGTAAGTAATAAGAAAGCGTTCATTCATAGGGATACACCCTCGCCCCTGCCTTGTCGACGTAATTTTTTTAATCATGTTTTATACTCGTATTAATTTACTTAACGAGTATCTTAGTCAGGAGTTTTTTGAATGCTCCGCCGCGTTTTTCGATGAATAACAAATGAGCCGCCCCGGGTCTGCTTCTGTTTGTGAGCTGATCATTTGGAAAATTACTTTTTATTTTACCTGTATAGACAGCTCTCAGCAGTTTAAGTGAATATCAACTATACTCTGTTCCAATGCAATGTTGTGTAAATGTCGCAGTCATCTGATTAATTGAACGACTAGCGCGTTTATGAAATGACGACATTTAATTGAATGACGAAAGGACAACTCGTCAAGTTGTTTAATGTAACGTTCAACGTCTTGACTGAACGCCTTCGACGAGGCATAGCATGTCACACAAAATGAAAATAAAAATATCAATTATGCCGCCATATTTGTTTTGATGACTAATAGCGCCACTGCGGGAAAATAGGAACTACATTTCAATCACCTGACTGATTTTACGTCCGCTCTGTTTAAAGGGCTTTGTTACAGTCCACTAACTAGTTGTATGTTGAGTGACGCTTGTTCATCATCGTTGGGCCTAGTCAATCAATTTAATGTCGTCATTAAATAAACTCGCTTTAATCAAACATTTAATCAAATAGCTTATTCAATTAGATGACTGCGACATAAATATAAACAAAGCTATCTACTCCAAGTATGTGCGCCTTTTTCACCGGGAGAGCTTTAAAGAAAAACAATTACCTATTTAGTTAATTATTATAATAATATAAACGAAATTATTATTTATTTGTTTTGTAAAGCTTGTAAAAAATCTGAATAACTTAGGGATAGTAGTTTCTCTAGTTCCGGATTTTTGGTCAAAACCTTTTTCGTCACTTTTTACAATTTTTTTTTTGTCACAATAATACCAAAAAGTGAAAATACATCTTGTATGTAATACCTAGTTACTTTTAAAGTAACAAAAAGCGTGAATGAAGTAATATGAGGCATGTTACTTAGTTTTCACTGCTATCGGCAGTCCCTGAACACTGCCTCGCAAGTTTTTTTTTATATTTCTGCATTATTATCATCCATATTCTATTTTATGTTGTACGAATACCTACTACTTTTGTACGCTATAATATTGTTATAAATTGTAATAGAATCGTTCTGTTCGACCGATTCCCGGTATCGAATGCACATAACTAAAAGCTGCTTCTAGTTAATAATGTTTCAATGATTAAATACACGGGCCAATTACAGAAAGAACTTGTTTTTAAAATATATTTTTATATGACTGTAGAATTTACAGATATTATATACTTTTAACACAACATAAAATATTTTTTATTTAATTATATATAAAATTTCTAGTAGAAAGTCAGTAAAATATATTATATCTATTATAACGGGTGTAAAAAGAACAGTCACTATAACTTTGGAGTATGGGATATGATTTACCTTTTGCTTTTTCGTTATTATTGCGACAAAAAAAATGGTACTTAAAAAGTAAAAAATTTGTTTTGACAAAAAATTTTAAAAAAATATACATTTCCAAAATTAGGAAAGGTAGTATAATGGTATCTCAAAGTTATAGTGACTGCTCTTGTTACACACTGTATACGCGGGACATTAAATATATAATAGTATACATGTGTATACATATTGCTCGATATATTAATATTTACGTATGGAAAAAAAACAAAATTTAAGTCTACAAATTTAGTTTTTTTTTGGGGTGAATTCTTAAAAAAATTATTCCATAAATGATGTAATAACCTCCAGCCCATCGCCGCACAAGTGACGTGTCAAACATTAAGGTACAACATCCCCCTTCCCAATATTATATACTAACACCCTTGAATATAAAATTTACATTTAAATCGTGGCAATAAATATAAAATTTGCATCTCCCATCGATGCAAGTTGGCCCGTAAAATTATGGGGCAAAATAAGATAATACATTTTAGCGAACAACTTTTGTTTCTGTTTATTGTACGACTCGGCTGCACTGTAATGTGCTTTTTATTCAAAAGGGGTTGTTTAAGGGCAAGCTTGTTCGGAGTAATGAGTAATGTGAGTTTTGAATCAAAGTGGCGTAGGATTCGATCGTTATGAATCTTGAAGCTACTATAGTACGTCCGAGATAAATTTAACTTAAACGTAAACAAACCCGTCTATGACACAACTAAAGACTAGTCAGTAATGCCAATTGGCCAACATTATTAAAATGATTTTTGTTTGCTATGAATCCATAGACTATATATTTTGACACTGCCGATTGTAGATTATAGGCTTATAATATATTATAATCGGTAGTGTCAGAATGGCGTATTTTTTCTGTGATAGATTTAAACATATTAATTATTATTTAATTGTTATAAAATGTATTGGATAATGAAGTGTAATCCTTTAACATACCTGTGAAGTGTTGATAAGTGTGCACAATAAGTGAATAAGGGAAAATTTCGATGTTTTCGGTTTGTTTACCTTTAGGTTAAATTTATCAGGGTCGAACTATAGTTCTGATTGTCTGTTCAATTATTGGGAGCCTATACTTCATGGAGCCATAATACCAGGTACTGTGGTTCACGCTGCAGTGTTATGCCTGAGTCTTTCGACTTTATATGTATTTATTACTTTATTACATTTGTTTACATATAGTACTAGTAGCACCGTAAACCCGACAAGGGTTTATCTCGATGCTATGTTTATAATATTAAATTATCGAACATATAAGAAACATGCTACAAAATTAAACACTATTTAACATTATATTATTAACATCGTAAATAGGTCTTACGTCAAACGCATACGCATGTGTACCATTCACCGCGCGCCGCAGCCAACTAACAATATTCTAATGAGTAGGTTCGATGCAACGCATCGTCCACTGCTCGCTAACCGGTTTCGCGGTCGTGTATATACAGGATGCTCGAAAGTGTAAGTTAATTTATTTTATTTTAAATAAGATAAGATTTAAGGAGTTGATCTTTAATAATATTTTTAAGATTTTTTTCAGTTATTTTTTGACGGTTAGGCATTACACCACCCCTACCCTACGATCCCAAAGATAGTGTAGGTAACTCATTACGTCAAGTTTGTTTTATGTCTTTATTTTCTTTCTTTCTTTTTTCTCTGTTTTTTCTTTATTTGTTTATTGTATAATTTCTCACATTTTATGTTAAAATTCTTGTTAGGTTCTTCTGTTTATGTAATTCTTTCTATAATGTCGTGTAATGTTGTTAACGAGTCAAATAAATGTTTTATTATTATTATTATTACTTAATCTTTAATTATTCTACGAAAAGAAAACCTCATTGGCTACTTATTGACCCATTACACATGTCCACTAAAACATATCTTTTATCGTAGGCATCTAGGTACTAAGCAACACTACTTCTTCTTCTTCTTTCTTAGTAAACTCAAATTAATAAACAGCCAGATCGGGCACTTTAAATATTTGGGTGAAGCCACGGAACCAGATACAAAATCAAGAGCGATTTACAATAAAAACTTAATTCTCGAATGACATTACGAACTTAGATTTTGTATTATTTGTACCCAATTTTATTTAATAGTCTGATTTCAGGTAAGTATCGTTTGTTTATGATTATGATATTATTTTAGCTTTTGATTTAGTAATTACTTTTGTTCCTTCATAAAGATGTTCAGAGCGCTCTATCTTCCTATTTATAATAATAATATAATAATATCTATGGACGCTCTACACCTTCTTCAATCTGGCCCCGTGCTAAGTATCCGAAGAACTTGTGTTACAGGTACCAGACAACGGAAATATATTTAACCCTAGAAGCCCAATCATATTTAACTTGCTATAAAGCCCAATCATACGTAAAAATGACGTGTAAAAATAAAACTTCAGTATATTCTTATTTTTTCTGGTTCTGATCAATTTATTTGCATTAGTTATTAAAATATAGTTTTAATTTATAAACAGAATACATTTTATATTAATATACTCTTTATTAGTACAATTACAGTACATTACTTGTACCATAGAAAAAAATCAACAAAAAAATCAAACCTCTAACAAATGTTCCCATTATTATAAAATTAAAAAAAAAACCAACTAGTATTAAATGTTTTTATAAAATTAAATCAATTTCTAATAATATCTTATTAGTCTCTTTGAAAAAAAGTCTTTATATACAGCAACATTATTGTGTTCTCCATATATTATTATTTTCGTATTTGCAACATTGCGCTTTGGTTATCAGCCTTTTTTATATAATCAAAATACACAGTAAAGTCGTTTCTTTAGTTCACGCTCATTGTCAATGTTTTCTGAATATGTTGGTACCATAGTTTTTAAAATATTTGTTATATTATCCCGTAGAGCCCTCCTCAAAGTTGGTGCCTCTAACCGTTTTTGGATTCAAGACGCCGTCGGATCTATACTTAATTTTTTACGAATTATTTAGGGCTCATTGATTTTTCTTGTTTATTTATACTTAATATGACAGTATATAATAAAGGATTTGACAAACGCCATATTCAACATGCCATAAAATACCGTCATCGGCCACCTAAGTTGAAGAAGTTACCTCAATATATTTATGGCCGATGGCCGAGAAGCAATATGGATTTTAGATGGCTCTTGTCTGCTTGTATCTTCAATGAAGTCAACCATCGTGTCCTTATTATCACTCCTGTCGTGTCAGGACGTCTTATTCAATTGCAAAATCTTACTACACGGAGTCCGAACTCAGCCGAGAACAATTATTGTCTTAAATTTTCGAAAATTGACGGTATTTCTTCCAGGTTTAGCCGTTGACGGGACTCCATCTTGAAATTTACCTAAAAATATAAATGCTAAATGCAATATTTAAAAAACAAATCATTACACTCAAATAAATCACAACAATAAGAAGTCAGAAACATTTGCAAAAGTTACACAAAGCCCAATTATACGTCATAATAACATGCAACCTCGCTATTACAACAAAATGGCGACACTTACCCAGCTGATGTAAATATTTCTTGAGAGGTCCCAACGACTCCTGCGTTGGTTCGAGAATTCACCGCGATCCGATGGAAACAGAGAAAGATACAGAGATCTTTCGCCGCGGTATACGTCAAATTTACGTATATTGGGCTTCTAGGGTTAATACGTTTATAATATACACAATATATTTAAGATTTTTATTATATCATACACCAATTTAATACACATCCATGACCCAGGAACATTGAAAACTTTTTGCTCTGTCGATTCGAACCCGCAACCTCTCGCTCGAGCACCAACGCGCTCAACCGCTGCGCTACGGAGGCCGTCATTTATAATAATATGAGGTAGAAAAACCAGAGCCACGAAAAGTGTTAAAAATCATCAAGTTTCTGATCGCTTACAAATAAATAGAAATCCGTACGGGGCCAAGTTCCCGAGGTGTTGTTTACCCCAGAGGCGATTTACTCCAAGTATCTGTAAAGCCTATAATTAGAAAACTTTTTCAATTAGTTTAAATACGCTCTAAGTTGGCGAAGATTTTTGAAGCTTACATCTTAAGGAGCGATCTTGTGAAATAATTTCGCGCGGGGCAACTTGCTGAACAATAGCGGAGTTACCGGGCCTCGTTTGGCAAACTAATGTAATTACAGATAAGCCTAGATTACGGCGGAGGTTAACCTCTCACGGGCCCGGTAGCCGGACCTTATAATTCAATACATTTAACGCCCATCCCGGCTGTAATATGGGGATAAGCGCAATTAGTAGATAGTGGAGTAGTAAGCGCCAGCAGATCGTATCGGAGACATACTAATGTATGTTATAACCTTCGATCAATAATAATAATAGCTCCCCTCACCGATTTCGGTGTCGGTAGCCGACTTCATTGAAACCAGGCCAGCTACGCAGGAGTTATTTTATAGTGCCCAAGTGTGTGCGCAATACACAGAAGCACTCTCTCTTCCTTTTACTCTCATAACCCAGTGGGACGGTAAACCGACACGACTGGCGAGAGAACAGGCGCAGGCCCGACTTTTTACATGCCCACCCGACGCATGGATCATCTTTCTTGTCAGACAATCAGGTGATCAGCCTGCATTGTCCTAACCAAACTTGAAAACAACATTTTTGTTGTTCCAACGCGGGAATCGAACCCACGACCTCCGGGTCGAGAGCGAAGCTCTGAACCACTAGATCACGGAGGCGATAAATTCGATCAATATCTAGATAACATGTCCATATAACAATACTAAAATCTGCCCGCGCGGTATGTGTCAATTGACTGGGATAGTTAATGGAATCTGGCATTTCTTTGCAGAAATCCATAGCATAATATTATATCTACCAATATCCCGCGAAAATATTATAACCACAACCTGCGTTTGATACATCAAACGAATGCCTATGCGTACAATACTTAATACTCTCTTACACATACTTACTACTTACTCACTCATCTGCTAGCAGGTTTTGGTTATAAGTTTTGGCGTGATATTGTTACATATAATATATTTAAATTTCATTATTGACTGGGTTCCTAGGTCCTTTAGATTATTATTTTATATACGACGACCTCTGTAGCGCTGTAGATAAACCTGTTGGTGCTGAACGGTTGCGGATTCGAATTCCACCGAAGGAAAATAGAAGTAAAAAAAGATGTTCTTACGTCTTTTTTATTAGTGCAAGTTATATTTGTGTATAAAAATTACCTTGTGTTCTAAGTGTGCGTTTGTAACACAACCCTCCCCGCACCAAAATTGACAGAATTCTTCGAAAGAAAGTTTTCATGTGTCACTTACCTATCATAATGTAAGGCTGTCAAAATATTCTTACCCTACTGGAAGATCCCGGGAGCATTATGCACGCGCATGGAGCCGCTCCGTGACGCCCGGTGACGCCTGGTGATGTCACGGACAAGTTTTATTTAATTAAACACAACTGCGACGCCGAGTGTTTTTGTAAGCAACGCGCGGGTGAAGTAGACGAGCGACTTTCGCTGTAGTTTTCTTCGAGTTCTTTAATTCGAAAGTGTGTTTTAACGGTTTTATCTTTTTATGTAAAAGGAGTTCCCCGCGACTACGTGCACAGATTTTTACAATATGTATACAATTATTAAGTAAATTAATATTGCTATGAGGGACTGTGTTGACTGTAGAAATAACATACGGCTCCAAAATATTATATATAAAAATGAATTGCTGTTCGTTAGTCTCACTAAAACTCAAGAACGGCTGAATTGATTTGGCTATTTTTGTCTTCAAATATTCGCGGAAGTCCAGGTAATGTTTAAAAGGGTTTTTTTTATGCTCAACGAAGTGGGCACGGGTCTGCTAGTTTCGATTCAATATAGGAATATTTAAAGTCACCAGTCGTTAAGTTGGACTTGCAATAATGGCCTAGATAGACATTTTTATTGCATACTTGCATAGGTAGGTACTATTAAAAATAAGTAACTTATCCCAAGAAACAATATAATAAAAATCAGAGATAAAGCGAAATGTTAAAAAAATCGCAGATCTCGTGAAACCGTTCCATGCTAAAGTGGCATTCATTATGAAAATCGTAAAAATGTATTAAATATTATAGGACCGAATGAATTTTATTTGCAAACACATCCAATGTGCAATTTCGTTAATACTTACTATAATCAGTGTTTTTGTACAAGATGTAAGTAAACTAGTAGTGTGTTGTGGTTTATTTAACAAATTTAGAACAAAATCTTTTAAACATCTTAGAAACTTTAAAATGTATCTTATATATCTAATTAATAAACTACACATATAATTATTTACATGTCATCCGACCTTTATTAAATTACGATATTTTGACATAAGATTAAAATCACATCAGTAGTTAAGGTCGTGGACAAACATACCTTTTTTACGGTTTTACCGCAGTCGGGTAAACACATAAAATGATTATTGAAAGTCGTTCGTCTGCGCAGCCGCTCGACGCCACGCGGCGCCGTCTGTGCAGCACTGCACACATCGCACAGACATATTGTACCACCGCTTCTTCAGGGGCAAATTTTATATTCGTGGTATTCAAATATATTTACCCAACTGCGTCAAAAGAAGGGTAACCTCTTTTACGTACATTTCTTGGACAACATAGTACCGGCTTCTGACAGTTGGTAAACAAACTAATATACGTATACATTTTTATTTAATTCAAACAAAGATAATATAAAGTACACGGACAGACGTCTGTAGACGTATGTAATTTAATAATAATAAATAAAAATTAAACTAGCTTCTGCATCATGGTTCTGCCTGCGTAGCAAAGTAAGTACACCCTTTTTTCAGTTATAACCTTTTTTTTTTTTATGTGTGACGTGAGTGTGAACAGTACCAGAGTATTTTAAGTGACAAGACTCTGGGCAAGACTCAGGGGATAATTTTTTTTAATTACCAAAAAAATCGAGTTTTGTACTATTTCCATACAATAATGAAACAATTGCGCACTTATGGTATTATACTTTTGAGAAATAGATGTGAATAAATACGGGTATAAAGGTTAATTGTGAATATTATCCCATCAAAAACAAAGCTTGTAAAAAGTGCCAAGTCTCGCAACTAAGATCTTTTGCCGTATTCTTTTTTTTATACTAAATACTACTGTATTGTTGTGTTCCAAGTTTTATGCTTCTATGTCTGCTAAAAGTGTCTTATACATTTGATGTTCGGTCAGTGAGTGAGTGAGTGACAAAATGAAGAAACTTTGAGAAGTTATAATTCTTCAACTACTGGTTCAAATTGAATGAAATTTGAAACATACCGTGTTTATATAAGGCTTACTAAGTAACTAAAAATGCAGGCTTATAGTTTTATGCACAACGAAGTTATAAGGGGTCGAAAATAGCCTGAAGTGCTTCGAGAAAAGATGGTACGTGCTCAACTTGGCGGGGGCACTCCCGTGCGCCCAGATGATTGACAGTTCACCTTGTAGCCGAGTAAGGGAGCCCACGGCGATGATTGACAGTTCACCTTGTAGCCGAGTAAGGGAGCCCACGTCCTACATTTTGTAGGTCAAATAATACGAAAGTTTTATCCTCTATATGGGTTATCGCTCGTGGATGAGCAACCTAAACCATCTCGCCGACTGTACAACGTACAGTCGTAAACGCAGCGCGCCTAATCCCGCCACTTTATAGGTAATGTAAAGCGATTTATCGTGGTTCAGAAGTGTAACGGGCCAAAGAGCCGTAACTCCTAATGCGCCTATAATACATTCGGACGGAACGTGAGGTCTGGTAATGATTTTGTATGTTGACCATTTGGGATTTTATTTTCGCAAACACTTTAATGCCGCGGTGTGCTATTATCAAATATTTATTTTAAGGGTGTCTGGCGTGTTTTGTATCTTGATCCACGTCTATATGGGCCCACCACGTCTATATGGGCCCGTGATAATATATGTCTGAAGAATTTGTATAAATTTAGACTGCAAGTATTAGCGGATAGTACCGCATTAATATTTCCTTTCCGGCATTTCTAATACTTTGAGCAACTGTAGTTATAGTGTTATAGTATTTAACTTTCGTCAATTTTAAAAACAGAGTTAAAAAAATACATTACTTTATGGTCTTAGGTGAGCAGTTTATGCGCTTTCTAAAAACAGCCTTAACTTATTTAAATTCCAACTAAAACGTCACTCTTTAGTCTAATAGATGCATAGAAAGAGAGCCAAATAAAACCAAGGATGCAGAAACGAAAAGAGAGTCCAAAAATCTAACGTTCATTACATGATTGTCTTATCTTGTGTGCGGTGTTTACCGCACACAAGATTGTTAATGAAGCATATATTTTTATGTGCTTCATGAACATCGTCTTAGCTTGGGTTTAAATCAACTGTAACTGTTAGTTCAGTCTTTTGTCTAATACTAAAAACGAACCAAGGGCGCAGAAACCGGAAGAGTCTAAAAATCCAAAGTACATTACTAGATTGTCTTATCTTGCGTGTGGTTAATAGGAGGTCTGAACAAAGTTTGTTAGAATTGACATAAGTTGAATTATGCCTCTTTAAACCATTATGTTACTTTGTACGTTTCTCATTCTAATACATGCAGGACAGAAAGGGAGTCAAGGTAAACCAAGGGCGCAGAAACGGAAAGATTACAAAAATCGTAAGTACTTTTTTGGTTTTTCATTACTGGATTGCCTTGCGTGTGGTTAATATGGGGTTTCTAATCCACACTAGTTAGAATTGACATAAGTTGAGTTATGTCACTTCTAACTATTAATTTAGTCCGTTTCTCTAATACATTTCAGGACAGAAAGGGAGTCAAGGTAAACCAAGGGCGCAGAAACGGGAAGAGTCCAAAAATCGAAAGTACATTACTGCACATTTGTATTCCGTTCGCCCGCAGATGTTAATCACGGCGCGGAGCCCGGCACCGGGGCTGCAATAAAAACTGTCACTACATTTATTTATGACGCAATAAAATAGAGAAATGAAGTAAGTCCGAGAGCGGAAATCGGAATGGCTAAAACAATACACCGGTTATCAATTGAGCTGCACTCGATTCAACTCTTTCGAGAGTAAAATCAGTAATTTTCCGGATGAAAGTTTCATTATAGCTCTATTTAAATTGTGGCAAAGTGTTAAATTGTTTATGAGTTCGTGGATATGTGGTGTTCTCTCGTAAGATTTCATTAGTCCATTTGTTACCCTCAAATGTGTGCTTGATTTTGTGTACTAACTAAATAAATAACGTAAATAAGGTATCTTAACTGGCGCTATTGATCTATTTAAAATCCTGGCACACAGAACACCTAATTAGTAAGGTAATTCAGGACTTTATTCAAGATGAATTTTACAAAAATGTATCTCAACGTCGTCTCTATCCGGAAAGAGAACCGTTCGTATTTTACGAAAATAAAAAATTGAAAGTTACACATCAATAGAAAAACTAAAAATGTTATGTCATATATTGTGAATTAGGTTTAAAACAACGTTAAGAGTATGTCACATTAACGTTGATGCCTAAGACTGTCTATGTCAGTCGTCCAAGATACTTTATTAGAATAGGACCTATGTACCTAGTCATAATATCTATACTAATATTATAAAGCGGAAGAGTTTTTTTGTTTGTTTAAACGCGATACTCTCAGAAACCATTGGTCCGATTTGAAAAAATATTTTTTTGTTGGATAGTTGTTTAGATATATAGTTATAGCGGAAAGCTTTAGGCTATATAACATTACGCTGCGACCAATATGAGCGAAGCGTCAGTGAGAAATGTTGTAAAAACGGGGAAAATTATTGACATTTGTGGACTTTAAGTCACTCAAAAACCACGCGAACGAAGTCGGGCACAGCTAGTGTCATAATATAATAAGTGATAATCAATAAATATATTAGACAATTATACGTCTATGTTATTGAACGTATGCCTGGAGTCTGGACCCTAAACAAATGCTGTAGCATCTCAACAACTAAGAGCATCCAAGATAGGATCTTTCGTATAGGCAAAAGCGAATGTTAATAATTCTTCGGATCTCGCAAACCGAATCGCTTTGGAAGCGGATCCAAAGTTTACACAGGCAGACAAATAAAACGCAGCTACATTACTTACGAGTTTTAAAAGATGGCAGATAGGGGCGAAGTTCGCAGTCAAAACAAATAGCTCCTACATCTCTGTTTGGACATGCTCCTCTGTCTCTCAAGTTTCATATGCTACTGACGATACTTGTATTAAGCTATTCGGTTCAGGAGATCTGTTACATTTATATATTAATAACAGATAAATAAATGTATATCATAATATTATTTTCATTTTAAATATATATAAAGATGAATTGCTGTTCGTTAGTCTCGCTAAAACTCGAGAACGGCTGAACCGATTCGGCTATTTTTGGTCTTGAAATGTTCGTGGAAGTCCAGGGAATGTTTAAACGGTTTTTTTATATATTTTTATGCTCAACGAAGTGGGCAAGGGTCAGCTAGTCTATCTACTTATTTATAAAAATGAATTGCTGTTTGTTATTCTCACTAAAACTCGAGAACGGCTGAACCGATTCGGCTATTTTCGGTCTTGAAATATTCGTGGACGTCCAAGGAAGGTTTAAAAGATTTGTATGCTCAACGAAGTGGGCACAGTTCAACTAGTAGGGTATATTTATCTGCTCTACATTTCACATAATATTATATTATACAAGTACATCAATCGGTTAATTTATAATAATAAATATATTTGTTGCTTTCAAATACTGTGGAAGTTATTTGAACGGTAGTAATACCCATAATGGAATAGATATTTAATAAATAGAATTCATATTGTGTCGAGAAAATCGATAGCCCTGGGACTATAATACTTGTCATCGCTGTATGCAATGTAATAACATATGAATTCATATGTCATTTAGCGAAACTATCAAATCCCAAACATTTTGTTTTCAAACTTCTGTGATACTAGCACAGGCAACTGGGCTAAAAGCCCTGGAGTTTAGAACAGATAAACTGTTTGTTTACTTTCTTAATTTAAAATTCTGTCAGTTCATATCAGTTCCGACTTGACACGGTCCGAAACTAGGTAACATACACTTCAGGCATGGGTGAGCGCTCCCATTTTTTCGGAGTCGGTGATTTCGTCAGACATATGACTTACAATGGCTCAATAGATGCGTGAGAATAGACGTGTTGTGGTTGGATCATGTTACCTGTTACATTCTCTATTAAGAGGAAGAACAATAACCGTTTTTCCATACAAAAAAAAAAAAAACAGACGAATTGAGAACCTCCTCTTTTTTTGGAAGTCGGTTAAAAATAGGGGTCTTCGCTATCCCTGTTTCCTCCCTGGATGATGCCACTTTGATGATTACACTTTGACGACCTCCGTATCGCAGTGGTTGAGCGCGTTGATGCTCGAACGAGAGGTGGCGGGTTCAAATCCCGCCGAGGGAACAAAAATTTGTGTTTAATATAATAAAAATCTTAAATATGTGTATAGTATAAAAATATTAAGAGGAAACCACACGGACGAGAGAAATGAAAAATAGGTATTTGAAAAGTTTGTTGCCGTCTCCAATGCGCCTTGATCACGTGGTTCACGCCCGCTATCGATGTGTGAGTGTGATCGTCTATGTGTGCGTGACACCCGCGCCCCGCCCGGACGGGCCTCTCGCTACCTATAATGCTTAAAGTAAATCGGACTATATTTTATGATTATGACAAGAAATGGAATCTTCGTTAGACACTTTTTAGTTTTTACCTCGACTAGGTACTTAGTACCAGAAATGGTCGATGCTCGTATACAATAACTAGTGAAGTCCATAGTTTCATAATATTATGGTGTTAATTCTACATACTATGATTAAAGTATGTGGCTCATTCAATCCGAAATTGTCTAGATCATTGTGCTATTTCGGCACACAATTAAATTAGCCCATTAAAAAATCTAAAAGTTTTATATACTCAAACACCTTCAAAAAATAATGTTTGGTTTATAGGCTATTGTTCGATAACTATAAATATTTACGAAATTTGAAAAAAATATCCTGAAAGAGGAGTAAATTTACCAAAAAAAGGTTACACTCCGGGAATTGTACCTCCATTATTTATATTTTTAAATTAACGCTGAAAATAGCCCTCCGCGCCATTGTTGCATGCAGACGGCGTCAGTTAATATTTTTAAAGTAGGTACCTAAGTACTTAGAGTTAAATGAAAAGTATAAAAATATGTAAAGTATAATCTAAATACTCACAAGAATTGATTTCTGTCGGATTTTTTCATATAAAATTATATTTCAATAATTATGCTAGACAATAATTTTTTCAAACTTCCGTTATCGTTCTAAACTAAAAAATATTTAAATAATGTCCGTTTATAGAATAAATAACTACAAACCAAACACTATTTTTATAGTCCGGTCATTTTAGACAATTGAAATAAAGAAAATTCCGACAGAGCCAAATCTTCGTAGAGACCTTAGATTTACCACAAGGAATAAAGTGTCAAAATTTACTCTAAAATGACCGCCGGTCCCTTACCGAATCCCCTCTACTTGAATAACATCTAACCTTGAAAAACATCTGCCTATTCTTTTGTCCATGTGGTGTCGTTCACGTATACCTGCTTCTTTTAGTGTTGAACGAGCAGTTCGAGTGACTATACGTATTTATTACAAGCGTCTCCTATTGAAGCTAGTGCTGATTAATATTTAAAAAAAAATGTCACAATTTTGCTTTATTTGTAATAAACTTTTGACTGAAGATGAAACTGTTGTGGTCAGTCGTGGAATGCCAACTTTAATCGATGCAAGTGTCGCGAGAAGTGATGAGTTTGCTGATTATTTAAGAAGCCAAAAGTCCGTTACAATTCACGTGGATTGCAGAAAATCATACTCCCGGAAAACTTCAATCTCTGCATCAAAAAGACAACGTGAGGAAGAACAGGCCAGTACTTCAAAAGTAAGTCCACCTCATACTAGAGCGCGAATAAGTGAATCCAGCTTTTGTTTTAAAAACCACTGCTTATTTTGTGGCGATGAAGCGGATGAAGAAGCAGAAAAGAAGAAAGTGAAGATTTATCGCCGAAAAATTCATAAAGTTTCTACACTTACATTCAAAGATTCCATTTTAAAATTAGCTAAATATCGTTCTGATGATGTGTCAAAAGCTGTCTTTGCGCGTATTAATTTTCAGTATGATTTAGTTGCTGCTGACGCTAAATACCATGACAGTTGTTACAAATCCTTCCTGAGACCTAATACTGGCGGTAAAATTGGCCGTCCTCAAAGTGAGGCTATAAACTCTGAAATTTTCAATTTCATCGAAAGTAGCGATGACTGCCAGTTTTCGTTAGATGAACTGAAGAATGTTTGCCAAAATGTAGCTTTAGAAAACGGGATTACAAAAATACGATTGCATAGATACGTACAGATATTTAACGTTCGTAAAAAATACACGAAACAAAAAGCAAGTACAGCTAACTTGTCTTCCTCCAACATCGGCATCTGCTACTCAACATTTGTTTCGAGTATACTATCAAGTTCAGACATGGCAAGGCAATGAACTGAACCCTGAAGACCCCATGGGGTTGGAAATTGATAAATAATACTTTGGAACCGATTTGAACTTTACTGCCCTCTGCTCCAGAAAAACTTTTTAACACTATTTTTTGCAATTGCAGGAAAGGTTGTAGTGCCAAATGTGGCTGTAAAAAAGTAGGGTTGCAGTGTCCTCTAGCGTGTACCAATTGCCAAGGTGTCTCTTGCTGAAATGTTCAATTAAATACAAGAGAGGAAGATTCATGTGATTTTGATGAAGAGACAACTGATTCATCTTCATTTGAACAATTTCTAAGCGTTCATCAACAGGAAAGAGAAGAAGAAGAACAAGAAGAAATTGAAGAAAACATGATTGTTGAAGTTGAATATGAAGAGTATGAGTCAGATTAAAGCAATAAAAAAAAGTTAGAAACTTTGCTCTGAGGCACTTTTTCGATAAAACTTACCGTTTTCGAGAAAAATCCAAAAAACCTAAAATTTTGACCTTGGGCCCCGAATAAGTCCCTAAGCTCACATGGGACTGATGGGGACTTTTGACACATTATTCCTTGTGGTAAACCTAAGGTCTCTACGAAGATTTGGCTCTGTCGGAATTTTCTTTATTTGATCACTATTTTTATGTCTAAAATGACCGGACTATTAAAGATGTTAATTGTTTATAACTTTTGAATCTTTTTGGGCAAATTTCATTGTGATCATTACGATCATTATGATTATCAAATGGTCAATATGATCTAAATATCATCGGATCGAATAAGCTAACCACAATATATTATGTAATTTTAATCGCAGTATTTTAAACATTTTAAACTTATAGAAGTTTAAAATGTTTTTTATTCTACATACTAGGTAGTCTAGTCTACCACGAAAGGATATGGATCATGCTCCATATAAGTCTAGGCCATAAATTCAAGTAACCAGCCAATGAAAACAAATATGCTATGCTCACACACATCTATGTATTAGTGAGTCAAACTGAAAAATTTCAGTTAAGTAACTAAGTATTAAGTATTCTCTAGGAACACAGAAAAAAATATTTATAAGCATTATTCGGCGAGCGGTCATAACTGTGCTAAATTGTTTAGCGCCAACGCAAAATTACTTTTGCATATTTATATATTGCATTTGTTAGTTTTTGAACTTAGGGTACATTTGTTTAAAATTTTAATTAAAAAAAGCTTAAAAAAAGTTTTTTTTTTTTAGTTTTATAACAAATATAATATTTATCAAAATTTCTGAAAATGAATGTAACAAAATTTTGTAGTATAAATATCAAAAAGAGACTTTAATCTTAATTATTACATTAAAAACCAGTTTTTCATTAATATTTTGGTAGAAATAAAATATTCTATCACAAAGAAGGTTCATATTCGGAACTAGAAATAGGTAAAACGGAATGAGATAGTGACATAAGCCTCAAAACAATTCTCAAATCACTGTTTACTTTCCAAAGCTCATCTACTCATGTAGCAGTTTGACAGCTGTTGATAACGCTCATACTCAGTTGAGACACCGTCTTTAAGTTAAGTGCTTAAGTGCTATTTATTAATTCGACTGTCATCTCAAATACTGACTTTAGGTTGAGGTTGAGATCGTTTTATTTATATGTAGTATGTATTACTTAATTCAAAATTCACAATATTTTATTTAGAAATGAAACTTTACAAGTTATTTTCGGAAAGACAACAAAAAGGCTACAACACCAGAAATGAGCTTGTGTTTATTTATTATTAAAAGAAAGTTATATAGTAGCTAGTATATATTTTGTCTACAAGAAAGTTATGTAAATGAGAGTTGTCATAGACTCTCCTTGCCTGTCAATGAATTAAAAAAATGTTATGTTGATTTATAAATTTGTAGAGCAAATTATACTTAGCAGATTTGGAGCATCAATAATATTATGTATAATTTTGAATAAGTATATTAAGAAAAAAGTATTTAAAAAATATATTTACTTTAAAATAACAATATTATAACTCACAAACAAGCGAAATCTTAATAATTATTTTAACAAAAAATTAAAATGTATAATGTAATCTAAATTATTCAAAACACTTACACCAACTGGGGTCATAAGATATTATTTCTCCAAAAATAAAATAGGATTTTAGTTAAGATTTATACAAATCGAGCTCAAAATTATTTCTGACACTTTTTACTAACATTTTTAGAGTATTCTTGCTGTAATTATTGAGCTCGTAAAGGCAACCTTTACAACATTATAATATAATACGTTTTGGCCGACCGGCTATTTGACGTTATGGCCCAATACGATCCTCGTTATTTGGCAGTAAGCATGAGAGAATGATGGACGCATAGTTTTTTATGTTTTTTGAATATAATTTAATAAGATTTATATAATTAAAGTTAGTGTAATATTATAATAATTTAATAATTAATATGAAAAAAGCTATAGACTTCACGAAAAAGATGTAAGAAACTAGAAATGTCGATATCGATAAACAACACTAGTTTATCGATATCATTATCGACTACGTGTCACATCACGCGTGTGTGTACGTATTTGTCCGCGTCCCCCTACCTCAAGCCTCGCCCCTCATAGTGCGATAGGGACAACTGCAGCTAGAACTGAAATTACCTATTAAAAGTACCGGAAATCGACGTTTAGGGGATTTCTGTTTCCTCCTCCAAAACTTAACCGATTTAGATAATTCTTTCTTTATTAGCTAAAAAAAGAAATTAACTAGGTTCCTATTTTTTGATTTTCTTGCATAATGTAGTCAAATCTGTTTCGTAGATGTTTAAAGACGGCGGAGAGTCCAGCGGTTTTTTTTAGGTTTTTGAACGTCCATATCTCTTTAAGTAATTAGTTTATTAAAAAAAGGAAAAAATAGGGACGTACAAATATTATTCATAGATATTCATGGAAAAATAGTTACTCTAGACTAATTATCCAGGGAGGAAATAGAAATCCCCTAGACCTCTATTTTTGTATGGAAAAAAATTCGTGGTGTTTCCTCTTAAATATATTTCCGTTGTCTGGTACCTGTAACGCAAGTTCTTTGGATACTTAGCACGGGGCCAGATTGACGTGGTGTGAAGCGTCCATAGATATTATTATTATTATGACACTAACATTTTTTCCTGAGTATCTATGTACACTAGTGGAACATCTCTATTTTTTCCTTTTTTTCATAAGTTAATAATTATTAAAAGAAATATGGACGTGAAACCTAAAAGATATGGTCAGATTTTCGCCTGTATTTAAACATCCAGGAAACAAATTGGAGTACCTTTTACGATAAAATCCAAACACAGGAATATAGCTCAAGCTTTTTTTCGTTAATAATGAAAAAAATACCTAAATCTCCTAATCGTCTATTTCTCGTATTTTTAATAGGTGATTTCAGTTCAGCTGCTGTTGTCTCTATCGGTTTTGTCAGGCAGTTGTGAAACAGCAATAGAATTTACAAATACCTATTTTGCATTTATCTTGACCGTGGTGTTTATTCTTAAGGGGACCGCGCTAGTCATTCAATCAAATAGCAGATTCAACCAGATGACTGCGACATATATACCAATAAAATAATAATAGCTCCCCTCGCCGATTTCAGTGTCGGTAGCCGATTTAATTGAAACCAGGCCAGCAACGCAGGAGTTATTTTATAGTGCCCAAGTGTGTGCGCAATACACAGAAGCACCATCTCTTCCTTTTACTCTCATTACCTAGCGGGACCGTAAACCGACACGACTGGCGAGAGAATAGGCGCAGGACCGACTTTTTACCGACGCATGGATCATCTTTGTTATCGGACAATCAGGTGATCAGCCTGCATTGTCCTAACCAAACTTGAAAACAACATTTTTTGTTGTTTCAACGCGGGAATCGAACCCACGACCTCCGGGTCGAGAGCGAAGCTCTGAACCACTAGACCACGGAGGCGATTAACCCTTAATTGCCAATAAAATAATAGGAAGGTTGCTGACGATGAAGTGAGTAGTGACCATATTATAAGTAATTGATATAAGCGGCAGTTCCCGACATCGACATACCGTCATGTTCCATATAACAGATACAAATCACAGATACCGCAACACGGATACTGTTACATCAAAACGTCGCTTGTGATTAGACATAAATAGTATTTGCCTCTGGCCCGTAGAAATAAAACAATCTCAAACCCAACCGCATTTGAGAACCTATTTGACAGATAAAACAACGTTTCGTTCCACTTTTAAAAGTGAACAACTTTATTAATGTCACATAGTACTTTAATTTCTTTTCTTTTTTTTCCGTATTTTAGATTTCAGATTACAGAAAAACATTAAAATAAGTTTTGTCAATCTTAATATTTCTTGTGTGCGTGTGTATGTGACTGAACTCCTCCTAAACGACTGGACCAATTTTGATGAAATTTTTTGTGTGTGTTCGTGGAGATTCGAGAATGGTTTAGATTTACAATTGGAACCGATAGGTGGCGCTGCAGTCAGTATGTCAAGCAATTAATTAATAAGGCAATACGAAGTTTGCCGGGACAGCTAGTATTTTTATAAAATTTATTTTTACGTTTTAAAAGAGAAAAAAAATATATATTATGTAACATAAGTAAAGTTCTTCATTTTTAAAAGTGTCAAATAGGTTCTCAAGTGAGGGGTTTGATATTGTTTTATTTATACGGGCCTAGGTGCTGTTCATAATTTAGGCTTAACTTATTAAACTAAGGACGTAGAAGCTTAGTATAAGACTCATCTTAATTTAGTCAGAAGTCTACTTGTCATAACTTAATTAGGTACGAGGAATACAACATTTATAAGCGACATTTTGTATTTGTAGCGGCATAAAAGATCCCAGTGCTGCTATAAAGCTTATTAAGACAGCGTGCACGAGATAAACTGAAAATAATAATAATATTATCTATAGACGCTTCACACCACGTCAATCTGGCCCAGTGTTAAGTATCCGAAGAACTTGTGTTACAGGTACCAGACAATGCTAATATATTTAATACTTTTATACTATACACAATATACACATCCATGACCCAGGAACATTGAAAACTTTTTGTTTTGGAACGAAGTTCCTTATCGCGCGTTGTGAAAGGGGGCTAGACGGAAAAAATTCTTACGAAAAGTTGTCACGACACTTTTAGCTATAGTAAGCTATTGTAAGCTGTGCGGCGTCGCATGTTTCTCTGTCTGTCTCTCTCTCTTATAGAAAGCAAGCCAGATAATTTCATTTCTATTTCGCATTGAACAGTGTGGTGTCGCGACGATTATTTTTGTTGAGTGTATACAGGTTTTTTGTAAATAATAAAAAATAATAATTTGTTCCCTCGGCGGGATTCGAACCCGCAACTTCTCGGTCGATCACCAATGCGCTGAACCACTGCGCTACGGAGGTCGTCAAAATGTAAGTATGTACTTCAAAACTGGAACTGCAAACTTTTCTCAATACTGGTTGTATTGAAAAATCCCAAAAAATATATAATACTAGCTGACCCGTGCCCATTTCGCTGGACATACAAACCGTTTACACCTTCCCAGGACTTCCACAAACATTTCAAAGCTAAAAATAGCCGAATCGGTTCCGCCGCTCTCGAGTTTTAGCGAGACTAACGAACAGCAATTCATTGTTATATAAACGATTGGATAAAGCGGAAAAAAGTGCAATTAGTATGAGTTTTACTATATCAGATAGATTTTGTTTTCGAACTTCGTAAGTGATTAATAGTGATGGCATATTGAATCAGGGTCCAGTTATAATATATTTTTCGTCAATAAAATGATGGTATACTAATCACTGCAAACAAGATTCCATTTGCCCAAGCACTTGTAAAACTAAGTCAATCGAGTCAATATTGTTACTCGTTAGCTATCCATTACGTATCGACACGCGTCCATGTTGACTCTACCGCTACTCACTTGAGCTAGATATCAGTGGCGTACTTAGCGGCTGATGACACTTGGGCACTTCAGGTGACATGAGTCAGGTCACCAGGTGACTTGACTACACGAGCACTTGTCAGTGAAAGTTTATTGAGATTTGAAAGTGATTTGCTTTGTGAGTCACATTCAACGTGATCTAAGTGCTATTTGAAGCAATTCAAAGATAGCGCTATACAAAAACCAATGACACATCATGTTCGATTTTTTTAATTTGAATAACATACATTGATTGCACATTTTAATATCAATGCACATTTTAATATCAATAACATCTTGCATGATAAACAATTCGGGTTTACAAAGGGACGCTCTACAACAGATGCAGGCGCCGATTTGATAAGTAACATTTTTGATGCTTGGGAGGGATCGCGGGATGCTCTTGGAATATTCTGCGATCTCTCCAAGGCATTTGACTGTGTGCAGCACACAACATTGATCAGGAAACTAGGCCACTATGGGGTAAAGGGTCAGGCACTCGCCCTCTTGAAATCATACTTATCAAATAGAACTCAGAGGGTTGAGGTAAATGGAAAAAGATCTGTAGGCTCTAAAATAGAGATGGGGGTCCCACAAGGATCTATTTTAGGTCCTTTTTTATTTTTAATTTATATAAATGACCTACCATACCTCATAAATGAAAAACATGGGATAGTATTATTTGCTGATGATACGTCTCTTATTTTTAATATGAAACGACAAAATACATGCCACGACGAAGTAAATAATGCTCTCTCAAACATAGTACATTGGTTTAGTGTCAATAATCTTTTACTAAATAATAAAAAAACAAAATGTGTCAAATTCACATTGCCAAATGTAAGGCAATTTGAAACCAATGTGCTATTAAATAATGAACGTATGGAACTAGTGGATACAGCAGTATTCTTAGGTATAACATTAGATTCAAAACTTCAGTGGGGCCCTCATATTGCTAGGCTGGCCGACAGACTCAGTTCAGCAGCATACGCAGTTAGTAAAATTAGACAATATTCAGATGAAAGTACAGCACGTCTAGTGTATTTTAGTTACTTTCATAGTATACTGTCCTATGGCATTTTGCTATGGGGCAACGCTGCAGATATAAATAATATATTTGTGCTGCAGAAGCGGGCTGTTCGGGCAATCTACAAACTGGCCCCTAACACCTCACTTAGAGAAAAGTTTAAGGAAACAGGAATCTTAACTGTACCTTCTCAGTACGTCCTTTCAAATTTAATGTATGTTAAAAAAAAATGACACTTATTTAAGAAGAAAAGTGAAAACCATAATAGAAATACTCGAAATAAGCATAAACTTGATGTACCAGTGACTAGACTTAGTAAAGTAAAAAAATCGTTTAAGGGTCAATGTATACGCCTATACAATAGGATCCCAGAAAACGTTAAAAATTTTTCTAACAATAAGTTTAAGAAAGTAGCCCAAGAACGTTTGTGTGCAAAAGCTTACTATACAGTAAATGATTTTATGAATGACAGCACACCTTGGGAATAAGGTAGCCCTCTGCAAGGCTATATTTAAATACTATAAAATTACTGTACTTTTGTTATTTAGTTTTAATTCTGACATTTGTAAATCTTAAAAAAGAGCAATTTTCCATCTTTTTGGTAAAAGATGGCCCCATGCGAGTTTCTTACGCCGGTTCTTCTCGCTGGGCTAGTTCCCGAACCGGTGGTAGGCATCAAATAGTCTCGACGTTCAGAAAACATTTTGTAAAAATTTATTCTGAATAAAATGTTTTGATTTTGATTTTTGATTGATTTTGATTTTGATTTTGATTCGGAAAATAAAATATTTTACTCATGTGTATACTAACATATAATTTATACATATTTTTTAAATTTAACATCCATTAGGCTAAAATTTACATAATACCAACATACATATCAAAATATAAGAGGCATATTTTCTTGAAAGAAAATTTAATTTTTTCCAAGCGCTAAAAACCGAATTACTAATTTTGTCTGCCATCTTTACGTAATGTTATTAAGAAAATATACGCTAGATATTTTGCGAAAATTATAAAATGAGGGGCGCTGGTATTGCAAAGATTCATAGTACATGGTTGTATTGCAAAGTGTAGTTTGTGGTTTGGTCTACTGACTCGTTAATTATATTCTGGTAGCATGTGATTCATCATCATTTAATGCAGTGGTGTAACCAGTGGCGTAGTCACATATGTTGGATGTGGGCAACGTAATCGTGTTAACTTTAGTTTACATATACATTCAAGATTTTTTTTCATAATATAGGACTTAACAGTATAAGTAACACAAAAGTACATAGTATGCATGCATCATGGGTCGTTTGTGGATGATTTTTTTTTTAATTAATGACCTAAAATAAACACAATAACAAAAACTGCAGTAGGTAGTGTTTATTTTTACATCATAAATTATTTTATAACCACATACATCACTTAAGTAAATGTAGTCTTGCCAAATTAGTAAAGTTAAGATTAAGAACTGGGCTAAAGCAAAAATCTCTAATTTCAGCCATTTACGCTAACCTATAAAACATAATAAAATAAAACAATTTTGCGTTAGCCCACGTCTATATCCGCCTCTGTATTGTGAACTGGTTGGGCATTATTTTAATCACAAACATGATTGATCGTTAGTCGTCAACAGGGCACATAATTTTTGTGACAGATATATTAAACAAAATAGATCTGCGACCCCTCCCGAGACCGAGAGGGTAAGGAGGGTGAAAAAATTAAATTACACCCCCTCAGATCTGTTTTAAGCTTTAAGATTTATTGTTCCTAAATAATGCTCGTATATTTCGACACTTTTGACACTCAAGTACTACTTAAAATTTATTTGTAAGCTTAGCATTTAAAATGATTTTTGCTACACACGAATAAGTACATTAATAGTTTTACTTTATTCAATCAGCTGTCACTATCTCTATTCGTTATGATCTTTATTAGGTTTCAACAAAAGTCAAAAGCATAAACGCAAAATAAAGCTGTGTTTTAAATGTTTATAGTAGTGCTTTTTACATATTTACACGGTTCTTTCCATGCGAGTTATGTTTGTGAGCAAAAATTGAGCTCGTGTTGTAATTTTGTAGAGTTTGTAACGACACGATATATTTTTGTGAGTCTTATGTATTATCTAAAGAGACGACGAACTCCGTGGTGCAGTAGTTGAGCGCGGTGGTGCTCGAGCGAGAGGTTGCGGGTTCGAATCTCGCAGAGGGAACAAAAAGTTTTCAATGTTCCTGGGTCATGGATGGTGTATATTTTGTATATATTATAATAAAAATTCTTAAATATGTGTAAATTATAAAAGTATTAAATATATTATTTCCGTTGTCTGGTACCTGTAACACAATGTGGGTCCCAATACAGATTTAGCTTGTCCCTCGTGCACCCCTGAGATCATATCAAAGGGTTTGTCGTGGTTGGTTACCGCTGTCGATCCTGGCTCACAGGAGTTGCAGTGGTGAGAATGTGACGTGGGCCAATGCCCGTTAAAAAAAACCTGTAACACAAGTTCTTCCGATACTTAGCACGGGACCAGGGACCTTACTCTCCAAACTGATTTGATTTTGATTTAGATACGATCATGCCGCGTACTTCCGAATAAATTGACATTTGTTTATTTTGATTCTCGGATAAAAAGTTACGATCTAACAATTTTCTTTATCCTGATTAGTTTCAAAGTAATTCAGCAAATAAGATACGAAAAACCACTGATATCGAACGGATTCGGTTCTCGATTGTGTCGGGAGTAGGCCCGCAGATGGACGTGGTGTGAACTGTGAAGCGTCCATAGATATTATTATTATTATAAAGCAAGAAAATAAGTAAAATCTTGATCATGCAGTAACTTAGACTCGAGGTTCATTCAATACAAAGCAAATATTAAAACAGAGTTCTATTCAAAATCATATTGCATTAAATGCGAGCTAATAGTATTTCAGCACGAAAACAGCAAACATTGTAGCGACGGCTCGGGTAGAACAGTAGCGAAGCACGCTGCAATAAATAAATAAAAGCACATGAGAAATTACAAGGATACCCTTATGAGTCCTCATTATTTTAATAGTTTAAATTAAATACGGGCAGGCGATTGTCCTCTTTATGTCCAGATAAGTTGAGTTCAAATTCAATTAGCGCTACGAATAGAAATTGTTCACCAAGACAAAGGACCGGTTTTCAATTTTGTGCTCTATCAGCTACGGGGTTAGGGCGCTTTTCGTTTGGGTCAAAGGTCAATTTCTCGGTTGACCGATGTAAGGACCGCACGCTGCGCTTTGACGCCTACGTCTACATTACTGGACCTTTCGTAGACCAGTTATTGGCCGTACCAATAATTAAGGTAATTCTGGGTCAATACCAGCCCATGATATGAGCTCGATCTCGTCTTGTGTCTCAAAACTACACTGCAATTTGTCTCCTTGTCTTTTTCTTAATACTTAATAGGATATTTTTAGCTTAATAATAAGCTCCCCTCACCGATTTCGGTGTCAGTAGCCGATTTCATTGAAACCAGGCCAGCTACGCCGGAGTTATTTTATAGTGCCCAAGTGTGTGCGCAATACACAAAGACGCTCTCTTTTCCTTTTACTCTCATAATCCAGTGGGACAGTAAACCGACACGACTGGCGAGAGAACAGGCTCAGGGCCGACTTTTTACATGCCCATCCGACGCATAGATCATCTTTCTTGTCAGACAATCAGGTGATCAGCCTGCATTGTCCTAACCAAACTTGAAAACAGAATTTTTGTTGTTCCAACGCAGGAATCGAACCCACGACCTCCGGTCCGGTCGAGAGCGAAGCTCTGAACCACTAGAGTACGGAGGCGCTTTTTAGCTTGTAAGGTGATTGATGAGGTATCTTTTAAATTTGTTTTATTAAGTTCTTGTATGAGTCACTAACGTTAATTTTAATAATATGATTGATGCTTATAGCACCAGAATTTAGCATTATATAGTAGTCTAACGCATACTTAAGATTTTTAAAACCATTTTTTAACATTACTGAGTTTTAAGTTACTGTTATCTTCAGCTACAATGAAGCCAAACTTTAGTTGAATTTAATGTGAATCTAAACTTGTTCAAGATTGTATTGAACTCTATTTGGACCACCACGGTAGGCCGATCGTGTTACCCGACGCTCGATCACATCCGTTCATGCGTTCCGACTATTAATAGGTACTAATTATTTATATTTAAGACAAAACATTTGGATTACGATGAAATAACCATTACTATTTACTACAAATATGTTATTAATTTGTGAGATTTCATCTACAAACATTAGATTATTCAAATCCGTAAAGTTGTTAACGATAAATTCATTCATGTTTGCGTACCAAAAGTACGATTAAAATTTTCGAAGATTTCCTTAATTTCAAAGACATAATATATCAAACTGCTATTACATTAATTACACACATGCCAAGGTCTTTAGTTACTGTTGTAAAATTGATATTAATACCATTAAATACATTAACAGTTACAGGTAGGGGAATCCCCTCAACCCCATGCAGCGTAGTTTGTACGGCATTAGTATAAATCGTTTGACTACACTGCTATATGATCCATTACTTTTGTTCCTTGTACAGATTCTACCCCTTTGTTAACTCGATTCAGCGCTGTAATACTCCTTGTTAAGCCTTACGATATGTCGTGACTCGGTAATTATTATTATCATCATCATATTCATGATGATTATTACCATAATAATTGTCATCATCAGCCTATCGCCGTCCACCACTGAGCGTAGACTCTAAGCTCTAAACTTATGTCTAATGGTGATCATGCTTAATATTAGAATATTTAAGTATTTCAGTAGATTAAATATAATACGTAAGCTATATAAGATATAAACTTACCTGTCGTGTTAAGTATGTGAAGTACGTTCTCGATATTAATTGGATGATCGTTACGTACCTGAAACAATAAAATAATCATTAATCATTATGCAATATAAAAATAGAGCATATTATATAAGTATTAACTTTAATAGTAATATTTATTGCAATAACATGCTAAAATAATATTAATATTAAGAACATTTTTTGGTGTAAAGAAGTAAGCATTTTTAAAATTTTATGAGTATTATTTCTTGTATCGCCGCAATTTGTAAATCGTACACTTCTCATACGTCTTGTCGCAACGACTAATCGTAGACGCGAAATGGGCGATGGCAGTGTGGATGACTTGCAACTAGAGCCGTTTCCTGTGGTCAGCGCGAGGCAGAAGGGGTGAGATTAATTACAATCATACGAATTAGTGATCTTCTGCACGGCTGTGTGGGTGTCTAGACTGCAGACGATTACTCACCCTATGGATTTCTCATGTTTACTCCATTTCATTGCAATCATTTTCATCGTAGTAAATTCCCCCTAGTCTTCGGATATTTAACACGAGCCAGATTATGACGTGGCGTGAATCGTCCATAGATATTAGTATTATCCTTTACAATTCAGTAATACTTTTCTCAGAAATTGATACGTATATATTTTTATTTCGGATTTACACTTACCGCTGCACTGGATATTACTTGAAATTATTTTGAATTATTTTTTTTTATAACTAGGCGTTTTATGTGAATATCTCTTCTTGTAAATTTTAATAATCTGCCTTTTACTTTACTTAATTATAATACTCGCCAGCATTTGGAATCCATTTCCCCTCTTTCTATATTTATTTGTAACATAAACGCTAAATCTGCATCAATAGATTCCTAAGTTAATTCAAAATAAATTATCATAATCATATTTTCATCTTCAACACTAATATACCTAATATATAGAATCCTGAATAATGAATTAATACTATTAATATCAATTTGGAATTTCCAAGTAATTACTTCATTTTCATCGTTCCTTCATGTCGAACTCTGTGGCTTATTGGAATCCCGCTTATAGATCGTAAAGTTAATCGTATCATGAGAACTTATGTACCTATTATATACAGAAAAATATTTTTTTTTAGACATTATACAGTGTGCAAAAAGAACTTTGAGATACGATTAAACTACCTTTCTTTATTTTGGAAATGATTTTTTTTGTCAAAAAATAAAGAAAAAAAAAATTTACCATTTCTTATTTTTTTGTCGCAAGAATAATGAAAAAGTAAATAAAATATTTTTTATTTTGTAAAAAAACAAAAAATATACATTTCTAATCTCAAAAAATATAAATCTTAATACATTTCTAGAATGAGAAAAGAAAATCATATTCCAAAGTTAAAGTGACTGTTCTTTTTACACCCGTTATACTCCACATTAAACATATAAATAAATATCTTTCTGTAGTCTGTAACAAAAGTTAAAAAAAAAACCAAGTTGATTGTGAGATAAATCACGTATATCTGGCATCGTACGTACGCCGTAATTGTCCGCGGATCAGTTCAACTTTTCTTAATCCTCTCGCAGGCGCCAATTAGCCCGCCACTGCTGCAGCAACTCGATTACCGTCACGAGTCGAGACTCATGTTGGAAACTAATTTGAGTGGACTGTGACTCTCACTTAAATGTGGGCACTTTTTACCAGACGAAGAATGATTGTGGTATTATGATTGTTCCACCTTAATGCCTAAAGCTATTGATTTTAATTAAAGAGGTGGTAATATATTTGTAATAGTAGCTACATAATTTAAGTATGTAGTCAAATTATTTTGTAATAAAAATAGTGGTACTTTATTGGAATTAAAATTAAAACAATTTACAATAGAAGTATAAATAATAATAGTAATAGAAGAGTCACCACATCGGGAATAATCAACGCGACATTAGATTACTTTTAAACTTCCCGCCTTATAACTTACCTATGCAAATACCAGGGAACGCAATAGATAATATTAAAGATGACATAAATAACAAGATAAACGCCATCCTTAATAAGAATAAACCGACCGCTTAAGAAATACGTTTGAAAATAACCAAGACACCGTATTCAAAAACAGAAATTTATGCAACGCTAAAAATATATCTCAGATTCTTGCGAATGTAGGCGTCATTCAGATGGCTTTGTTGAAACGTGAACCCTACCGCCCTTGTGTTAAAGTATAATATCATAAGGAAGAGGAATCGCAGGATTAAGTTACTCATGTAACGCAGTGAGAAGCAATATACACGGTCAATAGAACATTCAAATGTATAAAACGAGATAAGGCACTGCATTTGTTAACTAAATGGAATGGTTGAAGGTTTTATTCTGACTATTGGTCAAGGGATGCGATTTGTGTATTGTATTACAGTCTTGATTTATAATCATCATCAGTTTTTGATATCGTACACGTTTGACACACGACCGGTGTACGATATTATTGCATGAAACGATCTTTTTGTTTTTACTCTGCTGGATAGACATCTTATGTATTGAACTTAAACAAAGAGATTAAATTCTACGAAATTAATTAATCTGTCATTTTTCGTTTGAAAGTAAATAAAATACATTAAAATTGTTTTAATTGTAGTTAACTTTTTATATATTTAGAATAAATTGGATATGATTATAAACGGACACGCACATCGCTAAAGCTATACTAGTTATTCTGATATTGAATAGGTTTTTATTAACTGGAAGCGTCAAATTAAAATATTTGTATTTTTATTACAAGAAATAACCAGGATAGCCCCGGATACTATTAAATGACGTACATATCCAGCCTTATCAAAATAAATTAGCCTAAGCAGATATCATCCATGTAAATACTTTATACAAAATTGAAGAAGTAAGCGTTAGGTTAAATATATTTTCTCCGACATTCAATTCCCTCTGGTAAAGGTCACATCCGGCGTTGGCTTTTCTATTTCCTGCTGAAGCACACCTCGCTCCAGAAACACGGAAAATACTTCATATCTAATTTTTGCCAGCATTTTCTGTACTGTGTAATCAGCTCTGCATTGTACAGTGACCCACATATTTAGAAACGTGACAGATTGGAGCGAAAGCCCCGAGATTAAATACGAAATGTTATATTTAAAATGTACTTCCATTAGGATTATCTCGTTGCTTTGGGTAATCATTTACGTCAATGTTGTCTCTAAGTTTGTCTTGAATCTCAATAGGTTTATAGTCTTATGGAACAGTATTAGCGAAGATAATTTTATTAGCTTCCGTACTGATGAAAGCTAATAAAATAATGTTATATATAAAAATGAATTGCTGTTCGTTAGTCTCGCTAAAACTCGAGAACGGCTAAACCAATTCGGCTATTTTTGGCCTTAAAATATTCGTGGAAGTTCAGGGAATGTTTAAACGGTTTTATGCTCAACGAAGTGGGCACGGGTCAGCTAGTATTTAATAACTATATAAAATCGGATCGGACCTTAAGAATAATCTTTACTGAAAGATTATTCTCCCGATTTACGATCCGATCTACCTTCAGTTTAGACTGTGCAGATGCGAAATCATCTGTGAGAAATTTGGCCTTGAGGCAGTTCGCAACAGTCGGAGTGTAGTTATTCGCATTAAATACGCTTCGATCAACAATACTCGTACATAATTATACTAGACAACGTGTTCCATATAAAAATAAGGCTAAAATCTGTCCACGTGGAATATTATACCAATAGAGCTACATATGTTGTTACATGTAGAGCTACATGAGTTTAATAACGAACTGAGGCAAATTAGGTTTAAAACATTTTAAACTTGATTCGGTTTGGTTATATTATCTATTTTGTGGTATGGTTAAATTAAGATAAAAAAATTTTGAAGTGATATTTAGTGTGACGCTGACAGTGTCTCGACTTCCAAGCAAACGATTGAAATATCAGCAAACTTTGCAAGTGAGCTGATATTCGTCGAGATGGATTTCTTGTGCTGACACGATATCTAGTTTATTATTGATTGTATATAGTAAAACACTAACTACTTGCACTTTTTTCCACTTTATTTGATATTTCACATTAATAATTACTTAAAATACACGACCGGTTTCGACATAGTCATCATCAGGTGTAGGTGATGACTATGTCGAAACCGGTCGTGTATTTTAAGTAATTATTAATGTGAAATATCAAATAAAGTGGAAAAAAGTGCAAGTAGTTAGTGTTTTACTATATATAACATGAATTTCCACCAAGAACCAACATTACATTCAATAACATGTATTATTGATTGAACTAAGTACGTAATAATTCTTCCGTGTCCGTTCATCTCTCGAGGCGCTCGAAACCGTTCAGGCCAAATTGACGTCAATTCTACCTGGCGATCGGCCTTGAGAACGTAAAAATATTAATCCCACGGATACACTAATTGTGTTGCTGTTTTTTTATAATACAGGATGGTTCATGGTTCATATTCATTCATTCAAATCTTAAGAGCTAGGCTCTTGTCGGTGCAGTAATCGCCATGTTTCTCTGTCCTGTGCTTATTGTTCATATATTAAGCCGAATATAGTGTGAAGCACCTCATAAAATTTTATTAATATAACTTAAAATTTAAAAGGCACTAGACAAAACAAAAATATTTGGAATATTCCTATTAGTGTCACGGAGACAACAAAATATAGAAAATTTTGATTACGATTTACTCAAAACCTCCAAGCAATTGCGTTGTTTATGATAAGGACGCCAGTGTGAATGTCATTATTATCAGTTGGTGAATGGACTGAGCTCTTCGTTCTCGGAGACTCCGGCCATCACTCCGCCATTTCACGGCTATTAGTTAAACTTGTTACGTACGCGTGGATCTCCATTTAAATGCAAATTGAACGCCCCTGAAAATGTTTGTATTTTTTCCATTTATTCCCGCCGGCGCGGGCGGTAGCACTATTTTAACTTTTTTAATTTCTGGAATTAGGTTCTGGGAAAGAAATGCAAAGTGATAAGATTCAGATGGGGTTTTGCAAAATTGTGTTCGTTTCGTGTTTATAGAATATGCACGAAATTATAAAAATTTGTCGATGCTGGCAAGTCTTGAAAAATTCTGCACAATGGTTCTTCTCGGCTGGTTAAGGTTTTTTTGTTGACTTTCCGAAAAAAGCTTGTTCAGTTTCATTTGGAAATAAATATTTCTACTAAAATATTCCTATTTAATTTTACAAATAATTCAAAATTTCAAATCTACCTACACCTGATGATGACTATGTCGAAACCGGTCGTGTATTTTATCATATCACTAGCTGAAACCTTCCCGGGGCTTCTACGAATATTTCAAGACTAAAAATGGCCGAACCGGTTCAGCCGTTCTCTAGTTTTAGCGAGACTAACGAACAGCAATTTATTTTTATATATAAGAAGATTAGTGAAGATTAATGTAAAATATAAACAAATATTTAAACAAATGGAAAAAAGTGCAATAGTGTATTATTTTTTTAATACATTACTTATTAATATAAGCGATAACACTCGTATCTACTTTATGCACCATAAGAACGTGTGATTACTGTCTGAAGTTGCATTTACATCCAAAGAACAAAACGATAGAGTAAGTGCATTCTCTCCTGATTTTGTTGCTGCTTACATTAAAATAATTTTATAAAGTGGAAATAGAATGAAGATTCGCTCATTTGATGCAAACCCCACGCATTCACAAATTCCGTTTCGTTCTTCAGTCAACAATGTCGCAGAGAAAAACTTATATTGTATCATAAATATTTAAAGTTGCAGAAAAGCAATCTCAATAAAACACACGAAGTTACCTTCCCGGAGCCTCCGCGGGAAATATGTTTTTCCAGCGGCGCGGGTTATGCACTTATCATCTGAGTTGCAATTCGCCAAGATAACTCCGACAGCTTTATGTGGCGACGTACAGAATAGCTTACTCACCATCTTGGACCCGTATAAATAAAATAAAAAACTACGACTGAAAATAAAAGATAAATCCGTTTTGTACGATGCTACAGACGGACAGACTGACATTTATAATTTCCACCTCCTTTTTGGGTCGAGAAGTCGAGAGTATCCCTGTGTTCCAGGAGCTGATAGTAAACGAAAATAACGTTTTTTTCGTTCAGATTCGCGTTTCTTTAGCACTTTAAAGAATCATTATGATCGTTTTGAACTGTTCTTACTCGTGTTCCACAAGCAGGTGTCAGCTGTCAAAAACTGTTCAAAACGCTCAGAATGATCCCATCTTGTTTTTGACGTTTACTTAGATTTCACTGATCTCGATGTTATTTTTAAGTTATGGATCGAGCAAATTTATTATAGATTCTTTTATAATGTAGTTATTATTGTTAATTTAAAATATAAATAGAATTTATGAGATAAAAAGGAAATGTTAAATTTTGACATCTGTCAGTCGTTCCACTAGCAGTAAAGTTTGTTGAAACGTTCAGATCGAAAATTTCATTATTGTGCTAAAGAAACGACTGTGTGCGTTATGAATGATCTGAGCGTTCAGTGTAAAAAGAGCGCTTAAAGGAACACGCCCTAAATCATAAATATGAAAGTGAAAAACTCCCAATTAGCTGCACTGATACATACATAATTATATCATAAATAATGTACCGACAAGTGTTGATTCCTTAAAAATGTTGGTGTTATATTATGTCCAAAAAATAAACACTACAGCGCCAATCTATGTAAATTTTTTATATCACCAAATGGCAGCTATTCGGCGCCAAATAAAAAGATAATTACGAAAATCGGATCATTAACTGAGGTTACTCGTAACTCAGAGTAATCGGTGTACATATATAAAAAAGGGCAGAATTGAGAACCTCCTCCTTTTTTGGAAGTCGGTTAAAAACAATCTCAATCGAAACCTCCACTTGAGAACCTATTTGACAGATTAAAAAAACGTTTCGTTTCACTTTTAAAAATGAAAAACTTTACTTTAATTTTTTTAAATCGAAAAAATAAAGATTATTAAAAGGCGCAGGGTCGAAGCATCATGTTCATCAGCTACCTACCTTGTTACATTACTTAGGTACACTTGTTTTATTGAAGTGAGAGCGAACGTCGATTATGATTATCACACAATATTATGTGAGCGGAGCCTTATTCTCATGTGCCTTTTTTCTCAGCTAATAAATTGATTCACATAGGGTAAGTTCGCCTGTTCGCGTCCATCGCCCTATTCGCGTCCATTTTGCGGAGCGCCCTATAAAAATCCTCTAAAATAAGTCAAATAACACACTTATCAAACGAAAAGTCATTACCGATTATACCTAAATGTATAAGTGACACGCACGCATATATAAAAGTTCTGTGCGTCAAACCAATAAATTTAAAAAAATATGTCAATCTCGGACGTTCAATTAGGAAGCGCATATGCGCGGATTTTTAGATAAAAAATAGTGTGCAGAGGCGCGTTTGATAGTAAGTTTTTTAATGTTTTATGTGAATTTTTGGATACATAACAGTTTCTACACGTTTATAGTGAAACATGGAATAATATTACTTATGAATTTGCTTATGTTTTTTATATTTAACTAATAAAATAAGGTGGACGCGAATTACTATATCGAATTTTACAAAACTTCCACTTTGCGTCCGCATTGGACGCAAACTATACCGATATTGGATATTAATAAACCATATTGCGTCCACTATTTTTTAAACATTTGCTTGTAAAAATAATTTGAAAATAAACAATATGTTTATTATAATACCTAATTATACTTTTTTTTTACTAAGGCGACGGGTTTTTAATTCTATGACGAGTGAAATGTTCTGTTAAATGTGACGACATATTAAATTCAGATGTAGAAGACGATGATGAGTAAACATAGGCTCTGACCTATTAGATAGTGTCAACTAAAATGCACGCAATTTGTTTTGGCCAAAGACAGTCATTTGAATGTGACCAGTGTTATTAATTGAAATTCTAACGCCCGGTTTCTGAAAGGCTGATCAAATTGATCAATTGATCAAATCAGCTAATCTGAACGCTGATTGATGAACATCTCTTCGCAGTCACTGTTTTCACCAATGAGCTTTTAGATTAGCTGATTTGATCAATTGATCAATTTGATCAGCCTTTCAGAAACCGGGTGTACGGCTATATTATAACCATATATTATGCTTAATACTTGCTATGTTTATAATATGATATATTATAAACATAGCAAGGTATCAGATACCTTGCTATGTTTATAATTCTTTTAGTTATATAATTAGACAAATATTTTGCAATAATTATAATCATTACCTTGTAATTTTAGTGTAAAGTTTGTATACAGAACTGATTACTGTTCATCTTTAAAGTTGCAATCAATACCTACTTGCCTATAATTACTTAATTTTAAAGCAAAACCAATATTAAGAAGAATTATTTTTTTATAATAAGTAATTTATTTAATTACTTATAATAATTTTGATTTTTTAATATTAAAATATTCTTATATATAGAAATTGTTAAAATACATTCGTTCTTTACAAATTCTTAAATATATCATCCTTTTTTAAAAATTAAAGGGGTGATATCCTTTTTTAAGCTGCTGGACGCAAACTGGTCCACGGGTGGACGCAAATTGGATTTTGTGGACGCAAACTGGGTAAAACGCCTAATTCCGAAATTTATCTATTTTAAAAGAAAACACAAGATGTTTCGAACAAAATTGAAAGTTTATCTTAAAATAGACTATTTATCGAATACATTACACTAATTTTTTATAGAAATTAGTGCTGGAGCTTTTTTATAATCGCCGTCAAACCTGCCAACTGCACTAAATGGACGCGAACTGGCGAAACAACCCTATTTGCGACCAAAATGGTATCGTCCATCTTTTAAGTGTTTTGCATTGAAATAATATCTATAGACGCTTCACACCACGTCAATCTGGCCCTTTGCTAAGTATCCGAAGAACTTGTGTTACAGGTACCAGACAACGGAAATATATATTTAATACTTTTATACTATACAGATATTTAAGATTTTTATTATATTAATACACAAATTTTATACACATCCATGACCCAGGAACATTGAAAACTTTTTGTTCCCTCGGCGGAATTCAAACCCGCAACCTCTCGGTCGAGCACCAACGCGCTGAACCGCTGCGCTACGGAGGTGGATCATGAAATGAGTCCATGTATTACGATTTTGACGGACTTTAAAAAAAATGTCAACTTATCTATATAAACATTAATAGTGTTCATATGAAGAACTAAAATATATCATCCAAAATTGTTATACATATAACTTGAACGTACGCGTCAACAATAAGCGTTTGAACATCCATTCTTGCGTTACTTCCAATCTTATTGTGATCATAACTCCGGGAATATTACCAGTAGTCCACATTTGCACTTCACCTGTCATCCGTGGACTGAAGTGATCAATTTCCCCCACAATGAACGTATTGCTATTTGTAGTTTGAATTATGACGTTTTATTGCCTTTGGGATATTTTTATTTGCTTCTTTCTTCTCCTACGCACTGCCAAACCGTTCATCCGAATGTAATAAAATTTCGATATCTTACTCTTGCGATAATTTCATTGATATAGTGAGCAGTGTCAGAAAACATAGTCATAACATTTATCTTAGTTTTAAGCGAATTTTGCCAACGGAGATGTAAGTTAGTCAAAAAAAATTATCTTGCCGTCTTATTTGTTTTGTTTTTATTTCATGCGTGAAAATGAATTAAAAATATATTATTATACCGACCCAGGGTTACTGAAAGGCTTATCAAATCTTTAATTGAGTTACCAGTCCTTCTGAGTGCTCGTTGGTGGACGTAGCGAGTGAGCGAAGTTGTTGCGAGTGTTCGCCAATGAGCGTTCAGAATGGCTTGTTAACTCAAATGTTAGTTTTTTTAAAGTCTTTATTCAAAACAAATTACTGTGACATAAAAGCAAATGACAATAATTATCCCCATTCAAAAACCATTTAGGTTTACCTGTATGGGGGAGACGCTCTTATACCTAGGTATTAGTTTAAATTAAGGTGATTTATAATTAAACCATCATAATTAACTACTACAAACTCAATTAATAGATCGACGATTTGATCAGCCTTTTAGAGATCGGGGGTTAATATTATTTGTCAACTGTTCCAGCTAAATAAATGTCTATTATTATTATTGCGTTTGTGTATAGCTTTCCTTGCTCGGGAAATTAGGTCCCGGATCTTTGGTAGGCATGCGTGGGGCCGAATCTAACGCACAGAGGCCCCAACACACAAGAACACACTATTTCATTATTATTAATATTACTAACCTCTTCTAGCTTCAGCAAAACACTGGTGTAGCTGGTCTGGTAATCAACCAATTACCATAATATCATAAAAATAACATCAAGATCAACCCATCTCGCATTAGTCGGCGTTACGAATTCATTTAATTAAACCTGCGAACTTTCGGTTTCATCAGTTTTGTATTTTGAACACACAAGTTTGCTGATTTATAATTAACTCTTTGGTTATGAACTGACTCACGTCCGTTCGTCGTTTATTTTGACACAACTCTCAGTTCGTTATTAAAAATTCTCGGAAGGATTGTAATTATTATAAAATACAGCTTAATATAATAAACTACTTAGCTTAAGTTTTTTAGACGAGCATTCCAGTAACTCTTAATAGCAAACTAATATCCTTACTCATATTATAAACGCGAAAGTATGGATGCCGTTATTCCATATTTTCATGCATAATCTACGGTAGTAGTTATGGTACTTTAAAAACTCATAGGCTACTTTTATCACAGGAATATGTCTGGTTCTGCCACAAGATTTTTTTCGCACATATGGTGATGGGAAACACCAAGTTTTACAACTAACGTTGGTAATTTTTTTAAAGACAGGAATATCTAGTTCTAGCATGTCATAGCAGGTACTCCGTAAAATATGTGCAGTTCAATGATTCTGCATTGTAGGTAACCCAATTTCTTACGTTGTGAGATTATTGCGTAAGATTGAAAGTAAAATTATAAAACAACTAACCTGACTTTTCACATTCATACAGATGAAAAAAAATACAAAAGGAAAGGAGTCCTTGTAGGTAAAATGCACATTTAGCATTGAAATACAATCTATTTATAAAGCGGCCGCAGGCATTTGCCTGGCGTATAAATAACGCTTCCGCCCACAATCGCTTACGTGTGGCCGAACTCGCACTTAGCAGTTAAGCGCACACGATTTATAGCGCGCAATAACAAAATGGCGCGCGATCACAAAATGGCGCGTGGTCACAAAATGGCGCACGACAGACGCGTGCGCGCGCGCTACGCTTTGTTTATATAGCGATCCGAGATCGTAAAATCTTACGAACATAAAGTTGATTGTAAAGTGACCATTCCGTGCCAGTGTTTACAATAACACTGATAACCTATTGGATACGTGGATGAATAGGGTATTGTATTTGTTAAAAGCGTTATTATAAAGTATAAAAACATGCTTTATAAGTGTTTCAACATAATTTTGTCATAATTATACTCCGCTTCGATTGACAACGAACAATTGAAATTTCACTAAATTAATGTTAAATTTAAATTTGAAGCTTAAGTGCCAATTTTACCAACACAATATTATGTTAAAAATAATCATTCATTTAATATCACGTTATCAGGGCTAGGAAATACGAGAGTTTCGATTTAACCAACGCTTGTTAGTGTTAACGGCTTGTTAAAATACATGATTCATTCTGAGTTGTTTACATTTAAATCAAATTGAATTGGAACAAAATACATACTGTTGTACCTATACAAAATACTATAATACCAACTATTGAATATTTACAGGAGCATAATACATACGCAATGTTTTTCTCTTAGAAGAGCAACATTATAAAATAATGGTCTACTTAGGTGGGGTAAAATTAAATGTTGTTTAAAGATTTCGTTCGTAGAACTGATGGCTTCAACAGCCAATAGGAACTTAAAGTTAATTTAAAACTAAGCAGCATAAAAATTACGACTTACAGAACGAAAGTATCATGAAATAACAAAAAAACTCTAATTTACGTTCGATTTGCATCACAAAGGATTCGATCCCTTAAAAACTTTACGACGCCCACTCGAGAACGAGCAGATGTCTTGAACAAATAACGCATCAAAGTGGTACAGATATAGACTAATTCAAGGTTGCTCATCTCGGATACTAAAAATCTTATGGCACTATAAAACTATCATACATTTAAGCAACAAAACTTTTATGCCGCCTAGATATAATGGGCAAGCACTAAAAGTGTACAACATATTAATTAGGGTATCGAGAACCGGTAAAGTTTTAGGAACCGGGATTTTCGGTACCGGCACTAGTCAGAACCGGGAATTCCCGGGATTTCCCGGGATTTTTGGTATTTTCGTGATTTTTTTCTTACTTGACTAAAAACAAATACAATGGCTTCGAAAACTACTTTTTATAAATAAATCACACATTTTGGCATGTCAAGTTAAAGTATGATACATTAATTTGCTATACAATGATTAAAATATCGTATATTTATATATTTTGAATTTAACGTCTCTAATATTAGGGCTTTTCCCCACGGCTTCGGGCGCGTAAAATAGTATTCGTAACAAAAAGTTCTTTATCAAATAACTCTATGGCTACAGTATGATTAAGATAATGTTATACCAATAATCATATGACTATCCACTATTCAGTTTCTGGCCAGATCATACGCACTACAATATTTTTTTCCGTGGCGTATATTATGTATAACGATTTGCCAGCCTATGAGGCACACTTAGCAGATTCCCTCCCACTTTTGCAAAGTTATTACTTTTGAATAGGTAAATAAAACATTGCATATTATATCTACGATCTATCATGAGCCAAAAAACTATTTTACCGGTGTAAATCTATTAAAACTTATAATATTGTAAAATACTGTGTAGTACAAAAAACCCAACCAAAACTGAGGAGTTTTATAAGTTTAAGTATGAGTAATTATATTTTACGTCACGTTATATACGTGACGTTGAATCCTACTTTGCTCGGTAGTTTTGCCTCGGCGTTGATAAGTCCTATTTATTATAAACTTATCGCCGTACCAAAATTAAACCAAATCGGTAAAACGGTTCATGACTCTTAAAGTGACAGACACAGTTAGTTTTACGTTTGAAATAATATTAAGTATGGATAAAACATTTTAAAATTATTTTTCTGCTTAGCCAATCGCACGAAATGCGGTATAATGTTTGGACAGAAATTAAAATTTTAAACGCAAATATTGTAAAGTAAGTTTTTACCCTTTGAATGTAATATCGATGTGAGTTTTACTGGCTAAAAAGATGGATCTTCCAAAAATGTTAACAGCTTTATCCAACAGATAAATTGATTCATCAAAAATTCATAGCTTAAAGATATCTTATAAAATTGGTTTTTTGCGATTTTTTATTTATGAGTAGTAGCAAAAAGATTTTTTATAATTATAATTATGATCCCTTGGGACCTTTTTGTTTCCCAAGAAAAAAAAATCCTGTTATTAATTTCATGGTCCAATCTACCTTTGTGCCGAGTTTCATTTAAATACGTCGAGTATTTTCACTGAAATACCATCAAATAAGTAGCTACTGTTTTTTGAAAATCCAACGGGCGCCCTTTGGGATAATAATATCCTACATTACCCTTTAGGTTCGAAGCTATCGGCCTGCTAAATTTCATTTTATTCCATTCAGTACGGACTCATACGGACCGAGACAGACAGTACTTTTTTTCATAATTATTATTTTTAGGTTCTATGGCCTTTATAGACCCCAAATCTTGATTTTGACTTAAATATATATTTAATGAGCAGACATTTCCCCTAGATTTATTTTAATATGTTGAGATAGTAAAATCAGTTAAGAATATTTTGAATAACATCGTAACTTAAGTTAAAATTTAAAAGCGTTTTTGGCCGTCGGAAAGTTACACCATCAACGGTGAACACAGGCTTTATTATATTTTCAAAAAAAAGGGATCCTTACTAAAACTCCAATAATGTAACCCAAGGTGTCAAAAGTATACAATTTATTAAGTTTTTATATGCATTGGTTAAAATATAATGATACTCATAATATGTTTATTACTATAACATTATCTAAACCACATTGCAGCTGTAGTGTTATTTGGTAAATAACTTTTTGCTACGAATGCAATAATTCCACACGCCCGAAGCCGTGGGCCAAAGCTAGTAATATAATATTACTCACGTTTATAAAAATTGTTTATATCTATGTAAAACTTTAATGGAAGTGACTATATAACGATATTTTAATCATTGTATAGCAATAAATATATTATCCTTTAACATGACATGCCACAATGTGTAATTAAAATACAAAAGAACTTTTCTAAGCCCGTTGCGTTTATTTTTTGTTAAGGTAAAAAAAATCCCGAAAATACCGAAAATCCCGGTTCTTTTGCGTTGAGAACCGGTTCTATAACAGTAGTCAAAGAACCGGGAAATCCCGGGATTTTCGGTACCGGGAAATCCCGGTTCTGAACCCTAATATTAATGGCTCTCGACAATCTTCGTTTTTCTGTAAAGACAGACAAACATAATAATATATATCTAATTTTAAGAGGAAACATTACAAGCTAGAGAAATGCAAAATAGGTTTTTTTAAAGTCTATTGCTGTCTCTCTATTTGTGTATTTGTAAAGTCTATTGCTGTCTGCAACTGCCCGATTAAACCGATAGAGACAACTGCAGATTGAAATGAAATTACATATTAAAATCATGAGAAATCGACGATTAGGAAACTCTCGTTTTCTCCTCCAAAACTTAACCGATTTAGGTACTTTTTTTATTATAATCCAAAAAAAATACTTAAACTATGTTCCTGTGTTTCGATTTTTTCATAAAATGTACTCCAATTTGTTTTCTAGATGTTTAAACGCAACCAAAATATGGCCATATTTTGAAAGTTTTTAAAAGTCCATTCATGTCTGTTTTAATAATTAATTTATGAAAAAAAGGAAAAAATAGGGGCATGCTTATACTACTAGAGTAACATTTTTTTCTGAATGTAATAGTATATATTGTATACATTCAGAAAAAATAATGTTACTATGATGGCAATGTCCAGAGAGGGTCGCGTGTCCTGTTTCTGTATGACAAAACGGTCTTTGTGTTTCCTCTTAACGTACAGATATTGGATAAATCATATTGGGTACGTTTAATTCGCTTACATGCTATATAAAATGTTTATCGTGTTCTTAGCGAAGTATTAACGAAATTTCTGACCGACTTACTCGTTTGAAAGAGCTTCTTATACTTAGATATTATATATTATAAGATAATTCACAGGATATGAACAGGCAATGGTGATAATCCTTTCGCACATCAAGCAAATGTATATTAACCGAATTCTTTTATATTGAAATATAAATAATAATATTATTATCTATGGACGCTTCACACCGCGTCAACTGGCCCCGTGCTAAGAATCCGAAGAACTTGTATTACCAGACAATATTTACCTTTACACTATACACATATTTAAGTTTTTTATTATAATATTATATATTACTAGCTGACCCGTGGCCACTTCGTTGAGCATAGCAATAGTTTGTGATGATTTAAACCTTCCCGGGACTTCCACGAATATTTTGAGACTAAAAATAGCTGAATCGGTTCATTCGTTCTCGAATTTTAGCAAACTAACGAACAGCAATTAATTTTTATATATAAGAATACATATCCATAACCCAGGACCATGGAAAAATTTTTGTTCGTTCAGCGGGATTCGAAGCCGCAACATCCAGCTTGAACTCAACCACTGCGCTACACTAGACGTCGAATATGGCCATGATAGTATGGCGATCGGCGAGATTCGAAGCTGCGACATACAGCTTGAGCACCAACTCGGTCAACCGCTGCGCTACAGAGGACGTCAAATGTGGCCATGATGTGATCATAATGATGGCCACTTAATTCACTCACTAGTGAATTCTGACCACGATTGGTTTCAGTGTTTTGAGTAACTCTACCAATGTTTTCGCAGCTAGAGTTGTAGGGAATAGATGTTTGTGCTCAGTTTGGTTTCCACGCGTTCGTTATAGTCCAGAAGTCCGTATTGGAACTTTAACCTTCATCATTGACTTAATAATACTGTACGTTTATAGAACGCAGTAACATAGTGTTGTCGTTAATATATATTTCTTTTAATATAACAATTAGTTTCACATAAATAAGATAAGAGATGTTTGCATTACTTACAGCAGTTTGTTTGCGATAACCTAATTATCCGCAGAAAGAATACATTTCGACAGGCGGAACATATTTCCGGAAATGCGCAGCTGCGTCTCGGCAGACATTGTTATCTGATAACCACGCTCACCAACGCTTGCTAAGCGAGTGTAGGCAACCCCCAAGCAATACTTTAGGGGAGGCTTATGTCAAGTAGTATAGCTGAAATGATGATGATGAATAGTAGCTTATGACAATGAGATTTTTTTTATAGAAAAACAAAAGTTTTTGATAATCTATGCCCCGATTCAACATGTCATCGCTATTATCACCAAGTTCGAAAACAAAATGTATAGGATCTGACACAATATTCGTTGTGACGTACGAATTAGCTTGTCATTCAACGAACCTTATGTCAAATCCTTCCAAGTATAAGAGCCGATACACATTACGCGCTTTTTGTCGCGCGCTTTGCTGATGCGCGTTTTTGGTTAAAGAAAAAACGCGCGCTTGAGTATGTACAGAGTACACTGTCTGTACGGAACTCCTGGTTCTCAAAACGCGCGTTGACAAATCGCGCGCTTGAGTATGTACAGAGTACACAGTCTTTACAGAACTCCTGGTTCTCAAAACGCGCGTTGACAAAGCGCGCGTTTGAGTATGTACAGAGTACACTGTCTTTTCAGAACTCCTGGTTCTCAAAACGCGCGTTGACAAAGCGCGCGCTTGATTATGTACAGAGTACACTGTCTTTACAGAACTCCTGGTTCTCAAAACGCGCGTTGACAAAGCGCGCGTTTGAGTATGTACAGACTCAACACAGTACACTCCCTGTACTCCTGGTTCTCAAAACGTGCGTTGACAAAGCGCGTGCTTGAGAATGTACAGAATACACTGTCTGTACAAAACTCGCGTTAACAAAGCGCGCGCTTGAGTATGTACAGACTCAACACAGTACACTCCCTGTACTCCTGGTTCTCAAAACGCGCGTTGTCAAAGCGTGCGCTTAAGTATGTACAGAGTACACCCCCAGTACTCCTGGTTCTCAAAACGCGCGTTGACGTACCCGCTCTAAGTGATAACAGCTATGGCATCTTGAATCAGGGCCCTGAGTGGACATGCGACATAAACGGCACGTGGCCTGGTAACCGATACGGGACAGTACGAGCGCCGTTTTTGATTGTATTACTGTCTAGATGGTAACCCGAGATGCTCCACTGTCCTCTGTCAAAATGTATATGTCCACGCCACCTTCACTGAGTGTCCAGTTCGCGGTTGTAACGTTTCGTTATGTCACTAGCGGGTTAGGGCAGGCATACACTGGAATTACACCCGACGAACGAGGATTTTGATACCTTCGTGGTCTAGTGGATCAGAGCCTAGCTGTCGTGATCGTGGGTTTCCCGCGTTGAAACAACAAAAAATGTTCATTTCAAGTTTCGTTAGGATAATGCAGGCTGATCACTTCATTGTCTACAAGAAAGATGATCCATGCGTCGGTTGGGCATATAAAAAATCGGTTCTGCGCCTGATTTCCTGCCAGTCGTGACGCTATTCCGTCCCACTGGGCCACGATAGTGAATGAAGAGAGAGTGCATCTGTGTGTTGCGCTCACACTTGGGCACTATAAAATAAATATGTTATTGAATGTACCTACTGTAGGTTCTTGGTTATATAGTACTCATGTTATATAGTAAAACACAAACTATTTGCACTATTTTCCACTTCATTAGTTATTTTACATTAATTATTATTAGTAAAAATACACGACTGGAAGATTTTGGACCTGTAGGTTCAAAATCTACCTTCACCTGATGATGACTTTGTCGAACAGGAGTTTTTTTATAGGTATCAGGTGTACCTGATGATGATACCTATAAAAAAACTCCTGCGTAGCTGGCCTAGTTTTAATGAAACCGTCAACTAAATCGGTGTGAGAGGCGAGAGAGTGTGAGAGGGGAGAGTCATAATAATAACAGCTATAATAGAATCCACGCCGATATCGGTTTCGGTAATCGGTGTCGGTGACCGATGTCGTTGAATCCAGGGCAGCTATGCTGTCATTTTGGTAGTGCCCAAGTATTTTCACAATACAAGGTCTAGATTGTTCTCACCAAGCATGACATGACGTGAGCACGAAGTAAAATACTATATTTAACCACCGACGTAAACAGAATGGGAAGAATCATAAGTTTGATGTGTTTGTCTGTTGTACTATGGTGTACCTATACCCGTAACCTATGTGTTTTCTGGTGACATCGTAACTCGTTTAGATCTTATTTGTACAGCTAACGAAATCGAAAGAGTTCTAAGCCAGTTCATCACCAGTTCGCTAACTGCTTGACAATTAATTAATAATGTCAGTCCCGATTTCACCAAGTTCGTGTTAACGGCTTGTTAAAACACCATGGCTTCTAATATTTTAATTAAGGATTAACTTTAACATATTGTGTTAGTGAAATTAGGACTAATTCTTTTATTTTTTTAGTTCATAGTATTCCTTACAAGTAAAACATACAAAGCCATGTATCTAGAAAACCAGCCCGCTTGCGCTCGTTGCATTTTTAACATGGCAACACTTACGTAATCCAAACCAAAATGGCCGATCAAACAGAAGTATTCCATTTCCCAAACCGCGGGGAATGCAATAAAGCGTATTAGTTAATGTCTAACCCCATTTCCAGAAGTATTTCCCCATTTAATTAATATAAATGAATCTAACACTCATATCCGACAGGCTAATTTATTTAAACGATGTGACATCAAATGCATGGGGATATTTTTGGACGGAACTGGGTTAGAGATGCTTTTAGATGCCAACATTGGATCCATTTTAGATGGCGCGCTTCTTTTCTGTGGTAAAAATGTTCTTCTCTAAATAACAAATACTACAATAAGACAGTTGCAAAATCTGCACCAATAATTGTTGATTCGCTACAGGCGTTGATGCTCGAGAGTTCGCGGGTTCGAATCCCGCCGAGGCAACAAAAAGTTTTCAATGTTCTTGGGTCATGGATGTGTGTTTTGTGTATAATAAAATAAAATCTTAAATATGTGTATATTATAAAAGTATTAAATATATTTCCGTTGTCATCCGCAACACAAGTTCTTCGGATACTTAGCACGGGGCCAGATTGACGTGGTATGTCCATAGATATTATTATTATATTAAATCAGATCGTTTAGTTAGATTGCCAGATATCACTAGAATCCTCTAGTCTCTCGTCTAGAACTCAATGCAGTAACCCTCTTTTATGGCAACATTGATCGCTAATTCTGACGAGTGGCTGGATATCAAACTTTTATTTACTTCGCCGCCCGCGGTTTTAGTGGCTTGTAAAATTATATTTTATAGATTCTCACTTCTCAGACGTTTTATATTGATTTCATACTTCGTTTTTGTCTTAAAGGGATTAGACGCAATGCGGTTGCGATTGCTGCATGGATTGGTAGTATACAAGGTGTAAAATAAATAAGAGCTACTACTTTGGGGTGTGTATTGCCTATTATATAGTTTGCTGTAAAAGTACCAGCGCTGAAAGACTTACTTTAGACTTTCATATTTTTATAAGAAATGCCCCACGTCATTGTTGTCATTACAGTCGAATTCTAAAAAGGTAACTGTTTCAGCGCTGGTACTTTCACAGTAAACTCTTTAAACGGGACCCATACACACCTAAAGTAAGTTAGAAAAAAAAAACATTTCCAGTTATTATAAGATATCTTTTTACTTCCCATGTATTTTTAGTCTATTGTAATAGTTATCCCACCAAAAACATTTTCATGTAAAAATGTTGCCAAGACGAGTCCACATAGCTTATAATGTAAAAAAGTTATTAGATCCCATGTAGATCCAATATTCTTGATCTATGTGTCCTTACTTTACCAGACCTAACTTCACATACTCTACATTTCAGTCAAAACGTGTTACTAGGCCGTTAAAACTTTGTAGGTTTTATGTTTTTACTGGTGTCATTATATCTTGAAATTTTTAACTATTTAGCATTATCCAAATCAAACTTACGATAGTTCAAAAAAACGACCAAACGTTTCGAGAAAAGGTAGGTAGTGCCCTTGCGCTGCGCTTGGCTCGTCTTGGCGGGGCACGACCGTGTCCCCAGATAACTCAACGGTAATAGTGCACGTTCTATCTGCTGTTTTTCATCCCATTTCTCTCTGTAGGGATGTATTTTTTAGAAATAAGCAGTACATTTGTGTCGTATTTCTAAGTAAATTATTATCGTATAAAATATATTTACGTGTACAATGAATTGGTAAAATAATTAAAAGTACAATAAATAAAGCTAAAATAACCCACCACAGACCTACAGAGGTCTTCTAATATTGTACAGCTCTACTAGCATTACGTCAACAAACTATTGCTAACTATTGCTAACTATTGCTAGTCAGATCAATTAGCATCCTGCCACTTTGACGCTCCTGTCCGGCCAATTTGATCAAGTCATGTCTGACCTGGCTGTTATTTCGGGCCAATCCATAGAGTTGACATAGAGGTTACTTGACAAGATAATAATCACGTTATGTGAGAAAGCATTATATTATACTATCTTCGTACTATCTACGTATTTAAGCAAAAAAAAAAAACAATAAAGATCATTGATCGCACACAGGTGATTTCTATTTATAATATACCAGCTAACCCGTGCCCACTTCGTTGAGCATAGAAACCGTTGAAACCTTCCATGGACTTTCACGAATATTTCAGGACCAAAAATAGCCGAATCGGTTTAGCTGTTCTCGAGTTTTAGCGAGACTAACGAACTGCATTTTATTTTTATATATAAGAAAGATGTAGTTCTGTGCATTTCCCAATTCTAAATAATTTCAACCCAGCCCAAAGTCCAGCAGGCTCACTCCTGACACAATCGAGAATCGAATTAGGTCGATCGGAACGACTTTTGGTGTTTTATTTGGATTACTTTGAAACTAACCAGGATATAGAAAATTTTTTTTTTTTATAAGTACATCGCCCCTAACATGGTCAGGGCTCGTTAATTTGCTTTTATCTTTATTTGCATTCTTATTTATTTATTTTACTTATTTACAAAATATAGAAAATCGTTAGATCGTAACTTACCACTCCCGACCATACCAATCGACTGAGAATTAAAATAAACTAACGTCAATTTATTCGGAAGGACGCGGCACGATCGAACCTGAATCAGTTTGGAGAGTAAGGACTGAGGTCAGGCCTAACTTTGTTATTGTTCATCGTCTTTAACCGTGTAATCTGGTAGCGCAGTGGTTGAACGCCTTGGTGCTCGAGAAGGAGGTCGCGGGTTCGAATCCCGTCCAATGAACAAAAAGTTTTCTGTGTTCCTGGGTCTTGGATGTGTGTTAAATTTGTATATAATTTAATAAAAATCTTAACTATATTTCCGTTATCCAGTACATGTAATACATGTTATTCGGATACTTAGCACAGGGCTAGATTAACGTGATGTAAAACGTATTATCGAATAATATTTTACGTAAAGTTTTGTACGGGACTCTTTCTGCGCGAGCCCGACGACACTTGGCCGGTTTAACTGTTATGTATATAGACAATAGTACAAGAAGTAAAACTCAGTAAATACCTGAAGTTCAGTACATCTCGACTGAAGCAAAGTATTTTGGCTCCCGACATTGTTAGTTCCGAACGGAATTGAACTTTAAGACATTGAACTTTTTACGGAAAATTTGAAGTATTTCCAAGTTGAAAGGTATAGGGTATTTAGTTTTAATGGTATTGAAGAGTTCGGGATTTAAACATAGGCTACGTTTTATCCCGAAAAAATCGGTGTTACCGTGGGTTAGCTTGATCTTTTATTTGATCATTGATAGGCTTGATCAAGATGCTATCGCTAATTATCGCTTACAAAGTTCGATAACAAAAGGTGTGGGATTTGACATAAGGTACGCTAAATGACATACCAAATCGCGATCATTTAGCGTACCTTATGTCAAATCCCATACATTTTGTTATCGAACTTTGTAAGCGATAATTAACGATGGCATCTTGAGTAGGCCCCCCGATATGTTTCAATTCTTTTTTTAGGTTAACGATAGCGTTCGTGTGTATAGACTAGGAGACCCAGCATAAGATTCACTCCTTGTGGTCATTTTAGACATTTGAATTTTTCTTTTTTTGTGTGAATAAAATCGAACGAAAGATATATATATATATATATAGACTTATATATATACCTATATAATATATTAAGTATATAAGTGTATTATGCTCTACGCGTCATTCTCTTCACACTATATTCGGCTTGCTATATGACCTATGAATAACCCTGTATTATATTTTAAAATATTATGAATTATGATCATCATCAGCGATCTATCCACACGCTACCATCACTAACTGCGTGTTTTCACACGATTTAAAACTGAACGCGAGGTTAAATACCAGACGATACAGAAAAGGATGCAATTTATTAAGGATGCGTGTTCTCTTTCCTTTTGTTTGCGGGAGATAAGGACGGGAGATAGCTGAGTAATGCGCACGTCATACTTAATTAACGTCAGCTGTGTTAAGGCGAAGCACGTGCTTCGATTTTATTGAAATCCGAATTGATTTTTATGTAGTTTATTCATGCTTGAAGGATTATGCTTCTCTATTTATATTTTATATATAGGTATTTATAGGTAGCAACGTCTAAAAATTTTTAATTTAATTTTTATTTTGTAAATCAAAAGTAAATGGTCTAGCATATAATTGATGCTATTGCGTTATCACATTATTTATTGTACACCATTGCATAATTCTCTCTATGCTCATAAAATAATTTGTGATTTTTTTACATCAAAAGATAAAGTATGAAAAATTTGTTAAAATTAGACGATTCTTAGTATAATATTATTAAATATCCAATCATTAGTCTTTATCAAATAATAAATGTCATGAAATATAATTTATTAATAATGTTCCACGACTAAATATATATCTACCCCCAGACCAATAAAAATACAAATTAGAAACTGTATAATGTTCATAATGTTTTTTCCTTGTCTGATACGCTATAAAAGTCACTTGATAGACAAGGACAAAAATTGTTTAGCTGATTGTGTAAATATTTTTATACCCGGCTTGACCTTAACACCAAGCTTGCAGTATAACTAAAGTGTGTTTTGGTAGCTTTTTTCCTTTAATAATTATTGCCACATGCTATTGAATACTATTGATGGTAGCATTATAGCATCTGTGATGGTATTTTATTGACCGTAACTATTATGCAACATGCAATGGTAAAGTTTTTTTTCATTTAATATCCACAAAATTTTAATGCAGATAGTACGTCCTTTTTTAATTTATCCTAAACGTAAACAAACCGAAATCACCGTAATTTTTACAAATTCACTTATTGTGCACATTTATCAACACTTACTGGGATATTGAAGAATCATACTTCATTATCCAATACATTTTAAAACAATTTAACAATGATTTATTTATTTAAACATCAAATGAAACACTTTCACAGTAAAATACGCCATTTTGAAACTTTTGACACTCTATAGTCTATGGATTCATAGTAGCAAACAGTAATCATTGTATTGTATTCGCATAAAGTCTAAGGTTGTGTCATAGCGAGTTAGGGTTAAAATTAAACGGGACAGAAATACATTAACCATATCGGGTGTAAAAAGAACAGTCACCTTAACTTTTTAATTAAATTAATTCTCATTCTAGAAATACATTTACAGATATTTTTTAAATAAAAATGAATTTTTTTTTGCTTTTTCGATATTCTTGCGACAATAAAATACGAAATGGTAAAAAGTAAAAAAAAAAAATTAAACAATTAAAAAATTAAAAATACATTTCCAAAATGAGTACCTATAATCGTTGTTCAAAGTTATAGTGACTGTTTTTTTTCAAATTTTTACACACTGTACCTATAGCCTTTAATACTTTTGACACCTCTTTTATTATAATCGGATCAGTAGATAGGCATTTCAGTGGTACAAATGTACATCAAAATCATTACCCTCTTAGCTTCGCCGTAATCGGTTAAAAAAAAAGTGAAACCACCTGTTAAATACCCGGTCTGGTAGCGCCGAACACCCCAATTAAGAACAATTTTGAAACGGTGTAAAGATATTATCTTGATAATCGATGAGGTGCGCCGGACACCTGATAGGAAGTGTCACTGATCAGGATATCTTAATGAGGTATCCTCCGATACCTCGCAGTACCGATACCTGAGATCATATTTACTGATTAGGGATGTACGCGCGATGAGTAAAATTGGAGTACCTTGAAACCTTGCTCAGTACTGAGTGGGGACCACGGTCCACGAGGTCAGTATTACTCTAACATTGCTTTTGGATTTCGATATTCGAATATATATTATATTTGACGACCTGCGTAGTGGAGTGGTTCAGCGTGTTAGTGCTCGAGCGAGAGGGCGCGGGTTCGAATCTCGCTGAGGGAACAAATTAATGTTCCTAGGTCATGTATGTGTATTAAATTTGCGTACAATACAAAAAAATCTTAAATATGTGTATAGTATAAAATTATTTAATATACTTCCGTTGTCTGGTACTTGTAACACAAGTTCTTCGGATACTTAGCACGGGGCCAGATTGACGTGGTGTGAAGCGTCCATAGATATCATTATTATTACTTTCTAGCACCGACAATCAGGAAGATTTTTCCTCCATATTTCTGACCAAATTTTTGTGTGACGTCCGAGTTGCACTATAAAAAATCGGTCACATACCAAAAATCGGTCACCGATCAATATCTAATTAGGCTTTCAATTTTCTTATGGCCTCACTGATAAAATTATAATATTTAATATCGTGTGATTATGATTAATTCGGAGCAACGCTCAAGCAAGACTTATTAATTAAGGACTAATGGGAAAAAAGTGAAAAAGGCAACATGGTAGCGTCAGCATCGAATTTTAAAATGAATTTATAATTTGATTATTTTAACGTGCGTTTTAAATTTTAAGTCTATACAGACTAGGAGACGGAGAGCTCCAGCATAGTAAAATCCACTCCTTGTAGTCATTTTAGACCTTTGATATTTTTTTGAGTTATAATATATTAAGTACCTAATTTATATGAGGTGACAAAACAAAAATGCTCTATGCTTCATTCTCTTCACGCTATATTCAGTTATTTACCCAAATAAGCTAATTTTATCGTTTTTCGCATAAATAATCTTTTTGTATTATTAAAGCTACATGTCGATGTTAATTATAAAATTATTTTAAATTATGTTATAAATGCTATAATAATAATCCATTGCAAAAATATTAAAACACTATTTAAAAAACAGACAGTGTACCTAAGTTGCTGACTGTACATTTTATTTAAAGTAGAATAAATGTATTACGACGTAACGGTTATCTCATTTAATAATCTGTGTACAAGCAACAGCAAGTACTGTCAGCACCAACATAATGTACAGTCTGCAGAAGAAGGTACAGTCAGCTACAGATAATACCTACACTCAGCAATAATCGTACCTGCAAACATACTTAATACTTTTTTAGGCGCCTCCGTGGTCTAGTGGTTCAGTATCAGTCATGTACTTTTCGAATTAATCATAGAGTAGACAAGTTTTAATATATTATCTAAATGTATTAATTATTATTATTACCTGCAAAAGAAACCTGAAAATTCTGCATCAGAATGTAGTCGACAAGCTTTAGTTAGCAATCTTTATAGTCAAAGTCAAAAATATATAGTCAAAAAGTACCAACAGCATAATAGTCAACAACAAGTCACCAATACAAAGTAGAGTCAGCAACGGAAGCGGGGCCGAGTGCGGCACAATGGCTGTCAAAACTCAATCAAGTAATTAAAGGAACGAATGCACGTTTAAAATTTTAACTCACCAATTTGTCTACTCATTGAAATAAAAATATAACAGGGCTTTACTGGAGACCCATCAGATCCTGGGCGGCGATTCTCGGGCAGTGGAAAAACGTTCATACTCGAATAAAACAACGACATTCGGAAATTTTAAGAACGATGTACACTTGGTGTATTCTCAGAACACACTGAAAAAATCCGTTTATTACTTATTTAATCATAAGTGTGGAATGAGCAAAGAATAATCGTTCTTAGGCTGCCGGCATAAGTGTGAAAATTCTTTGTACATTTTTAAGTGATAAGAGTTCATTTTGTACAATATGCTTACGCTTATTTCGCTGCTAAGAAAAATCGTTCTTGTTAGAGGGTAATAAGAGCAAAAATTCTTTACTATTGCATATTACTTTTATAAGTAGTTATATTTTAAACGGCTTATTTTGTACTTGTTAGAACTTGTTAGTTGCGTTTTGCAGGTCGATGAAGTAACGTGTTTTCATTATTTTACTCGACGAAATGTTTCGTATTGTTTGTTTGTTTTGGTGGTGCGTTTAGGTTATACAATATCGTTGACTTTTAAAGAGTCAATAATACTCGTAATTAATCATTTTTGTTGTAGATGTAAATATATTAACTATGTTTGTTTAATTTTTTAGTTCACATTAATAAATTATATAAATACTAGCTGACCCGTGCCCACTTCGTTGAGCATACAAACCGTTTCGCCGAATCGATTCTGTCGTTCTTGGGTTATGCTGACCAACATTGATGATTGATCGCATGATTTTGCGATCCATTTTTATATTATAGAAGATGTAAGGTTTACTTCGACAGTTCGATTGGTAATTGTTCTATTGGTACCCCAGAATACGTGTTTCATGAATCGTTCGAACTTTTCGGTAGTAGAACGGACAACTTCATACATACGGTGGCGGCTGGTAGGTTATCAAATTGGTGGTGCACTTTTCTTACTTAGCTTTAAAAAAACTTAGCGTTAAAAAAACGCTATGGGAAACTTCAAAGACATAAAGTGATTTTCTTGTAAATATTGTTGTTGTTTATTGAAATATTAATATTTTAATTACCTAAGTATAATATTATGTATTATAAACGTATCAATTACGTATTTCGTCAATCATAGATAGTTAAAATAATTTTTACCCGACTTCGGCGAAGTCAAAAGGAAGGGTACATGATTTTGGCAGTTTATGTATGTATGTAGCTCGCAGCAGCTAAACTACTGGTCAAAATCCAAAAAATTCTAAATTCAAAACTTTTTATTTCCATAAAGGTTATTAAATAACACGTCTTATAGAATTATCCTACAATATGATGCCTACCACCGGTTCGGAAACTAGTCCGGCGAGAAGAACCGGCGTAAGAAACTCGCGCGGGGCCATCTTTTAGCAAGGTCCGATTTTAATGAATGAGGTGTCAATCAATTCGTATTGTTGCCGCGAGTAACATAGACTATATAAATTTCATTATCTTAATTGATTTTTTTAGAATATAGTTTTTTAAGTTTAATTTTGAAAATCTAAAATCGTTTTTTAAACATTACACGCACTCTCAATAACGACAACAATTTAGTAATAAAAACTACTTTTTAAGTTGCTAAAATAAGTAAAAACTGCACAGCTGTGTATGGTCTTTTGTCGCTTTATGATATTAGCCCGCAATAAACTTGACTGTCGGCATCATGCATAGTGAACTTTCTAAGAAATTCGTTCTTTTGTTTACAAATTGGGATTGCTTGCACGTGTTGACTGTTTTTGACCATTACTAATAAGTAGGAGTCATGGATTATCTATACGTTAACATATTCTTAGTTGCTCACAAACTTTCAAACTGTAAGCATATAGGAACCCGCAACGCGGAACCCGGAACATGGAACCCGGAACGCGCAACACGGGAACTCGGAACCCGCAACGCGGAACCAGCAGCATGGGAACCCGAAACCTGCAACGCGGAACCCGGAACATGGAACCCGGAACGCGCAACACGGGAACCCGGAACCCGCAACGCGGAACCAGCAGCATGGGAACCCGAACCCGGGTTCACGGAAACGCTGTCAAATGGAATAAATAGTATCCTATGTCCGTCTACTTGCTCTAAGCTACTTCCTCACCAATTTTCCAGCCATATCGATAAAGCCGTTCTTGAGTTATCAATAATTTAACTAACACGACTTACTTTTATACATATAGGTGTATAGATTACTCCTACTAACATAAGCTAACGCCCGGTGAATGCTCCCGTCACAGTCGGTCCAGCCGATTCGGTGATCATTAGTTAGATGACGATGATGATGATGAAAAGTAGCCTAAATTAATCCTTGTAACTTTAGCTATCTACCAGTGAAAGTCTCGTTAAAATCGGTCCAGCCGTTCCAGAGATTAGCCGGAGCAAAGAGACACGCTGACAGACAGACATTTTTTAAAATTGCATTTTCGTTTTCAGTACCTAGATATCGTTGCCAATGCCAAAAAAAAGAAGAAAATATCGTTTAAAATGTCATATGCATTTAGAAAAACGTTGCTAATTGAAAGTCACAAACTGACACTTCAATACGCATACATTAATAGATTTCTGAACGCATAGTTGTTACATCATTTGACAACAAATGTTTGACATTTGATGAACAAAATATGAGCATTTATTTACATGATTAATTATTCATTAAACATCAAGTTTTCACTATTTTTAATATGTATTCTGCTATTCGGGGAGGAGACAAATCCAACGAATCAAAAACCATGAAAATTGGTTCAGCCGTTCTCGAGTTATAAGTGTTGTAACAAACACGACTTTCTTTTATATATATAGATGTGATAATATTATTATGATGCGTGATGTGATTAGTCTCAATTGACATATCTATACTAATATTATAAAGCGGAAGAGTTTGTTTGTTTGTTTGTTTGTTTGTTTAAACGCGCTAATCTCAGGAACCACTGGTCCGATTTGTAAAATTCTTTTTTTGTTGGATAGTCCATTTATAGAGGAAGGCTTTAGACTATATAACATTACGCTGCGACCAATAGGAGCAAAGCGTCAGTGAGAAATGTTGCAAAAACGGGGAGACTTTCGTTGCGTGCGCTGCATAAATGATTTGAGTCGCAGAGTGGTTCTTGCCACGCGAACGAAGTCGCGGGAAGAGCTAGTTTAATATAATCATATATATGTAGTTAGATTACTACTAAAAGTTAAATCCTAAGTGTATATAAAAAAATACTTTAAAAAACCCGACGTCAAGAACGAAAAGCATAAAATAATACTTTTATAATGTACGAGTAGTTAAAGTTTTAATGTTCTTTTTGAAGTCGGTGACAGCTATTCTGCGTTGAATAAAAAAATAATCACGAAACCCTCAAGTAACCTAGTAATCGGTGTACATACATTAAAAAGGCCGAATTCAGAACCTCCTTTTTTGTAAGCCGGTTAAAAATATAATTGTATAATTAAATCCCCTAATAATTGAGCTATTACTTAAACCGATTGTTGCGTGAAATGTAAAGAGCGCGGGGACTTTTTTGAGAGATCATCCTTTCATCCCAAAATAGACGAATTGAAGTGTAGTACAGGGCTGGTAAAAATATATCATAATAATAGCCTCGCCGATTTAGGTATCGGTGGCCGATTTCATTGAAACCAGGCCAGCTACGCAGAAGTCATTTTATAGTGCCTTAGTGTGTGCTGTTATGCGGGACCCCAAAAATCCCGTTTTAAAAAAAGGTTTTTTAATTAAGACACTTTAATTCACAAATTAAATACACTTTTAGAAATAGGAACGGATTTAGAAATATTACAGGATATAGAAGTGTTCCTTCAGAATATTGGAGAGAGACTGGCAAGTCCAGCCGATGGGCGACTTATATTCTTAATACTATTGCTGACTTGACTAATGTCTAGTCAGCCTAACAGCTTACATTGTAAGGGGTATAACAACCCCCCGGTTGAGTGTAAAGTTCGGGGTTACAAATCGAACTTTACTTAATTTACTTAATTAATTCTTATCCTAGGCGGAGTAGTAATTATACCTACATCCGCTTCCATTTCAACAGGAACATCACCTTCTGTCCTTTTGCAAAGTTTAAAGGACTTACAATAAGGGATGTGATAAAATATTTTATAAAACAAAAAGCTACAAATTACAATACATAAAAATAAAGTTACACTAGAATAGTGCGTCCCGTATTTTATAATATGTGGTTGCTCTGTTATTTCAGTGACTTGGTTAAGTAATGAATTTGAAATTTGGTAGTTTAAATTAAGATTATCTAAATCGGTATTAATCAAAGATATAGGGGATACATTATTCGAAGATAACAACTGTGTAACTTTGTTTAGGTTACAACATGAGTCGTTGATTAAATTATAATCAAACGACATAGAATGAACAGTAAAATTTATAAAACTATTTATAGTAGGTATTAGTCTAGTACTAGAGGTAAAAGCGACACAATTGCCGGGGAGAGAAACAAGTCCAGTTCCCAGCAGGGTTACAACTTTTTCAGATTGGTTTTTGCAATCTATAGATAATTGTGTCGGGGTAGAGTGAACAAAAATCCATTGATTATTAGCTAATGCTTTCCAAAGTTTTAAATGTCCGTATATAAATTTAGTTGTGCACTGAATAGGAGGCCTTTTCACAACCTTTAATAATAGTTCGCTCTCACATGTTGGGAATTCATTTATCGAGTATATATTCATCACGTCACAAATATAGTTTTTGGAGTCGACGGTGATACACTGATCCAAGTCACTTAAATTACAAAAATGTTGTTTGTCTTTAGTCACTGCTGTGTACTTAAAGCTAGGAATAATAGTAGTATACGTGTCCGGGTTTCCCGGGTTATACGGAATCGGAAAAGCTATACTATGATATAGATTATAAATGTTTGATGTAACTAAAGGAATCTTTAGAACAAATATAATTTTCTTATTTATATAATAACAAAATACTTTTGACATCTTAATTAATGTATACATAGAGTCTAGATCTAAGTTTACAGGGAATTCAAGACCGTTATTCAGATGAATGTGACTCTCGGCAAGCTCTCGGTAAAGTTGACTCGGTGTTATGACTGACGAATGCAGGATGTTTTGACTACTGAACGCAATAGCGTTTGATAAATCTTCCAGACGAAACGACAAAGTTAAGAGTGTTGATTCTAAGCTACTAAGGATTGAATTTATGTTGGTTAAAAATACTAAATTATTAGAAATTTTAGTTAAATTGCGTATATTTTCCGAGAGATTGTCGATTGCGTCATTTAAACGAGCTTCATTAATTTTAATTTCGTGAAAAGTTTTATTATAAGAGTTTAAAGAAGATTTTATAACAAGAATATTTTGTTTAATTAAAGAAGCCAGTTTTCCTTGATTAATTTTAACAGTTTCAATTGCCTGATCATATTTAATTCCATCATCCTCGTCTAAAGTTCCAAAAATATGTTTAAAAGCTATTCCAATGCCACCAAACCAAGCCGATCGTTTGTTACTTTGAGACATAAGATGAGATATCGATTCGTATTCTTTAATAATATCGTGATATCGTGCACTTATAGGTTCTAACATGCTATGGCATTCTAAGTTGTTTAACGCTTCGGATTGTTTACATAAGTATCTGGCTGTTCCTAGAATGGCATTGATGTTCTCAATGTGTGGAGCGATATAAGATGTGTCTACGGGTATCATGGTATTCAAATAGGATCTCCTTATTTTGAGTTGTCCTAGATAGTCGAAATATATTCCAGGACTCGAAGTAATTTCTTGGACATAGTCTTGGTGCGATAGCCCGATAACGCTGAAAGACAAACCTATATTTAATCGATTAATATATTATGTACGTCAGTACATATATATCTTACTTAATATATAAAATTTTGTAAAGTTAAAAGTTTAAAGAAAGTTATAAAATAATTTGTATAAAGTTGTATAATCTTATTTATTTGTATATAAAAATTATTGTAGAATTTGTATAATATAATATATAAGTTTTTATGTATATGTTTATGTGTCAGTAATTGGAACTGTTGCAGGTTTCACTTCGTCAAAGTGATGTTTCACATGCCTGCGATTTATTAACAAGGATAACGTATTGTAGCCATGTATTTTGACAACTTTGTATGGACCTTTCCACTGAGGGGACAAGGCCTTTCTGAGTCTAAGATGATTTTTTAAATAAACAAGGTCACCGACTTTATATGTAATTGGGCGAGTGCGGTTATCATAATAAGTTTTAGATGTTTGTTTAGATTGAGTTATGTTTTGAATTGCTTTATCGCGGGAGAGTTTTAATCTATGTTGGAGCATTTTAAGATATTCAGGGTAAGTGACGTCTGGTGGGGAATTATAGATAGAATCTGGAAGGAAGGGTTTGTGACCAAATAGAAGTTCATATGGTGAGAATTTGGTAGTACAATGTATGTTAGTGTTATAGGTAAGCATTGCTGTATATACATAACGAGGCCAATTATCTTGGTTCTCGTTAGTAAAAGATTTAAGGTATTCCTTAAGGGTTGAATGGCTGCGTTCAAGCGCACCTTGAGTTTGGGGATGATAAGGAGTTGACCAAATCTGTTTAATTTTCAAAAAGCTACATGTTCTCTTAAATAAGTCTGCTGTGAAATTAGTACCTTGATCTGATAGAATAGTTTTAGGAATGCCAAATAAGGAAATAAAATGAACCAAACAATCACTCGTTTCTTCCGCTGTTATTGAACGAATAGGATAGGCTGTCGAAAACTTTGTGAGGTCATCTTGGAAAGTCATTATGTATTTAAGTTTGGCGGTACCTGCTTCTGGTAAAGGACCTACTATATCAATAGCGAGGCGTTGGAAGGGAGCTGTTGACGTAGTACTTATCTGCATAGGAGCTCGATTAATTTGCCTAAATGCTTTATTTTCTTGGCACTGTATGCAGTTTTTTACATATGTTTCTATATCTGAACGCATGCCTTTCCAGTAATATTTTTCTTTAATTCTATTTAACATTCGAACAGAACCCAGGTGTCCGGCAACAGGTAAGTCATGATTTTCGCGTAATATAGTTTTAATTTCAGCGAGCGACGGATACATTATATTATTATGATAAATATGAACAGCTATGCTAGAGTCGTGGAATAGGTAAGTAATTATATTATAGATTTTACTAAACGCATGCTTGTCAAAAGGATTTTTAAAATCAGATATAGCAATTTCTGAAATAGTAGATAAATCTATTAAAGCATTTTTTGTTTTTTCTAGTGATATAAAGATATCGCGATACGAACTCTCCTCAAAATGGTGCACCTTAGTAAAAAGTAAGTAGTAGTTCTTATTATTAATTTCTAATTTTTTATAAGATTGTAATTCCTTTTCAGATTGTAATATTTCATCCTTATTTGGAAAATATGACAAGATATCCTGTACATAAGGATTAGCTTCGTCGAGGTCGATAGAGGATGGTACAAGGACATGTGAACAGGTAGTTTTAAGTAATGTCTCGTTGTGTTCAATAATATTAGTATTAAAAGTTGTATTTTTGTCTGCAATGCATTTTAGGAATTGGGAGTATTTTTCATTATTATTTACAGGTGAGGATCGCATTTCTTTCGAGGTTACAGGTTTAGGAACACTCATGGGTGAAGGTAAGGAAATATTATCAAAATTTATATCTATATCAGAACTTCGTGGATTAAGATCTAGGGAATCAGCATCTGGGAGACTATCGGTAGGTAGTATATTTTGATTTTCAGTTTCAGCGACGCAAGGATTCGGAGACATAAAATCTTCAAAGGACAAATTAGGTATTGGTGAGTTGATAATTTGAGGTAATGTATTGGGGTTTTCAGAGATAGCGTTATAAGGACTATTATTATTTTGATTAGGATTGTCATTAGGATTTAGATCGTTGGTAGGAGCTATGCCTATTTCTTCTAATATGTTATTTGGAGATGGGATAGAGTCCAGAGGACCTTCGACAGGATTCAGAGGATTTAATTCAGGGAAAAGCTGTGCGTCATCATCATCAGGAAAAATAGGATTGACAGGATAGCGCGAGAGGGCATCTGCTGCCGAATTGAGTCTGCCTTTACGGTATACAATTTCATACTCGTATTCTTCAAGTTGTAGGCGCCACCTTTGTAATTTACTATTGTGATTAGAATGATTAAATAGCCATTTCAGAGGTTGATGGTCGGTGACTATAGTAAACTTCCGACCATATATGTAAGGGCGAAACGTTTTGCAACCAAATATAATTGCTAGTAACTCTTTTTCAGTGACGGTGTAATGGTTTTCACTTTTATTGAGTGTGCGTGATGCATATGCAATTGGCTGATCTTTTCCTACTTGTCCCTGTGATAATACCGCACCAATAGCATGAATAGAGGCGTCGCAGGTAAGAATAAAAGGAAGACTAAAATCAGGATAACATAGGACAGGAGCAGTGGTAAGTTTATTTTTTAATGTATCAAAAGCTACTTGTTGTTGATTTTCCCATTTAAATATAACATCCTTTTTCAACAGAGACGTCAGAGGCTTTGCTGTCATTGAAAAATCAGGTATAAACCTGCGATAATAGGAAACAAGACCTAGAAAAGATTTAATATCTTTTGGTGATTTTGGTGTAGGAAATTGAGTTACGGATTCAATTTTATCTGGGTTTGGTTTAACACCATTTTCAGTTATAATGTGGCCGAGATAAGCAACTTCTCTGCGCAGAAATTCACACTTATCCGGCTGTAGCTTAAGATTATACCGTCTAAATCTATCAAATATAGCAGTTAAATTTTCAATTTGAGAAATAAGATCAGGGGAATAAATAACAACGTCATCTAAATATACAAAACATCGCATACCTTGAAGACCAGTAAGAGCAGTGTTCATAAGACGTTGAAATGTAGAGGGTGCGTTTTTTAACCCAAATGGCATACGTGTGAATTGGTAATGTCCTTGAGGGACTGAGAACGCGGTTTTTGCTGAATCTTCAGGAGAAACCATAATTTGATGGAAACCTGACGCAAGGTCGAGTGTGCTGAAATATCTACTTTTACCTAATTGATCAAGAATCTCAGTAATGTTAGGAATGGGATAGGAATCGCCAATTGTGACGTCGTTAAGCTTGCGATAATCGATAACGACTCGCCACTTCCGATTACCAGATGCATCTAATTTTTTTGGGACAACCCATATGGGCGCCGACCAGGGTGACGATGAAGGTTCTATAATACCTTGTTGGAGCATTTGATTAATTTGATTATTTACTTCTTGTTTATGAATTTCAGGGAATCGATAGGTTTTAGTGTGGATGGGAACGTCAGAAACAGTTTTTATATTGTGTTGAATGGCATCTGTAAAGGTAAGTTGCTCTCCGGGCAGATGAAAAATGTCAGAGTAATCGGAACAAAGTTTATAAAGAATTTTAATTTCTTCTTTATTGAGATGAGATACTCTTAATTGATTTAAAACCTCTTGGGTACGTTGAAAACTATCTTTATAAGGTAAAGTATGAATTGCATTTATGATTGCGGGATAATTGTTGTTATCAATTACAGTAGATTTGTAAGGTAAGAGCGTTAAATTTAAATTTGATTTAATGTTTATTGGTGATTCAGATATATTTACGACAGACAAATTAATTCTTTTATTAGGTTTTACTTTTACAAGACAATTGGCTATTAATAAGTCCTTAGATATTTTTTGATCTATTATTAAGCCTTCTTTTAGCTCAGGGTTAAGGACAGAACATTCGATAATAGTCTCTGTACGAGCTGGGATAAGGTAAGTTGGTTCGTAAAAGTTTAATTTAATTTCATAGTCTTTAATTTTTAAGACATCACGATTATAGTCAATATTACAACGAAATATGTTTAAGAGATCGCTTCCAATGATACCGTCATAAGGTAGATCTAAGTGTTCTACTACGTGAAATTTAGAAGATATAAATTTATTAGAATAGTTATTACTAAAATATAATTTCAAATTAAAATGACCAAGAGTTTGTGTTACTTCTTTCCCAGGATCTATACCTTTAATTTTCACTGGTTCAGGTATGAGATTTAGTGGGTTTGCAATAGATTTTTGTTTTAGTAAACAAATAGTAGAGCCAGAATCTACTAAAAGAGTTAAGGGAATATCAGATACTTGAGTATAAAGCAAAACGTGCGGCAATGTTTTATTCGTAAAGTTAGTATTAATTTCATATATTTCTAAGGGAGCTATTTTGACTTTTGTAGTTTTTATGAGGTTATGATTGTTACTTTTTTCATTAGATTTAGTAGTAGTACATTTATAGTTGTCTAAAGACTGCGTGGATTTAGTATTATTAGATTCAGTGGATTTAGTATTATTAGATTCAGTGGATTTAGTATTATTAGATTCAGTGGATTTAGTATTATTAGATTCAGTGGATTTAGTATTATTAGATTCAGTGGATTTAGTATTATTAGATTCAGTGGATTTAGTATTATTAGATTCAGTGGATTTAGTACTATAAGATTCAGTGGATTTAGTATTATTAGATTCAGTGGATTTAGTATTATTTTTATTAGTGTCGATTTTAGTATTTTTGTGTCTCACACGACACCTAAATGAGACCTGCCTTAGTTTTTTACTTCATCAATTTCATCGTGGGAATTATCTTGATAATTATTACAATCCATTCTCTGGGAGTTGGAATAATCTTGAGTGAAGTGAATAGGGTTTGGCCTTGATGGGCCTGGATTATTATAATTATTATTATCATTCCTTAATTGGTTATTCCTATACTGGCGTTTACGACAATTTTCAATAGTATGCCCCGGATTCTTACAGTATCGGCATACTGGAGTAGTAAAATTATTTGAGTCTTGACGCGGAGGATATCGTTCTCTTTTAAAATTGTTATTTGTCGCATTTCGGGATTGAAAGTTATTATTGGGAACATAATTATTTCTGTAGCCATTTGTATGTGACATCGATTTTTTAGATGCATGGTATATTTTTTCTTCGGATATGGCTACATTGATTGCTTCATTTAAGTTATCGGGTTCGCGACATCTAACTACCGTTGAAATATTGGGGTTTAAACCGGTGATAAACGTGTGGAGAGCCAAATCCTCCATTGCAGCGACTCGGCCGGCTAATTCTCCTTTCTTTTTAGTCGGAATGGAAATGTTAATTTCTGTTAATAATTTGCTTAGGCAACTCTCTATTTTCAATGAGAATTGATTGACCGTTTCGGCACCTTGCTTACAGTTTTGAAGGTCGGTAAGTAGGTGTGTATAATGTTTCCTTTCCCCAAATTGAGTTTTAAGGAACTCTTGGAGTTGGTTGAAATCGTTAAAATCTTTAATGTTTGCGGCTGATTCGGCGCGGCCTTCTAGCCTACTTAAAATATATTTAAAAATAATCAATTTTTGTTCTTCATTTGCCAGTTCTAAGGCATTCGTGCAATTACTTAAGAATGGGTTTAGTTTATCTCTACTTCCGTCAAACTTTCCAATGAATTTAATAAGAATGTTTAGGTCAACGGCTGGCATTATGCGTGGAATTACTTCTTCCTTAGATTTTGACATAATATGTAACGTTAAACGAGGATTCAAATTAAATGGCTTAGCAATTGCAATGTAACGACAACAATTGTTTGTGGATAAAATTCTATCAATATCCTAATTCAATAGGCCTTTGTAATTTTTACACACACAAATTCAGTAGTATTAAAACACAAAAGATTTTGTATCTACGAGCTTTTAAGTTTGAGAAACAGTGACTAAAGACTTACAGTACATTGACGATCACGATGGTCAGAATCAGCATTATAGTCGTGGAATGTGGCCTTATCTCTCACGGCGACACGGCGACACGGCGACACGGAGGAACGGCGGAACGCGTCGTTCTCGATGTATAATTGTGTGATGGATATTTGTATAATATGGCGTGTTAGATTTGTGATTATTTATAATTTCCACTTAGCTGGCTGAAGACAGGATACTGCAGGAGTCGGCTACAGGACACACGACACGGTGTTATCCTTGTTGCAGGGTGCGCCTTCAGGAGCCTCTTTCCACTTAACACGTACTAAATCACCAGGCGAACTGGGCAAATAATTGCTTAACACTGATTTCACTGATTTACACACTTTTACAGTTTTCTGGAGACGTTTTTCCGAGGATTTCCAATAAAAAATCCCTTAAGCTGCCACCAATGTTATGCGGGACCCCAAAAATCCCGTTTTAAAAAAAGGTTTTTTAATTAAGACACTTTAATTCACAAATTAAATACACTTTTAGAAATAGGAACGGATTTAGAAATATTACAGGATATAGAAGTGTTCCTTCAGAATATTGGAGAGAGACTGGCAAGTCCAGCCGATGGGCGACTTATATTCTTAATACTATTGCTGACTTGACTAATGTCTAGTCAGCCTAACAGCTTACATTGTAAGGGGTATAACAGTGCGCAATACACAAAGACACTCTTTCCTTTTACTCTTATAACCCAGTGGGACGGTAAACCGACACGACTGGCGAGAGAACAGGCGCAGGACCGACTTTTTACATGCCCATCCGACGCATAGATCATACGCTAATAAATAATTTGTACGTATCTGTGTTAGATATCAGAAGAACTTGCGTTGCGGACACCAGACAACAAACATTTCTTTTTCACAATTATCACTTAGGGATGTAGAAAAGTTTCGTTTACAATATAATGGGATTCGAACCCGCGACCTCCGGAAGCACCGACCATTTCTAGCACTGAGCTACAGAGATCATCAAAATTTCCAATGGATTGTCATAAAATAATTTTTACCTCTATATACTGTAGCATAGAATTTCATAACTTTCATATAACTTTGAAATTCACGTGATCTTATTTTACTTTGATGAAGCTGTAAATTGTAATGCCTTATTATTTATGAATGTATTTAAAACTATTTATTCCATTTCGAGACGTGCCTAATTATTATTTTTAACAATTATAAAGCGGAAGAGTTTGTTTGTTTGTTTTTTATTAATTTACTAGCTGTGCCCGCGACTTCGTACGCGTGGAAAAGTGATTTAGGGCAGTGTTATAATAAATCTGTTTTAAAATATTTTTAGTTATAAAAACTGTCGTTGAGGTATTTAAAAAACTACTTTATGTTGACAATTCCTACTACCAGCTTAACAAACGACACCGTGTACAATTACTATAATGCGAACGGGATACTTGATAGTACGCTCACATACACGACGAACATCTAGTACTAAGATTTGTATGGATTTTGCGCCGCAGCGACTGCAGACGATGATCGTTTCCACGCCGACTCTGCTGGTGTGGCGACAATGATATTAAGACAGCGCGCCGCAAAATTTTGCGGTCTTTTCGGTGCGTAAGTCCGACTCGCACTTGCCCGGTTTTTTTATTTATTAATAACCAAACATGTAGGTACTGATTATAAATCACTTCACTGTTAAAGTACTAACTGATTTTATACAGAAAAGTAGCAAAATATAGAAAGTCCCAAAAGAAAGAAAACAAACCTAAGTTGTACCTAACATAAAAACCATTCGGTCCATGATAAAAACTAAGAAATAAAAATATCAAGAAAAATATAAATCTAACTTATATTGACATAACTTTTTAGTTTAACTGTAAACACAATACTTGTTATATTGATGTTAATCAAAATTCTATATATTATGCAGTTATCGAATACATAATTTGGACAAAGAAAACTATAAAAATGTACAGTAATAGTAGGCTGTAGTATGAATTTTAACGGACGGAATGAGAACTATAATAATATAGAATGCAAAATAATATTATACATTGCTAATGATGCACGCTGAGTATAACTCTCGGATAACGTATTGTATAAATGTAGGTACCTACTCAACTTTGCTATAATTGTATTAAAAGTACGGCATTTGGCGTATAGATAGATTTGTATAAGAGAATACTCTATCAATATTATGATATTTGATAAAAAAAACCCATAATAATCACACTGTTAACACATATCCAGGACAGGCCGCAAAAGGCTAGAATTTCAAAAGGTATCTCGATTGGAATCGAGTTGTATCAACAGTTTTCCCCTGTAACACAGTTTAGTAACTATCGAGATGTTTTTAACGTCTATCTTATTAAATAGAAAAAACAAAAAAAAGAGCAATATATTTATGAAAATCTTAAAACTGTTTTTACGATTCCGTACCTCAAAAGGAAAAAACGAAACACATATTATAAGATCATTTCCATGTCCGTCTGTCTGTCAAGACCCTTTTACTCAGAAACGCGTGTTGTGATGAAAATTATATAAAATACTCGGGAACTACTGTTCCTTGAAGCAGTGAAAAAATCAGACTTCTTAGCCAATGCAATCAAAAGCAGTCGCTTATGTCGCTAAATTTCGTCATTTTCGACACTCGTAAGGGAATCAAAACCTAAAGGGTACTTCCCGTGAACTCAAAATCATAAAATTTGAAATCAAGCAACGTCTAAAACCATACGTTTTTAGTAACATTATATAGATGGTAAAAAAAATTGATTTTCTTAAACTTAGTACCGTTTGTCATGAATGTGTTTAATTGAAACTTATAACAAATACTTAGGTCTCTAATATATTCAAGCTGTAACCAATTAAAAATTATATGTCAATCAGGTTTGTATGGAACTTTCGGTGTGCAAGTCCAACTCGCACTTGGCCGGTTTTTATTAATTTACTTATTACTAACCTACGCTAACAAAATTATATATGTATAATACAGTACCTACTTATCACAAAGGACTGTACAGTAAAAGTACTAACTATTTTTATACAAATAACTTTCGTAATAAACTCAAGAAAAAAAATCTTAGATTGTTCCTACCTACCAAGCCTAAAACTAACAAATAAAAATCACCCCCACGGCCCCGGTGCATTTGCTGCTAATACAATTTGAAGCGGCGCGCGCGCGCGGCGGCGCGACGGCGCGACGGCTCCCGGGCCCGGCGCGCGCTTCCTACAAACGTCCAGCAAAAACGACATGATCTTTTAATATTGTCATAACTTTTTTATTTATGAACCGATTTACATAAAACAAACACTAAATGTTAAGTGAAGCTTGCCGCAATATATTAGTGAAAAGTACATCTTAATCGGATAAGCCGTTTCTGAGATTAGCGTGCACAAACCCACAGACAAACAGACAAACAGACAAACAGACAAACAGACAAACAGACAAAAATTTTAAAAATCATAGTTTTGGGTACTATTGCGTAAATAAAGGTCCCATATCATATTTTTTTTCAAATATCTTCAATGTACAGACACGACTCCTCTACAGATTTATTATATGTATAGATAAAAAAATATTTTTTTGTTGGTTAGTCCATTTACAGAGAAAGGCTTTAGGCTATATAACATTACGCTGCGACCAATAGGAGCGAAGCGTGAATGTAAAATGTTACAAAAACAGGGAAAAATATTCACATTTGGGAACTTTCGTTGCGTGCGCTGCATAAACGGTTTAAGTCACTAAAAAAACACGCGAACGAAGTCGCGGGAACAGCTAGTAATTGTTATAAAAAAGTTAACCATTAATATTGCTTTTACATTAAATTAGTTGAGAAATATAATAACAGTTGAGAAAACATTGACTTTTTCAGTCTCAAGTACATTATAAGGTCGCTCTAACGGCGAAGGAAAACACCAGAGGAAACCCACACATGGCTGGCCCCAGACGTAGGTACTGTCATTTCTCTTCAGTCATTCCTCTGGACTAGGCCGACTATGTTGTAAGAATGCCGTGTGTGCTGGGCAACCATGCGACTTTTAACACCTCCTGCGAGCGTATTACAAGCTCCTAATTCCAGCCAGTTTACACCATACAACATGGCTGCCTGAATTTTCGTATTACGATCACATAATAACTGCATGATGACAGATAGTCAGCGGACACTTAACACTGGACTTGCTTCCGAATGTCACTTTCAGACAACCAAACTAGGGTGGATCCATTTTGTATAATATGTCGCTGTAATATGAAAAAGAACAAGGCAGTTTAAGACCGTATTATTGAATTGCCTGGAACCAGGCTGGTATTGTAAAAGATCATAATATGGTCCCTGTCCCAGGCACTACAGTATATAAATAGTACTTCGCTCGGATAATACTCATCCAATATCGCATGCAAAAACCTACTTTTTCAACGAACCACTTCGGCTCGATTCAATTTAAAATTCTCGAAAGAACATTTAATAATAATTTCATAACAATCACCAATATTCGTTAAATAACGGATTTATCTTTTAAATTCATTTATTTTTAAGAGATAATTTTCATTTTCGCAATACCTTTTAAAATATTATACGCATGTGTTGTTGATTGTGGATTTTACACAAACATGAATTTGCCTGCATGAAAGTAAAAGCTCATAAAATGTAGTGGTAAGTGGTAACCCTATTCGGGCGGTATTGACACTGAACGTCTGAGCTCGGACGAATCCCTTTGTGTCCCTTATTAATGAACTGTAAGACCTCTATTATTTGTCATCTTAAAAATCTGAATAACCACCGCCTATCAATCCCAACCTTATCGCGGGGGGTTAAAGTTGAAAATGCACTGTTGGAGTTATAATCGGATTAATGTTGATTACATCGAACATATCAGTAAGGTATTATGTTCGAGTATAAATAAGGAACCCAATAGTAGGTACGAGTCTCGGGTTCAACTCACACTGACGTAGAGACAAAGTGATGAGTTTTTCACCTTTAGTGCTAATTACACCAACATGTTAAAGTTAATCCTTAATTAAATATCATGTTAAGTCCCGATTTCACCAACGCATGTTAGTGTTAACGGCTTGTTAAAATACCACACTTCATCATTCATTGAATTACGAGAGGAACAACATGATATTTAACGAAGGATTAACTTTAACATTGCTTGGTGAAACACGGTCTAATTCCCGATTTCACTAACGCATGTTAGTGTTAACGGCTTCTTAAAATACCACGCTTTCTCATTCATTGAATTACGAGAGGAACAACATGATATTTAACGAAGGATTAACTTTCACATTGCTTGGTGAAACACGCCCTCTCGTATTTCCTGTCAATGAATGAGATGGCATGGTATTTTAACATGGCGTTAATTTTAGCATTGCTTAGTGAAACACGGCCTTACTGTTTCAGCGCTGTTACTTTCACAGTAAACTCTACATACGGGACCCATATTCATCACTCACACTCACATCATTCATTAGTATAGTATTACCGTACAGATAGTATTACCGTACTTCGACTGCGGCGATGTGAGTTCGGCCTAAAGATGATTTAAGCGCAACAGTCGACGTTACTTATTGTTCTCGTTACTTTTACATTGAAACGTTAATTTGATTTATAACGCCATTATGCCAGTTGTTGGGCTTTTTGAGACAAAAAAACCGTTTTTACTTTCACAAATTGTTGCAAGATCTGAATCTAAAGTATCTTTTAAATAATAATTATGATTATAATCTGACGTCTAAGTTTAACGCCTCTGCGGTGTAGTGGTTCAGAGCACGGGTCGGTCGTGGGTTCGATTCCCGCGTAGGTACCACAAAAAAAGTTTTCTAGTTTGGTTGTACAATGCAGATTTGTTATAAGATAATGCATGCGACGGATGGGCATATAAAAAATCTCTCGCCTATTCTCTCGCCAGTCGTGTCGGGTTACCGTACCACTGGGTGTGAAGGAAGAGTAAATGCTTCTATGTATTGTACACACACGTAGGCTCTATAGAAATAACTCCTGCATAGCACTCTTAAAGACACTGAGTTAAATGACCTCGTTAAGTAGGTACCTATATTTTTTGTTGATCATCAATTGACATATTAAAAAAACTAATTGGAAACCTCCTCCATTTTTTGGAAGTCGGTTAAATACTCCGCGACTTAAGGTAAAAACCAGGTTCAGTCGTGAAACTCGGAAATAATACACAAGTACTCAACATGAATCTTTAACGTCGCTTGCACATGACAAAATTGGCAATTTTTGTAGCCGTATCGTTTATTACAATAAGCTACCTGTATTACGCGGCAATTTATCATGGCCGGCGCAAAATACAGCTTCATAAAGTCGCTGCTACATAAATCCCGTGAAAGAGTTACTAAAACGTTTACCTTCCGCTTCGAACTGTTGAGTGTGAGTTTATGCCACTGGCGCCCGTGAAGTAAACTACAGAATAGTCACTGTGTGCGATTATAGGGCATTGGCGTTGTTTCTTTGCTGTAGAAGTTAATTTTGTATTTATAATAATATCATAGACCCAATCCGTCTCTAGAACCAATGTATTCAATACGTTACATTACATATTATCTTACGTTACATATTATCTTAAAATGTTTAAGTGTCAGTATAAACTTAATTTTCTCGGTATTTTTTTTTTTTGCGACATATCACCACCTCCAGCCATTTACGTCTTCAATTATTAAAAGAGATATTGACTTCGAAAAACCTCAAAAAATGGCCAGATTTTCGCCTGTGTTCAAACACAGGCAGAAGACAAATTTTAGTTCATTTTCTTATAAAATCTAAACATAGGCACTGTAGTATGCACATATAAGAATTGACTCTGTGTACCGCTAGTAATAACTACCATATTACGTCAGACACGTCTATCCATCACTGCGGTTATGGTAATACTATCCCCACTCTCAGTGTCCTGTACATGGTATATTCCGGCGGTAGAGAGGCAATCAGTTGTCAAACACTACATCCCTTCCTTATTTAAGTTTATATAATAATAACTTAAAGCTACAGTTTCTAGATAGAAAAGTACAAGAATCAAAACTAGTAGAAATGCATATTCAAATTTATTTAACACTTTCCAAACATACCTATGGACTTAATCAACATATTACTTTCTCATTCCTTAACCTTAACCATAAGGATAACTTTATTTCCTTTCGTTATACTCATATAGTATAATAGTCATTCTTAGACTTTCCCTTTCCTTTTCTTTTTAATTGATTTGGTGAAAGAACATCTATGTATTTAATATTTACATCAATGATCAACTCATTAAAATCTTAGTTAAAAAAAAATAAGACCAAAAGTAAGTTTGATAATGTAATATTATATTAACTTATTTACTAGCTTTTAAATTCCAACATAAGGAATATTATATTAAATATTTAAGGCCCATACTTCTTGTTAGTAACAAAGTCTGTTACTATCCAGTAATGTATGACAATAAAGACATAGATACAGAATATACAAATACATTGTAACGATTTAGTTACAATTCTATTATGTAAAACTTCACAGAGATCAGTAACATCTCAGGATGATTCCATGATACTAACTGTTTGCTAATAGTCATACAGATGACACTAGGCTGTTCCTACATCGCGACATCGAAACGCCGAGCCCTAGTAAAAGAGGCTCACGTATGTAACATAATATGCAGTGCTGAAAAATAGTACGCAAGCAAATTGCCATTGCCATAGAACTAATGTTTCTGAACTTTATTTATTACATTAATTATCTAATAAGATATTGATTCCATAAAATTCAACCATTTTAATTCCAGCCACCGAAAGAACAGCTTTACTAGTATCTATAACAGTAAAACGCCATCTAGAACAATTTCCAATACTTGTTTCAATATCAGATTTCATTTGCAAAATCAGATTGTCTCTCTTTGCTGGTGTATTAATTGTATAATAATATTTTATGATGAATTCCCATCCTACCTTTAATGACTTTCTGTTACGACTCGGTACCTTATTATGGTTTTCATTTGGGGTGAAAGCTCATACAGCCCTTAAACGTCTCAGTTACCATCCGGTAATTTATGATTTTCATTTGAGAATGAAAGCCCATACTGTCTTTAGACAACTCTGTTACTACCCTGTAAACATATGGTTTTCATTTGAGACTGAAGGCTCATACCACCATTTGACACCTTGGTTACCACTCGGTAACATATGGTTCTCATTTGAGGATGATGGCCCATACTGCCATTTGACACCTTGGTTACCACTCAGTAACGTATGGTTCTCATTTGAGGATGATGGCCCATACTGCCATTTGACACCTTGGTTACCACTTGGTAACGTATGGTTCTCATTTATGGATGATGGCCCATACTGCCATTTGACACCTTGGTTACCACTCGGTAACATATGGTTCTCATTTGAGGATGATGGCCCATACTGCCATTTGACACCTTGGTTACCACTCGGTAACATATGGTTCTCATTTGAGGATGATGGCCCATACTGCCATTTTACACCTTGGTTACCGATCGGTAACATATGGTTCTCATTTGAGGATGATGGTTCATACTGCCATTTGACACCTTGGTTACCACTCGGTAACATATGGTTCTCATTTGAGGATGATGGCCCATACTGCCTTTGGACACCTTGGTTACCACCAGGTAACGTATGATTTTCATTTGAGACTGAAGGCTCATACTGCCTTTGGACACCTTAGTTACTACCGGGTAACGTATGATTTTCATTTGAGACTGAAGGCTCATACTGCCTTTATACATCTTTGTTACCACCAGGTAATGTATGATTTTCATTTGAGGCTGAAGGCTCATACTGCCTTTGGACACCTTGATTACCACCAGGTAACGTATGATTTTCAATTGAGACTGAAGGCTCATACTGCCTTTGGACACCTTGGTTACCACCGGGTAACGTATGATTTTCATTTTAGACTGAAGGCTCATACTGCCTTTGGACACCTTGGTTACCACCGGGTAACGTATGATTTTCATTTGAGACTGAAGGCTCATACTGCCTTTGGACACCTTGGTTACCACCAGGTAACGTATGATTTTCATTTGAGACTGAAGGCTCATACTGCCTTTGTACACCTTGGTTACCACCAGGTAACATATGATTTTCATTTGAGACTGAAGGCACATACTGCTTCTGATCATCCGTGCTTCTGGTCAATGCACGGTTCGCAGTTTAATCCGGGTTCGTACTGCCAGTATTTTATAGTAGAAGGGATGAGACGGTGAGAGATTCTAGAAGATGTGAATGTAGCTCGAGGTCCTTGGTAGATGTTGGCCATTAAGGCTTGCTTAGCTCGCAGGTCGTAATCATTATCTGTACTCAGAAGTTGTGATTAGATTTGTACCTACCTACGTTGTTCATGTTCTTCACAGAACAACCTATTATTACTTTATTATTTCTAATAGTAAAATATGACACGTCATTTCAATTACCATAGCGTAAAATATAAAGTTCCTATCAGTGCTACTGAGTATTTTGAATAATAATTAAAGTATAACAACAATATAAATATCAATTTTAAGAACTATGATGGCAAATTTCCCTCTCCCAGGTTGTAGCCATACCAATGACATACTTCCAGATTCTGACGTACATTACGGACGCCTTACTTTGCCTTCCACCCGATTCCGGTAACAGTCATTCAAACCAGTGGCCAGCTATGCAGGAGCCATCTATAAAATGGTCAAGTACAATACACAGAAGTAATCCATCATCCCTCAACATCGCATCCAGTGGAACGGACACCCGACACGGCTGGAGGGAGATAAGGCGCTGAACCAAACCTGAACCAACCCTCCTCGCACCTGTCAGATGCATGGATCATCTTCTTTTTCAGACTGTCAGGTTATCAGCCCGTATTGCTCTAAACAATTTAAAACAACTTTTTTTTTCTTTTTTACGCGGAAGTCCATTGTTCTCACCGACCACCTCTAAGTTCCAGACGAATTGGCCGACCATTTTATGAGAATTAAAAAAAAATTAAAATCATCATTGGTCACCGCTTTCCAAGCACTACATTATAAAAGATTTCTAAAGTAGTTCTCACTCGTAGAATACTATATAGATTGTACATAGCACGAGGAAAGGCCTAAACTTTTAATCCTAATAAAAGCTTAATTTTCAAACTCATTCAATGACATCAATTTATAATATTCCAGTAGAATTGAATATAATATGTATGCAATACACAAGCAATAGGCAGTTTAAAAGACCCTCTTAGCATAATTCCACTGTCTTACATGTACAATGTACATACCTACATCCTATAGCTAGAGCTATATATATCTATCCTTTTGTCAAATAATTATTGTTTAATTAGGTTTTTTCATACTCGGTAATTTGTAGATACTGACTTATTTGACATAATATTTCAACAACATATTATGTCTTTAGAGCATAACATTATTATAGATAGAAGGTTAATTAGAATATAAGTAATATCTTGAAATATGTGTAATAATGAGTATCTGGTGGTATTTAATAGCACACAACAAAGTTTATTTCTAGACTCTTGTTTGTTTCGACTTTTGCAGATACAACCCAGTACTGAGATATATAAAACAGTATTCTCATAGACGCCAAATAAGTCTTGTAAGTCCTCAAAACCCTGTTAAAAATGCACAAGAGACTTTAGTTATGATTCAATCAAAGTAAAAGAAAAGTCTTAGTTAAATAGAATAGTTCATTTACATCTTAACTTGTGCATTTACCATGTTTTTTGTTAATTATACACCGGTAGCAATGACTCTGATATCAATGTAAACCTTATCCTTCATTAATATTATTTAATAATAAAATATATGAAAATTAAGATTGTACCTACATCTTGGCTTAGCTTTGCATTGCTGTAGTTGTCAAAGATTTAATTCCTGCATTGTATGTAACAACTTCATATTGATATTATAATTAAATAATTCATTCTGAATCAGACGCTTTTTAGAATACTGCGTAGCATTGCAATATTGGATCTAGATAACTTTTCCTTGCATTGTTCTATAATAATATCCAATATACTAACTCGCTTCAGACAGTTTGTATCACCCAAAGCTACATAGTATTTGAAACTTCTTTTTTTTTTAAATTTGAATATGAGTTGTACCTAGTCGCAGAAATGAATAACACATTTTTATACTTTCCGGTCATGGTTAACTACTGATTTAGAACCCATATCAAATGCGATTAAACTAACATATAAATCTATTTCATCTTGCAGTCACTTGTAGGATACAAAGTACAGTATTTATGAGAAGGGTTTTATAATAAAGGTTTTTGTTTATTCACTACAATCTGCTATATACCTATGTATTAACGAATTCAATAAACCAAGTAAGCCAGCCAGCCAGTCTTGTAAGGGGCTTACAATATCCTTGAGTAATTCATATATTACTTGAAATTTCAAGTGAATTCATATAATGAAACCTTAATTATTTTTTAAATTAAAGGAATCCCAATTATGCATTGCGTATAATAATAATTAACATGTTGGTCTTAGATTATGTTTTGTATTAAGATATATAATATAAACAACAAAACCAAGGACAGACTACATGTCTCTGCTTAAAAATTAATAGCTGTTGCGCCTTTTACAGTATAACTATTACAGTTGTAAGTGCACAGCACAACAAAACAATTGATGTGGACTTTACAGACACTGCCTATCTACACTATATTAATTTAAGAGTTGAAACCACCGAATATTATTTTAATCTGTTTTCAACATGTTTTTGCTTAAAAATTAATAGCTGTTGCGCCTTTTACAGTATAACTATTACAGTTGCAAGTGCACAGCACAACAAAACAATTGATGTGGACTTTATAGACACTGCCTATCTACACTATATTAATTTAAGAGTTGAAACAACCGAATATTATTTTAATCTGTTTTTAACTCTCCAATATTATTCATAATTTAATTAACTGTCCATTTTACTAATATACGTATACTATAACTAACTGTCGGTTCTCTAATCTGGATGCCTTATCGACCCGATATTACCATATAATAAATATTTACAAAAAGATATAGTTTAAATTTTCCATATAATAATATGAACTGAGCTAGTATTAGAGTATTGTCAAGATCCACTATACACACATATTTTAGTGCTATGTAATTACACTTTTTATAAACACCCTTTTATTTGTTGGTCTGTTTATAACTAATATTGTAATGGAAAGTAACTAATTTATCCATCTTCCAACTATACGTAAGCGTTATAGAAATTGGCAACTTTATGTAGTTCTGATCAATACAACAATATGATACTGTCGAACTGATGTGATGATATAGTCGAGAGATAGGCACTTGTGAGAACAGTGTAATATTGAAAATCCCGATGAACCCTTAGACGGGCATTATGCAGCTTCCGCCTCCTTTTTTTTATACAAACGTGTTTTAACTATTAATTTTTCGACATTTAGAGGAGCTAGAACTTTAGATGTCATTTATTTTACACGTCAACCATTAATTTCAATAATGAATTCGCCATTTTAGATAACCATATAATTTTACTATTAGATCCATAATATGCGTAGAATACCATTTTCATATCTTTGAAACTCTTATGAATTCCAATACAATATAATAATAATAATACCTCAGTGTGCAAGTGCCAATGAGCTCATCCTTCCTTTTCAATTTTGTTTCTTAATATGCACGCGATTTACAAAATTAAATAAATTTTACTGACCTTATCACTGACTTACTAGTATGTTTATCCTCGTCGCCATTTGTAGTATGCACATATAAGAATTGACTCTGTGTACCGCTAGTAATAACTACCATATTACGTCAGACACGTCTATCCATCACTGCGGTTATGGTAATACTATCCCCACTCTCAGTGTCCTGTACATGGTATATTCCGGCGGTAGAGAGGCAATCAGTTGTCAAACACTACAGGCACATAGCTAAATAAGTTAAATTTTGAAGCAAGAGACACGGGGTCTACATGTTTATTTCCTGTACTTTTAAAAGATAATTTCAGTTCAAACTGCAGTTGTCTCCATCGCGCTAGTGTTGGCTAGTTAGGCTGTGAGACAGCAATCAATTTTATAAATACGTATTTTTATAAAAAATTGTATTTCCCCTGTGTTTCCTCTGAACTATCCAAATTGTATTACATTACGCTAAAATCATTTTATTTGTCGAACTTTGGTTTTTCGTCTTACGCCCTTATGAATATTACATTAATAATTATCTATACTAATATTATAAAGCGGAAGAATTTGTTTGTTTGTTTAAACGCGCTAATCTTAGGAACTACTGGTCTGATTTAAAAAAATATATAGAGGAGGGTTTGAAGGCTATATAACATTACCCTGTGACTAATAGGAGCGAAGCGTGATTGAGAAATGTTGGAAAAACAGGGAAAATTATTCACATTTGGAGACTTTCGTTGCATGTGCTGCATAAGTCTCTCAAAAACCACGCGAAGGAAGTCACGAGCACAGCTAGTAATTGATAAAGTTAGTAAAGGAGAATGTAAGAACTAATAGACAAAACTACAAGACTCTACCCTAGAAAGAAAACGTGAAAGCCTACTTCACTTGACAAGACATTTCAATATTGCCTCTCTTTGCAAGCAATATTTTCACGTATATAGCACTGAAGGATATTATGGAGAAATAAAACGTTATAAGATTAACTTTGCAGGAACGAGTGGGCGTAACAAACAATGTAAGTGCTTTGCCACACCGATTTCGGTGAAGATGGCTGGTTTCATTGGAACCTGGATAAATACGCTGGGTTTTTTACGTATAGTAGTACATACGTACTCATACGTCCGAGATAAATTTAACCCAAACGTAAACAAAGCCGTGTATGACACAACCATAGATTAGTCAGTGATGCCAATTGGATTGTTACATGAATGCATAGTCGGCAGTGTCAAAATAGAGTATTTTTACTGTGAAGGTTTTTCATTTGATGTTTAAATGTGTTAATTATTGTTTAATTGTTATAAAATGTATTGGATAATCTTCATCATCCTTTAATATCCTGTGAAAGTGTTGATTAGTGTGCACAATAAGTGAATATGTCAAAATATCGATGTTTTCTGTTTGTTTACCTCTAGGTAAATTTATCATGGACCAAGTGGAACACATAACTAAAATGAGTAATGAGAGATTGATAAACTCGTGCCCATCCTTCGCATCTCTCCATTAATAGATCGAATCCTCATCGCTAGGTTGACCTTAAATTGTATTATTTCTTTATTAGGTACTGGATATGCCCAGCTGTTTTAAATCAGCTGAGCGTAAGGCCAGTATTATCTATTTAAACTTGCTAAACATCTTTTCATAAGCAGTAAATTACACACCCATATTCTCTATACAGATGATTCATGGTTCATATAGTAAGCCAAATATAGTGTGAATAGAATGACGCGTAGGACATGGCACGCCATATAAATTACTTACGCGACAAATCACGATTAAAGATCTCCATAAAAGTCACTAAGCAGATGAGTTTCAAACCTGGTCAGGTCTTAGGATCAGTGCGTTCATGTCTATAGAATAAGAGCCAGCTAGCTCCAGCATAATAAGATTCACTCCTTGTGGTTATTTTAGACTTTTGATTTTTTTAAATAAGTTAAGTAAATAATATAACGAAAAATGCTCTACGCGTCATTCTCTTCACACTAATTCGACTTAATAATAATTATTTATTTATTTATTGTTATGAACAACCAACAAAAGTAACAATTATACATACAATATTATATCGATTATAGTACATTATCTTGGTTATTGCACTTTTAATTACAGGTTATTACATCATGCTTTATGAATAAAAGTTTCAGCTATAAAATACATTATGTCAAACCACAAAATAAAATTTTAAAAAAGAAACAAATACTTAAGACTACTGAAAACAGTAATAATAATAATAATAAAAAAACAAAAATTAGAAAATAATAATATAATATGTTACACAATGTCAAAATAATTAATTGAAATTGAAAATTGAAAAAAAAATTATGCAAATTAGGATTATTATTATAATATTAGTTTTATTAAAATATTGTCAAAAATAGAATGGCAATGTTTTTATTAATTGTGAGAAGTTAAGTTGGCTGTATATTTAATAAATATATGGCAATATATTTAAAAATCTTAGATTTAAAACTATTCAAATGATCATGATTAATGTCTAGATCCGTGGTCCTTATACTACACGGACGATAACTCATTGTAACTATGGGAAATTATATTAATAGGGCAGTTTTTTCCTAAGTTACTTTTATAAGCAATAGATCTAAATAGAGGTACATATGAACCATGAATCACTCTGTATAATAATATAAATAAAAGTACTGTTGCGCACAAAAATAATGATCTGGGGGCACGGTCGTGCCCCCGTCAAGACGAGCCAAGCGAAGCGCAAGGGCACTACCTACCTTTTCTCGAAAGGTTTCGTCGTTTTTTTGAACTCCCATAACTTTGCTTTGGATGATGCTAAATAGTTGAAAATTTCAACATATAATGACACCAGTAAATACATGAATTATACAAAGTTTGAATGTCGTAGCTACTATACTTTAGATTTTATCGATGTGTAAAAACCCCTGATTTCGTCACTGACTCATTTATAGATCATCAAAATTCTTAGGTTACTTCCGGAAATCTTAGAAAGCTGAAGTTATGTATGTAAGCTGTTATTGCTACAAAACCAACAAAAAAATTATTAAAATGTAAATGCCGCCATTTTAAATCCAATATGGTGGGCCACCATATTGGATTCAAAAGGATATTTATTATAAGGATCTGATGATCTTTAATTTATAAAAGGAATATAATATACAAGTACATCAAAAACCTACGACCTACTTTTTGTAGGACCCATAATCGTTCAGAGTTTTGCTCCATATAATTTATGTCCGACTTTATGTATGTTGAGTGCGTTGCACTACTGCAATCAGTATATTCTATTATTCATCTACAAAAAGTCGGTCACCAATTATTAATCGGTGACCGACATTTACCGAAGATGAAAAATATATTATTATATTATTTATGAGAGGAAAATTTGTTCTTTATCCACTTATTTAAAATTAGCGCGAATATGCAGGCAGCTAATAGTTGTAAATTGCTGTCGGTCACAAAATAACTGTCGATGTATGGAACAGGTCCGGCACAAGCTCCATCTGTTGTTAAATTTCTTTTCTGTAAAGTTCTTTGTATGCTTAGCATTATTATAATGTGATTTGTAAGAAACTAGCTTGTCAGTGGCTCAAAATATTCTATAGAATTCCTTGTACTAGTTACCATCATCACTACTACTATTAGATATAGGTACTGTTGAAAATACTAGCTGGTATTAGGTAATATTAGCACCGGGCGTCGGTAGGCGACACGGCGCTTGGCGTCGCGGCGCTGGGCGTCGGCAGGCGTCGCGGCGCTGGGCGTCGGCAGGCGTCGCGGCGCTGGGCGTCGTGGCGCTGGGCGTCGGTAAGCGTCGTGGCGCTGGGCGTCGTGGCGCTAGGCGTCGGCAGGCGTCACGACGCTGGGCGTCGGTAGGCGTCGCGGCGCTAGGCGTCGGTAGGCGCCGCGACGCTGGGCGTCGGCAGGCGTCGTGGCGCTGGGCGGCGCGGCGCTGGACGTCGGCAGGCGTCGCGGCGCTAGGCGTCGGTAGGCGTCACGACGCTGGGCGTCGTGGCGCTAGGCGTCGGCAGGCGTCGCGACGCTGGGCGTCGGCAGGCGTCACGACGCTGGGCGTCGGTAGGCGTCACGACGCTGGGCGTCGGCAGGCGTTGCGGCGCTGGGCGTCGTGGCGCTAGGCGTCGGCAGGCGTCGCGGCGCTGGGCGTCGGCAGGCGTCGCGGTGCTGGGCGTCGGTAGGCGTCGCGGCTCTGGGCGTCGGCAGGCGTCGCAACGCTGGGCGTCGGCAGGCATCACGACGCTAGGCGTCGGTAGGCGTCACGACGCTGGGCGTCGTCAGGCGTCGCGGCGCTAGGCGTCGGTAGGCGTCACGACGCTGGGCGTCGGCAGGCGTCGCGGCGCTGGGCGTCGTGGCGCTAGGCGTTGGCAGGCTTCGCGACGCTGGGCGTCGGCAGGCGTCACGACGCTGGGCGTCGGTAGGCGTCACGACGCTGGGCGTCGGCAAGCGTTGCGGCGCTGGGCGTCGTGGCGCTAGGCGTCGGCAGGCGTCGCGGCGCTGGGCGTCGGTAGGCGTCGCGGCCCTGGGCGTCGGCAGGCGTCGCGACGCTGGGCGTCGGCAGGCGTCGTGGCGCTGGGGGTCGTGGCGCTGGGCGTCGGCAGGCGTCGTGACGCTGGGCGTCGGCAGGCGTCGCGACGCTGGGCGTTGGTAGGCGTCGCGGCGCTTGGCGTCGGCAGGCGTCGCGACGCTGGGCGTCAGCAGGCGTCACGACGCTAGGCGTCGGTAGGTGTCACGACGCTGGGCGTCGGCAGGCGTCGCGGCGCTAGGCGTCGGTAGGCGTCACGACGCTGGGCGTCGGCAGGCGTCGCGGCGCTGGCGTCGGCATTTCGCCTTATTCTTCGTCTGGAATTTAGATGATTAATTGTATTTCTCTTTCATTTGATACCCATGTTGTGAGAGTACCTGTGAAAACGATAAATCGCTATTTTGGATTAAAAATAGCGGCATTCATGAAATCTTGTATGAATTGTATTTGTTTTCTCAAACTCTCTCATCATTTCTTACCCATATTGCAGGGGTTGATATGAAAACTATAAGTCTCCATTGTGGCTGTGTAACACCGAACTTCAATAAAACACCTCACTACTATAATTGAACTCTATACTGTATTCTTGTTTTTTTTTTCGAAAGTGCTATAACTATCCGGGTGGCTAGTTGTTTAGTCATAAGCTTGTTTAATAATTTTAGTGTTTGCTAAAATAATAATAATAATAATATCTCCCACACTGATTTCGGTGACGGTGACCGGTTTCATTGAAACCAGTCCAGCTACGCAGGAGTTATTTTATAGTGCCCAAGTGTGTGCGCAATGCATAAAAGCACTCTCTTTTTCTTCACTCTCGTAACCACTGGGACGGATCACCGACACGACTGGCGGGAGATCAAGCGCAGGACCGACTTTTTACATGCCCATCCGACGCATGGATCATATTTCTTGTCAGCCAATTAGGTGATCAGCCTGCCTTGTCTAAACCAAACTTAAAACGTGTTTCCAACGTGGGAATCGAACCCACGACGACCACAGTCGAGAGCCAGGCTCTAAACCACTAGACCACGGAGGCGTAATAACTAAAATTGTATAAATAAATTGATCGTGTCATATTAAAAACTTATAAAATTTTGTCATGCGCCAATCAATTAAAAGTCGATTCAGTACTTAATTTATGGTCACAAATTTCTTTGAGTATCGAAGTTTTTACAATTTAGACTACAAAAAATCTACGCATTTGGAGTTTTATGTAACGTTTGTTGTTCGTTTATCGTTATCATTATAAAACGTTACCGACTGTTAAATGTTTGTGTTTAGATGTTTCACAGTTCTAAACATAGATGTCGCTGTTAGGCACCTGCATCGGGCAGGCGTCGCAACGCTGGGCGTCGGCAGGCATCACGACGCTAGGCGTCGGTAGGCGTCACGACGCTGGGCGTCGTCAGGCGTCGCGGCGCTAGGCGTCGGTAGGCGTCACGACGCTGGGCGTCGGCAGGCGTCGCGGCGCTGGGCGTCGTGGCGCTAGGCGTTGGCAGGCTTCGCGACGCTGGGCGTCGGCAGGCGTCACGACGCTGGGCGTCGGTAGGCGTCACGACGCTGGGCGTCGGCAGGCGTTGCGGCGCTGGGCGTCGTGGCGCTAGGCGTCGGCAGGCGTCGCGGCGCTGGGCGTCGGTAGGCGTCGCGGCCCTGGGCGTCGGCAGGCGTCGCGACGCTGGGCGTCGGCAGGCGTCGTGGCGCTGGGGGTCGTGGCGCTAGGCGTCGGTAGGCGTCGCGGCGCTGGGCGTCGGCAGGCGTCGTGACGCTGGGCGTCGGCAGGCGTCGCGACGCTGGGCGTTGGTAGGCGTCGCGGCGCTTGGCGTCGGCAGGCGTCGCGACGCTGGGCGTCAGCAGGCGTCACGACGCTAGGCGTCGGTAGGTGTCACGACGCTGGGCGTCGGCAGGCGTCGCGGCGCTAGGCGTCGGTAGGCGTCACGACGCTGGGCGTCGGCAGGCGTCGCGGCGCTGGGCGTCGTGGCGCTAGGCGTCGGCATTTCGCCTTATTCTTCGTCTGGAATTTAGATGATTAATTGTATTTCTCTTTCATTTGATACCCATGTTGTGAGAGTACCTGTGAAAACGATAAATCGCTATTTTGGATTAAAAATGGCAGCATTCATGAAATCTTGTATGAATTGTATTTGTTTTCTCAAACTCTCTCATCATTTGTTACCCATATTGCAGGGGTTGATATGAAAACTATAAGTCTCCATTGTGGCTGTGTAACACCGAACTTCAATAAAACACCTCACTACTATAATTGAACTCTATACTGTATTCTTGTTTTTTTTTTCGAAAGTGCTATAACTATCCGGGTGGCTAGTTGTTTAGTCATAAGCTTGTTTAATAATTTTAGTGTTTGCTAAAATAATAATAATAATAATATCTCCCACACTGATTTCGGTGACGGTGACCGGTTTCATTGAAACCAGTCCAGCTACGCAGGAGTTATTTTATAGTGCCCAAGTGTGTGCGCAATGCATAAAAGCACTCTCTTTTTCTTCACTCTCGTAACCACTGGGACGGATCACCGACACGACTGGCGGGAGATCAAGCGCAGGACCGACTTTTTACATGCCCATCCGACGCATGGATCATATTTCTTGTCAGCCAATTAGGTGATCAGCCTGCCTTGTCTAAACCAAACTTAAAACGTGTTTCCAACGTGGGAATCGAACCCACGACGACCACAGTCGAGAGCCAGGCTCTAAACCACTAGACCACGGAGGCGTAATAACTAAAATTGTATAAATAAATTGATCGTGTCATATTAAAAACTTATAAAATTTTGTCATGCGCCAATCAATTAAAAGTCGATTCAGTACTTAATTTATGGTCACAAATTTCTTTGAGTATCGAAGTTTTTACAATTTAGACTACAAAAAATCTACGCATTTGGAGTTTTATGTAACGTTTGTTGTTCGTTTATCGTTATCATTATAAAACGTTACCGACTGTTAAATGTTTGTGTTTAGATGTTTCACAGTTCTAAACATAGATGTCGCTGTTAGGCACCTGCATCGCGCTATCGAGGTGTCGAACGATTTTTATATAAGATTATACGGATATTGCATTAACTGTTAACATTTAACACTGACGTTAGCTTTATAATCATCTCACATCTATTGTTGTTTTATTTAACAACAGATGGAGCTTGTCCGGACTTGTTCCATACACCGACAGTTATATTATCTCGCCTAGCGTCGCGACGCCTGCCGACGCCCAGCGCCGCGACGCCTGCCGACGCCCAGCGTCGCGACACCTACCGACGCCTAGCGCCGCAACGCCAAGCGCCGCGACGCCTACCGACGCCCAGCGCCACGACGCCAAGCGCCGCGACGTCGACCGACGCCCAGCGTCACGACGCCAAGCGCCGCGACGCCTACCGACGCCCAGCGTCGCGACGCCTGCCGACGCCCAGAGCCGCGACGCCTGCCGACGCCCAGCGTCGCGACGCCTACCGACGCCTAGCGCCGCGACGCCTGCCGACGCCCAGCGTCGCGACGCCTACCGACGCCTAGCGCCGCGACGCTTGCCGACGCCCAGCGTCACGACGCCAAGCGCCGCGACGCTGGGCGTCGGTAGGCGTCGCGACGCTGGGCGTCGGCAGGCGTCGCAACGCTGGGCGTCGGTAGGCGTCGTGACGCTGGGCGTCGGCAAGCGTCGCGGCGCTAGGCGTCGGTAGGCGTCGCGACGCTGGGCGTCGGCAAGCGTCGCGGCGCTGGGCGTCGGCAGGCGTCGCGACGCTGGGCGTCGGCAGGCGTCGCGGCGCTGGGCGTCGGCAGGCGTCGCGACGCTGGGCGTCGGTAGGCGTCGCGGCGCTTGGCGTCGTGACGCTGGGCGTCGGTCCACGTCGCGGCGCTTGGCGTCGTGGCGCTGGGCGTCGGTAGGCGTCTCGGCGCTTGGCGTTGCGGCGCTAGGCGTCGGTAGGTGTCGCGACGCTGGGCGTCGGCAGGCGTCGCGGCGCTGGGCGTCGGCAGGCGTCGCGACGCTAGGCGAGATAATATTACTGTCGGTGTATGGAACAAGTCCGGACAAGCTCCATCTGTTGTTAAATAAAACAACAATAGATGTGAGATGATTATAAAGCTAACGTCAGTGTTAAATGTTAATGCAATATCCGTATAATCTTATATAAAAATCGTTCGACACCTCGATAGCGCGATGCAGGTGCCTAACAGCGACATCTATGTTTAGAACTGTGAAACATCTAAACACAAACATTTAACAGTCGGTAACGTTTTATAATGATAACGATAAACGAACAACAAACGTTACATAAAACTCCAAATGCGTAGATTTTTTGTAGTCTAAATTGTAAAAACTTCGATACTCAAAGAAATTTGTGACCATAAATTAAGTACTGAATCGACTTTTAATTGATTGGCGCATGACAAAATTTTATAAGTTTCAATAAGACACGATCAATTTATTTATACAATTTTAGTTATTACGCCTCCGTGGTCTAGTGGTTTAGAGCCTGGCTCTCGACTGTGGTCGTCGTGGGTTCGATTCCCACGTTGGAAACACGTTTTAAGTTTGGTTTAGACAAGGCAGGCTGATCACCTAATTGGCTGACAAGAAATATGATCCATGCGTCGGATGGGCATGTAAAAAGTCGGTCCTGCGCTTGATCTCCCGCCAGTCGTGTCGGTGATCCGTCCCAGTGGTTACGAGAGTGAAGAAAAAGAGAGTGCTTTTATGCATTGCGCACACACTTGGGCACTATAAAATAACTCCTGCGTAGCTGGACTGGTTTCAATGAAACCGGTCACCGTCACCGAAATCAGTGTGGGAGATATTATTATTATTATTAAAGGTTTTCGAAATATAACAAAGTGTGATTTATAATATTGGTTTATTACAAGACAATAAAGGTAATACAGTTCTTACATAAGCGGCCATTAGAGCTAAGAGAGATGACAATCTATTCTACAGTAGATGTCACGTAGTGACAGTGACATTTGAGGGTTGCGTTCCATTAACAACATCCACCCCTGAACGCAAACCCATTTTAATTACACAAAATAAGAGCTTATCTAAGGTTGTACCCTTGTTAAAATATCTGCCACCATTTCACTACCTTTACAAAAATTAAATTTAACTTTACATTTATTAACTTGGTCTCTGAGGAAATGATGTCTAATATCAATATGTTTAGTTTTTGGCAAATAGCAGTCATTATTAGCGAGTCTTATTGCACTTATATTATCACAATTAATAATGATTGGGCTGGCCTGTTGCTGTCCAAGCTCGACGTGCAGTTGCTGGAGCCAGAGGGCTTCTTGAGTTGCTGAAGACATGGACATGTATTCTGCCTCAGCTGTTGAGAGAGCAACGGTTGGCTGCTTGCGTGAACACCAAGAGATGGCACCATTCTGTAACATAAAAATATTGCCGGTGCACGATTTACGGTCGTGTATGTCGCTCGCCCAGTCAGCATCACAGTACCCCGTAATTGTTCCGTCACCATCTTTGGTATAAACCAGCATTAGGTCTTTGGTGCCTTGTAAATATCTCAACACTCTTTTTACAGCAATCCAGTGTTCAGTCTTAGGTTCTTTATTATATCTGCTTAACATATTGACTGTAAATGAGATGTCAGGTCTCGTACATTGTGCTACATATAAGAGTGATCCTATTGCTTGTTGATATGGATGGTCACATATGCTCTCATCTTCAGAAAACTTTAATCCCACTTCTACAGGGGTTTTTGCAGGTTTACAATCAGACATTCCGAATCTAGCTAATATTTCTTCAATGTACTTCCTTTGGTTCAACATAACTGCATTTTCTTTTCTTATTACGTGCAATCCTACACATTGACTGGCACTCCCAAGATCTTTCATATCAAAGTTAAGTTTTAATTGTTCTTTAATCTTGTTCTTGATAGACAATTCAGATGTAAAGAGAATCAGGTCATCAACCCAAACAGCAATAAATGTATTCTTTTCCTTATCAAAATAAACACATGGGTCTGCTTGACATTGTAACATTCCTATCTTAAGCAAGACCGTGTTGAGTTTTGTGTTCCAGAGTCTACTTGCTTGTTTAAGACCATAGATAGATTTGTGCAAGTAACATACTTGAGAACCTTGATTGTATAATTCTGGTTGTTCCATATATATCTCTTTATCTATCTCTCCTTGTAAGAACGCTGAAACAGCATCCATCTGATCTATATCAAGATTATATCTAGCAGCTAGGGCAAATAAATAACGCAGAGTAGTGTACTTTGCTACAGGTGAATAGATTTCTTCATAGTCCGTTCCTTTTCGCTGGACGTAGCCTTTTATAACTAGTCTAGCCTTGTATCGAACTATGTTACCGTCATAATCTGACTTGGTTTTGAATACCCACTTTGAAGGCAGAGCCTTTTTGTTAGGAGGAAGATCAGTCAAGGTCCATGTCTTATTTTTCAACAGTGAGCTATATTCTTCATCCATGGCCTTTTTCCAATGAGTGGCATGCGGTGACGACAGTGCTTCTCCTAATGATTGTGGGTCAGACATGTCAGTAAACATACAATACATACTATTTTCACTTATCTGCTTATCTGCTTTGTTGCGATTTCTCAAGGCCATACGTCTGGTTTGAGGAGGTATGATCTTTGACGGCTGATAACTCTCATCAAGATCACCAACATCAGTCTCATATTCACTTGAGTTGACTTCATCAGCTTAATCAGTGTCGGAGTAAGTGTTGGACTTACTTTGAGGTGGTGAAGATACAGCTAACTCTTCAGAGTGATTATCCAATGGTAAATTGATGTTGGTGGCTTCTAGTGAGTTATTCTGTAAATTTTCAAAAAATATTACATCTCTGCTAATAATTATTTTACGTGTTTTCGGATCAAATAAACGATATCCTTTCGAAGTCTCACTATACCCTACTAGTATCATTCGGTTGGATTTTTTGTCCCATTTACGCCGTTTTTCCTTTGGGATGTGTACCATAGCTTGAGATCCAAATATTCTGATGTGTGATAGGTTGGGTTTCTTTTCAGTCCACATTTCATAGGGGGTCTTATACCCTAAAGATTTGGTAGGAGATCTATTAACAATATATGTTGCAGTAGCTATGGCTTCAGCCCAAAACGTTTTATTTAAGTTTGCATAAAACAACATGCACCTTGCCCGCTCTACAAGGGTGCGGTTCATTCTTTCAGCCAGGCCATTATGCTGAGGCGTATAGGGTGTTGATGTCTGATGTATTATACCACTGTTAGATAAATATTTTTCAAAGTGCACATTACAATATTCTTTGCCATTGTCTGTTCTTATAGCTTTAATTTTATGAGACAATTGGTTTTCAACTTTAAACTTGTAATCCTTAAATATTTCCAAGACATTCATTTTATCTTTCATAAAATAAACATGTACCATTCTGGTATAATCATCAATAAGAGTTATAAAGTATCTCATACCTGCATGTGATGAGTTCTCCATGGGCCCACATAAATCCGAATGAATAACTTCTAAAGGTTGAGTAGCCCTGGTACCTGTGTTACTAAATGGTAGCCTGGCCTGTTTACCTTCACAACACTGGATACATTTGGTGACATTACTACTAAATGGAGTCAGAGTCACACCATCTGTACAGTCTGGTAATTTTTTTATAGCTGAGACATGTAAATGTGCCATCCTGAAATGCCACAGATCAACATTGTACATATTATCACCATCCGAGGTTAAATGAGCAGTTTCATATTTATTTATTGTTTCCAATACATATAACTTATTTTTCAGCACAGCAGAACACACATAATTTCCATTTGTATCATGCACATCACAGCCCATGTCATGAAATGTTACTTTATGACCACATTTAACAATGGTACTAACAGAGAGAAGATTTGTTGCCAATCCAGGAACATATAAAACATTTTTTACCTGTATCTTCCTGCCCTCTGCTAGGTAAATATCTATACAGCCAAGTCCTTTCACCTGTAATGGTTCTCTATTGGCCACTGTGATACTATTTACTGATGGCGCTGTGACATTGTACATCCAATCCTTCCTGCTTGACATATGCATGGATGCACCGGAGTCAATATACCATTTATCTTTCTCTTCTCCCGTCATGGCTGAAAAAGCTGCAACAAAACTTGAACTCTCTTTATTTTTATACTCTTTATTGTTCGTTTTCTCAGACTTCTTACAGAACTTAGCATAGTGTCCATGTTTATTACAGTTGTAACACCGAGGACCCTTATATTTTAATGGCTTTTGATAATTATTGGCCTTCTTTGAGTTTGTAAAGAAAGCAGCGCTATTATCCGTTGTCTTTATTTCCTGTAGGAGTTTTGTTTTAACAAGATCAGCACTTATTTCAATACCGGAACTCTCTAGTCCCATTATCATGGGAGCATAGACATCTGGAAGGCCTGCTAACATAAGGGTTCCGAGCCACTCATCGTTAACGTCAAAGCCAATATTTCTAAGCTTATGAGCGGTTGTCATGATTTTGCTTATAAAGTCTTCGACACTATTGCATGACTCTAGAGTTGTATTGACTAGATCTTTTAAGAGACCAACCTTTCTGGACAATCCTCGATCATCAAAAGCTTTAAGCAGATTATTCCATACTTGTTTGGCTGTTTCGCAGTTCTGTACATGTATATATATCTGTGGGTCCAGAAGAAGTATTAATTTAGCTTTAGCCTTGATGTCCTTGGTGGAATCAACATTTTTGCCGAGGGTCGGTTGAACACATTGCCATAAATCTTCGTGTTCTAAATAGGTTTTTGCTGCAAACTTCCATGTAGCGAAGTTTTCTCGTCCAGTAAGTTTTTCTAAATTGAACATTTGTCCATGTGAACTCATGTTGAAAAGACTGCAAAATTTCCACTCACGTGTCGACGGCTTCTTTTCTATAACCTCAATTTGTCTTGCCGGTAAACTTGCGGAATATTATATAATTGCTCTTTCTGATCTTCGTTATATAATCCAGTGAACCACGTTCTGCTACCATAAAGGTTTTCGAAATATAACAAAGTGTGATTTATAATATTGGTTTATTACAAGACAATAAAGGTAATACAGTTCTTACATAAGCGGCCATTAGAGCTAAGAGAGATGACAATCTATTCTACAGTAGATGTCACGTAGTGACAGTGACATTTGAGGGTTGCGTTCCATTAACAACAATTATTATTTTAGCAAACACTAAAATTATTAAACAAGCTTATGACTAAACAACTAGCCACCCGGATAGTTATAGCACTTTCGAAAAAAAAAACAAGAATACAGTATAGAGTTCAATTATAGTAGTGAGGTGTTTTATTGAAGTTCGGTGTTACACAGCCACAATGGAGACTTATAGTTTTCATATCAACCCCTGCAATATGGGTAAGAAATGATGAGAGAGTTTGAGAAAACAAATCCCACCAAAAACATTTTCATGTAAAAATGCTGTCAAGACGAGCCTACACAGCTTACCCTGTGAAAAAGTTATCAGATATTGTATAAAGCAACACTACACCTTAATCAAAATCTATCAAAAAGTGGTTAGATCTCATGTAGAACCAAAATTCTTGATCTATGCGCCCTTACTTCACCAGGCTTAACTTCACTTACGCTACATTGCAGTTAAAACGTGATGCTTGGCCGTTTTATTTAGCACACGATTAATGAATTCGTATGAAATGTTCGTAACGGTAGCAAAACGGTCAAGTATCACATTTTAACTGCAATATAGCGTAAGTACATATGAACCATGAATCACTCTGTATAATAATATAAATAAAAGTACTGTTGCGCACAAAAATAATGATTGATATGTCTCAAAATATATCGTAAGCCCACATTACTAGTACCCTTTCATCTTACATCTCTTACATATTTCATGCGTCTTCTGTTTTTGCAATAACCTTTTTGTATAAAGCTGTCATCGTAGGCCCGCGCATTCGAGACGAGAGGTGAATTTATGACCGAGGTGCGCCATTATAGCAGTGAGAAACTCACAGATTTTGACGGAGAATGGAAACTGGCTGGCGCGATTCGAAGTCAAGAACTCGGGAAATTATGATGCAAATACATTAAAAACCTTTTCGCGAATCACATTATTCGTCGAACTTTGGTTTATAAGATCCGTAAAAACAGAGGGATGTTATATGTTTGGCGTATCTGTGTATATGTGTGTCTGTCTGTGATATAGTACGTATAAGTAAGCGGATGAACCAATTTTGATGTAGATTTTGTATATAAAAACTGAAGTGAATCTATAATGATCTTGATCGCGATATCTTGCTGCTCTAAAATTCGAGGGTTTCATATTTTTGATAATTTCGATTACAGTGTCCGGTTTCATTGAAACCAGGCCAGCTACGCGGAAGTTGTTTTATAGTGCCGAAGAATGTGCAAAATACACAGAAGTACTCTTTCAATTTTTTTATTTTCTTATAAAATTACGTTAAACAAAATGCAATAGTATCCATTCCATCACAAGTTCGGTGTCCGCCATGCTTGGGTCTTTTGGGATTGACGCATTCACAAGCGTGTAAACGCCTTTCAAACGCCAAACGAGATTTATGGAGGGTTGGGACTGTTTCCCGTTTGACGAGGCTTGGCAAGCATATAAACGTACCATTATGAAACTTCACACTTACCACCTAATCACTTAATGACCTAAGGTAACTAATGACTTGACAATAGCGTTTGTAGTATTTGTAGATATTTTGAATTTTTTCCCCAATGTGGCACTTTTTCTTATCCAATTTTAATTAATAAGTAGTCAATACATTTTCAACTTTTGCCATTTAAGAATACATTTCTCGAAACAATGTTCGAACGAAATTATTTCGAGACATTTAAAAACATCAATCCAATTTATCGTACCGAGAAAATCATTCTCGAAAGAAATCTCATCTGACAAAGGAACACAATTCCGCGAAAGAACCACTCGAAATGCTACTAATTAGGAATACCGGTGACTTCCCGAAAAAAGCTTAACATTTGTCATGACAGGTGGAACTGGGGTCTTCGAATCCACCAAATTAAGAAGTCAATCTAAGTTATCCCATACAATTACCAGCCACTTACCACACCCTCTAGTGGGGGTTGTAACAAGTTGACTATTCCTTCGGGATCATTGGGTGCATCTTGCATTCGTTAGGGTCCGTAATGGGTTTGCAACTAAATGGAGTCATTTCACGTGGATGGGAGATTCAGGAAATTGGAAACGTGGAATGTTCATTATAATCTTTGTTCGCGCGGTGGGAGGGGGGGGGGGGGGGTGCGAGGGAGATGAGAGTTCGTATCTTTTTCGCAATCTGGCGTACCGAGCACATCTATAACGCGCCAATTCTAATTGAGTATAATATAGTAAGGTATTATAGTGGAACACCTTTCGAACTACTAAGGTATTATAGTGGAACCCCTTTCGGTTTCGAACCTAGCTTCGGGATCGATTCCCGCGTTGAACAGCAAATAAAATTATGTTCAAGTTTGGTTAGGATAATGCAGGCTGATCACCTGATTGTCTGACAATAAAGATGATCCATGCGTCGGATGGGCATGTAAAAAGTAGGTCATGGATCTTTCGCCAGTCGTGTCAGTGGGACGGCCACTGGGCTACGAGAGTGAACGAAGAGAGAGTGCTGTGTATTGCGCACACTCGTGGGTACTTTAAAGTAACACCTGCGTTTCAATGAAACCGGCCACCGTCACCGAAATCGGCGTGGGAGGCATTATTATTATTACAGCGGAAAAGTTTAAATAAAAGTTGTGTGTTATACACTGTGTTGTGTTACTCTACAGAAGATACGCGAAATTTGAGACATAACCTACAACAGATACTGCAAATTTAAATACTCGAGCACCTAATAAACCATTTGACACAACACAAGGGCCATATTTATAGGCAGTGTCGTGGCTCTGATATCAAAGAGGCCACGCATTAACATCGCGAGAGCTCCGGGCGAGGTATGAAATGGCCTAGGCCAGGCCAGGCTCTGATGAATCGATCCACGAGGCCAACATAAATTAACTTGTTGCAATAACAATGACTGTATCGTGTTTATGACAATTCGAGACGGTCAGCATAAGAAGTTGAGTGTATATAAAAAAGTAAATATAAAAAGATAATTGAAGACTTGAATGAATTAAGGTGTTATGTAGCAAAATTATGAATCGAGAAAATTTAGTTTAAACTGTCACTAAAACATTTGTCATGACAGAACTTCATACATTAATCTAAAGACCCGTCTCTAGAATCAATGTTCTTAATATATTACTACATACATAAAAAAGGTGCCAGCGATTTAGTTCAACTCAATTTTCTGGGTTTTTTTGCTACCTTCATCGATTCACGTCTTCAATTGTAACAACAATTACCAAAGGGATTAAAATTAACAATAACTTGACATAGGTATTTAATTTGAAAAAAAAAGTTTTTTCAAAACAATCTTTAAAGCCATAATATTAAATACCCTAGTTACCATCTAGCACCAAAGTACTCATCAAGACAAATCAAAAGAGTCCAGACTCCATGGGACTGTGTTGTTTTATTACCGAGTTCCTATCTTCCCCACCAGAGGCCTTAGTCTCCAAACTGATTCGATTTTAATTCAGATCCGATCGTGCCGCGTTCTCCCGAAAATAATCTCGTTTGTTTATTTCGAGATCTCAGATTTACATAATAAAAAAGTATTGAAAAACTTCTGCGCAAGAACACTTCACTGCTCAATGAAAATCTCAGCGCGCAACAATATCGCTATCAGTTGGCTACTACATAATGTTACGGCTGTTAAAAATCACGAGTCCATTTATTGCATTAATATCTGTAATAATGATAGTAAACGGTCGGTCTCCATTAGGAGTAATTGTGCCGATACGGCGTGATAAACCGCTGCTATCTGTACTACCGCAGCGGTACATTGAACCCCTGACCTGCGCCATAGCGTTTCCCTTCGGAAATCCTTTAACATTAACAAGCGTTTCACACTGTTCTACAGTATCAAGATTCACTTTTACCTCTGCTACGTTCGTATCTTTATCATCTTCAACCTTTGTAATGGCTAAATTGTCAGGTTGAATTCTCTTCCTTGTTGAATATTCGTTTGTGAACATATAAATGAAGATAGTGACTAGAAAAGACTAATAAGACTATTTAGATGACGTATTAAGTTCTTATTGCTCGTATTTGCAAATTATAAAAAAAAGTTTGGTAACACCAAAAGAAGTTGGATAGTCATGAAATAGAAGTGAGTTATTTGGCAGAGACGGAGAGAAGTGAGTTTTTTTGGATACGACAGTGCGTATCCAAAAAAAAATATTTTTTCCCTATTACCTATATCCAAATAAGTAAGTTTACTCGACTCATTTCTTAGTGTTCTAAAATAAATTTACAAAATAAATAGTATACTAAAAATTTGTAGTTATTAAGAATAATCCTTTGTAGAGTGTTTGTGAGTCAAAAAATCCATCCAAATGCCCAATTCTTTACAATGTGTTATTTGAGTGAGTTTAAACTCACTCGCTTCGCTTCAATCACAAAGCGCTGGAGGCGATTGCCACATGACATTGTTACATAAGCCTATTGACTGCTCAGCTGACCTCAGACACGATTAATATTTAAGCGGCATAACAATCGTCTGAGACCTACTTGTCCTGAATGACCTAACATGGCTGGTCACTGTAATCCGCTCGGCACTAGATCTAGGTAATCTTAGGGCTTTGCATAAATTGGATAAAAAACCTTAAGTCCGTGTTTCACCAAGCAATGTTAAAGTTAACGCCATGTTAAATATCATGTTATCCCTCTCGTATTTCCTGTCAATGAATGAGATGGCATGGTATTTTTACATGGCGTTAACTTTAACATTGCTTGGTAAAACACGGCCTAACAGTGTCAATTAGATGGGCTGAAAATAAGAAGCTGGCATTTCAAATTCTGCGTTACCTGGGACTGGGACTAAACTGTATAGTTAACAAATTTAGACATCTTTTAGATTAGTTTAATTTGAATAAGATCTGCGCTCGACAGCATTGCTTATACCAGATGTCTCATGGTTCATATGACTATATCAAGCCGAATATAGTGTGAATAGGAGGACGCGTAAAGCATATTTTGTTTTGGCACCTCATATAAATTATTTACCATAACGCGACAAATCACGATTAAATATCTCCATAAAAGTCACAACACAGATGAATTTCAACCCTGGTCAGGTGTAAAATCAACGACCAGTGCGTTCGTGTGTACAGGAGCCCGTGAGCCCGTAGTCTTTACATTGTATTAACTAGAGTCTAGAGTATTAATAAGGAGGTCTCAAACCCAACCACCTATACCTATTTGACAGATAAAAAAACGCTTCGTTTCACTTTTAAAAATGAAACGAAATGTATTTAAAACTTTAATAAAATAAAACTTTATTAAAATTAAAAAATTAACAATTAATCTTTTCTTGTGTTCGACCGACTGAATTGTCCATATCACGAGATTATTAAAAAATATCTTATTTAAATATAGAATTAGTAATGAGTTACATTGCCAGGTAAAATAAAACTAACATTTGTACGTACAAACCACGTAGCTAGAGCTTTATAATATCGAGAACCCTCTTACGTCCGGGAGCCGATTAAATTTTATACCCTTGTACATTGGCCATTACAGAACCCTCGCGATCTAATGACCCACGGTCAATATTGTAAAAGATTTTTAAAATATTATTTTTGAAATATCCTCGAGACCTCTTTATGCTTTTGACGGTAGAAAGGTGGAAAGGTAAATTAGGAGGCAAAATAACAATCGCCGTTTCTCCTTTGGCCGGACGGCGCTCTATTTAATTTTATTACTCACTTGGCGAAGGTTACTTTCTTTACGGCAACTCAAAAATCTACGTGGTATTTTAAGCTATGGATTTTTACGATCGTCAGCAATTTCTGTCCTTAATATTGTTTATAATATTTTATGTTAAATAATATGATTAGTAGACACTCATAATTCCATTCATTAGACCGTGCTTTTGTTGGTTCTTGTTAATTTTAAAGTAGGTATGCAATATTATAAATTTTGTATTAAGTTTTAAAAATGTTTAAAATGTAAATGTACAAGCGTGAACCAGTGACAGTACAAATCTCTCAAGGTATTTTTGTTACTGTATAATGTTAAAATGTATTCCATTTTATATATAAATAAATAATAAAAAAATATCTAAAGTGTGTACATGGTACAAAAATAATAATTACCATTAATATTATGAACTATTACTTAAAAACAATTAACTGTAAACAACTAAAACAGGGGCCGTATTATGATCTTTTACAATACCAGCCTGGTTCCAGGCAATTCAATAATACGGTCTTAAGCTGCCTTGTTCTTTTTCATATTACATCGACATATTATACAAAATGAATCCACCCTAGTTTGGTTGTCTGAAAGTGACATTCGGAAGCAAGCCAAGTGTCACGTGTCCTCTAACTAGCTGTCATCGTGCAGTTATTATGTGATCGTAATACGAAAATTCCAGGCAGCCATGTTGTATGGCGTAAACTGGCTGGAATTAAGAGCTTGTAATAGGCCCGCAGTACACAGTACAGGGCCCTGATTCAAGACGTCATCGCACTTACGAAGTTCGAAAACAAAAATGTGTGGGATTTGTCATAAGGTTCGCTAAATGTGAACGCATTCGTATGTCGCTTAGCTAAGCTTATGTCCTATACATTTTGTTTTCGTACTTCGTAAGTGATAAAAGCGATTATATCTTCAATCAGAGCCCAGTACGACTACTATCTCAATGTTTTAAGGAAAACGTTTTTATACAATACAATGTGGGTTTACTGAACAAGCGCTGTTTTTATATATGTGAATACTTAAAACTGTTGTTTTTTATATTGTATACCTACGTAACAAACGTAAAGTTTACATTAATAAAATGATGAAAAGATGATAAAATCGTTGATCAGCTAACATTTGGGTTAGCAAGCTATTCTGAATGCTTATTGGTGAACATCACTCGCAACAACTTCGCTCACTCGCTACGTTCACCAATGAGCGTTTATAACTCAAATGTTAGCTGAACGACCATTTTAATTGCTTCTTAGAAACTGGTTAGAATAGGGTACTTTTTATTAGAAAAATAACATAATAATAATAACAAAATTGAGTTCTGTGGGATATTTTTAGATAATTTTGCGTGTATAAAGATTCAGATTGGCTTTTGGCAAAATATATTATATCTACACGTATAAATATAAGCAACAATTATGAAATATTATGTAAATTAATTCCCTTTTAACCGACTCGTAAAAGAGTATGCGACATTTTGCATTGTGAATTAGACGCTGCTTTATGTGCCAAACAGTGTGTGGCCATAAAAAATGCGGCGTAGGTGACACGCAAATGGGCGATAAAATTCGACAACTGGCGAAGCTAATGCTATATACATTGCGGGTCGGATTACTTTTATAGCTGTGCACCATTTATATGCATAAACGGCGCAGGACGGCTTACCGGGTTATCATCGTTGGAATAGCTTTACTGTATATTGTTAGCATCTAAATCGCCTGCAAGATTTTGGCGTAAAAATTTTAAGTGTATTGTTTAGCACTCGAATCGGTTCGATGGTGGCGTAAAATGGTTTTTTACCGATCATATATATTTATTTTCTTCGGCTATAGTTATTTATGCATCTATTATTATATATTTTTGATGCAAACTTAACTCCTTTGAAACATTCCTCAGTTGTGTTTTACTTATTAATTGTATTATTGGCATATTGATACCGTCTTATCATACTGATAACAAATGTCACTGATAAAATCTAACACTGAGCATTATAATACATATATATATTATCGACAGGTCGCCACATGAATGGCAGAATGTAGCTACATTTTTTTTTATGAATTCACGATCTTTATACTTATATTTACGTAATAAATTTATTTAAATTTGGAACAGGGGGGAGGGGTTGTACGGCTGTGTTATGCACATCGTTTTTGTGACTATAAAATATGATGTATAAATCATCAGATTATTCAGCTGTCTAGTTGTGTATTTGAGATTTGGATGGCGATGATGTAGCTACACTAACAATATCCCCCGATGTTATCATTAGTTTTTATGAATTGCACCCTTGTTATAGTCAAAATAAACATTCAAGGTTACATTACTTCGTACCCAGCTAAAATTTTGCATGAATCTTAGGAACCTTTTTACACACAATAATTTGTGAACTATCCACATCAATAAAAATTGTGGAAAAAAAATTCAAGTTCAAATGTTGCGAAAATCGGTTTTTTGAGTTTTCTAGCTAAGCGGTAAGTTTATCATAAAAATAGGCGAGACAAAAACATTTATCATGTAATTATCTATCAAAATTGGTCATACATTTTTTTTCTTATGAATCGCCATTTCTGAGATACCTATCTATGCAAAAATTTTGAAAAAGTTGTGTTACTTTTTCAAAAATTTTGAAAACAAATTTTGAAAAAGTTGTTACTACAGTATTTCAGAATATTTTAATGATAAATACGATTAAATAGTAATGGATATAAAAAAAATATATTATGTCACATAATTATATTCATTTGGACTATATTATGTTTGGATAATTATTTAAATGGACATTTTTTTTTTCTTCTCATGATTGTATATTGTTTTATTATTATTATTAATCCTTAATTTAATGTGTACCTTGGTTGCTTTGACATATTGAAATATTATTTTTTTTTCTTTTTAAATGACACAGCTTATTAATTAATATTAAATAATCGATTGCCATAATGTAATTAGTTAAGGACTATAACTAGAATGTTGTATACTTATTATGTTATAAATATTCAAAATTTTGCATGCTAAAATGTATTAGCGAATTGTGTTGGTACCTCATAATCACATTAATGTCATCTTTTCACCCACATTTCTTGCAAATAAAGATATTATTATTTATTATTATTATTATTATTATTTATTTACTCATAATATGAACACGTTTTATTTATCGTATTGCGGCGCCACCCGAGAGGTACTGGCGCGTTTTTTACGTGTTTTCCCCGGTAGGCATATTCTGTGGTTCTGTTGTAAAAAGCTATTGTATATCGCCAGTTTCGTGGCCGCACAGATCACTCCTCTATTCTATACAAGTCAGGTTTAAACGATACGAAAAGCAGATTCCGGACGCTCCAGTGTACACTCATTGTTCCTCACAAACAATGATTCGGTCAGCTCGCCGACGAGCCGCACGTGACGCTGCATACTCCACCTTATACTGAAGACCATAGAGTCCATACTACGTTCACACCCGAGGAAGCGTATACTCAAAATATGCAACCGATAATTATCTTCAAATTCTATGGATTTAACGATGTTTTATGAACCAGAGTTTTAGACTCACATTGGCACAGAAATGAAGCGTCGCGTTTTTACTTGATTATCCCCATATTCATCCCTATTTTCTAATTATTAAGGTAAAAATTATGATTATACACAAATAGTCTTTAGTTAAAGAAGAGCAGTTTCTAGAGGATGTATAATGTATTTGACTCGTCGTGACGCCTCGACTCTTTATCTCTTTTCTGCGACTAGTCTAGTTCAGACTAGTTATCATTACTATTAATGATAAAAAACTTTTTTTTTATCATTACTAGTAATGATAAAAAAAAGTTTTTTTATTTCATTTTTGACAACAATTTTTCGTAAGTTGGAAAAAAATGTGGTGGATAAAGAACCTTCAGGTTCAAGGTTTAGTTTCCTAAGATAGCGTTGTCATATATCAATCAATCAATCAATCAATCAAATATACTTTATTGTGTACAAAATCTTCTATTTAGAATCTGTTAGCAGAGTAACATATAAATATACAACAAAATATAAAATCAGACATGCACACAAGGGCGGCCTTAATACTTTAAAACAATTTCTTCCAGGCAACCCTTTGGTTTTTGACATAGGAAAGAAGCATGCCTGATATATGTCCCAGTCAGAATGCTCATACTGAATGCCCAACAAATATTCCTAATATTACAATATTCAGTGATGAGTTAGGTAAGGACCTTGGTATATATCTCAATAAAATTTGTAAGGGCCAATCTATTTGTAATTATTGTATGCCCGGATCCAGTTATAAAGATATAGTAAGTAGGGCTTTAAATATTAAATACTGTCCCAATACAACTTTAATACTAATAGTCGGGAGAAAAGGAAAATTAAACAGAAAACAGATGACTGAACTATATGACAAGTTGTTTGCAATTGAAAATGTTAAAAATATAATATTGTTTACTTTTCCTTATATACAGATGTTGCCACAAAGTAATTCTAAAGAGAACTTTTCTAGATATAAGTTGAACAGCCTAATGTATAGTGCTGCTAATAATAATTGTATACTATTAAATGACACACAACAAAAATGTCAAGTTGTGGACATAAATAATTTTAGTTTTAATTTATGTAACATAAAAAAAGATAAGTATTTCTTATCAAACTATTGTAAGAGACATATAGCTAGGTGGCTATTAAACTTTTTATTTTTAAAACCAGCCAAGGATTTGGCTTCTTCGACTACTGTTTTTATTGAACAGAATACTAGTTGTAGTATTAACGAATTGGAATATGTTCCAAATACTTATTAAAATTAGATAATAAGACAATGGAGGACGTCTCTTGCAGAAATAGGTTAAGTTTAAGTGTACAAAATCCTACCAATGACTTAAAAAAATTTAAAGTTTCAAATAATAATAAATGTAAATTGATTAATCTGGTGCATCAAAATTTACAAGGAATGGTAGGTAAAGAACTTGAAATTGAGTTATTCTTAAAGGAATTTAATATTGATATTATTTGCATATCTGAACACTGGTTCAGAAATCATGAACTCATTTTCAATTTCAATGATCACCAGGTAGTTAGCTCGTTCAGTAGAGAGAATTCTATTAGAGGCGGCTCTTTAATATTAATTAAAAAAACCTTAAAATGTAAGGAACGTAAAGATATTGTGAGTCTCTCAACTGAACGAGTAATTGAAGTGGCCTGCATAGAATTGAGTCATCTTATTATTGTGTGCGTATACAGGCCTCCATCTGGGTTATACGAATCATTTGAACAAATTATGGAACAATTATTGTCAAAAATATGTGCATCTAACAAAAACGTTATTATATGTGGTGACTTTAATATTAATTTGTTAGACCTAAACTCCACTACGGTTAGATTCACATCATTGTTTAGATCGTATAACCTATTTAATTTATTTAAAGAACCAACAAGAGTATGTGATACAACTGCTACTTGTATTGATAATATATTTACTAATCTTATTCCAAGTAAAAAAGATATAATTAATAAACTCAGCTCTGATCACTACGGACAGTTAGCTTCTTTTAATATATATTGTGACACTAACCTAAAGGAAAATCAAGTGTTTATTCCTGTGAATACTAAACGTATTGAGAAATTTAGGAGTAATTTAAGTTCAAATATTAAATTATTAGATGGGTCAAATAGGTCAGATGAAGCTTTTAGTAAATTGTTTAAGATAATAAGAAAGCAATTTAATTCAGTATTTACTCCTAAATCGGTTAGAAATAGCAACAAAAAAGGTAACTTTATTGAGTGGGCAACTGCAGGAATTAAAATAAGCAGACAAAGACTATATGAATTATACAGTGAAAAATGTATAAATAACAGTGAAACTTTTAAAATATATGTTAAAAATTACTCTAAAATTTTCAAAAAAGTTTGTAAAGCTGCAAAGGCTCTTCATATTAGAAATAAAATACAAAATTCTAAAAATAAGATTAAAACTACATGGAAGATAATAGCTGGTGAGACTGGAAACGTCACCTGTCGTAACACAAACTATGAACTTAGTTTTGAAAATAAAAAAATAACTACTGATCTAGAAGTTGCGACGGTATTCGAAAAGTTTTTTGCTGACATTCCGGTCTCAACTACAAAAAGTCTAGATTCGTCTCCTGCAGCTGCTGAAAAAATACTTAAAGATAATGTAAAGGAATGTGATGTCAATTTTAAGTTCAAAGAAATTGATTCCAGAGAAATTGTTAATACATTTAAGATGTTAAATATCAAAAATACTGCTGATCTCTGGGGCATGTCTACAAAAATTATGAAATCAATAATTGACATCGTAGCTCCTCATTTAGCAATGATTTTCAATGATTGTACAAAGAGTGGTGTTTTTCCTGACTTAATGAAGCATAGCAAGGTTATACCCTTATTTAAAGCTGGGAATAAATCTGATCCGACAAATTACAGACCTATATCGATTTTGCCGACTTTTAGTAAAATATTTGAAAAATTAATTTTAAATCAGTTATTAGTACATTTTAATATAAACAATCTATTACATAATAATCAATATGGTTTTACTAAGGGTCGATCCACAACGGACGCTGGTATAGGTCTGCTTTGTAATATTTTTTAAGCTTGGGAGAGATCGCAGGATGCGTTAGGTGTGTTTTGCGACCTTTCCAAGGCCTTTGATTGTGTTGAGCATGCTACATTGATCAGGAAATTAAAGCACTATGGCATAAGGGACTCAGCCCTCAGCCTTTTGAGTTCTTATCTTACAAATAGGATTCAAAGGGTGGAGGTAAATAGTAAACGGTCCACTGGGACTAAAATAGAGTTAGGTGTCCCACAGGGATCCATTTTAGGCCCATTTCTTTTTCTCATCTATATTAATGACTTACCTTATCTAGTTAAAGATAAACATGAGATAGTATTATTTGCCGATGACACTTCACTAATTTTTAATGTGAAGCGACAACAGTCAAATTATGACGAGGTAAATAGTGCTCTCTCAAAAATAGTACATTGGTTTAATGTTAATAACTTATTATTAAATTCTAAAAAAACTAAATGTTTAAAATTTACTTTGCCCAATGTTAAGCAATTACAAACCAATATACTATTAAATGATGAGAAAATGAAACTAGAGGATTCCACTGTGTTCCTGGGTATAACACTAGATAGTAAATTACAGTGGGGTCCTCACATTGCCAATCTTGCAAGTAGGCTCAGTTCTGCAGCATATGCGGTTAGAAAAATTAGAGAAATTTCTGACGAAGACACGGCGCGATTAGTATATTTTAGTTATTTTCATAGTAGGATGTCTTACGGCATCCTCTTATGGGGAAATGCCGCCGACATTAACACAATATTTGTGCTGCAGAAGCGGGCCATACGTTCAATTTACAAAATGTCCTCTTTTGAATCTCTAAGAGAGAAGTTTAAACAAATTGGTATTCTTACCGTTGCTTCTCAATACATTTTAGACAATGTGTTGTACGTTAAAAAGAATCTAATTAATTTTAAAATGAAAAGCGACACTCACAATAGGAACACTAGAAATAAGCACAAGCTAGATATACCGGTGTTCAGACTGAGTAAAGTTAGTAAATCATTTAAAGGTCAATGTATACGCCTGTACTATATAATCCCAAATAACGTTCAGAGCCTCCCTATCAATAAATTTAAAATTGTAGTTAAAGAACGTCTGTGTTCCAAAGCTTATTATAAGGTCAATGATTTTATTGACGATTGCACACCTTGGGAATAAGATGGCCATATGCAAGGCTACCTCAATGTACTTTATGTACTCTGTCTTTTGTTGTAAATTATTATAGATTAAGTTTTTACATTGTTAACATACTATGTATACACTTTTTAAAAAAGAACAATTTTCCATCTTTTTGCTAAAAGATGGCCCCGGCCGAGTTTCTTACGCCGGTTCTTCTCGGCGGGCTAGGGTTGAACCGGTGGTAGTATTTTTGTTGACTTTCCGAAAATAGCTTGTTAAGTTTAACTTGGAAATAAAAAATTTTTGAATTTTTGAAAGATAGGTTGTGTGTAAAAGTGTATAATATACTTAATATAATATAATATATAATCATAATATATAATATAATATATAATAATAAATATAAGAGGTATGTATATTATATAGGTATAACAGCGTAGGTATCTGCCGTACAACAGCGGTGAACATTTTGCATTCAAACAAATGGATGGAAAAACAGATGGATGAATAAAACCTTGTAAAAATAATTATCAAGCAGTGATGACGAATTATATGTTACAACTCGATCACGTCAGCTTTTTTTAAGCAAATTGTAAACTTTATTTTTCTCTACCCTCTATAAAAGGTGTAAAGTAAATGAGTGATAATACTTTAGGGTGTGTATGTGTCTCCTATGTAGAGTTTACTGTGAAAGTACCTGAAAGACTTACTTTTGACTTTCAAGTTTCAATGAAAAATGCCCCAACATCATAAATTTGCCCATACAATAATTTAAAAAAAGTAACTCTTTCAGCGCTGGTACTTGTACAGTAAACTCTATATACGGGACCCATACATACCTACCCTAAAGTATTATCGCCCTTTTCAAACAAAGTGTATATTTCAAAATTCTTCTGTTTGTTTACCTGTTTATCAAACATGATCGTCAGGTAAATTATATCAACATGTCCCTCATTAGGCGCTACATTTTATGGACAAATTAAAAAAGGTAAGTTCAGGTAAAGATTTTCAGTTAATTAAGGCTCACCTTTGTGAAATTAAGTTTGTTTGTTCTGTGACGAGGACGAAATTGCGTTCACTTCGGATTTCTTAGAATATTATGTAATGAAAATTCATATTTACCTAATATTGTAAATTTATTCTTTTGACTGAAATCTTTTCGTATAGCCACAAAGTAGATAATATATAACATTGTAAATACTTGTAACACAAGTCCTTCGTACATACTCAGTACAGGGCCAGATTGACGTGGTGTGGAGCGTACACATCCTACAAAAATTAGGTCATATAATTCTTTAATTATGTGACCTAATTTTTGTAGGATGTGTACACTATACAAATTTAACCTTTTACATTGGTATGGTGGAACAATTTGTGGTAAAATCGTTACCTACAAAAAGTAGGTTTTCGTAGGCCTACCCACAGGCATACTAAGTCCCGATTTAACCAACGCATGTTAGTGTTAACGGCTTGTTAAAATACCATACCTTCTCATTCATTGATAGGAATTACGAGAGTAACAACATAATATTCAAGGAAGGATTGACTTTAACATTGCTTGGTGAAACACGCCCTAAAGTTTATAATTTAGTCGTGAAGTTTGGTATATTAACGCCCGGATTCTAAAAGGCTGATCAAATTGACAAATTGATCAAATCAGCTAATCTGAACGCTCATTGGCGAAAACAGTGACTGCGAAGTGATGTTCACCAATCAGCGTTCAGATTCGCTGATTTGATCAATTGATCAATTTGATCAGCCTTTCAGAAACCGGGCGTAGGCCTATTTAGCTGAAGATTTATGCCTATAATGCTTCCTAAGCAAGTGATACATATTTTTAAACACATAAAACGATAATCACTGCTGCTGCACGCTGAGTGCGAATTTTTTTACTGCTCGCCGTGAGAAAGTTACATCATAACAACGAAACTAGTGGCAAAAATGTTAACTTATTCGATACTATAGTTCCTTCCTCCAATCCTTCGATCGATAACTATAGAAAACGATCGGGTATCGACGGGTAGTAAAAATAACTCGAACTCAGCATTAATTTCTGATGTGTATCTCATAAAGTTTTACTATGGTCTTTATATACGCGCGTTATTTATTATAATTGTTTATTTGTACTATAAAATTTAAAAAATATACCAATCAACTATTATGCTGTCATTACTATTTAATTTTTATTTTTATCGATTATTAATTAATAAAATACGATTTCGTGATCAACGCGCGATTGGGTGGTCATAAAATATTAAAACTCGGCAGTGTGTGTCGGGCGGCGGGCCACGAATGGGTTAGGCTTCCGTAGTCACTTAAATTTTATCTACACTAATATTATAAAGAGGAAAGATTTGTACTTTTGTATGTAACGACTTAACTCAAAAAGTACTGAACCGATTTTAATAATCTGGGGGCACAGTCGTGCCCCCGTCAAGACGAGCCAAGCGAAGCGCAAGGGCACTACCTACCTTTTCTCGAAAGGTTTCGTCGTTTTTTTGAACTCCCATAACTTTGCTTTGGATGATGCTAAATAGTTGAAAATTTAAACATATAATGACACCAGTAAATACATAAATTATACAAAGTTTAAATGTCGTAGCTATTATACTTTAGATTTTATCAATGTCTAAAAACCCCTGATTTGTCACGGACTCATTTATAGATCATCAAAATTCATAGGTTACTTCCGGAAATCTTAGAAAGCTGAAGTTATGTATTTAAATTTAAGAAAGCTGAAGTTTATGTAAGCTGTTATTGCTACAAAACCAACAAAAAAAAAATTAAAATGTAAATGCCGCCATTTTGAATCCAATATGGTGGACCACCATATTGGATTCAAAAGGATGTTTATTATAAGGATCTAATGATCTTTAATTTATAAAAGGAATATAACAAGTACATAAAAAACCTACGACCTACTTTTTGTAGGACCAATAATCGTTCAGAGTTTTGCTCCATATAATTTATGTCCGACTTTATGTATATTGAGTGCGTTGCACTACTGCAATCAATATATTATTCTATTATTCATCTACAAAAAGTCGGTCACCAATTATTAATCGGTGACCGACTTTTACCGAAGATGAAAGATATATTATTATATTATTTATTAGAGGAAAATTTGTTTTTTATCCACTTATTTAAAATTAGCGCGAATATGCAGGCAGCTACTAGTTGTAAATTGCTGTCGGTCACAAAGGAGATAATATAACTGTAGCTTAATATATCTGGAGCTTGTGCCGGACCTGTTCCATATACCGATATGGAACAGGTCCGGCACAAGCTCCATCTGTTGTTAAATTTCTTTTCTGTAAAGTTCTTTGTATGCTTAGCATTATTATAATGTGATTTGTAAGAAACTAGCTTGTCAGTGACTCAAAATATTCTACAGGATTCCTTGTGCTAGTTACTATCATCACTACTACTATTAGGTATACCTATACCGTATACCTTATAAGGTACTGTTGAAAATTCTAGCTGGTATTAGGTAATATTAGCGCTGGGCGTCGGCAGGCGTCGCGGCGCTGGGCGTCGGCAGGCATCGTGGCGCTGGGCGTCGTGGCGCTGGGCTTTGCTACCGTTACGAAGATTTTATAGGCATTTATTTATCGTGTGTGAAATAAAACGGCCAAGCATCACGTTTTAACTGAAATGTAGAGTAGTGAAGAGTGAAGAGTGAAGTGAAGCCTAGTAAAGTAAGGGCGCATAGATCAAGAACTTTGGTTCTACATGAGATTTGTCCACTTTTTGATAGATTTTGATCAAGGTGCTTGTAGATTTAGGGCGAGTAGTCTTTAGAGCTTGGCTTTATACGATATCTGATAACTTTTTCACAGGGTAAGCTATGTAGACTCGTCTTGGCAACATTTTTACATGAAAATGTTTTTGGTGGGATTCTTTTTTCATTAGAAAGCTACGTTACCACTGAGTAACATTGGCTATATAAAAATCAATTGCTGTTCGTTAGTCTCGCTAAAACTCGAGATCAGCTGAACTGATTCGGCTATTTTTGGTCTTGAAATATTCGTGGAAGTCCCGGGAATGTTTACACGGTTTCCATGCTCAACGAAGTGGGCACGGGTCAGCTAGTTTTTAATATGTAAAATCTTTCCTTTTTTTGTCGGAAGATTTTCAAGATGGTCTATTTTTAACCGACTTCCAAAAAAGTAGGAGACTTAATTTGCCCATTTTTTTATGTATTTACACCGATTACTCTGAGCTTATTGCGTATTTTTTTTATTCGATACAGAATAGCAGTAATTTGATTCCCTAAAAATTATACATAGTTTGGACTTGAAGTTTTTTTTTTTTTTTTTTTATATCTTTATTTATTATAAAAGGGAATTTAATCTACAAAGATTATGTCATCCCTATAGGTAAGTACAAGAGTATAATTTGTTAAGTTATAGATTAACATTCCTACGCTTAATTGAACACTCTACAAGTTTATATAACATCTTGGCCTCGTCCGATGTAGGAGAAGCCAAAACGATATTACATACACCGCTCTCCTGTAAATTAATGCCGTAAACAGTGCAAAAGGTGTTCCTCTCCGATTCGTTCCGAACACATTCCGCTATTACGTGATAAACATCTTCTACTTTGTCACAATCTATGCAATTTCTGGAATTTACTTTTTTCATGATAAATGCGAAACTGTTCAGGGGAATGTGTCCGGAACGAAGTCTCATAGCTGTAACTATGGTATTTCTACTAAATTTAGAATCCGCAAACCAGGCAGATGACCGTAAGTTAGGTTGTATGGTCCTATACCATATTCCTTTAGTCAGCGAGCGCTCATCGAAATATTCCTTCCAGATTTTTGTACAGCTTTGTTTTACTAAATATAATGTGTCAGGGTAATAGGGCAGCCAAGTTCGCGTTATGCCATCAGATATAGCTTCTCTAGCGAGACGGTCTACTGTTTCGTTACCCGTCAGTCCTATATGTGACGGTATCCACTGCAGCGCTACCCGATATCCCTGAGTTAAAAGTTTTAGAATTGCGTCAATCATTTTGTAGGCTATCGGTGCTCCTCGACCGTTCGAGGTGCACCGAGCCACATGCTGAAGCGCACTTTTGGAATCGGTGAGCACTACAAAGTTGCCTGGTTTAAACGAAGATATGTACGTGATGGCTTCCAAGATGGCAATTAATTCTAACGACATAATTGATATTTTTGTAGTGACGCGAAATTTAATTGAAATGTCTAATTGTGGATCATATATAGCTAGACCGCTCTCGTTATTATATATGGAACCATCTGTATAAAGCTTATAATATTGGTCAAATTTTTCGTTTATAAATTCATTACAAATTCTTTTTAAATCCGATATTTTAAAGTTTCCTTTTGCACTGTTCACAGAATCAACGTTATAATTAATTACACCTTCAAGATTTACATTGCCGATCCATGTTTCGAGTGAATACATGCCCAATTGTGGGCTTATATCTATAAGAGTATCTTTAAGATAGCTATGAACTAATATAAGAATAGGTTTATTTTTACATCTCCAATAAGAATTTTGACACAAAGGTTCTAGTTCTTGTAAAATACGTAATACACTGTGATTCGAGAAGGATTTAATTTTTAGATAATATTTACCAGCGAGATATTGTCTTCTAATAAACAAAGGAGGTAGGTTTAGCTCGGATTCCATTACATGGATAGGCGTGGTTTTTATAAATCCACCTACAATTCGCATACATTGGTTTTGTATTTTATCTATTTTAGCCAAATGAGTCTTACAAGCGTTACCATAAATAAAAGTTGCATAATCCAGTTTACTGCGAACACAAGAAATATACAGTTTTCTCAGGTGAGTAGGGTGAACCCCCCATCCCGGTCCAGATAATACTTTAAAGATGTTTGTTAATTTAGACATCCGACTTACTAAATTATTTATTTGTTTAGACCAGCGTAATTTTCTATCCAACCAAATACCCAGATATTTGACCTCATTAACTACTTCCAAAGGGCTACCATTAACATATAGAGAAACCGAATCACATATATGTCTATTATGAAAAATACATACTTTGGTCTTTGTCGCTGACACATTTAAGCCGACGTTAGTTAGTTCTTTAACAGTTTTATTTAACGCGATTTGTAATTTAAGTCTAGACATTTCTATATTATGATTCGTGGTGTATACTACAAAGTCATCAGCATATTGAGATACACATACTTCAAACTGCGGAGTACCTATATATTTCGTCAGAATATTGAAGAGAATTGGAGATAAGGGGTCACCTTGAAATAATCCCAATGAAGCACATCTACTAATTACACCATTATCTGTGAATATGTTTAATTTCCTATGTTTTAAAAATTGCCATACATACAAACAAATTTTATGACCTAAACCGAAACTATCCATTTTTTTAATTAAGCATTCTATATTCACGTTATTGTAAGCGTTATCTATGTCAATGAAACAAGATAATGTATGCTGTTTTTTTGAAAATCCTATTTGTATACTCGATACTAATCTCGACAAATTATCTATAGTAGATCTACGCTTACGAAAACCTGTATTATCTTCCGACAGCATATTATTTCTCTCGATGTACCATTCTATTCTATTCAATATTATACTATTAAGAACTTTACACACACACGAGATCAATGAAATGGGTCGTATAGCAGACACAGACTGAGGGTCTCTGCCAGGTTTAGGAATCGGAACGATATTTATGTTACGCCACTGATAAGGTATAATGCCACTTGTAAATATTATGTTATAAATATATAATAAAATTTCTTTTCCGTTTTCTGGTAAATTTAAAAGCATAAAGTAAGATATGTTATCACTACCCGGAGAGGTGTCAGTGTGACGCAGGCAGACGTCTAACTCATGTCTTGTTACTGTCGATTCCAATATCAAATTCGAGGAATTAACTATTGGACATTCATTTAAAACATAATCAGGTGCTAGGTTCTGTAGTAATTGATATGCCATATCTTTACTTATATGCTGTCTAGGGGTATGGAATCCTTTTAACCACCTCATTTTTCTCCATAACATAGTTTGGGAGGTATTTTCATCAATATGTGAGCAAAATTCTTTCCACCCTTCATTTTTGGCTATACGTATATGTTTTTGTGCTATTCTTATTTTATTTTTTAAAATATTAAAATTTCTGGGCGTAGGGTTACGTCGGAATCTAGATAAGGCCAGTCGTCTCTCAGCGACTAGTTTGGATAGCGAGCTATTCCAATATGGCTTGGGGGTAAAATTATCCGCGGGGTTTTCATTAATTTTAATAACTGGAATGTGTCGATCTGCCGAAATATATATTGAGCTAATAAAATAATCATACAAGTTCTGAAGGTCTTTAGAAGTGTTAAAATTTTTAAAAAGATTTTCTAGTGTCGTACGATATTGTATCCAATCCGCTTTTTTATAATTATATTTTTTTCGTAAATAACTGTGATTATTACTAATGTGCGTAGTGATTTTTATAATAAGGTGGTCGCTTCCCAAAGATTCACTACTAACATCCCAATGAAACCTCCAAGCCACATCTGTAGATGCCAACGATATATCTGGGGAAGATTGTTGAATTTCATTATTAACTAATTTAATTCGTGTGCATCTCCCATCATTTAAGCTTATCAGACTCGAGTCTGTGAGTGCATCATATATTTGAGAACCTCTTTGGTCTATTTTGTGGGAACAACTTGTATATTGTCCATTGAAATCGCCTAAGATTAACAATTTGCCTTTAATTTTTGAAAAAATATAATCCCAATCTTCCTTGGATGTATGCACTGACGGCGCGCAATATAATGAAATTACATATTCCAGATGCGGGCAATTATAAATTCTTACACAAATGAGTTCTATACCGGGATTTCTGCTATCTAATTTTATAAAAATTGATTTAATCGACTTGTGCACCAGAATAGCGACACCGCCGTAACCGTCGTTTCTATCCCTACGGTAAACAGTATAACTATTCACCTTAATATGACTGTCCTCAACTAGCCACGTCTCACTAAGACCGGCAATGTGAATCTTCATATCAAATAAAATATGTTCTAAGTCTATTAATTTTGGCCTTAAACTCTGACAATTCCATTGAGCTAAATTTACTCTATAACTAATTTTATGATATTCCATAATTTAAATTTAAATAATCAAACATTAACTTACAGAGGGGCCAGTCTGAAATATAATCTACAACACTCAAAATAAGCCATTCTAAACAACATTTGAGCACACTAGTAAATTTTGTACCTATAGATGTCTCTCTTAAAAATAAAATGTCTTTTATGCGGGTGATTAACTCTTCCAGTCGTACAGGCTTATGCGGTATTTTTTCTTCTTTTGTTTCTTCTGGTTCCAACCCGGGATCTGATGGATTCTTCTCTACTGAGCACTTAGGACTTGAGGCGACTCCTATATTATGGGTATATTCTGTAGGGACACTATCCTTAACATTTCGGGAAACATTTCGTTTCGGTATAAGATTAGTCATCGCAGCTTCTAAGTACGAAAAAGTTGAAGTATTTTGTTGTTTTCTATGAGTAGAATTATTGTCTGTCAAGTTGGAAGATTGGTGAGAATCAGAAACAACAGTAGGACGAGTAGGAGGAACGTAAATAGTTAAAGCTTTTCTATAAGTGCAATTAAACTCCACCATAATCTCTCTTAATCTTCTTTCTTTCTGGTAAACAGGGCATAAGGTTTTATGCAAAGCCATGTGGTTCCCAGCACAGTTAACACACTTATAATCGCGAGTTTCACAATTAATATGGCCATTACCGCATTTTGGGCACACAGTCTTATTAGTGGGACATTTTTTGACGCATGACCATATCTCCAGCATTTTGAGCACTGAGAAACGGGAAAGACGTATGGATTAACCCTAATACGTATACTATCAACAAAAATATATTGTGGAATAAATGTGCCTTTAAAGCAAACTTGTACGGCCTCACTTGGTATCCATCCATCTCCTTCTCGGTTACGCTTTTGTAACCGTCGCACTGATACTATTTTAGCTGGATCGTGACATGAAATAGACTTCAATATATCTTCTTCCGATAAGTCTTGGTCGACGTCCTTTATAACTCCAAAAGAAAAGTTTCTTTCCATCGCCCTTGATATTCTCCATCCCATTTCTGTAAATTCTTGACAATTTTCAATTTTATGTGCACTAAGTTCACTTCCAATATCCAAACGAATTTTAAAAGGGTTAATATATTTAACATTTTCTATGTCTACAATGTTATAAACCTTAAACAACTTAGCCAAAGAAAAGTGCTTAGGCATCTTCTCGCTAGATGAAATATATATCTCGATCTTATCTTTCAACTGTGTTTTAATTTTTTTCTCTTTGCTTTCTATTTTAGTCCATTCCCCTCCCTCATCAATTTCTTCACTAATCTCGTCTCTTCTTCTCTTGTCTCTCCTGCAATCCGGGTCCTCTTCCACTATGGCTGTAACTATTAGCTCTTCTGAACATTCTTCTATTTCTATATCTGACGTCATATCTTCAGCGTATAATTCCGTATTGTCCATTATAATAAATATTGAATGCCGCTAGCGATAAGATAATTATCACTCGCACACACGGTAGGTACCGGGCCACGGTGCGCCGCGCCGATGCGACGGCGCGCGCGACGTACACACTTGTTTATTATTTAGCTTCACTTAATAAGTGCACACGACCACCTCGTACGCGTACCGCAACGAGTCTGAAGTTTTTATTTGAAGAAGATTTTTCACTTACATTTTTACAACTCCACATTTGTACGTACATTTTTATATTACGAATGATTACTATATATTATAAATAATATTACGAATGTATCATGTAGTTTCAGTGCGGCTAATTTAAGAGTTTTTCACTTTCGCATTTATAATTAACTCTCGACACAAAAAGGAAGCGGAAATTATAAATATAGTATCTGTCAATCTGTCTGTACGCTGTAGCATCGAAGCTACCAAACGGATCTTACTGTAGTTCACTTCGTCTTAAGAGACACTAAGCAGTAAAAAAAAAAGAAACTATGTTAAAAAAAAAAGCATAAAAAACAGCGCCAATACAATTGACAATCGATTACTTTATTTTACGGAACATTCAAATATTCTTGATGGGCTACAGTATATATACCCTAATACCTATTGTTAATTTCACTGTCATTAGTAGAGCGAGCAAAGGAGTATTGGGTCAATAATGGCAACTAAAAATAAAATGATAAAGCTTTGCATTTGGCTTACAACATAAGTCCCATATCTGCACGAGGTAAATACTGCAATATTTAACTCGTTTCGAATATTGTATACAAATGTAATTAACGATTAACTGATTATCTCCACTTTTCCACTCCCACATGGAGCCGAATTAAAATTATTACGGTAAATGAAACGGTAATAAAAATATACAATCGAGTAGCGTTTCCGGCGGGGTCTGTAGCTCAGTGGATTGCGTGGACGGCGCTCCTGTGGTTGCCAGTTCCATTCTCGGCGAGGAAACAAAAAGTTAACATTTTTAGGAACCAGGACCATTGTGTGTTCCTGTGACACAAGTGACATACGATTCGCTTGTCATTTAGTGAACATAATGTAAAATCCCATATATTTTTGTTTACGAACTTCGTAAGTGCTAATAGCGATGACAGCTTGAATAAGGACCCTGCTCCTTGAGGAAATTAGAATACTATTACAACTTATCGATAAGCGATTATTAATGTTTTCTTGTACCTTAGTACAACTTACCATGTAGACTTGCAAAGCGACAAAGCCTTTCTAACATAATATTATAAAACAAAGTCTGTCAGTCTGTTCGCAACCCCCGACGCAAAAACTTCGGGGTGTATAAGTTTGACGTGTAAATGTGTATGTGTGTGTCTGTGGCATCGTAGCTTCCAAACGGTTGATCCGATTTTAATGCGGTTTTGTTTGAAAGGTATATAAGTCGAGAGTGTTCTTAGCTATGTTTGGTGGAAATTGGTTCAGGTCTTCAAGGTAGGTTGTTTGTTAAGTGTGACAGGAATGTTACAACACGCTATGTCGGGGATTTTTTAAATTCTTTAATTTAGTTTAGTTTATCACCAATAGATTAAGTGGTTCTCAAGGAAGGGTTTAGTGTATTCATTGGAGCTGGAAGGCAGCGCTCATGTCCTCAAAAAACGCAATTTTAATTCTTCTAAGTACGAATTTAAGAGAAAACAAAAATCGATTGCTGAGACAAATGCACCTTGAACTGAAATTACCTATTAAACGTAACAGAAATCGACGTTTAGAGGATTCCTGTTTCCTCATCCAAAACTTAACCGATTTAAATATTTTTTTCTTTTTAGCTACAAAAAGAATTGAGCTAGGTTCCTAATTTTTGTTTTCTTTATATATTGTAGTCAAATCTATTTCCTGGATGTTTAAACAGAGCGGAGAGTCTGGCCATTTTTTTAAAAGTTTTTGAACGTCCGTATTATCTCTTTATACTTATATAAGTAATTTATTAAAAAGAGGAAAAAATAGGGACGTACAAACAATATAAGTAAATAAATATTCAGGAAAAAAATTGTTACTCTAGCAGTATTATCCAGGGAGGAAACAGGAATCCCGTAGACCCCTATTTCTGTATGGAAAAAATTTCGTAGTGTTTCCTCTTAACCGAGACAGCTACTTATGAATAAAAAAACTATCGCGTATATGAACGTCGCATTAGAAATAGAAACAAAGACATCATATTAACATGCAAATACAATGTGAATTGAAAACGCTCAGCACTGCTACGTGGCCTCAAAGGTGCAAAGATTGCGTTTTTAAATCGCCATATATTTCAGCTTTTATTGCAAATTTTTATTACGACTTGAATTAAAACCGCGTTTTCTTACCGGCATGCACTTTTGTCGTACAACGGAAAAGTGACTTTATATCGGCTGTGTTACGATACAATTTCGCTAAACACGATCTAAGCTACGCTGTAAAGTCTTATTATTTGTATCATGGCAGCATTAAAGATTTCGATCTCTACTATATCGTCAACAACGACTTGTTAAAATACCATGCTTTCTCATTCATAGACAGGAAATACGAGAGGGATAAGAAATATTTAATAAATGATAATTAGTGAAATTGGCACTTAATATTTTTAAGTTGTCTATTTTAACAAGCTTGGCTTTTAATACCCGACGAATGTGGACGGGTTTTTTTGAGTTTAAAGTGTAATTATATGTGTCTTTATGTGGCATTGTAGCTCTCAAACGTATGAACCGTTTTAACCGACTCACGAAACGACACCTGAACTAGTAATCATATAAAGAGGAAATATTTGAACAACATTAAAATTTAATAGGCAACGTAACTGCTAGAACAATTAAAAATAAATTTGACATATAAAGTAGAAGAAAATAGGATAAAAGCTTTCAATTGCGGCAAAATATACGGATTGTTCAGTCGCGACAACATTTGAACACCACGGCACTTTTTTGTCATTTATAACAGTGACTTATATATAGTTATCGATAAATAACAGTGCCAAAAAAGTGTTGATATTCATATCATAAATATCGACTAGCCGGTATATTACGCTGTGATCTATCTCCGTCAAACGCCGCTGCAGGTGCCAATGACGTGTATCATATTTTGTTATACTGCCGTAACACCTCTAATTCCGACGAGTGTTTTATGTGTCGAATATTGTGAACTTTATTTCACTGGAAATCATCGATTCAAAAAACGAATGCGCGGTAATAACTTATTGTTTGAAGCGCAATGTGAAAAACTATCGTAAATATTCAATTCCATTCGATTCAGTTTCGACTAGAAACCTTGCAATTTCAATTTATTTAGTACTAGATGCTAGTCGCATTTCGTTTGCTAGATATACCTGTTGGAGTTGAAACGTAAGGTTTGCATAGCCTAGCGAGTTTGGTCATATTTGCCAAGAGACCTATTTCGATTGTCGTTTACAAAAGGAGAAGAAGTGAAGACGTGTGTCACCTATGACAGCGATGACAGCGATGACAGGTCAGACTCGGGCAGATGGCGGGCCTTGAAGAGGACTTACAGGAAGAATATGATCGAGGATTCTTCATTGTGAAGAAGATATAGACTAAATTCGCTTACGTTCAATGTCAGCTTTGCGTTAAGTACTTTTGCAATAGGTTTGATTGTTCATAATATAAACACGTTCAGCTTGGTGTTATTATTTCCTGATCCTATAAAGTGACGCCCACAGAATACCTCACTCCCAGATACCTATATCGCGAGATCAGGATAAAAACTCTCCAACTTTGCAATTACGATATTAGTAAGATACATAACTATGAGAATAAGTAACTAACTATGACAAGACAGATTCATGGTTCATGAAGTCGAATATAGTATGAAGAGCATTAACGCCTAGAGATTTTTTTTTGGCACAGATTACTTAATATAACTCCATAAAAATTTCAATGGTCTAAAATTATCACAAGGAGTGATCTTACTATGCTGGGGCTCGCTGGCTTTTGGTCTATACACACGAAAGCCCCTGTGACTTGGAGATCTTTATTCGTGATTCGCGTTATGGTAAGTAGTATATATCAGGTACCAAAACAAAAAATGATCTACGCGTCTATCTCTTCAGACTATATTCGGATTGATATATAATGACACATAGATCATTCTGTATAAACAAAATTAAACTTTTTAACCAATTAAATTGTAAAGCAGTAAGTTATGCGAAATACCACACAGGGAGAACGGTGAAAGTAATAACACCTCTCTATTTTTGCCAGGGGTAAAAAGAGGAAAAAAGTGTAAGGTTCAATCCAACACCCTGTAATAAAACAGCAAAAATTATATCAGTATTCGAACAAATCATAATTTATGTAAGGAAAACGTAGGTAAATAGTGAAATAACAGGCGACGATAAAGTAATAAGTAAACAGGTTAACGCAACACTCTTCAATTTGTGCCTCATGTTTATGCATGGCCGCCGCGAACTGCACGACACGATGTTCGGGCCACGGTGCCGACAAAACAGGGGCACGATTCACAGGCAATAGAGAAAGGTTCACTTTCGAAAAATAATTCGAATCTGTTTTTTTTTTTTGTTGAATTTAATATAGTGTGAGCATTCTCGGACTTCAGTGCTAATAAAAAAGAGTGTTTCTCAGGTTTGAAAAAGAATTCGAATCTGTTTTTTTTTTGTAGAATCCAAATTCTAAGTGTGAGAATTATCAGACTTTAGTGCTGATAAAAAGGAGCTCAATTCTCAGGCAATACAGAATGTGAACCTTTCTAAAAAGCATTCGAATCTATTTTTTTTTTGTAAAATATAAACATAGTGGGAGAATATAGAAGATAAGGAAAGAGCTCGATTATCAGGCAATAGAGAAAAGATCACATTCGGGAGACAATTTGAAGCCCTATTTTTTTCATAGATAACATAATACCTTCTCATGACTTCATAATAGAAATTCAGAATTCAGAACTCTACATTCTACTCCAATGCTCGTATTTAAAATAGACTTTTTTAAGTATTCTACAATTAGTTTGATATCCCTATAAACCTTTTTTTATTTTTTACATATTATATATTATAGAGACTGCATCAAAAATGTTATAATAAAAATGTATTTAGCAGAATCAACCAAAAGAATACACGTAAACAGAAATTCAAACTACAATTATTTGAAAGTAAACTTTTCTCTATTGCATGAGAATCGTGCCCCATGTGTACCACCTGTGAACCTTAACACCATAGTAATAAGATCGAAATTTGGTACACACTATTCTGTAGACGAATACGAGGACGTTTATGTACTGAACAATGAAGATCGTTGTTTATACCACTCGTAAAGAGTTAAAATACTTCCATCGTAGGTTATAGTGAGAAATAAAAATTTTAGTTGGTCCTTAATTACAAATTACTTGTCTTTTATGTTTTCTCGCGCAGACCAACCACGAGAAACCGCGACACTAATTTCCCATAACTGTTAATAAATTATAAATACAGGCTATAACATTAATGAGTGATAATACTTTAGGGTATGTATGGGTCCCGTGTATAGAGTTAACTGTGAAAGTACCAGCGCTGAAAGAGGTACTTTTTTTAAATTGTTGTTTTTTTAAGATTTATGATGTTCGGGCATTTCTAGCACAAACATGAAAGTTAAAAGTAAGTCTTTCAGCGCTGGTACTTTCACAGTATACTCTTCATACGAGGCACATACACACCCTAAAGTATTATCACTAATTTATTTCATCTAGTTTTTACAATAATAATATGCTGTATTAAACTGAATTCGAGAATCGAATCAGTTCGATCTCAACGGCTTTTGGTATTTTATTTGGTGGATTGCTTTGAAACTAACCAGGATAAAGAAAATCGTAAGATCGTAACATTTTGTACTCCAGACCATATCAATCGAATGACAATCAAAATAAACAAACATCAAATTATTCGGTAGAGCGTGGCACGAAAGAATCTGAATCAAAATTGAATCAGTTTGGAGAGTAAGGCCCCTAAAATCGAATCAGTTTAGAGAGAAAGGCCCCAGGATAAAGAAAATCTTTAGATCGTAACTATTTGCACTCCTGACCATATCAATCGACATAGAATCAAAATAAACAAACCTCAATTTATTCGGGATAATCGAATCTGAATCAAAATCGAATCATTTATGAGAGTATGGTCCCTGGAGTAAACTGGTGATCGATTGCAGCGGTATTCACGTAACACAATATCTTTAACGAGTCGCTACTATCGGTCGCACTAATAAATGTGATGTGGTAGCGCGCGACAGCTAGTCAGTCGCTCGTTTGCAAGGGCCTGTTAGTAGCGTAAGGAACTTTCTCCAGGATAGTGCTGGATGTCTCGGGAGTTGGGCCTAACGTGCTTACGGCTTCACGCCAACGAGCTTTTATTTATACATTTTCTTTCTCTTTCTCAGATTCATCTCATTTTTACTAATCTTGAATGGTAATAGTTTAAAAAACAATTATTTCCAAATGAAACTTAACAAGCTATTTTCGGAAAGTCAACAAAAAAAACAAGCTACCACCAGTTCAACCCGCCGAGAAGAACCGTCGTAAGAAACTCGCACGGCCATCTTTTAGCAAAAAGATGGAAAATAGATCTTTTTTAAAAGTATATATTTTTTACAATGTAATAATAATAATAATAATAATATCTATGGACGCTTCACACCACGTCAATCTGGCCCTATGCTAAGTATCCGAAGAACTTGTGTTACAGGTACCAGACAACGGAAATATATTTAATACTTTTATACTATACACATATTTAAGATTTTTATTATACTTATTATACACAAATTTAATACACATCCATGACCCAGGAACTTTGATAACTTTTTCTTCCCTCGGCGGGATTCGAACCCGCGACCTTTCGTTCGAGCACCAACGCGCTCAACCAACTGCGCTACGGAGGTCGTCGTCGTAACTTAATCTATACATATTAATATCATAAAAGTTAGGGTACATATAGTAAATAAATATAAGCAGCCATTATGGTTGGCCACCTTATTCCCAGGGTGTGCAATCATTAACAAAATCTTATAATAAGCTTTAGCAAATTTTTTATTGTTGCTTTATTTTCATGGTTTCGTAACCGAACGGTTAATCCAGACCCTATTACTAAGACTCCGTCCGTCTGTATCTCAGGACCTGTGATAGTTAGGTTTAAATTTTCGCAAAAAGTAGTTTTGTGTAGCTTCCACTATAACACCAAATTAATACTGAAAAACAGAACAGAATACATATTTAAGAGGGCTCATTTTTGGCATCCGGATTTGGCCGGTCTTTGTCAATGGCTGTAGTTGTTTTTGATGTTATTATGCATGTCACTAAGCTTGAGATTACGCCGATTTCATTCTCTACAAAAATTTTTAGCTTAGCTCCTATTGGTCGCAGCGTAATGTTATATAGCCTAAAGCCTTCCACTTTAAACGGACTATCCAACAAAAAAAAAAATTCAAATCGGACCAGTAGTTCCTGAGATTGGCGCGTTTAAACAAAGAAACCGAACGGTTAATCGAGACCCTATTACTAAGCCTCCGTCCGTCTGTATCTCAGGACCTGTGATAGTTAGATTAAAATTTTCGCAAAAGTAGTTTTGTGTAGCTTCCACTATAACACCAAATTAATACTGAAAAACAGAACAGAATACATATTTAAGAGGGCTCATTTTTGGCATCCGGATTTGGCCGGTCTTTGTCAATGGCTGTAGTTGTTTTTGATGTTATTATGCATGTCACTAAGCTTGAGATTACGCCGATTTCATTCTCTACAAAAATTTTTAGCTTAGCTCCTTTTGGTCGCAGCGTAATGTTATATAGCCTAAAGCCTTCCACTTTAAACGGACTATCCAACAAAAAAAAAATTCAAATCGGACCAGTAGTTCCTGAGATTGGCGCGTTTAAACAAAGAAACAAACAAACTCTTCCGTTCAATCTTCTTCTTATCTTATATATAAAAATGAATTGCTGTTCGTTCGGTAGTCTTCCTAAAACTCGAGAACGGCTGAACCGATTCGGTTACTTTTAGTCTTGAAATGTTCGTGGAAGTCCAGGAAAGGTTTAAACGGTTTGCATCCTCAACGAAGTGGGCACGGGGCAGCTAGTATTAGTATAGATTAAATTCAGTTTCGTAAGTTCAAAACGCGCGTTTGACTGACCAATGCGGCAGTCTCCTAAGCTTCCAAGTTTATGCACAACGTACGTGATATCAATCCAGCACAAATCATAGTCAATTGCAATAGAATTTGCGGAATTAATTATTAATTATTAATTAATAACATCAAATGATTTGCTTTGACATCGACGCGGACGTAACAGATAATTACTCTCTTCAAAGGCCAAATATTCAACAATTACAGCTAACTGATAAACGTATTTCAAGTATGGATGAGACACGTTTGATGAGCGGCAACCTCGCTGATGGACAGTTATTTCAATTTAAACGTCACACTTAGAAATGATGCGGCATTTAATTGGGTTATTTAATGAATATTAAATCTATTTACTTTTTGCACTCATTTCTCATAAAAAGATGAACAAAATCTAGGTATAATAATATTATAAAGCGGAAGAGTTTGTTTCTTTGTTTAAAAGCGCTAATCTAAGGAATTACTGTTCCGATTTGAAATTTTTTTTTGTTGTATAGTCCATTTACAGAGGAAGGCTTTATGCTATCTTACATTACGCTGCGAAAAATAGGAGCGAAGCGTCAGTGAGAAATGTTGCAAAAACGGGGAAAATTATTCACATTTGAGGAATTTCGTTGCGTGCGCTGTATGAACGGTTAAAGTTACTCAAAAAATATGTATGCAAGAATTATTCCTTTTTAATAATCATATTAACAAAAACCAGCTTGAGCAATCAAAAGATAATGGCGATAGTGTTTCCGACAACCACGCAAACGAAGTCACGGGTACAGCTAGTCTAAAATAAGAATCAGGGTTTTAAAACATTTGAGTTTGAAGCAAATGACTAAAAAAATCCCCTTGTCGCAAAACGATATTTGTACGCAGGTTGGTGTAATGTCTACGTTATCCCCATAAGATAATTTGGGGGATGGTTATGCCCAACAGGGGACTTTACATCTGAGGCGATGAAGACGACTTCAGGATCCATATATTTTTCTTATCAAGTAGTGTTTTGATGTCACAAATAAAATTGAGCCGGGCAGAATATCAGTGCATTGGGCTTGCTCACTGTGCTCACATTACACAACATAATAATAATATTATATACAATTTTTTTCCCGCGCTGGAACAACAAAAAATGTTGTTTTCAAGTTTGGTTAGGACAATGCAGACTGAGCACCTGATTGTCTAACAAGAACGATGATTCATGCGTCGGATGGACATGTACATGTCGGTCCTGCGTCTGATCCCGCCAGCAGCGTCGGTTATCCGTCCCACTGGGCTAGGAGAAAGAAGAGAGAGTGCTTCTGTGTTTTGCGCACACACTTGGGCACTAGGACTCCTGAGTAGCTGGCCTGGTTTCAATGAAACCGGCCAACGTCAACGAAATCGGTGTGGAAGGTATAATTATAACCCTATTGTTGAATGTGTTGTGTGATATATGATAATTCTTCAAATTAAAAGTTTAATAAGAAATGATTTAACCGTGTTAGTTTTTACCTAGTTTTATGTTTTTTCAATTGTTTTAAATTTTTTATTGCATAATAATTTGTTCTTGGCTGTTGTCCCTTGTATTATGGTCAATACAGTTATTTTTATTAATTTATTTTATTTATTTGAATGAACCTCTGTAGATAATGATCATGGTTGTCAGTAGTTGAAGTGCCCTTAAGGAACGCAAAATATCGATGTTGTAGTGTACAAGAAGCAATGTAGGTTAAGAAGCTCGGGCCGTGGACGCGTCACGCGATCAGCGGGCTTACTCCCGACATAATCGGGAATCGAATCAGTTCGATCTCAACAGCTTTTTGTATTTTATTTGGTTTATTACTTCGAAGCTAAAAAGGAAAAAAAAACTCGTTAGATCATAACTTTCTGTACTCCCGACCATATCAATCGACTGAGAATCAAAATACACAAACGTTAATTTATTGGGAAGTACGCGGCACGATCGAATCTGGTTCAAAATCAAATCAGTTTGTCGAGTAAGGCCCCTGGTCTGGTCACGCGAGCTTCGCCGACGCGATGTTAACTTTTAATTCAATCAAAAACAGCCTGTATAAATAGTTTTAACGTTTATATTTAAACTTTTATAGCTGACTATTCCTCATGGCATATAGACATATGACACAGGAAAAAAATGCTTATGTACTTGAGGTTAAATTACAAGAATAATCTTATATATAAAAATGAATTGCTATTCGTTAGCCTCGCTAAAACTTGAGAACGGTAGATCCGATTCGGCGTTTTTGGTCTTCAAATGGAAAGGTTTAAACGGTTTGTATGCTCAACGTAGTGGGCACGGGTCAGCTTATATATTAACATAAAAATCTGTTTTGTAGTTTTTGCACGAAATACTGAAACATCAATCATCCTTGCGAACTTGGATATTAGTACTAAGATTTTATCCCCAAATCTTTAGTTTCATTACTATGCCGCTACTCACAGGAAATATCAATCTGTATGATTCACAGGATCATTAGAGGACAATCATTAATCAAAATGATTTTGATAGACAGCGGCCAGTTTCGCATAACACAGAAATCGTGATAACAACACGTCATGAACGCTAGGACAATCGAATTCTTGGAATAATCTTTAAGGAAACTAAATTGGAAATAGCAACACTACTTCTTGATATCCGGGTCGTCGTAGAAATACAAACATATCCGTGAACACGTGTCTAAAGAATACCGTTACCGTTTTTTGATGCCCATATTTATGGCTTTAGTTGACAAGAAAACGTTTATGTATATCATATTGTTCGACAAGAACATACTTATACGTGGTTTTTACTTACATTATACAGACTTAATGTCTGCTGTAAATGTTCTGAAATAATCCTCGGTTTTCGTAAATAACTTAACAATTTATACTAATACTAAAAAGAGGAAACATTCGTTTGTTATCAGTCAGTCCCTACTTAATTTCGATGGGCACAGAACATACTTTCGAAATTAAGTAGGGTCTGACTGCTAACACGGGGAAAGAAACAGGCTTAACATTAAAAAAAAATACATTGTTCCTATAGAATACTACAGACACCATCTAGTCTAGAACAACCCGATATAATTAAATTCAGCTAAATCCGCGCGTGCGGTTATTTTGATTAATATCACAGGGCAACGCGGTTGCTGCACAATTTGTCATGTAGGTAATTTCACCGAAATGACTCTCAGCGTGCGGTCGACGAACATGAAATAATATCGCGCTAATTCGTTGTGATACAGCACAACAATCTGCCGTTTAGTGCGTTCTAGAGATCTACTCCAATATAATAAAGATAAAAGATTTGGTTATTCATTTGTATGTTTGCTTTTTAAATATAAATAGGATCTGAAACTACCGGTCCAATCATAAAATGATAACTAGAGAATGGACACGGAATTACTTTTTATATGGCCAATACTCTATTAAAAAACTACCACAAATGGAAATAATATAGCATACATGGGAATTGAATAAAAAAAATACTCAGATAGAAATAGCCATGTAAATTTGTTATCAAATAGGCCAATATGGCCAATACTCTGTCAAATAAAATGCTAACAAATAAAATATGGCAAATAAACTGTTTACACATGGTAATTGATTGACCAAAATTACACAGATACAAATAGCCACGTGAAGTGATGGCTTGGGACAAGCAATAATGGATACAACAGAACAAGAAGTTAATGTACCCCGCGAAAAACAAAAGAGCCGGCGCCATCTAAATACGTCGCGCTATTTCGGGCTGGCGCGGGTGAATGAATCGAATCTGTGAATGGGAGACGGTTTGATATGGAGAAGAAAGAAGACAATAAGAGTAGTAGTCTGTTCTATGTGTTGTGATGCTATAGCTTAAGGTTAAGATCCATTCACACGTCCACTTTGATTGATGTATTATTTTTATTAGCTAGTACTTAATATATGCAGTCTAGGTCCTACTCTTATAACCTCTCTTGGTGGGCTAATAACAACTATCTCATCATCACTATCAAATATTATATTTGACATTACATTGATTAAGCCAGATTAATAATGGTATTTCATTTTGTAACACTATGGAAGAAAAGATGTACGTTAACGTCAAGATAAAGGGAGAAGACTTTAAGAGAAAAGGTCTAGTCTAAGAAAAAAAATATTAACTTAACGCCAAAATAGATAAAAAGAGAAGAAAATAAGAGAAATTGTCTAGTCTAATGAAGCAAAGATATTGTATCTCAACGATAAAATAGATGAAGAGAGAAGATGATACCTAGGGAGGCAGAGATAGTGTACCTATTTATTTACTTGTATTTGTATTTTAGTGTAATTGGTAAACAAATACAAACGGAGTTGATCATTAAAGTCTAGATTCACGATTCTGTGAATTTAGAGCTCTTTGACAATCGTTCAGCAATATAAACACGTCAGATATTTATGACGAATAAAGTTCGATCCGGGGCATATCAATCGAATAAGTTTCATATGCAACATTATATTCGGCAGTAAATCCGGGGAGCTGGCACTTTGAAGCGAACGGCTCAAAATCGATTATTCGACGAAATAATCGACTCCCGTAGCCCGTAAATTTCAAGAGGCACTCGCCTTTTCAAAACCGAATCGGTATGCCCGGAGTGGCGTTCATATTTAGCTTCGCTGTTCGCTGGGATTCGGCTTTGCTACCACGTGACACTTATCACGAGGGGGCAAGGTTTAAAATGTTAAGTACGCTCTGTGCACTTCAGCTACCGTATCCAGTTTGCATATTGTCTCGCATCTTTATTGAGATTGACTTAATATTATTTCCAATATTTTTTGGTAACAGTCAGCAATAATAGTTTTGATAATAATAATAATCATTCATTCCTTCATGTTGGAACAATTACGCAGCCACACACACACAGTACAACAAGAGAAAAAAGAAAGTTATTATAAAGAAAAATACAGTAAATACAATAATTAGGTATAAAATTTAAGTGTAAAGCATTAAAACTTTTTGTATATATCTTTCTCAAAAAACGATAATTGTAATATACAGGTTGTTGTAACGTCTTTGAAGATTTAGCATTGTGACGAGACAAATTTAAATAGTTAAGTCCCGATTTCACCAACCCATGTTAGTGTTAACGGCATGTTAAAATACCATGCCTTCTCATTCATTGATAGGAATTACGAGAGGAACAACATGATATTTAACGAAGGTTTAACTTTAACATTGCTTGGTGAAACACGACCTCAGTCCCAATTTCACTAACGTGTGTTAGTATTAACCGTTTCTTAAATATACCATGCCATCTCATTAATTGACAGGAAATACGAGAGGGATAACATGATAATTGATTAAGGATTAACATTAACATAATTTATATTGTATTGTTGAAATTAACACTAAATGTATTTGTTTGTTACGAGTATTATAAATTTCAATGATATTTTCTGTTTTTCATTATTTATGTATGTTTGCTGTAGGGTATATTTTCAACAGTATAAAAAACATTAAAAAGGCTAATTCTACAATAACCCGGATTGAATCTTATTATCAAACCTTAGTAATACCAGCTTCCAGTTCACCAGATAAACGTAACAGTTCGCAGCTAATAACAAAGATGTATCCTTTCATAATTCACGATAATCCTTATATTAATAAAAGCGGTCGGAACAAAGTTGGGGATATATTTCGTGGAAGCCTTTTATTAGATTACGGATGTCGCTTAGGTATTACCAGAGTAGATATTTTTATTAATCCAAATAGTTTAAGCTTATATAAATACGGTATTTATAGCATTTTCATAATTTTTATTTTCCATTTGTACCATAAACCCGTGTCATATAGACTGGCAACGACGTGAAAGATAGAGTCCAGGATCAAACCCCGCGTGAACAATACGTAAGTTTTCTTCTTTTTTCTAATTTTCTGCTTATTTATTTCAACATTTTCTTTCATAATAACCTTTTCATGGCAATAACGAACATACCATTAAAAATTTAGCGAAATCGGTCAAGCCGTTGTCGAAGCGCACACGATGTAAGAAATTTAGAAGGTCGTTTTATTACACGTTGGGCTACATTTTTGGGGTTTTAATAAGGAACCCTATTTTTTTTAAATATAACATAGCCTATGTTCAGCGCCACGAATGTAACTTTCTAACGGCGAAATAATTTTTCATATTGGTTCAGTGGTTGCAGAGCCTATTCCATTCAAACAAACAAACAAACAAACAATCAAATGTTACCTCTTTATAATATTAGTATAGATATAGATAGATTGCTAAATTGTCAAATGCTAAAATAACATAATATTATGTTGAAATCAAATCGTCAACGTATACTTACAACGACTATTGGATTGTTGATTACTGATGTCGCTTAGGTATTACCAGAGTAGATATTATTATTACTTAAAATAATGGAATTGGTAGTTTCATTGCAACTTATGAGTTTTTTTTTCTATTTATGGACGCTCCACACCACGTCAATCTGGTATCGTGCTAAGTATCCGAAGATCTTGTGTTACACGTGTCAAGCAACGGAAATATATTTAATAGTTTTACTATAATACACATGTTTAAGATTTTTATTATATTATTAGACAAATTTAATACAACTCTATTCCAATTCAACATGAAAAAAACTGAAATTGGTCGAAATTAAATGAAATATTCGTATTGTCAGGGGGTCGAATATAATGATGTATAATGATGGTAATTTTCACAGGGTCACAATTTTGGACATTTTAACTTTTGAAATGTCTTTAAAAAGTTCAAACGTCAAATGACAGTCGATGACCAAATTACGTCGTAAAAAGTATGTTATGTATGATGATGGCGATTATCACAGGGTGCTAAGTAGCAACTAGAAGACCGTAGCACAAGTAGATATATAACAGAGACACGACCTAGTACTAGAAAATGGTATCACCCTAATACTGGCAATGCGACTGGCAAAGGGTGAAGTCCTTAGAAATTCCGGAAATCGCCATCTAGCGCCACTATTGGAAAATACTAATTACTAATTTCGTTTCATATCTTCTTCTTAATCAAGGAGTTGAATTTAGCTTAATGTGGTATTATGCTTAAAAACATGCTTATCTATGTGTCTGTAATGTCAATATTTGTACTTGATTCGGCATATTTACGAGTATATTTTATTATTTACAAAAGTTAATAGTAGTGACATCCATTGCATTTTTTTGTATTGAACATAGATTGTATGGAATGGTAGGCCATGACCGTAGCATGTCTAGACTTGCTTAGGATTTTCTTCTGTTCCTAGGAAACAATGTGGTAAATAAATTACACGTTACACCGGCAAACCCCCGAGAACCATTCCTAAATAAAAAATTCAGTGACCCCTTACCAAATGCCCCTACAGCGGCCATACAAATATGCACCGGCACGGTTAATATCACGTCGTTGTATTGAGTTACACCATCCATTGCGTGTGGAGTTGGGAAATGTTTAAGCTCAATAGTTTAAAACCGTCGATGCATCCATCATCATAATTTCGGTATCGCCAGGTGAAATACAGTATTTGGGGGCATGGAAAGATTTAAGGTCCTTCGAGTGCGGACCTACTGGACGTATATTACATCGCGGTACGATTTATGTGGATTTTTCTTCGGCTTTCAACGATTTATTATCAAGGTTTACACCATTTGTCTTTTTCGATGGTAGAAATGGCACCTGTAAACAAGTGACAACCAGCTATTGCAATTGAATGAACTCAATGAAAATCAAATTTTATAACCATTTACAGCTTACAACCTTACCATACCTAATAAATATAATAATATTCGAATATTAATTACAGCAACTGATGTAATTCATTCATGTACCGTGCCAGCAATTGGAGTAAAAGTTGATGCAAATCCTGGTCGATTAAATCAAACAAGATCTTTAATTAATCGACCAGGATTTTTTTTTGGTCAATATGTTTATTTGTTTTTATTTAACACACTCCGATAATATACAAAATTAAAAAAAAAGCAAAAATTTTATTTACGTAAACTTTGAAACAAATCAAACTAGATCAAAATCGGTTCATTCGTTTGGAGCTACAGTGCCACATACATACACAGAGAGAGACTTTAGGCAAGCCAAAACTATAGACGGTCTCTCCGGTTAAAATGTATGAATGAAAAATTACACCAAATTTTACGCGACCTACATATTTGAACAAACTAGCACTTTCAGTATGGCCAACATCTCGTAACAATAGTGATGGTTGGATTAGCATGAAAGGCGCTACATCTATGTGGACGAAACAAAGGCGTGTCAGGATTACTTTCGGCCTACCCTCAAAAGCCTCAAAGACCAAGACGTCTAGATACCAGGTATGTTCGTGCACTTTCATGCACTGAAAGATTGCATCTGACACCTGGGGCCTTACTCTCCAAAGTGAATCGATTTTGATTCCGTTCGATATCATTGGTCATTTTGTATTTTATTTGGTGAATTACTTTGAAACTAATCAGGATAAAGAAAATTTTTAGATCGTAACTTTTTCTACTCCCGACCATATCAATCGACTGAGAATCAAAATAAAGAAATATCAATTTATTAGGAAGTACGCGGCATGATCGTATCTAAATCAAAATCAAATCAGTTTGGAGAGTAAGGCTCCGGATTCTGTCGTGCCGCACACTTCCGAATAAATTGACGTTTGTCAGTCGATACCCACCAGGATATAGAAAATCGTTAGACCGACAAGTTACGATCTAACGATTTTCTATATCCTGGTTATTTTCAAAGTAATCCACCAAATAATATACCAAAAACCGTTGAGATCGAACTGATTTGAATCTCGATTGTGTTGGGAGTGAGACTGCTGCTTCTTTTACCAGATTACTGCGAAGCAAAAAGGAAGGGTAGTAATTTTGACAGACCATGTATGTACACTGTAATGACCCACGTGTCAATAGTTCCGTAATAATGGCTTCGGTAAGAAAGGCTATAAAGTCGATGGTTGGTCCTTCAAAAGGGCTCTAGTCTAATACGATTTGAATAAGTGTCTTCAAAAAGTGAGGAGTAAGTGAAGCTTAAAGGAAGCCTAAGTGAATCCTAAAGGAAGAGACTAGAGAGTTATAGAAACTGGAACTGGGGTTCCACGCCACTTTTTATACATTTAGTTTATAGTTAGCTCGGTTGAAGGCGATAACTAATTCCTTCTTTTTCTTTTTTTTCATTTCTTTCCATTGCACCATTACAATGTGTAACCAACGTCCATAACTGTAAGTATGGATTGCAATCCCGCAAAGTGGGACCAAGCTCGCGGGATTCAAAACAGTGACAGATTGCAATCCGTAAACACAAAAACTTTTTTCGTAGCCGCGGTATCTAAAGCATATTTTTGTGTACCTTGCTACAGCTCATTATTTTCATTTATCCACAGCTGTAGTTCACCTCACACAATGATTAGAATGAAAGAGCTGATTTGAAAATCTAAGTTTTATTGAAAACAAGATGCTTAAACTACTTCGCATGAGCAAAATTGAAATCGCGCAGGATAGGTAGATTTTGCGGTGGTAAAAACTGCTGAACGGATTTCAATGAATGTGGTATAGTTTACGTGCTGGATTAAAGCTTAGGCGGGATTACATATTTGACGCGTACGAAGTAACGGGAAACTTTTCTTTATTAATAGTTCAATTTCCAGTTTTATTCTAAATCATATACCTAAATATTATATATTTTGCACAAGGTTATAATATAGAGAAGGTTGGATGTAAACAGCCTCAATGGGTCACGGGAGCTGAGCCGTGAAATTAATTATGTGCCCGCGCCATCTGTCGTATCAATATTCAATCCTATTGGGAACTACTGCGGCAGGGCTGCTAGTTACTGCTTTAAACAGTTCCACAGGCTGTCCCTAGTCCTCAAAGGGTATCTCAAGGTTAAAAATGGGTTAAGAATATTTAAAAAAATGCAGACGAAAAACACATTGTTAAAAATCTGTTTGATTTATAATCTTACTGTACTTAAGATTAGTTTGTTGACATTTTTAATTTTATGTAAGAAAATGAGTGTTCACGTAATATTATACGTCACTTATAGGTTTAAAGATTACGTATAACATTGCGTTACGTATAAGAAGGACTCATTTTAATTCCTGGTTTGCACGTGTGGCATATTTTTTGAGTATTCTGAATCAGAAGGCAGCGAATCACTCAAATAATACTACAGTTTAATACACTTAGTTCCAGATTAGCGTAGAGATTATTACAATTCTTACTTACTCGCGACGACCTTAATATACATTCGATGTACCAATAAAAATGAAAAAATATATACCTATTTCCAAGTAAAATTTTCCAAGTTATACTCGGAATGTCAACACAAAAAGCATTGGTTCAACCTAAACCCATTGAGAAGAAATAATATGTATAGTGTTTATTGTACACCTACAGTTCATTCATTTAACAAAACATAAACCCCATCTAGCATCACCAAGTGCATGGAAATAAATGAAATATAAATGTGTATAAATGAAAATATTTCGTCCAAATTTATGGCAACCCTACCGCCGCGATCAGTGCGAAATATATCGGCCTCACATTCGATATTATTGCCGGGCGGGCGCAGGAGCGAAATCAATGGAAGGGTTTAAGTCTAATTGGGACGAACCTATTTCGTTGTCAATTATACCGCCGAAACTGACTATTATCGCCATTAGCGTTCAATTTTAACTGCGGATTGTTAGTTTGATTGTTACTGATTTCCAACAATACCCTTCAGGCAGTACAAACAATTTAAAAACAAACTGCTGGGGAATGATGCTCCCCCCCTTTTAAATAACTTCAATCGCTAAGGCTTCCTATAATGCTAGTTACCTTGAACGGCTATTTGTATGGCGAGAGAAAGCCCTTGATTTCAAATTTATGGAGACAAAATTTGCAAAAACTATAACGCTCCTGAATTAGGAATTACTTAAAATACTAAATCTTCACAATATAAGAAAAAAAATCGAAAAAATACAAAAGGATGTACTATGCATTATGTTTTAAGCAATATTAAATTAAAACTATCAATTTATACAACAACTATACTCTGGTAATTATAATGAAGACTATTTTTTTTGGGATTTTTCCATAAGATAAGCATTGAGAAAATGGTTTCAAAGTACTCAGTTTATAGCGAGAACGCAGGATCCACACCCGCCGACTGATTTCGTAAAAATATAGCGATTAGCAAAAATCGAGCGATCGATTGCTGAACGTCGAAAAATATTGCTAATATTTGAATACACATTCGCTTCATTTTCGCTACGACACTACCGCCCAAAACAATTTAGTGGCAATCATAAGAACTATTAATTAAATATTACCTACATCAAACAAACGTTGACACCAAATTCATTATTCTGAATTCAAAACTTTAAATTGCTCTCCTGTTTCATTTATGTTTTATTTCATCAGTTTTAATAAAACTTATTATATTATATTACATTTTAACCGTCAATTAAGATAAAAAGCAAAAATTGCGCAATTATTGCGATTGCTTTGATTTTTCAAGATATTATACGCTTTAACTTTTTCGGTATAAAAAGAAGCGTTAATCCAGAGTGTCATTCGATGACGTTACGTATACGCAACATCCGGTCAGTGTAAACATGCTATTGACATACATACATAGTACGCATGACTCATGTGAGGAGGAAAAGTTTGATGTTCCATCGGAAATTACGCATTCTAATCGTACATGTTTTATTACTGTCATGCGTCGCTGTGGTTGAGTGAATCAGTGGTCTTAGCATAAACAATCAACTACGTATTCGTGAATGAGAATTTGAATGTAAATCAGAATAACGTCTGTGCAAATTTCGTGCATTTATTATTCGATAACATTACAAATTCGTTAGTGACTGTTACAGTGATGGATTAGTCACATACAGTAACAGTATTCTATAATTCTCTATTGTTATATTATATAAAAATGAATTGCTGTTCGTAAGTCTCGCTAAACTCGAGAACGGCTGAACCGATTCGGCTATTTTTGGTCTTGAAATATTCATGGATGTCCAGGGAAGGTTTAAACGGTGAGAAATAATGTTTGTATGCTCAATGAATTGAGCTAGTATGAAATAATGTTAAGGGCGTGTTTCACCAAGCCATGTTAAACTTAATCCTTCGTTAAAAACCATGTTATCCCTCTCGTATTTCCTGTCAATGAATGAGAAGGCATGGTATTTTAACACGGCGTTAACTTTAACATCGCTTGGTGAATAACGCCCTAAGTGTTATTCACGTTGGTTTATTTGACAGATTATTTTTTATTAGTAATACTTTATTAGTAAATAGTTTATTAGTAATAAGTTAACCAAAGATTGAGACACACCCAATACATTTATAGAGCTGGAAAACAGTAAAAAGTACCGATACGGCCGGTATAGACTCATGCATATTTCATGGCGAGCCGCCCGTGTCCTGCCAGTTTAACAAACCAATTTACCATTTCACATGTACCGGTTAAACAATTCTGTATTTTTATTTATTTTAATTGGAAATAGACTTGTATTTTTCGGTGGGGGAATTTCAAATGATAAATATAATTACCCGATGCTACTACCCCCATGGAAGGCATAAATTGGACGGAAAGAAAAACAAATATAGACGTGCTTAAAATAGTGGAAGAAACCAGACATATAATTAAAACAATTGAAAACAGAAGAGGAAAGATGGTTGGGCACTTGATACGACACAACGAATTTCTTAAGAATATTATGGAAGGAAAAGTAGAGGGGAGAAGAGGAAGACCTAGGAGAAGTTATATAGAACAAATAATAGGAGAAGATAAACGTTGGGTCGTATCAAGAGGTCAAAAGTAAAGCACAGGACAGAGAAACATGGCGATTACTCCACCGACAAGAGCCTAGCTCTTAAGATTTGAATGAATGAACTACCCCCATGAAGTTTGGGAGATGGTTATGTCATGGTGAATCCATAGCTGAAATGACGACGGTGTTAGACCACATGATTGAAGTAAAACACACTCGATAATGACTTAAAAAGAACCGGTTGTCCGTATTATTGACTAAGCGTTTATTTATTTATTTTAATAATAATGCCTCCCACACCGATTTCGGTGACGGTGGCCGGTTTCATTGAAACCAGGCCAGCTACGCAGGAATTATTTTATAGTGTCCAAGCGTGTTGCGCACACATACACAGAAGCACTCTCTCTTCCTTCACTGTCGTAGCCCGGTGGGATGGATAACCGACACGACTGGCGGGAGATCAGGCACAGGACAGACTTTTTACATGCCTATCCGACGCATGGATCATCTATCTTGCCAGACAATCAGTTGATCAGCCTGCATTGTGCTAACCGAACTTGAAAATAACATTTTTAGTTGTTCCAACGCGGGAATCGAACCCACGACCTCCTTGTCGAGAGCGAAGCTCTGAATTACTAGATCACGGTGGCGTTAATTATTTTGACAGATACTGTAAAACAAAGTAATAAATTTGAATAGAGTGCAATTAGTAAGTGTAATATTACTGTATAGCATGATTTTTTACCAGGAACCTACAGTTTATTCAATAACATAATATTATATTATGAAGTAAACTTCTCTAGCTCTATCGATATATCTCACAACAGCACTTTTTTACGGGTTACTAATGGTATTTAAGCCGACTTAGCTATGTTAGTCTATAACTACAAGGGTTAGTCGGATGGCTGGTTCTTTAGCTGGGAGTAGATGGGGAGGTTTGGCTCCCCCTAACATCACCCAGGTGATGTTCATACCGGATTTTGGGGATAGCTACGGAAGTAGGCTATTATGACGGTGTGTAGGACACGTGTCCTCCCGGAATTGGCCTGCACTGTGTTCTTTTTCTCACAGCCAGTTGCGTTTCCTATATCTATATAGGAAACGTAACTGGCTTTGAGAGAAAGAGAGGAAATGTTTTCGCGTACTCTCTTACCCCTACTAATATAAAAAACGTTTACTGTCTCTTTTTCCAACTTAAAAAACTTATATCTCCGCCTTTACTTCCGTTCGCCTCGCACGATCACACTTTTTGTAACGCTCACGCACGCTTACTCCCTAAGTTACGTTTTACTTAAAAACGTATTAAATGTTTATTCCAAAAAGCGGTTGAGTTTGAATCAATGATGTTTGGCACCCTCTCTTGCGAAAATCATTTTATGTATAAAATATAAAGTATTCATATCGAGAAGAGTACGGTCAAGGCTTTATGTATATAAACCTATAACCTTTCAATCACTCCGATGGGAGGGTATTCATATCCCCAAACCGCCGGTAACATATTGTACACCAAAAAGCGCATCGAAATACCGAAATTGACCGCTATTAGGAGTTATTGCTGCATTTTATTCACGATTTTGGGATCCGCCATTTTGAATTTTGGGGCCAAAATCCTTAACTTAAATTGACGGTCATAGAAATGGATTTCCATCCTCGGAACCCCATTTTATGGATCAATACAGTATAAAATACCCTTCATAGAAGATTAATCAAAAAGTTGAAAATGCAATACGAGGAAAACTGGCATTATGTATCCATACAATTTGTGGGACAAAATTTTAATTTTTACTCGCCTGTATGAAATATTATGTGTAACTTTGCGTATAGATTGGTGAAAAACAATTAGTTGGACAAAGGTTACATTTTAATCGCCAGTATAAAATATTATGTGTAACTTTGCGTACAGATTGCTAAAAGTAAAAATGTACGAGTGAACTTTATGAGGAAAGTAAGAAGTTTAAAATACGTTTGTAGTTTTATCTATTTTTAAACGAGTTTCAAGGAAAGTTTTCTATTCGGCCTGTTTTTGGCTAAGAATTCTAATTTCAAATACCTACTAGAGACCTAATTAGTAATACACAAATTTAATACACATCCATGACCCAGGAACACAGAAAACCTTTTTATTCCTTCGGTGGGATTCGAAGTTCGAACCCGCGACCTCCAGCTTCAGCGCCGACGCACTGACTGCGCTACAGAGGTCATCAAAGAAATAAAGAGGGTATGTTTTATGTTTTCATAAAAATCTTATAATTCATTTAATTTACAAAAACATAAAAAAATAACAATGTTGTTTTTTTTAAGTATAAATCTTACACGGATTTCGGTGTGGGTGGTCGGCTTTATTGAAACCAGGCCAGATATGTAAGAGTCGTTTTTATTGTGCCGAAGTGTGCGCGGAATACACAATGACACTTACTTACTGTTTTACCCGACAGAAAAGGCGCAGGACTCACTACATGCATTTGCAGTGCAATAATTAAATACATTATATAATTAGGTGAAATTTTATCCGTTTGTCTACGTTTAGATAATATAGGATTTGAACACACTAAAGCTTTAACAATATTTAAATCAGCCAGGATGAATATTAACTGTTTAAACCTTCCTTTGGACTTCCACGAATATTTCCAGACTAAAAATAGCCGAATCGGTTCAACCGTTCTCGAGTTTAAGTTAGACTAACGAACAGCAATTAATTTTTATATATAAGAGAAAGATAGATAATATCCAACATACACTGATGATGATGCCATAAATTCTAATTCGCAGATCCGAAGGTTAACTGATCAGACGATGCACTCATCAGTATTCAGGGGCGGGTCTGACAACGAGCAAACCGCGGGGCGACGTGAGCGGCATCGCAGATGACCTCGTTTGTTCCAGCCAACTGTCAGAGGTAGCTCTTGGGTATTTGATTTGGTGACGACACAGATTTTGGCGGGAGACTGCTGGCTCTGATGCTAAAGTTGCAGATTTAAAATATTATCTCTTTAGTTGCATATGGGCTGATTTTTTAAATCGTCTGATATCTTTTATCTGTCGAGTAAACATGAGACTTTGACTTTTGTTACATATATAGGGGCCTATTTTTCAAACGTCAGATAACTTTTATCTGTTGACTAAACATGTGACTTTGACATTCTTTCCATACAAAATGTGCCACATAATTATTCCTTAGATAAAAGTTATCTGCCGATTGAAAAATCGGCCCTAAATATGTCAGTCACATATTTATTCCTCAGACAGGTAAAAGTTATCTGACGATTGAAAAATCAGCCCTTAGTTGCAGATGTATGTTATCAACTTTCTTTATTCCAGACTGAATATTTGTACATTTGATTTGGTCACGTCCCTGATTTTAGCGGGGAGAGACTCTTCTTTTAGATTGCGAATTTAAATCTGATTAGTTCAAAGCATCAGATTTGAGATGAGAATTAGCGGATTTAAATCTGTTTAAATGCTATAAATGTGATTAGTTCAATTAGCAACAGATTTCAGATAAAAATAGCGGATTAAAATATGTTATATTAATTACATTCGCTCGTTTGATGTAAACCCATTACAAAGTTAACGCCTCCGTGGTCCAGTTGTTTAGAGCCTAGCTCTCTACTCGGAGGTCGTGGGTTCGATTTCCACGTTGGAACAACAAAGACGATCGCATTATTACACAAAAACATAGAGAGCCACTCTCATCATTATTAAAAACAACATGAGCTATTGAATATTATATACATAATAACATCCATAACGGGAACTAAGAAAAAAAAGGCGGTAATCGAACCCGCCACCAGCTTGGTTCTACTCTACTGAGCCACAGAGGAATGATTAACGTGAGTTAAATTTGTACTTATTAGTCTACATAGGTGCTCCTCAGACAAGAGGGTCGTCTCCCCTCTATCTATAAGTCTATCTGATTGAGTGTGATAGGTTGGAAATTAACGCCTATGCCGTAGGCTAAGGGGAGCATACAACCAAGAGTAAGCCTTATGCCTGTAGCAATAAGGTTGAAATGTTACACCTGGCTTATCGTGTGCTAGTAGATAAAGGGGGTGCTTAAAATACATACTTCTACTTCAATGACTTATCTAGGCATGCCCCCGCCGATCTGGAGGGCGACTTAGATGCCGACTGTGTAATGTGTATTAATAATGCATCCCATACCGATTTCGGTGACGGTGGCCGGTTTCATTGAAGGCAAGCCAGCTTCACAGTTATTTTATTGTGCCCAAGTGTGTGCAATACACAGAAGCACTCTCTATTCCTTCACTCTTGCAGACCAGTGGGACGGATAACCGACACGACTGGCGGGAGATCAGGCGCAGGTCCGACTTTTTACATGCCCATCCGACGCATAGATCATATGTCTTGTCAGACAATCAGGTGATCAGCCTGCATTGTCCTAACCAAACTTGGAAAGAATATTTTTGTTGTTCCAACCCGGGAATCGAACCCACGACGTTCTAGTTAAGAGTCTAGGCTCTGAACCACTAGACCACGGAGACGTTGTGTTTTAATGTATATTATGTAGACATGGGCGCCGAGTAAAATTTTCATACGACGACGGCGCACTGATAGGTCGTGGTCGGTGCGGCGGCGCCGCGCCGGCGTCGTGATGATCATCGTCTACAGTCGCTGCGGCGCAAAATCTATACAAATCTTAGGACAGCGACGCGACTAGCTAGATCTTTGGTGTGTAAGTAAGCGTACTATCAAGTAGTCCCATTCGAGTAATAGAAGAATACACGGTCATTTGGCGAGCAGGGCCTCAATTCTCGTGGCTCGAACTTCGTTTCGAACGACAATCTATCCCGCTCGTATGCACGTCGAATCATGCGAACGGTACAGACTGACAATAGAAATGATATTCGAGTTATAAGAACCAGGGCCCAGTTATTAGGAATTGTCAGCATTTTCTTAGGCAAATCCGTCACTAGAACCGTTCGGCGCGTTGAGTAGGAGACTCGGCGGCGCCGGCGGCGCTGTCTGAAATCGGCGCGGCGCCCATGTTTAATATATTGTCGTAGGGTAATTGCAAAATTAGGGTTTCAGCAAAAGAGTTTTTAAGCCAATATTCCTAATAGGTAGCCACAGTCGGTTTTAAGAGTCAAATAATTGGGCTCTTTTCAAATATTAAATAAACTTTTATGTAAAAATAATAACATGATACCAATTATCATTAGTTTATTACAAACGGCACCCACCTATTATATTGAATATTTATTTAACTTGTTGAAAAAGCTAATAACTTTACGTCTAGACTCTGTTGTTCTTTAATTAACTTTTTATAACGAGTTTAACAAAATTGCACGATAGCCGATGCAGCTATTTATGTTGCAAATTATTTAATACTAAATAAAAACTTGAAATATTGACTATGAAAATTATATAGTCAATATCTGGGCTATTACGAGCATCATGTCACCTTTTTCATTTAAATCGGCAATTTAGGTACTTCGGTGAAATAAACTTACATATACAAGATGTAAAATAAATGAATGATAATACTTTAGGATGCGTACTTGTCTCCTATTAAGATTGTGAAAGATACTGTAAAAGTACCAGCGCTGAAAGCCTTACTTTTAGCTTTATGTTTCTATGAAAAATGCCCCAACAGGCCCCAACAACTCTATATACGGAACCCCATACACACCCTGGTATTTTTATTTAAACAGTTAAGAGTTACTTAAAGGGTTCCTTTCCGTTCCTTATACTGACTGTGTTACATAACTTTTATCTGTCGAACTAACATAAGATTTTGACATTTGTTTCATACAAAGTATGTCAGTCACATATTTATTCCTCAGGTAAAAGAGATCTCTGGCGATTGAAAAAAACAGCCCTTAGACATGTAACACAGTCAGTATAAGAAAAGGAAAGGACGATCCATTAATTAACGTTGAACTCTTTTAATAAAAATACCAAATATCCAAAACCGACCAGAAATTTCGCCCTTGTTGTAGAGAGCCCCCCTCTCTTTAAATAGTTATTTTATTCTGTTTTTAGTATTTGTTGTTATAGCGGCATTAGAAACGCTTTAGTAGTTCAGAGCCTCTGACTTGGAGGTCGCAGATTCGATTCCCGCGTTGGAACAACAAAAATGTTGTTTTTAAGGTTAGGACAATGCAGGCTGACATCTGACAAGGAAGATGATCCATGCGTCGGATGGGCATGTAAAAAAGCGGGCTTGCGCCTGATCTCCCGCCAGCCGTATCGGTTATCCGTCCCACTGGGCTACTAGAGTGAAGGAAGAGAGAGTGCTTCTAGGTATTGGCCACCTTAACTGGCCTGTTTTCAATAAAACCGGTCACTGTCACCGAAATAATTATTGAACTATTATTAGAAATGAATAATTTGTGAAAATATCAACTGCCTAGCCGCGAGTTACAACCTGGTACAGATAGCGAAGTCTTAGATATGGAGTCCGCCTTTTTTTATTTGGACACGGAACCCATACTTGAGATTGTTTTTTTCTTGCAAAGGCATTGTTATGCTAAATATTATGTGAAAAATGGTTGTATAAAATATCAGATTTAAATTGTGAAAGGTATTATAACAATGTATCAAAATTTTTATTTAATTTTTTTGTTAAGTACTTATTTGTTCCTATGATTTATTTATTTTTTTGTAATAAAAAGTGAGGGGAATATTTTGGGGACATATTGTATTAATTTCAGTGTTCTGTGATAGTCACTGACGCCGAATAAACGTGAACTTGTGTAACAAAGGTTTTTTATTTGATGAAAACTCATTTAGTTACTAGAATCCATAACAAGTAGTAACAATCGTAAAAAAACGCGGAGAATATTTGATCTTTTCACACGGCGCGGTGACGGCCGGCCGGACGGTTGTACGACGCGCGAATCGTAATGTCCCCTGTCAATAGTGATTGAATGGCTCCCAGATCAGTCAGGATACCGGAGAACAAACTCCATTTAACTTTGAATCAGAATAACCTATCAGTAGGTAAAGGTCTTTAGATATTATTTATCACAGGAGATTCTACAACAAAAATTAACAATAAGTTTTAAGTCATAGAACCTCCCTCACCGATTTCAGTGTCGGTAGCCGATTTCATTGAAACCAGGCCAGCTACGCAATAGTTAGTTTATAGTGCCCAAGTGTGTGCGCAATACACAAAGACACTCTCTCTTCCTTTTACTCTCATAACCCAGTGGGACGGATAAGCGACACGACTGGCGAGAGATCAGGCGCAGGACCGACTTTTTACATGCCCATCCGATGGATCATCTTCCTTTTCAGACGATCAGGTGATCAGCCTGCATTGTCATAACCAAACTTGAAAACAACATTTCTGTTGTTCCAAAGCGGGAATCGAACCCACGACTTCCGGGTCGAGAGTGAAGCTTACAACCACTAGACCACGGAGGCGCTCATAACATTTACAGCCAATTACAGATTCTCACGTATAGGAAACAGCTTTTTATGAAAGTGTGTTCATTCATAGTTACTGTGTAATGTTAAGTTAGTACAACATATTTAATTAAGGACGCTAGCTACAGTATGTTCCTATCATAGTTCTGGTTTAAAACAAGAGAACACCAGAAGGTTTAAACCACCCAACCGCCTACATTTCGTTTTACAAAAGAGGAAACAGCACGATTCAAAGAAATAAAAAATAGGTATTTATAAAATCTATTGCTGTCTCGCAGCGCCTAGCCAGCACTAGCGCGATAGAGACAACTGCAACTTCAACTGAAATTACCTATTAAGGCCGTGTTTCACTAAGCAATGTTAAAGTTAACGCCATGTTAAAATACCATGCCATCTCATTCATTGACAGGAAATACGAGAGGTATAACATGATATTTAACATGGTGTTAACTTTAACATTGCTTGGTGAAACACGCCCTAAAAGTACCAGAAATCGACGTTTAGGGGATTCCTGTTTCCTCCTCCAAAACTTAACCGATTTAACCCTTGGCATGCCTGGTGGGCAAAAGTTACACGCTATGCCTGGTGGGTCTCTCAGACCCCGATTTCAAAATACCTTTTTTTTCTATAAATTCTATTATGTAAGGTGATGAAATGATTCAAGACGCATGCTTAAAGGGCAAAAAAGATATAGTAATAATAATTGCATTAGAAAATCAACTTTATTTAAATATGTCAAATATTAAACAAAACATACATTTTTTAAACAACATTTCGAGACTATAACTTTGTATACATTTAGTTAGTATCAAAAGTAATGAGATCTTAATCAGACTTGAATCCAGTGTAGGGCACTATCATATACTGAAACTAAATCATAAAATAATTAGTCTCCGTCACTTGCATTAATATTTTGTATAGCTTTGGTTTGGTAACACTTTGCGCATTGAAAAATCCAATATTCAAGACAAATGTGACTGCAAAATGTCTCACAAATATGCTGGGTTTTGCGATTTTTTTTTCACGGGTCAAACGTGGCATCTGTGCTTTATTCCAGGAGATGTTTTTTTTAACGGCGGGCAAAAGTAGAAACAGCTTCTTCATCCTCTGAAACAACGTCAAACTCTTCTCTACTTGAATCATATACAACTACGTCTTTGTCATTCAACTCTTGGAATAATATCGTCTGTCAGTTTTTTATTCATGATGAACCTGAAAAATTATAAAAATATTATTATATTATATAATAATATTATTTAACGGACAAATGTCAATATTCATAAGAGAAAAGAAAATAAATACTTACAGAATAAAGTCACGCCGTATGCCTGGTGGGGTCTGTGGGACCCGCTCGCGCTTTACGCAAGTCCTTTTACGCTCTTAAGTCACCGCGGACTGGGGAAGCTGGCGGAAGGCATTCCGTGGTTAATAACGGCCAGCTACTAAGAACGGCGAGACGTGAATTTCAAATTTAAATGAACTACAACGGTTCACGCGTTGGTGTGGGTCTGACAGACCCTACCAGGCATGCCAAGGGTTAAATTTTTTTTTATTAGCTAAAAAAAATTTACCTAGGTTTTTATTTTTTATTTTGTTGTATAATGTAGTAAAATCTGTTTCCTTGATGTTTAAACATAGCGATGAGTCTGGCCATTTTTTTTAGGTTCTTGAACGTCCATATTTCTTTAAATAATTAATTTATTAAAGAAAAGGAAAAAGTAGGTACGTACAAGCAATATACATAAATATTCAGGAAAAAATTGTTACTCTAGCAGCATAGGGAGGAAACAGGAATCCCACAGATCCCTATTTCTATATGGAAAAAATTTCGTAGAGTTTTCTCTTAAACGCGGTATCTAACCAAACACAATAAAATACTGTTATCCGAGTCCCGTCTATATGCTGCATGCAGCATACTGTTGCTACAGAAAATAGCCCAACGATAAGAACCGTAAAATATATAAGCATTATAGTAAATAAGGTGAAAGTGATGGCCGTGTTGTATCAGGAGGTCAAGAGAAGGGAGTGCAGAGAGGAATGGAGAAAGCTCCACCGACAAGAGCGAAGCTCTTAGGTTACAAGAGAAGAAGTAAGCTGATGAACTTTTGAAAAAGACTATTCACAACTTACCTTTTTTATTGAATTCAGATGCTTTACTTTTCTAGTAAGAGAATATACCAGATGTTCTTATGATTGGATTTAATGGCTGATTTATCAATCCTCAGAGAAACAACCAGATGGCATTTATTCGACAAATATTTTAAGTTTTTCAATACTCAGATAGTTGCTAACTGTCGAATAAGACACCTATCAGAGGATAAAGTCATCTTCTGCTTGGAGAGCCAGTTATGGCTTTATTCCCCCGATAAGTTCGTGTCAGGTGTTATGTTTAACAGTTTCGTCAATTTCGTACACTCGCCCTTTTTAAACTTAATTTTTTTTCGCCCTTGATAAAATAAGCCAATATTTATAACTGAAAAACAACTAAGCTACTAAGAAAGTCGAAAAACAATTAGAAAAAGGCTTACCCTAAATACACTAACGGATACAATAAGCTATTTTGAAAATATTTAAGGCATAGGCATAATAAATCGACTTACTAATTACCTAGCCAGTTAAGATGTTGATTAAAAACTTACACGGCTCAGTGAGACGCGCGTCAAAATTGGACATTCTATTTCTGATCCAAACCAAACAGTGTCAATACATCAAAAACTTTAAGGCCATTTCAGACGGGGCGATTATAATAGTCCGATGAATTTTAACCGCCGATAGAAACAGAGTAATGTGTGTATGTGTGTGTTGCATAATGGCTCCCAAATACAGGGTGTAAAAAGAGCAGTAACTATAACTTTGATATACGATTATACTACCTTTCCTCATTTTGGAAATGTATTTTTTAAATATTTTTTTGTCAAAAACCAAAAAATTTTTTTTTTATTTTTCACTGTTTCTTATTTTTTGTCGCAAAAATAACAATAAAGCAAAAAAAAATATTTTTTGAAATTATTGTGAAGAAAAAATACATTTCTAGAATGAGTAAAGTATCCTAAAGTTTTAGTGACTGCTCTTTTTACACCCGTTATATTATGTAATTTTTAGGACTAAAATTTTTTAAAATATTTTGGAGTTGATTTTGATTCCTTGAAATATTAAATACTTAGCAAGGCACCATCCTTGCTAAGTTCTCGGAGAGTTTGTGTTGGGCGTACCAGACATCAGCTATATATTTAGAACAATACAATATAGTTTATACGAATATGACACACGCCTATGGCCTAGGATAATGAAAAAAAAAATATCTCTCTTGGATTCAAACCCGCAATTGGCCGCCACTGACCCATAGAGGCCGTCAATATCTTTCCTTTACTATTGAAGCTATTAGCTACTGCAGGTGTTAGTATTAAGACAATACAATATCTTTTCCAGTCCAAACGCTAAGGTCGTGTTTCACCAAGCAATGTTAAAGTTAACGCCATGTTAAATATCATGTTATCCCTGTCGTATTTCCTGTCAATGAATGAGATGGCATGGTATTTTAACATGGCGTTAACTTTAACATTGCTTGGTGAAACACGGCCTAAGCCTAATAGAATATAAATTCAATTCTAAATTACTTTGTTGAACTAGAGGTAACAGGGAACGTACATTTTTTTTTATACTTATTAAAGTTTCTACTTCTCATTTTTATTTCATTTAAGTTTAAATCTTGTCTGTTTTTCATATAATTGAAGACATTAATAGATGAAGGTATATGTCGCAAAATTGACTTCAAATTGTCACTTTAACATTTTAGAATACGTCATAACGTATTAATAATAATATTAATCTATCTACGCTTCATATCACGTTCATTTAGCCCCGTGCTAAGTATCCGTAGAAGTACCGTGTTACAGGTACCAGACAACAGAATTATATTTAATACCTTTAAACTATACACATATTTAAGATTTTTATTATATTAATACACAAATTTAATACACAGACGTGTCCGTAGAAATCATAAAAAAATTATTTGAAGTTCAAAAACAAAATGGGTGGAATTTGAAGGTTATAGGACAAGCGAATTCGTATAACTTAGTGAAGCTTATGTGAAATCCCATACGTGTTATTTTCGAACATCGTAAGTGATAATAGCGATTCATATTGAATCAGGACTTCCAGCATTTATCGTTTATTACATATGAGAATTGAATTACAAATGAGAATTGATAAAAAAAAAATTCACAAAACATTTCAGGAAAGATCTATATAATTCGAGTAGACTCTTAACACTTAAAACAGTACTGCAGGCCTGTGTAGCAGGAAGATGTGAAAGCTCTGCAAAAGTAACGTTATCGAATGATAATTGTATGAGAAGCCTGACGTGGCCAAAGGTGCTTTTAAATGGCACATACTGTAACTGTGCTACAGCACAGGCCCTTATTTGACATAGCATTGTTATTATTGTTATCTTGTTCCCTCTTTTTTATCCTATATATGTTGTGTGATGATGAAATAAATAATTTTATTAATTATTCATTCATTTATTATACTACAATTAAGTTATCTAATGGCAAAGTTACGTAAAAGTAACATTACCTTAAACTGTAGTTCTGTAGGCCAAGCGGGAACGTTTGAAAGCTCCTTAAAAGTAACGTTTTTATTCGGTAACGTTACTTTTAAGGAACTTTCAAACGTTCCCGCATGACCTAAAGAATAATTTTAGATGATGGCTACTTGAATCAGGGCCCAGATATGAATTCCTATCGAATATTTTTCTGTAACACAAACGCGTCTGCTCAGGGCCTTACGTTACAAAGACATATCTCCGTGACGCCGATGCGCGACAGTTTAATTTTTAACTCGCGACTGTCGCGTTTTAAATTAATGAGGCAGTACGTTACTTTAATGAAATGGTTTTGTACGTTCGGTGCGTTATTCATTCAGACCCCGTCCATATTTTAATACATTTACACGTTTATTTTTTGTTCATAATATTTCGTTGTAATTCCACAGTGAGTGGATCGGGTGACAGATTAAATGGTGTTTTGGTGATAGTTAGACTTTCATTTCTCACATACACAGGCTCTTATATTAATATATTAATGAATGATAATAATAATAGGTACTTTAGGGTGTGTATGTACATACTATGCAGAGTTTACTGTGAAAGAACTAGCGCTGAAAGACTTACTTTTGACATTCATGTTTCTATGAGAAATGCCCCAACATCTTAAAATTGTCCATACAATAATTTTAAAAAAATTACATCATGTCCATCATAAAAAAATGTTCAAAAGTAAAACAAAAACGGTTACAAAACAAAAACTACACAGCCAAACTGTGTAGAATTTTTAGGGAACAAAATGGCCGCTATTCTGCATCCAATGAAGAAAGGATCACGCAAATCGCGCTACCAGTTGCCGCTACCGCCTCTCGTATAGGTATATATCTATGAGGTATAGATTTTGTTGGTAGCGGTGACTGGTTGCGCCGCCATGGTGTCCCGGTGAAATACATTGCCATTATTCTAGTAATCCGTGTACATACATTAAAAAAACAGACCAAATTGAAAAAAAAAAAATTAACCGACGACGTCCAAGGAGGAGGTCCTAAGAAGTCGGGTTAAATAGAGGTAGGGATAATATTTTGACGCCTCCGTGGTCTAGTGGTTCTGAGCTTGGCTCTTGACTCGGAGGTCGCGGGTTCGAATCCCGCCGAGGGAACAAAAAGCTTTAAATGTTCCTAAGTCATAGATGTGTATTAATATAATAAAAATCTTAAATATGTGTATAGTAATATTATAGTATTAAATATATTTCCGTTGTCCGGTACCTGTAACACAAGTTCTTCGGATACTTAGCATGGGGCCAGATTGACGTGGTGTGAAGCGTCCATAGATATTATATATTATTATAGATATTATTTTAACCGACGTCCAAGGAAAAGGTCCTTGGAAGTCGGGTTAAATAAAGATAGAGATAATATTTTAACCGACGTCCAAGGAGGAGGTCCTAAGAAGTCGGGTTAAATAGAGATAGAGATAATCTTTTAAGATAGAGATACTATTTCAACCGACGTCCAAGGAGGAGGTCCTAAGAAGTCGGGTTAAATAGAGATAGAGATAATCTTTTAAGATAGAGATACTATTTCAACCGACGTCCAAGGAGGAGGTCCTAAGAAGTCGGGTTAAATAGAGATAGAGATAATATTTTAACCGACGTCCAAGGAGGAGGTCCTAAGAAGTCGGGTTAAATAGAGATAGAGATAATATTTTAACCGACGTCCAAGGAGGAGGTCCTAAGAAGTCGGGTTAAATAGAGATAGAGATAATCTTTTAAGATAGAGATACTATTTCAACCGACGTCCAAGGAGGAGGTCCTAAGAAGTCGGGTTAAATAGAGATAGAGATAATATTTTAACCGACGTCCAAGGAGGAGGTCCTAAGAAGTCGGGTTAAATAGAGATAGAGATAATCTTTTAAGATAGAGATACTATTTCAACCGACGTCCAAGGAGGAGGTCCTAAGAAGTCGGGTTAAATAGAGATAGAGATAATATTTTAACCGACGTCCAAGGAGGAGGTCCTAAGAAGTCGGGTTAAATAGAGATAGAGATAATCTTTTAAGATAGAGATACTATTTTAACCGACGTCCAAGGAGAAGATCCTTGGAGTCGGTTAAAATACATAGGTTTGGAAAACCCCAAATTTCTTGTGGCGTAATTTATGAAAAGCCCCAAATTGAGGCGGAATGAATTTCCGTTTGGCTGTTTATCAATACGTATCACTAGCTGTGGCCTGTGAGTATCCACTGAAAACATCTTGTATCGCGCGCTGCGCTTATAACTTATTCGTGGAAACCGAGAGAGCACTCCGCTTATAGTGAAAATTTAATTTTACGATCCTTAGCTTTATTTACGCGGCCATATTTCATTTACATTAAGATTTATTTACGTCACAGTTGAGAGGAAGTATTTCGGACTGTTTCTATAATATAGACAAAAAATCACATTTGAAAAGGGAATCTAAGTTTTAATTTTTTAGAACGTTACAAATCTGCGTTTTTAGAATTTCACAATCGAAATCAAGAGACGTTTGCTCGAACTATTTTTATGAAAAGTTTCAATATCTGCATGTGGAATTTTCTCTATTTCTACTTTTCATTAAACTCTTTAAAATAAAGATTATAAAAATATAGGTTATGCTTATTTTAATGTTGTCATATAATTATATTATTATTATTATTATTGAAAGTGAAACAACGTTGTTTTAACTGAAATATAGGCTACAGTAGAGATTGAGATTGTTTTATTTAATACGGGCCTAATTAAATAACATTGTAATACATTTTTTTTAAAGAAGAGTTTTTCCATTTTTTCGCTAAAAGGTGGCCCCGCTTGAGTTGTTTACGCCAGTTTTTCTCCCCGGGTTAGTTCCCGAACCGGTTAATTCTAAAAATTTTAGTTTCTAATCTGTTTGGAAATAAAAAAACGTTGATTTTCAATAACGATTTCTAAGTATAGTTTTATAAACTCACCAAAGTGAAATAACTCAAAAAACTAGCAAAATGATAAAATATCGTAAGGAGGTCGAGGTAATCCATAAAACAGAATCGATAAAACTTCGCAAATAAATCACATGAATTGAATCGAACAAATTTTTCTCAACTAAATACATAACTCATCTAGATTCTATCGTTAATCGCTAGTTCTTGCTGCGGCTGCCGTGGGCTATGGAAATAATAGGACAACTTTTATCAGACAAGAGAGCTGGTATCTGGTACTCCGAACCAGCCGAGTTTTTATCAGCCACCCCGAGGCATCTCGGTATCAATGAGCAGCTACCGTAATAAGCCAGTTACAATAAACTTCTACTATTCGTTCAAACTTTCCATAAACTTGCAGAGTTAGCCGTGTTGGAATTTATTTAAAGTTTATATTTATCATTCAAACATTTTTAGTTAGGTATATTTTGACTGTTATAATTATAACTGGAGGTCGTTAGCAAGTTCAGGTCGAAATTGGGCCAATTCATATTTTATTGTATAATTTTTTGGTTATTTTATTGTATTTTTTTTTTTGGTTTGTACATTGCAAGATACACACGCAACATTAACAACGTTTTCTATCTATAATCAGATAGAAAAAAAAGCTTAATTTTGTGACATATTTTCAAACGGCAACGTGTAAAAAAGGCTTTGACTACGTGCCAATGTGAATGGAGCCTAACACTCTGAGATAGAGGACCCGTTTCTGAAACGCTGTTCAAATGTGTGATCAACTAACATAGCATTTAAGTTAACAACCCAGATTGAACGCTGATTGGTGGAACATTTATCAGAGAGAAAGAGAGGGACAGACATTATAAAATTACATCTCGCTCTCGCAAGGCTGGTTACATACCAGAGATAAGGTCGATTCAAGTCGGTCCTGCGCCCGATCTCCTGTCATTCGTGTCGGTTATCCGTTCCACTGGGCCACAAGAGTCAAGGAATAGAGAGTACTTCTGTGTATTGCATACACTTGAGCATTATAAAATAACTCCTGCGTGGCCTTCTACGAAAACCGGCCACCGTCACCGAAATCTGTGTGGCATATTGCATACTCCTCCGCTCACTTTTCTGCTTCACGTATGACAGTTAGATAACAAGACAATACTGAACACAGTCCGCTATCTCCGCATGTCATGCACAAAACATTCCGGGAGTATTTGGGTTATCACGCTCTACAATGGACGGCGGCCGCTCGCAGGGATCAGATAGGCCTGTTGCCAGTAGCGACTTGGCTCCACAAACAGCTTACGTCTGTACACGGACTTGTGGACTGGTTTAAATCCGATGCATTAAAATATTAGAATGTCCCGCCCCGGCTGAAGTTGTGGGCGTTTATTTGCCAAGAGAAAACCTTATTGTTTGTATTTCATGTTTCGAATAGAACAATTTTATGATAGCCTGGGCTCCGATTCTCGTGCCTCGAACGTTAAGAGTATGTCCCGCTCGTGCACGTTATAACGTGCGAGCGGGATAGACTGACTATTGAATCGAAGTTCGTGTTACGAGAATCGGAGCTTTTTAATAAGATTCCACGGCGATTTGTGTTTTCAATAAAAACCGGCCACGGATCATTGAAAATAGGCTAGCAACGCAGGGGTCATTTTTATAGTGCCCCAATGTGCACGCAATACACAAGGACAATCTTTTTTCTTTTACTTTCACACCCCAGTATATCGTTTAGACAGAACAGTTGTTCCAATGCGGGAATCGAACCCACGACCTCGAAGTCGAGAGCCAAGATTTGACCACGGAGGTGATAAACTAATAATATTATTAGGGCGTGTTTTACCTAGTAATGTTATAGTTAATCCTTCGTTAAATATCATGTTGTTCCTCTCGTAATTCGTATCAATGAACGAGAAGGCATTTTAACATGCCGTTAACACCTTTTTTCCCGAGTTCACAACGCGTTGGTGAAATCGGGACCTAAACTTTCATATTATTAATTTTGAGCATTTTAATGCTACTTGAGCTTTTATCTGATCATGTTAAAGAGAGCTAATGTTTTTGAGAATGGATTGATAAATGTTTGTTCTTTTACGTCAAAACTTCTGAACATATTTTGTTAAAATTTGATATGGAAATAATTTGGGCTTTGGATAAACACATAATATTATGTTGTTTAAATGAATAAAATGTTGTTTTTTATGTTTGATTAGGACAATGCAACCTGATTGCCTGATTGTCTTACAAGATGATAAATGCATCTGATGGGCACGAAAAAGGTTGGTCCTGCGCCTGATCTCTCGCCAGTGTCGGTTATCCGTCCCACTGGGCTACGTGAAGGAATCGTGCTTCTGTGTATTGCGCACACACATTGACACTATACATAACTGTTTTGTTTTCAATGAAACAGGTCACCGTTAGTCAAAATCAGTGTGGGAGGCTGTAATTATTAATCGGGGCTTTTGTACTTTTTATAAGTAACTTAGGTCAAGTGTCAAGTGAGGTATTGTTAAGTTTTTAGTTCGTATTGATGTCAGTGAATCCATGCATTAAACATATCCTATTGTTTTGTATGAAGTCAATGACCATAGTGCCAGGCAGTTGCCAGAAAATATTGTATTGTACACGCATTGGTTAAAGTAAGGCAAAATTATCATTTAGAATGTGTTATCGGTGTTATATCTACTAGCTGTGCCCGCGACTATGTTCGCGTGGTTGTCGGCAACACTATCGCGATTATCTTTTCATTGATCTCGTTGGTTGTTGTTATTATGATTATTAAAAAGGAATAATTCTTTCATACATATTTTTTGAGTAACTTAAACCGTTTATGCAGCGCACGCAACGAAAGTCCTGAAATGTGACTAATTTTCCCAGTTTTTGCAACATTTCCAACTGACGCTTCGCTCCTATTGGTCGCAGCGTAATGTTATATAGCCTAAAGCCTTCCTCTATAAATGTACTGTCCAAAAAAAAAATAGGACCAGTAGGTAGTTCCTGAGATTAGCGCGTTTAAACAAACAAACAAACTCCTCCGCTTTATAATATTAGTATAGATAATTTGTATAAAAAGTCGGAATCGTTTATATGGTTTCGTACAAAACAGCAAACAATATTGTGTGTGTAAATTTAAACTGTCAACCTAACACGGTTCTCGAGATACAGGATAGACAGACAGATAGACGAATAGCCAAGTATCAGCTCCTGTAGTATGAAATCCTAAAGTTTTTAAGGAACAATTTGAATTCGCAATATTTTTGCATTGCCATACATTCCATAATTCCATTACTATTTAATGACTAGCGAACCCGTGCCAACTTCGGCGAGCAAACAAAAAACCGTTTAAACATTCCCTGGACTTCCACGAATATTTCAAGAAGAAAAATAGCCAAATCGGTTCAGCCGTTCTCGAGTTTTAGCGAGACTAACGAATATAACATATTTATATTATATCAATGGCATTCTTAACTCAATTTTGGCCATTTTGCTATAATTTTGCTATAAGATAGCTGATCCGTGCCCACTCCGTTGAGCATGGAAACCGTGTAAACCTTCCCGGGATTTCAAGACCAAAAATATCCGAATCAGTTCAGCTGATCTCGAGTTTTAGCGAGACTAAGGAACATCTATTAATTATTATATAGCCTATAATACTCAGTGATAATATAGCATTCTAATGAAAAAAGAATCTTCAAAATCGGTCCAGTACTTTTTGAGTTAAGTCGTTACATACAAAAATACAAATCTTTCCTCTTTATAATATTAGTGTAGAAGTACTCATACTAAAACACATTCAAATAATAAAAATTTTTAAACACCCATTTTGTAGAGACCCTTTGGATATGGAACCCTGAAATAGACTTAAGTTTCTAAATAACTGTATTCGCAGCATTTTCACTTTTCATACGCCACGCGTTTCATAATTCCATTACTTTATTTAACGAAGTACTCATACTAAAACACCTTCAAGTAATTTTAATTTTAAACACCCAGTTTTGTAGAGACGCTTCCTTTGAAAAGTTTTCTATACAAAAAAAACCCGGGAGTGTTTTGAATAATTTTCGCATGAAACTGAATCCTTTCAGATCCACACGTACAGACGCACTCGCGCCGGAGGTAAGCGTCTGGCGTCGAGTGCGACAGTGGAGTGTTCACTGTGCCAGTGGCTTAGAGGCGCTGGCATGAAGTGCTGGCATAAAGTGTTCTTTACCCAGCGCAGTCAAAATAGGTGGAATGATTTTGGTAGTCTTAGAATTTTTGTTCCGTACGCCTTGTTAAAACCTCTTTTTATATTTTGTATTTTTAATTCAAATGGTTATTTATTTCAAGTTTATGTCTAAATTTAATGTAATATTCTATGGAGTTTTTGTTTTAAGTTTTGGAATTGGATCAAGTATACCAAGAGTAATACACGTCTACTAGTGAAACAATGGTTTTATTGAGTAGTTATTTTTGGGCATTTTGTTCACGCCTAAAAACGGATTAGTGTTTACGCGTATGTGATAGAAGTATATAATATTATTATGTAATGTAAGCGTCTAAAGAGCCACCAAAAATTTTGTACTTCTATTTTAGAAGACAGAACACTGATTCAACATTTACTTATTTAAGTTAATTGTTTAATTATTCGAGTAAAAATAGTTTAGTAGAGGGTTTTTTCGAAAAATCCATATTAGGTATACTATCAGTACCTGAGTGTTAAGAAAAAATACTAAGATTCTCACGTACACGCTGGCACGAGTGTGCTAGCACATTCAAACGTGGCGTGTGACGCGTCTCGTCACTCAGTGGCCCTCAATAATGCATGCGCAGTCTGAGCCGGCCTCTGCACGACAAAAATGTTGCCGACAATGTTGACGTCCGTTTTTTTCGGTCACGAATCAATGCGAAACATTTTTTTTGGGCCCGCCATTCGCAAATATTTGCAGCGAACATTTTCGCTCGGTGTTTTTATTTACTGAAAAGAAAGTTTGGAAAAGTTATTCGTTACAGAATAAAGTAGGGCTGATGATTTTATTTACGATTCCCTCGTATTTGCATCGTTTTGACGACCTCCGCAGCGCGGTGGTTGAGCGCGTTAGTGCTCGAGCGAGAGGTCGCGGGTTCGAATCCCGCAGAGGGAACAAAAAGTTATGTTCCTGGGTCATGGATGTGTATTAAATTTGTGTATATCATAATAAAATCTTAAATATTTTGTATAGTATTAAAATATATTTCCGTTGTCTGGAGTAACACAAGTTCTTCGGATACTTAGCATGGTGCCACATTGACGTGGTGTGAAGCGTCCATAGATACTATTATTATTATTTTTCTGAGATGTTACAACATATTATTTAAACGCTTATTAAAGTTAGGAGCTCACCTATTAACAAGCTGGCACTGTCTCTGCTTGGGTTACAAAGACAGTGGACTTCAGCACCTCATAACCTAAATATCGTTTCGGTCATTATTTCGGATATAATTATTATGTTATCATTTTTATGAATTCTATGTTTCTGAATATACTTACGCGGTTCTGGAGGTTGTATATTACATAATTTTTCTAATTGTTAGCCGTTTTCTAGTGCCAGCCAAATTTACTAATACATTTTACCTGTGAGATTACGTCAAAATATTTAAATTAACCCCAACATATTTAAGTACCCTGGCTGAGCTATGAGCCAATTTATTACAATATTGTTTGCGAAATTAAGTTCTGATAAATCTATAAAACATCCTTGAAGGCGCAGCGGTCAAGTTCAAAGTCGGTTTTAATTAGTATAACTCAACACTTGAGTAGACGACTCAAGTTTAAGTAAGCGTGTAGTTCAACGACGTGACGCAAATTGCAATATATTATATCGCTTATCCTACAGAAGTAAAATATCATTGTAGTTTTGAGTTTTTTCGACTGTCAGCTCGAGAATGATCAAAATTTCTCAAGGCGACATAATTATATCTCGTATCTCGTGTCTACACGCTAAATTAACGACCTCCGTAACGCAGTAGTTCAAGCGCGTCTCGACCGAGAGGGTTCGAATCCCGCCGAGGGAACAAAAAGTGAAGATTTGTATTACCTGGGTCATAGATGAGTATTTTTGTGTATAATAATAAAATCTTAAATATGTGTATAGCATAAAAGTATTGTCTGGTACCTGTAACACAAGTTCTTCGGATACTTAGTACAGGGCCAGATTGACGTGGTGTGAAGCGTCTATAGATATTATTATTATCTTACCTGGAAGGCGTCGATAAGCCGAGAAGGACATCAACATATGTCGGCGGGCCGCGACATAATACCTCTATGTCGTGTCTACGCACGATCTCTTCACAGAGTTCTCGGGGATAGCATGAAACTTTCTCTACTTAGCGCGACATATCTCGCGTCTACGTGCAATCCGGGGAGGTTAGACCAGGCTAGATACACCCCACCCTTGACTCGAGTGGTCTAGACGCGGACAAAAACCTTCATTACCATAAAATAAGCTCCCGCTAAAGTTATTTTAGCTAAAAGCTTCTTGCTAAATGGGGATTCTGGGTTTTTGTTTTGCTTTAATTTCCTTAGGGTTTTCATTGATAAGATATAATGGTATTAAAGGAGAAGGCTTGTGGTATTTTCGCCTCCAGCTGACTTCGACGGCTAGCGTCCTCACTTACGGCTTCAATAACCTTTATATATAAATATACCTATAATGGGTGTAAAAAGAACAATCAATAACTTTGGGATATGATTATACTACCTTTTCTCATTCTAGAAATGTTTTTTTTTTTGCTTTTTCGTAATTCTTGCGACTGTTCTTTTTACACATTGTAGACATGGTATAAAAGGAACAGTCACTATAACTTTGAGATGCGATTATACTGCCTTTCCTTATTTTGGAAATGTTTTTTATTTTGTCAAAAATATATTTTTTTACTTTTGACTATAGTTTTGTCGTAAGAATAACGAAAAGGCAAACTTTTTTTAAATAAAAAAAATACATTTCTAGAATGAGAAAAGGTAGTATAATCAAATACCATAGTTATAGTGACTGTTCTTTTTACACCTGTTATATAAGAAAAAGTAAAAAAAAATCATTCATTTTAACATTTAATTATAAATAAATAGGTTATTGAAACCAGGAACAAAATCTTCTCAATATTAGAATCACACCAGTATACCACAGTACCACACTTAGCGTTGAAAAATTTAAAACGCATTACACGCTCACATGAAACGCACACATACAAGTCGATAGAAATAGTCACTAGTCAGCCAAATCGAAAAACACTCGCATAATGAAATCAGCTAACGAACCGTGCTCTGTGTGCCGTGTGTGTTCATACGCATTCTAATTACTCAGGAACCTGTCACGCTCTTCAGCAAACAGCCACCATGTGCAAAATTCATTCAATTATCACAATAATATTATATCATATTAAGATCTAGTGGTTCGGAGCTTCGCTCTCGTACCGGAGGTCGTGGGTTCGATTCCCGCGTTGGAACAACAAATAATGTTGTTTTCAAGTTTGGTTAGGACAATGCAGGCTGATCACCTGATTGTCTGACAAGAAAGATGATCCATGCGTCGGACGGGCATATAAAAAGTCGATCCTGCGCCTGTTCTCTCGCCAGTCGAGTCAGTTTACCGTCCCACTTGGTAAAAAGAAGAGAGAGTATCTTTGTATATTGCGAACACACTTGGGCACTATAAAATAACTCATGCGTGGCTGGCCTGGTTTCAATGAAATCGGCTACCGACACCGAAATCGGTGAGGGGAGCTATTATATGGAAGATTAGAGTTCGGATTCAACTGAAAAGAAAATCCCGCATGAATCGTACATTTTGCCGCAACAAAAAGAGCCTTATGTTATTCTGGCTTTCTGTTACTTTAGGAAATAGTAGAAATTAACAATCTTACTTCGCGAAAGGAACAAACGATGAAATAATAGTTCGAGGAAATAAAAGATAACTTTCGGGCTGACAACGAAACGTGATCGTATTGATAAGTAATTAGTTGAGTGACATTTAACAGGGACTGGGGCCAGTCAGTGGGGCCAGCACGTAATTACTGGCCCCACCTGGCTGCCTCCCTTTTCAAATATCCGCACGTTTACATTTACGACTGTTGCGTACGAGAAGCGATAAATATCTCTTCAAATTTGGCCATATTTTACCCTTTAATCTAAACTACTTAAAACCGGTGAGCTACGTAGCGCAGTGGTTGAGCACATTGGTCGCGGGCTTAAATCCTGCTCAAGGAACAAAAAAGTTTCCTGTGCTCTGGGTCATCCGATTAAAGATATCCAAAAAAATCACAAAATAAATGAGTTTCAAACCTGGTTAGGTGTTTAGCATACACATTAGTTTAGCTTACATTAGCACTACATATTATTTTTTATCTTATCATATTAACGCATACTATAGGTACTCAAAGTTTTGGTGTAACTATAAATGATAAAATATTAAAGTATAGATATATAGTATAGAATATATTAATAAAGTAAGATTTTTTCTAAACATTAACTCGATTCTGATAATACTGTGTCAATTTAGCAGTCCGATAATTAGATTTGGAATTGAAAGCCAGTAATTGCTTCGAACTGGATCAACTTAATTTGCTCTGCAACACTCTACACTCATTTGTGTTTGTTTTAAATTGTTACACTGGTAGGATCAATCACAAAACAGAGGAAATCCCAATTTTGCCAATGCCCGCTAGTGATAATTGTATGCCTAAATATCCCTTCTCTTTCATTAATACGAATGACTAGAGAGATAACAATATCAAATTATTACTATTATTCAACAATGACACGACAATATTACGTTGGTTAGGCTAGGTAGTGTTGTCACGAAAATACATTTTTCTCTTTCACTCTTATGGGTTTTTCCCTTGAATGTTTTGTGAGACAGATAGCTTCTTATGACTATAGTTTAAGAGGAAACACTACGAATTTTTTTCCATACATAAATAGGGGTCCACGGGATTCCTGTTTCCTCTCTGGATAATGCTGCTAGACTAACAATTTTTTTTTCTGAATATTTATGGATATTGTTTGTACGTCCATATTTTTTCCTTTTTTTAATAAATTTATTATTTAAAGAGATATGGACGTTCAAAAACCTAAAAAAATGGCCAGACTCTCGGCTATGTTTAAACATCTAGAAAACAGATTCGACTACAATAAACAACAAAATCAAAAAATAGGAACCAGGGCGGCGATTCTCGCTATTAGAACATTTTCCGCATGACATTTTTTCATGATTTTTTCCATTCTACCGAAACGTTCGAGCGGTTTACAAAACACGTAATGCGCATGGTTCTCAGGCAGTGGAAAAAAGTTCACATTCGAATAAAACATCGAAATTCGGAAATTTTAAGAACGAAAAACACTTGTGTATTCTCAGATCTTCACAGTCGAAGTAAATCGTGAAAAAGTCCCCGATATCCAACGAGTGGTAAGGACCGGTAGATGTCCGCATCCACATGTACAAATAAATAATTTGGCAGTCTATGTATGTATGTAATATATGTATTGATGTATTTATGTATGTATGTATGTTTGTATGTATGTATGTTTGTATGTATGTATGTTTGTATGTATGTATGTAAGTATGTATGCATGTATGTACTATGTATGTATGTATGTCTGTATGTATGTATGTATGTATGTATGTATGTATGTATGTATGTATGTATGTATGTATGTATGTATGTATGTTTGTATGTATGTATGTATGTATGTATGTATGTGTGTATGTATGTATGTATGTATGTAGGTATGTATGCATGTATGTATGTATGTATGTATGTATGTATGTATGTATGTATGTGAAAAAAAAGTTTATTTCAGATTAGTGATAGTAGATATGTCCCATATGTTCCGTTTCTATTGCGCGTATCAGTAATACTTTTTCGTCAATACACAGTGATTTTCTTTTACTAGCCATGCTTACAGTTTGAAAGTTTGTGAGCAACTAAGAATATGTTAACGTATAGATAATCCATGACTCCTACTTATTAGTAATGGTCAAAAACAGTCAACACGTGCAAGCAATCCCAATTTGTAAACAAAAGAACGAATTTCTTAGAAAGTTCACTATGCATGATGCCGACAGTCAAGTTTATTGCGGGCTAATATCATAAAGCGACAAAAGACCATACACAGCTGTGCAGTTTTTACTTATTTTAGCAACTTAAAAAGTAGTTTTTATTACTAAATTGTTGTCGTTATTGAGAGTGGGTGTAATGTTTAAAAAACGATTTTAGATTTTCAAAATTAAACTTAAAAAACTATATTCAAAAAAATTCAATTAAGATAATGAAATTTATATAGTCTATGTTACTCGCGGCAACAATACGAATTGATTGACACCTCATTCATTAAAATCGGACCTTGCTAAAAGATGGCCCCGCGCGAGTTTCTTACGCCGGTTCTTCTCGCCGGACTAGTTTCCGAACCGGTGGTAGGCATCATATTGTAGGATAATTCTATAAGACGTGTTATTTAATAACCTTTATGGAAATAAAAAGTTTTGAATTTAGAATTTTTTGGATAATGACCAGTAGTTTAGCTGCTGCGAGCTACATACATACATAAACTGCCAAAATCATGTACCCTTCCTTTTGACTTCGCCGAAGTCGGGTAAAAATTATTTTAACTATCTATGATTGACGAAATACGTAATTGATACGTTTATAATACATAATATTATACTTAGGTAATTAAAATATTAATATTTCAATAAACAACAACAATATTTACAAGAAAATCACTTTATGTCTTTGAAGTTTCCCATAGCGTTTTTTTAACGCTAAGTTTTTTTAAAGCTAAGTAAGAAAAGTGCACCACCAATTTGATAACCTACCAGCCGCCACCGTATGTATGAAGTTGTCCGTTCTACTACCGAAAAGTTCGAACGATTCATGAAACACGTATTCTGGGGTACCAATAGAACAATTACCAATCGAACTGTCGAAGTAAACCTTACATCTTCTATAATATAAAAATTGATCGCAAAATATGTTGGTTAGCATAACCCAAGAACGACTGAACCGATTCGGCGAAACGGTTTGTATGCTCAACGAAGTGGGCACGGGTCAGCTAGTATTTATATAATTTATTAATGTGAACTAAAAAATTAAACAAACATAGTTAATATATTTACGTCTACAACAAAAATGATTAATTACGAGTATTATTGACGCTTTAAAAGTCAACGATATTGTATAACCTAAACGCACCACCAAAACAAACAAACAATACGAAACATTTCGTCGAGTAAAATAATGAAAACACGTTACTTCATCGACCTGCAAAACGCAACTAACAAGTTCTAACAAGTACAAAATAAGCCGTTTAAAATATAACTACTTATAAAAGTAATATGCAATAGTAAAGAATTTTTACTCTTATTACCCTCTAACAAGAACGATTTTTCTTAGCAGCGAAATATGCGTAAGCATATTGTACAAAATGAACTCTTATCACTTAAAAATGTACAAAGAATTTTCACACTTATGCCGGCAGTCTAAGAACGATTATTCTTTGCTCATTCCACACTTATGATTAAATAAGTAATAAACGGATTTTTTTCAGTGTGTTCTGAGAATACACCAAGTGTGCATCGTTCTTAAAATTTCCGAATGTCGACGATTTATTCGAGTATGAACGTTTTTCCACTGCCGGAGAATCGCCGCCCTGCTCAATTCTTTTTTTAGCTAATAAACAAAAAAATATTTAAATCGGTTAAGTTTTGGAGGAGGAAACAGGAATCCGGTAAACGTCGATTTCTGGTACTTTTAATAGGTAATTTCAGTCCAAGTTGCAGTTGTCTCTATCGCGCTAGTGCTGGCTAGCTAAGGCACTGCGAGACAGCAATAGATTTTATAAATACCTATTTTGTATTTCTCTCAACCGTGGTGTTTCCTCTTAAGCACTACCACCATTATTGCAATTCCTTTCTTTGAATATCAAGCAGTATCACTATCTGTCAGGATAGACCAACATACATATTTTAATACCCATTATTATAAATGTGAATGTCCGTTTGTTTGTTACGCTTTCACTGGAAAACTATTAAACCGATCATCATGAAATTTCGTACACATATTCTTGGAGGTATTAGAAGTAACATGAGAATTAGGATTTTATTCCACGCGCACGAGGGCGAAAGCTAGTGTCATTACATAAATATCGCTTCGCGTAAGTTATCGCCTATCTTCCTGTGAGCACATTCCTGAAATCGCCCTCTAATTGTGACAATATATTGCCCCTGAATTGCGTGAAATCAACCAAAGCATGGGCCGTCTGGCGAAGATTCGTTGGAGCATGTCCACATCAAAGGCCAAACGAAAATAGATCTTGTGGCAAGATGTATAAGGCCCATAAGGGTGGAGCTTTATAGGAGATAGATAGATGTTGTAATTAATATAAATGAAGGTAAAGGATTCGAGTTAAACTTTGATAGACATATTCAATGGCCGAAAATAATATTATTTATCGTAAATATTTTGAAGACATAATAAATTAAAGACATGAATGAAAGGTGAAAATTTAGTTCAAACTATCACTTATACATTTTAGAATACGTCGTAAAGTATTAAGTGCATTAATCTAAAGATCCGTCTCTAGAATCAATGTACTTAGTACGTTACTACATAATTATTAATTATCCACTGTTTAACTGACAGTTGAAACTCAATCTTCTGGGTACATTTTTTTGCGACATATCACCTTTCGATTACCTTATCCATCCCTTATCGATTCATGTCTTCAATTGAGTAACTAAATATATAGGTAGTATTTATCATTGTGGCGGTCATGATCACAATTTTCTAGGCTGTAGCCTCCCAATACCAGTGAGCTGATGCTGGTCGGTTTCAGTATCAGCCAACAACCAAACATGAGAACCAACAAATACCGGAGAGCTGACACCAAACGGTGTATATCGCTTTAGCATTGGTTCTTTCTTATCTGTTTGGTTATTAATTTTAGACATTGATTAAAAGCTATGCTTGAATATTTAATTCCTAATTTATTATATCATACCTTGTGAATAGTGCATTAGAAGCGAAGCATTGGGATGTCACCTTCTTGAACTAACCTGCAAGAAAAGAACGAACAGTTTAGTATAGAAATTATACTAAGGGCGTGTTTCACCGAGCAATTTAAAGTTAATTCTTTGTTAATTATCATGCTGTTTCTCTCGTAATTTCTATCAATGAATGAGAAGGCATGGTAATTTAACAAGCCGTTAACATGCGTTGGTGAAATCGGGACTTAGAGACTTATATTTAATTACTTTTATTTAGTGTCTTAACCTGATCTTAACCATGACACAAAAAAAAGTGGTAGTGGTTGCGACTTCTTGCGGTTGGGTTGTGGTATTGTCACCTATCGTCGCTATATCTTCACAACCTCGTATCTCTGAAGCTAACACTTTTCAGTAGAGTCAAAAAACTTAATAATTTTAGGTTTTATTATGACATGGATTTTGTTTTAAACGAGTTTCAGTTATGTACAGTACAGTATACAGGGTGTCCGGTGGCAGTTCATTTGCTTTGTAGAACTCTTCAATTGCATACGCACGCTGATCGTTCGTCCACTGCGAGATTGTGTCTAATTAATCCGCTCTAACGCTCAATCGAATGTGATGCTTTGCACTAATCTACCCTCAATAGTTAAAAAAATATTCGAATTTCTAATCCTAATTCTGCCACCGGACACCCCGTACATGCAAAATCCATGTCATAATAAAATCAAAATTTTTTAATTTTTTTTTTCTCTAGACTGAAACATTGTAGTTTTTTAGACACGCGGCTAAGAAGGTAAAGCGACGATAATTATTATTGTGGTAGCGTTGACGCTAGTAGCTGGTATGTGGTAGCGTTGATGCTAGTAGCTGGTATGTGGTAGCGTTGATGCTAGTAGCTGGTATGTGGTTACGTTGACGCTAGTAGCTGGTATGTGGTAGCGTTGATGCTAGTAGCTGGTATGTGGTTACGTTGACGCTAGTAGCTGGTATGTGGTAGCGTTGATGCTAGTAGCTGGTATGTGGTTACGTTGACGCTAGTAGCTGGTATGTGGTAGCGTTGATGCTAGTAGCTGGTATGTGGTTACGTTGACGCTAGTAGCTGGTATGTGGTAGCGTTGATGCTAGTAGCTGGTATGTGGTTACGTTGACGCTAGTAGCTGGTATGTGGTAGCGTTGATGCTAGTAGCTGGTATGTGGTTACGTTGACGCTAGTAGCTGGTATGTGGTAGCGTTGATGCTAGTAGCTGGTATGTGGTTACGTTGACGCTAGTAGCTGGTATGTGGTAGCGTTGATGCTAGTAGCTGGTATGTGGTTACGTTGACGCTAGTAGCTGGTATGTGGTAGCGTTGATGCTAGTAGCTGGTATGTGGTTACGTTGACGCTAGTAGCTGGTATGTGGTAGCGTTGATGCTAGTAGCTGGTATGTGGTTACGTTGACGCTAGTAGCTGGTATGTGGTAGCGTTGATGCTAGTAGCTGGTATGTGGTTACGTTGACGCTAGTAGCTGGTATGTGGTAGCGTTGATGCTAGTAGCTGGTATGTGGTTACGTTGACGCTAGTAGCTGGTATGTGGTAGCGTTGATGCTAGTAGCTGGTATGTGGTTACGTTGACGCTAGTAGCTGGTATGTGGTTGCGTTGACGCTAGTAGCTGGTATGTGGTTGCGTTGACGCTAGTAGCTGGTATGTGGTAGCGTTGACGCTAGTAGCTGGTATGTGGTAGCGTTGATGCTAGTAGCTGGTATGTGGTTACGTTGACGCTAGTAGCTGGTATGTGGTAGCGTTGATGCTAGTAGCTGGTATGTGGTTACGTTGACGCTAGTAGCTGGTATGTGGTAGCGTTGATGCTAGTAGCTGGTATGTGGTTACGTTGACGCTAGTAGCTGGTATGTGGTAGCGTTGATGCTAGTAGCTGGTATGTGGTTACGTTGACGCTAGTAGCTGGTATGTGGTAGCGTTGATGCTAGTAGCTGGTATGTGGTTACGTTGACGCTAGTAGCTGGTATGTGGTAGCGTTGATGCTAGTAGCTGGTATGTGGTTACGTTGACGCTAGTAGCTGGTATGTGGTAGCGTTGATGCTAGTAGCTGGTATGTGGTTACGTTGACGCTAGTAGCTGGTATGTGGTAGCGTTGATGCTAGTAGCTGGTATGTGGTTACGTTGACGCTAGTAGCTGGTATGTGGTAGCGTTGATGCTAGTAGCTGGTATGTGGTTACGTTGACGCTAGTAGCTGGTATGTGGTAGCGTTGATGCTAGTAGCTGGTATGTGGTTACGTTGACGCTAGTAGCTGGTATGTGGTAGCGTTGATGCTAGTAGCTGGTATGTGGTTACGTTGACGCTAGTAGCTGGTATGTGGTTGCGTTGACGCTAGTAGCTGGTATGTGGTTGCGTTGACGCTAGTAGCTGGTATGTGGTAGCGTTGATGCTAGTAGCTGGTATGTGGTTACGTTGACGCTAGTAGCTGGTATGTGGTAGCGTTGATGCTAGTAGCTGGTATGTGGTTACGTTGACGCTAGTAGCTGGTATGTGGTAGCGTTGATGCTAGTAGCTGGTATGTGGTTACGTTGACGCTAGTAGCTGGTATGTGGTAGCGTTGACGCTAGTAGCTGGTATGTGGTTACGTTGACGCTAGTAGCTGGTATGTGGTAGCGTTGATGCTAGTAGCTGGTATGTGGTTACGTTGACGCTAGTAGCTGGTATGTGGTTGCGTTGACGCTAGTAGCTGGTATGTGGTTGCGTTGACGCTAGTAGCTGGTATGTGGTTGCGTTGACGCTAGTAGCTGGTATGTGGTTGGGTTGACGCTAGTAGCTGGTATGTGGTTGGGTTGACGCTAGTAGCTGGTATGTGGTTGCGTTGACGCTAGTAGCTGGTATGTGGTTGCGTTGACGCTAGTAGCTGGTATGTGGTTGGGTTGCAGACACAGTTTGACTTCAACTTACGTTGTGTTTGTGATGTCACAGTTGCTGGTCACTTCTGGTTGCCGTGTGGTCGGTATATGGTCGATAATTACTGAAAATGTGACACTTATGAATTGAACATGATGAATAATAAGCACCTCCGTGGTCTAGTGGTTCTGAGCTTCGCTCTCGACCCGGAATTGTGGGTTCGATTCCCGCGTTGGAACAAAAATGTTGTTTTCAAGTTTGGTTCTTGACCAGACTCAGACAATCACCTGATTGTCTGACAAGAAAGATGATCCATGCGTCGAATGGGCATGTAAATAGTCGGTCCTGCGCCTGATCTCTCGCCAGTCGTATCGGTTTACCGTCCCACTGGGTTATGAGAGTAAAAGGACGAAAGAGTGTCTTTGTGTATTGCGCACACACTTAGTCACTATAAAATAACCCCTGCGTAGCTGGCCTGGTTTCAATGAAACCGGCTACCGACACCGAAATCGGTGAGGGGAGCTATTATTATTATCATTAATACGCCAGACCACGTGGTATTGGTTGCGGTCCTCGCGTGATCATGTAATAATATTTTTCATTATAGAGACTAATTTGTTGATTCGGAAGGCGAGTTTAATGCAAAATACAGGTGTTAATATGGGCATTCGTAATACAGCTATCGATTTCTAGTAATAATGGGGACGCTGAAACAAATCTCCTGAGCTTACTATACTAGGCTGGGTTAATATCACACACGTTCAGTTATTTTGCCTCTAACATGACCTCTATGTCGACGACATAAGGATCAATCTCATACGTACTCCGAGGTAAAACAACTGTGAATGGGCCAAAACAGGTGCGTGGCCCAACTGCATGGCATAAATGTCGCAAAACACAAAGTTATCGACGCCGCTAAGCCGCTCCTATTGACTATTTACATCACTAGCCAAAGGTATCAACGGAATTATGCGAGCATCGACTTTAATCTCTGTGGCAATTGTGCTAGGGTGTATATTTGTGTGCGTGTGAATTTCGGGTGCTTCGGTAAACACAAGTTGTGCAGTAATGACGTGACAGGGCTTGTACAGTGCGTTCCGTGTCGTTAATCGATACATTCGTAGCGAATTTGAATACAAAGTACCTTTAAGTGGCCGATGACTCGATTTAACGGATTCCTAAGTCATACAACCCAAATTTTAGTAGCTGGTGGCCGCTTGACCGTAATAGCATCTCCAAACTATAACTGTGTAATGTACGAGTATATATTTAAAGTACTAAGTCCCGATTTTACCAACGCATGTTAGTGTTAACGGCTTGTTAAAATACCATGCCTTCTCATTCATTGATAGGAATTACGAGAGGAACAACATGATATTTAACTAAGGATTATTAACTTTAACATTGCTTGGTGAAACACGCTCTAGTTACCCGAACGCTATTCAAATGAATCATCAACCAACATGACATTCAAATCAACGACCCATATTGAACGCTGATTAGTGGAACATTATCAGACAGAAAGGAACGGATAGATATTTTATAATTATAATCTCGCTCATTCAAATCATATGTCAACTAATCGGTGTCTTTGGTGAATTAACCTTAACTGTCGAATTTTAACAAATCTTGCAGAACATTTTTGATTTGTTATAGCCGGCTGTTATCATTTTTGTATGAGCCCTTTACACAAGACTTTTACCAAACATTGATTTTTCATGAAACAGGATTAATCTTTATATAAAAAAATATACAGGCTAGTCTATTATCAGCCTATAAGCTGTAAAATGACATCTACAAAATTGGAAATGTAAAAATAACAACTCGAGAACAAGCTCTATAGATATAAGAAAAACAATAACGTCCAAGTGAAATATTGAAACTTTCTATTGTATTACTTAAATTGGCAGAGGTGAGGCCGCCGAGTGCAGAACAAACTTAAATTGCACTGAGCTAGATTGCCATCTAAGTGGAGCCGTTTCGGGAATACGCCGCCGTCATTCTTGCGAGACTTCTTCTCATTTCTCATTGAGTTGTAATCAACGTTCAGTTATTTTAGGGTTTCATAGCTGAGATTCAAGGTACGACGATTATGCTGTCCATCCGTCTGTCAGTCACTTTGATAGTTTGCAAAACATTGTTAGACACAACACAATGATCTAGACTGCCATCTAAGTGGAGCCGTTTCGGCAATACGCCACCGTCATTCTTGCGAGACTTCTTTTTTAATTTTCATTGAGATGTAATCAAAGTTGAGTTATTTTAGGGTTTCATAGCTGAAGGTACAATTATTACGCTGTCCATCTGTCAGCCGGTCACTTACACAGTTGTCACAACATTGTTAGACACAACACAGTGAGCCAGATTGCCATCTAAGTGGAGACGTTTCGGGAATACGCCGCGGTCATTCTTACGAGACTTATTTTCATTTCTCATTGGGTTGTACTCAATGTTGAGTTATTTTAGGGTTTCCTGAAGGTACGATGGTTACGTTATCCGTCAGTCAGTCACCTAGATTTTACTTAGGTAGACATAGTTGGCACAACATTGTTATACACAACACAATGAGCTAGATTGCCATTTAAGTGGAGCCGTATCTGCAATACGAGACCGTCATTAATTCGAGAATTATTTTCATTTCTCATTGAGTTGTAATTAACGTTGAGTTATTTTAGCTGAAGGTACGACGGTTACGCTGTCCACTCGTCAGTCAGTCACCTAGATTTTACTTAGATGGTCATAGTTGGCACAAAATGGATGGATTTTTGGGTTTCGTACCCGAAGGTACTTCGATTCCGCTTTCTACCCGTCTGTCAATCTCGAAAAATAATAATGTCGAGTATTTACCTACGGAACCTCATTACTTCTACACTGGTTCCTCAGTATGCACGTGCAATCAATTGATGAATATATTAATTTAAAATTTAGGTTACAACAAAAATTTTGGTATCTATAGTAGGTCCCGTTTAATTTACAGATCAAACAGGACATACCTACTTATAGTTATATACTAATTAACCCATATGTAAACAAGCCGTCTATAGCACAGCCATATACGAGTAATAGTTAGTGATGTGAATACAATACAATGATTATTGTTTGCGACTATAGAGTATGGTCGGCAGTGTACCAAAATGGGGTATTTTTACTGTTAAAGTTTTTCATTTGATGTCTAATTATTCTTTTTGTTATCAAATGTATTGCATTCCAACGGCACGGAATATAGCAAATATAATATTAATAATAAATATTATTTATTCACATAGTCGTTACATAATTCTAGGAATGATTCATCTCAAACAAAATTGTACACTGCACTCTGCATAGATTTTTTTATCTATATTCTGCACCGGAAGGAAAGTTATGTTATTCTCATGTGTGTATATTTGTTTCGCATTGATCAGCTCAATATATATCAGCTTGAAATGTATTAGTAGATTCGTGTTCGCTGTGATACTAAAGGTGTGTTTCACCAAGCAATGTTAAAGTTAATCCTTCGTTAAATATCATGTTGTTCCTCTCGTAATTCCTATCAATGAACGAGAAGGCATGGTATTTTAACAAGCCGTTAACAATAACATGCGTTGGTGAAATCTGGACTAAGTGTATCAAAATAAAATGACAGTCGTGTTTTTTAGTTTTAGAGTCCCGTGCTCAGAAACCGGATTATTGTACGTTTTGTACGGAACGAGTGCAACATGCACTTGGCAGGTAAAATTACCTTTAAGTCTAAGTTTTTACCACTTAAAATAAAAATAGTATGATTGAGGACCCTAGTTTTACGACAAAGCTAACCAGGTATTCCTGGCGGAGTGATTCGCGCATGACTGATCGTTTGAATATCATCAGCCCGCCGTGCTCCCGGGAATTCGGATTTCAATCCAGCTTTTATATGCTAATGCCGATTTACCATATTTAACAGAACCTTCGACTTCCTCGAACTTTCTCTTTGTGAGACCATCACCTGCGGGGGAAGTTTATTAGACATTTTAAGGCTTGAAAATATTTTTTTAGTAGTTTGGTAGTTTTATCTCCTAAGGCCGTGTTTCACCAAGCAAGTTAACGCCATGTTAAATATCATGTTATCCCTCTCGTATTTCCTGAATGAGATGGCATGGTACTTTAACATGGCGTTTACTTTAACATGGCGTTAACTTTAACATTGCTGGGTGAAACACGGCCTTACTTACTTACTTTTTCGTTTATTCTATAAGGATAGTAATCTACTTTCCATAAAGAAGTAAACGAAAAAGTAATATATAATAATTTTATAAACGCGTTCGACGCAGTGGGACAGGATCGAAGTACCAATTACGAGAATAAGAGCCTGGGCCTCGATTCTATGCCGACATCATTTCGAACGTCAGTATATCCCGCTTGTGCACGTATTATTTGTTGCGTGTGCGAGCGAAATAGACTGACATTCGACACAAATACTCGATACATTGGGGCCTAAATAAAATGTATAGGAATTGACCAAAGCATCGATAAGTGACGAACGGATTAGCTCATCCTTTAACGAAGCTAGTGTCAAATATTTATGTTTCGAACTTCGTGAGTGATAATAGCGATGGCAGCTTGAATCTGAGCGCAGGGCCCCGATTCTCATGCCTCGAATTTCGTTTCGAATATCAGTCTGTCCCGTCTGTGTAGGTATGATTTGGCTCGCATACGAGTGTGTCGGGGGTCCTATTCCTGCGCTAAGTTTTCATAGAACTTACGAGTACTAGACACTAGAAATATATTTAATATTTTCAGACTTCACATGTAATACCTATTGCATGTATTCAAGAGTTTTTTTTATATTACTTGTGTACACATTCATGACCAAGGAACTGACGGAATTCGACTGTACGACCTCCCTGATTAAGCTCTCAATTAATGACAGATCTATACTTCATAAAGCCACAAAATTAATATAACACATTGCGAAATTAATTAAACAACTTTGAGCGCAAAAAAATCCATTGGCGAGGTAGCGAACAAAACATATGAAATGTCTGAGGCGTCTGACACCGGCTTACGCGGGGCTTCGGCGAGACGCGGCTAATTGTCTCCGCGTCTGTCTGTAGGTGCTCCTGAGTCCTGATTAGGGTGCAGGTAATCCTTTGTTTCGGGATTTGTGGGCAAAATGCTCGTGAAATCCATTGACATCTGACTTTTAACTAGGGATGAAATGGATATGAAATTTCGGATACGGATACGGATAATATTCAATGTTGTGTCACTTATAAAAGTACATGTATCAGAATTATTGTCTATAATAATAACGAACTGTGAATGTGTTATATATGTACCGCTGGTGTCCCTTTTTGAATAAAATAAAAATAAAATAATATAATATAATAATATCTATGGACGCTTCACACCACGTGAATCTGGCCCAGTGCTAGGTATCCGAATAACTTCTGTTAGAGGTACCAGACAACGGAAATATATTTAATACTTTTGTACTATACACATATTTAAGATTTTAATTATAATATACACAAATTTAGTACACATCCATGACCCAGGAACATTGAAAACTTTTTGTTCCCTCGGTGGGATTCAAACCCGCGACCTCTCGATCGAGCACCAACGCGCTGAACTGCTGAGGTTGTCTATTAAATTGTTTCGGACTATCCGTTTGTTTCGGATAATTTCGGTTACGGATATTACATTTTGGTTTCCTTTTTACAATAACAAAATTTTAATTTCGGATTCGGTTACAGTTACGGATATTTTTTTATATCGGATATCCGATAGTTTCGGTTACGGTTACGGAACTCTCTAACATCCCTGTTTTTAACTATCTGAAGATGAGAGGTGTAAAATAAGTGTGTGTGTATAAATGATATCCCAATTTTTAAAAGTCCAAACCTGGATAGGTCTGAAGATGTACCGTTGCATGTCAACATGGCTTCGGCGGCGCGGCGCGCAGATCAATTACAAGGAATCCCTTCAATAGCATTATGACGTCTTGTTGACATCATAACTTGCACTCTGTTTGAGAAACAAATTAAAACAGAAGCCACACAAATAGAAAAATAATAAGCAGCGGTCCTCACAATATTTTAAGAGCATCAGAAAAACAAATCAAATTACCAAGCAAATGGAAAATGTGATTGCTACGAGAGGCTATCTCAATTTGCTGCAACTTTAATAGCACTTATATTCATATGATCTTAAAAACATTTATTTATCACTTATAAAAAGAAACGACGATTAAAAACCAACTTCAACAACTAAAAATAATTTATAGGTGACTAACTTATAGGTAGCTAACAACATCCTGAAGTTGCCGACTTGAAACCTTTGCTGACACTGACTTCAAAACGAACATTAATTAATAATAATAGCTCGCCTCACCAATTTCGGTGTCGGTTGCCGATTTCATTGAAACCAGGCCAGCTACGCAGGAGTTATTTTATAGTGGCCAAGTGTGTGCGCAATACACAGAAGCACTCTCTCTTCCTTTTACTCTCATAACCCAGTGGGACGGTAAACCGACACAATTGGCGAGAGAACAGGCGCAGGACCGACTTTTAAATGCCCATCCGACGCATGGATCGTCAGCGTCAGACAATCAGGTGATCAGCCTGCATTGTCGTAACCAAACCTAAAAACAACATTTTTTGTTGTTCCAACGCGGGAATCGAACCCTCCAAGTCGAGTGCGAAGCTCTGAACCACTAGACCACGGAGGCGTTAATTGTACTTGTATTGCGTTAACATTAATTGTAACTTAGGTAGGTACATTATTTAAGATTGTCGAATTCCTGCACAGCAAATTTTACTGAAATCAGTACAGCCAACTACACGTGAAGAAGGAACAAATTTATGGCTTTATAATATTTGAGTGATTATTCGTTAAAAACAACGCAAAATTTATGTAATTCGTAATCAAAAAAGATAATTACAGTGAGTGAATTTAAGAAACCACTTCAAGTACTTCCGTACGAATGGCAGGCTCTGTGTATCGGGCGCTGTGCCTCCATTCAGCCTTCTACAAACATCGTCCATTTATCAGCGTGTTTGCTTGCGTGGACCTTCTTTGCTAGCGTGCAGGAGCTTGTATCCTCATGGTGTCCTGTTTACTCCATTTTCGTTCTATTCTGCCGTCCTTAAATTACTTTTTGGCTTTGAGACTCCTTTTCTTTGTCGTCATCAAGTCTTTGTCCGCATGTCAAATATTTATCTTTATCTTATATAAAAAAATGAATTGCTGTTCGTTAGTCTCGCTAAAACTCTAGAACGGCTGAACTCGGCTATTTTTAGTCTTAAGATATTCGTGGAAGTCCCAGGAAGGGTTAAACGGTTTCTATGCTCAACGAAGTGGGTACGGGTCAGCTAGTTATTATACACGGTGTAAAAAGAGCAGTCTCTATAACTTCGTGGGGTAATAACCAGGCAAGAGATATATTCATTGGTACTAGTCATTTGCTTTTAATCCACTGTTTTAAAAATTTTAAAATTTTCAATAGGCAATGTACAACGTGCACAACACAGCGATCAGCTGATTACGCTGAGAGGTCAATAGCACGCGTATGACGTTCATTACGTACTAGGGCAAAAATAATGCAGAACGTTGTTCCAAACAGTTCAGCCTTGCGACTAAAATAATAAATTGCGAAAAAAAAATAATAAAAAAAATAATTTCTAGAATCAGTTAAGGTCCTATAATCATATCCGAAAGTTATAGTGACCTGCTCTTTTTACACCCTGTATAGAGCTATAGTTTTCTAAATTTTTTTATATAAAAATAATTATTTCATTCAATTTATTAGAAAAATCGATTTCAAAGCGAAAAGTGAGGAATGCGAACTGTTTTGGCTCCTATTGTCCTTTCTGTATTCTAAATTTCCTTTGTAATGTCTATTTGGAATATAAATTACACAGGAGCTTAACCGAGTACGCGTAAAAGAATGGTATTCACAGTATATTGTTCCACAGTACAGTCTAAAGTACTGATTCGATTTTAATATAAATAGTGTCAAAAGATTGATAAGCCTTTTTAAGGCTTCAATTTGATGACTAAGTGTGTACCTAATAAATAAAAAAATAATATAAAAAAATTATAAGGACGAATAAGGACAGTTGAGTGTTGCAGCTAGATAATTTATTTTCATTAGCTTGTCTCCATCCAAATTTCAATTACACCACTGGAAAGCAAAAGTATTAAAAAATTTATAAAGCCACGTAAGAATAAAATTTACGTAAAACAGACCACAGTTCATTTTCTATAAAAAATGTGGTTATCTAGAGAAAATTGCAACGTCAAAATTCAGAATTTACATTTAAGAAATCTAGACATTGTTGACTAATGTGAAATGTTGTTGATAAGGCCGGCTTAAACTTTATGATGTAAGGCCTTAACAAAACTTAAAATTAAAAAAAAACAGAATTTCGAAATAGAAGGTTTGGAAGTAACGTTTTCGTTCCATTTGGTAGTATTTTAAGGCTCTCGTGCCAATATCCACATATAGGCAGTGGGTTCGCAATGATCCTTCGACGCAAATGTAGTGAGCGATCCGTTCTCACGGATCTCACATAGCATCACTCCCAACGAGGAGGAGGTTCGGTCTAATATATAGACTGTCGCGCATCCGCTGTGGCAGGGATGTTATGGATAAGAAATTTCGGATACGGATATAGGAATGATTCTTATACTGGATACGGATATTATAAGATTCGAACAAATATAATATGTATTATTATGTCGGAGTTGAGACGTAAAGCTTGTAAAAGCTTAACGAGTTTGGTGATATTGACAAGCGACAACTGCTATTGCCAAAAATAAAAAAGTAGAGGACAAGTGTCACCTATGACAGCGATGACAGATGACATTGGCGACGACATCATGGCGTGGGGCAAAGAGGCCTAGTCAAGTTATAAACCCGAATTGGGTTTACGTTTCCATAGTAATTTAATCACTAAATAGTTGAATGTTAAATAATTGTTAAGATTGAGATAATATAATAATTCAGTTTTCACGTTTATTATTTCCTGACCATATTATAAAGAGACGCCCATAAAATACCTCACTCCGAAATATATAATTATATATAATATTATATATACAAAGAATCAGAATCTACAGTCCCATAAGCGCGATAATCTCAAAGACTACTGCACCGAACTTCATGCTGTTTTCACCAATGGATATAGTGGTTTCCAAGAAAGATTTAGTGTAATAATTTATCCCGCTAGGTGGCGCTGCTGTATTGATCAAACCTTTTTAGTATTGTTCTGATATTTCATACTGTTAATGCCATTAATTTAATAGTATTTTAAAGTTTCCAATGACAAATTCACTCGATCAAAATGTAAAGCAAATTAATCGGTATATTTTAAGTTTACTAACTAATATTCCATTTATCATTTAAGCTTAGACAAGGTATTATAACGGGTGTAAAAAGAATAGTCACTATAAATAGAAAAATATAAAAAAAAACTTTTTCGTTATTGCGACAAAAAAATATGAAACGGTAAAAAGTTTTTTTTTTTGCAAAAATAAATACATTTCCAAAATTCGTAAAGGTATAATCGTATATCAAAGTTATAGAACTTATTGTTTTTTTACACTATGTACGTGTTGCGATCGTCTCTTGCGCCACGCGGAGACCTGCTTGAAGTGAAAGTTGCTATTTTTCCATCTTAAAGGCTTCTAATATCGCAGTTCCCCGCCTCGGGCGCGTTGTCATTTGTCTGCCCTGTACTTCTGTACTTCCCTACACTGTACTTCTGTACTCTGTACTGTGTAGGCAAACTTCGCCCCAATGTTTGAAAGCACTACATTATATCCGTGCCTCTTCATCGTCTTCGTCATCGCGAGCTAGTGATGTTCTCTATCGATATTTTCTTTAAAACCCGATTATATTTCGAAAAACTGTGTTCGTTAATCGAACTCCACTAAAGTTCTCTATCGAAATTTTCTTTAAAACCAGATAATAATTAAGTAGTCTTAATAAATCGAACTTCACTGAAATGGCTATAAAGTGTTTTTTGGTTGTCTTTAAAATCATTACTTTCATAGCGACGCAAACACTCGTTTGGCGAGATAAATTTGTATTAGAAATATTATATTTTTATAATGAATAAATAAATAAAAAAAAAAAAAAAAAAAAAAAAAATTAATAAAAACGATTGAAAACAATTCAGGGGATAGTGTTTAGTCCTAGTGTAGTACATCTATATCAACACTGGGTCCTGATTCAAGACGCTATCGCTATTTATCGTTTACGAAGTTCGAAATTAAAATGTATGGAGTTTGACATGAGCTTCGCTAAATGACAAGCGAATTCGAGTGTCACTTAGCGAAGCTTATGTCAAATCATCAGTATTGTGTAACGGATATGACTTCAGTGAGCATTTCCTGCCGCCAAAACCAAGCTGTCAGTCATCTTGCTCACCACCAAGCCCACAATCAGCCACTGCCGGTGGGGATGGGGATATTTAAGCCAGCCATGCCATACTTTATTTACCATTTTGTTTAAATTAAATACAGTGTAGACACTCTGCCAAATTTATTTTTAACCGCTTCAATTGACTTCTATATATTGAAATAAATAATCAAAGAAGGAATTATGCTACTTACGGAGCGTATACATGTACATTACACGACGTGTAGTTGAAATGAAATGAAATGTCTAACAACTTTTTTCTGGAACTTAGGAGCTAATTTGTACCCGGGCCTAGCTTCCCTCCTTAACGATCTTAAGATTTATATTATTTTATTTAACAACTAGCTGACCCGTGCTCACTTCGTTGAGCATAGACTCAGCTTAAACCTTTCCGGGACTTCCACGAATATTTTAAGACCAAAAATAGCCTAATCGGTTCAGCCGTTCTCGAGTTTTAGCGGGAGTAGTTGATCCGTGCCCACTTCATGGAGCATAAAAACCGTTTAAGCCTTCTCTGGACTTCCACAAATATTTCAAGACCAAAAATAGCCGAATCGGTTCAGCCGTTCTCGTGTTTTAGCGAGACTAACGAACAGCAATTCACTTTATATATAAGATTATTTATTGCAGACAAGAAAAGTTTACAAAGAAAGATACAAAGGTACTGATGATTTTGTAACAAGAAATTTCTTCCAGCAGCCCTACAGAGACTAAAATTAAATTTTAATAAACAATCAAAATAACCTTAAAATAATTTATGTTAGTTAATAATACCGCTGACCTAATACTGACCTGTTAATTGACAGCAACTTTATCGTGTTATTTGCTGCGCGTTGAATTAGTACCACCGAATATCATTCCTGTCCACGTCAATAACGAGCGGTATACGAGCTAAATCCACTTAGCTGTCGCTAAATTTAAACACATTTCAATTAATAACGATCCCTAAACTATAGTTCGTCCCTGATAAATTTAGCCTAAAGGGAAACAAACCGAAAACAACGAAATTTTCACTTATTCACTTATTGTGCACACTTATCAACACTGGCACAGGTATATTAAACAATCATACTTCATTATCCAATAGATTTTATAACAGTCACTAACATATTATTAAACATCAAATAAAAAAACTTTCACTGTAAAAATACGCCATTTTGACACTGCCAACTGCAGAATATAGTCCATAGTCTATGGATTCATGTAGCCAACAATAATCATTGCATTAATATTGGCCAATTGGCATCATTGACTAGTCTATGGTTGTGTCATAGACGGCTTTGTTTACATTTGGGACTTTTTTTGGGATTTATATCGGACGTGCTATACACACACATACATAGTTTGACACTCAATTACTATTTGATTTGACAATATTCCCATAAAATACTATACAGGCTATAAAAATACGAGTTACACTAACTTTGTGTATATGTATATTCCGATCTTTTCTCATTATAGGATTTTTTTTTCTAATATGCGATCTTGTGACAAACAAAATATAAAAGAAGTTAAGTAACATTTACTGACAGTGAATCCATGAAGCGATAGTTTAAAAAAAAATCTATGGACGCTTCACACCAAGTCAATCTGGCCCCATGATAAGTATCCGAAGAACTTGTGTTACAGGTACCAGACAACGGAAATATGTTTAATACTTTTATACTAAACACATATTTGAGATTTTTATTATATTATACACAAAAATGGATACCATGATCCAGGAACATTGAAAACTTTTTGTTCCCTCGGCGGGATTCGACGCCCTCTCGCTCGAGCACCGACGCGCTCAACCACTGCGCTACGGAGGTCACTACGATAACGTAACGATAAATAAAAACTATTTATTTATCGACAAGCTGTTTCCGCGACTTCGTTCGCGTGGTTTTTGGGCCCCAAATGTAATTAATTTTCCCCGTTTTGCAACATTTCTCACTGACGCTTCGCTCCTATTGGTCGCAGCGTAACTTTATATAGCCTAAAGCCTTCCTCTATAAATGGACTATCCAACAAAAAAATAATTTTTCAAATCGGACTATTAGTTCTTGAGATTAGCCCGTTTAAACAAATACACAAACAAACAAGCAAACAAACTCTTCCGCTTTATAATATTATATATAATCTTTTTAAAATATTTAATATTTATCGATACATCGACATTGTGGGCGAGTCACAACACTAGCGAGGAGCAAGACGCCGCACTTCCTTACACTGGATTTCTTTTTAATACCCTACATTTAAACTTCTCGCGAAGGAAAGCAGCATGTGTCGCCGAATAAACTTGTGTGTCTCTCTTATAAAGATAATGTTCCTTTTATATTAATTTGCGCACTTGTCACACATACTTTGTCCTAGTAATCATCACCCCGAGTGCTTTCAAGCGTTTCTGCCATAATTATTATTGGAAACATTCATCAACATCACAATAAATTTCCAAAAATTACATTACCTCATAATTAGATAACAGTGACATAATAATATATATTCCCGTGGTGCTTTCCCTTAATTTTTTGGTCTTTTGAGTCATTATAATTCTGTACTGTCTCCCACTTTGCTTGGGGAGGGAAACTGGAATACTTCCTACTCCTCCTTTTTCTTTCTTTTGATTAATTTCGTTGTGGGTCCCAAGACAGATTTAGCTTATCCCTCGGTCACCCCTGAGATCATATCAAGGGGTTTGTCGTGGTTGGTTACCGCTGTCGATCCTGGGTCACAGGAGTTGAGAATGTGAGGTGGGCCAATGCCCGATTAAAAAAAATCACCCCGAGTGCGTCTACTTTCACGGTATATTAATACTTACATATTAATCCAGCATGTATTTTGCCGTGAAAGCGTAACAAACACACACAAATCTTAACGTAACCGTACATTTTAATGTAAAAACGTACTTTTCCTGCGTAATTTCATGTAAACAACTTATTAAGAAATTCAAAATGATTACATTAACCGCTTGGTGTTTTGTAATGTACAATATTAACATCATTTTATGGTGCTCAGAACAGGATTTAGCTTCATAAAAAAATAACTCATTTAGAAGGAACTGAAAGATTTTGTAAAACGAATTAACGCGCATGGGAATTCTAAGAAAATTCCAAGTTCTCATTTAGAGCCTTTTGAGACATCTCGTCGTGGCGTTGCTTTACCATGTGTTCTCTTAACTACACGTATAATGAGTTAAATTAAAAAATAAACTCATTTTAGTTAGTTCTTTATGTTTTAACCCCCGACGGAAACGAGGAGTGTTGTGAGATAGCGTGTCTGATCGTATCGTAGATCTGAAACGGATAAACCGATTTTGATGTAGTTTTTTTCAGTTTAAAAGCTAACAGCAAGATTTTTTGTTACAATTATTCACGTCAGTTATCTGTTTGCAATTCGGGTCTTACTTTATATTATTTTAATATTTACAAGCAACATGTTTAACTTGATGAAATTTTCATTTTAAACCTTTCAATAAAAAATACAAACGTATATTGTACTTCACCTAAGAACTAATTTGATGTACAAGTACAACTTTTTTTGTATTTTAAATAATGTACCAAAATTTTTGTTTTGTTGCTGAGTCGATAAATAAAATAAAAGCTATATAGCTTAAATTTCTTTTGTAAGCAAAAACATTAAGCAAGCCATAAGTGATTAGCAATTATCGCGCCGTAAAGTTTCGTCGGCAGTTTTAATACATGGGGTCAGCACTTCAATCTGTCTGCTCTTTGAGGTCACCTGAGGTTTCATGTGTCTAGTAATCAATATGCAACTTTAAATGAAGATAAGTAAATAAATAAAACGGATGTAAAAAGAGCAGTCACTATAACTTTGGGACATTATTATAAGTAAGTACTACCTTTTCTCATTCTAGAAATGTATTTTTTTTTCTTTAATTTTACAAAAATGAAAAAAAAATCTGCTTTATTGTTATTTTTGCGACAAAAAATAAAAGAAATGGTGAAAGGAAAAAAAATCTTTATTAACACACGAACAGATTGGTCGTTGACCTTACACCTGACCTGAAACTCATCTGATTTGTGACTTTTATGAAGATCTTTAATCGTGATTTGTCGCGTTAATATAATTATATGAGGTGCCGAAACAAAAAATACTCTACGCGTCTTTCTCTTCAAACTATATTCGGCCTGATATTTGATCCATGAATCATTCTGTATTTTGTAAAAAGCCTCAAAATTGAGACACGCTGTATATAATATAAACAAAACATAGTCGTGTTAGTTAATACGCTTTACATCACGTCAATCTGGCCCCGTGCTAAGTATCCGAATAACTTGTGATACAGTTACCAGGCAATGAAAATATATTCAATATTTTTTATAGTATACACATATTTAAGATTTTTGATTATAAATATATTACACACAAATTTAATATGTACACATCGATAACTAATTCTCAGGCCTAGTTTTTACTATCGGTCTGTCCCGCTCATGCAAATGAGATTTACCGCGCGTGCGAGTGGGATATACTAATATTCGGAACTAAGTTGGCCTCGAACTTTAAACTCTAAAATTAGGGCCCTGATTATTGAACTTTTTGTTCCCTCAGCGGGAGTCGAACCCGCAACCTCTCACTCAAGCACTCAACCACTGCGCTCGTCGGTCGGTCATATCATCGGTTTTATTACCACCATATTTCACATTTTTTAATTCAGCCCTTTAGCTTGTAGGTGTATTTTAGGAGAACATTTGTACATTCATATTATACAAGTGCCAGACGGGTAATCAAATTCCAGGCACACTTGGATCTCGTCACCGAACAGAACTCGAAGGCTCCCCTGGGGGTGCCGGCTCCCCCCATTCCCCGGGAGCCGATCCCGGCTGGGTTCCTGACAGGGCACCATTAATATCTGTCGCGTGGCCATGGTAACCTGATTTCCCCCGCGACCCGAGACCTTGCCTAATCGCTCGGATCTTATAGGTCAAGGTCAACTTTTCTTTATATCCGTTTCGCCTTATCCGTTTAATTTGGGGTTACTATTCTCTTGTGCCTTGGCAGAGCCTTTAATATTTTATTCAGTAAACCAGCTATAATTAAAAGGCACTTTATTGATATAGTTCGTCCCTGATCAATTTAGCCTAAAGGGAAACAAACCGAAAGCATCGAAATTTTCACTTATTTACTTATTGTGCACACATTATTTATTGTATTAACCCTAGAACACTAAGCTTCGTCGAATCGTTTCCATTTTTTATGGACCTAAAGTCATATTAAATTATGCACAAATGTGTGTATAGTATAAAACTATTAAATATTTCCGTTGTACCAGTTGCAACCGTTATTCGGATACTTAGCACGGAGCCAGATAAACGTGGTGTGTAGCGTCCGTATATTAAAAATATTCTACTACACGTGTGACGTTGATGAGAATACCATTTGTGGTTCGACGAGACCAAAGATGTACCGTAACTGTATTAAACTTAGTGCCAACATCACCAACACAATGTTAAAGTTAATCCTTCGTTAAATATCACGTTATCCCTCTCGTATTTCCTGTCAATGAATAAGAAGGCATTGTATTTTAACAAGCCGTTAACACTATCAAGCGTTGGTGAAATCGGGATTTAACAGACTCTGCCGTCAGCTTCAAACAGACCGACAAAAACGCGGATTTAATGTCGGAGCTGTGTTTGGTGACGAATAAATATTCATTCGGCGCAAACTTCGGCGTGCAATAGCAAACATGACAATAAACCCGACGCATTCGCTCCCAGCTAATCAAAAGCTCCAAATGTTAACTTAAGAACTTCAAAACTTAATTAGAAAGTTGCGACGAGAATCGCAACTGGGAAGTTCATTTGAGATTAGCTGATCAAAATTATATCTTATATTTATTATCATCACATAATATAACGAGTGTAAAAAGAGTAGTACACTATAACTTTGGGATATGATTAAACTACCTTTTCTCATTCTAGAAATGTATTTGTTTACAAAAAAAATCTTTATTGTTATTTTTGTGACAAAAAAAAGGAATGATGAAAAGTAAAAAAAAAAATTTTTTAGTTTTGACAAAAAAAAATTAAAAAAAATACCTACATTCCCAAAATAAGGAAAGGCAGTTTATTCGTATCTCAAAGTGATAGTGACAGCTCTTTTTACACCTGTATACACCGTGTATAAAACAAAATAAAATCGTAGAAAACTATTTTAGTTCGGTAATTTGGTTAATTAGGTAGTTTAATTAGGTTCTTGGGCTACTGGAGTGAGAACAGCACCTCATCCTTCCTGTGGGTTCTCGTAAAAGGCGACAGAGGGAATAAGGGCAGCAGGGTTTCCGCGAATACTATTATAATCCTAAAACTGCGCTCGTAATAATAAAAATATGAAAGTATTATACTTGTAGGATGGGAGGTATTCTGTGGACGTCTCTGTATAGGGTCAGAAAATAATAACACACAACTGAACGTGTTTATATTATGAGCCATATATTAATTGTAACAATTTTATGATACTTTTAGATTACATTGCTATTTATGGAAACGTAAAACGAAGTTGGTCTATATCTTTTCAAGGCCTGCCTCCAAGTCTGTCATCGCTGTCATAGGTGACACATGTCTTCTACTTCTTTTTTTTGTTAACGGCAGCTGCAAAGGCTTTAGACTATTCTGTCTCGCCTCTTGTCAAATATAACCAAACTCTTTCTCAAGCGTTTCAACTCCGACATACTTATGTATATGTCCCCGTAGTTCAGTCCCCGTGACACAAGTTCTTCGGACACTTAGCACGGAACCAGATTGACGTGGTGTGAAGCGTCTATAGATGCAGAGATGAAATGTCTATGAAATTTAAAAAAAAATATATTTCGGATTATTAGTTTGTTTCGGATAATTTCGGTTACGGATATTACATTTTTACAGTAGCAAAACTTTAATTTCGGATATAGTTGTGGATATTTTTTAATATCGTATATTCGATAGTTTCGGTTACGGTTACGAAGCTCCCTTACATCCCTGTATAGATGTATATTATCTTCTTCTTCTAACTTAATCTACTTCGCTCTTGTCGGTGGAGTTTCCTCTATTCCTCTCTGCACTCCACCCTTCTCTTGACCTCCTGATACGACACAACCATCACTTTCTCCTGCACCTGGTCCATAAAAGTTCTTCTCGGCCTTCCACGTTTTTCTATCTTTCTTTCAATTATTCCTCTAATGAAGTTATCATGCCGTATCAAGTGTCCTAACATCTTTCCTCTCCTGTTCTCGTTTTTTTAATATCTCTCTCTTTTCATTAACTAATTCAAAAACTTCTTCAATACTTTTCTTTTCAGTCCAACTTATTCTTTCCATTCTTCGCCAACACCACATCTCGAATGCCTCTAATCTCTCTCTATCGCGTTGTGTCATAGTCAAAGTCTCGCTACCATACAAAGCAATGCTCCAGTTATATATTTTAACTAGCTTTTTTTTGGATGTAACGTGATACACGGTTTTGTATATTATAATGTCTGTAGTGTTTGTGTCACACCTTGTCCATGTCGTATAATGACACCAGCACATTTGACTAATCAATTTGTCACTGTCCGGCGTCAACCGTCTATTGACGCGACGAATCGACGTTGAAAAACATGTGTATCCGTTTCCGACGCACAGGATCTTCTATTATGACGACCTTCGTGGCGTAGTGGTTGTGCGCGTTGGTGCTCGAGTCACGGGTTCGAATCCCGCCGAAGGAACAAAAAAAGGGTCATGGATATATTAAATTTGTGTATATTATAATAAAAATCTTAAATAGGTATATGTATTGTGTTTAGTATAAAAAGTATTAAATATATTTCCGTTGTCTGGTACCTGTAACACTAGTTCTTCGGATACATAGCACGGGGCCAGATTGACGTGGTGTGAAACGTCCATAGATATTATATTATATTATCACTCGTGATCGAGTTTGTATAATAGCATCTATACTTCGATCGACAACACACTAACGTGTCCCATACCAGCACAAGGATCAAAACTGTCCGCGCAATATATGCTATAATTATTATAATTACATTTCTTAAGCGTAGGCGCCCTCTGTAGCGCAGTGGTTGAGCGTGTTTGTGGTCGCGGGTCCGAGTCCCGCCGAAAGAACAAAAAAGTTTGCTGTGTATTAATATCATGGATGTGTATTAATATAGTAAAAATCTTAAATGTGCGTATATTATAAAAGTATTAAATATATTTTTGTTGTCTTGTACCTGTAAGACGAGTTCTTCGAATACTTCGCACAGGGCTAGATTGACATGGTATAAAACATATATAGATATTATTATTATATTATCTTAAATAACGAACCGAGACAAAAGTGTTAAAACATTTCAAAGTTGATTTGGTGATTTGATTTAAAAATCTATCCCATTTAAAGACAGACACATTGCGGTGTTTAAATATAGATTTTTTAAAATAGAAGCAGCATAATTAGCGGTTTCAAATCAAGCAAAACTATCGTGTGACACGTGTCGACGTATGTTCCAAGCAAACTCAACAAATCACTTTTCAAGTGAGCTGATATTCGCCGAGACGGGTTTCTTGTGCTGACACGATATCTAGTGCATCGTGCTAAAGCATGGATTAACTAGGACATGATAAATGACAAATCTATAAAAATATTGACATTCGTTAACTAAAATTTTACGGAGCTTTCAAAAGTTCCTGCTGAGCCTTCACTTTGAAAAGCACTTTTTAATTGCCAAGATCATAATATCGTATCATCTCGGTGTCAACTAGAGCCTTACTCTTCAAACTGATTCGATTTTGATTCAGATTCTAACGTGCCGCGTACTCCCGAATAAATTGGCGTTTGTTAATTTTGATTCTCTGTAGATTGATATGGTCGGGAGTACAAAAAGTTACGATCTAACGATTTTCTTTATCCTGGTTAGTTTTAAAGTAATCCACCAATACCATTTTGTTAGGATCGAACTGATTCAATTCTCGATTGCGTCGGGAGTAAGCCTGACACTAAACTCAACACACGAAAATGTTTATTCGGAATCATATTTACGTTACCCATTTACAAAATTATTGACAGCCGTTAACCAAGCAGGAACATTTGACAGCTCTGAAAAAGTACCGTTATAGAGTGTCAATTGTATTAGCGTTGTCGTTCTGTTCACACTATCGACAGCGTTACTTTTACGTGGCTCCTACTTTAGGGCTTGTACACAAAACTGCGATGCGACGCCGCATCGCAGAAATGACGTCACACAGCCATAGAATTGTCACCCGTGTTGTATGGGCGTGTGACGTTATTTCTGCGATGCGACGTCGCATCGCAGTTTTGTGTACAAGCCCTTACCACTGTCAATACTAGTACTACCAGTGTCAATAGATTCCCTGTCATAGCTCACAGATTGGCGTTGTCATGCTACTCATACAATCGACAGCGTTACTTTTACGGGCTGTCAAATCCTGCTTGGCCTAAATTTTGCTACCAAAATCCAGTGCACGTCAATAGATTCACTGTCACAGCTCACAGTATTCGGCAAACGTGACGCGTCGCCATCACGTCCATACAATCAAAGAGAGAATAAGTCGGCGTCGTTTATACACGTTTTATAGGTGGCATCGTTAGGGAGGCTGCACACGTGCCGCGTATTAACGAACAGCGCGACGCGTACGTGACCGCGTGTATCGTTTGACTTACTTTCGAAGAAGAGAAAGGTAAATTAAATGAAACCCTCGGAATGAAATCGGACAAACAAATATTGGGTAAACTGAAGCTGGGGCCGATTCCTGGGACGTTTAGAATCTGTGTTTGCTCGGTTTTTAGCCCTCGACGCAACAACGACGGCGTGTTATAAGTTGTATGTGTAAATGGCATCGTAGCTCCCAAACGAATGATCCGATTTTAATGCGACTTTTTTGTCTAAAGGTATATCAGTCGAGAGTGTTCTTAGCTATGTTTGGTGGTTCGGTTAAGCAGGCTACTCCCGACACAACCGATAATCTAAGCAGTTCCATCTCAACGGCTTTTGGTATTTTATTTAGTGGATTGCTTCGAAACTAACCAGGATAAAGAAAATCGTTAAATCGTAACGACTGAGAATCAAAATAAACAAACTTCAATTTATTGAGAAGTACGCGGCACGATCGCGGTCGAATCGGAATCAAAACCGAATCAGTTTCGATAGTATGGCCCCAGGTCTTCAAGGTCATCAGGTCGTTTGTTGGGTGTGATAGGAATGTTAAGTTAGGGGTTTTTTTTTTATTTAGTTTATTATGTTGACGGTGAAGTAGGCTAAATAGTTACTATGTCACCCTCGATTTTGACACATAGTATACATGTGTAAGCATTTTTATAAAAGCTTATAATATTTGTTAAGTTTTATTGATTTTATAATTAATTATTTCATTTGTTAAATTTATAAAATACTTGTAATATTTGTGAAGTTAAATAACTCTTTGATTCGTTATTATTTAATGTTTAAAATTTTATAATAATATAAATATTAAAGATATTGTACTTATGACCTAACATCCGGTTTATTATTTTAATTTTTATAAACCGGATGTATATATGTATGATTTGTTTGTTTCCCTTTGGCGGGAACAGTGGGGCATGGTCTGGCCAGGGAGGGCTAGAACAGGGCTCGATGGTCATTCTGGTAGAATCAATCTGAGGCAATAGACCCTGATAATAATAATACTGTTACATTGCTCTGTCAGTAAAATATAGTGCTAAAAGTATAGTGGTACAAGACTTTTATTTCTGGAACTTCCCTATACATGATACTATTATGCAACATTGATCAAGCCTATAACTCACACGTTTGAAGTAGGGCTTCTATTCGCACATTTTCTTACCTTGAAAATGAATTGTATGTCACAAAAAATATTCAGGGAACAACTAATAGATAGATGGACAACACAAACCACAAAAGAGAATAATCACAAGTGAAATAACCAGTTACAAAAGATGACAAATGTATATAAACGTACGAAGAACGTGTTCGTCACGTTACCAACAAATTGTGATTTAGGACCGAATGAAAATTCTGTATTGAACGTCGTAACAGCGCAATATATTAACTAGTGGTAATAACGTTATCATCACCACCGTGACATGACGTGACCTTTATCCGTGTCCCTCTCGTCTTAAAATTCGTCCTTCGAGTGATGAACAACTTCAAGTATAAATAAATAAAAATATTGTATTCCTTGGTACAGAGACAACTGTAATGAAGAGACAGACATAAACCGGTAGATGAACTTGATTGAACAAAAATAAATAAATAAAAACTACTGATCGTGATGTCGTTCTAGGTCTATAATATACTACAGAGTATGATTCAATCAACAATTAATTTAGTGCGTCCATTACTCTGAATTTACTTAGAAGTTATTTTTAAACAAAGCCAATTAAAAAAAAAGGACGTTTTTACGTTTATGATACAGGGGCCTTACTTTCCAAACTGATTTGATTTTGATTGAGATTCGATCGTGCCGCGTACTTCCCAATAAAATGACGTTTGTTTATTTTGATTTTCGGTCGATTGAAATCGGGAGGATTGAAGTCGAGAGTACATACAAAAAGTAACGATCTAACGATTTTCTTTATCCAGGTTACTTTCAAAGTAATCCACCTATGGAAATACTAGTGGAAGCCCCAAAGGGAGATCTCTAACCGAGCGAGGTGGTATACTCGGTCAGGCCAAAGCCGATGAGATCGAACTTATTTGATTCTCGTTGTGTCGGGAGCCGTATTTCCAGTATGATTTCTAAAAACAAGTACGACTAGCTCTCTGAAAAGGTACGGACTTTAACTCAAAAGTACGGTTTTTCAAAACATTAATATACCAAATTCTACCCATAGTAACCCTTTTATAGTATGTATTAAAACATAAATGACAAGTATAGTATAGTATAGAAACAGGTACGGTTGTATGCCAAAAAGTATGGAAAACCGTACTTTTTGGTAATTTCTGGCAACACTAGTCGGGAGTAAGCCTGCTATAAGCAAATTTCGAATGCCATTTTAATTGTTTGACCAATGAGAACGAAAAGTGTCCTGTTTGTGAAGATAACGCCGTGTACATACAATAAACAGCAATGTTCATACGTCAGAGTTTCCCCGCGATTTTGAATGGCGGCGATAGTGATTGATTGGCCAGACCCTCGGGAAGTTCGTTTGGTGTAATGGACCATGTTCTATAGCGATTTAATCTGCTCCGTCGGCCTTTATGTACGCGTTATACATTAACGCGAGTTACGCAACCGCAGGTCTTGGGGCACGAAACTTGTGATAAGTTTCCAGTGATACATTGCCTCGATCAGACCATGATGAAATTTAGGGCACAAGTTTTAAAGTTATAATTATACTGGGTGTTAAAAGAACAGTCACTATAACTTTGAGATACGAATATACTACTTCCTAATTTTGGAATTTTTTTGAAAAAGTAAAAAATAAATTTTACATTTTAACATTTCTTATTTTTTATCGCAAGAATTATAAAAAATTAAAAAAAAAACACTTTTCAAGGATGAGAAAAGGTTATAAATTATAATCATATCCCAAAGTTATAGTGACTTTTCTTTTTAAATATTTTTTTAACCAGCTTTTACTTGCGGCCTTCTGCTTAGAACAGTATTCAACGAGAGTTTTTTTTCAGAAAAGCAGACTATTTTGAGTTAATCCTGGATAGTTAGCAACCTACCATTTTTTAATGAATCTAGTTTGCAGGTGAAAAAGTAATAATCAGGTATAAATTCTCAAAATGTTTGTCGCAAGTTGCTGTTATTTTTGTAAGATATTAACTAGTAGTTCAGAGCTTCGCTCTCCCGGAGGTGGGTTCGATTCCCGCGTTTAAACAACAAAAAATGATGTTTTCAAGTTTGGTTAGGACAATGCAGGCTGATCACCTGATTGTCTGGCAAGAAATATGATCCATGCGTCGGATGGGCATGTAAAAGTCGTTCCTGCGTCTGATCTCCCGCCAGTCGTGTCGGTTATCCGTCACACTGGGCTACGTGAGTGAAGAAAGAAAGAGTGCTTCTGTGTATTACACACTTGGGCACTATAAAACAACTCCTGCGACCTTGCTTGGTTTCAAAAGAACCGGCCACCGTCACTGAAATCGGTGTAAGAGGCATTATTATAAGATATTAACCATGGACCTACACGATTAAAATATGGTGGTATTTTACACCACTTAAATAACTATATTCCGGCTGTTTAATGTACATTAAACAGCCTGTTATTAGCCGCACCACGAGTCCATTAACACCTTTTATAAAATTTCGGTAAGTAGTTCATACATTCAACCCCCGGTCTCTGAAAGGCAAATCAACGAATAAACTAATCAGCGTTCTCGAACAGTAATTGTCAAATCTATACTAATATTATAAAGCGGAAGAGTTTGTTTAAACGCGATAATTTCGGGAACTACTGGTCCGATTTGAAAAAAAAAATTTTTGTTAGATAGTCCATATATAGAGGAAGGCTTTAGGTCATATAACATTACGCTGCGACCAATAGGAGCGAAGCGTCAGTGAGAAATGTTGCAAAAACGGGGAAAATTATTCACATTTGGGGACTTGCATAAACGGTCACTCAAAAACCTCATGAACGAAGTCGCGGGCATAGCTTGTTAAGTAATAAAATGTACACTGATTAGTTAATTTGGCGTTGATTTGCCTTTCAGAAACCGGAGGTTAGAAAACCAAATTAATCTAAAAATAGTCATTCTAAAAATTCGATAACCAAATATTTTTTCGAAGTTTTCTCTACTGCTACAGAATCGAGCCCTGGTGTATGACGGGAAATCGATATCGACACCAGGGGTCCTCTCTCCCTTTGATATCGTTAGTTCGCGTCCAGTGCACAAAGTTTGGCGCAGTGTCACTTAAGATTCTATCAATATTTGCTCATCCGATTTTAAACGGTGGCCTGAGAAGCCATTCTATATGCACATACACGACCCGTTCAATGCGAGATTCTTTAAAGCAATTATTTAATGTACTGTTAGTTCTTGATGGAAATTAATGGTTACCTGATGATGATTCAATCGAAATTGGTCGTGTTATTTAAATAGGTATTTAATATTATAGTGTAAATACAAGTTGTGTGTTATTATTGTGATTGTGAGATTCTTCAAAGGTTTTGCTTTTGCTTAAAGCTTTACTCGGTGACTTGGCTTTCAATCCTAAAGGTCGTGATTTGTATCTTTTTACATAGTACATTATACAGGGTGTAAAAAGAGCAGTCACTATAACTTAGGGATAGGATTATAGGACCTTGACTGATTTTAGAAATAAATTATTTCATTATTTATTAAAAAAAAAATGCAATTTATTTATTATTTTAGTCGAGTTAGATATAAGTAGTGAAACACGGACGGCGGTTATCGAACTGGTTTATTGGCTGCATAGACACGATGCGGTGTACAATATATATAGGTACAGACACACGCGTACGACGCGTACCTTACACCTCCCAACTTAAATACTAACTAAACAATGTTTACAAACAACATAATATTAGGTAAGGTTATTTTAATTAACATAACAAACAAAAGTAAAAAACAAAATAATTATTCTGTAACAACTTGAATTACAGATTACAACTGCTTAAATCTAAAGTAGATCATTAATATGGACATCATATTGTATTATTATATGAATAGCTTGATGCTAGTTATCCGTAGCATATTACAATGATTTCAATCAATATCAAGTGCATATGCTCGACCGCGACGAGGGCGCAGTTCAATAGTTTTAACCAACGGCGGGGAAGCCGCGCGCGGCGCCTCCTGCGCCGCCGGCGCCGTCGAGCTCTGCACAGCCTCGGCTGCCTCGACGGCGTCGGCTGGCGCCTCTTTAACTGAGCTCTCGTCGTTAACCTGATTCTTATTTTTCACATCCGAGGCGCGAGACAGCGAATAGCGGCTTTGTTTCTGTAACAGAATTTGATCCGCGTGGCGCCTAACAGTACCGGTAGGTACATTAACTGAAAAAGAAGCGGGCCCGACCTGTTCGCTGACTTGCCCCTCGACCCATTTCTTATTACTACGTAACGAGTAGTCTCGCACAAACACCCTATCACCGGCGGCCACGCCGCGGTGCGTGCCGCCCGCGCGCTCCGCCTGCTGCGACTGTTTAGCCCGCACACGCTCCTCCACATCGAAACGCAACAGATCTAGGCGACCGCGCAGTCTACGACCTAAAAGAGCTACCGCGGGAGGAACCCCAGTAGTTGCGTGCTCGCAATTTCGATATTGAAACAGCATTTTGTAAATGGCTTGTTCCACATCTAGACCCTCGTAATGGGCTTTTTTAATACAATTTTTAACAGTTTTTACTGCGTTCTCTGCCGCCCCGTTACCCTTAGGTCTATATGGGCTAGTGAGATTGTGTACGATGCCATTTTTATCAAAATATGATTTTAATTCACTCGACGTGAAAGGTGGTCCGTTATCCGTTACGATTTGCGAAGGAAGCCCGAACCTAGCGAACAATTCGCGCAATATTTTAACGACCGATGAGGCAGTCGTAGTGTTCATTTGGTAAACTTCTATCCACTTACTATGAGCATCGATTAAAATGAAATAGTGTTTGCCCTTGTACTCGCCGAAGTCTGCGTGTAACCTCTGCCAGGGGCGCGCGGGGAACTGCCACGGCGTGAGAGGGGCGTGCGGGGGAGCGTCGCGCTGCTGGCGGCAAGCACTGCACGACTTACAAATACTTTCTATCTCAGCGTCGATTCCCGGCCAGTAGACATAACTACGTGCGATACTTTTCATTTTTACAATACCTAAATGGCCTTAGTGTAATTCAGCTAGAATATTTTTACGATACATGGGTGGAACGACAATTCGAAAGTTAAAAACGATACAACCATTTTCTATTAATAAATCTTTTCTTCTGTCGAAGTAACACTTTTCTTGACAAGATACATCTTTAGGCCAACCGACAGATATATATCTTAAAACGTTACGTAATATTGGGTCTTTTGCGGTAGCTTTTGCTATATCTTTGTGATTAATGGGAAACTCATTTTCTATATAACAAAAATACGATACGCTGTCGTCGTCCTCATTACTGCATTTGGACTGTATCGGGAGACGAGACAGGCAGTCCGCGGGTGCGTTACTCGCGGAATTGATCCACTCTATGGTAAAAGTGTATGCTGCCAAACGCGCCGCATACCTTTGTAACCTGCTAGCCGCCGACTGCGGAATACCTACTTTATCGCCGAATATGTGAGACAACGGCTTGTGGTCCGTGCGTATGGTAAAGTTTCTGCCGTACAAATATTGATGATTTTTAATTACGCCAAAATAAATAGCTAGGGCCTCCTTATCCAGCTGACTATAAGAAAGTTCAGCTGAGGATAACGTCCGTGATGAGTAACATATTGGCTTTTCATTCCCGTCTTTATACCTATGCGCCAGTACTGCGCCTATGCCGTAAGCGCTGCTGTCAACGCTCAGCACCAACTCGACAGTCGGGTCGTAATGAGCCAACACTACATCGGTACTCAACACGTTTTTTATTCGTGCAAACGCCTCATCGCAAGATTCATCCCAGTTCCAATGGGTATCTTTTTTTAGTAATTTATACAGTGGATATAAAATAGTGCTTAAACTTGCTATAAATTTACCGTAATAGTTTACGAGACCTAAAAATGCCTTAAGTTGTGTGACATCCTTAGGCCGCGGTGCTTTGAGGATGGCTGCTACTTTTTTATCGTCTGGCTGCAGCCCGTTTTTATCTATAATATGTCCTAAATAGCAAACTTTGTTTTTGAAGAATTCACATTTTTCCAATTTAATTCTAAGTCCCACTTTTTGCAATCTAGCTAATACCTCCCTTAAATTACGTAGATTATCACTAAAAGAGACTCCGCCCACACAAATATCGTCGATGAAGGTGACGGTCATCGGTACACCCCTCATCACCTCCTCCATTAACTTTTGGAACTTTTCAGGAATACAACTTAATCCGTAAGGTGTCCTAATATACTTAAACGTCCCGACATGAGTGCTAATTGCTGTACATTCTTGTGAACGTTCCTCTAATAAAACCTGTTCATATGCGTGAGCCAAATCAATTTTTGAGAAAACTTGAGCGCCGCTTAAGGTGGCGTACAGCTCCTCGATGCGCGGTAAGGGATACGGGTCGCGTACCAGTTGAGAATTAATAGTGACTTTGTAATCGCCACAAATTCTAATATCCCCGTTCCTTTTGACCACGGGTACAATCGGTGTCCCATAATCGGAATTATGAACTTTTACAATAGTTCCCTCTTTAACCAATCTATTTAATTCTATTTCTACCGGTCTACGCAACGCTAAAGGTAAATTACGAGCTTTAATAAAAGTAGGTTTATTATCTCGCAATCGAAGACTAAATCTACTAGTACATGTTCCCAAACCGGGGGCAAAAACCTCGGCAAACTCGCGACTCAGTTTCTGTACGATATGTTCGGACTCGTCGCGAGACTCAATATTATGTAAGGAAATATTAATGTTATCTAGCTGTAAACAACGTAGCCACGCGCGACCCATCAGGGGTGGCCCCCCTCCGGGGATCACGTACAGCGGGAGCGCACGCGCGGCGCGCGTCTCGCCGTGCGCGTCCACGCACTGGGCCGACACAATAATAAATCCTAAAGGTTCTATAGAGCCACCCGTATATGAATGTAATTTAAGTTTACTACCAGAAATTTTACTATGTGCAAAATACTTATGATAACATTCACTATTGATTGCTGAGATTTTACTACCCGTGTCAACTTCGAATATGATCGGAACAGAATTAACAACAATTTTAATCACATAAGGCTTATCATTGGAACCGTTTACACAAATTTTAAAGAAATCATCAGACTCGGACTCGCTGCTATGATCTACAATATTGTGAAACTGTTTTTTGTTTATAAATACCTCATCATCGGTAGGTTGTCGTCGCCTCTCGACATTGTTTTTACACATAACCTTTAGATGTCCCTTAGCACCACAACGATCACATGAGAAGTTTCTGAACCGGCACCTGTCCGGTGGATGTGCGCGCCCGCATCGCCAGCACGGCCTGCCGCCGCCGCTGGCGCCGCCACCGCCGCCGCTGCTGCCGCCGCCGCCGCTCGCCCTGCTGCCTGTGCTGCTCCCCAGCCGGTGCACCGCCGCCGCCGCGCCTGCTGCGCCCGCTGCGCCCGCGCCGCTCGTCTCCGCATGACGTTCTGCGGCCTCCAGCGCCATAGCCAACTCCACCGCCCGTTTGTAGCTCAAATCCGGCTCCGCGAATAGCCGACTCCTCATCTCGTCACTCGCGAGGCCAGACACAAACTGGTCCCTCAGGTTCTCCTCGAGCTTAACACCAAAGTTACACGTGGTGGCGAGATGTTTAAGCACCTGCAAATACGTGCTTAACTCCTCTCCGCTTGCTTGCCGACGCTGACGAAATATGTGTCTCTCCGCTATATCTGAGCGCCGGGGCTCGAGATGTTTTTGCACAATTGTCACCAGCTCAGCAAAGGTCTTGGTTTCTGGTTTATCCGGGGCACACAAGTCGCACATAAGATCGTAGGTAGCTTCGCCTACGACCGTCACCAATGTCGCCACGTGCAACGATTCCTTTATCTCGTTCAACGCGATGAATTGCTTGACCCTATCCACATATATAGTCCATTTTTTTGAAGATAAATCAAAATTGTCTATTTTTCCGATAGGCATAATGACCACGCGCGGATTACGTACAAAAACTTATAATTTTAAATCGTTACTCGTCGCCAGTTAGATATAAGTAGTGAAACACGGACGGCGGTTATCGAACTGGTTTATTGGCTGCATAGACACGATGCGGTGTACAATATATATAGGTACAGACACACGCGTACGACGCGTACCTTACAAGTCGCAAGGCTAAACTGTTTGGATTTTATAATTTTTGCCCTAGTACGTAATGAACGTCTTACGCGTGCTATTGACCTCTCAGCGTAATCAGCTGATCGCTGTGTTGTGCACGTTGTACATTGCCCATTTAACATTTTTAAATTTTTAAAACAAGCAAATGACTAGTACCAGTACCGGATATATCTCTTGCCTGGTTATTACCCCACGAAGTTATAGTGACTGCTCTTTTTACACCCTGTATAAATGTATTATATATAACTATAAATTAATTACTGTTCGTTAGTCTCGCTAAGACTCGAGAACGGCTTAACCGATTTAGCTATTTTAGTCTTGAAGTATTCGTGGAAGTCCCTGGTAAGTTTTGGCGGTGAGAAAATATGGAAAATTGCATCACCAACTGTTTGTATGACTCAACGAAGTGGGCACGGGTCAATTTTTGATTTCGAGTCTGGTTAGGTCAGACAATGCGGCTTGACCTGTCGAAGGACATTTGTCCGTTATGTTGCAGTTACACCGTGGTCCCCGAACAGTGCCCTGGGGTAGCTACGGCAAAATTGTCCGTGCATAGGATAAGGCTTTAATATTTCAGTACCGATATAAAATTACGTAAGTCCAAGATTTGTATAAATTGTAAAAAATAAAAAAAAATTTTTTGCAAATCTGTTTTATAGTTTTTCTTTGTAAATGAAATTTGTTCGCCCACGTTGGGACTTCGTGTGGGTGATGTGGTATGGTTCATTCTAATTTAAGTTAATTATGTTTATGTACTGACATTTAAGCTCATCAAAAGATTCTATGATTGATCACAAAAGCTTTGTGAAACAAAACATAAAATATTTTTATGAAACATAATTATTTATCATTCAGTAACTTGAGTATTGAAAAAAATGAAATATATTTTATCATGCTTATTTTATATTAAAATTTAGTTATTTATATATTGAATCTGTTATATTAGCTGTTCCTTTTTAATAATAATATAAAATGACAAGCACCTGGCAAGCTAGTCAAAAATATTATAATTAAACAGATTTAATATTAATACTTAAAATTATAATAACTAAACATAAAATTATTATATATAAAGGTTATCAGTTTAAATAAAAAAAATGTGTGTGTGTGTGTGTGTGTGTTTCAGACTTTCAGTGTCTTCATAATAATTATGTCCAATCGAGTAGGGTTTTTTTTTGTTTTATTGCTTTGGTTCTATTTGGTAACAATTGTCGAAGTGTTTTAACTTTTGTATATTAACTTATTAATTTTGTAACAGATTGTTTTCTCTTTCGCTCGAACTAAACTACTAAACTGTCCTCTTAGAATTAAGTTGAGCATTGACCACAATGCCACCTAACGACTCCAATTGTGAATTGAAACCATCCCCAAATCCACTTAAATACACACATAAAAAATTCATTCAAATCTGTTCAGCCATTTAGGAGGAGTTCACTGTCAACACACGTACAGAAAAATTGAAGACACGAATGAATGAAGGTGATAATTGTAACAAAATTCTAATTCCGAGAAAATTGAGTTCAAACTATCACATTTTAGAATACGTCGTAAAGTATTAAGTATATTAATCTAAAGATCCGTCTTTAGAATCAATGTAAATACGTTACTAAAATGTTTAAGTGACAGTTTAAGCTCAATTTTCTGGGCAATTTTGGTTGCGAAATATCACCTTCATCCATTTATGTCTTCAATTATATAATATTAAGATAAATAAGGTATTTATTATTGGATAAAAACAGCATCCATATTTTTTTGTAAATACTATGTAAAATATCACGCCGGGTTTCATGGAAATTAACGTTGTAATTACGTAGCTGGTGGTGTGAAAGTTATGGATAATTGCCGATAAAAATAAATAAACTTATCATTTATTATCACAACAGTTTTATTCCAATCATTCGAAATTTCACCATTCGAAATAATTATATTTCTATGAGGTGCCAAAAAAAATAATGCTCTACGCCTCATTCTCTTCACATTATATTCGGATTGGTATATGAACCATGGGACACCCTGAATAATGTGTGAAAAATTTAACAGCAGCTGTCGCGGGTTGTTGTGGTTCAGCCTGATGACAGAAAGCGAAGTCTTAATAATACGGTATACCATACCCGTTAACCCTTCGGTTCTGAACCTTATAGAGCGATGCAAAGTGCGCTCACTTCTTATAGACCCTGTGAGAATTTAGACACCAGATGCCCCTAGGGTTAACAGTTAACACGACGTTTAAAAGGCGTTAAAATATTTTTTATATTTTTGTCTCGCCAAACTTTTCAGTCAAGTGGAAATGGCATTCTGGTGGCATTTAACCGACATCCAAAAATGGAAGCGGTTGTATTATGTTTTGTAGTTCAAGATTAATGTGTCGTTGTTTATTATTCATGTTTTCGTCCTTATTTTAAAACGTTGTATAAGTAGGTATGTTTATATACGAATAGATGAGCCGTGCCCACTTCGTTGAGCATGGAAACCGTGTAAACCTTCCCGGGACTTCCACGAATATTTCAAGACCAAAAATAGCCGAATCAGTTCAGCGGATCTCGAGTTTTAGAGAGACTAACGAACAGCAATTGATTTTTATAATATATCCTATGTTACTCAGTGGTAATGTAGCTTTCTAATGAAATAATAATTATTAAAATCAGTCCAGTACTTTTTGAGTTTAGTCGTTACATACAAAAATACAAATCTTTCCTCTTTCTGATATTAGTGTAGATTTAGACACTACTGATGATTTTTAAATTCAAATATAGCAGTACCAAAATTTACAGTTTTTCTTCCTTATTGATAATAACATTTAAATAATATGTCATTTCATAATAATTTACTAAACATAATTGAAGACATGAATGGATGAAGGTGATATGTAGCAAAATTATAATTTTGAGAAAATTGAGTTCCAATTGTCACTTAAACATTTTTGGATACGTCGTCAAGTATTAAGTACATTAACTGAAGTGACAGATTAAGTTCAATTTTCTGGGTATTTTTTTTGTGACGTCTTTAATTATATCACTCTCTTGCAGGTCAGCGAGGCCCGTACTTTTTCCGAAGTAAGCACTTCAGAAGTGGATGAAGCGAGCACCTAAACATATTTCGCACCTGATGCCGGCAAGTTCAAACGCACCAATAAAACTGGCAACCCCAGCATGTCGAATGTAATTTATTTGTAATTTCGTCCCCCGCCGTTGCCATGGCGACGTGATTTATCTCATCTCCATATCTATCTTCCTTTTTATTGTCCTCAAATAAATCGCATATTCTTGCGAATATTTTTTTATTACTTTACTGCTATTGCGAACGGAACGTAAAAAATTTGCTTGATCCGCCCGTTCATGTTTATCGGCTTAAATTAGTTTTTTATCATCACATTAGAAATTACTCTACTTAATGAAAAATTATATAATTAAAATATATTTGTTGCCAACTTTAAGTATACGAATTTTTTTAACCCCGATAAAAATAGAGGTGTTATAAGTTTCATACCTATATGCTGTGGCATCGTAACTCCCAAACGGATGAACCGATTTTGATCTAGTTTTCTAGTTTGATAGCTTACGTGATCGAGATTTTTAAGACCTGACCCGATTTCCACTAAACATAGCTAAGAACACGCTTTTTTTGTTTGAAAGGTATATCACACTGATATACCTTTCAAACAAAAAAAAAAGTTACATTAAAATCGGATCACCCGTTTAGGGGGTACATACGATGCCACAGACAGACACGTACACATTTACACAGACACGTCAAACTTATAACACCCTGTCGTTTTTGCGTCGGGGGTTAAAAATCAGATGTTGTGTTTCCTCCTAACATTTCGGCGCTTGCTTTAAAAAAACGATAATTTTTATTTACTTTTTATATTTATTTACAAAATTTTCTATTTATTCTAAACTAGCACTTAGTACATGACGAATAGTTTCCGGCGACGAAAAGTCCGCAAATGCAAGTGAACTTTGAATATATTTTAGGAGGAAGTTCCGTGGAAAAAGCGATGTTTTCGACAGCACGTGAGCGGGAATGTTCCTTCAGCCGCAGAAAAACCTCGGCGCTTGATGGATTGCCCCGTCTTATTAACGATCCGAACAAAACCGACATTTTTTCTTCGTTTCGCAATAGGTACACTAACATAAGACTAACGAATGTTTGGCAAGTTTCTGTAAAGATGTGTAAAATATAGTTTAGAAGTAAACTCTGATAGTAATTTTAGACATGACTGTATTAATTGCACATATTTTGCTTGGATGGAATTGAAGACATGAATGAATGAAGGTGTTAAGTAGCAAAATTCTGATTTCGAGAAAATTGAGTTTAAACTGTCACTTAAACATTTTAGAATACGTCTTAAGGTTTAAACGGTTTGTATGCTCAACGAAGTGGGCACGGGTCAGCTAGTCTTCTTCTTCTTTATATGTAAAAATGAATTACTGTTCGTTAGTCTCGCTGAAACTCGAGAACGGCTGAACCGATTCGGCTTATATTATATATTCGGGAAGGTTTAAACGGTTTGTATGCTGAACGAAGTGGGCATGGATCACCTAGTTATACAAAAATATATTATACAAATATTTTGTATATTAAATGGCCCACTTTCTATATTGTTACAATTCAAAATTTTGAAATCTATAATTGCATGGCTGTTTTATCCCGGGCGTTATCACGGCATTGTCCCGAGGCTGTGATAAGACTGACGTTGTCCCTTAGCGTTATTAATTATCCGCCTACCCTACTCCAGACCCTTGGACATATTTCTTCTATTGTTTAAAAACATATTCCGCTACATCAAACGTGTAATTACAAGGATTATTGTTAATAGCTGTGACTTTGAATAAAAGGTCCGAAGTTCCTATTTTGTTTTATACTGTTGGTTTGTTTATATACTTATCAGACCTAATATAAACTGAAATAACTTATAATATATTTAGTGCCAATTTCACCAAAACATGTTTAAGTTAATCCTTTAGTAAATCATGTTATCCTTCTCGTATTTCCTGTCAATGAATGAGAAGGCATGGTGTTTTAACGTGTCGTTAATACTAACAAACGTTGGTGAAATTAGGTCTAAATATATTATATCTATCTACAAACGCTTCACAACACGTCAATCTGGCCCCGTGCTAAGTATCAAAAGAACTTGCGTTACAGTTACAAGTTAACGGAAATATGTTTAAGATTTTTAGTATAATATACACATATATGACCCAACATAAAAAACCTTTTTGTGCCTTCGGCAGGTTTCGAAACCGCGACCGGACGAGGCGCTAGAGCAACCACTGCGCTACAGAGGTCTTCAAAACGACACCTACATGTACATACAATTACCTACCTACCTATGAAATTGTAAATCTAACCGAATATAATTTGGCCACACACAATAAAGTTACAATATAGTTATCTTTATACTAAGTCTTCTGACTTAGTAGAAAGATATCTAGTAGCGAATCACGAAAAAACTGGTGAATAAAATAAATATTCAACTTCGTCTAGAGGCGTCTCTAAAAGTCTAAATAAAATCCAGTGACAATTGCGAAAACTGTATTCATAATTTGATTTACATTTACGACGCACCAAGATATATTTTATTTGATTCATTTCTTTGAGAAGAATATTTTTTACACATACACATCATCATCAGTGATCACTTTAGACATAGAACTTGAGGGTCCATCGAAAATTGGACTTATCAAACGAGCAGACATATTTGTACAGGGTGTAAAAAGAGCAGACACTGCAACTTTTGGGTATGCTCATACCACTTTTTTTTAATCTAGAAAAGTTTTTTTTGTCGATGAGGGTGTGCTAGGAAAAGGAAAAAAGTGAGTGATAGGAACCTCTCGCCACTGATAAAGTCAATTGATTAATACTATATTGATTAAATCTTATAACAAGAAGGTCCTACTCTTATAATAATAATAGCTCTCCTCACCGATTTCGGTGTCGGTAGCCGATTGCATTGAAACTAGGCCAGCTACGCAGGAGTGAGTTTTATGCGTGTGCGCAATACACAAAGACACTCCCTCTTTCTTTTACTCTCTTAACCCAATGGTTCGGTTAAGCGAGAGAACAGGCACAGGGCCGACTTTTTACATGCCCATCTGAGGCATGGATCGTCTTTCTTGTCAGACAATCAGCTGATCAGGCTGCATTGTCCTAACCAAACATGGAAGCACCATATTTTGTTGTTTTGTCGCGGGAATCGAACCCACGACCTCTCCGGGAGGCTGATTATGTATCCCGCAACAGCAATTCGACAGGCGTAAATTGTACAATTGTTTACAATATCGCTCTCAAGTGTAAATCTAAATCGTTTGACAGCGATATTGTAAACAATTGTACAATTTACGCCTGTCGAATTGCTGTTGCGAGATACATAATCAGCCTACGGGCTAGCCACAGTTTATTGCACTGGACCACGGAGCCGTTACGGAGACTGTAAATCCCAAAAGGTTCAAAGTTGTAATAAACAAAATCAACTGACAACGAAGGCCCGTATGAATAAAACAATATCAATCGGAAACTCTTAGCTTATGTTACCTTCTTTCATTATTTTCTTTTTCAAAACGTATAAATAAAGATTATAAATATATATATACATTACAAATTTATATTACAAAAATATAGCACTTATTTTAATGTTTTCCTATAGTCAGTATTATGAATATTAACTACGGTTCAAAAGAAAATCAATTCTAGAATCGAACCCGGTTTTTCGATTGTCCCTCACTGCGCCTCTAGACCACGAACACAAAAGACATCGACCGGTTAAAATGCGATAACAATTACAATAAAAAAATATAATTCTTCAATTTTGTATTGTGATTTTGAGAGACAAATTTGTTTTGAGTCACGACTTTCAATGAGAAGCCTTAACGCTCAATTGTGAATAAAAGGTTATTATTATTATATCGGCCGTCAACGCCCCAGGGTGTGGTGTCCCAAAATGTTTTGATTAATTCACCTTTTACTTTTTTTGTCATTGTTGAAAATAAACATTCTTAAATACGATTATTCTTCTACAAATATTTATTATGTTGTGGTAACTTTTGATTGCTTGCCCGATAAAACCTATGGATTTTTAGTAGCTGTGCCCACGACTTTGTTCGCGTGGTTGTCAGAAACACTATCGCGATTATCTTTTGATTGCTCACGTTGGTTTTTGTTATTATGATTATTAAAAAGGAATAATTCTTTCAAACATATTTTCGCACGCAACGAAAGTCCTCAAATGTGAATAATTTTCCCCGTTTTTGCAACATTTCTCACAAACGCTTCGCTCCTATTAGTCGCAGCGTAATGTTATATAGCCTAAAGCCTTCCTCTATAAATGGTATATCCAACAAAATAATTTTTAAAATCGGACTAGTAGTTCCTGAGATTAGCGCGTTTAAACAAACAAACAAACTAACTCTTCCGCTTTATAATATTAGTATAGATAAGTCTTGCAAATTATTATTTTAAGAGATGTTATTACATCTCCGACGAATTCAAAGAAACCAGATCAAATACCCAGATCTGTCACGCTTCACACTATATTCGGCTTGATATATGAACCATGAATCAGCCTGTATATCCGGAAATGGACAACAGCAAAACTGCGTTCGGCAACCCGCCTGCCAAGCGTTGCGAGTATAGCCAACCATCTCTGAAAGACTTTGACTTATGTCCAGTGGACGTCAGCTGACATCCAAATGCCGCGTCTCCAAAATATATTTCCAGAGGTCAATGTCATTTGTGCTGCAGCACCCTAATTTAAAGCAGCACCCGGCTGATTGATCGAGCGATCGCCGTTATTTATAGCTGGCAAAACGCAACAAATTATGAATAATGCGATTATGCGTCTACTCAGCGCTGCAGTATGATGGATGAGTCTGCCGGAATCTGTTGGTTTTCACATGGACCTTTTGTAGCTACAGGATATTAGTGGGCTTACTCCCGACACAATCGAGAATTGAATCAGTTCGTTCGGCGTTAGGTATTTTATTTGGTGGATTACTTTGAATATAATCAGGATAAAGACAATCGTTAGATTGTAACAGTAGGCGACGGGAGAAGGAATCACTGAATGAAACTGGATGTACGATGAAATGTGTATATTGTCACACACGTAAGTTACATAAGTTACAATTTGAGGCCAAAATAGAATTACACAGTGAAAACTATTAAAAAAAACTAAAATTAGACAAATAGTGGTAGGTACGCAAAATGTATCCTACGCGACCGATTGTGAGTTGCAGCAGACTGCCGGCAGCTTGGCGCGCCTTATAGCGTGCGCGTGGGTCAAAAGCGCGGTAAAAACCAAAGACAATACGTTTATAATTTACATTTTTTTTACATGAGTAAGTGGGAAAAACAGTGCTGACTGAGAATCAAAATAAACAAACGTCAATTTATTCGAAAGTGCGCGGCACGATTGAATCTGAATCAAAATCGAATCAGTTTAGAGAGTACGGCCCCAGTTGTGATGTCTTGTTTCGATGCATTGAGTACATAGTCGAATATGTTTATTATATTTTTTTCCATTGTGTAGTGTAATGTACGTAATGTTGAATAAACGTTTATTTATTTATTATAGAGATGCGTAATTTTAAATTCGCCCATTTGAGTAAATTACTCTCGGTTAAACTGTTAGATATTTTACTCTCAGTAAACTCCAGAATAGGATTGTTAATTTAGAGTACAAAGTAATTTTTACCAAGCTCTGATACCTCATTACTTCTGAATAATACGTTAAAAAATAAACTACATTCTTTCATGTAGGTAAACCTATAAATGGTTAAGCCATCTGTGTCTAATTACAAACCTTCCGCACACCAAACAGCCGAGGTCACATACCTGAAAAAACAAAAAAAACATTTAGTAGAGCCAACTCGGTGACCTACGTGAAGCGGAGGGTAGACAAACAAAAACGATAAATTTCTTAAAAACGCCGGCAAAAAGTTACGTTCGTCAGATACGGCGGGCCACGGACGGCGCGACCTAGAACTTGCCTCCATTTTTTACCGCTATCTCAGTAAATTGTCTCTTGAAGTTTTTATGTAACTTTCCAAGATGATTTTGATATGAGAATGAAAGAAGGAATATAATAATTGCGCAAACTGTATAATAAATTTACAACAACAATTGTCACGCGTATACGCCATTTTATCTAGATTCGAATGAATTGCGAAATACAACAATCTGAATTTAAGTGGTCGTAACTAAGCAAACGTCCTGTACGCATTTAATAACGTGTATATACCGATTTATATGTCACTTAAAAATGACACGATAATTTTTTTCATTCATTCTTGCCGTAATGGAACAATTACTGAGGTAAATATTCATAATAATAATAATATGTACTACTGTCATAAATATTATACCTAAATTTTACACTTCAAATACACAAGGTTTGCTCGTACATACAAAAATTAACCAATCTTCTAAAAAATATTAAGATTACGACAAATTGCGATCTAAAATCGATCTGGTGCTTACACTTATCGCACTGTGAATGGCCGCCTTACGCGTACTAATTAACCTTCGTTCGGAAACGCATAAATTTACTCAAACGGTACATTCTTTTTCGTTAGTTTTATTTACCCGGTCCATATATCTTCCGATAATGTGGATTCGTTCGGGAATACATTTCTCATTGCTTGTACATCACATAGATAAATTGTTTATTTGACTTGCTTTACATTTTAAAACGTCGCTTACAAGATACAAGTGATACGGTGGAAGGTATATTAGGTCGTGGTAGGTCCATGACCATTAGCCAATGATTGTTCAGAAGATAAAAGAGAATTGAAGACATGAATGGGTGAAGGTATGTCACAAAATTCTGATTTCGAGAAAATTAAGTTCAAACTGTCACTTAAACATTTTAGAATATGTCGTAACGCATTAAGTACATTGATTCTAAAAACTTTAGATTAATGTACGTTACGACATATTATCTTAAAATAATTAAGTGACAGTTTCAACTCAATTTTCCCGATTATTTTTTTTTCCTTCATCCATTCATGTCTTTAATTGTCTTGCAAAATTGTTATATGATTTGATTTGATTTAGAGACCCTCTCGTCTTGTCTAGGTTAATTCAAATCACAGAGTAAATGACACACGCGAGTGGTCCTAAGTTAAAGTTCTAAACACGAGGATACATTTAAATAACAATGCGACGTATATTTACGTGACATCTTAGTATGTATCACTACTACGAGTATTCTACTACTATATCCACTAGAAATTCTACACTATATACACTAAAAAATTAAAAGAATGTAGACCGTATAAAATATCAAACCAGGATATAGGATAACAGATAGAAACCATAATATGATTGGTAAATTAATTATATTGAATTAACTTTTTTATTGTAAAAGAGCCTCTTCAGGATCAACTGTGAAGTTACATTAAATATGGTGGCAATAAGACATTATGTGAAATTGCGGCTTGCGGCATGGGGATGCATCAGATCCCACGACCAATTAGCTCCGCCATAGCGCCGCATAAATAGTTGCTAACCGCCTCCTCCACACCACAGGTGTAGAGATCCTGGATCTGACTTGGTACTGAAGTGGTGCTACGTTATAGAAGTAAGGTTTGAACCATTTCCATGTGAACTATTAGTAGTAGTAACTAGTGAATGTCATTTTGTTGAACGTTGGTTTTATATCACTTATAATATAAAACACTATCTGACCCGTGCCCACTTGGGTGAATGACTTTCACGAATATTTCAAGACTAAAAATAGCCGAATCAGTTCAGTCGTTCTCAAGTTTTAGCAAACGCCCGAACAAGGCACTAAGTTTTTATATATTTTTCAATGTATTTTGATTTATTATGTATGTACTTGGTTGCTAATAAAAAGTTTGAGTTTTGAGTTTGAAGTTTTAGCGAGACTAACGATACGAGCGAGAACAGCGATTAATTTTTATATATAAGAAAGATAAATTAATAAAAATAAATAAATAATGTAAAACATTAATTTCCAAGTGGGAAATATGTTCCCAGTATAGGTTCGAAGTTTCTTTTTTAAATCGTGTAGAATATTCACAAGCTTTTTCATAGTGTAAATGAAAAAATTTATTTCCAAATAAAACTTAACCAATTATTCTCGGAACGTCAACACAAAAAGCTACCACCGGCACCGGTTCAACCCTAAAAGAAGAGAAAAGAAAAGAGAAACGGCGTAAGAAACTCGCACGGGCCCAACTTTTAGCAAAAATATGAAAATTTGTTCTTTTCTTTAAATAAAATATATATTTGTATATTACAATGTAAAAGCTTAATCTATATAATAAAACAATAGGCAAAGTACATTGAGTATGTTAAATAAACTATGCTGGTGGCCATCTTATGCGCAATGTGTGCAATCGCCAATAAAAAATACTCGTCATAAAAATTACGAATATTTATAGCACGAATTTTTCAACGGGATACTGCTTAACAATCCTAACATTTGGGTGATGATGATCACAGACCGATATTAGGCACATAAAGGTTGGTGAAAATTTTGATGAAAAGTAGGTAGGTATGCCAAAATCCTTTTTTTTTATTCTGATTAATTTCGTTGTGGGTCCCAAGACAGATTTAGCTTGTCCCTCGGGCATCCCTGAGATCATAACAAGGGTTTTGTCGTGGTTGGTTACCACTGTTGAACCTGGCTCACAGTAGTTGCAGTGGTGGGAATATGAGGTGTGCCAATGCCCGTTTTAGGTATGCCAAAACAGCAACGATTTAATGCCCAGAATCGTTCCATCGTTTTCCTTGCACACTCTATCACTTGGATATCTGTTCAAAGTCTTGCTGTCAAATACATATTACATTCTAACAAACTTGCTTCTAATAGTCGGAACAGAAGTCACTTCTAGCAGTTCTACATCTGCAGAAGCCTCGTGCTACTCGGGGCTCATTATCACAAATAAAATGAAGAGCCTTTCAGTTTTTATTGTTTCTGCGGAAAATGCCCTTTCCTCTCGTGCAGTTCGAGAAACTAATGTTACTAAGTATTCCTTATGTCCATATTATCTCTTTAATATCTCTGAATGTCATAGAATTTCGTTTAATTTCACATTATAGTCATAAATTGTTTTTGTTGTTTTATTGTTCAGTATCTGAAATGTTAGTTCATTAAGACGTTCTCAAGTCATCTATCAATAATACACTATCGTGTCAGCAAAAGAAATCAGTCTTGATAAATATTATTGATAACTTTTCAAGTGAGCTGATATTTTATTTATTTCACTTGAAACACTGCTTACGTTAACACCTCACCTCATAAAATTTGAATTGAATCAATTAGCGATTTCAAATCACCGAATCAACATTGAAATGTTTTACAATTTTTCACAAACTCGAATTTGGAGGCAACATCTAGTGAGTTATTAAGTAATATTTTATTTTAAGTGTCCCACTGCTGGGCAAAGACTTCCTCCAATACCTCTAAAAAGGTATGCATTATCCTAGTAATTTATATGAGTTGGCAAAACAAAAAATGCTCTACGCATCCTTCTCTTAAGACTATATTCGGCTTGATATATGAACCATGAATCACTCTGCATAATTAATTGATCAAAACCATAAGTGTTCCTTGTAGCTACTACGTAATTCTAAAATTTGATATTTATTCAAATAAACTACCCTAGATTCAGTAGTTTGCGGCTAGCTACTCAGCATTCAAGCTAAGACGCCCAGTGATTTCATGAGTCAGATCAAAATTTTGCTATGCAAATGAAACCTCTATTCCCTTGGGAATATAGCTATTAATAGCTGAGCGAAGTTTGGTAGGATGCAAGCGGAGCAATTTGTAAGACAATCAAAAACGCTTACAATTTTAAAGGCCTGTCCGTATTTTTTTTCTTTGGACCCTTCACACCAATTACACAACGTCAATTTAGTCTCCTGCTTAGTATCCGAAGAACTTGTGTTACAGTTACCAGCTAATGGAAATATATTTAATACTAAACAAATTTAATCCCATCAAAAACATAACTTATAAAAAATGCCAAGTCTCGCTACTTAGTTCTTCTAGCGTAAATAGTTGTGCTTGATGCCAAGTCGAGGTTAGTCGGTCGGTCTAACAACATCTTGTATTGATCATATCAATACTATTAAAGCCTTTCTTGTTTTACATAAGCAATTAGATTGATCTTGGCAATCGCATGAAAACATACTACTCATTATTATCTATGTCACAAGTGATATATTAAATCAGAATTTTTAGTGCGATTGCCAAGTCAATCTACTATTTATTTATAATATAAAATATTAGGGGGTCGAAATTGGTCTGAATTATTTCTAGAAAAGGATGGTTGGGCCGTGCTGAACTTAACGACATATCTATGACAGAAAAAACTTTTTGTTTCTTCGACGGGGTTCGAACTATCGACCTCCACCTTGAACACCGACGCCATCACCCACTGTCCTACTAAGGAAGTCAATTTATTTTCATGTAACAATGCAGCAACGACTCATGCCGGTGTGAATAAGTCCTAATATCATAATCCAACATTATAATATCACAATAATAAGACACCTTTTTTACACTTTTCCACTTTTTATTACGTTTTAATAAGGTTTTATAAAAACACGACCGGTTTCGATTAAATCATCAGATGTCATCAAGAACCAACAGTACATTCAATCAGTTATATTATAATATCATCACAAAAGCCACATCTCCAAGACGATTCTAGAACAGAAAAAGATTAACGAAACTACGCAGGGGAATAGGACTTCACATAATGGGTAAATACCCATTTGGCTTGATGAAAAGATGTACCGCTCATGAAGTTCATCGGGTATCGATTGTCTAATCCCCGATATTTCGGGTCGCGTAGTCGGAGTCCCCTGGGCGCGGCCGATTTACGATATTTAATCAAGGTAAGTTGCTGTTTAGTATTATTTTTATATTAATTTCTCATATCCCTTTTATTTACTCTACAAGTTGGGTTTTATCTAACTGTGGCAGGAGGAGGGTTATGTTTTTCCTAAGTATATGTACGTATATATTCTAGTATTTGACGACCTTGGTAGTGCAGTGGTGCTCGACCGAGAGGTTGCGGGTTCGAATCCCGCCGAGGGAACAAAAAGTTTTTAATGTTCCTGGGATGTATATTAAATTTGTATATAATATAATAAGTATATTTCCGTTGTCTGGTACCTGTAACGCAAGTTCTTCGGATACTTAGCACAGGGCCAGATTGACGCGGTGTGAAGCATCCATAGATATTATATTATTATTATTATAAATAAATAGGAATTCTATACAAGGTAAGTTTATCAGGGGCTCCGTCCCAAAAGATCCATCTAGTGGTCACCAATGAATTCGTGATGATGAAGCTCGTACGTTGTATACAAACATTTTCCTTTACAATAAAAATCCGAATGGAATTAGATCAAACAAATCTCATAAGCATATTGTACTTTGGGACAAAAGAGATAAATTTGATACATTTTGTTAGGATTTGCGTCTAACAAATAATTTAATAATAGAGTTTTGGGTTTCGAGTCAACTCGCCTGCGAAGTAATTTGTATTCTCGGGGAGTCCTATTGACAACATTTCTTATACAAATCTCTAGACGAGACTAAATTTCGATGGGCCGAAACAATATGAACTAAAGCGAATTTATTTCATTTAGTAATAGTCATTATATTTTACATAATTATAATCATCAACGAGTTTCTATACCTAAGGGTTTGGCCTGTGCGTTGTGGCAGTCAATCATCATTGCCTTATGTCGCAGTCATCTGATTGAATCTACAGTTTAATTGAACGACTAGCGCGTTTACGAAGTGTCGACATTTAATTGAATGACTAAAGGACAACTCGTCAAGTTAATTATTGTAACGTTCAATGTCTTGACTGAACGTCCTAATAGCTTTGTAATGTTTGGTAGGTGTAGGTTTTGACCATAAGTTCGCAGCTTAAAAGGTCCTCACAAAAGAGGACATGTCCTCATTTGTCATGCCACACCAAATGAAAATGAAAATGAACTATATTTCAAACATCTGACTGATTTTACGTCTGCTAACTAGTTGGACGTTGAGTGAAGCTTCAATCAACGTTCAGCCTAGTCAATATATTAAATGTCGTCATTCAATAAATGCGCTAGACATTTAATTAAATAGCTGATTCAACCAGATGACTGAGACTTACAAGGTGTAAAATAAACATGTGATAATATTTAAGGGTGAATAATGCATATACCTTTTATAGTTTAATAAGAAATGAGCAACACTGAAAGTTTAGACTGAAATACATTATTCATACTAATTGATATTTATCAAAGACAGACACAATATTATGTATTCAACCAATCGGTCCACTTCCTTTTTAGGAATCAGTAGCCAAATGGAATAAAACGGAACCCTCATTTATATTAGAGCGGCTACCGATAAGTTGAATTAAAGTCAACGTGAAAAATCGTCATGACTCATGATAGAGCTGTAATTCAAATGTTTCTGCAATAATACAAATTCGTTTTTCTCGAAAATCTTATAGTTAATGGAATGAGACGATACTTTTTAGGCGTTTACGAACATTGTTCGCAGAGTCTACATCCTGAGTTTTGCAACCTGCATGGTAGTGTGAGACTTTGCACGATCATGTTAACATTATTGCTTGTGTGGTGGTGGTGTTTTCACGTTTTTGCTTCCGAGTATACGCATAAGCAGTGTGGGGAGAAGAGAGGTGCATCAAACGCATGCCTATGCGTACAGTCAGCAGTCACCCATTTGCTTACAGATTGTGGTTATCATTTTTCGCGGGATATTGCTAGATACAATGCCTCAAATCTCATAGTTTGCTTTTCAGATGCAACATAACTAGAGTGTCACGGCAGTAAATTATCATTATCTTCTGTTTTTGTATATATACGTGACGCAATAGCTTTGAAATACAACACTGTGGAGGAGAATAAAATGTGCGTCTGAGTTCGATTTGTTCTGATTTTCGATAACGTGACGAAATCATTAGAGCAATAAAGGAGATTTTATAATGGCGTTCGTATAAAGGGCGCTATTGTATGATAACCTTGGCCGGCGGGGGGTCTGGTTATTGTTAACAACAAATTATTGTAATTTAGATGTTGTAGAGGGGCCACATATGATAGGTTATTGTAACAGTACACTATTTATCATCATCAGGACCATTACGTCCAAATGTGACGTGAAAATCGGCTAAGAACGAGTCGTAGCCCACGAAGGGTTCGCATAAAATTGAAATAAACATATTTTTGTATGAAGATTTCCAAAACGCATTATATGTTAGGTCTCTATAATTCCTTTATAACCAAGAAAACATGTCATTTAGTTTGTTGCAATTATCCCTGTATTATTAATATTAAATCAATGTAATATCAAAGTGGGATTTACATAATAAGTAACAGGCTGGGGAAAAAGTCTTGTCACATTATAGTATGTATGAACTTGTCAAAAATGCGAAGAAACTTATTCCCTAACCTAATATATTGCAATGATGTCTAAGATATCAGAGTAGCCTCCGTGGTCTAGTTGTTCAGAGCTTCGCTCTCGACCCGGAAGTCGTGTGTTCGATTCTAGCGAAACAAAAAAATAATGTTTTCAAGTTTGGTTAGGACAATGCAGGCTGATCAACTGATTGTCTGACAAAAAAGATGATCCATGCGTCGGATGGGCATGTAAAAAGTCGGTCCTGCGCCTGTTCTCTCGCCAGTCGTGTCGGTTTACCGTCTCACTAGGTTATGAGAGTAAAAGGAAGAGAGAGTGTCTTTGTGTATTGCGCACACACTTGGGCACTATAAAACTCACTTCTACGTGCGTAGCTGGTTTCAATGAAATAGGCCGAAATCAGTGAGGGGAGCTATTATTATTATAAGAGTAGGACCTTCTAGATATAAGATATAACTTATACGCTATGTATGTAAAAAATAAATTGATTTAAACAATATAGTGTTAATCATTACAGGTTTGCGGGGATCTTAACTCAATGCCGTGGCATCACAACCAGGGGATTAAACTGTATGGGTTTCAACTGAACCACGGAATTCAAAAAAAAATTGTACACCTGGCAGAATATGTGAAACGACTCAATTATGTATTTCACTCAAATAGCCTGGTGTATTTCAACCACGCTGATTTCGCTATAAGGGTTGGGCACTACTAATGGGAACTACATTTATCAATCACAGGGTTTCCTACAAAAGCGTTGCCATCATAATATAACGCGAATGAACATTACCTACGTAAACATAATGGCGCGGTTTATTAGACAACGGAAAAGTGTAAAAATACACCGATTAGTTAACAGACTATTTGAATCAGCAACGATTCATAGAAACAGGCTTCGTGGTCTAATGATTCTGAGCTTCGCTCTCGACTCCAGGTCGTGGTTTCGATTCCCGCGTTGGAACAACAAAAATGTTATTTTCAAGTTTGATTAGGACAATGCAGGCTGATCACCTGATTGTCTGATAAAAAAGATGTTCCATGCGTTGGATGGGCATGTTAAAATCGGTCCTGCGCCTGATCTCCTGCCAGTCGTGTCGGTTATTCGTCCCACTGGGCTACGAGAGTGAAGGAAGAGAGAGTGCTTCTGTGTATTGCACAAACATTTATGCACTATAAAATAACTCCTGCGTAGCTGGTCTGGTTTCAATGAAACAGGCCACCGTCACCGAAAATCGATGTGGGAGGCATTCCTTCATTCGTTTAAATTCTTATCAGTTAACTTGAATGCCATGTTAGTTGATCATGGATTCGATTAGCCTATCAGAAACCGGCTGATAGCAACTTTTGAATATTATGAAACCATATATCACAAACCCATATCCACAATATCTTGTGGCATACGAAACCGCCTCAAAAGATATTGAATATAGCGTTATTTACCCATGCAAATCGCGGCTGACATTTCTCACATCGGCTTGGGTGCCCCATAGAGCTCAAATGATGGATGCGATGTCATCGGACCTACAAATAGGGGTCGCTGCTCGTTATTGTGTTAAAATCAATTTGGCTCATCCCTCGCCATAATGACGGGATATTATCGATAGTTTAACGAAGTCAGCAAATAGTAGGTTTTAATTAAACTGATATACTAAATAGTTGAAACAGCCTGGGAACACATTTTGATATCATTAAGAACGCATAATTTTAGTTTATTTTGTGATGAGTCAGTTTAATTAAATTTGCACTTGACATGTAGATAATAATATCTTAAAATTTGCACTTGACATGTAGATAATAATATACAATCTTCGATAACAGAAGAATATAATGGATAATTAAGTAATAATTCTTCTTAATTAGGTTAATTTACATTCCATAATATTAAGATCACACGTGCTTAGAAGCTGTTTAAGTTGCGTCCGAGATAAATTTAACCCAAACGTAAACAAACCCGTCTATGACACAACCATGGATTAGTCAGTGATGCCAATTTGCCAATATTAATATAATGATTATTGCTTGCGACTTCTGAATCCATGGCTATATTCTAAAGTCGGCAGTGTCAAAATGGCATATTTTTACGGTGAAAGTTTTACATTTGATGTTTAAACATGTTATTAATAATTATTGTTTAATTGTAATAAAATGTGTTGGATAGTGAAGTATGATCATTTAATATTCCGCTGACAGCGTTGACAACTGTGCACAATAAATAAATATGTGAAAATTTTAGTGTTTTCGGTTTATTCACGTTTGGGTTAGATTTAGAGACGTGCTATAGTTTAGAGAATATTTGATATAAGAATCACAACAAAAGGATTTTCCAATGTATGTAATCCACATTCATTATTATCATTTGAGTAAATCTGCGACCACAAGCCAGTTTACTTACAAGACGACCTGACGAGACTTGAATATCTTTAAGTAGATTAAAATCGAAGTTTATCGACAGCTCGCGTCGCTTGGCGCATCACTAAAGAGGTCGACAACAGATTCTATAGAATAGGGCTGGCCACCCCACAGAAATACGCGATCTTATAACAAAAGTCATACAACCCTACTAATAACATGTGAAGCCCAATTTTTAAACATTTTTTGCCCAAAGGGTGTCCGGTAGCTATTTAATACGGTTTTGTTTGCTTTTTCAAATAAGCTTTGTGGTTACTCGGTAAGTATGGCATGTTAATACCAATAACATAAACAGTGGTGTACAAAATTAAAAAGCAAAAATTATGAAAAGTTTTGAGAGTCTTTGTATGAATGCTTGTTCTACCTTAGCGTCGAAACTAAAAACCCGATTTTTATGCATGCGTTGTATGTATGTATGATTAGATTCATAATAACAGCCAGGTTAAAACAAGCTATTAGGTAGTAAGGTAAAGGGTGTAAAAAGACTAGTTACAACAACTTTGAGATACGATAACGATACTTTTCTAATTCTAGAAATGTAAATATTTTTATTTTATATTTACAAACATAAAACAAAAAAATATGTTTGCTATTTTGTTATTGTTGAAGTAAGTAAGACGTAAAAACTTTTTTTTAGTTTAAGACGAAATTTTTTTTTATTCTATAACGTGAGAAGGTAGTACTTATATCAATCATTATATCCCAAAGTTATTCTGACTGCTCTTTACATCCTGTATACCTAATTTACGCGATCGGGTTATTATTATAGTGTATTAATTGTAGTTAAAAAACATTTGTCAAATTTAAATCCAAATTCCTAACATTTAGTCTGCAAGCTCAATAAAGTCCCAATTCCGAAAGCTTTACTTTCCTCTAAAAGCGTCAAGTAAAGCTTCGAACCCCGACTCCCGAGATATTTAACAAAAATAGAATTATCGTAACACTGTCAACTCCATTACAGCATTTCTTCTAAATCGGGCTCCGACAATTCCACGGAATGTTTAGATAAGAGACCACTTAATGCTGTTTTAGGATTGTATAAACAGGACCCGCTCTTGCTGAACGTGAATCAAGTAATTCGGGATTGTTAGATTTAAATCTACACATTGTCTTTTCCGATATTGACTTGGCAACTTAAAAATAATCTTAGTGAAGAAAAATAGAGTAGGAATTAAAAAGACATTATATTTAGCGGTATATAAATTATGGAATCACAGCAGTGACCACGCCAAATCACGTACCTAAGGTTTTTCTGTTTTCAGAATATATAACATTATTTCCTTTGTACATTATTTTAACTACAAGTTTAAAGATCAATTTCGTAAATTTTTGCTGTTCATTTTAATATCAGCGACACTTTTATGGAATATTTATTTAAACTCTTAAATTATTAGCGCCGTGTCTTGTATTTGTGTATATTGTATTTGTAAATAATATATTTTCATCATAATATTTTTTTTATATTCCGTAATAATAATAAAAAAAACAGTAATCAAGGACACGTCAGCCGGCAAAGATATTCACAATAAATAGGTACCCGAAGATGGACGACACCGACTTGGGATGCTTAAGAAAATATGGCACTTGGATGCACATCAGCAGGGCTGGTCAGCGATGGTACAGGAAGGATAAGTGGAAGACTTTGGGGGAGGCATTTACCTATCAGTGGGATAGAATAGCCTAATAATAATAATAAGTCATAGTCCTTCCATAGTCCTAGATATAGTCCACTAGAACCCTCATCATAGCCCAGTATAATTTTTACTCGCCATTCTCTGCAATAGACTAACGGTTGGTTTTCCGTGGGTGCACTCCCATGGTCCGTACAGGGAGAGTCGCCGGCTGGTGTCACATTACATTTAAATTAATATTGTTTGTTGGGGCCTCTGCGTGTTGGCTTCGGCCCCACGCATGCCTTCCAAAGATCCGAGACTTTATTACTCATGAGCAAGGTATGATATACACAAACATAATAATAAATACACAAATACGTTCAAATGCAAAAATATGTCGTCATAGATTCTCTCATTAGTTGTTCGTTTCCCTAACATCTCCTGATCTTTCTCTAAACCTCAATCTTAACACTTCTTTTCATTTATCTTTTTTACAGGTTACTTGGCACAAGCCCATACCTGAGTCGTTCATCCAGCAAATAGCCGAGACTACGATTCATTTCAAATAATCTATACATATAATAAATCTGTAGAGGAGTCGTGTCTGTACATTGAAGATATTTGAGAAAAAATATTATAGGGGACCTTTATTTACGCAATAGTACCCAAAACAATGATTTTTAGAATTTTTGTCTGTTTGTCTGTTTGTCTGTGGGTTTGTGCACGCTAATCTCAGAAACGGCTTATCCGATTTAGATGTACTGTACAATAATATATTGCGGCAAGCTTCACTTAACATTTAGTCTTTGTTTTATGTAAATCGGTTCATAAATAAAAAAGTTATGACAATTTAAAAACATCATGTCGTACTTGCTGGACGTTTGTAGGAAGCGCGCCGGGCCGAGAGCCGCGCCGCGCCGCCGCGGTATTTTATTCGAAGCGAATGCACGGGGGGACAATTAGTCCATTGAAAAGTTACATTTTGGGTTGCGTTTTTTAGAGGACGCAATTTTATTTTTTTGATGTGTAGGGGGGGTCAGTGTAAAGCTAAAACCAAGTTTGTGGGGTCGCCACCCTTGTCCCACGGCCGCCATCTTGAAAATAGGGGTTGAAATGGTATTTACGATATATCTCTTAAACTATTTATTTTATAAAAAAAAATTGTTAACATTTTTTGTTGCAAATTAAATTTTCTACAACTTTGCTCCAGTAACTTTTTGTCGTAGAACTATAAATAAAAAAGTTATAAGTGAAAATCTTCGGAAATTTGAGAAAAAAAATTATATTTTTCGATGTAACTTTTTTTTTATCATTTTACGAAAAAATGATATTCGACCATTTTTGTACATCGTTTTTTGAGGAACAACTTTTATTCGCATCATTTTTTCATTAAGTCAAAAGCTAAGGTTTTACAGCGCTCCGAAGTGAGTACTATTTTTCAGTACTCTTAACTATACCTATACCTGTGATAAGTCATCAGTTATTGTTTGTTTTTTTTTTGTTTTTTTTTACTTTATTATTATAACTTTTTTAATTACAAATTTTGCAATATTATTAATAATTAATTATCGACTCTTTTCCCCACCACCCACGAGGTAGAGTCTAGAGGCGCGTTTTTTTTACGTGGTATCCCCAATAGGCATAATCCACGGTGATTTTCTAAATTAGAACTACTTCGTCCTCAGTCGTTACGATGGACCAGGCTGGGGCTCAGCTTCTGATCGGCTTTCTGAATTAAATACCAGTGGGAGAACTGGAGAAGGAAGGGGTGTTAATGTTGGCGGTTCATCATCAAAGTCATCTTCATTTATTAATTCTGAGAGTTCCATTACGTTGCTGCAAGTCTCTCCAAAACAATGGAAGCACACTGCAGAACATTTCATTCCTGCTTTTCGGCATCCACACATCGCTCCACAGTTTCCTTTGCATTTGCAAAAGATCAATTTTAGAAGCTCAGGGGTGCTGGAGGTTTAGAGGCATCAATAATTTTCCACATTTTTTCCAGCCCCAGTCTTCAGGATCATTATAATTACCAAGCCACGACTGGACCTGATGGTAGACTCAGAAAGTATGAAAGCGAGCTGTGTCTTGTGTTGGAGGAAGTGAGGATAAGTTAAATGTACTTTTTGTCACTGCCTTGGCGAATTGTTTGTATCTTAGGCTGTCAAGAGAATTATCAGATGATAATGATAATAAAGGTAATAAAGATGTGGTAATAAAGATTTATTACCACCGTATAAAGAGATAAAAAAACGTTCACCAATTACAGTGAGCAAAGCAGGGTCAACTCTCTTGTTGAGAAACAAAGCCGTTCCACTTGCAAACTCTAAATGTTTTTCCAGGGTTTTCACAAATTTCATTTTACCGATATTGTATGGAGCTGAAGTTGTGTCACATCCGGAAAAAGCATGAAGAAACAGCAAGTTATTCGCAATGACATCTCCGTACATAAAACCTGACGCACTATATAATTGTTCTGCTGTTCGTCCTTTTGATGGTTTTAAAAAAAAATACATTTGCTTATTTTCTGCCAAGTGCTGTGAGCAATATCAGTATGTCAATATCTTCAGCTACAATAGTAACGGTATTAAATAAAGGAGTACGAACGATAAGAGCGTCTGCGTCTGATTCTGCTTGGTCAACAGTGAAACCCATTTCCGAGGATACAGTTTTAAGAAGTATAATAAAGTTAGATTTGTTCTTCTCATTACCAAGAAATTTCTCTTGTGATAACGTCGGTATGGTGTTCTTGTCACATTTTACTTCTGTCGACTGGTGTTTTTTCGTGCGGCGCAAACGTTCCCAAGACTTTGTTCCTGCGACATCCGGGTCGTCTGAGTAACCGTCAAACACAAAGCCGAAGAGAAGAAAAAAAGTTACATCGAAAAATTTTTTTTTTTTTCTCAAATTTCCGAAGATTTTCGCTTATAACTTTTTTATTTATAGTTCTACGACAAAAAGTTACTGGAGCAAAGTTGTAGAAAATTTAATTTGCAACAAAAAATGTTAACAATTTTTTTTTATAAAATAAATAGTTTAAGAGATATATCGTAAATACCATTTCAACCCCTATTTTCAAGATGGCGGCCGTGGGACAAGGGTGGCGACCCCACAAACTTGGTTTTAGCTTTACACTGACCCCCCCTACACATCAAAAAAATAAAATTGCGTCCTCTAAAAAACGCAAGGTAAGGCCTAAAAAATGTAACATTTCAATGGACTAAATGGCATTCGACAAGAGTGAATTTCATTTACTTATAATATTATTATTATTTTATAGGGTTATAGGGTCCCTAATAAATAGAATTTTGATTTACACGTGTTAATAATTAAACTAAAAAAGTTAGGTAAATATATCATAGATTGATGTATTCGATCTTTTTATTCTAGGGACAATCTAAGTAAGTTTCTTGAGTTTCTTTATTACGATAGTTTTTTGTATAAAATCAGTATATTTGTTAGCGTAGGTTAGTAATAAATACATTAAAACCGGCCAAGTGCGAGTTGGACTTGCGCTCCGAGAGCTCTATATAAACCTGTTTGACATAGATTTTAAATTTAGTTACAGTTTGAAGATATTAGAGACCTGAGTAGAAAAAGGTAGTACCTAAGTTTTAAAAAATAAATACGTATGGTTTTCGTAATTTATCTTTTGTCTGTACTATCTAAACGTTGCTTGGTTTCAAATTTCATGATTATTAATTTCAAATTGCTTTAACGCATTTATGTGTTAGCAGTGAAATTAATTATTAAAGGAATTTTTTAGCCAAATACTTTAATGATGATATAGTATTCTGTTATACAAATCTGTCTTACAAGCGATAGCGCGATGCAGAACCATAATAGGCGACATCTATACGCCAAATGCCGTACTTTTAATACAGTTAAATAGCAAAGTTAAATAAATTAAACCTATAAATTAAATTTATTTTTTCTTGATATTTTTATTTCTTAGTTTTTATACAATACAATACAATACAAATATACTTTATTGTGCACACAACAAGTTACAAAAAAAAAACAAAAAAATATACATTACAAAAATCAGACATGCACACAAAGGCGGCCTTATTACTAGATAGCAATTTCTTCCAGACAACCTTATGGTGTTAGAGAAAACAATGCTAGAGAATGGGAGTTGCGCAAAAGTATATTTAATAAAATAAAAGTAAATAAAATAAAATAATACATAAACACAATAAATATATAATATATGTATACAATATAATATAATATATATATATATATATATATATACAATAGATAAACCTACATGATATTTTAATTTATAATAATAAGTGTTAGTTACATAAGTTAAGGGTTGACACAATATGATTCCAGATAATGATTTTTTATAAGAGTTTTAAAGCGATGTATAGTTTCAGCCTGCCTTATATGGATAGGTAAAGAATTCCAAAGGGAAATGGATTTTACAATGAAAGAGCAATTAAAGTATTTAGTGCGGTGGATAGGAATGTCAAGAAGAAGATTAGATATAGATCGTAGTTCCAGTCTGTCAGAGGTACGGAAGTTAAAATTACTTTTTAAATAAGTGGGACAATGGGAGTCAAATAGGATGTTATAAAGGAAGGAGAGAACACGAGAGTCACGGCGGTAGCGGATTGGCAACCACTTTAACTTGAGGCGATACTCGGAGATATGGTCAAATTTACGTAAACCGAAAACAAACCTCAAAGCCAGGTTTTGAAGGCGCTCCAATTTGTTCAGTTGTTCCTCCGTCAAGTTAGTGAAAGAAGCGTCCGCATAATCTAAATGGGAAAGGAGTAGGGATTCAGCCAAAACTACCTTAGTGGGTATCGGAAGAACATATCGTAGACGTTTTAGGGAACGCCAGGTAGAAAAAACCTTTCTACTAATCTCTTGCAATTGATGCGTCCACGATAAATGTTCATCAAAGTACACACCCAAGTTTTTAACCACTTTACTGAAAGGTATTGTTACACCATTTATAAGGACAGGAGGTAAAGAATCATGGTCAACTCTAGAAATTAGCCCGGGGCTACCAATTACAATTAATTGAGTTTTAATAGGATTAATAAGAAGTCCATGATTCTTGCTCCATTCACAAATATTCGACAAATCGTGATTCACTAGATCAAAAGCGGAATTCAGATTGTCCAAAGGAGACTGTGTGTATATTTGAAGATCGTCCGCATACAAGTGGTAGGATGATGAAATCGATATTGTTATAGGGTTTATAAAAATTGCAAACAGAAGAGGAGATAGCACACCACCCTGAGGCACGCCGGCATAGATATAACTCCAATCGGAGAAATAATCAGATTATGTTAGGTACAACTTAGGTATGTTTTCTTTCTTTTGGACTTTCTATATTTTGCTACTTTTCTGTATAAAATCAGTTAGTACTTTAACTGTCAAGTGATTTGTACTTATAAAAGACCGCAAAATTTTTCGGTGCGCCGACAATGATATAATGTGATAAAAAATTATAAATAGAAACAGCGCAGCGTCGGCGTGGAAACGATTATAGTCTGCAGTCGCTGCGGCGCAAAATCTATACAAATCTTAGTACAGAGATGTTCGTCGTGTATCAAGTAGTCCCGTTCGCATTATAGTAATTATACACGGTCATTTGTCAAGTTGGTAGTCGGAATTTTCAGTATACTATATAAATTAGTTTTTTAAATACCCAAGTGACAGTGTTCATAAAGTAAAATTATATTTAAAACAGATTTATTATAACACTGCCCTTAATCACTTTTCCACGCGTACGAAGTCGCGGGCACAGCTAGTCTTATATATAAAAATGAATTGCTGTTCGTTAGTCTCGCTAAAACTTGAGAACGGCTACACCGATTCGGCTATATTTAGTCTTGAAATATTCGTGGAAGTCCAGGGAAGGTTTAAACGGTTTGTATGCTCAACGAAGTGGGCACGGGTCAGCTAACTAATAATATATTATGTTAATCATTAACTTAACTTCCTGATAGCACACGCCTTGTCATTATTATTGGTTTGATCAATTGTGAAGTGTCCGTCTGCCCAGAACTCGTTACGTCCAATATCGCTGCGCAGGAGTTTATTGATCAAAGGGGCCGCGATCGTGTGAAATAGTCCAATCAATAACAATAGTTTGACATATTATATCTATCGGTAACGGTTACAATAACCGATCTATTTTAGTTAAAAGTTAAATATGGAGTATGTAACCGATCGCTGTTACAACTTATATCAAAGGATCATTTAAGACTGTTGTGCCGAAGTGTGTGCGCAAAAGACACTCTCTCTTCCTTTTAGTCTCATAATCCAGTGGGACGGTAAACCGACATAAATGGCGAGAGAACAGGCGCAGGACCGACTTTTTACATGCCCATCCGACGCATGGATCATCTTTCTTATCAGACAATCAGGTGACCGGCCTGTTTTGTCCTAACCAAACTTGGAATCGAACCCACGACTTCCGGGTCGAGTGCGAGGCTCTGAACCACTAGACCATGGAGGAACTATAATATGTATGAGCGAGTATAAAAATCTTAAATATGTGTATTGTTTGAAAGTATTAAATATATTTCCGTTGCCTGGTACCTGTAACACAAGTTTTTCGGATACTTAGCACGGGGCGAGATTGACGTGGTGTGAAGCGTGAATAGATATTATTATTATTAAATAGATAGAGGAACTACATATTATATGAGTAGTGCGTTGCGACGCAGCGTTTTTCCGTGGACGAAGGCATAAAAAATATATTTAATATTATAAAGTGGAAATTTGGTTTGTTTGTTTGTTTAAACGCGCTTATCTTAGGAACAACTGGTCCGAAAAAAAATTTTTTTAGATTGTCTTTAATATCTATACATTTCACTGCGACCAATAGGAGCGAAGCGTCAATGAGAAATGTTGCGAAAACGGGAAAAAATAATCACATTTGGGGACTTTCGTTGCGTGCGCTGCATAAACGGTTTAAGTCACTCAAAAACCACGCGAACGAAGTCGCGGGCACATAAAAAACATATGGAAATTGAGGCTGCGACACGACGCAACGCAACGCACTAATGGGGTCTCTATAATGATGTAGTGATAATGCTCCACAAGATAGTAAGGAGTATTGCGACCGATAACACAATGACAGCACTCTCAATAGTCCTCCGAACGGACCGTCCGATTGTCCGGCGGGATAGCGTGAAAATATTTTATTCTGTCCGGAGTATTGTCGGAGCGTTGTATTGAATATCGCCTGTCTGTTATGACTAATGATATTTAAATTCTAACGCTGTTTGGCTTTGAACGGATGTTATCGTGTATATGATTTGCTCACGAGATGATGATGTTTGAAAGATGGATCTAAAACAGTTTGATCGTAATTCATCTTAATTTCAAATTGGGTAATAGTATCTATAAATTATATTTTTCAATGCAGGATTCTCAGTCGATTTATATGGTCAGGAGTACAAAAAGTAATGATCTAACGATTTTCTTTATCCCGGTTAGTTTCAAAGTAATCCACCAAGAAAAATACCAAAAGTCGCTGAGCTCGAACTGATTCGTTTCTCGATTGTGTCGGGAGAAATCCTACAGGTTATCTGATTCTGTCATTATTGGTTGTAGTGTGACGATATAACTTTTCTCCATAAATTGGCTATACAACACCAAACATAAGGTAATACTTTGTATCCATCATATTTTTCTTCTGATTAATTTCGTAGTGGATGTGTGTGAAAGACAGACGTGTCGATGAATGAAATCTCCATCACGTTGGCATTTTTTGTTGTGCTAGCTCTACACCCTAGACAAACAATACTCAGTGCTACTTTATCCCTATGGATACAAGTGAACCTGCAAGCCTGTGCCGCCACCATTATTGAGGCTTGAAATTAAAAATTGAAAATAATATTTAATATTACACGCGAACATATCGCGGTGCAGGAGCTCTTAAATAAATAAATCTGATCGGCGAATACACTCGGATTGATCCTCGTCAAATGCGTATTTATATAAGTAATGAAAGGCTCTCGACGCCGACCGTATTCTGGACCATACACGCGATATTGATCGGCATAATTTAAATTTATTTTATCCTAATTTTGTATATTATAAGTCTGATGTTTATATTTTTAACTTATGTTTACTATATAATGTTAAATTATCTATTGTATTAGGTTATCTTGTAATGATATATATTTGTGTACTTCACAACTATGGTAGACCCATTTATTTACAAGAAATACCATGTATTTGTTTATTTTGTTTTCAAATGTATGATGAAATTGTATCAAATAAAAAAGAATATAATTTAAAGTATCGGGGAAGATACGGAGCAAAGTGGCGTCTACTCTATAAGAAACACGTCTTTCTTGTTTCCACTGTACACAAAGTATACGGAATACATATTAATAGAATCAAGCGAGCAAAACTTTTCATGGAAACTTTCATTTATTCAAAGCGTATTTTATGATAAAAATGAGTTTATAAAGTTTCATCGAAGTTTGAGCGGTGTCATAAATAAAACAGATTGTTTATCATTCTCACATCGCAACTAGTTCGAGGCGCGCGTCCGTAATAGGGCGCTGCGGTCCAATCATGTAATGGAAGCACAGCGTTCTTTACTGGGGATTCCATCAAAATACTCCATTCATTGGTACAGCCTAAAAACGAATTTCAAATATTTTTTTACTATTATCAGCACTCATAAACATTCTATACGTAGTAGCCATTTTGCTGATGAAGTAAAAGTAAAGCAACTGAGCAATTTTTCGCAAAATTTACAGACCTCAGAACTTCTCTATTATGATAATTGCCTTTATATATAATGCTGCTATTTAATAGTTTTATTTTTTCCTTACATATTTCAATGTAAATAAATAAGTTGTTTAATATTTATGATAGTCTACACACCTGTGTAGCATCTGCCGATATGCTAAATAGGAGATATAAGAAGACCTAAACGAAAAGACCAGAACCTGAAGTAGATATTACGTTAGCTGTGCTGATAATTCAAGTGCACATAACCACTAAAACTACGTCAGCATGTTCATTCGCAATAAGTAATTCGAGTCGAGTTCGAGAATTTTCATGATCCAGTAAACACTTGCTACTCTATTTCGAGATCGAGTGAATTTTGAATTTGAATTTGAGTTTTGAGTAGAACTTGATTGCGAGTTCTTACACCGGTTCTTCTCATATTATGGGTTCTTAAACAGCTATAGTACGTCCGAGAAAAAATTTACCTAAACAAGCCAAAAACACCGAAATTTTCACATCTTTACTTATTGTGCACACTTATCAAAACTTTCACCGGAATATTAAAGAATACTTCATTACCCAATACATTTTATTACAATTAAACAATAATTAATATGTTTAAACATCAAATGAAAATCTTTCACAGAAAAAGTACGCCATTTTGACACTGCTGATTGTGGAATATAAGCCCATAGTCTATGGATTCATAGCAAACAATAATCATTGTAATAATATTGGCCAATTGGCATCTCTGACTAGTCTATGGTTGTGTCATAGACGGGTTTGTTTACGTTTGGGTTAAATTTATCTCGGACGTAATATAGTAGGTAATGTTAGAATAGCAACGAGTTTTTAAATTGTTTTTACGCCGATTTTGCCGGCGGGCTAGAGTTGTCTGGTGGTAGCTTTCCAATACAATATTCTTATGAAATAAGGGGCTTAAAATCCCTATTATTATAATAAAAGTCCTTTTGTTTGTTACGTTTTCACGAGAAAACTACTTAACCGAGCATCGTGAAACTATGAAATGTTCTTGGAGATATTAGAAGTAACATACTTTTCATCATACACGAGCGAAGTCGCAGACAAAGACTAATCTTATATATAAAAATGAATTGCTGTTCGTTAGTATCGCTGAAACTCGAGAACGTCTGTACTGATTTGGCTATTTTTAGTCTTGAAATATTCGTGGTAGTCCCGGGAAGGTTTAAACGGTTTGTTTGATCAACGAAGTGGGCACCGATCAACTAGTATTCTTCTTCTTATATATAAAAATGCATTGCTGTTCGCTATTCTCGCTAAACCTTTTTTTAGTCTTGAAATATTCGTAGAAGTCCAGGGAAGGTTTAAACGTCGCGGAAGTTTTGTTGTCCCTGTGGCTTCGTCAACGGCGGTGGAGTCGGAGTACCGCCGAGTTTTAGTAGGTAGGGCTGCGTCCATTTACCATCTTTCGGACGCAGCGAGTCCTACATATCCGTGGAGGGAATCCCCAATCCCCCACGGAATGCTTAAAAGCATTTCTCAGCGATAAAAAAAAAAGGGAAGGTTTAAACGGTTTGTATGCTCAACGAAGTTGGCACGGGTCAGCTAGTATTTTATACATAATTTCAGGCATTTCTCGTACAAACGTCAAAAGTAAGTCTTTCAGCGATGGTACTTTCACAGTATACTCTACATAGGCGGCATCATCACTCAATTACACCTTGTGTAAGTACGTGAGTTGTGAATAGCGCCGCTGTTAGTAATCGCAAGCGTGTGTGCTCGCGCTAGCAACTATCTCCGCCGGAGCAGCGGCGATTTGTCTCAATTCTATTTTAAAATAAAGACGAACGAGCAGACTTATGGGTCACTAAGAATGACAAACGACACAACCGATTTTCATTCCTCAACGATACAGCGCGATTGGTGTAAAATATTTGCTTTCATTCACTTGCGACCTTGCGACGACCTCCGAAGCGCAGTGGTTGAGCACAGCTCGAGACGGAGGTCGCAGGTTCGAATCTCACCGAAGAAACAAAAAAGTTTTCTGTGTTCCTAGGATGTTTATTTTGTATGTGTATACTTATTATTATAATTAAGATTTTTATTAAAAAATTCAAAGGTCTAAAATACTCATTTTCGACCTTTGAATTATTTTTTATCGCGGATTTTATGGGACTGATTAGGTACTGAACTATTGACAACATCATCATCAGCAACCCCGTTTTATCTTGATGTGATCGACATATTATGTATATGTGAACAAAGCTAAATTCAACAAATCCTACATCCATAAACTACTCAGTTATTGCGTGAAAGAGATCATATCATCATCATATCATCATCATCATCATCATACATCCATTCTTAAAAACTTTTGGGCTTATGATGCTACGATTAGTTGAATTTACAGTTACAGTAGTTGACATATTGTGTAGATCATATCGAGATAGAATGGGGTTGCTGATGATGATGCTGTCAATAGATTCAGTAATCTGTCCCATCATGAACACATTAATCTCAGCATCGCGCAACGTCAACAGTGAACACGGCAGCGAGAGATATCTCGTGTTTGTGCAGCGCTTGGCTTCGTATCGGCCAGGGATATTGACTTCAATACAAGCATTCGAATAAAACATCTATTATACTTCATTTATAATGTTACATACACATATTTTAATAATATATTTTTCGGTTGTTTTTATGTGATTAACTGGCATTACTCACGATTTTAATTGTCATCTATGCTTGTTGCTGACATTTTTTAGACATTTGACAGTCGCCCTGTCATTTATGTTAAACTGATCTATGGTGATTTTATGCTAGCGGCCAGTACTTCTGAACGAGCCACCTTCAAGGCAAGACAGGTTAGTAGGAGTAAATATTGTTATTAACGTTAATAGTCTAAATTTAGATTAATACCTTGCGATGACTTATTGAATTCCATTCCAATTTTTATGATTAATTGTAATTAGCTGTGTGTTGAGAATATATGTAAATATAGAATAAATAGCATAACGTGATACGTGATCTTTTAATTTAGTCCTTTTTGAGACTCCTTTTACAATAACGACATGCAATTACATTTATTATCCGTTTAAAAGATTCTAACCCCTTGTGAACGGGGGTGTTGTAGGTTTTAAGTGTCTGGTGTGTGTACATATAACCTCATGTCAAATCCCATTACTTTTAAACTTCCTAAGTAATAATAGCGATGGCATCTGGAATCGGGGTCTCTGTTTTTATGTTTTTGCATAGAATATGCTCTGAGGTCTGATTTTGACGAATTTTGGCTCAAATATAGGAGTAGACTGATCATTTTCACAAATACTAGACAAATAAACTATTTGGGTAAATAATACGATACCTCATAGTAGCGTAGACCCTAAACGCATGAACCGATTTTTAACTGACTTTCAAAAAAGGATAACGTTTTTAATTAGTTCTTCTTTTTATGTACACCGTTCTTTTTATGACACTCTGAGGTTAATGAACCGATTATTTTTTTATTCTACGCAAAATTTAGTCCCATAAAAATTATACATAATTTGGCCTTGTACGTTTTATTTTATTAACATTTTTCACCAATTTCCTGAAGTGATCATAAACATATTTGACGATATTTTTTTTTATTAAGATCATTTAGTTTCGTTACTTCGGCTAATTTGGGAGTTTTTACTTCGGCATTTATAATTGACTCTCGACACAAAAAGTAGGTGGAAATTATAAATATGGTGTACTTTAGTCTGTCTGTAGCATAATAACTACAACATTGATTAATCGTACTGTAGTTTACTTTGACTTAGATACACTGAAAAGTAAAAAATAAACTACTTAAAAAATAAACTACTTAAAAAAACCGACGTCAACAACTAAAAAACATAAAATAATATTTTTACAATGTATAATGTACGTTCTCTACAGAGTCGGTGTCAGATAAAAGATCAACGTCCTAAAGTTGCTGACTTAAAACTCACTTTTGCTGACACTGACTTCAAAACCCTTAAAATACTCTGGGGGAGTTATAGCTGATGATGATGAATACCAACGGACCACAGTCGGCTATTTTAATTTTCTCTACCTTTATTTATTTTCACGTAATATTAACACGGTAATTAAGACAGTTACGTAACTGACACAGTGAGAAATTTCAGACCGAAACCTTTTTTGCTAGATATTTTTAATTTTGACTGTTTTGAATTTCGGCGACTAAAATCAGGTCATGTCTGCCATAATTATTGTTTGTTTTTTGTTTAAACACGTAAATATTTTTCGTGTATTCTAACTAGACAGTATACAACAAGAATTAAAATACCCTCGTCATTTTGTTTACTCGCACCATTAAATAGTATTTAATGCGTTTTAATAGACACTTTAAAGTGCTAACAGTGGAACAAACAAATATACATAGATAGACTGCTTAAATCATTACCCTTCCTTTTTGCCTTGGTCAGGTAAAATACATTCACAAGCCTTAACAATACAGCGGTCGAGTATTTTAAGTAATAACAAATAAAGTGGAAAAAAGTGCAAGTAGTTTGTGTTTTACTACATAATCTTCTTCTTCTCTTTTATATAAAAATGAAATCCTCGAGAATGGCTGAACCGATTCGGCTATTTTTAATCTTGAAATGTTTGTAGAAGTCCAGGGAAGGTTTAAACGGTTCATCACAAACTGTTACTATGCTCAACGAAGTGGGCACAGGGCAGCTAGTTACAGTATAGATTGCTGTATTTCCATATACGAGTACATTTTTTTTTCATGTGTTTTCGATAAAATACACAAACCACCATAAGACCACTGGAGTTAATTAATCCGGGGATGGCTGTCGCTCGAGATTTATGGACATAGTTTATGGCGGGAAACGAAAATACGAACAATACGAGGTGGCCCACTTGGCCGAGGATAATCTTGGCCAAATATCGTGGGCTTGGCTTACCATCACATACAATCTATCTCTAATACAAAAAAATTGCAATAGATGTCACTACTATTAACGTTTGTAAATTATAAAATGTAAATATGCCGAATTAAGTACAAATATTGACATCTAAATAAATATAAGCATATTTTTATGCATGACATCGCATTAAGCTAAATTCAACTCCTGAAATAAGAAGAAGATACGAAATGAAATTAGTAATTAGTATTTTCCAATAGTGGCGCTAGATGGCGGTTTCCGGAATGTGTCCGAAAACAAAGAAAACAAAAATAGCCAGTCGAATTGCCAGTATTAGGGTGATACCATTTTCTAGTACTAGGTCGTGTCTCTGTTATATATCTACTTTGTGCCGTGGGCCATACGCTTAGGGTAAGCAGGAACAGTAGAAAAACGTATTCGTAACGTTATCGAAAGTGAATTGTATGGTTACTGCGTCCATACAATACATGTTACTAAGTATACCCCAATAGTCTGGCAGTGAGCGAACAGCTGAATGATATCTAAAATACTCGCAGTCACGTCGGCTTTCAAACACAAAAAACTACATCGAAATCGGTTCATCCTTTAGCTACGACCAGGGCGGCGATTCTCAGGGCTTGAAGTTTGTTCCGAATATTAGTATATCCCGCTCGCACGCGCGGTAAATCTCATTTGCATGAGCGGGACAGACCGATGGTAAAAACTAAGTTCGAGGACTGAGAATTAGGGCCCTGATGGTATCCCTCTGGTCGGAACTCCTAAAGACCCACAGCCTCGTAACATCTCTCTTAACCTCCGACTGTGTATGTGTTAATGTGTATGTGCCTGTGGCTTCGGCCCAAAGGGATGATCCGATTTTTATGCCGGTTTTTTTTAACAAAACCCTAACTTTACCGCCTCATACCCAATATTGAATGTCCGTGCTTTGTTTATTATGCTTCCACGCAAAAACTACTAAACCGATCATCGTGAAACTTAGCACACATATTCTTGGAGATATATTATGAAGTGACATAGTATATTTTATTATACATCAATCAATCTATCAATCATATATTTAATGGGCGAGGCTCCACCGGGCAAAAGCTATGTTCTAAACTTCACTTATCATCACTATCAGCCCGACCCGACCTTGCAATTCCGGTCATCGACCCGGCGGCATCGCGACTTATGCTCACTTGAGCTTGTTAACGGTTCGCTTGGCGGTAACTAATACGTCTATAGCCCTAGCAGGAACAATCGACAGCTACGTATTTGTAACCTTATAGGCGCTTTCCTTAGCCGGTTTCATAAGTTTTATCTCTCGATAAAAATATTTAAAAATAAATAAAAAACCCCTGACATAGCATGTAACATTCCCATTACACCTAACAAACGCCCTGATGACCTTGAAGACCTGAACCTATTTCCACCAAACATAGCTAAGAACACTCTGGACTGATATACATTTCATACAAAAAACCGCATCCGTTTGGGAGCTATGAAGCCATAGTCACATACACATTTACACAGACATAACTCATAACACCCCGTCGTTTTTGCGTCGACGGTTAAAAATAAGGGATAATTCCGAAACGAAGGAACAGGGTCTCCAAACACTTAAACGGAGACGGAGCAACTTATTATGTAATGTATATTATGTCGCAGTTATCTGGTTGAATCTGCTATTTGACTGAATATCTAGCGCGTTCATTGAATTCTGTTTACCAACAAATTAAATGAATCCGAGACTTGGGGAAATTTTATATTTTATTTTAAAACATCAAAATTTCCGAATGTGTACTATTATAACACACATTACAGTAAATTAATCAAAAAATATATCAACACATTGCTATCTGTGCGAGCTGTTTGACGCCATTATGTAACTGCGCTAGTCATTCAATTACATAAGCAGATTCAATCAGATGACTGCGACATATACCTATATATAAGATACCGAATAAAGATTATTTATTTTTAATTTTATTTCAATTCCCGGGATACATAAGAACGTTTCACTGTACTTTTGTATTGTGTTATTAAGAACTACGAGTATATACACGCTGACATTGTGTTATGTGTACATCACTAACCCAGTCTCTTCTGCCTCCAGTGCAAACTGATTCGCTCTCGTGAGCTGACTTCAATATTGCCGAATGAATAATTCAGCGGCGACTAGTGACTAGTCCTTGCCGATTTGCAGTCAGTTATCGCGACTGCAGGACCCAATTCTCCGTAATAGCTTAAATGATGGACATAGTTTGTGTAGCCTATATTTAACATATACGTTAACAAAACAAATAACGAAATTGGCACATATTCACTAATTGTGCACACTCATCAACGCTCACCAGAATATGAAAGGATCATACTTCATTGTCCAAAACATTTTGTAACAATTAAACAATAATTAACATATTTAAACATCAATGAAAAACTTTCACAGTAGAAAATACGCAAGAACTAAGAGAAAACGTTATCCCATTACAAACATAACTTGTAAAAAGTGCCAAGTCTCGCTACTTAGTTCTTCTACCATCAGGTCAGTGAGTGAGTGAGTGACAAAATTAAGAAGTTTGACAAGTTATAATTCTTAAACTTCTGTTTCAAATTCAATAAAATTTTAAATATATACCGTAATGCTTACTTAGTAACCAAAAAATGTAGGCTTCTAGACTTCTTGCAGACAATCAGGTGATCAGCCTGCATTGTCCTAATCAAACTTGAAAACAATAATTTTTGTTGTTCCAACGCGCGAATCGAACCCACGATTTCCGGGTCGAGAGCGAAGCTCTGAACTACTAGACCACGGAGGCGCTTCAACTAGACTGATTCTACTATCTTTATTCAGTGAATGCGGTTAGAAATTTCATTTCATTTTCATTCATTCATTTGCAGGAGAACTCAAAATAATATTTTGTATTTTTATGGACGTGATAACAAATGCTTGGTTCCCGAGGGATGATTATTGAATGCCGAAGCTATAATAAATAAACATAAACAAAATAAATAAATAAAGTAAATATTCGATATACATTTTGATAAAACATAATTGCTTATATTATTTAAGTAACGTAATAATATTGAAATTCAATATCACGGTTTGTTATGGTAAGTAAGTAAAGGTGACTAATTTTAAACCTCGACAAAAATAGAGGAGCAGTATTTGTTATTTGACATTACTGTATGTGTATGTCTGTAAGTGGCGTACCTCATAAACGGACGCGCCTATTTTGATCTGGTTTTTGGTCAAAATTCGACGATATCGCGGATTATGAGAAGCTATATTTCGTCATCATATTGTAATTTATTTTTTAATTTTCTTTTGTCGAAATTATATTTTATTATAACAGAACGAAACAAGGTCTGCATAATATAATTAATGAAGGATTTATAATTATATTTATACAGAGTGCAAAAATACTAGTTACTTGCCAGTATACAGTTACCAGTTAGTTTTGTAACTTTTCTCATTCTATAAGTACCTATATTATTTATACTTAAAAAATGTGCTTTGGAGTATATTATAGACTCGCATACAACTATGTTTACAATTAGTTCGCATTGAATCGGAACAAAATATAGTACAAAATCTAAATACACACATTTTATAGAACAGTGCTATGATTTATTTTAGTAATCTACGTAACTAGTGATCATTTGAAAGATCATTATAATAATGAAGATTAATTTATAATTTTGTTTGAATTCCAATCATACATTATACTCATTATTATGATAATAACTTAATATGATTTAGTGATTTTTTTAAATCAATGGCCACGGAAATTTTTGTTAGGGAAATGAATAATTATAAAATTCGATGCTAACCGAATGACATTGAATAGTAGTACCTACACTGTGAATATTGACAATAATAAGCCGACCAAATTGAGTACCTGCTCCTTTTTGGAAGTCGGTTAAAATACCTCAAAGTGATTTTATTCAGAAATCTTTTTCTGTTTCATATTATCATGAACTTACCTTGTAAAACTTAAAAATGTACGCACATACTGTCACAGTACAATAATTCGACAGATAAACTTTCTTCCTCACTAAAAGTTCCGCAAAGTTTTAGGTCAGCTTTTGACTTATTTTTAAGCTTTATACCGTCCGATATTTAAAGCTTTTAAATCTTGATACTCACCAAAACAAACATACACGATCGAGAGTAACGTGCACTCGCGATACAGCCTTCAGGCTCCGCCGCCCGCCGCGGCGACTCGGTACATACTGCCGCCCGCCTAAGCTCTGAACGCTCTACTCAACTGTTTTATTAACTTCAGATCTTAAGTCTATTTACTAATCTAGACTTTAATATATATAAATTAATTGCTGTTCTAAAAGTCTCAAAATGTTTAGTCTTGAAATATTCGTAGAAGTCCCGGGAAGTGGACACGGGCAGCTTGTCTAAAATAAAAGTTACTCAAATCGCGAAAACAAATTATAAGCACGACAAGATAAAGAAAAAAAAAATTTATTAGCTCTCGAGCTTGTCATTAACTATTATTGTAATAAAGATTAATACAATATTGCCAGCTAGACGGTAATTAATTGATAATAGTAATTAATTAAGAGCCTGAAGGTCGATTTCGTCGATTATTCCAATCTCCCTATAATACACTTTTGGTACAGCATGCTTACACCCGACACAATTGAAAATCGAATCATTTCGATCTCAGCGGCTTAAGGTGTTTTATTTTGTGGATTAATTCGTAACTAACTAAGATAAAGAAAATCGTTAGATTGTAACTGTATGTATGTAGTCACTATATCAGAAAACGAATCAAAATGGTTAGTTCCCGAACCGGTGGTAGGCATCACATAGTCACGACGTTCAGAAAACATTTTTGTAAAAATTTATTCTGAATAAAATGTTTTGATTTTGATAAAATAAATAAACGTCAATTTATTCGGAAGTGCGCGGCACGACCGAATCTGAATCAAAATCGAATCAGTTTGGAGAGTAAGGCCCCAGTTCGATCTCAGCGGCTTATGGTGTTTTATTTTGTGGATTAATTCGTAACTAACTAAGATAAAGAAAATCGTTAGATTGTAACTCTATGTTGTCACTATATCAGTAAACGAATCAAAATAAATAAACGTCAATTTATTCGGAGATCGAATCTGAATCATCAGTTTGGAGAGTAATGCCCCTGGTTTCGAATCAGTTTGGAGAGTAAGGTCCCTGGTTTCGAATCAGTTTGGAGAGTAAGGCCCCTGGTTTCGAATCAGTTTGGAGAGTAAGGCCCCTGGTTTCGAATCAGTTTGGAGAGTAATGCCCATTGACAAATTAGAAAAAACAGAATCGGTTCATCCATTTATGTGCTACGATGACACACACACACGTCAAACTTCACCCCTCTGTTTTAGTAGGGGTTAAAATAGGATTGTAAAAAGGCTTTAAAGGCCATATTAATAAAACAATCTTAAACTCGGTCTCAATAATTGCGATCGCAACCTCCTCTACTTGAGAACCTATTTGACAGATAAAATAACGTTTCGTTTCACTTTTAACCGACTTCCAAAAAAGGAGGAGAGGTATACTTATTTTAATATTTTCCTATAACCCATTTAAAGTATGTGTGATACTGAGTTCGAGACTTGTTTTTAATTATTTTGTTTATTTTTTATTAATATGGGCCTAAGATCAATATAATATTGGCACATCCTTTCAAGATCAGGAGCTCTACGTAGAATATACAATCCCATAAAATACGTTTGGTAAGGATTTAATGGTTTAACTTTGGCACTGTATCAAAATTTGACTAGATACTCTGTCGAAGGATTATTCCATTCCGTCAGGAGAATATTTATCACCTAATCTAACAGTCGTTATATTTTGTAGTGGTTCTCCATGCCTTAGGGCAATTACCAGCGATAATCGGAGACCGACTATTAAAGGTGAACTATAGAACATACTGATTGTCAAAGTCAAAGTCAAATATTTTTATTCAGAGTAAATTTTACAAAAAATGTATTCTGAACGACGCTTCTATATGCCTACCACCCGATCGGGAACAAACCCAGCGAGAAGAACTGGCGTAAGAAACTCGCGTGGGAGAGATGAGAAATTTTCCATCTTTTACCAAAAAGATGGAAAATATCTCATGTAAAAAAAGTATTTGTTTACATAATTATAAATATGTCAATACTAAAACTAAATAACCTCTGTACATTCCATATATTATAAGTAGCCTTGTAGGGGGCTACTTTATTCTCAAGGTGTGCTGTCATTCATATAATCATTAACTTAATAGTAAGCTTTTGCACACAAACGTACTTTGACTACTTTCTTAAACTTATATTGTGCAACGCACACGTTATATGACAGGTCGGTCAGAAAATGTACGAAAAGAAATTTGACTGATTTTTACTATCGGTAGTAGTTAGCTAACCCATAGTTGATTCGCACTTGATCCCTCAAGTTTTCGATTCCTAGGTTGTGGTATGTACCATGACACTTTTCCATATAATCTCAAGTACATTATTCGGAGGCTGTACCGGTGAAGGAAAATGGAGAAAACTGCACATGGTTGGCTCTTCACGTATTGACTTGCCATGTGAGACCAGGCTATGTGAGATTAAAATTAGTAATCCTTTTTACATGGCACAAGCTTTGTATAAGTAGGAAATCACGTGTCCGTTTTGTTATTGATTTAAATAAAGCTTTAAAACTTAAAAAATATAAGTCTATCTCGGTACTGTTATCACAGAAATGTAAATGAAATTAAAACCCTCAAGACATAATCCTCGGTGAAATACAGTCCGCGGGTCGCGTGCCGCCCCGCCCGCCATCCGTCATACAGATAACGAATACTGTGTTAAGCGCTCACGAGACGATCAAACGTCAAACTTAGCGGCTGAGTGGCGCGACTGTGCTCAAGATGGTCACAGATTTGACGAATACTCCGGTAAGCGCTCACGAGACGATCAAACATCAAACTTAGTGGCTGAGTGGCGCGTCGGTACTCAAGATGGTCACAGATTTGACGAATTCTCCGTTAAGCGCTCACGAGACTATCAAACATCAACCTTAAACCCTATTTTTTAATCTCGGTCAGTAAAATGACAGACAAAAATCATTATGTCTCTGCTAACTGACAATGGAAGAAAAATAGGTGATGTGACATATAAATGTCATTTTACTGACTGTAATTATAAATCAGTGTAGAAACCTCTACTTGAGCATCTATTTGACAGATAAAAAAAACGTTTCATTTCACTTTTTCACAAAAGCGAACAACTTTTAATCTGTCAAATAGGTTCTCAAGTGAGGTTGAGTTTGAGACTTCTTTATTAATACGGGCCTTAGTGGCTGAGTTGCGCGTAGGTACTCAAGATGGTCACGGATTTGACGAATACCCGTTAAGCACTCACGAGACGCTCAAACATACCTGTAGCTCTGTGGCGCGTGGTACCCGAGCCGGAGAAGTTAAGTCGTTCAAAGGATCGAAAATGCTATGTCAAACATATATTATGTATAACAAAATAATTTAAAAAATGCTTTGTTAAGAGCTCACGATACAGTTAAGTACTCAGACCTACAAGCGTTGCGAGTTTGCGGCGAAGCCTGAAGGCTGTATCGCGAGCACGCAAATTACTCTCGATCGTGTATGCTTGTTTCGGTGACTATCAAGATTACTTGAAGGTATGAAAATATATCAAAATTTGTTTGACAATAGACAAAACAAACAAAATTAAAAAACTATAAACCGACTTCACAAAAAATGGGTCTAAAAAGTCTGAAACAAGAAAATAATTCAATTTGAAATCCAGAAATGCATAGGTACAAAAATAGTCAAGGTAGAGCCGTGGTCGCACGCGCTATTGGCATAAGCCTTGATTTTTTTTCTACTGTATTTCAGTGTGAACTAATGCTTAGATTTTATTAGCGGGTACGACCACGGCTCTACCATTTTTGTACTTATGCATATTTTATGGATTTCAAATTGAATTATTTTCTTGTTTCAGACTTTTTAGTCCCATTTTTTGTGAAGTCGGGTTATAGTTTTTAATTTTTTTTTATTTAATATTTTTCTGTTTCCACATCAAATATATTAATTATTATATTTTTATTTAATGGTCCATTACATAGAAAGTATCAACTCCTAGATACTACTTGAACGACCGCATTTTAAACCTTTATTTTGAATTTAACAATAAAATATAATAATAAACAAAAAATATAAATACATATTCGTAATGTGCTTGCCAAGACCTATCTTTTGATACCAAAGACGAGACAAATTAAATTTTTTTTGGAGATAGTGTTTAAAGGTATAATTTTCAAAGTCCAAAATTAAAAAAATATATATATAGCCTATGTTACTCGCGGCATTAATCGATTGACACCTCATTTATCAAAATCGGACCAGTATTTAAGCCGCTACGAGGGAATATACATACATACATAGACTGCCAAAATCTTTACCCTTCCTTTTGGCTTCGCCGAAGTCGGGTAAAAAATTACACATGCGTGACATAGGTCATGAATGTGTAATATTATGGTCGTTTAATCTAAGACGTCCTCTTCTAGACATAAACTTATTGCAAAAGTTTTCTGACAAATATCCTTACAATAGTTAAACGCAAACTGTAATCTACATGTTATTTGATCAAACGTTTGACCGTCTCGGGGGCGCTTTAGAATGTTTTATAAATTAGATAGGTCATTCATTAGATAGTTTTGAGTTATTACTCGAGTCTAAAAAAGGTTTCTAAAATAATAAAAGTAAAAATAATATCTAGATAGCTTATGATGGATTTTAAAGTTTGGCCGATCAATCAAGACAATTCCGGTCACACCAAGACAAGATGCGATGATGCTCGAAGTGGCTAATATGCACTGCATATCGCGACGAGGCACAAAATTTCAAATTTTTGCATTATATTGTATCGTTTTGCGTAGAAAATAAAAATATTTATTATAATATGATTATAATAACTATACCAATAATTATATATTAGTATGTTATAGTATTATGTATTTATGTATTCATATTTTTTTTGTTACTGTTGTAATTTAAATCTCTCCTTTATTGGGTCTACTGGAAGAAATTGCAAATTGGAATAAGTGGCGTGGCACCTTTGTACATAATATTTGTGTTTTTTTTTCTTTATTTACCATTAAAGTTTAAAATTAAAGACTTTAAACATTGTGTGTACATAAAATATTATTATTAAATAAATAAAAGTTTATTTTGTATCACTATTACGATATACGCTGGGTCGTCTCACATCGGGTCTCGGTGTAATCTGACCCTAATATACTTCTAGTTAAAATATTATGTATAATATATAAATATGTTTAAATAGTTTAAATATGTTTTATATAGTTTTTTACATATAGCCTTTTTTATTACTTGTTTAGTTTATAGTTTAGATAATAATAATATATAAATAAAATAGTTTTAATTTAATATGTTATTTTTAAGGAGTTTTTTGTGTAAATAAATGCCCTTTTTTATAGTATGCCACTAAAATAGTAAACGTTTAAAAAAAATATAGTCATATTTTCTTACGTCAATGTCAATATGTTTAAATATTATGTAATAGTTTAAAATATAAAAAGGTATAACAATATTATGTAATAATTGAGTAAATGCTATTAATTATTATCATGTTATCTTTCAATAGAAATTAATGAAAATAAATAATTAGATTTACTGAAGTGCTATAATAAGATTTGGTTAAATAAATAAAGTAAATTATTAGTAATTAGCAATTATCTCTGTGCAACAAATATTTTAAACAATTACAGCAGTTGATCGAATTTTTGCAAATAGCAGATAGCCTCATAAAATAATATTCACAGAAGAAATTAAGCACTTCTGATTCATAGTGTATTTTAGATTTCTTAACATTATATCATAATATTATTATGTTGAACCCTTTTGCCCGGCAAACCAAAACAGGCTAAGTGCGAGTCGGACTTGGATCCGAATATAAAAGATAAAAACTGAAAACACGCGGGAGCTCGCCATAATTATTATATTTATTTATTAACCCCCGACGCAAAAACGACGGGGTGTTATAAGTGTCTGTGTCTGTGGCATCGTCACTCCCAAACGGATGATCCGATTTTAATGCGTTTTTTTTCGTTTGAAAGGTATATCTTGTGTGTGTTCTTAGCTATGTTTGGTGGAAATCAGTTCAAGTCTTCAGGTCATTAGGTCGTTTGTTAGGTGTGATAAGAATGTTACACGCCAAGGCCGTGTTTCACCAAGCAATGTTAAAGTTAACGCCATCTTAAAATACCATGCCATCTCATTCATTGACAAGAAATACGAGAGGTATAACATGATATTTAACATGACGTTAACTTTAACATTGCTTGGTGAAACACGGCCTAGGTCGGGGATATTTTTTAATTTCGTTTTTCGTAACTCACAATGTTTTTTTTTTTTACACTTCGAGTGGGGAACTGTAAAAAGAACATTGTACAACTGTACTGTCAGTTGGTATAAATCTTAGCTCTATAACGTAGTAACTAGGAGGTTCGTCGTGTTACACTTTACGACCAATTAACTGGCTCGTTAACAGCCGGTCGTCCGTCTTCATAACCCACTGGCACTAGCCACTGTCTGTGGGGACTAGCTTCTAATTTGTGGTTCTATGTAAGATAAGTGGTAATTAAAAAATTGCCATGCCATGTTACTTGACACTCAACTCACAATAAACGCCGCTGATTGGTGGAACATTTATCAGAAAAAAAGAGAGGGACATATATTAAATAATTACGTCACGCTCGCACTTGCAAGGCTGGTTAAATTCCACAGATAAGGTTGATTCAAATCGTATGTCCGTTGTAAATTAATCGATGTCTTTCGTGAATTTACCTCTTCTGTGGATTGAATATGAGTTGTTAATTTGAATGCCATGTTAGTTGATAATTAGCGTTCCAGGAACTGGCCTGTCTTCTAGATTTACGTTGTAAAAATATCACACAATGACCATTTATTTCTCCTAGCTTTAGAATTATACTCTTCGATTGATGTCGTTAATTTCGGGCTTTAGAGATATACATATCGAATTAGCATTAAGTTCGATGAGTATACGGTATAATATGTCCCAGTTTCATGATGCTGACGATAAAATTGGATAGCCAAATAGAATTCGATCTAAAACACTAACGACTGTTAGTTTAACTGAAACGAATTAAGCTAACGAGCACAAACTATTAAACACTGAACGAGATAGAAGAACATAAAAACGAACGAGACAGAAAATGGAAATGGAAGAAACCAAACTATATAATTGAATTGCGATCAACGTTTGTGTATTGGGATCGTCCTGGCTTCCACTGCGCGTAATCGTGTTTTTCGTTGTGCAACGTCCGTGCCGACCACCTTCCTGGAGCAGTTCTCACCGACTCCTGATGGCGTCTGGCAATCCGTGCTTGGTTTATTAAAACCGGGTGCGGATTGCCGCCGTGCCGGGGAGCTGAACTGCCCGCCCGCCCCGCTGGGTCGCCCAGCGTTGTGGTCACGGGAGGCCAGCTACCCCAAGCGTCCAGCTTGGTGCTACACCGTTCGCCCCACCCCGCCCATGGCTGTTCGAGTAGTGCTGTGGCGCCCCCCCGGCCGCAGACGACGTGGACGACCGCCCCGCGCCGACCTGGCGCACCACCACAGTAACACCGAGCCTAGCTGCGACGGAGAGGACACCGTTTGCGCCGGGCCCCCGTCGGCATTCTCGCGGGGGGGTAGTGGAACCCCCTCGCCCCAATATCCGGCCGGGACCTGCCGCGCGTCCCGGATCCCGCTCCGTCCAGCCGAGAAGCGCCCGGACTCCCCGCAGCGCATCCAGCGCCGCCTTGCGGACTGCGCCCCTTGCCGCAGCCCCGCACCCCCACCGGCCGTGACCTGCCACACACCGCAGCGTCCCCAGTGCCGCCTCGACTGCGCCCCCCGGCGCAGCCGCCCCCCGTGCTCGCCTTGGCATCCCGCCAGGCTAATAGTAGAGATATAGACAAATAGCAGAGAGCCTCAGCAGGGGGCCTGCGATGTGGCCTGGCGGGAAGCCAGGCCACAGCCACATTGCAGGCCCCCCTGCCACCCCTACCGCAGCGGAACAAGCTCCCGGCCATTGCCGGTCGAGCGTTCCGCCGCCGACCACCAGCCCAGGTTCCAGCCCTGTCTGCTGCACATCGCAGCCACCTGTCACAGGCACCCCGCCTGTCCCCGAGACCGCCGCAGAGCAAGCTCCCGGACCAATTGTCCGGTGACGCGCGCTCCCACCCACCGCTGCAGGCCTTAGCCTCGCCCAGAAGATCGCCGCAGAGCAAACTCCCGGACTATTGCCCGGTCGAGGGCCCTGTTGGCGACCCCCGTCAACCCAGGCCCCAGACCTGCACCCCCTGCCGCTGCAGAGCAAGCTCCCGGGCCGATGTGTCTTTTTGAGGATTCACGTTAGCCTGGTCGAGCGCCCTGCCGCCGCCTCACCGCCACCGTCATCTGTGGAGGAGTCCCGCGCTAGCCGACGGATATCCCCGCCATCCGGAGGTTCCTACAGAGGAAGCAACCCGGAGGATTGGCCGGGATCCCACGGCGGGCCCCGGACACCGCCGCACCCACCACACGGGGGATGCCGCCTGCTGCCCGGCTTCCGCAAGGAGGAGCAGCCTCCGGCGTGCGGGCGAACCCAGCGCCCCCAGCCATCCACAACCACCTTTTGTCGGGTCCCACTACCCTTCCCCCCTCATGGCTCCCGGAGCCCCCCCACTCCCTGGTCGGACGTATCCGCGTACGGTTAAAGACCGTACGTCACCGCCCTTCAGGCAGTTTCAATAAAGGTTCGAGGGTTTTTCCCCGCGCCCTGACGCGGGGGTTTTGCCTTCAAAAAAACGTCTCTTGTGTCATTTACTTTCCTCTCCCCAGCTATGGTAGGGTTTGGTCCGCGGGATGGAGGGTGGTGTGGAATCACACACGCTCTCCGGTCTCAGGACCGGGGCCCCTTGCACTGCTTGACGTCCCGCCATTCAGGTACAGCCCTCCATGGCTCTCTCACTTAGCGCCACGGTTTTCCCCTGCGTTCCGCGGGGGGTTTTCCCTAGAAAAACTTGGAATAACTTCGGCTCGGTATCCTCAATACCGGGCCCTTCGACCTCACGTAGAGGGGCTCTTTAGCCCCTGGTCGTAATTCCCCCGCCCTGGGCCACTCTGGCCTGGCGTGCGAGGACTGCATTAGGTAGTTTGTGTATTGCTGCGAGGCCGGAGCTGAGTTGATCGATGACCGGGTGTATTGCGAGGCTAAAAATTGCTGGACCTAGCGGGTCGCCCTGTTGGCAGCCAACTTCAGATTGGATGAGATGATTTTTGTAAATGAGTTTAGTGGGGTCATTATAGCACTGGAGCATGAAAGGCAAAATGGCAGTAAAAGGAAGAGAGAGTGAGAGTAAAAGGAAGAGAGAGTGTCTTTGTGTATTGCGCACACACTTGGGCACTATAAAATAACTCCTGCGTAGCTGGCCTGGTTACAATGAAATCGGCTACCTACACCTACACGGGTTCGAATCCCGCCGAAGGAACAAACAGTTTTCTATGTTCCCGGGTCATTGATGTGTAATAAAAATCTTAAATATGTGTATAGTATAAAAGTATTAAAATATTCTCCGTTGTCTGGTACCTGTAACACAAGTTCTTTGGATACTTAGCAAGGGGCCGGATTGACGTGGCGTGAAGTTTCCATAGTAAAAAAAACCCAGTGCGCAATCAGGCGCAACTGAAAACAACTGAAAAACATTTTTCAGTTTATTTATTGTTTTTTTTACATTAATGATTTGTTTAAAAACGCCCACCATTTGGTTGAATCTGCTATTTCATTGAATGACTAGCACGTTCATTGAATTCTATTTTTACCAACAAATTCAATGCATCCGAGACTAGGACAGCCATTTAATATTTAATTTTAAAACTTTAAAAATGTCCAAATGTGTACTATTTTCGAAGAATTGCGCTCATTAAAGTAAATTAATCAAAAAATATATCAACACATTGCTATCTGTACGAGCAGTTTGATGCCATTATATAACCGCGCTAGTCATTCAGTCAAATAAGCAGATTCAACCAGATGACTGCGACATATACAAGACTTGAAAGTATATTTTTGGGTCCATATTGAAGTGGTGTGAAAGCGTCCATGGATATTATTCACGAACATTTCTATTGGGCTCGTTCCGACCAACTGTTGCGTTGCACCACATAAGGATGTGACGTCGGACGTGGCGACTTTTTGCTAACAGCGCACCCGCGACTTTGTTTATGGCAAGTACTTTTTGTCGCGTTTGATATCCATATACAGACTGTTATTAAAGAATGATAATACTTTAGGGTGTGTATCGGCTGCACATAGAATTATGAAAGTCAAAAATATTTCAGCGCATTTACAGCTTATAGATTTCATATTATTTTACTTCTTGTGTTCATTTTATTCGTTCAATTTTGTTTTTGATTTAAGTTATATAGAAGCATCTTGATGCAATTCTCTAGGCGTTCTAGAATGTTCTCGAATGTTCTGTTTAATCGAGTAGGCTATGGACGTCATATGTGTGAAAGAGATGGATATGTTGAAAAGAGAGCGAGATAGATGAAGTGTAGTGAACAATAAAAACGTTATACGCGAAATTCGTAACCGCTTGTTTGCGTTCCAAATTCTTCGCCCGAATACCAGTCATCTGTTTAATGAACATTCCATTACCTATATTATTATTTCTATCTCCATTCGTTTCATTTTATCTCTCATTAACTGTAGTATATTATTATTAATAATATGAAAATTTATCGGGATGCTATCTTTATGCATTATTTGCTGAACTTATTTAGATGAAATTTCGCGAAGTCCTTTGACTAGATTGCCTCGAGACTTCTTTACTCCAAAGATCTCTATTTTGAGTTCCAGACAAAGACAAAATATAGTTTTTAATTCGCCAAAATGTACGATTCCCGCGCTAACATATATTTTTCATGTGAATCATCTTGCGGCCAACATGCAGTAAAATAATAAATTCATTTCAATACGGCAAAACGAGCCCTGCAGGATTATTTGCGCGGACCAACTAACGTGCAATATCTATACATATAATAAATCTGTAGAGAGGTCATGTCTGTACATTAAAGATATTTAAGTGAAAATCAAAAAAAGGGGGTCTATGAAAGCCACAGAATCTAAAAATAACATTTTTGAAAAAAATGTCTGTCTGTCTGTCTGTCTGTCTGTCTGTCTGTCTGTCTGTCCATATGGGAATGTTTGTCGTCGCATCACGCTAAAACCACTGTATGGAATGAAATGAAATTTGGCAGGCAGGTAGCATACGACCTGAAGAGCATTATTGAAAATTATTATCCCGAAAAACGAAAGGGTTCCCGTTGGATCTTCAAAAAATTGTTGCCACCTATTTGACGGTATTTCAGCAAAACTACTCAACGTATTTAAATGAAATTTGGCAGGCACCTAGCTTATGACCTGAAGAACATTATTGGAAATCATTATTCCGAAAAACGAAAGAATTCCCGTGGGATCTTCAAAAATTGTAGCTACCTATTTGACGGTATTTTAGCCAAACTACTCAACGTATTTAAATGCAATTTGGCAGGCAGGTTGCTTATGATCTGAAAAGCATTACTGGAAATTATTATCCCGAAAAACGAAAGGGTTCCCGTTGGATCTTCAAAAAATTGTAGCCACCTATTTGACGGTATTTCAGCAAAACTACTCAACGTATTTAAATGAAATTTGGCAGGCACCTAGCTTATGACCTGAAGAGCATTATTGGAAATCATTATCCCGAAAAACGAAAGAATTCCCGTGGGATCTTCAAAAATTGTAGCTACCTATTTGACGGTATTTCAGTCAAACTACTCAACGTATTTAAATGCAATTTGGCAGGCAGGTTGCTTATGATCTGAAAAGCATTACTGGAAATTATTATCCCGAAAAACGAAAGGGTTCCCGTTGGATCTTCAAAAAATTGTAGCCACCTATTTGACGGTATTTCAGCAAAACTACTCAACGTATTTAAATGAAATTTGGCAGGCACCTAGCTTATGACCTGAAGAGCATTATTGGAAATCATTATCCCGAAAAACGAAAGAATTCCCGTGGGATCTTCAAAAATTGTAGCTACCTATTTGACGGTATTTCAGCCAAACTACTCAATGTATTTAAATGAAATTTGGCAGGCAGGTAGCTTATGATCTGAAGAGCATAACTGGAAATTATTATCCCAAAAAACTAAAGGGTTCCCCCGGGGTTTTTAAAAAAATTGTAGCTACCTATTTGACGGTATTTTCGCCAAACTACTCAACGTATTTAAATGAAACTTGGCACAAAGGTACATTGTAACACGAACCATATAACCATAACCAACACAATATTTTTAACTGACTTCCAAAAAAGGAGGAGGTTTCTCAATTCGTAAATATATGTTTTTTTTTTATGTTTCTTCGCGGGTATCTTTATCGTTTATGAAACGATTTTAATTATTTTCTTTGTGTTGTGTTGTGTAGGGTATAATTTAAATTTGGTCCCATTGTCACCAAAATGGTGACCTGATGATGGGGGTCCGTGAGGAATCGAGGGAAATCCTCAAAATTTATATGGAATAATATATTGATTTTGATTTTTTCTGAAGTAGTCTAAGCATATGTTACCAAACAGTAAGGTTTTGCACCATATCCTTGATCTAAAAGTACTGAACAGAACTTCTGAGTCCTTAGATATACAGGTTTGAAGATTTCAGCGTTGTTTAAAGGAATGCAAGCATATGCGTCGTAAGCATATACTACGTCAATTACATTCGAACTTGGTCTCATAGTTATCAAAGTGGAGACCTGATGATGGCGTCGTGAGGAATCGAGGGAACATCTCCAAATTTATAGGGACACTCATAGTCATTTTGTATTTGTTTCGAGTAACATAAGCATATCCGACTAAAAACATAATTTTGAATCAATTATCAATGTAATACCACTACTACCTACTTAGTCTTTGAAGATATACGTTTGGAAACTTCGACATCGCTTATACTGCAAGCATGTCAATTACAATATATATATATATCAATTACAGTAGTCATCACTTCACCACCCCTGTCTTCACCAGATAGTAAGTATCCATATATACCATCATAACAATATGATGAAATAGGCAAGTTTTAAAAAAAGGGGAAAAAATAGTTTCAAGCCAAATTAAAGAATGTAAACCGACTCAAAATAATAAAAGAGTTCTATTATAGAACTCATAATATTGAGGTACCGACTTTAACATTATGAAAATTTGTATCTCATATTATAGTAAATCTACTTGATCTATATATAAACTTTTCTTCTTATATGAACTATACGTATATAGATATATTAAAAAAATTCGCTGGCTCACGCCAGAGCAGCGATGAACTATATATATAGGTATAATAAATATAGGTATATTTTTATTTTTTATTATTATTAGAGCAGCGTAGAACTTTATATATAAGTATATTAAAAAAAATGAAATTTTTAGAAAAGTTATGTCAATATAAGTAACATATGTTATTGAATGTACTGTAGGTTCTTGATGGAAATACATTGTACACAGTAATAATACACAATAATAAAGGTGATAGTCTTATTTTAATTTTATAATCAATGACATGTGTTTCGACATTCTATTCTGTGAAATTACATTTAAATTATTATTTAGGTTATTAATTTATCAATTGTGTTATTGTTGTTGTTAATTTATCAAAGTGTTATTAATTTATCAAAGTGGTTATTAATTTATCAAAGTGTTATAATTGATTTTTATTTTAATTTGTTTGTAATAAAAAAAAATATAGTATAATTTGGTAGAAAAAAACTGCACAAAATTGTAAAAATTTCACTGAGCTGGCAACATTAATAATATCTGCACAATGTTTACGAATTATTTATAAATTTTAAATCTACCTACACCTGATGATGACTTAGTCGAAACCGGTCGTGTATTTCAATAAATCTTATGTTTAACAACTAATAAAGTGGAGAAAGTGCAAGTAATTTGTGTATTATTACTGAATATAAGTAACATTTATGTTTTTCATGATATTTTTATTTATTAGTTTTCATGCTAGGTACGACTTGGGTTTTTTCTTTCTTTTGGACTTTTGTTATTTTGTCGTCTAAAGGAAGTTAGTACTTTAACCGTAAAGTCCCAAAGTACTACAGTTCATAAACTAAAAATGTATTTAAACTGCCGCCTTAAATTACTTTTCCACGCGGACGAAGTCGCGGGCACAGCTAGTCTATACTAAAATTATAAAACGGAAGAGTTTGTTTGTTTAAACGCACTAATTTCAGGAACTACTGGTTCGATTTGATAAATTCTTTTTTTGTTGGATAGTCCATACATAGAGGAAGGCTTTAGGCTACATTATATTTAGGCGCTGCGACCAATAGGAGCGAAGCGTCAGTGAGAAATGTTGCAAAAACGGGAAAAATATTTACATTTGGGGACTTTTGTTGCGTGCGCTGGATAAATAGTACTCAAGTATTAAAAATGAATATATATTTTTTTGAATAACCCCTGAATTGTCAAGCTGTGAGCGAACTTATGATGATGAAATATAGCTAAGAACACCATCACGTCAACAACCGAAAAAACGGGTTTATCCGTTTGGGAGCTAACAGACACGACAAACTTATAACCCCCTTACCACACAGACAAGTCAAACTTACAACCCCCTTTTAAGGTTAAATAATTTATAAAAAGAGTACGCTTAAGACCGCAGCAGAAGTGAAAAATACAGCAGGGACCGATTAATCCGCTATACGGCTGTAGCGGTATCAATACAAACCGTTTTATTTTAAATACCCATATTAAGGGTTTTTAACTATGCGCTTGTCTTAAACGGTATTAAACCGTTTAATACAGCCGCGCCAATAACCGAAAGAGACAAAAAATTTGTGGTACACGCCGTGGCTGGGATCAAATCTATGAAAAGCGGTTTTTTTCATCACTGACTTGAGGTTTCAATAGCCTTGCTGTGCATTGTGCAACATTGATTTGGTCACTTTAAACATTAGTTTAAAGTGACTAAATCAATGTTGCACAATGCACAGCACTTATATTTTATACTAATATTATACTTATATTTTAACATACTTATATTTTATAGTAATTTGAATTACCTAAATTACAATTCCGTATAATTAGAAAAAAAAATAAGATGGGAATTAACTTTTCGCTCTTTACCAAATCAATATCAAGGAAAGACTAAGAATGGAAAAAAAACAATAATAAACAAAAATGGACGAGAACTTGCATTAAATAACATCATCTTATATCTTATGTGATATGTCATACGCAATTATGATCATTTTTGCTATGCATCACGATTGCTTCGTCACGGTAGAAATATGATGAAAATGTTCGCCCAAAATTTAGGCGAAATTTGACAAAATCGATGGGTCCAAACCAAAAATTTGTCGAAGTAGAAACAAAGAAATTATAAGGGTTTTAAGTTGGCCGTGCCAACGTAACGTCCACGATGGCGCGGCCATGGAAATCTCAGGAACTACGTGGGTTAGAGATCTAATTCTTTTTCTAGTATGAAGATTGAATTTGGCGAAAATTGTCGAAAAAGAAATTATAAACTAGAAATCGATATTTTAAGAGATATTTACCTCAGAAGCCGTGGCGGTGCAGACGTGCACTTCGTGTTTCTTTAATGTTGATTATTTCTTTATATCATAATACTTAGTACAAAAATATGATGCAGGAAGTAAGGGCTTAATTTGTCGAAACTAATGAAAGCAATAAATACAACGAAATGTTATTTAAACAGACAAATCGGACCGAAACAAAAAATAGCATGGCCGCGCTGATATCTCATTATCTGTAATTGCTAGGATTTCGGTTTTTATATCCATTTATTCGACACATTAACCTGATTAGAATGGCATATCGTTTTACCCTCAGAATGGTTTTCAACGCGTGTAATCTCAAAAAATGTGCTCTCTCGTACAATGTTTGAGTAGGGTAACCATAATTTCGATTTTATTTGGGAATACCAACTAGTACCCCCACCAAACAAGTTAATAAGAGGTGACGAAGTAAGGTTAGAAATAATTAAAGTAAAGAACAACAATAGAATTGCATTGTTGAATGACCAAACTAACCTTTTGTGTGTTTTGGCGGGCGGCATCACTTAACGAACATTGTTCGCAGAGTCAACATCCTGAGGATGCTCCGGGGTCGGAGCGAAACGCGCGTCGAGTTTTGCAACCTGCATGGTGGTGGGACTTTGCACGATCGTGTTAACATTATTGCTTGTGTGGTGGTGGTGTTTTCATGTTTTTTGCTTGCGAGTGTACGCATAAGCAGTGTGGGAGGAGGGAGGTGCATCAAACGCATGCCTATGCGTACACTCACTCATCTGCTTGCAGGTTGTGGTTATAATTGTTTCGCGGGATATTGCTAGATATATAATATATTTAAATTGTATGCTATGGATTTCCGCAAAGTAACGCCTGATTCCATTAACCATTATTTCACACTTAAACGTAAGTATGTAGTACCTATGCCCGTAAGCGATCAGTTGTAGATAGGATAATAATATTATGTTAGGTAAGTATACTGTACCTAGGAAGGTTACTTAATATTATGCATTTCTTGCCCTTGATCCGTTTTTGCGAAGACGGGTTATAATTCTTTTATACACTCATCTATATTTTTTGTCTCTATATCTGTCTGTATGTGCAACATCAAAAACCACGGAAGGGATTTTAACCAAACTTATTACGATTGTAGACCATATTCCTAGGCAGGTTATAGGATATATAACATAACGCTACGGTACATAGGAGCCGAGCAGTGACGATAACTTTGAAGCAAGTCGATGAATTTCGTGCGCGACTGCGGACGAACGGTTCGGGCGGGGCGCGCGGGGGGATCGCTTACACAGTGACGCGAAGCTATAGAACGTGGCACTAAAGTAGATTAGAACATTAAATAAGTAACTAACATGATTTTATAAAAAAGACAAGTGTTTCCACAGTGTCAATAATATAAAAACTATATTTTTGAACTTGCTTCACAAACTGAAATAAATTATCATTTATTGTATAAAATCAACTTTTGGAATTATTAAAAGAAAGCCTTTCGGGATAAACATAAAGAAACAGACAATTTAGCGGTTTTGAGAAGCTATAACGGGTGTAAAAAGAGCAGTCACTATAACTTTGGGATATGATTATACTATCTTTTCTCTTTTTTTTTTTAACAATTTATTGTACACAAGAAACACTTAACAATAGTAAAAATTACAGAGAAAGACGACAAAAAGGTACTGCTTATTTCTGAAAGAAATTTCTTCCAGCAGCCCTACGGAAGAGATATAGGATACAAGATATCAAATAGAGCGTGCACAATAACATACAAATACATTACATCTAAATTATATTAAAATCAGAATAGATACATGTACAAAAATAAATACAGTAATGAATATAAATTATAATACATATATAATTAATACAATAAAATAAATAAATATATAAATAACTACTAAATACATAAATAAATACGTATAAAATAAAAATATAATATACATAATACCGTTTAGTTATGATATGGATTGGGATTCAAAATAGTACTTCTTCAAACGTCTCTTAAATATGGCAATGGTGGGACTATCACGGACGGTGTGAGGAAGCGAGTTCCACAATCTGACCGCATGAACGGTGAAGGAGTAGGAGTAGAAATTAGAGCGATGTGATGGGAGGTAAAGGTTTGTTCTGAATTTGGACCTACAAGGGATATCAATGGGCCGGGAAAAGTTAAATCGATCAATAAGATAGGAAGGAGAGAGAGGGTTATACAGGATATTGTAAAGTAAACAGAGGATATGGGAGTTGCGACGGAGACGGATAGGAAGCCACTTGAGTTTTATCCAAAAGGCTGATATGTGATCAAACTTTTTTAGACCAAAAATGAAACGGATACAGAGATTCTGCAAGCGTTCCAGTTTAGTTAGCAGCCCTTCGGTAACGTCTAAGTAGCAGGAGTCGGCATAGTCGAGGATAGGAAAAATGAGAGTTTTGACGAGGAAAATTTTGGTTTGCAAAGGCAAAAAGTTTTGAAGGCGCCTCAGCATATGTAACGAGTGGTGTACCTTTCTGCTGACTTCACTAACCTGCGGATTCCAGCAGAGATTGCTGTCCAAAGTTAACCCTAAATTCTTAGCTGTGTCTCTGAATTCGATAATAGTACCATCATATTTGACCACAGGCACATTGTGTAAACGTTGCGTTATATACTTACTAGTATAGCCTGCGATTTTTTGGGATTTACCAACAGACCAAAAGATTTAGCCCAATTTGATATGCTCTGCAGATCATAGTTAATACCAGCAACTGTATTAGAAATATCATCAATATTAGAATGACGATAGAGTTGCAGGTCGTCTGCGTAAAGATGGAAATTTGAGTTGATTAATGAGGAAATAATATTAATAAATATAGAAAACCGGAGGTGAGAGAGTACGCCACCCTGGGGAACACCCGCTCATTCTAGAAATGTATTTTTTTTCATTTTTTTTTACAAAAATTAAAAAATAAATTATTTTTGCCTTTATTATTATTTTTTTATTATTACAAAAAAAATAAGAAATGGTAAAAAGAAAAAAAAACATTTTTTTTTAGTTTCTGACAAAAAAAAATACATTTCCGAAATGAGGAAAGGTAGTATAATCGTATCTCAAAGTTATAATGACTGCTACACACTATATATATAAATATGTCATTCGATAAAAACGATAGTCACTCAATGAAATGGCGATTTGAATTAGATGAATGCCATCTACCATCACGGTATTAATCCTTATCATTTAAAATACGTTATTCTGCTTAAGCATTTCTGAAGACTACATATTTTGCCCTTTAGACCATGCAAATATAATGAATACTTTAGGATATAGCAAAATTAAAATCGTTTCTCCGTGATTCGACCGGGCGCTGCGTGACGTGTCTTACGTCCGAGCCGGGCTGGAGTACTGTTACGTCTATTGGGGTTAATCCTATGTCTTAATATGGCATATCTGAGCCATTATTTGAAACTATTATTATTACTTCATCGGCCTCCGTGTGACCATGTATAAAGAAGCATAATACCCAAACGATAGTCTTCATAAACTAAAACTATATTTAAAAATACTAAAGTGCCCTAAATCACTTTTACACGCGTACGAAGTCGCGGTCACAGCTAGTACTTTTATAAACATCATGGATACAGAAATAAAATCTAGGTCTAACAAGGCTCAAACAAGAAAGTTAATATTAGGCAGATGACTAAAAATGCATAAGTACAAGGTCGGGCTCGCTAATAAAATCTAAGCGTCACTTCATACCGAAATACGGTAACAAAGTGCCTTCTTGAAAAAGCATATTATTCGTCTGCCGTTGGAATAATATTAATTCCAATAGCGAGTCTTAACCACGGCCATGGGTCTCTATGAAAACCGGCGTTACGCCGGCTTGCTTTGCTGCAGGGAATGAGGATACTTGTCGTAGATAAGTATGTACTTAATTTCAAGGGCAAGAAACCCATAATATTAAGTAGCCTGCCTAGGTACAGTATACTTACCTAACATAATATTATTATCATATCTACAACTGACCACATACGGGCATAGGTACTAACTACATACTTACGTATATGTGTGAAATATTTAATAGTAATAATCCCATTTGTTGGCATTATTTAAGAAATAGACACATTTTCGTCTAGTAGAGTAAAAAGTATTCTCAAATAAAATCGAAATTATGGTTACCCTACTCAAACATTGTACGAGAGAGCACATTTTTGGACATTACACGCGTTAAAAACTATTCTGAGGGTAAAACGATATGCCATTCTAATCAGGTTAATGTGCCGAATAAATGGATATAAAAACTGAAATCCCAGCAATTACATATAATGAGATATCAGCGTACAAAGAAGCGTTACGTTGGCGCGGCCATGCTATTTTTTGTTTCGGTCCGATTTGTCTGTTTAAATAACATTTCGTTGTATTTATTGCTTTCATTAGTTTCGACAAATTAAGCCCTTACTTCCTGTATCAGTTTTTTGTACTAAGTCTTATGATATAAATAAATAATCAACATCAAAGAAACACGAAGTGCACGTCTGCGCCACCACGGCTTCTGAGGTAAATATCTCTTAAAATATCGATTTCTACTTTATAATTTCTTTTTCGACAATTTTCGCCAAATTCAATCTTCATACTAGAAAAAGAATTAGATCTCTAATCCACGTAGTTCCTGAGAGTTCCATGGCCGCGCCATCGTGGACGTTACGTTGGCGCGGCCAACTTAAAACCCTTATAACTTCTTTGTTTCTACTTCGACAAATTTTTGGTTTGGACCCATCGATTTTGTCAAATTTCGCCTAAATTTTGGGCGAACATTTTCATCATATTTCTACCGTGGCGGAGCAGTTTTAACGCACACTCATTTTTGCGTAAAATGGTGCGCCAGTCTAGTTGTGACATGATGGAACAAATTCAGCCAATAGCGTTCCGCGGTACTTACTTATCACGCATCCTTTTTTAACACAGAAAAACGAACGAAAATGAACCTTATTCATAAACGGTTTATTTATACCGTTGATTCAGCCGTATATACGGCTGAAGCGCATGTTAGGGTTTTTCAGAGAATCGTATAAATTAAACAGTTTAAAACACCAAAATGGGTAACCTTTTCGGTCCCTGAAATACAGTGACATAGCTGACTGTATCTTTGTCGCTCGGGTACACTCGCCGGTCCCGAGTTCATCCGATCCGGCGTTTCACCTCAGAGCATGGCGAGCCTAATTTACTACCTAAGAGAAAATGTTTGTGCGCTTAAAAAATGTTCAGTGCAATAAACAAATAAGTATAGTCTTTGAATCAATAACTAAATCGATGTAATAATAATACCTCCCACACCGATTTCAGTGACGGTGGGCGGTTTCATTGAAACCAGACTAGCTACGCACGAGCTATTTTTATAGTGTGTGCGCAATACACAGAAGCACTCTCTCTTCCTTCACTCTCGTAGGCCAGTGGGACAGATAACCGACACGACTGGCGGGAGATCAGGCGCAGGATCGACTTTTTAACTTCCGACACATGGATCGCCTTTCTTATCAGACAATCAGGTGATTTTGCACAGTCTTAACCAAACTTGAAAACAACATTTTGTTGTTCCAACGCGAGGATCGCACCCACGATGAATCGAATCGATGTATAAATGGGTGGAACAGGAATCATTAGTGTCGGCTGTCCCGTATTGTCCCCTCGGTCTGCGACTCGGCTGTACCCGTGACTGTGCAGTTAGACTGAGATCCCCCGCCCGCTAGACTACCCTTATAACGGATGTAAAAAAATACTTTAACTATGGGATATGATTATACTATTATTTAATAAGTTTAGGTAATTCATAGATATTGCATGCTGTATTACACCTATAATTAAGGCAACATTTAGTTATAAGCAATGTTTAAATGTAATTTTAGCTTTTAATGATGTTGGTTCCTTGTTGGTGTATCTATTAAATAAATAAATAAATAAATAAATACTATATTTTCTCATTCTAGAAATGTATATATTTTTTACAAAAAGTATATTATTATTATATTATATCTTATATACAAAAATGAATTGCTGTTCGTTAGTCTCGCTAAAACTCGAGAACGGCTCAATCGATTCGGCTATTTTGAGTCTTGAAATATTCGTGGAAGTCCATGGAAGGTTTATATGCTGTTTGTATGCTAAGTGGGCACTAGTTACTGATAAAATCTTTATCATTTTGAAACAGGGCGCCGAAAGCACAAAAAATGTACTAAGCAATCATACATACTTGGAAATTATTCTTTCGTGTGTATAATGTAAAATTTACATCGATTTATGATTTATGTTGCAAACAAAATATTTTTTATAAAAATGCATGTAAATGAAATAATAATTAAACTAATTAGTCTATAGAAAAATTACCTTAGTGTGTCCTTGTATTATTTTGAAGCCAAACAAATGACATATTATGAGGTATTAATCGCAATCTAACTAAGTAATTTTCTGAAACTTTAGCTCCTTATTTCCAATAATTACCCCACGTAACAAACTAGCGGGAATACGTACAACTATACATTGTACTCACATATACTACAATTTGTACTCACTAATACTACACATACATATTTTTATCAGTAATAAAATAAAGGTAGCCTAGCCGATCTGGGATCTTGGTCTAACTGTACGTGCCATTGTCTCCCAGCCTCCTCATTGTGCCGAGGTGTCTGCGCCGAGATTAAAAACATTATACACGTAGACATAGAAATTACTACTTTTTGCCTTTACTATTAACACGGGCACAAAGTAGATATACAGCCTGACTGGTGAGACATGTGCAATACTTACGGAGAGTACTCGGTACTCGATTCCCATTATAAATATGTAATAAAATTAGGTACTTCATTTTTTACCTAATGTTCCTTTAAATAAATGAATCATGGATACTATGAAAATTACGCGGTTTGGCAAATAGTATGCAGCCGGCGCGGCACGGCGCGGCGGCGTGCGACATCAACGTAGGTAGTACGGACGCGTACCTACGCGCGGTGTCCATGCGTTGGGTAAATAATTACTCGAGTTTAAAATACATTTACTCAGTGGTTAATTGATTTTTTTTTCATCTCATATAATATCCAAATATCACGTCCTCAAGTATTGCTCATGTCTCACCAGTCACACTGTACAACAGTGACTCGACCTAGTACTAGAAAATGATATCACCATAATACTTGCAATGCGACTGGCAACCTCCTATATAGAGTATACTGTGAAAGTACCAGCGCTGAAAGACTTACTTTTGACTTTCGTGTTTGTATGAGAAATCTATCATCATAAATTTTCCCATTTTTTAGGGTATTTTATAGAGCGAGACGAAAAGGCGGGCCAACTGATGGTAAGCGGTCACCGTCACCTATGAACATGAGCAACACCAGAGGAATCACCAATGCAACGTCGGCCCTGAAGGAGAACTTTTTTAACCCCTTTCTTGAAGAACACCATGTCATAGCGTTCCGAGAATACCTCAGAAGGAAGCTCATTCCACAGTTTGCAGGTGCGCGGCAAGAACGATCGGGAGAATCGGACCGTGGTGGATCGCCACTGATCCAACCGATGTGGGTGAAACTTCAATCTTCGGCGGGTGGTGCGATGATGGAGGGTGACGTGGGCATCAGATTGAACAATTCCGCGGAGCACTCACCGTTGTAAAGTCGGTAGAACACGCAGAGGGAACCTATGTCTCTCCGAAGACTTAGTTGTTCCAGCCTATCAGTGATTCGTGGGTCGTTGCGCCCCTGCCTATAGATGGGAGAAGTACTCCATACAATATTTTTAAGAAGTATCCTTTTCAGCTTTATCCTTTTACAATAAAAAAGCAGTAGATAAAATACAAAAGACTCAACGTGCTATGGAAAGAAGCATCTTGAACATTAGCCTAAAGGATTAAATAAAATCAGAAAACATAAGACAGAGAACCAATGTGATAGATGCTTTACAACATAATACGAAAAGGCTCAAGTGGAAGTGGGCTGGTCATATAGCACGAATGACAGACGAGAGATGGACGTACCTGGCTACCAATTGCTAGAGCTAGAGGCCGCCCTAGGGAGCGCTGGGTAAAAAAACATGCTGGAAACAACTGGACAAAGGAAGCTGCTTCAAGAAATACCTGGAAGATGTTGGAGGAGGCCTATACCCGACAGGGGCCTTAACTTAAATTACTTTTAAATACAACAATATAATATTTTTGTTTGTTAAAACTTTGTAAAGTTAAGGAAAATAAAGAGGCTTTATTATTTTACAGTAAACTCAATATACGGGACCCATAAAAACCTTAAAGTATTATCACTGTAGTTTGAACCAACTAAATTAATATTTTTGCTGAGTGACGCCCCGTCCGAACAAATTAGAAGATTGGTATGTATGTCTTTGGTACCATGGAGCCACGGGAAGCCGCTGGTGTGGGACGCTACCTGCGTGGATACGCTGGCAGCGTCACACGTGACGGCCACTGCAAAGACGGCGGGGGCGGCGGCTGCACACGCCGAGACCCACAAAAGGCGGAAATATGAATCCATCGGCGATGGATACATTTTTCTGCCTTTTGGTGTTGAAACTTTGGGTCCATGGGGTCCCAGTGCTAAACGCCTTTTGAAAGACCTTTCTAAAGGACTCACGGAAAAGACAAATGACCCAAGGGCTGGCGCTTACCTCGGCCAACGTATCAGTTTAGCTATACAGCGAGGTAATACTGCCAGTCTTTTGGGTACATTACCAGCGGCCGCCGATTTAGATATAGTTTTTTACATATAGCCTTTTTTATTACTTGTTTAGTTTATAGTTTAGATAATAGTATTATAACTAAAATAGTTTTAATTTATATATGTTATTTTTAAGGAGTTTTTTGTATTATTGGTAATAAAGATTTGTAAATTAGAAAATAAAATTAATCAATTAGAAGAAAATTATAAAATTCCTAGTAACAAAACTTATTAACGTACTTACTAGTTTATGACTACGGATTCGAACTAGGTACTCTACAATTGAGGCGTGGGCGTTTGAGGCCGGCGGTCAACTACACAATTACTCCTACGTACAATTGTTCAATAAACGCACTTATATCGATAGAGCAAAACGCGATATTGTATTACAGAAACTAAAGGATATTAGTCTGGTCGACATTTTTTTTTACGCTCCACACCACATCAATCTGGCCCCGTACTAAGGTATCTGATGAACTTGTGTTACAGGTACCAGACAACGGAAATATATAAGTAGGTACTGGACCGATTTTAATAATTCTTTTTTCATTAGAAAGCTAACATTATCCCTGAGTAACATAGGCTATACAAAAATCAATTGCTGTTCGTTACACTTGCTAAAACTTAAGATTCGCTAAACTGATTCGGCTATTTTTGATCTTGAAATATTCGTGAAGTCCCGGGAAGTTTTACACGGTTTCCATGCTCAACGAAATGGGCACGGGTCAGCTAGTTTATTAATATACTTCTTCTTCTTTTATGTATGTTTAGTCAAATTTTTATAACCGACTTTCAAAAAAGGAGGAGGTTTCTCAATTCGACCTTGTTTTTTGTACTATATTTTTTTTATCAAGAACAAAATTAGCGTGGATACAAACTCAGCTAATTAGGATACTTCCCGAGATATGATATCTAATCAGGACCGCCGTCGATATTGGATCTGGAGACGAATGAGGCAATTTCTGATGCACCATCCATACACGTCTAACGGATACGCTCGTATTAGGCCGAGGGCGATCAATAAAGACGTTAGTGGGGCCACTGACTAAGCGGAGCATTAGTTTGTGCCCACAAACGTGACGTATTGGCGAATATGCTGAGGTATTAGACTGGTGCTGGCCGTTTAGTATCGGAATGTGAAATATGTACACTGTAATCAGGGGCCTTACTCTTGAAACTGATTTGATTTTGATTCAGGTACGAGCCGCGTACTTCCTAATAAATTGACATTTGTTTATTTTGATTCTCAGTCGATCGATATGATCGGGGAGTACAAAAAGTTACGATCTAACAATTTTCTTTATCCTGATTAGTTTCAAAGTAAATCACCAAATAAAATACGAAAAACCACTGATATCGAACGGATTCGGTTCTCGATTGTGTCGGGAGTAGGCCCGCAGTGTTGCCAGTATGATATCCAAAAAAAGTACGACTGGCTCTCTGAAATGGTACAGATTTTAACTCAAAAGTATAGTTTTTCTATTAAAATGCTATAGTCTACGAAAAAGGAACGGTGCACACTGAGGTACGGTAATAGTACGGTTGTGTGACAAAAAGAAACGTTCTTTTTGGTACGTTTTGGCAACACTGATATTTGTTTACTGTCTTCATCTCATTGTACATCTGTAGATGAGCAAGACGTACTTAAATTAGCTATTATTTTTATGACAAAAGTGCATTTCCTAGAGTAAGTTCCAGAACGCTACGATTGTCAAACAGAAAATTTTACAGACGTAATTTCTATTTTAATCTTCTAAACTATAATTGTTCAAATGCTACCAACTTCCTGTAGATACATAAAATTATAATATAGAGATCATTTGGGGGTAACCGACTATAACTACTGTTTGTAGGCTGAATTTCATAAAAAAAAACAACGCCATGTAATAGATAGCATATTAAATGCCAGAAAAATAATTTTTCAGCCTTTTGAGAGCTATACTTAGTGTTTTATGATTTTTTTTCGTTTTTATTCAACTTCAAATCTCACTCTTGTAAAATTTAATAACTGCCGGTTATCCTTTTTCGGCCTACAGGCATCGATATTATTTTGTGTTTTATTAAAATAAAACAATAAGCTCGCTGATTCCCTGGCCCCACACAAAACCTCAAGTAGTGATAAGGTAGAAGATAATGCTCATCAACACATCATGTATAATGATAAACGCAACGTGGACGTCATCCTAAAATTTGATAATAAGGATTCATTGACCGATCTATAGATAAAATACATGTACCGTTAATGATCTTCGTTTCAGCTATGACGACCATTCCTTCCCCATAGCACAAAGTAGATAAATAAAAAATAAAAATAAAAAACGTTTTATTTCCAAATGAAACTTACAAAGTTATTTTCGGAAAGTCAACAAGAAAAACAAGCTACCACCGGTTCAACCCTAACCCGCCGAGAAGAACCGGCGTAAGAAACTCGGTATGTAACAGAGACACGACCTAGTACTAGAAAATGGTATCACCCTAAAACTGGCAATTCGACTGGCTATTTTTGTTTTCTTCGATTTCCAATAGGGTGAAGTCCAGCACATACCGAAAACCGCCATCTAGCGCCACTATTGGAAAATACTAATTACTAATTTCGTCTCGTATCTTCTTCTTAATTAAGGAGTTGAATTTAGATTAATGTGATGTTATGATTAAAAAATCTTAAAAAATCATCCGTTTGGGAGCTACGATGCCACAGACACATACATATTTACACAGACACGTCAAACTTATAACACCTCGTCGTTTTTGCGTCTGGGGTTAAAAATGTTATCTACTACCACCGATTTTCCTTATAATAGACTATCTTTTGCTTGCCGCTTCTTGTCCCCTTCGGGGGGAATTTTGACAAACTTTAGGTCTTACTTGTTAATTTTGTTGTACTCGATTTCATTCGAATTTTCATGTACATTATTATGTAAAAGGAAAGGAAAGTTACCTACATATAATAGCTCCCCTCACCGATTTCGGTGTCGGTAGCCGATTTTATTGAAACCAGGCCAGCTACGCAGGAATTATTTTATAGTGTCCAAGTGTGTGCGTAATGACACTCTCTCTTCCTATTACTCTCATAACCCAGTGGGACGGTAAACCGACACGACTGGCGAGAGAACAGGCGCAGGACCGAATTTTTACATGCCCATCCGACGCATGGATCATCTTTCTTGTCAGACAATCAGGTGATCAGCCTGCATTGTCCTAACCAAACTTGAAAACAACATTTTTTGTTGTTCCAACGCGGGAATCGAACCCACGACCTCCGGGTCGAGAGCAAAGCTCTGAACCACTAGACCACGAAGGCGATTACATAAAACTTTAATCCTGTATTGAACCAATTTTTCTCGGGTATAATTTTGAAAAATCCTTCCTTTGTGGATTACATAAAAACTAAGAAGAATACGTCTGCTAAACATCTAGTTTCTAGCCCCAAGGGTTTGAGCGTTGTCCATTAGTCTATCAGCCTTGTAAATAATATAGAAGATGATTTATTTTAACATAGTACTTTCTTCGAATACTTTTTACACATTCAATTAAACCTCGTTAATCAATGTCAATGCCTATTTTAGTGTTCCTCAGAAGTGAATGTATAAAAAAATGAGTGTTTTGTACCCTATGTATGGAGGGACCACATGACAAGCCACACTAAACCAGTTGGTCAACAAAAAGAACGCGCACTCAACATCGCTCGCCAGCGTTTTAAATTAGGAAAAAAACGTTTATTGATCACGACAGATGACGCTTCTGTATCACTAAGGATCAACTCACACTGAGGCCCGTATTTATAATGGTGTCACAAACCTAAGCTTGAGAACCTATTTGACAGATAAAACAACGTTTCGTTTCACTTTTAAAAACGAAGAACTTTACTTATATTACGTGTACTTTAATTTTTTTAGAACGTAAAAATAAATATTTTAAAAACATAGGTTACACTTTTTTAAAATGTTTTTCTGTTATCTATAATATGACACGGTATAAAAAGAAAAGAAATTAAAGTATTATGTAACATTAATAAAGTTTTTCACTTTTAATAGTGAAATGAAACGTTGTTTTATCTGTCAAACAGGTTCTCAAGTGAGATTGGGTTTGAGACTTCTTATCAATACGGGAAATTCTCAATGTCTTGTGATCGCAACCTCTCAAGTAGACTAGAGAACCTATTTGATAGATAATGCAACGTTTTGTTTCATTAAATTAACAACTTTACTTATGTAACTTTCCTTTTTTTTATTTGTTATGCATAAAAGATAATTAATAGAGTGTAGGAAAATATTAATATAGATCTATAGTTCTAAATTCTTTATTTTTACATTGTAAAAATTTCCTTCTTTTTACAAAAGGTTGATTTTTTTCTACCCAAGTCACAATACCTATAGATAAATATTATTGTGCTAAATGTAAAAACACCTCGTTAGTGTGAGTTAAGTCTTATACGATTTAAATTACATGCTGATATACCAAAAAGAGCCATAGTAGATGGATTTAAAGACCACATTCCTCTTATTTGTTTGTTACTGATTAAGTGGAATAATTCTTTAGTAATGCACTCAATGAAAACCTTACCAGCACGCGTCATGTTCTTTAATTTGACAAGTGTTTGAATTTTGACAGCAACCATTACGAGTTTAATATTAATATAGTATGTGCCTCATAAGTAGAGTTTATTGTGAAAGTACCAGCGATGAAAGACTTACTTTTGACTTTAACCTAACATCGCAAATTTGTCCAACCAATAATTTAAAAAAGTAACTCTTTCAGCGCTGTATTTTAACAGTTAACTCTATACAGGACCCATACACACTCTAAGGTATTAGCACTCATTTATATTACAGACTGTATGTGTGAGTAACTTTTCTTAGTTTTTAATACGCTTGTGCTGTATGTTGCTAAGTCAATCTACTTATTTATTTAAAACATGAAAGATTATTAATAATATTGATTATGATCATTATGAGATGTTGTTGGACCGACCGACTAACCCCGATTTGGCATAACATGTATCTCAAAACTTTTTACGGTAGAAGAACCAAGTAGCGAGACTTGGCACTTTTTACAAGTTATGTTTTTGATAGCAGATAGGATAATAATTAGCGAGCATTGTGACTCGTGTTGACATTGGCAGTGTAAACTTAATGAAATATCTGCTCACATCTTTACTAATATTATAAAGCGGAAGAGTTTGTTTGTTTAAACGCGCTCATCTCAGGAACTACTGGTCCGATTTGAAAAATATTTTTTTTGTTGGTTAGTACAATTATAGAGGAAGGCTTTAGGCTATATAACATCACGCTGCGACCAATAGGAGCGAAGCGTCAGTGAGAAATGTTGCAAAAACGGGGAAAATTAATTACATTTGGGGACTTTCATTGGGTGCGCTGCATAAACGGCTAAAGTCACTCAAAAACCACGTGTCAAACGAAGTCGCGGGAACAGCTAGTTTATTATATTGACCGAGACGTATTTCTTGTGCTGACACGATATCAAGTGTATTGTTGATTGAAGGACTCGCAAACCTTAACATTTGAATGTGAATGTCTAAAGCTTATTATAAGATTAATGATTTTGTTAATGATAGCACACGCTGGGAATAAGGTGGCCACTTTCAAGGCTACTTCTATTTTATAAAGTATACTTTTGTAAATTGTAACTTTTTTTTTTAAAAAAAGAACAATTTTCCCATCTTTTTGCTAAAAGGTGGCCCCGAGCGAGTTTCTTACGCCGGTTCTTCTCGCCGGGTTAGTCCCCGAACCGATGGTAGGTCCTCATGTAGGACAATTCTAAGTGTTAGTTACTAACCTATTTGGAAATAAAAGATTTTTCATTTTCATTTAATTTAAATACTTCACACGTCACACAAACACACACACACACACACACACACACACACGTCAGGAGGCAAATGGTTCGAAGCCCTGTAGGTCAAGGGTGCAGGCTTTATCTTAGTTAGGAAACGTCGGGGCGTTCCCAAAAACAAATTGAGATCGGTTGATATGTTGCCTGGCATAAATCTTCGCAAAACAAGTTGGTGTGAGCGTTAGATTCCTCCGGATATTGGGCTCCGGGGTGCCAGTCCTTTTGTAGGATGTTTTTTTTACCCGGTTGTGCCGCAGATTATTTCACCTTACAAATAAGACCGATTTTGTAAACGACTTTCTGAATGTGTGCGTTGCATTATTATAATCGGCATCGCAATTATGTAAGCGCAAAAATCGTGATAAGATTCGGCTGCAACCGCGATGTTGGCCGAATTGGTATTCCCCAAGATTCGTTTTTACTATTGACAACCGATCAAGGCCGGATGCGAGAGTTGCAGTAGTCTATACGATCCCAGAAATAAAATTAAATCAAATATTTACTGCGATCGGTAGCCCAAGCAGGAACATTAGGGAGCTCCGTAAAGTAAACTAATCGAATGTCATTTATTGGTGCTATCTTTTCCTAATAAATGTCACTCGATAACTTTCCTTTACGGAGCTATCGAATGCACCTGTTTGGCTTACGGGTCTTTTACGGGTTATTCTAGTAATTTCTAAGGACTTCTTTCTTGAAATGTAAGCTTGTAATGTGAAGTAATTACCGAACAACAGCGCCACACGAGCTTGCGGACGTATCGTGAAGCTATTATTACATAAGTTTGTCAACAGATGGCACTGTACGTAACATGCAACGAGCGAAGGCAAACTGCATTTGCGTTTGTACGTAAAATAGAGCATAATTATAATACTTTGCCAACTTCAAAGAATAATTAAAAGTAAACAAATTAAAAGCGTTAAAGTTACAAGTGACGCGGATAAATCATTAAATTTTATGGTAATATTTTAAGGGACGTTAATCTTAAAATTAAATCAAGTTATAAAACGTACCCAAGATTCGGCCAGGTGTGCAAGAAGTTGAGAATATACATATTCATGTAAAGAATCACCCTCCAACAAAGTTGGGACCGGCTGCGAGCAAAAATATACGCGGCGTTTTGCGAATGAAAATGTTTTAAATAAAACGAAGGACATCGCTGTATTGTTGTATATTGTTTAATTTAAGATGTTCTGAAAATAAAAATGATTTTTTCTATTTCCAAACGAAAGTTATTCTCGGAATGTCAACACATAAAACTACCACCGGTTCAACCTTAACCCGTCGAGAAGAACCGGCGTAAGAAACTAACACCCCATCATTTCCCGTCTTTAGGGCGTGTTTCACCAAGCAATATTAAAGTTAACGCCATGTTAAATATCATGTTATCCCTCTCGTATTTCCTGTCAATAAATAAGATGGCATGGTATTTTAACATGGCGTTAACTTTAACATTGCTTGGTGAAACACGGCCTTAAGTAAAAATATGGAAAATTCTTATTAAAAAAAGTATTTTAAAATGTAAATTTAATCTATATAATGTAACAATAGTCAGTATACATTGAGTACATTAAATAAGTTTTGCTGGTGGCCATCTCAAGATGTCCCACCATCATTAGAAAATTGTTCTTTTTCAAAAAAGTATGATTTTATAATGTAAAAGGTTAATCTATACAATGTAACAATAGTCAGTATACATTTAATACATTGAATTAACTTTGCTGGAGGCCATCATCGACAAAATTCCATTTTACGTTTTTAATCCCCGACAAAAACAGGGTGTTACTTATATGTGACGTGTCTGTGTGTGTCGGTCTGTGGCATCGCAGCCAAACAGAGGAACTGATAAGGAATCAGGTGTTTTTGTTCCATATGCGACGTGATCGAGTTATTCATCATCATCACTTCACTCACTGATTGACAGTTAGAAGTTTACTTAAAAAAAGTAGGCCTTTTTTTAGCCATGTATAAAAAAAAGTTTTTTTTGCTTTTTTGTTATTCTTGCGAATAAAAAGTTATTAGTGGCAAAACATATTTTTTAAGTTAAAAAAAACACATTTCTAGACTGAATAAAGGTAGTATACAATCATATCCCAAAGTTATAGTAACTTTTATTTTTACAACCATCAAAGATATTTTCAAAAGTTATTCAACGTAAAAGCTTTTTTTTTCACTCAAATGTTATTAAAATTAGGATGACTGTCAATAAATCATAATAATATATTCGGATTGTATCCAGAAAAGTGTTCTCTTCAACCTACACAGTTATCTTATCTCAACCTTGGAGACCGATCATAAGGGCTAGTAACTTAATGAAACCCTATACCTACACATTTCACCTGACGAGGGTGAAGGGACACGGGCCCAAATAAAATTTACTGCTAAGTGAGACGTAAAATCTAGATGCCTTTTCGTTAAGTCCTGGGACCTAAGTAACCAAGTACTTTAAAAAATTGCCCCTGAAATATTGAGTAAAATACGAGTAATTGTTTTACTCTTACAGGTTACGCCTGATTGACATACGTACTGCCGTCCCTAATTATAAACAACGCAATTGCTTGGAGGTTACTTTCGAGTAAATCGCTATCAGAGTTTTTTCCCTATTTTGTTGTCTCTATGAAACTAATAGGAATATTCCAAATATTTTTGATTTGTTTAGTGCCTTTCCATGTGGACTTTGCATGTGCGATATTATACGTACATATTTAGTTAATTTATGATATTTTTACGATGGTTATGACTTGTTATTAGTTTGGAATGGATCCACATATTTTGTTTATAATTAACAAAATAACGAAATGTATGAAAGATATTAAAAATTTAGTGATTGATCCTGATAGATCTCGTTGCGATGATTCCGAATATACTATTAACTCATTTTCGCCAAAAATGTCGATTGCGTTGTTTATTGATTGATAAGGGCGGCAGTACCTACTGCCGTTCTTATCATACATGCTTATCATAGTTTCGAATAAATCGCAATTAAAGTTTTTTAAAATATTTTGTTGTCTCTATGAAACTAATAGGAATATAAATATTCTAGTTTTGTATAGTGCCTTTCAATGTGGACCTTATGCGTTAAAAAATCAGGTCGAATTGAGAACCTTCTCCACTTTTGGAAGTCAGTTAAAAACAGCATGAATATCTGTACATTTTGAGTTTAGCGCAAACAGACGAAGGAGGACTTTGTTTTATAATATGTTAGAAAACTATTACAACACCTGCATGTAATTAAATTCCTTGATACAGAGTATGTAATAATTATGTCCAGTTTTGAATAGCAGTAATTTTTTATACAAAAATGTGCAGTAAAATTGCTCTGTTCCGAGCTTCCACGAACTGCGAACTAGGTGAAAATTAAATTCACTATATCACGTACAAAATACATACGCTTTTTCGTCCATTATTGATTCATACATAAAATACACTACGAGGCAAGTAACCACTGTGTTACTGTAGACACAAAATATATATATAACTGTAGCATAAATGCTGTAGTGCCAACGCGACGCCTCCGAGGTCCAGTGGCTTAGAGCCTAGCTCTCGACTCTGAGGTCGTGGATTCGATTCCCGCGTTGAAACAACAAACAATGTTGTTTTCAAGTTTGGTTAGGACAATGCAGGCTGATCATCTTGTCTGACTAGAAAGATGATCCATGCGTCGGATGGGGATGTAAAAAGTCTTGGGACCCACAACCAAATTAATCAGAAAAAAGGAGGAGTAGGAAGTAAGTATAACCAGGACCAGGGAACACAAGAAACATTCTGTATTTTCGGATTCTAACCTGCACCTCCAGCTCCCAACCTCTGCGCCACAGGAGGCGATAATATACCGGGTTATAATACCAGGCGTGTGCCTGGAACTCTGCCACGTACAGGTTAAATGCACTACGCCAGCCGGTGCCCGTGGGGTGACAAATGAAGCCGATGTATTATGAAGAAACTGAGCTCAGCGGTTCCGTACAGATGTGATTTACAATTTAATATTCAACACCAGTCAGTTCACGGCACTGGTGTATTAAAATAATAGTCTGATTAATGAAACTGGTAGACTTACGGATGAAAAAGTAGGCCTTTGGATCCGTTATTGAATGATTTATATAGTACTAGCTGACCCGTGCCCACTTCGTTGAGCACACAAACCGTTTAAACATTCCCTGGACTTCCACGAACATTTCAAGACCAAAAATAGGCGAATCAGTTCAGTTTTTCTCGAGTTTTAGCGAGACTAACGAACAGCGATTATTTTTTATATATTACTAGCTGACCCTTGCCCACTTCGTTGAGCATAAAAACAGTTTATGATGAAATTCAACTAAAAAAAACAACACGGAACCCGCAACGCGGAACCCGGAACCCACAACGCGGAAAACCGGAACCCGCAACGCGGGAACCCGGAACCCGCAACGCGGGAACCCGCAACGCGGGAACCCGCAACGCCGGAACCCGGAACCCGCAGCATGGGAACCCGAAACCCGCAACGCGGGAACCCGGAACCCGCAACGCGGAACCCACAACGCGAAACCCTAACGCAGAATCCGCAACGTTCACGGAAACGCTGTCGAATGGAATAAATAGTATCCAATGTACTACTTGCTCTAAGCTCACAAATTTTCAGCCATATCGATAAAGCCGTTATTGAGTTATAAATAATTTAACTAACACGACTTACTTTTATACATATAGATGTATAGATTACTCCTACTAACATAAGCTAACGCCCGGTGAATGCTCCTGTCACAGTCGGTCCAGCCGATTTGGTGATCATTAGTTAGATGACAATGATGATGATGATGATGAAAAATAGCCTAAATTAATCCTTATAACTTTAGCTATCTACCAGTGAAAGTCTCGTTAAAATCGGTCCAGCCGTTCCAGAGATTAGCCGGAGCAAAGAGACACGTTGCATTTTCGTTTTCAGTAGATCGTTGCCAATGCCAAAAAAAAAGAAGATATCGTTTAAAATGTCATATGCATTTAGAAAAACGCAGAGCGGGGCGCATAGGAACTTTATTATAAAAATATTTTTGCGAGTTGGTAACACTGTAAGGTTGGCACCCATCAAACATGTCATCACATTAATTATTTTTATATTTTAAAATTTAAATCTGCACCCTTTTGAGTGCCAATCAACGGTCTATCCGCTAGGCTACGGACGCTCTTTTACTTATAGGTTTAGTTTTAAAGATATTTATTATCAACAAAGGCGAGATGCCACTAACGTGATAACATTGAAAATACGGATGAAAACAGAAACGCTTATTAAAGTTAGTAGCCCCTATATTTACAGCTCACTGTCACTGCTTGGCGGAAGGCCACGGACAGCCAGTGACTTGAGAGTCCTTAAAGTTAATTATCGTTTCAGGGTTCGGACGACAGCAGTTGCATTCAACACTATATTTTGTCTCCTTGAGAGGCGTATATATAATATACGTACAATATCGTCGGCTTTTTAAGTATTACAATATCATAATAATACTTAACTTCAACTGCTGATATAATATATAAATAATAATAATCTGCCGATTCCTAATAAACATTAACGAAAAAAATAAGGATGTACCAATAGTATACATATTATCTACTCAGGATTTTTTTTTTATTCTAGTGGCATTATCCAGGGAGGAAACAGGGCTCGCGTAGAACCCTGATTTTGTATGGAAAAACGGCTGTTGTGTTTCCTCTTAAGTTAACATAGTCACGACGAACACTGGCAAAAATTTGCACTCAGCATACTGATTAATCTTAAAAAATATAGACTTGGAAGGACATTCAACACTATTTGTCGGTTTGAGTGGCGTAGAATAATACTTAAAATTCAACAAGACCAAATATTATAGCTTCAATATTATGTGTCCCGTATGTTAGACATTAGTAGATGACATTAGTAATGTTAAACTTATAATCATTAAGCCTTAATATGTCGTTATCAATAGAACCTTGCTAGGTATTCAAGATAGCACGATTCTTTTGATGAAGACATTAGATAAAACCGCTGAGTCATCTCGATGGTACTTTCATTCATCTTTTGTCTTTAGATCTAAGGACAGTTCTTAGGAATGGAAATCAATGATTATATCTGCGCTTAGTGATTAACCTCCTTACAAACAAATAAAAAGCCATGATGTTTTTGTCCTTGTCTGACAAGTATTTTTTAACCGATCACACAAGGAGAAAACTTTGTATATCTATTTTTATTAATATACAAACTATAAAAGTATATTATAATGGTACTAGCTGACCCGTGCCTTCGTTGAGCATAAAAACCGTTTAAACCTTCCATGGACTTTCACGAATATTTCAAGACTAAAAGCCGAATCGGTTCAGCCGTTCTCTAGTTTTAGTGAGACTAACGAACAGCAATTTATTTTTATATATAAGAGAAGAAGACTAGCTGACCCGCTCCTACTTCGTTAAGCATACAAACCATTAAAACCTTCCCGGGACTTCCACGAAAATTGAAAGCCTAAAAATTGCCGAATCGGTTCAGCCGTTCTCGAGTTTTAGCGAGACTAAAGAAACCGCCATTAATTTTTAAATATAAGAAGAAAAAGAAGATAATTCTAATGCTCGGACCACATTCTTCTCAATCTCCCGTCCGTAGGAAATTCTGATTACTGAAAACATAACTCTGGGATATTACAATAGATTTTCAGTGACTTATAATAATCTTGCCCTTACCGTAAATATATATTAAGAGAATACAACCAGATAATTCATCACATCCAAAAAGGCACCAAACGTGGACATAATAGCTAATTGGCATAACCTTTGTCACGGGATTTGAACCCGCTAAGCACGGTGACGACACGCTGACGGCTAATGGTCAATAAAGCGGATCCCGGGTTCGCGGGTTATCCCGGGCTAATCCCGCTAGTTGCCCGGAATGGGTAATTATGAACTTTCAGTTCAGGCTTACTAAGATTTCTGCCTACGTGTAAGTACTAAGCAGTAATTTTAGTTTAAGTTACTATATATTACTATTTCTTGTGCCATAAGTTAAAAACACAGGCAGCTGAGACAGTTATATAATAGTACGGCTGCTGATGTTACCTTTATTGTGTACCTATTTTTTGGAAATGTTCTTATTTTGTTTGATGAATTGTACTGTCATACTTTTAATTGAGAAATAAATAAATGATTATATTAATTATTATTAAGTTGATTTATCTACCCGTTTGTTTCATCTACGAAAAAAATTAAGGACATACATCACACTCTATACACGTAAGGGGCACAAATTCCGGAAAAAGTAGCCGGCCAAATAAAATATAAAATTGCATTCTAAAGACTTCCTCTACAAAGCTATAATAGTTTGTTGATGGCCGGCTGAATGACCTAGTGGCCCAAAATGATCCACATCCTTTGTATTTTCACTTCATTCGATATTTGATGCATCTCCTGCGTGAGCAACATGCGCTTTCAAACGGCAAATTAAACAGATTAAACTACAAGAGTTGTAGGTCTTATAAAGCCACTTTAAGTGGATTACGTCGATTTTAAGTTTCGTTTCAGATAATAAAATTAAATAGCTATATGTCAGATGAATCATAATATAAGAAACTTGCATATTGAACTCGGTAACGGTGGCAGGATACACAAACCATGCACAAGAGCTGTGTATAAGAGAGACACGAGAGAACACAGAAGAAATTCGAAAGCAAAATGTATTAAATTTGACATTAGGTCCGCTAAATGACAAGCGAATTCGTGTGTCACTTAGTGAACCTTATGTCAAATTCCATTCATTTTTGTTTTCGAAAAGTATTAATATTACAGTAAACACATAATATCCTGAAAGTATTTTTACGCAATTTCAAAAGTATGTTTTAACATCCGTGGTAAATCAGTATGATTATTAAGAGGTTGTACTGTCACAGCTTGGCGGATAATTACAGCGTGTGTCCTACTTAATATAGGTATCTATATGAGGGTTAATATAAGTATCTATAATCGCCTCCGTGGTCTAGTGGTTCAGAGCTTCGCTCTCGACCCGGAGGTCGTAAGTTCGATTCCCGCGTTGGAACAACAAAAATTTTGTTTTCAAGTTTGGTTAGGACAATGCAGGTTGATCACCTGATTGTCTGACAAAAAAGATGATCCATGCGTCGGATGGGCATGTAAAAAGTCGGACCTGCGCCTGTTATCTCGCTAGTCGTGTCGGTTTACCGTCCCACTGGGTTATGAGAGTAAAATGAAGAGAGAGTGCTTCTGTGTATTGCGCACACACTTGGGCACTATAAAATAACTCCTGCGTAGCAGGCTTGGTTTCAATGAAATCGGCTACCGACACCGAAATCGGTGAAGGGAGCTATTATTATTATTTTATATACGGGACCCATACACACATTAAAGTATACTCATTGATACTTGTATACAAATAGCGACAATCCGTATAAAAGTCAGTATGGAGCCACGCTCAAGATTATTGCAAGACTCGCGTCGCAGTTTATAGCCCATTACGCCGGGAACTACTGGTTAAAGTAATGAAAACAGAGTGGACGCGGTTATCATGTCTTAATCTCTCCTTCCCCACTAATCCATGTTATTAACGCGAGATTTATAAGACGTTGTGTTTTAAAAGATTTTATCTTTAGTTTATAGTGTACTACAGTGTGACTGGTGAGACATGAGCAATACTTGAGGACGTGATATTTGGCTATTATATGAGATGAAAAAAATAATATAAAAAAGTAATCACTGAGTAAATGTAGTTTAAACTCGAGTAATTATTTACCCAACGCATAGACACCGCGCGTAGGTACGCGCCCGTACTACCTACGTTGATGTCGCACGCCGCCGCGCCGGCTGCATAGGTATGCCTACTTGCCTAGTCACGTAATTTTCATAGTATCCATGATTCATTTATTTAAAGGAAAATTAAGTAAAAAATTAAGTACCTAATTTTATTACATATAATATTTATAATGGGAATCGAGTACCGAGTACTCTCCGTAAGTATTGCACATGTCTCACCAGTCAGGCTGTATAGTGACTATGGGGAAACTGCGAGGCGGGCGGTGCCGCGGTGGTATGACTGCACTGCTCAGTGCTCATAGCAATGAATGACCTTTTTAAATCCTTTTATATTTATGAATCATATATTTATGTATCGTTCTATATCTGCTGAGTATTAATCTGACCTTCAAATGTCAATACAGATGGAATCATAGAATACCAGGCGCTGTGGTACTCACGCCGCGGTGATACGCCTGAGTGGTTACCTTTTCAGCGATATAGGCATTACACTACCTACCTTCTGAACCGAATACGAAAAAAAGCCGACAACATGTGTAGTGTAGTTAGTTTTTAAGTATTTTAAATATGTATTTTAGTCTTTAAGGTATTTATAATATGGGCCTATGTAGCCCGAAATAAATGGTATTTCATTTTATTTAATTTTTAAATTATTATATATGTATGATACTCGCTGGAGAAGCAACTGCATTTCCCTGAAGATTGCACTTCAATACCCTGTGACTCGAATGGTAGAAAAGGCACAGACACTAACCTGGAAGGCAGGAACAGGGAGGGAATTCCAACGTCGGGACTGCAGCATGTAGTCGACCGGCTAGACTTCTCTCCGAACACTAATTCACTTTTACCACGATATCAGGCAGGATAGATTGAGCACAATTCAGTCAGTAAACTTCTAGCAAGGTTATTAGAAATTCAGTTATGGAATTTCATTTAATTACGTCCTTAACTTAACGGCCTTAACGCCATATTTTTTCGTAATGATGCGTACTCGATGTACTGGGCTCGACTCGGCGAGTCACGCAAACGCCGCCATTGGCCGACGGGTGAGCGGCGCGAATATTTAAAGTGGATGGGAATACATTTGGATAGGAACAAAATAGAGGATTGGTTTAATGTTCATACAATATAATGTTATTTATTTTTTATGTATTTTGTTCATGCTGTAATCTGTCTTGTTTTACATGTATTTTTTCTTATTTCTTCATTGTTTAATGTTTTATTGTGTGCACTCAGTGTAATGTAATGTCTAAATTTGCTGAATAAATATTTTATTATTATTATGTCTGCGATAGTTTGTTTTGTATTTTAGATTTTTTCAATTTTTTTCAATTCTGCGGATGTGACTCATTGATGATATGTGTGATATATAGCTATAGCACTATACATAATAAATATATGTAACACTGCTCAACTGACGGGGCGACGCGTCACTACGCTGCATACAGCCGGGCGGCACGGTCGTTCCCAGTTAGTGTGTGATTACCAACTTACTGAAAGTGTGTTTTATTGTTAACCACCTTGTTAGACATAACATTGGCGACGAGTAAAAGCGCAGTAAGTAATGTTACTATAAATACCGCTGCTTGCAGCAAATTTGGTCTTAAAAAAAAAAAAAATAGAACAGGTAGTGCAGTAGGTATGTGCATGCGCTTATGCGAATTACATTTTAAACATTAGTTTTGCTCGTATATCTTTATCATCAACGAAATAAGTGGCGCGCATACACATATTTACCTACCTACCCACATAAATGTTTGACGATGTCCTATTTAGGTATGTACTGTTTATGACCACAAACATCTGTAACATTCTAAATGCCTGTACCTATCGAAATATTCGATCATAGTTTCAACGATAACATCGTTAATGTGTACTTACCTCGAATAACAAAGTTCTTCTTCAAATACTTGAAGCAATAATCTAAATATATTTATAACTGTGTTATTGAACATTTCGATGTCACAAAATCGTTAAGACTAAAGCCATAAACAGGTGACACAAACACTTTTGCATCTGTTTATCGTTATCAAAACATAAGTCTTCAGCTCGGTATTTATTTTATACGGCTCACTAAACAATGATGTTATTGACATAGTAACTAATTACGAAACATTATTTAAAAACTTTATTTATTATCAATCTGGCATTCACAAGTAAAACGTATTTTAAATTATAATATATTATATTAACTGACAAGTTTAAAACTAAAATTTTATAAGGTCGTGACTTAATACTTTACATTAGATGTTATTAAAACTTTATTAACAATTTGAATTTCAGACTATACAAATGATATTATTGTAACATTTAATAGCAATTAACTGTTATTTTACCTAGTATATCAATTGTTTAATAGTAACTAAATTATACTTAATCGACTTATGAAAATATTCATATTAAAGTTAGATTCCATTTCCCTTAATTACAGATCGTCCAATATGTCACAACAATTACCAGTCACGACAATAGAACCGTTTGATTGTGAAGGTGAACCGCACTCTATAGGATTACGATGGGAAAGATGGAAACGTGCTTTAGAAATTTATTTCATAGCGTCAAACATAGATGATCATAAAAAGAAGCGCGCAATGCTACTCCATTCCGGTGGCATGGCATTACAAGATATACATTTTAATATTCCCGGATCACATGAAACTGATTCTAATGCGTCCGATGTATACTCTATTGCGATAAAAAAATTAGATGACTACTTTTCCCCTAAACAAAGTTACTTATTCGAGAGGCATGTCTTTCGCTTAATGAAACAAGAACCTGACGAGAAATTCGATAAATTCTTGATCCGATTGCGTCAACAAAGTTCAAAATGTAATTTCGCTCGGGAAGACGAAAGTCTGATCGACCAAATCACTGAAAAATGTAGTCCCACTCAATTAAGGAAAAACATTTTAATACTCGGCGATGCAGCTACAATCGAAAAAATAATTTCTGAAGCAAATTCTTTAGAAACCGTAGAAAGACAATTAACCGACTTCCACGATAAACAGAGCAAAAGCATGATAAGTTCTAGTCTTAACAAAATTGACACAAACCACAAGACACGATTTAATAAGACAGAAGTTAATTCCTGCTGCCGATGCGGCAGTAAATATCACAAAAGTGATAATAGTTCCTGCCCTGCAATAAATGCAAACTGCGTAAAATGTGGCTTTAAAGGTCATTTTCAGAAACACTGCAGAACAAGGGCCAATAAAAAAAAAGGAAGTACTAATCTTCATCTGAATGACAACAAATTTAAAAAACAAAAAAATATAGAAGCCGTCAAAAGCAAAGAGCCTACATCCGTAGACTATATTTTCCACATCGATGATGATGCAACAATAGACTGCCAGGTAGGTGGTACTAATATTAAAATGTTAATTGATTCTGGTAGTAGATCAAACATCATAAGTGACAAAACGTGGGAGTTCATGAAAAATAATAATGTCATAGTTTCCAATCAACAAAAATCCACAGACAAAACTTTCATGGCTTATGGAGCTCAACAGCCTTTAGAAGTATTGGGTTCGTTTGATGCAAATATAATAGTTGGCCCAAAGTCCCATAAAGCCAAATTTTATGTCATCAAAAATGGTTCAAGGAACCTTTTGGGTAAAGAAACAGCAGTTTCTCTAAATGTTTTAAAGTTAGGACTGCAAATAAATTATGTTGATCAATACCCATTTCCAAAATTAAAAAATGTTGAATTGGAAATAGCTATCAACAAAACAGTGCCCCCAGTTTCTCAACCATATAGACGAGTCCCAATTCCTTTAGTATCAAAGATAAATAATAAGATAGATGAACTGGTAAAAATGGATATTATTGAACCTGTAAATGAGCCATGTAGTTGGGTTTCTCCGATGGTTCCGGTTCTAAAACCTGATGATGATGTACGTATTTGTATAGACATGCGCGCTGCTAATAAAGCCATTATTCGAGAACATCATCCGTTACCGACCATGGAACAGCTGATTCCCAAATTTTGTAAAGCAACATATTTTTCAAAATTAGATATCAGAAATGCTTTTCATCATGTAGAACTGAAAGAAAGTAGTAGAAACATCACTACTTTCATTACTGACAAAGGTCTTTATCGTTACAAACGATTAATGTTCGGGATATCGTGTGCACCTGAACATTTTCAGAAAATTATGGAAAAAATGTTGTTGCCATGTAAAGGAGTGGTAAATTTTATAGATGACATTGTTGTGTTTGGATGTGATAAACAAGAACATGACGCCAGGCTTGGACATATTGTTCTTGCAGTACTCAAAGACAACAATGTTCTCTTAAATAAAAATAAATGCGTCTTTAACGCAAAAAGCGTACAATTTCTTGGCCATGAACTATCATCATCAGGCATTAAACCACTAGACAAATATATTAAGGCTATTGAATCATTTAGACCACCAGAAACCATCGAAGAAATCCAGAGTTTTCTAGGTTTGATAAATTTTGTTGGGAAATGGATACCAAATCTATCAACCCTTACTGAACCTATTCGGCAATTACTGCGACAAAAAGTTCATAAAAAAGCTAATATAACTTCTTATTGGCAAAAAGAACAGGCACGATCTTTTGAGGAATTGAAAAATAGCCTTTCAAAAATTCCAACACTTGGTTATTATGATCCAAAAGATCGTACCCAAGTAATTGCCGATGCTAGTACTGTCGGGTTAGGCGCCGTACTGATTCAGTATGATAGCAAAGGGCCTCGTATTATAGCTTTTGGTAATAAAAGTCTAACAGACGTTGAAAAGCGATACTGTCAAACAGAAAAGGAGGCATTAGCTTTGGTCTGGGCAATCGAGCATTTTCACATGTACCTCTACGGTAAAAAATTTGAGCTTGTCACAGACCACAAGCCCCTTGAAGTCATATTCGGTACCAGATCAAAACCATGTGCTCGTATCGAAAGATGGGTCCTTCGATTACAGGCATATGACTATAAAGTAATTTACAAACCTGGTAAGTCGAATATAGCGGATCCATTATCACGTCTATGTACGACTCTTATACCCCAAAATAATTCCTTAGAAGACGAGTACCATATAAACCAAATTGTTGAACACGCGCGACCAATAGCACTAACACTGAAGTCTATTTCTGAAGCGTCAAACGACGATGAAAACTTTAAGCTAGTCAAAGATGGTTTACTTAATGATAAGTGGGATGCTGCTGTAAGTCACTATAAGTTGTTTCAACATGAACTCTGGCTACACGATGGTATCTTGTTAAGAGGACGCAAAATTGTAATTCCCATTAAATTACGGAAAATTGTTCTGGCAGCCGCTCATGAAGGCCACCCAGGTATTGTCAATATGAAAGCTAGACTGCGAACTAAAGTGTGGTGGCCCAAGATAGACAAAGATGCTGAAAATACAGTTAAGAGCTGCAAAGGCTGCACACTTGTCTCAGCTCCCAACCCACCAATACCCATGAAAAGACGCGAGCTTCCATCAAAGGCTTGGGTAGATATATATATATATAATACTGCAGTTGATTTTTTAGGCCCATTACCCAGTGGGGATTATCTATTAGTAATTATTGATTATTATAGCAGGTATAAAGAAATTGAAATAATGAGATCTATATCTTCCCAAGAAACAGTAAAAGTATTAAAGAAAATATTTTCTCGGACCGGAAACCCGGCTAGTATAACGGCTGATAATGGTAGGCAGTTCTGTAGTCAGGAATTTAGAACGTTCTGTATAGACCAAGGAATAATGCTTTTTAATACTATACCTTACCTGCAGCAAAACGGCGAGGTCGAAAGGCAAAACCGCGACATCCTTAAACGATTGCGAATTAGTCAGTGCGAAAAATCTGATTGGAAAGATGATTTACTTAAATATGTAGTTATGTATAATAGTACTCCTCATCCCTCAACAGGTAAATCTCCATCCGAACTCTTCTATGGAAGACAATTCCGAGACAAATTACCTTTTTTAGATGATCTGGAAAACAATTATGATGGGGAAATTAGGGATAGAGATAAAGAGAAAAAGGAAAAAAGTAAATTAATAGAAGATAGGAAAAGGAAAGCTACTGATAGAGAAGTGACAGTAGGCGAAAGAGTATATGTAAAGAATTTGATTAAGGAAAATAAACTTACACCCGAATTTAATCCGGCACCCCATACTGTTGTGAGCGCTGCAGGAAGTGACGTAAACGTAAGAAACGAGGAAACAGGTCAAGAATATAGAAGAAATATTGTACATTTAAAGAAAGTGGAAGGACAATGGAAAGTTATTGATGACAATGGGGCAGCCGAATAGATTACTAAATTAGGTTAAAATAAATCTTACTTACCTATATAGTTGATTTAATAATATTATTATTAAATCAACTTGGTCAACCGAGTCTCTTACGCCGGTTCTTCTCGGCAGGCTAGGGTTGAACCGGTGGTAGACTTTGGTTAGGTTAAGTTCCATTTTTAAATAAAATATTTTGATTTAGATTTGATTACTTTCATAAAATGTTATATAAGTTACCTAAGATATATAATGTTTTATAAAATTGTTGATAGATCATCTATGTGTAACTTATTGATTCGCTTTATTTGCATTATATTAATTAATTTAATGATTATACTTATTTGTAATGTTATTGTAATAGATTTCTTAAAATTAGAAAAAAGGAGAGATGTGATATATAGCTATAGCACTATACATAATAAATATATGTAACACTGCTCAACTGACGGGGCGACGCGTCACTACGCTGCATACAGCCGGGCGGCACGGTCGTTCCCAGTTAGTGTGTGATTACCAACTTACTGAAAGTGTGTTTTATTGTTAACCACCTTGTTAGACATAACAATATGGACTGCCTAACTTTTGCAACTGATTTTGAAACGATTTGAAGATAAATTATTCTGTGACACTCATTAAGCCAAGCAGTAACAGGGACTCCTAACTTTATTAAGCGTTTCTGTATTCGGCTAGTCACTGAGCGATGCTTAATTTAAATTCAATTTATTTTTGTTCCAAATTTAGACGCTGGCACTTTCACAGTATACTAGAGTATACTGTGAAAGTGCCAGCGTCGTAGTGATAATACTTTAGGGTGTGTATGTGCCTCCTATGTAGACATAGGAGGCACATACACACCCTAAAGTATTATCACTCATATATTTTACACCTTGTATATTATATATATTTACTGCTTATTTCATTGAGTGACTAGCTCGGTTATTTATTGGTGTCAAACAGCTCGTACAGATTTTGATTAGTTTATTTTAATGTGATTTTTATAGAACACATATGGAAATTTTCAAGTTTAAAAATAAATATAAGTAGAATAAAATAAGTGGAAGGAAGTGGTCTCTGCCTACCCCTACGGGAAAGAGACGTGATTGTATGTATGTATGTATGTAAAAATAAAATATTAAATGGATGTCCTAGTCTTGAATTCATTAAATTTGTTGGTAAAAATAGCATTCAATGAACGCGCTAGTCATTCAATTAAATAGCAGATTCAACCAGATGACAGCGACATATATATATATATATATATATTTATAATATAAATAACACGAAATCACGATTTAAAAGTAAATTTACTTAATAATTTAACGCTACCACTGTTTTTCACTTACAAATTTAAACTTTGAACTTTTATTCACTTAGTTTCTAAGTAAGCGTAATACTTTGTGAATTGAATGTGCAGGCTAAGTAATGTACCAAGACGCCGGGTCGAGATAACCAGAGTTAAATTACCCTCGATATAAAAGCTGTGTTTGTTTTGTTTTTTGCCATATAACTATTGTGAATTCCTTCGATTTGTTGGTCTAGTGGTTTAGAGTTTGGCTCTCGACTTGGTAGGACGTGGCTTCCTGCTTTGGATCAACAAAATGTTTTCAAGTTAAAAAAAAAATGCAGAAGCCAGTTCTCTCGCCAGTCGTGTAACCGGCCACTGGGCTACGAGGAATGAAAAACAAACTTAATGTTTTAATTTTTAATAAAAACTTTTTTATTTTATATTTTATTTTATTATTATATACATATAATAAGTCTACAAAAACATAATATCATGAGTTTCGACCCTGGTCATATATTAAGTAATTTATACGAGGTGTCAAAACAAACAATGATCTACGCTTCATTTTCTTCACACTATATTCGGCTTGATATATAAACCGCGGGACAGCCTGTATATACAATTAATAATCTAATTTTGACAATTGTATAGCTACCGTTCCTATAACGTTAAGCACGACATTAGAGCGGTATTAAGCCACAGTTAGACGGTATTGCTCGGCATTACGGCGCGACACTACATCAGCCGGCGTTTACAGCTAATGCGCGGCTTCGGGGATAAAACGGGATGAGCTAACTCATGGGGTTTGTGAGCATTTCTTTTACGTGATTTTAATAAGGGCCACTGTTACATTACATTTGTTAAGATATAAGATGGCCGACCACATAGCACGAATATTGGACGGTCGATGGGGCAAAAAGATGGCAACCGCAGTGTGGGACGGCCACCTACCAGATGGACCGACGACCTGGTGAAAACTGCCGGGTCACGTTGGATGCAGGTGGCAATGGACCGGTCGCACTGGAAATGTGTTGGAGAGGCCTATGTCCAGCAGTGGACAGTAAAAGGCTGAAACGACGAAGATATAAGATAGACTAATTTTAGATTAAGGTACGATTAGATTGACATCATCAACTGCTGTACGCCTTTAGCGCCTCCGTGGTATAGTGGTTCAGAGCTTCGGTCTCGACCCGGAGGTCGTGGGTTCGATTCCCGCGTTGGAACAACAAAAATGTTTTCAAGTTTAGTTAGGACAATGCAAGATCAAATGATTGTCTGACAAGAAAGGTGATCCATGCGTCGGATGGGCATGTAAAAAGTCGGTCCTGCGCCTGTTCTCTCGCCAGTCGTGTCAGTTTGCCGTCCCACTGGGATATGAGAGTATAAGAAAGACAGTGTCTTTGTGTATTGCGCACACACTTGGGCACTATAAAATAACTCCTGCGTAGCTGGCTTGGTTTCAATGAAATCGGCTACCGACACCGAAATCAGTGAGGGGAGCTAATATTAGTCTGTACGAAAATTCCTTAAATAATAAAGATAGACCAATTAATAGCTTCGCTAGTATTTTAATATTTCTTTACTTTTACCCGACTGTGTTGAAGTCAAAAAAGACTTAATTATTTTGGCAGTTTAGGGCCCATATTAATACGTAAGTCTCAAATTCGGTCCCTTTATTGCGATCGCAACCTCTACTTGAGATCATGTTTGACAGATAAAATACTGTTTCGTTTCAATTTTAAAATCAATTCAATTCATTTATTGATCACCAGACTGCAGTTGAGATGGTAAATTATACAAATATCAGATATATATTTCTGCCATTGGGTATATTGGCGTGTGACATTAAGGCGAGGAATAACCGCAACTAGCGCCACTCTTTTTAAAATAAATTTTACAACGACACAAAGATCATATTAAAAAAGTAATCGGTTCAAACTCTAAGTGAATAGTTAAACTAATTTATTGACATTTAATTACAGCTCCAAATCCTATACTGTATTTACTCTCATAAGTAATAACTAAAGTGGCCGTTTTAGTTATTACTTGAGAGTAATTTATTTTCAAAATATTAGCGCTAGTAAGCGTAAGAAAGAAAGAAAAGGAAATTTATATGATAAAATATACATAAAATCATACTTAATGTTACAAAAAAATAAAACACATCAAATTTTACCAAATTGGTGTCGTACCTTATATTAAATAAAACATTTCTGTTGATTTAAGATATTGTTGAGATGCACATTGCACGCCATTTCAAGCTAATTAGCAGTTGCAAAAATATTTAAACAGTTCCAAAGTCAAACTTCAAAGGTGACCAAAGTGCGGAGGCAAGTTCGCCGACAGATGGCGCCTCTCGCACAGACAAACTTGTTGGTTGTTTCGTCTTTATTAAATTTGTATGTATGAGTTGCGAGCTCACTGGGCCGTGGGGTTTAATGGTGTGTCCCGGTTACGTCACGCGGCCCGCACCGAACATTTGCCTGTAAAAGTGGGTTTACATCAAACCACGGATGAAATGGATATGAAAATTCGGATACGGATTTGGATGTGGATAGTAAAACACAAACTACTTGCACTTTTTTCCACTTTATTATTTACTTGAAATAGACGACCGGTTTTAGTTACTTGAAATAGACGACCGGTTTCGACATTGTCATTATCAGGTGTCGAAATCAGGTATGTCGAAACCGGTCGTGTAATTTAAGTAATTATTAATGTAAAATAACAAATAAAGTGGAAAAAAGTGCAAGTAGTTTGTGTTTTACTATATATAACATGAATTTCCACCAAGAACCTACAGTACATTCAATAACATAATTTGGATATTAAATAATTTCTGATTATCCGTTTGTTTCGGATAATTTCGGTTACGGAATTTTGGATTTATTTTTTTCCCTTTTACAGTAGGTAGGATTCGGTTACGGATAATATTTTATATCGGATATCCGATAGTTACGGATACGGAACTCCCTAATATCCCTGCATCAAACCAACAGAAATAAGGGCCTTCTGCGACCTTTTGCAGCGATGCTGTCGCGCGTCGCATTGACACAGTCGCGACGCGGCGACTAGCTGTGTCCCCTTGCCAACGTAACCATGATTCAATATCGTCGTGGTTGAGTGTCCTTAGAGCGAGAGAGAGAAAGTATTATATATAATAATAGCTCTAATATCATAAGGGCGAAGTTTGTGCGTTTCTTCTTCGCGAAAACGGCTGGACCAATTTTGATAAATATTAGTGTGTAGAAAGCTGACACACTAGATTAACATATACGCTACTATTTATCCCCATAAAATACTCGTGAGAATGCTAGTCTCATATTTGACGAGCAAGTATTTTATTTGTTTATTTATTTAAGCATCATGCACATTTGTACATAGGCGGACTTAATGCCTTAATGCATTATCTACCAGTCAACCTTTAGGTGATTTAGAAATAAAAATAAGTAGATACGTCATTACGTCTTTTTAAGTATCTCTGTTCGAATTCAAAAATTTCAGTTTGCCTAGATATATTAATGCGCGGGCATTATGAATCACGACTAGCTCTACAAAATTCCGTTCAGTGGCTTTTGCTTGAAAGCGTAACAAACATAATAATATACACACACTCATTCACAAACTTTCGTCTTGAGATACGACCTAGCTAAAGACATACGGATAGACATACAGCGAAATCTTAGTAATAGGGTCCATTTTTCCTTTGGGTCTGGAACCCTACAAATTGTTAATTAACATGTTTTTATTACTTAGCCCAAAAGGAAAAGACAATATGTATAATGCCCGGACAATTTGAATATTTGAATAGTTATTATCAAATTGCACTTGCACACATTGATTAATTTACTATTTGGTCCATAGCATTTAATATATTATAATATGTATATTGTAATGCCTACGTATACTGCAACATAACATCGTACGCGATGTGGAAAACCCTTTACAAACAATATTAATTGTATTGATTTATAAATGTACGTGTATGCGTAATCGAAGTTTGAAGGTTTTAGCGAGTAAACGGGATTTAGAAGACGATTTAGTACGTAACTTTTACTCGCAACGCTTTTTGCCGTCAATGAATGATACAAACATTTGGTAAGTTAATATTTTCTAAGCAATTGTTATAGGTGTCCAATAAAGCAAATAAATAGAGTTTAATACTTATTCATAATGTTATTTTGTTGCTATAAATACATACTTGGATTTTGCATAGAACGCAAACGGAAAAAGAAAGGAGATCTAAATGAGTGGCGAACTCACTTACATAGATCGCCTTTCTTTTTGCGGTGAAGCCCACAGCTAAGCATAATTTTTGTATTGTACTTGACTCTCCTTTTTTACATAATGTTGGTGGGTTTATGGTGGGTTATTGACTTACCCTGTCCCTAATAATAATATTTACATGCATACGCTGTATAAGGTGGATAGACTTCTGTTTTTCTGAAGAAGGCCAGGGAGTCGGTAGATGACTCCAAGGTACCCTACCTATGCTGGTCCTCGCACTCCGAGCCCGAGCGGCCCGGGGCGGGAAATCACGACCAGGGGCTAAAGAGCCCCTCTACGTGAGGTCAAGGCCCCGGTATTGAAGATACCAGAGCCGAAAATTATTCCAAGTTTTTCTAGGGAAAACCCCCCGCGGCAGAACGCTCCAAGGTACCAGTTTCACGGGAAACATTTGGGCTATAAGTCCTAAGTGGACGTCCTAGTAGACAATAGAACTACACAATTACTCTCCTTGTCTTATGCGTGAGTCAAATCACTTGACGGACAAGGACAAAAGATTATACAGCTTATTCAGTAAGTTTTTTTTTACCCCTATGATAATAGGGCTGTGGTTGAACCGGTGGTAGCCTTTTTGTTGGCTTTCTGAAAATACCTGGTTAATAATATAGCTGGCAAATAGATGGTATTAATTTGGAAATAAAATATTTTTATTTGATTTGAATAATAATAGTGCCTCCCACGCTGATTTCGGTGGCCAATTTCATTGAAACTGGACCAGCTACGCTGAAGTTATTTTATAGTGCCCAAGTGTGTGCACGTGCACAGCAGTACGTTATTTATTTACTCGTGTTCTCATATATGGTAAACTGTTACATTTACCATATAGTTACATTTTTACCACCAAAAATAGTTGGCGCGAATATAAAAAATGCCATTTGTATCGTCGAAATATGACGTAAAAGAATAACATTGTAGAAACGATGGATTTAACGCACGTGCCGACTCCGTGTGGCGTATTAAAAAAATATACTTGTTCATTGTGAATGGCTGCAGGCTTTCAACCGGTCTTTAGAAAGTATTCAATGTTAGGTCTTGAATTTACTTTTCAATCCTGAAATAAATTTGTGTGTTTTAACGAGGGTGCGTTAGAGAACTTTTAATGCAAAATGTTTTTTCGAGCGCAAGCCACGTCCATACGTTACAAGTTTGTTCATAGTTTCTTGCTTTTGGTTTGGTTTTATTTTTTCGCTTGTTTTTAATGTTATTTTACTGTTGTGATTTCATTGCAATATCTTCTTTATAATCCCCGGCAAGACAGAATATGATTGTTATATTAACGTGTCTCTCTGTGCGTTTCTGTTCTCTTAGCTACTAAACGGATGGACCGATTTTGATTTCTACGATAATCGCAATAATTATCATTTTCAGTTTTTCAAATACTGTCTAATGTTACTTTTTTTATTATTTAGAGTTTTATCATAATTACATAGAAAGACAGCAGTTTTACTAAACGTAGATTATTATAGACTTTGAGCTTATGTTACTTATTCATAATTAAAAAAAAAACAAAAATATGCTATAAGACATATCAATATTTTAATATTAGGTGTAATGGTATAGTTGTAAAATCAATATCCATTTTGAAATGCGAGATGATTTATTTCGAACAGTGTTCAAAAGTCAAATTTAAAAAATGCGTTGTGATCTATTCTCTAACCACTAGCATAGGCTTAAAGAGGACCAGATAAACTACATTTGGCGCCAAATACTGAAATGGTACTTAAATTAAGTGGGAAACATGCTCTAATTATCCGCCAAGCTGTGACAGTTACAACCTCTTAATAATCATACTGATTTACGACGGTTGTCAAAACATACTTTTGGAATTGCGTTAAAATACTTTCAGGATATTATGTATATACAGGCTGTAATATTAATGAGTGATAATACTTTAGGGTGTATATGTGTCCGTATAAAGAGTTTACTGTGGAAGTGCCAGCGCTGAAAGACGTTTTTTTTTTTATTTACTGTATGGGAATTCTCTACAAATATGAAAGTCAAAAGTAAGTCTTTCAGCGCTGGTAATTTCACAGTAAACTCTACATCGGAGGCACATATATACACTAAAGTATTATCACTCATTTATTTTGTACCTTGTATGGGTAACGAAAACTTGTATAAGAAATAAGTTTATGTAGTAAATTTGAATGAACTGATTATTGTAGGAACTTATTTATGTTATATAATATATATCAGCATTTTATAGTTTTAGTTTGAACTAAAACTTTGTCATAGATTAGATATTATACAACCCTTACAAAATTGTTACAGAAATTGAAAACTGTCTGTCTGTTTTCGTTCTACATATTATATTATTTACTCTGTGCCAGTCACAGACTGCAATTAAATTCCCTTTGTGCGTTCTTTTTCTGATTTGCACACAGTCATTTCATTGGAAACGAAAAACTTTGCAAAAATTCTAAAACTTGTGCGATTTTACAAAGTTCTTTGTAATTTCATCAGTATTCTAAAGTTATAATAGAATAGGTTTTTTATGTATTTTGATCATTTACTCGTAGTATACACTTTTATATGAGCTACTTTAATTAAAAAATGTCGCATAAATATTTTAATACAAAATGTAATAAAAACTTTATGTCCCAAACCTGAAATATTTATCAACAACTCATTTTGCCACGCATTTTACACGAGTAGCTTGTGGGCCAACTTTACTTAGGTGTCTTACAATACCCTGCGAATTCAATACAACAACATCTTCAGGGCTCTGTTCCGGCTTCCACGGTACTGTAGCGCATCGGGTATTATTGCTGATGCCAGCGTGGATGAATTTTACGCAGTAATGTGAAAAAAGGTTGTCTCGCTGGTGTATAGGGTAAGACAGAGCTCGAACAGTCCTGAGGATGGTGGGTGACCGATTAGATTCAGCCCTAGTGGGCAGGTTTCATCGAGCTACATGTGATGAAGGTGCGGTGAACCTGTTTACTAGAGCAAATGACCTTTTAATTTCATTTGTTTGTTTTTTTTTTCATTAACTAACTAAAATAATCTTGCAGTAAATAATTGTTACTAACACTATGGATCTATGGTCTGAAAATAAATGATTTTTACTTTTCATTTATTTATAGATTATACAACTTCAAAATATTGAAATAAACGCAAAATATGTTTTATAATAATAAATTCAGTATCCTTTGTTCTTAAGACCTATGCCAAATTGTATTAAAATCGATTTAATGGTTAATACGTAAAGAGTTAGACAGTCAGACACACGTTTAAATATAGGAGAGTTATTATTCCGAGATGGTATTTATCTGGTGTGCTAAGATCGATGACATGGAGTTTGTATAACTCCAATTCCTATCAGTTCCATCTACCTTTTAAAGACCCCAAATCCTCTCAATACTACTAATTATACAACCTAGGGCTTCACAGGAAGGAACCTTGTCGTTGCCAGTTTAGGTCTTGGTGTACGATCAGTCTGTCCATTTAAATTTAAAACGCGTCTAGTGGCTCAGAGCTCTCGACCCGGAGGTTGTGGGTTCAATTCCCGCGTTGGAACAACAAACATTTTTGTTTCCAAGTATGGTTAGGACAATGCAGGCTTATCACCTGATAGTCTGACAAGAAATATGTCGGATGGGCATGTAAAACATCGCTGCGCCTGTTCTCTCGCCAGTCGTGTCGGTTGACTATCCCACTGGGTTATGAGCAAAATGAAGAGTGTCCTTGTGTATTCCGCACACACTTGGGCACTGTGAAATGACTACTGCGTACGGTCTGGTTTCAAAAACGGCTACCGACACCGAAATCGGTGAGAGTTATTAGTCACTCCATCACAAGCATATTCAAGGCATTTAATTTCTGTTCGTGACATGATACATCGTGGAGCTTGGAGCGTTATAAAATTGTGATTGCATTAACATTTTCCAGTAATAAAGCGGTACAATCGCGCACATTGCCCGCCCGGGTACAGTTGAGCAGATAATATTTATTTCTAATGTTTTTTAAGTAGAATTTGTCAAAAGCTCGCGCTGGGCGTGTTTTATGTATTTTTAGGTTTATAAAATTCTCGCAGTGAAAACGTATCGCCGCATATTTCTATGTGATATGATACATATTTTAATAAGATATTTCTATGCATAGATTAATAACATCCTGCTTTAAAGTCTTCATAAAAATGCATCACACAGTTTGAAGCAACTAAGGGCGCGTTTCACCGAGCAATGTTAAAGTTAATCCTTCGTTAAATATCATGTTGTTCCTCTCTTAATTCCTTTTAAAGAATGAGAAGCATGGTAATTTAACAAGCCGTTAACACTAACATGCTTTGGTGAAATCGGGACATCTATACAGGCGTACGTCATTTCTTCTTCTTCTTTTTATAAATGCACCCTTGGTGAATTGCCAATGTCAGAGTGCTTAGTTTGTGTGGACTCTGCTCTAATATAGGTCTGGTGAAGGAACAAGGGTACGGTGACTTACTTTACGTACAATCACATTTATTGAGTGACAGGCCGTTAGAAAAACTAAAAAAAAATGTCCTAATTTGATTTGCGTCAATTTCTAACGCGTACCTTCTAGGTGTTATTCTATGTGTATAAGAAAAACATACATAGAAGGTAACTCGGTTTACATCAGACCAGGATCTCGAACGTCCAGCCTCTGGTACCAGGTAATTTAGCTTCCTTTATGCGAATAATAGCCTTTTTTTTGCAAATAATAAAATATATCAAATTTCCTTTCAGCTATTATAGCAACACCGTTATAGAAAACTAGAATACTTGTGTTATGTATGTAGTAATAAATGACTATGATGAGTTCTCAATGTTTTTATTCGCGCGATTATCGGAGATCTAGATTGGAGTGATCGCTGGCAAAGTCTTGACAGTTGACAATAGACCATAGATTCTAGTTTCTGTCGTTCAAGACTTAATTCCTATTTATGGCCTAACAACCTGTATTCAAAGTATTAGCAAACTACAGAATACTTGTATTCAAAGTATTAAAAAGTATCAACAGCACTCGAATGTAAATATTTTCTATTGACGCCTTCCTGAATCCATCCACTTGCGAGGCAATGTTTCAGAACCAGACAACCGAGAACTCAACCCGCTCCGCATCCTTTACGGAGTCTCTTCTACGTCTGTATGTGCGAAACCAGCACACGGGTCTACATAACCTGGTTGCCTCACAAAGCTGAAGTTAGCTGAGCTACACTAATTACGTTAAAAAACAACAATTTTCTCAAAGCACTGACCTACGTGACTTCTTGACCCAGATTTCGTTTACAGGGTGTTAGGGCCTGTCCACATCGCAACGTCACGACGCCGTCAACGTGGAACGGTGCGGCATCGTGCCACGTTACGTTGACGTGTCGTGCTAGTGCGCAGTACTGCTAGTAATCGATCCAAAGCGCTTGCTCATGTTACTGCTTCATTGTCTTAGCGTATAGTTGAAGACATGAATCGGTAAATCGCAAAAAAAATTAACCCACAAAATTGAGTTTAAATAGTCACTTCAACCTTTTAGGATATGTAGTCACGTATTAAGTACGTTGATTCTAGAGACGGATCTTTAGATTAATGGACTTAATATGTTTCTAATATGTTTAAGTGACAGTTTGAACAAAATTTTCTTTAAATCATAATTTTGCTACATATCACCTTCATCACTCATTCAGTTGTGATTTGCTGTGTCGTGACGTGCATTTTTACGTTACGTTAACGTAAATTTGTTCGTCACGTCAACGTACCGTGCCACGTTACCGCACCGTTCCACGTTGTCGTGACGTGGAGGTATAGACAGGCCCTTGTTACTGTAGATGAAACGTTGGTTACCGCGCTTTTACAAATTTTTACTCGTTAATTATTTCAGTTGTAAGCAATTTGTTGAATACAAAGTTACGATTTCTGTAACGTAAGCAGCAACATATGACTCTGATCTCCAGAGATTAACATTTCGGAAACAATCGGACAACAAAAAAACAAATCAACAAGCGATTTTGTTGGACCAAAAAACTAACAATGGCCCTTGACACAAAGGGACCTTTGTTAGGAACAACGCTAAGGTCGAAAGGGTCTGGTGACGAACAGGACAAACTCACCCACGGAATGTGTTCGCTCATTACGTCTGCGTTATGAGATTTGATAAAGAAAGGACTTTAGGGTTTTATTATTTGCCTTGCATGAAAATATTCAGCCTGATTCATATATTTTTTCTTTCAAAATATGTTATGATTACCTACTGTTAAATATATCCTATCAAAAACATAACTTGTAAAAAGTGCCAAGTCTCGCTACTTGGTTCTTCTACGGTAAAAAAATGTGAGATACATATTATTGTTATGCCAAGTAGGGGTTAATCAGTCGGTCTAACACATTAAAAGTTATAACTACTAGCGTAGTAATATTAGTTCAATGGTCTAACAACAGTTTTTAGTAATCATAATTAATATTATTAATAATCTTTCATGTTTTCAATAAATAAGTAGATTGACTTGGCAATCGCGTGAAAACAACATAATATTTACATCACAAGTGATACATATTTAAAGAGCGAGAGGACCACTTTTACATTAATATTCTTAATATAGTTTAAGTTACAATATAACGTTTTGCATGCAAACTTAGGCAGCAACCTATAACACTGATACTTCAAAATTAATATACGCAATTAAAACTTCAAAATTTGACTACCTATTTAGCGCAGTGGATGTGCGTTGGCTCTTAAACCGGAGTTCGAATCCCGCCAGTGGTACAAAACATTTACTATACTCTTAGGTTATAGATAATGTGTATTAATATAGTAAAATCAAAAATATTAGTGTATTATTAAATTAATCAATATAATTTCGTTGTCTAGTATCTGTAACACAAGGTTTTCGGATACTTAACACGGGGCCAGATTGACGTGGTGTAAAGCATCCACAGATAAAAAACCAAAGTTAATAAAATATTCATAATTTATATTATAGAGCGCTTCTTAAATTCTTTGATATTAATTCCCTTTAATTAGGCGCATATAAGTTGTGTCCTGTCGTATAATAAAAGTAATTAATGGGCAAGCGGGAGACAGTATTAAAAAATATACAATCTCCAGCGAGCTAATAGATCATTAGAAGCAGGATGTTACAAAAAATCTTTTAATATCTGCACCCATTACGACATGATTTAAACGTAACGAGCTCCTCAGGTCCGTTTCGTAACGTTCTATTTTCAAAGTGTTTCATCTGAACACTTATAACGATGGTGGGTGGTTTCCTTTACAGGTTACATTATTGATAAGATTGTGCCATTATATTTTTTTTACCCCTGTATTTTTTTTTAATTTGACCCGCGTACGATACGATATGTACGATTTTTTGTTCGCATTTGAACGTTGAGTGGCAATATAATTATAATAATAAGAGTCACCGTCTGCCAACTTTATGATACATGTAACCACGTGGTATCTGGCAGACGCCATAGTCCTTCTATAGTCATAGATACCCAGTCCACTAGCACCTCACCCCTATAGCCCATAATCTTTTCTTATAAACATTCCTTGCAATAGTCCTACACTAAGCGGTGGGTCTCCGTGGGCTCACTCCCATGGTGCGTACAGGGAGAGTCGCCGGCTAGTGTCACATTACATTTAAATTAAAATTGTGTAACGGGGCCTCTACGTGCTGGCTTCGGCCCCACGCATGTCTTCCAAAGGTCCGGGATTTGATTGCCCGTGAGCAAGGAAGCTATACACAAACATAATAATAATAATATATATTTTTATTAATAATATAATAATAATATTTATTTCTCCCAAAAATTACAAAAACACATAAGCTAGTTTTCATCCCAAAAAACTACAGTATTCCCGCGGGATAATATTTTTACGCCGGTGAATCTGCCGACAAAAACTAGTTGGTTATAAAAAGGAATCCTTTGATTGAATATGCGAAAGCACGAAATCACAAACTTGCCATATAGGGTACAAGTTTTTATGTCAGTAAAAAACCTTATTGAAAAACAATGGAGCAAGAATCGTGAAGGCCTCATTGTTCCCAGTCGGACACGTTTTTGTGCTACAAAATATTCGCATATTTCCGTCACGCGTATTCCCAAAAGCGAGTCGATAAAAAATTACAAATCACGGACACAACGGTAAAAAGTACCCCTTATAACAAATTGTCGTCTGCGTCCACTAATTACCTGTGCTCCCCTGTACTTTGCAGCTGAAGGGTTAAGCCCTGGCATTTTTCACCCAGCTTTTCCCGTCGCGCGTCCCTTATTGACGCTATTTGTACGCGATTTAAAGTATTTATTTACGTTATTAACCCTTAAACGCTTCATTTGTTGGGATCACGTTTTACTTTTCATTTCCTACTTTTTTGGTGTGATTGTGGCCCAATTAATTGGTAGCTTGCGGGTTAAGATAATATTATAAATTTATTCCAGCAACCATTTTTATTTTTTTATTAATTTAGCCACCTATATATGTACAGTATTTTAGGCCACAGCTAACAGATCGTGGCATTAAATGTTCATATTATTATTATAATATAACTTAATAATTATCGTATCAAATAAAATACCACACAGTATATCATTTTAAATGCAAACATACAAGATGATATATTCTTTAGAGACAAAATATTATACTTTACCCCTTTTCGTATCACAAGATATTTGTTTAATGTGGTCTCAAATTTTTGTTTACAAGTCATGTGTCTTTCAGCTGACAATATTTATAGGTTTATCTGCATACATTGATATCACTTAAAAGTTGGCCTATAAATCAATTCTAGGCCATTCATATTTTGGCAAAACAATAATATTAAGAATTCGTAAACAAATATTATTTATTACATAGTTTTAAATAGTTATTAGGGTATATAAAATTACATAATAAGAAAACAAAATTCGTGAGGTCTGGGTAATAATGGTATGCAATGCACCGATTGCAAAAATTGTATCCACTCAGTATAATGACTGAGGGTAGGTACTCCACAGTCCCTGATATACTATGGAACCTAACTGTCAGGCGTGAGACAGACTACTCCAGGCACATTTGCGTTCATCATACTAATAGATAAAAATATTTTATATAAAAAAAAATAACTGTGTAAAATACTTACAAGAATGTGTGTAAGTTTCATGATGATAGGTTGAGTAGTTTTCGCGAGAAATCGTAACGAACAAACGGACATTGTGAATTTTTACGAATATATAATATTAGATATACACTATACAGATTATAAAAGAACAGCCAATATAGCATTATCATATTATATAGCATCATATATAGCATCTTAGCATCTATCAACACCACAATAATTAAGCAATGTCAACGTCTAAGCAGTTAATATTATTATACTATTTGCTACTCCTTTGATGGGCAACAATATTATATTCTATAGTAACCCATAGTTTGTAAGTATATTACACTAACCGTTTCTTCATTTCTTTAAAAAGTTTATAAATTTAAAACTCCTATGTGTGGAGGCTTGTAATTGGCTTTTTGTAAATGATTTTATAGTCTATTGTATTATTGTTAGCTGTAAGCCACCCAAATAAAATAAAATAAAAATAACTTTAAAATATAATTAAACTATCCATATTCCAGAAAAGTAATTTTTAGTATTCTTTTTGTTATTCTTGCGACTAAAAAATAATAAATTGTGTACCGTAATCGATTTTTTTAGCTTTGTATTTAATGAGAAACAGTATGTATCATATCCCAAATTTATTATAACTTTACACTCTGTATAGTTTAACAAAGACCTTTTTGTAAGGTTGAAAAGAACATTGTGCCAAGTAAACTTGTTACACTAACAAGAGCTACGAGGCCCGCAGGACCGGACCCCAATAAAACTCCAACTCACTTTCATTATCGGATCGAGAAAACATATAAAAATCACGCTCCAGTCGCGAACTTTCCTAAAGAGCCTCCTCTTATTAATACTCCGGTGATTACAACTTTTGATTCGCCGTCCCCCTCCTCCCGGAGGTCCCAATGAGGAGCAATTATTCGACACATTGATTTATTGTGCCGAGCGAAAGTTTGAGACGAATTGTCCCAAAGTTTCCCATCGAGCCGACCCGATTCGGAAAATATTCGCTTTGATAACGCGATACGGTGATACAGGAGTTCTGTTTTGTCTCCGATTTTGTGTTATTTATGACTGTTTTATATTGAAATGATTATTCACCTGTCCTAATATTATAAAACAGAATTTTCTTAATGTATACTAGCTCATAAATTAGATACTACATTGGAAACGACCTCCGTAACGCATCGCCGTAACGCTCTAGCCGGAGATCGCGGGTTCGAATCCCACCGGCAGAAAAAATAGTCTGTGTTCCTGGATCATGAGTATGTATTATAATATTATGTATGTGTAATTATAATACAATTTTAAATAAAATGAATATAAAAGTATTAAGTATGTTTCCGTTGTCTGATCCCAGTAACACTAGAGCTTATGACCAGTAACACTAGAGCTTATGAACACGTGGCCAGATTGACGTGGAGCGTCCACAGATATTATTGTCACCTTTAACCCGCGATTTATAGTATCCTACTAAAATACTACACTTTTTTGAGATACATGGTACATGTGCATATTCAGGTTGGCAACACATTTTGCATATAAATTTTTATCAAAATCCAGCCGTTATGATGGCAGGTCGTCGACTAGTAGTTAGGACCAATTACGAAAGAAAATATAAAACTTTACCAAATAAAATTCAATTCAATAATGGAAACACTACTAGTGAATTCGTAAGCCGCCGACTTATTACGTAAAAATAGAGATTAGCAAAAATCGTGCCATGCTACATTTTTGCTGCGACACTAGCGCCAAAAACGATTTATGTTCGTTACACCTATCATGACCGTTCACAATTTTTTTAGACTTTTGTTATGTAACCTAGAAGTGAAAACTTGTAATTGGCTGACTGGTTAATAGAATTATTACTACTATAGAGTTATCATAGCTGTTAGTTTTCCATGTACTTCAATAAATAAATAAATCATAGGAACTATTCATGAAAATATGTCACGTCAAATAATTATTTATTGACGCCAAATATTTTTTTCTGAATTTCAAACTTTAACTGCTCTCCTGTTTAATTTGGTTTTTGTAGCTTATGCCCTATTACTTATCTTACCCGTCGATAAAGTTCAATAGTAAAAAAAACCTAACAGTTACTTTTTTTTCTCTTTTTTCCTTTTAATTTTTATTGTTTATTTATAAATCTGTATTGGCATAATATACTGTACTTATTTTAATATGGGCAGAGACAGCGGACTCTGCAGTACAGTTTTCACAAGTGTAGGGGTTTTATAACATTAATGTTTGTAATTTTCGGTAGCAATAAAAAATATTATGAATTGCGATTGTTTTGCTATTGCAAGATATACGTGATAACCCTGCCGTTGTAAATAGAACACGCGATTTATCGACTCCACAAACAATACGCGGTCGGGGCGAAACTCGGGAATATTTTACGAAAGTTTTTCATAAACTTCACAAGTTCACATTAAAAATTAGCCCATAAACAATTCTGTTCGAAATGCACTAGAGGAGGAGTGGGGGGGAACTGTAACGCAAGTTTCGCAGCATTGATTTCGAAATTATTGTTAGCAAACTTCGGCCAGCGGCGAGCTAGGCTAACTATTTTTGCGAACTTTAAAGCAAATCAATTATTTGAATAAATTAATACTTCTGCGTTTTATCGAGTTGTTCAAGTTTGTGGGGTGAAATTGTGTGGCGTTTTTTTAATCAACTCTTGTAATTAGACTACTACTACAACTAGTACTTTTTATGAATGGTTTCACTGGGTCAATCTGGTATCATGGTTCGTGTAATACGTAGTACAATTGAAGACATAAATGGATGAAGATGATATGTAGAAAAATTTAGATTTCGAGAAAATTGAGTTCAAACTGTCACAAAAAATTTTAGAATACGTTGTAAAGTATTAAGTACATTAAGATCCGTCTCTAGAATCAATGCACTTAATACGTTGATACAATATATCCTAAAAGTTTAAGTGACAGCTTAAACTCAATTTTCTGGTAGATACATATCACCTTCATCGACTCTTGTCTTCAATTAGACATTACTAAAGCTGGAAATACCTATTTTGACTCTGGTCCACTCGGAGTGGAAGTACTTCATACCAATTAAATGATGGAATTCTAGATGGGGGTACGTCGTTCTACTGCTTATTTCCTCCAGCCAGAACCAGCATCAGCACCGTAATAATAATGCCTCCCTCACCAATTTCGGTGACGGTGGCCGGTTTCATTGAAACCAGGCCAGCTACATAAGTGTAACTTTATAGTAAGTTATTGAATGTAATGTAGGATATTGATGGAAATGCAATTAACTAATAAAGTGGAAAAAGTGCATTTCAGTGTTATTTTACAGAGCCCAAGTGTGTGCGCAATACACAGAAGCACTCTCTTACTTCACTTTCGTAGCCCGGGACACGCATAACCGACACGACTGGCGGGGGATCAGGACCAACTTCTTACACGCCCATCCAACGCATGGACATCTTTCTTGTCAGACAATCAGGTGATCAGCCTGCATTGTCTTAACCACACTTGAAAACAACATTTTTGTAGTTCCAACGCGGGAATCGAACCCACGACCTCCAAGTCGAGACCATACCATAATATTACATGATCATGTGATACACATACGCATGCAAAATTTCAGCTCAATCGGAAACCGGAATGTGGTTGAAAAACTCGCAAAATTTGCTTATACACAAAGTGACAGACTAATTTTATTAATAAAAGATGTAGTGGACAATGGACATACGTATTAAATAAAAGTCTGGCGTAAGATATCACTATGTTATATTGTTATTTAAAATAACACTCAAAAATAAAAGTCTGGCGTAAGTAAATATCACTATGTTATATTGTTATTTAACATAACACTAAAAAAATAACAGTGATTTTATACAGAACACTCACAAGTCGCCGTAAAAACTTTTTACTAGGAGTTTTTATTTCAATATCCCAACAAAAGCTTCAGTTGATCAAATAGTAAATAAATATTTCATATGAAAATAAATTTGGGAATTTCTAGAATATCTGCTAGGAATCACATTCCACCGCTTGGTAATAAATAACCACTAGATATTTGATATCTCCGAAATGTACAAAATATTTTCATCGCCCATATAGTTTTGCCGAGAAACATATACGGCTACGCTTACGTTGTAAATGAAATTTAAGTCGACTCACATAATTCTTTTTGCAACGCACTGTTCTCCGAAATAACAGGTAAAAATATACCTGCTATTTCAGAAGTTTAGTCTCTAAAATAACAGGTAAAAATATACCTGTTATTTTAGAGAGCGAAAAAATATTTTATTACTTAAAATAAAATTTCTGTCAATATGACTTTTATTTTATATAGCGAGAATACTCTTGTACTCAAGTTACGAAAAATAGTGATTATACTCTGTTTACATAAAAAAATATGTAAACGTAAACAAAGACATTTGTTTACCCTAAAAATGAGACGTTAATTTAGCTACTTAATTAATATAATTATATGTTTATATAAAAATATTGAACAGAGAAATTATTCCCTAGATTATCAGTCGTCGTCCTACGTCGAGGGTTGAAAATCTGGGGGTTGAATACGGAATATACTGTGCCAAGTGTAGGACGGGGAGGAGACGGGGGCAAATTGAAACCGGCCGCCTTGTTCACACACCGGTCACGGCCACTCTACCTGTACCGTCCGCAAAAAAGTCCAACCACCAATTTATTTATACACGGACGGACGCATCTAAAGTGTATTAAATATTGTGTATTCAACTAGCTGTGTTTGTGATTTCATCCGCGTGAAATAAAAAAAATAGTTTGTTATTTTTGGCTTGAACGCGCTAATCACAGGAATAACTTTTTTTTTCTTTATTTTAATTTTTTATTACTAAAGAGCAGAAATTAATTATTTAAAAAATATTTCAATGTTGGATAGCACATTTATCGAGGAAGGTTTTATGCTATACGAGTATACCGTCACGTTAAGACCAGAGCAGAACACCAATCAAAATCAAAATACTTTGTTTTCAAATGAAACTTAACTAGCTATTTTCGGAAAGTCAACAAAAATGCTACCACCAGTTCAACCCTAGCCCGCTGAGAAGAACCGGCGTAAGAAACTCGGACGAGGCCATTTTTTAGGAAAAGGATGGAAAATTGTTATTTTAATCAATGAAGTAGATTTCAGAGTCTAGGGTTTATTTTACTAGCCGTTTACTTTAGTGGTTAGTTTGTGATCATAGCCCCGATTCTCGTGCCCCGAACTTTGTATCGAATCTCAGTCTGTCCCGCTCGTATACAGGTGATATTCGAATCGAAGTAACGACAATTGGGGCCCAGATTATGAGGTGAAGCGTCCAAAGTTTTTATAATATTTCTAGCTGACCCGTGCCCACTTCGTTGAGCCCAGATTTTGATGTGAATCGTCCACAGTTATTATAATATCCCTAGCTGATTGTGCCCACTTCGTTGAGCATAGAAACCGTTTAAGCCTTTCCGCGACTTCCACGAATATTTCAAGACAAAAATAGCCGAATCAGTTCAGCTGTTCTCGAGTTTTAGCGAGACTAACGAACAGCATTTAATTTTCATATATTAGAAGATTATTATATAATTATTTATTATTTTGCTGCTGCTGTCGGTACACGAGCGGCTGGCGGTGTCCGGCGCGGACGAATTGGCATGCATTGCGCCTTTGCTTTTTACACGCCTATTCCAGTTCGATTCGAGGCACAAGGCAAAGGCGAGCAGCGGGCTGACACGGACACAAATCTTGAGAAGAAATACGAAAATTCAAATTCAAAACACAGGGTGTAAAAAGAGCAGTCACTATAACTTCGTGGGGTAATAACCAGGCAAGAGATATATCCATTGGTACTAGTCATTCATCAATTTACAACGTGCACAACACAGCGATCAGCTGATTACGCTGAGAGGTCAATAGCACGCGTAAGACGTTCATTACGTACTAGGGCAAAAATTATAAAACTTAAGAATTTAATGCAGAACGTTGTTCCAAACAGTTCAGCCGTGCGACTAAAATTATTAATTTGAAAAAAAAAAAAAATTTTTTTTAGTAATGAAAAAAAATCATTTCTAGAATCAGTCAAGGTCCTATAATCCTATCCCAAAGTTATAGTGACTGCTCTTTTTACACCCTGTATTTTATTTCCAAATAAGCTATTTTCGGAAAGTCAGCAATAAGGCTACCACCGGTTCAACCCTAGCCCGCCGAGAAGAACCGGCGTAAAAAACTCGGATTGATTTAGGGTAAAAGTCATTAGTTGAGGGTCTTATTATACTTCCCGTAGCTCCGTGGGCGGTGGAGTCGGAGTACCGCCGAGTTGTAGTGGGTAGGGCTGCGTCCATCTACCATCTTTCGGACGCAGCAAGTCCTACATATCCCTGGAGGGAATCCCCAATCCCCCACGGAATGCTTAAAAGCATTACTCAGCGATAAAAAAAATAGGTATAGTAACAGACAACACTGCAAGTGAATATCTACATAATATAAAAAATTATAATTAAAAATAGCATTTTACACTGCCATCCTATAACAACTACGCACAACATTTGACTATATGTATCCAATTAAAAATATATTAAAATAAGTTAAGCAAATTTTACAATTATTATGAAAATTACTCACTTTTACTAACAATAATATAAATTCTTTCTATGTGATAATGGATACTTATTGATGCATTAGTATTACAATAAAGTTATATGTTATAATTTAATCCTTAGACAAAATAATATATACGCATGATTCAATATACAAAATATGATATTTCTGTTATACAAAACCCCTATTAACTAGTAACTTGAGCCGTATATAGAAAATGGTGGGCTTGCAATAAGCACGTCCGAGCAGAACGATATCTGCAGATCATCTATTTATCTATTACTGCTAACGGACATATTTAGGAGCGAGGGAGCCTATTGTGGGCGAATATCACCTTAGGGTCAGATCACACTGAGACGAGGTACGGCATTTTTAGGATACTTTCTTGTGTAGTTCATTGACTTCAATTTTGAAGCGCCTACGGAACAGAATAAAAAATTACCGAGACTAACGAACACCAAATGAATTGCTGTTCGTTAGTCTCGCTAAAACTGGTCACGGATCAGCTAGTCTTATATATAAAAAATAATGTATGTTCTTTAGTCTCGCTAAAACTCGAGAACGGCTGAACCGATTCGGCTATTTTTACTCTTGAAATATTCGTGGAAGTCCAGGGAAGGCTTAAACGTTTTGTATGCTCAACGAAGCTAGTATATTATAAAATTAGGTTTATAGCAAAATAGAATTTCCCAATATTCCTAACAATTTTAGGTTCTTCCGAAAAGCCTTACCTACTCGTATATTGCAAATATCCAACCACAAAATACATAATATTTTTTGTATCAAAGTATTATAAACGTATGTATTACATAAGGTACACAACGTTTTGCCTTTACGTTTTAATCCTAAAGTTATACGTTTGGATTGTTCGTAATTATAGTATAATATATTTATACTAATATTATAAAAAGGAAAGATATTTTGTGTTTTCGTATATTGTAACGACTTAACTCAAAAAGTACTTGACCGATTTTAATAAATCTTATTTCATTAGAAAGCTACATTATCACTGAGTAACATAAGCTATATAAAATCAATTGCTGTTTGTTAGTCTCGCTAAAACTCGAGATCAGCTGAACTTCCACGAATATTATTTTCAAGACCAAAAATAGCCGTATCTATTTTTGGTCTTGAAAATAATATTCGTGGAAGTCCCGGGAATGTTTAAACGGTTTGTATGCTCAACAAAGTGGGCATGGGTCAGCTAGTTATAGTATACTTTATTTTAAGGTTATATAACTTTCCTTTTCAGTCATCAGACAACATGAATTATATCTAGTCTTCTTATAGGTATTAGTAATAATACCTATAAATAGACTAGGCATAACACTTTTCTTCGTTTTAATCAACAACATAAGGTTGTTGACCGCCCAATCCCTATTTAAATGAATTACTTAAGTAACTTATTACTTGCCGACCTTTTACTCAAAACATTTTAGTTCATCTCCTGACCTTCATCTTTACGTAGACTGAGTAAAGGTTTTATAAAATCAATTGAAGATATGAATGAAGGTGATATGTAGCAAAATAATGATTTTGAGAAAATTTAACTGTCACTTAAGCATTTTAGAATACGTCGTAAAGTATTAAATACATTAATCTAAAGATCCGTCTCTAGAATCAATGTACTTAATACGTTTCTATATATTCTAGAATGTTTAAGCGACTTAAACTAAATTTTATAGATATTTTTTGCGTCATATCATCACCTTAAGTGATTTATGTCATCTATTATGAGAGTACACGATTTAGGCACTGCTTAATATGTGAAAACATTAATATGAAACACGAAAAAGTATAATGTTGGCCCACTAGCGATAATTAAGACATTTTGTAGGAGAAAATAGAACATATGCACGTCTTGGAAAAAGTCGGTCAAAAAAGTCGGTCAGAAATAATATGGAGTATAAATCTGGTCTACTATCGCTTCTTAAATGTATGCCGTGGAATAGCCTCTCATATTTTTCGAGTATTTTAAAAATATATATCTATTTTATATCTATAGACGCTTCACACCACGTGAATCTGGCCCCATGCTAAGTATCCTAAGAACTTGTGTTACAGGTACTAGACAACGGAAATATATTTAATATTTTTATACTATACACATATTTAATATTTATATTATTTAATACACATCCATGACCCAGGAACATTGAAACCTTTTATTTTTGGTTCCCTCTCGGTCGAGCACCAACGCGCTGAACCACTGCGATACGGAGGTCGACCAAAATAGTTTATTCGATATAAAATATTTTTCGAGTTGAACAATATTTTTTTAAGCCATTTTCATGATTTACATATATATATTCACACTTTATGTAGAGTCTCAAAAACGAATTAATGAAACCCAATTATACCATCATTAATCACTATCACCGCAGACCCGTCCCCGGGCGAATACTTCATAACATTATAATTATGTCTGCGAGAATTTTAATTCCGACAAAGTTTTCAATTTCCTTCGTATTTTAATTATGACTGTCACTGAAGTTTTTTCAGATTATTACGATGGATGAGCTGTTGCGAAAACGTTTTTGAACCTTCCTTTAACTTTACCTTGAAGTAAGCTTCTATTCATTCTTGATAATAATTAATTCACTTTTTTTGGGATACTAAATATAACATTGTACTTTGACTGAATCCACCAAGTACCAGTGTCAAATCTTGTTTTAACTAATTAAATTAAACTCTTTATACAGGATGTAAAAATGTCAGTTATATTGTAAACTGTGGTTGAAATATATATATATATTTACAACCTTATCTTATTCTAGAAATGTATTTTTTGTCAAAAATTTTTTTTTTACTTTTTATCACTAATCATTTTTTACTCGCAAGAATAACGAAAAGCAAAAAAAAATTACACAAATATACATTTCCAGGATGATAAAATATATTATAATCAAATTCTAATTAAAAGTTTTTTTAGGAAAATTTTAATAAAATAAAAAAGCAAACGAAAAGTATTGTATATCTCCTCACAAAACGATTTTCAATAAAAAATGTACTTCGTACTATTGCAGTGACGTCAAACTGATAATGTGTACTAAACTAAATTAAATTAAGTTAAATAAAAAAATTAGATAATTATTTTCATAATAAAATTAAAGTGGTAAATATAAAACTCTGCAAGTCGAACATAGCAGTAAAGTTTCGGATCAATTCACTGGAGTCCCAAAAAGTTTAACTTTCGAATTATCATTTAGTATTTTAATAAACGCAACCCCTTAGGGGGAGACCATTAAAAAATTAACCCCTTTTTTGCAATAACAGCAACAGTCCCGCTGCATCTTCCCCCAATTCTTTTAATGAATTATCTCAGTCTTCGCGTTGTTTATTCTTCCAAAGTTGAGAACTCAAATATTTGGGCCAAGTGTAAGGAGATTAGCGATTTATGGGTCCAACTACCCAAACCTGGGTCCAAATACGACTGAGGGCCGATTTTTCAATGATCAGATAACTTTCATCAGCTGTTGAATAAACATGTGGCTTTGAAGTTTGTTCCATACAAAATCTGCCAAAGTCACATATTTATTCCTTAGATAAAAGTTATCTGAAGATAAAAAAATTGGCACTGAATTATGTAATTTTAAGATGTATAACGGCTTGTTTCAATAACCTATCTATCTAAAACTTGAAAATTGTCTAAACTCTAATCTAACATCCGTAAGTAAGATACATTGTTAAACGTCAAGTCGATTCAGGGCCTTGATTCAATAAGCCATCGCTATTATCACTCACGAAGTGACTCACAAAATATATTATGTGATATGATATCGGTTTCGCCGAAGTGACATACGAATTCGCTTGTCATTTAGCGAACATTTTCGGACTTTAAAGTGGTAATAACGATGGCATTGAATCAGGGCCCAAGATCCAATTTATTAGATAATGCTAAAAAATACATAATCGTCAATAGAACAGTTGTGCTAACACACAAAATGCTGATCTAATGAGTTATAAAATAGTATAAAGACAATTACTTAACTACTAAAACATTAAATTAAAATATGATTCCCAAGTTAAGTGCTGCCCTTATCATTTTGGAAGGACAGCTTCTGATCAATTCCTAATTTTTAGTACTTTCACCCGTCTGCGGAGGAGTCAAAAGGAAGGGTAATTAGATGGACAGTATTTTTACTTTATTGAAATGCCTAAACTAGTGATCAAATTTGAATGTATTAGGTGTCAATTGAATGAATCAATGAGTCTTTATTGTGCACACAACATTAAAAAATAAATAAAAAAGAAAGATACCAATATACACAGGTAACAAAATGGCGAAAAAGATAACACAGGTAACACAATGGCGGCTTTATTACTAGGTAGCAGTCTCTTCCAGGCAACCACGGGTAGAGGAACTGTAGGAGAAATTTAGTGAGCATGTGCAAATAAAAATAAAATCAAGGAAGTAAAAAAAAATCAAATTCAATTGATATACCTAATAAGTTCGCTATACTCCTTTAACTTGACCTGCATTTGTCATTTCTATCCCCGGTGCTTAGTCGGCGTTTCCCCGAGAATTGTTTGGAACAATTTGAATTATGCTTATATTTCTAAACCGGCTTAATTACTGCTATTATTGATTATAATATTACTTGAGAGTTGATACTCTCAAGTAATATTATAATCAATAACACGTAATTGGACTGATGTCCAATTACGTGTCAGCTGTAAGTGTTAGTGGACAAAAAAATATAAAAAAATAATGCTATTTAACGATGCTCAATTTTCTACTTCTAAAAATTGACAACCAGGATAAGACAAGCTAAAACTAATTCTTCATTCCCAATTCATAATCTGTAATATAAAATATTACGTATGTAGAGCCATCTTGAGTAGAGAGGTAAAACGGTAAGAAATGTTGAAATAATGTAAGGAAAAAATAATACGCCACTCAAATTTGACATACTAGCTGATACTGCTAATTTGAGGCACTAACTGTTTGTGGTGTAAGAATAATAATAATAATGCCTCCCACACCGATTTCGGTGACGGTGACCGGTTTCATTGAAATCAGGCCACCTACACAGGAGTAGTTTTATAGTGCCCAAGTGTGCGCGCAATACACAGGAAGCACTCTTTATTCCTTCATTCTCGTAGCCCAGTGAGACGGATAATCGACACGACTGGCGAGAGATCAGGCGCAGGACCGACTTTTTACATGTCCATCCGACGCATGGATCATCTTTCTTGTCAGACAATCAGGCGATCAGCCATGATTGTCCTAACCAAGCTTGAAAACAAAATTTTTTGTTCTACCAACGCGGGAATCGAACCCCTAGACCACGTACGGACTTTTGTGGTGTAGTATGTATGGCATAGTATAAGAAATGATGTATCAGGTTAAATGAATCAGTAATAAACGTTGCTTCAATCGGGAGTCTCTTTTAATGTCCCATCCTCATATGGCGACCCTGCCAGTAGTATAAATAGTTATCAGCCAGCCCCAGGGAAGGCACTAAAAGCTACAACTATAGATTTTAGTTGTAGCTTGAAGTGCCTTCGTAGTTCGTAAGTGTAGGTTGTAGGTAGTTGTAGTAACTATTTATTTTATCCAGTTCATTCTCATAGTTAATACAGCGTATTTTAGATCAGCTAGGTTATAGTCAGGGTTCCTCCATACATTGTTTTCACTTAATTAGTATCAAGCTTATTTTTCTTGAGTAGCTTCATTTTGATGAGTCGCCCAAGAATTTCTTGGAAGGAACTCAAGGTACTCAAGAAAAATTTGCTTGATACTAATCATGTGAAAACAATGTATGATGGAACCCTGGCTATTATAGCGTGTTACATAAAACACGCAAATAAAGAAATCCTATTGACAGACGAATAAAACACGCCCACGACAGTACTAAAAAGTATAAAAGCCCATAGCTTCAACGATTAATAAACAGCTCTTGTTCAGTGAAAATCTAAAGCGATTGCAAATTCCCGTTAACTCAGAAATAATTAAAGGAACAATTAGGGGTCTCGAGCGGTGGAAAATTTGTAAGTGCGAAACAGGGATGTCGCGCGCAATAAAGTTTGCGCCGGAATTTCATTAGTTTGCTTCAATAAATTAAGAGGTAATACGCCCGTGTGTCAGCCCTGCTATTACCTCCTCCCGTAATGAAGAACCTCTCAAAAGCCCTGAACGAGGCGCCTTTGAAAAATATTACAATATTTTGTTATTATCTTAAACCCTTAAACTTGACGTAATTAAAAATAATGCTATTAAAAGTTATTAAAGTAGTGGATTCGGAGTCATGTCTAAGGCCCGTAATAATAAAGAAGTCTCAAACACAACCTCACTTGAGAACCCATTTGACAGATAAAAATAAAAATAAGGAACTTTACATAATACACAATATATTATTTTAGACATCAAAATTAAGATTATAAAAATATAGATACTTATTTTAATGTTTTTCTTTAACCTATATTATGAACTAGCTGTGCCCGCGACTTCGTACTCGTGGAAAAGTGATTTGGGGCAGTGTTATAATAAATCTGTTTTAAATATATTTTTTGGTTATAAAAACTGTCGTTTAGGTATTTAAAAATCTATTTTATAGTATGCTGACAATTTTTTTTTTTTTTTTTTTATCTATGGACGCTTCACACCACGTCAATCTGGCCCTGTGCTAAGTATCCGAAGAACTTGTGTTACAGGTACCAGACAACGGAAATATATTTAATACTTTTATACTATACACATATTTAAGATTTTTATTATATTATACACAAATTTAATACACATCCATGACCCAGGAACATTGAAAACTTTTTGTTCCCTCGGCGGGATTCGAACCCGCGACCTTTCGTTCGAGCGCCAACGCGCTCAACCAACTGCGCTACGGAGGACGTCGAATTCCTACTACCAGCTTGACAAATGACCGTGTATAATTACTATATTGCGAACGGGACTACTTGATAGTACGCTCACATACACGACGAACATCTCTGTACTAACTACTAAGATTTGTATGGATTTTGCGCCGCAGCGACTGCAGACGATGATCGATTCCACGCCGACGCTGCGCTGGTGTGGAGACAATGGTATTAAGTCAGCGCGCCGCAAAATACTGCAGTCTTCTCAGTGCGCAAGTCCGACTCGCACTTGCCCGGTTTTTTAAATTATTAATAACCTACGCAAACAAACATGTATGTAATGATTACAAATCTCATGACTGTTTTATACAGACAAACTGATTTTATACAGAAAAGTAGCAAAATATAGAAAGTCCAAAAGAAAGAAAACAAACCTAAGTTGTACCTAACATATAAACTAAGAAATATAAATATCGATAAAACATAAATCTAACTTATAGGTATTGACATAACTTTTTTAGTTTAACTGTAAACACAATATGTTAATCAAAATTCTATATATTATAGTTATAGAATACATAATTTGGACAAAGAAGACTATAAAAATGTACAGTAGTAGTAGGCTGTATGAATTTGAACGGACGGAATAAGAACTATAATATTATAGAATGCAACATATTATACATCTATATCTATATCTATACTTAGACTATATAGTTTTCTATTAGATACTTGTTTAGTTTATAGTTTAGATAATAATAATATACCTAAAATAGTTTTAATTTATATATGTTTTTTTAAAGAGTCTTTTGTGATATATAAATAAATACTCTATACTTATAATAAAACTCTAGAGAGGTCAATTCTTTATTACATTGAATATTTTTTCAAAATTCTTATTGGAGGGTGATTGGAGATCGACACTGATACCAAAAATGCAATCAATAAATTTTTTGTCTGTCTGTCTGTCTGTATGTGCACGCATGGAACAAAAACTACTGAAGGGATTTTAACCAAACTTAGTACGATTGTAGTCCATACTCCTGAGCAGGTTATAGGTTATAAAACATAACGCTGAGACACATAGGAGCCGAGTAGTGACGATAAATTTGAAGTTAGTCGAACGAATTTCGACGCGTGTAGACTGCGGGGTGTGCGGGACGCGCGGGGCGATCGCATATCTACTTACACAGTACACAGCGACGCGATGCAATAGAAACAGTATTTTAACCGACTTTCAAAAAAGGAGGAGGTTTCTCAATTCAACCGTATATATGTTTGTTCGCGGATATCGGGCGTCGGGCGTCGGCGTCGCGACGTCGGGCGTCAGCGTCTCGACGTCGGGCGTCGTCGGCGTCTCGACGTTGCGAGTCTCGGCGTCGGTGTCGCGGCGTCGGGCGTCGGCGTCGCGGCGTCGGGCGTCGGCGTCGGGTGTTGGTGTCGCGTCGCGGCGTCGGCATCGCGTCGCAGCGTTGGCATCGCGTCGCGGCGTCGGGCGACGACGACGCCCGACTGGTATTGGTCGCAGCGTATTGTTATATTATAGCCTAAAGCCTTCCTCTATAAATGGACTATCCAACAAAAATATTTTTTCAAATCGGACCAATAGTTCCTGAGATTAGCGCGTTTAAACAAACAAACAATTCACATTTCGGGTTTTCGGTTGTCAATCAAACACCACGCGAACGAAGTCGCGGGCACAGCTAGTTGCTAATAACACGCTGAGGACCGAATTTCGATTTTCTTAATTAATAATACGAAAATCGATTCTCGGATAAAGTATTTTATAAATGTTGGTACTCAACTTTGTTATAATTGCAGTTGGCGTATAGATGTCGCTATTATGGTTCTGCATCTCGCTATCTCTTGTAAGATAGATTTTTATAAGAGAATATTTTATCATTATTATAATATTTGGCAAAAAAAACCTATAATAATCACACTGTTAACACATATCCAGGGCAGGCCGTAATTGGTTAGAATTTAACAAAAGGTAGAATTAACAGTTTTCCCCTGTAACACAGTTTAGTAACTATCAAGATGTTTTAACGTCTAACTTATTAAATAGAAAAAACAAAGAAAAAGAGCAATATATTAAAAAAAAATCTTAGAACTGTTTTTAAGGTTCCGTACCTCAAAAGGAAAAAACGAAATACATAATATCCACACACATATTACACACTTCCATGTCCGTCTGTCTGTCAAGACCCTTTTACTCAGAAACGCGTAAAGGTATAATTAAGATGAAAATTATATGAAATACTCAGGATCTACTGTTCCTTGAAGTAGTGAAAAAATCAGACATTTTAGCCAATGCAATCAAAAGCTACAGTCGCTTATGTCGCTAAATTTCGTCATTTTAGACACTCGCAAGGGAATCAAAACCGAAAGGGTACTTCCCGTGAACTTAAAATCATAAAATTTGAAACCAAGCAACGTCTAAAACCATACGTTTTTAGTTACATTATATAGATAATAAAAATATTTAGATTTTTTAAAACTTAGTACCGTTTTGTCATGAATGTATTTAATTGAAACTTATATCAAATACTCAGGTCTCAATATGTCAATCAGGTTTGTATGGAGCTCTCGGTGCGCAAGGCCAACTCGCACTTGGCCAGTTTTTATTTATTTATTTATATTACATTTCTAACTAATAAATATGTACATAGTACATACAGTACCTCATTTAGTAAGTTATTTGTAAGTTATTTGTATAAAATCAGTTAGTACTTTTACTGTAAAGTCCTCTGTGACAAGTGTCACAGAGGACTTTACAGTAAAAGTACTAACTGATTTTATACAAATAACTTTCGTAATAAAGAAACTCAAAAAAAAAACTTAGATTGTCCCTAGCTTATTTAACAACTAACAAATATAAAGTCACCCCCGCAGGCCCCCGCAGCCGCGGTGCGTTTGCTGCGAATAAAATTTGAAGCGGCGCGCGGCTCCCGGGCCCGGCGCGATTTCTACAAACGTCCATCAAGTACGACATGATGTTTTTAAATTGTCATAACTTTTTTATTTATGAACCGATTTACATAAAACAAACACTAAATGTTAAATGAAACTTGCCGCAATATATTACTGAAAAGTCCATCTTAATTGGATAAGCCGTTTCTGAGATTAGCGTGCACAAACCCACAGACAAACAGACAAACAGACAAAAATTTCAAAAATCATAGTTTTGGGTACTATTGCGTAAATAAAGGTCCCCTATATTATTCTTTCTCAAATATCTTCAATGTACAGACACGACTCCTCTACAGATTTATTATATGTATAGATATTACGGTATAATAAAAAGAAAAAAATTAAAGTACTGTAGTAAAAAATATTATACTTACTTAATAGTAAAACATAAATTAAAGTAAATTACATACATTAATAGAGTTGTTCACTTTTAAATGTGAAACGAAACGTTGTTTTATCTGTCAAATAGGTTCTCAAGTGAGGTTGTGTTTGAGAATTCTTTATTAATACGGGCCTAAGTTGTAATAGATGAGTATTGTAAACGATTAGTCCATGGATTTTTACCCGACTTCGGCGAAGCCAAAAGGAAGGGTAATGATTTTGGCAGTCTATGTATGTATGTATGTATGTATGTATGTATGTATGTATGTATCTATGTATGTATGTATGTATGTATGTTCCCTCGTAGCGGCTAAACTACTGGTCCGATTTTGATGACTGAGGTGTCAATCGATTCGTATTAATGCTGTGAGTAACATAGGCTATAAAATTTTTTGAAAAATTTTGGACTTTGAAAATTATACCTCAAAAACTATCTCCAAAAAAAATTAAATTAAGATAATTGTCTCGTGTTTAGTATCAAAAGATAGGTCTTGGCAAGCATATTACGAATATGTATTTATATTTTTTATTTAATATTATATTTTATTGTTAAATTCAAAATAAAGGTTTAAAATGCGGTCGTATAAGTAGTATCTAGGAGTTGATAATTTCTTTGTAATGGACATTGGACGGTAAAAAAAATAAAAAAAAAATATTATATTTGATGCGGAAACAGAAAAATATTAAATAAAAAAAAAATAAAAAAAACTATAACCCGACTTCGCAAAAAATGGGTCTAAAAAGTCTGAAACAAGAAAATAATTCAATTTGAAATCCAGAAATGCATAGGTACAAAAATAGTCAAGGTAAAGCCGTGGTCGTACCCGCTAATAAAATCTAAGCATTAGTTCACACTGAAATACGGTTAAAAAAAAACAAGACTCGATGCCAATAGCGGGTGCGACCACGGCTCTACCTTGACCATTTTTGTACCTATGCATTTCTGGATTTCAAATTGAATTATTTTCTTGTTTCAGACTTTTTAGACCCATTTTTTGCGAAGTCGGGTTAAAGTTTTATTAGTAGGTTTTAAAAATTGTCAAATCGTTGTTACGCTTCTGCAGCACTATGGAAAAAAACCCTTAAAATTTCGCTCTGTCCGTCCGATTCTCCGTATGCCAGTCAGCATTGTTATCTTGATAATAATATGAACATACCTAATTACGTAAAACTACCTACCCTGCTCTCCCTTGAGATAAATTATTTTTATCAAATCTGCCGATTATTTTGGATGCAATTTGAAAAGCCTATTGCGCGTTGATAGTTTCGGAACCTTTAGACATGTTCTGACATGCTCTAGGTTCGGTTATTAATGGTTGCTATGATGATATTAAATTGCTCGTGGCACTGAAGATATAAGGTAAGTGATACAAATAAGGCCTATAATCAAATAAGGCCTAGTAGTGGGAAAAAGTCTTTTAAAATATTTTTACATCAAAAATACTTCACACTTACATAAACAAGAGCTTCACGATTCTGAAAACAATCCCCAAAAGGCCCGGTCGCGATCACAACGACGGTAAAGGCCAATTGTCTATCGAGCATGGGTGTTTTCATTGCGCGCTATTAATTTGTCGTCATTTATATCGAATATTAATACGTTATTCTTTAATGTTTTGTTTCAAGTAATGTATGCGGATTACAATATAACTCTTCAAAAAGGTAACTATGACTTCAAATTGCAATTTTCAAAATATGCGAATTAAGTACAGCTTCTAATATTTATGAAGTGCAATGTACTTAATAAGGCCTAATTTATTAATAGGCCATATTTCTGACCCTAGGCCTTATTAGGAATTGACTCAATTTTATCTTTATTATGTTTGTTTACAGATTGATCATCTTAATCAATTTTAAATGATGACCACCGAAACATTTAAGAATTTATTCTTCTTCAGAATCAGAGTGTGACATCGCAAATGTAAATCCCAACAACGTTACTTAACCTAAGTCTGATGGCGAAGACACTGAAGATGAAGAACCTCTAGCTAAAATTGCAAAAGACTGATTTCCAAAAATGTATGCCCACTCCTGACTACAGTGTTGTTAAGGACCGTCCACGTAGAAAAGCTTTAAATTATAAAGGTCAACAAGTTACCAAAGGCTTGACAAAAAGTGATGTAGACGTATTTGTGTTTCCTAATTGTCAGGGAAATTGATTACCTCTACTAATACTTATTATCAATAAGACTGATTAATGTTCTTAAGCAAATTATGGTACTTAAAACGTTCCAAGGCCTTATTTAGTCACCTTGCTTAATTAAGGCCTATCGAAATATATTTTAATTTTCAATTTTTAACATTTTTTTTGGAAAATATGTTAATTTGCTATATATTTTTTGTATGGATACGTTTTTTTAAATATTATTCTTTATTTGTTGTTGATATGCGACTTCAAGACTGACTTGCAATTCAAGCAAAATATTTAGTAAAATAACTTGGGATGTTGCTCAAAGATCTCATGGAAATACTTGTTAAAGGCCTCAGAAATACATATTTTATGTAGTTATTACTCTAATAACAATATTTCTATGATAAAAATATGATGTAAGTATATAGGCCTTGTTAAATCACTATGTTTTTAAAAGGCCTATGACTAAGCGTTCAGATTTACCTCTTTTTAAGTGATTTTTAATTAAAAATTATAATATGTTTTCTTAAATAATAAAAATTTATGAACCGAAGAATAATGTCTTGCTTTTATTTATCACTATATTCCAATAATTTATCAGATTATGAGTGTTTGAAATTAGGTAGGCCTTATTTGTATCACTTACCTTATTTGCTAAACTTTACTTCGCTTGAGTGCAATTACTTTTGACGTGAGTTTTATTACAATCCCTACACGTGTAAGTTATATTATTTTCTCATAACCTAGCTTAACACACTTGGTTAAGTTAGAATTTATAAGCCTGGTGACATAGAATCTATAGGTATTCTTTTTCTTATATATAAAAAATGTTGTTCGTTAGTCTCGCTAAAACTCGAGAACGGCTCAACCGATTCGGCTATTTTTATTCTTGAAATATTCGTGGAATCCAGAGTAGATTTAAACGGTTTGCATGCTCAACGAAGTGGGCACGGGCCAGTTAGTTATTATATAAACGCCTGTATCTTTTGGTTGTGTGGGAGTACGTGTGGAAGCCCCAAAGGGAGATCTCCGACCTCACGAGATGGTATGCTCGGCCAGGCCGAAGCCCACTGTACTAGTTTTCAGATGTCGTATATATTTTTTTCACAGCTTCAAGGGACAGAAGATCTAAGGATGATATCTTCTAAGGGTATATACGGATTCCGTTTTTCTTTTTGAGATACAGAATCCTAAAACACATTAACAAAGACTTTTTGTCCGAGTTCCGTATAAAAATCGGATTATGGACTTCCAAATAAATCTCCTGGAACTGAAATGTCTTGTTATCTATACAAGGGCCGTATTTCATTACATTATCTTGACTTATTTGATAATTTCAGACACCACCCACCCCAGGGCTACGGGTATTTTTTGTAAAAAATGTCGTAATGATAAATTACATTCATTGCTTGGAGTTAAATAAAGTTGGTTAGAAAACCGACCGAGTGAAGTTCGTGCACGAGGGGTTAAATATCAATATTTAATATGTATATATATTATATTTTATATAGTGATATTTAAACTCTCGTGCACGAATTTGACACAATACCCGTGCCCACTTCGTTGAGCATACAAACAGTTTGTGATGAACAGTTTAAGAGGAAACACCACGAAATTTTTTCCATACAAAAATAGGGGTCTACGGGATTCCTGTTTCCTCCCTGAATAATGCTGCTAGAGTAACAATTATTTTCCTGAATATTCATGGATATTGTTTGTACGTCCCTATTTTTTACTTTTTTAAATAAATTAATTATTAAAAGAGATATAGACGTTCAAAAACCTAAAAAAATGGCCAGACTCTCCGCTATGTTTAAACATCTAGGAAACAGATTTGACTACATTAAACAACAAAATCAAAAAATAGGAACCTAGCTCATTTCTTTTATCAGCTAATAAAGAAAAAAAAAATTAAATCGGATAAGTTTTGGAGGAGGAAACAGGAATCCCCTAAACGTCGATTTCTAGTACGTTTAAAAGGTAATTTCAGTCCAAGTTGCAGTTGTCTCTATCGCGCTAGTGCTGGCTAGCTAAGGTACTGCGAGACAGCAATAGATTTTATAAATAACTATTTTGTATTTCTCTCAACCGTGATGAGATTATTTATCAACTGGTCTATAAATTCTAACTTAACCAGTTGTGTTAAGAGTTGTGCTAGGTTATGAGAAAATATTACTTACATATTATAATATGTTGTGGACCAACTAATAAATTGACCATTCTACATAATGTTCGGTCATTATGAAATATTTCCAATATTAATGAGAGTGCAATTTAATAATATACAACATGAACAACATAATGTGTCAGCTCAAGACATCCGTCTCGGCTAATATCAGCTCACTTTAAATGAGCTGTAATTTCATTTAGTCTGCTTGGTACACTGCCAACGTCCACACGTGTCACAATGCTTGATTAGAAGTCGCTAACTATGTCAATTTCAATTTTAAAAAATGTATATATAAACACATTGCGATGTTTAAATTAATATTGTTAATAATTTTAAGTGTGTCACTTAAAATTGTCACTTAAAATAATCAACAGTCTTAATTTAAACATCGCAATGTGTTTATATTTAGATTTTTTAATATAAAAAAAAACTATTGAAATCCAACTTTGAATGTTTTAACACTTGTCTCTCAATTTGTTATCAAATAAATGTAGCTCAATTGGCTTTTAGCCTTGTTATTGTATGTGACACGTTATAATGTATTTTCGATCAAAGATTATCTATTACTAGCTGACCCGTGCCCACTTCGTTGAGCATACAAACAAAAATAGCCGAATCGGTTTAGATGTTCTCGCGAGACGCGAAGACTAACGAGCAGCAATTCATTTATATACAGGGTTTAAAAAGAGCAGTCACTATAACTTCGTGGGGTAATAACTAGAGATGAAACGGATAGTAGTTTGGCCGGATACCGGATATTCGGCAAGCTACTAGGCCGGAGCGCCGGATATCCGGCTGCCGGATATCCGGCCTTTTGATAATATACAGTGTGTAAAAAGAACAACTATAACTTTGAGACACGATTATACTACCTTTCCTCATTTAGGAAATGATTTTTTTTGTCAAAAACTACAAAAATTTTTTTTTAACTTCTCACCATTTCTTATTTTTTGTGTCGCAAAATTAACAATAAGGCAAAAAAATTTGTTTTCGAAATTTTTGTAAAAAAAAATACATTCTAAGTAGAATGAGAAAGGTAGTATAATCATATCCCAAAGTTATAGTGACTGCTCTTTTTACACCCGTTATAATAATAAGTTTGATTTGAATATTGGCGCGGTGAACGAGATCGGAAATATTCAGACGCATTCGGATCTCATGTAATCGGAGATCGGTCGACTCGGGGGCGTTCGAGTGTTATCGCGTAAAATTTGGTATTTATTCATCAAAATTTGCCACTTGTTTATAAAACAAACATTTTTGATGTGCGATTATAAAAATAAACGATGTCCACAACCTATTGGAGTATGATTTGCCTATATAAAATAATAAGATTTTTTAATTCCGAGTTTCTTACGCCGGTTCTTCTCGGCGGGCTAGGGTTGAACCGGTGGTAGTATTTTTGTTGACTTTTCGAAAATAGCTTGTTAAGTTTAACTTGGAAATAAAAATTTTTTGAATTTGAATTTGAATAAAATTTTACTATCCGGTATCCGGCCGAATACTGTACTACTATCCGGTATCCGGCCGGATATGAAAACATGGCCGGATAGGCCGGATACCGGATAGTTACCGGATATCCGTTACATCTCTAGTAATAACCAGGCATGATATATATCCATTGGTACTAGTCATTTGCTTTTAATCCACTGTTTTAAAAATTTAAAAATTTTCAATAGGCAATGTACAACGTGCACAACACAGCGATCAGCTGATTACGCTGAGAGGTCAATAGCATGCGTAAGACGTTCATTACGTACTTGGGCAAAAATTATAAAATTTAAGAATTTAATGCAGAACGTTGTTCCAAACAGTTTAGCCTTGCGACTAAAAATAAGAAATGGCAAAAAAAAATTGTTTTCGAAAAATAAATAATGAAAAAAATTCATTTCTATAATGAGAAAATGTCCTTTGATCATATCCCAAAGTTATAGTGACTGCTCTTTTTACACCCTGTTTATAGACTATATTATATAAAATGTTTGATAGTCTCGATATAATTGTATGTGATGCCTCAACTGCTCGGCTCGGGCGTGTCAGCCCGAAGTTCGACGCCCGCCGCCGAAATATTGTGTCCAAATTTATTGCGCCGCGGTTAGCCGACAGACAGCCGGGTGCCGCGAGAGTTGCAGCGATTTCTGCTCCACAAGCGAAATATTCAGGCACTTTGTTTATACAAAAAAGCAACCTACTTAATATCATATACCTAATATTATAAGACCCAGATTCGACAAACGCTGTTCAAGTTTTAAAGACAAATTCGACAAATCCTTCATTCATCCCTCTCGTATTTCCTGTCAATGAATGAGAAGGCATGGTATTTTAACAAGCGTTAGTGAAATCTGGACTATGTGACATCTGTTTGTACGCTTCACTCGAAATGGAATAAAATCATGAAACTTTGTACACATATTCTTGGAGGTACTTATTAGAAGTAACATATTCGTTGTTATATTATTATATAGGCCGAAACTCCGAGCAAAAGTATTTCATTAACATAAAACAACTCAAAAAAAAGTTTTAAATTATAGACGATATTTATAGAAGAGTGAATCTTACTATGCTGGGGCTCACTGGGCCACGAATGTCCTGGTCATTGTTGAAACTTATGTTTCGTGATTTTTATGGAGATATATAATCGTAATTTGTCGCGTTATGAAAAATAATATGAGGTGCCAAACAAAAAATGCTCTACGCGTCCTCTTCACACTATTATCGTCTTGATATATTATAAACTATAAATAACCACGTATATCTAATTATTTGTATCAAAAAATTGTATTTTAATGTATCCCACCCTTAACGCGTAACCATAAAGTAGTTGATAGCTCCACCCTCCGCAAGTGGGGCCGCACCAGGTTTCGAAACTGAACAAGTTGTCTTCAAGCGAAAATGTCTCGCAGTAGATAATGAAACAGCTGCGTCTTGCCGCTCAGCGCTCATCGACAATATCTAATATTAAATTAATTCCTATACAGTGGAAGGGATTGGTTTCAAAATGTTTAGTGACGATTACACCGTTTTGATCAAAGTGTCCGTTATGTAACGTATTTGAATACATGAAAGGATGAAGGTGATATTTATTTATTTATTTATTTACAACACTTTATGCATTTTGCAAAGACATTAGTCTTATGGCATATGGGATATTATGTGACTTCGTTCGCGTGGTTTTCGAGTGACTTAAACCGTTTATGCAGCGCACGCAACGAACGTCCCCAAATGTGAATAATTTTCCCCGTTTTTGCAACATTTCTCACTGACGCTTCGCTCTTATTAGTCGCAGCATAATGTTATATAGCTTAAAGCCTTCCTCTATAAATGGGCTATCGAACAAAAAATGAATATTTAAAATCGGACCAGTAGTTCCTGAGATTATAGCGTTTAAACAAACAAACTCTTTCGCTTTATAATATTAGTGACGATTACACCGTTTCGATCAAAGTGTCCGTTATGTAACGTATTTGAAGACATGAATGGATGAAGCTGATAAATAAAATAAGTTGTTTATTGTGTGACAAATATTACAAAATTACAATGAGTTAACATTTGTGTTAGGAGAATCCCGCTCTTTCTGTGACAATTTTTAATACCTACACAGTAATTATTAATAAAAGTATTTATATATTTATACAATATACAGGTATGTCGCAAAAAAAATACCCAGAAAATTGAGTTTAAACTGTCAATAGGATCGAAGTGACTATTAGTACGGTAACCGGACGAATAAATAATATTTATTCGTACATTTATTAAGAAACTAAGAAAGTCATTTTTCTAAGAATGACATATTTTTAAATTAAGAATGACGCCGGATATTTAGCTATATTTAGCTTACTCTACATATTAATACGATACTAACATTATAAAGGAACATACCTACATACATTACTTATACAAAGGAACTTACACACTACAATGGAACCAATTTCAAATTCACATGTTTATTCGACCGATAAAAGTTATCTGACTATATAAAAATCGGCCCTTATAAAATAAAAGTATTCGTCCGACTACTGTATGAATAATAATATTTATAAAAGTATTAGTAAAAGTATTCGTCCGACTACTGTATGAATAATAATATTTATAAAAGTATTAGTAAAAGTATTCGTCCGACTACTGTATGAATTGTCCAGTACCCGTATCAATTATTATAAATTATTCGTACGGTAACCGTACGAATAGACGCAGCCCATTAGGATATGTTGTAGCGTAATAAGTACATTCAATCTAGAGACGGATCTTTACATAAATGAACTCAATACTAAACGTGTTCTAAAATGTTAAGTGACAGTTTGAACTCAGTTTTCTCTAAATCAGATTTTTTCTAATAAATCACCTTCATTTCACGTCTTCATTTATTTTAATAGCCCGGGCAACATAGGCTATACAGAATGTAAAAAGAACAGTCTCTATAATTTTGGGATATGATTACACTACCTTTTCTTCAACCACCAGTTTGGACTATTTTGTAGAGTGTCCACTGGATAAAAGGTTCAGTCGAGGATGAAATTCGTATAATGATAGTATAATAATATATTTAGACACAAGCCGCATCCATCTGGCCCGTGCTTACTTCCGAATCCACTTCGGATTCGGAAGTACTTGTGTTACAGGTACCAGACAACAGAATTATATTTAATACTATCACGATTAAGACATATTTAAGATAATATTATAGGCAAATTTAATACACTTTTTGTTCTTTCGGCGCGATTCGAACCCCCAACCTACAGTTTTAACACCGACGCGCTCAACCCCTGCGGTTTTTCTCACGTTGGTCGGCAGTAATGCTTCCATTTTAATTATCATATTATATTTATATTCACCGCGCAATATCTTATTATTTAGCAAACCCCTGTACAAGGCACTAAGTTTTATATATTTATGTATTTAGATATATACTGGGTTGCTAATATAGTTTTTGACGTTTGAAATTTAATTCATTCTGAAGTTTTATATATTCATTTATTTGAAGATAATATATTTTATAACGAGTATCGCACTTTAATGTAAATTTAATGAGAAAAAAAATCAACACAGTGCTGTTTGACACCAAATTTTGTTGGTGACTCCTAGCGCCTCAGTGAGAAACAATTTCAATCACCTAACTGACAATACAACATTACAATCCGCTAACTAATTGGACGTTGAGTAACGATTGTTCAATCAATGTTCGGCCTAGTCTTTCAATTTAATGTCGTCATTCGATAAAAACGCTAGTCACTCAATAAAATAGCGATATCAATTAGATAACTGCGACTACATTCTTCTGTCACATGGAATACAAAATTGTCGACCATGAGCAGATGATATCCCACAACATTTAATAAAAAACAATGGCGATCAGTAAACAAGTCACACGCACCGCCCCATCAGCTCGGTTCCAATTTAGACCGCAGGCCACACGTGCGCCACATGGACTGGCTGGGCCCCACAACGGGACCCGGCAGGGGCCTCGGGGAGGAAAGTAAATTATTTATTTTATTGCCCCTGAAATCCAATTCCATATCCGGAGCGATTCCGATTGTTCGCTCATAATCTATACGTCGCCATTCCCCGCAATTTATCCGTTCTTTTCTTGTTTCGTTTGTATTGTGTTTGTTCTGATTCGAAAAGCTGGCAAAAAGCGGATGCGTCATTTTATATATACTATAATATTATAAAGCGGAAGAGTTTGTTTATTTAAACGCGCTAATCTCAGGACCTACTGGTCCGATTTTAAATATTCATTTTTTGTTCGATATCCCATTTATAGAGGAAGGCTTTAAGCTATATAACATTATGCTGCGACTAATAAGAGCGAAGCGTCAGTGAGAAATGTTGCAAAAACGGGAAAATTATTCACATTTGGGGACGTTCATTGCGTGCGCTGCATAAACGTTTAAGTATTTCAAAAACCACGCGACCGAAGTCGCGGGCACAGCTAGTGGTGAGATATTACAAACACACGTGGTTAATTGCGACACCATAGAGGTGAAAAGTAATTTTCTTGGGCCTCCGGTTCTATCATCATCAAAATAATGGTTGCCAGGAAAGTATTAAAAAAAATAGTAATGGAAAAATTATAAACCTTTAAAAAGATAGTTCACGCGTAGCTTATGTGCTGCCGTTGTCGCCTGTCTCTTTCCTACTCGGACAAGCTCGCTTGCACGTTCAGCTCAGGCGGAACGTGACAAAGTCATACTTTTTTATCCATACAGCCGGCGTTCATTAGCAGATCGAAAATTAAAAACGGTTTGTGTCACTAAAATATTATAATGATTCTTTGGAATACATAATTATTGTAATCTCAATATAGTTTTAAATATTCATCATCCTTTTGAGAACCTTTAATGCCTTCAATAAGATCGCTTTATGGAACGACCAATTTTGAATATTTATGCATTTTTGTAAGTCACTGTTATTAATTTTGTCAACATCTGGGATGTAACGGCCTCTGCGCCGGCTGCTCTTGGGGAAACGTCACCGATTATTTATGAATGTAATGGAGGTTATAGCTGACAGGACTCAACTGGCAATCAAAGTTGATGAATTCCAGCCAAAAGCCTAGATTAGATTTTTTTTTCATTTATTTTTATTTAAAAAAGCATAGTACAATTTATAATTACGCACTAAAAATACCACGTAGGGGTTAACATCAAGTGCTAGTTACAAGTTTACATCATATTATCTATTTAATTATAACATCAAACAATTTAAAAGTGTTAGATTCGATTTTAGTAGGTAGGTAGCTGTATTCACTTCAATCTAAGATAGATTGAAGTGAATACAGCTGAATAGTAGTAAAATATTTTGGACTTTATAAGCATAGGTAAAGAAAAAATTGGTATTTCTGAAAGTGAGTGAATACGAACCTTACGTAGCGTATTTATTTATTTGATTTTTTAACTATAAATGGTGTAATAAAAATTGTATGGAAATATGTAGCAACCATAAACTCTATTCCCTTCTATTTTGTTATCATTTGTTCTGTTTTAATTGCGTCCCTACGAAATAAATTTTAAAGACGTTTTTACGCCATTAGGTACAATTATTGGATTGGTTTAAAAAGTGTGTATTAGCTAAAAAGGTAGGACAAGGTTAGGACAATGCAACTGATTGTCTGACAAGAAAGATGATTCATGCGTCGAATGGGCATGTACAAATTCGGCCCTGCGGCTCCTCTCCCGCCAGTCGTGTCGGTTATCCGTCCCACTGGGCTACGAGAGTAAAGGAAAAGAGAGTGCTTTTATGCGCACACACTTGGGCATTATAAAATAATTCATGCGTATCTGGCCTGGTTTCAAACCGGTCACCGTCACCGAAATCGTTGTCGGAGGCATTATTATAACTAGCTAAAAATGAGCTAAAAAGCGACAAACTATCCCAAAGTTCGAATGTCGCACAGCAAAAATAGTTGGCGTAGAAGACAGTGCAGTTTCGAAGTTCGTCCTAAAGGGGAGTTCTTTATCGAAAATTAATTTTACAGGCAATGTGTCTAACTTTGGCGATGAAGACGCCGAAACTGGGAAATTAACCGATACGGTATTCTTAAATTATAGTAATGGCGAGCTAATGAAATTCTTCACGAAACTCACACTAACATAATATTATACTAAGCTGTAATATTAAAATGAGTGATAATCCTTTGGGGTGTGAAAGGTTTCGTATATAGAGTTTACTGTGAAAGTACCAGCACTGAAAAAGGCACTTTTTAACCAACTTCCAAAAAAGGAGGAGGTTCTCAATTAGGCCTATTTTTATTTATGTATGTATGTTGCAGTCAAAACTCTTAACCAGTCAAAAGTACTATTGACTAGCAAAATCAGTCAAAAGTACTTTTGACCGTATGGTCAAATTGGATTTTGTAAGTATTATTACTTTAGTTAATAATACTTACGACTGAAATAACAGTTAAAAGAGCGTCAGTCAAAAGTACTTTTAACTGAAAATTTGCAGTCAAAAGTACTAATAACCAATAATTTTAAGTCAATACCACTTTTTACCAACCTGTTCAGTCAAAAGCACTTTTGACAGATTTTGCTAGTCAATAGTACTTTTGACTGGTTAAGAGTTTTGACTGCAACATGTACACCGATTACTATGAGGTTACTTATCCGATTTTCGTGATTCTTTTTTTATTGTAGTTTTAGTGCGGCTAATTTAGCATTTATAATTGGCTCTCGACACAAAAAGGAGGTGGAAATTATAAATATGGTGTCTGTCAATCAGTCTGTAGCATCGTAGCTACAAAACGTATTTATCTTTTACTTTGACTTAGAGACACTAAAAAGTAAAAATTAAACTACGTCGTAGAAGTTGGTTTTTTAACGTAGATTCTTTTTTACTTAATAAATGGGCAAATTTATAATATTGAGGCATTTATTACACTAGATACTTATTATAACTGTGACCCATGACTTATTTGAAATTCCCTTATTTAAAAATGTTTGGATGACGTGTAGAAAATAATAACTCGCTTTAAAATAGAATAAATAATATGTAATTATGATATATTATGTAGAGAATTACGAGTAACTTCACTTATTGCTCTGTTTCTTCGTGTTAAACTTCAATCAGGAATGGTTTAAAAAATGGTATACAAAATGAATACAATTAGATTCATAATACATCATACCCATATGCTCATATATATTTACCCACAGTTATTACTCAGCAAGTTTAAAAGCGCTACCTCAGCTGTTTGCGCTAATTAATATTTCACCGAAGCCGCTTTCGGGCCCCACCAGGCCCGTCCCAGGCCCGCTTTGGCCCGCTACAGGCCCAATTACGCAGGCCAAACTCGGTGTTTTTCACGACGCAAAATTGCTTTACACGCTTTGAAGTGATGCGCTTATTAAATTACAAAGCGAACACCGCTCATCTTACACCTCCAATATATGAGTTGCAGAACAGAATTTAATTAATACCAAAACTTGTGATCACTCGCGTGTGCTTATTCATTTTATTGAAATTCTCAAAGTAAAGCGCATTTTCGCTATGATCAAACGTGGAATTTAATACATAATATATATGGACGCTTCACACCACGTCAATCTGGCCCCGTGCTAAGTATCTGAAATCTTGTGTTGCAGGTACAAGTACCAGACAAGGGAAATATATTAAATACTTTTATACTAGGTATACCATGGATTTTGTGTTAATTTAAGTAATTTAGCAACACGCTCGTTTTTCCATATTGTTAAACAGTGCTTATTTCTTTCATTTATATCTCATATAAGTGAATTTAAGTAAAAATTCTATGAGAATAAACGTCTTAAGTCCCTAAAATGGCCCGGCACTGAGCCAGTGAGCACTAGTGGGCGACTGCCGCCGAGTAAAAAATATATTGACACAACGTCGCCGCAGCAACGAAAAGGCAACCAAGCCTTTGCAGATCGGAAAATTAAAAAAAAAATTAACCAAGCCGTTAATGATGCTCAAAAGCCAAATAATTAAATTGAACGCCGAGCAATACCGTAAATCTTTTTAACTGGCCCCAACACCTTAATTTGAAGAGGGGCAAGAAATAATAGGTCCACAAACTAGACTCCCTAATCAGGCTTTAATCAAGGAGGCATCGCAAATTAATTCCGAATTAGCATCGTTACCCACCCGCCCCGCGCCCCGCCCGCCCCGGCGTAAGCGTCTTATAACAATAAACAACTTAAGAAATTCCACGGGGAAAATTTAAATTAAACCTAATATGGGATTCCTCAGTTGCGTTAATTATGTGTTCTAACGCGAAAGTACTTAGGGAAATTCCGAACAGTTTTATCAGAAGGCGTCGGTATTTATGTTTGAATAAGGTGACTAAAAGAGATCTACAGAGAGACTGGTGAGACATGAGCAATACTTGAGGACGTGATATTTAGGCTATTATATGAGATGAAAAAAAATAATATCAATTAATCACAGAGTAAATGTAGCTTAAACTTGAATAATTATTTACCCAACGCATGGACACCGCGCGTAGGTACGCGTCCGTACTACCTACGTTGATGTCCATCCATGATTCATTTATTTAAAGGAAAATTTTGTAAAAAATTAAGTAAGCCTACCTAAATGAAGTAAGTGTACCTAATTTTATTACACAATATTTATAATGGGAATCGAGTACCGAGTACTCTCCGTAAGTATTGCACATGTCTCACCAGTCACGCTGTATGAGTCTGGGCCCGAACGGGAATTAGAAATAAGCATTCGTGTTTCCATAATTCTCTGGGAACAGTGGAATGTAGAAAAATAGACCGAGCGAGGCTAGCAAAAAAATATGAAATCTTTTAAGATGCCATGAAGTGTATTTCTTTTATGATTATATACAGGAGCCTTACTCTCCAAACTGATTTGATTTTGATTACGGTCATGCCGTGAACTTCCTAGTAAATTGACATTTGTTTATTTTGCTCCTCAGTCGATCGATATGGTAGGTAGTACAAAAAGTTACGATCTAACAATTTTCTATATCATGATTAGTTTCAAAGTAATTCATCAAATAAAATACGAAAAACCACTGACATCGAACGGATTCGGTACTCGATTGTGTCGGGAGTAGGCCCACAGTCGACGACAGATTTGGTTTATCACTTTTAGACCCTACCACGACAGGGTAAGGTTTAAAAGTAGCAAACTCGATCTATAGGCTTAGATACAAACTTTGTTAGCGGGATTAAGTCAGTCACCTACAATTTATATAAATTCCAGAACATCCAGGTTTTCTCAATAACAAGTCTTCAAAATATAAATAAACTTACATGAAACTGCCACTCACCTTTTAGCTCCGTGACAGCAACGAGGAATCAATCTGTAAAAAGAAAAAATATTTAAAATTCTATACAATAAATAAGCACGACTAAATTTGTATAATTTTTGATGTCACTTAATGTCTAAAGAGACAAACTCTGCAGTACTAGAAACTCCTGTATTTTGTTTGTTGCTAAAAATATACTTATGCTGGGTGTAAAAAGAATAGTCACTAATTTTTTTCTGTCACAAGAATAAAACGAAAAAGCTAAACTATTTGTGAAAATGTTTTTTTAATTTAGTGAAAAAAATAAAAAAATACATTTCTAGAATGGAAATTCATATCCGAAAGTTATAGAGTTATTTTTTAACACCCGTTATACTGTATTTAATAGATATTATTAGGTCAACGACCAGTGCGTTTGTGTGTATAGACTAGGAGCCCGCGAGCCCCATCAAAATAAGATTCACTGCTTGTGGTCATTTTAAACCTTAGCATTTTTTTATCGGGTCATCACACACATCACACTATATTTCGCTTGGTATATGTACCGCGGGATATAATGCATATACTACAGAATTAATAGTAAACCTTATTACAATATATTAAAACTTTTAATCCCATTGACCAAAGCACGCTTGTGGGTAGTTTCGGATTTTTCGAAATAAGAAGATTAATTAAATGAAACGTAGCATCCACGGACTCGAGCGCGCAGCTTCTCATTTTAAAAGAAATTTCTATAAAGACGTGTGCTGAGTGCGAGCTCATTATGGATTTTCATTTGATTTCTTTGAATGCAGCCAACTTCATTAACTGAAAGTGTGGAATTTTTCATTACGCCGTGCGCGTTATGTCGGGTTCGATACTCAGGTAATCTGTGAAAGCAATGAGAAAACTTAGATTACCTACTTTTTTTTAACGAGGCCACAAAAATAAGATTATGTGTGTAAATCCCTAATAAAACGGGCAAATATCCCACCATGTGGTGTTTCCGTAGTCCAGTGGTTCTAAGCTTCGCTCTCGACCCGAAGGTCAGTTTGATTCCCTCGTTGGAACATCAAAAAATGTTGTTTTCATGTTTGGTTTGGACAATTTTATACAGGCTCATTGTCTGACAAGAAAGATGATCCATGCGTCGGATGGACATGTAAAAAGTCGGCCCTGCGCCTGTTCTCTCGCCAGTCGTGTCGGTTTACCACTGGGTTATGAGAGCAAAAGGAAGAGAGAGTGTCTTTGTGTATTGCGCACACACTTGGGCACTATAAAATAACTCCTGCATAGCTGGCCTGGTTTCAATGTAATCGGCTACCGACACCAAAATCGGTGAGGGGAGCTATTATTATTATTTTATGTGGCGTTTCTACCACTGCAACTGCTGTGTAAGATCGACAATGGTAACCCACCTCAAAAGACCTTTGATGTCCATCCCAATCTTGCAGGGGAATGTATCAAGAGTCAAGCTTTATATTAGTGAAATGCAATATCCGAAAGTATTTTGAAGCTAGAATTGAATTTATAGACAGAACAATCAAAGTTCGAAATCTGAAAGGAGATTTTATTGTAATGTAAGTATCCCTGAGAGTAACTCATCTGCTGAAAGGAAGGGAACCAAATAGACGAGCCCCGTCTCCCGGTCACCTCGCCATTGTTACTTCAGACAAGGTTTTTAACTTCCACTGCCTCCTTCTGTGTTCGAAGCTACAGAAGAACGCGATTTTGTCAAGCGTATAATAAATGAACATAAATAGATAGAGGTGATATGTCGCAAAAAAAAATTACTCAGAAAATTGTGTTTAAGCAGTCACTTAAACATTTTAGGATATGTAGAAACGTATTAAGTACATTGGTTCTGGAGACGGATGTTTAGATTAATGTACCTACTAAATACTTTACGACGTATTCTAAAATTTTTTAGTGACATAATTTTATCAAAATCAAAATATTTCTACATAATATTATCATCTTTATCGATTCATGTCTTCAATTATGTGTTACTAGATGTTTGCCGCTACTTCTTATGCGCAAAAACTCATAGTAACCATACATTTTGCTTTAGTAAAGAATAGCCTATGTCTTAATACAGGTTGCCAGATAAATATGATATACCAAATTTTATTCAAATTGCTCCAGCCGTTTAGATGTGAAGAAGTCACTCACAAACGTTTGTATAATATTTACGTAATTCCTGTTTATACTTTGTCCAGAAAGCAGGGACGGTAAACCGACACGACTGGCGAGAGAACAGGCGCAGGACCGACATTTTACATGCCCATCCGACGAATAGATCATCTTTCTTGTCAGACAATCAGGTAGTCTGCATTGTCCTAACCAAACTTGAAAACAACATTGTTTGTTGTTCCAACGCGGGAATCGAGCCCAAGACCTCCGGGTCGAGAGCGAAGCTCTGAACCACTAGACCACGGAGGCGATATATTTTTTTAATTTATTATTTACATCTTACAAGTTGCTAACTTGCGCCTTCCATGTCATAGACACGGTCGTGATCCCTGAATAGTGCGATCTCTTTGAATGCTAGCCAGCGCGCAATTGACGATGGAATGGCAAAGGCGGTAGCACGATCCATAGACATTTTTTTACTTAACTCTATCAGTCTCGACTTCTTTATGTCCACTATGTTTGTGATAAAATCAAACGCTCCAATAGTTTTAGCTTGCTTTTATTTACACCTTTGGGTACGTGGCTAAGGTGACCGGAATCTCCCCAAATGAAACAATATGTGTAAAGAGGCAATTTGGTTATTAAATAAAAGTTAACACTTCGGACTTCATAATATATTATCCAGATTAATATTTTTCACGTATACATAGGTGTATTAAAGATTATCATGTGTACATAGGTGCCGGCAGGGCTACATACCCTTACGGATACTAAATTATAACTGAACTATAAAATTAGTCTTAAAGACTAAGCGGGGCACCTGACACTACAGGCATACAAATACGTATGTGCATATCTGCATACGCTGCACGTTACAAATATAATATAATCAGGAACACTAGTATGCTATACTGTGACAGGCTATAATATTAATCCACATACCCCTCGGGGACCCTCCCGGGGGGATGCGTAATGCATTTCCCTTGCGACATAAAAAAAAAAAAAAAAAAAAAGGCTATAATATTAATGAGTGATAATACCTTAGAGTGTGTATGGGTCCCGTATGTAGAGTTTACTGAGAAAGTACCAGCACTAAAAAGTAGGTAGTTTTATTTAAATTATTGTATGGAAAAGTTTATGATTTTGGGGCATTTCTCATAGAAACATGAAAGACAAAAGTAAGTCTTTCAGCGCTGGTACTTTCACAGTATACTACATAAGAGGCACATGCACACTCTAAAGTATTATCATTCATTTATATTCCGCCCTTTTATAGGTATAGGTTTTGCTAATCGTAATTATTAGCTCCACGCATTTTCAATTTACCTTATTATCAGAAAATGAGTGTTCAATTTAAAATAATCAAATGCTGATACGGGGCTACCGGCACATGCCGATACGGCTGCCGAGAACGTAATCACCTGTTAACGAGTGATTAAACATGCATTAGGCTGCGCTAAACAGCACCGGATAAATAATTCAGCGGCGCTCGGACCGAGTGGGATCAATTAGATGACCGCGGCAGGAGACAATAGAACTGCCGGGTATGGATAGAAAAAAAAACTATTATTTTAATAAAAAAAAAAATATTAAAATTTATGAAAGAATGATTACTTATACAAAACAATAAAATCTATCTATATCTATAAACAGACTGTAATATTAATGAGTGATAATACTTTAGGGTGTGTATGGGCTTTTGAGAGTAAAAGGAAGAGAGAGAGAGTGTCTTTGTGCATTGCGCACACACTTGGGCAATATAAAATAACTCCTGCGTAGCTGGCCTGGTTTCAATGAAATCAGCTACCGACACCGAAATCGGTGAGGGGAGCTATAATTGTTATTATGTGTGCATGGGCATATATGGGTCATTGTCATAACCGCATAAAATTTGGTTATTGAAAAAAATCAGGAACTTAAACATTGATTGTTGAACATATTTTAGTTTTTTAGTAAAGATAAATATTCATTATTTTATTTTGGTTATAAATAAATAAATAAAAAAATAAAATAAAGTATTTTCGAAACAATTTCCAAAGGAAAGTACGTTTCGGTGGACTGTTACCGCGCTACCTTTTCATAGAAATTTGATAAAATATAAAAACGCATTAATTAAAGTTTTACTTCGAAGTTGTTTTCCTGAAAAAGACACTATATTTAATTAAATGACCAAATATAAAAAATACTGGGTTAAATTCAAGACACTTCTTGCACATTGTAATTGTGTTACTAAAAATAACATATTATCGGTGGACTTTACTTATTTAACAAAATGTTTATAAAAAAATATAAAAATTGTGATCGCAACATTATTAATTAACGTATTCATTACTTAGCTACTCACGCGCAGCCCAATTTCGTCGCGAGCTGCACGAAAATAAAGTTATTGTTTCTTGTTCATAAATTTCTGGGTGTGTCAAAGTTGCGTGCGTCTTTTCGGTTACGTGTGTATTTTGGTAAGTAAAACCTTATTAATTAATTACTTTCATTTATATGTTAGTTTTTCAAGTAATTTATCAATAAATACTTGTAACTTCAACTTATCCTCAAAATAGTGCTTAGTATAAAACATTTTCGCAGAAAAGTCTATTCGGTGGACATCTTTTCGGTGGAATTGGTGTCCACCGAAAAGACGAATGTCCACCGAATGGACAAATTTTTACATTTTTGTTTTTGCAGCTTTGTTTTGCATGTGCTTGTTATTCAATTGCATAATTAAGGTGGTATTTTGTGTGCGTGAAATATATTACTATGTACATAGAAATATTTTTAGATTAAATCGGTACTTACTGATTTATTTTTTGCAGTTTGTGTTGAATATGGCAAAGTTAGCTGTCTCTTAATTATATAGCTGAACAATATAATATAGGAAAGTAAACTATTTGGCTGATGACTTCCTATTCCTATTGTGAAATCATCTTTAGGTCATAGTCATCTCTAGACAAAGTCTAAGCATGCCAGCTTTTAATTAACTTAAGCTTGAGAAATTTGTCCTGACCGATACTTAAATATTTTTGTTTGAGTTAGCTTTTTGATTTGCTTAGGCTTCCTCTTTTTTATCAACAGACAATGGCAAAAACTAGACAACAATTAAGTGAAGATAAAAAGAAAAAAAAAACGACGCGAACAAAAGAAGTTAAGTATTAGGAGAGCGAGAGAGAAATTGAATGAAGACCCATTAGCATTAGAAGAAAGGCGAAAGAAAGATAGGGAATACTACAATAGAAAAAATTGTTAGAAAAAATTAAGACAATAAATGATCTATCAGATAGAGAACAGAGACAACTACGAAACAAATGGAGAAAAGATGCAAAATCACGTAGAGATAGACTGTAGTTACAAAGAGAACTTGCACTCTGCGTAGAAGAAACCCCTCCAGCAAGTCCATGTTTTAAGCGACGGTCCCTCAACACAGTACAAAAATAAAACTATGTTTTATTTAATTGCCGCTTACTTGGGTGAACAAACACAGGTAAATAATATTTTGTGGCACTTTAGCGAGAGTGGGCATAGTAATGGCGCCCCTGATGGTATAGGGGGGAGCCTCAAAAGAACGGCTGATAAGCACGTAGCTAGAGGAAATGATGTTAACAACATTGAGGGTTTCATCGAAAGTGTAGGTACATGAGAACTGTAAAGGAATTGACGTAATAAAGATCGACGATACTACAGCAAAAGAAATTGAATACAAAATTCAAAACTGCAATATCCGCCCTTTTCGTGGTACTATGCAGGTACATCAAGTAACATGGAACAAACTTGAACCAAAAATCCTCCACTTTCGAAGACTAAGCTGCATTATTTGCCATCCAGGTGTTTCGTGTCCTCACTATGATCTTGGTCTAATAAGTCTTGACTTACCATTGCCTATCTTGCAAGTTGAAATACCAAATACCAGTTACAAGTTCTATTCCCAGCCCCATACCGACTTGCCAAGCCCACTCATGAGCCCTGGCTGGACTCCAATAGTTCAGCAGGTGCTTCATTCAATAGAAAAGAAAAAGTCAAGCTCAGCTGTTGCTGAGACTCAAAGCAATGATTCTGAAAAACCAACTTGTTCCAAGACACTCTGTGGAGCAAAAACTCGAAAACGTATACGGTTACCTGATATTAACTCCGACAGTTCGTGTTCTCCACCTATTTCAAGACCTCAAACACCCAAAGAAGTACACCAGATACGACTTCAACATTTTTGGTCGTCATCAGAGGATGTAGACATATTGTCCACCGAAACGTGATAATATTTTCGGTGGACAAAGTGTTTTATTTTTTATTTATTTTGTTTTCAGTGACAACCGGTTGATTTTTTTTTATTTATTCTTGTGAGAAGTATTGATTGTTAGTATTGAAAAAGAATTTTATTATTTTGTTTGGTTTTTTACTGTTATTTACTTTTAGTACATTCGGTGGACATTTATATCTTTTCGGTGGACCTATAAAAAGGTTTTTTTTTAATAATTGTGTTATTTTTTAAGTTTGATCTCAGACAATAACTTATTATTATTATAATTGATCTATTTTATTAAATAAAGTCATGTTTTTAAAAAATTAAGTGATTTTTTATTTTTTCAAAATCTGAACCCTGTTTTGACAATGACCCATATAGAGTTTACTGTAAAAGTACCAGCGCTGGAGGAGGTACTTTTTTTACTTATTATGTGAGAAATTTTGTGATGTTGGGGCATTTCTCATACAAATATAAAAGTCAAAAGTAAGCTTTAGAGCTGGTACTTTCACAGTATACTTTACATAGGAGGCACATACACACCCTTAAATTTTATAGCTCATTATTTATTTACTTGCACCTTGCATAGTTAGAATTTGTTGAAAGGGCATGTTTATTTCAAAAATATAGGAAGTAGCGAAAAATGCAGCTTGCAACTAAAATAAGTTCGAAAACAAATGTACGGTAGTTGACATAAGGTTGTCGTTGGCTGACATACGAATTCGCTTTTCATTTAGCGAACATTATGTCAAATCCCGTATATTTTTTTTTTATCCCCCAACGCAAAAACAACGGAGTGTTATAAGTTCGACAGATATATTATTGTATAGAAAATACACATTTACAAATATCTGTGGCATCGTTGCTCCCAAACAGATGATCCGATTTTAATGCGGTGTTTTTAGGTATGTTGGGTGGAAATCGATTCAGGTATTCAGGGTCGCTTGTTAGGTGTGATGGGAATGTTACACGCTAAGTCGGGGATTTTTTTTAATTTTATTTCGTTTTCAAACTTCAAAGCGATAATAGCGTCATAAGACAAGTGACATACGAATTCGCTTATCATTTAGCGAACCTTTTGCTAAAACTCGAATTAGAACCCCGTACCATACTAATATTATAAAGCGGAAGATTTTGTTTGTTTGCTTAAACGCGCTAATCTAACAAATGTACTAGTCTGATTTGAAAAAAAACTTATTTGTTGGATAGTTCATTTATAGAGGAAGGCTTTAGGCTATATAACATTACGCTGCGACCAATAGGAGCGTGTCAGTGAGAAATGTTGCAAAAACGGGGAGACTTTCGTTGCGTGCGCTGCACCGTTTAAGTCGCTCAAAAACCACGCGAACTAAGTCGCGCGCACAGCTAGTCTTAAATATTCCATATATGTATGATATATTAAATATAGTTGCGTTGCAGTCGGTACCACTAAGGTGAGAGCACATCTGAGTCAGCACTCGGCGCAGGTGCTAATATGAGAGCTGTCGTTACCTCGCGATTGTGCGCTCGCTTTACATCGCCATGTGACGTACAGCGTATTGCAATCGAACACTGCGGAAATTCAAGTTTATATTTTTTAAATTCAACTGAATGGTGCGCTGCAGAATGTATTTTCAATGGGTTCTATAAGTGAAAATATGTTTGGAAATGTATTATGTGGATATTCATGTTTTCAGTGCTGCGAGGACAGTGTTTCCTTTTCAAAATATTGCGCTGGGAATAGTTAGAGGAACGAATCCTTTTTTCATTTTATAGTTTTACATATTGATGTAAACTTTATGTGTAAATCTAATCCTAACTTCAGAGGACTATAAATCACACTTGGTGAAAAAATTAAGAATATAATACAATAATTAGATTGTGAGTTTGTTATAGACTCCGAAAGTAATGGAATTCTTATACTAACGAATAGAGTTGCAATTGATTTAGCTACTTTTTAATGCAGCAAAATGTAGAACTCCTGTGGGATTTTCTATTGATGCGATAAGTGTGCACAATAAGTAGGTAAATATGTGAAAATATCGATGTTTTTGGTTTATTTACGTATAGGTTAAATTTATCTCGGACGTACTGTACAATTTGTATGGTATCGATACAACGCCTATAGTGACAGTTAGAGCGCAACACATTAGGCGCTAATTGACACACGCTTGCGGATGCGCGTTTTTGGATAAGAAAAAAGCGCGCGCTTGAGTATGTACAGAGTACACTGTCTGTACGGTACTCCTGGTTCTCAAAACGCGCGTTGACAAAGCGCGCGCTTGAGTATGTACAGAGTACAGTGTCTGTACGGAACTCCTGGTTTTCAAAACGCGCGTTGACAAAGCGCGCGCTTGAGTATGTACAGAGTATACTGTCTGTACGGAACTCCTGGTTCTCAAAACGCGCGTTGACTAAGCGCGCGCTTGAGTATGTATAGAGTACACTGTCTGTACGGAACTCCTGGTTCTCAAAAAGCGCGTTGACAAAGCGCCTTATGTGTATCCGCTCTTAATGGTAACAATACGAATTGTAATTAACTTCATCACGGAGAGCAGTGAGCCATACTCGTACACAGCACTCTGTTCGTCGGAGTATAGTTTAGTCATATAAAGTTGTTGCTATGAGTAAACTCTACATAGATTTATACATTATCTAATGATTCTTTACAAACTAGTTCGATGATGTTTTTTTTAACTTAACTCTTGCATCGTGCAAGTCATAATTTATCCCATTTGACACTGGGATATTCACAGTGAAGTCCCACGGCATCTGCGTTTGACAGTCGCATTGACAGAGTTCGATTTCTGTTCGCACCCCCTAATTATCCGCAGAGGGAAAATATTGTATACCAGTGTATCCGCAATAACGCGGCGGGAGGTCCGGGGTAATTGGCCTCCCCACCAGCACAACTTGTCATAAATAGCTGCCAGATGGGGCACCTACATGAGCGAGGTGGACGCTTATGCACCCCATAGTGTTGCATAGTGAATTGAAAGGTACAGTGTCAAAACCTACAACCTACATTAGTAAACAATAATCATTGTATTAATATTGGCCAATTGGCATCACTGACTAGTAGACAAACGTAAACCACACAACCATAGATGGTTGTGTGGTTTACGTTTGGGTTGAATTTATCTCGGACGTACTATAGTTTTCCTCATCAGTGACAGAACTCGCACTTGGCACACAGAACTCCGAGCGGATTGTATGGTGTGAATGTCTTTAATCAGACGAGCAGCGTGCTAAACAGATAATTTGTGCCCGCATTCGCACTACGGCAATTAGAGGTGATCTGTCTGATTAACATGCGATGCCGAGACGGCTGGGAGTGGGGTGCGGCGGTAGTGATAGCGGTTAGCGGGCAGACAGGAAGGGGTGCAATTTACGAAATCTTTTTAATAAAAGCCTCGTTGAAGCTCGTGAACAGCTGGATCGATTTAGATGATTTTGGTTTTGAAATGTTTGTCTCAGTCCAGAGAACGTGAAACGGTTAGAAATGAACATTACGATGATGATAGTAAAAACAACAATATCATTTTTCCATACTAAAAGTTGACTATCACCAATTTGTCACTTCCATTGCCTTCGCTATATGGATTTTGATGTTGTCAATATATAGAGTCTACGACTTCTGCACAAAAACCTAAGTGCGTCGTGGTAACTGCAACCCCACCTTTCCTTCTAACTACGAGCGGTCGTAGAATACACGCTGTCCATCATGGCCGGTTTCAATAATCCGCTAAGTGCATCGCGGACATTGCAACCCCACCTTTTCCTCTAACTACTAGCGATCGCAGAATATCCCCTGTCCACTATGGCCGGTTTCAATAATCCGCTAAATGCGTCGCGCACACTGCAACCCCACCCTACCCTCTAACTACGAGCGGTCGCGGGCGACGTGTGATCTTTCAGGTGCCGCAGCGCCTAACTAATGCGCTGCGGTATTTTGAATTATTGTCAAGCTGTTAGCAGACACATGTACAAAACAGACCGATGTATTACTTCATTCGCTGTTGGGTGTAATAACATTAATCGTATGTTATTTATGATTAACTCGTATATATGTCGCAGTCACTTAATTGAAATCGCCATTTCATTGAGTGACTAGCGTTTTTATCGAATGACGACATTCAATTGAAAGACTAGGCCGAACATTGATTGAACAATCGTCACTCAACGTCCAATTAGTTAGCGGATTAAAATCAGTCAGGTGATTGAAATTTTTCTCACTGCGGCGCTAGTAGTCACCAAAACAAATATGACGTCAAACAGCTGGCACCGATAGCACTGCGTTGATATTTTTTCATAAAATCTACATTAAAATGCGATACTCTATATAAAATAGTGTGACAGCATGGATTAATCTATTATTACGTCGCCGCCAGCTAACGACATAATGAAGGTAAGTTTTAAACATGCTGTACGTCATCATTTCACTAATTTAGCTGATAAAACATACAAAACTACACTAAATTGATGTATTTATGTTATATTATTTAAACTAGAATTTGCAAAGTTACATTTATTGATAAAATATCGGAAGTAAGAGCGCAAATTAGAAAAAAATGTCACCAAACTAGATATTCCATAAGTAGGTAATTCGTCGACTACTCTAAATGACTAATTGATGTTCAGTCAAGAACGCTAAATGACTAAATGACGTTCAGTCAAGACGTTGGACGTTACAATAAACAACTTGATGAGAACTTGAGAGATGATATTTAACATGGCGTTAATTTTAACATTGCTTGGTGAAACACGGCCTAGTGGCCAAATACTGAAACGCTAATTAAAGTTAAGAGTCCTCCTATTTGCAGGCTGTCACTGTCACTTTTTAGGGAAATGTCAAGGATAGCGTGTCTTTTAAGCGTTAATTAATTTAACTATCGTTTCAGTATTCGACCGTTCGACGTATTCGACCGTCTTTCAATTTAATGTCGTCATTCGATAAAAACACGACTCACTCAATAAAATGGCGATTTCAATTAGATGACTGCGACATAATATACATACATAATATACAGACATAATATACATACATAATAGACATTTTTATATCCTGAAACGGTTTTCTTTCTTTTTTATATTACATGATGGATTCTTCTCATGATGTCAAAGTCCCGGTGTATTCGAAGAGCTCGTGTTGTGTGGATTTGTATCTTTAATTTACTAAATCTTTTACACAGGATTTTAGTACAAGTTTTTTTTCCTTAAGTGGGGTTCACTTCCTACTCTCCCTCATTCTGCTGATTGATTTCGTTGCGGGTATCTAGACAGATCTAGCATGTCCGTCATGCACCTATGGTGTATATCAAAGAGTTTTTAAGGTTGGTAAACAAGTTGCAGTCTGTGGATCATATTTTGTCCGTATAAATAATGGGACTGAAATCCACGGTATCCGGTATTTCCATACAACTACTGAGCCACAGAGTTTTTGTATAAACAGGAACCCGATTCAAGATCCATCCCTATTATCACTTTCACAAGTTCGAAAATATTATGTCAAATGCTAACGTTCTTCTTTACGAACTTCGTTATTGTCATAAATCTATAACAGCTCAATATATTTAATAAGGACCCAGGAAGCAGACCCTTGCTAGATTTTTTTACAGTCAAAACCGTCCGGTAATTGGGGACAAGACGCAAGTTACCGGAACCACTTAGAAAAATTCTGATTGAAATCCGAAATGAAAGCCCTCCGCCCTTCCGACGGCGACTCAGCTGCAGCCTGCAATTACTGAGCTGACAACTTTAATGTTTAAAGGAAAAATACAAAATGCATTGAATGAAAAGGAAAAATAAAAAGTATGTATACTGTAGGGTGAATTTATCAAGCACGTTGGGCGAAATCCGAAAGTGTAATGCTAATGAATGAAAATGAAAAAAAAAGCAGATAAAACCTAACAAGCTATTCTCGGAATGTCAAGACAAAAAGCTACCACCAGAACCGGCGTAAGATCACGGGATACAATAAACGGTTTGATCCTAACGGGTTTAACAAAAACACACTGGGTGCCAGATCACAATTTATACAAATCAAAATCAAAACATTTTATTTCCATATAGGTTATTAAATAACACTTTACTGAAATCATTAACCTTATATTAACATTTAGCACACAAACGTTTTTAACTTGTTTTTTAAATTTATTTATAGAAAGATTTTGAACGTTTTTTCTGGGATTCTATTGTATAGGCGTATACATTGACCTTTAAAAGATTTACTTATTTTGCTAAGTCTAATCACTGGTATATCTAATTTGTGCTTATTTCTAGTGTTTATACAATGGTTGTCGCTTTTTTTTCTGAAATCATTTTATTTTCTTTTTTTACATACAACACATTGTCCAAAATGTATTCAGATGCGACGGTCAGAATTTCTGTAAACTTTTCTCTCAAATCCATACCTCTGAAGGAGAATTAGCCATTGATACTGGTCGCTTACCAGCTGCAGCAAAGGAGGTTGAGAGGTTGCATGTACACCCATTTTCATACCTCAACCCTTCGAATCCTTAAGAGGAAACAGAGAAATGAAAAATAGGTATTGGTATCCTGTTGCAGGATACCAATACCTATTTTTCATTTCTACCCGATCAAACCGATAGAGGCAACTATAGCTTGAACTGAAATTGCAGGTAATTAAAAGGTTGAGAAATCGACGATTAGGACCACTGTTTCCTCCTCCAAAACTGAACCAACAAAAAACAAAAATTATAAACTTAAAGAAGGCTTGAGCTGTGTTATGTTTTGATTTTATCATAAAATTCGATCGATCGATCGATACGATACGATCACTTATTAACTGCATGATGACAGCTAGTTAGCGGACACGTGATACTTGACTTGCTTCCGAATGTCACTTTCAGACAACCGAACTAGGGTGGATCCATTCAGTGTAACATGTCGCTGTTATATGAAAAAGAACAAGGCAAGATTTAAGACCCTATTATTGAATTGCCTGAAACCAGGCTGGTATAAAAGATCATAATATGTTTGTGTTTCCACTTAACACAAGCCCTATATACCTGCAGTAGACAGGTATATAATATGCGATAGCGGCTACGGTAATGCTAATGTCATGTAACGATCAGGCCGTTTGTATGCTAATCACCGTTAAATGATGCCCATCAATTCGCACGATACTGATGTGATGTAGAGAGTAGTAGAGACGCGACCATTCGTAATCCGGATCCGGATACGTGACTAATTCCTTCAAGTTTATATTTGAAAAAGGGTAAGTACCATTATAATAAAACATGGCGAAAATATGCCCAATTAAGTCGTTTTCGTACAAAGATTACTGTTTGAACAAAAAAAAAATACTTAGCTAATACTACGAGTATTAATTGTATTTCGTCACAAAGCCTTTTCAAGAACTTGAATGTACGAGTACTGTCGGGAATTTTAAATATTTTGTAAATGACAATATACTGAATTGTTATAATAATATTAAACCATCCATCCAGGTAATAAGATAACAATTTCTTAGCATTAGTAATGAAACGTTGAGTCTACTAGAATTATGCGAACGCATAATTTTTTAAGCTATTGCATAGCTTCTATCGCAGGCCTTGAGCGTGTGGACCGAATCCAGAAATTCCGTAACGAAAAAAACCTAACACCCCCTAAACAACACTCATTTGGCCCTTTGGGTGGTGGGGTTCGAATCTTCGGATAATACCTCAAACTCGTTACTAATAAGAATTATATTTCCGAAGATAGTCCTACACAACAATAAAAATCCTTCACAATACTTATATATATCACTAATGTTTTCGATAGTGCGATGTAGAAAACTGCAGAAAAGTAACAACGCCATCTAGGTTTAACATTGTGAACTATAAGTTACGTTAAGTTTATTGAACCATATAAAATAAAAAATACTATACAATAGCTTTACCGCGGCAGTCCCCGAGTGCCACAAGTCTTTTTTTAATATATTTCGAAGGCACATCTACAACATGAACACTAACAATACAATTAGGTACATTATACAGGACTGAGGCCGTGTTTCACCAAGCAATGTTAAAGTTAACGCCATATTAAATATTATGTTATCCCTCTCATATTTCCTGTCAAGGAATGAGATGGCATGGTATTTTAACATTGCGTTAACTTTAACATTGCTTGGTGAAACACGGCCTAAGTGTTGCGCTTATGTCAGTTATAGATATTGTAATATTATGGAATTCAAACCAGCTGAATTTTATTATATGGAAGAATCTGTGCAGAAAGCTAATTTTATAATGCTTTTAATAACTGTGAATCTAAAAAGAAGGGTAATGATTTTGGAAGTCTAATATAATATATGTGTTTTTTCCACTTTACCGCTACTAATAAGCTTTTTATAGCTTATTAGTAGCAGGTTTAAATCGGAATTTAGTGAAACAGTTGTCAATGAAGTCCTAATAATCGACGGGGTTACAAAGACTAATGTACGTAGTAAAGTTCTATTCACTGAAAATCAGCGTTGCAAATATGTTTGCAACACATGCTGAGTGGGTTTGGTAATATTTCATGTTTTTTTTAATATGCTATTTTTATGTTGCTTTTATATGATTTTACCAAATAAATTTTCTTTTCTTTCTTTATTTTTATTTTAACTGTAGTTATAAATTAATTAGCATAGATTATGTTCGGTGTTACACTCTGGCGGATCGTCAAGGTGTCTGTGGTTAGTGCATTAGATATTGCGTGACTTGTGACGGCGTGAATCTAATTGACAAGGTATCAAAGCGCCAATGTGTCGTAATGTTCAAAGTACGTCGTCTGGAATGATCAATACTGATAATGTTAAGGAAGGTTTGTGTGCAAAACAACAAAGAACGCTAGAATAAGAATAAGGATAAAAATATTTATTTCATCATCAAACAAGGTCTGTGTGCAAAAGAACTCGAGCTATAATAAGAATAAGAATAAAATTGTTTATTTAATCATAACACAAAACATATAGGTATAGGACAATAGATGGAACAAGATGAAACGAGATACAAAACTAAAGCTAGGTATATAATATTACGAGTATGTTGTGCGATGCCAAAAAAGGGCTCTAACTCAGCTTTACGCAGCGAGCAAGCCCGCCGCACTGATATTCTCCAGGGCCAATGAGTGACATCACATTATGGGGTACAATAATTAAAACATACAATTACACAATTATTACAAAAAACAGAAAACAATAAAACAAATAATAAAAAAAAAACAAAATAAAATATTACATAAGTCTGTTGACAGATGGTCTGTTTTTAGAGTTTATATCGCCGTCACCGACCTCTATATTTATTATTATATATAGACACCATGGACGAGCTCAGCATAATGCAGATCTGCAAATCTTCTTTCACCAGCGAGGAGATTTGCAGTGGTAAGCAGTTGCTGTACGATACGCTCGGCCAGAGCGCGAATATGCCATCGCGACGGAGAGATGGAACAGAGAGAAGCGTGCAGGATATTATCTCCCTGCTGAAGCAGACGGATCCAGACGACGTGCCGGCCTTTGTGGCGAAAGATCTCCACAAGCTGCCGGTGGTGACGATGGACCACGTCGACGTCTCCAGCCTGTTGAAGAACTTCAACAGTATGAAGGCAGAGCTGGACGAGATGCGGGGTAGATTGGATGCATCGGAATCTACCATCAGTGACTTACGTAGTGAATTATTACAATTAAAATGTAATAATTCATTAAGTGGGTCACCCGATCATTCAACTGCCTACGTCAACACACGTCGTGGTGGCGCGCGCGCCGACACATCGTTTTGCGTGTCAGCAGAATCTGATGCGTCGGCAACCGCCGCCGCCTCCGCCCGCCTTCCCCTCCGGGTCGCGCAGTCGAGTAAACAAGCAACTCAGCAAAAAAGTTTTGCGAGTATCGCCGCTCACCCCGCACCTCCCCCGCGGGCGAAGACAAAGGGGAAGAAAGAGAGCCGCAAGGCTACAGAAAGCCGCAAGGCTCAGCCACCGCAACCTGGCAAGGACGAGAGCAGGAGGTGCGATGAGGAGGGCTTCATACTGGTGGAGAGAAGGAAGAAGAAGCCCGCCGTCCGCAACCATCGCGGCACCGCACCCTGTGGACCCGAGCAGCGCCTGCGGTGTGAAGTGCGCTCCACGCCGCTGTACGTGTCTCGCCTGCACTGGTCCATGGAGGTTAAGGACGTCGTGGACTACATCCGGAAGAAGACGTCCCTCCCCTTGAGGGTTGAGCGTCTGGAGTCTCGCCACAAGGTCAACTTCAGTTCCTTTGTGGTGAGAGTACCGACGCATTTTCTATCGACCTTTGAGGCGGAGGAGTTCTGGCCGACGGGTGTGGTCTACCGGAAGTTCCGGGGGAGACTCCGGAATGAAGCGCGCTACACGTCGCCGTCAACACGTGTAGTGTAGTTTTTAAGTATTTTAAATATTTTGTATGTTAGTCTTTAAGGTATTTATAATATGGGCCTATGCAGCCTGCAATAAATGGTATTTAATTTTATTTAATTTAATTTAATTTAATTATTGTCTAATTTAACGCCTCCGTCGTCTAGCGGTATAACCTGCCTCGGTCTTAGGTTCCTTAGTCCATTCCTGCGTTTTTGCTAAAGACAATGCAGGCTAATCTCCTGATTGTCTGACTTGCATCGGAGGCGCGTGTAAAAAGTCGGTCCTGTGCCTGATCTCCCGCCAGTCTGTTGTTTGTCCCACTGGGCTACGACACTGAAGGAAGAGAGAGTGCTTCTACTTTAATTTAAAAAAAATATATTAATAAGTTACTCAATTATAAGAGAAAAATATTAGCAGGGTAATTACGTATATTTTGCAAAAGCAAAGCAAATTTTCATTCGCAAAAATGTTTACTCTTGAACTTTGTCGACGGTTAGAAGGTAATATAATAAATATTTATTTATTTAAATAGGGCATATAAGTGTCAAAAAATGAAGTTTAAAGTTTTAAAATGCAGAAAAATGAATTTGTCGTTAACGTTGTTTGACGTAACAATTGCTTAATAGTTCCTATTATTGCTACTAAATTGTTTTTGGCGCTAGTGTCATAGCAAAAATCAAGCATCGCGCAATTTTCGCCAATCGCTATATTCACGTAATCAGTCGCCATTATCAGTTCTGTTCTGACCTCTTGCTCCAATAGACTGGAATGGAAATTAAACTGTGAAGGATGTTTATCTAATGTAAAAGTTTATAAACTAAATATAAAGTAAAAATTTCATTAAATATTAACAAATCCATATAATTTTTGGAACGCCAAGACTTTTTGTACAACATGTCGCTTATAAAAGTGCTTGAGCCACATAAGCCTCAAATTGGTGGGCCACTGCGCACGGGCGCGGCATTTTGAGAGCACATAAATCTGTCACGCGTCAAAGTAAGCCGCGTATCGAGCCGGCCAGTCCGCCGGTAAATTATGAACTAAGTGCTGTCCTCCCAAACAATAATGTTGATAAATCATATTACAAAGCGCGCTCGCCACACCGGATAGTTGGCCGGTCCGAAATCGGATTGCAATTACTAATTGAACCCCGAAACAGAGTCAGGATACAAGTGAAATGAAAATATACTTTATTGTGCACAATCAGAAGTTACACATATTATACATATATATACAGGATGTAAAAAGAGCAGTCACTATTACTTTGAGATACGATTAACGATACCTTGCCTTTGCCTTGCCACAATTTTTGAAATGCATTTTTTAAATATTTTTTTTGTCAAAAACTATTTTTTTTAGCATTTCTTATTGTACTATCGTAAAAATAACAATAAAGCAAAAATTTTTTTTTTAAATTGCTTTTAAAAAAAATACATTTCTAGAATGAGACAAGGTAGTATAATCATATCCCAAAGTTATAGTGACTGCTCTTTTTACACCTGTTACACTAAGATTTTAACAACACAAAAAACACAATAGTACATGAAGGCGGCCTTATTACTAAAAAATATCGACGTAAAAATTTATATATTTTATACATATTATATTTTAAAAAATAATAATTTTCCCATCTTTTTGCTAAAAGATGCCCCGCGCGAGTTTCTTACGCCTGTTTTTCTTGCCGGACTAGTTTCTGTACCAGCGTGTTTAATTAATCCCACCAAAAACATTTTCATGTAAAAATGTTGCCAAGACGAGTCTACATAGCTTACCCTGTAAAAAAGTTATCAGATATCGTACCTATATAAAGCCAAGCTCTAAAGACTACTCGCCCTAAATCTAGAAGCACCTTGATCAAAATCTATCAAAAAGTGGACAAATCTCATGTAGAACCAAAGTTCTTGATCTATGCGCCCTTACTTTACTAGGCTTAGCTTCACTTACTCTACATTTCAGTTAAAACGTAATACTTGGCCGTTTTGCTACCGTTACGAAGATTTTATAAGCATTCATTTATCGTGTGTGAAATAAAACAGCCAAGCATCACGTTTTAACTGAAATGTAGAGTAAGTGACGCCTACCAACGAACAGCGCCGCGACGCCTACCGACGCCCAGCGCCGCGACGCCTAAAGACGCCCAGCGTCGCAACGCCTGCCGACGCCCAGTGTCGTGACGCCTGCCGACGCGCAGCGCCGCGACGCCCAGCGCCGCGACGCCTACCGACGCCCAGCGCCACGGCGCCAAGCGCCGTGACGCCTACCAACGCCCAGCGTCGCGACGCCAAGCGCCGCCCAGCGTCGCGACGCCTGCCGACGCCCAGCGTCGTGACGCCTGCCGACGCGCAGCGCCGTGACGCCCAGCGTCGCGACGCCTGCCGACGCCCAGCGTCGTGACGCCTGCAACGCGCAGCGCCGCGACGCCTACCAACGCCCAGCGTCGCGACGCCAAGCGCCGCCCAGCGTCGCGACGCCAAGCGCCGCCCAGCGTCGCGACGCCTGCCGACGCCCAGCGTCGTGACGCCTGCCGACGCGCAGCGCCGTGACGATCAGCGTCGCGACGCCTAGCGCCGCGACGCCTACCGACGCCCAGCGTCGTGACGCCTGCAACGCGCAGCGCCGCGACGCCCAGTGCCACGGCGCCAAGCGCCGCGAGGCCTACCGACGCGCAGCGGTACAGTTGGTGACCGACTTTTTGTAGATGAATAATAGAATATACTGATTGCAGTAGTGCAACGCACTCAACATACTAAAGTCGGACATAAATTATATGGAGCAAAATTTTGAACGATTATTGGTCCTACAAAAAGTAGGTCGTAGGCTTTTTATGTACTTGTATATTAAATTCCTTTTATAAATTAAAGATCATCAGATCCTTATATCATAAACATCTTTTTGAATCCAATACGGTGGTCCACCATTTTGGATTCAAAATGGCGGCATTTACATTTTAATATTTTTTTTGTTGGTTTTGTAGCAATAACAGCTTACATACACAACTTCAGCTTTCTACGATTTTTATGAAAATCCAATGCTCAAGCAGTGGATCTCTGTTCACATAAACTATTTAGGAACAGGAAATAAAATGTTATTTAAACTTTAAGACTGGACACATAAATGTCGACAATTTATTTTATTTTACTTTATTAGTTTTATATAATATACAATGTTTTATAAAATAAATATGGGTGAATTTCTGATGCCTGAAGTAAAGACTTTTTATTTATTTACTTAAACGATAATTACAACAAAATGCCGTCAATTGCACACAAAAGGCGAATTACACGAAATTTCCTTACATGTTACATTATTTAATTACATGTTTATACTTAATTAATCCCAAAGCCAAAGAAAGCCAAAGGAGTCCCCAAAACAAATTGCGCCCCCGAAGTATTGGAATTAATTACTTAGAGTACTTTGTGATATTTGAGGCCCGTTTAGACGCAAATCGATAATAATTACCCACCATATTACCGTTCGACGATTTGTTTAAAAGTTTTAAGTGAAAAGTTTCATAATTTGAACTCTCAACTAAATTAATGAACGCTAAAGGCCAAACGACTTAATGTCAATTACTCGTCGCGTTTTAAAACAAAGATTGGTAAAATATCGACGATTTTGTGGACACTTCGAGGGTTCAGTTCTGTCGAGTCAAAAACCGTGGACATTAATAATTAAAGACATGAATGAATGAAGGTATGTCGCAAAAATGTTTACCCAGAAAACTGAGTTTATTAAATACATTGTGTGCGTAGCAGTGAGCGTATTAAATACATTGATTCCAGAGACATCTTTAGATTAATGTACTTAATACTTTACGACGTATTCTAAAATGTTTAAGTGACAGTTTTAACTTAATTTTCTCGAAATGAGAATTATGCTACATAATATCACCTTCATTTCACTGTGTTCCTGGGTATAACACTAGATAAATAATAATAGTAAATTACAGTGGGGTCCTCACATTGACAATCTTGCAGGTAGGCTCAGTTCTGCAGCATATGCGGTTAGAAAAATTACTCTAATTTTTAATTTCTCTAAATTTCTGACGAAGACACGGCGCGATAAGTATATTTTAGTTATTATCATAGTAGGATGTCTTACGGCATCCTCTTATGGGGAAATGCCACCGACATTAACACAATATTTGTGCTGCACAAGCGGGCAATAGTTACGTTAAATTTACAAAATGTCCTCTTTTGAATCTCTAAGAGAAAAGTTTAAACAAATTGGTATTCTTACCGTTGCTTCTTACATTTTAGACAATGTGTTGTACGTTAAAAAGAATTTTAAGTAATTTTAAAATGAAAAGCGACCATCACAGTAGGAACACTAGAAATAAGCACAAGCTAGATATACCGGTGATCAGACTGAGTAAAGTTAGTAAATCATTTTAAAGGTCAATGTATACGCCTTTACAATATAATCCCAAATAACGTTCAGAGCCTCCCTATTAAAAAATTTAAAAATGTAGTTAAAGAACGTTTTAGTGCTAAAGCATATTTATTATAAGGTCAATGGTATTATTGACGATTGCACACCTTGGGAATATGGAAAATAAAACTATCATATTGAATGCATACCACCCAGGCCGGCCAGCGGTGGCGAAGGAAATAAATACCTGGAGGACACTGGGGGAGGCCTTTGCCCAGCAGTGGGACAGTTTAGCTAACAATAATAATAAAGTGAATTTACTTCAACTATGCTTCTTTTTTGATCTGTGATATTAATGTAAACAAAACTCTTTATGGGCGGCTATAATGCTCCAAATATTGATACGTTACTTATTCACTGCTCAATAAAGAAAAGCATTGACGCATGGATTGGTCGAGTTATAATTTTTTGTTCACATTTCTGTCTTATTTAATCGGAACAAAATATACATAAACATACGCGCACTGAACCTTTCCGCTGTAACTCGGGTATAAAAGTCCTGATTGGGAGCTCGATATTTTCCTAACAATGTTCGCACGTAATTCCTGACGATTCAAAGTTTCGGGTGTGACCTTCACCCCACCTAGCCCAGGAGCCCGCGGCGATCGACCGAACGGTTCGGCCGCGCCGCTTTGAATAATTCTCTTAGCCCCGCCCGCCGCGCGCCCCTGCCCCCGCATGCAAATGCGGGTAGATTGAGTTTGCTACGGATATCTTAACGTCTACCCGACAAATTGCCCTTTCGGCGCGAATATGAAATATTGCAAACTACTCCTAATCTTTTCGGGTGGAATGTTTCTGTGAAAAAAGTTCTGTGATGTAGATCTCGTTATCTATTCGTGTAGAATTGTTATAGAGTCCATAAGGTTGTTACGTTATTTCACGATATGAAGCCGTGATATCAATGCGATCGAGTTTTTTTATAATAGATAGTTTTTCTACAATAGTTTTTTTATAGTAGTAGATAATGTTCATTCAAAGCCTATGTCAAAAATAATCGGTGAATTAACCTTATCCGTGAAATTTTAACCTGAAGCAGCTGAAGAATCGTTCGTATATACGAGGACTGCTTTGTGTGATGTGTAAAATGCGACCGACAGTCCGCCCTCGCCCTCAGGACCGTAATGCGTCGCTAACGAACCCAGAGTCACCTGCTACAGCCGGACAATGGCGCCCAAACTTTGACGTGGCACTGTAATAATAATAATAATATCTATGGACGCTTCACAACACGTCAATCTGGCCTGAAAGTATCCGAAGAACTTGTGCTATAGGTAGCAGACAACGGAAATATATTTAATACTTTTATTATATTATACATAAATTTAATACCTACACAATATCCATAAATCAGTAACATTTGAAAAACGTTTTGTTCTCTCGGCGGGATTCAAACCCGCGGCCTCTGGCTCGAGCACCAACACGCTCAACCACTGCGCTACGGAGGTCGTCAAAATATCTATGCAGTATTATTATGTTAAACGATAAACATTCGAATAAAATAAAACTATTTATATGAAATTTCTTCGCTTCACTTTCTCAGCCTCGTATGTAAAAAACTTCAACTTTTCAGTAGAGTCAATAAACTTAATAATTTTAGATTTTATTATGACATGGATTTCGGATGTATAACTGTACATAACTGAACCTCATTTAAAACAACTTTATTTTAATATTCTTTTTTTTTTTGTTTTTTTCGTTATGGTTGGGGCAAAATAATAAGAAATGTTGAAAAGTAAAAAAAAATTTTTTTTTAGTTTTTATAAAAAAAAATAATTCCAAAATGAGGAAAAGTAGAATAATAGTATCTCAAAGTTATAGTTACTTTTCTTTTTACACCCTGTATATCAACGAGCAAGCTTAAAACAAAAAATAGTATCAGATTTAACCCGAAGGTACATCACAATTCTCTAAGCGTCACAAATACGATGTCTCTGGCCGCGAACTTTTTTCACAAAAAAATCCTTTGTAAAAGTTTGAGAGCTCGGCTGGTCCAGAAAGAATCGTTTTGTAACTCAATTTGTGGCGAGTGCGCGGCTTTGTGCGGTCCACTCCCCCCACTTCCCCCCTCCATGCACAAGTATTTGCGATGGCCCAACCTCCTCTAATGACGACGTACATGTATGACATCTTTCTATTGTATCGATTTATTTGTGTTCACATGTGATCACTAATTCTATACTAATATTATAAAGCGGAAGAGTTTGTTTGTTTGTTTAAACGCGCTAATATCAGGAACTCCTGGTCCTTTTTTTGTTGGATAGTCCATTTATAGAGGAAGGCTTTAGGGTATATATAACATTAGGTACGCTGCGACCAATAGGAGCGAAGCGTCAGTGAGATATGTTGCGAAAATGGGGAAAATTATTAACATTTGAGGACTTTCGTTGCGTGCACTGCATAAACGGTTCAAGTTACTCAAAAAATATGTATGAAAGAATTATTCCTTTTTAATAATCATAATAACAAAAACCAACGTGAGCAATCAAAAGACAATCGCGACAGTGTTGACAACCACGCGAACGAAGTCGCGGGCACAGTTAGTATTACATATAGGGGTATAGAAGCTAGGCCTTCTATACAGTGTGAAAAATGAGCAGTCACTATAACTTTGAGATACGATTATACTACCTTTCCTCATTTTGATAATGTATTTTTTTTATATTTTATTTTTGTCAAATCTAAATTTTTTTATCATTTCTTATTTTTTGTAGCAAAAATAATAATAAAAACAAAAATTTTTTTTTTTATTTTTGAAAAAAAAAAAAAACATTTCTAGAATGAGAAAAGGTAGTACAATCACATCCCAAAGTTATAGTGACTGCTCTTTTTACACCCGTTATAGAAGGCACAAATTTAATACACAATATCCGTAAACCAGTAAAATTTTGAAAAACTTTATAGAATTGTGGGATATCCCACGATGGGCTGGTTCTGTGCTAGTTGTAGGTAAATATGTGCTACGAGTACCAGAAAACGGAAATATAATAAAGTCTAAAATTTTTGTTACCATACTGATACTGTACATACTAAGTAATAAAAAAACCTTTTGTTCAAAATTAAAACATAAAGTTTGTTTTTTGAAGGTATTTTTTGAAAATAAATTACGATTACAGTCACCAGTTACCACGTAAATATAAGGTATAAAATAAATGAGTGATAATACTTTAGAATGTGGCTCCTAAGTAGAGAGTATACTGTGAAAGTACCAGCGCTGAAGCTTACTTTTGACTTTCATGTTTATATGAGAAATGCCCCAACATCATAAATTTTCCCTCTTTTAACGCTGGTACCTTCTCAGTAAACTCTGTATACGGTACCCTTACACACCCTAACGTATCACTCATTAATATTATAGCCTGTAAATAACACCCCCCCTGAATATACTTCGCTGTTTATGCTTAGCTGTGGACGTCATAGCTGAAACGACGGTATTATAATGATTGTTACCGAAGTCCATCACGGTTGTAAATAATACCTCTATATAACACAGAGTGTGAAAGGACAGTCTAATTTTAGGATATGATTATACCACCTTTTCTCATAAATTTTTCTCTCCAAAAATTCTTTTTTTTTTGCTTACCATTCTTGCGACAACAAACCTAAATTGTAATAAGTAAAAACATTTTTTTTAGTTTTGGACGAATCAAAAAATACATTTCTATAATGAGAAAAGGTTGTATAAATGATTATACAACCTTTTCTCATTTCTTCTGATCCCAAAAATTTCTGTTAATTTTACTTGTACATCTCAAACACCCCAAAAGGTCGAATGCCTCTATAAGTTATTATGACTGTTCAGTTGACTTGTATATCTATCACCCCAAAAACTCGAAGGCCTCTATTTCCATAGACAAGACATCTCTGCAATCAAAGAGTAGGTAATAAAGCAACAAATCTCGCAGGGCCAGGCCATTACAGTCCGGTGGTAATGAAGGCCGTTTGTCTGACGCGGGGCGCCGTCTAATATGAAATAACATGGTCATTACTGTGCGTCTTCATTTGCGCTGATCGGAAGATATGAGCCACATATCAAAGTAACGAGTTTTTCCGGGACCCAGTAGTGAACCGTATGCATAATGCACGATCTATCTAGATAAGAATGAAGGCAACTTGTATTGTCATTCAACATGTTCAAAATTTAGTATAGTTCCATGGCCCTTATTATGAACTTTGTTGGTTTTCTGGAAATCGATAGACATTTTGACATTTTAAAAAAGTTCCAAGGTTTAAAATGATAGTCAATGTTCATCGAAGAAAGGCCATCAAAGTTACGTGATTATGTTGGTGGCCTTTGGTGGCTTTTAGTGTAATATTTTTTTCCAGGGACCCAGTCGTAGTGAACCGTATGCATAATGCACGGTCTATCTATATAATAATAGAGGCAACTTGTATTGTCATTCAACATGTTCAAAGTTTAGTCTAGCTCCGTGGCCTTCCATTATGTAACTTTTTTGTCCTTATCTAATTCATAGTCATTTTGACGATTGAACTTTTCAAACACGATTTAAAAGTTAAAACGTCAAAATTTTGATGTTACAACTTTATAAATCGTGTTTTTAAAAAGTTCTAACGTCTAAATGACAGTCGATGTTAGGTTAAGGAAACAAACCCACGACCTACGACTACAGAGCCAAGCTATAATCCACTGGCCCATAGAGGCGATGTACAGCTTATTAAAAAGGTGATTGGAAACTGATGAAAAATATTGAAATTCCCCAATAATAAACGGATAAAATACAATATTTAAACAGTGAACAACATTATTATTTATATTGTGAAGAAAACAACGTAATTTAAACTACAAAAGATGTAAATATTAATTAAAGCCTTTGGCCTAAATAAAATATGGGCCAACATTCAATATTTTTATTGCAAACAAACTTTTATCCGCGGTCTCGCCCGTGTGTTATCCCACCTGAGTATAATATAGAGAATATTATACTGTAACTAGCTGACCCGTGCCCACTTTGTTGAGCATACAAACCGTTTAAACATTCCCTGGACTTCCACGAATATTTCTAGACTAAAAATAGCCGAATCGGTTCAGCCGTTCTCGAATTTTAGCGAGACTATAGAACAGCAATTCATTTTTATATATGTTATCGGCCAAACCCGATTTAAGGACAAACTAGTTTTGCCTAGGCTCAACTAGTTCATCCTATACACGAAAGGATTAACCAGTATAGCCAAGTCCAAATTAATTGGTCCTAAGCCCGATAGGATAGACCAGTTTAGACTAGGCCAAACTAGTTGATCCTGATATAGATACGCACACTCTGGTTAATCCTATCGCTTATAGGAAGAACAGCTAGTTGAGCCTAGGCAAAACTAGTTTGTCCTTAAATCGGGTTTGGCCGGTAACATAAACAGGTAAAAGAAGAAGATGGAGAATATTGTTTTTCTAAGGGTCAATTTCACCATAATAATATGTTAAAGTTAATCCTCCATTAAATATAATGTTATCCCTCGCGTATTTCCTGTCAATGAATGTAATGTAATATGTAATGAGAGAAGCCGTGGTGTTAACGTTGGTAACAAGCGTTGGTGAAATCTGGACTAATGATACTAACCGCTTATTAGAAAAAAATATGACCGATTTCTTTTTCACCACTTTCTCTTTTCTTCCGAAGAAAGAAGTTATGCCTGTGGTCTACGCATGTACAGTAGTCATCTACACGATAATTAAGAAAATTTTACGGCTACTGTGAAACTTTCATGCAAAACCTTCCTAGCCTTTGAAGTAACAATGAGCGCTCATGCGCATGGATAGTTGTTATCTGCGCAATAATTAAAAAAATTTAACGGTTATCGTAAAACTTTCATGCAAAAGTTTCCTAGCAGCTCAGACTTTGAAGTTACAATCAGTTACGGTCTACGCAAGGACATTAGTCATCCACGCAATAATTAAGAAAATTTAACGGCTATTGTGAAACTTTCATGCAAAACCTTCCTCGCCTTTGAAGTTACAATCAGCAATCAAGGTCAATACCCATCAGCTAGTTCCGGGCTGATATAAATCAGCGAGGAGTTTTGACAGGTGCTCCAATCAACGGTTATCAGCGTGACAACGGCGGCCGTCAATAGCAATCACTCAACGGTATCAGCCTGTCCGGCCGCGCCGGTCAGCTTTGTTTGCGTTGCTCTTATCAAGCTCCCAGCGCAAACACTGCGAGCGACGCTGCGTTGGATGCGGTGGTCTTGAGGAAAACCCGAAATCAATAAACTAGATGACGACGGACTAGTGGTTTGGAGCTTAGCTTAGGGTTCCATTTCGTGCGAAAAACAAAAATGTTGTTTTCAAGTTTACGACAATGAAGGCTGATCTCCTGATTGTCTGACAAGAAATATGATTAATGCGTCGGATGGGCCTGTGAAAAGTCGGCCCTGCGCCAGTCGTGTCGGTAATTCGTCCCACTACGAGAGTGAAGAAAAAGAGAGCGCTTCTGTGTATTACGAACACACTTGGGCTCAATTTTTTTTAATATTTTAATAGTTATTTTTTTTTGTTATTTAATTTAGTTTGCTTTGCTAGCCTGTGTACATTACTATAGTAGTAATTTCATTATTACCTATCCGTTTAGTAGTTTTTGCGGGAAAGATTAACAAACAGCCATACATACTTACAAACATTCGCGTTTATATTATTAGTAGTATTAACAGATACGAAACTGGTCTACTAGACTCCGGTAGTCCTCCGGTTTCCCAAACGCTATTCAAATGAATGATCAAATAACATGGCATTCAAATCAACAACAAAATATTGAACGGTGATTGGTAGAACATTATCAGACAGAAAGGAACGGAAAGATATTTTGTAATTACATCACGCTCGCACTTGCAAGATTGGTTAAAATTACATAGATAAGGTTAATTCACCAAAGACACCGATTAGTTGACATACGATTTGAATCAGCAAAATCAATAGCGTTCGGAAAACCAGAGGAGTGAGTAGCTAATTATTACAATTAATTAGAAAATTATACTTATATATATATATAAGAGATTTTCTGGGTTAATTTTTTTTGCGACATATACCTTTAACCATTCATGTATAATTATTTTTATTTATAATACCTATTAAATTTATTTTGCAATAAAATATGATAAGTTTAGGGGGTGTTTCACCAAGCAATGTTAAAGTTAATCCTTCGTTATATATCATGTTGTTTCTTTCGTAATTCCTATCAATGAATGAGAAGGCATAATATATTTTTACATGCCGTTAACACTAAGATGCGTTGGTGAAATCGGGATCTTAAAGTCACGGCCACATCTGTCAGTATTAACTGTCAAAAATAAACGTCACCTCTTTTATCTTCTGTAGTCTACGGCCTTAGTCACTGCGCCATCTACACTATTAAAGAAATACAAGGTGAGTGATAGTTTTAGGGTGTGTACTGTGTATGTGCCTCTTATGTAGAGTATACTGTGAAAGTACCAGCATCAGCGCTGAAAGACTTATTTTGACTTTCATGTTTCTATGAGAAATGACCCAACATCATAATTTTGCCCATACAATATGTTGAATGAAAGTTCCTATTTCAGCGCTGGTATTTTTATAGTAAGCTCAATACGGGACCCAGACACACCCTAAAATATTATCACTAATTAATTTCATGGAGTAATTAACGTTTAACCATAACAACCGTTTACGTTTATCATGCAGAATTTGTGCAGTATAGGAACTTGGAATGTTAGAACTATGTTGGTAGAGGGTAAAATAGAAGAACTAAAGATAGAAATGAAAAGACTGAAAATTGATATTTTAGGGCTATCTGAGACGAGATGGGAAGGAAGTGGAAATTATTGGGACAATGATATCAGAATTATCTATACAGGAGAAAAACGAGGTTCAAATGGAACAGCTATAATATTAAATAAGAAATGGGGTATGTCAGTAGAAAATACAATACATCACAGTAATAGAATAACAGCAGTAAAAATTAAATCAAAAGGAAATATCAATACAACAATAATACAGGTATATATGCCAACAAGCGCACATGCAGACGAGGAAATAGAAGAGATATACTACCAGATTGATACTTTGTTAGACACAGTTAAGGAAGGAGAAAATTTAATAGATATAGGGGATTTTAATTCTGTGGTGTGAGAAGGTAGAGAAGAAAATATAGTTGGTAATTACGGTCTGGGAAAAAGAAATTCAAGAGGAGATAGATTAATCCAATTTTGCAAAGAAAATAGTTTGACAATTATTAATACTATATTTCAACAACCAAAACGCAGATTGTATACGTGGAAAATGCCCGGAGATATTGGGAGATATCAACTCGATTATATTCTAGTGAAATTAAAATACCTAAACCTAGTAACATCATGTAAGGCCCTGCCTGGTGCTGATCTTAACACAGATCACAATTTACTACTAAGCAGGTTCAAATTATGTCCGAAAAAGAAAATTAAACAGAAACCAAAGAAAATAGATCTTAGTATACTAAAAGATGATAAAAATAATAATAAAATGCACTATAGTAATAAATTAGGTGAAAACATAGAAAAGAAATATAAAACTAATATATTTGAAATTGATAGTATAGATGATAAATGGAGTAATCTAAAAAATATTATAATAACTACAGCTCAAGATACACTAGGAAAACAGAAAATAGTACCAAGAAAGAAATGGTTATCACCAGAAATTAAACAATTGATGATAGAAAGAAGAAAATATAAAAACAAAACAGATCAAGAAAGCATACAGTACTATAAAAAACTAACCAATAAAATAACAACAAAATGAGAGACTGTAAGCGTAAGGAAATGGATGAAACATGTATACATATAGAGAAATATCTGAGTGAATTTCATTCATTCATTCATTCAAATCTTAAGAGCTAGGCTCTTGTCGGTGGAGTGATCACCATGTTTCTGGGTCCTGTGCTTTACTTTTGACCTCTTGATACGACCCAATGTTTATCTTCTCCTTTATTTGTTCTATATAACTTCTCCTAGATCTTCTTCTTCCTCTTCTCCCCTCTACTTTTCCTTCTATAATATTCTTAAGAAATTCGTTGTGTCGTATCAAGTAGCCTACCATCTTTCTCCTTCTGTTTTCAATTATTTTAATAGTATGTCTTTTTTTTTTTTTTTTTAAACGGGCATTGGCCCACCTCACATTCCCACCACTGCAACTCCTGTGAGCCAGGATCGACAGCGGTAACCAACCACGATAAACCCTTTGATATGATCTCAGGGAGCCCGAGGGACAAGCTAAATCTGTCTTGGGACCCACAACGAAATTAATCAGAAGAAAAAAAAAGGAGGAGTAGGAAGTATTCCAGTTTCCCTCCCCAAGAAAAGTGGGAGACAGTACAAAATTGTAATGACACAAGGCCAAAAATTAAGGGAAAGCACCACGGGAATATATATTATTATATTATTATGTCATTGTAATCTATATATGAGTTTATGCCATTATTGGGGATTTATTATGATGTTGATAAATGTTTCCAATAATAATTATGGCAGAAACGCTTGAAAGCACGGAAATTCCTAGCGCTGTCCACGAGGTCACCGTAATATACGACTCCAGATTTACAAATTAGGCTGTTAAGCATTGTAGTTCTTTCATCTCGCCAGAGATCACACTCCCATAGAATGTGATGCGCCGTTTGTTCGGAAATGTTGCCTTCGGTCGAACACTCGCATAGAGGAGATTCCACCAATTTGAATCCGTATAGTTTCGCTTTAAAATTACCATGACCGGTCAGGAATTGTGAAACGCAGTGATCAATATTTAGCCAGTGCATGGAGAGCCGTTCGCGTACACATGGGAAAAAGTTGTACAGGTGGCGCCCTTTTGTGGAGTTTTCCCATCGCGTCTGCCATTCGGAGATTAGGTTTTGTATTGAAATATCTATTGGTTCGAATAATCTTAATATTTTGTTTCTGTCGCGTGCGTTTAAGAAATACGGGCCAGTTAAACTTTTATTACGATAATACATGGCTGCCCGACGCTGTATTTCAAGGTCGACGGGTAAGACCCCAGCGAGTACTGGCAGAGCTTCCGTACTGACGGTACGGTAAGCCTTGCATAGGAATATTAACGCGAGACGTTGGCTTTGTAATAGCTTGCGTCTGGCAGCACCGATTGTTGCCCTGTCGGCCCACACGGGGGCACCGTAGCATATACTACCTAGATATGTAGCCGAATAAATTAATTTTAGGGTTTTATATGAAAGTCCCCATGACGACGTCGATATTCTTGTAAAGGAATAGAAATTTCGCTTTGCTTTTTCACCTGTCTGAATAATGTGGTCTAAGAAAGTAAATTTATTTTCTAAAAAGAATCCGAGATAACACAGTGACTGTTTACGTTTAATATTAATATTGTTTAGTTTAATGCACGGAGTCGACTGTAGGGTTCCTTTTAGAAGTATTTGATAAGTTTTATGCGCGGCAAACTCTAAACGATTTCTATGGCCCCAGCTTGATATTAAATTGAAGCATTTATTGGCTTTTATTTCGATTTCGGAGCGCGAATTGGCTTGAATTACTAGAAGCCCGTCGTCAGCGTAGCCTATTAATGTACACAATGGTGGAAGGGGAAGGCTCAGTAGATCATCGAAGCCTATGTTCCATAAATAAGGAGAAATTACAGAACCCTGTGGGCAGCCGCACGTTAGAGTCTTGGAGTGTGTGCAATGACCGAGTCGGAGATTAGTTATGCCGTTCGAAAAGTAAGAGTGTAGTAACGAATAAATATTAGAGTAGCAGCCTCGATTTTTTAGTTTTAATAGTAGCATCGGCCACCAAGCATTGTCAAAAGCGCCAGATATATCTAATGAGATCGCGACCACGTATTTCGTTTCCGATGAATTTACTGTTTTTCTAACTTCTAAGGCCGCGTCAACAGTTGACTTCCCGGCGGTGAATCCGAACTGCTGATTATGAAAATTAGGGCCACCGGGGAGCAGGCGAGGTACGATAAGTCGTTCTAGCAGTTTACCTAAGCATGGAAGTAGTGTTATAGGACGATAAGATTTCGGGTCGTCTGTTGGCTTATTTCCAGCTTTTGGAATTAATTTTATACTACCGATACGCCAAATTTTTGGGAAAACTCCTTCTGCGATACATCTATTAAACACGAGTAATATCGAGGCGCCAGCCGCTAAACACGCTTGTTTTAACATAATGTTTGATATTTTATCGGCACCTGCGGATTTTTTAATAGGTAGCAGATTTACTATTTTGGTGAATTCGTCAAGTGAAGGCAAGTCTGAAACCGGGCTATTGACAGAGTCTAACATTTTACTTCTTATTTCGCGGTGATGATCATCGTCTGCATCATGATTATCGTCTGGTATTAATACGTCGAGGTAAGCCTTAGCCGTGTCTTCTAAGTTGCACGTGTAAGTATTGTTTATTTTTATATTAGAAATAAAGTTTGGTGCTTTACTACTATTAGGTTTTAGTTCGTGGTATAACGAGGACCAGGGACCCTCTCTATCCAATCTATTCGCGGCATTTTTCAGCATATTATTTTTTGCTAGGATAACGGCGGCGCGATAACGTGACCTTGAAGTGCGTAGGTCAATTAGTTTCGATACATATTCGGTATCAGAGGGTCCGAGGCCGGATCTACGTAAGTTATTAATTTTACGCCTAGCCCGTCTAAATTCGCGACGAAGATTATTTATGTTATTATTCCACCATTTACAATTATCATCTCTTTTAAGTTGTTTTCGGCCCAAGGCAACATCGGCGCAGTAAATGAAGGTATCTGTCATAAGTTCAGCGCACTCAATGACGTTTAGTTGTGAGCGAGTGAAATCTCTGGAATGGGCGGTAATTAGAGAACGAAATAATTTCCAATCACCGGTTTTTACATTATATTTAAAGTCGTTTGAATTAAGAACGGTGTCACTCGTGGGAGCGCTAGAGAACTCGTACACTAACAAACGATGGTCGCTACAGGAGGCATCTGGCAGGACGCTCCAATTGTTAACTTGGACGTACGCGCTGGATAGCGTGACGTCAATTGAAGATTCGCCTGATGGGCTACTGAACGTAGGTGGTGCGTCGGGGGTGTTGTGAATTTGAAGGTTGAACTCAGCGATAAAATCTTCCACTGCGCTACGGCGGTCACGATCAGTGTACCTAAGCTTGCCGTGCCATAGGGGCGAGGAGGCATTAACGTCGGCGCCTATAATTATTTTGTTTCCCGCGAGAGACTGTAAGACGCGGCGAAGTTGGTGTAAGTGGGGGCATACGGGGTCCGCGTACTGAAAATAGCAGCTAACGACGTATAACCTAAACTGAGGACACGATACCTCCGCTACTGCGCAGTGAGACGTCGAGAGGTTTGTTAGGGCCGTGATTGAAAATTTAGACTGAGGTGTGTATATACCCGCACGAGCTTGGTTACTACTTTGAACAATTTTTGAGCGTAACGAGGCACATTGATATTGTTCTTGAATCAGTACTATGTCTAAATTATAATCCGAAACCAACTTTTCTAATTCTAACGTCGCGTGCTTGTTATTGTGAAGGTTTAACTGTCCTATATTTAGCTTATCCATATCGAGTTGTTAAAATTAGTTGTTCCATTTTTGCTTTATACGTTGGACAATCCGGGGAACCGGTCGGGTGATCGTTGGGTTTTTTATACCGAATACAACTACCGCATACGGGCTTAAAATCATTTTTATCTTTTTTCGGACACGCATTTGAGCTATGTTTCTCCGCGCAATGACAGCAGCACGGATTTGTATCCCGGCAGAACTTAGCGATGTGGCCGTATTGTTGGCAGTTCATACAGCGCACGAGTTCGACGTCATCTACGAAGCCGCACATCGCCCAATCGATAAAAAGTTTTTCTTTTGTTTCTATGAGATGTTTACGCACCTTAGGGTCTAATTCTACGCCGATCCATTTCCTATTATATTCATTGTTCAAAATACGACGCCTAATTATTTTTGTTGTGCTCATAAATTGATCTTGTGACACATTAATTTCGCCGTTTATGTTATGATTGTAAAGAGACAGTAGGAAGTTTTCGTCTGAAATATGTTGTGGAATATCTTTAATTAGAATTCGTGGATTACGCCCTCTAGGTGACTCGAGACGCAGCCCGGCCGATTTTAACGCTTCGACCGATTTTAATTTAATTACTTGCGATTCATTTGTTAAACGTAAGATTACGCCCGAGTTCGCAGTTTTTTTAACGCCGTGAATTTGAAAGCCGTCGGCCGGGTTAATTACTTTCATCAGGGCCTGTTTAGTCTCCGATGAGGATTTTAATTCCGCCGATTTTTCTTCCGTGGGGTACGCAATAACGCATGGGAGTGGTTTTCGTGTCTTGACGGGCGGCACTGACTTCGCGAGTTTTAGTTTAAGTGCAGCGGAATATGATGACGCCGGCGCCGCGGTAACCGGTTGCGGTACGATACACGTGATTTTAGACGCAAGCAAATCCCGCTCCATACTAGCTACCTTAGTCTCTAGTGAGGAGTTTTTTATGGCAAGTAATGAAACAATAGCCGTTAATTTTTGTGTCATGCTCATTATATTAGCTTTATTTGACGAGTTGTTGCGGCGCGACACGGTATCGTTCACGAATTCATTGATTTTAGTAAGATACGTTGATGCTTCGCGGACTAGTTCGTAATTATTGCACTCGTCGTCGGAAGAACGACTGGTATCTAGAGTGCAAGTAACGGGGGACGGCACGGCGTCCCTAGTAGGCTGATAGCGCTTCCCATCGGGAGACAAGGAAGATGGCGATAACTCGGACAACAAACGTTTCCCGGTTGAAGTTGGCGGCGAACGCGGGATTTTGTCATTTTTAGTAAACGGATTTACATTTTTATCGGGAGGCATATTATGACTCGACATTGTGACAAGTTATTTAAAGTTATTCGTAAAAAAAAAAAAAAAAATTACCAGTAAATATTTAACTTTAAGTACAAGAGCAAAAAAAGAATGCTAACAAATATTAATAGTCGATCAGCTGTTCGTACAAGGCGGCCGGCGCGCGCGCCGCGCAGGCGCAACCGATAGCAACAATTTTTCACCTACCTACCTATTGCCTACAAATAAAAAGTGAAACAAAGGAGACTTACCGAGTTAAATCCAACAAATTACGGACAAATGTGTTTCAAAAACTTACAGTAAACGTTGATTACACCGTTACCTAGCTAATTACACACACTCAGCACGCACTTATTGGGTTTAAACCACTGAAAACAATTTTTATTCCCGGAGCGCACGTCAGACGATGTTAACCGTACGGAGGTCGCGGGGGGAGGGGGTTAATAGTATGTCTGTGAATTAATTTTATAGGCTGTATATTTTATTAATACTTATTTTACGTAAATAAATTAATGCCAGTCCCTATTAATATTATTACTCCTACCTTCTACCACATCCAAATTTCCCAGCTCAATAACGTTACCTAGGTTCAGTCAAACAAAACAGAAGGCTGACTAGGAACTGATTAATGGTATTCCGACGCTCCGCCGGCAGACGTCCGAACGAATACTGTTTAGAACTGGTATTTAACAGTTACGGTAAATCACTGTTACTGTAGCAGAGGCTAATCTTTGAATCTGATCTGTGACATGAGAGTTAGGAATCCTTACTAAAATCGATGAAGCGCAACGTTGTGAGTATGGATGTCTAGAGTTTAAACCAAAACTACTAATCGAATTTTATGGAAACTTTTACAGATCATTATGGTGAATATAGTGTGAAGAGAATGACGCGTAGAGCATTTTCTGTTTTGGCGCCTCATATAAATCTATACTAATATTATAAAGCGGAAGGGTTTGTTTGTTTGTTTAAGCGCACTAATCTCAGGAACTACTGGTCCGATTTGAAAAATCTTTTTATTTGTGTGTCAGTGAGAAATGTTGCAAAAACGGGGAAAATTGTTCACATTTGGGGACTTTTGTTGCCTAAACGCCTTAAGTCACTCAAAAACCACGCGAACGAGGTCGCGGGCACAGCTAGTTACTTAATATAACTCAAAAAAATATTTAAAGGTCTAAAATTACCAGAAGGAGTGAGTCTTAGTATGCTGGGGCTTGCTGGCTCCTAGTATATATACATGAACGCCTTGTTCGTTGACCTAAGACCTGATCAGGGTTGAAACTCATCTGTTTTTTGACTTTTATGGAGATCTCGTGATTTGTCGCGTTATGGTAAGTGATTTGTATCCTGATATGCATTTATAAAATGCTCTACTCGTTCTTCTCTTGAGCTGGCGGTATATTCAGCAGGCGTAATGTAAAACGTACGTTTTTATTATACGTCATAATATCCTAATGTTACTCGCACATTGACTCGAATCCAAACTATCCATTACAATATTTACAATCGTTTCAAATCTGCCTATGTACAATACACTACAATGGCCGGCAATCAAAATAATGTACCAATTCAATTATATCCTCGATGTTTAATGAACACTTGAACCAGATACCATTAGCAGGTACAATTAATCCACCTAATGAATGTTTGTGCGGATGTGCCCACTTGCACAGCTGGGCAAACCGGGGCTGTTTGCCTAGCCCTCGATGTCTAATGAACTCATATTGTTGGTATATTTCTGCGACTGATGTTCAGTGTCATGTATCTGTGATTTCTATTGACTCTGCTAATGTGGATCGGACATTTAGGAAATCAAATTGCTATACATGTTGTCTTTTTCTCATGCATAATATATATAGCTGTTTTGTGCAAAATATATGTAAGTGTAGCTTCAATGCAATGCATGGCAGAATTGTATTTCGACTCGCACAGGCTGTATTCGAATACAACTTAAGACTATGTGTGATTTTACTGTATATTTAAAAACTTGCCCTGTTAGTTTGTTAGTGTGAGACAAATCTTGCGAGTTAAATTGGGACCACTTCCTGTCATTAGAATATGTTGAAATTTGGTTTAACAAATTTTTTGAAAAACATTGTTGCAATTATATGGTACCATGAAGCTGGTCTGAAGACGGAGTCCGAAGGTGACCATAGGAACTAAACAAAATAAATCCATCTAATTTGGACTCGTTTGAATAGTCTTGACTGCACTCATATGCTACATGACAACATGGGTCTCAAGATGTCGTTGGAAGAATAGGAACTCCTAAACTAAACAAGATAAAATTGTCAAGTTTGGATTCGTTTGAATAGTTTTGACAAGCAGTCAGAGAATTTAATTAAAAGCTTGTTTTGAAAACTTAAAAAAAAAATTAAATATTTCTTTTTTTTTTTTTTTTAAATTTAAAGATTTTAATTTAAAGATTTCAAAACTAGCTTTTATTTAAATGCTCTAACTGCTTCTCAAGACTGTTTAAACCAGTCCAAACTCGACGGTTTTTTCTTGTTTAGTTTCGGAGTTCCTGTGGCCACCTTCCGACGCCATCTTGATACTTATAGTAGATATTATTATATTAGTAGGGGTCTTCGGGCCACTACGGCCGCTTGGTGCGGTGATGAAATCACATTAGTCTGAACCCGTTATCTAAATTAGCAATAACTCACGAGTCCCGATACAATGGCCGACATCGGACGTTAGCAATCTCCGTCCGGCCGGAACACGGAATTGTCCGAATCACCTCATTAAAGACTGCTCAGGACCGAATAACTCAGACGCATTGAGGACCACATAACTCAGTCAACTCATTAACCGCGCAGGACCGTATAACTCAACCGGCTCATTAGGGGCCGCGAGGAACCGCGAGGACTATAAAACTCGGTCCCATGGTGTATAAAAGACCCGTTGCGGTGGACCTAGGCTCGATTTATATTGTTTAGGGGCACTTAGAGGTAGCCAAGGTTTAAATAATGGTCAACTCTCAATCTCCCTTGTTTGTTACCTCCAAGTGTTGGATATCGGATAAATTGGAATTCAGTTAAATTACTATTATATTATTTCAGTTAAATTACTATTATATTATTTAATTATTTAATTAAAATTTTAAAACATAAATCTACTTCTTAGGCAAATTACTAAACAACTTAATAATATTTTCTTATTTTTATCAGTTTGCATAAAAATCACATTAAAAAATCTTGCATAAAATATACTTAAAAATTTTACTCTCCCATAAGATGTCCACAGGTGTGACTCTCAAAACACATTGTACACATATATGTAACATGTTCCGTGCAGAGTAATTCCTAGCACAAAGAGCATGCTTTTTTCGAGGGTCTATTCGCACTCCTGGGACATATAGAACTCCCGTGTTTGTGTCGTGAGGACTGTGAATAACAGAATCATGGCTTTCTATGCTATCAACACGAATTTCTTCTTCATTATCAAAATCCGCATCCAATTCCCCATCAGAATCAGAGAATTGGAAAAGTTCAACCACGAACTAATATGTGCCTGCATTTGATCGTTCATTTTATTTGTGTATTGAAGCTAAAATAAAAAAAATGTTATGTACTTATCATTTATTTATTATTTAAACATTATAATACATATTAATAGCACAGTACTTAAGAAAATACAATAATAATTTATTTTATTCGAAAAATAAATACTTACACGGGTGGGCGCGTAATGAGCAAATTGCCGCACATTGGTACGCGGTCACCACAAAAGCCTCACTGCGCAGGCGCAACGGAACTGACCGACACGAGAGTTGCGTCAGGGGAAGGAGGATAAATAGTTAGGAAGGTACCTAGACACTTAGAACGTTATGGCGTTGGTATCACTAAAAATTTTTGAATTAAATTTTTGTGTGAGGAAATTGCTCATAGCGCGCCTTCTCACGGGTTAAGGAAATTTGGAAAACCTTTTTGGATGTCTTTACAAAAATGGTAACGTTTTGAAGGTCTAAGAATCCTAAAGTAGGTCTAAAAACCATAACGCCAAATGTCTTAAACTAAGTATTCAAAAATAATTAATAATGTGTTAGGTACTTAGATTCCACTTTTTAATTATTTTTGAACGCATGGAGCGTTTTATACAAGGTCTAAAATAAATTTTACTTAAAATTAGCCCGATAGAAATAGATATACATATTGCCCGCATTAGTCACCTGGTCCATAACATACAGGATGTAAATACATTAAGAAGTCCTGTTACATCTCCACGCCTCGTCATTTTAAGATATAATACGGTCATAATGTGATGCAGGCCGATTCTCATTGTCCGTTTCGTCACGCACGATCGCCGCCCCTGAAGAGATTATGTGGGGTTTAGCTCGGTACAATACAGCATAACGATGCTCAATTCCCGATGTTTTCAATCACCAAGCACTATAATAGTAGTGATAGCCAAATCGGTGTTGGTTGGTTTCATTGAAGACCAAGTGGGGTTAGTATGGACGAACATCTACGAAAAAGTTGTGCGAAAGTTATGCGCCATACAATTGGGTTATTGAATGAATATTATATTTATTTACTTTCAGACTCATTACACAGAAAATCAAAAAGACTAGCAAAATCTAAAATAAGTATTAGGATAACTTTTGAGTTTTATTATTTTTTAATATACCTATACAGGATGTTAAAAGAGCAGTCACTATAACTTCGTGGGGTAATAACCAGGCTAGAGATATATCCATTGGTACTAGTCATTTGCTTTTAATCCACTGTTTCAAAAATTTAAAAAATTTAAATAGGCAATGTACAACGTGCACAACACAGCGATCAGCTGATTACGCTGAGAGGTCAATAGCACGCGTAAGACGTTCATTACATAAATTATAAAATGTAAGAGATCAATGCAGAACGTTGTTCTAAACAGTTCAGCCTTGCGACTAAAATAATAAATTGCAGAAAAAAATTTTTTTTTTCAATAAATAAATAATAAAAAAAGTCATTTCTAGAATTAGTCGAGGTCCTATAATCCCATCCCAAAGTTATAGGGACTGCTCTTTTTACACCCTGTATATTATAATAATAATAAATAAATAGTCGGTAATTAGCTTCTGAGCGTTTTACTTCTGTACACTAATATCTAGATACTATAATAGACTAGACAATAACAATAAAATTACTTCAGCAGACGCAGGAGTCATGCCGTGTCCAAGTATTCGCGCATTACACAAGAGCACTTTCTTCCTGTTCTGTAGTAATGAAATTAGACGAAAGACCGATACGTTACTAATAGGAAACTAAATCTAAAAAGTAAATGGCATACGGCAAGTTTGAATCCCGGCTAGGGAAAATCTAATAATGCAGTTCCAGATTTTACCAACATGCTGAAATGCACATATTGTATATTATACAGCTTATTAGGAATACTTACTGAACAGTACAAATAATATAGTTATAAAAATAAAAATAGAAAATTCAAAAGGTTGAAATGCAATAAAGTTCCCTTCAAAATAAATACAAAGGGTAAGTTATGGTGTTCCCCTCTCACAAGGAAAGAGAAAAAGCTGCAACATTATTGATGGGATCACTATTTTCAGTTCCGATATCGTTTATAATATTTTTTGTCGCCCGCCGCTGCCGCTGTCCGACGGCCGTGTGCAGTCGCGACCACAAGTGCTAAAGAATATAAATATGAACACATATTTTTATGGTTTCTGGGAATATTAAGTATAGTTTTATATATTAAATTTAATGGTGAGTTATTCAATTTTATGTTAATATTTGCTTAGAATATCACATAATATGATATAAAGTGTAAAATGTTGTCCGCTACTTCGTAGAAACAAAAAGGGACAGGACCAATAAGTTTTTTACGATAAAAGGTGGCCAAGTCGTACTAGTAGTTTCATGTAAATATTATGTAAGATAGTATCGAATACAAAATATGTACAAAGTAGGTATATGTCCATATCGATCATGAGGTCGATATAAATATATTCTACTGTGATTCGTAAATGGTATGGACTCGTAAATACCATAGGATTCACATTCAAGCAAGCCAAGCCAGGCAAGCCTGAAATAATATTGTGTTAAGCATCATCAAAAACCATTACTAAACCGTTTTTGATTAAATTTCATAAAACTGCTGAGTTTTTCAAGAAAGTGCATACAATCCATACTTACGTTACGTGTCTACGTTAAATGTACGTTAAATGTCCACGTTTTTATTAGTTTACATTACAAGGTGTAAAATAAATTAGTGATAATACTTTATCACATTATGTGCCTCCTATGAGTATAATGTGAAAGTACCAGCGCTGAAAGACTTACTTTTGACTTTCATGTTCATCATAAATTTTCCCATACGATAATTTAAAAAGAAATACCTCTTTCAGTGCTGATACTTTCTACAGTGTGACTGGTGAGACATGAGCAATACTTGAGGACGTGATATTTGGCTATTATATGAGTTAAAAAAAATCCATTAATCACTGAGTAAATGTAGCTTAAACTTGAATTATTCTTTACCCAACGCATGGACACCGCGGGTAGGTACGCGCCCGCACTACCTACTTTGATGTCGCACGCCGCCGCCGGGGTGCCGCACCGGCTACATAGGTATGCCTACTTGCCTAGCAGCGTAATTTTCATAATATCCATGATTCAATTATTTAAAGTAAAATTTGGTAAAAAATTAAGTAGCTTTTATTACATATTTAATTTTATAATGGGAATCGAGTACCGAGTACTCTCCATTAGTATTGCACATGTCTCACCAGTTAGTCTGATATACGGGACCTATATTCACCCTTAAATATTATCTTCTTCTAACTTCTAGAGGCTATAATATTAATAAGTTACCTACAGTTATAGGTAACCGCTTGTCCGCGCGACGGTCCGGTCACGGTCGGGCGGCAAGGGTTGATAGATCGCACAATTTGCGAGTGCATCTCGCTGCGACCCGCGATCTATCTCCGCTGTGACGCGTCATTTTTCCCGCCGCCCGCCGCCCGCCGCACACAATATGCGTCAACTTTAAACGGTTTTTTAAGTTTTTGGATCAATCCGGATTGACTGATAAGGTTCTAATTCAGAAGGCCAATACAACTTGTATGTATGTACCTATGTAATAAAACGGATTCTTTGAGCATAAGTTGGAGTAAATCCAACATCCAGAAGTCTGACTAATTATAAATTTTGGTCAAATATTAATTACCGCCTCCGTGGTCTAGTGGTTCAGAGCTTCGCTCTCGATCCGGAGGTCGTGGGTTCGATTCCCGCGTTGGAACAACAAATAATGTTGTTTTCAAGTTAGGTTAGGACAATGCAGGCTGATCACCCATTGTTTGACAAGAGAGATGATCCATGAGTGGGATAGGCATGTAAAAAGTCGGTCCTGCGCCTTTTCTCTCGCCAGTCGTGTCGGTTTACCGTCCCACTGGATTATGAGAAAAAAAAGAAGAGAGAGTCTTAGTGTATTGCGCACACACTTGGGCACTGTAAAATAACTCCTGGGAAGCTGGCCTGGTTTCAATGAAATCGGCTGTCGACACCGAAATCGGTGAGGGGAGCTATTATTATAATAAGAGCCGAAAATTATCTGAGGTGGGATATGTAGAGATCACAAGGAATAATTTGATAAGCAATTACCATTAAATCTAGCCTGTAGTATTATAGGTATGTGTGATGTAGCCTAATTCTAGATTCCTGTTCGCGGCGGTAAGCCCGTTCAAATCCCAGCTATGCCTGTCAGCTTACGTGTTATATGTCATACAACCGCGCATATAGAATATATTAACATAATCATCCCGGCCGCACTGTTAATGTAGTGTGATATTTGCATACCTGAGAACTGGAATATCATTCTTTATTGGACTTTAACGTAGCTTTAGGGCGTGTTTCACCAAGCAATGTTAAAGTTAACGCCATCTTAAAATCTCATTAATTGACAGGAAATACGACATTGCTTGGTGAAATACGCCCTAAAGCTACTACTAACAGACGGTAGGTATAACATACCTAGTACCATGAACCAATTATACATATTATTATGTAATTGGTCTATGCTAGTACCATCGCCTACCATGCGGTTCTTTTTTACCCGACTTCGGCGAAGCCAAAAGGAAGGGTAATGATTTTGGCAGTCTATGTATGTATGTATGTATGTTCCCTCGTAGCGGCTAAACTATTGGTCCCATTTTAATAGATGATATCAATCGATTGATAATGATGCCGCGAGTAACATAGGCTATAAAATTAAAAAAAATTGGAGTTTGAAAAGTAAACCTCAAAAACTATCTCCAAAAAAAACTAAATTAATATAATTGTCTCGTGTTTGGTAACCAAAGACGACGACGAGTCTTGGCAAGCACATCACGAATATGTATTGAAATATTTTATTAATTATTATATTTTATTGTTAAATTCAAAATAAACGTTTAAAATGCGGTTGTACGTAAATAGTATCTAGGATAAAATTTAAATATATAATATCTAGCAATATCCCGCGAAACAATTATAACCACAACCTGCAAGCAGATGAGTGAGTGTACGAGTACACTCACAAGCAAAAACATGAAAACACCACCACCACACAAGCAATAATGTTAACACGATCGTGCAAAGCCCCACCACCATGCAGGTTAAACTAAGTTTAACGAACATTGATCGCAGAGTCTACATCCTGAGGATGCTCCGGGGTCGGAGCGAAACGGGCGTCGAGTTTTGCAACCTGCATGGTGGTGGGGCTTTGCACGATCGTGTTAACATTATTGCTTGTGTGGTGGTGGTGTTTTCATGTTTTTGCTTGTGAGTGTACGCATAAGCAGTGTGGGAGGAGGGAGGTGCATCAAACGCATGCCTATGCGTACACTCACTCATCTGCTTGCAGGTTGTGGTTATAATTGTTTCGCGGGATATTGCTAGATATAATATATTTAAATTTTATGCTATGGATTTCCGCAAAGTAACGCCTGACTCCATTAACTAGTATCTAGGAGTTGTTTAGTTACTATCTATGCGTTAATTTAACGTTATATAATGAAAATATAATGTTATATTTGATGTGGAAACAAAAAAATATATAATAAAATAAAAGTTTAAAAAACTATACCCGACTTCGCAAAAAGGGTCTAGAAATGCTGAAACGGCTCTAGCTTGACCATTTTTGTACCTATGCATTTCTGGATATCAAATTACATTTTTTTCTTGTTTCAGCATTTTTAGACCCTTTTTGCGAAGTCGGGTATAGTTTTTTAATCTTTTATTTTTGTTTGAACGGTATATGAGTCGAAAGTGTTCTTAGCTATGTTTGGTGGAAATCGGTTCAGGTCATCAGGTCGTTTGTTAGGTGTAATAGGAATGTTACACGCTAAGTTTAAGGGGTTTTTTTTTTTTTTTTTATTTCGTTTTCAGAGCCTAGCTCTTGTCTTGGTGCCAAAACAGAAAATGCTTTACACGTAATTCTCTTCGCACTATATTCGGCTTAATATATGAACCATAAATCAGCCTGTATAAATATTATTCGGACAACGGTTTTCATCTAGTACCTACTATTATAAACCATGATTGTATCGAATTAATTCTACAATCCTCTGTTCCCATAATTCTCGTAAAACTGTGGCTTCGCGTATTAAGCTATTATTATCATAGACTTTATGGATTACGGTGTAAATAAAAATATGTTTCTAAAACGTATCTACTTAATCTATCTTACCCCTATATACATAATACTAATAGCTACGAATTTACATAACAAATATAATAAAATCATGTATTTACCGTGGAATAAAGAAAAGATTTTACTAGACTAGTTCTACTCTCTAGACTAGTACCAGAAGACTAGCTGACCCATGCCCACTTCGTTGAGCATACAAGCCGTTTAAACATTCTCTGGACCTCCACGATTATTTTAAGACCAAAAATAGCCGAATCGGTTCAGTTGTTCTTGAGTTATGCGATTATCAACACATTTTGCGATCCATTTTATATTATAGATTAGATTAAATTAGACCTGGATGAGGAATGCAAATATAATTATCGTCAGTATAGCTTCACTTGGCACCCGCCGCAGATCTCCTCCGGGTTTCTTTGCTGATGGTGTTTCGATGTAATCCGCACTATTAGTCCCCCTCCTCCTCCCGAGCGTCGCGTCACAGCGGATTTGAGTTAGGGACTTACGCATTGCTGTGTTTATACTCGTGTTACATCGTTCGCTATAAGCGCTTACTTGAAACAATGACAAAACACTTCTGCATATTTCCGGATATTAAAGATGGTTGATGTAAAGGTGCGGAGAAACTATTTCCTGGACGTATAAATGATTTCATCCGATTAAGAATCTTCTCCTTTTTGCAAGTCGGTTGACAATACACCCCGTATTCTTTTAAGCTTACGATTATGAATTATTTTATTTTTTATTAATTGTTTACATCGAAAGGTGTAGGAACCAAAATACTTGTTAGCTGCAGGCTTACTCCCGACACAATCGAGAATCGAATCATTTCGATCTCAACGGCTTTTGGTATTTTATTTGGTGGATTGCCTTGAAACTAACCAGGATAAAGAAAATCGTTAGATCGAAACTTTTTGTTCTCCCGACCATATTATCAATGACGATGAGGACTTAGTCGAAACCAGTCCTGTATTTTTATAAAACTTTTAATTATCTATTAAAGTGGAAAAAGTGCAAGTAATTTGTATATCACTACTGTGTGACATGTATTTCAATCAAGAATCTACAGTACATTCAATCACACATATTATCAATCAACTGAGAATCAAAATAAAACATCAATTTATTGGGGAGTATGCGGCACAATCGGATCTGAATCAAAATCGAATCTGTTTGGAGAGCCCCTATTGTTATGACAACGGTGATATTATTGATGAAGTTTCCACGATGAAGTGAGGCGCGTGTATCAATGGAACAAATCAAGTTAATTCTGGTGCTGATTGGGACGCGCGCAAACATTGACTCATTACATTTGTTGACCGATTCAATATCCACGCGACTGTTTTTTACCGACTTCAAAAAAGGACGTTCTGAATTCGGTTTTTTTATGTACACCGATTACGCTGAGATTAAGGATCCGATTTGCGAAAAAATTTTAGATAGTTTGGTCTTGTAGTTTTTATTTTATGAACTTTATAGAGAAGTAAATGTATGTACTAATCTTTTAATTTAGCAAACGCCCGAACAAGGTACTAAGGTTATATATATTTTTCAATGAAGTATTTTATTTATTTTACAAACTTGAATTATTTTACAAATTAAAAATAATAACATTAACATAATTAAAATAATAATATATACAAATAGTAATAAAATAAACAAATAATAGCTAAAATAACCTAACACACCTCTAGACCTACCTACTCTATAAATAGAAAAACGCCGCCAGGTCGTCCCCCTCTGGCAGAGTACCTAGCAAGCTGACAGCATTGCCGCGTTGGATAGCAATGGCTATCCGCTGTGCTAGGTAGGTCCCTGCTCTAGGGTCCTGGGTCAATTCCATAAGCTTTTTAGACAGTGCTTTAAAAAGCTTATGTGCATCGGGACCCCAGGAGCCTAGGGTTTCCACCCCAAACGGCTCAAATATGATGTCACCGCCAAGGGTCTCATACTTGCGCCGCTTGAGGTTCTCTGCTTGGTAAGCGGCCGCGCCCGCACAGCTTGAGGTAGCCTGGACATGAGACGGAGCAAGAGTATCGACGCAGGTTACGTCCCATACAAGGGCCCGTCCCACACTCCAGGGAACCAGGGTCATTCCATCGGGTCTCTTGCCATCGTCGCGCGCCAGACCGGAGGGCTCCAGTATTGCTGGCACACCGGCGGTGACAAGAGCCCGACGGATGAGGTCATTCAGGCTGTGATGACGGAAATGCTGCACTTCGAGTGCAGCACAGCCCGTGATGACCGTAGCTGTCTACGTTAGCGCCGCAAACACACTGATGAGGGACGACGTGGGGGGCACCAAGACGCAGGGCAGTAGCTAGCTGAAATGTACTGCGGTCCAGCAATGTTCCAATATTGGCAGATGGAAGTGCCTGCAGCCAAACACCCGATTCCCACCTTTCCACGGCTAAGAGACGAGCCCGCTCTGCCGGACTGGAAGACATGTTAAAAAGACAATTCCGTACCAGTCGGCAGATGGGCCCATCCCAAAGCCTTTGGGAAGATGTATTTTCGGGCACAATGCTACCGGCACTAACGATGTCCCAGGCGTTCTTGGCCTCGTCCGCAAAGGGAATGGTTAAAGGGTAGTTTGAGCGCTCTAATATTTTGGAGATGACTGTGTGATTGAAATGGACTGAGGACAAGAACGCCGGTAGGGCTATGTCAGATGCTTTCCGAATGCCTAGGCCACCGAACCTTACTGGAAGTGTAGCTTGAGTCCATGAGCGGTGGTCGAAACTTATATTTAGGATAGAAGAAAGCGTATGTTTTAAGGTGTCATCTAAACGCTTTAGAAGTTCAGGGAACTTCCAGAGCTGACAACACCGCAAGACATACGTAAATTTTGGGACAAATAAACAATAACGAACTATGGTAAAGGCCATATGGCAGTTAATTTGAAGAAGGCGGTCTAAAGTATCACAGAAATTTTGTAATTTGTTGTCTATAAAATCTGGAAGGGACTCGTCTAGAATAGGGGAACCTAAGAGAAGGAGCGAACCTTTGTCAATGATGGATAATTGTGGAGTCACATCTTTAAACCTGGATATAATGGCATCTCTGTCCTGACAATTATCAGGGACAAAAAGTTCGCACTTCCCCAAGTTCAATTCCAGACCGATTTTTTTGAGCTCATGGATTAGGTTCTGAAAATCAGAAAGTACGGTATGCGCGTCGCTTCCTAAAGTACCATCATCCAAATACCAAACATTAAATTTTGAATTTAGAAGCTCTACGACCGGTTGTATGGCAAGACTGAAAATTGCTGGACCAAGAGGGTCGCCCTGTTGACAACCAACTTCGGATGAGATAAGGTGGTTTTGGTAAATAAGTTTAGTCGGGTCATTGTAACATTGGAGCATGAAGGGTAAGATGGCAGGTGCTTTTAATTTTATTTGGGCCAACATGGCGACGCGGTCTACTGAGTTGAAGGCATTTTTGACATCCACCTTCAAAAACACGTCGCCGCTCTGATTGTGAATAGCTGTCCTGAACGAGTGAACGGCGGCCTCACAGCCTCCTTTGCATGCAAAACCGAGCTGTTTTGGTTGAAAGTAAGACGCCAGGAAAGTGAGCGACTTGCATGCTAGTTTGGCTGTAAGACGCCGGTATGTTGAGCCAACAGCGATAGGACGAATACCACCATCTCTTTTCTTTAGGGCGCAGAGGTTAGCTCCGTACAGGATGTCCACAATGTCTGTAACAACCTCTCCACGAAGCATCAAGTTGCACAAATTCGTGAGCTCATGCAGCAGCTTCTCGCCGGTCTCTCCACAGCAACAGCTGGTTAGATCCTTGAGATGCTGAGAGGTAAGACCGTCGAGGCCGCCAGCTGAACCCGGAAGAAAAGACATGATGGCACCTCGAACTTTGTCTGCCGATGTTTGAAGAGGTGGTATTATATCATCGGCAGATGCAGGTGGATTAGGTGATATTTGTGTGGGGTGCTTGTTTTGTAGGGCGACGAGGGTTTCTGGGCAGTCGGGGGCGACCGTGTCACTGGAAAAAAGGAGCCGCGCTGCGCCTTTAACGTCTCCCATACTTAGTTTATTTTCAACGGTTTTCACGACGTTATACTTGGGCGTGGAGGAATATGAAGAAAAATGTATGTTGAGGTCGGTATCCGAAAAACAGTTCTTTTTTATTCGTGAAGTGAGGGAGGCATTGTTAAGCGGATCTCTATTGACGTGTAGAATGCGGTAGGGAAAGGTGAGGAGTTTTTCCCAGGCTTGCCTCGAGTTTTCAAGTACTGTTTTTCGAACAGTTTCGGCAAGCTTCTGAGCCACCGGCACTCTTGCGCCTCTAGGGATCCGCTTTACAACTGGTAGGGAACATTTAAATTTGGATAATTCATGCCAAAAATCGGTTGGATATGCGGCGTTTGGAAGTGGTGGGGTCACGGAGGAAAGCTGTTTGTGACATTTGCCTACATGAATATTCAAACCTCTCTGACTTTTAAAATAACGGGCTTGAGGACAAAATGAGCACTGCACCAGATTTCCCAGAGACACGGTCGAAATGTCGGTCTCTGTCCCTGCATCCTGGCTGCTTAGCATTCGTTGGTAGGGGCACAAAGTAAATAATAAAGGGGGGTAAACTATTAGCAATAATACATATAGAAAACTACATTATAAACAAATGCTTATATTAACGTAAAAACTAAACGTAAAAAATTTAATAACCAAACTTACACTATCACTCTATACTATTGTTCATTATTTTATACACTTACAGAATTAAAAGTTCAATATTTCCGTTTTTGGTTTGAATTTTGTAAAATTGCTACTTCCGATGATAATATTTTCTTCCAAAAAAAAGTGGGACCGGGTATGGGCAGGCTGTATGTAGTATTAGATTGTAGATTCGGCATAAACTGTAATATTATATTATTCCTTTTGCACCGTTCTGAAAATCTGTAGCAGCAACAATGTGGAGCGAGCTGACCAGCGGCGCTACAGGGACCCGTTAAAATTGGAATCACATCAAATTTATTTTTGGTCCATTTTTGTATTGTTTTATTGAATATGTGCGCTAGAATTTTCTAAATAATATTAAAATAAAATATTATTTTAAAGAAATAATTTGCAAACATTTGACATGACACATGTCAATCATTTTTCAATGTATTTTGATTTATTATGTATGTACTTGGTTGCTAATAAAGAGTTTGAAGTTTGAACAATTTGTTTTACTTAAGAACATTTTCGTTTTATGTACATGACTGACAAATGATGGTTATTCAGTACAGCTAATTTAGGAGGTGGATGTATAAATATCGAGTGTTTTTTAAACGTAAAAAAAATGTCTACCTGTAGACAGCAGACGTGGCACGGAATTTTATACTGACTGTGACCGCTAGGTACGCGCCACGTCTCATAGTCCATTGAAATGTTACATTTTTTAGGCCTTACCTTGCGTTTTTTAGAGGACGCAATTTTATTTTTTTGATGTGTAGGAGGGGTCAGTGTAAAGCTAAAACCAAGTTTGTGGGGTCGCCACCCTTGTCCCACGGCCGCCATCTTGAAAATAGGGGTTGAAATGGTATTTACGATATATCTCTTAAACTATTTATTTTATAAAAAAAATTGTGAACATTTTTTGTTGCAAATTAAATTCTCTACAACTTTGCTCCAGTAACTTTTTGTCGTAGAACTATAAATAAAAAAGTTATAAGCGAAAATCTTCGGAAATTTGAGAAAAAAAAAATATATTTTTCGATGTAACTTTTTTTTATCATTTTACGAAAAAATGATATTCGACCATTTTTGTACATCGTTTTTTGAGGAACAACTTTTATTCGCATCATTTTTTCATTAAGTCAATAGCTAAGGTTTTACAGCGCTCCGAAGTGAGTACTATTTTTCAGTACTCTTAACTATCCCTATATTATACGTGTGTACCTATGATAAGTCATCAGTTATTGTTTGTTTTTTTTTCTTTTTTTTTACTTTATTATTATAACTTTTTTAATTACAAATTTTGCAATATTATTAATAATTAATTATTGACTCTTTTCCCCACCACCCACGAGGTAGAGTCTAGAGGCGCGTTTTTTTTTTGTTGTTGTCCTTTCATCGTTAGGACACTCCGCATCCTATAATGCCATTTCATTATTCGAAGATTCTTGTACTTTTCGTCCGGCGCGTAATATCTTACCTCATGCTTTTTTTCAGTTTGTTTTTGACAATGCTGATTTTAATAGCAATACAATTGATGGTAAAAATACTTTCCATGCGATGGGTGGTATTCAATGCGTTACACCTTATAACAGTATTGAAAGTGATACCAGTTTACCACGAGTATCCAAAAAAATACCTGCTTCAATAAAATCTGCACTTGGATTAATTCCTCTTTCATCCTACTTAAAAGGCAAAACCGTTGGTCTCAGTAAAATAAATGTTTCAGTAATTGAAAGGGCCACACAATCGACCAAACAAATTGTTCCTACACCTTGTGATTTGATGTGGCTGTATGGTAAATGGTCATGCACTGTGAATATCAGCGGATGGAATGGATTTATGATCGAAGCAACTGATGATTTTCGCTTATAACTTTTTTATTTATAGTTCTACGACAAAAAGTTACTGAAGCAAAGTTGTAGAGAATTTAATTTGCAACAAAAAATGTTAACAAATTTTTTTTATAAAATAAATAGTTTAAGAGATATATCGTAAATACCATTTCAACCCCTATTTTCAAGATGGCGGCCGTGGGACAAGGGTGGCGACCCCACAAACTTGGTTTTAGCTTTACACTGACCCCCCCTACACATCAAAAAAATAAAATTGCGTCCTCTAAAAAACGCAACCCAAAATGTAACTTTTCAATGGACTATCAAGGCTCTGTGCAAACTTGTTGTGTATTTTTAACCGACTTCCAAAAAAAGTAGGTGGTTCTCAATTCGGCCTGTTTTTTTTTGTATGTACAACGATTACTCTGAGGTTAATGAAAACATCGAATAATTTTTTTTTATTCGATGCAGAATAGCTGCCATTTGGTCCCATAAAAATTTTACATAATTTGGCGCTGTAATTTTCTATTCTATGCACATATTTTAGTAGCAAATACTAAATGTTTAAATGTTACTCAAAATTATTTTTTCTTAATTTTAAAATTACTTTTTAACATTCTCAGTCGATAAAGTTCAAGAGTATTTTTTTCATTGCTTTGCTTTTGCACAGCCTACCGGTAGATGTCGCTGCGGTAATTGCGGCTAGAAACTTAATTGTAAGATACGATGATTGCCGGGCCAGCTAGTTACAAATAAACTAGCTGTTGTAAGAGTGGAGGGCTCAGGGTAAAGAATGTAATAACAATTGAAATCACTTGCCACTAATCCCGAGTCCCCGGCTTAAGCCACTCGCTATTGGCATAAAATCTCTCAAAATAAAACATGTCTGACTGCGGCTTAGCGAATAAAACTTATTGTTTGTTGCGTTCTCACTTTTTTGGTTCTGTATATACGGTGTGAAAAGAGCAGCCACTATATCTTTGAGATACAATTATACTACCTTTTGGAAATGTATTTTTTTTCTTTTGTCAAAAACAAAAAAAATATATATTTACTTTTTTACACAATTTCTTATTCTTTTGTCGCAAAAATAATAAGAGATTCTAGAATGAGAAAAGGTAGTTTAATCATATCCCAAAGTTATAGTGACTGCTATTCTTACACCCGTTATAATAAATTTAAAAAAGCTAAAGGAAAGAGGAGGATATAGTTGAAATTTGACCATATTTTTTAACGTTTCATTTTTTTTAACGCTTAACTCATATACTCGAAGTATTTTTTTATTCACAAGACTTTTTTTTACAAAGGCGGACTTAGAATTATAGTAATTTTTTTTTTCAAAAAAATAAATAATGAAAAAAAATCGTTTCTAGAATCGACTGCTTTTTTTACACCCTGTATATTTACTAGCCAACCTTATTATTATCATATACCACACGATAGAGTATAATGAAAAAAACTTCACATATTATATGCAAGGAGTGCCTCGCTGGTAATATATTATTATTATTTTCTGCCGTATAAACTAAAATCTATACTACAGCTGTATCCATCCATTTATATCATATGAGCTATGTCATTATGTATTATGATTAAAAAACAATTAGATGTCAAAGATGACACTGACAGTGATGCCTAAGATAGTCTATATATATTAGTCCCCTAGGGAGGCCCCTAGAGTTAAGATCTGCATAGGTACCTAGTAATGTATAAGATACTGTATATTAAATTAGTTACGTATGAATAAAGCCAAATACGATTAACTAGAAGTGTATTATTATTAAACGTGTAATTGGATCCTGATAACAATAACACATATGCTGTGGCACTAAACAGAATGCCATACAGACGAATCGACACTACAAGGTGTGCCGCGTATGTAGAGTATACTATGAAAGTACCAGCGCTGAAAGACTTACTTTTGACTTGCATGTTTCTATGAGAACTGCCTCAACATCATAAATTTTTCCATACAATAATTTAAAAAGTACCTCTTTTAGCGCTGGTCCTTTCACAGTAATACGGGACCCATACTGGCACGGTAATTAAGGAAGACTGCTTCATTGTGCTTCGTGGTGCTTGAAAAACCAATGATACGGCAATAATATAAATGAGTGATAATACTTTCGGGTGTGTATACTGCCCTGGTAATTAATAGAGCAGTAAGTCAGAAAAAGCGGTTGAGACAAAATGACTAAGTGTCATTTTTAATCTTTAGGTGCATTTTCTCAATAAATATATAGGATATAATTATGTATTGAGAAAATGGATAATAGTATATTGATTATATATATATATATATATATTGAGGAAATAGGATAGATAGATAGCATTTTCTCAAACTTCAAGTGTAATTTTCTCAAAACCGCCTTTTCTGTCTTACTGCTAATTAATAGAGATTAATTACCAGGGCAGCATACACACCCGAAAGTATTATCACTCATTAATATTTAAGCCTGTATCATTGGTTTTTCAAGCACCACGGAACTCTAAAAAGGGAAATGAAATGTCAACGCAAACCTAAATCTCCCTCGTGTGATGTTGCCGCACGTACTGACGCACCGATACATCATTATTATCATCTATATTCTACACGAGTCCGAATTGACGACATTTTCTTTTGTTGGGACATTATTTATCTTCGTAATTCATTGAATTAGTTGATTCACGGACTTTGGCTTGATTGCACACAAAGGGTCACCGAGGGTCACTAGTTAAACAAAGTAAAACATAAACCAGTCATATACAACCAGACCAGGGGGCTGATTCAAGATGCCATCGGTAATTAACGCTTACAAAGTTCGATAACAAAATGTATGGGATTTGACATAAGCTACGCTATATGATAGCGATTTGGTATGTCATTTAGCGTACCTTATGTCAAATCCCATACATTTTATTATCGAACTTTGTAAGCAATAATTAGCGATGGCATCTTGGATCAGTCCCCAGTGAGCCTAGTACGAGTTTTTATCACTACTCACCGTGAGAAAGTTAACAACAATTTGTCCATACAAATATTTTGTTTGGCATCGAAAAGTTACCATAGTTTGGCACTAGGGGCAGGCGTGACAGTGTACAGCTAGCCCAGTTGGACGGATAACCGACACGACTGGGAGATCAGGTGCAGGACCGACTATTACATGCCCATCCGACGCATGGAACATCGTTCTTGTCAGACAATCGGGTGATCAGCCTGCATTGTCCTAACCTAAGTAGAAAACAATATTTTTGTTGTTCCAACGCGGGAATCGAACCCACGACCTCCAAGTCGAGAGTTAGGCTCTAAACCACTAGACCACGGAGACGTTTAAACATCATATTATACGTATCCGTGGGGATCCATATGCATTGTATATATTATAATATGATTCATCTTATAACTAGGTACATAGGTCCTATTCTTATATACTATCTTGGCCGACTTATATAGATGTTAGGCATCACTATCATACGCCACATCATCATTATGTCATTACATGGTTTTAATTCTTATACATGGATATATGCAACACGTATTTATTCATTCTGTACAGAAAAATCTTATTAAAATGGAAATATTAAATGTGATTAAACAATCGCTAGCCAGAGATTTCAATAAAATTAGAATTTTAAACTTGAGTGTGCCAGATTGCCGGCATGTAAATATTTATCTGTTCTCGATTGCGGAGGGCCGCTGGCCGCCTGTTACATCGAAGCGTGCATTTACTCTTTTATCTTGTTATATATAGGTACTTGCTTTAAATGAATTTTTGTTCGTTAGTCTCGCTAAAACTCGAGAACGGCTGAACCGATTTGGCTATTTTTGGTCTTGAAATATTCGTGGAAGTTCAGGGAATGTTTAAACGGTTCTTTTTTTTTATGCTCAACGAGATAGCGTTTAACGAAGAAAAACAATCGTCCTTAGCCTTAGCTATAAGTTATCTCAACAAAGAGGATGTTACCTTAATATAATTTTTAAACAAATAAAATTTAAAGAAAAGGTTTCTTTCACAAATCTTTAAAGTAATATATAATTTTCGATGTTTTTTTCAAATTTACACATCGTATTTTCTGTATTATTACTAATACGAGTATTATTGTATGTAAACCACATCTACAGAAGTTTGAAGATGATAATATTATCTAGAACGTACACAATCTGACCCTTAACAATAATTGTCGTGTTTTATACCATCGTCTGTCATGAAGAAAAACGAAGATCACAGGGAGCCATTAATAACATGATTTAACTGATAATAATAATGTTATTATATAGCTTTGTTATTATTAACAGTAAAACTATATTGATTAGTTAAATTAAATATATATACTTATATAATATTAGTATCTCGGACCACCAGCTGACCAAAAAAAAATCAAACAAACCACCAAACCACCAAAAAAAATCATTTCAATAATATGTATTTATCTCCATTCATAATCCAATCTTTCAACGACAACTCCCTATTGCCAACGCAAAATTACCGCTCGGTGTGACTGGGTGCCGCAATACTTAACTATAGAATTAACATTTATTAGCAGCGAGGAGTGCTGCGTTAATATTGGTACACACTCCGGCGCGATTTGCAAGTGAAATTACGCAACATAGAAGCGAGATGTTACTTTTATCATCTAAAACTTTTAATGAGCGATATCTGGTAATTTTTGGGATAACTGTTATTGCTTCAAATGGACGTAAGAATAATTTCATTCATTTTTGGTTATTGTAGACACTTGGCGTCGAGAGGCCATCGCTATTATCACTTACCAAGTTCGGTAATAAAAATGCATAGGATTTGCCATACTTTGAACACGCTTGTCAGTATTTATATCGATTGCCAATTGACTGAGGTTCAGGCTAAAGATACCATCGCTAATTACGATTCAAAAATGTATGGTTCAATATAACTATGTCTCTTAGTTTTTCCGTATTCAATAGTTATATAATTTAAAGTTAAGTCCCGATTTCACCAACGTATATTAGTGTTAACGGCTTGTTAAAATACCATGCCTTCTTATTCATTGATAGGAATTACGAGAGGAACAACAGGATATTTAACTTTAACATTGCTTGGTGAAACACGACCCAAAGATATTAGCAAACGTTATGTCAATCCCATATATTTTCAATTTCGAACATCGATCACTGTAATTAACGATGGCACGTCACGTTGGTTCAAGCCCTTGGAGCCTTAGACAAAGTGCAATAGATATACGATAACGAAGTTCCTAAATAACGGAACGAATGGGGGTAACCTTTTGATTTAGCGACAAAAGGTGTCAATGTCTTAATTTATGTTTATTGCTTTTAAACATTTTTATAAAAAAATATATATTTTTAACCACAGTTATTATAACATAATATATTCTTATTATATTCTTAATATTTTATTAATAGTCCTGGGTCATGGATGTGTATAATATAATAAAAATCTTAAATATTATGTGTATACTTAGTATAAAAGTATTAAATATATTTCCGTTCTCTGGTACCTGTAACGCAAGTTCTTAGGATACTTAGCATAGGGCCAGATTGACGAGGTGTGAAGCGTTCATAGATATTATTATTATTATTTTTATACACTATAATAATATTATTATACACTATAATATCTACAGGGATGGCCTACTGGCGTATCCGATTTTATCTCAAATATCCCGCGAGAACCGTGGATTTTTCCGCTATAAAAAAGTAGCCTAAGCCCCCAGCATGCTCTATATTTTTGCTAAATTTCATAAAGATGAACTTAGCCCTTTCGGAGCCTATTAGCAAACAGACACACAAATCTTTTTAACTCAGTAGAGTTAGAAAGTATTCTTACACAGAGTCGAAAACGATAGTTGGAGTACGTGAGAAAACAAGACAGTAATTAAAATATTTCCAATCTCATTGACTCTAGACTGAAGGTACACAATATCGAGAGTCTCGAGACAACTAGAGATGGGCTTTGAATCAACAGTTTATTTTGAGGCGACGTTTTAACGTTAAGAGGAAACAGCACGGTTGAGAGAAATACAAAATAGGTAAAATCTATTGCTGTCTCGCAGTCCCTTAGCTAGCCAGCACTAGAGCGATAGAGACAACTGCAACTTAAACTGAAATTACCTATTTAAAAGTAAGAAAAATCGACGTTTAGGGGATTCCTGTTTCCTTCTCCAAAACTTAACCAATTTAAATATGTTTTTCTTTATTAGCTACAAAAATAATTGAGCTAGGTTCCTTTGTTTTGATTTTGTTATAAAATCTGTTTCCTGGATATTTAAACATTGCGGAGAGTCTGGCCATTTTTTTTTTAGGTTTTTGAACGTCCATATCTCTTAAAATAATTAATTTATTAAAAAAAGGAAAAAATAGGGACGTACAAACAATATCCATAAATTACGTGTTTGTGAGAATTACGTTAACTTGTTAACGTACTTTAATCAACGTTAACGTTTCGTTAACGAAAAACCTGTCAACGAACCCATCTCTACATCGAGCATCACACATACAAACTTAACCCTCACACCGTCACAAACAATTGAACTTCGGCACCGAATGTAAGTTAGACAAAAGCAGAATCAAAAGTAGTTCCGCAGGGAGTTACCTTAGGCCCTGCACTGTTTGAATCGTCCAAACTTTGCCACTTTCCCGTTTCCTTTTATCCGCTCGAAAGTGTTTCTCTGTGAAATTATTATTTTTACTTTTCCGTTCGTGTTTAGTGGCTCGTGCTAGATTGAGTCGCTTCAACTATTTTCGCCGAAATTCTTTTGGAAGTGCTGTTAATCTTGTCTTTCGCATTTCTATATCGATCGATATACTACAGGAAATATTTGATCGTTAGTGTGTTGTCCGCAATATAATATTAGGTTTTACATTCTTAAAATAATTTAAACAAAATATTAAAGAATATGTATTGTTACTTGGGGATGATGTAGCATTGTAAATGTGAAAGAAACAACGAAATCCATCCAGTAAGCTTTCTTTCTATATTCATTATTTTTTTATTGTATTTTTTAATATATTCCTGTTGCTTAATTATGTCTTTTTTATGTCTTGGTGTATGCAATGATAATAATATTATGTTTTCCCATTGTATAGTGTAATGTACGTATTGTTTAATAAACGTATTATTATTTATTTGTATCTTCTAATGTTTGAATTCATTTCAGAAACTGGTTACTTAGTAATAAATATATACTAAAAATATATGCTAAGTACACTCTTTTCTTATATTTATTTGTGTACAGTGTGAAAATTACTTTAGGCAATACTTTGCCTCACTCAAAATACTAAAGTAATTTTCACATTTTTCTTGAGTACAAGATGATAATAATAGTAGCTCCCACCAATTTCGGTGTCGGTAGCCGATTTCATTGAAACCGAGCCAGCTACGCAGGAGTTATTTTATAGTGCCCAAGTGTGACCGCAATACAAAAAGACACTCTCTTTAATTTTACTCTCATAACCCAGTGGGACGTTAAACCGACACGACTGGCGAGAGAACAGGCGCAGGACCGACTTTTTACATGCCCATCCGACGCATGGATCATCTTTCATGTCAGACAATCAGATGATCAGCCTGCATTGTCCTATGCATCTTGAAAACAACATTTTTTGGTGTTCCAACACTCGAGACAGAAGCTCTGAACCACTAGTAGACGGAGGTGATCACCGCGACATCCATGAATTGAACATCTGCGTCAACACCACAGATCACGTAAAACTAATCCTGTTAACGAGCTCCCTTTATTATTAAAAGCTAGAGACAACATCAGATCGGAGCGTCAATATTCATTTAGCACTCCAGTCGTCTCGTTCTCCTGTTCGCTGTTCTATAATAATTGAAAAACTCGCCGTTTTGAAAGCATTTCTTGGTGATTATCTCGATACACTTCCGTTGATTGTTTGCGAGATTTTAAAGCGATGATGGTGTTTTAATTTGTACGTCTTTCGGTAGAATCACAAATTAATGAGCACTTAAGTTACTGTGTAATAATAATAAAAACTTTATTTGGACATTCTATACCATACATTCACAGATACATCAGTAACACAAAATAGGACATCAGATGACAAAAAAAAAATGGATAGAAGAAAGGAAGGAAGTGTATTGCCTAAAATTGGCCCTGGCAGAAATCAGTGCAGTGGGCTTGCTGATGCTGAGCTGAGGTAAATTTTTACATCATACAACATAATAATATTGTTATAGACACCTTTTTTTATGTTCATTACCTTTACTATACCCTATTGTTCTGTATAACAATATTGTTATGTGTTGTCTGATGATCAGAATATTTTTTTTTCTTGCTTTCAAAAACCAAAATGGAGTACCACTCAGGTGTATCACCGCGACTTGGCGCGCCGCGGTACGGTCTTCCGAGGCCCGTGGTGTTACAAGTAAGCTACTGCATATTTATTTTATTACACAATAATATGTTCCTGTGGGAAAGCTTAAAATCATTTATGCAACGAACGCGGTGTGCCGCGGACAAAAGCCAGTAAATAAATAAAATTTTCCATATATTTAATTCAATAGATTAAAATATTGACCTACAACTTTTCATGTAAGTACATCAAATATTAAATCCTGATTAATAGAACTTGAAAAAATACAGTAATAGAAATAGTAATTTATAGTAGAACACCTCCGTGGTCAGGTGGTTCAGAGCTTCGCTCTCGACTAGGAGGTCGTGGGTACGATTCCTGCGTTGAAACAACAAATAATGTTGTTTTCAAATTTGGTTAGGACAATGCAGGCTGATCACCTGATTCACTGACAAGAAAGATTATCCATGCGTCGGATGGGCATGTAAAAAGTCGGTCCTGCGCCTGATCTCCCGCCAGTCGTGTCGGTTATCCGTCCCACTGAACTAAGAAAGAAAGTGATTATGTGTATTGCGCACACACTTGGGCACTATAAAATAAATCCTGCTGGCCTAGCCTAAAACCGAAATCGGTGTGGGAGGGATCATTTATCGTAGGTAAAATCAAAGTGGCACCATAACGCGTCACGTAACGGACGTTTTCCCCCCAAGTCCTTAAAAAATTAGCTCAGGTTAAATCGCGGGGAGCGGCTCGCTAAATATTATTTAATACATTTAACAGTTACTCCAAAGTGAAGTTTGAATTTAACTATAACTGATTTAGCGCCACGGTTGGCCGAAACTCTCGACTGTGGAGTTCCACATGAGCCGCCTTTGTGGCAATTAATATTGTACACTCGATGGCTTTCTATCTTGTTCTAGACTATTTACTATTTTATATTTACACAAAAATTTTTGTTCACTATGTATAAGTTATGATGGATGGCATATGCTTTTGTATAAAAGCCTCAGCATATTATCAATGATATGGATGCTTTCAACGTCAATATGGTCCCGTTCTAAGTCCTCGAAAAATTTGTGTTACGGGTCAACAGAAATATATTTAACACTTTGAACATTACCTGTCACCATTCTCGGATCCATTAGAACACACACAAAAAAAAATCATTTAAATCGGTTCAGCCGTTTAGGAGTTCACTGTCAACACACGTACAGAAGTATTATAATAAAAAGAACAGTCACTGTAACTTTGAGTAGTTTGCAGTTTTAACATATAATTTTAACTTTACATTCAATTATTTTAAGAGCCAGTCGCGAGAACGATCACATAAACATAGTAAATAAACATAGTCAATACTAAGTTTTATTTAGTAAACTTCACCAGCCCAATCTACAATATTTTTTTGTATATTAGGCTGTAATAAAAACTAGAAACCTGTAAATCGTATTCCTTCAGCATCAAGATGCAATAAGACCTCATAATCCAGACAATGCCGACGCTCGCCACGCTCCACTGGCAGGGGAGCTGGCTCCATTCATATGTATGTGTCTTCGTATTTTTTATTTGCCTTTCTGCCTTTACAATGTTGGATTTCCCCGATATTTGTGATTTATTGAATTCTATATTAAAATGTCGTGGATTAATGGGAGTCGCGTTGTTTCTGGCAAGCCGTTTCGTTTCGGGTCGATTAACTGATCCGTTTAGATGTTGAGCAATTTCGCACATTTCAATCTTGGCGGTGTTAATGTCGCAGTCATCTGATTGGAATGAGCCATTGGATTAAATGTCTAGCGCGTTTATTGAATGACGAAATTTAATTGGTTGACTAGGCCGAACGTTGATTGGACCAATGATTGGACTGTAACAAAGCCGTTTAAACAGAGCGAACCTAAATCAGTCAGGTTATTGAAATTTAGTTAATTTTTTCCCGCAGTGGCGCTAGTCTAGTCACCAAAACAAATATGGCGGCAAACACCTCGCTTGATGGTACCTACATAGTTGATATTTTCATTCGATGTGACATGTCATGTCCTCATTTTTGAGGGCCTTTTAAGTTGCGAACTTATGGTCAAACCAACGCCTACCAAACATTACAAAGTATGCTATGTGCCATTCAATGACTATGCTAAAGGAAGTTCAGTCCAGACGTTGAACGTTACATTAAACTACTTGACGAGTTGTCATTTAGTCATTCAATTAAATGTCGTCATGTCATAAACGCGCTAGTCGTTCCATTATACTGCTGATTCAATTAGATGACTGCGACATAATATACAAAATGACTCATGGTTCAAATATGAAGCCGAATATAGTGTGAAGAGAATGACGCGTAGAGCATTTTTTGTTTTGGGATATCATAATATACATAAATTACTTAATGTGTGTAACACAAGGAGTGAATCTTACTATACACATGAACGCACTGACCTGACCAGGATTGAAAATCATCTGTTTTGTGACGTTTATGGATCTTTAATCGTGATTTGTCGCGTATGGCAAGTAATTTATACGAAGAGCCTAAACAAAAATGCTCTACGAGTTATTCTCTTCACATTATATTCGGCTTAACATAATATGAACTATGAACAGCCTGTATATTCTAAAACAATATTATTTACTTTACTATTACCATGGATCACTTTAGATGTAATAAGCCCAGCCATTTTAATAGTAATATTTATTTTATTCATTAAATGATTGGTTGACAACTTTAAACTAACGATATATGAAATATTGACTTGTGTAACTTGTCCCAACGAATAATTGCGAACTAAGTAACCCAAGATATATGTATGTCGCTCAGTGAAATAGCTATATATTTTGTAATTTTTATGTAGTAATATATAAAATACAGTTATTGTTATTTGTTATTTTTAAAAGTTTAAAAGCAATTAAAATTACGAATAGCTTAAGCTATTCTTAAGCCAGCTTTGATCAGGCTTTGATCAGCTGAGCCTAGACACTCGACACAGCATGCGCGTAGTTAGGCTAGGCACAAGCTGTGTCTAAACCTAAGTAGCTTAGACTGAGTCTAAGTAGCGAGCCTAGGATGTGTCCAGGCTTGCAGGAAGGCGGCAGGTCCCGTCGGATACACCATATAGGCTCCGGAACAGGAGTAGCCATCCCACAGACAGAGTATTTTGGGCTTTGTATTCACTTACAGGGCTACCAGTAGTCAGGCCTCGTAAGTGAAGACACAACGAACGCAATTCGCTGGGGACTTATATACGAAATTTTCGGGGAAGCGATAGCGCGATTCAGGTCGATCTGGCCGCCATCTATGAGGTGGTCGTGGACGGGCGCAAAACGGAGTCTAGGTTTGAGTCTAAATCTGAAAGTCTAGATTCGAACCTAAGAATAAAATCTAAAGAACCCGAATAAATATAAGATAAAATAAAATATGATTTTCAGTCGATTTTCAACCGCGTGGCAACACCTAATTTTATAAAATCACTATTTACGCACGTACGGTATGGAATACAATTAAAAAAATATTGAAATATACTTATATATCTAGCAATATACCGTGAAAAAATTATTTCCGCAGTTGCGCTAGTAGTCACCAAAACAAATAAGGCGGCAAACAGCATGCACAGATAGTAGGTACCTACATAGTTGATATTTTATTTTCTTTTTCTCCTCATTTTGAGTAACTTCTAAATTGCGAACTTATGGTCAAACCTACCCCTACCAAACATTACAAAGTATGCTATATCCCAAACATTAAACAACTTGATGAGTTGTTCTTTAGTCATTCAATTAAATGTCGTCATTTCATAAGCGCGCTAGTCGTTCAATTAAAATGCTGATTTAATTAGATGACTGCGACATTTGCATAGGATGCAGGATGAAGGAGCGAGGTGCATCAAACGCATGCCTATGCATCTTACTCATCTGCAGCAGGATGTGGGTATAATTTTTTCGCGGGATATTGCTAGAATATATAATAATATTATGTTTAAATTTTATACTATGGATTCCTGCAAAGTAAGGCCTGATTCCATTAACTACAATTTTTACTTTTAATGTTTTAAAATGCTTAAGGCCGTGTTTCACCAAGCAATGTTAAAGTTACCGCTGAGTAAAAATCCCATGCCATCTCATTAATTGACAGGAAATACGAGAGGGATAATATGATATTTAACATGGAGTTAACTTTAACATTGCTTGGTGAAACCGACGGGTGCAAAGTAAAATGAGTCATCTACAAAACAGCTACTTTTCAGGAGAGCGCATATTTGTCAATTTTTAACCAAATTTATAGAAATTTTCATCATTGCTTAATTATTTATCAATATATCCACATGTATATTTCATTTCTTATAATTATGTTTCATTTACGAGATGTTGTAGTTGTCTACATCTACATTGCTCTTAAAATATCTTAATCTGTTGTCAAACAGAGTTAACTACCACTTGGTCGTTTCTACTTGGGAATTTCAAAAAATTGATTCTTAAAAAATTCTATTAGAATAAAAAATAAAATCAGCAAATATGTAAAGTGTAACATTTTATAAGTATTGTTAAATAAGTTTAATGTCCGTTTTACATCTTAAATACACCAAGTTCAGAACATAACTGCACAGATATCTTTTTCTACGCCGTCGATTCGGTGCAAGGTACAAGATTTAGAACAAGGGTTAAATTAAATATTTACTTTGGAATCATTATTAATTCTTTATACTTGGCACTTGTGATCGTGCCGGCCGGCGAAGCACATGTCATCTGCCTGATGACTCAATATGACTGACCGCTGGTCCCCCGCGCGTCCCGCGTACAGGCGACCAGCGGTAGTTATACGCATCTACATCGTGTAATTTCACAAAACAGGTGTAGAAGTCTTTTTTTACGTCACAAAATTACCGAAAATAAGGTGATATTTTAATTATTGTTTTTGCTATGTTGTAGAATATGATATTTTAGGATAGTTACTACAAAAAAACAAAAAACTCAAAATTGCAGATGACTTTTTTTACTTTGCACCCGTCGAAACATGGCCCAAGTCCCGATTTCACCAACGCATGTTAGTGTTAACGGCATGTTAAAATGCCAGGCCTTCTCATTTATTGATGGAAATTATGAGAGGAACAATAATATGATATTTAACGATTGATTAACTTTAACATTGCTTAGCGAAACAATAAAATAACATAACGATTTATTTCTAAATAAAACTTAACAGCTATTTTCGGAAAGTCAACAAAAAACCAGCTACCGCCGGTCAACCCTAACCCGCCTAGCAGTACCCGCGTAAGAAACTCGCACGGGGCCGAAATCTTTTAGCAAAAATTTTTATTATTGAATAATTTAAGCTATCCTTCAGCCAGCTGGTTTTTTCAGGCATTAGACACTGATTGCGCTGTTAGTCGGCACAGCTAGGCACAAGCAGTGTCTATACCTGAGTAGCGAGCCTAGGATGTGTCCAGGCTTGCAGGAAGGCGGCAGGTCCCGTCGGATACACCATATAGGCTCCGGAACACGAGTAGCCATCCCACAGAGTATTTTTGGGCTTTGTATTCACTTACAAGGCTACCAGCAGTCGGGCCTCGTAAGGTAAAACGGAGTCTAGGTTTGAGTCTAAATCTGAAAGTCTAGATTTGAACCTAAGAATAAAATCTAAAGAACCCGAATATAGGTCAATATGAAATAAAATAAAATAATATGATTTTCAGTCGATTTTCCACCGCGTGGCAACACCTACTTTTATTAAATCACTATTTACGCACATATGGTAAGAAACACAATTTAAAAAATGTTTAAATATACTTCTATATCTAGCAATATACCGTGAAAAAATTATAACTACAACCTGCTTGCATATGAATGAGTGAAGGTACGCATAGGCTTGCGTTTGATGCAACGTGAAAACACCACCACCACACAAGCAATAATGTTAACACGATCGTGCAAAGTCCCACCACCATGCAGGTTGCAAAACTCGACGCGCGTTTCACTCCGACCCCGGAGCATCCTCAGGATGTCTCTGCAAACATCCTGAGGATGCTCCGGAGATGCATCAAAACGCATGCCTATGCGTACACTCACTCATCTGCTTGCAGGATGTGGCTTTAATTTTTTCGCGGGATACTGCTAAATATAATATTATGTTTAAATTTTATTCTATGGATTTCCGCAAAGTAACGCCTGATTTCATTAGTTACAATTTTTACTTTTATGGTTTTCAAAAGCTTGAAGGCAATTTAATAAAAAAAACCTGTTATTTCCAAATGAAACGTTACAAGCTATTTTCGGAAAATCAACAAAAAACTAGCTACCACCGGTTCAACCCTATCTATCCTGCTATCCTTCAGCCAGCTGGTTTTGTTCAGGTATTAGACACAGCTTGTGCTTAGTTAGTCGGCACAGCTAAGCACAAGCAGTGTCTATACCTGAGTAGCGAGCCTAGGATGTGTCCAGGCTTGCAGGAAGGCGGCAGGTCCCGTCGGATACACCATATAGGCTCCGGAACACGAGTAGCCATCCCACAGACAGAGTATTTTTGGGCTTTGTATTCACTTACAGGGCTACCAGTAGTCGGGCCTCGTAAGTGAAGACACAACGAACGCATTACGTTTGGGACTTATATACGAAATTTTCGGGGAAGTGATAGCGCGATTCAGGTCGATCTGGCCGCCATCTATGAGGTGGTCGTGGACGGGTGCAAAACGGAGTCTAGGTTTGAGTCTAAATCTGAAAGTCTAGATTCGAACCCAAGTTGAATTTGAACATCTCAGTATAGTAGAATATTTATAATCAGTAATGCAAAAGGCCTTATAAACATATATATTACATTATACATTAATTGATGTTATCATTATAAAAATATAATCAGAAAATATAGTAATAAATTAGTTTTATAAAAAAGTGGCTCCCAAGCGATCATTAGTATTATGCTGCGGTTAATTTATATTAGTACTCTTGGGTTGATATCACAGAAATAAATCAAGATTTTATTTCTGTGGTTGATATATTAATTATTATTATTTTATAATTGTTATAAAACATATTGGATAATGAAGTATGATCCTTTAATATTCCTGTGAAAGCGTTGACAAGTGTGCACAATATGTAAATTTATGTGAAAATTTCGGTATTTTTTGTTTGTTTACGTTTGGGTTAAATTTATCTGGGACGTACTGTACAGTAGTATCCTAGACAAAATTGATAATTGGTATTTTTTATCCTATAGACAACGTCTAATTTGTTACGCGTCGAGATCTAAGAATAAAATCTAAAGAACCCAAATAATTATTACATACAAAAATATATTATGATTTTCGGTCGATTTTCAGTCGCGTGGCAATTTATGGTTTTATTAAATCAGTATTACCCACGTATGGTATGGAATACAATTTTTACGTTTATTGTTTTTTTTGTATAGCTTAAATGCAATTTATACTAATGAGTAATTTAGGGCGTGTTTCACCAAGCAATGTTAAAGTTAATCCTTTGTTAAATATCATGTTGTTTCTCTCTTAATTCCTATCAATGAATGAGAAGGCATGATAATTGAACAAGCCGTTAACAGTAACATGCGTTGGTGAAATCAGGACTTAAGAGGAAACACTACGGTTGAGAGAAATATAAAATAGGTATTTATAAAATCTATTGCTGTCTCGCAGTGCCTTAGCTAGCCAGCACTAGCGCGATAGAGACAACTGCAACTTGGACTGAAATTACCTATTAAAAGTACCAGAAATCGACGTATAGGGGATTCCTGTTTCCTCCTCCAAAACTTAACCGATTTAAATATTTTTTCTGTATTAGCTAAAACAAGAATTAAGCTATGTTCCTATTTTTTGAATTTGTTGTTTACTGTAGCCAAATCTGTTTCCTAGATATTTAAACATAGCGGAGAGTCTGGCCATTTTTTTAGGTTTTTAAACGTCCATATCTCTATAAATAATTAATTTGTTAAAAAAAGAAAAAATAGGGACGTAAAAACAATATTCATAAATATTCAGGAAAAAAATTGTTACTCTAGCAACATTATCCAGGGAGAAAACAGGAATCCCGTAGACCCCTATTTCTGTATGGAAAAAATTTCGTAGTGTTTCCTCTTAAGTTATCCTTCAGCCAGCTGGTTTTTTTAGGCATTAGACACAGCTTGCGCTTAGTTAGTCGGCACAGCTAGGCACAAGCAGTGTCTATACCTGAGTAGCGAGCCTAGGATGTGTCCAGGCTTGCAGGAAGGCGGCAGGTCCCGTCGGATACACCATATAGGCTCCGGAACAGGAGTAGCCATCCCACAGACAGAGTATTTTGGGCTTTGTATTCACTTACAGGGCTACCAGTAGTCGGGCCTCGTAAGTGAAGACACAACGAACGCAATTCGCTGGGGACTTATATACGAAATTTTCGGGGAAACGATAGCGCGATTCAGGTCGATCTGGCCGCCATCTATGAGGTGGTCGTGGACGGGCGCAAAACGGATTGAGTCTAAATCTGAAAGTCTAGATTCGAACCCATGTTGAATTTTAACATCTCAATATAGTAGAATATTTATAATCAGCAATGCAAAAGGCCTTATAAACATATATATATATATTACATTATACATTATATGTTACAAATTTTTCCAAGCACTTATTATTATTAACTTACATGTATACACTGTTAAAATGATTTTGTTAAGTTTGTGTTCATCGGATTCTGTTTGGCTCCATAAATCCGTATTATTTTACTGCCGGTACAGCGAATAAAAATACATAATAATATTTTATCCCCCGAAGATATAGGGGAAGAATCGGACAATCTGATGGCAATTCTATGGAGGCGCCGTCTATTCTCCATAAGACGGTGAAATGGGCCAGAAAATTAGGGGGCTTACTGACCGCCCGGGCGCCCGCCCCGCCAATAGTGCTCCATCAAATTGCACTGTCAAACGAATCAGAGCTACTGCACATATTACGATATTTATTTATTTATTTGAGTCACTATTTCATCATATTATTTTGATAAACATGGTGATATAACTATAATTATTTTAAATACACCAACTAAAAATCATAGCGTTCTCGCAATGTTCTTAGTGGGCATCAATTTGTTTTTTTAAAATAATATTACGTTGTAGTGTTTTTTTTTTCCAAACATGTATTAGTCTAATCTAATATTAAGTTCTCCGAGGCGTCTAATTTCAAAATTTCCAGTGATCGGTGTGAAGATGCACCGCAGTGACGTCACAGAGCGATCAGTGAGTGTTAATTATCATAGTCTGGTGCATTCTGAAGAGGCCTGAGCCCTGAGAACTTAACCGATTTAAATATTTTTTCTGTATTAGCTAAAACAAGAATTAAGCTATGTTCCTATTTTTTGAATTTGTTGTTTACTGTAGCCAAATCTGTTTCCTAGATATTTAAACATAGCGGAGAGTCTGGCCATTTTTTTAGGTTTTTAAACGTCCATATCTCTATAAATAATTAATTTGTTAAAAAAATAAAAAATAGGGACGTAAAAACAATATTCATAAATATTCAGGAAAAAAATTGTTACTCTAGCAACATTATCCAGGGAGAAAACAGGAATCCCGTAGACCCCTATTTCTGTATGGAAAAAATTTCGTAGTGTTTCCTCTTAAGTTATCCTTCAGCCAGCTGGTTTTTTTAGGCATTAGACACAGCTTGCGCTTAGTTAGTCGGCACAGCTAGGCACAAGCAGTGTCTATACCTGAGTAGCGAGCCTAGGATGTGTCCAGGCTTGCAGGAAGGCGGCAGGTCCCGTCGGATACACCATATAGGCTCCGGAACAGGAGTAGCCATCCCACAGACAGAGTATTTTGGGCTTTGTATTCACTTACAGGGCTACCAGTAGTCGGGCCTCGTAAGTGAAGACACAACGAACGCAATTCGCTGGGGACTTATATACGAAATTTTCGGGGAAACGATAGCGCGATTCAGGTCGATCTGGCCGCCATCTATGAGGTGGTCGTGGACGGGCGCAAAACGGATTGAGTCTAAATCTGAAAGTCTAGATTCGAACCCATGTTGAATTTTAACATCTCAATATAGTAGAATATTTATAATCAGCAATGCAAAAGGCCTTATAAACATATATATATATATTACATTATACATTATATGTTACAAATTTTTCCAAGCACTTATTATTATTAACTTACATGTATACACTGTTAAAATGATTTTGTTAAGTTTGTGTTCATCGGATTCTGTTTGGCTCCATAAATCCGTATTATTTTACTGCCGGTACAGCGAATAAAAATACATAATAATATTTTATCCCCCGAAGATATAGGGGAAGAATCGGACAATCTGATGGCAATTCTATGGAGGCGCCGTCTATTCTCCATAAGACGGTGAAATGGGCCAGAAAATTAGGGGGCTTACTGACCGCCCGGGCGCCCGCCCCGCCAATAGTGCTCCATCAAATTGCACTGTCAAACGAATCAGAGCTACTGCACATATTACGATATTTATTTATTTATTTGAGTCACTATTTCATCATATTATTTTGATAAACATGGTGATATAACTATAATTATTTTAAATACACCAACTAAAAATCATAGCGTTCTCGCAATGTTCTTAGTGGGCATCAATTTGTTTTTTTAAAATAATATTACGTTGTAGTGTTTTTTTTTTCCAAACATGTATTAGTCTAATCTAATATTAAGTTCTCCGAGGCGTCTAATTTCAAAATTTCCAGTGATCGGTGTGAAGATGCACCGCAGTGACGTCACAGAGCGATCAGTGAGTGTTAATTATCATAGTCTGGTGCATTCTGAAGAGGCCTGAGCCCGGCGAGAGCCACACTCTGTCTGCTGCATATTGCTGCTTTTGTTCAGACAGAACGCAGGTAACGCTCCTCAGTTAGCACTGAAGTGGCAATAGAGTTTAAACGTTTTACATTGACGTTTGACATCGAATTCAAATGAGTGTGTGTTCCAGCGTGCTATTAGGAGATTGAACACTCAGACAAAAAATATGTTGGCATGTAAACATGTTTTCTATTTCATCTTCTGCGCCACGAGGTTCATTCACTAGCATTGTATGGATATAATTCTAATATTTATGAACATTCCAAGACACAAAAAGTTTTATTAACAAAAGGCTGAATTCACATCACACCTAGCGAGGAATTTCAATCTAGCGGCCCCTATTTAATCAATTACATATAAAAAATTCGCTCGTCACCGTGCGCGGCATAGAGAGTGAGATCATTAAATCTCTTCGCGCCACAAAACCTATTTAAAAAGGCTATTTTTTATTCCGTCCCCACCTAAAGCCCTGAAAATGCACATAACTTCGATTGGTGTGTGGCCATGATGTTCAATAAGCAAGGACATTCTTTACTTAGTCATCATCAGATCATCAAAATAGGTATGTATAAATTTGATGTAAAATAACTAATAAGTGCTTTAAGTAGTTTGTGTATTTTTTGTGCTGTATAACATAAATTTCCACTAAGAATCTTCAATACATTCTATATATAATGAAGTATTACTTTATTTTCTCGTTTTTGATTTAATTAACTAAGATCTATCATTACCGAAGACATTTAATATTTTTACAGGTAACTTTACGAACCTCAATAGATATGTAAAGCTCTCTTATAATGTATTTACAAAATACGAGTATATATAACAACCGTGTGTTGTTGTTGGACACCGTAGATATTCCTAAAATATTTAAATTCACATCAGCAACAAGCCGTTTTAAATAACCTACCTATAACTTAAAAAAACATTACATTGTAAGGTTTTAACCCAATAACCGTAACAGCACGTCATTAGTGCAACAATCTTGATGGAAAATTAGTAAAACAAGTGGTTTTATAATTACTAATGTGACTTTTATTCTTACACACTTTACACTTTATATAAAAACTACACCATATTGCATAACTCAAGTGTTGCCAACATATTTTTGAAGAGCATTATAGATCTGTGATGTGAAATTTAAGTATCTAAGTTCACTTGGCGTTTTCTTCACCTATAGTTCCCACGAAAGTACAAAAATCTGGTCACCTCAGCTCTCGCGTTAGCTAAGCGCCCGGTGCTCTAATTTATTTCCAAAAGAATGTTAATTCGACTGCTATTCGGTGAGATACGACGAGTTTTTATCGTCTTATGCAAATCGCACGTTCCGCCACAGGTAATTTTCAGTTAACGATAGCTTGGGATTTTCGATATTCTTACTATCCTTTTGTGGGAATTACAATAATGCCTTCTCAATTATTCTGGATTATTTGAAAAAATTAAGTTTATGAGATAGTTTTTACAAAACAAAACGTTTTATTTCCAAATAAAACTTAACTTATGGTGGCAACACAAAAATCTACAACTGGTTCAATCCTAACTAGCCGAGATGAACTGGCCTAAGAAACTCGTAGTAAAGTAATTAAAGTATACTAAATCACTTTCAAATTAATGAACGATTGCTTGGGATTTTCGATATTCTTACTATCCTTTTATGGGAATTACAATAATGAATTCTCGATTATTCTGGATCATTTGAAAATATAAATTTTACGGGATAGTTTTTACAAAATGAAACATTTTATTTCCAAACAAAACTTAACTTATTCTAGAGTGTCAACATAAAAAATCGACCACTGGTTGAATCCTAACTAGCCGAACTTCCAAAATAATGAACTAAATGTTTTTATTTCCAGAGGAACATTTTTATATGGTACCACATAGCATCAGGTCTACTGTAAGTTTAATGTTGTACCCAATTTCATCAAAATTGACACAGTAGTTACGAAACAAACAAACAAACATATTTTATTCCCTTTTTATAATATTAGACAATATAGATGGAAGAAGGTAAAAAGATTAGTCTACTTTTTAAGATTTATTTTATCGACAAAAAGTAGATTCTAAGATAAATTTATCGATAAGTAATAAAGCGCCGCAGAAAACGTTTGCCGGGATAATATTGTAATAAAGGCATATCGGTTCAAGGAATTAGAATATTCAAGGAGCTCCCACGGGAACCGCCGCATTTATAATTCAGAGGGAAATCCTCGCGATCGCAGCCGACGCACTCAGCTCTAGCGTGTAATTAAATAATAGGATCCGTGAACCGGATTCTCAACCGCAGGGAGAGACATTCCCACTATATCTGAACGTTATTGTCACCCTTCAAACTGGTTTTTACGAGTTTTACATCGGCTCTAACCGGTTTTAGTCAGTTTTTACTAGTTTAATGGTTGTAGCTTAACGTTGTAGCGACTCGTAGCGCCCGTAGCTGTGCTACGATTTTCTATTTCACAATAAATTCATGCATTTAATATATCAAATTTCAGTTATAATTTGGGCTTTTAATCCCATAATACCTATATAAATTGTATAAAAAATTAAAAACCGTTATAGAAAATCGTATTTGAAGTAATATATTTCCATTTTTATCTCCATGCTTAGTTACCTAAATAGAGAGAATGCGGTCGTGAATTACATAATTTTATATATAAAAATGAATTGCTGTTCGTTAGTCTCGCTAAAACTCGAGAACAGCTGAACCGATTCGGCTATTTTGGGTCTTGAAATATCCATGGAAGTCCAGGGAAGGTTTAAACGGTTTCTATGCTCAACGAAGTGGGCATGGGTCAGCTAGTAAAATATAACTTTTACACCTTACTGTCAAACTCGTAATTTATTGTTTGCTATCAATTTAATCTAAAAGTTTTTATAGTTGTTATAATAATTTTCGATAAACCTCAGAACAAGACGTAACCATTTAAACCATATAACTTTGAAAATGGAGGATCATTTAGGTGTCTAATGCATAAGTAAATACAAACAACAGTTTAGCACTAAGTATCAAAGAGGTTCTAATGTGGCAGATTAATTTGAATTCTAACCTCAAACTCCCCCCTCCGTCTCCCCTACCTCTAAGTGTTTTATCATGTACCGCTCTCAGACACTTATAGCGGTAAAAATCTCCAACGCGGTTTCTTCCATTTCTTTATTCAATATTTGTCTTTGACCCCTTTCGTGTTATATTAAAGTTTACTTTTTAAAACGGTCCTATGATATCTGATTATTAGCTCTAAGATTAACTTGATAGCAGACTACGGGGAAGGCTGAAGGAAGCGTATTTAAAACTCTAAAATATGGTGAAATTAAATAGATTTTTAAAGGAGATTTTAATTTATTTATAAAAGAAAACCACACACACCTATACAAGATATAACATTAATGAGAGATAATACTTTAGGGGTTATATAGGTCTCGTATATAGAGTTTACTGTGAAAGTATTAGCGCTGAAAGAGATATTTTTATAAAAAAAGTTTGGAATGCGCTGTTACTTTCACAGTACACTCTACACAGGAGGCATATGAGGCCCTAAAGTATTACCACTAATTTGTTTTACACCTTGTATACACAATGAATATGTAAATAACCCCTATAGTTAAGTAATAAGCTAGCTAATTAAGACTAGTTGTACATAAGACCTCGATCAGGGCAGCTTCCAAACCAAATTACTGGATAAAAATCATCTCACGCGTTTTGGGGTTACGGAATAGATAATACTTACAGCAAACCTCAAAAACCATACGACGGTATAATTTAATGAGGACTACGACTTGTTAGAAGAAAAAAATACATAAAGTAGACTTTCAAAAATTACTTTCATCGCAGTCACTTAAAAAGAAAACCTCACATCACAAAATTAATTAAGAACAAAAGTACAAGTACCGAGTTGCGAAAACTTAATTATATTAGTAATAGCCGCGAGTCAGCAAAACAGCCGGTACAGACCCGGTATAAAATCTTAAAAGCCCATTACTTATATTGAGATCGTTTTAATTTTCGAACGGATCGTGGCCTCGGGCCGTACTATCCGGCTTCCGCAAACTGCGCGGCAAATGTAATTGGTTTTTGGAAAATCCGAGCGGGTTTTGTTCGGGGCTTGTCTATTTTAAACTGAGATGGTATTGGCTCGGATCTTCGGATTCATTGTAAGATGTTTGCTCTCGAGTTGATGTTTTAAAATGACGTAGAAATAACTTTTGAATTCCCTGCAATTTGGAGTGTTCAGCGGGCCTACTCCCGACACAATCGAGAACCGAATCCGTTCGATATCAGTGGTTTTTCGTATTTTATTTCGTGAATTACTTTGAAACTAATCAGGATAAAGAAAATTGTTACATCTTAACTTTTTGTACTCCCGACCATATCAATCGACTGAGAATCAAAATAAACAAATGTGAAACTGATTCGATTTTGGTTCAGAATCGATCGTGCCGCGTACTCCCGAATAAATTGACGTTTGTTTATTTTGATTCTCAGTCGATTGATATGGTCGGTAGTACAAAAAGTTACAATCTAACTATTTTATTTATCCGTGTTAGTTTCAAAGTAATCCACCAAATAAAATACCAAAAGCCGTTGAGATGAATCTGATTTGATTCTCGATTGTGTCGGGAGTAAGCCTGCTGGCCGATACTGTCAGCGCATACACACACGGGCATAGAGTAGAACCGTCGCGACGCTTCACTAGGTAAAGCAATTCGCGCGACGAGCCGTTTGCTATATACACGCATAATGTTTTACCTGTAATTACCTATAGTTATTTAATCTTTAAGTTTTTTATTGTATTACCTACTAATCCTTAAGTTTTTCTCAAATATGTAATACTAACTCATGGACGTCTTAAATAAATAAATTTGTATTGTATTGTATAATATCATAATTTGTACCATAAATAATTAGAAAATAGTGATGAATATGCTATGGAAAAAACACATAAATTGCTCAATTCAAATTCGGGCAGAGTGAAAGCGTAAAGTTTGTCACCTATATCTAATATCTCTATTGTTACACAATTAAGGTACTTTGTGTCATTGAAATATGATAGCGAGCATTAGAGCATCTTCGTTTATGTAACATCTAAGTTTGTAATCATATTATTTCGTTAACGCCTCACTTTTAGTTGTTTCTGGTGTTCCTACAACTCCGTTCGTATGGGCTTCTCTTACGTAATGCCTTTTGAAGAGCCTGGTCGACATTCTTACCTATTAAAATAATATAAAAAAGAACTAAAAAAAAGTTTTATTTCCAAATGAAACTTAAAAAGCTATTTTCGGAAAGTTAACAAGAAAAACAAGCTACCACCGGTTCACCCGGGCCATCTTTTAGCAAAAAGACGGAAAATTGTTCTTTTTTACAAGTTAGTTTTTTCACAATGTTACTTAATCTATACATATTATTAATATAGTAAAAGTTAGGATACATATAGTAAATAAATATAAGCACTAAGGAGCCATTATAGTTGGCCACCTTATTCCCAGTGTGTGCAATCATCAACAAAATCAGTTATGTTATAATAAGCTTTAGCACTCAAACGTTCTTTAACTACTTTTTAAAATTTTGTAAAGGTATTACACAGACAAGGGCCCTACTCACTTGTAATAATTCAAGCAGCAATGTTACTTTTAATAGTTCACAATTAAATAAATTCAAAAAGATCTTAAATTTCGGCACGTGCCTTCAAAACCTCGATTGGCACCAGACAAGAGGAACACAAGTTATAATAATTAAAGCCTGGAAATTTAAAACTCGCCACCGAGAATAAAACTCCGCGCCTTAATAGCCGTCGACGGTTTTCCCCGTTTCAGGCACTATCTCATAAAAGATGCAGCGGGCGGAACAGGAAAATTAATTTGAGACAATGCGCACAAAACAAGGCTTCAAACCTTTTCCATTTACAAGCCGATGGAATATTCTGTGTGTGAAAAAAAAATATTTCTCACTTTAATATCGTTTCGAATGAGATTAAAATATTGAGGTGTGTTTTTACTCTAGTATTACTATTTATTATACCTTTTTTACTAGATGTACCTTTTTGTAGATGGGGACTCCTACCGCGGGTATGTGGGACTCACCGCGTCCGAAGAGATGGTGAACTGGACGCAGCCTCTACCCATTAAACACTCGTCGATACTTCATCTTTTTGCATACATTTTTTTATATACAGATTTTTTGACCCTTTGCCCCATGGAGAAGATAAGGGGTTTATCTTCATGGGGTAAAATATATTTACGAGCACTACGAAAACGTTTACATCAAATTCCTTCGAAGTTTACAGATCAAAGATAAATTTTTAAACGGCCAATACAATGGAACCAAAAGGTCTGGAGATATTTAAATCCGCGAGCCGCCTATTGTGCTCAGATTGGATGTCGAAAATTGCCTATTATGGGGCTGGAGTACGCCAATATTGCTGCTTCATTCAATTTATCGCTCCTACTTTACTATTTCTTCAGACAATTGCGATTTATTTTCTGATGGGCCTTTGAAAGTTAAGGACCACTTTGGTATTTTCTTTCGATTCAGGTCGGCCTTAATTGGGATCCCGGCTTTAATTAATTCCGGGCATTATCTAAATATTAACCGGGGATGTTAGAAAGCTCCGTAACCGTAACGTCACTTGTAACGTGAGCTGTTATCTTTGAGATGGATTTCTTGTGCTTATATGATGTATAATCTATATTTTTACGTTTTAAAAAACAAAAAAAATAAAGTACGAGTATGTAACATAAGTACATCTATTTTTACGTTTTAAAAAACAAAAAAATTAAAGTTTGTAACATAAGCACATACTTTATTTTTTTGTTTTTTATTATTATTATTTAAACGTAAAAATAGAGATTATACTTATTTTAATGTTTGCCTAATATGAATATTACGGTTCATAAAGAAAATTTATCAAGTAGAGGTTGCGATTGAAATTGTTTTATTTATACGGGCTTAAGATTACATCAATTCGCAAATCAGTATATTATGCAATCGTATTAAGATAGAAAATTCATCCACTGGGCTACCAAGGTCCCCAAATTGCGCATTAATTTACCTCAAATCCGTATACGTTATTTCCAAATAATTAATATACATTGAGGGCTTCCGTATGAAGCCGCAAATGTTCTGTTGAGGGCAAAATATGTCGAAGATTTCGCTGCTGTTGTTATTTAATTTTCCTTTCGCAATAGACAAGAGTTGATTGAACATTGATCGGAAGCCTGTTTAGGGTTCTGGGGTACACCAATCCTAAAGTATCGCCTCCGTGGGCTAGTGGTTTCGAGCTTCGCTCTCGACCCGGAGGACGTGTGTTTGATTCCCGCGTTGGAACAACAAAAAATGTTGTTTTCAAGTTTAGTTAGGACAATGCAGGCTGATCACCTGATTGTATGACAAGAAAGATGATCCATGCGTCGGATGGGCATGTAAAAAGTCGGTCCTGCGCCTGTTCTCTGCGTATTGCGCACACACTTGGGCACTATAAAATAACTCCTGCGTAGCTGGCCTGGTTTTAATGAAATCGGCTACCGACACCGAAATCGGTGAGGGGAGCTATTATTATAATCCTAAAGTCCGTTCTAACGACATAAGGCTCTCTGCGTCTGTTTGTCTGACCCTGTAAGGGTGAGGCCCCATTAGTGCGTTGCGCTGCGTTGCGTCGTCACCGCTGCCTATATTTCCATATATTTTTAATGACATGGGCCACGGGTAACAACGCAGCGTCGACGCTGCGACAAAGCAACGTACTAATAGTGCCTCGCTTTAACTTCGTTTCAAAATGTGTTGCGTTTTAAAAATATTACTTTAAGGCCAGGAATAACCGCTACTAGCGCCACTCTTTTTAAAATAAATTTTACAATGACACAAAGATCTTATTAAAAAAGTAATCAGTTAAAACTTTAAGTAAATAGTTAAACTAATTTATTGGCATTTAATTGCAGCTCTAAATCCTATACTGTATTTACTCTCATAAGTAATAACTAAAACGGCCACTTTTGGCGGTTTTCATTACAATATATAAACATTTTACTCCACCGTGAAGGCGTATCATTGAATAGGTATTATAAAATAAAGACGAGGTTTAATAATTATACGACAAGCGGTTGGGTTCCACTACATAGGTACAACATAGTTTTTGAAAAAAAAAAAAAAAGGTGCAACATAGTTTGCGTTGATAGTGTACGCGTAGGAACCCTCTTAAGTGGAAACACCACGTGTTAGAGAATGTTAAATAGTTATTTTAAATTCTATTGCTATCCTGCAACTGCCCCATCAAACCGATAGAGGCAACTGCAGCTTGAACTGAAATTTCCTATAAAAAATACGAGAAATCGACGATAAGAAGACCTCTACTTCCCAATATTCTCCACTTCCAAAACTTAACCGATTTAAACAATTTTTTTTTCATTATAAACTAAAAAAAAGCTTGAGCTGTGTCTCCATGTTTCTATTTAATCATGAAATATACTCCAATTTCTTTCCTGGATATTTAAACACAGACGAAAGTCTGGCCATATTTCTTAGGTTTTTAACGTCCATGTCTCTTTTAAAATTAATTTATTAAAAAAAAACTAGGGACGCACTAATAGTATGCATAGATATTCAGAAAGGAGGTACTACTCTAGTGGCATTATTTAGAGAGGAAATAGGGGCCGCATATACTCCTGTTTCGGTATGTAAAAACGGCCGTTGTGTCCTCTTAAGACTAGCCCAGTGACCCTCTATTGAACCTTATTTCAATAGATTGGCATTGCAATTTGATATTTCCCTAATCTTGTCCTAAAACAGCAGGCCTTTGCATCCGTTATTGTGTGATTTATACAGTACTCTCTGAGTGAAATAACAGTATTTAAATACTGTAGTGCCTGGGACAGGCGGTTTTAAATGTCGCATGGTTGCCCAGCATGACATACCTAATACTGTATGTGCTACCGTATAATATAGACACTACAGTATTTAAAGAGTGGTAAGGTACTTCGCTCGGATAATCTTTTATATAAAAATGAATTGCTGTTCGTTAGTCTCGCTAAAAATCGAGAATGGCCAAACCGATTCGGCTATTTTTAGTCTTGAAATATTCGTGGAAGTCCAGGGAAGCTTTAAACGGTTTGTATGCTCAACGAAGTGGACACGGGTCAATTAGTCTTCTTCTTCTTCTTATATATAAAAACGAAATGCTGTTCGTTAGTCTCGCTAAAACTCGAGAACAGCTGACCCGATTAGGCTATTTGTAAGACAACAGAGGAAGTCTCTCGCACCATAGTTGTAAGTAATAATACAAATAATATAATTAAACATAATAAACTATGTACACTTACGCTGGTGCATCAAAATATACAAGGTATGGCTAATAAAGAGCTAGAAATTGACTTGTTTTTAAATAATAACAATATAGATATTTTTTGTATTACTGAACATTGGTTCAAAAAAAATGAAATTATATTCAATTTTAGTATGCACCAGCTGGCGAGTTCTTTCTGCAGAGAAAAAGCCATAAGAGGTGGGTCACTTATATTAATTAACAAGAATTTGAAATATAAAGAACGGAAAGACATTGTGAGCCTCTCTACAGAAAGAACAACTGAAATAGCCTGCGTAGAGGTGGGTGACTTTATTATTGTAAGCGTATACAGGCCTCCATTAGGATTATATGATTCATTTGAAAAAAATATGGAAATATTACTAAACAAGGTATGTGCATCTAACAAACAAATACTATTATGTGGCGATTTTAATATAAATATTTTAGAAAGTAATTCTACTACAGTTAGATTCACATCTTTGTTAAAATCATATAACCTAACAAATTTATTTCTGGAACCTACAAGGATCAGTAGCAACTCTGCAACATGCATTGATAATATATTTAGCAACATAGATCCAATTAATAAAGAAATAATCAACATGCTAAGCTCTGATCACTGTGGACAGCAAGCAATTTTTAATATGAACAATAACTGTAAACAAATAAATAAAGACAGAAGTACATGTATACCAATAAATGTTAAACGTATTGAGAAGTTTAGAGGTAAAATAATGGCTAACATTGGAAAGTTAGAATATCATAATAGCCCAGATATGGCATTTGATAAATTATTTAAATTAATTAAATATCATTTTGACACCATTTTTACCTCTAAGACAGTAAGAATAAACAACAAAAGTAAGTTTAGCGAATGGGCATCAACAGGTATTTTGAAAAGTAGATTCAAGTTGTATGAATTATATAATGAAAGGACATTTAATCAAAGTGAAGACTTTAAAAATTATGTGAGATTATATTCTAAAACATTTAAGCAAGTTTGCTCTGCAGCTAAATCTCTTCACATTAAAAATAAAATTAAAAATTCAAATAATAAAGAAAAAACAACATGGCAAATAATTGCGACTGAAACTGGAAGAGTCACCACTCGCAACTCAGATTTTAAATTAAATGTAGATAATAAAGTAATTAAATCCGATAATGAAGTTGCTACAGTTTTTGAGAAATTCTTTGCTGACATTCCAGTTTCAACAACAAAAAATTTAATTGCCTCTTCTGTTGATGCTGAATTGCTTCTTACAAAAAATGTAAAAAAGTGTGAAGTTGACTTTCGATTTAAAGAAATAGCACCCCAAGACATAATAAAAACTTTCAATTTATTAAATATTAAGAATACCGCAGATTTATGGGGACTATCAACGAAAGTTATTAAATCGATAGTCGATATTATCGCACCTTTCCTATCAACAATTTTTAATGACTGTATAAAAAGTGGCTCTTTTCCTGATTTAATGAAACATAGTAAAATAATACCTCTTTTTAAGTCTGGTAGTAAGTCGGATCCATCCAATTTCCGGCCTATATCTATTCTACCAACGTTAAGTAAAATATATGAAAAAATTATTCTTAATCAAATGCTAGCACACTTTAATATTAATAATATTTTACATGAGAAACAATTTGGTTTTACCAAGGGACGCTCTACAACAGATGCAGGCGTCGATTTGTTAAATTATATTTTTAATGCTTGGGAGGAATCGCGGGATGCTCTTGGAATATTTTGCGATCTCTCCAAGGCATTTGACTGTGTGCAGCATACAACATTAATCAGGAAACTAGACCACTATGGGGTAAAAGGTCCAGCACTTGCCCTCTTGAAATCATACCTATCAAATAGAACTCAGAGGGTTGAGGTGAATGGAAAAAGATCCTTAGGCTCTAGAATAGAGATGGGGGTCCCACAAGGGTCTATTTTAGGACCTTTTCTATTTTTAATTTACATAAACGACCTACCATACCTCATAAATGAAAAACATGGGATAGTATTATTTGCTGATGATACGTCTCTTATTTTTAATATGAAACGGCAAAATATATGCCATGACGAAGTAAATAATGCTCTCTCAATGATAGTACATTGGTTTAGTGTCAATAATCTTTTACTTAATAATAAAAAAACAAAATGTGTAAAATTCACATTGCCTAATGTGAGGCAAACTGAAACCAATGTGCTATTAAATGATGAACGTATGGAACTAGTGGATACTGCAGTATTCTTAGGTATAACGTTAGACTCTAAACTTCAGTGGGGCCCCCATATTGCTAGACTGGCCGACAAACTCAGTTCAGCAGCATATGCAGTTAGTAAAATTAGACAATATTCAGATGAAAGTACAGCACGCCTAGTGTATTTTAGTTACTTTCATAGTATAATGTCCTATGGCATTCTGCTATGGGGCAGTGCTGCAGATATAAATAGTATCTTTGTGCTGCAGAAGCGAGCTGTTCGGGCAATCTACAAGCTGGCCCCCAACACTTCTCTTAGAGAAAAGTTTAAGGAAACTGGAATACTAACTGTAGCTTCTCAGTATATCCTCTCTAATGTATTATATGTTAAGAAAAATGTAAACCTGTTTATAAGAAAATGTGATAATCATAATAGAAATACTCGGAATAAGAATAAACTTGTTGTTCCAGTGACTAGACTAAGCAAAGTAAAGAATTCGTTTAAAGGCCAATGTATACGCCTATACAATAGGATCCCAGAAAACGTTCAAAATTTTTCAACTAATAAGTTTAAGAAAGTAGTCAAAGAACGTTTGTGTGCAAAAGCTTACTATAAAGTTAATGTTTATATGAATGATAGCACACCTTGGGAATAAAGTAGCCCCCTACAAGGCTACTTATATATAGTACATTCTATGTTATTTAGCTTTAGTATTGACATATTTATATGTAAATTTATACTTTTTTTAAAAAGAGAAATTTTCCATCTTTTTGGTAAAAGATGGCCCCATGCGAGTTTCTTACGCCGGTTCTTCTTGCTGGGCTAGTTCCCGAACCGGTGGTAGGCATCATATAGAAACGACGTTCAGAAAACATTTTTTTGTAAAATTTACTCTGAATAAAAATATTTGATTTGATTTGATTTGATTTGGTCTTGAAATATTCGTGGAAGTTCAGGGAATGTTTAAAAGGTTTTTTTATGCTCAACGAAGTGGGCACGGCTCAGCTAGTACTGTATAAAACACTCAATAACGGAAAAATTGTGCAAAAGAGTATTTTTAATGAAAATGATTTTTTTTTATTTCCAAATAATACTTAACAAGTTAGTCTCGTAAAGTCAACCAAACAAAAATGCTACCACCGGTTCAACCCTAACCCGTCGAAAGGAACCTCCGTAAGAAACTCGCACGGGCCCAACTTTTAGCAAAAAGATGGAAAAATGTTCTTTTTTTCAAAAAAAATATATAGGTATTTTACAATGTAAAAGCTTAATCTATATAATGAATAAATAGTCAAAATACATTGATGATATCGCTTGTGGTATGATCGAGTGTTGTGTGATATGGTGAGTTGTATGATATGGCGTGTTGTGGCGTGGGATTGAATTTTCGTCGTAATAATTACGTCTGGAGCGGTTCGATCGCGGTACGGGGGAGGGGAGATCACGCCAACTTCTGATAATTCGCACCTAAATTTTGAGACCCTCGTGATGTTGGCGTGTATTGGCTCAAATAAAAAACAAGCAAATCAAATTATTTTATTTCCAAATGAAACTTAACAAGCTATTTTCGGGAAGTCAGCAAAAAGGCTACCACTGGTTTGAACCAGTTCTTTACGGCTTTTTAGAAGAACCGGCGTAAGAAACTTGGACCATCTTTTAGCAAAAAGAAGCAAGTTGCAAAATTTTATTCTGATTTCGAGAAACTTGAGTTCAAGATGTCACTTAAACATTTTAGAATACATCGTAAAGTATTAAGTTTATTAATTTGAAGATTCCTCTCTAGAATCAATGTACTTAATTCGTTACCAGCCTAAAATGTTTAAAAGACAGTTTAAACTCTGGGTATTTTTTTTTTTTGCGAAATGTCACCTTCATTCATTCTGTATTCAATTATTAGGTATGTGTGATATTATTTAGACAAATAGTATTAAGATATACATATATTAATAATAATATTATAAATATTAGTATTTTTATGTATACTTAAACTTAAATGTTTTGTTAATATTTTTAAATACACACCTTGTCTTATGCGACAAATATTGAATAAATCATAAATTGCCGAAAGTTAATTTTTGATTTACCTTAATTTTTTAGCAACACTGTTTTAGCTTGCAAAAAATTACAGTTCCAGTATAGAAAAAACTACGTATCAAATTCGTAGTAACACTTGCTTACAATGCTATATGATTGGGTTCAAATTAGTTATTATACAATTAATTAGTTTGATACAATGTGAAATTTCGACTGGCATAATTACTAGTTAATATCATCCATAAAACATAAATCATCCAAAGTCCATTAAATAGAAAAAGATGCAAAAGCAAGTGTAATACAAAAAATACAAATAATATTTATACTATCTCTTATCAAACCCTCTCTACATTAATCCAATGGCAATTTATCCTCAGCACGCGCCAATGCGCGGTAAGGCGACATAAGCTGGTAATAGTAGAAAACGTAATTAACTCAGGTAAATCCGATCGAAAAGTTTTCGCATGATAACTGGAGCGGAACCCCGGTGACTACAGCCTTATACCTACAGCCTTACAGGTTTAGTTACAACCCTAAGGGCGTGTTTCACCAAGCAATGTTAAAGTTAACGCCATGTTAAATATCATGTTATCCCTCTCGTATTTCCTGTGAATGAATGAGATGGCATGGTATTTTAACATGGCGTTAACTTTAACATTGCTTGGTGAAACAAGGCCTAAACACCTTACAGTATCACAACAATAACACACAACTTTTCCTTTTTTTACAAAATCACGACCAATTTCGATTAAATCATCATCATAATATGTATGTTATTATTGTGAACATGAATTTATATCAAGAACCAACAGTACAATCAATCAGTTGTATCTTACAGTATCATCAACATGATATAATTGCGTATACGATATAAATTGAAACTATCAGATATGATATTTTTTTTATATAGAGGCTTGCAACCTACAGGCTAAATTAGCCTCATCGTAACATGCACTATGGGCGACTTTTTATTGGTCTCTTAATTTTAAACAATTATTTACAAATATTACTACAGTGTGAAGTATGATGTATGACGATGATAAAAAAAACTCTTAAAAGTATCAAGAGTTGTAGAGTAAATGTATCGTAACCAGTAATTACATTTTACTGGCAACAATTTATTCCGTATAAATTTAAATTATTTCAATTTCAATTTTCGCGCGTATGGTCGAGTCGTTTGTATGTTGCGAATTGACCAATCCGAGCGCCGTATTTCGCGCCATTAGCGTGCGGCAAAATCGCACTCGCGAGGCAGTCGAGGAATACCCGCGCACGCGACGCAATCAATACTAGATTAATAGACTCTAAAACTGTTACCTATAGAAAACGAATCGATTACTCTCTTGTGCTATCGTATCTATTCTCCACGAGAGAGAATCCTCCTGTACGCGAATTCTAGAACTGGTGTGCTTCGTGGTGAGACTAACCTAAGTGAAATAGACCGGCCGGTCAGAAGAACTAAGAACTCGAAGCCCTTGGCAGCATTCCGGTAAGTCTTTCGCATTACAGATAGACGTTACTCGAACCATACGCAACCTTTAGATTCCTGAATCAGATTTAATTAATATTGTCTGATACCCTTTTATGTAACAAGAGTGTGACGACCTGGTGCAAATCGAAACCTCACCCCCACGGGTCCATTCTCATTCTTGCACAGTAAAGTTTAAATGATATTTGGCCTTAAAATCTTATAAATAAAAATGAATTGCTGTTCGTTATCGCTAAAACTCTAAAAAGGCTGAACCGAATCGTCTATTTTTAGTCTTGAAATATTCGTTGAAGTCCAGGGAAGGTTTAAACGGTTTGTATGCTCAACGAAGTGGACACGGGTCAGCTAGTATATTTAAATCTGAATGAGACGAAAGCGCAGTCCCAAAACGATTTTATTCTATTATTTATCTAAGAAACTATGTCTTTAATGTAATTATTATAGATCAGTGACCATAATTGGAAGACTTCATTTTATTGCAGTCACGTTTGTAACTTCGTAAAATGACATACAGCCAGCGCCATCTATCGAAATTTTGTGGAGTTACTCAAAAGTTACTTAAGGTGAGGTGAGCAAAATTTACTATTGTTTGTGGGTTAACTGCAACTTAGTATTTATATTTTGACTAGGTTTTTCTACCTATGAGTATTGGTCGATATTTAACAATAAATCAAAATCAATAAAAAATATTCAGAATAATTTTTTACAGTATTTTCTAAACGTCGTGTCTTTGTGACGCCTAGCATTGGTCCGGGAACTAGCCCAGCGAAAAGAACCGGCGTAAGAAACTCACATGGGTCCGTCTTTTACCAAAAATATAGAAATTTGCCCTTTTCACATTATATAAATTGCCTCCAAGATGATACAGCTTGGCAATTTCAGAAAAAGTGGATCCCGCCTTTGGAACATAACTAAATATAGAAATTTGCTCTTTTCAAAATATTAAAATGGTCTCCAAGATCCACTGGTACACCTTGGCAATTTTGGAGAAAGCGGGTCCTACCCGCCTTTGGAATAAATCTTTTTTTCAAATCCTGGTTAAGTTAATAAGTCAATGCAGGCTGATCATCTGATTATGACTGATGCTTCATGCATTGAATGGTCGTAATTTAACTTTGTGAGGTAGTGTAATTTTAATGTGATTTTTGAATTAATGTTATTATTATTAATATGTCTGTATATAGCCTTTCTTGTTCACGGGCAATTAAATCCCGGGCTTTTGGAAGGCGTGGGGCCGAAGCCAACAAGCCGCCGACTCTCCCTGTACGCACCATGGGAGTGCACCCACGGAGACCCACCGGTTAGTGTAGGACTATTGCAGGGAATGGTCAATAGAAATGATACTGGGCTATGGTGGTGAGGTGCTAGTGAACTGGGTATCTAGGACTATGGAAGGACTATGGCGTCTGCCATTTATTATTATTTAGAGCGGGTACACATTTGGCGCTTTCAAACGCACGCTTTGTCAAAGCGCGTTTTGAGAACCAGGAATTCTGTACAGATCTGTACATACTCAAGCGCGCGCTTTTTTAATAAGCGCCTAATGTGTAGTGTGTACCAGCTCTAAAAGTCAGCCATACACCCGATCTCCTGTCCGTCACTGCTCCTAAGTATGAGAGTAAGGGAATATTGTTCTTTTAATTGGACACAAGTAACTCCTGCGTAGACTGGATGCAGCGAGACCGGCCATCATCACCAAAAGTGAGCTGTATAAATAGCTTGTCACGTTTAATCTTATCATGATTTCACGCCAGTTGACCCCGTATCACAGGTCAGCAGTCACCTGTGTCTCCACATTAGTCATCCGCTTAGTGCAGTGACGTATGGTTCCCTGCCACGTCTCTCCCCTGTGACTGATGACCGGCTGACGCTTCAATACCCTGGCATCAGTCTTCTGATTATCTGATATCCGTGGCATTTTACAATGTATTGGTAGATATAGCAAATTTAAACGGTAACACCGCTTGTATTACAAAAAGTGCCGAATTTCTACAAGCATAAAGTATTTTTTTTATTTAAAACAGGAATATTTACTGTAAAATAAACAACGAGTTATTACGTAGCTTTTGATCGCTTTATTGGATAAAAATAAATCCTTATCATCCAAACCTTTATATATCTAAATAGCTTCCGCCTGTATACATATACAAGGTGTAAAATAAATAAGAGATAATACTTTAGGGTGTGTATGTGCCACCTGTGTAGAGTTTTCTGTGAAAGTACCAGCGCTGAAAGACTTACTTTTGACGTTCATGCTTCTATGATAAATGCCCCAACGTCATTAATTTATCAATAATTTAAAAAATTTACGCCTGCAGCCCTGGTACTTTCACAGTAAACTCTACATACATACCCGAAAGTATTATCACTCATTAATATTATAGCCTGTATACAGTATCCCACGGGGACTGTACTTTTTCGGGATGAAAAGGCATCAGGTTCCTGCAAAAATTGGTGCAGCTGTTTGAGCGTGAATAAGTAAAAAACATGCCCACTCATAAACTTCTATGTATGTCTAATATACAGGGTGTAAAAAGAGCAGTAACTATAACTTTGAGATTCGATTATACGACCTTATTTTGAAATATTTTTTTTTACTTTTCACCATTTCTTTTTTTTTGTCGCAAAAATAAAATTATTTAAATTTTTGTAAAAAAAAAATGCATTTCTAGAATGAGAAAAGGTAGTATAATCATATCCCAAAGTTAGTAGTGACTGCTCTTTTTACACCCGAAATATCTAGTATATCTAATATTTTAGCCTACTGATAAAATACGATGATCATTATTACCGCTGAGAATAAACAATAAATTCGCGAAGCATTTCTCGTAGACATAAGAGGTGAACTCTGTAGCTACCGGCTTGGCTAAACGTGCATGGGATAAAATTTATATCCCCGATTCATCCCTAAAAGATTGTAAGCGCCGTACACTCGCTCATTAAATTACAACTCTATCTGTTAGGGCGTAAGGTCTCCTATCTGTTATCGGCGAGTTTATCTGCATTGGTATAATTTGGGAGCATGCATTTAATAGTTTAGTGGGTAGTAAACAAATCAAGTACGAAAAGTGTTCAGTGACACGGGTTTTGTGGTTTGCAGTTTTAAAAACCAAATGGATTGATGTCCATACCATATCCCTTACTTTTTGCTCCTGTAATGCGTTTTCTTAATGCCCAAGTGTGTGCGCAATATACAAGGAGACTTCTTCTCCTCGTTTTACTCTCATATTACAGTGGGACGGCTAACCGACATGCTTGTCGAGAGATCAGGCGCAGGACCGACTTCTTGTATACGCACTCGCCGCGTGCATCTTCTTTCTTGTCAGACAAGCAGGTAATCAGCCTGCATTGTCCTAATCAAACTTGGATACATTATACAATTATACAATTTTTTGCTGTTCCAAAGCGGGAATCGAACCCAGGAACTCCGGGTCGAGAGCCAAGCTCTATTCCACAAGACCACGATTGCGTTAAATCGTATCAAATCGTATAATGCATCTGTTAATTTTCTTGGAATTAAGATAGGACACCGGGCTCTGATCGGCTTAGGTATTAGATAATTTGGTTATACTATATCTACAATATATACAATATCTACAAGGAAATACTAATGGCTAGTGGTACAAACTTAACTTAGCTAATGTTTTTTACTGCAATGTACTCTGAAACCAGGGGGCCTACTCAAGATGACATCGTTAATTATCGCTTACAAAGTTTGATAACAAAATGTATGGGATTTGACATAAGCTTCGCTAAATGATAACCAAATTCGTGTATCACTTAGCATTTTTGCTAAAACATACGTATGTATACGTTTGCAATTAGTACCTCCTACCTAGAGCTCGCAACCTATAGTATTCCATTAAGCCGGCTGCGGGTACAGGCACTGCTAAGCGGTATTTATTAGAGGCACGGCACTCGCGATACAGGGTAATCCCCTATTTGTTACCGAGTTGCTAATTCTACGCCTTACGCCTCTGTTTATTGTTACACTGTGCTTGCAGGACTGTTTTATAATGTTCGAGTCTTAGCCCCGTATGAGTAAAACAATCTCAATCGAAACCTCTACTTGAGATCCTATTTGACAGATAAAACAACGTCACAAGCTGTCTGATTTGTTTTTCTGATTTAAAGTAAATTAAGTAAATCTAGCATGTTGTATTACACCTTTAATAAAGGCAACATTTGTAAAATATAACAATGTATCTCAATCTGTTAACAGTGTTCCTTGTCTATTAAATTAAATTATAAAATATTTATTACCTTAAAAATATACACCGCTTTCCAACCTGTAACAGAAAAATATGGTTAATATTCAATTGAATTTGAAACACAATACTAGAGTGATAATATTTCAAGTGAGCCTATTTTTACTTTTCCTTCTAAAACTGGACTATTCAACACTATATCAATGATGCAACTAGCAGTCAAATACTAAAACCCGAATTAAAGTACCTATTCTCAGACTTTCTTTGTCACTGCTTAGCTGAACGACAAAGACTGCAAGTTACTTGAGCGACACTTATTTTAAGCAAGGCATGCGTTATTAATAATATTAACATTACACCTTACATTTATGTAACGCTATTCAAATATATCAAATAATTGCATCACACTTGCAAGGCTGGTTACAATTCCTCAGACAAGGTTGATTCAAATCGTATGACAACTAATCGGTGTCTTTGGTGAGTTAACCTTATCTGTGGAATTTTAACCAATCTTGCAAGTGGGAGTGTGATGTAATTATAAAATATCTGTCCGTTCCTTTCTGTCTAATATTAACTCTTGGCTACCTAAAGTTTTTCGAGTAACATTATCACCTAACTGTGGTCCTGTGCGGCGATTCTCGCTATTAGAATATTTTCCGCATGACATTTGTTCATGATTTTTTCCATTCTACCGAAACGTTCGAGCGGTTTATAAAACACGTACTGCGCATGGTTCTCAGCCAGTGGAAAAAAGTTCATATTCGAATAAAACATCAAAATTCGGAAATTTTAAGAACGAAAAACACTTGTGTATTCTCAGATCTTCACAGTCGAAGTAAATCGTGGAAAAGTCCCCGATATCCAACGAGTGGTAAGGACCGGTAGATGTCCGAATCCACATGTACAAATAAATAATTTGGCAGTCTATGTATGTACGTATGTATGTATATAATATGTATGTATGTATGTATATATGTATGTATGTATGTATGTATATATCGCTCGTTTAAAACTATAACGTGTCACAGTGGCATAACTCAATTTTGAGTTATTGATACCATTTTATTCACCGTAACCGAATCTATTTAGTGCAAAAACGTGGTACAATTTAAGCCAATACCGACAAAAGTATGAGGAAAAGAGAGAGCTTGTCACGATGTAGCGCTGCCCCGTTTAGCAGCTAAGCTTATTTCCACAACGCGCCTCCTCAGTGTGACAATGCAGTGCGTGAGAGTACTTGCTTGCGGTATAAGACAGCAACGTGTCACGACCTGCATGACACCTTTTTGGAGTAAAGGTAAATATTTTATTACTTATTTATTTAATTCTATAATGTGTCACACTTAATATGTCGCATTCTAGCATTAAAGAATTAATTGATCGTACTTGGTCATCGCTTTGATAACACGTTGTTCTTTTGAAAAGTATGAAAATATAATTGGCTTGTGTTAGCATGTCACGTTGTATGCAATATTTTTTTACACTTGTTTAAATTTACGGTTCGTTTATAACGGGATGTCACGATATATATTTGAAATATTGCTTTTATATTAAGAAATTCATCGTTTTGTCACATTGTTTATAATAATATTTTATTAATAAAGATTTTTTTTTCTTTCAAGATCGATTCACGATCAAGGAGAATAGTGGAAATGGCTTATGAAAATTATCATCAAGATGAGAAAACTCCAGAAAAGCGTCGGCGTAGAAATTCTTCTAGCAGCTCCGGCATCAGAAGAGCATCTAGAAGCTCAGCTGAGGAATACTTCATCGAGGATAGCGACGATTCTGTTAGAGACCCGAATTTCACCATCAACAAAGCTATTGAAGAAAGTGCAGATGATGAAGAAGCTCACACCTTGACAACCATGACTGTACCTCTAAACGAATTGTCAAAAGACTTAATAAGTAGTACAGGCATAGAAAATTGTGTTTTCAGCTCTATAGACCAATACATAGCTACATTTTAAGATGCTATTGCTGCGGATATAATATGAGATCAGGAAGAAAATGCATATGTCGCAGTCATCTAATTAAATCAGCTATTTCATTGAGTGCCTAGCGTTTTTATCGAATGACGACATTTAATTGAAAGACTAAAGGACAACTCGTCAAGTTGTTTATTGTAACGTCCAATGTATTGACTGAACATTGATTGAACGTCATTTAGTCATGTAGTCATTGACTGAACGTCATTTAGTCCGATTTTTTAACCGACTTCCAAAAAAGGAGGAGCTTTCTCAATTCGATGAATAAGTAGGTTTTTTATGGGTGTTAGCGAATAATTTTCCGATTTTTTAACCGACTTCCAAAAAAGGAGGAGCTGGAAAAAATTTAGTATAAATCCCTCTTAATTGGGGGGTGGAGGGAGGGGGAGGGGGAAAACCCCCCCTACCACTCCCACCTTTAGGAGACTGCTAGTTTGGAAGATATTTATGGTTGAAATTTTGAGGTTATGTCTGTGTTTCCGGGATATTTCCAGGAGTAAAACAGGGGAGAAAGGTGGAGACGGCGGTAAGGGGACAAAGGAAATCCCCCCTACCCTCCCCTCTACTCAGCAACCACTAGTTAAGAAAATATTTACAGTTGTAGTTTAGAGGTTAGATAAAACAGACAAGTTCTACGTGGAGTCGGAGTTGATAGATTTGTTTTAAGGACAATGTCGGTCTGTCACGTCTCCGGCGCTGCGGGAAATGCAGCCCCTTCGCCCATGCGTAACGAATGACAGCAACCAACACTCGCCTTAGGCAGCTCCGGCTTTCTGGTCCGGCCTCTGGCGACCAGCCTCCGCCGCCACGGCGAGTCCTGGTTTCTGCATTTCGTTACGGCGGGCGGGGGCTGCTCTCCCTCCACGCCTCCGCGCTTAAATATACACTCTAGGGGTTGACAGACAAGTACTACGTGGAGTCGGGGTTGATAGATTCGCTTTTGGGATAATTCAGTCAGCTGACTGATTTTATGTCCGCTCTCATATAAGGGCTATGTTACAATCCGCTAACTAATTGGACGTTGAGTGACGATTGTACAATCAATGTTCGGCCTAGTCTTTCAATTAAATGTCGTCATTTGATAAAAACGCTAGTCACTCAATGAAATAGCTGATTTAATTAGATGAATGCGACACATACACACCACAGAGTGAGGCTCGTGAAGACGAAGAAGAACAATGCTCCTTTCACGAGTTATGCCATCTTAGATTAATATTACTACCTAGTTCTGATCCTAAAAAAAGATGTGATATTTCCTGTATCTGTTATTGGTTCTCAAACAGTCAATATACATAATATTATTAGGTATATCTAAGTCATTATGGTTATTGTAAAATAGGTACTACCTAATTATAAGTAGGAGTATGAACTATGTACAGAAAAGAGTGGCGCTAGTTGCGGTTATTCCTCGCCTTGAACCTTATTTTGGTACAAATTTTGTCGTTTACGACACTATAGTAAATTTTAATATTTCTATAATTCATAATATCAGGTCAAATTATTATTTTTAGACATAGGATTGTTAAGTCTAATAAAATAAGGGTTTTAATTTAGTTACTTATTTTTGTTATTATTTGTTTGTGAGACCGATTATAAAACTAGTAAGTTACACTTCAGCTAATAGTTTTTTTCAATAAATACTCCTATTAAAATTTCAACAGTGTTATTTTTACTATATAATATATTCTGTACCACATTCTTAAATATCTTTATTTTGTTACCTATAACGTGATATACCCCTTTGTCAGTCAGTAAGTTCATTATTTTTATAGGAAGAACGTGACATGTAGGGACTTTTTTTTATAAAACTATTATTTCATAAATAAATATCTATACATCAATGAAATTTTCACTGAGATTCATAGTTTCTTAGTAAAGTTTAAAATGGCCAAAATAATCTTTTTTGTAGCTATCTTACTTTAAAAGTTATAAGATTTTAAAAGTTTCAAAGTCGTTTTCCCAAAATTCCAGTTTTTCGTTGTGCCACGTTGTAGTTTTAAACGAGCGATATGTATGTATGTATGTATGTATATATGTATGTATGTATAATATATGTATGTATGTATGTATGTATATATGTATGTATGTATGTATGTATGTATGTATGTATGTATGTATGTATGTATGTATGTATGTATGTATGTATGTATGACTGTATGTATGTATGTATGTATGTAAGTATGTATGTATGTAATAAAACGGTTTGTATTGATACCGCTACAGCCGTATAGCGGATTAATCGGTTCCTGTTCAAAATTAAACTTAAAAGACGATATTCTAAAAAATTCAATTAAGACAATGAAATTTATATAGTCTAATAGTCTATGTTACTCGCGGCAACAATACGAATTGATTTACACCTCATTCATTAAAATCGGACCTTGCTAAAAGATGGCCCGCGCGAGTTTCTTACGCCGGTTCTTCTCGCCGGGCTAGTTTCCGAACCGGTGGTAGGCATCATGTAGGATAATTCAATAAGACGTGTTATTTAATAACCTTTATGGAAATAAAAAGTTTTGAATTTAGAATTTGTAGAATTTTGACCAGTAGTTTAGCTGTTGCGAGGGAACATACATACATACATACATACATAGACTGCCAACATCATTACCTTCCTACTCTTCCTTTTGACTTCGCTGAAGTCGGGTAAAAATTATTTTAACTGTCTATAATTGACGAAATACGTAATTTATATGTTTATAATACATAATATTATATATAAAATATTAATATTTCGGACAATATTTACAAAATAATCACTTAATGTCTTTGAAGTTTCCCAAAGCGGTTTTTTAACGCTAAACCGGAACGCAACATATTGTCTATGTTAAGGTTCACTGTGACAGTTCGATTGGTAATTGTTATAGTGGTACCCCAGAATAAGTGTTCTAAGAATTGTGCGAACTTTTCAGCAGAACGGAAAAATTCATGAACAATAATGTCAAGCGGAAAAAATCTAAGATATTTTCTTATATCGTATAACGTTGCTTTAAATAACGTATCTACATAAGCTTAGACTATTTGGATTACCAAAAATATTAATCCAAATAGTTTAAGCTGATATAAATACGGAATTTATTGCTATAAATAACATAATTTTTACATAATTACATAATTTTTATTTTCCATTTGTAAACAATTTTGTTACCATGACAACCATTAGACGTTAAAGACGTTAAGGCTGCGTTTCCACTGACGCGGAACGAGGCGTAGAAGAGCTTGCCCGATTTGACCAATCACTATGCTCGAAATCTCCGCTCCGCTTCGCTTGGGTTGGGCACCGCTAAGTTCCTCTCCACCCCGCTCCGCGTCAGTGGAAAAAGTATTACTGAACAGTGAACTGTCAAGTGTCAAATGCGTTCGAGTGTGCAGTTCTGAGAATACACGTCATGTTGTGCATCCTTCTTAAAATTTCCGAATTTCGATGTTTTATTCGAATGTGAACGTTTTTCCACTGCCCGAGAATCGCCGCCCTGGTTTTTAGACTTTTTTTTTTGTTATAATCAACTTTGTCAAACTTTGAAAATTATTAGTTTTTGCAATAATAATAATTAACATTTAACATGACCATAAAGTTCCACCAATCAACGTTTAATATGGGTTGTTGATTTTAATGCCATGTTAGTTGATCTTATTTGAATAGCGGTTCAGAAACCTGGCGTTAGTATTTAATGTGCCTGCTACAATTCCTTCCCTATCCAAAAATATTCCAAGCAATTTGAAACATTTTTCCATGAAATTTATCTTGCATCTGAAATACAGAGGCCGGCCTGTTGACCGCTCCGCTACGGTCGCCGAGCATCGAACCGACTATATTTTTAGCGTCAGTCGTGATGCATACGGTTGTGCTCTGTTACATCCATTGTATTGACTATTTTGAACTTCAAGGCTGAACTGCGGGCTTACTCCCGACAAAATCGAAAACCGAATCCGTTCGATATCAGTGGTTTTTCGTATTTTATTTGGTGAATTACTTTGAAACTAATTAGGATAAAGAAAATTTTTGGATCGTAACTTTTTGTACTCCCGACCATATCAATCGACTGAGAATCAAAATAATCAAATGTCAATTTATTAGGAAGTACGCGGTATGATCGTATCGGAATCAAAATCAAATCAGTTTGGAGAGTATGGCCCCTGACATTGGCGCAGAGTTGAAATGTGACGTCATTTTCCTACACATTACCTTCTACCTTTTATAATATAATTGAAAAATAAAGATGAATGATGTAGGGAACACGAAAAAAAGTAACGTTTAACCCTGTGTCAATGTGAGTAGAAGTTAAAGGATAAGGATCTTTGTTTGCCACGAGTTCAAGAAACCGGTCACGAAATAATTGAAGACATGGATGGTGATATAAACGGTTTAAGTTACTCAAAAAATATGTATGAATTAATTATTTCTTTTTAATAATCATAATAACAAAAATCAACGTGAGCAATCAAAAGATAATCGCAATAGTGTTGCCGACAACCACGCGAACGAAGTCGCGGGCACAGCTAGTCATAGATATGATAAATAAAGCTTCATTATACAGAAATACAATATCATCCATTTTGTATCCAAACAGATTCACCACTATCGAAATAAACCTCCAAACCATCTGCATACACTGCAATATTTTATTCATCGACTTTACATTTTATATTTTTCATTGAAACAATAATTCATACGGAGCTAACGAAGACAAACACGCGTGTAAAGCAACGACTACACCACTCCGTCCTGCAGGCGATAAATAATAATAATAGTTCCCCTCACCGATTTCGATGTCGGTAGCCGATTTCATTGAAACCAGGCCATTTTTTTTTTCATTCATATGCAATCTCACGCCCGAAGGAAACCCTCGATAATTCTAGAGGGCCCCGGACGGCGAACCACGGCCAGAGATTAAAGATCTCTCTACGTGGAGTATAATAAAAAGGCGCACTCAGCGGAATGCTGAAAGTGCAAAAGCCTGTTCTTAAGGAGAGAACAACAACAGAACGCGAGAGAAAGACCAAGATAATATAATTGAGAGCCACTGCGTGCTCGACCACATAAATAAATAAATATTGTACGATCAGCACGCACGCGGGCGACTGAGACCTGCTGAGAGTGGACCATCCGGCTGTGGGGGCCTCGATCCCGGGGATCGAGAAACGCGTATGAGACCGCTCCCCCACGTGCACGGGAATTGCTTCACAGCTGACTCAAAACGACCGCGCTAACAATATCAAAATAAATATATAAAATATAAAATAAACATAGAGAGCAGCTACGTGCCCGTACCCATATATTATGAAACCAGGCAAGCTACGCGGGAGTTATTTTATAGTGTCAAAGTGAGTGCGCAATAGAAGAACTCTTTTTCTTGACTCTCGTAGCCCAGTGGGACGGTAAACCGACACGAATGACGAGAGAACAAGCACAGGACCGACTTTTTACATGCCCATCCGACGCATGGATCATCTTTCTTGTCAGACAATCAGGTTATCAGCCTGCATTGTCCTAACCAAACTTGCAAACAACATTTTTTGTCGTTCCAACGCGGGAATCTAGCTCACGACCTCCGGGTCGAGAGCGAAGTTCTGAACCACTGGACCGCGGAGGCGATAAAATATAACATACGAGTGTAGGAGTGGTAAATTTTGTTGATCATAACGTTTTGACTGAATAATAGAAAATGTGAAGTTATAATGTGAATAATAGAAAGAAGTAAAGTAAGGGCGCATAGATCAAGACAGTCTTAGTTCTACATGAGATCTGATAACTTTTTCACAGGGTAAGCTATGTAGGATCGTCTTGGCAACATTTTTACATAAAAATGTTTTTGATGGGATTTGATACTTTATTATACACATATTTGATACACATTCGTGACCAAGGAACATTTTGTGTCTTTGACGGGATCGAACCCGCGACCTCCGGGTTGAACATGACTCTCAACCACAGTGCCACACTATACCACGGTAGAAGCCTTAAACAAATTAAAAATTTAAAAAAATAGTAGGATGAAACCCATTGGAAAAGCAGCAGAATATTATAAAAATAAAAGGAAAAATAAATTACGGATGATCTGAGGTCGGGAAGGGGAAGGGTTATCTCGATTTTCGGAAAAACTAAAAGTCCTATAGAAAACAGTCATATGGCAAAGTAATTGTAGGTAATAAAGTGATTATAACTTTTTTATTTACACTTTTAGATCGCCCATGATTTATTTTTAGTTTAATTATGATATTCTTTTCCGATGGGTTTCATCGTACTATTTTTGTCACTTTTTTTAAATTTCCTTGTTTTATTGATTAGCCTATGCTATCCCACTGCTGTGCAAAGGCCTCTCCCAAGGTCTTCCACTTATCATTCCTGTACCATCGCTGGCCAGCCCGGCTGATGTGCATCCAAGTCGTCACGCCATCTTTTCTTAGGTTTGCCATTTTAGCGTCGTCCATCTTCAGGTACTCATTCAGTGACTTGATCTTTGCCTAGGGCTGCCATCCATCCGGGTTTCCCCGGATTAATTGTCCTAGTTTGAAAGCCGTCCGGGGAGCGTCCGGGCGGGGCTTAAGTTGTAGTCCGTGTTTCACCCGTTTCAACTTGTCCGTGCCCCCAGATTTTAAGCAAGATGTCCGGGGTAAAAGCTCCAAAATCCGGAAATTACTCTTCCGATCCTAGGAGGCAGGTTTTAGAGATGGAAGCCCTATCTTCGCCCAGCAGTCAGGTTGCATTCACCCAACATGTCCCACCCAAACCTATTTCAGATTTTTTTGGTTTTAAAAATTATCAACACAGTCTACAGGTCGTCAAATTGAATACGTGCGAATGATACTTTAAGAGCAATATTCACGCTCGCGATAAATCGCCGGCAATCGTTACCCCAGTACATAAATAACGGAATAATTGCTATTTTCACTATCCCTGAAATACGGCGCAGGTTCGCCGCCGTTTTAGGAGAATTTTATTGTACCTAAGGGTTTTTCTATTGGAATGTGTATAATGAGATACTAATGAGAAGTTCCTCGGTAGTTTAGTGGATTGGAGATCTCTACTCCGGCGGTCGTGGGATGAATCTCCGCGTTGGGACAGCAAAAATGTTATTTTCAAGTTTGGTTATGACCACAAAGTAGATATACAACACATACACGACCTAGTACTAGAAAATGGTATAACCCTAATACAGGGTGAAGTCCAGGCACATTCCGGAAACCGCCATCTAGCGCCACTATTGGAAAATACTAATAACTAATTTCGTTTCGTATCTTCTTCTTAATTAAGGAGTTGAATTAAGCTTAATGTGATGTTATGCTTAAGAAATATGCTTATCTTTATTTTAATGTCAATATTTGTACTTAATTCGGCATATTTAAATTTTATAATTTACAAACGTTAATAGTAGTGACATCTATTGCAATTTTTTTGTATTAAAGACAGATTGGATGGGATGATAGGTCATGGTTATGACAATGTAGCCAGCAGGCTTACTCCCGACACAATCATCAATCGAATCAGTTCGATCTTAACGGCTTTTTGTATTTTATTTGGTGGATTACTTTGGAACTAACCAGGATAAAAAAAATTAGATCGTAACTTTTTGTACTCCCGAACTTATCAATCGACTGAGAATCAAAATAAACAAACGTCAATTTATTCGGGGGTATGCGGAGCGATCTGAATCAAAATCGAATCAGTTTTGAGAGTAAGGCCCCTGATCACCGAATTGCCTGATTAGAAGCATTCGTCGGATGAGCACGTAAGTGTCCCGGCGTATGATACCTCGTCAGTTACATTGGTTTCCCATTAAGAGGAAACACAACGGCCATTAACAGGAAACACAACGGCCATTAAGAGGAAACACAACGGCCGTTTTTACATACAACTACAGGGTCTACGCGACGCATGTTTCCTCCCTGGATAATGAGACTAGAGTAACATTTGTTTCCTGAGTATCTATACGCCCCTATTTTTTCCCTTTTTATATAGCACGTGTAGTTTAAAGTATATTTTGTATGTATGTTAGTCTGTAATGTATTTATAATATGGGCCATGTAGCCTGAAATAAATGGTTTTTATTTTTATTTTATTATTTATTTATATATTAAATTTTCGATTTTCGGCTGTGTTTATACATCCAGGAAACAAATTGGAGTACATTTTTTTTATAAAATCGAAACATAGGAAAATAGATCAAGCCTTTTTTTATTTTAGTTTATAATGAAAAAAGTACCTAAATCATTTTAGTCTTGGAGGAGGAAACAGGAGTCTCCTAACCGTAGATTTGTGTACTACACATACACTTGGGGCACAGTAAAATAACACTTGCGGTCTCCAAGATGTACCGCCACAAAAACCGGCATGGGGCCTATTATTTTTATTACTAAAGAGAATAATTAGCATATTACTTTTTTTCGTATATCTGTCGAAATATTTTAATAAATAATTTATTAGTTCATTACGCGGCGAACATTAACTGGAATTATTCGAATAAATATTTTCCGTAAGAACTTTTAAGCCTTGTTTATTGAGTACTAATATTTACTCTGTAAATACTATGTTTCCTCGATTGATACGTTATAAAATCACTTGCTATCAAGTGATTTTAACATTGTATAAATATTTCACGGTGTATAATATACAAGTAAAATAAATGAGTGATAATACTTTAGGGTCTGTATGTGCCTCATAAGTAGAGTTTAATGTGAAAGTACAATCGCTGAAAGACTTACTTTTGACTTTCATGTTTCTATGAAAAATGCCTTAACAACATAAATTTGCCCATACAATAAGTAAAAAAAGTTCCACTTTCATCGCTAGTACTTTTACAATCGTCGTCGTCGTCGTTTCAGCCTTTTATTTTGTCCACTGCTGGATATAGGCCTCTCCAATACATTTCCAGTGCGACCGGTCCATTGCCACCTGCATCCAACGTGACCCGGCAGTTTTCACCAGGTCGTCGGTCCATCTGGTAGGTGGCCGTCCCACACTGCGCTTGCCAGTACGTGGCCTCCACTCTAGGATCTTTTTGCCCCATCGACCGTCCAATCTTCGTGCTATGTGGCCGGCCCATTGCCACTTCAGCTGACTGATCCTACGGGCAATGTCAGCAACCTTAGTTCTTCTACGGATCTCCTCATTTCTGATTCGATCACGTAGAGAAATACCGAGCATTGCCCTCTCCATAGCACGCTGAGCGACATTGAGCCTTTTGAAAAGATCCTTCGTGAAGCACCACGTCTCAGAACCGTAAGTCATCACTGGTAACACACATTGGTTGTATACCTTTGTCTTAAGGCACTGAGGTATTTTGGACGAGAAGACGTTGCGTAATTTACCGAACGCTGCCCAGCCGAGCTGGATCCGTCTACTGACCTCTCTCTTAAAGTTGGACCTACCTAATCGGACAGCCTGCCCTAGGTATATATATTCGTCAACCACTTCAAGAGTAGAGCTCCCAACAGTTAGTGCGGTGGGTGCAACATGGACATTGTGCATGATCTTTGTTTTGTCCAACTTTTTTTTGTTTATTGTAAAAAACACTTTTACAATAAACTCTATAAACAACAACCATACACACCCTAAGGTACTATCACTAATTAATTTTATAGCCTTCATACACCGTGTATAATTCTTCATACACTTTTATAATTCACGGGGATTATATATAGTCAATACTAATATTACAAAGCGGAAGAGTTTGTTTGTTTGTTTAAACGCGCTAATCTCAGGATCGATTAGATTTTTTTTGGATAGTCCATTTATAGAGGAAGGCTTTAGGCTATATAACATTACGCTGCGACCAATAGGAGCGAAGCGTCAGTGAGAAATGTTGCAAAAACGGGGAAAATTATTCACATTTGGGGACTTTAATGTCACTCAAATACCACGCGAACGAAGTCGCGGATACAGCTGGTTAATTATATTATATTATGCAGTATCTTATCAAAATATTAACAGGATACAAATTACATGTCGTAATTAACGTTGAACGTTGGCAATTAATCAATCGATCGCTTGGCACGGACAGATTGATGGCAACACTGCCTGGCAACGGGCGCAATCGGGAGGAAACATCGAGGTGCAGGATGTGCTTGTGCTGATTGGGCATGCCCAGATGCATCTAGATTTTAAGATGGTGCAGGTTAAATCTATTTGCAATTATGGTGATATAATAATAATAGCTCCCCTCACCGATTTCGGTGTCAGTAGCCGATTTCATTGAAACCAGGCCAGTTACGCAGGAGTTATTTTATAGTACCCAAGTGTATTTGCAATACACAAAGACACTCTATCTTCCTTTTACTCTCATAATCCAGTGGGATTGTATACCGACACAACTGGCGAGAGAAGACAGGCGCAGGGCCGACTTTTTACATGCCCATCCGACGCATGGATCATCTTTCTTGTCAGACAATTAGGTGATCAGCCTGCATTGTCCTAACCAAACTTGAAAACATTTTTTTATTGTTTCAACGCGGGAATGGAACCCACGATCTCCGGGTCGATAGCGAAGCTCTGTAGCACTAGATCACGGAGGCGCTTGCGTGGTAGTGTACTAAATTATAGGCGAATAAATATCGTAATTGAAGATATGAATGGATGAACAAGGTATGTCACAGAAAAAATTCTGAAAGACTTTAAACACTTAAACATTTTAGGATATGTAGTAGCGTATTAGGTGCCTTGATTCAAGTGGCAGCTCTTTAGATTTATGTACTCGATACGTTACAAAATAAATACAAATATTTAAGCGACAGTTTGAACGCAATTTTCTCGAAATCAGTATTTTGCGTATATCATCCACTCATGTCTTCAATTATACATCTACGTTATTGAACGCCTGGACCCTAACCAAATGCATGCATGGTATCCATAACTTTTTGAGTAAAATTATTTTTGTTGACAGTTGATCAAATTTAGTTTACTAACTACATACTCTGTCTTATCGGGACGATCTGGGGTTTTTTTTCATCTCAACATTAGTGAACAGTTCGCCAACATCACACAAAAGATAACAAGACACCAATAAGGATGGGAAACAAACAAATTGCCGAACGCAATAGGTTCCGATATCTTCCGTGAGATAAAATTCAAATCCACAATTCCGCTTATCTGCGAGATTCGTTACGTTTTTTCCGCACCCGCATATATCTCCGCTCCAATTGAGCTGTTCTTGGGCGGAATTTATAGGGGCAGGTGCGAGCAATCAACACTATATTATTACGCTCGCTGCCGCCGATAATCTTTTTTTGAGCCCTTAAGTGTTTGTTGTGTTGGAAAAGTTAAGGGAAAAGGGCTTAGTGTGACTAGTTACACGCAGTCTACCTTTTCTCTCAGTTGAACCGTTATTCAATGCATTGTAAGAACTTAACCAAATGACGTGAATCACAAACTTTTTATATCATGAAGCTCTGATAATGAATAAAGAAAGAATACTATTTTTTTATTCTGATCATCACACACACACATCACATTATACAGAACAATAGAGTAGTATAGTAAAGGTAATGAACATAAAAAAGGTGTCTATAATAATATTATTATTTTACTAACAATTTGAATAAACATTGTTACAAAAAGATATGATAGACTTGACGTCTAATTAATTGATGAACGCAGGCTGCACGCTCGAAAAAGGATGACTCACCGTCCCGTTACACGTGCAACGTTACGATCAGAGATCAGAGAGACAAAAATTGTTTGTTATGACATTGTCCTTAAACCAACTTTATAATAATAATAATAATGCCGAGCTGTTGGGGAGTAGCGACCCCACGTACCTGAGTGCTCCCAGGGGAAGGACTCTGTTCTCCATCTCCGGCTTGCCCTCATTGGCCGGCTGGAGTGATTACTGAGGAAGAACAGCCCCTACCTCTGACTTGCCTTAACCGGCCGGTCAGAGTGGAGTCGCGTGAGCTTCGTGCTCGGAGGGAGGATGTGAAGCGTAAGTGGCAAGTAGGCGTCGTGATAGGACACTCAGAGGGTGCAAATGATCATCTGATTATCTTTCTAGGGTTAAAAAGTAAGTGTAACGGGGCCTCTGCGTGCTGGCTTAGGCCCCGCGCATGCCTTCCAAAGGTCCGGGATTTAATTGCCCGTGAGCAAGGAAAGCTACACACAAACATAATAATAATAGTAATAAATCGACTTTACAGACAGCAAAATGTTTAAAACGTTTTTTGCACTCGTGTAGTCGACAATTCGCAAAATGTTACGCGTTGTGTAGTAATGCAATTAGCAAATTGAAGATGTAATATGTAGCAAAATTTTGATTTCAGAAAACTTGTGTAAAGTAAAAAGTGCAAATTGTCACATAAACATTTTAGAATACGTCGTAACGTATTAAGATTATGAATCTAAATATCCGTCTCTAGAATTGATGTACTTAATACGTACATTACTACATATCCTAAACTGAAAGTGACAGTTTAATCTCAATTTTTGTGACATATCGTCACTTTCATCCATTCATGTCTTCAATTAGCAATAACGTTTTCCACAATATACCGATAAACCTTTACGCATAGATTTTAAAATGTTCCTTATTCTTAAAACTTCGAAAATGCGAGATTCCGACAACAAACTGCATACGTTCGAGTTTACACAATATTTTCATAGTTATTCAGTGCCACGTCCGCAGCATGAGAATATAGTGTGACCCGGGGGCGGGTCCCGTGACCCACGTCCACCCACTTTGACCACGGACAATAGTCTTTTTGCACTCGATTTGCTTGTGGTTTTCTTTAAACGTCTGTTACGTTCACTGGTTTTAAGTACCTACTAACTTTAAATCAAAATAAACTTCTATTAAAAACACAATAGTTAGTTACTATTGTATTAAGTTTTAAGTAATCGACTTCTTTTTGCACTCGATTATTTCTGTTTTACCTACCTAAAAGGTTATAAGTTTTAATATAAAATTGAATATAATATAATAAAAATAAGAAATAAATTCGAATGTATTTTTCGTATCATTTTGATTAGATATGAACCTAATTTGTCGATACAATAATTTCAAAAGGGTTCAACAACATTTAGAGTCTGACAACAACTTAACCCTAAAGTTACATAAATAGCCCAATAATCGTATAGTGTGCGAGTGACGCTCGGAGGTGATACATCGGGGGGTTAACCCGTTGTGAGTTTATTACCCTACGGTTGAGAATTAGTTTTTACACCCGCGCCAGGCCGGCCCGTATCTTCCGGCACTTGGTGCAGGCCACAAGTGTGGGGCCACTAAGCTAGCGGGTTTATGGAGTGTCTCAAAATGATGTATCAAATTTTTTTTTAATTTTATCGAAATACAAAATCCTTAAATTCGGTAAAATTAATGTGCAGGATTTCTTTATTGGACGGAGATATTTCAATAGTATTATATTATTTGTGTCATCTTTTACGTATATTATAATGTGTGTATGAACAGAGCAAATCATAATAAAAGGAATCAAGATTTAATTTAACCTATTTTTGATTTGATAAATTACCTAGCTCGATCAGTAAAATTATATTTTAGTAACTGCATTTTTATTATGTGAATCAGAAGAAACATAGTTATTTTACTGTCTGCAGTTTAGTATTGAGTATATTTACTGCACTGCAGACTTTTCGAGATTAAAACAAAGTTTACCAACTAAAATATATTTTTGGCATTACTACAAATATTCATATTTCTTTTCCTTTTATTTTATTATGTATTGTTATATTATGTTATATGTTTGAGTTAGTGTATTTAATAAATATTTTTTTATTATATCAAAATATATCAAGCTGTTTATGCGATACCCTAATTCCTTATATGATAAAATATATGAATTTTCGTTCCTTTGTTACGCTTTCACGCGAAAACAACTTGATATTAGAAGTAACATAGGATACCTTTTTAATTTACGCGGGCAAAAGCTAGTAATTAAAACGAGTAAGCGTCTAAACTTTATGACTCCACCGATGTCAAAATTTATAACAGTTAGTAGGGGCGTTGGAAATAGTTGGCGACCTCTGCATTACTATTGTCTTAATAGTAGACCTGTGTCGCGCGCCTGACATATTCATAGCTGGCGAACCGTTGGCGCGGCTGTATTAAATTTATCGTTTTAATTAAAATTTACATTGTTAGATGGTTTTCGGTTAAACAATAACATATTTTAAGGAGCAATAAATTTATTAACTCACTTTTGTCCCTCGCCGTGTTAACTTAATGAAATTGTTGGACTACGTGTTGATAGAGAATCTCTATAACTAAACGAAATTCTTTTCCAAGACTTTAAAACTATTATGTGATACTGATAAAAATGAGTTTCAATGATTAGAACCTGCAGGCTTACTCCCGACACAATCGAAAATCAAATTGGTTCGATCTTATCGGCTTTTGGTATTTTATTTGGTGGATTACTTTGAAACTAACCCGGATAAAGATAATCGTAAGATTGTAACCTTTTGTACTCCCAACCATATCAATCGACTGAGAATAAAAATAAACAAACTTCAATTTATTCGGGAGTACTCGCGACGATCGAATCTGAATTAAAATCGAATGAGTTTGGAGAGTAAGGCCCCTACACCAAAAAACCGGCCGAATTGAGAACATCCTCCATTTTTGAAAGTCTGTTAAATAGTTACTCAACAGACATGGAAAAAAACACTGTATCTGCGGTGTAAATATTTTAAAGGCTTAGGAGGAGACTACCAAATTTAAAAGACACACAATACGGTTATAAGATGAACGAAGTAGAATGAATTTAGCAAATGTATTTGTTGAAAAAATTACTCCGCGAACTAACAACCCTTAAGTAATGGCGCCGCTTGCTCGGGAGAAAATATTTGCCCAGCTTTCACAGTAATTATATTATCTTATAAAACGTTTTCATACTGAACGCGCCCCGTGGCTTTACCGATAACTTTTCAAAGCGGTTCTTGTATATTTTTTAAAAACAATAGGGCAGACTTGTAGAATATTTAGTGTGATTTCAATGATCCCACCAAAAACATTTTCATGTTAAAATGTGGCCAAGACGAGTCTACATAGCTTACCCTGTGAAAAAGTTATCAGATCCTCATGTAGAGCCAAGATTCTTAATTTATGCGACCTTAGTTTACCAGGCCTAACTTCGTATACTCTATTATTCAGTCAAAGCGGTTTCATACGTATTCATTCATCGTGTGTGAAATAAAACGGCTAAGTATAACGTTGTGGAGTATTTGAAGTTAGGGCTAGTAAAGTAAGACTTGTATGTAATAGGGCAGACGGCAGACTTATATAATATTCAGTGTAATACGTATGTGATCAGATTTTTTCCCAACTTCGCCATGAGGAGAGCTATTTTGATTTTATTATATATACAGCAGGCAATCGAGAATCGAATCACTTCGATCTCAACGGTTCTTGGTATTTTATTTGGATTACTTTGAAACTAATCAGGATAAAGAAAATCTCCTAACCATATTAATCGACAGAGAATTACGCGGTTTAGAGTACGCGGTACGATCGAATCTGAATCCAAATAGAATCAGTTTATACAGTAAGGCTCCAGTATATGACACGATCCTGAACGGGTGGATTTTAGCTTGAGAGGCTGATACTTAAATGAACCTTCATTATATTCGTATTTACTGAGAGAAATGAAATGAAAATATACATTGTAGTGCACAATCAGAAGTTACACACTCACACAAAATAAACAACACATAGAAAACACGATAGCCTTATTACTACAATAGCAAGAGAGTGATTGATATCTTTCTGTTTCTTATATATAAAAATGAATTGCTGTTCGTTAGTCTCGCTAAAACTCGAGGACGGCTAAACCAATTCGGCTATTTTTAGTCTTGAAATATTCGTGAAAGTCCAGGGAAGGTTTCAACGGTTTGTGTGCTCAGCGAAGTGGGGACGGGTCAACTAGTATCAAATAAAAAACTCAGGCATTTTAGTTTTTTAACTATCGTTTCAGTAATATTATGTTCACGCCGATTTCAGATATCTAGATTTATCTATATCGAATTTGCATGATATTCTGAATGAATGAATTGTGATATTCCATTTCATCTTGGCTGTTTACATTCCGCTAATGAATATTGACAGTGAGGCCGCGGTGCCGCGCGGCAGCGGAGCGGGCAGCGGAGCGGGCAGCGGCGCGGGCAGCGGCGCGGGCAGCGTAGCGTGCGGTCACAGATTAAACACCATGATTTGATTGCACCATTTTTAGTCCCCAAATGTGTGCGCACAAAAGTGTATACTCTCATAGCCCAGTGAGATGGATTCCGACACTACTGGAAAGAGAAGACTGTCTTTTTCGCATCGCATGGATAAAATTTCTGGTTAGACAATATTTTTCTTTAAATAAATTTTTTTAGTTGTTCCAACGTGGATACTGTTTATCGACCCACGACCGTTCAGATCCAAGGTCTAGATACCACCTGATTGAACTACTACAAGCATGAATGTGTAAGTGAGTAGTGAGTAAAATGGATCCGATTATTTTTAATTGCGTTTTGGTGAATATCTTGGGAGATCAATCATTACCAACCTGATGTTCGTGAAAAATACCTCAGTGCCTTAAGACAAAGGTATGTATACCTTTGTCTTAAGGCCAATGTGTGTTACCAGTGATGACATTCAGTTCTGAGACGTGGCGCTTCACGAAGGATCTTTTCAGAAGACTCAATGTCGCTCAGCGAGCTATGGAGAGGGCAATGCTCGGTATTTCTCTACGTGATCCTGAAGTGGCAATGGGCCGGCCACATAGCACGAAGATTGGACGGTCGATGGGGAAAAAAGATCCTAGATGCCACGTACTGGCAAGCGCAGTGTGGGACGGCCACCTACCAGATGGACCGACGACCTGGTGAAAACTGCCGGGTCACGTTGGTGCCAATGGACCAGTCACACTGGAAATGTGTTGGAGATGCCTATGTTTAGCAGTGGACAGTGAAAGGCTGAAACGACGACGACGACGAACCTGATGTTAGAATAACATAGCAACGACATTTGGAAATGTCAAAAAATATTACTTTAAGTTGCCGAATTTACCCTGATCTAGAGCAAAAATAGTCAAATATATCAAACCCAAGTGAGAAAAGCGGTTCTTAGTTGATGCATAGCTTTACGTGTAAACAGTTATTTTATTACATAAAATTTATTTAATGTTTTTTTTAATTTTTAAACAAATTTTTATTTAATTTAACATTAAATAAAAATTTGTTGTTCTAGTTTTTCGATACCGTTTGTATTTGTTATTATTTAAACTACGCATACATTTGTCTACGGTCAACTACCAGGTAGTTGATTAAAATACGTTCAGTAGTCTTTGGGTTAAAGTAACAAACATACAATCTAAACTTTCACCTTCATTGCATTAGTGTGAGGTGTAATTTACCCTGTCTTTGTCTTCTTGTAAGGGTTTATAAAACTTTTTCCATATTTTTGCTAAAAGGTGGCCCCGAGCGAGTTTTTTACGCCGGTTCTTCTCGCCGGGTTAGTCTCCGAACCAGTGGTAGGTCATCATGTAGGACAATTCTAAAAGTGTTAGTTTCTAACCTATTTGTAAATAAAAGATTTTTCATTTTAATTTTTTTAGAAGTTGTGTCTCTCTGTATTTTTATTTTTACTCAATGTCTGGCGAGCGCGGGCAGCGGAGCGCGCGATACCGCGATTTAATCGCTAAATGCATTTCAGTTTCGGTATATTTTTCATAAGTTCACCGATATGCTTTTAGCGGTATTAGAATTATTTCAATATACTATATTAATTCGCGCCAAGTAGACCGAGGAAATGAACGGGGGAATTCGTTGTGTAGTTCATCGAAGCCCTTTTCGAAATTCATTTTTAATATAGTACTCAGCTAGTACCCGTGTCCACTTCGTTAAGCGTACAAGCCATTTAAACCTTCCCTGGACTTCCACGAACATTTTAGGACTAAAAATAGCCGAATCGGTTCAGCTGTTCTCAAGTTTTAGCGAGACTAACGAACAGCAATTCATTTTTATCTATAAGACTAGCTGATCCGTGCCCACTTCGTTGAGCGTACATACTGTTTAACCCGGCGAGGATGTGGAGGGGTCAATTTGACCCCAACAGTTTTTAGTTGAGTGTACTTCTTTTTTCCGCATCGGTAATAGTTTGGACGTCTTAGTAGCTGTTGGTAAAGTATCCACCTGCACGCTGCACATCATCGCTCAATTGGCCGGCGCCTGCGATGGCAGCCAGACGTGCGCAAAGTCAAAAAGGGTAAATATGACCCTGCCACAACCGCGATGTTATACTTTTGTGCATCGTATCAAAAGTATTTTTATTTAAAAATATTGTGTTTTCAAGTCCTTTTAGGCACAATGAATAGCCAGGCTAAGCTCATACGTCAAATTTTATTAAAGCCAGATAGTGAAGATGACTTATTGTCCGACGGCAGTGACTAAGAAGATCATGTGAGCGCTTGCAGTCAAGATAGTAGCACGGAACAGGATTTAAGTAGCAATTATGATAGCGAGTAATGCACTTATCTATTCATTACTACAGAAACGTCGCAACTTTATTAAAATATTGGGCCGTATGCTTAGTACCGAGCAATTGAGAGCACGAAAAGAAATACCTCAATTACTGAGACAGCTACGTAATAGAATCCAATAAATAAGTGGAGAACCTCATGAAGAACCGTCTATCAGAGTTCCAGGAGTGCGAAAAAGGTGCCAAGTTTGTCTATATGCTCGACATCGTAAGCGTCGACTAGCATCATTTGCGAATATTGCCACAGTTATATATGTCCAGAACACACATTTCCGTTCTGCTAAGAATGTGCTAATAGCGTGTAGTATATAAAAATTGATAATTTTTATTAGTGAAATAAATTGTTCTCTCATAATATTATTATACCAAATTATCCTAATAAGTAGAAGAGGTTTTGATTATTTTAATTTTTTTAAGGTAAGAACGAAAGGCCTTCTCAAAGTTGATTGTTTTTTAGTCTTTTACAATAGTTGAAAAAAAATTAAAACATTTCCTATGTATACCACTGTTTTTAATCAATATCCAATAAATAATATATAATCGATCCATTTATTATCATAGTTGCGTTAAATAAGGTGAATTTAGGCATTAAAATGGTAATAGCAATACAGGGTCAAATATACCCTCCACAACCTCCACGTAAGTATTTTCACCACATCTTCGCCGGGTTAAACCTTCCCTGGACTTCCAAGAATATTTCAAGACAAAAATAGCTGAATCGGTTTAGCCGTTCTTGGGTTTTAGCGAGACTAACGAACTGCGATTCATTTTTATATATAAGACTAGCTGATTCGTGCCCACTTCGTTGAGCGTACAAACCGTTTAAACTTTCCCTGGACTTCCACGAATATTTCAAGGCTAAAAATAGCCGAATCGGTTCAGCCGTTCTCGAGTTTTAGTGAGACTAACGAACAGCAATTCATTTTTATATATAAGAAGAAGAAGACTAACTGACCCGTGCTCACTTCGTGGAGCATACAAACAGTTTGTGATGAACCGTTTAAACCTTCCCCCATTCCATAACATTAATACATTTGTAATAACTATCTTAAGGCGAGGAATAACCGCTACTTGTGCCACTCTTTTTAAAGTAAATTTTACAACGACACACAACAATTACACACAAGTAATCGGTTCAAACTCTAAGTAAATAGTTAAACTAATTTATTGGCATTTAATTACAGCTCTAAATCCTATAGTGTATGTACTCTTTGTGTCATTGTAAAAATTATTTTAAAAAGAGTGGAACGCCACTCGTAACGAGTAGCGGTTATTCCTCGCCTTAAACAAATAAATTATAGTATAGTATTTATAGCTTCTTTCACACCACATCAATTTGGTCATTATCCTTCATTTTGGCTTCATCCTAGTTGGGTAAAAAAGGTTTTAGTTGGTATACAGAATCAAATTGTGGAATACCTTATTTTATATTAAGATTACTTTATGAAACTCATAATAAATCCACAATAGAGGCTCGGGACAATCGCGGGTGCGGGAAATTTATGAAAATTTAAACAATATTCTGTCAAAGCATTTAATTGCTGTGACGTCGTACATTAACAATTTTGTTATAGAATTATTCAAATTTTACGTCTTCTACTTTTACGTTCTGTATCATTACTTATTATATATTACACTAGCTGACCCGTGCCCACTTCGTTGAGCAGGGAAACCGTTTAAACCTTCCCGGGATTTCCACGAATATTTCAAGACCAAAAATAGCCGAACCAGTTCAGCTGACCTCGAGCTTTAGCGAGACGAATGAACAGCAATTGATTTTTGTATAGCCTATGTTACTCAGTGATAATGTAGGTTTCTAATGAAAAAAGAATTAATATAATCGGTCCTGGACTTTTTGAGTTTATTCGTTACATACAAAAATACAAATCTTTCCTCTTTATAATATTAGTGTAGATATTTATCAAAAGACGCATCTATATACTATGTTCGTCTGTAATATCTGTATTCTAGAAAATCTGAATTTGAAACTAATATGCTGTAAAATTTAGGAATAACTCTTGTGACTTTCTTTCTCCAAAACACGATTGCATAAAGTTGACTCTAATTTAAACGTTAAAACTCTTGTTCTAAAGTAGTACAATAAAACAAAGTTGTATGATAAAATTCTAATATAAATTTGAAAAGCTATTTTAAATAACCCTTATCTTTTAAAATACCTATAGTTTTCGGCGCGTTTCAACTATTACAAGAGTTTACTTTTCCATACAAATTTTCGTTAGCTTACGCGTAAGCTATATTTAAAGGCAGTATTTTGATGTTCATTTATATGATTAAAAATACTTGGTGTAAAAAATCGAGTGATAAAACTTTTACGTAAATATACTGAGGAATACTCAGAAATACAGTTGGAAGACTTTTCTTTGAAAGAGCGCTCAAAAACAACGCTTCGAAGTACGCAGATACGATGTAGGGACGTTGGTTATAATTATTTTAATTTAATGTTATTTTTACAAGCATTTTAAGAAAGTTTACTTAAATTTAAATAAATAAAAATGAATTAAATTACAATATAAATATTAATCATGCAATGTTCCCTGCCGTTATCCCATAAAAATAGTCTGAGATCACACATCCGAAATGATAAAATTTTATTAGCGAAAATATATCTCATTTGTTTAAAAGTGAAATGTTTCAATGTACGTTTTAACTAAAGTTACGTGGAAAAGAAGATATTATGATCAAATGTTTAACAAAAAAAAGTTTATGCGTCAAACGCGTTAAACTTCGAAACTGAGTTACTAATACCGTTTCTATCCGTAAATCTACCGGTGTATTTAAATAAAATGTTAAAGGATCGGTTTATAATTTTATTATTATATTAGCTGACCCGTGCCCGCTGAGCATACAAACAGTTGAAACCTTCCCTGGACTTCTACGAATATTTCAAGACTAAAAATAGCCGAATCAGTTGAGCCGTTCTCGAGTTTTATCGAGACTAACGAACAGCATTTAGCCCCCCTAGGCTCAAACTTTCACAATGGTCACTAGCCACGTTGCGTAAACTTTTACTAACTTCCAACTTACCGCGTAAAACTGCTACAACTACTGACAACAGGACTAAACTAATCTACAACTACACAGAGTTCACAACCGACTGAGTTAGCGACTAATCTAGACTAGATAAAAGTTCAGAAAATAAGTTTCCCGGGTATTTGGGGTATGCGCGTGCTGTACCGCGGGAGAGCCGTGGAGCACTGCCGTCGGCTCTCGGACTACAGATGTACTAGTACTATACACTACAATATGACACTGTACTTTTACAGTATGCTGTGTACATTTGAATATACTGAAGTATGGATTTGAGTGATTGCGGCAATACTTTTAGCGTCTTTCTAATCTATACTAATATTATAAAGCGGAAGAGTTTGTTTGTTTGTTTAAACGCGCTAATCTCAGGAATTACTGGTCCGATTTGAAAAATTCTTTTTTTGTTTCTTAATGCATAGAAGATGGCTTTATTAAGGCTATGTTTATAATTAACGATGTGAACTGTTCACTCAACAAGGCTTAGGTTAGTTAGCATTAGTACCGTCCATCCCGACGCATCCAATCTCAAATGGTCAAAAATCCAACAATTAAATATTTTTTTAAATCAGACTAGAAGATAGTGAGATAAGTGCGTATAAACAAACAAATATTTAGGGTACAATACAATACAATACAATACAATACAATACAATACAATACAATACAATACAATACAATAAAATGAAATACAATACAATGCAATACAATACAATACAATACAATACAATACAATACAATACAATACAATACAATACAATACAATACAATACAATACAATACAATACAATACAATACAATACAATACAATACAATACAATACAATACAATACAATACAAAACAATACAAAAACCTTAAAAACTGCAAAGTTTCATACTAACTGTGCACCCCCGTTTTTCACCCTTAACGGTTGAATTTCGAAAAATAGCATATTTGCGAGCACTTATGTCTAAAAAGGAACCTCCATGCAAAAATGGAGGCACAAAAAAATTTTCTTAGATTTTGTGATGACTCAATTGACTCAATGGTGTGACCTTTCGCTTTATATATTTAGGGTCTAAACTGTAACCTTAAATGCCAATTTGACCAATACATGTTAAAGTTAATGCTTCCTTAAATATCATGTTATCCCTCTCGTATTACCTTTCAATTAATGCAGTTTCACTAACTAGCGTTGGTGAAATCGAGACCGTGTTCGGAGAAATAATTAACGAATTGTCATAATTCCTAAATCCGACTATCAAATTTAATATCATGGCATTATAACATGCACAAATTAAGATGACAAAATATTATCCGCTTTATAATAATAATATAAAATAATAATATAATAATAATTGTTATCCGCTAATGTACAGAAAATAACAAAAACAGTGTTCTAAATTTAATCTTATTGCTTTGGCATAAGGTTCAAAATGAAACGTGTTAAACAAAATTGGAAAACTTTGTTGCGCGTAGATGCACTACTCGTAGAGCTGCTACGAGCGGTTCGTAGCGCCTCTACAACAACACGATATGCGTAGCACTCTAGCATTTTGTATGGGCTCTTGTCGAATATTGCAACTTTTTGTATGCAAAAATATTGTTTGCAATTATCAAGTTTTTTTACCCTCACTTTACTGTTACACATTCATGATAATTCTATACACTTTTGAATAAGTTTGTAAGTATTTCTGCATAATACATTTAAATTTAATTTTAAAAATAACGTGATATCATACTTTAGAAATGTGTATATTTTGAAAAGTATAAATTAACGTTTAAATAATCAATTGCAATAACATCTATTTTCTTATATTATGTAATGTGATGTATTTAGTACTTACTTGCTAGTTTCTAACGCCAGTTCTTCTAGTTGCCTAGTTCCCTAAAAAATTGGTAGATATCATATCAAGGCGACGCGACGGCAGCCTGCCACCAGTGACCTGTGGAGCAGACGACGATTCCGAACAACACACTATCGAAGTGTGCCCTGCACAGAACAGATAAAGAGGTTACAATGGAAATAGTTTCGAATTAGTATTAGAACACGCGTCGCCGCTTGTCTCCCAGTCTTAATTCCACTACAAGGAAGTAACCCAATACGTACGAGCGTTACGCACACAAATAAACCTCACGCACTTAGATTGCTAATTTGTAATTGGTTGTCACACTAACGTAAACAACGTAAGACAACAACAACAACAACAAAATTTATCCTTGTTGCTGATGACGCGCTCCTCGCGCGGCTGGCCAACACGTGGTTCTTGCCCAGGATCACTCGGGAGCCGGTCTTCAGGATTATCGGCTCCTCCACCTGATGGAACATGGTACTTTTAGTAAAAAACCCTACTAATATTGACGGTAAAACAAATCAGCTGAAAAAAAGGTTAGAGATGTCGTGCCTCTCACATTTTCGCACTTACGTGTGAGCGAGGTGCACACATCTCACCTCTCGGCCGCTGACGTAGACACGCGCAGCGGCGTTTAATCGAAAAACTCTTTACCCCACGTAGAGGGGTCATATTTCCCCTGGCCGCGGTTTCCCGCCCGGAGCTCTGTTCGGGAGCTCTTGGTGTGAAAATAACATGGACCCGAAAAACTCCATCACCGGTGAGAAAAGAATGTCAAACGTTGTCTCTCTCTTTTCAAGACTTATGTTCGAGCGAGATACAAGCATCTCACCTCTCGGCCGTTGACATAAACGAGCGCGCCGCGGTGGGGTATGAGGCAGATGACGCCGTCCGTGTTCTCGAAGATGCAGTGCTCGCTGAGGATGTGGGAGCCGGACAGCTGGATGTCTTGCGGCGCGTTGGCCTCTGCTGTGCCGAGGCGAGTCACACCTGGAGGAAGAGGTTAATTTTTTTTATTCACAAAACATTAGGGTAACATTAGTACTCGTAGTCTCTACCAGCCAACCTTAGGATTATTCAAAGATAGTGTAAGCAGGCGCATCAGATGTACACTTACACACGCGCACTTTTCTCATACACGTTAGGGCGACCGAAGGTCGATAATTAATATCGATAAAATTATTTTCACATTTTTTGCAATAGTTCGGTTAAATTTTTGAGGGGTGACAGGGTACCGTACGACTAAAGTAATGTTCTTAATATTCTATTTATTTATTTAATAGGCAAAAAAAACATACATTAATCACAGATATAACAATATAATTATAATAATGTCCGTATGAAATTTTCTTTGATTTCTTAATAGAAAGGTAAATTAAATAAACAATAATTGATGGTAATTATCGATAAAGAGAGTTGCTTAAATTATAATATCATTTTCTTATATCGACATTGTTTACATCTTGGTACAACACTATCGATACACACGAAGTACCTAGAATTGAAGCTATGATTCGGCGTGTGCATTGTTCGCTGTGAATGCAATACATTGCGTACTCGCAAACACATTATACAAAATGGTACCCATGTATTGCAAGCAATGGATAATTTTGCGCCTAAATACGAATGTATCGTTTTCGATCACGAAGTACATAATGCTATGGAAATAATTACTAATATCACATAAAATTAAAAGTTTTTGGACTTACCGGTGGAAAGGAATTCCTTCTCGGGCTACACTACACACTTGGCTTCTTTTCCGACACGGTAAATCAGCGCAACACGGCATTTTTAACGACTTTTTATGGAGCTCCGTACGCTGTCACAGTAAGAATGTGACTGTTGACCGATGAAACTCGTTTCGGCTGACATATGATCATTTGATCATATGTACGGCGCGTCTGCCCCGCCTACAATGCCATTCTAACCTCTTTTACTCTTTTGTGGTGCCCTGCGTGGAATGACCCAAGGCGAGTTTTAGTGGAATGCGTAGGAGGCGATCTGTCGTTGAAGGCAGTAATATCTGCTATGATCAGAAACAATGATGTGTGGAGAGCCGTTGTCTCCTTTTGTGACACCGTTATGGCACAGAAGGAGACAGCTGAGTGGATCCGGGAGAGATCAGATCCCACGACGCGCTAGTAGACGGCATGGTGCTACCACCCGCCGTAACTAGACCATTAATTGCTTTTATTAAATGTAGGCCATGGTTTCATAGAACATAAGCTTAAAAGCACAATACAAGGGGTCTGCGGATGTTTTCATCGTTGAGTTCCCGTACTTTGCGTTGAAGTAGGCCGCCGCAGGGGTTTTAGTGGGTAAAAATCCCACATAACCTACTCTAGCCATTATCCCGAATAGTAGTGCTGGTATCTTTCGAAGATTTCTCCTGCGAAAAAAAAGGCATAATTTTGAATAAATTATTTTCAGTTTGAATTCTTTTTATGAAAATAACCTTATATTAGTAAAAACGGGTTGTCTAGAAGGAACTTCTGGAAGCAGTAAACCCCCACATTTCTTTTTACTTATTAATATTTACTAAAAATAATATTATTTAAGCTGTTATTGTTGTGTTCCATTTGGTTCTATTATACTGTGTATGACTAAATATATAGTTTTCTATTCTCTATTCTTTACAATAGTTATTTATAAACGTTTACGTTCTGTGAAAAGTTTAACGATGAAATCAGTCGATATTGGTTTCTGGCTCGCCGCGCAAAGAAATTGATGAAACACCGCGCCAAAGGCACAAAGCGTTCTGATTTCAATTTGAAATAAAGGCCGGAAGGGCCGACCGGTCTGATTGTACCTCGACTCAAACCTTTGTACAGCGCCATCTATGTGCGGAAATGGGAATCACTTGATGGTACGGTGTATACGTATTTTCAACACGTAAGTAAGGCTGTGTAACATCAAAAAATTCTAGTATATTCACGTCCATAAATCCAAAATATATTTATTATATATTATATAAACTAAAACTAATCTTTTAACTCAAATAAACAAAATTTAGTTTTGTTTTGTTTTTATATATTTACCAAATAAATTTACTTTTCTTTCTTTTTCTTTTTTTCTTTCTTCTTTAAATATGTCTGTCCACGGTGTTCACAGAAATCAGCGTTGTGAACTGTTATGTTCGCAACATTATGCTGAGAACAAAAAGTTTTTTTTTATGTTTTTGCTTGTTGTTTTTTTATGTTTACCAAATAAATTTTCTTCTCTCTCTTTCTTTATGTCAATATATTTCTTTGTTGCATAGAAAATAGTCACATGAAATTGGTAGGATGATAAAGTATAAGTATTTCCTGTTCCAATTGAGAATAAAATGGATCCAAACTAGGCGTTAGGTAGATTGTAGTCAGTCCGTAAAATCTGCGATTGGGCTACAGATAAACTTGTGTATACTAAATAAAGTTCAATCTCGAATCGCTATCTTAAAAATTCACCTCCACGGCGTTTCTCAAGCCATATTAGGCCGTTGTTGACGTTGCGATTCAAAAAATGAGCTAGTCAAGATAGTCACAGAGTAATATATCAACAGAGCACACGTTGCGGACAGGACATTTGCATAACAAATTGTACCGCGGCGGTCCCGTGTGATTTTTGTAAGGCAGTTTTCACACGACACCACGGCTGCAGCGGCACCGTCACCGCTGCGGCGCAGGTGCCACTCCATTTAGGCCTTTTAACGCCAACCTTGGACGACTATTTGTTTGGCGGGAAAGCATATCGTATCTACCTTAATTTTTTATATAAATTGAATGTATTGAAGAAATGGTTTCAAAATACAAAAAATTTCAGCTCATCCCGCGCACACAGCTTTAATCTCCCTAGGATTTATTATGTATACATATGGCGCCGAGTTTGGTTGGACGTTTATAAACCAAGAGGAAAGGCGTCAATAATCGTGTCGCGTAGGCGTCGCTGGACCTGGAGTGATACGCCGCAACTCCTGCGGTGCGACGGAGAAGGACGCTGCTGTCGCAGTGTCGTGTTAAAACTCCTCAGTCGGGGTCGGTTGGCGGTTCATATTTTAAATGTTTGTGAGTCGGGTTGTTTGCCGGTTCATGTTTTAAATGTTTGTGCATGTCTCCGAGACTCCACTGAGGATTCCGTTTGTTTCTTTGAGCGACTTATTGGCTTTGTTTCGTAAATATTTAGGTTCGGATATTACAGTACAAGTCTTAGATGACTTTTTCCCCTCCTTGTGCAATTATTAGTGTGCATATTCCATCCACATATAATAATATGTTGTTTCTATAAATTTTACAATTTCTTCTAATTGTTTATGTTGTAGATAAATCTGATTTACTATGTTTGGTCTTCTAGTTATCATAGTTTATTTTCATTTCTCTCTATGATCTACTATTCAAATCTTGTAACAACAAGTTTCCATCTATTTAAATAATAAACTTTTATTTCTCACGGACAAATTCTGTTAACAATTACGTAATAAATAAAGAAAAAAATATATATTGCATGCAGTATTACAAAGATCTTTGCATGCTATACAGATGACGTGCAATTGGATAATAATTATAGGACGCGGTAAAAATTGGCCAGAGTGTCTACACTGTATTTATTTTTTACAAAATGGTAAATCAAGTATGGCATGGCTGGCTTAAATATCCCCATCCCCACCGGCAGATTGTGGGTTTGGTGGGAGGGTGAGCAAGATGGCTGACAGCTTGGATTTGGCGGCAAGAAATGCTCCGTAATCCGTTACATATACGTTTTTTCGTTCACTTTGCTCCGCCTTTCATAGAACCCAGAACGCAGAATCCGCAACGGGGAACCCGCAGCGCAAGGAAATGCTCACTGACACCATATCCGTTACATATATTTATTTTTCCTGCAATATGCCCCACCTTTTATAAACTGCTGACATGAAAATCTCACATCCACTCGTCGAAAACCGATCATACAAACTAACCCTAAATCAAGAGACAAACTAACAACTCCGAAAACAATTTACATGGAGCGGTAGCGGGTAGATTTCCATAACTAATAAATCGCGGCCGAACTTCGCCCGCAGGTGTCGCGGCGGCCGGCCACAGAGATTGCAATTCCTCCGCCACTGCTCAGATGGCATTATGTTAAAACTTCTCCGTTCCGACCTGCTTTAATATTTCACAATTCACACGTCTTCTAGCTGGCCGCTGATTTGAAATGTTGAATCTTTGTTAAGACTTTTGCATACTGGACCAGAGTTGCAGAAGTCAGTAGAGAGAGCTGGAGAGGCTCGCACTCGCTCGCATGGGCATTTGAAAAGTCGGTCCGGATCGGATATGAGAGTAAAAGGAAGAGAGAGTGTCTGTGTGTATTGCGCAAACACTTGGGCACTATAAAATAACGGCCTGGTTTCAATGAAATCGGCTACCGACACCGAAATCGGTGAGGAGAGCTATTATTAATCTTATCTGTGGAAATTTAACCAGCCTTGCAAGTACGAGCGTGGTGTTATTATATAACGCATATCCCTTCCTTTCTCTCTGATAAATCAGAGTTATATATGGGTTGTTATCTTGAATGCCATGTAAGTTGATCATACATTCGAATAGCGTTTTAGAAATCGGCCACACAAATAAAATTGTTAAAGTTTATGATTATTTTTGTTACGTCTTCGAGAGAATACAGTTGGACTAATAATTTGAGATGTTATATTTGTAACGCAAGAAACAGACACCCAGAATTTTTTTTTTCATTGTCATATTTTGATCCCGAAATGTACGGTGTTTTTCTTTTTCTTTCCCGTAGGTTACTGTTATAACGGTTAGTATTATTTGTAAAAGTATTTTAGCTATGAAAATGCTTTTTAGCATAAATGACGCAAATGCAAGCAGTATTAGATTAAGTTATTAATGTAACTAGATGAAAACCTGGCCTCGCTCGGGTGAAAGTATGAGTCACAACTCGTAATACACATCTAGGTACAAAATGTAGGTAGATATTTCTGTAGGTATTAGTTCTCAAGGAATATTAAAGGCAAGGCATATATTCGTATTCACAGCTTAGTAATTAACTTTGTTTAATAAAATTAAATACAGAACATAAAACTGCAAAAGTTTTACACAAATAATTTTTATTTTAAATCAACATTCAAAATCAACTGAAATAAATTAAGGAATTATAGCTTTTATGGTCTATTCTCTGTAAACCTCTTTTTTGTAAGCACTCAGTCTTTTTGTTGGTGTATCTATTGAATAAATATAAAAAAAATCAGTAGATATAACTCTTCCTGCTAAGGGCCACTATGCTAAAACCCCCCAACAGATATTATTATTCCGTTAACAGTTAGCTATTACGTCAACGGTTTCATCAAATGAAAGCATCGCTCATCAGCATTAAGGTAACTGCGCCCTTATCCGGGGAGAGCGGGCAAATTGAATCGCCCAGGTAATGAGCAGTGCATCGATTGCACTATCGCAGCGCGCCGATACGGTCCGGCCTTTATAGACCGGGATCACTGCACCGCCAGACACCCCTTGCATTCTTATTGATGTATAAACTCCTCACTGTCGGGTGGTAGGGACGTAGGATTCGTTTTTACAGTGCCCAAGTATGTGCGCCATACACAAGGACTACTCTTTTTTTTTATATATATTTATTTAAGGTCGCTTGGAAAGGACTACTCTTCTTTTTACTCTCATAACAGGAATAACATAATAGTTACTTTAATAAGAACCATATTGTTCCTTATTGTAGTTTAGCGTGTATGAACGAAAAATTTCTGCTGTTGGTAAATTTTTATCTACCTATAAGGTGTTAAAGTTGCGAAACAATGTATATCTTTAAATTAGATTTTAGAATATTATAAACAAATTTATTAATATATTTTTTCTCTAAAATTAATATTAAAATGATAAAAAAGTTAAAAATTTCATGGCGAGTCAGCAAACGCAGTTTTAACAACTAGAATCTTAGTAAACTCCATCATCATTACATTAAAATAAGCCCAAGTATTTCATGCGGGGTAAGTGGCCACGCATGGTGTCAGCACACCTTTTTAAACAATAACAAGGTCTGCGGAAACGCTGCTAACCATTTCCGGATATAAGATATTTCCTCTGTCACATTTTACGACAGCCACGGAAAAGTAGATAGAAAGATGCTGTTCTTACTCCAGCACTACTTTGGGGAAGCTGTCCAGAAAATCCCTCCACCAACCCACGGCCCCATCAACCGATCGTGGTTATACGGGCCGAAACTGTCTCGGTCATTTCCTTTCAGCAGGCTTACGAGACACAATCGAGAATCAAATCAGTACGATCTCAACGGCTTTTGGTATTTTATTTGGTGGATTACCTTAAAACTAACCAGGGTAATTAAAATCGTTAGATCGTTTTTTTGTTTTCGTTTCGAACTTTTTGTACTCCCGACCATATTAATTGACTGAGAATCAAAATAAATTAAAGTCAATTTATTCGGGAGTACGCAGCACGACCGAATCTGAATCAAAATCGAATCAGTTTGAAGAGTATGGTATACATATTTCATCTCTTTCTATTTGTCCCTAAGTCCTTCTCCCCTTTCTGGGGCGGACAACGTTGGCTGTCCAGCAATAAACATAATAATAATAATATCTATGGACACTTTACACCACGTCAATCTGGCCCGTGCTAAGTATCCGAAGAACTTGTGTTACGGGGACCAGACAACTGAAATATATTTAATACTTTTATGCTATACACATACTTAAGATTTTTATTATATTATACACAAATTTAATACACATCCATGACCCAGGAACATTGAAACACTTTTTGTTCCCTCGACTCGAGCTCTACACTCAACCACTGCGCTGCAGAAGTCGTCAAAGCAAGGCATCAAGCTGAAACGTAGATTGTAAAGGTAGTGTAACGGGTCTTGGATCTCGGTCTATAATGACGCTGGCCGATTCTGGCCTCTACGGTCGTGCCCATATTATTTTATTCGTTTCCGAGTTTTATTTGTGTAATAATGATTATTGTGTCTGGTTTCGGATATTAATGCATCAACGGTTGCTTTTGGAATTAAAACTGCACGCTCGTATAGTAATATTAACGTAGTGTATTATAATGTAATCTGGGAGCATGGTGGTGCCCTCGCCAAGTAATCGTCAAGAATCGATTAGTTAATAATGTATTAAGCTTTTGGTAAGGAACTTTAAATTATATGCTATGTTTAGTAGTAAGGTAACTCAACTTTAGTATTTAGTGCATGCTGTGTTCACATCCTAAAGGGATACATTTCCTAGTTTAATTTTTATAGAATATAAGAAGCTTACATGTTTTGTGAATTGTATCCTGTTTTGTGAACCTAATAAAAAATAAAAAAAAGTAGAGCATGACCGATCGTTTTCTCGAATCAGTTCAGTCCATATTTGATCGCCAATAACTTCGTTGTATATAAAACTAGAAACCTGCATTTTTAGTTACTAAGTAAGCATTGTATAAACACGGTGTATTTCAAATTTATCAAATCTGAAACAGAAGTATAATAATTTAAAGTTTTCAAAGTTTCTTATTTTTATCACTGACTGACTCATTTCATCACTCACTGACCGATCATCAAAAGTATAAGGCACTTCTAGCAGACATATAGAAGCTAAGAATATAGAATACAAGCAATGTTTAGTGTATAAATAAAGGGCCAACTTAAACATTTTGGAATTTCTGTCGTTATCTAGATACGCCAACTGCATAAATAATTTGGTAATCCAATATAAAAATAAAGGATTACAAATTATATTTGCACATTTCGCCAAATACACTAGTTTTAGTCAATTTAAATTTCTATAAAAAGCACTGATGGGGTCTCAGTTCTATTTTTTTTTGTTCAATATTTACATGTAATTTAAATTTGTCGCGTATTTATAATCATAAAGAGTGTGTGCTGTGTATTCACTGAAATACTACTGTTTACTTAATTATGAAAATAATGTATTCATAATTTTGAAACACTTTGTTGGTTACATATACACAATAGCTTTAAATACAATATGGTGAAGATATTTTTGAAATATGAACGTAGACATATTTTTGGAAATTTGTAGATGTATCCATGTCAGTGCACGCGACTATACCTGTAAATGTACATGTAGGAGACACATAAGGCCCAAATCACTGGGCCAAAAGGGGAGAATGGGGTCGAATGGGCCCTGCCCTCTTCATTAGCACAACTACTACTTTACGCACAATTGATTTTTATTTTTATTATTATTACGAATACACCGGCCATGGCACTTACTCTACTTTGTTGTGTGCTCAGTCAAAAGTTATGTAGTAAAGTTAGACACTAAAAATATACATCGAAACTTATATCTGACAATATTCGGAGTTACAGCACTCCACTGTATTGTGTGATGACATGTTATAGTGGAATTAAGATATTATACAGGTTGTAAGGGTGTAAATAATAAAACTGGCGCTTACCTCGGCCAACGTATCAGTTTAGCGATACAGCGAGGTAATACTGCCAGTCTTTTGGGTACATTACCAGCGGCCGCCGATTTAGATATAGTTTTTTTACATATAGCCTTTTTTATTACTTGTTTAGTTTATAGTTTAGATAATAATAATATATAAATAAAATAGTTTTAATTTAATATGTTATTTTTAAGGAGTTTTTTGTGTAAATAAATAATAAAAATATTTTTACTTTTTACGATTTTTTACTTTTTGTCGCAAAAATAACGAAAAAATAAAAAATAAAATTATTTTTGTAAAAAAAATACATTTTTAGAATGAGTAAAGGTATTATAATCATATCCTAATGTGATAGTCACTGTTCTTTTTACCTAGTTAATGTATTTGTGGTATAATGAATTATTATAAAGTAATTAATTTAACTGTTGCATTAATATAGTCGTCATTCAGTTCCTGTAATTTAACTTTCAATCAATCAATAATTCCAATACATAAACTCGAAAATCTACTAAGATAGTATAGCTTTGTAAATATAGATCTATTTTATACCTAAGTTTTAATTATGATGTCTAACACGTTACTGATTTATTGTGTTTCTCACCTTTTGAATTTTGTTTCGTCCATTATATTTTGTTTGTTACGGTTTCACGCGAATTTTACTTAACCGACCTTCATGAAACTGTGTACACATAGTCTTGGAGTAATTAGGAGTAACATAGGATTTTGTTACGAGCGAAACCGCGCGACAAAACGAATATCTATTTTTCTTTTATCTAAGGAGTTTTTAATAATAATAAAAATAATGTTTATGGACTTTTTACACCACGTCAATATTTCCCCGTGGAAAGTATCCGAAGAACTTGTGTTACAGGTACCAGATAACGGAAATATATTTAATATTTTTATACTATACATACTTAAGACTTTTACTATATTTACACACAAATTGAATACACATCCATGACAGTGAAAACTTTTTGTTCCTCGGCGGGATTCGAATTCGACCTCTCGCTCGAGCACCACCGCGCTCAATCACTACGCTACTGAGGTCGTCATTTTAATAATATTGGTTTGTTAAATGAGTAACATTCGTACATGCATAAGACTCGAATTCTCAAATACATTTCCATCGTACGAAAACCGTTTCATTTCGAGTTACAATCATCGAGGTCTCTGTCGAGTGACAAAGTCAAAGAGTTGCATAGCGTGAATTTGTCCGGCGCAGGTAAACGGACGTATGGCAGTTAACCGGTACAGTCGGCCCTTCAATTTGTTATGTAAATGCACCTTTTGTACCCAGTCTCCTCTCCCCGCCCGGACGAAGCTATGTACGTACGATTGCGTTTTAATTTACTCTCTTATTAGTTTTTTAATGAGTGACATTTTTGGGTGTTTAGATTACAGGCAGTTAATATTTTGGGTATTATATAGTCAAATATTAAAATGCCTTTGTGTGCATGTCTGATTTTATGTAATTGTTGTCTGTATGTATCTATTAAATTAAATTAAATTATTTTGAGCATCATCATCATCTTCAGCCTGAAGACGTCCACTGCTGAACGAACATAGGCCTCCCCCAAGGACTTCCACAACGACCGGTCGTGCGCTGTCTGCATCCAACGGCTGCCCGCTGCTCGGACCAGATCGTCGGTCCATCTTGTGGGGGACCGCCCTACGCTGCGTACATATTTTGAGCACAGTAAAATATATTTGTATTTATGGAGATTGTGGGAAGAGTATGGACCCAACAGGAGATCGCCAACGGAGCGAGGTGGCTTGCTCGGCCAGCTCGAAATCCAAAACTTTTAAATAGTAGTTATCAGATGTATAGATCACTAGCAATTCAGGTATTTTATACCCAATGTATAAAATACGTGGGGTGTCCAGGCAAAACATGAAAATTCGTGAACATAAATTTTTAATACACACATAGTTTAGATGATTTATACAATTTCTGGAGATTGTAAGGAGTACTCTCTGTTCTACAGGCAATGAATAATAGTTAAAAAATAAATAGTAATAGTGTAAATAATAATAAACTTCCGTGGTCTAGTGGTTTACAGCCTAGCTCTCGACTCGGAGGTCGTGGGATCGATTCCCGCGTTGAAACAAATAAAATATTATTTTCAAGTTTGGATAGGACAATTCACTCGCTGTCTGACAAGAAAGATGCGTGCGTCGATGGGAATGTAAAAAGTCTCCCGCCAGTCGTGTCGGCTATCCGTCCTACTGGGCTACGAGAGTGAAGGAAGAGAGAGTGCTTCTGTGTATTGCTCACACAATGTTAACTGTTAACTGTCCTACTTACCAAGTGACGAGCAAATGAAATACAAAATAATCCAACTTCCAACACAAATGTCTTTAAACAAAACCACTAAGGTTACATGGGAAATGTTATACAAATACGAACGCGGAGAGATAACGGCGGTAAATCATTTCACCGTACGCCAGGGACGAATTATATTATCACACAACTACACCTGTGGGGCGGCCAACTACGCAAAAGTAACTATAACCACGATAAAAAAAAAAATACTGACTACACTTTTTTTTTTTGGATGTCGCAATATAGTAGCGAGCCGGGAGTCCCACATACCCATAGGGGCCCCCCTGGGGTATGTGGGACTCCCAGCTCGCTACGGCCGGCTTAACTAAAATCACTTGTAGATTTTTTAAACGGGCATTGGCTCACCTCACATTCCCACCACTGCAACTCCTGTGAGCCAGGATCGACAGCGGTAACCAACCACGACAATATCACATCTTGTGGATTGGCATCAGCCGTTAATGGGACTATTATTAGCCTTATTTTTTTCGCAAGGGAGAGTCCCCGAGGGGTATGTGGGACTCCCGGCTCGCTACGGCCGGTTTACCCACTAAAACCACTCGCGGATTTCCATCAGCAGTTATGTTGGGTGGAGTGCCCTGGATCTGTCAAAGCACAGGCCACTCCTCCCTCGACCGGCCGGTTCACCTCTATAGGGACCGCACTTCCATCAAACTAAGAGAGCGCTCCGGAAAGACTATTTATATAGTTATTAGCCTACCTGAGCTATTATTACGAAGCTATTGACGCCTCTTACTGTAAAATAGTATCAGTGTTAATCATCCCGCAAGAAAAATGGGATGTAAAAGGAAAAATCACAGTCACATACTTAAAATAAAATAAAATAAAAATAAAATATATTTTTAAACTTATATTTTGTATTTCACGAAAATATTATGTACCTATTACTTTTACAATTTTTTAAATTATTTTTTTGTTTTTTTGTTATTCTTGCAACTAAAAAATCATAAATAATTATAAAAAATAAAAACATATTTTGTAGTATTCGACGAAACAATAATATAAAAGTATATATTATATGATATATTATGTAAAAAGTAGAGACATGACTCTTTCTCATTCTAGAAAATTTCTAGAACGAGAATAGGTAGTGTAATCATAATATCTAAAAGTTATAGTGTATAATATTAGGCCATGTATTGTAGGTACTATAGAGTAAAATAGTGTTTCCAGATTCGTTGTATAATATCATCAGTAATTTCCATACAAAACTACGCCGAGGGACATTAGCAAATGCTTTTATTGAACCTATCTCTCACTCAGTGCACCTTGCAATTTACATATTAAGGGCAGTATTACTCGCCTCGATTATCCGCCACTATACAGAAGCCATGATTCGATCAGGCTCAAACGCAAATGAATACCGAAATTGATTTCCAATATGGCTGTAAACGTTATTGCGAGGCCTTTTATGGTGATTTTATTGGCCTGATTAAGCTGGCCTTTACAATTAGGCTATTTTCAGGTTCCAGCCTAACGTGATTTAGATCGTTTTAACTGTTGTAAGCAGTAGGCCAAGCGGGAACATTCGACAGCGTCGTAAAAATATCGAATGATAAATTTATGAAAAGTATTACCTATAGCGCTAATTGGCATTCGATGGCGTTACTTTTACGGAGCGGTCAAATGTTCCCGCTTAGCCTACAGAAGTACTTACTTACGTACTTCCTACTCCTCCTTTTTTTTCTTCTGATTAATTTCGCTGTGGGTCCCAAGACAGATTTAGCTTGTCCCTCGGGCACCCCTGAGGGAGACCCTCATATCAAAGGGGTATGTCGTGGTTGGTTACCGCTGTCGATCCTGGCTCACAGGAGTTGCAGTGGTGGGAATGAGAGGTGGGCCAATGCCCGTTTAAAAAATAGCCTACAGAAGAGTAAATGTGTGGCGTGTATGTGTGGCAATAATAAGCTGAAAGTTCGCAAAATAAAAGTTTATATAAAAAACCGATGAAATGTTCCATTATATAGAGCATTAATTATATTATTATATTAATGAAGCATGTAAAAAAACTATTTTGTATGTTAATCGGAGTACCTTCTTCAATAGTTTTCTTATTTTGTATTTATTATTTATTGTTATAGCCACTGAAATACACATAATGTAACAACATATAATCGCATCATTGAAATCTAGAGATACAGGCTAAAACGAGTAACGTAGTGATTTAAAAAAAAAATAACTTTAATTAATATTAAACAAAAAAAAAACTAATATAGAAACTTTAATCCCACCAAAAACATTTTCATGTAAAATGTTGCCAAGACGAGCCTACATATCTTACCCTGTGAAAAAGTTATCAGATATCGTATAAAGCCAAGCTCTACACTACACCTTAATCAAAATCTATCAAAAAGTGGTCAGATCTCATGTAGAACCAAAATTCTTAATCTATGCGCCCTTACTTCACCAGGCTTAACTTCACTTACGCTACATTGCAGTAAAAACGTGATGCTTGGCCGTTTTATTTCACACACGATTAATGAATCCCTATGAAATCTTCGTAACTGTAGCAAAACGGTCAAGTATCACCTTTTAACTGCAATGCTACATTGCAGATTTCATAGGGATTCATTAAACGTGTGTGAAATAAAACGGCCAAGCATCACGTTTCATCACTACATATCTTAATGTATGCTCGTCTTGGCAACATTTTACATGAAAATGTTTTTGGTGGGATTTCATTTATTTTTGTAAGCTGGTTAATGGACTTTTTTTAATTTAAAAATAACCTATTTTGATCTTGGGCCTTTACTTTCGGAAAATAGAAAAGAAATACTGGAAATAATGTGGACCACTAAAGTAACAAATAATTCGAACGAAATAAGTATAGAATTATTACGACGATACGATACGACTAGGAAATTACGAATATGAAATATGAATATTTTTTAACAATCGATTATTATCATTCGCAGTAAGAAAATATCTTATACGACTGAAAACTGCCGGTGACTGTAGTAGTCACCGGCATTTATAACATAAGGCTGCCAGACGTACAAGTCGATAGTGCATTACAAAATACAGTCTGCTCCTTAGCCTAGTGATGCCTAGTGACGTCGACTGATGTCACCGTCAATATTATACCGTGTATAAACTTTCACCGCAGTTTTAAGAGGTAGAGGAAGATTTTCAAATAAATGTCTCGTTCATATTTATTTATTTGTTATTTGTTATATTTAGATATAAATTATTTTATTGTAGGAGTGAAACTTGTTGTTTGGATATCCTATGATGCCACTAGTATAATTTCAACACTATTCAATATATAATACTAAAATAATTCATTCAACACTAATAAAAATTCTAGAATTTAAGAATTACTTATATAAACGAGGGAGATTGCCTTTAATAAAGCATGTTGATACTTATTAAAATAATACAGTAAGTCTATAATAATATCGTGATGTAGACGACGGTCACCGCCATCTGTTGGTCACTAGAGGTACTAATTCTTGTACGGCTCTTATAAACTTATGCTAAGTGCATACACCTAAGTGCAACTTAGCATTTTTGAAGGAAAAAAAATATTGTGCTTATTTTTATTTTTGAAAAATACTTTCGTGGTTTCTCTTTTGATTATGGCCATTAAAGATGGCACGTCATGACGTGACGTGTTAAAAAACATATTATTATTATGTTAATAGTCATATGATTAAACACTAAAATTATTTATACTTACATTGATCGTGTAATATTTTCGTATATTGTTATCATTATGTTAACGACTGTTAAATGTGTTAATAAATGTGTGTTTAGATGTTTCACAGTTCTAAACATAGATTGCGCTGTTAGGTACCTGCATCGCGCTATCGAAGTATCGTACGATTTTTACATAAGATTATACTATGGAATTTTACATTATAAATAGACTACTTCCGTAGCTATCCCCAAAATCCGATTTGCACATCACCCGGGTGATGTTAGGGGGGTCAAACCTCCCCATCTACTCCCAGCCAAACAACTAGCCAACCGGCTAGTTATAGTCCGATACAGCTAAATCGGCTTTCAAGCCATTAGTGAGTACCCTTTCGAAAAAAAAAAATTACATTAAGGAACCAGTCCGCCGCCTATCACATTCTGTTTTTATTAACATCAGCGGGAATATATGCCGGACTGATTACGATTTTTCGACATAATCTAAAAAATTTATTACTTTTGACTGTGCACTGACAGCAATTTACCACTTGCTGCGTGATAATTCGTACTAATGCCTAAATTAAAATAAGTGGATAAAAAACTAATTTTCGTCTCAAAGATATATTTTTCATCTACAAAAAGTTGGTCCGATTAATAATCGGAATAAAATAGAACATACTGAATGCAATAGTGCAACGCACTCAAAACAAATAAAGTCGGTTAGAAATAATATGGAGCAAAAATCTGACCGATTATCGGTCCTACAAAAAGTACGTCGTAGGTTATATTATTCCTTTTATGTATTAAAGATCAGATCCGTATAATAAACATCCATTTTGAACCGTCCACCATATTGGATTCAAAATGGCGACATTTATATTTTAATATTTTTTTTGTTGGTTTTGTAGCAAAAACAGCTTACATACATAATATCAGCTTTATAGGACTTCGGGAAGTACCTTATGAATTTTGATGATCTATAAATGAGTCAGTGACGAAATCTGAGGTTTTTAGACGTTGATAAAACCTAAAGTATAATAGCTACGACATTAAAACTTTGTACGTTTCATGTTTTTACTGGTGTCATTATATTTTGAAATTTTCAACTACTTCGCATCATCCAAAGCAAAATTATGAGAGTTCAAAAAAATAACAAAACCTTTCGAGAAAAGGTAGGTAGTGCCCTTGCGCTTCGCTTGGCTCATCTTGACGGGGGCACGACCAGAAAACCTTTCGAGAAAAGGTAGGTAGTGCCCTTGCACTTCGCTTGGCTCATCTTGACGGGGGCACGACCAGAAAACCTTTCGAGAAAAGGTAGGTAGTGCCCTTGAGCTTCGCTTGGCTCATCTTGACGGGGGCACGACCAGATTCCAAGAGTACTTTTTGACGTACACTGTGCAGCGAGTCGCCGCTCTTGCAATGTATTTGTTTATATAATCCACATAGGTCAATTTTCAACGTCGCGCTGGGTCTCGTTGTGACCCGACCCTAAGCGTACTCAAGCACAACTCGTGCCTTCAATGTAGCGGAAATTTAATTTTTCACATAAATTTGAAATTTCTTTACATAAATATTGCAACTCTTTGAACTGTCGGTGCCGGTACCGGATATTGGTACCGAGACCATTTCCGGTAAGCTGACGGCTTCAACTGGGGCTGCAATTTACGGCATTTATAACTAGCTGACCCATCAAATGTTCTGCTATTTGTTGGTATCACAAAGCAGATATATAACAGAGACACGACCTAGTACTATAAAAATATGGTATTACCCTTATACTGGCAACTCGACTGGCTAGTTTTGTTTTCTTCGAATCCCAATAGACAATGAAGTCCAGGCACATTACTGAAACCGCCATCTAGCGCCACTATTGGAAAAAACTAATTACTAATTTCGTTTACGTATCTTCTTCTTAATTAAGACTTAGCTTAATGTATTGTTATGCTTAAAAAATATGCTTATCTTTATTTTAATGTCTATATTTGTACCTAATTCAGCATGGATTTTGGATGTACACTGTACATAACTGAACTTCATTTAAAACAAAATCCATGTCATAATAAAATCTAAAATTAAGTTTTTTGACTCTACCACAAAGCAGATATATAACAGAGACACGACCTAGTACTAGAAAATGGTATCACCCTAATACTGGCAATGCGACTGGCAAAGGGTGAAGTCCTTAGAAATTCTGGAAACCGCCATCTAGCACCACTATTGGAAAATACTAATTATTAATTTCGTTTCTCTCTTCTTCTCTTCTTACTTAATTAAGGAGTTGAATTTAGCTTAATGTGATGTTATATATTTGTACTTAATTCAGCATATTTACATTTTATAATTTACAAACGTTAATATTAGTGACATCTATTTTTTTGGTATTAAAGATAGATTGTATGGGATGGTAAGGCATGACTCTTCTGAAAAGTTGTAGTTTTACGAGGTTGTGAAGGTAAAGAGACGTTATATCATTTGGATCATATGGAATGGGAAACAGTACAAATGTTAAATCACATTAAAAGCATCTCGAGCTAAAACAAAAAACCGACACGCTGATTTCATCTCCCGCTACTTAAAATAAACATGAAATGAAACTTAATTCGAAATTTCTTGGGGAGTTTTTAAAAGCGTTCCCCGGTTTATTTGCGGATAACGATTCCTCTCTCATTCGACATGTAAATTGTTGCCAAAACTTCTCAAATTGAAATACGCGCCAAATTATATACTTGGGATTATTTTAATTTTTTTGCCAGCAATTCCCCCGTTTGAATTTCAAATTGCCGCGATGAATTATGTGTAAATATTTAAGCGGCACATTATCGTCGATCGTAATGACTCCGAAACTTTTATTATTCATGACGTTGAAATTTCATTAACTTTCCTTTATGTTTAAAATGATTATTTGTCCGAAACGACCAGAGGATTTATAAATACGGATAATAATAAAAATGCCTCCCACACCGATTTCGGTGACGGTGGCCGGTTTTATTAAAACCAAGCACCTACGCAGGAGTTATTTTAAAGTACCCAAGTGTGCGTGCAATACACAGAAGCACTCTCTTTTCCTTCAATCTCGTAGTGGGACGGATAACCGACACGATTGGCGGGAGACCAGGCGCAGGACCGAATTTTTACATGCCCATCCGACGCATGGATCATCTTTCTTGTCAGACAGATCAGCTTGCATTGTCCTAACCAAACATCAAAACAACATTTTTTGTTGTTCCAAAGCGGGAATCGAACCCACGACTTCCGGGTCGAGAGCGAAGCTCTAAACCACTAGACCATGGAGGCGATACATGCGAATACCCACAAAACGATGAGTGAACGTTATAAAGGTGACGTCTGTCGACGTCGACTGAGGGTAGAGCTTAAATAATTATATTAATTTGAAAAAGCCAAGAAAATTTTCGATTTCACGCCACGCGAGCAAAGGTTAGATCACACCGTGTCAAAACGCAACGCAGCATTGTTAAATTGTTAAAATACTCTATTTACTATTGTTTCTTCCGGTTTAATGTAATTAAAGGACATCTTCGTCTTCACACGGGTCTTTTTTTTTTTTTTTTTTATTCAATTTTAATTTTAGGACTTTTATAAAAATACATGACAGTCCTATAAGTTAAACTATAATATTTAAGTACATAATGTGTATATGTATATATAAGTAAATTTTACTGCCTTATTCTTATAAAATTACTAACCGCCAACTTCACACGGGTCTTTGAAGGGCGGGGAAGCGTGCAGGCCAGGGGCGGAAGCCTCTCTATATGTTGATTGTAGATCCGTGAGTAAAAAGCGCCCGGTACGAATCTTCTCTCTTTATATATAAAAATGAATTGCTCGCTAAAACTCGTGAACGGGTGGACCGAGTTTGCTATCTTTAGCCTTGAAATATTCGCGGAAATCCCGGCAAAGTTTAAACGAAATGGCTTAAATCACAAACTGTTTTTAAGCTCAATCTTTTTCTAGGCGCACGGATCAGCTAGTACCGTGTAAAGGTCGCATCGCGTCTCGATGTGAACTGAGGCTAACGTTCATGCGATGAGGGTTATATTTGCCGACGGCGCAGAAATATAATTGAGTACTGATTACAATCTTTTATTTTATTTTATTCGGATACCTTTAAGCAGTTAATATAACATTTTAATGCAATGATTTTTTTTAACGGGTGTCAAAAGAGCAGTCACTATAACTTTGGGATATGATTATACTTACTACCTTTTCTCATTCTAGAAATGTATTTTTTTCTTTCTTTTTTTTTACAAAAATTTCCAAAAAATAATATTTTTTTACGCTTTGTTATTTTTGCGGTCGAAAAGTAAAAAAAATTATTTTTTTAATTTTTGACAAAAAAAAATACACATCCATAATGAGGAAAGGTAGTAAAATCGTATCTCAAAGTTATAGTGACTGCTCTTTTTACACCCTGTATAAATATTTTGTACAAAAATGTTACGGAACATTTGATTTTATTATAAGCAAAACTATTGTTTGAATTATTTTTTAAATGTTCCGTAACATTTTTGTACAAAATATTTATACAGAAGAAAGCGAAATGTTTAATGAATTATGAATGGATTATAAAATGAATAACAATAAAATAACAATTTACTTCTTAAAAACTAATCAGTGCTTAAAATATGTTAAGATGATGATAATATTATTCTGCAAGATTGTGTGACAAATGTGTTATTAAAACGTTTAATTGTTGAAAATAATACAAAAAAAAACTAGTCGTTGTTACGTAGAATTAGTTTTAATTTATTTTTAAAAGTACCACAATTAACCCAAAAATATACAAATCTTGGAGGAATCGGAAAATTTTAGAATTAGAATTAGAATTCTGATATGGTGTTGTAGGATCTACACAATAATCTGAGTGGCGTATAATGGCCCAGGTTTGTTTTGAATGGAATGGAAATTCAACATGGAGTGGCTTATACTTATTATTTCGTGGTAGTTTACATACTTGGGGAAGGCCCATGTTCAGCAGTGGACGTCATCAGGCTGATGATGATGATGAGTGTACATTTAACATTTATTGCAATTTTACTTAGAAGTCTATTGTCAGTAACTCCAGTCAGAATTTTGTGTAGGAAGATTAATTCTTAATATTTTCGACGGTTTAAAAGTGAGTCAAGATATCAGATTTACTAATAAATTATAATGTTCGAGTGGCAACTTGACTAGGCGGGATTCGAAGTCACGATCTACAGCCACCGCCGCGCTTAACCACTGAGTCACAGAGGATAACAAGTAAAGGGACAATATTGCTGTCTCCTAGAGGACTTCGATCCATTTCACAATTTTAAAATGATACAGAAGTAATAGTTCTATTGCGGTTCAGCAATAAGAGCGTTTTCATGTACCGAGCTGCATTATTCAAGATCACTGTTCGGCGCAAACCACTTAATTCTTCGTGTTAAATCATTCAATTTTAAATTATTTTAAAGAAGTCTCAAAAATTATTTTACAGTTATATTTTTGTGGAAAGATAAACTCCACACCAAAAATTAAAATACTAAAGCAAGTATTATGTTTAAATTAGTTGTATTTATATTAAGTCCATTTAAAAGGTATAAGAGAGTTGGAATATTTTTACAACATTAGTTTGAAAAATGTCTAATATTCCTCTTACATAAATAGTAAGTTTTATTGCATAAAATTAAAAAAAAAAATTTCTATGAATATAAATGCACAAATTTAGAAGGTAAAAGATATTAGAAATGGTATGAATGTAAACATTTCGTAGACTTCTTCTATCTATCGACACACACACATGCAATGAGATTTGTACAGAACGTTTTCACTAAACTCACAAAAGTGCCAGATTTTATACACTAATTCCTGAACAAACTCCATTTTATTTTAATGCACTATTCAAACTACATAATACAATATTTTTATGCATTGTTTTTTACCTCTAATTCCTACTATTATTTATGTTAAATAATACTAGATAAATCTTAATATATCAAGAGAAATAAAATTGCAACTATATTATCGTTTAAACATATAAGCTCAGTGCGTCCGAGCCTATCTTGCCCTTAGATAAAAGTGTCCATCGTAAAAACTAAGGGCCTATCAAAATTGAGAACAATGTTTTATGAGATGAAGAAACGTCAAAAGAATAGAACAAAGCATAAATAAGGCTCTTGGCCGATAAGTCCGAGCTCAATACAGCGGAAGATAAAGGCGGCAACCGAGCGGAGAGATAGGAATTCTTAAAGCTAAGGAGACGGTAAACCCCGATAGATTTATTGTTTAACATCGCGCTGTGGACACCGACGCCGCAAAGTAAACAAAACTGCGATTAGGTCCGAACTGCAATTCAAAGAAAGCGTTCATTCTAGAATTAACTATGTGAATTAACTATGCTACAGTTGTAGAAAACATTTTAACATATAAATTGAGGCAGGTGTAAATTTTATATAATATCAATCTTTAAAAAATATAATCAGCGCGCTTTATTTAAAAATTATATTTTTGACTGACCAGTAGTTATATTTTATACTGACCAGTAGTAGACCAATGTCTACTACTGGTCAGTTCAAGTTTAAATCACAGATTTTTATAAGTCCCGGTGTAGATTAAGATGCAAAAAATATATTTCATTTATTACGAAAGTCATAGTATTACCGATCTAATAATAAATTCTAATTACTGCGCGAATGTTTAATATTATTACGACAGTTTGTATTATAGATTATACAGCAAAATATGAAAAGAAAATTAAAGTCAAAACACAAAGGTAATAAATAGGGATATGCTGTATCTAACGCAAGATTCGGAATATGTTAATACACTCCTGGCAGCAGTACGATTTATACGAAACAAGGACGAAGCGGGTGATATTGAAATTCAAACAAATGCAACGGCTGATTCAGCGGACAACAGAACGGTGACAACTTTAAACACGCCTCCGAGAGCGAATTCAAATTCAAATCGCCTCGGAGCCAATGATAATGCAAAGCCTTTGCCTATTGCTACAGTATACCAATGAGGACCTCGGACCGGATTTCCGGAGAGTTTCACTTCTGATGCCGTTTTATCACCTTGGAATTGTTTCTTCAGAAAACAATGATAAAGTATTTGAATGTCTGTAACATTAATAAATAATAAAATTAAAATAAAATATATGAAATGGAAGTGTAACATTTTATTGTTTCGTTATTTTACGAAAAAAATAAATCAGCTGATCAAAAACCTAAGGCCAGTTTGCTATTCTCTCAAACTCTTGTTTCACAACCTCGTATCAATAAACTACAAATTTTCAATAGAGTAAAAAACTTAATAATTGTAGATTTTATTATGACATGGATTTTTATTTAAATGAGGTTCAGTTAAATATTATATCTAATATTATATTATATTATAACAAGCTAGATAGCTTGTTATCTAAAAATTAAATCTTTATATCTATGATCGAAAAAACATAGATTTTTTAGATACGATGTTAAGAAAGTAAAGCGACGAAATGATAAATGTGTCAATTGATGATAATAATAAACGGAAATCGAAAAGTTCTCAAGCGGTTTTTGCTCCAAAATGGATGTACCGACACGAACGTAGCCCGGCAGCAAAATGTAGACAATCCCAGTGGGCATGTAAATTCCTCAAATGATTTCCATCAATCGTCGCCATTCTCCGTTCCATCACAACTGGGGCACCAAAACGACGCAAACCAAAAAGGGCACAGCGAGATTGCAAATTTAAGAGAGCGAATTGGTCCTATCCCGCTCCGCCATGCAAGAGTGAGCAAACTTATTAGCGCGACTCGGTTATCTGTAATTTTTCTTTACTTTTTTCACCCGAGGTGGGATTGATTGGATGCGCGATTGATTGCTGGCCCTCAGACTCATTTCGGTCGCGAGTAAAGCCGGAGGATTAGTGCATAGGTTCATTTGGCCGAGCTGAATAGTTGAGAATTTAGAATCGATGGGATTTTTAGGTCCCATTAGTGTTTTTGCTTAATTTTTTGGTCACGTCCGTCGTTAACTGGTCCTTTTTCATTTCGTGATCACGATATTGGAATTGAAACAGAGGCTTTAGCAGAGTTTGGATTTGGGATGGTCTTAATCGAAAAGTCGTTTTTTTTTCTCTGGCTTTGTTGAATCTGTGAGTCTATTTCAATTTATGGTAAAATGTGCAACTATTTAAATAATTAATAAAAAATGATCCGGTTGTTGGATATTCATCTGAATTTCACATTTAATTCCGATGTAGGCGAAAACGAAAAACGCGATGTCATAAAACTCAGCATTTTTCCTAAGGGATGAAAATATTCAAACGCCTGTAAAATGCGGTGTTTAGGTAAGCAAAAAACATGTACAGGGCGGTCTCGTTAGCCGAGCGGAGTACAAACGTGCACACGTCTCCGCCAACAATATTAGAATAATTGATTAACTAAACGCAAAGAGAAATAATCGCAATTCAGCGTTTTAACAACTAAGGCCGGGCGCTCGCTTGCGCTCGATGAAATTGAATTTTTTTGAGTTACATTTTAAATCAGACTACCACGTCCGATGTTTACATTTTATGGATTTTCTTTGTTAGCAGTTTTTCTAGATTAAATTTATAACTAAATTGCTCATGGGTACAAATTTGATTTATTAAGATATTATATTGCTTTATTCGTTTAAGTTACTTTTTATACACAGTCATGTTGTACGCCAAACTGATCCAGCAGTTTGTAGGCGATCTGTTCAGTATAATATACTAGTATCACATAGGTACTTTTTTATTCTTAATAAATTTAGGAATTTTAGCACAGATTGTGGCTATGTCAATCCTATCGTACAATAAAATAGAAATACTATTTACTAATTATTAATGTATAATATGGTATTGAATTAAGTTTATCCAATACGATAATGCCAATGACATTACCTACATAACCAATAATATTATATAAAAAATTTACATTAACAATATATTACACCGTTATATTTTTTATCCTTACTATACAATATTATTTCTACATGGTTTAAACTTAATAAATGAATAATAAATAAACTAATATTATTTAGCAAATATTGTATTATCAAATACAATTTTTACAATGAATTTTAACAATAAATTAGATATAAAATACCTGCATATATTTTAAATTAAATATTTGTATTTCATACAATTAATACCTGGTTGAGCGGGCCTAAGCTTAAAAACTTGTTTTTATTTTAGTGTGCGCGCGGCCTTAGTCAACTCCGTGCCATGAAAAATGATTTATAAAACCCGCTCAGATATCTGTCTCGCTCACACGTTAGGGCACCGCATAGCGCCACACTCTTCCCCCTAGTCCAATTTTACAGGCTGGTGGCTGGGACCCTAGTAATGCTCCTATTGATTAAGATGCCTGAATATTCATTCAATTACATGCCGACGAGGTTTCTTATGAATTCCTGGTAATATCAGTGTAAAGGATTTACATCTTGATTCGCGAACGTTCTAGAAGAGACAAGTAGATCCACGTGACTCGGTCCGCTTAAAATATTGAAAGATGAGAGATTAATTTGATTAAGTTCAAAATTACGCCGGTTTTTGTCGCCAGGCTAGTCCCCGAATCGGTGGCCATTGTCACATAAAACGAAAATGTTCAAACATACCGGGGAAACTTCTGGAAATTGGTGAAAAATGTTCATAAAATAAAAACTACAGGACCAAACTTTGTCAAATTTTTGCGGGACCAAATGGCATTTTGCGTCGAATAAAATAAGAGTCACGCAAATTGTATCATTAACATCAGAGTAATCGGTGAACATACATAAAAAACAGGCGGAATTGAGAACCACCTAATCTTGTTTGGAAGTCGGTTAAAAAACGTTCTGGCCACGTGAAGAGTTTACAAAACATTGTGGGACGAGAATTATTGTGAAAATTAAAAATATTTTATTTTGCAAATAGGTTAGAAACTAATACTTTTAGAATTGTCCTACATGATGACCTTGAATGGATTAGGTATATCCATTAGATAACAAATTTGTTTTTGTATTCGACTCAGAAGGTCGTGGGTTCAATTCTCGCGTTAGAACAACTAAAACCGTTTGCTTCAAGACCCTGATGTATGACAAGAAATATATAATCCATGCTTTGTATAAGCATATAAAAATCGGTAATACGCCTGCTTTCTCGCTAATCGTATCGGGTTCCACTGGGCTATGAGAGTAAACAGAAGAGGGAGACTCCTCGTGTATGCGCACACACTGGGGCACGAAACCATCTTCCGACACCAAAATCGGTGTAGGAGCTTATTAAATCTAATTAATTACCTATTTTTACCGGTGTCCCAGCGGACAAGCGGCCCTTGCAAATATTAATCTTCTATTTGCAGTAGGACTTTATTAATAACGCGCTCAAAGGCCCTATAAAACGATATGTATTCTATTGATCTTTACAATATTATTGCTCAGCAAACAACACGAGGAAAACGCCTTTTATATCTCAATATTTCAAGATATCAATCTGCCGATCGGCAAACGAGGCGAAGCGAGGATTCTCAAAATATTCATAGTAGCGATAGACAAGTAGTGGGTACGGGTAGTGGGTAAGAGGGGGGATAATGTAGCCGTTAAAGACAATATTCTCGGAAACATATTGGATGCAGCCCGACGGATGTGTAAGCGAGCGAGTTAGGACGGGGACACACCGGGTTCAACTTGTTACAAGGCGACATCATGATCATCTTTGGCCTTATGAATTGATGTCTGGGGCCGTATTATAATAATAATATCTATGGACGCTTCACACCACGTCAATCTGGCCCTGTGCTAAGTATCCGAAGAACTTGTGTTACAGGTACCAGACAACGGAAATATATTTAATACTTTTAAACTATACACATATTTAAGATTTTTATTATATTATACACAAATTTAATATACATCCATGACCTAGCTAACCTACACAAATTTAATACACATCCATGACCAAGCTAACATTGACAACTTTTTGTTCCCTCGGCGGGATTCGAACCCGCGACCTCTCGTTCGAGCACCCAACGCGCTCCACCACTGCGCTACGGAGGTCGTCAAATTATGATCTTTTACAATATCAGCCTGGTTAAATATGGACAATATACGGTGGTTAAAATAAAAATTTAATTAGTGAGAATATATTTTAGGTTTTTTTCGGCGTTTCGGCATTTCCATGGCCTGTAAATAAAACAAAAACGAAGAACTTTACTTATGTTACATAGTTTTATTTTTGTTCTTTTTTAAAACGTTAAAATTTATACTTATTTTGTTTTCATATACCTAATCTATAATATTATGAATACGAGTATGTGAATATTACGGTTCAAACAGAAAATAAATCAAAGTACTACGTAACATTAACAAACGTGTTTACTTTTAAAAGTGAAACTATACTTTGTTTTATCTGTCAAATAGGTTCTCAAGTAGAGGTTGTGATTGAGATTGTTTTATCTATGTAAAGAAACTGTATTTCTTTAGTGAACATATAGATGGCGCTGTATGTCACGCCAATGTAAAAAGCAATGACAGCCGCCATGTGGTGTACATACGTGTTATTAAAAACTAAAGAAGTTGAAAATTGTTAATACTTGAATATAAAAAGGAATTGAGAGTAAAAGACTTTGAATGTCGTTTCTTTGTTTTCAGGTAAGATTTTTAAGTTTACTGTGTAATAACATTGTACAATTATTACTCTCGTGTACGATAATAAAACAATAAATCTTTGTTTTCAGAGAAACACATCTTGTTTATTTTAACTTGCAATTCCTGATAAAATTTAGAACTATTCTTATATCTATACGGGCCTATATTATGACGTGTTTTAGGCAGGATTTTTCAATCGTCAGATAACTTATACCTAAGGAATAAATATGTGACATTTAGCTGATTTTTATGAAACAAATGTCAAAGTCACATGTTTATTCGATGGAAAAATCGGCCCTGAATTCACAATGAATCGTTTATTTTCGTATTACAATATTTTAGGGCCGGTGTGTCGCGGGTGTGGCGGGGCGATAAATCCGTAGTACATCTGGGCTGGATTCAATTTTATTACTATTCTCTGCGACTCAATCGCCGTCAGAGCGACTCACATTATCGCCGCCTCTTATACGCTGTGTGTAGCCGGTACACACATGGGGGTTGTCGAAAATTCTACAGTTGAAATAAGAAAAATGAAAATGAAAAATCTTTATTCAGTATCTTGTTTAAACATTACATAATAAGTTGCTAGGGTCTCCATTTAAGTATAAACCTGTGTTTGGAGACCCTGTTCTTTCGGTAACATGCAGATACTTATACTTTTAAAAAGTTACTTATAAATAACTAACTTATTTGACAATATTTAGTACAATATAACAATGTAAACCAATAATAACAGACACCGTCACCTACATTTCTCCACCTTATTATTGTAATAGAGTGGAAAAGTGCAAGAAAAGCTGTGTACCACTATTATGAACATGAATTTCCATCAATAACAAAAAGTCCATAGATTAAATATATTATCTATGGACGCTTCCCTCCACGTAAATCTAGCGCCGTGATAAGTATACGAAGAACTTGTGTTACAGGTACCAGAGAACTGAAATATATAATGAATAAAAACATAAATTTCCACCAAGAATCTACAGTACATTCAATAACAACGAAAATATAGTTAATTCTTCAAAACTATACACATATTTAAGCCTTTTATTATATTAATACACATCCATGACTCAGGAACACGTAAAACTTTTTGTTCCTTCGGTGGGAACCCGCGACCTCTGGCTTGAGCAACGCGCTCAACCACTACGCTACAGAGGCCTCATGTATATAGTTTTTAGGAAATCGTTACGTTATCAGCTGATACAAATTCATACCAATACTAACTTTCGCCCACAATATTTTTTTTGCGTTTAATTGTGCTATAATTTAATTTTTTAACTCAATCATTAAAACTATCTTCCAACTCTTTAGAGGTAGATTTTCGTAAAATCTGTCTAAAGACAATATCTACACCGTATAAGACGTAACGTACCTAAATTTCGTGATATAGATTATTTATTAATAGAAAAAGTTTAATAGCACTCATTCCGTGTAAAACATACATATACAATATACATCCACCATCTTTAAAATGGCCACGACAACAAAACGTTCCACAATATTGTAATAAACCATTGCATAACTATTTACATAACTTTATGTTATGAAATATTACAAAAGAAATAAAGTTTTCAGTTTATTGCGTCAGTGTTTATCTCAACGTATGTAATGCAGTTTATTTGCATTTTGTTTTATTTTATAAACTACTACGGACTTCTTAATAAATATTGGATTCTATTTATAAAAGTAACTTGAAAAATTCACGTGGTCTTTCAATACGTATAGATACGTAGAGTTTTTTTTTTATGATTAGTTATAAAAGAAGAATATAATATATAAATGATGTTATCGAATAGAATTTATCCTACGTTTATGATTTTAATGGGATTAAATGTTATTGGCAGCCTTAGACCGCACATTGAATCGGTAAGTAGAGATCTTTTTTAGTAAAATCGAAAACAATTATTAATCAGATACTCATAAGCGGAAAGTAATGTGTTTTAATTAATCTCTGAGTAATTGACATAAAAACGGCCGAATTCAAAACCTCCTCCTTTTTTGAACGTCGGTTAAAAATCATAGGCATTTGCTATGTCGTCATACAGTACATAGTAACGATCTTTTAAGAATGTGACAGTTTGTTTTAGATTAGTAGTATTCTCATGTAGTTTGCTATAATAGCACAGTTTTTAACGAAAAAAGTACAGTTACATACACAGTACAGGGAGAAAATTTTACTACGAATAATAAAAGCTATACCTATAAAAAGTCATCAATTACAATAGCATGGTTATAAGGAATGTGTTTAGGTTTTTTAGCAAAAACATAATATGAGACTAGTCTGAAAATTTATAAAAATTGAGGAAATCCTCCAAAATATTATTTATTTTAATGGGATCAGGCGTTACTTTCCGGAAATCCATAGCATACAATTTAAATATATTATATCTAGCAATATCCCGCGAAACAATTATAACCACAACCTACAAGCAGATGAGTGAGTGTACGCATAGGCATGCGTTTGATGCACCTCCCTCCTCCCTGCTTATGCGTACACTCGCAAGCAAAAACCATGAACCATGCAGGTTGCAAACATGGTGGTGGGACTTTGCACGATCGTGTTAACATTATTGCTTGTGTGGTGGTGGTGTTTTCATGGTTTTTGCTTGCGAGTGTACGCATAAGCAGTGTGGGAGGAGGGAGGTGCATCAAACGAATGCCTATGCGTACACTCACTCATCTGCTTGCATGTTGTGGTTATAATTGTTTCGCGGGATATTGCTAGATATAATATATTTAAATTGTATTATTTATTTTATTTTATTAGGGATAACAACAGCCATAATATTTTTACAATAAAAGGTCATATTATATTTACAAAAAATTATGATCGTGTTATGCCGTCACAGATTTAATTCTATATTTTCTAGCAAAATTAAATTTAGTATTATAATATATAAGCTATACATATAAAAAGTTATCAAATAACCATTACACGTATTTAAGGCTATATTCAAAAATAATCAAAGCGTGGTGGTATCTCCCCTGGCAGTCCACTTCAGTCTGTGCAAGCTCGCTTCAGCCGCCGAGGGTGAAACCCGAGACGCACTGCTTACTGCGTTGGAATACAAAACAGCAGAACTGGTAAGGTCTTTACTGTCTACTGCCAAGTGACATTGCTTATAAGGTCGCGTAATATGAACTGTATTTCCCGTTAGGCGGTCATATGCATGCGAGTTTGGTCTGCTTGAGAGATACGGAAATACCATCATTACACACAATAAGTTCTTCGCATCACCATGACCTACCATCCCATACAATCTATCTTTAAGACAAAAAAAATGCAATAGATGTTGTGGGAAACTAGTGGAAGCCCCAAAGGGAGATCTCCGACCGAGCGAGATGGTATGCTCGGTCAGGCCGAAGCCCACTGTACTAGTTTTCAGATGTCGTATATATAGCGCCGGACTTAGAAAACTTCGATAGCGCGATGCAGGATTGTGGCGCTAGTAGTACCGCCACAATGTCACTACTATTAACGTTTGTAAATGATAAAATGTAAATATGCCGAATTAAGTACAAATATTGACATTAAAATAAAGATAAGCATATTTTTAAGCATAACATCCCATGAAGCTAAATACTTCTTAATCAAGAAGAAGATACGAAACGAAATTAGTAATTAGTATTTTCCAGTAGTGGCGCTAGATGGCGGTTTCCGGAATGTGCCTGGAAATCGAAGAAAATAGCCAGTCAAATTGGCAGTATTAGGGTGATAACCATTTTCTAGTACTAGGTCATGTCTCTGTTATGTATCTACTTTCTGGCATCACGTAGGCTGGGAAATTTTGATGCCTCCGAAGAGATTGGCTCTCTACTTTGGGTCAAGGGTTCGATTTCCGTCACACAAAAATAAAATTAAGTCTGATTGGACCCTGACATAATACAATGACAGAGAATTGGTGTAGCTGATTATTACCTCAATAAAAAAAATATTCTTAACCGACTTCCAAAATAGTTTTCAATAATTCGTCCTATGTATTTTTTTATCTGTTTTGTTCTAGATGCAAAAATGCTATGTACCAGCGCAAGAATCGTTCAGTGAACTGAAACGCATCGATTTCATAATGTTCAATAAAGTATTCGTGAATTATACAAAAGACATAAGTTCCAGGTTTTACAGAAGTAAAGTTAACTATGGTGCTGAAGTGGAGCCAGTCGGTTTTAACTATCCCAAAACTGCAGCCAGATTCATTAATAGCATGGTAATATGGAATATGCTTAGAATTTTTTAACTAATATGAGACTAGACTGAAAAATATTAGAAAAAACTCCTCCAAAATATTATGTTGGTGATATGCCGTCACAGATTGTATTCAATTTTTTCCAGCAAAATGATATTTAGTATCATCTTCCTATGCTACTACGTGTCCAAACAACGAATCCATCTGCGAAACCGCTGTGTTACGTGTGTGTACGCAAAACAAACTAAAAACACAAATGTATAAAAGCTAATTGAAAGTATTTTAAACAAGTGGTTACTATAATTTTCTTTTTAGTTATTTTCTGAATTAGAATTAATTTCAGCTTGATAGAATCACTCTGAAAAGAATATCTAATGTAATAGAAGGTAAAGAAATTGACAATGAGACGTCAATCATGCTGATTAGTGGTGTATATTTCAAGGTTAGTTATTTTAAGGTGTTATTTAAAGTCTTTATGCAGAATTTCTCTTAACTGATTTCAGTTTATAAGTGTAAAATCTGTCAATTTAAGGCCGTGTTTCACCAAGCAATGTTAAAGTTAACGCCATGCTAAAATACCATGCCATCTCATTCATTGACAGGAAATACGAGAGGGATAACATGATATTTAACATGGCGTTAATTTTAACATTGCTTGGTGAAACACGCCCTAAGGCTCCTAATGCAGAATTATTAATTGATTTTAGTTTATTAGGATAACATCTACAAGCAGGGACAGTGACAGCCTACGATTAGAATCTCTCCTATCTTTGATTAGCGTTTCATAGGCCTTTTGATTTAAGGAAAATGTTAAGCTATGTTGTCACTGCCTTAGGGTCGGTGCATACTAGTTCCAACAATGACACAGCAAAATACATTATTTTAATACTTGAATGAAGCAGAAATAATGATTGAAATAAGCCCACATTTCTAGTCCATATTATTACTCTCCAAACTAATTCGATTTTGATTTTGATTTAGATTCGATCGTGCCGCATACTCCCGAATAAATTGATGTTAGTTTATTTTGTTTCTCAGTCGATTGATATGGTCGACAGTACAGAGAGTTACGGTCTAACGATTTTCTTTATACTGGTTAGTTTTAAAGTAATCCATCGAATAAAATACCAAAAGCCGTCGAGATCGCACTGATTCGATTCTCGGTTGTGTCGGGAGTTAGCAGCATACACTTCAGTCCATACCCCTTTATATTATTCAACATCAATAGGTGACTTTGGAGTATCCGTTTGACGTGAAAAAGACTAGGAGGAGAATGTTCCACCACGAGAACGGCACCAGAACTGCGGTGCTCATGATGATGAAGACAGACTCCTTCCTCTACCTCCACGAGCCAGAGACCAGAGTACAGGTAACTTAACATTTTATGAAAACGCCAACCAACCACCAGTTTAACACAATAACCAGATCCTTTAGATATACACGGTGTAAAAAGAACAGTAGCTATAACTTTGAGATACGATTATACCTTTCCTCATTTTAAAAATGTAGTTTTTGTTAAAAACTAAAAATATTTTTTTTTTACTTTTTATCATTTCTATTTTTTGTCTCGCAAGAATAACGAAACAGCATTTTTTTGTAAACACATTCTACACATACCAATACATAAAATTTAAATGTTCCAAGTGTAAGCAATATTCCGCGAAAAACAAATTGCTACATACAATTTATATTACACAAGGTGTAAAATAAATGAATGATAATACTTTAGGGTGTGTATGAGCCTCCAATGTAGAGTTTACTGTGATAGCACCAGTGCTGAAAGACTTACTTTTGACTTTCATGTTTGTATGAGAAATGCCCCAACATCATAAATTTTCCCATACAATAATTAAAAAAGAAGTACCTCTTTCAGTGCTGGTACTTTCACAGTAAAGTCTTTAGACGGGACGAATACACACCCTAAAGTATTATCACTCATTAATATTATAGCCTGTATAGGTATTATATACCGATCAATAATTTGCTTTAACTTATCTTGGATAGTAAAATATTAGTTGTAGTGCAGTTTTATACAGAAGGTAAACATTATATTTTCCATCTTTCTAGATGGAAATTGGATTATGACAGTTTTCAGAAAAGGTCCAACGAACAGAAGTAAAATAAAATAAAAATGCTTTTATTTCTTACAATCAAACATAATGTCTATTATATAAACAAATTGAACTTATATCGACATTTATATCTATATAAAAGTATATTAAAGGTCAATATGATCTATAGATAGATTTTAAATACCGTAGTAGCCTAAAATTATTTGTATCAAAAATACTACTGCAGTGCGGCAGTGAGTCGAATCGATATAGAGCATCTATAATTTAATTTCACACGTTAATAGTTCTGGTGCGTGGAATGTGAATCCAGTTTACTCTATGCCCTATAGAAAACCTTTAATTTCAGTTCTAAAAACAATGATACTAATAATCATGAGGACAGAATTATTACAGTAAAAATGCAGTGTTCCCGTTGGATACTATGCACAGGTAGAGTTTAAGCTAGGTCCGATATGTTAAATATAATATCACTAGCTGTGCCCGCGACTTCGTTCGCGTGGTTGTCGGCAACACTATCGCGATTATCTTTTAATTGCTCACGTTGATTTTTGATATTATGTTTATTAAAAAGGAATAATTCTTTCATACATATTATTTGAGTAACTTAATCCGTTTATGCAGCGCACGCAACGAAAGTCCTCAAATGTGAATAATTTTCCCCGTTTTCGCAACATTTCTCACTGACGCTTCGCTCCTAATGGTCGCTGCGTAATGTTATGTAGCCTATAGCCATCCTCTATAAATGGACTATCTAACAAAAAAAGATTTTTTAAATTGGTCCCGTAGTTTCTGAGATTAGCGCGTTTAAACAAACAAACTCTTCCGCTGTATAATATTAGTATAGATTCGGAAAAACAACATTATTTATCACCTGACTGCGCGACGCAAAGGATGGTTATGTGTTTCATATTTGTTATTCATACTAAACGCACGGGCTGATTCTGATAAATGACACACCATTTTTCGTGACGGCTGAATAATTCCGGAAAATCAAAATGGCCGATTCTGAGCGCCATTTGTGTAGAAAATAACAAAAATATGGAAAGAATTATTAAAGTCATATTGTGTGTCACTGAAACGAAGTTTAAACATATTAAAATTTAATTCAAACTGTCACTTAAACATTTTAGAAAACGTCGCAATGTATTAAGTACATTAATCTAAAGATCCGTCTCTCGTTAATTAAGTAATAAAATCAAAATCAGCTGGTTACTAATAATTTAAGAGGACCGATATCGATACAAGTTGACAGGAGAGAACTCTTTGATCAAACCATAGATTTTGTAGGACAAATATTTTTTTGGATAATTTACATCTTATACTCGTAGCAAGAATAAAGTTTGTGAATTTAGTGATTCCAAAATATTATTTTGATAAATCTCAAGATCTACCACAAATAAAGCGTTCCTCCAAGAAATCTCATTAAAAAGGTACTAAGGTACTCAACTACTATACAGGTAAACTACTATACAGGTACTCACGAAAAAATAGCTTGATAATAATCAAGTCAAAACAATGTATGGGGGAACCCGGACTACTTCTGATACTTAACTCGGAGCGAAATTGATGTATTCGTAGTATGTAATGAAACGTCCATAGATATTAATATTATATTGTATTATGCCGATAAAACACGCCCAATGTCTTTTATACAGGCTGTAAAAAGAACAGTCACTATAACTTTGAGATTAGACGATTATACCTTTCCTCATGTTGGAAATTTGTTAATTTTGGCAAAAACATTTTTTTACTGTTTCATTTCTTTTTGTCGCAAAAATAACGAAAAAGCAAAAACAGTATTTTTATACGTATTTGCTAAAAAAATATTTATTTTAATATAATTCTAGAGTGAGAAAAGGTAGTATAATCGTAACCCAAAGCTATGACTGTTCTTTTTACACTCGTTATTTCGCCAAAAATTACCGTTTAGGATCAACACAAAGTCTATAAGTTTTCCGACTTATTTCAGTTTGTGAACATGAGGCTTGCCAGTTTCGGGGTGTCCATCACATTTGGCATCCCGCGCCGGAGTCGCCTGTTACGTCTGCTGGACCAGCTGCAGGATCCCCAATTCCTGGTCAACGTGCATAGGGCGATGAGTGTCACTGACCTCAAGTTGCGAGTGCCGAGGTTCAGAATCAAATCTAAATTGGACCTGACGGATTATGTCAAGAAGGTATAGTGTAGAGGTGTAGATTCTGTTAGAAGTAGTATAATAATAATAATAGCTCCCCTCAACGATTTCGGTGCCGATTTCATTGAAACCAGGCCACCTACGCAGGAGCTATTTATAGTATCCAAGTGTGTGCACAATAATACACAAAGACACTATTTCTTCCTTTTACTCTCATAACCCAGTGGGACGGTTAACCGACACGACTGGCGAGAGTACAGGCGCAGGACCGACTTTTTACAAGCCCATCCGACGCATGGATCATCTTTCTTGTCAGACAATCAGGTGATCAGCCTGCATTGTTCTCACCAAACTTGAAAACAACATTTTTTGTTGTTCCAACGCGGGAATCAAACCCACGACCTCCGGGTTGAGAGCGAAGCTCAGAACCACTAGACCACGGAGGTGCTGAACTAGATAGAACTAGTAACAAAGTAAACAAAGTAAGTAGCCAAACAATGCAAATTTTCATAGTTGTCTTACCAGCTCACTAGATGGAGCTAGTGTCTATGTCATGATATTCACAACCGATTCAGGAGCTTGATTGAAGATGCCATCGCTATTTGTCGTTTACGAAGTTCGAAAACAAAATGTCTGGGATTTGACATTAGCTTCGCTAAGTGAAACACGAATTCGCTTGTCATTTAGCGAAGCTGTGGAGTCAAAATTCCATTGATTAAAGCCAATATTGCAAGTGCGAGCGTGATGTAATTATAAAATATCTGTCCGTTCCTTTCTCTATAATAATATTCCACCAATCAGCGTCCAGTATGGGTGTTGATTTGAATGTCAGGTTAGTTAATCATTCATTTGAATAACGTTCAGGAAACCAGGGGTTAGTGGTGTTTACGACGTTTTATCATTTTCAGATTGGCCTACACAGGTTATTCAATAAGACTGATTCTGGACTTACTGGCATATTGCGGAAGAATGCTACGGCAAAACCAATGTATTTGAGTAAGGTGAAACAGAACTGCTTCATTGATTTTGATGAACTGGGGTTGTTTAGAGGCGCACCAGGTGAGATGTTATGTTGTCTCTCTCTTTCATGATATTTAAACATACGATTAACTTTAGCTATATTATTATGTGAAATTCCATTTCGAAAGAGACAAAGCATATTTGAATCAAGAATAAAATATATATGTCGCAGTCATCTCGTTGAATCACTTATTTGATTGAATGACTAGCGCGTTCATTGAATTTTGTTTTTACCAACAAATTCAATGAATTCGAGACTAGGAAAGATATTTCATATTTTATATTAAACTTAAAAATTTCCGAATGTGTACTATTATAACATATTGAAGTAAATTAATCAAAAAATATATCAACACATTGCTGATTGACGCCATTAAATAACCGCGCTAGCCATTCAATTATAAACAGATTCAATCAGATGACTGCGACATATATACGAGCACAAAAGCTTTTGTGTAAAATGTGTGCTTTCCGGTTTGAGGAAATCGACTGTCATTTTGACTTAAAAAAAAACACAATTAATAAAAATTAAAAAAAAAAATGCGACTGCATAAAAAGTGAATTCAACTACGTAGAAAATAATAAAAACGGTAAAGAAAAAAAAAACAAGCAGTTATATGTCCGATGGTCTAGAATGGAACAACAGAACAGTCGGGATCCTTTCGTCAGCCAATCCAATTTTTTCGCTTAAAACACAGAATTATTTCAGATAACGAAGAAGCGCCTCGCCGTTTCGAGGAAGGAGGGATAGAGGTCACGGCAGATAGGCCGTTCTTCTTCTCAATCAACCTACACGAGGACCCGCAACACCTTTACTACGTCCGGCCGATCATGAGCGGGGTGTACCGGGGACCTAGTGAGGGCTGGATTATAATATAGGCCTTTAGAATTAAATAGTTAATGGAATCAGGCGTTACTTTGCGGAAACCCAGAGCATATTTAAATATATTATATCCAGCAATAACCCACTAAAAAGTTATAATCACAAACTAATGAGTGTACGCATAGGTGTTTTAAACACAATATTTTTTATCAAAAATTCATGTATGGAGAAAAATACTAATTTTAAAGTAAATCGGATACGGATACAGTGTAAGCGATCGAAATAAGGCTTGTATGCGGTATTCCGTGTGATATCAAGCTATAAATTAATTAAATAAGAAAATATTAGGAAATACTGTATGTACTTTTAACCCCTTTTTATACATTAGGTACATCCTGTTTCTCGTAATTCTACATTTGTAATGTAATTGTCGCACCCAAAACTCGAATGTTCTAAATACACTAGACGATAATTAATAAAAGTTACTAAAAGCAATATTATACAAGTGATTGCTTAAAATTCTATACCTACCAAAACCGTACCCTATCTGGAAAATAATACGCGCCTAACAAGCAATCTAATTATTTTGTAATAAGAATGCGTTATTAGCAAGTGTCAAATCAGCAACAATGGAAGACACGTGGCCATGCAGTGTCCCCTTGTAAAATGGCCGCCGTTCCAAATTCAAATTACAAGCCAGCCGGCCAATTACAATGCATTAAACGAACAAAATTAAAAGGTTTATTGAAATGTATAATAGCCATGCAAATTAAGTTATTCGGACTACCCTCTATATTCATACGGTTGTTACCGAACAAATATGGTATTTATCCCGTGGATATAAGGACTAATTTGTCTCGTTTGGTAGTTAACGATGCACATCCATTTCAATTATGTTAAACTGTTATTATTTGGGCGTTATCGAGATTAACCGTTAGATGTAATAATTATTAATATAATTATTCAAAAACATAATTATCACATTATGATAGGCAATCTATAAGCCATCGATAAGCCTGTGCCAGGTGCTCTATGACTGGGCCTTATAGAATTAAGAAAAAAAAAATGGCCGTCACTTGTATACACTGTCATTGTCAATAAAGTCGGCTTACATTATTTTACGTGATAACATAGTTTAAGTGTAGGTTCTAAAGGTTGTGTAGTGCCACTAACTTTCTTCTAGTCAGACGGCTCTTTCTCACTCAGCTCTGACGGAACGTGATAATGAATCATGCTTTTTCGTACAAGAATCCGGCGTTTATCGAACCATAAAACGTTATCACGTCAAAACATTATTTGACTACAAGATCTTTTGACGACAATTGACGAAAATACAAAAATGCGCAAAATTAGAATTGCAAAATAGGTAACTTGAAAATCCCATAGCCAATTATGTCATGCTTAACTTACTAAAGAGCTTAACAAAATCGAACTACCCGCAAACAGACGTGAAGGGATCACCCTTCACCGTTAACAACGAAACCAATGACGTGATCCGCTGTCCCGGACCTAATTGTCCCCCCTGGGACCACCTGGGACAATCCGACTTATGTCTGTAAATACCCTTACAGTCCCGTCAATTGTCAGTAAGTATCGGAAACAATTCGATAGTAAAGTTGACATTCCGGGGCTGAACAGTTATGGTATATTACAATGTTACAGGTTTACATAAAATGAACTAAGAGCTGGATCTAGAACAAGGGCATTCTTTCTTAATATTGTAGTACTAGCTGTGCCCGCGACTTCGACTTGTCGGAAACACTATAGCGATTATCTTTTGATTGATCACGTTGGTTTTTGTTATTATGATTATTAAAAAGGAATAATTATTTCATACATAATATTTTTTAAGTAACAGTAACAGTTGCAGCGCACGCAACGAAAGTCCTGAAATGGGAATGCCTTCCTCTATAAATGGACTATCTAACAAAAAAAATTTTTTCGAATCGGACCAGTGATTCCTGAGATTAACAAACTCTTCCGCTTTATAATATTAGTATAGATAATCACGTTTTCAGCGTTTACACCTATGTCTATACTAATATTATAAAGAGGTAATGTTTGATTGTTTGTTTGTTTGTTTGAATGGAATAGGCTCTGAAACCATTGAACCAATATGAAAAAATCTTTCACCGTTGGAAAGCTACATTCCTAGCGCTGAACATAGGCTATATTATATGTTTAAAAAAAGTAGGGTTCCTTACTAAAACCCCAAAAATGTAGCCCAAAGTGTAAAAAAACGACCTCCAAAATTTCTTACGTCGTGTGCGCTTCGACAACGGCTTGACCAATTTCGCAATTTTTTTTACGGTATGTTCGTTATTGTCACGAAAAGGTTATTATGAAAGAAAATGTTGAAAAAAATAAGCAGAAAATTAGAAAAAAGAAGAAAATACGTGATGGTCACGCGGGGTTTGAACCTGGGCTCAATCGATTCACGTCGTTGCCAGTTTATATGACACTGGTGTCATGGTAACGACATTGTTTACAAATGGAAAATAAAAATTATGAAATGCTATAAATAACATATTAACATAAACTTAAACTATTTGGATTCATTAAACTATTTGTCCACCACTAATAAATAGTCGGGTCATTTTAATAGGTAACATTTGACAGTTTATCAAAAATGAGCGACGTAACGTTGTAACGACGACATAATAAAATAAATATTTTCTTTTTGTTAAAACTGCAGAATTTACTAAACTTTATTTAATAATTATTAGATATTTATTGTCAACATAACCAATATGAGTTTTTTACGATTTGCTTTCACTGATAAACGATCTTAAAATATAATATACAAATTATGATTTAATGAAATAAACGTCGTGATAATGTTACGTCAGTTAACACTTTTTCTTATTAAACACTAGAGACTTACTCAAAAAATCGATTAATCTTTTAACAACTATAAATATACCTATTTAAAAAAAGTACTTAAGTTAAAGTTGTAATAAGAATATATTATAAATGTTAATTTAAAAATCAGATCGAAGGAGTTAGATCCATGGTCATAATTCACGAACAATAAAAAAAAATCGAAAACGTCATGATAAGACACCATTATGTCTTTTGTCGCCATTTGTCTTTGTGCGAAGTTAACGTCTGTCTGTTCTGTCTTTTTTTTTTCTTGCTACTGAAAACGAAAATGCAATTAAAAAAAAATGTCTGTCTGTCTGTTAGCGTGTCTCTTTGCTCCGGCTAATCTCTGGAACGGCTGGACCGATTTTAACGAGACTTTCACTGGTAGATAGCTAAAGTTATAAGGATTAATTTAGGCTTCTTTTCATCATCATCATCGTTATCTAACTAATGATCACCGAATCGGCTGGACCGACTGTGACGGGAGCATTCACCGGGCGTTAGGTTAGGTTAGAACCCGCGTCGCGGGTTCAGGGTTCCCGTGTTGCAAGTTGCGGGTTCCGCGTTGCGGGTTCCACGTTGCGGGTTCCGCGTTGCGGGTTCCGCGTTGCGGGTTCCGCGTTCCCGCGTTGCGGGTTCCGGGTTCCCGCGTTGCGGGTTCCGGGTTCCCGCGTTGCGGGTTCCGGGTTTCCGCGTTGCGGGTTCCGGGTTCCCGCGTTGCGGGTTCCGGGTTCCCGCGTTGCGGGTTCCGGGTTTCCGCGTTGCGGGTTCCTGGTTCCCGCGTTGCGGGTTCCGGGTTCCCGCGTTGCGGGTTCCGGGTTCCCGCGTTGCGGGTTTCGGGTTCCCATGCTGCGGGTTCCGCGTTGCGGGTTCCGGGTTCCCGCGTTGCGGGTTCCGGGTCCCCGCGTTGTGGGTTCCGGGTTCCCGCGTAGCGGGTTCCGCGTTGCGGGTTTCGGGTTCCCATGGTGCGGATTCCGGGTTCCCGCGTTGCGGGTTCCGCGTTCCCGCGTTGCGGGTTCCGCGTTGCGGGTTCCGCGTTTCGGGTTCCGCGCTGCGGGTTCCGCGTTGCGGGTTCCGCGTTGCGGGTTCCGGGTTGCGGGTTTCGCGTTGCGGGTTCCGCGTTGCGGGTTCCGCGTTACCGCGTTGCGGGTTCCGGGTTCCCGCGTTGCGGGTTCCGGGTTCCCGCGTTGCGGGTTCCGGGTTCCCGCGTTGCGGGTTCCGGGTTGCGGGTTCCGCGTTGCGGGTTCCGCGTTGCGGGTTCCGGGTTGCGGGTTTCGCGTTGCGGGTTCCGCGTTGCGGGTTCCGCGTTCCCGCGTTGCGGGTTCCGGGTTCCCGCGTTGCGGGTTCCGGGTTCCCGCGTTGCGGGTTCCGGGTTCCCGCGTCGCGGGTTCCGGGTTCCCGCGTCGCGGGTTCCGGGTTCCCGCGTTGCGGGTTCCGGGTTCCCGCGTTGCGGGTTCCGGGTTCCCGCGTTGCGGGTTCCGGGTTCCCGCGTTGCGGGTTCCGGGTTCCCGCGTTGCGGGTTTTGGGTTCCCATGCTGCGGGTTCCGCGTTCCCGCGTTGCGGGTTGCGGGTTTCGGGTTCCCATGCTGCGGGTTCCGGGTTCCCGCGTTGCGGGTTCCGCGTTCCCGAGTTAGGGGTTGTTTTTTTTAGTTGAATTTCGTCATAAACTGTTTTTATGCTCAACGAAGTGGGCAAGGGTCAGCTAGTATTAAATAAGTTGATGCCAACGCAGACGGAACTATATAGCACTCTAGTGTAGACAGACTAAAAGGATTTGATAGTGGCAATAGAATAAACATTCGCTCATTTGATGTAAACGCACCTTTATTGAACTATAATATAGCAATGTCACCTTAATTTATTTGTAAAATAATTTGGAATAAGCTGATCTCAAATACAGGACTGAGATGGATGGAACTTAATTTCTCAAAACAAAATTGACATTTCGGTCGGTAGCGTCACAATTATGAGTTAAACTACATATGTTAGTTGTGTCAGCTACCTCTGTAACGGCTACGACTAAAACTCCGCATAGATTAGCGCCCGGCAGAAGCCGAAAGAAGCTTTTCAGAAGAAAGGCTGAACGAATTGATCAATTGATCAAATCAGCTAATCTGAACGCTGATTGGTGAACATCACTTCGCTGTCACTGTTTTCACCAATGAGCTTGTTTATCAATTCAGATTATCTGATTTGATCAATTGATCGATAATCCATTCAGAAACCAAATGACACCGGCTAAGTGCGGTAAATTTGTTATACGGGACTCTCGTACATAGTAAAATATATTTTTTTCTGTTCATGGTAATTATTTAGCGGCAATAGACAGACAAATTTTGAGCTATAATAACATTAATTTAAAACGCAGATTTGTGACTGCTCCTGGTTTAGAGCTTGCCTCTCAAATCCGGAGATTGTGTCGTGAATTTTATTCCCGCGTTCTTCTTCATTTCGAGCCAGATAGATCTCTTACTAGTTCCAGGGTTACAAGAGAAGAGGAAGAGAGCCCTCGTGCATTGCACACTGGCGCTATACTCCTACGTAACTCAATGAAACCACCAAAAATAAATGTGGGGAGCACCAAATAATTAATTATGCTGTGATTTCTGATGAGCTATCACATTCAAGTGCAATGGAGTAGTTAGCTTCCCTGTTAACCCGCCGGCTCCCGCCGCGGGCGCTGTGTACGCGGCAATTTAGACTTTACAATATTCAAATCGGCGCAATAACAATCACAAGCAATTATGAAGGCGTTCGGGGACGGACCGCCTCTCGCAGGGCTGCCACATGAAGAACATCTATAATAATAATCATCGGTGGCATCTGGGAGTCGAACCTGTACACTTTGGAGTCAACGGTTCACCAACTATAGACCAAGGACGCTCAAACAACTACCTTACCGCTTTTTTTGAAACCAGGCCAGCTACGCAGTACCTAGAAATTGTATAGGGTCCATGTGCACAATACATGAAGACAGTGTCTCTTCTTTTAGTCTCAAAACTCGAGAAAAGCCAACAGGACTGGCGAAAGAACAAGCGCAGAACCGACTTTTTACATGCCGACGCATGGATCATCTTTCTTGTCAGACAATCAGGTGATGACCACATAAAGAACATCTATAATTATAATCATTGGTTACAGTCTAGGGTCCGTATCAATAAAGAAGTGTCAAACCCAACCTCACTTGAGAAACTATTTGACAGATAAAAAAACGTTTCGTTTTCACTTTAAAAATGAAGAACTTCACTTAATCCTTTTTTCTTTTTTAAAACGTAAAAATGAAGATTATAAAAATATAGATTATACTTATGTAATGTTTTTTTTTTGTAATCTATAACATTCATAATATATTGAGGTATAAAAAGTAAGTAAATTAAAGTACTATGTAACATTAATAAAGTTGTTCACTTTTAAAAGTGAAACAAAACGTTGTTTTATCTGTCAAATAGGTTCTCAAGTGTGGTTGGGTTTGAGACTTCTTAATTAATACGGACCTAGTGACTAGTAGGTCTATTAGTAAAGGTGCATTACTAATGCACACTTTGGAGTCAACGGTTCTCCCATTATAGACCACGGACGCTCATTTTTTTACAATAACAAGATCCCTTACCGCTTTTGTTGAAACCAGGCCAGCTACACCCCTAGTCATTTTATATGACCCAAGTATGTGCGCAATAGACAAGATGATGACAATACTCTAGATGGATACCCGACGTCTGGGGCCTTACTCTCCAAACGTTCGATTTTGATTCAGATTCGATCACGTTGCGTACTTCCCAATAAATTGACGTTTGTATATACTTCCCAATAAATTGATGCTTGTTTATTTTTATTCTCAGTCGATTGATATTATGGTCCTGAATATAAAAAGCTACGATCCAACGATTTTCTTAATCCTGGTTAGTTTGAAAGTGATACACTATTAATTTATACAATATTGAGATCGAACTGATTCGATTCTCGATTGTGTCGTGATAAGCCTGCAGAACCATCTTTCTTGTCTAACAATCAGGTGATCAGCCTGCATGGTCCTAAGCCATCTTGAAAACAACATTGTTAGTTGTTTCAACGCGGAAATCGAAACCACGGCCTATGGCCCATTTATTATGTTAAACTTTAAACCACTGGAACAGGTTGAGGTTATAAGAATTTAAATAATCTAGAAAGTGTAAACACTAACCGCACATTCTATTTCTAAACAGAATATTGAACCGCCAACCCTATATTTGCGCCAAATCCACTTGAATATTCAGATGGTTGTGTGTAGCTGCCGTTGAATAACTATACGATATTTCAGAGTTGCATTAAAATAAAACCAGCCGGGATAATCTCCCGCTGCGGTTACCCTGCATTTTAACTAACCACTAACTAATAACTGTTTAACTTTGAACACAACTTTGTTACGATACAAGCTTATCATAATTTATTCCAATAGCATTTATTTCTACAATTATTTATCATAAATGAATGGAATATGATTGGAACTGTAAATTTACGTAATTTTTTTGGTAACTAATTATCCTCACAGATATTATCTTCTATACATATTATATTAGTTATAATAAATCTGTAGAGGGGTCATGTCTGTACATTAGGAATATTCAAGTGAAAATCAAAAAAGGGGGTCTATAAAAGCCACAGAACCTAAAAATAACATTCTTGAAAAAAATGTATGTGTGTGTGGCGTCGCGACGTTGAGCGTCGCGGCGTCAGGCGTCGCGACGTCGAGCGTCGAGTGTCGCGGCGTCGGGCGTCGCGGCGTTATGCGTCGCGACGTTGGGCGTCGCGACGTCGAGCGTCGTGGCGTCGGGCGTCGCGACTAAAAGTGTTAGTAACTAACCTATTTGGAAAGAAAAGATTTTTCAGTTTCTTTTTCATTGGAACTCTCAAATGTTCCTGATTGGGCTGCAGTATTCTCCAAGCGAAGAGAGGTTCTCTTTAAATACTGTAGATCCTAGGACAAGTGGTTTCATTTGTCGGTCAGCACATACGGCATTTTCACAACCTAGTGAGCCTTGTCCAGATGAATGTCTCAATACGTCTGAGGCCAACCATATGGTTAGCCTCAGACGTATTGAGACATTCAACTCGTATATACGAGTTTCCTCACGATGTTTTACTTGAACGTTAGAGCGTCCTAGATTTGAAAACGTTTCATTGGTACCGCAACAACATGGGTATCGAACCAGTAGTTTCGAGTGCGAATCAATGACCCACACACTAGGCCATGGATCCTCAATTTTGACGTGAATACTTCTTTTTGCTTTCATAGGGATGCAATTAAAAAAACTATTACAAATTGCGGGTATACAAATCAAATCAAATCTTTTTATAACCATATAGGTTATTAAATAACACTTATAAAACTGAAGGGTTGTAAATCTATAGGATCTAAGTGCTACATGATGCCTACCACCGGTTCGGAAACAATACAGTTTAATGTGTCAAATACATATGTTACATATTATCTTAAATCCTTCATATTTAAATTACACCATTGAAAAGCTAAAGAAAATAATTCATAGCGCGAGTTAAGTTATTTGTAAAACGCATGATTTTAAAGAAATATTTATTACTATAAAATTAAAACAAATTTACATTGATTTTTTTTTACAGTATTTTATTGTAATCATCTATTACATTAATAATTAAAAACTAGTTTAAAAAAGCTTAAAATATACATATAATTTATAGGAAAAAATTACATTTACATTGATTGGATATTATAACGTGACTATAAATGACTATGGCGAAGGTGGCGCGGCGCTCAACTGCCAGAGCGCTCTCTCAATTTGATGGAAGTCCGGTCCCTATAGAGGGGAATCGGCTGGTCGGGGGAGGAGTGGCCTGTGTTTTGCCAGATCCAAGGCACTTCACCCAATATAACGAATGATGGCAATCCGCGAGTAGTTTTAGTGGGTAAACCGGCCGTAGCGAGCCGGGAGTCCCACATACCCCTCGGAGACCCTCCCGGGGGGAAGGCGTAATGCAAAATGCATTGCCTGGAGACATCAAAAAAAAAGTTGGCTTTCAACTGATGATTTTTTGACTGATTAAATAACTCGCGTAAGGTAATATTACGGGTATTCACGTACACAGCCTTGTCCAAACACAGCCACTCTTTTTGTACAATAACGATTATAAAATGTCCATCAGTAGGCATCAGTGGCGGCGTCAACCGCACCTTAGTCAGTGGGCGCGGGGGGCAGTACGGTGCGCAGAAAAATCGTGGCGCGCGCGGCGTGCGACAGGCGGCCGTTAGTTAATGCCTGAAATATCGCGGCAAGCGACGGCCATTCGTTATGCCGTCGCGCCACACGTGTGCCCGGTAGCGTCCGCAACCAACTGGACTGGAAATATTTCTATCGATTAGCGTTATATCGGATTATAATATTATGTACGTTTACGTATAGTGTAAACGTTGTAAGAGGACAGCTCTGATCCACGACTTATGTGAATATAGGTGCTTTTCCTCCAATAATAGAAGATTTTTTTCAATATCTACTATCACGTAATTCACAGGCCTCTGTGACTCATCTCTTAGGAAATGTATACAGTATTTTAAATTAAAACTAGCCAGTTTTATTTAATATCTATATCTTTCACACAACACCGCGGCGGCGGCGCACCCGTCTCGGCGCTTTCCTCAGGATTTGTAATATGGAGCCGCTTCGGTGTTGTGTGTAAACAATTTAACTGTAACTTATAACTATAATCAAATGGATTGATGAATTAGTTAAAAATGACACACAATGTAAAAAAAATCTTTGTCATCATTTTCGAAATTTCCACTCACTAACGGCCCGTTAATCGTTTAAACAAGTACACGAAAAACATAATATTACTTAATTTTCATCAGTAATTACCTATCTATCTAATTAAACCAGGTGATTAAGCTTATAATTCCTACAAATTCGAGGGACTAACTAAATAAAAGCAGAAAATAAAAAATGCACATAGCATTTTTTTGTCGACGGTACAGTCCCTGCACTTCCTGTAACACAGTGACAGTGATGTCTTCCGTCCTTGTCCAGCTCGTACGAGTCCCACTCTCCGTCCCTGTCATACGGGAATGAATAAGGCATGTGCAGGCCTTCAGTGGGAATGTTACAAATTATTTATTTCAGTATTAATTAGGAGATTTGTTAAGTAATTACCGAAATCGCAGCTGCAAATTTAAACCGAATTCTATTAATTTGTAAACATTGTTATTTTGTATGTTATGTTAGTATTTTAGGTTATGTTATTATTATAGGTATAACCTATAAGAGTTGTCCCGGCTAACTTTGTACAGCCTAGATTTTTTTTGACGCACTGTCAGCGACGCCACTTAGATAAGACATTAAAACTTTCTTCGAGAACCACTGCATCAATTGGTGATAACAGCATGCAGACCGGTGCCTCGTCTTTGACTTTATCGATTCGATAGAGATTAGAGAAGTTTGATTTATAAAAATACTAGCTGACTATAATATATATAAATATACTAGCCCACTTCGTTGACCATTCAAACAGATTTACATGTGATGAAGTTCAATTACACCTATCGCGGAATCACAATTTCCTCACTCAACTATATTTAATAATAAGTGACACTCATTCACACATTTGGAAATAACACGACGTTATATGTTAAAAAATTAAAAAGAAGATAAACACACACATTTTAAATGCAAAAATAAGGAGAGAAAAAAAAACAACAATACTTAAACACGTTAAACAATATATCAAACTTAAAAGGAGTCCACTCAGGTTAATGACTAAGGATTACCACAGTCCTTGATATTCTGATCCCATGAGATATGAGATCCAATTCAACAGACTCAAGGCGTTTTAAATAACTAAATAAAGAGTTGCATAAACATTAATATACACTAATATCATTAAATATAATAGAATAATAAAACTTAATTTTAAAAATAATTAAAATAGGTATTTGAAATAAAATAGTGTGATGTATTTAGTTACGAAGTGTCTACAAGCGGCAACCTACTTTCTGTTAGTTTAGATCGATGTGACGATTTGTTGGTATGAAATGTCGCTGTGACGATCTGCCAGTGTGACGGTGCGTCACAGTCGCGAGTCAGCTAGTTAGCGACCACAAACAGAGATCGCAATCAGTTCTATTTGATCTGCAGTGATCAGCACCCTAGTTATCATAATATTGTTACAATCAAGCCCAGGGATTACCAAGTTTTGAAACGCCTAGTTACATAGTTCAATAGATCGGGCGTTCAAAAATATTTATAATTTTTTGTTAAATTATTTTGATATAGAACAAAATATGTAGGTTTGTAATTTTTATATTTTCTTTTTTGGAGGTAATTTTTTTATATATTTTCAATGTTGATCTGTAAACATCTGAGGTAAGTTTGTAATCATACCGATTTCTGAAACGCTATTGAAATGGATGATCAACTAACATGACATTTAAGTTAACAACCCATATTGAACGCTGATTGGTGATACACTTATGAGAGAGAAAGTGATGCCGCTACCGATTCAGTTCTTGAGTTTATGAGCTGTGTTATTTAGATGTAAGTAGTGTATCGATTGTGCTTACGCGCTCATGACATTCCCAACATCACCCTCCGCTATCTCCCCAGGACGGTGGAGACACTCACACGCCTGTTCAACGGCATTGTTCGACAGGCCTCTTGGTGTGGTTGGTGGGCCACATTTTCCAAGTCGTGGGGCCACTTGGAAAATGGGGCTTATTATCACTCTACCCAAGTCCCACAAAAACCTCCAAAAGGCTGCCGACTACCGGTATATCACCCTCTTTTCCACCTTAACCAAGACCATTGAGATCCTTCTTCTCAAACACCTTACCTCGTATCTTCCTCCTCGTGAGGAACAGTTCGGCTTCAGGTCCTAGCTCAGCACCACCTTGCAGCTGGTGCGAGTCTTTCAAAAGGCCAATAAGAAGAAGTCACCGGTCGCAGTATTCTTAGACATGGAGAAGGCGTTCGATAATGTTTGGCATAAAGGCCTCCTATACAAGCTGATTCGAGCGAGCCTGCGCCGCTTTATGGAAAAGCTAATGGCATCCTTCCTTACCCACCTTCCTTACAGTTGATGGTGTGCTGACATCGGAGCGTCCGATAACAGCCGGAGTTCCTAAGGACAGCGTGTTCTCGCCGGCCTTGTACAATTTGAACGCCAGCGATGTGCCCAAACACCCTGACACAATGGCGGTGCTGTATGCCGACGACACAGTGTTCGCTACTTCCCAAACCCCGGATCATGCTCCTGTCAAAATGCATAGGACGCTCGACCTACTCCCCGACTGGCTGAACAAATGGCGACTCTCTGTCAATACAGAGAAGTCCGAGGCGCACGCCGTTACCAGTAGGTGGAGCGGCGAGCGGGTCGTTATATTAGAAACTGCTTAGGTGTGAGAGTCGTAATGTTTATGATATCTGCTTATACCACGCGACCACACGAGGAACATCGTAGATTTAATTCCCCAACGAAATTGTGTCCACTTTTTGTACGCCTAAAAAACAAATCCAACTTGTAAATTGAGCATTAAAAACTCAATCAGAAAGCGTTAAAACTACGTGCGGCGCATACGGGCCGCGTCACGTGGCGTCGGCGTGGCGTTCAAAAACCAACGAGTAACGCCAATTATAATTTGCACCAATGAAACACATTTGCGTAGTTAATGCTGGTAATGCAGTTAGTGGGCGCGCATTGTTTTCTAATTACGGCGTTTAACACGTCAACATTGTGGAATCAGAGAGCTGAGTACGGGGTTTTCAAATGAAATAATTTTAATCTGAATTTTACTAAAATCTCTGAACGTAGTGTCTACTAGATGTAAAAATAAATTAGTGGTAATACTCTAGAGTGTGTATGTGCCTACTATGAAGAATTTACTGTGAAAGTGCCAGCGCTGAAAGAATTACTTTTGACTTTCATGTTTCTACGAAAAATGCCCCAACTTCACAAATTTGCACATACAATAAGTAAAAAAGAAGTAACTGTTTCAGCGTTGGTACTTTTACAGTAAACTTTATATATGGGACCCATACACACCCTATATAATCACTCCACCTAAGTATAATCATTCATTAATAATACAGCTCGTATATTAATTATGATGCCTACCGCGACCGGTTTGGGATATACTTTAGCGAGAACAACTGGCGTGACAAAAAAGTGAACACAGAGCTTTGTCCAACAAAATCACAGATTTTTTCTGTGTATGTGTGGCTAGGCACATAAAACCATACATATATACGAATCGTCTTACAAGATAAGGCTAAGTAAGGCTAACACACGGTTTCTGAAAGGTTGATTGAATCGTCGATCAGCTTACTTTTGAGTTAACAAGCCATTTTGAACGCTCATGGGTGAACATCACTCGCAGCAACTTCGCTCACTCGCTACGTTCACTAATGAGCGTTCAGAATGGTTTGATAACTCAAATGGTGATCAAATCGACGATTTTATCAGCATTTCAGAAACCGGGTGTTAGTATAAGTAGTCTGAACCGGCCTTACTGTGTGGGTTTGCATATACAGACTAATATTAATGAGTGATAATACTTTAGGGTGTTTATGGGTGAGTTTACTGTGAAAGTACTGGTACTTTCACAGTAAACTCTATATACGGCTTTTTTTTTATTACTTCAGCGCTGGCGCTGAAAGACTTACTTTTAACTTTCATCTTTCTATGAGAAATGCCCCAGCATCAAAAAATTGCACAGTAATAAAACATTCATTTATTTTACACCTTGTAGATCTACCAATTCGGTTTTTAAGTTTATGACTGATTTAGAAACCAACCGGGTCAGTGAAAAATCTCAAATCTTTAAGCAAAATACTGTTATTCATTTTATGAACTCTACTTTCTCTAAACCGAATTTACTTTAACTTTTATTGGTTCCCGCTAGACGGGTATAACGAGGTTAATAAAATGTTTACAAGCAGCACAAACTGAAATCCCAAGTCCCAACTAGGCCCAAGAGTGAAGTGGCCGTAAACACAAAATTCCAGGGCAATTCTAAGAAATGTGTTTAGTTTTATATAACTCTTTACTGGAGTCGACACTAATGTGTAATAATAACAGATTACAATCATAATTTCAGCTTTCGAGGACTTCAGGAATTTTGATGATCTATAAATGAGTAGAGACGAAATCAGGGGCTTTTAGACATTGATAAAATCTACGCTACGACATTCAAAGTCAAAGTCAAAGTCAAAGTCAAAGTCAAAAATTTTTATTCAGAATAAATTTTACAAAAATGTTTTCTGAACGTCGTTTCTATATGATGCCTACCACACAACAAACTTTGTTTGTTTCATGTTTTTACTGGCGTCATTGTATTTTGTCATTTTCAACTATTTAGCATCATCCAATGCAAAGTTGTTAGTTCAAAAAAACGACGAAACCTTTCGAGAAAAGGTAGGTAGTGCTCTTGCGCTTCGCTTGGCTCGTCAGCTCGCTTGGCAGGGCACGACCGAGCCCTTAGATCACTTTGTATTTTTTTTTTCGATCGACGCATATTGTATTATTTTTTGTAACGGCCAGCGCAGGGCTGTCAAAATATAAGATCCATTGTTGTCGATAATTCACAGCAACTGTTTGCAGAACATAAAAACTCGTTTACACTAATAGGATTAGTTGCAATCTCAGATCGATAACGTCACCGATACGGCTAACCCTCACTTTAATTATTAAAAAAGTCTCTCACGCCGCCCCTACTTAATCTTCAGCTTAAACGTCATGTTTTTGTTCCCTGTTGCCAAAAACGTGTTTTAGGGGTGTCAAAAAGGGTGAATAAAGTATGTTATTTTATATAACAATCATAATCTATATAAACTAGCAAGGAATTTCATGTAATTGTAAATAATAAAGTGTATATTTGTTAGACTATATTATATTATAAATGTTACCAGCAATGTGTATAATGACGGTACTTGATACAATACCTAAGCAATGCATAGAATACCAATATTATAAATAAAAATTAATAAAATTGTCCATTACATACTTTGCCTACGCAATGTAATCTTATATATTTTTTTATACCTATTATAAAAAAATGAAAATAAATCCATATTTGAAAAATAAATAATCTTATAATTGAAGACATGAATGGATGAAGGTGATATGTAGCAAAATTCTGATTTCTAAAAAAATTTGTTAAACTGTCACTTAAACATTTTAGAATACGTCGTACTCGTAAGTACGTTAAAAAACTTTTTTGACATTTCACAAACAACAGGTAGACGATGTTGAACCTAAATCAAGTTTGCGAAGTTAAATTTGTTTCCTCTAAAGATCCGTCTCTAGAATCAATTTACTAAATAAAAACTTTTTTTTTCTTTTGTATTAATATGTTTGCGCTATGTCCCTTTATGTTTTTAATAAAGATATTTTATTTTTTTATATATTTATTTTAATACGTCACTACATACTATCCTTGAAGTGACAGTTAAAACTCAATTTTCTGGGTTATTTCTTTTTTCGACATAACACCTTCCATCATAATATCTTCATTTATTTATTGTAAATTAATATTCTTATTCCTATTTACGGCGCGTTCCTCTTATAGGTTTTAAATAGCTTAATCGAATGTTTTGTCGCTTCAGCGAACAACAAAACAAAATATTGTGAAACCGGCCCTTAGCGTACACTCTATAAGTAAAAACTTACAAAAAGTCAGTTCCAAGAAAATCGTGATATAACCGAGAACTGTTTCATGTCCGTAACAATATCTGTCTTTAACAGGTCACAAAAGATACAATGTCTTAGAAGTTCCTTCGACCGTTTGCCTCAAATAAAAAGGCTCGGTTATCAATTGTCTGTAGCGAGGCCCCATAACGATGGCAATAGTCCCCCCTCCTCACCCCGTGCACAACCCCCCTTTGAAACGGTGGTGCAAGGTGAAACGCTGCCTTACATGAACAGTACCTTTTCATGTTTAAACATACTCGTGCAAAGTATATTTTTCACTTAAAGACAGTCTTATATAATATAATATACGACTACGAAAATAAAAAGAGCAGTCACTATAACTTTGGGATATGATTATACTACCTTTTCTCATTCTAGAAATGTATATTTTTTTTTACAAACTTTTCGAAAAAAAAATTTTTTTTGCTTTATTATTATTTTTGCGACAAAAAAATAAGAAATGATAAAAAGAAAAAAAAACATTTTTTTTAGTTTTTGACAAAAAAATACATTTCCGAAATGAGGAAAGGTAATATAATCGTATTTCAAAGTTATAGTGACTGCTCTTTTTACACACTGTATTTAATATAGCCATATTGAACGCTGATTGGTGGAATGAGACAGAAAGGAACGGACAGATTTTTTAAAATTACATCCCGCTCGCACTTGCAAGATTCGTAAAATTTTTTTTAATTGATTCAAATCGTAGCTCAATTAACCAGCGTTCAATTTGGGTTGTTGATTTGAATGCCATGTTAGTTGATCATACATTTGAATAACGTTCGGGAAACTGGGGGTATAACTTTGATAGTTTAAAAACTCTTGTGCACGTTATGTAGAAATTTAACTTTTAGTATTGAACTTAATTTTAAAACTAATAATCGGCGATCGCCTGTCACACGTTTTAACAGTTACAGATAGATATGTTATTGTAACCAGCCGTAAGTCGCTCGTGACCAACACCAGACACAGCAAGACGATCATTTAACCGTGATACACCCGCGCCGCGTGTGAAGCTGGCTTTATCATTCACGTGTAATTGCAAACTTGCCGTGTCAGACTTATTGTCGATAGAGGACCTTCGTAGCGCAGTTGTTGAGCACATTGGTGCTTGAGCCAGAGGTCGCGGGCTGGATTTCCGCCGAAGGAACAAAAAGTATAATAAAAATGTTAAATATAATAATAATAATGCCTCCCTCACCGATATCGGTGACGGTGGCCGGTTTCATTGAAACCAGGCCAGCTGCGCAGGAGTTACTTTATAGTCTTCCTTCACTCTCACAGCCCAGTGAGACGAATAACAGTCACGACTGGCGAGAGAACAGGCGCAGGACCGACTTTTACATGCCCATCCGACGCATGGATCATCTTTCTTGTCAGACAATCAGATGATAAGCTTGCATTTTATTAACCATGTGTGCTGTGCCCGTGACTTCGTTCGCGTGGTTTTTGAGTTACTTAAACCGTTTATGTAGCGCACGCAACGAAAGTCCCCAAATGTGAATAATTTTCCCCATTTTTGCAAAAATTCCCACTGAGGCTTCGCTCCTATTGGTCGCAGCGTAATGTAATATAGCTTAAAGCCTTCCTTTATAAATGGACTATCCAACAAAAAAATATTTTTTCAAATCGGACCAGTAGTTCCTGAGATTAGCGCGTTTAAACAAACAAACCCTACCACTTTATAATATTAGTATAGATTCCCCGAATTCTACTGTGAATTTCTAGAAATCAGAAACTGGGAATTTGCCTAAGTAAATACATTTCTAGTAGGCTCAAGCTTTCCTATCAGCTTGCAATAACAATAATCTACGTATCAAGACGAACTAATGTAATCGAGCCGTGAGCGCTTAGCTCATTCAGCTACAATATCACATTTACGCGATCAATAGCAGATTTGGATGGCTTTGCATATATTCAGATCTGTATGGAATTTGCACGGAGTTTGTATGGAGTTAGCCGACTCGATGGGTGCGAAAGTGCATAGTAAGATTTAATCGAATCCGGCGTATGAACGCCAACTTCGATTGCTTGCCCTGATAATGGAATTGCAGTAGTTAAGTCCTTAAAACTCACACAAAAGCACACGAAAGTCACCATTCAATTCCATTTAAATTGTATATTGGTTGGATGGTTTTAATCAGAAGGCCGATTCCCGTAATTGTTGAAACGCAGTATCGATTCAGTCAGTATAAAAGTCTGAATGAATATTCTTGTGATCATCAATAGCCACTATTGACACGGACACTAGATACTAGATATCCTTACTCAATTTTTTCGTTTAAATTAGTTTTTACAAATTTGAAAAATAGAAAATACTTATAACAATCATCCATCAAAAGATTTAGAAGATTAGAAAAATTCGACCACCGTGTGACCTCTAGTTGTTATCTAAAACGCAAATAAATACGAAGTTCAATATTAAAAATAATAAGCGACAAAGCGACTAGTAATATCTATCTATACATATAATAAATCTGTAGAGGGGTCATGTCTGTACATTAAGAATATTTAAGTGAAAATTAAAAAAAGGGGGCCTATAAAAGACACAGAACCTAAAAATAACATTTTTGAAAAAAATGTCTGTCTGTCTGTCTGTCTGTCTGTCCGTATGGGAATGTTTGTCGTCGCATCACGCTAAAACCACTGTATGGAATGAAATGAAATTTGGCAGGCAGGTAGCTTAAAACCCGAAGAGCATTATTGGAAATTATTATCCCGAAAAACGAAAGGGTTCCCGTGGGATCTTCAAAAAAATTGTAGCTATCTATTTGACGGTATTTCAGCCAAACTACTCAACGTATTTAAATGAAATTTGGCAGGCAGGTAGCTTATGACCTGAAGAGCATTATCGGAAATTATTACCCCGAAAAACGAAAGCGTTCCCGTGGGATCTTCAAAAAGTTGTAGCTACCTATTTGACGGTATTTCAGCCAAACTACTAAACGTATTTAAATAAAAAAATGATCTGAAGAGCATAACTAAAAATTATTATCCTGAAAAACGAAAGGGTTCCCGTGGGATCTTCAAAAAATTGTAGCTACCTATTTGACGGTATTTCAGCCAAACTACTCAACATATGTAAATGAAATTTGGCAGGCAGGTAGCTTATGATCTGAAGAGCATTACTGGAAATTATTATCCCGAAAAACGAAAGGGTTCCCGTGGGATCTTCAAAAAATTGTAGCTACCTGTTTGACGGTATTTTAGCCAAGCTACTTAACGTATTTAAATGAAATTTGGCAGGCAGGTAGCTTATGACTTGAAGAACATTATAGAAAATTATTATCCCGAAAAAGGAAAGGGTTCCCGTGGGATTTCCAAAAAATTGTAGCTACCTACTTGACGGTATTTCAGCCAAACTACTCAACGTATTTAAATGAAATTTGGTAGGCAGGTAGCTTATGACCTGAAGAGCATTATTGGAAATTATTATCCCGAAAAACGAAAGGGTTCCTGTGGGATCTTCAAAAAATTGTAACTACCTATTTGACGGTATTTCAGCCAAACTACTCAACGTACTTAAATGAAACTTGGCACAAAGATAGATTGTAACATGAAATAATCAACATAATAATATGTATTTTTAACCGACTTCCAAAATAGGAGGTGGTTTCTCAATTCGTAAATATATGTTTTTTTTTTATGTTTGTTCGTGGATATCTTCGTCGTTTATGAACCGATTTTAAATATTAATGTAATACCACTACTACTTAGTCTTTGAAGGTATACGTTTGGAAATTTCGACATCGTTTATACTACAAGCATATGGTAATTAATAAATAAAAAACCGGGCAAGTGCGAGTTGGAATTGCGCACCGAGAGTAGACCGCCGACGCCGAAAAATTTGGCGGTCGGCGCAAGCAGCGCAGCGTCGGATTGAAAGTCGGCGTCGGGCGTCGGCATCGCAACGTTAGGCGTCGCGCCGTAGGGCGTCGGTCGTCGCGGCGTCGGGCGTCGCGACGTTGGGCGTCGCGGCGTCGGGCATTGGGCGTCGGCGTCGCGACGTTGGGCGTCGCGGCGTCCATCAGCGTCGCGACGTCGGGCGTCGGCGTCGCGGCGTTGGGCGTCGCGGCGTTGGGCGTCGCGGCGTTGGGCGTCGCGGCGTTAGGCGTCGGCGTCGCGACGTTGGGTGTCGCGGCGTCAGGCGTCGGCGTCGTGACGTTGGGCGTCGCGGCATCGGGCGTTGCGCCGTCGGGAGTCACGTCGTCGGGCGTCGCGACGGCGGGCGTCGCGGCGTCGGGATAAGCGTCGCGGCGTCGGGATAAGCGTCGCGGCGTCGGGCGTCGGCGTCGCGGCGTCGGGCATCGGGCGTCGGCGTCGCGACGTTGGGCGTCGCGGCGTCCGTCAGCGTCGCGACGTCGGGCGTTGGCGTCGCGGCGTTGGGCTTCGGCGTCGCGACGTTGGGTGTCACGGCGTTGGGCGTCGCGGCGTCGGGCGTCGCGGCGTCGGGCGTCGCGCCGTCGGGCGTCGTCGTCACGACGTTGGGCGTCGCAGCGTCGGGCGTCGCGGCGTCGGGCGTCGCGGCGTCGGGCGTCGCGGCGTCGGGCGTCGCGGCGGCGGGCACCGCGGCGTCGGGCGTCGCGGCGTCGGGCGTCGCGGCGTTGGGCGTCGCGGCGTTAGGCGTCGGCGTCGCGACGTTGGGTGTCGCGGCGTCGGGCGTCGGCGTCGTGACGTTGGGCGTCGCGGCATCGGGCGTTGCGCCGTCGGGAGTCACGTCGTCGGGCGGCGCGACGGCGGGCGGCGCGGCGGCGGGATAAGCGTCGCGGCGTCGGGATAAGCGTCGCGGCGTCGGGCGTCGGCGTCGCGGCGTCGGGCATCGGGCGTCGGCGTCGCGACGTTGGGCGTCGCGGCGTCCGTCAGCGTCGCGACGTCGGGCGTTGGCGTCGCGGCGTTGGGCGTCGGCGTCGCGACGTTGGGTGTCACGGCGTTGGGCGTCGCGGCGTCGGGCGTCGCGGCGTCGGGCGTCGCGCCGTCGGGCGTCGTCGTCACGACGTTGGGCGTCGCAGCGTCGGGCGTCGCGGCGTCGGGCGTCGCGGCGGCGGGCACCGCGGCGTCGGGCGTCGCGGCGTCGGGCGTCGCGGCGGCGGGCACCGCGGCGTCGGGCGTCGCGGCGGCGGGCACCGCGGCGTCGGGCGTCGCGGCGTCGGGCGTCGCGGCGTCGAGTGTCGGCGTCGCGACGTTAGGCGTCGCGGCGTCGGCGTCGCGACGTCGGGCGTCGGCTCCACGACGTTGGGCGTTGCGGCGTCGGGCGTCGCGGCGTCGGTCGTCGCGGCGTTGGGCGTCATATACGGGACATGAGCGCGTTTAAACAAACAAACAGTTAACATTTGGGGACTTTCGTTGCATGCGCTGCATAAACGGTTTAAGTCAAACAAACACCACGCGAACGAAGTCGCGGGCACAGCTAGTACATAATATAACTAAAACTAAATTAAAAATAAAAAAAAACATTCCTATCACACCTAACAAACGACCTGATGACCTTGAAGACCTGAACCGATTTTCACCAAACATAGAACACTCTCGACTGATATACGTTTCAAACAAAAATCATCTGTTTGGGAGCTACGATGCCACATTCAGACACATACACATTAACACAGATACGTCTAAGTTATAACTTATAATAATAATAACCTTTATTTCGGGCTGCATAGGCCCATATTATAAATACCTTACAGACTAACATACATTATATACTTATACTTTGACGACCTCCGTAGCGCAGTGGTTCGGTGCGTTGGTGCTCGATCGAGAGGTTGCGGGTTCGAATCCCGCCGAGGGAACAAAAAATTTTTCAATGTTCCTGGGTCATGGATATTGGATGTGTATTAAATTTGTGTATTAATATAATTAAAATCTTAAATATGTGTATAGTATAAAAGTATTAAATATATTATACCTATTTCCGTTGTCTGGTACCTGTAACACAAGTTGATTTTGATTTTTTCGGATACTTAGCACAGGGCCAGATTGACGTGGTATGAAGCGTCTAAAGATATTATTACTTATAATCTAACTTCGGTGCGATAACTATAATTAAAACACCCCGTCGTTTTTGCGTCGAGGGTTAAAAATAGTAACATTACAAAATCAGATCGGTGTCGCGAGCGTCTCAGGAATAATTCAGCAGCAAGTTCAGAGGCTTATGGTAATGTTGATGCTGCTACATTCAAATCCGATCTTACACAGAAACGCGACCCTTAGTGACAAATTTTCTTTACTTACGCTAAGCCCTTACTGTGTCTATAGTTATATCATCCGTGATCGCCCCTGTGGTCTAGTGGTTCAGAGCGTCACTCTCGACTCTGTCGTGGGTTCGATTCCCACGTTGGAAGAACAAATAATGTTGTTTTCAAGTTTGATTTTGTTTCGATAACGTTACATAATTATACATACTTTTCTTCCTTACCCTACTGTCTACATTGTTCCTAACCATACTCAAAAACAACATTTTGGTTTCAACGCAGGAAACGAACCCACAACTACGAGCACCAAGCCACTGGACATAAGCTCCCCTCACCGATTTCGGTGTCGGTAGCCGATTTCATTAAAACCAGGCCAGCTACGCAGGATGAAATAATTATAGTGTCCAAGTATGTGCGCAATACACAAAGACACTCTCTCTTCCTTTTACTCTCATAACCCAGTGGGACGGTAAACCGACACGACTGGCGAGAGAACAGGCGCAGGACCAACTTTTTACATGCCCATCCGACGCAGGGATCATCTTTCTTGTCAGACAATCAGGTGATCAGCCTGCATTGTCCTTACTAAACTTGAAAACAACATTTTTTGTTTTTCCAACGAGGGAATCGAACCTCCGGGTCGAGAGCTAAGCTCTGAACCACTAGACCACGGAGGCGATAATAATGAAAGTCGAAAGTAACCTTTTTTTTCATTTATTTACCATTTAAAACAATTATTAAATTACAATGTTTGTATAAAAATATCATCAAGAAACCACAGAGGTTTATGAAGATGATATTACAAGTTAGTGCCAACTTACAGGTAATTAAGTTACTTACAAAATAACAATTACTTACAAAATATACTATTATTTTTACCTATTACTATGGAGAATAGGAGCTAAGCCATTATACTGTCATGAAAGTGTTTTTTTAATATGTTTTTAATACTATTATGTTTTATAGAACTTCGCAGCCCAAGAGGTAAGTTGTTGATGAGCCGAGGGACGAGGTACTGCGTCGTTCGCTTGCCGTAAACATTATTCGCACCTATCGTACACAACCGATTCCTAGAACTGGCTCGTGTATGTACAGTCGGCTGCACTAACATGGATACATCTACAAATTTGCAAAAATATGTCTACGTTTAATTTTCAAAAATATCGTCACCTTATTGCATTCAAAGCGATGTAACCAGCAAAGTGTTTCAAAATTATAAATACATTATTTTCATAATGAAGTAAACAGCAGTATTTCAGTGAATAGTATACACACTTAAATTCATAATTATGAATACGCGACAAATTTCAGTAGCATGTAACCATTGTTTATTTCATTATAATGTAAACGTTAATTTTGTGTTTCAGGAAAGGCTGGGCAAAATTTCATTACATTGCAATATATACAATAATGAATTCTATAAATAATAGAGGTGATATATTCTCTATAAATAATAGAGGTCTATAAATAATAGAGGTGATATATTGACGGGTATTATTATTATATTATTGACGGTTATTTAAAAATCACACATACATTAGAATATTGATTATATTCTTTAGTGTAATAGGTATAACTCTGATACACGCGAACGTATATATTTCAAAGATACTTTCATCGGTTTTTATAGTCTACCCTCAAACTATAATATGATCAAAACTAAACAATGTTAATATCGTTCTATATTAGTAATATTGTAAATATAAATAATATAAACTAACACGGGCAAACATCGAACATGAAAAACATCCCATATTTTAAAATAATAAAAATTGTAGTTTTAAATGACTCTATTTGGATTACCTAAACTTAAAAACAAAAAACAAACCAAAAAAAAAATAACTACTGAATAATGAATATTGCGAAGTGCGAACGATGACTGTAAATTAACTCTCTTGTACAAACTCGTGACTAAATATTTCTGGTTTCGTTATCATCATATTATGGATAGTTTGAGGGTAGAAGTAAAAACCTGATAAAAACAGTCTCTGAAATATAATATTATGTTCGCGTAAAATTTCTGATCGATTGCAATAAATTGGATAATTCTTGTCTTTTCTTGTTTTTTTTTTGGTCAGTAAAGCAAAATTATTTTTTTAACTAGCCCCTGAATAGTCAAACAGTGAATGAACTGATGACGAATTATTGCGATCTCGTCAGCTTTGAATAAAAATAAAAAAAATATATCAAAATCGGTCCATCTATTTAGTAGTTACGATGCCACAAGCAAACAGACGAACATATATAAATAAACGTCAAACTTATATCATAGTGTAAGTTTATGTAGTTTGCAGACACGCAAGCTAACATTTTGTATGATAAACAAAATTAATATAATATTAAAAAATCATAGATATAGTTTGAGGGTAGAAGTAAAAACCTAACAAAAATAGTTTCTGAAATATATGTTTAGGTAAAATGCCTGATTGACTGTAATAAACTTCATCATTCTTTTCTTTTTGTGTTTTTTCTAGTCATAAAATAAAATAATTTTTTAAGTAATACTGGAATTGTTCAGCAGTAAGCAAATTTATTTTGTTGAATCATAGCTTTAGTGTTTTAACATGACCACGTCAGCTTTCAAACAAAGAAAACTACATCAAAATCGGTTCATCCGTTTGGGAGCGAACGATGACAGACATACAGACAGACTCGAAAAATCCCTCTGTTTTTGTTGGAGGTGCAAAAAGGGATTTTTTACGAATTCAGTAGTCCAAATTTCATGTTTCTACCATTTGTAGTTACGGCTGTGCGAAAAGAAAAAGAAAAAATGAATGTATACATCTTATTGGAACATACCACGAGTACATTTTAGTGGCATTTAAAACATATTTGCAGAAAAGTGAAAAATGCTAAAATTTTATAAGTGTATCCATATTATTGATACAATTAATGTTTACATTGTAATGAAGTAAACAATGTTTACATATTATTGAAACATACCACGAGTACATTTTTGTGGCATTTAAAACAAATTTGCAGAAAAGTGAAAAATGCTAAAATTTTATAAGTGTATCCATATTATTGATACAATTAATGTTTACATTGTAATGAAGTAAACAATGTTTACATATTATTGAAATTTGTCGCGTATTCATAATTATGAATTTAAGTGTGCATACTATTCACTGAAATACTGCTGTTTACTTCATTATGGAAATAATGTATTCATAATTTTGAAACACTTTGCTGGTTACATCGCTTTGAATGCAATAAGGTGACGATATTTTTGAAAAACTAACGTAGACATATTTTTGCAAATTTGTAGATGTATCCATGTTAGTGCAGCCGACTGTACAGGATGATCTAGTTTCGTCTTTAAGGACTCATTAAAATAGTTTTCTTTGAGAAGGATTTTGCACTAGATTGTATACTGGCAGAATTTGACAAAAGTTAAAAAGCCCGTTGTCATCGTTACTAATTGCTGTTTAATTTTAGGTGAGACTATTGTTTTAATGATTTTTAACATTTTGTCCAAGTAACTCCTGTATGTTCTTCCGTAACTAGCCAGGCCGTGTTGGATATATGATTCTGCCAGTGCAAAATAAAGTATTCTCTTAATTTTAAAGGGGATTTTATGTTTCAAAATTGTAATGTTGGCAAGAAATTGCCTTAGTTTAATACAAACACGATCAACGTGATTGCACCAATTAAATTTAGTATCTATGAGGAGACCAAGGTATGTTTATGTCTGTTCCTGAACTACGTCAATACGAGTCTTTCAGCGCTGGTACTTTCATAATAATATACTCCTTATAGTACGCAAATACACATCCTAAAGTATTATCACTTATTTATTTTAGAATTATAAGTTTTATTCCAAAACTCTCTCTCCTTACTCTCCCACCTCGTCCAATTCCAATTTTGTTCACCACAATTTTCCTTCAAATTGCTTATCAAGCGATGTTCATTTTTACCACACGTAGATTGTGGGGGGAGATTTACTTGAGCGGTTTTATATTAGAAATTAGACTATGCTTTAATACGTTTTTTTTTGATATAAATAAAAAAACATAAATGTTATTATAACTTTATAAGTAATTGTACATGTTGCTCTTCTTTTATCCTCTTTTTAATTTTTGTAACTATGCTGTAAAAAATATTTAGCAATTACAACTAGATTTTAGTAGCGCTCTGAAGGACTAATAGGTTCCCTTTTTAGTATTAATAATGATAAGATATTTATTCAAGAATTGTACATTACAATAGAAAAGAGACATTGAAACAGTAACAGAACACAATATAATATATTAATATTAAAAATAGACATTTTAAAAGGTGAGCAGAAATAATTGACAAAATATTATGGCCTCATAAAATTATCGAAGGCAATTCTTCCTTGGTAATTAATAGAGCAGTAAGTTAGAAAAGGCGGTTTCGAGAAAAATCTCGCCACGTCAATCTGGCCCCGTGCGAAGTATCCGAAAACTTGTGTTACAGGTATCAGACAACGGACATATTTCAAATACTATACACATAATTAAGATTTTTATTATATTAATACACAAATTTAACACACATCCATGACCCAGGAACATTGAAAACTTTTTGTTCCCTCGGCAGGATTCGAACCCGCGACCTGCGGATCAAGAGCCGAGCTCTGAACCACTAGACCACAGAGGTTTTTCTACAATATTATAAAAGTTCTTAAAACTTTTATACAATGTTAAAAGGAATTGATATTGTCTTGTGTATTGCGCACACACTTTGGCACTACAAAATAACTCCTGCGTAGCTGGCCTGGTTTCAATGAAATCGGCTACCGACACCGAAATCGGTGAGGGGAGCTAACGGTTTGTATGCTCAACGAAGTGGGCACGGGTCAACTAGTATAATATTATAGAATAACCATAGTTCCTGCGTACACACACTCGGAATAGATACAAATTAAAATCCTAACTACAACAATCTAATCCACGCCCTCTCGAGAGAGACAACTTCACGCGAGACAATCATTAAAGTTAGCTCCAGCCCCCAGCCTCCGGGCGATCGAGATGACAAACTGACAAACACGTTGCTTATGCAAACTTTAATTTTACGACTCATTTTCATATTAGTGCGGGCGGCGCCGCGGGCCTGTGCAGCGCAAATTACTAAGGGAAGCGTAATATTGGTATGTTATTTTAGTGTTACAATCAAAGTGTAGTCGAAGTTTGGAGTTAGTCTTTCACTTGATCTTATATATAGGTATAAGAATGATTCGTTATGATTGCTGTTCGTTAGTATCGCTAAAACTCGAGAACGGCTGAACCGATTCGGCTAGTTATAGTTTTGAAGTATTCGTGGGATTTTTATTTTAATGGAATGGTATATAGTCATTGTAATTCAAACTTTTTTTTGATTTATTATTGTGTATTATAAGAAATAGAAAATATGTTTTGTGTGGAATTAAATAAAGCTTTATTATTATTATAATTATTATACTTGAAAGTCTCTGGAAGGTTTGAATGGTTCATCACAAACTGTTTCTATGCTCAATGAAGTGGGCACGGGTCAGTTAGTACTATATAATATATTGTTATAATTAACAGTATCTAAAGTTCGCACCTATAGACAGTAGAGGTAGCCTTCAGTGGTACAGTGGCAGTTGAGCTCTCAAATTGTAGGTTCGATTCCCGCGCTGCAACAACAAAAAATGTTGTTTTTAAGTTTGGATAAGACAAATAATAATAATAAATTTTATTCCACACTCATATTAAGCTTCTTAACGTTAACAATATTGTCTTAAAATAAACAACAAAAATATTAATAAGATAGGTATTTAACAGCGTCATATAAAGTATTGTAATTTTCGCCTGCACTAGGTTTGGCCTATAAGTAGAGGCTGCTCACCTGATTGTCTGACAATAAAGATGATCCATGCCTCGTTTGTACAAAGACATTTGCAAAAAAAGAAAGAGCAAGGAGTAAATTTTAATACTACCCTAACAACCATTTTTTTGTTTGAGTAACACACATCCCCCATTATTTACATATTACATTATTTACCTAGTCAACGAAGGAAAGAATGTACAAAAAATGTGCTTTCCAATGACATAACCCCGGTTTCTGAAAGGCTGATCAAATCGCCGATCAGACAATATTTGAGTAAACAAAAGATGTTCTAAACGCTCATTGTTGAACGTAGCGAGTGAGCGAAGTTGTTGCGACTGATGTTCACCGATGAGCGTTCAGAATGGCTTGTTAACTCGAATAATAATATCTACGGATGCTTCACACCACGTCAATCTGGCTCCGTGCTAAGTATCCGAAGAACTAGTGCGACAGGTACCAGACAACGGAAATATATTTAATACTCTGTATACTATACATATATTTAAGATTTTTTATTATATTAATACACAAATTTAATATGCTTCCATGACCCAGGAACATTGAAAACTTTTTGTTCCCTCGGCGGGATTCGAACCCGCAACCTCTCGCTTGAGCACCAACGCTCTCAACCACTGTGCCACAATGTTAGCTGATCGACGATTTGATCAAACTTTCAAAAACCGGGGGATACGGTTTGTTTGTATAGCAGGTATGTAGCGTTCCATTTGCATAATTCCGTAAAAAGGGGCAAAAAATATTTAAACAATTCGTTGAATTTCCGCAAACAAGCCTGTGATTTGCCGAACGGCAAAAGGCTAATGAAACAAAGTACAAAAAGGAACGAACTCACATATAAGGGATTAGCAGGCGGACGGTCAAACGGCCAGCGCGCTCGACTGACTCCGTGTTTGCCTCAAGACCCCGCTTGTACAATCTGATTCCACGTCAAACCCAATAAACTTACAATCATGGCCAAATGAGGGGTCCAAATGGATTAGCATTAGGAGAATCAAGAATATTTGACAGAAACCTAGTGGGGACAGAATTAAATAATAGAGTTAGGTACAAATACAGGCTGTAATATTAATGACTGATACTTTAGGATGTGTATAGGTCCCATATATAGAGTATACTGTGAAAGTACCAGCGCTGAAAGACTTACTTTTGACTTGCATGTTTGTATAGGAAATGCCCCAACATCATACATTTTTTCCATAATTAAAAAAAAGTACCTCTTTCAGCGCTGGTACTTTCACAGTAGATTCTATAAACGGGACCCTAAATAATTACCCTTAATACACACCCTAAAGTATTATCACTCATTAATGTTGTGAGGCCTGTATAATATAATATAGAATTTGTTAGTCTAAAATGAATAAGCGTTAGGAGTATATTTTTTTTTAAAGAAACCTAGGCAGGTCAAAATTAAATACATGAAGAAGTTTAATAATATTTAATTTACAATTACTTGTTATAGAATCTCTCATACTTAACTTATATGGACTGTCTTTTTATCATAAACTAACCGAAAGTTATACTACTTACGCACCTCTTCTTACTGTTTTATAAAGCGTTTATGATCGAGATGGCATCAAAATTGTTACGTGTGTATGTGGCATCGTAAGTCCCAAAAGGATGTACCGATTTTTTTTAAACTGATCTACTGTTACAAGTCACGTGATATCCAAACAGCAGATCAGCAATGCTTGATTTTTTTTACCCACTTCGGCAAAGCCAAAAGGAAGGGTAATGATTTTGGCAGTCTATTTGTATGTATGTATGTATCTATGTTCCCTCGTAGCGGTTAAACTACTAGTCCGATTTTAATAAATAAGGTGTCAATCGATTCGTAGTGGTCTCGCGAGTAACATAGGCTATATAATTTTTCGAATAATTTTGGATTTTGAAAATTATACCTAATAAACTATCTCCAAAAAAATTTAAATTACGATAATTTTATTGTATCGTGTTTGATATCAAAAGATAGGTCTTGGCAAGCACATAACAAATATGTATTTATATTTTAATATTTTTTTTATATTTTACTGTTAAATTCAAAATAAACGTTTAAAATAAAGATAGATCATTCTGTTACTTACCGGCACCTATACAATTTTGCTTTTGTAACGCCCAAAGGTTGACTGGTAGAGAATGCCGCATGGCATTAAATCCGCCTCTGTACAGTTTGTGCATTAAGTTTAATAAATTAAAAAAAATAATGCGGTCGTACAAATAGTATCTAGGAATTGCTTAATTATTTTCTATGTGTTAATTTAACGTTAATTGAGTGAAAATATAATTTTATAGTTTATGTGGAAACAGAAAAATGTAAAATAAAATAAAAGTTTAAAAAAACTTTATCCCGACTTCGCAAAAAAAAGGAGTCCAAAAAGGCTGAAACAAGAAAATAATTCAATTTATATTTATATAAAATAAATGGTCAAGGTAGAGCCGTGGTCGTACCCGCAAAACAAATCTAAGTATAAAATTCGTCTGCTGTTGAAATATACAATCCCAATAGCTTGTTTCAGCCTTTTTAGACCCCTTTTTTGCGAATTCGGGTTATAGTTTTTTTAAACTTTTATTGTATTTGCTTTTATCTACCTTAGATCTATACTGTACTCAAACTTTTTTACGCCACGAGTTTCTTACGCCGGTTCTTCTCGACGGGTTAGGAATGGTAGTTTTTCTGTTGACTTTCCGTAAATAACTAATTAAGTTTTATTTGTTTATTTTATATTTTCAAAAATGCATTATCGTGGTATTTATGGAAATAGTAGAATCGACTTCCAGATTAAGAGCTAAAACGTATTCTGAGAAACACTCAGAGCGATTGTATAAAACAAGCTCCATTATAAAACGAATACCTGGAAGAACTTGCATTTTTAACTCAAATGAAAATAAATAAAAGGTTTTAAATTAAACAACTTACATCTCACAATTAATTTTTCCGTCTGTAAGTAAGAAATAAAATCGTATTGACTGTCGGGGTTGAGCGCATTCGAGGTCGCGGGTTTGAATCCCGTTGAAAGAACAAAAAGTTAATGAGTCTTATATAAGGTGTAAAATAAATCCCACCAAAAACATTTTCATGTAAAAATGTTGTCAAGACGATCCTACACAGCTTACCCTGTGAAAAATTTATCAGATATCGTATAAAACCAAGCTCTACACTACACCTTAATCAAAATCTATAAAAAAGTGGTTAGATCTCATGTAGAACCAAAATTATTGATCTATGCGCCCTTACTTCACCAGGCTTAACTTCATTTACGCTACATTGCAGTTAAAACGTGATGCTTGGCCGTTTTATTTCGCACACGATTAATGAATTCGTATAAAATGTTCGTAACGGTAGCAAAACGGTCAAGTATCACGTTTTAACTGCAATATAGCGTAAATGAAGTTGAGCCTGGTGAAGTAAGGGCGCATAGATCAATAATTTTGGTTCTACATGAGATCTAACCACTTTTTTATAGATTTTGATTAAGGTGTAGTGTAGAGCTTGGTTTTATACGATATCTGATAACTTTTTCACAGGGTAAGCTGTGTAGGATCGTCTTGACAACATTTTTACATGAAAATGTTTTTGGTGGGATTTCATTTATTTTTGTAAGTTGGTTAATGGACTTGTTTGAGTTTAAAAATAACCTATTTTGACCCCGGGCAATTAATTTCGCCTTATTCTTCGTCTGGAATTTAGATGATTAATTGTATTTCTCTTTCATTTGATACCCATGTTGTGAGAGTACCTGTGAAAACGATAAATCGCTATTTTGGATTAAAAATAGCGGCATTCATGAAATCTTGTATGAATTGTATCTGGGGGCACGGAAGTGCCCCCGTCAAGACGAGCCAAGCGAAGCGCAAGGGCACTACCTACCTTTTCTCGAAAGGTTTCGTCGTTTTTTTGAACTCTCATAACTTTGCTTTGGATGATGCTACTTAATTGAAAATTTCAACATATAATGACACCAGTAAAAACATGAAACATACAAAGTTTCAATGTTGTAGCTATCATACTTTAGATTTTATCAATGTCTAAAAACCCCAGATTTCGTCACTGACTCATTTATAGATCATCAAAATTCATAAGGTACTTCCTGACGTCCTAGTAAGCTAATATTATTTATGTAAGCTGTTATTGCTACAAAACCAACAAAAAAATTATTAAAATATAAATGCCGCCATTTTGAATCCAATATGGTGGACGGTACAAAATGGATGTTTAATATGTTTATAATTATACGGATGTGATATTTAATACATAAAAGAAATATTATATTATACAATATTATACAAGTACATAAAAAAATAAGACCTACTTTTTGTAGGACCGATAATCGGTCAGATTTATGCTCCATATTATTTCTATCCCACTTTAATTATTTGAGTGCGTTGCACTACTGCAATCAGTATGTTCTATTTTATTCCGATTATTAATCGGTGACCGACTTTTTGTAAATGAAAAATATATCTATGAGAAAATTAGTTTTTTATCCACTTATTTAAATAGGTATTATATATTTGGTAGGTAAAAATTGGGTAAGAATTAACAGGCAGCAAGTAGTAATTTGATGTCAGTGTATATCAAAGAGAATATAATCACTACATTTGTGTATATAATCAAAATATTACGTCGATTACTTGAAATCGGTCCGGCAAAAGCTTCCGCTGATGTTACATAAAGTAATTGATGAGTTTAGAGGGAATCTTATGTAAAAACCGTTCGACACTTTGATAGCGCGATGTAGGTAGCTTACAGCGCAATCTATGTTTGGAACTGTGAAACATCTAAACACACATAATTTACCAATACATTTAACAGTCGGTAACGTTATAATGATAACAATAAACGAAAATATTACACGATCAATGTATAAATAATTTTAGTGTTTAATCTTATGACTATTAACATAATAATAATATGATTTTTAACACGTCACGTCATGACGTTTAAAGATGGCCATAATCAAAAGAAAACCTTAAAGCTATTTTACAAAAATAAAAATAATAAAATTCTCGAATTATTAGTGTTGAATTTATACTAGTGGCATCCTAGGATATCCAAATAAGAAGTTTATTATATAAAATAATGTATATTTTATAATTTTTAATATAATAATATAACAAATAAAGAAATATGGACGAGACATATTTTATTTGAAAATCGGCCTCTACCTCTTAAAAATTGCGGTGAAAGTTTATACACGGTATAATATTGACGGTGACATCAGTCGACGTCTCTAGGCGTCACTAGGCTAAGACGCTGACTGTTCTATTTTCCGTAAGTAAAGGCCCGGGGTCAAAATAGGTTATCTTTAAATTAAAAAAAGTCCATTAACCACCTTACAAAAATAAATGAAATCCCACCAAAAACATTTTCATGTAAAAATGCTGTCAAGACGAGCCTACACAGCTTACCCTGTGAAAAAGTTATCAGATATTGTATAAAGCAACACTACACCTTAATCAAAATCTATCAAAAAGTGGTTAGATCTCATGTAGAACCAAAATTCTTGATCTATGCGCCCTTACTTCACCAGGCTTAACTTCACTTACGCTATATTGCAGTTAAAATGTGATACTTGACCGTTTTGCTACCGTTACGAACATTTCATACGAATTCATTAATCGTGTGCTAAATAAAACGGCCAAGCATCACGTTTTAACTGCAATGTAGCGTAAGTGAAGTTAAGCCTGGTGAAGTAAGGGCGCATAGATCAAGAATTTTGGTTCTACATGAGATCTAACCACTTTTTGATAGATTTTGATTAAGGTGTAGTGTTGCTTTATACAATATCTGATAACTTTTTCACAGGGTAAGCTGTGTAGGCTCGTCTTGACAGCATTTTTACATGAAAATGTTTTTGGTGGGATTTGTTTTCTCAAACTCTCTCATCATTTCTTACCCATATTGCAGGGGTTGATATGAAAACTATAAGTCTCCATTGTGGCTGTGTAACACCGAACTTCAATAAAACACCTCACTACTATAATTGAACTCTATACTGTATTCTTGTTTTTTTTTTCGAAAGTGCTATAACTATCCGGGTGGCTAGTTGTTTAGTCATAAGCTTGTTTAATAATTTTAGTGTTTGCTAAAATAATAATTGTTGTTAATGGAACGCAACCCTCAAATGTCACTGTCACTACGTGACATCTACTGTAGAATAGATTGTCATCTCTCTTAGCTCTAATGGCCGCTTATGTAAGAACTGTATTACCTTTATTGTCTTGTAATAAACCAATATTATAAATCACACTTTGTTATATTTCGAAAACCTTTATGGTAGCAGAACGTGGTTCACTGGATTATATAACGAAGATCAGAAAGAGCAATTATATAATATTCCGCAAGTTTACCGGCAAGACAAATTGAGGTTATAGAAAAGAAGCCGTCGACACGTGAGTGGAAATTTTGCAGTCTTTTCAACATGAGTTCACATGGACAAATGTTCAATTTAGAAAAACTTACTGGACGAGAAAACTTCGCTACATGGAAGTTTGCAGCAAAAACCTATTTAGAACACGAAGATTTATGGCAATGTGTTCAACCGACCCTCGGCAAAAATGTTGATTCCACCAAGGACATCAAGGCTAAAGCTAAATTAATACTTCTTCTGGACCCACAGATATATATACATGTACAGAACTGCGAAACAGCCAAACAAGTATGGAATAATCTGCTTAAAGCTTTTGATGATCGAGGATTGTCCAGAAAGGTTGGTCTCTTAAAAGATCTAGTCAATACAACTCTAGAGTCATGCAATAGTGTCGAAGACTTTATAAGCAAAATCATGACAACCGCTCATAAGCTTAGAAATATTGGCTTTGACGTTAACGATGAGTGGCTCGGAACCCTTATGTTAGCAGGCCTTCCAGATGTCTATGCTCCCATGATAATGGGACTAGAGAGTTCCGGTATTGAAATAAGTGCTGATCTTGTTAAAACAAAACTCCTACAGGAAATAAAGACAACGGATAATAGCGCTGCTTTCTTTACAAACTCAAAGAAGGCCAATAATTATCAAAAGCCATTAAAATATAAGGGTCCTCGGTGTTACAACTGTAATAAACATGGACACTATGCTAAGTTCTGTAAGAAGTCTGAGAAAACGAACAATAAAGAGTATAAAAATAAAGAGAGTTCAAGTTTTGTTGCAGCTTTTTCAGCCATGACGGGAGAAGAGAAAGATAAATGGTATATTGACTCCGGTGCATCCATGCATATGTCAAGCAGGAAGGATTGGATGTACAATGTCACAGCGCCATCAGTAAATAGTATCACAGTGGCCAATAGAGAACCATTACAGGTGAAAGGACTTGGCTGTATAGATATTTACCTAGCAGAGGGCAGGAAGATACAGGTAAAAAATGTTTTATATGTTCCTGGATTGGCAACAAATCTTCTCTCTGTTAGTACCATTGTTAAATGTGGTCATAAAGTAACATTTCATGACATGGGCTGTGATGTGCATGATACAAATGGAAATTATGTGTGTTCTGCTGTGCTGAAAAATAAGTTATATGTATTGGAAACAATAAATAAATATGAAACTGCTCATTTAACCTCGGATGGTGATAATATGTACAATGTTGATCTGTGGCATTTCAGGATGGCACATTTACATGTCTCAGCTATAAAAAAATTACCAGACTGTACAGATGGTGTGACTCTGACTCCATTTAGTAGTAATGTCACCAAATGTATCCAGTGTTGTGAAGGTAAACAGGCCAGGCTACCATTTAGTAACACAGGTACCAGGGCTACTCAACCTTTAGAAGTTATTCATTCGGATTTATGTGGGCCCATGGAGAACTCATCACATGCAGGTATGAGATACTTTATAACTCTTATTGATGATTATACCAGAATGGTACATGTTTATTTTATGAAAGATAAAATGAATGTCTTGGAAATATTTAAGGATTACAAGTTTAAAGTTGAAAACCAATTGTCTCATAAAATTAAAGCTATAAGAACAGACAATGGCAAAGAATATTGTAATGTGCACTTTGAAAAATATTTATCTAACAGTGGTATAATACATCAGACATCAACACCCTATACGCCTCAGCATAATGGCCTGGCTGAAAGAATGAACCGCACCCTTGTAGAGCGGGCAAGGTGCATGTTGTTTTATGCAAACTTAAATAAAACGTTTTGGGCTGAAGCCATAGCTACTGCAACATATATTGTTAATAGATCTCCTACCAAATCTTTAGGGTATAAGACCCCCTATGAAATGTGGACTGAAAAGAAACCCAACCTATCACACATCAGAATATTTGGATCTCAAGCTATGGTACACATCCCAAAGGAAAAACGGCGTAAATGGGACAAAAAATCCAACCGAATGATACTAGTAGGGTATAGTGAGACTTCGAAAGGATATCGTTTATTTGATCCGAAAACACGTAAAATAATTATTAGCAGAGATGTAATATTTTTTGAAAATTTACAGAATAACTCACTAGAAGCCACCAACATCAATTTACCATTGGATAATCACTCTGAAGAGTTAGCTGTATCTTCACCACCTCAAAGTAAGTCCAACACTTACTCCGACACTGATTAAGCTGATGAAGTCAACTCAAGTGAATATGAGACTGATGTTGGTGATCTTGATGAGAGTTATCAGCCGTCAAAGATCATACCTCCTCAAACCAGACGTATGGCCTTGAGAAATCGCAACAAAGCAGATAAGCAGATAAGTGAAAATAGTATGTATTGTATGTTTACTGACATGTCTGACCCACAATCATTAGGAGAAGCACTGTCGTCACCGCATGCCACTCATTGGAAAAAGGCCATGGATGAAGAATATAGCTCACTGTTGAAAAATAAGACATGGACCTTGACTGATCTTCCTCCTAACAAAAAGGCTCTGCCTTCAAAGTGGGTATTCAAAACCAAGTCAGATTATGACGGTAACATAGTTCGATACAAGGCTAGACTAGTTATAAAAGGCTACGTCCAGCGAAAAGGAACGGACTATGAAGAAATCTATTCACCTGTAGCAAAGTACACTACTCTGCGTTATTTATTTGCCCTAGCTGCTAGATATAATCTTGATATAGATCAGATGGATGCTGTTTCAGCGTTCTTACAAGGAGAGATAGATAAAGAGATATATATGGAACAACCAGAATTATACAATCAAGGTTCTCAAGTATGTTACTTGCACAAATCTATCTATGGTCTTAAACAAGCAAGTAGACTCTGGAACACAAAACTCAACACGGTCTTGCTTAAGATAGGAATGTTACAATGTCAAGCAGACCCATGTGTTTATTTTGATAAGGAAAAGAATACATTTATTGCTGTTTGGGTTGATGACCTGATTCTCTTTACATCTGAATTGTCTATCAAGAACAAGATTAAAGAACAATTAAAACTTAACTTTGATATGAAAGATCTTGGGAGTGCCAGTCAATGTGTAGGATTGCACGTAATAAGAAAAGAAAATGCAGTTATGTTGAACCAAAGGAAGTACATTGAAGAAATATTAGCTAGATTCGGAATGTCTGATTGTAAACCTGCAAAAACCCCTGTAGAAGTGGGATTAAAGTTTTCTGAAGATGAGAGCATATGTGACCATCCATATCAACAAGCAATAGGATCACTCTTATATGTAGCACAATGTACGAGACCTGACATCTCATTTACAGTCAATATGTTAAGCAGATATAATAAAGAACCTAAGACTGAACACTGGATTGCTGTAAAAAGAGTGTTGAGATATTTACAAGGCACCAAAGACCTAATGCTGGTTTATACCAAAGATGGTGACGGAACAATTACGGGGTACTGTGATGCTGACTGGGCGAGCGACATACACGACCGTAAATCGTGCACCGGCAATATTTTTATGTTACAGAATGGTGCCATCTCTTGGTGTTCACGCAAGCAGCCAACCGTTGCTCTCTCAACAGCTGAGGCAGAATACATGTCCATGTCTTCAGCAACTCAAGAAGCCCTCTGGCTCCAGCAACTGCACGTCGAGCTTGGACAGCAACAGGCCAGCCCAATCATTATTAATTGTGATAATATAAGTGCAATAAGACTCGCTAATAATGACTGCTATTTGCCAAAAACTAAACATATTGATATTAGACATCATTTCCTCAGAGACCAAGTTAATAAATGTAAAGTTAAATTTAATTTTTGTAAAGGTAGTGAAATGGTGGCAGATATTTTAACAAGGGTACAACCTTAGATAAGCTCTTATTTTGTGTAATTAAAATGGGTTTGCGTTCAGGGGTGGATGTTGTTAATGGAACGCAACCCTCAAATGTCACTGTCACTACGTGACATCTACTGTAGAATAGATTGTCATCTCTCTTAGCTCTAATGGCCGCTTATGTAAGAACTGTATTACCTTTATTGTCTTGTAATAAACCAATATTATAAATCACACTTTGTTATATTTCGAAAACCTTTAATAATAATAATAATATCTCCCACACTGATTTCGGTGACGGTGACCGGTTTCATTGAAACCAGTCCAGCTACGCAGGAGTTATTTTATAGTGCCCAAGTGTGTGCGCAATGCATAAAAGCACTCTCTTTTTCTTCACTCTCGTAACCACTGGGACGGATCACCGACACGACTGGCGGGAGATCAAGCGCAGGACCGACTTTTTACATGCCCATCCGACGCATGGATCATATTTCTTGTCAGCCAATTAGGTGATCAGCCTGCCTTGTCTAAACCAAACTTAAAACGTGTTTCCAACGTGGGAATCGAACCCACGACGACCACAGTCGAGAGCCAGGCTCTAAACCACTAGACCACGGAGGCGTAATAACTAAAATTGTATAAATAAATTGATCGTGTCTTATTGAAACTTATAAAATTTTGTCATGCGCCAATCAATTAAAAGTCGATTCAGTACTTAATTTATGGTCACAAATTTCTTTGAGTATCGAAGTTTTTACAATTTAGACTACAAAAAATCTACGCATTTGGAGTTTTATGTAACGTTTGTTGTTCGTTTATCGTTATCATTATAAAACGTTACCGACTGTTAAATGTTTGTGTTTAGATGTTTCACAGTTCTAAACATAGATGTCGCTGTTAGGCACCTGCATCGCGCTATCGAGGTGTCGAACGATTTTTATATAAGATTATACGGATATTGCATTAACATTTAACACTGACGTTAGCTTTATAATCATCTCACATCTATTGTTGTTTTATTTAACAACAGATGGAGCTTGTCCGGACTTGTTCCATACACCGACAGTAATATTATCTCGCCTAGCGTCGCGACGCCTGCCGACGCCCAGCGCCGCGACGCCTGCCGACGCCCAGCGTCGCGACACCTACCGACGCCTAGCGCCGCAACGCCAAGCGCCGAGACGCCTACCGACGCCCAGCGCCACGACGCCAAGCGCCGCGACGTGGACCGACGCCCAGCGTCACGACGCCAAGCGCCGCGACGCCTACCGACGCCCAGCGTCGCGACGCCTGCCGACGCCCAGCGCCGCGACGCCTGCCGACGCCCAGCGTCGCGACGCCTGCCGACGCCCAGCGCCGCGACGCTTGCCGACGCCCAGCGTCGCGACGCCTCCCGACGCCTAGCGCCGCGACGCTTGCCGACGCCCAGCGTCGCGACGCCTACCGACGCCCAGCGTTGCGACGCCTGCCGACGCCCAGTGTCGCGACGCCTACCGACGCCCAGCGTCGCGGCGCTTGGCGTCGTGACGCTGGGCGTCGGCAAGCGTCGCGGCGCTAGGCGTCGGTAGGCGTCGCGACGCTGGGCGTCGGCAGGCGTCGCGGCGCTAGGCGTCGGTAGGCGTCGCGACGCTGGGCGTCGGCAGGCGTCGCGGCTCTGGGCGTCGGCAGGCGTCGCGACGCTGGGCGTCGGTAGGCGTCGCGGCGCTTGGCGTCGTGACGCTGGGCGTCGGTCGACGTCGCGGCGCTTGGCGTCGTGGCGCTGGGCGTCGGTAGGCGTCGCGGCGCTTGGCGTTGCGGCGCTAGGCGTCGGTAGGTGTCGCGACGCTGGGCGTCGGCAGGCGTCGCGGCGCTGGGCGTCGGCAGGCGTCGCGACGCTAGGCGAGATAATATAACTGTCGGTGTATGGAACAAGTCCGGACAAGCTCCATCTGTTGTTAAATAAAACAACAATAGATGTGAGATGATTATAAAGCTAACGTCAGTGTTAAATGTTAACAGTTAATGCAATATCCGTATAATCTTATATAAAAATCGTTCGACACCTCGATAGCGCGATGCAGGTGCCTAACAGCGACATCTATGTTTAGAACTGTGAAACATCTAAACACAAACATTTAACAGTCGGTAACGTTTTATAATGATAACGATAAACGAACAACAAACGTTACATAAAACTCCAAATGCGTAGATTTTTTGTAGTCTAAATTGTAAAAACTTCGATACTCAAAGAAATTTGTGACCATAAATTAAGTACTGAATCGACTTTTAATTGATTGGCGCATGACAAAATTTTATAAGTTTTTAATATGACACGATCAATTTATTTATACAATTTTAGTTATTACGCCTCCGTGGTCTAGTGGTTTAGAGCCTGGCTCTCGACTGTGGTCGTCGTGGGTTCGATTCCCACGTTGGAAACACGTTTTAAGTTTGGTTTAGACAAGGCAGGCTGATCACCTAATTGGCTGACAAGAAATATGATCCATGCGTCGGATGGGCATGTAAAAAGTCGGTCCTGCGCTTGATCTCCCGCCAGTCGTGTCGGTGATCCGTCCCAGTGGTTACGAGAGTGAAGAAAAAGAGAGTGCTTTTATGCATTGCGCACACACTTGGGCACTATAAAATAACTCCTGCGTAGCTGGACTGGTTTCAATGAAACCGGTCACCGTCACCGAAATCAGTGTGGGAGATATTATTATTATTATTATTTTAGCAAACACTAAAATTATTAAACAAGCTTATGACTAAACAACTAGCCACCCGGATAGTTATAGCACTTTCGAAAAAAAAAACAAGAATACAGTATAGAGTTCAATTATAGTAGTGAGGTGTTTTATTGAAGTTCGGTGTTACACAGCCACAATGGAGACTTATAGTTTTCATATCAACCCCTGCAATATGGGTAACAAATGATGAGAGAGTTTGAGAAAACAAATACAATTCATACAAGATTTCATGAATGCTGCCATTTTTAATCCAAAATAGCGATTTATCGTTTTCACAGGTACTCTCACAACATGGGTATCAAATGAAAGAGAAATACAATTAATCATCTAAATTCCAGACGAAGAATAAGGCGAAATGCCGACGCCTAGCGCCACGACGCCCAGCGCCGCGACGCCTGCCGACGCCCAGCGTCGTGACGCCTACCGACGCCTAGCGCCGCGACGCCTGCCGACGCCCAGCGTCGTGACACCTACCGACGCCTAGCGTCGTGACGCCTGCTGACGCCCAGCGTCGCGACGCCTGCCGACGCCAAGCGCCGCGACGCCTACCAACGCCCAGCGTCGCGACGCCTGCCGACGCCCAGCGTCACGACGCCTGCCGACGCCCAGCGCCGCGACGCCTACCGACGCCTAGCGCCACGACCCCCAGCGCCACGACGCCTGCCGACGCCCAGCGTCGCGACGCCTGCCGACGCCCAGGGCCGCGACGCCTACCGACGCCCAGCGCCGCGACGCCTGCCGACGCCTAGCGCCACGACGCCCAGCGCCGCAACGCCTGCCGACGCCCAGCGTCGTGACGCCTACCGACGCCCAGCGTCGTGACGCCTGCCGACGCCCAGCGTCGCGAAGCCTGCCAACGCCTAGCGCCACGACGCCCAGCGCCGCGACGCCTGCCGACGCCCAGCGTCGTGACGCCTACCGACGCCTAGCGCCGCGACGCCTGACGACGCCCAGCGTCGTGACGCCTACCGACGCCTAGCGTCGTGATGCCTGCCGACGCCCAGCGTTGCGACGCCTGCCCGATGCAGGTGCCTAACAGCGACATCTATGTTTAGAACTGTGAAACATCTAAACACAAACATTTAACAGTCGGTAACGTTTTATAATGATAACGATAAACGAACAACAAACGTTACATAAAACTCCAAATGCGTAGATTTTTTGTAGTCTAAATTGTAAAAACTTCGATACTCAAAGAAATTTGTGACCATAAATTAAGTACTGAATCGACTTTTAATTGATTGGCGCATGACAAAATTTTATAAGTTTTTAATATGACACGATCAATTTATTTATACAATTTTAGTTATTACGCCTCCGTGGTCTAGTGGTTTAGAGCCTGGCTCTCGACTGTGGTCGTCGTGGGTTCGATTCCCACGTTGGAAACACGTTTTAAGTTTGGTTTAGACAAGGCAGGCTGATCACCTAATTGGCTGACAAGAAATATGATCCATGCGTCGGATGGGCATGTAAAAAGTCGGTCCTGCGCTTGATCTCCCGCCAGTCGTGTCGGTGATCCGTCCCAGTGGTTACGAGAGTGAAGAAAAAGAGAGTGCTTTTATGCATTGCGCACACACTTGGGCACTATAAAATAACTCCTGCGTAGCTGGACTGGTTTCAATGAAACCGGTCACCGTCACCGAAATCAGTGTGGGAGATATTATTATTATTATTATTTTAGCAAACACTAAAATTATTAAACAAGCTTATGACTAAACAACTAGCCACCCGGATAGTTATAGCACTTTCGAAAAAAAAAACAAGAATACAGTATAGAGTTCAATTATAGTAGTGAGGTGTTTTATTGAAGTTCGGTGTTACACAGCCACAATGGAGACTTATAGTTTTCATATCAACCCCTGCAATATGGGTAAGAAATGATGAGAGAGTTTGAGAAAACAAATACAATTCATACAAGATTTCATGAATGCCGCTATTTTTAATCCAAAATAGCGATTTATCGTTTTCACAGGTACTCTCACAACATGGGTATCAAATGAAAGAGAAATACAATTAATCATCTAAATTCCAGACGAAGAATAAGGCGAAATGCCGACGCCAGCGCCGCGACGCCTGCCGACGCCCAGCGTCGTGACGCCTACCGACGCCTAGCGCCGCGACGCCTGCCGACGCCCAGCGTCGTGACACCTACCGACGCCTAGCGTCGTGACGCCTGCTGACGCCCAGCGTCGCGACGCCTGCCGACGCCAAGCGCCGCGACGCCTACCAACGCCCAGCGTCGCGACGCCTGCCGACGCCCAGCGTCACGACGCCTGCCGACGCCCAGCGCCACGACCCCCAGCGCCACGACGCCTGCCGACGCCCAGCGTCGCGACGCCTGCCGACGCCCAGGGCCGCGACGCCTACCGACGCCCAGCGCCGCGACGCCTGCCGACGCCTAGCGCCACGACGCCCAGCGCCGCAACGCTTGCCGACGCCCAGCGTCGTGACGCCTACCGACGCCCAGCGTCGTGACGCCTGCCGACGCCCAGCGTCGCGAAGCCTGCCAACGCCTAGCGCCACGACGCCCAGCGCCGCGACGCCTGCCGACGCCCAGCGTCGTGACGCCTACCGACGCCTAGCGCCGCGACGCCTGACGACGCCCAGCGTCGTGACGCCTACCGACGCCTAGCGTCGTGATGCCTGCCGACGCCCAGCGTTGCGACGCCTGCCGACGCCCAGAGCCGCGACGCCTACCGACGCCCAGCACCGCGACGCCTGCCGACGCCCAGCGCCGCGACGCCTGCCGACGCCTAGCGCCACGACGCCCAGCGCCGCAACGCCTGCCGACGCCCAGCGTCGTGACGCCTACCGACGCCCAGCGTCGTGACGCCTGCCGACGCCCAGCGTCGCGACGCCTGCCGACGCCTAGCGCCACGACGCCCAGCGTCGTGACGCCTACCGACGCCTAGCGCCGCGACGCCTGCCGACGTCCAGCGCCGCGCCGCCCAGCGCCACGACGCCTGCCGACGCCCAGCGTCGCGGCGCCTACCGACGCCTAGCGCCGCGACGCCTACCGACGCCCAGCGTCGTGACGCCTGCCGACGCCTAGCGCCACGACGCCCAGCGCCACGACGCTTACCGACGCCCAGCGCCACGACGCCCAGCGCCGCGACGCCTGCCGACGCCCAGCGCCGCGACGCCTGCCGACGCCCAGCGCCGCGACGCCAAGCGCCGTGTCGCCTACCGACGCCCGGTGCTAATATTACCTAATACCAGCTAGTATTTTCAACAGTACCTATATCTAATAGTAGTAGTGATGATGGTAACTAGTACAAGGAATTCTATAGAATATTTTGAGCCACTGACAAGCTAGTTTCTTACAAATCACATTATAATAATGCTAAGCATACAAAGAACTTTACAGAAAAGAAATTTAACAACAGATGGAGCTTGTGCCGGACCTGTTCCATACATCGACAGTTATTTTGTGACCGACAGCAATTTACAACTATTAGCTGCCTGCATATTCGCGCTAATTTTAAATAAGTGGATAAAGAACAAATTTTCCTCTCATAAATAATATAATAATATATTTTTCATCTTCGGTAAATGTCGGTCACCGATTAATAATTGGTGACCGACTTTTTGTAGATGAATAATAGAATATACTGATTGCAGTAGTGCAACGCACTCAACATACATAAAGTCGGACATAAATTATATGGAGCAAAACTCTGAACGATTATGGGTCCTACAAAAAGTAGGTCGTAGGTTTTTGATGTACTTGTATATTATATTCCTTTTATAAATTAAAGATCATCAGATCCTTATAATAAATATCCTTTTGAATCCAATATGGTGGCCCACCATATTGGATTTAAAATGGCGGCATTTACATTTTAATAATTTTTTTGTTGGTTTTGTAGCAATAACAGCTTACATACATAACTTCAGCTTTCTAAGATTTCCGGAAGTAACCTAAGAATTTTGATGATCTATAAATGAGTCAGTGACGAAATCAGGGGTTTTTACACATCGATAAAATCTAAAGTATAGTAGCTACGACATTCAAACTTTGTATAATTCATGTATTTACTGGTGTCATTATATGTTGAAATTTTCAACTATTTAGCATCATCCAAAGCAAAGTTATGGGAGTTCAAAAAAACGACGAAACCTTTCGAGAAAAGGTAGGTAGTGCCCTTGCGCTTCGCTTGGCTCGTCTTGACGGGGGCACGACCGTGCCCCCAGATAAGTGATAATACTTTAGCGTGTCTATGTGCCTCCATGTAGAGTATGCTGTAAAAGTGCCAGCCCTGAAAGACTTACTGCGGGCTTACTCCCGACACAATCGAGAACCGAATCCGTTCGATATCAGTGGTTTTTCGTACTTTAGTTGGTGAATTACTTTGAAACTAATCAGGATAAACAAAATTATTAGATCGTAACTTTTTGTACTCCCGACCATATCCATCGACTGAGAATCAAAATAAACAAATGTCAATTTATTAGGAAGCACGCGGCATGATCGTATCTGAATCAAAATCAAATCAGTTTGGAGACTAAGGCCCATGTGCTTAAGTATTATCTATCAATTCAACTATAATCTAAAATGCTGGCTTGAGGTTTAGGTAGTCTTATTAATACGGGCCTTACAATCGTCACAAATATAATAACGAAAATGCTTGGAACCAAAGGTGCTAGCATCCACTCTTGTATGATCCCAACAGTTATAATCTTCTTCGCTTTAGAACTTACCTCCAGTTTCCCGTAAGCTATTCAAATGAATGATCAACTAACATGACATTCAAATCAACGACCCATATTGAACGCTGATTGGTGGAACATTGACGTTAGCAGAAAGGTATATCACTCACTACACACGCTGAGGAGCCTTCAGAACTTCTTGCCCTTAAACACTAAAATCCTTCTTGTTCAGACACTCATTTTCCCTATCCTTGATTATGCTGACTCCTGCTACCTAGATATTACCGAAGAGTCGATAGCAAAGTTAGAACGATTGCAGAATGTCTGTATCCGTTTTGTGTTTGGATTAAAAAAATATGACCATGTATCTGCTTTTCGGCTAAAATTAAAGTGGCTTCCTATTCGTCTTCGACGAAATGTCCATATTCTATCTCTCCTGTACAATATCCTATATAATCCTATGTCTCCCTCTTACCTAACTGAACGTTTCAACTTTTCACGACCCCTCGACATCCCTTGTAGGGCTAGTGTCAGGACGAATCTCACCCTACCCTCCCATCGCTCTAACTTCTTTTCCTACTCCTTTACTGTTCATGCAGTCAGATTGTGGAATTCCCTTCCCCATACCGTTCGTGACAGCCCCACCATCTATGTATTTAAAAGACGCTTAAAAGAGCACTATCTCAACAGTGAATCCTAATATGATTATTAAATTATATTTATGTATATTGTTATTATTATTTATTATATTATAGTATTTATGTATGTTTATGTATTATTTATGTATAAGAATATTATGTTTGTTATTACTATACCTAGATGCGATTGTGTACGCCCTGCCTAGTATCCGTTATGTAATTTCTCTTTGTAGGACTGCTGGAAGAAATTTCTTTTAGAGATAAGCAGTCCTTTTGTGTCGTATTTCTTTCTGTTTTATCTGTTAATTGTTTATGTGCACAATAAATTGTTAAATAAATAAATAAACATTATCAGACAGAAAGGAACGGACAGATCTTTTATAATTACATCACGCTCGCTCGCTGATTCAAATCGTATGTCAACTAATCGGTGTCTTAGTGAATTACCCTTATCTATGGAATTTTAACAAATCTTGCAAGTGCGAGCGTAATGTAATTATAAAATATAATATGTCCGTTCCTTTCTATCTGATAATGTTCTACCAATCAGCGTTCAATATGGGCTGTTGATTTAAATACCATGTTAGTTGATCATACATTTGAATAACGTTCGGGAAACCGGGGTTATACATCCTTGCGCTGCTCATTGCTTTGCTCCTCGCGCTGTCGCTATGTTGCCCTGAGTTATATGAGGAGTAACGTTACTACACGTCTCTGCCTCCTTTCCTCGCTACTTCTTGTACTGGTCGAGTGTGTGGCAGACGCATTATACCCGAAATAACAATATCATTTCGTGCTTAAACTTTATCGCAAAAAAGTCCCGTATAAAAGGGGTAATTTGGAATAACGAGGTATTTTATCAGAGATCGAACTGTATCCGCGGGAGAATCGGAGTCCCCTAGGAGGCCAATTAGCCGGAGCTTCCCCTATAACGAGACGCCAAACTTTTTACCCGCACCCCCTTTGTTTGGGCCTACGCGGGCCCGACGCAAATGCCGATTTTTGAGCCGCAAACTTTCTTTTACATACGGACAATAATTTATTTCCCTGTAGATTTTGAGTGTACGGAAAGTTTCGGTATCAAGTGTAGATTCGGTGAATTTTTAAAATATATTTTTTATATATCTATGGACGCTTCACATCACCATAATTTGGCCCCGTGTTAAGTATCCGAAGAACTTGTGTTACAGGTACCAGACAACGAAAATATATTTAATACTTTTATACTATACACATTCCCACAGTCTTCACTCAATATTTTTTTTTATCTTACAATACTTCAAATCGAAATCGTAATAAATTTTGTTTGTAAAAGAAGCTAGGTTTTAAAAGAACTTTTTAGATGTTAAAGTCGGTTTTTATAGGTATCTAGTTTCTTTTTATTTTTTACTTTTAAGTGAGAAATTCTTAAATTGGCTCAAATAAAATATATTACAAAAATTTTGTGAGAGGACCAATTTTAGGTTAATTTGGCAGACATAGAAAAGGCCATGGAAAATGGCATCTAGGCTACTTTTTATCGCTGCAATGTACGAATGGCATCTTCATTAGCATTCTGGCCTTACCCACATCAGATAAGGCCAGAATGTTATATAAGATGGTCAAAACTTGCTGTGAGAATACGAGTAGACGTTAGGAGCTTAGTAATTTAATTTTAATTAAGTATTACGGTTTAATTTTATAAAATATTTTTTTTATTTATTTATATTTTATTAAGGATACCAGCAGCATATACATGAAAACATTCACAATCAACAATATTGCACGAGAATAAATAAGTATCTGATGCATACGCCTTTGTAGGCAACACAACAATTACATAATAAATTTTAAACAACGAATTATAAATAAAAAAAAATTATAATATACTTACCAGAAATATACATAATTACATTTTAATAAATAAATAAATGTTGGAATTTCAAACTTTTTTGTAACGGGGGTGACTTAATCACTTATTGATCACACCCAATAAAAAAAAAGATAAAAATTAATGTACCGATCATGTGGTATATCATGCGAATTCACGGGCATCAATATACATACGAACACATTTCCTACCCTCATGTTAACATATTAGCGAGGAGGGCAAAGTTTTCCATTTCCCATCTCAGCGCAGACTTTTTTACCAACAAATAAATTTGCATAAAGCTGAAAAGTTCCCCACAGGTAGCCGACGTAGAAGAAACTTACAAGTTGATATTAAAATATTGCTAAATACTTTCAAATACTTGCAGTTTATAATATGCTTATTAAAATCTCTAGCTTTGTGTATGTACGAACATAATTTTATTAAAACTACGTATTACTGACCCGTGCCTACTTCGTTGTACATAGAAACAGTTTGTGATGAACCGTATAAACCTTCCCTGGACTTCCACAAACAAAAAATAGCCGAATGGGTTCAGCCATTCTCGAGTTTTGGCGTGACTAACGAACAGCAGTTAATTTTAATATACCTATATAAGACTAACTGACCCGTGCCCACTTCGTTGATCATACAAACCGTTTAAACCTTCCCTGGACTTTCGCGAATATTTCTAGACGAAAAATATACGAATCGGTTCAGCTGTTCTCGAGTTTTAGCGGGTCTAACGAACAACAATCCATTTATATTTATAAGAATAACTGACCCGTGCCCACTTCGTTGATCATATAAACCGTTTAAGCCTTCCCTGGACTTCCACGAACATTTCAAGACCAAATATAGCCGTATTGGTCCAGCCGTTCTCGAGTTTTAGCGAGACTAACGAACAGCAATTCATTTTTATATATAAGATTTAAATTAAATTAAATTAAATTAAATAGATACTTTACTTAATGTAGTGTTTATACCCTGATTCTTCATCTCAGTTTGTGAAATGAGGCTTATGCACTTTGCTTCTCTTTTCTTCCTTTCTCAGTTATTAGAGACAGAACGATGTTTTGTTGTCCTTTTACTGACTGATATTGTATGTCATGGTTGATAGTGTAGTTTGAGTAGTGCGACAGTGTGTAAGTAATAAAATACGATAGTATATTTTTTTTAATATATTGTCTGAAAGTCATAATTCTTACGATTTTGTTTTTTTACTCATATATAATAATATTTTCTACGGACGCTTCACACCACGTCAATGTAGCCCCGTGCTTAGTATCCAAAGAACTTGTATTTCAGGTAACAGACAGATATTTAATACTTTTATCCTAAATCAATATTTAAGATTTTTATTAAATACGTGTAATAAAATATACATCCATGACCCAGGAAGACAGAAAACTTTTTCATCCTTCGACGGGATTCAAACCCGCGATCTCCCGCTCGAGCACTTACGCGCTCAACCACTGCGCTTCAGAGGTCGTCATCATATTTTTATTTGTATATAGTTAAACTGCAATAATAGTTATACTGCAATTATTTTTTTTTCTAAATATTTCAAAATACCAAAGATAAAAAATGACTAGACTAGACATCAGACTAGTCGTGTGTTCAACGACCGAAGTACACAAAATAATTGGTCGAAAGTCTATTGTCAGTCTAACATCCCAAAATGGCTGCGTCACAACAGAAATTAAAAAATATATCAAAGCGTCGCCATTTGTCCGTAGCGCTGTGTGCCGGGCGACGCTCGCCAATCAACTGGCCAATTTTAAAAATCGCGCCCACCCGTGCGTCACTAATTTGACGTGTCACGTCACATTTGCTCTGCGGCCGTCACACGACCGTCACACCGCGTCACACCGCGACGCACCCGTCACACCCCCGCACAACGGGATTAATTGGCCGGCAAATATTCGTCGTTATATCATAGCCTTTGTTAGGTTCGTTAAACAGAAATCTAAAATAGCACACGCACCGAACGTTTCTCGAATAATAATGTGTGAATCCTTAACATGTTATGTCAATGGTCCCGTTTACTGATGCAACCGTGGTCCAGTAATAATAATTATAATATCTATGGACGCTTTACACCACGTCAATCTAGTCCCGTGATAAGTAACCGAAGAACTTGTGTTACAGGTACCAGACAACGAAAATATATTTAATACTTTTATACTATACACATATTTAAGATTTTTGCTATACTATATATACAAATTTATTATACACCCATGACCTAGGAACACAGAAAACTTTTTGTTCCTTCGGCAGAATTCGAGCCTGCGATCTCACGCTTGATTACCAACGCGCTCAACCGCTGCGCTACGAAGATCGTCAAGTGCCTTAGAGCTTTGGTGTAGTCTCATGATGTCGTGGGTTTGATCCCGCTTTGGCACAACAATAAAAATAGGATAGGCTGGTTAGGATAATGCAGGCTGACTACCTGATCAGATCCAGGGCACTCCACCCAACATAACGGCTGATGGCAATCCGCGAGTGGTTTTAGTGGGTAAACCGACCGTAGCGAGCCGGGAGTCCTACATACCCCTCGGGGGTAGTATAGACCCTCCTGGGGGAATGCGTAATGCTTTTCCCTTGCGACATCATAAAAAAAAGGCTAACTACCTGATTGACTGATAAGAAAATATACATGCGTCGGATTAGCATGTGAAAGTCGGCCCTGCACCTCATGTCTCGACAGTCGCCTCACACGACGTAAGTAAAAAGAGAGTGCTCTTAATTGGATCAATTGCACTTCCATAGGACCTGTATAAATGTACGTCAGTAAACCGGAAGTCAAACTTTAACTTTGACTTCCGGTTTACTGACGTACATATTATTAATCAGGCAAATTTTTTATTTAACTTTTAAACATGCGGTATGAAAATATTATATTCAAGATCTGATATTTTGGTCCACTTACTGCTTACGACACGAAATACCAATTTTGTTTGCCACTAGGAATGTTGTTTGGATGTCGCTCGTCGTTTCAGTTTTTTTTTTTCACAGCTAGACATAAGCCTTTCCCAAAGGGGTCACTATACTCTGGACGCTTGGCGCGGGTTAGCGAGCGAAGTAAAATAGCAATGTCTGTCAAAACGCTGCTGCCATTTCCTGATAAATTCCGTCACCTTTTCTGACACCCACGAGAAAGATGCTATTCATAATCCAGCTGCTAATTGTAGTTAACTTCACGGCACTGACAAAAAGTCGCACTCAACTGAAAGCTTTAGAATTGGACATTTAATTAGTGCCGGCTAAGGACCAGCGCTGGGCACAAAGGGGAAAAATTGATTGGGGACCATGTAATTGGCGACCAATTACCACACGAGCGATTCGGTGCTAATGGAAATTTAAACACTTGCTTCCGAACGACACTAATTGTTCGCTTTTTTCTTCGTTGTCAATTCGCTATTGTCCCCGCCCGGTCGTGCGGAGTTTGGTTAGGGCTACAAAAGGGCTATATACAGCCTGTACGTAAATCAAAATTACGTATTCCAGGAGTGTGATTCCATTCTCATTGTAAAATTAAGAACAAGTATTGTCACACAGAACTGTTAACAATATTGAGTCACTAACAGGGGCCTTACTCTCCAAACTGATTCGGTTTTGATTCAGATTCGATAGTGCCGCGTACTTCCAAATAAATTGACGTTTGTTTATTTTGATTACCAGTCGATTGATATGGTCAGGAGTACATAAAGTTACGATCTAGCGATTTTCTTTATCTTGATTAGTTTCCAAGTAATCAACCAAATAAAATATTATAAACCGTTGAGATCGAACTGATTCAATTCTCGATTGCGTCGGGAGCTTGCTGATTTACTGTTTTTAGGGTACGGCCCTAGGGGTAAAAACGGGATACTATTACTAAGACTGTCCATCCGTTTGTCCGTCTGTCACCAGGCTGAAACGTGATACTCAGATAGTTGAAATTTTCACATTTTAATAAGTTAACTTTCCTTATTGTTTATTATCAATAACACAAAAAACTCCTTAAAAATAACGTATATAAATTGAAACTATTTTAGGTAAATTATTATTATCTAAACTATAAACTAAACAAGTAATAAAAAGGCTATATGTAAAAAACTATATCTAAATCGGCGGCCGCTGGTAATGTACCCAAAAGACTGGCAGTATTACCTCGCTGTATCGCTAAACTGATACGTTGGCCGAGGTAAGCGCCAGCCCTTGGGTCATTTAAGTTAACTTATTTTAATAAGTAATGATGTTTGCAGTATGTATTTGTTTCATCTTAGCGCCTAAAGTATTCCAATTTGAATCATCTTCTATTTGGTAAATAATGGAAAAAAGTTTTTACATTATTCTGCGTTCATTATTGTGTTTCAAAGATCCATGTTTATTTATTTAGGTTCATCTTACAGCTGCGATCGCTAGCTCGCCTGACAAACATGGCAAGTATAGGCAACTACATCCATGAAATACTTTAGGGGAGACTAATATCCAGGAGTGGATGCCATAACCAAAATGATGATAATGATTAAAAAAGCTTTCATCTGGAGCCACGCGAAGCTGGGGCACACGCGCACATGTTGCCCCGGCGCGGTCAATCAGATATTTTGCCCCATTGTGTTGAGATTCAATCACCGATATCCGACTAATCTGGTATTAACTCTAACGAACTTGTCCATCAATGCACGCTTTTCTAATTTATATTTGACGCCTGCAGCTCAGTAGCCTTTGTGCTCGTTGGTTCGGATCCTGTTGGGGGAGTGACATGTTTTCAAAGTTTCTATGTCATGTGTGCATTATAATCTATCGAAAATCTGAAATAATTGAAGATGCAGGTGATGTTGCAAAAATTTTTATCGTGATAATTGAATTTAAACTGTCACTTAAACATTTTAGGATTTGTCGTAATATAAAGTACATTAATATAAAGAACCGTCATAATATAAAGAACCGTCATATAAATTACTTAATACGTTAATTCTAAAATGTTTAAGTGACAGTTTGAACTTAAGTTTCTCGAAATCGGAATTTTGTGACATATCGCCTTCATCAGTCTTCAATTATTATAAGAAATAGTAAAAAGAAATTTGGAATTTTGCATACTCATCAAGGACCAATGCCAACGCAATTAGTCGTGTTTTTTTTTTTAAATAATTTTAATACAAGCCGGGCGGTACTTGTGTCAATATCTCTTCAACAACAACGTCCGGAAAACATTATTTAAAAAAAATCTGTATGCATTTATTTGATTTTTGATGCTTAAAAATTTTGCGAAAAAAATTATTTCTTAAACACTTATAAATATCATGACATGACATAGGATGGACGCCAGCATAGCCAAGTTTTTAACTTAAGAATATAAGAAAATCCAGTGTTATTCCAGTCGCTTTATGAGGGATCAGGGCCCGGAAATCATCGTCAGCTATTGAGGGCTTATCAAGGGACAGAGACCGGTCAAGGGTGGCCCTTTAATTCCCTGTCACTGCCAAAAGGGACGTAATGCAGTTACCAACTAAACGCTTCGATAACTCCACACACTTTTATCAAATAGAAAAAAAGGGCTCGTTAGTTGAATTCTATCAAGTTACTACACAATCATGTAATTTCCTTTGAGGTGATAGCGAAGATGTATGATTACATGTCTCGATTTGGATTGCCGCTCACGATAGTAAGCGATAACGGCACGGGGTTCACATCGTACGAGTTTCGGAACTTTTGCAAAAGTAACGGCATAGCACATGTAACATCGCCGGCTTATCATCCCGCTAGTAACGGCCAGGCGGAAAGTTTTGTAAAAATTATAAAGAAGGGTATCAAATCAGCTTTATTGTTAACTAATAATACAGAGCAACAAAAAAATTTCTTATTGAAATATTTATTTGATTATAGGAATTCCGCACATTCTGCCACAGGTTTGTCACCCGCTCGGATGGTGTACGGTAGGAATTTGAGAAGTCGCCTTGACTTAATTAATCCAAAAGCGTCATCATTCTCGTTCACATCGCATGTAAATAAAAACAGTGTTTGCAGAATAACTATGGAGTTTGTCTTCAACATTACATATTTAACACATATATTTAATACTTTTATACTATACACATATTTAAGATTTTTATTATATTAGACACAAATTTAATACACATCCATGACCCAGGAACATTGAAACTTTTTGTTCCCTCGGTGGGATTCGAACCCGCAACCTCTCGGTCGAGCACCAACGCGCTGAACCACTGCGCTACGGAGGTCGTCAAGTGGTTTAGAGCTTTGGTGTAGTCTCATGATGTCGTGGGTTTGATCCCCATTTTGGCACAACAATAAAAAATACGATAGGCCTGGTCAGAATTATGACGACTGCCTGCCTACTTTATAGTGCCCAAGTGTGTATACATACACAAGAACACACTCTCTTCCTTTATTTTCATAACCCAGAATTACGAATGCTCGATACGACTACCACAGGCAGGCCGACTTTTTACATTCTCATCCAACGCATGGCTCATCTTTCATGTCTTGTTCTTACTTTACCTTACTCAGGTTCGTGGGCATTTCATTTCACGGGCTTGCGTTATATTGCACAGAGCACAGGTATCTCACGGGAACACCTAAGTTGCAGCCTAGTCCAGTGTACCTAATGATTGACCTGGGACTAACTGTCCAAAGTAATGGTTGACCTGGGACCCATAGCTGGGCATTAACTCGTTAATCCGTTAATCGTTAATTAACGAAGTTAACATTTTGATTAACGGATTAACTTTTAAGTTAACATTTTAAAATATTAACGGACTCGTTAACTTCCGTTAATATCCAGAAGTCCGTTAATCGTTAATCCAATGCGCACTAGTATGAAACGACAAGTGGCGCACGTCGTGTGTTGTGAGTGAAACAAAAGCAGCTAGAAAAATCAAAAAGCTCCCACTCTTTAAAGAGTAAAACGCAAATTCTCGTTAAACCGGTCCCAGTGGAACCTAACCATATATGGGTAAATCTGATTAAGAGTAAAAAAATAAAAAAACTCGCTTAATTGCATTGTCATTAGTGCTTGATATTCAAATTAATCAGACTTCTGGGCGTTGGTGAAAATCATTCTACCGACCGTTCTTCGAAAGGCACTTGTGTTCCAGACACCAGAAAACAATAATAATATTAATTTAAGTGGTTTTGTACTATAAAAGTAATATCTATGGACGCTTTACTGTTGTAAATCTAGCCCCGTGCTAAGTGTCCGTCGAATTTATAATATACACATCCATGACCCAGGGATTTTTTTTTGGCGGAATTTAATGAAAATGAAAATGTTTTTTTTATTTCCTTACAAATAAAACTTAATAAGTGATTCTCGGAATGTCAACAAAAAAAATGCAACCACCGGTTCAACCCTAACCCGTCGAGAAGAACAGGATTTGACCTGAGACCTTTGATTTTAGCTCCAACGCGTTCAAACCTTACTGACTGACTCACAGTCGTCAAATCTTCGTAGTAGATACATGCCACCGTTATAGTTCTCCTGTATTTACATCACAAGCTAACCATAAATGAGTATGTAGACGTCTAATGGACCCTACCCACAACATGGCGGCCTTAACAAGGTTACCCGAAAAGTGGTTCGCATAAATACTAAATAGTGTACAGACATGTAATACAGATTATGAGATATTATTTAAAAGTATTAAAAGTAATATTTTACCGATAGATAAAAAAGTGGAGTACTTAATAGAATTCAAGAGTGGAAAGATTGATGAGTTTTAATAATAATAATATAAAAATAATAATAGCAATATCTCCGGAAATGTTGCTGTCCATTTCCGCATGTATATTCCCTCTGTCGCCTTTAGGATACCCACGGTAGAGGTTATTGATGTGCTATTCATACTCCTGTACCACATGGACGGTACTGTATAGTATAAGCGTCGGTAATAAGCACTGTAGCCGGCGTATAGTATATCAGTAATCAGCAATTGAATACTCGCACAATGAGCAGCCGGGCGCGGGGTCCAATCAGCGCGCGACACGTGTCACTTCGCACCCCTTTTGCATGCATTCCTTTGATTTACACTACGCAGACGGGCGACTCAAGATATACTACAAATGATGCTGAAACGCGTTTATAAGTTACCAAGGATTTTACCGCTACATAAATTATATACCAAAGTTGAAGAATATAATGAATATTATAAAAATTATAAATATTGGAAAGATCCGTTGGTTTTTTTTAATTGAACAAGCTCCAGCACCACTATATTACTACAGCACTAACTGCCAATTTAAATAATTGGTCAGACATAATATAGTAAGTATTCCTCGGAAAACAATAGTCTACTTTTATTTACTTTTAAATGTACGGATCCCAAGGGATTTATTTGTGGATAAACGAAGTTGTTGTTGTTGAAAAAATATGTAGTCGTATATTTAATTCTCAATTACCTTTTTCCTTATTAATAAGAGTTAATTTGCAAGCGCGAGTTGTCACGATACATGTAGCACTGAATTATCATCAATTATAATTGTGTAGTATTAACTGCTACAATAGGTCAAAAAATATAACTGGTGCTTACTTATCGACGCAAGAAAACGAAAATGCTGTAAGTACAATGCAATGCTGTAAGTACTGTACTTACAGCGTTTTCGTTTTCTTGCGTCGATAAGTACTGTACTTACAGCACTTTTGTTTCTACTGCTGTAAGTACTGTACTTACAGCATTTTCGTTTCCTTGTGTCTTTTTATTATTTACTATTTATTGTCATCGATATTTTACTAAGTATAGCATCAGTAATCGAAGTATATTACATATTTTTATAACGTTACATAATTAGTCCACAAAATTTTTAAGCGTTTTCTGAATTAACAAGTCGCTTTATACCTGATGATGACTATGTCGAAACCAGTCGTGTATTTTAAGTAGTAATGAATGCAAAATAACAAATTAAGTGGAAAAAGAGTTCAAGTAGTGTGTGTTTTACTACCTATATAACATGAATTTCCACCAAGAACCTACAGTACATTTAATAACATATTATAATAGGTCGCTCGTCTGTACCGCCCTGAGCCCTGTGGGAGCGAGGGGCGCGCGGGCGACGTGCGACGGATTAACATTATCATTTGACACTGCATTTATTTAACTACCTCCCCCAACGGTCGCCGGTCTGCTCGAGCCATTATGACCATTACACACATCCGATCAGTATTGTGTCAATCTTTCACAGTCCATAGACAATATTTACTTTATAATGATCTAAGATACACCTAAACACGTATAATAAATATATTAAAAACATAATATACGGTCGACATCATCTTCCTTTTTTGTAGTCAGTTTTAAAATTAAAATATTAAGTAGTTTAGTGTGCAGTAGTGTATATTGTTTATACATTATGTTATTTCAACCATATAACTAGTGGCATATTAAATACTCCATACGCTACCAACATTAACTTCATATAGTTAACTAGCTGTTCCGTGCCCACTTCGTTGAGCTTACAAACCGTTCAAACCCTCCCTGGACTTCCACGAATATTTCAAAAAAATAGCCGAATCGGTCCAGCCGTTCTCGAGTTTTACCGAGACTAACGATCAGTAATTTTTTTTTACACATAGAAAATATTTTTGGTGCACTAGTAAATATTTATAAATTTTTTCGAAGGCTTCGTAAATTTATTTACCCTCATAAGCTCATAATAATATGGATTTTATCATTTAAGCTATACTACCATTATATTCTTCTTACGATTTATAAAATGTAAATAGACATTTGAGTTACTTTTCCCTACATACCGCCACAGAGTAATCCTATTAACATTTTAATAAGCAATTTAGTCGGCACTGTTGCAGTCCAGATTATCAGAAGTTTGTCAGCTGGTGACCAGTCCCCGGCACAGAAGCTACACAAATACTTCACTAGTTTTACACAAAGCATAACTTTGATAGCGAAAAAGTTAATTTCACATGGCCTCAGATTAGTTTTAGACTTTAAGTCCCGATTTCACCAAAAAACGGCTGAAACGACTGCAACGCACACTAATTGGAATCGTAACGTAATCGCCTCGCCTCGGAAGGACGAAGGATTGTAAGGCGATACGGTGACGATCCCTTTCCGAGTTGATATGTGTGCTGTGACCTTTTACCTGTCGTATTACCTTTTTATTGTCGAACTACCATTACAAAATATAATGAAGATATTAAACTATTAAATATAATATGCGAATGAGAAGAGAACAACTGATTGTGACGTCATTTTATTAAACCTACATAGACATTACACTAACCTGCGTACAAATATCATAGACTAGCTGACCCGTGCCCACTTTGTTGAGCATGGAAACCATGTAAACCTTCCCGGGACTTCCAAGAATATTTCAAGACCAAAAATAGCCGAATCAGTTTAGCTAATCTCAAGTTTTAGCGAGACTAACGAACAGCAATTGATTTTATATAACCTAAACCTATGTTTTCTAATGAAAAAAGAATTATAAAAATCGGTTCAGTACTTTTTGAGTTAAGCCATACAAAAATTCAAATCTTTCCTCTTTATAATATTAGTGTAAATATATTTTGTAATTTAAAATGTAATTCTTATTTTACATTTTGTTCATCTTTTTTAATTTTCTGCGTAAAGAGACCAAAAGTAAATAAATTTAATATTCATAAATAACCCAATTGACAATCGATTACTTTTGTTTACGGAACTTTCAATTGTTCCTGCTTGGGCTACTGGTATCGCTGATGATGAACAGGAGCTGAAATATTAAAGTGTCCATTGAATAACAGTTCCACGGGGACTTCTGTGATGATACTCCGTAAGTCCGCAAACAGAGCGCCAGCTGTTGAGACGCGTTCATAATGGAGCATTTCAAAGGTAGGCAAACGTCAAATGTAAAAAAAATCACTCAAAGACAAAATATAATACAAAGCTTAACATTAAAAAATCACAATAACATAACAGGGAAATCAATTGAAATGAGAAGGGGGAAAAATAAACAAACTCAGAGCAAAATCAGAAAAACAACAAACTTGACAATTTAATATTTAAGGCTGCTGTGTCAGAGTATATATTATAGAGTGTCTCATGGTTCATATATCAAGCCGAATATAGTGTTAAGAGAAGGACGCGTAGAGCATTTTTTGTTGTGGCACCACATATACTATAACGCGACAAATCGCGATAAAAGATCTCCATTAAAGTCACAAAACGCATGAGTTTCAACCCTGGACAGATATTAGGTAAACGACCAGTGCGTTCGTGTGTATAGACTAGGATCCCGCGAGCCCCAGCACAGTAATATTCACTCCTCGTGGTCATTATAGAACTTTGATTTTTTTTTGAGTTATTTCATTTTATTTTTTATTTTTATTTTATATCGGAAAACAAACAGTATACAGTGGCTAATATAAATAACTAAGAACGTAACAGAAATACCATTTACATGTTTTCGCATTTAAGCCACTTAATATTAAACAAAACTTACTTATTAATTATCTGATATTAGTACAACAATAACTGAAGTTAAATCAAGAGAACCAAGTGAAAACAGAAAAATAGAACATTCACAATATTTATTGCTTTAAGTTACTTTTAAGGTTTATTATAAGTTAGTGAAATTATTAAAAGTTAGTTATATTAAGTAATTTATACGAGGCGCTGAAACAAAAAATGATGTACGCGTCCTCCTCTTCACAATATATTCGGGTTGCCATATGAACCAGGAGACACGCTGCCTTTAGATATTTTTAATTAAATTTCCAATGAGAATATATTTCACACTACGTAAACGAGCCCTAAGTTTTCGCGTCTCGGTAGGCGCGTCGAGTAATTAAATAAAAGTCCGGCGCAAAGTAACCGCAGCCCACCCTCCTCTTTCTTCTAGGATCACTCCCTCCCCTAAGACTCAGACCTCCTCTACCCGCTTCAGAATTATTAAACACCAATAAAACTGCACGATGCAACATAAACATTTTTTTTAATTGAAGTAAGGTTTTATAGCATTTTTAAGTTGTAGGAGTACGAGTGGAAACCCCAAAGGGAGATCTCCGACCGAGCGAGGTGGTATGCTCGGTCAGGCCCACGCCCACTGTACCAAATCAAATCAAATTATTTTATTTCCAAATGAAACTTAAAAAGCTATTTTCGGAAAGTCAACAAAAAGGCTACCAGTTCAACCCTAGCCCACCGAGAAGAACCGGCGTAAGAAACTCGGAAGTACACGTTTTCAGATGTCAAAACAAAACATCGATAACGCGATGCAGGATTGTGGTGCTAGTTGTACCACAAAGTAAAAAGATGGGATACGAAAATAAGAACCTTCCCATCAACCATTTTTCCCGTGGGTGTCGTAAAAGGCGATAGAGGGATTAATTTTTGGAGGGCAAAATTTCCGGAAATAGGCAGCAGTATTTCCTCAGTCATTACTTTAACACTGCGCTTGCCAACCTGTCCGACCCGACTTGCCAAATGTGGCGAGTATACGCTACCTACCTACTTTTGGGGGCGATATCCAGCAGTAGACATCACAGAGTAAACGTGGAAAGACAACCACAAGGCAGACAATAGACTATAATGTTATGGTCACGCTAACACCAATGCAGACCTCTGGTTTCGAGAATGCTATTCAACTAACATGGCATTCAAATTAACAACCCACGCATGATTGGTGGAACAGTTATCGGAAAGAAAGAGAGGGGCAGATATTATATAGTTACATCACGCTCGCACTTGCAAGGCTGGTTAAAATTCCACAGATAAGGTTAACTCACCAAAAACACCGATTAGTTGGCATACAATGGAGAATGTTACTGGGTATGCGAAATTGGTTGTAACTTTGTCACAGTAAAGCCTATCTTAATATATATATTTCTTGTGTGCGTGTGTATGTGACTGAACTCCTCCTAAACGACTGGACCAATTTTGATGAAATTTTTTGTGTGTGTTCGTGGAGATTCGAGAATGGTTTAGATTTACAATTGGGACCGATAGGTGGCGCTGCAGTCAGTATGTCAAGCAATTAATTAATAAGGCAATACGAAGTTTGCCGGGACAGCTAGTATGAATATAAATTCACTACTCTTTGTTTCATGCCAAAATATCAATTACTTTAGATTTTATAGACATTTAAAAATCTCGATAATTTAAAATTGTCGCGCGTTGGCGCAGTGTTAGTGTGACGTCACAGGTCGTACAGCTCCTGCCGCCCGCGCGCGCCGTATATACGTCCGGAGACATAACTTAACGCTTCGCAGTAAATTGTTGCTTTATTTCATTTGTTATTTTATTTCAATATGGATGAATGATATGAAAAAGGGCTATCAGATAATTTACCCAAAATAGACTAACGGTTGCCATCTATTGTGCAAAAAATAGTGATTTTGTTAGTAAGTAAGCATATTTTTTGCCACATACAACAACTATTTCGAAAATAGTATGCGATATGATAACAGAACTCATATTATGTTTGCTTACAAAGTAACAAGGTACCCAGGTACCCAATATAACCTCACAGCCGCAGTGCAACCCCTACTTCCCAAAGCATTTTATCTATTTAATGCGAGGAATAATAAATTTACTAACTCTTTTTAAAATAAAGTTTACAATGACACAAAGATCTTATTAAAAAAAGTAATCGGTTCAAACTTTAAGTAAATAGTTAAACTAATATTATATAATATATCTCTAACGATTATTCTCTAACGATTTTCTTTATCCTGATTAGTTTCAAACTAATCTACAAAATAAAATACCAAAAGCTGGTGAGATAGAACTCATTCGATTCTCGATTGTGTCGGGAGTAAGATTACGAGAGTAAAAGGAAAAGAGAGCGTCTTTGTGCATTGCGCACCCACTTGGGCACTATAAAAATTACTCCTGCGTCTGGCTTCAACGAAATCGGTCACCAACATCGAAGTCGATTGATGATGATAATTAATTAAGGGCTTATGTATCAGTGGTTAGCGTCGGCGCTCTAACCGGAAGTGGTAAGTTACAGCGACGGATCAAAATTCAATCCCCAAGGGGGTGAAAGATACAAAATGCAAAAGATCAAGTTTGAGGGTAGATGCAAAAGATCAAGTTTGAGGGTAGATGCAAAAGATCAAGTTTGAGGGTAGATGCAAAAAAAACAAATTTGAGGGTAGATGCAAAATATCAAGTTGAGGGTATATGCAAAAGTAGATGCAAAATATCAAGTTGAGGGTATATGCAAAAGTAGATGCAAAAAAAAACAAATTTGTGGGTAGATGCAAAAAAAAACAAATTTGAGGGTGGACGCAAAAAAAACTAATTTGAGGGTAGACGCAAAAAAAAACCAATTTGAGGGTAGATGCTAAAAAAAAAATTTGAGGGTAGATGCAAAAAAAAACAAATTTGAGGGTAGACACAAAAAAAACTAACTTGAGGGTAGACGCAAAAAAAACCAATTTGAGGGTAGATGCTAAAAAAACAATTTGAGGGTAGATGCAAAAAAAAACAAATTTGAGGGTAGACACAAAAAAACAAATTTGAGGGTAGATGCAAAAAAAAACAAATTTGAGGGTATACACAAAAAAAACCAATTTGATGGTAGATGCAAAAAAAAACAAATTTGAGGGTAGATGCAAAAGATCAAATTTGAGGGTACATGCAAAAAAAAACAAATTTGAGGGTAGACGCAAAAAAAACTAATTTGAGGGTAGATGCAAAAAAAAACAAATTTGAGGGTAGACACAAAAAAAAACAAATTTGAGGGTAGATGCAAAAAACAAATTTGAGGGTACATGAAAAAAAAAACAAATTTGAGGGTAGACGCAAAAAAAAACAAATTTGAGGGTAGATGCAAAAAAAACAAATACCCTCAAATTTGTTTTATTTTGCATCTACCCTCAAATTTGTTTTTTTTTGCATCTACCCTCAAATTTGTTTTTTTTTGCATCTACCCTCAAATTTGTTTTTTTTTGTGTCTACCCTCTAACCTGAAAAAGGTTTTGTACACAAAACCTTTTTCAAGATAACGCACATAATACAAAAATTATGTATGCACATACACTTTATGACATTTTGTAAATTTTTCCTATTTCAGATCGCTTTTAGCCATTTCTGACGTATTTTAATATATATTGGGACCAAAAAAAAAATACTTTTCCGGTGCTATGGTGGTAGTACTTTCACATTTTGGCACAACACATGATTTTCTTCTAATTGAATTCGACATTTCGAATAATATTAGCGTTATTTCGTAGTACACCGTACTGGAGCGCGCAACGTACTGCGTGAGCGTATGACTCGTGACGTCACCGCGCCGAGCGCCGGCCGACCGTCACTCGCACCCTTTAAAGTTCAATATCTCGGGAACTAAGCGACATAATTTTTACACATACTTTTTTTATTTCATATGGACTAAATGAAACGTAAAAAAACAAAACTAGTGAACATTCTCCATTTTAATCAACCTTATCTGAGGAGTTTTAGTGCGAGTGTGATGTAATTATAAAATACTAGGTGTCCCGTGCCCACTTCGTTGAGCAAACAAACCGTTTAAACCTTCCCTGGACTTCCACGAATATTTCAAGACCAAAAATAGCCGAATCAGTTCAGTTGATCTCGAGTTTTGGCGAGACTAACGAACAGCAATATTATATTTTATATAGCCTATGTTACTCAGTGATAATGTAGCTTTCTAATGAAAAAAGAATTATTAAAATCGGTCCAGTACTTTTTGAGTTAAGTCGTTACATACAAAAATACAAATCTTTCCTCTATATAATATTAGTGTAAATAGTGTAGATAATATGTCCTCCTTTTCTCTCTGATAATGTTCCACCAATCGAAAATGTTGATTGGAATGCCATGTTAGTTGATCATACATTTGAATAGCGTTTTAGAAACCGTTATTGAATGTTCAAAACCTGGGGTTTTATATCATTGACATTAGTTCACGCAGACGAAGTAGACAGCTAGCATTACCACTTTAATATTCTTAAACTTTGTAAGTAACATAAAGTCTCCAACTTTGCGTTAGCATCATCAAACGAGACAATGTATTCAATTAATAAAAATGTAAATTCGGATATTTCCCAACTTGGCGTTTGTTTAGCGGGGCTGAGCGGGGTAGAGCGGGACAGAGCGGGGTTTAACTGGAGACTTTAATCTTATTTCATGTATAAAAGATATCGTCATCAAATATTTAACGTTTGCTTTGCGAATCATAAAAGGGTTTTGTTTGCGTTTTCGATTTGTTTTCAACGATGTAATGTTTGGAAAGTTAAGATACAATATGTTATGGTAGCTAAACACCGTAGTGCATCATCCTATCAGTATGACACTGCAGGCTTGATCCAATCCACACTTCGTCTTTAAAGGTTATTATATTAATGAGTGACAATACTTTAGAGTGTATATGGGTCCCATATACTATTTATATAGAGTTTACTGTCAAAGTACCAGCGCTGAAAGATATACTTTTTTTTTATTATTGTGTGGCAAAATTTAGGATGTTCGGACACATCTCATACAAACATGAAAGTCAAAAGTAAGTCTTTCAGCGCTGGTACTTTCATAGTATACTCTACATAGGAGGCACATACACACTGTAAAATATTATCACTAATTTATTTTACGCCATGTATAAAATCTCCCAGACTTATTTTGGTGGATGGTTCCATTGAAATCGGACAGGAGTTATGTATAGTGCCCTAGTGTGTGCGAAAGATAAGAGCACTATATCTACTACTCTCAAAAAGCACTGGATGAGCGAAACCAGCTAGAGATCAGCACCGGAAATCTCGTGTCTCGGACTTTGTTTCGAATTTCAGTCTGTCCCTCTTGTGTCCATATAATTTGAAGCGTGTGCGAGAGGGATAGAATGATGGTCGAATCGGGTTACGAGAATCGGGGCTCTGGTGCAGGACCGACTTTTTCATGCTCATTTGACGCATACATTAATATATTTCCTGTACTAACAACTTTTCAAGTGAACATAAATGTTTAAAAAAAACTCACTTAATTTCATTGTCATTGTTCCCTGATACGTATGCAGAATTTCAAATTAATCAGACTTCCGGAAGTTTGTCTAAATTATCCGTTACTTACATACATACAACCTAGCCAAGCCTGTTAAAAAGAGTGATTGAAGTAATTATTACTTACAAGAGATCTCTGACAGCAGATCTAGGACTCGACATTAAAAGATACATAAATTTTGAAGATAGAAAATAAATTGAAGAGAACCAATATTATATTTATTGGCACATTAATCGTTTTACTTTTGATAATTAATTTGCCACAAGTCATATTATTAAGGTCAGTGGACATTGTAGCTGAAACCCACAACATTTTCACGCTAACTCGCGAGTTTCCCGTCAGTGTGATAGCTCCATTCCGTTTTACATATCCATTAAAGGACGACAATTAATACGTAAAAGCGCATGCCCGCGCGTGCGCGCTGACGCGGCAAATTTGATCGCGCGGTTTCCACACACGTTTAGCCCCACAGGGTGTTTTATATTATAATATAATAATATAATATCTATGGACGCTTCACACCACGTCAATCTGGCCCTGTGCTAAGTATCCGAAGAACTTGTGTTACAGGTACCTGACAACGGAAAAATATATTTAATACTTTTATACTATACACATATTTAAGATTTTTATTACATTATACACAAATTTAATACACATCCATGACCCAGGAACATTGTTTTTTTTACCCGACTTCGGCGAAGCCAAAAGGAAGGGTACTGATTTTGGCAGTCTATGTATGTATGTATGTATGTTCCCTCGTAGCGGCTAAACTACTGGTCTGATTTTGATGACTGAGATGTCAATCGATTTGTATTAATGCCGCGAGTGACATAGGCTATATAATTTTTTGAAAAACTTTGAAATTACAAAGTTATACCTCATAAACTATCTCCAAAAAAAATTAAATTAAGACAATTGTCTCGTGTTTGGTATCAAAAGATAGGTCTTGGCAAGCACAATACGAATATATATTTATATTTTTTATTAATTATAATATTTTATTGTTAAATTCAAAATAAACGTTTAAAATGCGGTCGTACAACTAGCATCTAGGAGTTGTCATGGACTTTCTATGTATTGGACAATTTAATAAAAATATAATAATTATTATATTTGATGTGGAATCAGAAAAATATTAAATAAAAAAAAGATTAAAAAACTATAACCCGACTTCGCAAAAAATGGGTCTAAAAAGGCTGAAACAAGAAAATAATTCAATTTGAAATCCAGAAATGCATAGGTACAAAAATGGTCAAGGTAGAGCCGTGGTCGTACCCGCTAATAAAATGTAAGCATTAGTTCACATCGAAATACGGCAGAAAAAAAATGCCAATAGCGGGTGCGACCACGGCTCTGCCTTGACCATTTTTGTACCTATGCATTTCTGGATTTCAAATTGAATTATTTTCTTGTTTCAGCCTTTTTAGACCCATTTTTTGCGAAGTCGGGTTATTTAATAATAATATAATATAATAATATATTGTTTAATATATCTCTATTTACTTATTTATGCATCAATTATTATTAGTTGACAACGGATACAATAATATATCATTGAAGACATAAATGAAAAACTTAGTAAAGTAAATAATTCGTATAAGGGCCAATGTATAGTGTATACGCCTATACAATAGGATCCCAGAAAACGTTCAAATTTTTTTAAAATACCTTGGGAATAAAGTAGCCCCCTACAAGGCTACTTATTTTATTATATAGAATGTACTTATTTAGTTTTATTATGGACATATTTATCTATACTAATATTATAAAGCGAAAGAGGTTGTTTGTTTGTTTAAACGCGCTAATCTCAGGAACGTCCGATCGGATCGGAGTACCGGAACGGAGGAACGAGGTCCGATTTGAAAAAATATTTTTTGTAGAATAGTCCATTTATAGAGGAAGGCTTTAGGTTATATAACATTACGCTGCGACCAATAGGAGCGAAGCGTCAGCGACAAGTGTTGCAAAAACGGGGAAAATTATTGACATTTGGGGACTTTCGTTGCGTGCGCTGCATAAACGGCTTAAGTCACTCAAAAATCACGCGAATAAAGTCGCGGGCACAGCTAGTTCTTTTATAATGCACATGGCATGCCGACTCCATGGTTCAGAACTGTACTAGCTCTCGACTTGGAGGTCGTGGGTTCGATTCCCGCACTGGAACAAACAATGTTGTTTTCAAGCTGGTTAGGACAATGACCCATGCGTATGGGCATGTAAAAATTCGGTCCTGCGACTTATCTCCCACTGTTATCCGTCCGGACTACAAGAGTGAAGGAAGACTTGCTTCTGTGTATTGCGCACACACTTGGGCACTATCAAATAACTCCTACGTAGCTGTCCTGGTTACATTAATGCACATGTTTATAAAATGCATGCACATTAGCTTGATCGATTTTTTTATTTACATGTAGATAAAATTTGATCCGAACAGAGCGGTTCGACTATCTTTTAAACAACACTCTGTATTGTCCTATGATTGGCGCGCAAAGAAGCGTGAAATTGGTTTATTCGCTGGATCCGATGAATAATTAATATCTCGCGCGGATCCGTCGGGTGTGGGAACGGCCAGCCTGCTGCAGCCGTGTGGCGAATTCGTGCGACAATTACATAGGTCATTTACCTTTACATAATATGAAGACACCGGTGACGGAGCGAAGTGGAAGCACTGCAAATCGCAGCCAAACGAAATTATAATAACTAGCTGACCCGTGCCCACTTCGTTGAGCATACAAACCGTTCAAACCTTCCCTGGACTTCCAAGAACATTTCAAGACCAAAAATAGCCGAATCGGTTCAGCCGTTCTCGAGTTTTAGCGAGACTAACGAACAGCGATTCATTTTTATATATAATATAATATAATACTGTCTATGGACCCTTCACACCACGTCAATCTGGTCCTGTGCTAAGAATCCGAAGAACTTGTGAACGTGAACCAGACAACGGAATTATATTTATTATTTTTATACTATACTAGCTGACCCTTGCCCACTTCGTTGAGCATAAAAAGAGTTTATGATGAAATTCAACTAAAAAAAAAACAACGTAGAACCCGCAACGCGGGAACCCGAAACCCGAAACGCGGGAACCCGGAACCCGCAACGCGGGAACCCGGAACCCGCAACGCGGGAACCCTGAACCCGCAACGCGGGAACTTGAAACCCGCAACGCGGAACCCGCAACGCGGAACCCGCAACGCGGAACCCGCAACGTGAGAACCCTGAACCCGCAACGCGGGAACCCGGAACCCGCAACGCGGGAACCCGGAACCCGCAACGCGGGAACCCGGAACCCGCAACGCGGGAATCCGGAAGCCGCAACGCGGGAACCCGGAACCCGCAACGCGGGAACCCGGAACCCGCAACGCGGGAACCCGGAACCCGCAACGCGGGAACCCGGAACCCGCAACGCGGGAACCTGGAACTCGCAACGCGGAACCCGCAGCATGGGAACCCGAAACCCGCAACGCGGAACCAGCAGCATGGGAACCCAAAACCCGCAACGCGGAACCCGCAACGCGGAACCCGGAACCCGCAACACGGAAACCCGGAACCCGCAACGCGGAACCCACAACGCGAAACCCAAACACAGAACACGCAACGCTGACATAATATGGAATAAATAGTATCCTATGTCCGTCTACTTGCTCTAAGCTACTTCCTCACCAATTTTCAGCCATATCGATAAAGCCGTTCTTGAGTTATAAATAATTTAACTAACACGACTTACTTTTATACATATAGATGTATAGATTACTCCTACTAACATAAGCTAAGCCCGGTGAATGTCACAGTCGGTCCAGCCAATTTGGTGATCATGAGTTTGATGACGACGATGATGATGATGAAAAGTAGCCTAAATTAATCCTTATAACTTTAGCTATCTACCAGTGAAAGTCTCGTTAAAATCGGTCCAGCCGTTCCAGAGATTAGCCGGAGCAAAGAGAGACGCTGACAGACATTTTTTTTTAAATTACATTTTCGTTTTCAGTAAATATCGTTGCCAATGCAAAAAAAAGCAGAAGATATCGTTTAAAATGTCATATGTATTTAGAAAAACGTTGCTAATTGAAAGTTACATACTTACTGACACTTCAATTTTATTTGTTTGTATAGATGTATAGATTTGGAAAACTTCTCCAATCTTGGCGTTTTCACTGACGCGGAGCGGGGCGCATAGGAACTTAGTGGTTCCCAAGCGGAGTGGAGCAAAGATTTCGAGCATAGTGATTGGTCAATTCGGGTACCGCAAGCTCCTGTCCGCCTCGCCCCGCGTCAATGGAAACGCAGCCAAACGTCTATAACGTCTACCGGTCGCCATGGTAACAGCGTTGTTTACAAATGGAAAACAAAAATTAGGAAATGCTATACATACCGTATTTATATCAGCTGAAACTATTTGGATTCATGTTTTTGTTAATCCTAATAATTTTTTTAATCCAAATAGTTTAAGCTGATATAAAAACGGTATTTATAGCATTTCATAATTTTTATTTTCCATTTGTAAATAATGACGTTGCCATGACAGCCGTGTCATATAAACTGCCAACGACGTGAATCGATCGAGCCCAGGTTCAAACCCCGCGTGACCATCACGTATTTTCTTCTTTTTTCTAATTTTCTGCTTATTTTTTTCAACATTTTCTTTCATAATAACCTTTTCGTAACAATAACGAACATACCGTAAAAAAATTTGCGAAATTGGTCAAGCCGTTGTCGAAGCGCACACGATGTAAGAAATTTTGGAGGTCGTTTTTTTACACTTTGGGCTACATTTTTGGGGTTTTAGTAAGGAACCCTACTTTTTTTAAACATATAATATAGCCTATGTTCAGCGCTAGGAATGTAGCTTTCCAACGGTGAAAGAATTTTTCATATTGGTTCAGTGGTTTCAGAGCCTATTCCATTCAAACAAACAAACAAACAAACAAACAAACAAACAAACAATCAAACGTTACCTCTTTATAATATTAGTATAGATATAGACATATATTTATACTATACATATATTTAAGATTTTTATTATATGATACACAAATTTAATACACATCCATGACCCAGGAACATTGGAAACTTTTTTTTCCTCGGCGGGATTCAAACCCGCGACCTCTCGTTCGAGCACCTACGCGCTCAACCACTGCACTACGGAGGTCGTCAAATTATGAAGTTTGATGATGATACTGGACATAAAGGTTTATGTTCAATGTCCTTGATACCAAATAGGCTTGATATTATGTTTCACACCCATTATTTTTATTGACTGAATGCAGTTAAATTAATTTGCAAAAATTTTTTTTTTCAATATTTATTTACTTATACAGAAAGGATTTTCGTAAATAATGATAACAATCCTATTGTACTGTTTTAAACAAACAAACACAAAAAAATCCTTAAACTTATTTAACACTAGCTGTCCCCGCGACTTCGTTCGCGTGGTTTTTGAGTGACTTAAACCTTTTATGGAGCGCACGCAACGAAAGTCCTGAAATGTAAATAATTTTCCCCGTTTTTACAACATTTCTCGCTGACGCTTCGCTCCTATTGGTTGCAGCGTAATGTTATATAGCCTAAAGCCTTCCTCTATAAATGGACTATCCAACAAAAAAAGAATTTTTCAAATCGGACCAGTAGTTCCTGAGATTAGCGCGTTTAAACAAACAAACAAACAAAATTAAGTATAGATGACATTAAAGATATAAATAAAAACTATCCGTTAAAATCAAAAGTAACCAGTATTCTAGCCACAACACAGTTTGTTTTGGCTAGATAATGGCATTTATTTATATTAAAATACATTGTTAGTAATATAAGTACTGTGTAGATTGTAATGCAGACATATTTCGTCCCTTGACCTTTATAACCTCGTATCTATAAAACTACAACTTTTCAGTATATTAGATACAATTTTAGATTTTATTATGATACGGATTTTTATTTTCATTATCCTAAAGTTTATAAAAATTAAGTTTTATACAGGGTGTAAAAAGAGCCGTCACTATAACTTTGAGATAGGATTATAGGACCTTGACTGAATCTAGAAATTAATTTTTTTCATTTTTTTTTTTTGTTTTTTTTTTTGCAATTTATTATTTTAGTCGCAAGGCTGAACTGTATGGAACAACGTTCTGCATTAAATTCTTAAATTTCATAATTTTTGCCCTAGTACGTAATGAACGTCATACGCGTGCTATTGACCTCTCAGCGTAATCAGCTGATCGCTGTATTGTGCACGTTGTACATTGCCTATTGAAAATTTTTAAATTTTTATAACAGTGGATTAAAAGCAAATGACTAGTACCAATGGATATATCTCTTGCCTGGTACCACGAAGTTATAGTGACTGCTCTTTTTACACCCTGTATGCTTTAGGTTAATACACGTACAAGCTAGATATTATCGAGAAAACATTGATTTTTAGATACGAGGTTGAGATAGTAAAACGACGATTTGTTTGCTTATTTTTATGAAAACTTATGTAAATATTCAACAACGCAAAATTGATATATCCAATGTTAATAAAATGTTTGTGTACACTGCACAATGGAATTTTTGTAAATAAGATTTATTATTACAATTGTTAAAAAAATTCGTGCACCTTTTGATGTACGATGTACGATTACGCGATAATTGACGAGACTAACAAGGTGTAAAATAAATGAGTGATAACATTTAAGGGTGTGTATGTGCATCCTATGTAGAGTTTACTGTGAAAGTACCAGCGCTGAAAGACTTACTTTAGACTTTGACAACCTCCGTAGCGCAGTGTTTGAGCGCGTTGGTGCTCGAACAAGAGGTAGCAGGTTCGAATCCCGCCGAGGGAACAAAAAGTTTTCAATGTTCCTGGATCATGGATGTGTATTAAATTTGTGTATAATATAATAAAAATCTTAAATATGTGTATAGTATAAAAGTTTTAAATATATTCCCGTTGTCTGGTACCTGTAACACAAGTTCTTCGGATACTTAGCACAGGGCCAGATTGACGTGATGTGAAGCGTCCATAGATATTATTAGTATTATTACTTTCATGTTTGTATGAAAAATGCCCCAACATCGTAAATTTGCCTATAAAGAAATGTGTTAATATTATCACTCATTAATATTACAGCCTATGACAAGGAACATATTAAATGTATTTACTGCCGTTTACCCGTATTCACCCAAGTATATATACTAGGGAACACTGCACTTTTTCGAGGTAAAAAGTATCCTATATAATATATAATAATAGCAGAATATCAGTGCAGTGGGCTCGCTCGCTGTGAAATGCTGAGCTGGGGTCAATTTTTGGCATCATACAACATACTAATATTATTATTTTAGACACTAAATATTGTTCATTATAATGTTACATTGTGTTGTATGATGGACAGAATAAAAAATGTTTTCTTTCTTATTATATATTATAAGGCTACAGACACACACATTCTCATTTATATTATTTAGTAATGATATATTTTATGCGTTTGCAAAATTCCTGACTCCAAATCCGAACGCAAAACAAAACTCAATAACATAAATAATTGAACACCTTTCTCGTGTTATATCAAATTGGGTACATCTGAAGATTAAAGATTAGGCTGATGAGATTCAAATTTCGAGTGCATGAAGCGCGATCCCCCCCCCCCCTCCCCCTTATAGCGGCCATTAAAATTCACCGAATCTCAATCTCTGGATGTTTTCTCAACCCTTTTGTCTTAATTGAGCCGAAATGGACGCGTCGGATGGTTTTATTCGAATATAACATTTTATTAGGTTCAAACGAGGGCGCGGGAAGGATGCGAAAAGTCGTGACTTTGGGTGAGATATTTCGTAGGTAGCAAGGGGTAATAATAGGGTAAAAATAGATAGTATCGACAAAATTACTCCTTGACATAACTTCGCACTACTCATAAAAGGTAACTACGTGAAAATTCCCAAATTAGCCGTATTGAAACTCAATCATCTAGATATTAAAAAATTAAGTCAAATATGTATCACCTATGGAAATTGGTGAAATATGTTCGTAAAATAAAAAGTACAAGGACAAAGTGTGTACAATTTTTATGGGACCAAATGGTCGGATGGGCATGTAAAAAGTACGACCTACGCCTGATCTCCCGCCAGTCGTGTCGTTATCCGCCCCACTGGGCTACGTGAGTGAAGGAAGAGAATGTGCTTCTGTGTATTGCGCACACACTTGGGCAGTATAAAATAACTCCTGCGTAGCTGGCCTGGTTTCAATGAATGATGCCACCGTCACCGAAATCAGTGTGGAGGTTTTATTATTATTAGTAGTAGAAAGACTGTGTTACTATCACACTTATTGGTTGTTATTACAAATCCATCGACCTGGCAAAGCATAACTCGCTATTGACCGTCATCCACATTAATACTAGAAATGTTTGACTTTTCTTTTATCACACCTCTAATAAAAGATAAGAAATCTGTGAAGGTATTTAAGAGGAGGTGCTATCTCTTTGTAAACGTCCGATCGCAGAGTGGGGGGAGGGAGGTTGAGGTGACAATATTATTTCAGTCGAAATTGGGACTGGGAGCGCTTATTAAAGTGGAAAACGTCAACAAAGGGATCATATTGAATCGTAAGGTGGGCCAGGGAACCACGAAATGGACGCGGTATTTTTTTTTATGAAATAATTAAATACTGTTAGTTTTTATTTTCCAACAGTCTTATAACTTTTTATTTATGATCTATGAAAATGTGTAATTTTTTTTGGTCGCGATATTATCCGGTGAGCCAAAAAAAAGGTAGTGATTTTGGCGGTATATGTATAGGTATGCAGGCTGTAAAAAATCCGCTGCTTGCCGACTTTTGTATTTCACGAATAAAGACAAAAAATAGCCTAGGTTTAGCGAGAGAGATAAAAAGATAATCTCTTTTTATCTCTCTCGCTAAAACTAGGCTATTTTTTGTCTTGAAATCTTCTATTTGTGGAAGTCCAGAGAAGGTTTAAACGGTTTTTATGCTCAATGAAGTGGGTGGGCACGGATCAACTAGTAATGCAATAAAAAATATTATACTTTTGAGACAAAACTTCTGTCGATAGTAGTTTTTGTAAATTACAAATTATAAACGTATTTTTCTAAGCCTACCTGAGATTTTTTTGTAAAAAATACTACTAAAAATGAGCTTTCGACATTTCAGTGCTGAATGTCACACGACCGGGGGTCGATAGGTGACACGCACAAAGGCCTCGACTTCTTTCATTGTAGATTAAATTCTTAGACAGCCACACCTTACGTAATCAACGTACAACACAGACAGCGATGCTATGCTATCCTGCTAGTTTTTGAAGACTTTAGTTATGCTTACCAAATTTTGATTGCAGTTACGTAAATATAATTCCCTAGTAACACATCACACACTAACACTGCACTTTTTCGGTATAAATTGTAGTACCCTATGTCTTAGAACATAAAATGCCTATCAAAATCCGCATAGCAGTTTTATACTCGTACTTATTTTTTTTTTTTTGCTCGCGTTCTTACTTGTTTTTTTTTTGCTCTCGTTCTTCCTTTTTTTTCTCGCGATTATTGTAGTTATTCTTGCCATCCCAGCGCAGCAATGGATACTATTTTTTTTTATCATCAGCCATATAACGTAGCCATAAATTAACATGACGTTGCTTATACAAAGGCTGAATATACCCTAAAAAGTTAAAGTACCACCACTTGCAACAACAAATATTTCTACTTTTCTTTGAAACATTTTCATATCTTCGCTACAGCATATCTTCAAGTGGTGAAACGGCGTTGTTAATATCCGATCTTTTTACAAGTTAATCTCGCTGGCCGCGAATTTAATACATATTTCATTGGAATATTTTACCGCGCGCCGCAGCGTACCGCGGTAATGTTTGCCAAACAGAGGTTTATTACAATTCCCTTTATTTCCTCACGGCCAAAGTTTGAGAATCTAATCCCGTTTTATCGCATCTATTTTTAACTTGTAACGCCTGTTTAAGCTATTTTTTAACAATAAAAGTTAGTCGTAGTAGTAGTAATAGTAGTAGTAGCACTTAGATTACTGGAAGGTGGAGAATGAGTTAGAGTGTTGAAGAGGACTACCTCTGTAGAGCAGTGGTTGACCTCGTCGGTAAACGTTCCGTTGGCGGGTTTCAATCCCGCCCAAGAATTATAAATGTTTTCTGTGTTCCTCGGTGTACATATTCTCCTTTTATATATATAAATTAATTACTCGCTAAACCGCAAGAACGGCTGAACCGATTCGACTATTTTTAGTCTTGAAATATTCGTGTAAGTCCCAAGAAGGTTAAAACGGTTCATCACAAACTGTTTATATGCTCAAAGAAGTGGGTACGGGTCAGCTAGTATATAATAAAACTTTTAAATGTGTGTACATTATAAAATTATTAAATATATTTCTGTTTTCTGGTGCATGTAACACAAGTTTTTTGGATACTTAGCACGGAATGACGTGGTTTCCATAGATATAATTATTATTGTGATTTTTGATAAAAAACAATAAGTTAGTTATTATTTTTTATCAAACTGCTATAGTTATTTTAATGCATCATCATCACCGTAACGTTTTTTTTTAATATAGTATTTTTTAATCATTCATTGAAGATCAATACCCCTTGCCCTCATCACATAGGGAAGAGTGGATCACACGACACATATTTTTATAATGTAATACAAGAATATGCAACAGTGATGTACAACTGTAGACCCTGAAACACGTGATGCTTGTGTCAATAAATTAGCCGGTTAACCGTGCAGTTGTTATCATAAAATCGGAAAGTACACAAAGAGCCGTTAGCGCGGCTGTCTCCGGCGCGCGGGTCATAAACACAATTGTTGCTACTTTAAATCAAAGTGTTAGTCGTTAGAGGCACGTGGCGCTGCCGGTGCGAGCGCCCGGGTCCGTTGCCTTCCGGAGGACTTCATATTATGCGTATTTCTGGCACATTTGTCGTTTAACTCCAACCACCACCATGCAGGTTGCAAAACTCGACGCGCGTTTCGCTCCGACCCCGGAGCATCCTCAGGATGTAGACTCTGCGAAGTCGAGTTTTGCAACCTGCATGGTGGTGGGGCTTTGCACGATCGTGTTCACATTATTGCTTGTGTGGTGGTGGTGTTTTCATGTTTTTGCTTGCGAGTGTACGCATAAGCAGAGTGGGAGGAGGGAGATGCGTAAACGCATGCTTATGCGTACACTCACTCATCTACTTGCAGGTTGTGGTTATAATTTTTTTTTTTTTTTTTTTAATAAATAAATAAATAATATCTATGGACGCTTCACACCACGTCAATCTGGCCCTGTGCTAAGTATCCGAAGAACTTGTGTTACAGGTACCAGACAACGGAAATATATTTAATACTTTTATATTATACACTTATTTAAGATTTTTATTATATTATACACAAATTTAATACACATCCATGACTCAGGAACATTGAAAACTTTTTGTTTCCTCGGCGGGATTCGAACCCGCGACCTCTCGTTCGAGCACCAACGCGCTCAACCACTGCGCTACGGAGGTCGTCAATTGTTTCGCGGGATATTGCTAGATATAATATATTTAAATTATATGCTATGGATTTCCGCAAAGTAACGGCTGATTCCATTAACTATCCAATCAATCAATCAATTTATATTGAAAACACGATAGAATTCCGTATCTACTGTGTAGATCTGATTGTAAATTGCGTAGCATATCGTATTTACGGCGTAGATAATTGCATATACGACGTAGCACAGACTGTGTTTGGCGTAGCAGATCACATCTACGATGTAGCACAGATTATATTGTCGTAGCATATCGCATCTACGACGCAGCACACACTGTGTTAGGCGTAGTAGATTGCATCTACAATGTAGCATAGATTATGTTAGGCGTATCGTGTCGCATCTACGGCGTACTATATTGCATCTACGGCGTAGCATATCACATCTACGGCGTAGCATATCGCATCTATGGCGTAACATATCGCATCTACGGCGTAGCACTATCGTAAAACGGCGTAGAAAATAGCGTCTATGGCGTAGCATATAGCATCTACGGCGTAGCACGATCGTGAATGGCATAGCAAATCACATCTACGGCGTAGCATATCGCATCTATGGCGTAACATATCGCATCTACGGCGTAGCACGATCGTGAATGGCATAGCAAATCACATCTATGGCGTAACATATCGCATTTATGGCGTAACATATCGCATCTACGGCGTAGCACGATCGTGAATGGCATAGAAAATCGCATCTAAGAAATAAATTAAGCGTTTACGACGTATCTGCGGCTTGGTGTAATTGCATATTTCCAACGTGTCGTGCTGTCTTAATAAAAAATAAAATAATACTTCTTATTCGGGAAATACTACCACAAATACAAATAAGACTCCATATTTTCAAACACCAAACCGTGCCGCCCAACAGTGGAGCCGTGTAAGAACAACGAAAGTACAAGTGAACGGACAGGCCGTACGCAGTAATTATAACAAGTTGGTGCGGATTTATCGCCCCCTCCCACTGAACACTGAACAGGTGACTTTGCACTTATTTATCGGCTTATGTCTCGATGTGTTGGAGAAGGGAAGTGGAGTGGAATATTAATATTTATGTTGCGGTAGGTTATTAATGCTATTTGGGAAGTTAAACAATCTGAAGATTATTTAACAAGGGGCAGAAGCACTCTTAACTGGGTAAAACAGACATTACCTTAATTATATTAATTTAAGTTACCTATAGTATAAGATGTATTTTATAGTGGAAGCTAATGACCCAGATTTTGAAGCGACATTAAATAAATAAATAAAAATTAAATACCTTCATTATATTATGTTATTGAATGCACTGTAATCTTGGTGGAAATTCATATTACATTAACTACACAAACTACTTGCACTTTTTCCACTTTATAAGTTAGTTCACATCAAATTTATTTAAATACTGGGCCAGTTTCGACTAAGTCATCATCAGGTGTAAATTCGTAACTAGGTATAAAAAAAGAAAAATAATGTGTCATTTATTCAGGTCCTATTTAAATGCAATTGATCAAATTATGAACAATATCCAAGATCGGACTTTATTTTACTGTTGTCCGCTTGACGTGAAATGCCCCATGTGATTATATTACCTTTTTTCTCAGTCTGAAAATATTTATTTTATACATTTTTCTCAACTACTTTTTTTTGTCACAAGATAAAAAAAAGTATTTCTAGAATGAGAACTGATAGTATATTTATATCCCAAAGTTGTAGTGACTATTCTTTTTACACAGTGTATAACAACCAAAACCAACTAAACACGTTTCAAAACCAATCAGTTTGTTCTGTATAAATAACAGAAGTGTTTCCACTCGCTGACAAATCCGCGCCATCAACAGTAAAAAGTGATGCGCGAATAAAACGCGCTCGTGGACATAAACCCGCGGGGTTTTTTGTTTAAATCACGATCCAGTCGCAAATCGCGCTAAACGTGCCGGCACTAACGGGAGCCCCTAACATATTTGACGCTAGTTAATTAAGCTGCTAACATTTTTTCCTAGTAATGTATTCATTACTTCTTGTAAATATTAAAATTCATTAAAAGAATGGACTAATTGAGGTGTTAAGTAGGCTACGAATAATCTTTTGACAAAAGACTATTATTTTTCAAAGATGAACCAAATTGATTTTTATGTACTTTTGAACATAAAATATATTTCAAAAATATTGGTAAATAGTAAATCATCATTTGATGATATAAAATTTAAATAAAAACATTTATAAAATATTTATTTTTCATCAACGCACGCAACTACGCAGAAATCATTCATAACATAAATTCTACTGTACATTGCGTCGCGGGCGTAGTAAATTAGTTTTTAAATAAAAATGTGTATCAGTAGATGTCGCTCTAACGGTAAACTAAATCAGATACGATGTGGCGCGCACTATTAAGGATGCTTTTTATTGCGTAATTCGCCTTTTCCATTAAAACGCTCGCTATCTAAAAAAGTGCAGACTGCGTCGCGTGTTATAATTTGTATGTGAATATAATTGCACTATTATTATAGCCCACAAATGAGTATTAAGAAGAAACACAACGGCCGTTTTTTTGACAATAAAAAAAGATTAAAAAAGTAAAACCCGACTTCGCAAAAAATGGATCTAAAAAGGCTTAAACAAGAAAATAATTCAATTTGAAATCCAGAAATGCATAGGTACAAGAATGGTCAAGGTAGAGCCGTGGTCGCACCCACTATTAGCATCGAACCTTTCAAAGACGAATAATATGCTCTTTCAATTTTTCTACCGTAATTCAGTGTGAACTGATGCTTAGATTTTACTAGCGGTTACCACGGCTCTACCGACCGCATTATAAACGTTTATTTTGAATTTAACAATAAAATGTAAAAGCTTATAAAATATTTAAATACATATTCGTGATGTGCTTGCCAAGACCTGTCTCGCATTTGATACCAAATGCGAGACAATTATTTTAATTTAATTTTTTTTGGAGATAGTTTTTGAGGTTTAATTTTATTATTTCAAAATCCAAAATTTTTCGAAAAATTATATAGCCTATGTTACTCCGGCATCATTACCAATCGATTGATACTTCATTTATTAAAATCGGACCAGTAGTTTAGCCACTACGAGGGAACATACATACATACATACATACATAGACTGCCAAAATCATTACCCTTCCTTTTGGCTTCGCCGAAGTTGGGTAAAAACAGGGATCTACGCGACCCCTTTTACCTTCCTGGATAATGCCACTAGAGTAACAATTATATTCCTGAATATCTTTGTAAACTATTAGTACAATTTTTCTGTTGAGAGCAGGCGCATGACCGACTTTTTACATGTCCATTCGACGCATGGATCATTTCTTGTCAGACAATCAGGTGATCAGCCTGCATTGTCCTAACCAAACTTGAAAACAACATGTTTTGTTGTTCCAACGCAGGAATCGAACCTACGACCTCTGTGTCGAGAGCTAAGCTCTGAACCACTAGACCACGGAGGCGATATGACATAATATACCTAACATTTAAACATTGTTTTTTTCCTGGAATCGTAAGCCTCAATATTTGGCGCAGTCTCAGACAAAGCCGCTTTTCTCTAAACCTACGATAAATCCATTGGTGTCCGATGCAGCTTACATCCCCCCCCCCCCTCCACCCGGGACACAGCACAAACACTGTGACACACAGATAACCTTTTTGCTGTCGTATTAGCTGTGGTCCGCAACTTAGCTTTACTTTACTTAGCAGCTAACTGTCATGACAGCCCCCTTAAAAATGAATCCATTGCGCTTATCTATACATATAATAAATCTGTAGAGGGGTCATGTCTGTACATTAAGAATATTTAAGTGAAAATTAAAAAAAGGGGGTCTATATAAGCCACAGAACCTAAAAATAACATTTTTGAAAAAAATGTCTGTCTGTCTGTCTGTCTGTCTGTCTGTCTGTCTGTCTGTCTGTCTGTCCATATGGGAATGTTTGTCGTCGCATCACGCTAAAACCACTGTATGGAATGAAATGAAATTTGGCAGGCAGGTAGCTTACGACCTGAAGAGCATTATAGGAAATTATTATCCCGAAAAACGAAAGGGTTCCCGTGGGATCTTCAAAAAATTGTAGCTACATATTTGACGGTATTTCAGCCAAACTACTCAACGTATTTAAATGAAATTTGGCAGGCAGGTAGCTTATAATCTGAAGAGCATTATTGGAAATTGTTATCCCGAAAAACGAAAGGGTTCCCGTGGGATCTTAAAAAAATTGTAGCTACCTATTTGACGGTATTTCAGCCAAACTACTCAACGTATTTAAATGAAATTTGGCAGGCTGGTAGCTTATGATCTGAAAAGCATTACTAGAAAATTATTATCCCGAAAAACGAAAGGGTTCCCGTGGGATCTTCAAAAAATTTTAGCTACCTATTTGAAGGTATTTCAGCCAAACTACTTAACGTATTTAAATGAAATTTGGCAGGCAGGTAGCTTATGATCTGAAAAGGATTACTAGAAATTATTATCCCGAAAAACAAAAGGGTTCCCGTGGGATCATCAAAAAATTGTAGCTACCTATTTGACGGTATTTCAGCCAAACTACTCAACGTATTTAAATGAAATTTGGCAGGCAGGTAGCTTATGACCTGAAGAGCATTATTAGAAATTATTATCCCGAAAAACGAAAGGGTTCCCGTGGGATCTTTAAAAAATAGTAGCTACCTATTTGACGGTATTTCAGCCATACTACTCAATGTATTTAAATGCAATTTGGTAGGCAGGTAGCTTATAATCTAAAGAGCATTATTGGAAATTGTTATTCCGAAAAACGAAAGGCTTCCCGTGGGATCTTCAAAAAATTGTAGCTACCTATTTGACGGTATTTCAGCCAAACTACTCAACGTATTTAAATGAAATTCGGCAAGCAGGTAGCTAATGACTTGAAGAGTATTATTGAAAATTGTTATCCCGAAAAACGTAAGGGTTCCCGTGGGATCTTCAAAAAATTGTAGCTACCTATTTGACGGTATTTCAGCCAAACTACTCAACGTATTTAAATGAAACTTGGCACAAAGGTAGATTGTAACATGAAATAACCAACATAATATTTTTAACCGACTTACAAAAAAGGAGGAGGTTTCTCAATTCGTAAATATATGTTTGTTTTTTATGTTTCTTCGCGGATATCATCATCGTTTCTGAAACGATTTTAATTTTTTTTTATGTTGTGTAGGGTATAATTTAAATTTGGTCCCATTGTCACCAAAATGGTGACCTGATGATGGGATCCGTGAGGAATCGAAGGAAATCCTCAAAATTTATGTGGAATAATATATTGATTTTGATTTTTTCTGAAGTAGTCTAAGCATATGTTACCAAACAGTAAGGTTTTGCACCATATCCTGGATCTATAATATCAAAAAATTTCGCGTTTCAGTAAACTATATATATATATATATATATATATATATATATATATTTAAAAATTTCGCGCTGCTCTGTCTGTCTCGCTCACTCTAGACAAGATGACGTCACTCATCGTCGTCACATAACAACTTAATACCAACATTTTAAAAATTTAAACAGAGTTGGCCTAACATCCGGTTCCGTTAAAAAAATTTTTTTTTCCTCAACAAAGAAGTAATCCAGCAAGTATCATACCATTTTGGAATCCAGATTAAATGCGCCATCTTTTAAAGTTACTTGCCAAAATACTGTAGTAATTTTTTTTTACAGTACAGACGATTAAAGTTGGGTGTAGTAATTATTTTGAATTTAATCTTGGGCAAAACACACCATTTTATTGAAAACTGAGGCAGGTATGTTTAAATTATGAATTGTGATTTACAGAAGGGTTAGTCATGACTACAATACCGAAAAAAAAATCACAAAAAAGTAATATTTGTAGTCTTAGGACATGAAAGACCATCACAGGGTGTCAGTTTTTCCGATATTTTTAAAAGTCCTTATAATGTGAAAAATACATGACAAAGATTTTTTTTCACATTTTTCTCATAACTGTCATGACTTGGCCTATCACCCGTTTTCGGTTTATCGTTGATTTTTGGGACATCCTGTATATATATTAAAAAAAATTGCGCCGCTCTGGCTTACGCCAGGCTAGGCTAGGTAGACTTTTTCTCTTTCTACTATTTTTTTTTTATCTAATCGTTTTTGTTTTTCATTTTCCGTCCTCAAATAATCGTCGTCTGATCATTCGAGAATTATCCCTACTCAGTCTATACCCATCACTAAAAATCTGAAAATTAAATAATTTTTAACAAAAACAAACGACTTCAAAAGGTAAACTAAAAGGAACAATTAAATTTACTTCGCACAAAGTAATACTTATTTTCCAGTACAAGTGAAAATAATTATTACTTTGTGCGAAGTAATTTATTATTATACTTAGCAAGTTTTGCAAATACGATTAATAAAGTATAGGCGTAGGATAGGTTGTTTTCAAGATATGAATGAGATGTCATAGGTACATTTAAATTAGAAAAGTTATGTCAATATAAGTAAGATTTATGTTTTTCATGATATTTTTATTTATTAGTTTTCATGCTAGGTACGGCTTGGGTTTTTTCTTTATTTTGGACTTTTGTTATTTTGTCGTCTAAAGGAAGTTAGTACTTTAACCGTAAAGTCCCTAAGTAGGCTACATGTTTGTTAGCGTAGGTAATTAATAAATAAAAAACCGGGCAAGTCCGAGTTGGAATTGCGCACCGAGAGTAGACTTTTAAAAAATTTGGCGCTCGGCGCCAGCAGCGCAGCTTCGGTGTGAAAACGATCATCGTCTGCAGTCGCTGCGGCGTAAAGTCCATACAAATCTCAGTACAGAGATCTTCGTCGCGTATATGAGCGTACTATCAAGTAGTCCCGTTCGCATAAAAGAAAAAAAAATATTATACATACAGACGAATTGAGAACCTCCTCCTTTTTTTGAAGTCGGTTAATAATACACGGTCATTTTTCGAGCTGGTAGTAGGAATTGTTAGCATTTTAAAAAATACCTCAAAACATTTACGACAAAAACGGCCATTATTTGACAGTAAACTATTATTATTACTCCATCGGCCTACTTCTTTTGCCTATGCACGTCTAATACCGTGTATAAAGAAGCATTACTATAAATTAGTGATTTTAAATATCCAAACGACAGTGTTCATAAACTAAAAATGTATTTGAACTGCTGTCCTAAATCACTTTTCCACGCGTACGAAGTCGCGGGCACAGCTAGTTTTTCAATATATTCAGTAATAAAAATTAAAATAAATAAACGGTTATTCAACGATACGGACATTACACTACACAATGAGAAAAAAACATATTATCATTACATACACCAAGAGATAAAAAACATGATTAAACAATAACAACAAAAAACAGGAATACTTTGAAATTATATTACGTATCCATAAAATGCAATTATAATAAACTCGAACATATTAAATGAAAATATTTTTATTTCCTAATCAGTTAGAAACTAATACTTTTAGGATTTTCCTGTCCTGTAAATGTTTAAAGTATGTACGTTATTATTTTAAAATGACTAAGCGGAAATCTAATTATTATTGACGTATTTAATTAATTTTCAAAGGATCTTACTATCATAAACCGACTCAAAGTCGACTAAATTCTACTACACAGTTGACGTATGTACAGCGTTTATGAGAATAGTATTTTTCTTTTTGATGAGTTCGAGTCTGTACCAAAACGATTAATACCTCAAATACTGCACGTGTCTCAGTGTTGCCGGAACGTACCAAAAAGTACGGTTTTCTTTTTTTTTTGTTATACAACCGTACCTCAGTGTACAACGTACATTTTTCGTAGGTGCCTCATAAATTACTAGCTGTGCCCGCGACTTCGTTCGCGTGGTTTTTGAGTGACTTAAACCGTTTATGAAGCACTCGCAGCGAAAGTCCCCAAATGTAAATAATTTTCCCCGTTTTTGCAACATTTCTCACTGACGTTTCGCTCCTATTAGTCGCAGCGTAATGTTATATAGCCTAAAGCTATCCTCTGTAAATGGACTATCCAATAAAAAAAGTTTTTTTCAAATCGGACCAGTAGTTCCTGTTTTGGGGAAATCATAAATAACTGGCAACACTGACACGTCTATCAAATCAAATGATACAGTCAGACGAACAAACAAATCCAGTGGAGTAAATGTTATTGTTTAATACGGAATACCAATAAAGGGCGTAACCGAGTTACAGGGGTCAAAGGGAAAATGTCCGACACTTGTAATCGCATTATATTCAATGCAAATAGTAGGCCAATGGACAGCCGCCTCAGTCCCCTAGCAGCTGAACGAGACAAACAGACAGACTGACAAACAGTGGTCTTACGGAAGCGAATAAAAGTAACGATTTTCTCTTGCAATGTATGTTTATTGTAGGTATGTTACCTATAATATACATGTAAAAATATTTTTTTTCTATCGTACTATTTTATATATATTAGTAAGGGTTCTCCCATACATTGTTTACACTTGATTAGTATCAAACAAATTTTCCGTGAGTAGCTTTATTTTGATGAGTCGCCCAATAATTTCTTGGACGGAACTCCCGATTGTGGTAGCTAACAGAAGTAGCAGTTAGGATAAAGTATGTCGATTTGGTGATTCCAAAATATTTATTAGTAACTGACTCATCAAAATGAAGCTACTCACGAAAAATTAGCTTGATATTAATCAAGTGAAAACAATGTATGGGAACCCTGACTATAAGCTGTCAATAGATTTGTCGCCATGATCCGGCTAACATAAGAACATAAGCTGTAGCAATCGCATAGTTATCCAACATACACTCAAGATACAAATTCTCGTTAATATTTAATCAATTTGTACTAAACGCTTGTCTGTGGTAACTGGTAATTGCAATTCACTTTCAAAATTTACCTTCAAAAAACAAACTGTATGTTTCAATTCGAATCTACATCTACACAACAATCTGTTATAAAGCTGAAGAGTTTATTTGAGCATGCTAATCGCAGGAATTACTGAACAGATTTGATTTGAGAAATTATTACAGTGTTGGATAACCCGTTTATCAAAAGAGGCTATAAGCTATAACGGGTGTAAAAAGAGCGGTCACTATTACTTTGGGATATGATTATACTACCTTTTCTCGTTCTAGAAATGTATTTTTTTTTTACAAAAATAAAATAAAAAAATTTTTTTTTGCTTTATTGTTATTTTTGCGACAAAAAAATAAGAAATGGTAAAAAGTAAAAAAAAATTATTTAGTTTTTGACAGCAAAAATATTAAAAAAAAACATTTCCAAAATAAGGAAAGGTAGTATAATCGTATCTAAAAGTTATAGTGACTGCTCTTTTTACACCCTGTATATTATCACAACAAAACCAATAGGAGCGGAGGACCAATCACCTACTTTGAAATCTTCGATCAACAATACACTGTCGTGTACAACAATGATATCGACGTGTCATCACAAAAAATCCGTCTCGCCAAATATCAGCTCACGAAAAGTGAGCGTTTAATTTATTTCGCTTGACTAGAATACTACCAACATCAATACGTATCACATACCACAAAGTGTACAAATTTAGAAAAAAAAAATACTGACGTAATTAGCGATTTCAAATCACTTAAGACTTAAGTAACTTTGAAATGTTTTAAAACTTTTGTCGCAGTACGTTATTAACCAAAACATGTATATCTATCTACACACCCTAAAGTATTATCACTCATTAATATTACCGTCTGTATAGTGAGTTGACCGAAGGTTGAATATAATAATTACGTGATGTGCATTTGTGCGTCAAAAAGTAAAGTTGGGTTCAAGTTATAAAAGTCAACATTGCACCTTCGCTGTTTCAATATTTGCCGGCCAGCCGGTTCGAACCGGATCGGACCGGCTCGGGCTGGAAAAGAGCAGATTATTGCCGGACAATAGTTCTGTATTCAATATTTATTAGAACAAAGTCAATACGCTCTCAATTGGATTTCAGGAGCTCTGATTTGATCAATACAAAACTAAAATTGATAAAACAGGGCTCTTAGTCCAGATGCCATCGTTATAATCACTTACGAAGTTCGAAAAACAAAAATGTATGGAATTTGACATGAGCTTCGCTATGCATACGATATCGTATGTCACTTATGTCAAATCCCAAAATATCTTAATATTTTCGATCTTCTTAAGTAACGATAGCCTCTTGACTATTGCGGGACCTGTTAGCAGAAGATGGCCCGATAAAAAAAAGGTTTTTTGAAGTGTTTCTGTGGCGTCTCCCCAAAGGGGATGTGTGGGGGTACGCCTGGATACCTCATATCCAGGAGTACCTGCATGGAAAATATTACCCACTAAAGCCAACCTAAAGTTACCCATGAGTAACTTGGTAGTAGTAGTTAGCCAGTTCAGATTAAGTTAGGGTAGGTCATAACCTAATGTACTTAATTGAAACGCCTCCGTGGTCTAGTGGTTTAGAGCTTAGCTCTCGACTCAGAGGGTTCGATTTCCGCATTGGAACAACAAAAATATTGTTTTCAAATTTGGACAAGGACAATACAGGCTGATCACCTGATTGTCTGACAAGAAAGATGATATCGTCGGATGTCCGTTGCGATGCGATTGATATTCCGTCCTACTGGGTTACGAGGGTGAAGGAAGAAAGGAAAAATAGTGCTTCTGTGTATTGCGCAAACACTTGGGCATTATAAAATAACTCCTACGTAGGTGGCCATGTTTTCATAAAATAAGACCACTATCACCAAAGTGTGGTAGCATTACAGATCAGAGATATAATACATAGAGATATAATATGTGTGGCATGTACTCACATAAATAATGTTTTATTCTTATTCTATTTGTCTAATATGATAATTTACAAAAATTAAATTAACAATAACTACTATAATTCGCTCTAAAGTTTCAGCATTTTAATGAAATGTGTGTTGCGTTGTGCTTCAAAGGCCAAAGCAAATTACGAGACAGCTCACGTGCAGCCGGGTGGCAAACATAGCTAATGAAGCTGGCAGCCCGCGGCGTTTCCACAATTTTTGGTGGACGTGCCGCGACTCGACATCTTGATACTTCACAGGGGTTCCCAAAGTGGGTAAGGAAACTAGGGGTTCCATATTTAAAGATTTACTTCGCCGTTTTTCTACCATTACGAAGATTTCATAGGTATTCAGCGTGTGTGAAATAAAACGGCCAAGCATCACGTTTTGGCTGAAATGTAGAGTATGTGAAGTTAGGCCTGGTAAACTAAGGGCGCACAGATCAAGAATCTTGGCTCTACAGGAGATCTAATAACTTTTTCACATTGTAAGCTATACTCGTCTTGGCAAAATTTTTACATGAAAATGTTTTTGGTGGGATTTCATCTATTTTTGTAAGTTGGTAAGTGGACTTTCTTGAGTTTAAAAATTCTCTCATTGGATACCCATATTGTGGGAGTACCTGTGAAAACGATAAATTGCTATTTTGGATTCAAAATGGCGGCATTCATGAAATTGTAGTAGAGCATTTTTTATTTTGGCACCTCATATAAATCACTTACCATAACGCGACATATCACGATTGAAAAACTCCATAAAAGTCCCAAAACAGACGAGTTTCAATCCTGGCCAGGTCCGGGCCATAGTAAGATTCACCTTGCCTCGACATTGGTATTCCGTTGCCTTACAGTTTAGGAACCTCTTCTTCACAGAATATCACGTTACCGCAGTTCTGATACTTTGCCGCTTGTCGCAATTGTTGCTGACACTTGACAGTCGTAAACACTATACGGTCGAGGAAATTGAATGTTTAGCAGATTGCCAACTTTTATAGTTACAAAGGTTGTTGTTTTCAGACGGTAGTTACGATAAAGTCCTACGTCATTGTAGGGTAAAACCTAGATAGTTGGCCATTCCCAACTTTTTATTTTGCAAGTTTATTAATGCAATGATTATTATTGGCTACTTAAATTCTTGGACTATAAACTATATGCAATAGTCGGCATGTCAAACTATATGCATAGCGGAATGCTCTTGTTCTAGCTCTAGCTCTATGTTCGTTTGATGATACACCTCTAGCTTTCGTTTATACTAAAAGATTACGAAAGATTACGAAAGAATGCGTATAAAATATAATACGAAAGAATCGAAAGCTAGAGGTATATCATCAAACGAACCTATGTTCGTTTGATGATATACCTCTAAAAGATTACGAAAGAATGCTCTTGTTCTAGCTCTAGCTCTATGTTCGTTTGATGATATACCTCTAGCTTTCGTTAACACTAAAATATTACGAAAGAATACGCTTGTTCTAGCTCTAGTTCTATGTTCGTTTGATGATATACCTCTAGCTTTCGTTAACACTAAAAGATTACGATTACGAAAGAATGCCCTTGTTCTAGCTCTTTCTCTGTTCCTTTGATGTAAATCGATACCTCTAGCTTTCGTTTACACTAAAAGATTACGAAAGATTACGAAAGAATGCGTATAAAATATAATACGAAAGAATACGAAAGAAACGAAAGCTAGAGGTATATCATCAAACGAACCTATGTTCGTTTGATGATATACCTCTAAAAGATTACGAAAGAATGCTCTTGTTCTAGCTCTAGCTCTATGTTCGTTTGATGATATACCTCTAGCTTTCGTTAACACTAAAATATTACGAAAGAATACGCTTGTTCTAGCTCTAGCTCTATGTTCGTTTGGATTATACCTCTAGCTTTCGTTTACACTAAAAGATTACGAAAGAATGCTCTTGTTCTAGCTCTAAATCTATATTCGTTTGATGATAAACGTCTAGCTTTCGTTTACACTAAAAGATTACGAAAAAATTATCTTGTTCTAGCTCTAGCTCTATGTTCGTTTGATGATATACCTCTAGCTTTCGTTTACACTAAAAGATTACGAATGAATGCTCTTGTTCTAGCTCTAGCTCTATGTTCGTTTGATGATATACCTCTAGCTTTCGTTTACACTAAAAGATTACGAATGGATGCTCTTGTTCTAGCTCTAGCTCTATGTTCGTTTGATGATATACCTCTAGCTTTCGTTTACACTAAAAGATTACGAATGAATGCTCTTGTTCTAGCTCTAGCTCTATGTTCGTTTGATGATATACCTCTAGCTTTCGTTTACACTAAAAGATTACGAAAGAATGCTCTTGTTCTAGCTCTAGCTATATGTTCGTTTGATGATATACCTCTAGCTTTCGTTTACACTAAAAGATTACGAAAGAATGCTCTTGTTCTAGCTCTAGCTCTATGTTCGTTTGATGATATACCTCTAGCTTTCGTTTACACTAAAAGATTACGAAAGAATGCTCTTGTTCTAGCTCTAAATCTATATTCGTTTGATGATAAACGTCTAGCTTTCGTTTACACTAAAAGTTTACGAAAAAATGATCTTGTTCTAGCTCTAGCTCTATGTTCGTTTGATGATATACCTCTAGCTTTCGTTTACACTAAAAGATTACGAAAGAATGCTCTTGTTCTAGCTCTAGCTATATGTTCGTTTGATGATATACCTCTAGCTTTCGTTTACACTAAAAGATTACGAACGAATGCTCTTGTTCTAGCTCTAGCTCTATGTTCGTTTGGATTATAGCTTTCGTTTACACTAAAAGATTACGAAAGAATGCTCTTGTTCTAGCTCTAAATCTATGTTCGTTTGATGATAAACGTCTAGCTTAGGTTTACACTAAAAATTTACGAAAAAATGATCTTGTTCTAGCTCTAGCTCTATGTTCGTTTGATGATATACCTCTAGCTTTTGTTTACACTAAAAGATTACGAAAGAATGCTCTTGTTCTAGCTCTAGATCTATGTTCGTTTGATGATATACCTCTAGCTTTCGTTTACACTAAAAGATTACGAATGAATGCTCTTGTTCTAGCTCTAGATCTATGTTTGTTTGATGTAAATCGATCTTAAGACGAGCTGAATAAAGCCAGAGAAAGTATTCTTTACAACTTATCTTGCTAAGAATATTTTAGTTTTATTGCGAAAACGTATTAATACCTTACCGCTTAGGTTTCAGCTGCATTCAGTTTAGTAATAATTCGCAGTTTTGTGCAATGCTTAAAACCATTTCTTTTATACCAATTTTTTTATAAATTAGTATCTATAAAAAGTGTTTAAGAAGTGTGTTTTTGTGTTGTTTATTTTTATGTCATGTGTAAACTCTGATTGTGCATAATAAAGTATATTTTCATTTCATTTCATACTTATTTCTTACGATCAATACAAATTCACGTAGACAATTTGTATTAGACTTCAATTAGTTGTAAAATAAATGGTCTTAGGCCCTTAATAATAAAACAAACTTGGACTCAAGAATTGCGATCGCAAACTCTACTTGAGAACTTATTTGACAGATAAAACTACTCGTACGTAACATAACTTAATCATTTTTAAAGACGAAACAAAACGTTGATTTGTTAACGTTTAGATTGAATTGAACGTAATAAGTATAGGTATGTGTCGTCGATAAGCGCATCTTAATGTCAGTACCCATTTATATAATAACTAGCTGACCCGTGCCCACTTTGTTAAGCATGAATCTTTTAAACTATTATGATTAAAAAGTAGATACTTAATCTTTGAATAATTTATTCCATATACTTACAGTAATACAGTAATTACAGTAATATAATATAATTTCTTATCTTAGACGTACAATATTTTATAACAACCTTTTGGTTCCAAAATTCGAAATAGAATGATCATACATAATCTTGCGACCGACCAAGCAAGGCTCCATGTTTTTCACCCCACCGTCCTATACAGGAATCATCCGATCGCGATAGTGTATTCTGATTGGTCAGTTGCAATCTTACGATGTCACCTGATTTCTTCCCGTCGAAATGCACACAAACAATTCAAATATTTTAACAAAGTATATTGTCATAGATAATATAATCAAGTTTATAAAAATCATCACAAAACTTTCCCGGGGCTTCCACGAATATTTGAAGACTAAAAATAGCCGAATCGGTTCAGCCGTTTTCGCGAGACTAACAAACAGCAATTAATTTTTATATATAAGAAGAAGATAAGATAAAGAAGAATAGAATATAGAAATAGATAGATTGAAATATTAATTGTAGTTATCCAACCAATTTCAAGATCACAACTTATTCCAATCGAACTATTACCAGTTTGAATAGACGACATTTACAGTGTTATAAGGAAAGGGAAGTTTTTGAAACAATTCTCATCTATCGAGCGGGGCCCCAGGGCGCCGGGGCCGCAGGGCGCCAGGGGCCTCATCTTACAACTTCCAAGTGTAATCAAAGGATAAAACCTTGTGGAGTCAACTGGCTGCATAAAGGAAAATTCACTTACTGCTATAGCGGACGTCCGCGCCCCAAACATTGGAATGAGCTGCACTCCCGGTACAGGAATCGTATTGGACGCCGAGCATTAAAAAGTGGATAATAGTATTGATTATCACGATAGATATGCAGAAATCGGATTGCCTTTCCTTTCGGGACTTCCACGAATATTTTAAGACTAAATATAGCCGAATCGGTTCAGCCATTCTCGAGTTTTAGCAAGACTTACGAACAGAAATTTATTTTCACTACATAGTATAAAACAAAGTCGCCTTTTCTGTCCCCATATCCCTATGTGCGCTTAAATCTTTAAAACTACGCAACGGATTTTGATGCGGTTTTTTTCAATAGATAGAGTGATTCAAGAGGAAGGTTTATATGTACAATACATGCATAATATACTAAGGCAACATTGCTAATTTTAGAGGTTTCTAAAGTGATGTCGTAAATTAACCTATTTTAGCAAAAACGCTGCCTAAACCCTACGAGTTAGATCAAATTAATGTACTATAGTATTGTACACCATAAAAAGGTCTACAAAAAAGTCCGCGATGGTATATGTTTATCTTTTAGGGATAACCAACATTAACCATTTTTATTGTTTACTTTTTACGTGAAAAAATGGCTTATTTACGAAGCTATTTTAAGCAATACGGCATTAATCCTTATCGAATTAAGTACCTTAAATACAGTGTGCCATTAATATAGATCAGTATGGTTCCTTACAGCATGTAAATTAAACAAATATTTTCGGAGATATTACAAATTTAAAATTTGCGTTTGCGGCGGGCGGTACCGACCGAACGGGGCAGTGCGGGGAGATTTGAGCGTTGACTGTATTTCACATGGCCAACTGTATGTCGCTCTTTCAAGAGTAACCTCAAGAGAAAACATGTTTGTATTGTCTAATGACAAGAAAGCTGTGAACGTTGTGTATAGAGACATCCTGTAATATATTAATTGTTGTAAAAATAAAATAAATACCTAGGTAAAAATGTAAAAAGTAATAATAATTGTATGAATTTAGATATTCCAAAAATAGCAGGAAATCTTCATAGTAAGTATAGGGAAAGAGGAATTGTTTTACTCCAAATTTAATGCGTGCAGGCCAAGGGCAGTAATGAATGAATCAAAAATACTGGATCGATTTTAATCATGTTTTCATTGAGTGACATAGGCATATATATTTTATGCCCGTGCAAAGTCGGAGCGGGCCGCTAAGTATGTTTTTATATACAACGTTCATAGTTTTTCTGTAGACTGTAGTGTATTTAATTTAGTATCAGCATTGCACCCGTGCGAAGCCGGGGCGGGTCGCTAGTTATAACATAAATGAAACTGTACTCGTGTTCAGTAAACAAAGCAACCTTAATTGCAGTGTCCACTTGTATATTTACAATACCACCCAAATAAGAACTCCATCTGCTAATCCAACCTAATTCACCTGTTTCGCATTATTTTCACCAACTTTTAAACTATATGTTCAGTATTGAAAGCAGCCGCCTTAACTGCAGTACACGCTTATATAAAGTCATAGTTGGTTCAGCCAGAGAAATTTGCATAGGAATGGCAGATTACGCCACCATAGGCGTTGAGCCCGGTGCAGCGCCGCACTAACTTCCAATGCACCCACTTTACAATACCATTCACCCAAATAAGAACTGCACCTGCAATTCCGACCTAATTCACCTGTTTCGCAGTATTGTTTTCTTCAACTTTTGATATAAAAACTTGTTTTAATAAGGTTGGTTAATCTGAGTTTAAATTGAGTTTTGGTGAACGACATCCCAGTCTAGGTGCAGTGGCATTAACAAAGATTATATTTCTATACCAAATTCAAAATTCAAAAACTTTTTTATTTCCATGTAGGTTATTAAATTTAATAACACTTATAGAATTGTCCTACATGATGCCTACCACCGGTTCGGAAACTAGCCCGGCGAGAAGAACCGGCGTAAAGATTGGAAAATTGTTCTTTTTCTTTTTTTTAAATATATATAATACTAGCGACCCGCCCCGGCTTCGCACGGGTGCAATGCTGATACTAAATTAAATACACTACAGTCTACAGAAAAACTATGAACGTTGTAAATAAAAACATACTTAGCGGCCCGCTCCGACTTTGCACGGGCATAAAATATATATGCCTATGTCACTCAATGAAAACATGATTAAAATCGATCCAGTATTTTTGATTCATTCATTACTGCCCTTGGCCTGCACGCATTAAATTTGGAGTAAAACAATTCCTCTTTCCCTATACTTACTATGAAGATTTCCTGCTATTTTTGGAATATCTAAATTCATACAATTTTTATTACATTACACATTTTTACTTATTTACTTTTTACATTTTTACCTAGGTAAAAATGTAAAAATTTATTTTATTTTTACAACAATTAATATATTACAGGATGTCTCTATACACAACGTTCACAGCTTTCTTGTCATTAGACAATACAAACATGTTTTCTCTTGAGGTTACTCTTGAAAGAGCGACATACAGTTGGCCATGTGAAAAACAGTCAACGCTCAAATCTCCCCGCACTGCCCGGTTCGGTCGGTACCGCCCGCCGCAAACGCAAATTTTAAATTTGTAATATCTCCGAAAAAATATTTGTTTAATTTACATGCTGTAAGGAACCATACTGATCTATATTAATGGCACACTGTATTTAAGGTACTTAATTCGATAAGGATTAATGCCGTATTGCTTAAAATAGCTTCGTAAATAAGCCATTTTTTCACGTAAAAAGTAAACAATAAAAATGGTTAATGTTGGTTATCCCTAAAAGATAAACATATACCATCGCGGACTTTTTTGTAGACCTTTTTATGGTGTACAATACTATAGTACATTAATTTGATCTAACTCGTAGGGTTTAGGCAGCGTTTTTGCTAAAATAGGTTAATTTACGACATCACTTTAGAAACCTCTAAAATTAGCAATGTTGCCTTAGTATATTATGCATGTATTGTACATATAAACCTTCCTCTTGAATCACTCTATCTATTGGAAAAAACCGCATCAAAATCCGTTGCGTAGTTTTAAAGATTTAAGCGCACATAGGGATATAGGGACAGAAAAGGCGACTTTGTTTTATACTATGTAGTGAATGATGATGATACATAAAAATGTTACGACTTAAAAGTAAAAGTATTAAAATAAAGTGTACAATGTTGTAATCTAGCATAGAGGCACCTCGTAATAACCTTTAGCACACAAACGTTCTTTAACTATATTTTTAAATTTATTTATAGAAAGATTTTGAACGTTTTCTGGGAATCTTACCTGATCTCATCCTAAGTAATATTAGGAACGCAAACATTACGATCAAACGAATTATGTGAGAATTGTCAAAATTTGTGAGAATTGTCGAAATTCGTGATAATACGAAATTGGTGGAAACCAATTCCGCCAAGCCACAAATTACCATCCAGTTTTAAACCATGTGTTTGAAGTAAATAAAAATTGTAATAATTATTACAAAATATTTATAACTTTTATTTATCTTCTTTAACATTGAATTTCTAAATGATAAGGCTCTGAAATAGATGGACATGTTTAGTATCTTATAACACTACTGTTTTTTTAGGCTTATGTATAGCATGTTCTAACTAATAAATATTTGCATACCTTGACGAAGGTGGAAGTGAAACTAATAATTAAGTTTAACACCTATGACATTACCTGCATTTCACAAATAAATATTGGAACGAAGTTCCTTATCGCGCGTTGTGAAAGGGGGCTAGACGGAAAAATTCTTACGAAAAGTTGTCACGACACTTTTTGCTATAGTAAGCTGTTGTAAGTATGTATGTTTCTCTGTTTGTCTCTTTCTCTCTTATAGAAAGCAAGCCAGATATTTTCATTTCTATTTCGCATTGAACAGTGTGGTGTCGCGACGATTATTTTTGTTGAGTGTATACAGGTTTTTTGTAAATAATAAATAATAATAAAAAAACTTCGTTCCATCCGGATGTCCCTTGACACCTCTCAAGTTTTATTCTATTCTATTCTAAAACCCCTCATTTGTCTGTCGTTTCACAAAATATTAGTCTCCGATTCCTGGAACTTCAAAGTGGGGGGAAAGCGATGTTCTTGGAGGTGGAAACCACAGGCTGATTACAATCAGCACATGTTTGTTTCTGATCAGTGCCAGCGTGTGTAAACACTGACATTATACCTAATTAGAGAGAACTACTAAATGGCGTATTGCGAATGATGCTCCCTTTCATGTAATTAAAATTAATGTTAGTAATATTACGTTGCTGACATACTGATATAACTAGTCTACTGAGAGTACTGCTTATTGTACTCGCCAGAGTATTGTATTCGCTCGAAACTTTCGTAGAATCGTTTTCGAAATCGATTTCGTAGATTCGTAGAATCGGACGAAAATTCGCAAACACTTTTTTTTATAATGCTTTATTCATTTAAGTTACACTTCATACACTGTAACGTAGTACGCCAAACTGATCCAGCAGTTCGGAGGCGATAAGCTCAGTATTAGTACACACATCGGTACTTAAAGGCTAAAAAATTAATGAGATTGAACATGAACAATAATAATAAACAATTTTTTCCATGTTAATTACACTTTCTTCAAAAATATATATATTGTTATATTTTTTAATTTTTAAATCCTCCCTAAATAGCATTTCTATGATGTTTAAAGTTAATTATGATTTAAAAATTTACTCAGTTGAATGGGTTTCGACGCGTTTAGATGGTGCACACGCGGTTTGATGGATAACAAGCGTTTTGCGAAAGTTACGTAGTTTGATGGATTTCAACGCGTTTTGGCGAATTTCACCTGAAGTGTGGGTTCCATGCGTCTTGTCTTACTAACATTTGAGTAGAATTGATGATTTGATAGTAGATTGATTACGTACGAAAATCATCCTTTAAACAAATAAATATAAAAACCTTGAGACAGCGTCAAAATCGCCACATCCCACTATAACAAACACACCAATATGAAATATCATTAAAAAGCCAACCCAATTTCTACTTCTAAGATACTTTCCGGATTAAATGAAATAACTTTATCCGGTACGAAACGGGGAGTCGGCAAAGCTAACAAAGTGTACGTCATGTCTCGGAACATAGACTTAAATGTAGTTTGAGATTGGCCGCTGGGCTGTAAGTATATCTTTCCTCTTACAAGCCTCATTTGCATCACAACTTTTTCACGCTAGCCTGAACTTTCATTTAAATCCCGACCATCTAGTATTAAACGAACGCATCTAGTTATACATTTACACCGCCGAACAAGAAAATCACAGCCATATTTTGTTTACATAAAATAAGGTTATAATAATTTATGTGATACGAAATATTTTCGTTTTCAGTATTAAGTTACCTACCTACTGTGGGAAATTGGGTTTTATAGGATGAAAATTAAATAGATTTACTTTTAGACTCATATTGCAGACAAACAAAAAGATGAGCGAAATCTAAAATAAAAATTGGGATAAAAATTAAAACGTTTAAGTTTCAAGCATATAAATTAAAATGAAACGAGAGAAATCTCTTTCTCGCAAAATAATATACTTTGTACGGAGGCTGACGTAATGTTCTTTATAGGGTTAACAACGCGTCGTCACTGTTGTTCCCTTTCCGTTCGCGCAATATATTTATCATTTTAATATCTTCATCATTTTTAATTATACTTAAATAATTTTAGATGGACACTATTTGTTTACCAGGACTTAAATAACAGCAATAAAAAAATCATTCAAAAGAATAATTATATGAACATTCCTAGAACTCTTAATTATTAGTATTATCAATTAACTGGACCAGTGAATATACGTCAGTCTGTATCGCTTGCATTTATACAGGCTGTAATATTAATGAGTGATAATACTTATGGGTGTGTATGGGTCCCACATATAGTTTACTGTGAAGGTACCACCGCTGAAAGAGGTACTTTTACTTATTGTATAGGCAAATTTATGATGTTGCATTATGATGGGATGATGGGGCATTTCTCATATAAACATGAAAGTTAAAAGTAAGTCTTTCTGTGCTGGTACTTTCACAGTATACTCTACATAGGGGGTACATACACGCACTAAAGTATTATCACTCATTTATTTTACATCTTGTAAAACAACGACGTTTTAAAAACAAGTAAATAAAAAAAAATATTCGTATGTCAAAATAACACTACACCTAATGACTAATATAGCACTATAATATTATACTGAATTTTTGAATACTTCTATATTTCATTTCAGACAGCCCGATTATTTTGCCTGTGGGTGTAATTGGACGGTTCCTGGAGGCTGTAGGAGGCTTTATCTATCACCAGCAGACATCTCCCGGGACTCCCGGGTGTCCCGCGCCCGGGAATCCCGGGGTAAACCTAATCACTACCGATCGATACCCAATTAAATCTAATACCTCCGGCGGTTTTTTCGACGCCATTTTTTATCTTTACCCCATAAAGACTTTCTACCTTAGTAATAATAAGTAACCGTTAAAAATTATACTCTAATTGCATTGTAAATTAGTCCTTGATATGTTTGCGAAATTTCAAATTAATCGTAGGTACTTCTTGTAATTGGTGAAATTTATGCTCAAAGATTTCGTTACATACATACATACAGCTTATAAAAGCGTGTTAAAAAGAGCCATATACAAGGTGTAAAATAAAGGAATACTTTAGGGTGTGTAATGTGTATGTGCCTACTGTGTAGAGTATACTGTGAAAGTACCAGCGCTGAAAGACTTACTTTTGACTTTCATGTTTATATGAGAAATGCTCCAACATCAGAAATGTGCCCATACAATCATTTAAAAAAGAGTAACTCTTTCAGCGCTTGTACTTTCACAGTAAACACAACAGTAGGTACACCCTAAAGTATTAGCACTCATTAATATTGCAACGTGTATAATATATCGATATATCGGCTCGTGACTATAAATAAATAAATAAAAATATATTTATTAAAGTTATAAGGAACTCTTAATTATTAAAAAACACAGCCAAAAGAAAAATATTAGGTACGTATAGAAAATATTTACACAAATATAAAAATACTGGTAGGTGCGTCTTTTTTACTGATTCCGAATATAATAATATGTATAACTTATTTTCGGAAAAAATGTCAGATGCTAAATTTTTTGGTTATAGACGGCAGATTATTGATGGAGTGTATTAGCGGTTTATGTGTAACTTTCGTCACAAGGCCACATCTCTGTTGCCACAGTTATGAAATCCCTATTAATCTCATTAGATATCACGTAATGATACTCCAGGGCATTCCTTTATTACCTAGATAACCGAAAGTGGGACCATAAAACACACTAAATGCGCACTAAAACGTAACGCGTCACTGAAATCGGTAAACCGTACGAAACAATTGCCTACGAATACGCGGCCAAATTACATTTACAATTCATGAGAACTGTTATCCCTATATCCGTCCAGCTCGCACGTATAGCGCCCGCTCGCTCTCGCCTACTTAGCACCTACGAGCTCTCTATGAATAATTTTTCCGCCGTTGTTGACTTAATTTTATGTTGGTACCCATTTAAACGTGTTCGATGGAGTCGGTAGATTACAAGTTACATTACGTATGGAAAGTATCGTTCGCAATTGGAAAAGAGGGCGCATTTAAATTGTTTTTTATACGGTGCGGTAAGAGGCTTAAAAATACGATAGTTAATTTAAGTGGCACTCGAATAGTATGCTGTTCTTTTCACTCGCTAGAAAAGTGACAGTGACAGCATGAATGTAAGCTCCTCAAAGACTACACGCCCATTGCCCAAAACATAACATTTAAAATGAACAGACATGAATAACGCTTATAGGCTGATGTTACTATAATATCATAAAATAGCAAATGAAAAATTGGCACAAATTTCTGGCACCGCCACTAGGTTTTTCGATATTTATTTTTAATAAGTCTATAAGCTACTGGCTGACCCGTGCCCACTTCGTTGAGCATAAAAAAACGTTTAAACATTCCCTGGAGTTCCACAAATATTTCAAGACCAAAAATAGCCAAATCGGTTCAGCCGTTCTCGAGTTTTAGCGAGACTAACGAACAGCAATTCATTTTAATATATAAGATAAAAAACCAGCTTCGCCCACGTAAAATAGATTTTACCCTCTTGCAGGTTAATTTTGGAAAAAGCCTGCCTTAGTAGATGCCTTATGTCAAGGCATATGTGACCGAAATTTCAAGTTTCTATCTCTGAATGTTTAGCTGTGCGTATCACGGCAGTTAATGTCCGTTACTTTTTAAACTAGTATAATAATGATTATAATAACCTCCCACATAGATTCCGGTGACGGTGACCGGTTTCATTGAAACCAGGCCAGCTACGAAGGAGTTATTTTTATAGTGCCCAAGTTTGTGTCCAAGCACTCTCTTTTGCATCACTCTAGTAGCCCAGTGGGACGGATAACCGACACGACTGGCTAGAGATCAAGCGCAGGACCGACTTTTTACATGCCCATCCGACGCATGGATCATCTTTCTTAACAGACAGTCAGGTGATCAGCCTGCATTTTCAACCAAACTTGAAAACAACATTTTTGTTGTTCCAACGCGGGAATCGAACCGAGTCGAGAGCCATACTCGTATAGATATTATATTATATGTAAAATTGCTGTAAGCTCTGCAAGAACTTATACAAGGAGTAAAATAAATGAGTGATCATACTTTATGGTGTGTATGTGCCTCCTATGTAGAGTCCACTGTGAAAGTACCAGCGCTGAAAGACTTACTTTTGACTTTAATGTTTATATGAAAAAGGCCCCAACATCATAAATTTTACTATAAAATATTTTTTTTAAAGTATGTACCTTTTTCGGCGCTGGTACTTTCACAGTAAACTCTATATACGGGATCCGTACACACCTAAAGTATTATCACTAATGTTATAGCCTACTAGCCGACCCGTGCCCACTTCGTTGAGCACACAAACAGTATTTTTTTACCGTTTTAACCTTCCCTGCCAACGAATATTTCAAGACTAAAAGTAGCCGAATCGGTTCAGCCGTTCTCGAGTTGTAGCGAAACTAACGAACAGCAACTGATTTTTATATATTATAGCCTATAACGGGTGTAAAAAGAGCAGTCACTACACAAGTGTTTTTTTCACAAAAATAAAAAAAAATTTTTTTTTGCTTTATTGTTATTTTTGTGACAGAAAAATAAGTCATGATGATAAGTAAAAAAAAAATTTTAGTTTTTGACAAAAAAAATATTTAAAAAAATACATATCCAAAATGAGGAAAGGTAGTATAATCGTATCTCAAAGTTGTAGTGACTGCTCTTTTTACACCCCGTATACTTTATTAAACAAACTTTCAAGATCCCGATTAAATACATTTTATGCCTAACGAGCATGCAGTTCCAGGGACTTATCTCAAGATAGCCCAGGATAAGTAGCGACTTCAAGTCCTCGGGTACATTTGCAATATTTCGCAAAGTATCCTAACGCACTTGTGCGGGCTGGGGGGTGGAGTGGGGGTGTTTGTGAATTTTCCACCCAATTACTCTGCTCGTTTGCAGTAACGATAACCTGTGCAATGTACATAGTGCACAGTATATACTGCCCGTTCGTATTACGCCACCTATGTCACTGGTGACTGGACTAACAGCCTGAACGTTTTTACATTTTAAATAATATAACTGATTGAATGTACAGTTGGTTCTGGATGAAAATTCATGTTCACAATAATAACACACACATTTTTTACACTTTTCCATTTTTTAGTACGTTTTAATAAGTTTCTACAAAAACACGACCGGTTTCGATTAAATAAAATACACCTGATGACGATTTAATCGAAACCGGTCGTGTTTTTGTAAAAACTTATTATAACGTAATAAAATGTAAAAAAGTGTCAAAAAGTTGTGTGTTATTATTGTGATTTTAAATAATAATAATAATATCTATAGACGCTTCACACCACGTCAATCTGGCCCTGTGCTAAGTATCCGAAGAACTTGTGTTACAGGTGCCAGACAACGGAAATATATATTTAATACTTTTATACTATACACATATTTAAGATTTTGATTATATCAATACACAAATTTAATACACATTCATGACCCAGGAACATTGAAAACTATTTGTTCCTTCGGCGGGATTCGAACCCGCAACCTCTCGGTCGAGAACCAACGTGCTGAGCCACTGCGCTACGGAGGTCGTCAATATATAATATTTGTAAAAGACTACAAGCGCATGGACAAATTAACCTGTGAAATGACCCAACGTGAATAACGCTTAGAAGGCCGTAACTATATCATAAGATAACTCTGAGGCGCTACTGCATTTATTTTTCCATGTCATTTCGGTTTACTCACACAAGCCAGTTACAATAAATCTACGTTTTCAATTTAATGTTTGATCTCAAATACGATTCGTATACAAGACAAAGGCGAATCATCTTAACCAGCGATTCAGATATTATCTAAATTCTAATCTAAAACGACCTGCAGTATGAACGCGCAGTATATCGGGCACTCGATGTAGCGGCTTCAGGCCTCAGCCACATCCTACAAGCTCCCTACTACATAAAATTGAGTTTGAGTGCTTCTCAATAATGAAATAAAAGTTGTACGTTATACTTAATTATTATAGATCTACATTAACATTACGTTACAGTTTTTACACGCAATATCCTTACATATTATTAAACAAAGCCCTCCCGCCGCATCTGTCTGTATTTGCGATGAACTCTATGAAAACTGCACCGATCTTCATGCTGATTTCACCAACGTATAGGAGTTCTCAAGAAAAGTTTGATGGGTTATCAATCCGCTTTTTCTGAGTTACTGCTCTATTATTTATCAGGGCAGAATTGATCCCGGTAAGTGATTCTCATGATAGTGTGTCTTAGTACGAATCTTGCAGTGCAGTTATTTACGAGTATTTACAGTTTTGACTAGTCGGGTAAGTTAGGTTATTTACACAAAAACAAGGCAGCGCTGTATACCATGCAGAATATAAAGCCTTTATATCACCTTTTAAAACCCAATTACGTAAATGACATAGCCTATGTAATCAAGGATATTAATCAAAATCTATTATAATATTATAATGAGGTATAATTTAGGCGCTACGGATTACAGTGATACTGTAAACATCATTACCCGTCATTTTAGCATCGCCGTAGCCGGGTAAAAAGTAACAGATTGACACCCGGATTTTAATGATTGAGTTGAACAACGTTGATGCCCTTTATTGCACTCAATTTGTAAACTGTCCCACCGAAACCGCATTACCGCTCATAATCACCGTAGCCTATAAAATAAACTATAACATTTATTAGTTCGATCGCGGCAAATGAGCCGTGCTGATCCCGCCATTTTAATACTGGTTTATTCCGGTGCACACTGCTTTATACCGGTTCGTGCCGGTTAAGCCCCGGTTCGATTAACCGACTCGAAACGGATCGACATAACGAGCTTATTTTGCTAAACCTTTGCATTCAATTAAACATGAAAGTTTTGTATTTCAGTTCCAGTCGTCTAGTACAATTTTTAATAGGCGAATTGGCTTACGAAATGCGAAGGCTGGGCTCCTAATGGAAAGAAGGCTAGTAGCGTGAGTATTAGGTAGCAATTCGGATAAGAATCTTCAAAAGGTAAGAGGTAAGCCGTAAGTGAAGCCTATGTAATAGGAGTTAGATATATCAAGTACATCACATTGTCGTTTTAACGCCTATGTCTAAGCTATGTCGGAATGATAATAAATTAAAATTTCGTTGTGTACATAAAGAAAACAACATATTGTATGAAATAAACGTATGCTATGCCGTGTACCCGCTACTTTAGTTATATAGTCCTCTGTGGTCTGATGGTGATGAGCTGGCTCGAAGGACGTGGATAAGATGTCGGCGTTGGATGCTGATCCATGCAGCAGATGGACTTATAAATAGTCCTGCTTCTCGTCGGTCGTGTCGAGTAACTGTCACGAATAGTAAAAAAGGCCCCCGGTTACTGAAAGGGTGATCAAATGGCTAACATTTGAGTTAAAAGGCCATTCTGAACGCTCATTGGTGAACGTAGCGAGTGAGCGAAGTTGTTGCGAGTATTTTCACCAATGAGCGTTCAGAATGGCTTGTTAACTCAAATGTTAGCTGATCGACGATTTGATCAGCCTCTCAGAAGCCGGGCGGATATTTACTTATGTATTGCACACTTGAGCACTATAAAATGACTCCTGCGTAGCTGCGTAGGTTTCAACGATTCCGGCCACTAAAATCGGCATGGTAGTTTATTATTACTTTAGTTTCAACTGCAAATTCAATAACTCGTGGCCAACCAGTGTTGCCAGTAAATACGGCGTTAATTCCCGCGATAATGCAGGAGCAAGTTGCCGGGCGGGTGCGTGCAGGCGTGTAATGGTGTTGCCAGCTAAGTCTCAACAATACAATTATTTAAATTTAAATCGCCCAATTGTGAGCGAGTTAATGCAACTGTTCGTCAACTTCTGTGAGTCTATTTAATATTAAAATGGTTTTGAGATAATTTTGTGTGTTTAAATTTAATGTAATATTTAGGCTGGTATATTTCAGTTCCCCTCGCTTTGTTTTGTCCAAGAACTAATGCGTGCTCGAGTACGTCCGGTAGAGTTATAGTTTTATCCAGAAATATATTAAACTAATAACTCTTATCTCCTTTCTTTTTTTCAGGAATAGGAGTAAAGGAACGGTAATCGAATAATAATTGTATGAAAAGCAGCGCCAATACAATTGACAATCGATTATTTTCCGGAACTTTCAAATGTTTTTGCTTGGGCTACAGTTGTCATTAAGAACATGAAAGTGATGTGAGATGGAGCAAGAGAGTAAAAGCCTGCGGCGAGGGAGAAGCAGGATGCAGATAGGCGCCGTAACTACTACTACATCTATAACCTTATTGTTGATTTTCTGAAAATAGCTTGTTAAGTTTCATTTGGAAATAAAATAATTTGATTTATAATATAATTACTTCAATAATAAAATATGCTAATTTAAATAACTGAAAAACGCAAATGCGTTTTGTTTATTTTTACATACCCAGTGGACACGAAGCTAAAATCCATCGTGCCGTTCAGGTTGCAGACAATCAATTAAACATACATACATACGAACAATATAATCTCGAAAAACTTCACCCTCCTGGCGTAGTCGGGTAAAATATAATTGTATTCGACATAAATCACGCGTGAAGACTGCGCCGTAATGCGTAACGCAATGGTTAACCCTCCCATAATAATAATAATATTAATGCCTCCCACAACGATTTCGGTGACGGTGGCAGGTTTCATTAAAACCAGACCACGGAGATATGTTGAAACATCAACAGACAGGCGCAGGACCGACATTTAACATGCCCATCCGACGCATGGATCATCTTTCTTGTCAGACAATCAGGATCAGCCTGTAACCTAACCAAACTTGAAAACAACATTTTTTTTGTTCCAACGCGGGAATCGAACCCACGACCAGGTCGAGAGCGAAGCTCTGAAGCTCACGGAGGCGTATTTTTACCGCCCTCCCATAATATCACATAAAACATAGGCATACGACGTAATTCACGCGGATATTCAAATGTGAACACGTCAGTACATAACCCTTGAGTGGCTCGCGGTCCCGGAGGCCCAGAAATATACTCGTTAACATTAGCATATGAATCCAACAGTCGTAAAGCAGTAATATGCAAATACGCGACAAATTTTGCTTTTGCGTTACACCGAGCCGCGCGGCGGTTGTTAGGAATTGAATTTACTGTGGAACATTCGAAACTTTTCACGACTGTTTAATTGTGGTGGGGAGAGACCCTTTTGCATGCTCTGGACATCGAGGATATCTACGTGTAGGGGCTATTAATGTTTTAGCCTTCCATATAATTGGTATTTTTAAGTTAATCTGTAAAGTTGTCATTTTTGTATAGGTATGTTGGCAAATTAAAAAAAAATTGTTTTGTTAGTTTTTAAATTGCATACACTTAAGAAGACGCACATTTTATTATAGTACATCCGAGATACATTCAACCTAAACGTAAACAAACCCGTTTATGTCACAACCAAAAATTACAGTGGTGCCAATATTAATACAATGATTTTTGTTTTCTATGAACCCATAGAATATAGGCTTATATTCTACAATCGGCAGTGTCAAAATAACGTATTTTTTCTGTAAAAGATTTTCAATTGATGTTTCAACATATTAATTATTGTTTAGTTGTTATAAAACGTATTGGATAATGAAGTTTAATCCTATAATATACCTGTGAAAGTGTTGATAAGTGTGCACAATAAGGGAAAATTTCGATATTTTCGGTTTCTTTACCTTTAGGTTAAATTTATCTGGGATGAACTATAAAAAATATATTCGAAGTGCTATTATATAGCCGCTATATACTAAGTATATTACTTTATAGTATACGTATATACCTATGTATAAGTTATCAGAATTAGATTAAGTTATTAATGTAATTAGCAATATGTTGTTGGTGTATCTATTGAATAAATAAAAAACTATATTGCAACTGTTAAGGGTGACAATATCATAGTACGATTGGTATGGAGCGTTTTTATAATACTTGCAAAATTTATAATTCTTTAAAATAATTTTAATAGTATATACCTACCTCCTTATAATAAGAATGATTTTCAACTACATAATTGTTGTCTTTTTCAAACTTAGCTACTTATTACTATTCATTTATGCAATAAAGAACACTACTCTTTATTATGTATTATAATATGTATTATACCCTGTTGGTTATTTGAGACTTTTCATTAATTTCTAGTGCTGGTGTAAATCGTACATAATGGTAGAAATGCCAAAAATTGCAATGCAAACGTCACTATCTAGCTGCTCTAAACTAGAATTTCTAGTCAAGAAGCTCTATTTCTAGTAGTAGTATATGGTTTTCTAGAGCTATGCAATATGCATATTTAAATGTGTCCCGAACAATGAGAAATTATCGACTACCGACAAAACCTCATTTGACTCTTTAATCTATGGACGTGCTACCTGACAGGTAATTTGGCGCCATCTGTGATGACTGCGCGGAAACGTGGCCAACTTCACGTCAATCGGCTCGCTCCAACTTCGTTCGTTTGCATTTTTACAAGCGCTAATTCCGCCGGGCCGCCTCCCTGTTTTCACAATCAAAATTATCCAAGTTATATTGCTTATTAGTTTCTTTGCATTTCTTTTTTATTTTTAACCGGTTTTCTTCATATCCGAGACTTGAGTTAGATATAATCATTTTAAATTTTAAATGAGGTTCAGTTATGTACAGTATACAGCCAAAATCCATGTTATAATAAAATATAAATTTATTAAGTTTTTTGACTCTACTAAAAAGTTGTATTTTTATAGATATTGCAGTCATCTAATTGAATCAGCAGTTTAATTGAACAAACGTTTATAAAATGACGACATTTAATTGAATGACTAAAGGACAACTCGTAAAGTTTTTTATTGTAACGTTCAACGTCTTGACTGAACATCGTTTAGCATAGTCATAGTCATAGAATGGAATATACCATACTTTGTAATAATATAAAGATAAGTTCGTAACTTAAAAGGTCCTCAAAATGAGGACATGACATGTCACACCAAGTGAAAATGACAACTATGCATACTATCTGTGCTAGCAGTTTGCCGCCATATTTGTATTGGCATGTATTGGTGACTACTAGCGCCACTGCGGGAAAAAATTAACTATTTTTCAATAACCTGACTGATTTTACGTCCGCTCTGTTAAAAGGGCTTTGTTACAGTCCGCTAGCTATACAAGTTGGACGTTGAGTGACGCTTGTTCAATCAACGTTTGGCCTAGTCAATCAATCAAATTCAATAAACGCGCTAGACATTAAATGAAACAGCTAATTCAATGAGCGACATAGATACGAGGTTGTGAAAGTAAAGCGACGCTATCTATATCCATTACTTATCCTATACATATCCTAGTGTGAACAACTGCACAGTTAGGTCACAGGACATAATAAATTAGACCGATACTTTAGGCGCTACGGTGAGACAAACACACATATAACATAGGTAGTGATTTTTTCCCTATTAAAATGCTGACAATTCCTACTACGCCAAATGATTGGCAATATATGCCTTCTATTGTATATATTACGCGAACGGGATTTGTATGAATTTTTCGCCGCAGCGCCTGCAGATGATGATTTTTTCACGCCGGCGTGGCGCTTCCGCACCAACCTTGATCTGTCGACGCGCCGCCACCGGAAAATTTTACTTTTTAATTTCGTTATACATAGAATGCCAAAATCATTACTCTTTTATCTGTCGGGTAAAAAGGACATTGTCCTATTACATATTTCGGACATGTAATAGGACAATGATTTGTGCGGGTCCAGCTCAATATACCGCGCGTACTAGCCTCCAATGACGCGGCGTGCCGTTTATTATAAGCTGTCACATATATTTTATGGACGCGACGGCAATTTCACGGTTCGCCGAGCACGGTCGGAGGACTTCGGTGAGTTCCTTCGGTGACCAAGCTTGTAAAAGTCGAGTTAAAGGATTAAGGGCCTGTGGAACTGCGTACTGTAATCTATACTAATATAATAAAGCGGAAGAGTTTGTTTGTTTGTTTAAACGCGCTAATCTCAGAAACTACTGGTCCGATTTGAAAAATTCTTATTTTGTTGGATAGTCCATTTATAGAGGAAGGCTTTAGGCTATATACCATTACGCTGCAACTAATAGGAGCGAAGCGTCAGTGAGATATTGCAAAAACGGAGAAAATTATTCATATTTGGGGACTTTCGTTGCGTGCGCTGCATAAATGGTTTAAGTTACTCAAAAACCACGCGAACGAAGTCGCGGGAACAGCTAGTAAATAAATGAAACTTTATTCGGACATTTTAGAATACATACTAGATGCTCTAGATGTCACGCGTATTCAAAAGTGATATTATAACGGGTGTAAAAAGAGCAGTAACTATAATTTTGGGATATGATTATATCTACTACCTTTTCTCATTCTAGAAATATATTTCTTTTAATTTTTTTACAAAAATTTCAGAAAAAATTTTTTTTTTTGCTTTAATGTTATTTTTGCGACAAAAAAATAATAAATGGAGAGAAGTTAATTTTTTTTTAAATAACATAGTGTAGTATTACGTGGTGTAATGTCCAAATGTGTGTTTGAATAAATACCTATCTATTAATATTATTATTATGTTTTAGCATTCATTGCTCACTGACAATTAAGTCACGGATCTTTGGAAGGAATGCGTGAGGCCGAAGCCAACATAGCCCCCGTTACACAATTTTCGTTTAAATGTAATGTGACACCAGCCGGCAACTCTCCCTGTACGTACCATGGGAGTGCGCCCACGGAGACCCACCGGTTAGTGTAGGACTATTGCAGGGTGTACAAAGCAGGGTACACAAAATTAAACACCAGATAATTATATTAAAAATAAAACAAACAACAACAAATAGCAAGATGAAATCCGGTTGATTTTTTTTTTATTCTTCATTTCAGTTACACGTTGTAGAGTCTAGTTAGCTCTTTATAGATATATTTCGTTTAATAAGAGGACAGAAGTAGTTACAAAATTAAGTGTAATTAACGACGCTTCGGGAACCCTCCATCGAGCTATTTAATGGCGCAGCTTTCCAACAAAAGATTAATTCTGCTCAGTCGGTAATCAAGACTAATAACTCCATGATAATGGGATTTAGCTTAAGTTTTAAGTTCCAACACTAATATAGACTTTAAAGGAGCGCCACTCAACTTTAAGGGTGCAGACACACGCCATACTTTTTGTAGGATCAATAATTATTGCACTATGGCATAGATTTTGTAAGTGCTTTGCATTATTGTAAGTGATTTGCACTATTGCAAAGATAATGCAAGTGCTTTGCACTATTGCAAGTGATTTGCACTATTCCAAAGGTATTGCAAGTGCATTTCACTATTGCAAAGGTATTTCAAGTGCTTTGCACTATAACAATGGTTTTGCAAGTGTATTACACTATTGCAAAGGTATTGCAAGTGCTTTGCAATATTTGGAAAGACATTACAAGTGTTTTGCACTATTGCGATGATATTGCAAGTTTTTTCACTATTGCATAATTGCAATCCTAATAAGTTTTTTCACTATTGCAATTAGGATGTTCTATTTTTCACATACGAATAATCGGTCACTGATGCTCGAGGGCGGGTATCCCAAACGCCGACAGATCCAGTTTACAACTTTTGGTCCTTATTGGTATGATCGTAGGGCCGAAAGGTGGAACTGACTGTCGGCGACCGTACCTACTTAAAGTTGTCTGCAGCAGCAGCAGCGGGCAAACTGATGGTGATGAATTATAGCTAAAAACCTACGATTAACAATATACTATATAACGTGTCCCATAGAAAAACAAGACCAAGTAACTAGAAAAACATGCCAATAGAGCTACATTTAATTAATAACGAACCTAAACACCGTGTGTGCTTAAATTTAGATTTAAATTATTTAATTAGCGATATAAATCAAGCATTGTTGCACGTGGTGGCAGTGTTCCAAGCAAACTAAATGAAATAACGGCTCACTTTTAAACTAAACTGAAATTCGCTAAGACTGATTTCTTGTGCTGACTTGATTTCTAGTGTTATTATTGATCGAAGCTAATACGAGTAACACACTCGATAACGTCAACTTTCAGTTAAAAAAAACTGAATTTAAATCGGTTCACACAAACACGACAAACTTATAACACCCCTATTCGTGGGGGGTATAAGAGCCTGCCGAACCAGTACCTCAAAAAACCTGAGACCGAAGACGACAGTGAGTAAATAAGCCATTAAGGGCTCAAGACAAGTGGAGATCGGTTGGTGGCTGGTCAAACACACCACTCGAGACATCGCGCCGTTTGCATATCGCCTCAACGGGCGCCACCTAATGCAGTTGCGCTTCTATGTGCAATGTGCATACTCCTTATTAAAAGTATTTATACTTTTAGGGTGAGGCCAAACGAGCGTAATTTTGTTAGTCGTGAATCGCAGAATTCCGGTTGCAGATCTGCTGCATTCGGTTCGATAGAAAAGTTCAACTCATTTTTCGGCGTCTGAATCATTGAATACAGCAGAATTTCTGAAATAAACATTTTGTGGCTCAAGACTCACAAAATTACATTATATGGCCCCTGCGTAAGCCCTGAGCGTCAGATCACAGCGTGACGCGTCGTCCCATTTTTAAACTCCTATAAAACAGAGGTGCATTACGTGTCTGTTTGTGTAGGTACGTGGCTTCGTAGCTCGTAAACGAATAAAACAATTTTAATCAATTTGCTTTTGTTTGAAAGCTGACGTGATGAGTTTTCTTGGCTTCAAAAAGTAATTGTTAATTTCTTATTTTTTCTTCAAGTATAAAAACAAACAATATTAATAAATACATTAATATTGTTTGTTTTTAATCATCAAATAAAAAAACTTTCAGTGTAAAAATACGCCATTTTGACACTGCCGTCTATAGAATATCTATACTCCAAGGATCGCAAACAATAATCATTATACTGTATTAGCCAATTTGTATTACTGACTAGTCTATGGTTTATTTATTTATTTATTTAACAATTTATTGCACACAAGATACATTTCCAATAGATCAATTTACAAAGAAAGACGACACAAAGGTTGTGTCATAGGTTAATATAATCTGCTGAGTGTGAACTGTTCCTTAAAGGAAGTCTCATAGTGCGGGGCTAGGATTGGACGCGGCTCAGACGACGTAAGCTTTCAGGACATCGAGACTGTCATGGCGGCTACAGAGTAAGCGATTTTCATGTAGGCTAGTTCTCATTTCTTTAACTTTAACACTTATTAGCCGACTTCCATCAAAGACGAAGTATAATATGCAGATATCGTTCTTATTATTATTTGGCAGTCTATGTGCCGATTGACATACGATTTAAATCAACCTAATCTCTAATAGTAATAATAATATTTGTACATCTCTTTCTCTCTGATAAATGTTCCACCAATCAGCGTTCAATATGGGTTGTTAACTTGAATACTATGTTAGTTGATTATATATAAGAATAGCGTTCCAAAAACTGGCCCTATGTACATATAATTATTTGTTCCATTGCACCCAAACTATTAATCTGAAAAGGGTGAAAATTTGTAATAATACCCCAATTAACTTAAGCTATGTAATATAAATAAAAATATATTATATCTATATAATATATAATATCCCGCGAAAAAATTATTATCACAACCTGCTAGCAGATGAGTGAGTGTACGCATAGGCATGAGTTTGATGCACCTCCCTCCTTCCCACACTGCTTATGCGTACACTCGCAAGAAAAAGCGTGAAAACACCACCACCACACAAGCAATAATGTTAACACGATCGTGCAAAGCCTCTCACCACCATGCAGGTTGCAAAACTCGACGCGCGTTTCACCCCGACCCCGGAACACTCCAGGATGTAGACTCTACGAACAACGTTCGTAAAATTTGGGGTTATATTGATCGGTTGATACTGCTACATATAATATATTTAAATTGTATGCTATTGATTTCCGCAAAGTAACGCCTAGGGCCTTACTCTCCAAACTGATTCGATTTTGATTCAGATTCGAACGTACCGCGTATTTACTCCTGAGTAAATTGACGGGTGTACAAAAAGTTCTAACGATTTTCTTTATCCGGGTTAGTTTCAAAGTAATCCAAAAGCCGTTTAGATCGAACTGATTCGATTCTCGATTGTGCCGGGAGTAAATCTGCTAATTATATTTACTATGTAGGTACCTTTTTTTCAGCTTAAAGTTTTTTTAAAACGTGGTTATTGTGTAGTAAAATTGAATAGTATTCTGTATCCCCTACTGTCTGTGGCGTGGCCTCGCGCCAGAACTAAATGAAATTGAAATTAGCTTTCTCTCCCTGGAGCCTCGCGATTCGCCAAAAATAAAAGCGTATTATTTTAAAATAGGAACCTCTCTGGTAAACGGTGGAACGGAACGCAATTAAAAATCCTTTAGAAAAAGCGATATCGTAGTTCACCTAAAGACTAATGAGATCAGCATTCATCTTATGTTACTGTTATATCTTAATTACAATCTGGTTAATTACTGTGTAGCTGAGATATAAGGGCTTTATAACGAAAGTAGTAATTGAGATTTTTTGTATCATACGCACAAACCCAGCGTGAACTGGAGTAGGTACTGATGCCGTGGTGTTCGATTACTTCAATTCTATCGGCTTCCCTTTTCTTTTGAAGACCAGCCTTCCCCACTGGTACTCAGACAGAATAGAAAATTATTGACGGTGTTGTGATATTATATACAAAGTGTAAAATAAATGAGTGGTGTAAATGTGCCCCTATGTAGAGTCTACTTTGAAAGTACCAGCGCTGAAAGACTTACTTTTGACTTTCATGTTTTCATGAGAAATGCCCCAACATCATACATTTCCCCATACAGTAATTAAAAAAGTAACTCTTTCAGCGCTGGTACTTTCGCAATAAACTCTTTATACGAGACCCATACACATTCTAAAGTATTATCAGTCATTAATATTACAGTCTCATATCTGAATTAATATTTACATTAAATTTGGATCATATTTTTTTCTGCTTAACACTAAAACATGTGCCGAAAGTGATTGTGGCGCCAAAAATGATTCTGCAACACGTAAATGGGCAGGTCAGATACGTAGATGCATAGATAAAGGAGTTAACTATTACTATTTAGTTATCTGTGATTAGTAAAATTACTATTCGTGAACCGTTGCCGACATTGCAACCATAATCTTGTGATAATAAAGCCCAAAATAGACCGGGTATTTGGGGGAAAGTTCCTCAAAAGTATAGTCGCATACTGTAGAGGAAAATTCCGCATTTCCAATACATCATTTGGATATTTTACATGCATGAATATATGATCATACGGTTGTAGACATTTAAATGTTTGGCCTGAAAATACAGACACAAACCGACAGTGGATTTCGATGGTTGATTTTGTGTACATCATCAGAAATATTCATACTACATATACGTAGAATGTAGATTATACTACATTCTACACTAGTCTACACTAATATTATAAAGAGGAAAGATTTGTATTTTTGTATGTAACGACTTAACTCAAAAAGTACTCCACCGATTTTAATAATTATTTTTTCATTAGAAAGCTACATTACCACTGAGTAACATAGGTTATATAAAAATCAATTGCTGTTCGTTAGTCTAGCTAAAACTCGAGATCAACTGAACTGATTCGGCTATTATTGGTCTTGAAATATGCGTGGAAGTCCTGGGAAGGTTTCCATGCTCAACGAAGTGGGCACGGGTCAGCTAGTAAGATAATAAAAATGAAAGTACGTTTAAAAAACCAATTCCTTTTTTTTTACTTTTTAGTGTCTGTAAAGCAAAGAAAAATAAATCCGTTTGGTAGCTATGATGCTACAGACAGACTCACAGACTCCATATTTATAATTTCCACCTGCTTTTTTGTGTTGAGAGTCATTTATAAATTGGAAAGTGAAAAACTCCTAAATTAGCTGTACTGAAACTACATAAAAAAATGTATCGTCAAATATGTATCACCAGGCGAGGAATAACCGCAACTAGCGCCACTCTTTTTACCCGACTTCGGCGAAGCCAAAAGGAAGGGTAATGATTTTGGCAGTTTATGTATGTATATATGTATGTATGTTCCCTCGTAGCGGCTAAACTACTGGTCCGATTTTGATGAATGAGGTGTCAATCGATTCGTATTAATGCCGCGAGGCTAACAATAACATAGGCTATATAATATTTTTTTAAATTTTGGACTTTGAAAATTATAACTCAAAAACTATCTATCTATCTCCAAAAAAAATTAAATTAAGATATTTGTCTCGTGTTTGGTATCAAAAGATAGGTCTTGGCAAGCACATTACGAATATGTTTTTTATTTTTTATTTATTATTATATTTTATTGTTAAATTCAAAATAAAAGTTTAAAATGCGATCGTACCTACAAGTAGTATCTACCGGAGTTGATACTTTCTATGTAATGGACAATTAAATAAAAATATATTAATTATTGTTCTAAGAACGAAATGAAAGCAACGATAATAGAAGACAAGTCTCATAGGATCGGTTCCTCGTCTGGCTGACGTCTGGGCTTCAGACACTTTTGTTATCGATCTCAAATTTCCTAATAATGTTTAAAATAGTTAATAGATTGATGTTTAAGGGCGTGTTTCAAATGCGTGTTAAACGAAGGATTAACTTTAAAATTCCAAGCAATGTTAAAGTTAATCCTTCGTTTAACGAATCATGTTGTTCCTCTCGTAGTTCCTATCAACGAATGAGAAGGCATGGTATTCTAACAAGCCGTTAACACTAACATGCGTTGGTGAAATCGGGACTAAGGCCGTGTTTCACCAAGCAATGTTAAAGTTAACGCCATGTTAAAATACCATGCCATCTCATTCATTGACAGGAAATACGAGAGGGATAACATGATATTTAACATGGCGTTAACTTTAACATTGCTTGGTGAAACCCGCCCTTAGTCAAACAATTATTGTAATTTAAGTTAATAAAAAGGTACATTATACCTGACCGACAAATTATCGGTCAACACTAAGCTGTCCGACAAATTTTCGGGCAGGACCAAGCTGACCGATTGTCTGTTCGACAAATTGTCGGTCTAAAGGAGTTTTACGGAAAACTAAAGGAGTTTTATATTTTGTTAGTAGGAATCAATGTCACTTTTATAGATTCAGTAGTTTAGTAGGAGATAGGAATAGTAGATCACGGCTCTACCATGACTTTTTTTGTACCAATGCATTTCTGGATTTCAAATTGAATTATTTTCTTGTTTCAGCCTCCTTTTTTGCGAAGTCGGATTTTAGTTTTTTTTTTAGCCAGTAAAACTTACTTCGTTATTTGTTCAGAATCTAATTTGTGTTCAGGGGGTAGAAAATTTTCTTTCATAATATCTGCGTTCGAAATTCAAAATTAAAAGAATATGGTCATAGTCTGTGCAAACATTATCCCCCATTTCGGGCTGTTGGCTTATTATTAAATTATTAGAGATTATGGGACAGACCTAATATATAGGTAATAATAAATAATCTACTTACCTAAAAAATAATCGGTCAGCTTAGTCCTGACCGACAATTTGTTGGTCTGATAAGTGTTGATCGATAATTTGTCGGTCAGATTAGTGTTGACCGACAATTTTTCGGACAGATAATCGGTCACCTTAGTCTTAGCCGACTATTAACAGACTGATAATCAGTCAGATTAGACCTGACCGACTATTTGTAGGACCGGGAACGCCGCGCCGCGCCGATTTCAGTACAAATATACGGCCATTGTATTGTTTAACTGTGCTGTGATTATGTGACAATTGGAAGCTTTGTAAAGAGGATTAAAAAGGCCTCTTTTCAGCACATAAATAAATTATATTCAAGTGGTTGAAGGGAAAAAAACAGACGAATTTTGCCTCTAACATAGGCATTTACACGCTTACGCTATCAAAAAAAAACCTAGATCAAAATTGATTCATCCGTTTGGGAGCTACGATGCCACGACACGCACAGTTTAAAGACATGTTACATACACCCACCACTATTTGCTTATAATAAACAACATTTAAAATAAAATAAAATAAAACAATCAACGCAAATTTTTGGTTTCTTTTAAGTAAAAATTAATTTGCGTCGCTTTCACTCCGATGGAGTCCAAAATGGACGTGTGAGACGTGGGCCGCATATATGCGGTAGGCAACAGAATATGCGGGCGGGGCAGCATATTATGCGGCCGTGCGGAAAGAAGGGAGAATGGGCAAGAACGTTAATGGACTGGACATGAAGATAAATACCATATGTAGTCTTACGTATTCCACACGCCACAAAGTAGGTATATAAAAAACACAAGCGATACCTAACTATTCATAAATAAGTTGTTTTTAAATTTAGTGAATTGTTAGTAGACAAAATAAATCGACACTGTCGTAGAACACAGACGGATTTGACTAATTACAACGAAATCGATTGTACTGTAAACTAGTCTTAAGTAATTAAAACATTTTATTCTCAACTAGCTGACCCGTGCCCACTTCGTTGAGCATAAATTAAATAAAACCGTTTAAACATTCCCTGGACTTCCACGAATATTTCAAGACCAAAAATAGCCAAATCGGTTCAGCCGTTCTTAAGTTTTAGCGAGATTAACGAGCGGCGATTCATTTTTATATTTCGGAGGGAGATTAAATTTTAATCTCCCTCCGAAATATAAAAATGAATAATGATACTCATACTACCAGTTCACATCTTTGCGAAGCAAGTAGAATAGTCCATAAGATACACAATGCTCATCTGCGTTGGTTGGTTACCCAGCAAAGCTCATTCTATGCATCGGGCAAGCATGCAAGCTATGCAAGGCTATGCATCGTCCAGTCCAGCACTATCCCAATGTATTGTCCATCTACAAATAAAACAAAACAGCAATACAAACGAACACTAAACTTTAAAGTTTATTTAGATTTTTGGGCAAGCAATTTCATGGAAACTTTGAAATTGTATTTACTTTGAAGGCTTCCAAATTATAACGAGGAATAAAAAGATTGCTACCACCTGTTACCAAAGCCATCAAGCTTATAACCAAGACCTGTCGTTGACTAGCCACGTCAATCTTGTCATATTATCGTGGTTCTATTGTAAATCGTCACGTTCCCATTGTCAATCGTCACATTCTCATTGTAAATCGTCACATTCCCATTGTCAGCACGTTACCATCGTCAGCAGCGCTGTCCACATCCCATCCCATCAATCGTCTTTCTGCTATGCATTATATACCATGCTGCCTTTGGTAGTGGAGGCTCCGTAATATAATCTGTTCCGTCGTGATCTGAATATCCGCAAGGCCATAATATCCAATCCAACAATTTGTAGGTACCCTGTAACCCTATCTTGATTTTGCGGGTATATCCCAATTTCTGATTTCGGAGGGAGATTAAATGTGGGCGTCTTTTGATTGTTTGGTATCGTCAGGAAATAATAAGCCGCACAAACAGTACTTATATTCAGTTTAACAAAAACTTAGTTTCACTCTAAAACATTAACTCAGATCGTGGATGCAAATGGATTCATCTCAAGACGTGACGAGGTCAGCTGACATATTGGCTAACGTGTGTGAACATCAGCTTCTCACGATATCTTCGGTCTTCCAATGGTCACCCCCAATAGAATATCATCACCCCCTTTCCGGTGTCCCGTCGACAATGCCATCTGTCATCGCTGACATAAGTGACACTTGTCAAACGAGCTGTCATAGCCAACTGTCACTGAACACGTCCAGGCGTGATCCCGTCGCCAAGAGATTCCTCCTCCTTCTTCGATCGATCCTATTCTTAGTTTTCCTCCGACATATATATAAATAGAAGAAGAAGATAAGAAAAGAATTAGAATATCTATACATATAATAAATCTGTAGAGGGGTCATGTCTGTACATTAAGAATATTTAAGTGAAAATCAAAAAAAGGGGGTCTATAAGAGCCACAGAACCTAAAAATAACATTTTTGAAAAAAATGTCTGTCTGTCTGTCTGTCTGTCTGTCTGTCTGTCTGTCTGTCCGTATGGGAATGTTTGTCATCGCATCACGCTAAAACCGCTCTATGGAATGAAATGAAATTTGGCAGGCAGGTAGCTTATGACCTGATGAGCATTATAGGAAATTATTATCCCGAAAAACGAAAGGGTTCCCGTGGGATCTTCAAAAAATTGTAGCTACCTATTTGACGGTATTTCAGCCAAACTACTCAACGTATTTAAATGAAATTTGGCAGGCAGGTAGCTTATGACCTGAAGAGCACTATAGGAAATTATTATCCCGAAAAACGAAAGGGTTCCCGTGGGATCTTCAAAAAATTGTAACTACCTATTTGACGGTATTTCAGCCAAACTACTCAACGTACTTAAATGAAACTTGGCACAAAGGTAGATTGTAACATGAAATAATCAACATAATATTTTTAACCGACTTCCAAAAAAGGAGGTGGTTTCTCAATTCGTAAATATATGTTTTTTTATTATGTTTGTTCGTTGATATCTTCGTCGTTTATGAACCGATTTTAAATATTAATGTAATACTACTACTACTTAGTCTTTGAAGATATTATACGTTTGGAAATTTCGAAATCGTTTATACTGCAAGCATATAAATGGTACTTAATTAATAAAAAACCGGGCATGTGCAAGTTAGAATTGCGCACCGAGAGTAGACCGTCGGCGCCGGGAGCGCAGCGTCGGAGTGAAAGTCGGCGTCAGGCGTCGGCGTCGCAACTTTAGGCGTCTCGCCGTCGGGCGTCGGCATCGCGACGTTGGGCGTCGCGGCGTCGGGCGTCGTGGCGTCGGGCGTCGGCGTCGCGACGTTGGGCATCGCGGCGTCAGGCCCCGGCGTCGCGACGTTTGGCGTCGCGGCGTCGGGCGTCGCGGTGTGTGGCGTCCCGGCGTCGCGGCGTTGGGCGTCGGGCGTCGCGGCATGGGCGTTGGCGTCGCGACGTTGGGCGTCGCGGCGTCAGGCCTCGGAGTCACGAAATTGGCGTCGCGGCGTCGGGCGTCGCGGCGTCGGGCGTCGTGTCATCGGGCGTCGCGGCGTCGGGCGTAGCGGCGTTGGGCGTTGCGGCGTCGGGCGTCGCGGTGTCGGGCGTCCCGGCGTCGCGGCGTTGGGCGTCGGGCGTCGCGACGCCGACGCCCCGGTGTCGCGGCGTCGGGCGTCGCGGCGTCGGGCGTCGCGGCGTCGGGCGTCGGGCGTCGGGCGTTGACTATTATACATATACGGGAGATTAGCGCGTTTAAACAAACAATTTACATTTGGGGACTTTCGTTGCATGCGCTGCATAAACGGTTTAAGTCAAACAAACACCAACCTTTTAAGACCAGTTTTTTACGTAGTCGGGTTATAGTTTTTTAAACTTTTTTTTTTATTTAAGATTTTTCCGTTTAACAATTTGTATGTTTGAAACTATAACCTAGATAGGTAGTATCCAAAATATTTACTAATATTATTATGGAATAGAAACATTATTTCAACTTTTCGGACAAACAAAAGGGGAGATAAAGGCAGAAGCGCCACTTTAAAAAAAAAATATTATCTTACCCCCGGTTTCCCTTAAGCTTTTCAAATCAATGATCAATTAACATGGCATTCAAATCAACAACCCATATTGAACGCTGATTGGTGGAATATTATCGGAGAGAAAGAAACGGACATATATTATAGCGTACGGGAAACCAGGGGTAAGTAATGTAAGTTCGCTTGAAATTTAACATACATTTCTCCAATATCACTTTAATGTAAAATTTTGAGTGAAGTGAGAAAGTCAATATTATATTATACTAGCTGTGCCCGCGACTCCGTTCGCGTGGTGTTTGTTTGACTTAAACCGTTTATGCAGCGCATGCAACGAAAGTCCCCAAATGTAAATTGTTTGTTTAAACGCGCTAATCTCCCGTATATGACGCCCAACGTCGCGATGCCGACGCCCGATGCCCGACGCCGCGACGCCCAACGTCGCGACGCCCAACGTCGCGACGCCAACGCCCGACGTCACGACGCTGACGGACGCCGCGACGCCCGACGTCGCGACGCTGACGGACGCCGCGACGCCCGACGTCACGACGCTGACGGACGCCGCGACGCCCAACGTCGCGATGCCGACGCCCGATGCCCGACGCCGCGACGCCCAACGTCGCGACGCCCAACGTCGCGACGCCAACGCCCAACGCCGCGACGCCCAACGCCGCGACGCCCAACGCCGTGACGCCCAACGCCGCGACGCCGACGCCCGACGTCGCGATGCTGAAGGACGCCGCGACGCCCGACGCCGCGACACCCGACGCCGCGACGCCCAACGTCGCGACGCACGACGCGGCGACGCCCGACGCCCTACGGCGCGACGCCTAACGTTGCGACGCCGACGCCCGACGCCGACTTTCAATCCGGCGCTGCGCTGCTTGGGCCGACCGCCAAATTTTTCGGCGTCGGCGGTCTACTCTCGGTGCACAATTCCAACTCGCACTTGCCCAGTTTTTTATATATTAATTACCATATTATGCTTGCAGTATAAACGATGTTCCGAACGTATATCTTCAAAGACTAAGTAGTAGTGGTATTACATTAATATTTAAAATCGGTTCATAAACAACGAAGATATCCACGAACAAACATAAAAAAACATATATTTACGAATTGAGAAACCACCTCCTATTTTGGAAGTCGTTTAAAAATATTATGTTGGTTATTTCATGTTACAATCTACCTTTGTGCCAAGTTTCATTTAAGTACGTTGAGTAGTTTGGCTGAAATACCGTCAAATAGGTAGTTACAATTTTTTGAAGATCCCACAGGAACCCTTTCGTTTTTCAGGATAATAATTTCCAATTATGCTCTTCAGGTCATAAGCTACCTGCCTGCCAAATTTCATTTAAATACGTTGAGTAGTTTGGCTGAAATACCTTCAAATAGGTAGCTACAATTTTTTGAAGATCCCACGGGAACTCTTTCGTTTTTCCGGATAATAATTTCCAATAACGCTCTTCAGGTCATAAGCTACCTGCCTGCCAAATTGCATTTAAATACGTTGAGTAGTTTGGCTGAAATACCGTCAAATAGGTAGCTACAATTTTTTGAAGATCCCACGGGAACCCTTTCGTTTTTCGGGATAACAATTTTCAATAATGCTCTTCAGATTATAAGCTACCTGCCTGCCAAATTGCATTTAAATACGTTGAGTAGTATGGCTGAAATACCGTCAAATAGGTAGCTACAATTTATTTAAGATCCTACGGGAACCCTTTCGTTTTTCGGGATAACAATTTCCAATAATGCTCTTCAGGTCATAAGCTACCTGCCTGCCAAATTTCATTTAAATACGTTGAGTAGTTTGGCTGAAATACCTTCAAATAGGTAGCTACAATTTTTTGAAGATCCCACGGGAACTCTTTCGTTTTTCCGGATAATAATTTCCAATAACGCTCTTCAGGTCATAAGCTACCTGCCTGCCAAATTGCATTTAAATACGTTGAGTAGTTTGGCTGAAATACCGTCAAATAGGTAGCTACAATTTTTTGAAGATCCCACGGGAACCCTTTCGTTTTTCGGGATAACAATTTTCAATAATGCTCTTCAGATTATAAGCTACCTGCCTGCCAAATTGCATTTAAATACGTTGAGTAGTATGGCTGAAATACCGTCAAATAGGTAGCTACAATTTATTTAAGATCCTACGGGAACCCTTTCGTTTTTCGGGATAACAATTTCCAATAATGCTCTTCAGATTATAAGCTACCTGCCTGCCAAATTTCATTTAAATACGTTGAGTAATTTGACTGAAATACCGTCAAATAGGTAGCTACAATTTTTTGAAGATCCCACGGGAACCCTTTCGTTTTTCGGGATAATAATTTCCAATAATGCTCTTCAGGTCGTAAGCTACCTGCCTGCCAAATTTCATTTCATTCCATACGGTGGTTTTAGCGTGATGCGACGACAAACATTCCCATATGGACAGACAGACAGACAGACAGACAGACAGACAGACAGACATTTTTTTCAAAAATGCTATTTTTAGTTCTGTGGCTTATATAGACCCCCTTTTTTAATTTTCACTTAAATATTCTTAATGTACAGACATGACCCCTCTACAGATTTATTATATGTATAGATAATACCATCCAAGAAATAAGTGTTCGATTTTTTGGAATATTTTTGACTCAAAATAAAATCTTAAAATAAAACGTGTTCGAATTTCAAAATTTAATTTCGAACATAATATATAAAAGAAATTACGCATTGTCGTCTAAAGGGAAAAAATATTCTGGCCTAAAGTAAAAACTGGGCTATATAATCGATTATGTTTATTTTGTACCCCCACATAAATATTAGTTTAAAAAGTTAAAATAATCTGTCTTCTCCAGACAATAAAAAACACAGCAAAAAAGAATTAGCGAAATCGACTCGCGCACGAGGGGTTTCGTACAAAACGAGTATAAAATATTTTTTCTGGTTTTGTGTGAAATATTTTGTTTTTTTAGTATTTGTTGTTATAGAGCGGCAACAGAAATACATCATCAGTGAAAATTTAAACTGTCTGACTATCACGGTCCATTAAATGCAGCCTGATGACTGATTACGGATAGCGGAATCTTGGTAATTATAAAAGTGATAGTTAATAAAAAATTTAGTAGTAAAACAAGATAAACGATTTATTTAACGAAAATATATTTCAGTTTATATAACAATTACATTATTTACATTGATCAACACATAATAATATACAAGCACTTTGGTATAATTATGTTTTTTACATTTACTACCAGTAAAGTACATTTAACTAATAGCGAGATAAAATTATCACAGCGACAACTAATTAAACAATAATTGTGCACAATATGTTTTGCATCAACAGTTGATGAACCAAATCGATGAGGCGTATCGAGTACTAGGACCTTATTCGATGTAGCGTGGCGGACTACTAGCGCCACAATCCTGCATCGCGCTATCAAAGCTTTTTAAGTCCGGCCTTATACAGTGTGTAAAAAGAACAGTCACTACAACTTTCAGATACGATTATACTACCTTTCCTCATTTTGGAAATGTATTTTTTTTGTCAAAAACTAAAAAAAAAATTAAAACTTTTTACCACTTTTTATTTACTTTTTTTTGTCGCAAGAATAACGAAAAAGCAAAAAAACTAACATATAAAAATAGAATAAGAAAGGTAGTATAATCATATTATCCCAAAGTTAAAGTGACTGTTATTTTTACACCCGTTACATACAACATCTAATAACTAGTACAGCGGGCTTCGGCCAGACCGAGCATACCACCTCGCCCGGTCGGAGACCATTTGGGACTTCCAATTCACACACAGATATCGCGTGTCGTTTGTCAAAAATGACTATAGTACATCCGAGATAAATTTAACCTAAACGTAAACAAAGCCGTCTTTGACACAACCATAAAGATTAGTCAGTGATGCCAGTTGGCCAATATTAACGCAATGATTATTGTTGGCTACATGAATCCATAGACTATAGACCATATTCTACAGTCGGTAGTGTCAAAATAGCGTATTTTTACTGCGAAGGTTTTTCATTTGATGTTTAAATATGTTAATTATTGTTTAATTGTTATAAAATGTATTGGATAATGAAGTATGATTATTTAATATACCTTTGAAGGTGTTGATAAGTGTGCACAATATGTGAATAAGTGAAAATTTCGATGTTTTAAGTTTGTTTACCTTTAGGTTAAATTTATCGGGGACGAACTATAGTCGGCCATTAAATTAAACGAGACAATAAAACGTGGATTACAGTTTAATTCGAAGAATTTAGATCGATGACACAACCAGCATGGTAGGTTGGTTGACAACCTCTACTTGAGAACCTATTCGACTAATAAAACGACGTTTCGTTTCACTACTTTATTTTTTTCTCTTTGAACCACAACATTCATAATATTGAGAACATTAAAATAAGTATAATCTATATTTTTACGTTTTTTAAATTACCCAGATAATTGAGTTTAAACTGTCACTTAAACATTTTAGGATAAGGTAAGGTAATAAGTACATTGATTCTAGAGACGGATATTTAGATTAATGCACTTAAACCTTACGAAATATTCTAAAATGTTTAAGTGACAGTTTGAACCCAACTTTCTCGAAATCTGAATTTTGCTACTTATCACCTTCTTCCATTAATGTCTTCAATTGTATAAATATTGGCCAATTGGCATCACCAACTAGTCTATGGTTGTGTCATAGACGGGTTAGGTTACGTTTGGGTTAAATTTATCTGGTGCTAGTGTTATGGGCTTGTGTTACTGCGTGTTAGCTCGGCGGTCCCTCAGCAGGCTCGCTATGAAAAACTCTCCCGCCCTGTACGAGGAGCGCACCAGGGGCCCGCTCGCGGTGTACAGGAACCCCAGCTCGCCCCCCCTGGTCTCCCACTCCGCGAACTTGGCTGGGGTGACGTACTCGGCGACTCGCAGGTGCCGTTTCGTCGGCTGCATGTACTGCCCCAGGGTCACGCAGTCGACGCCCGCAATGCGGAGATCTGGGGGGTTGTCAATCAATCAATAGTGTGTTGCAATATTGTGGTGTACATTTACAAAAGTCAACAATTAATAGCGCTAAGGCCGTCAATTTGCACAATTTATATAGTACGTCCGAGATGAATTTAACAATAACGTAAACAAACCAAAAACACAACATTTTGATATATTTACTTATTGTGCACACCTATCAACACTTTCACCTGATTATTAAAGGATTATACTTCATTACCCAATACATTTTATAACAATAAACAATAATTAATATGTTTAAACAACAAATTAAAATCTTTCACAGAAAAAATTCGCCATTTTGACACTGCCGATTAGAGAATATAAACCTATATAGTCTATGGATTCATAGCAAACAATAATAATCATTTTATTAATATTGGTCAATTGGCATCACTGACAAGTCTATGGTTGTGTCATAGACGGGTTTGTTTACGTTTGGGTTAAATTTAACTCGGACGTAGTATAACTAATTTGTTCTAGTCAGTACTATTTACTTGCAAAGGTCTCTGGGGAGTTACAATAGTTTGTTGCAAGACTGTGTTGTACGAAACGAAATTAGTAATTAGTATTTTCTAACAGTGGCGCCACATGGCGGTTTCCGGAATGTGCCTCACCCTTTATCTAGTGGAAATCGAAGAAAACAAAAATAGCCACTCGAATTGCCAGTATTAGGGTGATACCATTTTCTAGTACTAGGTCGTGTCTCTGTTATCTACTTCGTGAAAGCGGGCACATATTATATCCTTAAGGATTATCATTTATCACTGATTTATTTTACACCTTGTATATTAGATATTTACTAAACTTTTCTCTTAGATATAAGAATCATCAAGACTTTTGATTCCAAAAGTGTCACTGTCACTGCCGCCATTTGCCACACATCAATATTCCAACTACCTTTCAGTGTCTGTTCCACCTCCGCATCAGACTCGCCGAGCCCCAGCATGATGGACGACTTGGTGACCAGGTCGGGGTTGATCTCCTTCGCCGTCTCCAAAACTTTCATCGTCTGACGATACCTGAAAAATTGACGCTTGTCTTTACTGAAAATAATAAACAATCGGCTGTCTGTAAAGACGGTTTGCGGACGTTAGTTTAACGTGACGTCATAACAAAATGTAGATGGCGCTCAAGCCGATCGTGTCTCTCGCTCGCTCCTGCAGCGCTCTCGCTCCGACAATGGGCGTAACGGGACAATGAGACTTTTTCGTACATACAGCCGGCGTTTATCGATTTATTTATAGACGAAAAATAGCAAAATAAAGTGCTAAACGCTCGCTGTTGCATTTGAATTTAGATTTGCTTCATTTTTGCTACGACACTAGCGCCAAAAACAATTTAGTAGCAATCATAGGAACTATTAATTAAATGATACGTAATTTTTTTCTGAAATTATAACTTTAAACTATTTGCTGTTTAATTTGGTTTGCGGCGCTTATTTTATATTTATTATATTATTACCTTTTAACCGCCGACAAAGTTCAAGAGAAAAAAAAATGCGCAATTTTTGCGATTGCAGAATATACGTAATAAGCCTGGCGACAACAATTCAATCCTCAGCTGAGTGTCCAGTATTCATCCACTGTGTGCTTTTATGAATTTTTGTAGAAATTAATTTACAACCTAAAAACCTTAAAGAAAAGGGCGTTAATAGTCTACAACGCACTAGCAACTCGTGTTGTTACCTTATTGCTGCGAAAAAGGGTCTAGTTTGCTATAACACGTTCGGCGTCAGTCGCTCCACCGGGACGTCCTTATTGCCGGGCAACAAGGTGTAGTTTGCTGTACCACTCACCCGGCCCGGCGGTCGCGCACGCTCGGCGTCAGTCGCTCCACGGTCTCGACGTTGTGCGCGAACACGTCGAGCGGGCTGCGCGCGATCCGGGACACGCTGTCGCTGTTCCCACCAAAGTCCGGCACCAGACACTCCACCAGGATGTCTTTATTGCTGGGGAATAAGGGGATACTGAGCAATTTCTACAATATGTAATCAAATAAGACATGATGACACTCATGCACACTCATCTACACCACACACACACACACCCACACTGACGTACACACAAACGCACTAGATTTAGTAAAATTATATAATTATGAAACAAAATATGAATAAGGGAGAGCGGAGATTTCTGGCACAAGTTGAATACTACTACGGGACTATGGCACCAAGAGAACTTTCTGCCTAAATAATGTAACAGAGATGTAAATGTCATTGTATTAAAAGAAACTTACCAATTTTTTATTTCACTGACTGTTTCAGCAATATGAGCCGAGCCACCGTCCGGTAAGTCTGGAAAGCAAAACAAAGTATTTGCTTACAATAGAAGTTTTTAAATGTACATATAACTATTTTTTTTCCTCTATACAGATGAAAATAATATTTTTGTTAGTGACATTACTATGAGACCAAATTAATATTTCTTTTTTCCACAGTAAATAAATGACAGATTAAAAAAAATATTACTGAATAGATATTTTTAATTAAACATGAAAAAAAACAATATTTCAGAATAAATTATTAGAGAATAATTTCAACCAAATTAAAAAATACCAGTTTGAGCATAAAAAGAGCAAAGCAATCAGAGTTTCGCACACACAGCACGACCACAGAAATAAGAATTGTCTGCACACAGAAACCCTGACAGATTGTAGTGACAAAGTTTTCATTTCCTATTCTTCCACAAACTATAGTATGTCCGAGATAAATTTAACCTGAACGTAAACAAACCCGTCTTTTTTATTTTTGATTCCAAAATTGGCATCACTGACTAGTCTTTGGTTGTGTCATCCAAAGACTAGTCAGTGATGCCAATTGGCCAATATTATTACAATGATTTTTGTTTTCTATGAATCCAATAGACTATAGGCTTGTATTCTACAATTGGTAGTGTCAAAATGGCTTATTTTTTCAGTGAAAGATTTTCATTTGATGTTTAAACATAATATTAATTATTGTTTAATTGTTTTAAAATGTATTGGAGAATGAAGTGTAATCCTTTAGTATACCTGTGAAAGTGTTGATAAGTGTGCACAATAAGTGAATATGTGAAAATTTTGGTGTTTTCGGTTTGTTTACGTTCAGGTAAAATTTATCAGGGACGAACTATACATGTCGTCGCTTACCTTCTCAACCTCGTATCTAAACAATAAATATTTTCTCGATAATATCTAGCTTGTATTTACCTAAAGCATGGCCTGCCATCCCATACAATCTATGTTTAATACAAAAAAATTGCAATAGATATCACTACTATTAACGTTTGTAAATTATAAAATTTAAATATGCCGAATTAAGTACAAATATTGACATTAAAATATAAAAGATAAGCATATTTTTTAAGCATATTTTATTAATGTGATGTATTAAGCAAAATTCTTTAATTATTAAAAAGAAGATACGAAACGAAGTTAGTTATTAGTATTTTCCAATAGTGGCGCTAGATGGCGGTTTCCGGAATGCGCCTGGACTTCACCCTTTGCCAGTCGAATTGCTTGTATTAGGGTGATACCATTTTCTAGTACTAGATCTAGTCTCTGTAATAATATATCTACTATGTGCCTAAAGTATATAAAACCTAATTTTTATATACTTTATTAAGTTTTTTTACTCTAATAAAAAGTTAGTTTTATAGATACAAGGTTGTTTTGTAATTTATATTTTTTGTCTCTTTTGTAACTTGTTGTGTGTACAATAAAGTATATTTGTATTGTATTGTTTTGTTGTGAAGGTAAAGCGACAATGTGCCAGGCAACACTCACCATCTCTGTCCACAGATGTAAGCACGATGTACCCCAGGCCCCACTGGTGTATCGCGTGCGCGGTGTTCCTCGGCTCGTCGGGGTCGAGCGGCGGCGGCGCGCGCGACGTCTTTACCGAGCAGAACAGACAGCCGCGCGTGCATGTGTCGCCCATGAGCTGCAAACGACATACAAACATACTTAATTCAATTTACAATGCACCTTGGTTTTGCTACAAATGTAGAGATACATGAATACCTGGATATGCCAACGGTACCATATCTGCATATGGTGCTAAATATAAAGAGACTAAAATTTTACACAAACAATTTGGGTAGAGACTTAATAATAATAACCCGACTTCGCAAAAAAGTCTGAAACAAGAAAATAATTCAATTTGAAATCCAGAAATGCATAGGTACAAAAATGGTCAAGGTAGAGCCGTGGTCGCACCCGCTATTGGCATCAAGCCTTGAATTTTTTTTTCTACCGTATTTCGGTGTGAACTAATGCTTAGATTTTATTAGCGGGTACGACCACGGCTCTACCTTGGCCATTTTTGTACCTATGCATTTCTGGATTTCAAATTGAATTATTTTCTTGTTTCAGACTTTTTTGCGAAGTCGGGTTATACCTAGTTTTTTAATCTTTTTTTTTATTTAATATTTTTTTTTGTTTCCACAACAAATATAATAATTATTATATTTTTATTTAATTGTCCATTACATAGAAAGTATCAACTCCTAGATACTACTTGTACAACCGCATTTTAAACCTTTATTTTGAATTTAACAATAAAATATAATAATAAATAAAAAATATATAAATACATATTCGAAATGTGCTTGCCAAGACCTATCTTTTGATACCAAACACGAGACAAATATCTTAATAAATTTTTTTTTGGAGATAGTTTTTGAGGTATAATTTTCAAAGTCCAAAATTTTTCTAAAAATTATATAGCCTATGTTACTCGCGGCATTAATATGAATCGATTGACACCTCAGTCATCAAAATCGGACCAGTAGTTTAGCCGCTACGATGGAACATACATACATACATACATACATACATACATACATACATACATACATACATACATACATACATAGACTGCCAAAATCATTACCCTTCCTTTTGGCTTCGCCGAAGTCGGGTAAAAAACCGCTTCTTTACATGACGTGTTACAGTGCCAGTCTGCCAGTCAGCCAGTCTGTAGGCAATCCTATCTCACTTTAACCCATTGCTCTTTATTATTATAGGACTTCAATAAGAATTAATAATAATAATTGTGTAATTTATTTGGAATAATATACAGACTATATTATTAATGAGTGAGTAGAATTAATTAGAAAGTACCAGCACTAAAAAAAAATACTTTTTTAAAATTAATGTATGTGCAAATTTATGATGTTGGGGCATTTTTCATAGAAACATGAAAGTCGAAAGTAAGTTTTTGTTTTTGTAAACTGAAAGTCACAGAAGAAGAAACACAGTTTACTGTGAAAGTCACAGTATACATAGTAGGCACATACCATAAAGATGATAATAACTTATTAATTTTTTTGATAATCAAAACCATTACCAAATTAGATTTACTGTACCATAATAGTGGCTGTAGACGTGCCATGCTTGCCGCCACTCCAGCATTCTCCAATGTTGGGACAGCGAGCTTCCTCACACACTGTGCTTAGTTTCAACCCCCTCAACTGTTCCTTGAGGGCACTAAATTTTGCACCTGAAATAAAAAACATTATTGGGAAATATACATCTTAATAAAGCAAAATATTGTGATAGACAGTTTTACAACATATCTATGTTATTAAATAACATAAATTCTATTAACGCTATAATAAAAACACTTAAGTGATAACTAAATTAAGTAGTGCTCAAGTCACATACTCCTCCAAGCAGGGACAGACTGTAAGTAGGGCTCCTTACATTAATTTCTCAGCAATATATATGTAATATGTAATTACCAGTAGGAATTGATGTTTTCAGCCATGGTGGCAACCTTAACCTTTCTGAGTCTCCTCGCTCCCTCTTGAGTTTACCCTCATAGTCGTCCCAGTTTTGGGGCCTGTCTTCAGACACAAAATCAGCGAGGCCTGGACCCTCCTTGAGTTTTTCTCTTATTGAATCTAATTTACTTGTGTGCTTACACCTTGTCAGCTGTAACAAATAACGGTAAATAAATGCTTAATTAGTGTAATAAAGCATTATCAACCTACTCCAATAATATAAGTATAATACATAATAATATGTAAATACATTTAAGTAAAGATAATCGCATTTTGATGAATGTATGAAAACAAGCAGCACGATTATCTTATCGTTAACTATAGCTTTTATATAGTTTCAAACTACACGTTTGAAATTAAAATACGTTTGTTACGTAAAGATCTAAAAGAAATAACAAGAATGTTGTTTGGATAATAATAATTGGTATGACGAAATTTCATTTACCTCGAGGTTCACTGATACACAGGATTTTACAGAGTTTCGAAACATTGTTATAATCGAAATTAAATAGTAAATTAGTAAATATTTTTTTTAGTTTTTTTTTTTGTTTCCACTCTTCTTTAAATGTGTCTAGAAATATTTTTAGGAAAGTTTTTACATAAAAAATCAAAAAATCTTCTATTTTTTTCTTCTGACATATTATGTCAAAATCGAAATGTATAATGACGTTTTAATGACATATGACGTCTCTGAGTTCTCCTTCTCTGGCAGTCTATGCTTGTAAAAAAAAGTTTTTTGGTTGGTTTGTTTTGCTAATATGTTGGTTTTTGGTGGAATAGCAAGTATTGAGTAGGTATTGATCATATTTTGCTAGAGCCACTTTCACCGTGTCAGGTGTCGGTCAAAGTGATAGCCCTGGACTAGGCGCCTTGCTGTGATCAACAAGTCCAATTAAAGATCGCTAAAGATGCTATAATATAGCTATTGCGAATTTACTGAGGTATTTACTGAAATCGGGTGTTTTCGTCGGTTCTTGGATCATAACTATATTCAGTTAATCCTACAAATAGTTAAATGTAATAAGTACATTACCTATTATATTTAAATATTAGCCTAGCGCCTGTGACAATATTTTGTGCCAAGACTCAAGCTGTATAGAAGTTATATGCCTAACTTTAATGACATAATACAATAAAAAAAAACAATGTTTGTTGAATTTGATAAAATATCTCAACTTCACCATTCACCTTAGATTAAGAATACATAGATTTGCTACGATACGTCAATAAAGTGTGTGAACGAGATCACAACATACAAAATCTTTAAAGAAGGAAAAGGAAGGCGACAATATTGCCTGTCTTTGTCAGAGTTCCTGTTTTTGTTTGTTGGGCACAACTGCTATGTGCCCAACAAATCAGTTGACAGTTCGGTCACATCTCGTATCTTCCAGGATTTTTAGTGAATAATAGTGATCTAAGTGGTGAAAATAAAAATAATCTTAAGTGATGCATAATACTAACCCTGCTTTACATGGATATATGTTAAATAATCGGCTGTAAAAGCCGTAATGAGCAAAAAACACGAAATATTTCCTTTCATGCGTAAATACAATTTTAGTAACAAATACACCTTGCTTTGATAAAATATCGACAGGTTGTGTTCCGTAGCACACTAATAAGCTATTAATAGGTTATTGTGAATAGAAATAATGAATTAAAATGTAATTTAAAATAACAATAACAAATGTATTATCCAACCAATGTATGTGACAAGGTTAAATTGTCATCCTCGAAACAAATGTCAGGCAGTCCGCCATTTTAAACTACATTTTGACTTAGTAATGTTAAAGATTTTATGGGGATACCAGCTAAGGTACTCATAATTTACCCTAAAAGTGGGGTCTTTTTTAACCGACTTGCAAAAATAGAGGAGGTTTCTCGATTCAACCGTATTTAAATTATATTTTTAATGTTATTATTAAATCTTAAGCTGTGCAATAGTGAAACTGTTGTTACAGATTTCCAAAGGACTCTTTAACCCGCCAATTATGGATTCGTGCCACAGGCCGACAAAACTAGCAACCAACCAAATATACTCGAGTATGCTCTAGACATTTTGAACAAAGTTGTTTTAGAAAAACAGCAAATATGACATATTTAAACCCGTTATCTATTTCTACGCGTCATGTCATCGAGCAGGTTAGTTACTTTTATGGTATTTATTTACGTACTATAAAAGTGATTATTATAATGTTATAAACATATTATATTCAGAGTCTTGTGTAGAGCCTACTGAAATTTACTTACATAAGTTCACGAAAAGTACTATTTTTTTACTGTAAAATAACGATGGAAATGGAAATCTTGACTACATTTAACGAACGCCTCTACTACTCCTATTTTATATATTATTGTTTTGTTTTAGGAAAGCCGAAGAAATATTTATTGGAAGACGTATAGTAAATAAGTCGTAAAAGTCACTCCAAAAATTTCCATTCATGAACTCTTGAACTGCGGTGAATAGTCGAATGAGATTATATCTATAAATTGTAGTTGTTGTGTGTAGTTGTATAAGAAATAAATTAATAATATGAATGTCCTCGGAAATGCTGGTAAGGGATCCACATTATAGGAGGCATGAAAAGGAAAATACCAACTGCTTAAACGAGGAGGAAGAAATTTGTGCATCTACTTCCAATAGCAAACGGTATGAAAACAGTTACGGAAATAATCATTTTTAATAACGACCCATGTATGTTGTAATATACCAATGATTATAAAAAAATGCAAATATTATAATAAAATCATTTAAATAATGACTATATGCACAGATTACCTTTAAACACCTTATTTTTTTAATATACTTTTTTACGTATATACCTATTTTATTAGTTATTTTACATTAATTTAAATATTTTTATATTTGTTAAAATACACGACCGGTTTCGACGAAGTCATCGTCGGTGTAGGTATATATTATAATAAAGTGAAAAAAAGTGCAAGTACATAGTTTGTGTTTTATTACTACATAAAAATAATGTCCGCCAAGAAATTATAGTACATTCGATAACATAAATAGAGTACCGACATATATAAATTATTATTACGTCCGCGTCTGTGATGAAAATAATTATGATGTAAAGACGTTTTTTTAAAACCTTGGGTTTTGTTGTATGGTATGTTTTGGGCATACAAAGTAGCAGCCAATGCTACTTTGTATGCGCAATGCCGTTGGTACATTTACACGTCATAAACGTAACATATTGTTTCCTGCTTTATCCTTTCCAAATTTCATAATTTAATGGAAACAAATATATATAGATATACAAACTTTCTCTCATTAATAATTTTGTATTTTACTGTTCTGTACTAATCTTTGTTAGTCCCGAGTTGTAAGATTACTGAATAAATTGGGTAAATTTAAATGGGGTTGGCAACACAGATATTGTATATACTTTTCGTTTGTCTCTTTCGGCTGTGGCACTGTGTCAAATCTATAGGATTCTTTATCTAAGCCATTCACGAATTTTATTATTTTTCTTTGTGTTTATTGTTAGTAGAAATCTATAACCTTTTAATAATAAACTTTAAACAATGTATTTAGTATCTCAATGTTTTAATTAAGAGTGTTATTTTAATATACAGACATGTTTATGCTGTGATTTTGAAGTGAATACTAAAAATAGATGAAATTTAATGGCCTTGAGTATTAAACAGCTGTCATGTAGTTAAGAAATTAACCAAATTAATTGAAAAATGAAAACAAACCTATGAAACCAAAATAAAAGGACTCCAATATGAGGAATGTAGAGTCTCATTTATTAGAGGACAAAATGGATGAAGCGGTTACACATTACATTAATTCCCAGCCCCCAGAGGTATAAAATAAGTTTTTCAACTGTTTATTTATCTAATTTACTACAGTAAATTTCCAAACAGAGGCTTTAAGTTAAGGAATTTATGCTCTACATGTACTGGTTACACAGTAATGTTTACATTCTTATGTTTTAGGCTGTACATGTGGATGCGAATTCTCTAGCTCTAAACATACAGGACGATGGCGAAGGCAGAGTCGTCACGCTTATGCATTCACACAACTATCAGTCTCAAATGTGCAGGTTTGATGATTTATTAATAAAAAAAAAGTATGAGTAATTGGTACTGGCATGTGTTGCATGCTGCATGATCCCTTTAGAATTGGTCTCTTTCAACAGACAAAATGACAGATTCATAATTTTGTCCATGTAATAATGTGTCTTAGGGCTTACTGTGTCTATTTTTATGTAGACAAAAACATGTTTTGACTGTGATCTTGCTACGCAAAACAGAATCACCTCTTTATTTCAGTACTGTATTATACAATAAAATTTACTTTAGTTCAAACTATGCTTTTTCAATGGAGGTCTTCGGTTTTTGTCTCACAAGGAGTTGCACAGTAGCATGAGGTCTTTTATTATAGCTGTAATTGTTATTGCTGGCACCTGCAAAATAAATTACATTAACTTCATAATTAATACAATAGAACAGTACAATAAATTATTTAAAAAAAATTGTGATAGCCCCTATTCTTATCATCAGCTCATTGAGACTGCCAAGTTACTATAGCATTAGTTCTCACTCAGCTGACCGAGTAAATTTAATTTTTTATTTGTTCACTTGTATTGTGTATGCTATTTTAACATTAGTATGATACCACTTTATGTTATTTCTTGGGGTTTTAATTTGTTTCTTTTTTCAGTTTTTTATTTATGATACCACTTTGCCCATTGGCAATTCATTGTCAGTGTTGGCAGAACATACCAAAAAGTATGGTTTTCTGTACTTTTAGTCACACAACCAATGATGAAAAATGGTCCACACTAAGGTATGGTGGTGATACACCACCATACCTTAGTGTGGACTATACCTTTTTTGTACTTAATACTAGTATAAAGTATACTGGTAATTAAATAAAATCTATTAAAGATATATTATGTGTAGACTATAGCATTTTAAATGTTTTGGCAAAACCATACTTTCAGAAAGTCAGTTATACTTTTTTGGGAAATCATACTGGCAACACTGTTCATTGTAGAACCTAATATTCTAGTAAGATCCTTAGTATTCTTTATTTTTGTTTTTTTTGAGTTGAGAGTAAAAGCTATGAAATATATAAATTCCCAAAATCATAAACAACATGACAAGCCACTGTTATTATCAGTGGTAAAGACTGGTTCTCCTTCAGAGGAAGCCTGGTCTAGTAATTTAAAGAATGGGGATAAGGGTCTTCGAAGGTATAGGATATGAAGCTGATAATATGAATAGTGGAACTAAGCCTTTGCTATGTTCTATGAGAAAATGAGAATTTGAACAGGCTTTGTATCCTCAGGCAGGTGTCAGTGGGGGAGCAAGTGGGCGACGGACCATGGGTAGAAGACATCCTGGATGCGGAGGGACGCCTCGCAGTGCTCATGGCCCACCTCACTCAAAACTCCAGGGCTACACATCACAGTCATGGACATCATAAGGTTTTTTTTATCATTTATTAGAAAACATACAAACAACTAAACTAGATGTCATTAAAAAACATAGAATATTATATTAACATGTTATATTATTTAAGTTGAAATCACACTATATATATAGGTATATATAATATTTTGTATAACTATCATAATATGTGATTATAGTACTTAACATTTTTTTCACAAATTCACTAGTGTAAATTCTGTAAAAATTATAGGTACATTTTGTTTCTAATCACTAGGATTTTCCTTGCTACTTGCTTACTCGTTTGTATAATTCTTAGTTTATTTAATATTTCAGATTTCATCAGTTCGAGGTGACGTTGATGGGAATGTAATTCTAGACTCAGCATACGGCCAAACTCTGGTAAGGGCATTCTTTTTTATCATAAAATAATTTATTTTTACCTATAATCTTTTTTTATGTATATTTCTTTTAATATTTGTTTTACTATAATCTAATGCACATTGCATGTTCTACTCTTTGACATGAAATTTGTCTTTTACTTTAAATATACTTAAACCGAATTTTCGAATATAATGTGACACTAGCCGGTGACTGCCTGTCGCACTAGAGAGTACCCCCACGTAGAAATTAATATTATTATTCTGAAGAGACTAGATGTTTCCCGCTGCTTCGTACGCGATGAACTCTCGTGGTAACCGGCCGATATGCTCGGGTAAAAAGTAGTCTGTGTTATTCAGCATGATAATAGAAGACATGAATAGATGAAAGTGATATGTAACGAAATTCTGATTTCGATAAAATTGAGTTCAAACTGTCACTTAAACATTTTAGAATACGTCATAAAGTATTTAGTACAATAATCTTTTTTTTTTTTGTGACAGTTTTAACTCAATTTTGTGGGTAAATTTTTATTGCGACATATCACTTTCATCCTTCCATTCATCCTTCCTGTCTTTAATTACTACCATACTGAATTTCATCAAAATCCGTTTAGTAGTTTTTGCGTGAAGAAGTAACAAACATAATAACTTTCGCCTTTACAATATTAGTGTGATGTGTCTGATACAGGAGTCCCCATCAGACACGATGTCGGTGCACGTGCCCTCGCTGCCGTCCCTGCCGACGCTGCAGGAGATGAAGCGATGCCCGGAGACCAACTGGTTCGAGAAGGACAAGACTGAACTAAAAGTGAGCATATTCATCTTACCGACTTCGCATAAAAGGAGGAAATTCGTCTGTGTCTTACTAACATAAAATCTGACGACCTCCGTAGCGCATTGGTTCAGCGCGTTGGTGCTCGACCGAGAGGTTGCGGGTTCGAATCCCGCCGAGGGTACAAAAAGTTTTCAATGTTCCTGGGTCATGGATGTGTAATAAACTAATTTTAAATTAACCCCCGACTTAGCGTGTAACATTCCTATCACACCTAACAAACGACCTGATGACCTTGAAGACCTGAACCGATTTCCACCAAACAGCTAAGAACACTCTTGACTGATATACCTTTCAAACAATAAAACCGCATTAAAATCGGATCATCCGTTTGGGAGCTACAATGCCACAGACACATACACATTTACACAGACACGTCAAACTTATAACACCCCGTCGTTTTTGCGTCGGGGGTTAAAACTTGACGCTTAGCGCGAATGTGAGTTGAGGCATAAGCCTCGAAGCACGAAATTCATGTCGACTGCTTTAGTTGACACGATACTTTTGAACTTCAATAGTCACACAAGAATCGTTTATGTTACAGAACGACAGTCAGATGCTGTCGGGGCAGGGGGGCGGGGTGCTGGAGATGTGCGGCGCCTCCCCCGGGCACATGAAGCTGCACAGCAAGAAGAGTCTGCCGCACAAGAAACGGATCTCCAAGAAACTGAAACGGAACGGAGGCAGCACACCCCAACAGGTACGAGACAGTTATAGCACTGTGGGATAGAGTGAGAGAGAGGTATGCGTACCGCAGTCGTATGCACGAGAGGGATGGAAGCGAAACAGGCGTCGTAACGCGTTACATAACGAAACTACCATCAAAAAGTTATTATTATTGAAAAATTATTATTTCATATTTTATTTAAATTTAGAACAAAAGGTTGCACTCCGAGACATTCAATGCTTATTTAGAGATTTTAACATAAAGTTCACATATTTTCTGTAGAAATCTGTATAGCTCGATACCGACTTTTGTCGCCGTTTTTCTAAGTCCGAACGCCGAAAAAATAAAATTATAAAATACAAAATAAGAGTAGTATTACGACTGGTTTGATAAAACTCTATTTTATCAAACCAGTCGTAATACTACTCTAAGGTTATGATAGAACTCTACCGGTTAACTAACCGGACGATATGAACCTCAATGTAATAAATCGCACTGGTGCCACCTTTTATTTTTTTATTTCTTAAAGAGGCTTGAACCATACAAAATTGCAACAATGTCAGCCCAAAAATATTTTATTTAATCATGGGCCAATGTAAATAATATTACGTTTTACATTTTCAGGAACTAGTGGTAATCAACTGTGGCGAGGAAGGTCCGCATGAGGAGATATTGCCGGACTCCTTTGCTGCACCACCGGCTCATCAGGTATAGTAATAAAATAGATATATAACAGAGACACCACCTAGTACTAGAAAATGGTATCACTCTAATACTGGCTATTCGACTGGTTATTTTTGTTTTCTTAGATTTCCAATAGATAAAGGGTGTGGTCCAGGCGCAGTCCGGAAACCGCCATCTAGCGCCACTATTGGAAAATACTAATTACTAATTTCGTTTCGTAATTTTTAATTAAAGAGTTGAATTTAGCTTAATGTGATGTTATGATTAAAAAATATGCTTATGTCAGTATTTGTACATATTTCGGCATGTTTACATTTTATAATTTACAAACGTTAATAGTAGTGACAACTATTGCATTTTTTTTGGATTAAAGATATATTGTATGGGATGGTAGGCCATGGGTATAGTAATAAAATGTTACGAGAAAGTTCTGAGAGCAGACGAAATATTTTTTTATGTATTAAAATATTTATTTTGTTAATTGAAAACATGAATGGATGAAGGTGATATGTAGCAAAATTGTGATTTTGAGAGAAATGAGTTCAAACTGTCACTTAGTTGTTTGTATTAAGTATACTAATCTAAAGATCCGTATCTAGAATCAATGTACGTAATATGTTACTACATGTCCTAAAATGTTTAAGTGACGGTTTAAACTCCAATTTTCTGTGTATTTTTTTTTGCGATATATCACCGTCATTGATTCATGTATTCAATTATTATTGATTCCTTATTACTCTCTAGAATCTTACTATGTGATTTGTTGTTTTAATATTCTACTACAACTTTTGGAAAACATTTCAACCCACTTTTTAATACTTCCATAAATAAAAATGTAAATAAAAAACTTATGTAAGCATTGGAATAAACGAATCTTGTCTAATATCATAATTTAGCAAACATTCAATTTTTTTTTCATTCCGTTATGGAAAGAGGTTATAAAATAAAGCATATAAAGATTACTTTATAACTAAAGATGCATAAAGATCATAAATTTAGTCATAAAAATATACCAACTTCGCAACACACCCGCAAAAAAAATTCTACGTTTTTACAAACTAACACTACCGGTTTCGATTAAATCGTCATCAGGGGGCTGATTCAAGATGCCATCGCTAATTATCGCTTACAAAGTTCAATAACAAAATGTATAGGGTTTGACATAAGCTACGATGACCATTTAATCGAAACCGATAGTGTTAGTTTGTAAAAACGTAATAAAGTGGAAAAGTGTAAATAAAAATTTGTGTATTATTATTGTGATAAGTTCTCCTTTCGCAGCACAATTAATTTATGTTATTAAAAAAAGTAAATACCCTTCATCCCAGATGCGTCCGCTGCTGATCTGCCAGATATGTGGGGAGTTCTACGGCGAGGAGCAGCTGAAGTTCTACCAGCACCTGAAGGAGCACTACGAGCCTCACACCACCATCATCATTGAGAACCCAGTCTCCGATCTCAATATTGATAAGGTAAGCTTAAGAAACCAATGAAATGATATAACAAAAATATATTCTGGTATACAGCGTGCAACAAAATATTACATACATCCTAAAACTGATCACGATCCTTGAGATCGTGATCAGTTTTAGGATGAAGGTGATATGTCACAATTTTTGTTATCTAGAAAATTGAGTATAAAGTGCCACTTAAACATTTTAGAATATATAGTATATAGTATTAAGTACATCGATTCTAGAGACTCAACATGAACAACTCAACACTCAATGTATACCTACAACTTATGATATATAGTGTGTATTTTCTTTTTCATTTCTCATTCTGGAAGTGTATATTTTTGTAAAAAAAATTGCTTTACCTTTTACCAATTAATTTTTTAGTTGCAAGAATAACAAAAAAAAATTTCCAAAAGAAAACATATTTCTAGAAGTAGAAAAGGTAGAAGAATCCTATCCCAAAGTTATAGTGACTGGTCTTTTTACACCCTGTTACGTAACGCGCAGGTAACCTGCGCGTTAATTAAGTTTATTTATTTATTGCTATGAACAACCAAAAAAATGTCGATTATAGTACATTATCTAGGTTATTGCACTTTTAATTACAGATTATTACATCATGCTAGAAGAATAAAAGTTTCAGCTATAAAATAATGTCGAACCACAAAATTAAATATGATATGTGAAATTCAAAGCATATTTCATTTCAGATGACGAACTCGTGTATAGTGGACAACGTAGCGACCTTACCGGATTCCATCGTGGAGTTGTCGTTAGAGAACACGGTGCCCAAGACCCTGTACCAGGACAAACATATACTTTACAACGACAAAAGCTTATATTCACACAAGTACACGATGAGTATGGAGAAGGAAATGCAGGAGGCTGATAAAACGGACATCTACAGCGAGGACTTGGACAAGCTCGGCCTGTACACGTGCGTGAAGTGCAACAAGGCCTTCAAGAAACAGAAGCAATGCGAAGCTCATATTAAGGAGGCACATTCAAACCATAATCCGAAGGTATAATATGTTCAGATTGAATTCCAATTACACGTTATTAAAAATACACACAAAAATATTGCCTATCAAGTGTCTCATGCTACATAAGTGTAATTAAAATTGGTTGTATTATGATATATACATAATACTCTCTTGCTTTTAGTTTTTTGGGTATTTTAAAGATTTTCTTTTTACATAGAATTATTACGCTGGTTCTTCTCGGCGGGTTAGGGTTGAACCGGTGGTAGCTTGTTTTTTTTGTTGACTTACCGAAAAAAGCTTGTTAAGTTTAATTTGGAAATTAAACTTTTTTTTACATAGTTGTCATGCAAAGATAATGATAAAATGTGTCTAACATGTTGTTTATTGTGTTGTATTTACATTGTCATTGTAACGATTATAAAAACGCCGGACGCGATAGTTGTGTTTGTGCGCTTGCGTGCGCGTACGTTCGTGCAAGCTTGCGTGCGTGTGTGCTCGCACTTCTGATATTTTTTATGTATTGCATCTGCGACAAATAAAATATAATAGATAATCATCTTCTTTTTTTAAGTTGGAGGACATGGGTGAGTTCAGCGAGACGGAGGACCTGATGGAGGGCATCCACGTGGCGGTCGACGACCCCGACACGTACGAGCTGCCGCACCTGGTGGTGGACAACGGCCACGTGCACCAGGAGCACGTGCGCACCTGGTAAGTAAGCGAGACGGAGCACTTGATGGTCGACAACGGCCACATACATCAAAACCACGCGAGCGCTTGGTGAATGAGCGATACTGAGCATCTAATGGTGCTGGCATCTCACTCTCTGCGTTTCCAAGAAAAGGACTAGAATTTGCTAAGGAGCTGAAGCTCTCCATTTTCATGACAGATAGATAAAGGCTCTTCACAAATAATAGTAGTATCTGCCTAATGTCTAGTTACTTATAAAATTTAAACTTTCCTTTATTAGGTCTACTGATTTATCCAAATTGGAATATTATATCTGTGTTATTTCGATGTAATTTGATGTGTTCACATGAATTATTATATTGTAATAAAAAAATACCTTTCAGGTATATGCGTAGCGGGACGCCGACGATATGCGAGTGCGGCGGCGTGGGCTACTGCGACGCGTGCACGCATGCGCATCCGCAGCTGCTGGCGAGTGCGACGCACATGCACGCGGAGACGACGCAGGCGCCGGTGACGTCCCACGCGCCGGTGACGTCACACTCGCACGGCTCGCACCTGACCGTGCACGTACCTGCGGCCTCGCCCGTGTTGACGCACACTCAGATGCACGCAACTACACACGCTATGTCGTCCAATGAGTCGATATTGCCGCATTCGGTTTCGCACGCCGCGGTTTCACCGCATGCGGTTATGTCGAATGTGGTTTCGTCGCACGCGGTTTCGTCGCACGCTGTGTCGTCACATGCGGTAGCCTCGCACGCTGTGTCATCACATCCGGTTTCGTCACATGGGGTTTCGTCGCACGCTGTGTCATCACATGCGGTTTCGTCGCATGCGGTCTCGTCGCACGCTGTCTCGTCGCACGCTGTCTCGTCACACGCTGTTTCGTCGCATTCGTCAATACCATCCAATGTGGTCTCGCATACGGTTTCCTCGCTGCCGCCTTCGCTTGTTTCTAATCAGCGCTCGATGGTTCTTAAGGGTAAGTAAAAAATTTAACATAATATAGGCCACGTAATCCTTGGGGTGCCGTAGAAAGAATATCACCTCCTCAACAACCACATTTACTGGGTGTGGTAAAAGGCGACAGAGAGAAATCGCATGCCAAACGTGGAGCGTATAGGCAACTTCTCCTATGAAATACTTTAAGGGAGGCTTTTGTCAAGTAGTAGACGCTGAAATAATGATGACGATGAGGCGTACAAGCCACATTATTTAACATAGTATCATATTGTGTATAATTTGTTATTACTAAGTCATTACATAACAGTATATTGTGACAGCTAGTAAATGAAGACATGAATCGATGAAGGTGATATTTCGAAAAAAAGAATTACCCAGAAAATTGACTTTAATCTGTCACTTAAACATTTTAGGATATCAAGTAACGTAATAAGTACAATTGATTCTAGAGACGGATCGATCGATTTACGACGTATTCTAAAACGAAATTTTCTCGAAATCATAATTTTACTACATATCACCTTCATCCATTCATGTCTTCATTTACTAGCTGTCACAATATACTGTTATCTCGTATATAAAATATTAACAATCGATATCCAATTACAGAGGAGGTGCTACAGGGAATATTTGACAGCGAAGTGCAAAGTGAGAACCGAACGATCACGGACAGCATAATAGGATCAGATATACCGGAACGGACGGAAGTCAGAGTGAAATCGGAAAGAACGGACGTGAACGGAGCAAAGAATACCAAGAGGGGGAACTTACCTGCGAATGGGGCTAACTCAACTGCGAGTGGGGCGAACTCAACTGCGAGTGGGGCTAATTCAACTGCAAACGGGGTTAGCTCAACTGAGAATGGGGCTGGAGAGAAGAAGGCTAAGAAATACGAGTGCGCGTATTGTTCTCGAGTGTTCGACCACCGCAATAGTCTGTTGTATCACGTGCATATGCATAATGGGAGGCAACAGGTCTGTAGAGATTGCGGGAAGAGCTTCTACACTGCTAATGCGCTAAAGGTCAGTTTATATTCAGTGTCCCACCGTTCATATACCAAGCCGAATATAGTGTGAAGAGAATAATGCGTAGAGCATTTTTTGTTTTGGCATCTCATATTACCATAATGCAATAAAAAATGCAAAGGTCTAAACAGAGCGGACGTAAAATCAGTCACGTGATTGAAATTTAGTTAATTTTTCCCGCAGTGGCGCTAGTAGTCACCAAAACAAATATGGCGGCAAACACCTCGCACAGATATTTTCATTTCCATTTTGTGTGACCTCATGTCTTCATTTTTGAGGACCTTTTAAGTTACGAAGTTATGGTCAAACCTACCCCTACCAAACATGACTATGCTAAAGCACGTTCAGTCAAGACGTTGAACGTTACATTAAACAACTTGATGAGTTGTCCTTTAGTCATTTATTTAAATGTCGTCATTTCATAAACGCGCTAGTCATTTAATTAAACTGCTGATTCAATCAGACGACTGCGACATATACAACATCTGAAAACTAGTACAGTGGGCTTCGGCCTGACCGAGCATACCGTCTCGCTCGGTCAGAGATCTCCCTTTGGGGCTTCCACTAGTACTCCCACAGTATACGTAACGTTCCAGATCCACAAGCGAGTGCACAGCGACTACCGGCCGTGCAAGTGCGAGGAGTGCGGCAAGGAGTTCAAGCAGTGGAGCGACCTCAAGTACCACAAGGCCTCCATACATTCCAACCAGGTCGACATTTGTTGTACTAATGACATGTATTATTTAAGAAATATTGTATTAATTGATCCGTGGTCCAGCGGTTATAAAAATACGTTTATTGCAGACCATAGTCTGAATACAGGGTGTAAAAAGAACAGTCACTATAACTTTGAGATACGATTATACTACCTTTCCTCATTTTAGAAATTTCTTATTTTCCTGTCGAAATTTTAATATGAAAAAATTGTAAAAAATACATTTCTACAATGAGCAAAGGTAGTATAATCAGATCCCAAATATAGTGACTGCTCTATATTATATACTAACAATTAATTTCAAATAGTCAATCGAGAGAAAGAAAGGTAAACACCTTTAATCCCATCTCAATTCCGGTTTCATTTAGTACTATAAAATCGATACTCAATTTCAAACCTATTTGTCGCTAGCCTTGTATTTAAGAGTTTGGATTTGAACTTCTTATCAAATAAAAATCGTCACTAAGAATTATCAGAACCAAACAGACTATTGAAATATGATTCAAGACAAGGTAGTTTTTTTCATTGAAATGATTTAATGATATTTATTTTCTATGAAGGATTTCTTGTGCTGATATCTTGTGTATTGTAGATCGAAGTTTATGATTTAAGTTATCACGCCTATACAGGATGTAAAAAGAGCAGTCACTATAACTTTGGGATGTGATTATATGACCTTTTCTCATTCTAGAAATGAATTTTTTTCATTATTTATATTTTGAAAAATTTTTTTTTTTTTTGCGATTTATTATTTTTAATCGCAAGGCTGAAACTGTTTGGATCAACGTTCTGCATTAAATTCTAAAATTTTATAATTTTTGCCCTAGTACGTAATGAACGTCTTACGCGTGCTATTGACCGCTCAGCGTAATCAGCTGATCGCTGTGTTGTGCACGTTGTACATTGCCTATTGAAAATTTTTAAATTTTTAAAACAGTGCATTACAAGCTAATGACTAGTACCAATGGATAATATCTCTTGCCTGGTTATTACCCCACGAAGTTATAGTGACTGCTCTTTTTACACCCTGTATATTATATTAAATTGTACCGATATGTTTGCAGAAGAACTACAAGTGCGAGTTCTGCGGTAAGGAGTTCGCGCGGCGCTACTCGCTGAACATCCACCGGCGCATCCACACCGGCGAGCGCAACTACAAGTGTGACTTCTGCGCCATGACGTTCCGCGCCTCGTCCTACCGGCTCAGCCACATGCGCACACACACAGGTAGTTCTTTTTATTCAACTTATAAGTGTGGGACAAAAGAAGGGACCGCTGCCTGTTGTTGGATTAAGTTGAAATTTAATTTAATAACGTAACTTCGGTGACAATGGTATTGAAGACATGAATGGATGAAGGTGATATGTAGCAAAATTTTTAACCCAGAAAATTAAGTTTAAACTGTTACTTAAACATTTTAGGATATGTAGTAACATATTAAGTACATTGATTCTAGAGACACGGACCTTTACATTATTGTACTTTATACGATACGGCGTACTGCTCCCAGCTGATAGAATAGGGCGTGTGTTAATTATTTATTAATTTATAATAATTACTTTTCAGGTAACAAGCCCCATCAGTGCCCTCACTGTGACAAGAGGTTCGGCGTCGCGTACGATTTGAGGAGGCATATAAAGGTACACGACAAACAGCGGCTCAACGAACCCAAATCTAAGTCCAAAGCGATAGTGAAAAACATAAGGAGCCCCGAAAAGGACACCATAGACGGCAAACCCGATAGCAAACCTCTCGAAGAGATCGACTCCAAAAACACAAGACTGCCGCTACTCAAGAGCCTCTTAGATAAAAAGCCACCGAAGATTACCAAAAAAGCACCGAAAAAGGCCCCCAACGTGACCGTACAAGGCAAGGGACAATTCAAACTCGACCAGTACAATAACGACTTGAAGCAGGAACAGCTTTTGAAAGACGTATACGTGTACGACTACAAAGAAGACACACCCAAGAAGACCAATTATGCGGCAGAGAAATCCAAAGTACTCGAAAAAGACTTTGCTACGTTGCGACCTCTGTTCAAGAGTCAAGTGAGTGAAGTGGAAGCTGATAGACCAGCTTCACATAGAGAGAGTACGGATGGGAAACTACAAATATATACTCAAGTGGAGAGGAAGGAGTTTGCGGGACCTATAGTGTCAAACCCGATGTCGTTGAGTGATTTGAGACATTTGGAGCGTGAAGTTAGCCGAGATAGGGGTGACTTGCACTCTGAAGCTGTTGAGAGTGGCTTCTTTGAGCGACTCACTTCCTTCTATAATATACCGGCTGTATGAATAATGTATTTAGCGAAATTTACTTAAATTATTTAGCTCAATGGCGAGTAACGTCGCTTTACCATCTCAACCTCGTATCTACAAAAGTACAACTTTTCAGTATAGTCAAAAAACTTAATAATTTTATATTTTATTATGATACGGATTTTGGATGTGTACTGTACATAACTCAACCTTGTTTAAAACAAAATCCATGTCATAATAAAATTTAAAATTATTAATTTTTTTGACTCTACTGAAAAGTTGTAGTTTCATAGATACGAGGCTGTGAAGGTAAAGCGACGGTATGCTGTTGCTGTTATGTCTGTGATGTGGATGATATTTGTATGAACTCAGCTTTATTTTAGGTGTTTTCAAATTGGACCAATGATCAAAGACTTTGTTTATACTAGTCAGCTTATGTCTGGGTGCGAGCCGTAATTATAGTAACATTCCTGACATGTTGATACCAGTAGCGATGGCTACCTATAGTATGTCCGAGATAAATTTAACCTCAACGTAAACAAACCAAAAATACCGAAATTTTCACATATTATTTACTTATTGTGCACACTTATCAACACTTTCGAATTTTAAAGAATTACACTTCATTAACCAATACGTTTTATAACAATAATTAATATGTTTAAACATTAAATGAAAATCTTCCACAGAAAAAATACGCCATTTTGACACTACCGATTATAGAATATAAGCATATGGATTCATAGCAAAGAATAATCATTGTTTAATATTGTCCAATTGGCATCACGGACTAGTCTATGGTTGTGTCATAGACGGGTTTGTTTACGTTTAGGTTAAATTTATCTCGGACGTAGTATAATTGAGTCATGTAAAATCCGAACTACGAAATGAAAATGTTATTGATTCTGGTTTTAAGAATCAAAATAAACTTTTAAATTAACATTACATATAATAAAATAAAGTACCTTATAATGTATAGAAGTTTACGATTAAGTTTAAATGTTAAATCATAAGGAATGACGATAACACAAGTGTTTTACAGTTAGTGAAAAAAGTAAAATGGTGGAATTGACAATTTTTTTACGGAATATTATCTTTTATTTAAAAATCGTATAAAAATGTATAACAGAAACTTTGGGGAAATTATTTACTGCTCGTGTAAATTAAATCAGCTGTGAGAGGTCAATCTCTTTAGCCCTGGGACTAGGTTATAATTATTAACTCATTTATACTATTTTTTAGCATTTCATTTTATTTGTTTAATACAGCGTGTCTCAAGGGTCATATATCAAGCCGAATATAGTGAGAAGAGAATGACGCGTAAAGCATTTTTTGTTTTGTCACGTCATATAAATTACTTATCATACACACACGCGATAAAAAATACAAAGGTCTAAAATGACCACAAGGAATCAATCAATCTTACTATGCTGGGGCTCGCGGGCTCCTAGTCTACACGAACTAGGAGCCCGCGAAAAAAAATCTAAGTCCTGACCACGATTAAATCTCATCTGTTTTGTGACTTATGGATATCTTTAATCGTGATTTGTCGCGTTATAGTAAGTAATTTATATGAAGTGCCAAAAAAAATGCGCTATGCGTCGTCCTCTTCACACTATATTGGCTTGGTATATGAACCATGAGACACGCTGTATAACCATTGAGGCATTTCCCTAATGCTTTTGTTTTTCCAAAACGTTATATACAAAATCGGTAAAATTACGTAGCATGAACAATAAAAAAAATTTGCTTGTGGGGCATTTCACGTCAAGCGGAGCAAGGAAAAAACGTCAAAATTTGAAAAGCTGATTTTTCGAAATTTTGATGATTCTTTGAAGGCGCATAAATTCGTTACTTTTTTTATTATTATTAAAAAAAAAATAATAATAATAATAAAAAAAAACAAATATTTCAGGTATCTGCGACCCATATCAACAAATAATTATAATTACATTACACAACAAATAAAAAAATAGTTAAAAATTCATTACATAAATTCAAGACATTAATTTTAAAAAAATAAAAATATAAAGTATTGTTAATTAATATGATTACATTTGATTAAATATTCTTAGCCTATGCTATCCCACTGCTGGGCAAAGGCCTCCCCCAAGGTCTTCCACGTATCTCTTTCCAACACTGGCCAGCCCGGCCAGTGTTGGCACAGGAACCTAGTTTTATGCCTAGTTACGAACAGGAATTCGTAACTAGGCATAAAAAAATTAAAACAAGAACGTACATTTATTCAGGTCCTATTTAAGTGCAATTGATCCAATTATGAACAATATCCAAGATCTGACTTAATTTTCTGGCCCGCTTGACGTGAAATGCCCCTTGTATACAATGTGCATACATTTTTTTTTTATTACTGTCAATGCTTTTTTCTTGACTGGCAACACATAACAAGTTACCTTACCGAGGATCACTGCCTGTACCGTATCGTAGGTATTTACTGTTGGTGATATAAATTATTTATCAACTTAGTTTTAGTGATCTTGTACAGTCTGATTTAAGGTGCTTAATAATGTTTAAAGTACATAGTAGTGCATAATATTATGTTCATTGTACAGTAGGGCTTATAGTAATATTACTTAAACTTATTACCCCTTTTCCGTAATAAAATTATTTAAGCATCAACCTACACTCGTGCAGATTGGAAGCGTCGCGCCTCTTTATTTTACTATACATCTACTGGGGAAAAAATAACACATCCCAGATAAATTTAGCCCAAATGTAAACAAACCCGTCTATGACACAACCATAGACTAGACAGTGAGGCCGATTGGCCAATAAGAATATAATGATTATAGTTGGCGAACTATGAATCTATAGACTATATACTATATTCTACAGTCGGTAGTGTGATGTTTAAACATATTAATTATTGTTTAATTGTTATAAAATGTATTGGTTAATGAAGTATGATCCTTTAATATTCCGGTTAAAGTGTTGATAAGGGCGCACAATAAATGAATATGTGAAAATTTCGGTGTTTTTGGTTTGTTTACGTTTTGGTTTGGTTAAATGTTATTAAGTATATTATACAAATGCATGATCATTATGTGTACATTTATAGTTAGAAAATAGAGATCAATTTGCCCTGGGGACAAACACGCAAAACGCGACGCTGCGACTCTGTGTCAGTGTGAGTTGAGCCTGATTACAGGACCGGGCTCTTGATTAAGATGCCATTGCAATTATCGCTAACGAAGTTCGAAAACTAAATGTAAGGAGTTTTTACATAAGCTTCGCTAAGTGATACACGAATTCGCTTGTCATTTAGCGAAGCTTATTTGTTTTAAATGAGGTTCAGTTATGTACAGTATACATTCAAAATCCATGTCATAATATAATCTTAAATTATTAAGTTTTTTTACTCTACTGAAAAATTATAGGTTTATAAATGTCGCAGTCATCTAATTGAATCAGCAGTTTAATTGAACGACTAAAGGACAACTCGTCAAGTTGTTTAATGTAACGTTCAACGTCTAGACTGAACGTCCTTGTCATTGAATGGGATATAGCATATTTTGTAATGTTTGGTAGGGGTAGGTCCACAAAATGAGGACAGAACATGTCACACCAAATGAAAATGAAAATATCAACTATGTACGTATTATCTGTGCGAGCTGTTTGCCGCCATATTTGTTTTGGTGACTACTAGCGCCACTGCGGGAAAAAATCAACTAAATTTCAATAACCTGACTGATTTTACGTCCGATCTGTGGCTATGACAATCCGCTAACTAGTCGGAAGTTGAGTGACGCTTGTTCCAACAACGTTCGGCCTAGTCAATCAATTAAATGTCGTCATTCAATAAACGCACTGATATGATATTATGACTGCGATATAAATATTAGGTTGTGAAAGAAAAGTGACGTTATGTCAAATCCCATACATTTTGTTGTCGAATTTCGTAATCTATACAAATAAATTAAATTGAAGTGTCATCATTTTAAATTACACATTATAAAGAATACTGAAAACGAAAATGTTCAATTCAATCAATTTGGAAAATTTTTGTCTGTCTGTCTGTCATGTCTGTTTGTTTCGGGTAATCTCTGGAACGGCTGGACCGATATTGACGAGACTTTTACTGGTAGATAGCTAAAGTTATGAGGATTAACTTAGGCTACTTTTCATCATCATCATCATCGTCATCAAACTAATGATCTCCGAATAGGCTGGACCGACTGTGACGGGAGCATTCACCGGCCGTTAGCTTATGTTAGTTCTGCGTTGTTTTTTTTTAGTTGAATTTCATCATAAACTGTTTTCATGCTCAACGAAGTGAGCGCGGGTCAGCTGGTTAATAATAAAGATGGCATCTTGACTAAGGGCCCGGTTTCGATAAAAGATACGTTGCCTACCGAAGCCGATCGTGTAGTAGGAGAAAAAATGGCAATAACTTTTTCTGGGAAACGTGTTAGGGTAAACCATTTCGTTATTGGCACTATCATATTATGTAAACTTTTTTTTTGTTTTGAAAATTTAAGTACACATGACATTTACAGATGGAATGCCAATAGTTAAAATGTTAATATTAATTGCAAACATGAATGGATGAATGTGATATGTTGCAAAATAAACCCCCAGAAATTTAAGTTTCAACTGTCACTTAAACATTTTAGCATATGTAGTAACATTTGTTAAAATGTTAATGTATATAGATTCTAGAGATGGATCTTTAGATTAATGTACTTAATACTTTACGACATATTTTCAATTTTCTCGTAATGAGAATTTTGCTATACCTTCACCATTATCACCTTCATCCATTCATGTCCTCTCTTATGTATAAACATTAATTGCTGTTCGTTAGTCTCGCGAAAACGCTAGAACGGCTATTTTTAGTCTTGAATGAATGATTCGTGGAAGTCCCGGGAAGGTTTAAACGGTTCGTCACAAACTGTTCCTATGCTCAACTAAGTGGCCACGGGTCAGCTAGTTATTTATATAAATATAGGTATTCTTAGTGAAAGTGTTTACAAGTTGGGAAAGCACCACTAGAATTTCTTATCTTAAAAAATGTTTCATCCAAATCAGTTCAATAGCTTTTGCGTGAATATCTCACATGGGTACGCGAAGTAACCATCCTTACGAACTTTTATAAATACTAAGTAGGGTTGCAAAGTTTGGGTTTATCATTGGTAAAATATATATTTTTTTTGTATTCTAAAAAATTTACATTAGCTTTAATATAATTTTGCAGGGAATCCTTAAAATATATTTTTGTTTAAATGTTACTTAAAAACTTTCTTTACAATCTTGGTGCTCGTGAATCTTGAATCTTTATGCAGCCTAGCGCCGGTTGTTATAATATAAAATTGTGTTGTAAATAAATTGCATATGTGTGCCTCAATATTGTGACCATAATATTATAGATTTTGTTAACATGTCAATATTAAATTCTAAAAATGTGTACCTATAGTACGTCCCAGATAAATTTAAACCATACGTAAACAAACCAAAGACATCGAAATTTTCACATATTTACTTATTGTGCACACTTATCAACACTTTCACCGGAATATTAAAGGATCATACTTCATTATCCATTATGTTTTATAACAATTAAACAATAATTAATAATAATATGTTTAAACATCAAATGAAAAACTTTCACTGTAAAAATACACCATTGTGACACTGCCGACTGTAGAATAAAAGCTATATAGTATATGGATTCATAGTAACAATCAATATTGTATTAATATTGGCCAATTGGCATCACTGACTAGTCTATGGTTGTGTCATAGACGGGTTTGTTTACGTTTGGGTTAAATTTATCTGGGATGTACTGTATATAATATTTTCGGTTAATGATTGTTAATTCTTAGCAGAATTACTAAAGTATATTAAGTTGCCGTTGGACAAAAATATAATGAACATGTTTCGTAGTTTTAAACGTGGAAAATGCTTGTAATATTTTGTATATAATACCTATCTATACAGTATGTATAAGAACTATTAATTAGTATTATAAATATCCACCGTTGTATAAAACTTAACGGAATTAACAAACTGATGTTTAATAATAAATTTATTTATACATTGACTATGTTATGTTTGTTTAATATTCCCCACACAGTTATCAAAGATGGTATTGCCTTTTTATTAATTACATCGTATACATAGGAATTAAGAATATAAAGTTATTACTGACTATTTTGAAGCCACTTTGATATTTGCGTTCTTGACTAGCTGCATTCATAATGCGTTCATAGTACGTTATAGTGGCTACCATACCTACCGATATTTTTCTTAAATTTGCGTTTAATATGTTCAAAATAAGAATTAATTAATATTTATAAATTGCGGGAGAACTTTTTTTCTTTCATGGCAAAACTAATGGGACAAAGTAATAATTTTACTTTATACTTTGTTGACGAATAATTTTTTCTATCTTTCAGTTATTGTGTTACTACATTACATTAGCGACCGCGGTGATCGTGCGCTTTAGGTCTAGTAATACGATATACACTTCTATGACCCAAATGTGCAGTTTGTTGACGTTTGTAGCGGGCATTTTTCAAAAATTTTGGCACTCAAAAATATTTAAGCCCTTTTTTTAATATGGCAAGATCGTTTCTTTTGTGTATTCCATTGCACAAAAAGCAATTAAACGTACTTATAGAATGCAATGTATTTCCTCTTACAAAGTAGGACTCACCAATTTCAGCATTTCCAAACATGAGCTGGTTTCCGTTTGACGGAGAGCCAAGAATTCGGAGCGTTTCCCCTGCTCGGGCATATTAAAAGGAGCTTTATAGTCCGCCTGACCACGTGGGTGTAATCATACATCGTATACAACTCAACATAAATAGCTATGTTTACAATGTTCCAGTATTAACTCCATAATTTGAGGGTAGGACGAGAATATAGGTTGTAAACACTTGTGGCCCCAAATATATAAGATTCTATTTTTATTTTTACTAAATGCTGTGTTTTTTATGAGAATAAATACACTATAGGATTTAGAGCTGTAATTAAATGCCAATAAATTAGTTTAACTATTAACTTAGAGTTTTAACCGATTACTTTTTTAAATGAGATCTTTGTGTCGTAGTAAAATTTATTTAAAAAAGAGTGGCGCTAGTTGCGGTTATTCCTCGCCTTAAGCACTATATCAAAAGCGCGAATGCAATCAATTACCAAATATCATCCAAATACCTAATATTCGGTCCTCCTCAGTTTCCTTATTCAGAGGCTCGTAGCCTTCTATTGCCATTTATGGTAAAGGTAAAACAGGGGCGTTCGGCGCGTCACTGGCCGTGCACGGCGTACGTGAGGTTATTTTAGGCTTCCCGGCCAGAATTGTGCGGCTAAACCTGTATATTATCTTAAAAAATAAACACCAGTTTAAATTAAGAACGACGGTTACGCACGCGCGTGGGCTCGAGGCAGATTCACGGCGGCCATGTTTGTTTGCGTTTTGGCGGGAATTCGGACGTGTTTGTTTTCTAACGTTAGATTTAGTGAAAATTCACTACGTACGCTGACAGACTTGTTATTTTCAACTCGTTTGAGTGCATACAAGTCGTAGAATTTTATTTAGCACGTGTGTATTGTACCTGCCTGCTGAAGTGCTGAGTGTAAAATAGCAATAAGCTTGATTATAATCAGTAACGCTGTTCTCGCATTAACCTGAATTAGTAAAACAGAAAAATATTTACCGTTCACCATCTTATCTGGAAAGTAGAACTAAGAACTAATAGTTTGTGAGGATGTGGTCGTATGGTTGTTTTAGTAGCTATTTCACGCAGATACGCTCTGGAATGTAATACAACCATTTAATAATTACAACACTGCCCGCAATACTAATATCATGAAAAATAGTGCTCTTCTTTGGTGTGATTATTATTATGGATATTGGATGTGTTTAAGCGGATCGAGTCGTGAGCAAGATCGAGTAAATAAGAAAGTTACCTATACTTTTAGAATTTAATTGGTTTACCTATTTTTAAACTGCTTATGAAAGAACTGCGTAGGCGCTGTCATGTTTTTTCCACAATTCGATAACGTTACGATTACCTTGCTGACAATTATTCCTGATTGAGTCACTGAACAGTAGATTCGGAAAACATTCTTAGAACAGAAACGAGAGAGCTGTGTGCAAATACATACACTAGAACTTCTAAACAGTTAGTTAACCCACTCAATTAATTTGTTTGTTATCTTTACTGTTTAGTTTATGTTGAATGAAAATTATTACGGATAATTTTCATACGTATAGTTCCGTGAGTCAGGTTTAGATCATACCTAATATACAAACAGATAACCAGCTGTTTAAATGTTTTGATGGTAACATACTTACTAACTTCTTTAAAAAAGCTTCCATAATTAAGTGGGTGACTTCCGAATAAACTAACATCGCAATCTTCCATCTGCTTTTTGATCTATTTTATGATTTAGATTTAGTCATAGCTGGGCACCGTTAATCACACAGTTAACTTCGTTAATCGTTAATCCGTTACTACAAAAGTTAGCTTCGTTAAACGTTAAACCATTACATTTGGGAAGAATTAACGCAAGTTAACGTTAATCGTTAATCCGTTAAAATTCGCTAAAGGTTTAGAAGTTAACAGGTTAGGAACAATAAAAGACGTGTATAGGTTATTGAAATGTATTCCCCTTCATGAATACTAATATATTACATTTAGGGCCGATTTTTCAATCGTCAGATAACTTTTATCTGTTGAATAAACATATGACTTTGACATTTGTTCCATACAAAATCTGCCAAAGTCACATATTTCATCAAAAAATATCAAAAAATTTGAAATTCTTCTGAGCGCTGTTAATCACATTCTCATCTATATACTAAATCCATAGCTGGGCATTAACTCGTTAATCCGTTAATCGTTAATTAACGAAGTTAACATTTTCATTAACGGATTAACTTTTAATTTAACATCTTAAAATGTTAACGGACTCGTTAACTTCCGTTAATATCCAGAGGTCCGTTAATCGTTAATCCAATGCCCACTATTTACTGTAAGGCACCAGGGCGCGGCAAGAAAAACTAATTCAGTGTTGTGAGTGAAACAAAAGCAGCTAAAAAATTAAAAAGCTCCCACTCTTTAAAGAGTAAAACGCAAAGTCTCGTTAAACTGTGGCTGGACATAAAATCATAAGAGTCATTCAAAGATATTGCATTCCTCGTTGAAAACATATTCATTAATCTGTTCATTAAATACAATAGTGCCATACCGTCAAGCGCTGCAATTGTTTAATATTTTCTTTAGGTAAATACATTATAACCGCAAAACGAGCATCACTATCGGATGAAAACTTTAATTAAATTAAGGGCCGATTTTTCAATCGTCATATAACTTTTATCTAAGGAATAAATATGTGACTTTGGCAGATTTTGTATGGAACAAATGTCAAAGTCATATGTTTATTCAACAGATAAAAGTTATCTGACGATTGAAAAATCGGCCCTAAATGTAATATATTAGTATTCATGAAGGGGAATACATTTCAATAACCTATACACGTCTTTTATTGTTCCTAACCTGTTAACTTCTAAACCTTTAGCGAATTTTAACGGATTAACGATTAACGTTAACTTGCGTTAATTCTTCCCAAATGTAACGGTTTAACGTTTAACGAAGCTAACTTTTGTAGTAACGGATTAACGATTAACGAAGTTAACTGTGTGATTAACGGTGCCCAGCTATGATTATAAGATTAATGATTTTGTTAATGATAGCACACCCTGGGAATAAGGTGGCCACTTTCGAGGCTACTTCTATATTATATAGTATATATTATAATTTTGTAAACTGTAATTTATGTTAAGCTATAGCATTGTTATATATATATATATATTTTAAAAAGAACAATTTTCCCATCTTTTTGCTAAAAGGTGGCCCCGAGCGAGTTTCTTACGCCGGTTCTTCTCGCCGGGTTAGTCCCCGAACCGGTGGTAGGTCATCATGTAGGACAATTCTAAAAGTGTTAGTAACTAACCTATTTGGAAATAAAAGATTTTTCATTTTCATTTTCATTCTCAGTTTTTGAAGAGCACTGATTCTGTGTAGTTACACGGTTTCATCATTACGAATTGCATTGGACGCTACGGACTACGATAAGCGTTTCGGGGGGCTGCCTTCCCGCGATTTTCAGCACATACACCCTAGAACGCTACCACCTCGTAATATATGTATAAAAAATACTAGCAAAAAATGGGACATCTGGGAATTGAGCCGATCACGCACTACAGCTTGTGGGTACGTTCTATCTCGTTTTGTACTTCCCTTGACGTTGCCGAACGTGGGCTGGTTTAGTGAGCAAGCGAGGCGGAATGTACATTGTGTTTAATGAAGCTCTGTAGTCTGTGTAGTGTGGTGTGTGCTATAAAACATTGAGTCACCGCGAACAGACGCAGCCGGGTGCACTCCCCACAACTCCTTAAGAGGAAACGGCACGGTTGAGAGAAATACTAAATAGGTATTTATAAAATGAAAAATCTTTTATTTCCAAATCGGGTAGTTACCTACCTACCACCGGTTCGGGGACTAACCCGGCGAGAAGAACCGGCGTAAGAAACTCGCTCTCTATTGCTGTCTCGCAGTGCCTTAGATAGCCAGCACTAGCGCGATAGAGACAACTGCAACTCGAACCTAAATTACCTATTAAAGTACACGAAATTTGGGACACCCCTGTTTCTTCTTGCAAAACTTAACCTAAATATAAGTCATTTATCTAGTGTATGTCTAGTGGTATAGAGCCTAGCTCTACTCGGAGGTAGTGGGTTTGATTTCAGTTTTGGAATATTAAAAAATGTTGGTTAGGACAATGCAGGGTGATCACCTGATTGTAAAAAGTCGGTCCTGCGCTTGATCTCTGGAGATCTGGAGCACTATAAAATAACTGTACCTACGTCGTTTCCGTTTATAGAGAACCTAATCGCCGGGTTAGGGTTACGAGCCGGTGGTAACTAGTATTTGTAATTTATTATCAAAATTGGCCTTCAAAAATAAACATCATGTTTTGATTAAAAAAAAAATACTTTTTTTTATTAATTAGGAATTACTCTATGGATTTTTATACAATCAGTAATCAAACAGCGTGCGAACTGATGATAATGAATACTTAGTTAATAACACTCCCAATCCCTTCAGCCTTCAAACAAAAATCAGATCAATATCGGTACAGCCGATTAAAAGCTACGATACCACAGACACACACACACACACGCCAAACTCATAAAACCCCTTTTCTCCGTAAAAATATTGAAGTAGAACTTTCTCGAACAACCCAGCCCCTGTTCGATATTCAAACTGACAATAAGCTCTGTTGCGTGACGTCACAGCTCTGTAGTCATTGTAAACTCAATAGTGGTAGCCTTAACATGTCGAAATCGCCAGCTCATCGTTATTGTTGATAAGTTTTCACCGAAAAACGCTTGGCATATAATTAAATATCACACGATGTAAATTGCTTAATTAGATATTTGTAAGTTAATTTGTGAATAACACCACGTTTTTGATTTTAAATATTAGTTTATTATGTACTTTATGGTGTTGTATTAGGTATTACCGTCTCCTAGGGGCTCATTCTATGCCGATCCAAGACCAAAGTCATGTAGTCAGGGTTTCCCCATAAAGTGTTTTCACTTTATCAACATATTTTTCGTGAGTACCTTCATTTTGATGAGTCGCCCGAGAATTTCTTAGACGGAATTTTTGTTTGTGATAACTAACAGAGATAGCAAGAATCAAATTTGTGGATTTGGTGATTCCAAAATAGGTATATATATTTTTTTTGTTTGATAAATTTCAATGATCTAAATTATTATGCGAAAAAAATATTATCCTACAAAATCTATGGTTCGATCAAAGAATTCACTCTTGCCAACTTGTATCGATAACGAGGTCATCTTAAATTATTAGTAACCAGCGGATTTTGTTTTATTACTTAGTTAATATTAATGTAATTCAGCAGACATAATTGTCCTACAAATTGCAGGGTATGTTATCCCGGTCCTACGCTCGAATGTTGAGATTTTTATTGCTAACTCTGTTAGCTCTACCACAATCGAGAGTTCCGGTCATGAAATTATTGGACGTCTCATCAAAATGAAGCTACTCAAGAAAATTTTTCTTGATAAAGTGAAAACATGGGGGAATCCTGACTAATGCAGCTCTCAACTCTCGAAAACAACACCGATATTGATATGGAATAGTTCCATATAATCGACACTCAATTTCAAACCAATTTGGCGCTAGTGTCGTGACGAAGTGTCAAATTCAAATGCAATACCAAAGTCATTTTTTTTCATTTAATAATTGATCACAGGAACGGGTTAATTAAACGTACAGTTGAAGCTTAGTTACCTTGCAACACTGCCACTGTTCACAGTCCACACATGGGCCAATGCTTGATTTGAAATCGCTCGTATGTGTCGCTTAAAATTTGTCATAATTATCGATTTTAAATCACAATTTAATCAGCTTTGAAATGTTTTAAAACTTAAGTTCGTGTTTCACCAAGCAATGTTAAAGTTAATCCTTCGATATAATTATATCATGACGTTGTTCATCTCGTAATTCCTGTCAATGATCGGGACTAGGGGCGTGTTTCACCAAGCAATGTTAAAATTAATCCTTCGTTAAATATCATGTTGTTGCACTAGTAATTCCTATTATAAATGAAAAAGCATGGTATTTTAACAAGGAACTAATTCTCAATTTGTTATCAAACAAACGGAGCTAGGATTTTAGCCTTGTTTGTGTATGGGACACGATATATCGGGTGTAAAAAGAACAATCACTTTAACTTAAGGATACGATTATACTACCTTTTCTCATTCTAGAAATGTATTAAAAAAAACTTGCAACAAAAGTTGGTCGAAAATGGTAAAAAAATTTTTTTTTTTTTTAATTTCCAAAATGAGGAAAGGTACTTTATTCGTATCTCAAAGTTATAGTGACTGTTCATTTTATACCTGTTTATTGTATTGTTGATAGTTGTTGTTGTTGGCTTAAAGTTTTGAACTTTTGATATGATAACATTTATAATATTGTGACTAACATTGGAACATACCTACTTTTCGTATAGCCACGCTTGAACTTGGAACACTATCAGCGAGCAATCGGTCAGTCGTTCTCAGAATGTTACGAGTGATAAAACTTGACGTAAATGCAGTTTCCAGCGAAGGACGCGCGTCTAATATCTTATCCTTATTGTCAACATAACGATTACTTGGCGTATGAAAAATATAGATTCAAAATCTAGCGACAATGATGCCGATCTTTCGATATCATTCGAAATACTTGGAATAGGGTTAGAATTTAGGTTAAAAAGCGAGAAAAAACAGGAAATGCAAAGGGCAAGTTTATCATTGGGATCTTCGATTAAAATCCACGTGAAGAAATTATCTGTTGACGTCAGATCACAAATATTTTTTTATTTCTTACTAGCTGACCCGTGCCCACTTCGTTGAGCATACGAACCGTTTAAACCTTCCCTGGACTTCCACGAATATTTTAAGACCAAAAATGGCCGACACATATTGCGATCCATTTTTATATAATAGAGAAGATATATAAAAATGAATTGGTGTTCGTTAGTCTCGCTAAAACTCGAGAACGGCTTAACCGATTTGGCTATTTTTGGTCTGTGGTTTTTTAATTATTTTATGCTTATGAAGTGGGCACGGGTCAGGTAGTAATCATTAAAAAGGCTGATCCTTTCAGAAACCGGGGAATAGTATAGCGATCTGAGTGATATTACTTTTACTTTTAAACAGTTACTTTTTTTTAATTATTGTACTGGAAAATGTATGATGATGTTGGGCTATTTCTCATACACACATGAAAATCAAAAGTAAGTCTTTCAGCGTGGGTACTTTCACAGTAAACTCTACATGTGCGGCAAATGTTACGTCAAACAAACATTGACACCAAAATTTGGTACATTTATCTTATATAGCTGATATAGAATTACCTATACTTACAGTGTGTAAAAAATAAAAGTTTAAAAACTATAACCCGACTTCGTAAAAAACTGGTCTTAAAAGGCTGAAACAAGAAAAAATTCAATTTGAAATCCAGAAATGCATAGGTAAAAAATGGTCAAGCTAGAGCCGAGGTCGCTTTTGGGATTGAATATAATTGCAACAGCAGACGAATATTATGAGCTAGCGGGTCCGACCTCGGCTCTAGCTTGACCATTTTTTACCTATGCATTTCTGGATTTCAAATTGAATTTTTTCTTGTTTCAGCCTTTTTAGACCAGTTTTTTACGAAGTCGGGTTATAGTTTTTAAACTTTTATTTTATTTTATACTTTTCTGTTTCCACATCAAATATAACATTATATTTTTACTAAACTAACGTTCAATTAACGCATAGAAAGTAACTAAACAACTCCTAGATACTACCTTTACGACCGCATTTTAAACGTTATTTTGAATTTAACAATGAAATTTAACAATAAATAAAATATTCAAATACATATTCGTAATGTGCTTGCCAAGACCTATCTTTTGATACCAAACACGAGGCAATTATCTTAATTTAATTTTTTTTGGAGATAGTTTTTGAGGTATAATTTTCAAAATCCAAAATTTTTCGAAAAATTTTATACCCTATGTTACTCGCGGCATCATTATTACCAATCGATTGATACCTCATTTATTAAAATCGGACCAGTAGTTTAGCCGCTACGAGGGAACATACATACATACATACAAACATACATACATACATACATACATACATAGACTGCCAAAATCATTACCCTTCCTTTTGGCTTCGCCGAAGTCGGGTAAAAAGAGCAGTCAATATAACTTTGAGATACGACAACACTACCTTTCCCTATTTTGGAAATGTAATTTTTTTAATATTTTATTTGTCAAAAACTATTTTTTTTTTTCTTTTCACCATTTCTTATTTCTTGGTAGCAAAAATAACAATAAAGTAAAAATTATTGTAAAAAAAAATACATTTCTAGAATGAGAAAAGGTAGTATAATCATATCCCAAAGTTATAGTGACTGCTCTTTTTACACCCGTTATAATAGGCTAATATAGATAATACATTTAGGCCGTGTTTCATCAAGCAATGTTAAAGTTAACGCCATGTTAAACATCATGTTATCCCTCTCGTATTTCCTGTCAATGAATGAGATGGCAATGTATTTTAACATGGCGTTAACTTTAACATTGCTCGGTGAAACACGTCCTTAGGGCCGATTTTTCATTCGTCAGACAACTTTTATCTAAGTATATAATATAAGTAATATGTGACTTTGGCAGATTTTGTATGGAACAAATGTCAAAGCCACAAGTTTATTCTACAGATAAAAGTTATCTGACGATTGAAAAATCGGCCCTTATTTGAATTTAAAAACTTTAAACTGCACTCCTGTTCAAACTGTTTTTATTTGTTGGCGCTTATACATGTCCTACAGAGCAAAAATTGCGCAATTTTCGCGATTGCTTTTGAAAGATAGACGTAATAGTTAAGCCTTTTTTTCGAGGGGGAAATCTTCATAAGATCTTCCTAAGCTCTCTTAGGGACAAGAGCTAGGGGAATGTGGAGATTTTTACCCACTAAAAACCCCTCGGTGGTCCTCTTCAACGCTATAGAAGAGTTCCTGGGGCCTACTCAAGATGCCATCGCTAATTATCGCTTACAAATTTCGATAACAAAATGTATGGGATTTGACATAAGGTACTCTAAATGACATACCAAATCGCGATCATTTAGCGTACCTTATGTCAAATCCCATACATTTTGTTATAGAACTTTGTAAGCGATAATTAGCGATGGCATCTTGAGTAGGCCCCCAGGGATCTCTGAGCTTAGCTCTCGACCCGGAGGTCGTGGGTTCGATTCCCGCGTTGGAACAAAAAAAAATGTTGTTTTCAAGTTTGGTTAGGATAATGCAGGCTGAACACCTGATTGTCTGACAAGAAATGTGATCCATGTCGGTCGGATGGACATGTAAAAAGTTGGTCCTGCGCCTGTTCTCTCGCCAATCGTGTCGGTTTACCGTCCCACTGGGTTATGAGAGTAAAAGGAAGAGAGAGAGTGTCTTTGTGTATTGCGCACACACTTGGGCACTATAACTCCTGCGTAGCTGGTCTGGTTTCAATGAAATCAGCTACCGACACCGAAATCGGTGAGGGGAGCTGAGAACATGCCAGTGTTCTCAACGCGTTTATGTTTTACGAACATTTAGTCAGACGTAATTCTCGTTTGCCGGTCCCCCATTAAAATGACCTACGATTAAGTCATCGCTACACCAAATTAACCTATAACCATTAACGACACGGATTCGGTACATTTTGGTTTGCAAAAACAGGCTTTTTTGCAACCATGGTGTCACCGGTAAATCCTAATTTAGACTATTACCCACTTCGGACGCATTAGACACGGTCTACGCTCGTCATAGACAACCTGACTCAGCAGGCCTTGACTATTTTCTAGGTATCATCGCAGAGGAACTTGTCTATGGTAGGTATCAACAATGATAATAATAGTAATATCTATGGTCCGGTGCTAAGTATCCGAAGAACAGGTACCAGACAACGGAAATATATTTAATACTTTTATACTATTCAAACACATTTAACACACGTCCATGACCCGGGAACTTTTTTTTGATTCCTTGGCGGGGTCGACCCGCGACCATCGATCGAACACCAACGAGCTCAACCACTGCTCTACGGAGGTCGTCAAATAGGTATGAACGAATCCTGAGCGAATAAAATTATATTTGTAATATTAGAAGTGAATTTAAATATTTCATAAGTACCTCAGTAACAGTACATATAAACGGAATGAATAATTTTATTGAAAAGTAGCCTCGTCTGCAAATTGTACCAGACATAGTTGCCAACAAAGATGGGATTTGCAGTAATCATAGCTAAGTTACAATATATCTATGGTTATACCGTACTTATATTGTTATATTCGAACTTCGTCATCCTTATTAGCGAAGGCTCACTCAGAACAGCGGTATATGTGTTAACCTGAATAATAATTAACAAAAGTTATTTTTGATTCTAAACTAATTAGTGTTAATCTAATCAAGTTAGCATTGCGCCTGGAAAATTAAAATGGCAAACGAATTTTGTCCTCTAAACAACTATTATTATAAGTATTATAAGAAGCAGTATTAAAACTAAAAAGTAATACTGTGTAGCTTTAAGCAATTTCATGTTTAATCTATGTAGACAGTAACCCTAGATAGAGCTTCTGATGACGGGTAATTTTTATTCCATCTTGGCGAAAACAGGGACTAATTTTAGATGCCTCTCTGATGCATGGAATACTAACCGAAGTTAGCCTATATTCTGAATATAATAATAATAATGCTTCTCACACCGATTTTGGTGACGGTGGCCGGTTTCATTGAAACCAGGCCAGCTGCGCCGGAGTTATTTTTATAGAGCCCAAGTGTGTGCGCAGCCCAGTGGGACGGATAACCGACACGACTGGCGGGAGATCAGGCGCAGGATCGATTGTTTTACATGCTCATCCGACGCATGGATCATCTTTCTTGTCAGACAATCAGGTGATCAGCCTGCATTGTCCTAAGCAACATTTTTGTTGTTCCAACACGGGAATCGAACCCACAACCTCTGAATCGAGAGCTAGGCTCTAAGCCCTAGTCCGTTTCCTTAGGCGTTAAATTCTGGAGGTAGTTAAGATAAATAAGTATCTTGCATGTAACCCAGAGTTACTTGGCCTAGTTGACTTAAGCAGCGTCTTTCATATGCGCTATAGATATATAATATTACTATGTTCAGCACAAGTAGTGTAGCTTTCCAACGGCGAAATAAATCATATTGGTTCAGTGGTTTCAGAGCCTATTCCATTCAAAAAAAAAAACAATCAAACAATCAAAATATGTTTCCTTATAATAATATATTATTAGTATAGATTACATACCGAAAGTATATCTATTGTGCGTTTGTTAGTTTTTTTGTACGCGTTAATCTCAGGAACTACTGGTCCGATTTGAAAAATTATTTTTTGTTGGAAAGTCCATTTATAGAGGAAGGATTTAGGCTATATAACATTACGCTGCGACCAATAGGAGCGAAGCATTAGTGAGAAGTGTTGCTAAAACGGGGAAAATTATTCACATCTGGGGACTTTCGTTGCGTGCGCTGCATAAACGGTTTGAGTCACTCAAAAACACGCGAACGAAGTCGCGGGCACAGCTAATAGCCTATATAATGACTTTCGTTTTTAATGCAAAAACTTTTATGGTTGACTATTTAAATTTGTCTGAAAAATCAATTAAATTAAGTGTAAACGGAATAAGGGCTACAGTGTAGCGTGAGACGACATAGTGCAACTCTCTACTCACTAGTGCATGCGGGCCCTTACAGCCCTCAAGGGTCACTTCATATCTTTAAGACTAAGGGATATGGGCATAAAGCCCTAGAAAATTTATAAGCCTGGATGTTGCCCGCGTGCATAAAAATATAGCGCGACAGCTGTACATTTTGAAAAAAAAACAATAGTTGTTCCACCTAACTTGACATTTTTAATTGTTTCAACGTGGAAATCGAACCCACGTCCCCCTAACTAAAAACTAAATCATATTAACTGTAGCAGTGATAGAGTCCTTATCAGTAGGCGAGGCACATTTGAAAGATTCACTTTTACGGAGCTTTCCAATGTTCCTGCTCTGGCTGCTGGTAAAAGCTTCAAGGCGGGATCGGAAGTTAGAAGTGGATGGAAGTCCCAATAAAATAAAAATAATATAAAAAACGTTTCATTTCCAAATGAAACTTAACAAGTTATTTTGGGAAAGTCAACAAAAAACAACAAGCTACCACCGGTTAAACCCTAACCCGCCGAGAAGAACGTAAGAAACTAATAAAAAAAGAACAATACTTTTTGACATTAGTTAATGAAAGCCATCAGCTCGATCAGGCCGAACTCTGAAGCCCAGTATAGTTTTTTTCAGTAGCCGAGCGGACGGAGCTTAGCAGAAAAGTTAAATAAAAATGTCGGCTTCTAGTTTTATCCACAACAAAGTTATAGGGGATCGAAAATGGCCTGGGGCCGTATTATGATCTTTTACAATAACAGCCTGGTTCCAGGCAATTCAATAATACGTTCTTAAACTGCCTTGTTCTTTTTCATATTACAGCGACATGTTAAACCGAATGGATCCACCCTAGTTTAGTAGTCTGAAAATGACATTCGGAAGCAAGTCACACTTGACTTGCTTCCGAATGTCATTTTCAGTGACATGACGTGACACTTCACGTGTCCGCTAACTAGCTGTCAGTATGCAGTTATTATGTGATCGTCATACGAAAATTCCTGGCAGCCATGTTGTATGGCGTAAACTGCCTGGAATTAAGACCTTGTAATAGGACTCCTGAACTGCTTCTAGAAATTAATTGTACGGCCGTGCTCCACTTGGCGGGCACACTACCGTGCCACCAGAAAAAAAAAATTAAAAGACTACAGTGGGCTTTGGAGTTCAGTCTGACTGAGTAGATTGGGGCTTCCATTCACTTGTGACTTCTGATCCCGCTTTGAAGCCTTCAGGGAGAGTTATTCTTCCCACTAAACTATGAAAGTTGAGAGTAAACGAAGAGAGTCTATGTGTATTGCGCACATACTTGGGTAGTATACAAATGACTTCCGGTTGTTGACCTGGACACTGAAATCGGGGTGGTAGCTATTATAATATTCAAAATTAATATCTATTAATATCCCGCGAAAAATAACCACAACCTGCAAGCAAATGAGTGAGTGTACGCATAGCTTATAGATAGCTATTTGATGAACCTCCCTCCTTCCCACACTGCTTATGCGTACACTCGCAAGCAAAAAACGTGAAAACACCACCACCACACAAGCAATAATGTTAACACGATCGTGCAAAGTCCCACCACCATGCAGGTTGTTTCGCTCCGACCCCGGAGCACCCTCAGGATGTAGACTTGTTCGTCAAAGTTTGCGGAAAATCATATAAATATTAATATTATAAATGACAATTTTTGTTTGTTTGTTACGCTTTCACGCGAAATCTACATATAATACTTTGTACACATATTAATGGAGATATTAGAAGTAACATCGGATACTTTTATAAAAGCTAGGATTGAAATAAATTTTAAATGAATATTAAAACATTTAGTATGCTGCCTTTCTTAATCAATGAGCTATCAACACTAAAATATTTGTGTGTGTTACTGAGATTAGCGCGTTGAAACAAACAATCAAACTCTCCAGCTTAAGACGCGATTTCACCAACGCTTGCAAAACTCGACGCGCGTTAACGGCTTATTAATATACCTTCTCATTCATTGACAGGAAATAAGAGAGGGATAACATGATATTTAATGAAGGATTAACTTTAACAAACGTTGGTGAAATAAACACTTAGGCCGTGTTTCACCAAGCAATGTTAAAGTTAACGCCATGTTACAATACCATGCCATCTCATTCATTGACAGAAGTTATGAGAGGTATGATATGATATTTAGTGAAGGATTAACTTTAATAGGCGTTGTAGAAATAAACGCTTAAAATATAAGTATAGATAACAGTAATATAATATAAATAATATTGCTATAACAATTAAAATACATTAGTGACGACACTGTCACCGTGACTTCTATTCACATAATATAACATTCTTGTGTTATCAGTTATGACTCTGAATCACTTGTTTTTATGATATTATAATCATATATTATAATATCACATACCGCTAAAATCGCTGTAATCATCATCACCCTAATAATCATTAAGTAATAAACATAATTAGTTATAGAATATACAGGATGTCTCATCGTCCATGTATGATGCCGAATATAGTGTGAAGAGAAGAACGCGTAGAGCATTTACATTTTGGCGACTTATACTTATATTATATACCCTAGCCCGCCGAGAAGAACCGGCGTAAGAAACTCGGACGGCGGACCATCTTTTTAGCAAAGCGCCTCCGTGGCCTAGTGGTTCTGAGCTTTGCTCTCGACCCGGAGGTCGTGGGTTCGATTTCCACGTTGGAACAACAAAAAATTTTTGTTTTCAAGTTTGGTTAGCACAATGCAGGCCGATCACCTGATTGTCTGACAAGAAAGATGATCCATGCGTCGGATGGGCATGTAAAAAGTCGGTCCTGCGCCTGTTCTCTCGCCAGTCGCGTCAGTTTACCGTCCCACTGGGTTATGTGAGTAAAATGAAGAGAGAATGTCTTTGTGTATTGCGCACACACTTGGGCATTATTAAATAACTCCTGCATAGCTGGCCTGGTTTCAATGAAATCGGCTACCTGTGAGGGGAGCTATTTTTAGCAAAAAGATGAAAAATCGTCCGTTTAAAAATGTATAAAAAATATGTTTTGTAATAACTTAATCTATATGGTATAATATTATGTATTCTGTATATAATCAACATTATATTTGTGTGTGTTCCCACGAGATATTCGGTATGATTTAATTGTTTGAACATAATCGCGGATTTTACCTTTTATTCTACCCTGACGTTACATACCTACATCCGGATAGTAAAGCCTTCATCATCATTACTGACTGCCATCTGAAAATCAGCGTTGACATTGTTGAGATGACTGATAAGTTCGCAACATTCTGCTGAGTGAACCACTTTGGTAAATTATGTTGTTTTTTTAATGTTTTTTGCTCATTGAATTTTTTTTAAAAGTTCACCAAATAAATTTTCATTTCTTTCTTTTCATCTACGATCTCTGTTGTGCAGTTAGCACGGTGGTGATAAGCTGTAATGCCTTCTATCAGAATAAAGATTTTATTCGAAGATAAAATATTTCCATAATGTTCTTAAGAACAATATACCTAATATTTTTTATAAAATGTAAATTTGTAAATATTTTTTTAAATCTTGTTTTATATAGATACCTATATGTTTCAAAGATTTTTCCGTGTATACTAAATAATATATGTACTATTGTATGTATACATAAGGGTCAGATCACACCGTCCACAACGCGATAGGCGCTTTCTTCAATGAACAAATATTTTATAATTCAATATTCAATTAACTTTATTTGCTTCGCGTTTATAAATAAATAAATTTAATATTCATTCGGTACATAACTCAAATTATTGAATATTAAATTTGTTTACTTTTGAACCCATTACCGCAAAGTAGATAATAAATCATTACGAAGAAAATCAAAAAGGTAAGCAAAATCTAAAATAAGAATCAGTAGAAATTTTACAACATTCAAGTAATTAAATAAAATTATCCATCTCTTAAATATATTATAAAATATATAATATTTATTCGCGGGTTAGTGTAATTTCTATGTATGATTAACGTGACGTCACAATCGGTTGTTCCCTTCTCGTTCGCACATTATATTTAATAGTTTAATATCTTCATTATTTTCAATGGTACTTAAATATTTTTAGTTTTACTTTATTTGTTTACCAGGAATCCATATTGACATCAATTAAAAAATCATTCAAAAGACTAACTTCAATTTACTGAACTACAATTATAGCGCTGCGCCGTTCTAGCAATGAAACATCAGCTGATCTCCTATCAATATATCTTTGTATGTTTGAATTTGAATCGGTAAATATTTGAAATACTTATTTGAAATATTTATTTATTTAATAATAAACAAAGTCTACCCTTACGGGTGTACATACAGTGAGTTTGAAACTAAATAATAAAAAAAATATATACTATAACTTTATTTTTTCACATGAATTTCCCCATAATACTATACCGTAACGCAATACTGAGTCTATAAATTATAACCATTATATGCGAATTTATTTATTTATTATTTTATTTAATAAAGTATAAAATGAAGTACGCACCGCACACGTCTCGATGTGAGCTGACCCTAAATGGACTAGAGCAGGGTATCCCCCGGTCGGTTTGTGATAAGCCTCGAAGCACACATGAGACTATTTATTACAATACTTAATATTTCTCAAGGCTTCATTTACGGATGTTACAATAATTTTATTTTACCTACTACGTTAAGAATATTTCGAATCAAACTAAGTAAACAAATCTTAACTGCGGAGCTGATTTGAAAACGTTTTAGTATAAAATATTATGATGATAAATCAACTGGCATTTGCAACTAAATTAACTTAAAAAAAAATTAAAAGTATTAAATGTCGAAGTAATACCTACTGCTACAAAACCTCGTGGTAATGTCCCTGGGACCACTAGTAATTAATTAAATAGCTGTATTACTTTAATACTACTTTCGGATTTTGTATAACTAAAAATATATCTTATTTATATTTTATCTTTTTTTTATTTGCGTTAAACCCAAAAGTGATACATTAAATATAGGGCACCGCGACAAAAACCAATATTGAAACTCTCCAAGTAGCTCAGAATAAATTAATAATAAAAAACACTACTTCGCTACGGTTATCTGGGAGCACGGCAGTGGCCTCGCCAAGTTGAGGACGGCCGTCCATCCTTTTCTCGAAACAATACAACATTTTAACTCAATTTACTCGAAATCATAATTTTGCTACATACCACCTTTATCCATTCATGTCTTCAAATGTTAATGAAAAAGTAATACTGCAGTAACACTTCGTGGTAAGGGCCTATGAGATGACGCTGAAAAACTACCGAAAAAGTAACTAAGTACACACTGTCACGGCATTACCCAGTACCGCGGCAGGTGTGAGCTCACGAGCTGACGTCACGCCGCCGTGACACGCTAATTTAGTGACTCATTCACGAATTCCAGCGGCACGTCGGCGCGTGACACGAACCGCCTCCGATCCAGATACGAGCAGGCTTACTTCCGACACAATCGAAATCAAATCTCATCGGCTTTTGGTGTTTTATTTGGTGGATTACTTTGGAACTAACCAGGATAAAGAAAATCGTTAGATCGTAACTTTATGTATGTACTCCCGACCATAACAATCGACTGAGAATCAAAATAAATAAACGTCAGTTTATTCGGGAGTACGCGGTATGATCGAATCTAAATCAAAATCTAATCAGTTTGGAGAGTAAGGCCCCTGGGTTAGCAGCTATGGAGAGCAACGTACTCGTAACAATCGAAAGTTCTCTTTCGTATTTCGTATGAAAGTAGCCGCTCATCCAATCGATTTTCAATAACGTTACGAATACGCAGTTGTCAATTATTCTTGCTTGGTGTAAGTACACAGTAAAAGTTTTATGATAATCGTATGGAAAGCATGACAGTGGCAATTCATTTGAGATTTGATAACTTTACAAATTTTGTAAAGTTATCATTGGCCGGCAACGCAGGAGTTGTTTTATAGTGCCCAAGTGTGTGCGAAATACACAGAAGCACTTACTCTTCCTTCATTCTAGCAGCCCAGTGGTACGGATAGCCGATACGACTGACGGGAGATCAGGCGTAGGACCGACTTTTTACATGCATATCCGACGCATGGATCATCTTTCTTGTCAGACAATCAGGTGATCAGCCTGCATTGTCCTAACCAAACTTGAAAACAACATTTTTTGTTGTTCCAACGCGGGGATCGAACCCACGACCTCCGGGTCGAGAGCTAGTTTCTGAACCACTAGACCACAGGAAACTTATGTTACCGCCCCAACATTCGACATTCCGATTACGAATACGCAGTTGTTCTTGTTCCTGTTAGGCCTATACGTCATGTTTGCACGTTAATTAACGCGTCTGACCGTCAAATATAACCGAATTGTGAAACTATGCCGGTTTTAATAGTTCACAGTTAAATGTGACCTACATAACATGGTGTCACAGTTTTTTATTTAAAACCTACTGACCTTTGGGTAATTCCAGCATAATAACTGGTCCTCTGGTCATTTCAGCTATGACGTCCACGCTTGACAAGAGCCTCTTCTTCTTCTTCTTCAAAATGGCCTCCAAAGGGGCAAAATGGTAAGGAATAGCCAGTATAAGGCTGCGTTTCTACTGATGCGGAGCGGAGCGGAGAGGAGCTTAGCGGTGGCCGAATTACCAATCACTATGCTCGTGCTGTTTCCGTGGAAACGGAGCGGAGATTTCGAGCTTAGTGATTGGTCAATTCGTACACCGCAAGCTCCTCTCCGCCCCGCTTCGCGTCAGTGGAAACAGCCTTAGTGTAGGTGAGATTACAAAAACTGTTGCTGGTGACGATAACTTTGCGCAAAACTAGAGCTTTGTGGACAAGAGCCGCTAGCAAATAGTTTAATATTCGCTACACTTGGCAGGCGGGTTCACAAGCGCAGTTTTAAGATCGCCACGGAATCGCTGCTGCCCGCTTCCGAATATTTGTGTATGACGATTCAACGTTAATGGCAGTGTAAAATGTAGGTTCAATTAATTGTATTAGCATCTATTAAAAAGTTTTTTGCAAAATATTTTTAAGGGTTTGTTGAGTTCAACAATACACTTTATAATGAGTCCCATACAAAAATAAGGCTAAAATATATCCGCGTGGTATATGCCAACAGAGCTACATTTGTTTAGCATAAGTTCTTTTGACGATGCGATACAATTATTGACAATCGATTTCTTTACTATACCAGATGATTCATGGTTCATATATTAAGCCGAATATAGAGTGAAGAGAATGACGCGTAGAGCATTTTTATTTTAGCACTATTAATAAAAAAATCAAAGGTCTTAAATGACCTCAAGGAGTGAATCTTACTATGCTGGGGCTCGCGGGCTCCTAGTCTATACACACGAACGCACTGGTCGTTCACCTAAGACCTGACCAGGAGTAAACTCATTTTATGGAGATCTTGATCTTTAACCGTGATTTGTCGCCTAATAGTAAGTAATTGATACAAGGTGCCAAAACAAAAAATGCTCTACGTGTCATTGTCTTCACACTATTTTCAGCTTAAGATCAATGAATGAACCTGTATAGAACTTTCAAATGTTCCTTTCTTATTATAGGCAAGTTAAGTGACATGTTTTAGTGATTATAATAATAACAATTAATAAAGATTATTATTATAAATTAGTCATATTTTGAGGCAAACGCCTCCGTGGTCTAGTGGTTCAGAGCTTCGCTCTCGACCCGGAGGTCGTGGTCGTGGTCGATTCCCGCGTTGGAACAACAAAAAATTTTGTTTTCAAGTTTGGTTAGGACAATGCAGGCTGATCACTTGATTGTCCGACAAGAAAGATGATCCATGCGTCGGATGGGCATGTAAAAAGTCGGTCTTGCGCCTATTCTCTCGCCAGTAGAGTCAGTTTACCGTCCGTTATGAGAGTAAAAGGAAGAGAGAGTGCTTCTGTGTATTGCGCACACACTTGGGTAATATAAAATAAATGCTGCGTAGCTGGCCTGGTTTCAATGAAATCGGCTACCGACACTGAAATCGGTGAGAGGAGCTATTATATTTTGAGGCAATAACGAAAAATACCAGAATTTTAACCAATCATTAATTAAAGGAGAAAGCCCATTTCAGGCCCAGAGCGGACAGCCGTCTTAAGAAGACTTAATTTCTCCAGAAATGTACCATAAAGAGACATGATTTTTGATAACATTCAAATAACCGCCACTATAATCAGTAATGTTCCAATAAAAAAAGGAATTTTATTGGATTATTTGGAACCTAAGTAGAACGTTGAGGTGAAATGTTACCCGATGATAAAACTCTAATCATTCAATCCGAATATCGATTTATAAACAAATAAAATAAACTCATGTAAAATACAAATAACGGGTCACTGTTGGTAATTCGGTAAAGAATTAATCAAAAGAAAACATTTATCTTAAAACCAATGTTTACGTTTGTTACTATAAACGATAAATATTAATAAAAAGTCATATTATATCGATTATTTTTTACGTAATCGATTTATCGATTTCATTTTTTTGCGACAAGCGGCAACACTGATGACTGAAATGTCATTTTTCAAACGAATGATCTCGACCGTTCGCTTGTTGCTCAAAGATGCGTTTTGTTTTGTTTTCGATTTTTTTTACCACAATGTGGCTTTCTCGCCTGAACTTGTTTCGGCTTTTCACGTACGACTTTGGCATTGTTTTACTAGTTTTGTTCTCTCCTTCTACGATTACTTAGCCCTGGATTAAAGGATTACGCTATTTGATTGTGCATACCAAAATGTCTGAAGAACATTGTATATGTTGTGGTAATAATGTTACCGAGAACCGTATTTTAGAGCCCAAAGAATTAAGTGTCATACAGCAGTGGGTTGCACGGCAGCAGGTAATCATAATATTATATAAAATGTTTCTATTATTTCTTTCATTATGGTTTAATCGTTAAATCTTTTACGGTTGAAAATATTTATCATTAATGTTAATATGTTTTAGGTGTCAGGCGATAATCTTGTTTGCCACAATTGCTGGGTAACTGAAAGTATTGCACTACAACAAGGGCTATCTTATTATATCTTACTATTATAAATTATTGAAAAGTCGGAAAAGGCCTTGAAAATAAAATAGACAAAAAGTAAAAAAAAAAAATTTCTACAATAATAGCGGCATTTTAAGTTTTTTTCTCAGATATCTTATACTATTAACATTTTAGAACACTCATTTTTAATGCGATTTTTTGATGTCCACATTGGGCCTGAGACACTATGGAGAGTGGGCTTTCTCCTTTACGTTTGCAAACACAACCTAGGCCGACATTCCTTAATCTATTAACAGATCAAGGATAGATTAAAACACGCCATGTATCTTGGTCGTGTTGCATAATATGTAGATGTTGTACGTGACTTCGTGCGCTCAAAAATATCCCAGGCAACCGTACATTTAGCCACGATAAAAAGGTAGCTTTTTTTTCTTCTTATCTTCTAATATATAAAACTCTCCTGTCACTGTGTTAGTTACTCTTCCGAAGCGGCTTGATCGCTTTTTATGAACTGTTATATGCATATTCAGTAAGCCTAAGGATCGGATACTTTCTATTTTTCATACCCCTGAGTGATAAGGGCTATCCACCCCTAAAATTTTTAAAAAATTTTTTGGTCAATTTTTTTATAATATGGCGTTAATAAATACATAAAAGCCTAAATTTTCACTCTTTTATCACCAACCCCTTTTCCTATTTTCGTCCCAGTTCCTTTATCCACGTTCCGCTTTGCGGGTACCCCGTTGCGAGTTCCGCGTTGCGGGTTCCGCGTTGCGGGTTCTAGGTTCCGCTTTGCGGGTTCTAGGTTCCGCGTTGTGGGTTCTGGGTTCCGCGTTGCGGGTTCTGCGATGTAATTGGATTTCATCACAAACAGTTTGTATGCTCAACAAAGTGGGCACGGGTCAGCTAGTCTTATATATAAAAATGAATTGCTGTTCGTTAGTTTCGTTAAAACTCGAGAACGGCTGAACCGATTCGGCTATTTTTAGTCTTAAAATATTCGTGGAGATCCAGGGAAGGTTTAAACTGTTCATCACAAGCTGTTTCTATGCTAAAGGGCACGGGTTAGCTAGTATAATATAATTAATTACTTGATCAATTTAAAATATTTTACCAGGAAGGAAGTTATTTTTAACAAATTAATCATTTAAGGCGATTACGATTAACATTTATGTGGAAATTAATATAGATACTTAGATAAGGGCGCGTTATGTAATCTTATTTCTTACTGATATACAAGATGTAAAATAAATCAGTGATAATTTTTGGTGTGTATGTGCCTACTATGTAGAGTATACTGTGAAAGTACCATCGCTTAAAGACTTTGACATTAATGTATATATGAGAAATTCCCGAATATCATGAATTTACCTATAGAATAATTAAAAAAAATAACTGTTTCAGTCACTTTATTAAATAATATTCTGTCACAGAAAACCTACAATCTGCATAGTAGGCACACACACACCCTAAATTATTATAACTTATTAATATTACAGCCTGAATATTAATATTATAAAGCTGAAGAGTTGATTAACAACAGTAAGGGCGTGTTTCACCAAGAAATGTTAAAGTTAATCCTTCGTTAAATATCATGTTGTTCCTCTCGTAATTCCTATCAATGAATTAGAAGGCATGGTATTATAACAAGCCGTTAAGAGGAAACACCACGAAATTTTTTCCATACAAAAATAGGGGTCTAGGGGATTTCTATTTCCTCCCTGGATAACACCTCCAGAGTAACAATTTATTTCCTGAATATTTATGGATATTGTTTGTACGTCCCTATTTTTTTCTTTTTTTAATAAATTAATTATTTAAAGAGATATGGACGTTTAAAAACCTAAAAAAAATGGCCAGACTCTCCTCTATGTTTAAATATCTAGGAAACAGATTTGACTACAATAAACAACAAAAGCAAAAAATAGGAACCTAGCTCCATTCTTTTTTTAGCTAATACAGAAAAAAATATTTAAATCGGTAAAATTTTGGAGGAGGAAACAGGAATCCCCTAAACGTCGATTTCTGGTACTTTTAATAGGTAATTTCAGTCCAAGTTGCAGTTGTCTCTATCGCGCTAGTGCTGGCTAGCTAAGGCACTGCGAGACAGCAATAGATTTTATAAATACCTATTTTGTATTTCTTTCAACCGTGGTGTTTCCTCTTAGCATGTGTTGGTGAAATCGGGACTTGACTGCGGAGAGTTGTCTTGTATACAGGTGCGTTCCAGTTGGAAGAAAAAAGCGTTATTCACAAAACTTTCAATCACATTCTGTTTTTTTATTATATTTTTTTATAATACATGGAAAACTTACAACTATATGTCGGCGGGATGGCGCTTCAGTCGTGCAACATGTCACCTGTAGCTGTCATCTGAATACCTCACTCCGTTATATAAATAATTTAGGCACATACTCGGATGATATACAGGGCGATTAATTGATTATTATATTGACCTATATTAAAAAATTTATATGAGGTGCCAAAACAAAAAATGCTCTACGCTCTCTTCACACTACATTCAGTTTGATATATGCACCATTAATCACCTGTGTAATTCAGCATAGCTGAACCTGTTTCAACGACACCAGCTACCATCACTGAAATCGGCGTGGGGCGTGTTTACCGGTCCTACAAGAAATGCGCATGTAGCATGTGTGTGCTGGGGCTTTGAGGAAAACGCGCGGACGCATTCCGACGCAGTTCTGCGAAAGGTCGGCGCTGCATTGATCTCTGTCGATATGTGTTGAGCGGAGAGTAGCCGTAGATATACGGGACTCATATACCGCGCACACTCACTGATGTAGATAGGACGAATTTACTCGTTAGTACATTACTAACATAAATATACAGCCTGTAATATTAATGAGCGATTAGACGTTTACTGTAATTTCTATCAAGAACCACCAGTAGATTCAATCAGTTATTATAAATGATCAAACGAACTTCTAAAGTGAAGTTCGATCATTATTATATAAGTCGCTTCATTCGAAGATATAAACAAGGTAGTCCCCTCATCATACAGGCAACTTCGCACGTCTTTAGAGAATATTGACTTAAGCTGTCAAATTCGTCTGTCAGTTGTCACTCACTGTACCTGTCACTTGTCAACTTCATTCTTTAGAGGTATTAACAAAACTTAATCACGGGTTTCAAATATAAATCTACTTTGGTTAGATTTTATTCCGGGTAGGGGGGGTAATTATATCTTCGAATGAAGCGACTTATATAATAATGATCGAACTTCACTTTAGAAGTTCGTTTGATCATTTATTATACTACGTCGCTTCATTCTTCAGATATAAACAAGGTAGATGTTTAGAGATTTAAGTTTTGTTTCTCTTTTTAAGGTGAAATACATATGCAAACAGGATAAATTATTAAATATTTTTATCCAAAAAATATTAAAATATCTACTGGAATAATAGCAAAAAATAATAATAAGCTAAATAATCAATTACGTAATGCTACCGTAATTGTATTGTAAAATTGCATGCATGGGCAAAGCTAAGGAGCAAAGGCACTGGACGCACTCGTCCAACCTGCTGTCCGGCGGACCACGTCCAGGCCGACGCGGCCGCGTGCCGTGCGTGGCGACGTCTACGCCGCTGTCGGACAACACTTGTTTATTCCAGCGGCTTTTGAATTTTGAAGTGTCAGCTCTATGCGCCTTTTTATATAATGTCAACCAAAGTTTTCGCGCCTTCGAGTGCCTCACGTTTTTAGTCATGGAAATGTAATTTATGACGGCTGAAACGGTACATATTATATTCTTCACAAATAATTTCAGTAATAAAGCAGACTGGTCCCTTCCAGGGCAGGAGGTTTAAATTATATCCGTTGTGCCTATCTTAACCCCGTTCTTGAAAATCAAAATATTTTCAAGTTCATTAAAGAAAAAGTTTATACGCGATGTGCTAGTTACCTTTTTTTACGCAAATTGCGTAAAAAAAGGTAACTAACTTCTTTGTATTTATATATAATTTTAACTTATATGCCCCCTTTAGGAATCGTTTAATAGAAGCCCAAATTATCACCTACAGCACCAAACGGTGACTGTTCAGCCTTACCCTTTTGTAAATTGTTATGTTCAAAAAGATAAGAAAAAATTGAACAATTATAAATTTCACTATGTACAGTAGAAAACTGCCACCACAGCTCTTAAGCTATGTGTTATCTCTTAAGTTACACTGTCAGACGGAGACGCTGACAAAGGTCGAGCGTCTCCGATGGGGCGCCTCTGCGCGTGAACGACACTCGCACAGCCTCGCGGTCCCAGAGTAAGACTGTGGTGGAGAGGATGGTAGGTACTCCTAGAAATTTGATTGTAAGAGTAATTTACTAGATTTCAATTAAATACTACGAGAAATCCTAAGTACCTCTAGTAAGGGAAACTAAACCTGTGAAGGTCAGTTTGGGAAAACAAGGATACCGGTGGCTTCGTCGTCAATAGTTTTCCGTAAGCATTTATGGACTAATGAGAATGGTCGGAATGTGTAAAAATATTTAGACTTCCAGTCGATAGTGACTGCGTTTATGGCATAGCCATCTGGCTCTTGTTTCCAAGAGGTAAACAAGCTACATTTGGCGTTGCTGCGAGAAGCAAAAAGATTAATTTCTGGGGATACAAAATTATGTGTGAGAGAAAGGAAAGCTTCTTAAGATTCTTTCCAGTCGGTATCTGGGCTAACCTTTCTGGATCCTGCGTCTGCGCATTTCTCTTTTATATTTACGTAGGATGCTAATAGCCAAATGTTTCGCTCCTCACACTACTGCCAAATAGATCTAGTAAAGTAATTAGGATGTTGAAATTGAATACCCACTAGTCGGTAATTATAACTTATAGATATAGTATTAACTATAAGCAATATCAGATATCAGTCTGTAGGTATTATCTAAACTTTTTAATCGTAAAAATACTGCTAGTAGTTAGAGATAATTAATAATACAGTTTTCCAATTCATCTAATTTCCACCTGCTGCTTAATATTGTATTACATACCGCGCCCCAGCCGGTGCTGGAGGCATCTGTAAAAATGTATTTCCTATAGGACAGTGTCCTCATTGGACTGCAAATTATAAATATATTTCAATCCACCAGTTAAGATCCATTAAAATCACAATTTGTAAACAATCTTTGATTCATACTTATTATTATGTGCACAAGCACTACAAAGTAAATTACATTTTTGTCTTTGTAATGTTGGTGTATACAAACCGTATCTAGCGGCAATTAGAACACCAAATAATAGAGCAATCTTGCATATATAGCACAGACTACTTAGAATATTTTAAAGTAAATTATTTTGAGTATTATACCTCGTATCTGATGGCAAAGACATTGTAAAATCTTTTGTCGCAGTCACTATGACTTTAGGATATGATTATAATATTACCTTTTCCCATTCTGAAAATGTATCTCTTTATTAAAAACTAAATAAAAGGTTGTTTATGAAACCAATAAATTTACATATTTGAGGTGATATTCAATATTTTTGTGAAAATTAATGACAATGACCCACAAACACTCCAACGCTTTTAGTGTTTCATGTACATTATAATTACTTTTAATTAGCGCTAATACATAAACAATAACTGACCTATATTTTTGTTTAGTATTTTGGTAAAAACTTTAGGCGTCACAGACAAGCTGTACGACGTACTAGTTACTTATTAAAATTAGGGCTTTGTAATTTTAATCGTAGTTATTTTTATTTTGCTCGATTCAGAGACACTATAAGGTAGGCTTCTAGTTAAATAACCTCCCTGAGGTATTAGTTTAGCCGCCGTCCTAAAGTATTCCATCTAAAATGTGTTTTGTCGATAAACGATTTGTGCTATAATGATCATCAGATATAAAATAACGTATCTAACTTTTCTTGTTTGAAAGATATAAAACAAGGTATAGTATATCTATTTTTAATACAGTGACCAACAGTCAAGGTACAATATTTTAATACCTGGGCTAGAGTGGGGGTGCACCTGTCAGTGATATCACATAAATCAATCAAAATGTTTAAATATCTCAACAATGCGCGTGCAGCGTTTTGGACTGATTGTAATTCTCGCATGAGTCTGGGGAAAAGTATGGCGTCACGTTGACGCTGGTGGGTTGGGTTGCTGTGACACTCTCACCCTGCCCCCCCAGCTCTTCTGGCAGTAAGAAGGTCCTGGCCAGATTCCCTGGACAGGACGAACGACAGACAACTGTGTCGCTACCAGTTTTCTGGCTTGGCCTTATCTGTAAACTTTGTTTATTAATAGCCTGGCTGGCTTTGATTTTTTCAGACAATGAGTCTCTTTCGGCATCTTGAATAATTTGTAAGAAAATTATCTTCTAAACTAGTAGTGACTAGTATAATTTTATCTTTGGAAAAGATGTGGTGTAGATCGGTTAAGACGTGGCACCCATCGTTTAATGGTTTCGGCGCCTTAACTTTGTCGCTTGAAGTTACTACAAACCCGGCAAAATATAGGCCCATTACTTGTCTCCAAAATATTTATAAGATTATCACAGCTTGTATAAGCGAGTTAATATACGCACATATAAACAACCATAACATATTAGCTGAAGAACAGAAAGGATGCCGAAAATATAGTCAGGGTTGCAAAGAACAACTTATAATAGATTCCATAATATCACAACAGGCATTAAAACAGAAACACAGTATATATACCATGTATATTGATTATAAGAAAGCGTACGATTCTGTACCACACTCATGGCTTATCTATATACTAAAACATTATAAAATAAATCCATTGATTACGAACTGTCTCGAAAAAATTATGCCTAACTGGCATACAAAATTAAAAATTTGTGATTCATCTAAAACAATTGAAACCGACTACATTTCCATAAAAAGAGGCATATTCGAAGGAGACTCTTTAAGCCCTCTGTGGTTTTGCCTTGCTCTCAATCCGCTATCGTATATCCTTAATGAAAATGAGCATGGATTTAAAATTAAACACGATTTACACCATACATCACTCTCACATCTTATGTACATGGATGACATCAAACTATTTGCAAACACAGAAAACGACATACACACCTTGGCGGACCTTACCCAAACATTCTCTAACACTATACACATGGAGTTCGGTATAGATAAATGTAAAATACAAGCGGTAAACAAAGGTGTTATAGAACACACACAGTATAAACTTAACAATGATGACATAATTGAACCAGTGGACCCGTTAGATGGATATAAATACTTAGGTTACTACCAGTCACAACAGATACACTACAAAGAAACAAAGAAAATACTCCAACAGAAATTTCGAGACAGGCTATACAAAATACTACTTACACATCTAAACGCAAAAAACACTATTAAAGCTATTAATACATACGCCATACCTATACTTACATATTCCTTTGGTATAATTCGTTGGAACCAAACGGAACTGAAAACTCTACAAAGATTAATAAATACAACAATGACCAAGCATAGAAAACACCATCCAAGGGCTTGCATCCAACGGTTAATTTTACCAAAAATTGAAGGAGGCAGAGGACTCATAGATATCCTTAATTTACACAATAGACAGATAACACTTCTCAGAACATTCTTTTATAATCAGGCACAGACAAAAACACTTCATCAAGCTATATGCCACGCTGACACTTATACGCCACTAACGCTCGCTGATAACACAAAAAAGATTAACAACTACACAAACCAACAAAAAATCGAAGCATGGTCACAAAAATCATTGCACGGTCGGCATCGGCTTGATCTAACCAATAACGACGTTGACAAAATAGCGTCAACCGCATGGTTAAAGCAAGGAGAACTGTTCCCTGAAACGGAAGGTTTTATGCTGGCAATTCAAGATCAAGTGATAGATACTAAAAATTACAGAAAACACATAATAAGAGACCGTAACTTTAACAGTGACCATTGCCGTCACTGCCACAAACATCCGGAAACAATACAACACATCACAGGCGCTTGCTCATCCATCACACAGACAGACTACAAACATAGGCACGACCAAGTGGCGGCAATCATACATCAGATACTTGCACACAAATACAACCTCATCACAGAAAAATCTCCATATTACAAATATGCACCCCAAATTGTACTAGAATCACCTGACTACAAACTCTACTGGGACAGAACAATACTTACAGATAAGACCGTACATCATAACAGACCTGACGTAACACTCCATGACAAACAAAATAAAATAGTTTACCTTATAGATATAGCCATACCTAATACACACAACCTTACTACTACTCACACAACAAAAGTCACATGACTTTTTTAAAAAAAAAAAACCGACTTAAAAAAAACACAAACGACAAAAACTTTAACCACACAAAATCAGTACCTACATAACTAAAAAGCGATAAATAACCTGATTTATCTACTTAATGCATATTATATATCTACAATTATTTAAATATTTACAACTAAATACCTAATACTTTAACAAAGTCATCTTTAACTATTTAAATATTTACAGTTATCACTTATTTTTGAAGTCGGTGCCAGCCAAACAAATAAATGTAATTAAGAAAACTGACCGACACTAAAATTTTTCAATTTTTCCAGACAGAATTTTTTAAATTGGACCAGTGGTTCTTAAGATTAGCGCGTTTAAACAAACAAACAAACACTTCCGCATTATAATATTAGTATAGATTGTATTTTGCCGTGTGTGTGGCTTTGAGTTTGCCGGCCGCGCGTGTCAAACAACACAACAGACTACGTTACCTAGGCTGCAGGCTGGCACCGACTTCAAAAATAAGTGATAACTGTAAATATTTAAATAGTTAAAGATGACTTTGTTAAAGTATTAGGTATTTAGTTGTAAATATTTAAATAATTGTAGATATATAATATGCATTAAGTAGATAAATCAGGTTATTTATCGCTTTTTAGTTATGTAGGTACTGATTTTGTGTGGTTAAAGTTTTTGTCGTTTGTGTTTTTTTTAAGTCGGTTTTTTTTTTTTTAAAAAAGTCATTTTATTTTTCGATTTTTAGTTGTGCTAATGCGTTGTGAACTTAAATAGATGCTAGTTCATTTACTCAAGGGTTTCAGTTTATTTAATATATACCTATTTTTTATTAAAGTCACTAATTACAACGTCCGTTTGACGAATTGTTCATATTTTTAGGAAGCTATAATTATTATTAATAGGTACTTAGTTGAAAGAGTTTGATATTACTTACTAGGTATTTATATTTTTTATTATCATATGTAGACCCAACGACATTGACAAAGTTATAATATGCAATGGCACACAGAGCCAAACCTGCTGCAGTTTCAATTTCGTCAATGTCGTCCATACTGCATAGGAAACAGATCACAAATGAGAATGAGAGTGTGGATAAATTGCTTGTTCTCGCGAGAAGGCCCGGCGAGACTTCTCGGTGAGATTTCTCGCCGTGAGTCTAGATGGTATATTACAAATATCACGTTAGCCCTACATATAATTAAGTCCTTACATATTATGAAATTGGCGTTTTGTATTGGAGGAACATAAAGGCGATTTTTTCATATTAAAATATATTTTATTAATCAGAATATGTACTTATTGCAATCTTTACATTTTTGCCATCTTATAGGTGGTTCATTGATCCCTTTACTAAAAAAACCATTCGGACGGGAACCAATGAAATCTTTGAAAGCGGTTTGGACTGCCTCATCGGAATTGAATTTTTTTCCTTGCAAGAAGATATCCAAATATAAATCTTGATTTATTTCTGTGGTTCTGCAGGTCGAAATTTCGAGAACGAAAGCGTTGAAACAAAAAACGCACCGTGTTTTCTTTTGCGACACCAGCCCCATACATATCATTAATTCTTCGAGCCGTTTCTGCAGCACTGGTGCCACGGTGCTCGTACTCGTAAATAATACGATATTTTAAGTTATCCATTTTGTGAAATTAGTGACGTAGAAAAAAAAGCAAAAGAGAAAAAAACAAATGAATTACGGTTTTCAAAACACAAATGCATGAGTACCTAAATAGCTGTTTAAAGGAGAATGCCCATTTCAGGCCCAGAGCGGACAGCCGTCTTAAGAAGACTTAATTTCTCTAGAAATGTACCATAAAGAGACATGATTTTTGATAACATTAAAATAGCCGCCACTATAATCAGTAATGTTCCAATAAAAAAAGGAATTTTATTGGATTATTTGGAACCTAAATATAACGTTGAGGTGAAATGTTACCCGATGATAAAACTCTAATCAATCAATCCGAATATCGATTTATAAACAAATAAAATAAACTCATGTAAAATACAAATAACGAGTCACTGTTGGTAATTCGGTAAATAATTAATCAAAAGAAAACATTTATCTTAAAACCAACGTTTACGTTTGTTACTATTAAGCGATAAAGATTAATAAAAAGTCATATTATATCGATTATTTTTTACGTAATCGATTTATCGATTTCAATTTTTTTGCGACAAGCGGCAACACTGATGACTGAAATGTCATTTTTCAAACGAATGATTTCGACCGTTCGCATGTTGCTCAAAGATGGGTTTTGTTTTGTTTTCGATTTTTTTCACCGCAATCTGGCTTTTTTGCCTGAACTTGTTTCGGCTTTTCACGTACGACTTTGGCATTGTTTTACTAGTTTTGTTCGCTCCTACTACGATTACTTAGCCCTGGATTAAAGGATTACGCTATTTGATTGTGCAATGTGCATACCAAAATGTCTGAAGAACATTGTAATTGTGTTGTGGTAATAATGTTACCGAGAACCGTATTTTAGAGCCTGAAGAATTAAGTGTCATACAGCACTGGGTTGCACGGCAGCAGGTAATCATAATATTATAATAAAATGTTTCTATTATTTCGGCATCATGGTGTAATCGTTAAATATTTACGGTTGAAAATATTTAACATTAATGTTAATATTATGTTTTAGGTGTCAGGCGATAATTTTGTTTGCCACAATTGCTGGGTACCAATAACTGAAAGTCTTGCACTACAACAAGGGCTATCTTATTATATCTTACTATTATAAATTATTGAAAAGTCGGAAAAGGCCTTGAAAATAAAATAGACAAAAAGTAAAAAAATATATATTTCTACAATAATGGCGGCATTTTAAGTTTTTTTCTCAGATATCTAATACTATTAACATTTTAGAACACTCATTTTTAATGCGATTTTTTGTTGTCCACATTGGGCCTGAGACACTATGGAGAGTGGGCTTTCTCCTTTGAATTTGGAATTCCTAACCAAACAGGATATATTTAAGATCAAACTGGCCAGTACGACAAAACGCCAATTTCATATGTAAGGACCTAATACATTCGATCGACCAATTGCAGTACTGCTCCCAACTCTTAACCGTTAAGGAGTACTGTAGCTTCATCATCAGCACAGCAGCATCAGATGTTGATTCAAGCATTTGAATCAACATCAGCAATTTGAATCAACATCTGATGCTGCTGTGCTGATGATGAAGCTACAGTACTCCTTAACGGTTAAGAGTTGGGAGCAGTACTGCAATTGGTCGATCGAATGTATTAGGTTCTTACCTCACAAGCAACATGTTAGCCCTACATACTACTAAATAGTTTACATCGACCAATTGCAGTACTGCCTTCCAACTCCTAACCCTTAAGGAGTACTGTAGCTTCATCATCAGCACAGCCGCATCAGATGTTGACACCCTGAAGCATATACCTGAGTAAGACATAATTACGTAACAAAAACACCATACGAGCATACAATTTTCGGTGGTTGCCCTCGATTTCTCATGGATCCCATCATCAGATCCTAACCTGGTGAAAATGGGACCACCCCAGAAGTGAACTCTATCCAACAAAAAAAAAATTTTTGAAATCCGTCTATAATTGACGAAAATATCGGTGAACATACATAAAAAAAAAAAAAAAAAAATATTATACATACAGACGAATTGAGAACCTCCTCCTTTTTTTGAAGTCGGTTAAAAATACACAGACTTGACGATAGAGCTAAAAACTCAGTGGAAAGTTAACTCAGTTAAAACCATACCCATAATCATCTCAACTACTGGCATCATCCCTAAAACACTACACACATCCCTCAAAATACTTAACATACATCCACTCACATACATCACCCTGCAAAAAGCCGTCATTCTTAATACGTGCCGGATCGTCCGGAAATTTTTATCTATAAATAGTTAAAACACATCGCACCTGAAGTTGTTTGGCCACAAGCCCGCAACTTCAGTTAGGACCCGTAAAGGAGAAAAGCAAATTTAAAAATAATAATAATAATAATAATAATAATATATAGACGCTTCACACCACGTCAATCTGGCCCTGTGCTAAGTATCCGAAGAACTTGTGTTACAGGTACCAGACAACGGAAATATATATTTAATACTTTTATACTATACACATATTTAAGATTTTTATTATTTTAATACACAAATTTAATACACATCCATGACCCAGGAACATTGAAAACTTTTTGTTCCCTCGGCGGGATTCGAACCCGCAACCTCTCGGTCGAGCATCAACGCGCTGAACCACTACGCTACGAGGACAAATATAACTGCAACTTGAACTGAAATTACCTATTAAAAGTACCAGAAATCGTTTTTTTACGAAACGTTTAGGGGATTCCTGTTTCCTTATCCAAAACTTAACCGATTTATATATTTTTTTCTTTATTAGCTAAAAAAATTGAGCTAGGTTCCTATTTTTTTATTTTGTTATATAATGTAGTCAAATCTGTTTCCTGGATGTTTAAACATAGCGGAGAGTCTAGACATTTTTTTTAGGTTTTTGAACGTCCATAGCTCTTCAAATATAATAATTAATTTATTAAAAAAAGAAAAAAATAGGGACATACAAACAATATACATAAATATTCATGAAAAAAATTGTTACTCTAGCAGAATTATCCAGGGAGGAAACAGGAATCCCGTAGGGCCCTATTTCTGTATGAAAAAAATTTCGAAGTGTTTCCTCTTAAGTAATTTTTTCATTATCAACTAAAACAAAGCTTAAAATTTGTTCCTATGTTTTAATTTAATTCTAAAATTTGTTTTCAAATTCGGCAAAATCTGCTTATATTTTCGTCCATATCTCTTTTAGTAATTAATTAAAAAAAAAGAAAAAAAATAGGGACGTACTAATAGTATACTTATTCAGAAAAAAATGTTACTCAAGCGGAATTATCCATTGAGGAAACAGGGGGCCTATTACAAGCTCTTAATTCCAGCCAGTTTACGCCATGCAACATGGCTGCCTGGAATTTTCGTATTACGATCACATATTTACTGCACGATGACAGCAGCTAGTCAGGGGACACGTGACACTTGACTTGCTTCCGAATGTCACTTTCAGACAACCAAACTAGGGTGGATCCATTCAGAATAACATGTCGTTTAAATATGAAAAAGAACAAGGCAGTTTAAGGCCGTATTATTGAATTGCCTGGAACGAGGCTGGTATTGTAAAAGATCATAATAGGCCGTATTATGATCTTTTACAATACCAGCCTCGTTGGGCCTCGCCAGCCTGGGGTAGCGTAGACCCTTACTTCTGTGTGGAAAAACGGCCATTGTGTTTCCTTTTAAAGGGCGGTTTCAATAACCTTACTACATAATACGAAAAAGTTAAAAGCTGCAGCTGTCACTGATATTTAACATATAGTTATATTATATAGGTTATTGAAACCGGCCCACGAGGGTTCGCATAGTCAGAAATCTCGAGTTGGTATCCCGCAAAGAAAACATAAAGATTTCAGTCTTCATAGGTTAATTAATGTTTAAATAATATTAAATAAATTAAATATTATATAATTTTGTTGCAATACAGCTCTAGGCCCTTGGGCGAGAGATCATAATAATATTAACAAAGGATTTTGAAGTTAGCCACCACTTTGATCCTAACTAATTAGCTAAACGGAAGTGGCAGTGAATACTGTAAAAGATTAAAAAATATAAATATATTTTTGATAACAGGTTTTTGTAACACATGTTCTACGAATACTTATCATGGCTGATCTATTTTTGTTTTTGATGAATTTGAATCTAAAATCGATACGGTGTTTAAGCCTTCATAGATGTTGTAAAAGATTAAAAAATATAAATATATTTCAGGATGACTGGTTTTTGTAAATGATTACTAAAACTAGTTCTTCGGATACATAAAATGGATCACCGATACGACTAGCGAGAGAACAGGCGCAGGACCGACTTTTTTTAAAATGCCCAACCGACGCATGGATCATCTTTCTTGTCAGACAATCAGGTGATCAGCCTGCATTGTCCTAACCAAACTTGAAAACATTTTTTTTGTTGTTCCAACGCGGGAATCGAACCCACGACCTCCGGGTCGAGAGCGAAGCTCTGAACCACGACACCACGGAGGCGATCCTTCATTTGTATTGACGTCTGACGAGTATATTTTATATCGATATAGTACCTAATCAAAGTCTCATAATTAACGTTGTTGTAAAACAGCTTGATTTTTTAATAATATGTAATTTTTAATCATATTATAAACTTTATTAGTACTTTCTATAAATATCTTTATTTACTTAACCGCCAATGCAAAATAAGGAGGTACATGTCTGATTGTGGTGTCTACATATATCGTTATCTAAAACAATTGAACATATAATTTTGAAGCTGTTTTTTCAGATACTAGCTGATAATATCATCATGTTCTAAAAATGAGCAATGAGTTAGGTTAGTAAGTAAGCTAAGGTAAGTTTAAAAAACCCAGGGAAAACATGGGACTTATCGGGATAATGAAACAAGGTGTTTATAAAAATAAATTAAGTACAAATTTTATTTAAAACTTGAAGTTAGGACTAACGTGATTCGATCACTTAAAGCTTTACATCTAAATATAACCTCACTCCCACCACAGTCCGCGCCCAGGAGATTCCATGCCTTTGGCACACTCTAGACTAGGTTATGTAGAATTTCACTAAGTTATATACTTTATATAATTCAACTATTACGTGTAAAAAGAGAGCTGCCGAATTTTTACAATTGTCGCTTGACTAGAAGCTTAATACTAAAAATAAATGCTTATAATACTTAATTTAACTACCTAAATGGAATAATTACTATATCACAACTTAGGAATTGCGCTCTCTTGACGCCGTATACTAGACAATACTGAATAATTATCGAAAGTTAAAACTTAAACTACTTTAAGTACGATCGAGAAGGACGGGTTACGAACGCCATTGGTCCCATCTTGAGTCAAACAAATAAATACCTTAAGCCTATTATAATACTGTTCATATTACGTCCACAACTATAAGACACTCGAATCAGTCGCGTTAACACTGTAAGAAAATCTCCTAGTCTTTTGGGTCTCAGTCTAGAACATTCTAGAACCATCCGCGTTTCCTTGGAGCCGGCGTCGGCTGAGGTAGCGTATCTCCAATGGATCTGATCCTCCATTGTTCACCGTTTGATTCTCCTCCTGGCTTCGCAGGCGCATTTATACCGATTCCACCGCATATTCGAGTTCCGCTATAACAATAGAAATATACTGTAAGCCAAGGTAGTTCTTTGTAGCACTGAAACCATTGAGCATGCTGACAAAAGCATTAGTGATTGTAAGACAACGGATGTCCAGACGGCATACAAACGACACAGAATTTAGAACGTGAGGGAAGTTTTCATAATCGCATCTAAAGTTATCTTTTGATAAGTCAGTGACAGGTATGCCATATAATGTACATTACTAATCAATGAAAATGCAAAAGAGAGTAGAGAGATTTATTCCGCGTTCGAGCTCTAGACTTTTCGTTGGGAGGACGAAGAAAATCCAGAGGTCGAAATAATTAAGGCAAAAAAAAAGAAAATGTATTTTTTTTTAATAAGGGCGCTAATAAACAGGAGAAAAATAAAAAAAGTGAAAGTGTGAAATTTTGCAATTCTAGAGTTCAAAGTAACTGAGGGCAAAAGCAATTGGTAAAAAGTGAAGTTATAAAATTCTAGAGGTCAAAGTAACTGAGGGTAAGAACAATTGAAAAAAAAGTGAAAGTGTGAAATATTGAAAATCTAGGGGGCAAAATAAAAAAAAAGTGTTAAAATTTTGGAAGAAAAGAGAACATCGATACGAAAGCAGTGACGTTGTTATCGCATGCGTGCCGTTCACCGTTAGTGCCACAGACATCCATCATCTTACGAACCTTCTGTAGGCATCTCCTCCTCTCGTCCATGTTGGGGCATTGACAGGAGCACTTACGAGGATTGAACACCCTCGGCGCTCCGCAGGACTCGGAGCTGATGGAGCAGCAGCCGCAGGCCTCGTGCACCTCCACCTTGTACGTGGGACAGTCGTCCTTCCTCGTCTTTAAGTTGAATACACGCACCTGAAACAGTTCCTTCATCAGCAACTACTTCAGACCAGAAATCTTAATCTTAATCAGAAAGTTTTTCGGTGCTCACTGAAAATCAGCGTTGCAAATTTTATTTGCAGCATATGATGAGTGTTTTATTTTTTGTTACATTAAGTATGATTTTTTGTATATTTTACCAAATATATTTTCTTTTCTTTCTTTCTTTCTTTCTTTCTTTCTTTCTTTCTTTCTTTCTTAATTGTGTCAAACCAAATCAAATTATTTTATTTCCAAATGAAACTTAACAAGCTATTTTCGGATAGTCAACAAAAATGCTACCACCGGTTCAACCCTAGCCCGCCGAGAAGAACCGGCGTAAGAAACTCGGACGGGGCCACCTTTTAGCTAAAATATGGAAAATTGTTCTTTTAAACAAATTTAGATCAGAATATGTTTACATAGTAATAACTAAATCTATATATTATAACAAAAGTCAGTGTACATAAAGTACCTACATGGGGAAGACATCTAAAAAGTAGTCATTTTCTTTCGTTACATACATATAGATGTAAAGTAAACGAGTGATAATACTTTGGGGTGTGTATGTGTCTCTTAAGCAGAGTATACTTTGAAATTACAATTGCTGAAAGACTTACTTTTGACTTTCATGTTTATATGAGGAATGTGCCAGCACCTTAAATTTTCCCATACAATAATTTAAAAAACGTACCTCTTTCCGAGCTGGTACTTTCACAGTAAACTCTATATACGGGACCCATACATACCCTAAAGTATTATCAATCATTAATATTATGGCCTGTATAATCTACCAGATTCTTACGTTCTTTGAAGACATATATCTGTCTAATATAAGACCAGTGCGAAGCCAAATCAGTGAGCTGACTCATAGTGTAATTAGAAATTGCGTTGTTTTAGGGTTATGTTATTTAGGGTTAAACCAAAATGAAGGGTATTGGATATACCCTTCATTTTGGTTTAACCCTAGTATATAAATACGAATCAGATCAGTAGCTTAGGCTCTACGGGAGACCGTAGCGCCTAAGCTACTGATCTGATTCGTGATGTGAATGACGCCTCTTTCGTAGCCCAACAAAGACAAACAGGACTATATATAAATTGTGGTCATGTGGAAATTCATGTTACACAGTAAGTAATAATACACAAATTACTTGTACTTCTTCCATTACAAGTAATTTGTGTATTATTACTGTGTTATTAGAAATATTTAAGTAGAACTCACCGGCACTGACTCGAATCTGATCTTGGTGGGCATGCATTTGGATCCAGGGTCCTCATCAAAGTCGCAGAGACCCACGCAGCGCTTCACCCACACGGCACTCGGGCTCACCTGTGGAAACCGTACTCGTCAGTAATCATCAGCAACGGTTATCTGTCACTTTTTATAGGAGAATAATGGAACTGATTGCAATAGTGCACACGTCATGCAATAGGTAAAATGGAGATAAAATCTGCCTGATTATCGGACCCACAAAGAAAATGACGTGGGCACCCTTACGCGGATCTTCTCACGCTTACGGATATCACAGACATTGTCTCGAATGCCGAATGTTGGAGTTAATGACTTATTGTTAACGCGGTTGGCGATATAATTTTTAAATTTCGAGTTCTTTTTTCAAATCAAGCCATATTTATTGTAATAAAATGTGGGTACAAATTCATTCTAGTTCATAACCTACGTCTAAACCTCTTGTATAAAGACATTTGGAAGAAGATTGTCTGGAAAAAACTGATGTAAGCATAAGGCAGCAATTTTGTACAGTTCCTATAATTGTTGTTTTTTTTCACACACCAATTAAATACGGAGCTCCATTCCGTATTTAATTGTTGTGTGCGTTTCATATGTACAAATAAATATCTCTCTTTCTTTAAAACTTCTGGACAATCTGCACTTTAGATTGATAAAATAATGACTTGTAACGAAAGTGAAATAGCAACATTGGCTCTACATTGATTTGTTGCAAGTCATGGCTAGTTTTAAACATTATTTTTTAAATAAATGCAGTAGTGTATATAATCTAAGTTAGTGAGTATTTACTCCTATTTTTTTAGAAGTTGTTTTTAGGTCTACAATCAATTAGTCGCATATAAAGAATTCGTTTTTAATACTAAATGTAGCCTACATTTTGATCCAGAGCCATGTCAAAATTCATCAAAATTCTCTGAAGTTTGAGTGAAAGGGTAACAAACATCCTCTACAAACTTTCACATTTAGTGCCAATTTCACCAAAACATGTTAAAGTTAATCATTCAATAAATATTTCATCCCTGTCGTATTTCCTGTCAATGAATGAGAGAGCATGGTATTTGAACAAGCCGTTAACACTAACAAGCGTTGGTGAATTCGGGACTTATAGTACTATTATTATGACTGATCCCTACCTGTAGATAGGAGGCCGAGATGGGTAGCTCCACGAACACGTCTTTGGGTTCTCCGCAGCGGGACTTCTCTATCAGCTCGTTCCTCTGCCTGTCGTGGGTGCTGTTGCAAGACCCTGAGGACAGACGGGCCGTTAGTGGACTGCACAGGCCAGGCATGAATGGGCAGTTAGTGAACTGCAGGGACTCGCTACAGGCTAAGCATGAACTATTGGCAAAATACCGTTGGCAGCAGCGAAAAGAACTCTCGAATGAAAATTGTATGGTCGTGATTGTGACAATTTTTTTTTAATTTTTTGGTTAGAATTTTCATTCAATAACGTTACTATTAGTTTTTGCTGTTACTAAATAGGCCAATATACACAACTGTCGCGACCAGTTGCATCAGCTGGCGCCTACCACACGATATGACTTTGCACTACAAACTTAAGATTAAGTACAAAATTGCAATTAAGATTAATACGATATACGTAGCAGTTTTAGACACTATTAAATATTCGATAGCTTCATATTTTAATAAAAAAATATTTGGGAACTTTGAAATAATCCCGTTCAAGGGCTCCGGATTCTTTTTGTACCTTTTTTGTGATCCTCCTCAATCAGTCTCGGGAACTTGGGATGATGTTTGATCCCGTCCACCAGCACAAGCACAACGCAAAACAAAAATATTCTCTCCATTTCGTCACTTCACTTCACTGTCACGTGATCCACTGCGTGTTGCTCACGCGGCGCTCGGGTCGCTTGTGAAGAGCGACCGGCGGGCCCTCCGTTATAAAGTCTGCGTCAGGGGCTCGGCGTGACGCCGCTCGCGTCACGGCCGGCACGCCCGCGCCGCGTCACGCCCAGCTGGCGCGACGTCACGTCACGTAACGGACCCGACAGCGGAACTGCACTCAGGGGGTTTTTTGCTATCGGATCTTTTGAAGGATCCTGTCTTAACATAGATTGAGTTGCTGTTGTGGTTAATCTGGGTATTAGTTGAATCACTGCGAAGGTTATAGCGCTGTTATCAGATTTATCGGCATTTATGATGAATAAATTTTTAACTTAAGTATGTAATGGTTTTTCAGCATATTTCGTAATATATTTGATTGTTACGTCATAATCTTTAATACATTTGGAGATAGCGCTTTGGGGATCCAGTCGCTTAAATTCAGTCTCCCAAGGTAACACTGTAGGTATTTTTTCGATAAAATACAATTTATAATAATAAAAATAAAAAGTATTTCCAAATGAAACCTAACAAGCTCAAAACCGGTTCAATGTTAGCCGCCGAGAAAAACCAGCGTAAGAAACCCCGGTAAGGTTTGTTTAAACCTGGTTCATCATAAACTGCTTCTATGCTCAACGAAGTCAGCACGGATCACCTAGTTTTTTACAAATTTTATCTCACTTTTTTTTTTAATTAGTTTTAAATTAGTTTAATTTAGTTTTAAAAAACGCGGTGTACGATACCCCATTCACGCCATAATAGTTCAAGGTCGTTATAAAAAGCCGTAAATTATTTCGTCATATGAATGGAAAACTCAAGAAGTTTAATAATATTGTGTAAGAGCAGTGCCGATTTGTGATAAGATATGGTATCACGTGGCCGGAGCGTGTCCAGCGTTGTGGCTTGTGACTTGACGAGCGCCTCCGTCACAGCGACCGGCGCCTCACAATCACAATCTAGGAATGTTATCTATTTGGGTTTTTGGAAACGTAGGAAATTACACTGCAATCCATTGTTGTTGGTATGTGATAACTTGTGTTACGGATACCAGAACGGAAACACATATTTAATAGGTACTTTTATTATATTCCACGTGTCGGATGGGCGTGTAAAGTCGTGTTGCGCCTGATCTCCCGCCAGTTTCAGTTATCCACTGGGCTACGAGAGTAAAGAGAGGGTGCTTCTGTGTCCTGCGTGCACGCACATACTTGAGCACTGTAAAATAACTCCTGCGGAGTTATGCCTGATTTCATTGAAATCGGCCACCGTTACCGAAATCGGTGTGGGAGGTATTATAATGTTTATCTTTAAACACATAAATATATGTTCATACGCTGCCACATTGTATGGCATTTAATTTCGGCTATATCTTATTGAAATGGGCAGTATAACATTGCTACACGCAACTTTTCTCTCACCTACTAACTTTACCTACTATATTGCAGCATAACTTTTTTTTTAATGTCGCAAGGAAAATGCATTACGCATCCCCCCGGGAGGGTCCCCAAGGGGTGGAGTGCCCTGGATCTGTCAAAACACAGCAGCATAAGATGGCCTAGCACATATTAATAAAATTAGTTTTAGAATAATAAAGAGCGAGATTTTTTCTTTGTTTGTATTGAATTAACCCAAAAACTAGACCGATTTGGATTAAATTTCGTACAGAGAAAGAGTCATTGAGGAAGGACATAACAGCTATATTTATCTCTGCAAAATGTACGTGCAAGTTCGCGCACTGTGTTTATTAAGGAAAGCCGATAAAATATCCCTTTTTTGTGATTAATTATTATCATTTCAATGGAAATATACACCTGCATAGTGCAATTCAATGATTATTGTACGTTCGGTATTTATGATTACGGATAAAAACTCTTATCTCCAACGTAATATACAAAGAACAATCGGCATTTGATAATGACTTGAAACTTGGTGTTATAAGTTATTAGTTACTTTAAGGGTTCGTCTAGCGGATTCTAGCGCATAGTCAACATATAGATTTGAGGGGTCCCGTATATAGAGTTCACTGAGAAAGTACCAGCGCTGAATGAGGTACGGTTTTTTAAATGATTGTATGTGAAAATTTATGATATTAAGGCCGTGTTTCACCAAGCAATGTTAAAGTTAACGCCATGTTAAAACACCATGCCATCTCATTCATTGACAGGAAATACCAGAGGGATAACATGATATTTAACATGGCGTTAACTTTAACATTGCTTGGTGAAACGCGCCCTAAGGCATGTCTCATATAAACATGAAAGTCAAAACTTACAGCGCTACTATCACTGTATACTCTACATAGGAGGCACATACATATCTTAAAGTGTTATCACTCATTTATTTTACACCTCGTATACTATACCGCCCGCTATGACCGCTAGGTCAAGCGAACTTTTCTTTTTTATCGTTACGTTAGCGGACTTAATCTTATCGGGGGATATAGTTGGAACACGATTGAAACTTAAATCGTTATTAACACTAACTATTTCCATGAATTATTATTATTGAAGATTATTTATGAGCCTCCGTAGCGTAGTGAGTAGACCGACGATTAACTCTCAAACGGGTATAGGTTCGATACGGTTTACAGGTAGGCATTTACCAATAAGACTTTCAGATCTCAATGACACTATACAGACGCTCTAATGGTAAAGGAAAACTTCGTGAGGAAACCCGCACATGGTTGGCCCCAGACGTATGGACCAGTCATTCCTCTGGATTAGGCCTACTATGTTGTGTGAATGCCGTATATGCTGGGCAACCACGCGACAATTAAAACCGCCTGTCCCAGGCACTGCAGTATTTAAAGAGTGGTTACTTCACTTGGAGAATATTGTATAAATCATCCAATAACGGATGCGAAAGGTCTTTTTCTTATTTCGGAAATGCATTGCTTACCCACTAAAACCACATGAGGATTGCCATCAGCCGTTAAATGGGAGGAGTGTCCTGGATCTTTCAAAACACTCGCCCCCCCGACCGGCCGATCTACCTCATAAAGAACCGTACTTCCATCGAATTAAGAAGACACCCCGGCAAACTGAAGCGCTCTCCTCGGCTGATCTGACTAAGCCGGGGAGGTGGGGACTGGGGAGGTTACCCAACGGATGCAAATGCCTAAGTACTTTATTATTGATTAGTACACGCATATCTATTTTATTTACTCTGTGGTAATTAGCTATGCATAATAAGCCTCCATTCCTGTCATCGTCATGTATTGCGGCGTGTCTTGAAGTATATGTCTTGATAATTTTCCACGAAATCGATCATTAGGTAAATCCAATTTTTAAATACAAATAGATAACAAACTATTTATAAATGAATTATGGTCGAATTTCGACCACGGGGTGACCAGTACATTATAAAATTGATAACCTTTCGGTCATTGAAAATTCTTGTTGCCTTGTTGATAACATCCAACATGCTCTGTATCCATGCGCGCCGAACACATTTTTTTCCGAAATTGGCCTAACTCATTATAATATACCGGTTGTCCGGTTCATAATATATTACGCCGAATATAGTGTGAAGAGAAGTACGCGTAGAGCATTTTTTTTTGGCATCTCATATAAATCACTGACCATAAGGCGATAAAAAAATGCAAAGGTCTAAAATGACTACAGGGAGTGAATCTTACTATGCTACCACACGAACGCACTGGTCGTTGACCTAACGACGTTGACACAAAGAGATGACTCTGACATTGAGCGTGAGCGTTGGCGGTGAGGACCAATATGCTCGCCCGCAGGTTTGCTCGTTCCACTGCACCAAATCACCTTATTTAAGGCATTCTGTCAGTCTTTTTACACGAGCGGCATGTGGGTGTCATATACGAGCCGAGCCTACAACGTTCTACGCGTACAGTACAATAACGCTTTCAGGATGCTGTTGCGATTGCTGTGGCGCTGTAGCGCGTCGGGCATGTTTGCCGAGGCTCGAGCTGATGGTTTTCACGCCATCATGCGTAAAAAAGCCGCCTCGCTGCTGCTACATCTACGTAACACTCGGAACAGCATCCTGAAAATGATTGCCAGTAGACCGGACTGCCCTATCCAAAGGCACTGGGTAGAGGTAGCACTCGGTCTTAAATGCAAATAAAATGAAAATTAAAATTTATTATTATTAAACTAACAATTTTACTAACATAATATTAGTTTGTATTGTTACTAACACATCTACTAATATTGTTATGGACTGTATTGTGGGTCTGAAATAAAAGTATTTTATTTATTTATTTATTTATTTATAAGTAATTTATATAAGGTATCAAAACAAAAAACGCTCTACGTGTCTTTCTTTTCACACTAACTATATTCGGTTTGATATACTTAGTGTACAGAATCTGATAATAAAAACTGTTATAAAAAGGTAGTTTTAGGTTGGTAGTTTATTTAATTTAGACTTTAGATAATAATTTACTTCAACTAGTTTTTGCTTTATTGTGTAATTTTTAAAATACTTATCTTTCTACATAATAATATAGTTACTTCTTCTGTACGCGTGACACATTACAGTGAACTCCTCCTAGACTGCTAAACTGATTTTAATTGATTTCTTTGTGTGTTTAAGTGGATTCCAGGATAGTTTTGATTCACAATTGGACCTGGTAGGTGGCGTTGTTGTCAGTGCTCAACTCAATTAAAGCGTTACAAAGTTCGCCGAGACAGCTCGTTGTAGATAAATATTAGCTATTTTTCTTTAAAAAAATTACTTAAAAAAATCATAATTATGTCAAGTCACGACTGAAATTTCCGATTTTCCAATATCCGGTCAATGTGGAACTGTGTGTCATGTCATAACACATAAACTGGATTAACTGAACAATGTCATCGTTATGTTGTAAACTCACTGTTTACTTTATTATATCAGAAATGTAAACAGCTATTGACGGGTTAGACAAACTGCTGAGTCAGTTAGATGTGTCACAAACAGCATGAACTGCGAGCTACAGTGTCACTACACCGCGCTGACCTCTGAGGTCAAGCGGTCAGGGTCAGACCTGTAGCTACTGGACTAGCAGTCAAACGATATTTAGAAATGTTATGAAATAATGGTCATCCTCGTTATTATGTCCATGCTCGCTTACTGTGGGTTATTAAGAGGAAACACAACCGTCAGAGAGCCATTTAATATAAGACTTATAAGTTATAAAAAAACACTATAACTATGGGATATGATGTTATTACCTTTTCTCATTCTAGAAATTATGTATTTTATTAACAAAAAAATTTTTTTTTGGCTTCTTCGAAATCAAACGAAAATATTTTTACAGACTGTATCTATCTGGGTTTATTATTTTAATCTGGGGAAATTAAAAATTTTATCAAGAACTTGTTGAAAACATATATTATAACTTTAATAAAACGCTGAAAACATAATATATTATAACTTTAATAAAACGCAAACAATTTTACGTAAGTATATAACGAAGTTCATAATAATATTGTAAATCATAGCGCCCTTAATATTGAGTAACTCATTACATACTTTTATTACATAAATTCACCCTTAAGGCTCACACACTGGCGTAAAGTTGAAGCATTATTACTTTTATTGTAGCATTATAGGTTATAACACTTATAGAATTTAAGTGATGCCAACCAGTTCTGGAACACGCTCGGCGAGAAAAACTGGTGAAAGAAACACAATTTTTCCATAGTAAATGGAATCTAGACTACGGTAAGGGGTACTTTTTTTTAAATAATTGTATGGGAAAATTTATGATGTTGGGGCATTTCTCATAGATACATGAAAGTCAAAAGTAAGTCTTTCAGCGCTGGTACTTTCACAGTAAACTCTACATAGGAGGCACATACACACCCTAAAGTATTAATTCTCATTTGTGTACACCTTGTGTAGTTTGTTTTACCAAGGCTATTATAACGAATACAAGAGATACATTTCAATAAAATCCGGTAGGCCGTGTAAGCTATATACTGCTAAATTTGACGACCTCCGTAGCGCAGTGGTTCAGCGCGTTGGTGCTCGACCAAGCGGGTTGCGGATTCGAATCCCGCCGAGGGAACAAAAAGTTTTCAATGTTCCTGGGTCATGGATGTGTATTAAATTTGTGTATTAAAATAATAAAAATCTAAAATATGTGTATAGTATAAAAGTATTAAATATATATTTCCGTTGTCTGGTATCCGTAACACAAGTTCTTCGGATACTTAGCACAGGGCCAGATTGACGTGGTGTGAAGCGTCTGTATATATTATTATATTATTAAATCATCCTTCCTTTTAGCTCCGCTATGGTCGGGTGATATAGAGATGAATAATTAATATTCATCTCTATATCCGACCACATGTACGAGTATGCTGTATAATATTATGGTGAAATAGAGATTATTATTATAATTAAATAAATAATAAATCTCTTTATTTCGGACAACAAACAAATCCATGCTTAATCTAATATGTTGGTTAGTAAACATCCTATAAATCAAATCAAATCAAATATTTTCATTCAGAGTAAATTTTACATAAATGTTTTCTGAACGTCGTTTCTATATGATGCCTACAACCAGTTAGTACTATATATGTTAATATTAGTATTATGTATGCTATATAATATTACGGTGAAAATCATGACGATAAGTCTACCAGTATGAATAAAGCCTTACACATTACAGGGAATGAGTTTCATAACATTACTTAACAAGCCCCTATGTGTCACGTTTTCCTGAAAACTACAGCGTACACCACAATCCTCAGGCAAACCACTTCTCAGAACACCATGATGTCACCCGTGCCTGGTGGTGGCCACCACCCGACACCCCCACGCAAGTAGGTCGGTAGTTATAGGTCAAACAACCGTGTTATAATGAGAATGATTCGTCAGTATTTTACACAGAAGTTTGAAAAAATCTATCGAATACGGTAAGCTATGCGTACTTATGACAAATGGTGATACACAAAAAATGTTACAAGTAACAATAATATAGTGTAACATATGATTAGTGTTTTTCATCGGTTACTGTTATTAATACGGTTACTTTTACTAAGGTAGAAACATTTAACTAACATTTTTGAAGTTAAATATTTATTCCAATAAATTGGTGACATAAGTTAGATTTTTTTTTTCGTAATTTCAGACCTTCTGGACATGGAAATATTTTAATGATTATACTTACAAGTCTGAAAAATATATTATAAGAAATTTATACTTAATAAACATTATATTACGTCATTTGTACCTCCTAACACCACATAGATTAGTATTGTTGATTCTTAATTAATTTAATTGAAAACTTTTTTAGGCGCACCACACACAGATTTTTCCAAATAAAGTACATTTTTAATGGGTAGGCGTGATGCGTGTGTATCACGGTTTTAAGAAGATACATCCTGCTGAAAGACAGACAGCAAAGTCACAATAATGGGGTCACTTTCTGACCGATTACCGATACCGATTCGGTGACGGTGGCCGGTTTCATTGAAACCTAACCTAATGCAGGAGCTATTTTATAGTGTCCAAGTATGTACACGCAGGATACAAAAGCACCCTCTCTTTTTTCAATCTCGTAGCCCAGTGGGATGGATAACCGACACGACCGGCGGGAGATCAGGCGCAAGACCGACTTTTTACATGCCCATCCGACGCATGGATTGTCTTTCTTGTCAGACAATCAGGAGATCAGCCTGCATTGTTCTTATTAAACTTTACGCGGGAATAGAACCCGCGACCACCTGATCAAGAGCGAAGCTTTAAACCACTAGACCACGGAGACGATAAAACAGGAGGACACGCACTATAAAGGGTGTAAAAAGAACAGTCACTTTAACTTTGGGAATTTTGGGATATTATACTACTTTTTCTCATTAAAAAATGTATTTTTTTGGTCTTTTTCTATTCTTGTGTCGAGCGAACTAATGGGATTAGTTCCTAACAATCGGATTTGTAGATCCGATAGTAATCAGTGAGGTATTAAATGATTAGTTAATGGCACCGGTAACAATAGGCTATATTAGTGTACGATTAGCCGGGTATTGCATTTGACTTTTGATTATTTTCTTTCTTTTTCCACAATTCATCTAGATAACAAATTATTGAACACATATCAATGTAGCAAAATTCTGATTACGAGAAAATTGAATTCAAACAGTCACTTAAACATTTTAGAACACGTCGTAACGTAATACGTACATTAATCTAAAGATCCGTCTCTAGAATCAAAGGAATTAAACATATCCTAAAATGTTTAAGTGACACTTTAAAACCAATTTTCTCAGTAATTTTGTTTGCGACATATTACCTTCATCCATTCATATCTTCAATTATGAATTGGCGTGTAGATAACCAGATTTCTCATTAAATACGCAGTCGTTGGGTTTTTACAATAAATTATGATAACAGAAGAATTTTATCAACTCAATATATAATTACTTATACAAGATTATTTAATGATTTTTCGAATATTTCTGATAGCGAGTGTACGGAGTGAGTAAGCACTTTTATTACTAAAGATAGCTTACTTTGTTCATTCTAAACAAAAAATTCAAATAATTTGGTATTTCCAAAGCTATTCAGACGGATGCAGTGATGATTATTATCAAATAGGTTAGTCATTAAGCATTTGATACACATTGTAATTGCCCTTTCTACTATACAGTGTGTAAAAAGAGCAGTCACTATAATACTACCATACTACCATAACACGATTATACTACCTTTCCTCATTATGGAAATGTATTTTTTTTGTAAAAAAAATTCTTTCGCAAAAATAACAATAAAGCAAAAAAAAAAATGTTTTTTTTTAAATTTTTGTAAAAAAATAAAAAAAAAAAAATATGAGAAAAGGTAATATAATCATATCCCAAAGTTATAGTGACTGCTCTTTTTACACCCGTTATAGGGGATATCTTAACTTAAAACGTACGCGCGTAAAATATCTACGCTATCTACGGGTTTAGCCGTACCATCCTTTTCTCGAAGCAGTTCAGGCCATTTTCAACGTCAATTTTGTGCACCAACATAAAACGGGACTGAGCCCTTACTCAAGAGGCCATCGCTATTATCACTTACGAAGTTCGAATTACGATGCGACTCCAGATTTACAAGCTAGTCTGTTAAGCATTGTAGTTCTTTCATCTCGCCAAGAAAAGAAATCAATTAATTAATAAATATTTATTGCAACGATAAGTCCCTGTATAGGGTTCTAGAAGTAGTCAAGTTCTTGTAGTAGTGCGCTGACTGTCGAGCGGTCCGCGTGCGGGCCGGACTCAGGAAGTCTATTTCGTATAGTCCAAACCTTCTTCTGCAAATAAACAATACATGGTTTAACCCCCGGTTTCTAAAAGGCAAATAAACTGATAAGTGTTCAAGTCTCTTGTCAGCTGTCGTCAGGTTGAGTAATAAATGTGAATTTGAACATTGATTGGTTGATTTGGCGGCGATTTGCCTTTCAAAAACCGGGGGTAAAATATATTCTATTGATATAATATATCTCATCACTATATTATGTGTATGATATAAAAAATGAATTGCTGTGAATGAATTGTCTGCACTGCTGCAGCCTCGCGACAATACGAGAACGGCTGATCCAATTCGGGTATTTTTAAATAAATATTCGTGGAAGTCCCGGAAAGGTTGGAACGGTGAGATAATATCGGAAATTTCATAACAAACTTTTTGTATGCTCAGCAAAATGGGCACGGGTCAGCTAGTTATGTGTTTAATTAAACATTTTTGAATTCTTGTGCCACGGCTGAATTTATCGTTAGATACATAACACCCATGTCAAGTATAAAGTAAGTAGGGGTTTTCCACCAACCATAGGTTGACTTTAGACAAACTTAGTGTTCCTACCAGTGGCTTGGGGTTTCTATAACCATATTCCTATCGGTTAATTGGCCAATACCTTTTGAAGCGCCTCCTAATCTTAATTCCTATCAATAATTATACTGTGGGCTTCTCTCTGAAGAAGAACCATCCGGTAGAAATCAAGTATATTCTATTATCTTAAGAATACTATAGAAAGTATTTGATTACGAATATTAAATGCAATACCTAGTTAAATTATGAAATTATACAGGTGATTCACGGTTCATATATTAAGCCGAATATAGTGTGAAGAGAATGACGCGTAGAGCATTTTTGTTTTGGCACCTCATATAAATTACTTACCATAACGGACAAATCACGATCAAAGAGGTGATATATTCGGCTTAATATATGGACCATGAATCAACCTGTATTTAGTATGTGTTCATACATTTGATAACACCTTTTTATTTAAAAGACTAAGGCCGTGTTTCACCAAGTAATGTTAAAGTTAACGCCATGTTAAAATACCATGCCTTCTCATTCATTGATAGGAATTACTAGAGGAACAACATGATATTTAACGAAGGATTAACTATAACATTGCTTGGTGACACACGCCCTAATACTTACAAATATCCATATCTCCACTCGAAGAGATCAACGAAACTCCAGACATTGTACCCCTGGATGTCGCAGCCGTCCTCCTTCGCGTCTAACACGGCGTTCATGTAATGGTTAATGAACTCTATTCTGTCATAGTCCTCCAGACCTCCTTGAGTGGAGAACCCGTTCTCGGTGATGATGATGGGTGGGTTGTTGTACCGCTCCTTTATGTCCATCAGCATCTCGTGTACACTGCGCGGCTTTGGCTGGAAAGGTTTTTGAAACTTTTTTGTTTGGCATGAATTACAATTCTTCTTCTTCTTATTTTGGCATATCCCCCCCCCCCCTTAATAGGAGTTGCCAACGTCAGAGTGTAAAAGGTTAGCAGTACAGTGGGATGATAAGAACAACTTCACGCGAGTCTCGTGCAGATACAAGTTAAATTATAGGCTGGTGTTTTACTTAAAAGATGTTTCTTAGCCTTTTATGAATTCTATTATGATTCCAAATTAAATAAGTGTTCAAAAATGAAAATATTATACTTAAAAAAATATATTATACTAGCTGTCCCGGCAAACTTCGTATTGCCTTATTAATTAATTGCTTGACATACTGACTGCAGCGCCACCTATCGGTTCCAATTGTAAATCTAAACCATTCTCGAATCTCTACGAACACACACAAAAAATTTCATCAAAATTGGTCCAGTCGTTTAGGAGGAGTTCAGTCACATACACACGCACACAAGAAATATATACAGTGTGTAAAAAGAGCAGTCACTATTATGGCATGGGGTTATCACCAGGCATGAGGTATATCCACTGGTACTAGTCATTTGCTTTTAATCCACTGTTTTAAAAATTTAAAAATTTTCAATAGGCAATGTATAACGTGCACAAGCTCACGCGCGTCCTCACGCGCGTTAGCGTGGTGAGGGCGGCGGAGTTCCCACCGCGCACGCCTTGTTTGTTGATAATCACTTCATTGATTTCAAATAAACGTAAACACAATAAAATAAAACTAAAATTAAGCCATCTACGCAGAAGTATTTTTTATAGTGCCTAAGTGTGTGGGCAATACACAAGGACACTCTCTTCCTTTTAGTCTCATAGCCTGCATTGTCGTAACTAAACTTAGAAACATTTATTTTTAACGCGGGAATCGAACCCACGACCTCTGAACTACTTGACAACGGAGGCGTTAATACTTTAAAATACCTACTAATAATAGCCAACGCGAGTTAAAATTAAGCCGTTAAGATCGAACTAATTCGATTCTCGATTGTGTAACTGGGGCCAAACTCTCCAAACTGATTCGATTTTGATTCAGATTCAATCTTGCCACGTACTCCCGATGAAATTGACATTTGTTTATTTTGATCTTCAGTCGATTGATATGGTCCTTGTACAAAAAGTTACGATCTAACGATTTACTTCTCGTGGTTAGTTTCAAAGTATTCCACCAAATAAAATACCAAAAGCCGTTGAGATCAAACTGATTCGATTCTCGATTGTGTCGGGGGTAAGCCTGCTGATTGATGTTTATTCGTGTAAAAGGTAACTAATAACTAATAACTTATAAACTGACCAACCTCAAGTTTCTTTTTCTCGCAATATTTGTGTTTTAAATCCTCTTCTTCTTACGTGGTAGGTACTTAAATGTATGGCGAAGGCTTTAGACACACACAAACACAACAAAAATAGTGAAAAATAAATAATACTAATTAGTAATCACAAAAGAAACGCCTAAAAGAAACGAAACCGTATAAACACACAAATTAAAACATTTAAAACAAATAACAATGATAATAAATTGATCGGGGACAAATAATTTTCAACCATACGGGTTACCGCCACGTGCGAACTGTCTAGTGAAAAAATATTTTACGCAAAATACTAAGGATGGCCCCAAAGCACTTAAAAGTATCGATAGGTTTTGATATCGATAAATTATTAGGTACCGTACCCATTTTATTATTCATACGTGAATCATTTTAATGGTAAGTAACATAATTAAATATGTTTAAATAATACTTCATTAAGTTACCGTATACTCACATGAGGTAATAATGAGAACATATTTAAATCTTACTTACAAACTTTTTTAATCTATTTTCAATTAGACTTAAATAGATATGAAAGAAATTCATATAAACTTAGCTGAATCAATCTAAAACAGTAAGTTACTTATTAAGTATTAAAAAATATCGACTAGTCGAAGTAAATTTTCATAGATCGCTTCACTAATAGTACCGCCACCCCCCGTGCCCCTTGCAACGATCGGCGCGTGCGACGGCCGGCGGCGCCCTTTGTTTGTTGTTTGTCGCGCGGCAATACGAACTTTAATACGAAGTGCAGAAAGTAGAAAATAGCATTTTCTAAAAGACTTGTTTGTCGGTATGTTTTGAACGTCGACACAAAGTATTATCGAATTCAGTTGTATTTTATATCTTGAGGTGAAAGGTCGGTTAATTTTTTTTTTGTTAGGTATTTTACTATTACTTAATAAGTGTTTAAAAGCGTAAAATGTTGTGATGTGTCCATGTAATAATAATGTGTTATGCTGCTCGGATTGCTAGGAACTATTATTATCGAAATACGATTTTTAAAAGTGAGACGTGACATTGGAGATGCGACTCAGTGAGCCATTAACCCATTTAGTTTATTATGTTTTAGTGTGCATCTGAATACCTACCTACTTCATTCACGTAATTGTAAATATTCGTAGTTTTACATACTTAATTAATCTGAACTGTGTAGGTACGTAGGTATGTTACGTTTTATTTATCTTTCAGGATTCTTCGCTTTTATGCATCGTCTGTATAATCCATAAAAAAGCGATGATTGAGGATTGACATTATGAAGTTAGTTAGTATGTATGTACCTACACTGGTTTTGTTACAAAGGAATTAAACATGTGTTATGGTAACAAATTCGAGCGAATGTACGATGCAGGCGATCTAGGAGTTCATAGTTCAAAACATCTCATCCTTCCCCTACGGTGACCACACTAAGTGTAAGATCGACTTGCGCCAGTTCTAACCCAGAGTTAGTTTATAACTAACACTTAATACAGAGTTATTTGGAGCAAAGCTAATAGTATTCGCATGTAAATTACAATAATTACGGTAAGTCAGTACTATGAGTCTGACCGCCAAGCGCTGATGTCGCTGGGTCAGCTGGTGTCAGTGAACTATTGTATAATACTAGTGAACAGCTGAGAGGCCAATAGCGCGCGCATCGCGATCATTACGTATTGAGGCAAAAATTATAAAAATTAGGAATTTAATGCAAAATGTTGTTCTAAACAGTTTACCCTTGCTACTAAAAATAATAAATCGAGGAAAAAAATTTTTTTTTTGAAAAAAAAAAATTAAAAAAAAATTACATTTATAGAATGAGTAAAGGTCCTATAATCTTATCCCAAAGTTATCGTGACCGGTCTTTTTACACCCTGTATATTAAGATAATATACCCACGCGTATTACGGAATAAATATATAGAAGAATAATCAAAGTTTAATGCGATTTAAAGCTACAAATGAACATAAAGTGTCTTCTTCTTCTTTTTTTGGCATATGCCTCCCCCTCAATAGGAGTTGCCAACGTCAGAGTGTAAAAGGTTAGCAGTACAGTGGGATGTTATGAACAACTTCACGCGAGTCTCGTGCAGATACAAGTTCTTTAAATAAAATTACAGGCTGGCATAAAGTGTCTACATGAATTAGAATTAAAACTATTTAATAACAACGCCACATGATGAAATATTATGACGTATGACAGCGATTTTTTTTTTGTTGTCGCAAGGGAAATACGTTACGCATCCCACGGGTAGGGTCTCCTAGGGGTATGTGGGACTCCCGGCTCAATACGGCCGATTTACCCACTAAAACCACCTCGTTAACTAAGGATGTCTCCAAGTAAAATCCTACATTAATAAGTGCGCTTCGTTGATACAAGCATACGTGGTCTGCAAAATATATGGTATAGTGTGATCTCTTGATGACCTCTGTATTGCAGTGGTTAAGCGCGTTGGTGCTCGAGCGAGAGGTCGCGGGTTTGAATCCCGCCGAAGGGACAAAAAGTTTTCTGTGTTCCTGGGTCATGGTTGTGTATTAATATAATAATAATCTTAAATGTGTTTATAGTATAAAAATATGTAACAACCTGAAACACAAATTCTTCGGATACTAAGCACAGGGCTAGATTGACGTGGTATAGAACGTCCATAGATATTATTAGATATTATTATATTACCCTCCTGTTTGGTTTCATTGTGTTACTTAAATTTATTTATTTATTCATTTATTCCAAGAAATTGGTTACATACTACATAGTTGTTATTTTTAATATTTTGTCTCACAATTTCTGCCCTTAAGTATATGGAAATAATATTAGATTAGATATTAGGTACACATGAAATATTAGTTCTACATTATAATATTAAATAATTTGACGTGTATGTTGTCACTGTCACATTAAAAAAGCTGTCAGCTGAAATAATTTAGATTAAGTTTGATGTGAAAAGAGCTTAACTAAAGTAGAAAATGTCTGAAATACCTCGAACCGATAGGTTGTTTCAGTAGTCGCCGGATCGTCCACCAGTCCAACATTCACGTCATCCATTATGGACGGCACGGGATTTTGGACAGAGCTATTTCTATACACAAAACAGGTCATGTATAGGTTGAGACCCACGAAATCCGCCGTGCCTTTCACCATGTTCATTTCACTCTCTGATAAGTCTGGGAGCCGAGATCTTGGATAGCCTTGCTCCGCGCTTTTGTCGGCCACTTTCCGTTTCACTATCTCCGGAAAATCTCCAGTTGAAAACAGGGGATCCAAATACATCCCTCCCTGGAAATTAAAAAGGTTTATGACGGAAATTTAATCGCGTGCGGTTATCAATATCACGACATAACGCGTATCGTGTGAACGTCAAGGTTGTGGAAAATATTTATTTAGACTCATTAAAATGTGTTGGTCCAAAATTATTCCTCAATCAGACTCTTTTTTTTTCCAGTTAAATGAGTTACGCTTCCCCCAGTGAGGGTCCCCTAGGAGTATGTGGGACTCCCAGCGCTTTGGGGTATTACTTTGAAACTAACCGGGATAAAGAAAATCGTTGGATCATAACTTTTTGAAATCCCGAAGATATCCGACTGCGTATCAAAATAAACAAACGTCAATTTATTCAGGAGTACGCGGCACGATCGAATCCAAATCAAAATATGTTTGAAGATTAAGGCCCCCCTTGATTAAAAATGAAAATTAAAAAAAAATATTTTCAAATAAAACTTAAAACTTAACAAGGCGTAAGAATCTCTTCATCATCAACTTTTAGCAAAAAGATGGAAAATAGTTATTTTTATAAAATGTACCTAATAAACAGGGTGTAAAAAAAAGAGATACGATTATACTACCTTAACTCATTTCGGAAATGTATTTTTTTAAATGTTTTTTTGTCAATAACTAAAAAAATATTTTTTTTACTTTTTACCATTTCTTTTTTTCTGTCGCAAAAATAACAATTAAGAAAAAAATTTTTTTTACTAAATTTCTTGTAAAAAAAATGAAAAAAAAACATTTCTAGAATGAGACAAGGTAGTATAATCATATCCCAAAGTTATAGTGACTGCTCTTTTTACACCCGTTATATGCGTATTTTACAATGTAAAAGCTTAATCTATATTATAATAAAACAATGGTCAAAATTTCATTGGACATCATAGCGTCATAGAAACGACGAATCAGTGTTTCAATGGAAATGACAGACGTAACATGATGACGTGCACGTATGTATGCAGACAATGTCAACATAAGTATTTCTTGCGAAACTACTGCGGATGTGGGAAGTCCACCTGTAATGGTGAATGTTACTAGGGCCCGTATTAATAAAACAATCTCAATCGATATCTCTAATTGAGAACCTATTTGACTGATAAAATACATTTCGTTTCACTTTTGGAAATAAGGAACTTTACTTATCTTATATACTTCCATGTTTTTAGAACGTAAAAATAAAGACTACGGAAGAGAAGACTACGGAAGTACTAACAACGATTAAGAAAAGAAAACTAGAATATTTCGGACATGTTATGCGCAACACCAAAAATATGAACTGCTTCAACTGATAATGCAATTCAAGGTGTTAGGTAGAAGGAGACCAGGCCGCAGAAGGATCTTGGCTCAAAAATCTTCGACAGTGGTTCGGAAAAAGCACCAAATCACTTTTTAGAACAGCAGTTTCCAAAATAAAATAGCCCTGATGATCGCCAACCTCCCAAAGGAGACGGCACAATAGGAAGAAGACAAATAAAGGTTATAAAATAGCCCTGATGATCGCCAACCTCCCAAAGGAGACGGCACAATAGGAAGAAGACAAATAAAGGTTATAAAATAGCCCTGATGATCGCCAACCTCCCAAAGGAGACGGCACAATAGGAAGAAGACAAATAAAGGTTATAAAATAGCCCTGATGATCGCCAACCTCCCAAAGGAGACGGCACAATAGGAAGAAGACAAATAAAGGTTATAAAATAGCCCTGATGATCGCCAACCTCCCAAAGGAGACGGCACAATAGGAAGAAGACAAATAAAGGTTATAAAATAGCCCTGATGATCGCCAACCTCCCAAAGGAGACGGCACAATAGGAAGAAGACAAATAAAGGTTATAAAATAGCCCTGATGATCGCCAACCTCCCAAAGGAGACGGCACAATAGGAAGAAGACAAATAAAGGTTATAAAATAGCCCTGATGATCGCCAACCTCCCAAAGGAGACGGCACAATAGGAAGAAGACAAATAAAGGTTATAAAATAGCCCTGATGATCGCCAACCTCCCAAAGGAGACGGCACAATAGGAAGAAGACAAATAAAGGTTATAAAATAGCCCTGATGATCGCCAACCTCCCAAAGGAGACGGCACAATAGGAAGAAGACAAATAAAGGTTATAAAATAGCCCTGATGATCGCCAACCTCCCAAAGGAGACGGCACAATAGGAAGAAGACAAATAAAGGTTATAAAAATATAGATTATACTTATTCACATGTTTTCCTTTAATCTATAATTTCTACGGCACTAGCGCCAAAAACAATTTAGTGGCAGTCGTAGGAACTATCTATGTTACTTCATAAAAAATTAAGACAAGTAAATTTTTCAGAATTTTAAAACTTTAATCTGCTCTCCTGTTTAATTTGGTTTTTGGCGCTTACTTCCTATTACTTTTTAACCGTCGATAAATTTCAAGAGCAAAACTTGCGCAATTTTTGCAATTGCTTTGATTTTGGAAGTTATGCGTAACTAGCTGTCCCCGCGACTTCGTTCGCGTGGTTTTTGAGTGATTTTAACCGTTTATGCAGCGCACGCAACGAAAGTCCCCAAATGTGAATAATTTTCCCCGTTTTTTCAACATTTCTCACTGACGCTTCTCTCCTATTGGTCGCAGCGTAATGTTATAAAGCCTAAAGCCTTCCTCTATAAATAGACTATCTAACAAAAAAATTTTTTTTCAAATCAGACCAGTACTTCCTGAGATAAGCGCGTTTAAACAAACAAACAAACAAACTCTTCCGCTTTATAATATTAGTATAGATAAGTCTGCCATAGACACACACTGAGAGAATCTGTGTCTGTGGGAGAATTTTTGCCATTTGGCTACGGAACCAAAAAAAAAACCGGGAGTTGAAACAGGTGCTAAATTTTATATACCCACTACTAATGGGTATTTACCCAATGTACCCGGTATATACCCAAATGGGTAGATTGGGTATTACCACCGCCCATCTCTAAGTCAGAGATCGGTTTTGATGGGGTTAAAAAGTTACTTACTAGAAATCTATTAGAATCATTGGCAGCTTCGATGTCTTCGGTAGAATTGGTCGCCGGCTCGTACCAACTATAATATAGCACAAGGCCGACTTTTCCATTCTGCTGTTCTCTATAGTGCTCATTATATAGATGGTAAGACCTCGCGTGGGCCAGCAGCATGTTCTTAATACATATGTAATCTCCCAAACCAGACACATCCACGAACGGTGGATACGCCAGATTAGTATACGTGTACTTGCAGTATATCAACGGCTCGTTGATAGTTATCCACATCTTCACCCGGTCCCCAAAATTGTCGAACAGGACCTTGACGTAATCCAGGAAGAAGTCAACTATAGCCGGGTTCGTCCACGCGCCATATTCCTGCATCTTGATTGGCATGTCCATTTGGAATATCGTTACGATTGGTGTGATGTTGTATTTGATGAGCTCGTCGATGAAGTTGTTGTAGTATTCGATGCCGGCCCGGTTGATGTTGTTTGCGTAACCGGTCGGCAGCACCCGGGGCCAGGAGATGGCGATCCTGAAGGAGTCCAAGCCCATCTCTTTCATCAGCTGAACGTCTTCCTTGTACCGGTGGTAGCCGTCGGCGGCGACATCGGCGTTGCTGCCGTCGACGACGAAGTCTAGTGAGTGCTTATGGAGTGCGTCGTCCCAGAGCGATATACCCTTGCCTGTAAAGGAAACTTGTTAACTACCTTGGCTTCAGACTGTTGCAGTTCAGCTGGCTTAGTAGACGTTAAACTCGCTTTACATGTTTAAAAGCACTTAAAACTCGGAATTGCATTTCACCAACAAAAACTAAACGCGGCTCTAGCTAAGCCGAGCTCAAAGTTCTGAACTTGGGATATCGTCGGCTTAATTTCGTTGCGCGAGCTGTCAATTACCAAATGTCATGAGATAGCAGTTGTGATGGTTGTATTTTAAAATTCTGCATTAATTTATGCATATTATTGCAAAAGGTAACTCATTACACGTAAAAACACTTTTGTGTAAAGGTATTTTACATCTATAGATACTACTTGAACTAGGCTTTCGTAAATCAAGCTTTATTAATAAAACAAGAAATATAAGCGCGCTAAGTGACAGTTGAGTTTAATAAAGCCGAGTATTCTTTGTGAATGGTGAAATCGCCACTAAGGCCTCAGCGTCTAATTTTGCGGGCGGCGGGAGCGGGAGCGGCGGCGGCGCGGGAGCGGCGGCGGCGCGGGAGCGGCGGCGGCGCGGGAGCGGCAGGATCTTTTGCGTATAATCAAATGGACCGGTTCTCGAAAACAGCGGCGCGGGACCGGGTAACGAGTACCGCACCCGCGTCGCCGCCGCTGCCGCCCCGCTGCCCGCAAAATTCGAGGCTGAGGCCTAAGGGTCAGCACACAAATAGACGGCGCAACATCACACTAATCTGCACTGCACATTAAATCAAGATCTTCAAGCAACGCCGCGGCTGTGTGAGTAGATCCTAATTATTGTATGTTTACTTACCTCCTTCGTCCCAAGCACCCTCGTACTGGAAGGCCGATATTCCAGAACCCAACTGAAAGTCCCGTGGGATTTTTCTCTGGTTGCCCTTGCATCGTGCGGTACCAATAAGTAAGCTGTAATATTAATAACCATAATATAAACAAGTATATTAATGAGTGACTTAAGGGTGTGTATGGGTCCCGTATATAAAGTTTACTGACAAAGTACCAGCGCGGAGTCAGTTACTTTTTTTTATTAATGTATGGGATAATTTATGATGTTGGGGTATTTCTCATACAAACATGAAAGTCAAAAGTAAGTCTTTCAGCGCTCATACTACATACATACACATCCTAAGGTATTATCACTAATTCATTTTACACCTCTTATATTATATAACTTTAAAGAACTTAGGCGATATAATTTACGTAGTTGGGCTACATTATACGGGCTATAAAAAGAGCAGTCACTATAACTTCGTGGGGTAATAACCAGGCAAGAGATATATCCATTGATACTAGTAATTTGCTTTTAATCCACTGTTTTAAAAATTTAAAAATTTTTAATAGGCAATGTACAACGTGCACAACACAGCGATCAGCTGATTACGCTGAGAGGTCAATAGCACGCGTAAGACGTTCATTACGTACTAGGGCAAAAATTATAAAATTTAAGAATTGAATGCAGAACACTGTTCCAAACAGTTCAGCCTTGCGACTAAAATAATAAATTGCAAAAAAAAAATTTTTTTTTTCAAACAATAAATAATGAAAAAAAATCATTTCTAGAATCAGTCAAGGTCCTATAATCCTACCCCAAAGTTAAAGTGACTGCTCTTTTTACCCGACTTCGGCGAAGCCAAAAGGAAGGGTAATGATTTTGGCAGTCTATGTATGTATGTATGTATGTATGTATGTTCCCTCGTAGCGGCTAAACTACTCGTCCGATTTTAATGAATGAGGTGTCAATCGATTCGTATTAATGCCGCGAGTAACATAGGCTATAATATAATTTTTAGAAAAATTTTGGACTTTGAAAATTATACCTCTAAAACTATATACAAAAAAGATTAAATTAAGATATTTGTCTCGTGTTTGGTATCAAAAGATAGGTCTTGGCAAGCACATTACGAATATGTATTTATATTTTTCATTTATTATTATATTTTATTGTTAAATTCAAAATAAAGATTTAAAATGCGGTCGTGCAAGTAGTATCTAGGAGTTGATACTTTCTATGTAATGGACAATTAAATAAAAATATAATAATTATTTTATTTGATGTGGAAACAAAAAAATATTAAATAACAAAAAAGATTAAAAAACTAGACTTCGCAAAAAATGGGTCTAAAAAGTCTGAAACAAGAAAATAATTCAATTTCGAATTTGCGAAGTCGGGTTATAGTTTTTTAATCTTTTTTTACACCCTGTATAGCCCATGTTACCTAGGCCATTATTGCAAATAATTAATTATATTGACTTTCTTTAAAATCAGACATGTACTTCCAAAATCATCACCTTTATTTTGTCTTTGCCTGAGTTAAATAGTACTGATTTATGACAATAACAAAAATAGAATAGTACCTAAGCCAGTGGCGTAGCTAAGTGAGCAAGGGCCCGGCCGGTGCATACAAAAAGAATTGGGCCATCACCGCCTCTTTCCACAGAGCTTGAACAAAAAAAAACTTTTACAACTTTTTTAAATTTAATTATTTTAAGTGAAGACGCAGAAGAGCTCACGCAGGGTCCAGGTTTTTTTTAGCTTCAGTAGCTGGTGAGTTTGTTGACCCGCTCTTTTCAAAGGTTAGGTTCAAGGGCCCCTTGAGGTCCGGAGCCCTGGTGCACTACCGCGCCCTACGATAGCTACGCCACTAACCTAACCCCTGATTTTAAAGCAGAAAGCGAACTAATTATAATAAAACAAACAAAAAAAAACTAAATATAAAATCGGTTCATTCTCACACCGTGTATGTGTGAGAATGCACCACTTTATCACAATTCAGATCAAACATTAGATATACAACAACAGCTTTCGGTCGGGGGTTAAAATTGGATAACTAGTTTATGGGTTACGGTGGTTAATAACATACGTACATAGACATACAAATTCATCACCCTTAACCCCCAGTAACTCCCGAATTGTCCACCAGGAAACTGACAGAAATACCCGCGAGGACGTCATCTTTCAAACTAAAATAACTAGATCAAAATCAGTTCATCCCCTGGAAGATACAGACAGATACACAGAGAATTAAAACCGTTTATTCAAGGGTTAAAAATTTGAAAAACTTGCCATGCGATCACTGTATAACACGCCCTCATGTTCCAAATATATTTGCGAACTGATTTTTATACTTGGCAGAATCTAAAACCGGTTAGTCAGGAAGTATAGGAAAAGGAAATATTTAAATATATGCCACTACACGTTGACGAGCATTTCCATTATGATATCTTTATATTTAGTTGTTAAGGTTCCGTAGTAAGAGAAGCCTTTATATTGTTATAATGAAAATTACACACAAATACATATACAGCCTGACTGGTGAGACATGTGCAATACTCACGGAGAGTACTCGGTACTCGATTCCCATAATAAATATGTAATAAAATTAGGTACTTAATTTTTTACCCAATTTTCCTTTAGATAAATGAATCATGGATACTATGATAATTACGCGGCTCGGCAAGTAGGCATACCTATGTAGCCGGCGCGGCACCCCGGCGGCGGCGTGCGACATCAACGTAGGTAGTGCAGGCGCGTACCATGCGTGTCCATGCGTTGGGTAAAGAAAGGTCAAGTTTAAGATACATTTACTCAGTGATTAATTGATATTATTTTTTATATTTTTTTCATCTCCTTTATTAGCCAAATATCACGTCCTCAAGTATTGCTCATGTCTCACATAATAATTGCATGATGACAGCTAGTTAGCGGACACTTGACACTTGACTTACTTCCGAATGTCACTTCCAGACAACCAAACTAGGGTGGATCCATTCAGAATAACATGTGGTTGCAATATGAAAAAGACCAAGGCAGCACTGCTTAAGACCGTATTATTGAATTGCCTGGAACCAGGCTGGTATTGTAAAAGATCATAATAAGGCCCCTGTACATGATTAATTTTTCACCTACAAAAAGTATGCTACTTTGTGGTGAGGGAATGCAATCTCGTGAGTTTATGAATGACGATATCGCGAGATCTCGCCAATTTAAATATCTATCGAGATTTATATTTTGGTGTATTTATTTTCATAAATAATTATAATATTTTATATATATATATATTTTATGGAAATAAATCGTGAACATATTATGTTTTATTATAATATTTACTTTCACGATTTCCAATAAAAGTTTATGTATTCAAATAAATTTTTCATTATTCTAAGTAATGATTTTTCATCACTCATTATAAGTAAGATCCTTAAATACTTATAGTTCTAAGAGAAGAAATAAACGTAGTCGATTCATTAAATTAAACTCTATTTTTTACTATTAAACTGACTCATTCTCGATTATAACCAGTTAAAAAACTACAATACCTACACAATTATGTTTAAAAGATAACGAAACCGATTGTAGCACCGTGTCAGGGAGTTGGGTGCTATCTCGTTAAACTCGATAGATCTCGCTCATTCGGCGGATTCAAAAAATGTCTAGATCTCGCGAGAACATAAACCATAGTGATGAACTAGAACGAAGGCCATCCATCCTCCGGTAATGTGTCGTTTTTTGTGTTCGATTATCAGCTCTATTGTAATATCTCAGAGTTCTATTTCTAGTGTTTCAATTTTTTTCCCAGTTATTTTTTTTATCTATGGACGTTTCAAACCACGTCAAACTGGCCCTGTGCTAAGTATCCGAAGAACTTGTGTTACAGATACCAGACAACGGAAATATTTTAATACTTTTTATACTATACACATAATATTTAAGATTTTTAATATCCCACCAAAAACATTTTTCATGTAAAAATGTTGTCAAGACGAGCCTACATAGCTTACCCTGTGTAAAATTTATCAGATATCGTATAAAGCCAAGCTCTATACTACACCTTAATCAAAATCTATCAAAATGTGGTCAGATCTCACGTAGAACCAAAATTCTTGATCTATGCGCCCTTACTTCACCAGGCTTAACTTCATTTACGCTACATTGCAGTTAAAACGAGATGCTTGGCCGTTTTATTTCGCACACGATTAATGAATTCGTATGAAATGTTCTTAACGGTAGCTTTATACGATATCTGATAAATTTTTCACAGGGTAAGCTATGTAGGCTCGTCTTGACAACATTTTTACATGAAAATGTTTTTGGTGGGATTTCATTTATTTTTGTAAGCTGGTTAATGGACTTTTTTTAATTTAAAGATAACATATTTTGACCCCGGGCCTTTACTTACGGAAAATAGAACAGTCAGTGCCTTAGCCTAGTGACGCCTAGTGACGTCGACTGATGTCACCGTCAATATTATACCGTGTATAAACCTTCACCGCAATTTTTAAGAGGTAGAGGCGGATTTTCAAATAAATGTCTCGTCCATATTTCTTTATTTGTTATATTATTATATTATATATAAATATAAATTATAAAATATACATTATTTTATAACTGGAGTGAAACTTCTTATTTGGATATCCTAAGATGCCACTAGTATAAATTCAACACTAATAAACATTTGAGAATTTGAGAATTACTTATATATACGAGGGAGATTGCCTTTAATAAAGCATGTTGATACTTATTAAAATAATACAGTAAGGGCGTTTTTCACCAAGCAATGTTAAAGTTAACGCCAGGTTAAATATCATGTTATCCCTCTCGTATTTCCTGTCAATGAATGAGATGGCATGATATTTTAACATGGCGTTAACTTTAACATTGCTTGGTGAAACACGGCCTTAGTCTATAATAATATCGTCACCGCCATCTGCTGGTCACTAGAGGTACTAATTCTTGTACGGCTCTTATTAACTTAATATGCTAAGTGCATACACCTAAGTGCAACTTAGCATTTTTGAAGGAAAAAAAATGTACTTAATTATTTTTATTTTAGAAAAATAGCTTTAAGGTCTTCTTTTGATAGTGGCCATCTTTAAACGTCATGACGTGACGTGTTAAAAATCATATTATTATTATGTTAATAGTCATAAGATTAAACACTAAAATTATTTATACATTGATCGTGTAATATTTTCATTTATATTTATCATTATAACGTTACCGACTGTTAAATGTGTTGATAAATGTGTGTTTAGATGTTTCACAGTTCTAAACATAGATTGCGCTGTTAGCTACGTGCATCGCGCTATCGAAGTGTCAAACGGTTTTTACATAAGATTTTATGGAAGTTTAACTTTGGTAAATAAGGTTCCAATTCTCCCTCTATGAACTAGGTTATTCTAACATCAGCGGGAGCTTATGCCGGATTTCAAGTGATCGACGTAATATTTTGTTTATATACACTGACAACAAATTACTACTTGCTGCCTGTTAATTCTTACCTAATTTTTACTTACCAAAAATGTAATACCTACTTTTAAATAAGTGGATAAAAAACTAATTTTCTCATAGACATATTTTTCATTTACATAAAGTCGGTCACCGATTAATAAATATTAATAGAACATACTGATTGCAGTAGTGCAACGCACTCAAATAAATAAAGTCGGATAGATATAATATGGAGCAAAAATCTGACCGATTATGGGTCCTACAAAAAGTAGGTCTTATTTTTTATGTACTTGTATAATTGTTGTTTGTTGTTGTATAATATAATATTTCTTTTATGTACTAAAGATCATATCCGTATAATAAACATATTAAACATCCATTTTGTACCGTCCACCATGTTGGATTCAAAATGGCGGCATTTATATTTTAATAATTTTTTTGTTGGTTTTGTAGCAATAACAGCTTACATAAATAATATCAGCTTACTAGGACGTCAGGAAGTACCTTATGAATTTTGATGATCTATAAATGAGTCAGTGACGAAATCTAGGGTTTTTAGACATTGATAAAATCTAAAGTATAATAGCTACAACATTCAAACTTTGTATGTTTCATGTTTTTACTGGTTTCATTATATGTTGAAATTTTCAACTATGTAGCATCATCCAAAGCAAAGTTATGAGAGTTAAAAAAAACGACGAAACCTTTCGAGAAAAGGTAGGTAGTGCCCTTGCGCTTCGCTTGGCTCGTCTTGACGTAATATATATACGAATAATAAATAATAATACACTCCCTTGACCCAGGAACATTGAAAACCTTAAGTTCCCTCGGCGGGATTTACATTAAAATAGAAAAACATAATCATATCTCCAGTCTCTACAGTCTCTACAGTCATAGTGATGAACTAGAACGAAGGCCATCCATCCTCCGGTAATGTGTCGTTTTTTGTGTTCGATTATCAGCTCTATTGTAATATCTCAGAGTTCTATTTCTAGTGTTTCAATTTTTTTCCCAGTTATTTTTTTTATCTATGGACGTTTCAAACCACGTCAAACTGGCCCTGTGCTAAGTATCCGAAGAACTTGTGTTACAGATACCAGACAACGGAAATATTTTAATACTTTTTATACTATACACATAATATTTAAGATTTTTAATATCCCACCAAAAACATTTTTCATGTAAAAATGTTGTCAAGACGAGCCTACATAGCTTACCCTGTGTAAAATTTATCAGATATCGTATAAAGCCAAGCTCTATACTACACCTTAATCAAAATCTATCAAAATGTGGTCAGATCTCACGTAGAACCAAAATTCTTGATCTATGCGCCCTTACTTCACCAGGCTTAACTTCATTTACGCTACATTGCAGTTAAAACGAGATGCTTGGCCGTTTTATTTCGCACACGATTAATGAATTCGTATGAAATGTTCTTAACGGTAGCTTTATACGATATCTGATAAATTTTTCACAGGGTAAGCTATGTAGGCTCGTCTTGACAACATTTTTACATGAAAATGTTTTTGGTGGGATTTCATTTATTTTTGTAAGCTGGTTAATGGACTTTTTTTAATTTAAAGATAACATATTTTGACCCCGGGCCTTTACTTACGTACGGAAAATAGAACAGTCAGTGCCTTAGCCTAGTGACGCCTAGTGACGTCGACTGATGTCACCGTCAATATTATACCGTGTATAAACCTTCACCGCAATTTTTAAGAGGTAGAGGCGGATTTTCAAATAAATGTCTCGTCCATATTTCTTTATTTGTTATATTATTATATTATATATAAATATAAATTATAAAATATACATTATTTTATAACTGGAGTGAAACTTCTTATTTGGATATCCTAAGATGCCACTAGTATAAATTCAACACTAATAAACATTTGAGAATTTGAGAATTACTTATATATACGAGGGAGATTGCCTTTAATAAAGCATGTTGATACTTATTAAAATAATACAGTAAGGGCGTTTTTCACCAAGCAATGTTAAAGTTAACGCCAGGTTAAATATCATGTTATCCCTCTCGTATTTCCTGTCAATGAATGAGATGGCATGATATTTTAACATGGCGTTAACTTTAACATTGCTTGGTGAAACACGGCCTTAGTCTATAATAATATCGTCACCGCCATCTGCTGGTCACTAGAGGTACTAATTCTTGTACGGCTCTTATTAACTTAATATGCTAAGTGCATACACCTAAGTGCAACTTAGCATTTTTGAAGGAAAAAAAATGTACTTAATTATTTTTATTTTAGAAAAATAGCTTTAAGGTCTTCTTTTGATAGTGGCCATCTTTAAACGTCATGACGTGACGTGTTAAAAATCATATTATTATTATGTTAATAGTCATAAGATTAAACACTAAAATTATTTATACATTGATCGTGTAATATTTTCATTTATATTTATCATTATAACGTTACCGACTGTTAAATGTGTTGATAAATGTGTGTTTAGATGTTTCACAGTTCTAAACATAGATTGCGCTGTTAGCTACGTGCATCGCGCTATCGAAGTGTCAAACGGTTTTTACATAAGATTTTATGGAAGTTTAACTTTGGTAAATAAGGTTCCAATTCTCCCTCTATGAACTAGGTTATTCTAACATCAGCGGGAGCTTATGCCGGATTTCAAGTGATCGACGTAATATTTTGTTTATATACACTGACAACAAATTACTACTTGCTGCCTGTTAATTCTTACCTAATTTTTACTTACCAAAAATGTAATACCTACTTTTAAATAAGTGGATAAAAAACTAATTTTCTCATAGACATATTTTTCATTTACATAAAGTCGGTCACCGATTAATAAATATTAATAGAACATACTGATTGCAGTAGTGCAACGCACTCAAATAAATAAAGTCGGATAGATATAATATGGAGCAAAAATCTGACCGATTATGGGTCCTACAAAAAGTAGGTCTTATTTTTTATGTACTTGTATAATTGTTGTTTGTTGTTGTATAATATAATATTTCTTTTATGTACTAAAGATCATATCCGTATAATAAACATATTAAACATCCATTTTGTACCGTCCACCATGTTGGATTCAAAATGGCGGCATTTATATTTTAATAATTTTTTTGTTGGTTTTGTAGCAATAACAGCTTACATAAATAATATCAGCTTACTAGGACGTCAGGAAGTACCTTATGAATTTTGATGATCTATAAATGAGTCAGTGACGAAATCTAGGGTTTTTAGACATTGATAAAATCTAAAGTATAATAGCTACAACATTCAAACTTTGTATGTTTCATGTTTTTACTGGTTTCATTATATGTTGAAATTTTCAACTATGTAGCATCATCCAAAGCAAAGTTATGAGAGTTAAAAAAAACGACGAAACCTTTCGAGAAAAGGTAGGTAGTGCCCTTGCGCTTCGCTTGGCTCGTCTTGACGTAATATATATACGAATAATAAATAATAATACACTCCCTTGACCCAGGAACATTGAAAACCTTAAGTTCCCTCGGCGGGATTTACATTAAAATAGAAAAACATAATCATATCTCCAGTCTCTACACATCGAAATGCCAATCAAATATATTATATTAAATGAATATATTATATTAAATGAATGTCAAAAATATTAATAGCGGCGAAATAAAATTATAATATTTTAAAAATATTTTGATTATTAATTATATTATCTATATAATTACTAGAGATGAAACGGATAGTAGTTTGGCCGGATACCGGATACCGGATATTCGGCAAGCTACTAGGCCGGAGCGCCGGATATCCGGCTGCCAGATATCCGGCCTTTTTGATAATATACAGTGTGTAAAAAGAGCAACTATAACTTTGAGACACGATTATACTACCTTTCCTTATTTTGGAAATGTATTTTTTTTTGTTAAAAACTTATTTTTTTTTTTACTTTTCACCATTTCTTATATTTTTGTCGCAATAATTACAACAAAGCAAAAAAATTTTTTTTTTTTAATTTTTGTAAAAAAAAAAACTAGAATGAGAATAGGTAGTATAATGATATCCCAAAGTTATGGTGACTGCTCTTCTTACACCCTTTATAATAATAAGTTTGATTTGAGAATATTGGCGCGGTGAACGAGATCGGAAATATTCAGGCGCATTCGGGTCGCACGTAACCGGAGATCGGGTCGACTCGGGGGCGTTCGAGTGTTATCGCGTAAAATTTGGTATATTTTATTCATCACAATTTGTCACTTCTTAATAAAACAAACATTTTTGATGTGCGATTATAAAAATAAGCGGTGTCCACAATCTATTGGAGTATGATTTGCCTTTATAAAATAATAAGTATAATTTTTTAAATTTTACTATCCGGTATCCGGCCGGATACTGTATTACTATCCGGTATCCGGCCGGATACTGTATTACTATCCGGTATCCGGCCGGATAGTGAAAACAAGGCCGGATAGGCCGGATACCGGATAGTTACCGGATATCCGTTACATCTCTAATAATTACTATAAAATATATTTTTGTCATCTACTGGTTATGTAAAGATTTTAAGGTAGTATAATAATAATTCACTAGCTGAGCCGTGCCCACTTCGTTGAGCATACAAACCGTTTTAACCTTCCCTGGACTTCCACGAATATTTATAAAAATAGCCGAATCGGTTCAGCCGTTCTCGAGTTTTAGCGAGACTAATGAACAGCAATTCATTTTTATATATAAGACAAGAAGAGATACAGAATGTAAAAAGAGCAGTCACTATAACTTTGGGAATTTCTAGAATGAGAAAAGGTAGTATAATATGATTTTACTACCTTTTCTCATTCTAGAAATGTAGTTTGTCAAAAATTAAAAAAAAAAAGGTTTTTACTATTTACAAATTTATGTTTCTTTAGTAGAAAGAAAAATAAAAAAGGAAGATAAACACAAGAACTGTCTTCTTTTTCCTAACTCGTCCCTGGACGGGATGTTCCCGGCACGATCACGATGGTCGAGAAATCAGGCTCAGGATCGACTTTTTACGCATGAATCAACTTACATTTTTAGTTGTTCCAACGCGAGAATCGAACCTACGACGTACGTACGTACGTAGGTTCGATTATCGCGTCGAGCTCCAAACCACTGGACGACTCGAATGACCTTTTTTTTTGATGGACCCATGTAAAGTGTGCGTCCGACTTGTTCCCCTTATATTCTACATGGTCAATAGTTTCGAATTTCGAACAAATGTTTAGATTTTTTTTTGACACTTCATTCCTTGTTACAATTTATATATTTTCTATCCATTTCTACATTAGGTACATTTTTTATTTGCTTCCCTTTTTGCTTTTCTACTTTTACATTTTCTATTATTATTATTACAACTTTCGATTTTTATTTGGCACTTCTTTCCTTGTTACAATAAATATAATAATAATAATAACAGCCCGCAGGGCAGCTTGTGGCGAGCTGTTGGGGAGTAGCGACCCCACGTACCTGAGTGCTCCCAGAGGAAGGGCTCTGTTCTCCATCTCCGGCCGGTCAGAGTGGAGTCGCGAGAGCTTCGTGCTCCGAGAGAGGATGTGAAGCGTAAGTGGCGAGTGGGCGTCGTGATGAGACCCTCTGAGGGTGCAACTGATCGGCGTATAAAGTCCAGCGAACCTCTCCTGCCTCAAGCCGCTCTGTAAATGTTGCCGCCTTGGTGCACCGTGCGTGCGACCATTTTAAGGGGCCCATTACAATGAGTTGGCAAGTCACCGTCTGCCAACTTTCTGATACATGTAACCACGTCGTATCTGGCAGACGCTATAGTCCTTCCATAGTCTTAGATACCCAGTCCACTAGCACCTCACCCCTTTAGCCCAGAGTCGCCGGCTGGTGTCACATTACATTTAAATTAAAATTGTGTAACGGGGCCTCTGCGTGTTGGCTTCGGCCCCACGCATGTCTTCCAAAGGTCCGGGATTTAATTGCCCGTGAGCAAGGAAAGCTATACACAATTTTGGCGACCTCCGTAGCGTAGTTGGTTGAGCGCGTAGGCGCTCGAACGAAAGGTCGCGGGTTCGAATCCCGCCGAGGGAACAAAAAGTTTTCAATGTTCCTGGGTCATGGATGTGTATTAAATTTGTGTATAATATAATAAAAATCTTAAATATGTGTATAGTATAAAAGTATTAAATATATTTCCGTTGTCTGGTACCTGTAACACAAGTTCTTCGGATACTTAGCACAGGGCCAGATTGACGTGGTGTGAAGCGTCCATAGATATTATTATTATAATAATAATAATAGTAATAATTACATACAAAACATATTTTACATTTCAAATAATACACAATAATAAATCTAAATTAAGTTTGAATTACAATGACAATATACCATTATATTAAAAATAAAAAAAACTATAAACACATTATACTCGTATTAGTCTGTTTGCAATTCTGATAATAAAATGGTTTAAATTACTAAAAATAGAAAAATACATTATTATTTTGGTGAATTAAATTGATATGAAATATTAGAATTTATTTTTATGTTATTGTACGGACCCCCTTAGGGTAAAAGCCCCGTCCAAGTTATTCCATTGTTCTCTGTCTTTTGCTGTTTCTAGCCATTCCTTTTCCGCTACTGATACAATTTAGTGCCCACCTAGCGTACGGCCTACCTCTTGCTTTTTTGCCATCACTTGGTCCAGACCACTTCACTGACCTTAAGGTCCATCTGTCCTTGTATCTGGCCACGTGACCTGCCCATTTCCATTTTCTCTTTAGTGAAAAGTTTAGAGCGTCAGTTATCTTGGTTTTTTCACGAATTATTTTATCCTTTAATTTGATACCAAGGTAACTTCTTTCCATTTTTCTTTGGGTGATTTGTATACAAACAATAAATATACTCTCTATCTATTTCTACATTACATTTTTATTTGCTTACATTATTGTAATTCTAGTTTTACATTTTCTAGTTTCTATTAAATTATGCTGGTTTCATTTTTGTTGCCTTATATATTTTCTTTTTGCATGGTAATTTTGGTTACTTTACATTTAAAAAACTCTATTCTTAGTCACTAACGCATCCAGCGCGGAATTCCTGCTGACTGCTATTACTACATTTTATTGCATAATAAACTGCATTAATTCGTGGTTTGCCTTGCTAATGGTCTACACCATATCCTCTACTTACACATTTTTATTTCATGACCTATTAATGACCGATCATAGCCGTCGATACAAATATTACTAATATTATTAGTTCGTGACACACATTAGCACATACCACGCGATCCGGTGAGATTTATTACAGACGATAATGAGTGAACGTTTTATTAAAAAAATATTAGGGCGCTTCACACAAACTGCGCTGACGTAACAGCTTAGAGGCCGCTATAGCAGCGCTACGAAATACAATACTGTGACTGTGCTCTGTGCAAGCAGGAACATTTGAAAGTTTCGTAAAGTAATCTATTGTCAATTATCTTGGCACTGTTTGCTTTTGCATTATTATTCGTCAACGTTACTTTACAGAGCTTTCAAATATTTCTGTTCAGCCTACTGATCTAATTTTCTTGATAAATATATAATTGTTATGTATAATGGACCTAAATAGTTTTCGGCAATCGTTGATTTTTATACCCTATACTTATAGTGCGAGTATCTTACGCCAGTTCTTCTCGACGGGTTAGGGTTTATCCGGTAGTAGCTTTTTGTGCTAACGGTGCTAACGTTTTGCGAATAAACTATTAAGTTTTATTTGGAAATAAAAAAATTACTTCATATAATTATTATCTGTCATCTCGATAGATGCCGCAACGCCTAGCTACATACTAGCTTGCTACTAGCTGTAGTTGGTTGTTTATGCTAGCTTAAGAGGAAACACAACAAACACGGCTAGAGAAATACAAAACAGTTATTTATTATATCTATTACTATCTCGCAGCTAGCCAGCACTAGCGCGATAGAGACAACTGCAGATTGAACTGAAATTATTTTAATTTAAAAGACTTGAGTTATGTTCCTATGTTTTGATTTCATTATAAAATATATTAAAATCAATCTGGATGTTGAACGCAGCCGAACATGTGGCCATATTTTTTAGGTTTTTGAGTGTCCATATCTGTTTTAAAATTAATTTATGAAAAGAAGGAAGAAATAGGGACGCACTATTAGTATACATGGATATTCACAAAAAATTGTAACTCTAGCGGCATTATCCAGGGACAGGGGTCACGTAGACCCCTTTTTCTGTATGGCAAAACGGCCGTTGTGTTTTCCTTAATCGCAGCGTCCTCGCTCGTGTGAAGCTCCATGCAGTATTGCGGTGTTTATGTTTGAAGTTCACGTGAATTACCCACGCCGCATGCCGCGGCGGTGAGCTGTCCGGTCAATGTCGGCCTGTTTGATGTTAGAAAGCTGTAAACGACTTGTGACTCAGTTTTTCACCAGTTCAACAGCTGTATTATGAAATTCCAACGCCGTGTGGTTTTAACGTACAAACGATTGACTCCTGAACGTTTTAATAACATTTGATAAACAGTAATTAAGGTACGATTCCATCAAAATAGTGTTCAGAACATTTGTTAACATTTTTTCATAATTCCAGCTGTGCCAATTTGTATGTGTCCCAATTTGTTAATGTTGCGTTAGCGAGTCCACCGGAACAAACATCTGTTACGCACAATGTTCGCAACATTTCAGAACATCGGTGGAATCGCACCTTTAGCCAACATTTTTTTCACAACTCCAGCTGTGCGGAACTAAGTTGCTAACACCGACTCCACCGGCGAGGCTGTGCGTAACTTTTGTTCACAAATTGTTCGGTCATTGGAGTTCGCAACAGTTCAGCACACTGGTGCAATAGCATTTGAAGCAAGATTGTGTTGCGAACAAAAAGTTCGTGTGCGTCGACGCGACTCCACTGGCGCGAACAAAAGTATACAACATTCTATGAATATTGGGGCATAATTTGTTAATATTGCGTTAGCGTGTCCACCGGAACAAACATCTTTTACGCACAATGTTCGCAACAGTTCAGAACACCGGTGGAATCTCACCTTTACGATTTTGATTGTGACAACTTTACATACGACGTAACATCGGCGTAGGAACACGGCTATAACTAACTCACGATGTAACATCGACGTGCTCTATTCCTCTTTAGAAGATCCTCTTCAAAATTCCTACTTATACATAATAATATGTATAGGTATAGACTAGAGCAGCGGCGGCTTTACCCATTGCGAATCTTCTCCGACAGGTCTTTGCGAGGCCGTTTGTCCATGGAGATGTACCTATGTGATGCGAAAGTAGGTACAGTTGTTCGCGAGGCCCCTGCAAGAGCGAGACCCCGGGCGTAGGTCCTGTTGGCTGTTGCTAGAGCTTTCATCTGAAGGAGAACCAGCCCTTGCTACTGCGGCGTAGAGATCATAAAATTTCCGCGAGCGCAGTTTTTAGATAATAACAATATCCGCGGAAACGTTGCTGCCCATTTCCGGATATAATACTTATACGGTGTAAAAAGAACAGTCACTATAACTTTTAGGTACGATTATGATACCTTTACTCATTTTGGATTGTTTATTTTTTTAATTAAAAAAGATGTTTATGTCAGAAACTATTTATTTTTTATTTTTTACTATTTCTTATTTTTTGTCACAATAATATTTAAAAAAGCAAAAAAATATATTAAAAAAAAAAACAATTCATTTATAAAATGAGAAAAGGTAGTATAATCATATCCCAAAGTTATAGTGAATGTTCTTATTACACCTGTTATAATATTCCCTATCTTTTACGACTCCATCGGGAATTATTTTTTAACTAATAATTTAATTGAAAAATAAAATCAGATCAGAACAAAATAAACTACGAAATATTATGTAACTAAGGATTCTGACACTACAGCACTGGGAGACTTAGTCCCGAATCCCGATTTCACCAATAACCCATGTTAGTGTTAACGGCTTGTTATAATACCATGCTTTCTCATTCATTGGTAGGAATTATGAGAGGAACAACATGATATTTAACGAAGGATTAACTTTAACATTGCTTGGTGAAACACGCCCTTAATCACCACCTAATAACTGTGCCGTACACATTACATTTTGATTCTCCAGCATCCGGGCCAGAACAAAAAAAGTTAATATCTTTTGAATACCGAGTGTGACGACTGACGTCACAATGACGTCATTTGTGCCAAAACCACTGGCATTTGACGGAGGACTCCATATATATTGTAACAGTGGGAAGTCCCGGACTGACGAATTGGAATTTTTATCTCTATAACTATTATAGATATAATCGCGATTCAACTTGTTGATAAAGACAGTGAGAAAATAGAAGGCGATTAATATAATATTATCCTAATAAAGTATTTATACAGAGTGATTCATGGTTCATATATCAAGCCGATTATAGTGTGAAGAGAATGACGCGTAGATCATTTTTTGTTTTGGCACCTCATATAAATTACTTATCATAACGCGACAAATCACGATTAAAGATCTCCATAAAAGTCACAAAACACATGTTCCTGAACAGGATCAATCCTGGTCAGGTCTTAGAACAACGACCAGTGCGTTGGTGTGTATAAACTAGGAGCCCGCTAGCCCCGCCATATAAAGATTCTCTCCTTGTGGTCATTTTAGACATCAGATTTTTTTTTAGTTGTATTAAGTACTTAATTTATATGAGATGCCAAAACAAAAAATTGTTCTACGCTACATTCTCTTCACACTATGTTCGGCTTAATATATGAACCAGGAATCAGCCTGTATAACGAAGGGTTCAAAATGGCAAAAATGTTTGTTATACAACAATAGAGCGTCCGTGGCCTAGTGTGTAGACCATTGATTACCACTCAAAAGGGTGTAGGTTCGATTCCCAAGTGACTTTAAATTGAAATTTAACGCATTACTTAGTATTTATTAATGATTTTGCACGGGACCTTGGTGCGCGAAACTCACAGCTGGCATTAGTATACAATAATAATAATAATGCCTCCCACACCGATTTCGGTGACGGTGGCCGGTTTCATTGAAACCAGACCAGCTACGCAGGAGTTATTGTTATAGTGCCCAAGTGTGTGCGCAATACACAGAAGCACTCTCTTTTCCTTCACTCTCGTAGCCCTGTGGGACGTATAACCGACAGGGCTGGCAGGAGATCGTAATCTCCTGCCAGCTCCTGCCAGGATGGGCATGTAAGAGTGGGTCATGCGCCTTTTTACATGCCCATCCGACGCATGGATCATCTTTCTTGTCAGACAATCAGGTGATCAGCATGCATTGTCCTAACTAGTGATTGCAATCCGGCCTCATTTTCAGTCCGGCCGGATACGACATGATTCCCATCAATCCGGCCGGATCCGGTCGGATCCGATTGATTAAATCAAGATGATTTTCGCTTTTTAGTACAAAATAAGTGAGTTAATCAAGTGTCACTGCACTTGTGTAGGTATCTACATATGTAGGTAGTTTATAAAAATAAATCACAAATATATAAAATCAACTTTATTTGCTAACCAACGTTAAGACAACAAGAAAACAATTAAAATTTTGTAGTGTAGGTAACTAGTAATAATTTTACGACGTAACGAGTAGCTCAGTCTTTCTAGATTTCACTTTCACAGATAGATCAATTTATAAGTAACAATATTAATTATCAAGTAACTATAATATCTAATAGATACAATTAACCTTATGTAATTAACTGAAATGAGATCAAAATTATTATTAAAGTATTTGAGAACGCTAACAAACAAGTCTTATAGGTTAGGTTAGGTATTTATGATTATGACAGATACCATCATGATTTGATGAATCAAGAAGACTCGCATGAACACTACGCACAACGTAGTTAAAGTACCTACCTACTCATGCAAGAGCTATATTATTTTCCCACAAACTGCTATCACCGGATCCGGTCTTCGGATCCGGTATATTGGTACCGGATCCGGTAACCATTAAATGATGCCGGATCCGCCAGATTACCGGATCCGTTTTTCCGGATTGCAATCCCTAGTCCTAACAACTTGACTTAAAACAACATAATATTTAAACGAAGCGGTAAACGAACCCACGACCTTCCAGTCGAGAGCGTTGCTCTGAACCACTAGACTACGAAAGCGATTTCATTATTATACCACGTATTAATTCATAGCTGCCGTTCTGAGTCAACTTCGACGAAGTTTCAGCAAATAAAAACCGCTATCGCTGACTCAGGCACGGCGCCTTCAGTAATCAGGTACGTGTATTCAGATGTATTCACGGAAAAGGTATACTTATAATAATCTAATGATGTAATAGCAAACACTGAACACGTCGAACCATCTGACGTCACTGTCTATTGCCACGGTGATAAATAAATAAAAAAAAAAATAGTAAGTCTTTATTTCAGGCATCAGCAATTCACCCATAATTTTATAAAATTGTATATATAAAACTAACAAAATAAAATAAATTGTCGACATTTATGTGTCCAGTCTTAAAGTTTAAATAGCATTTTCTTTCCTGTTCGAGTTCATGTGAACAGAGATACGCTTGAGCATTGGATTTTCATAAAAATCGTCTGAGATGGCCGTGAGTACTCCATTGTAGGAACGGCGCAGGCTGTGCCAGAATGCCACCACCCGAGACCTTATGATGGCAAAGAGTGATGTTTCCTTGATGTTCTGTGTCCGGTAAAACCCCACCGTGGGGTAGCGGAGCAGGAATAGCACCTCCCACCGTGGACATATAAAACTGCGCTTGCCAACTAACGTTATATCGGAATCTCGGAGCGTTTGGTACGCGGTATTGAACTTGAAATTACTACATGTACACTATATTATATATTATAAAGAGGAAAGATTTGTATTTTTGTATGTAACGACTTAACTCAACCAAACAACTGGATCGATTTTAATAATTCTTTTTTCATTAGAAAGCTACATTATCACTGAGTGACATAGGCTATATAAAATTCAATTGCTGTTCGTTAGTCTCGCTAAAACTCGAGATTAGCTGAACTGATTCAGCTATTTTTGTCTTGAAATATTCGTGGAAGTCCCGGGAAGGTTTAAACGGTTTCCATGCTCAACGAAGTGGGCACGGGTGAGCTAGTACGTTATAAATCGTAAACCGCATTTTACCTTTCATTTAACCAACTCAAATATACTATGCGGAACCCTGCGTGTGCTAAGCTCGCACTTGACCGGTTTTTTAAACATAGTTTCTTTTTATTGGAAGTAAGTAACAAATACTCTTACATCATATTATAGTACGCACTCTTATCATACAATACGCACAACGTACTACGCGACCTCCATTCTTTCATCAATGAAATACCGCACGCTCCACACATGGTGCTGACGATGCTAGTAACAAAATGACATACATACACCGCACTAGCGTACAAATGTCAGCGCTCTGCCTCATAACTTTTGGTACAGTTTCCTAAACCGTTCGCGATGTGGCAGCGCCGATGTAATTTGTACTCTGTTCTCTGGACATAACGTTTCCTTTCGTGTGTAGTATTTTTTGCATTTAGGTGTTAATATACCCGGTAGTGGCAATGTATACTTTATTGCTATGTGATAATATGGTCGTCTTTGCTAAGTGTGGAGCTATTGCGGTCATCCGCAGGCCACGTGCCAATGTCAACGGACGTTTGCGACACTTGTAGGTCGAGAGGTGGATGTTTAGGCCGTGTTTCACCTAGCAATGTTAAAGTTAACGCCATGTTAAAATACCATGCCATCTCATTCATTCACAGGAAATACGAGAGGGAGAACATGATATTTAACATGACGTTAACTTTAACATCGCTTGGTGAAACACGCCCTTAGGCTGCGTTTCCAATGACGCGGAGCGGGGCGGAGAGGAGCTTAGCGGTGCCTGAATTGACCAATAACTATGCTCGTGCTGTTTCCGTGGAAACGGAGCGGAGATTTAGAGCATAGTGATTGGTCATTGGTCAATTCGGGCACCGCAAGCTCCCCTCCGCCCCGCTCCGCATCAGTGGAAACACAGCCTTAGGGAGTTATAGTTTCAGGCCCGTACTTTTGGAACAATCTCAAACACAACCTCACCTTGAGAACCTATTTGACAGATAAAACAACGTTTCGTTTCACTATTAAAAGTGAACAACTTTATTAATGTTACATAGTACTTTAATTTATTTTCTTTTTATACCGTTATATTCATATTGGAAAGCTGGAAGATTTGGGGCGCATGCTCGGTGGCCTCAATAGAGTTTCTCAACAAGTGGGTCTTAAAATGAACATGGACAAAACAAAGATCATGCACAATGTCCATGTTGCACCCACCGCACTAACTGTTGGGAGCTCTACTCTTGAAGTTGTTGACGAATATATATACCTAGGGCAGGCTGTCCGATTAGGTAGGCCCAACTTTAAGAGAGAGGTCAGTAGACGGATCCAGCTCGGCTGGGCAGCGTTCGGTAGATTACGCAACGTCTTCTCGTCCAAAATACCTCAGTGCCTTAAGACAAAGGTATACAACCAATGTGTGTTACCAGTGATGACTTACGGTTCTGAGACGTGGTGCTTCACGAAGGATCTTTTCAAAAGGCTCAATGTCGCTCAGCGTGCTATGGAGAGGGCAATGCTCGGTATTTCTCTACGTGATCGAATCAGAAATGAGGAGATCCGTAGAAGAACTAAGGTTGCTGACATTGCCCATAGGATCAGTCAGATGATGTGGCAATGGGCCGGCCACATAGCACGAAGATTGGACGGTCGATGGGGCAAAAAGATCCTAGAGTGGAGGCCACGTACTGGCAAGCGCAGTGTGGGACGGCCACCTACCAAATGGACCGACGACCTGGTGAAAACTGCCGGGTCACGTTGGATGCAGGTGGCAATGGACCGGTCGCACTGGAAATGTATTGGAGAGGCCTATGTCCAGCAGTGGACAGTAAAAGGCTGAAACGACGACGACGACGACGATATTCATATCTGGGGGCACGGGAGTGCCCCCGTCAAGACGAGCCAAGCGAAGCGCAAGGGCACTACCTACCTTTTCTCGAAAGGTTTCGTCGTTTTTTTGAACTCTCATAACTTTGCTTTGGATGATGCTACATTGTTGAAAATTTCAATATATAATGACACCAGTAAATACATGAAACATACAAAGTTTTAATGTTGTAGCTATTATACTTTAGATTTTATCAATGTCTAAAAACCCCAGATTTCGTCACTGACTCATTTATAGATCATCAAAATTCATAAGGTACTTCCTGACGTCCTAGTAAGCTGATATCATTTATGTAATCTGTTATTGCTACAAAACCAACAAAAAAATTATTAAAATATAAATGCCGCCATTTTTAATCCAATATGGTGGACGGTACAAAATGGATGTTTAATATGTTTATTATACGGATATGATCTTCAATATATAAAAGAAATATTATATTATACAATATTATACAAGTACATAAAAAAAATAAGACCTACTTTTTGTAGGACCGATAATCGGTCAGATTTTTGCTCCATAGTATTTCTATCCGACTTTATTTATGTGAGTGCGCACTGCGCTGCACTATAACTGCAATCAGTATGTTCTATTTGATTCCGATTATTAATCGGTGACCGACTTTTTGTAAATGAAAAATATATCTATGAGAAAATTAGTTTTGTATCCACTTATTTAAAGTTAGATATTATTTATTTGGTAATTAAAAATTAAGTAAGAATTAATAGGCAGCAAGTAGTAATTTGTTGTCAGTGTAACAAAATATTACGTCGATCACTTGAAATCAGTCCGGCATAAGGCATAAGCTCCCGCTGAAGTTAAATTAATAATATAATGTTATAAATGTGTTTAAAGGGAATCTTATATAAAAACCGTTCGACACTTCGATAGCGCGATGTAGGTAGCTACCAGCGCAATCTATGTTTGGAACTGTGAAACATCTAAACACACATTTATCAACACATTTAACAGTCGGTAACGTTATAATGATAACAATAAACGAAAATATTTTACACGATCAATGTATAAATAATTTTAGTGTTTAATCTTATGACTATTAACATAATAATAATATGATTTTTAACACGTCACGACGTTTAAAGATGGCCATAATCAAAAGAAAACCTTAAAGCTATTTTTCAAAAATAAAAATATTTTCATTTTTTTTCCACGTTGCACTTAGGTGTATGTGTCGCAGTCATCTGATTGAATCCGCTATTTAATTGAATGACTAGCGCTTTCATTGAATCCTGTTTTTACCAACAAATTTCAGAATCCGAGTTATAAGAGCCGTACAAGAATTAGTACCTCTAGTGACCAACAGATGGCGGTGACCGTCGTCTACATACTATATTATTATAGACTTACTGTATTATTTTAATAAGTATCAACATGCTTTATTAAAGGCAATCTCCCTCGTATATATAAGTAATTCTCAAATTCTCGAATTATTAGTGTTGAATTTATACTAGTGGCATCCTAGAATATCCAAATAAGAAGTTTCACTCCAGCAATAAAATAATATATATTTTTTAAAATATATATATTATATAATTATAATATAATAGGTAATATAACAAATAAAGAAATATGGACGAGACATTTATTTGAAAATCCGCCTCTACCTCTTAAAAATTGCGGTGAAAGTTTATACACGGTATAATATTGACGGTGACATCAGTCGACGTCACTAGGAGTCACTAGGCTAAGGCGCTGACTGTTCTATTTTCCGTAAGTAAAGGCCCGGGGTCAAAATAGGTTATCTTTAAATTAAAAAAAGTCCATTAACCAGCTTACAAAAATAAATGAAATCCCACCAAAAACATTTTCATGTAAAAATGTTGTCAATACGAGCCTACACAGCTTACCCTGTGAAAAAGTTATCAGATATCGTGTAACGCCAAGTTCTACACTACACCTTAATCAAAATCTATCAAAAACTGGTTAGATCTCATGTAGAACCAAAATTCTTGATCTATGCGCCCTTACTTCACCAGGCTTAACTTTACTTACGCTATATTGCAGTTAAATCGTGATACTTGACCGTTTTGCTACCGTTACGAACATTTCATTCGAATTCATTAATCGTGTGCTAAATAAAACGGCCAAGCATCACGTTTTAACTGCAATATAGCGTAAGTGACGTTAAGCCTGGTGAAGTAAGGGCGCATAGATCAAGAATTTTGGTTCTACATGAGATCTAACCAGTTTTTGATAGATTTTGATTAAGGTGTAGTGTAGAACTTGGCGTTACACGATATCTGATAACTTTTTCACAGGGTAAGCTGTGTAGGCTCGTATTGACAACATTTTTACATGAAAATGTTTTTGGTGGGATTATAGATTACAGGAAACAATAAAATAAGTATAATATAAATTTTTATAATCTTTATTTTTACGTTTTAAGAAAGAAAAAAAATTAAAGTATGTAACATATTAAGTAAAATTCTTAATTTTTTAAAGTGAAACGAAATGTTTTTTTATCTGTCAAATAGGTTCTCAAGGTGAGGTTGGGTTTGAGATTGTTTTATTTATACGGGCCTTAGATTCTTACCCCCAGTTTATGAAAGGCAAATCTACGATCAATGTTTAAAAAATTACTTTTTTACTTTTCACTATTTCTTATTTTTTTGTCGCAAAAATAACAATTAAGCAAAAAAATTTTTATTTTTTTATTTTTGTAAAAAAAAATACATTTCTAGAATGAGAAAAGGTAGTATAATCATATCCCATAGTTAAAGTGCTCTTTTTACACCAGTTATAGGTTCTACGAGTATGTAACGGAATATTTTCACCTACACATTACAGTATAAAATATGTTTGCTCCACTGTAGCGCCTTAACTACTGGTCCGATTTTAGTAAAGATGATGATGATGAATAGATTCATTAAATACGCCCCGCGCGAGTTTCTTACGCCAGTTCTTCTCCTAGTGTTGCTCTCGGAACCGATGGTAGGTCATCATGTAGGACAATTCAAAGTGTTAGTTTCATTTTCTTCTGTCTGGAACTGCATACCCTCCTTTGCCATCTTAACGTGCCTGACAACTATCTGAGGTACCGACCCAGCCGCCGCGCCGACCCAAATTATTTGCTCTGCCGGCGTGTCGTTCAGTCTCAAGAGCCGAGTCCCCACTATGCCGGGCACTAGCCGTGCTTTGCGCCCTTCTGTCTGCCAACCCCGAGTGTGATGTGTTTGCTGATAAGTGGATGGATGTCAAGAAAGTTTATTTGAAATTTTGTGAGGGAAACTATGAAAGAGTTTCTTCTATAGTTAGTTAATTGTAATCTAAATGTATGTTGTTAGCATGTTTTAATAGTACTTAGATATAAGTTAATTAATGCAATTGGGGTCACCCGTTTTAATTAACTATAAAATAATAAATAAATAATTCACAAAAAGTGTAGTGATGTAATAAATAGTTACAGTCAAGTACCTAAGTACTCTATATTGTGTGTCATCAGTGGCACATAACATGAGCTGATATTTGCTGATCTGCCGATAAGCCTTACGTGTTGACCGTAATCGTGATTAGCTTACCGGCAAATACCTCTGGTTGCGTCAGCCGAAGACAGGTGAAAGCGTTATCTAAATCGGCCATGAATTCAAGAGACAACTAACCTGTGACATTAAAAAAAAAGATTAAAATACTAAAACCCGACTTCGCAAAAAAAGGGTCTAAACAGGCTGAAACAAGAAAATAATTCAATTTGAAATCCAGAAATGCATAGGTACAAAAACGGTCAAGGTAGAGCCGTGGTCGCACCCGCTATTGGCATCGAGCCTTGAATTTTTTTTTCTACCGTAATTTGGTGGGAACTAATGCTTAAATTTTATTAGCGGGTACGACCACGGCTCTACCTTGACCATTTTTGTACCTATGCATTTCTGGATTTCAAATTGAATTATTTTCTTGTTTCAGCCTTTTTAGACCCTTTTTTTGCGAAGTCGGGTTATAGTTTTTTAATCTTTTTTTTATTTAATATTTTTTTGTTTCCACATCAAATATAATAATAATTATATTTTTATTAAATTGACCATTACATAGAAAGTATCAACTCCTAGATACTACTTGTACGACCGCATTTTAAACGTTTATTTTTAATTTAACAATAAAATGTAAAAATTAATAAAAAATATAAATACATATTCGTAATGTGCTTGCCAAGACCTATCTTTTGATACCAAACATTAGACAATTATCTTAATTTAATTTTTTTTGTAGATAGTTTTTGAGGTATAATTTTCAAAATCCAAATTTTTCAGAAATTTATATAAGCTATGTTACATGCGGTATTAATACGAATCGATTGACACCTCAGTCATTGAAATCGGACCAGTGGTTTAGCCGCTACGAGGGAACATACATACATACATAGACTGTCAAAATCATTACCCTTCCTTTTGGCTTCGCCGTAGTCGGGTAAATATAAATTCAATATATACTGGATTGTACAAAGGATACTTGAAAACAGTTTCCAACTCGAGAATTGAACCCTAACGGAATACCTGAGCCCTGGACTCCAGAATTTCTGGAGTCAGGAGTAGGGTTGCCATCTTGAAAATTAAAAAAACTAGGACATAACGCATCAAAACCCGGACTCTGGAGCCCAAAACCAACAAATGTAAACCTCACCAAATTCCAAAAAATGTAAATACTAAAAATATCTGAATTCGGATCAGTCGTCCGGTCCGAACGCTGCCCGGACGCCCTCAAAAGTTGGAAAAATCTGGGAAACCCGGACGGACCCTAGTCAGGTGCCAAGCTGTACCATTAGAGTTTGGGGCTACTTCCATGGAAGAAATGTCTGTCGTTAGTCGGTCGTAACATCGTTATCAGAGCTCATAGAGTAAATGAAAAAGATAACATGGTGCAACAATCATACGATTTTGTACTATCAGGGAGATTTTATTTGTGTTTTTATAAGCCCCAGAAATGGACTTTAACCCGACAACGTAAAAACTATTTTATTGTATTGTATTTCCCGTGGCTCCGTCTGCAGCGGTTCTGGAGTACCGCCGAGTTGTAGTGGGTATGGCGGCGTCCACTTACCATCTTAACGGACGCATCGAATCCCACATGCCCGTGGTAGGAAACACCGTCCTCCACGGCGGCAAGGAGCATTTAAGGGCCTAGTATCAAAACCCACTAAAACTCTAAATCTTTTTTTGGTGGGCACATTTCTTTATGATTTAGCGGGTTTTGGTACGAAACTAGCCAAGCCATTTTAAAGCAATTTAAAATGGCTTGGATACACAAAAAAAAACGGTGCTACTAACTCAAATTTGGTCCAGAAGCATTAAGCGGATTTTGGTTTTATACACTTCATTTCTCGGCGAAAAACTAGCCATTATTAGATACAAATTGACACATCATTAATTAAAATCGTATCAGTTAAAATCATTATCTTTTTTTCTCCGTTGTCGGACACTCACGTAAATTCAGTTTCCGGCTTAATCCAACATGTCCGGTCAATATTGTATTACAAGTCTGTCATGTGACTTTATCTTTAATTTTAAGGTCATTGACTTTACGCACTATCGTACAATGATTTCATGACATAATAATAATGAGATTACTAATCAACTTGCTAGGGGCCGCCCCAGGGAGCGCTGGGAAGACGAAATAAGAAAATATGCTGGAAACAGCTAGACAAAGAAAGCTGCTCCGAGTTTCTTACGCCGGTTCTTCTCGGCGGGCTAGGGTTGAACTGGTGGTAGCCTTTTTGTTGACTCTCCGAAAATAGCTTGTTAGGTTTCATTTGTAATAAAATATTTTAATTTGATGTGATTTGCTTCAAGAAATACCTGGAAGATGTTGGAGGAGGCATATAGGTACCCGACAGAGGCCTTAACTTCAATTATTGCTTTCAACTGGCATGTAATAGGTATAGTTTTTTTTTTGCAAACTTTGTTAAGTCAATTTTTCATAATATTATTATTCAACGTCTGCTATAAGATACTACATACTGAATTTTTTTTATAATAAACTAGATCAAAATCGGTTCATTCGCACTACGATGCCATAGTCCCACACACAGATACCTCTTTTGGGGGTTAAAAAATTCAAATTCAAATTCAAGGTCCAGGCTTCATGCATACAAATTGTTATCAAAACCAGTCCAGCCGTTTGCACGTGAAGTGGTACAAACTCAAAAACTTCCATCTTCACAATATTAGTGCTATACATGCTATAACTTCTAAGAAATGAAAAGTTCATTGCGGAACCGGCTCCTATAATATAAAGATATTTTAGGTGCAATAAGCACCCAAAAATATTTATAACTTAAAGAATAAATATATTTTGAGTATAGTAAGTAGTATTTTAAGCTAATTTAAAGCAGAAATGAATAGATTGCAATAAATTTTTGTTTAGATTACAAAAAAAACAGATTAACTTGTCTGTTCTTCTGAAGTTCGAATTAATTGTTGAAATTACAATGAATTCCAACATATTGTATTATATTATTTGGAATATACACGGCATAGTTATTATTTTAACAGTGTATAACTTAATCTATAGATATATAATACATAATAATTTACATAAAAAAACGACTCAAAGAAATGGATAGTTTTAAAAAGACGTTTCCAAAAGCAGCCTTCTTAAAAGATATGGAATATAAGAAAAAAACTTATTTTCTGATCGTGAAATATGCTCTCGCCTCATACACTTCTAAGAATTGAAAAGTTCATTGCGGAACCGGCTTCCAGGCCATGATGTACTAGATGACCGTTAAGTCCCAGCACTTGCATCAGACTGGGTGAAAGTGCGCGTGGGTGACTGACAATTAACAGTTGCTAAGTGACGGGCATCACGCCAAGACCGGGGGTCTTGCGTCAGTCAAGGTCGGGGGAATAGACCACACGTGACATCGCTCAGGTATGCCGTTTGTGGGTCAGTCAGACGTGACGCTCTGATTTACCTGATTCGAAAAAGGAGGATGCTTATTGGACATCTTCATGAATCTCGTTGTGATTGTTGAAGTTGGGACCAATGTTGTTGGCTATACAAATAATGTATTAATTTTTGTATCTTCAAATTATTTATTACCTGTTAATTGGTCCGTAAATAGATATCCGTGGGGTGGCGTATTCAGATTAGCAACTCCCCACCTGCCTCTTCTCCTGGGGGTGGGGGTGGGGGGTCGGTGTCGTCGGAGATAGAGGGAATATCCGGAAATGGGCAGCAGCGTTTCAGCGGAAATTGTTATTATTTTAACAGTGTGCTCGCCAAGCCACCTGGCAAGCGTGGCGAGTATAGGCAACTACCACTCCGTGGTCTAGTGGTTCAGAGCTTCGGTCTCGATCCGGAGATGACCTCCGGATCGGTATAAAAAATGAAATAAAAAATCTTTATTCAGCATCTTGCTAGGGTCTCCATTTAAGAGGAAACACTACGAATTTTTTTCCATACAAAAAAAGGGGTCTAGGGGATACCTCTAGAGTACCTAACAATTTTTTTCCTGAATATTTATGGATATTGTTTATACGTCCCTATTTTTTCCTTTTTTTAATAAATTAATTATTTAAAGAGATATGGACGTTTAGAAACCTAAAAAAAATGGCCAGACTCTCCACTATGTTTAAACATGTAGGAAACAGATTTGACTACAATAAACAACTATAGAATTCCTTGTGCTAGTTGCCATCATCACTACTACTATTAGGTATAAGGTACTGTTGAAAATACTCGGCAGGCGTCACGGCGCTGGGCGTCGGCAGGCGTCGCGGCGCTGGGCGTCGTGGCGCTGGGCGTCGGCAGGCGTCGTGGCGCTCGGCGTCGGCAGGCGTCGCGGCGCAGGGGTCGTGGCGCTGGGCGTGGGCAGGCGTCACGGCGCTCGGCGTCGGCAGGCGTCGCGGCGCTCGGCGTCGGCAGGCGTTGCGGCGCTGGGCGTCGGCAGGCGTCGCGGCGCTCGGCGTCGGCAGGCGTCGTGACGCTGGGCGTCGCGACGCTGGGCGTCGGCAGGTGTCGCGGCGCTGGGCGTCGTGGCGCTGGGCGTCGGCAGGCGTCGCGGCGCTGGGCGTCGTGGCGCTGAGCGTCGGCAGGCGTCGCGACGCTGGGCGTCGGCAGGCGTCGCGGCGCTCGGCGTCGGCAGGCGTCGCGGCGCTGGGCGTCGTGGCGCTGGGCGTTGGCAGCCGTCGCGGCGCTGGGCGTCGGCAGGTGTCGCAGCGCTGGGCGTCGCGGCGCTGGGCGTTGTGGGGCTGGGCGTCGGCAGGTGTCGCGGCGCTCGGCGTCGGCAGGCGTCGCGGCGCTCGGCGTCGGCAGGCGTCGCGGCGCTCGGCGTCGGCAGGCGTCGCGGCGCTCGGCGTCGACAGGCGTCGCGGCGCTGGGCGTTGCGGCGCTGGGCGTCGGCAGGTGTCGCGGCGCTGGGCGTCGGCAGGTGTCGCGGCGCTGGGCGTCGCGGCGCTGGGCGTTGTGGGGCTGGGCGTCGGCAGGTGTCGCGGCGCTCGGCGTCGGCAGGCGTCGCGGCGCTCGGCGTCGGCAGGCGTCGCGGCGCTCGGCGTCGGCAGGCGTCGCGGCGCTTGGCGTCGGCAGGCGTCGCGGCACTCGGCGTCGGCAGGCGTCGCGGCGCTCGGCGTCGGCAGGAGTCGCGGCGCTGGGCGTCGTGGCGCTGGGCGTCGGCAGGCGTCGCGGCGCTGGGCGTCGTGGCGCTGGGCATCGGCAGGCGTCGCGGCGCTCGGCGTCGGCAGGCGTCACGGCGCTCGGCGTCGGCAGGCGTCACGGCGCAGGGGTCGTGGCGCTGGCCGTGGGCAGGCGTCACGGCGCTGGGCGTCGGCAGGCGTCGCGGCGCTCGGCGTCGGCAGGCGTCGCGGCGCTCGGCGTCGGCAGGCGTCGCGGCGCTGGGCGTCGTGGCGCCCGGCGTCGCGGCGCTGGGCGTCGGTTGCGCACGGCGCCGCACTCAGCACCGCAAATGACGCGTCAGCATCTTCAATAACCGCCGCGTCACGTCTGCGTGTGAACTAACCTTAAGATAATGCTGATAATAAATAATAATATTTTTAAAAACTACGCCGATTCAAGGTGACACAATGGAAAGAAAGGCGTCGGCAGGCGTCGCGGCGCTCGGCATCGGCAGGCGTCGCGGCGCTCGGCGTCGGCAGGCGTCGCGGCGCTCGGCGTCGACAGGCGTCGCGGCGCTGGGCGTTGCGGCGCTGGGCGTCGGCAGGCGTCGCGGCGCTCGGCGTCGGCAGGCGTCGCGGCGCTGGGCGTCGTGGCGCTGGGCGTCGCGGCGCTGGGCGTCGTGGCGCTGGGCGTCGGCAGGCGTCGCGGCGCTGGGCGTCTGCAGGTGTCGCGGCGCTCGGCGTCGCGGCGCTGGGCGTCGGTTGCGCACGGCGCCGCACTCAGCACCGCAAATGACGCGTCAGCATCTTCAATAACCGCCGCGTCACGTCTGCGTGTGAACTAACCTTAAGATAATGCTGATAATAAATAATAATATTTTTAAAAACTACGCCGATTCAAGGTGACACAATGGAAAGAAAGGCGTCGGCAGGCGTCGCGGCGCTCGGCGTCGGCAGGCGTCGCGGCGCTCGGCGTCGACAGGCGTCGCGGCGCTGGGCGTTGCGGCGCTGGGCGTCGGCAGGCGTCGCGGCGCTCGGCGTCGGCAGGCGTCGCGGCGCTGGGCGTCGTGGCGCTGGGCGTCGGCAGGCGTCACGGCGCTGGGCGTCGGCAGGCGTCGCGGCGCTGGGCGTCGTGGCGCTGGGCGTCGGCAGGCGTCGCGGCGCTGGGCGTCTGCAGGTGTCGCGGCGCTCGGCGTCGCGGCGCTGGGCGTCGGTTGCGCACGGCGCCGCACTCAGCACCGCAAATGACGCGTCAGCATCTTCAATAACCGCCGCGTCCCGTCTGCGTGTGAACTAACCTTAAGATAATGCTGATAATAAATAATAATATTTTTAAAAACTACGCCGATTCAAGGTGACACAATGGAAAGAAAAACAATAATAATATCTATGGACGCTTTACACCACGTCAATCTAGACCCGTGCTAAGTCCGAAGAACTTACCCGAACGAATCCGAAGTGCTAATCCGAATTTTGTACTAATAAACATATTTAAGATTTTTATTACATTGATACACAAATTTAAGTGTTCCTGGGTCATGGGATGTGTAATCCATGACCCAGGAACACAGAAAAACTTTGGTCCTTTGGCGGGATTCGCACCCGCGCCACGCGCTCGACCACTGCCCTACAGAGGCCGTCTAATACGTAATATCATTATGTTTAGAGGAAATAAATAATTGTTTGGTTATCTGGGGACTCCGAAAAGACTGGATTGATTTTGGTGAAATTTGGCACAGCCGTACCATAGACCAATTACATGTAATGTATAATTGGTCCATGGCCGTATTATAACGTTGGTCTACACGAAAAAAACACATATGTTTATCTATATAATTTATGTCGCATCTATTTTTCCGCAGTAGAATTATGTCAATGGAGGACATAGGCCATTTTATATCGTAGCAAAGTGCATCGTTTATTTTGCCAGCGCAAAAGTAGCCTTAATCCTTCCCCGTGAAAATTCCCTTCCCCGGGGCCAGATTGACGTGGTGGGCTTATGTACAATTTCTCCAAAACGGATATCCGTCACTAAAGTATGGCACCTGGCACAGTACAAACCCGAAGGCCGTTGACCTGATCTTACAATCTTGCGCAACTCAAAAGTCATGAGTCATGAGTCTATGAGTTATTAATGAATGATTACGTAACATGATCCAATGAGTTAAAAATCGGAGGAGCGCTGAGTCAGTATTGAGTTGTATGTGGATTGACAGGTTGGCTCAAATATTATTATTAACTAGAGCCTGCGACTTCGTTCGGGTGGTTTTTGAATGACTTAAACCGTTTATGCAGCGCACGTAACGAAAGTCCCCAAATGTAAATAATTTTCCCCGTTTTTGCAATATTTCTTACTGATGCTTCGCTCATATTGGTCGCAGGCCGCAGCGTAACGTTATATTGTAGCCTTAAGGCGAGGCATAACCGCAATTAGCACCACTCTTTTTAAAATAAATTTTACAACGACACAAAGATCTTATTTAAAAAAGTAATCGGTTCTAACATTAAGTAAACAGTTAAACTAATTTATTGGCATTTAAATTACAGCTCTAAACTCTGTACTGTATTTACTCTCATAAGCAATAACTAAAACGGCCACTTTAGTTAAATTTTTTGCTTCAGTTGTTTGCTCAGAGTTCGCGATTTATTTTAACCCGACAAAAGAGAGGTGATATCATATTGAAATTAAAAAAATATCTCTTTCCATCTACCGTCTTGTGCAGTAAACGAAGTTTAATTTGTAATCCCAATCTTAAAAAAGGCGCGCCGCTGCGCGTCTCAGTGTGAGTTTATTAAACTGTGGCCTGACCACAAGTTCGTATAGCAATATTAACTTAACATTACTTTAGGATTACGAGCAAAAAAAATATTTTTCTTATATAAATAGAGATTATATATTTTTTTTCCGCAAAATTCATAAGTACCTAATGTTAAAATAAGACTTCGTGGTAAGGCCCCTAAGATACTTACGATATTGGGTCATGTCGTGGGAAAATCCGGCATGACGTATACTGGTGTACAATAACTGGTATTCGTACCAAATCTGAACCTTATTAAAAAGGAGTAAGGTCGAAAAATGGTACATCTCTCGTCTACCGCACCTGTAGTCACGCGGCAAAGCTACCTACAGTGAAGTAATGAACTATACAAAGGAATGCAAAAACAGTTGTTGACCAGAACTTATAAAAAATCGGCCCAATTGAGATCTCCTTTCTTTTTTGGGAAGTCGGTTAAAAACTCAAATATCTGGGTCTTATCTTGGACTCCAGGCATGCTCAAATATCTGGATCGTATCTTGAAACCAGGGTAACCTGCCCATCGGCAAAGAACTCAAATATCCGGGTCTAATCTTGTGCTCAAGGCATACTACACATCGGCAAAGGATTCAAATATCTGGGTCTTATCTTGGAATCAAGGCAACCTGCCCATCGGCAAAGGATTCAAATATCTGGATCATATCTTGAAACCAGGGTAACCTGCCCATCGGCAAAGAACTCAAATATCTGGGCCTTGTCTTGGAATAAAGCAACCTGCTCATCGGCAAAGAACTTAAATATCTGGGTCTTGTCTTGGAATAAAGCAACCTGCCCATCGGCAAAGAACTTAAATATCGGAGTCTTATCTTAGGCTCAAGGCATACTGCATATTGAATTGTGACACATAATACATATTATGTAATTTACATGAGGTCGAAAATGGCCTGAACTGTTTCGAGTAAGTCTACTTGGCGAGGGCACGGTAGCCCCCAGCATATTTAGATTTGAAGTGTGTGCAAATAGTTGCACGTAGGACAGGTGACAGGAGGTTCGTGTTAAAAAAGACGGAGGGCATTATTTTCCATGGACTGGCCTGAAAATGGCCTGAACGGTTTCGAGAAATGGATTGTACGATGTCTCTCCAGCCGAGATTATGTAAGAAATGAGAATGAAGTGCTCGTGTGATGGATTGTGAGTGTGGCGCCGCGCTGGCTGCGAACATTCGCGATTATTTTCAGCCACCTTTAAATTTAAAATTAGCAATGAAAGTTATGCGCAGAATTCTTTAGACGATTATTTTTATCGTCTGACTCGGGATATCTAATAATAGTGGAATTATTCAGTGCACCGGTAAACATTGTTTGATCGCCATTTTTAAATTAACAAAATTAGAACATTGTGATGTAAACACAGTTTTAAACTTTGATGTTTATTATTAGTCGTTGTAGGCAGAGGAATTTTACCTGTGCAATGAAATTGTAGAGAACACTCAACATTGTAAAAAATAAGTCACACTTATTTTCTGAATAGTAACTGTAAACTGATGATGATGAATTATAGTTAAAGAAATTCTTGAACTTGTTACTTTGCAATCCACATAATTCGGGAAACAAAAATACCACGGACATTACACACAGAAGATTACTGCCTCAGGGGTGAAAATAAAATTTATCTTAAAAATAACGGTTTTGGAATTATTTTTAATTATCACACTGTTTTTGATATTAATGATGTTTAATAAAAAATAAAAAATAATCAGAATTCTGAAACGGTAATCGAAATAACAATAAGTAAGTATAGGTAGCGTATAGGCAACGACAAAGTTCGTATATCTTCAGGAGGAAATAAAAACAGTAAAATCAGGCGTAGGGCCTTTAATATGCACATCCAACATCCTCTTGTCAGACAATCCGGTGATCAATCTGCAATAGATATTATCGTTGTTTCGACGCGGAAAACTAACCAACTACCTTTAAAGTGAAGAACGAAGCTCTAAACCATCAAATTATGGATACATCAATGTATGACATGATTAAAAATACTACGACCCTGGTCATATGAAGAAAAGTCATGCCCTTTCTTTTTCCTCGAAAGTATTGGAACACAAAACAACACTCATAGCAAATAAGGAGCTCGCCAAAGTAATTTATGATCTTATTTCCTTAAGATTAGCGCTTAAAATAGCTTGTTATCGTTCATTGATGACTCGTCTTGCGTATGATCGAGATAACCACACTATCAGATTTAATTTCGGAATCGGTCAAGGTCGCCGCTGTTGCTAGCACAGTTTATCACAATATGTTTGAGGATAATTATTACACGCGTCTGAAATGAATATGTTAATGTCATTTGGTCATTCACGTGACCTCGTAAGTAATCGTTAAGTAATATCGCCTCCGCGGTCTAGTGATTCAGAGCTTCGCTCTCGACCCGGAGGTCGTGGGTTCGATTCCAGCGTTGGAACCACAAATAATGTTGTTTTCAAGTTTGGTTAGGACGATGCAGGCCGATCACTGATTGTCAGACAAGAAAGATGATCCATGCGTCGGATAGGCAAGTAAAAAGTCGGTCCTGCGCCTGTTCTCTCGCCAGTCGTGTCAGTTTACCGTTGCACTGGGTTATGAGAGTAATGGAAGAGAGAGTGTCTTTGTGTATTGCGAACACACTTGGGCTCTATAAAATAGCTCCTCCGTAGCTGGTCTGGTTTCAATAAAAATCGGCTACAGACACCGAAATCGAGGGGAGCTATTATTATTTTAATAGTCACTGGAACTCAATTAAAACTGAAATGAAGGGAATTTGGCTTCTGATATACAGAAGTATTGCATCATAATAATATATACTCAAAGTTGTTCATAACAGATTAAACGTTATCAGAAGATATATCATTATGTAAACTTTGTCGAGAACGTGCGACGTAACGCGTAGAGATACGCGGTAACATGTCTCGACGTGTCTGCGAGTTTCGACCGCATAGTGAGCTCACATAGTATGTGAGGTTATCGAATTGGTGGGGTGTTGCGTCTAGCTTATTAGCTTGTATACCTCCGCTACAGCCTTATCTTCATATCATTTTGATGGAAAACTTTATCAACTATCCGTTTCAGATCTTGTCCTAGAGAGAACATGAGAGAAACGCATGAGAACAGGCGCAGGACAAACTTTTTACATGCCCATCCGACGCATGGATCATCTTTATTGTCAGACAATCAGGTGATCAGCCTGCATTGTCTTAACTCCTAACCAAACTTGATAACACATTTTTTGTTGTTCCAACGCTGGTTTCGAACCCACGACCTTCGGGTCGAGAGCGACCCTTTGAACCACTAGACCACGGAGGCGGTTCCGGTGACTATGATGTCTTACTCGTACTTACACATGAATCTGATAGTTTACTAGAGCGACAGCATACTGACATTAGTGTTAGAATGCTGATTATATTTCAATTCGCTGTGCAGTCTTTGTCATAACAAAAAAATGATTTTTTTAAGTTGAATCATACATGAGCGAAAGTCGATCGGTTTACGATATTCATCGTGACCGAGTATTTTTTATGAAACTATAACACGCATTGACTTAGACCTAAATTCACGCCGAGACAGGTGGTTATCGACAGTGTCTCGCCGTCTCTTTCCACTTTGCATGGAGTATCCTTACGAGATCCTTAGAGAGATCAACTATCCACTATCCAATTAAATTTTTCTTACTTAGGCAAATCCTTAATGTATTAGGCTGCATTTCCACTGACGCCGAGCCGGGCGGAGAGGAGCTTAGCGGTGCCAAAATTGACCAATAACTGATGTTTCCGTTGAAGCGGAGCGGAGATTTCGAGCATTGATCAATTCGGGCACCGCAAGCTCCTCTTCGCCCCGCTCGGCGTCAGTGGAAACGCAGACTGGGGAGGATGGCCGAGATATGTAGGTCTCTCTCATTCTAGAGTAAGCAGCGAACTCGGGGTCATCGCACTAAAACTCCAAGGCCACCTCTGGCTTCGTCGCCAGACCCACTTCCAGTGGCATCTGTTTTCATCTGCATATCCACGTAGCCGGTAATTTTTTCCACGGGGAGGGCGGGAGAAGCCTCAGGGATTTCTTGCGGGCCGGTCTTACAAGCTATACGTCCGACTCTACTGGGAAAGTGGCCCAGCAGCCTACGGACTAAATTCCCTCCTTTCACATCCTGCTGCTATCAAAATGCAGCACTCTTTTAATGCTTTCATAATTTTCTTTCCTATCTTTTTTACCCGACTTCGGCGAAGCCAAAAGGGCGGGTAATGATTTTGGCAGTCTATGTATGTATGTTCCCTCGTAGCGGTTACACCACTGGTCCGATTTTAATAAATAAGGTGTCAATCAATTCGTAGTAGTCCCGCGAGTAACATAGGCTATATAATTTTACCTCATAAACTATCTCCAAAAAAAATTAAATTAAGATAATTGTATCGTGTTTCGTATACAAAGATAGGCCTTGGCAAGTGCATTACAAAATTTTAATTAGTTATTAACTACCTATATTTTGTTGTTAAATTCAAAATAAGGGTTCAAAATGCGGTCGTACAAATAGTATCTAGGAGTTGTTTAGTTACTTTCGATGTGTTAATTTAACGTTTGTTTAGTGAACATATAATGTAGTTCACCCGCTATTGGGATTGTATATTTCAACAGCAGACGAATATTATAGATTTGTTTAGCGGCTCTACCTTGACCATATCTGTACCTATGCATATCTGGATTTCAAATTGAATTATTTTCTTGTTTCAGCCTTTTTAGAGCCTTTTTTTGCGAAGTCGGGTTATAGTTTTTTAAACTTTTATTTAACACAAGAAGTAGCCGGTCAACGATAGCTACTTTTTCTCCGGAGAGCAATTATACGAGGGGTAGGACTGGTGCAGTCCTTTTCGGAGTAGGCGACTCCAATTGAACTAATAAATGACAATCATTTGAACCTCATGACGAGACAGACTAATAAAATTTAGCTTCATCATGGTTGACGTAATGGAATGTTGGTGACGTCAATCACACGACATCAATATGTAGGCCGATCGCAAAATTATTAACCGCTAGTTACTTATTGGTGATGCGTGCAATGAGGGACGTGTTTGCCTAAATATACCAATATTACAATCACTATTATTACTACATCTTCTTCTTATATATATAAAAAATAATTGCTGTTTGTTAGTCTCGCTAAAACTCGAGAACGGCTGAACCGATTCGGCTATTTTAGGTCTTGAAATATTCGTGGAAGTCCAGGGAAGGTTTAAACGGTTTGTATGCTCAACAAAGTGGGCACGGGTCAGCTAGTAATATGTATAAAGCAAAGTCGCCGTCTCTCCGTCCCTATGTATGCCTAATTGCTTAGATCTCCAAAATTACGCAACAGACTTTGAAGATATAGTGATTCAAGAGGATGGTTTATATTATCATATTATCTATACTAATTTATACTATCTATACTAATATTATAAAACATGCATATAAACATTTGATTGTTTGTTTGTTTGAATTGAATGGGCTCTGATACCATTGAACCAATATGAAAAATTTTTTCGCCGTTGGAAAGCTACACTACTGGCGCTGAACATAAGCTATAATATATTTAAAAAAAAATAAGGTTCCTTACCCCAAAAATTTAGCCCAAAGTGTAAAAAAACGACTTTCAAACTTCTTACATCGCGTGCCCTGCTACGGCTGGACCGATTACGCATATTTTTTACGGTGTGTTTTTTATTGTCAGGAAGAGGTTATTACGAAAGAAAATTTATAAAAATAAGCAAAAAGTTTGAAAAAAGAAGAAAATATACGAAGTGTTCACGCGGGATTTGAATCTCTTCCATCCTTGGCCCGTCTGTATGATATGGTTGTCATGGTAACAACATCGCCTCCGTGGTCTAGTGGTTCAGAGCTTCGCTCTCGACAATACAGGCTGATCACCTGCTCGTCTGACAAGAAAGATAAAATCCATGCGTCGCATGGGCATGTAAAAAGTCGGTCCTGCGCCTGAATTCTCGCCAGTCGTGTCGGTTTACCGTCCAACTGGATTATGAGAGTAAAAGAAAGGAGAGTGTATTTGTGTATGGCGTACACACTTAGGCACTATAAAATAACTCCTGCGTAGCTGGCCTGGTTTCAATAAAATCGATTACCGACATCGAAATCGGTGAGGGAAGCTATTAATATTTATTGTTTAGAAATGGAAAATGAAAATTATGAAATGTTATAAATAACGTATTTATATAAGCTTAAGCTATTTGGAACAGTATTTAGTGTTCCAAATCGATAAATAAAATTAAAAAATTAATTTGAACGAAATTCTGTCATATCCAGAAAAGCCTACAATAGCATGCCTTTCTTCCTATCAATGCTTTACAACAAAACAAGGAATAGGATGTTTTACCGTTTTTTTTACAGTTATTTGAGCGAGACATTTATATATTTAGAAACATTACCTCATTTAAATCAAATTATGTATGATTCACGAGAATATATTGGCGTTTTGTGTAAATTAATCACGTTATCGACATTAACCAAATCTAATATAATTTACATAACATTAGTTTCGTCACGACTGCCATGTCTCATTACCATGATTCACAGTCTAAATACGGTCGGTATCATCACAGTACGGACTATTCTCTGACCGTGGAATTCCTTTGGATTATAATTAGAAAGTGATCAATGAATTATTTCTTCACCTTTTAAGGGGTTCTGTAAATCGGTACCCAAAGTATAAAATACCATAGACTAGTCAGTGACTTTTCAGACTAGCCAATTGGTTATTGAATCCATAGACCACAGACTATTATTCTACAGTCGTCAGTGTCAAAATGGCGTTTCTTTGCTCTTTGCAGTAATTTTTTTTCATTTGATATTTAAATATATTAAATATTGTTTATTTGTTATAAAATGTATTGGATAATGAATTAGTACTGTCCTTGAATATTCCGTTGAAAGTGTTGATAAGTTTTTACAGTAAATGAATATGCGAAAGGGTTTTTTGTTTGTTCACGTATAGGTTAAATTTAAAAGGTACTATAAAAGGTGTAAAATTAATGAGTGATAATACTTTAAGGTATGCATGTGCCTCTTATGTAGAGTATACTGTGAAAGTACCAGCGCTGAAAGACTTTCATGCCTTTCATGTTTCTGTGAGAAATGTCCCATCATAAATTTGCCCATACAATAAGTAAAAAAGTTACTGTTTCAGCGATGGCACTTTTACAATAAACTCTATTATATAATACTCCAGTGTAAAAAAGTGGATATAAATAAATTAATTATTATAGTATAAATAATTTAATAATACATATACTTACAAATATAGTAATATTAAAATTTTAAATGAAATCAAATGACATAATTTTTAGGAGGAATTGCTAATGTAAAATATTAAAATCAATAATCAGAAAGCACTGGAGGAGGCCTGTACCTCAAAGAGGGTTCATGCATGTACTTTGATTTGTATAAATGTATGCACATTGCACAATATTCATTTTACAATTTATATATTTAAAAAAAAAAGAATCAAATTTAAAATATTATTTGTTACAATAATGAATTATTACAATATACCTATATTTATATTTAATGTAAAAATGAATGTGAAAGCAAATATGTACTTATATAAATATGTCTGTTTAATAGGATAATTTTAATGCATGAAATAAATGGCTTTTTTATTTATTTCTTTATTTATATAATACTAGCTGACCCGTGTCCACTTCCTTGAGTATATAAACAGTTTGTGATGATATCCAATTACATCGCGGAACCCGCAACGCGGAACCCAGAACCCGCAACGCGGAACCCGCATGTGGAAAATTACTTAAGCAACTATTACAAAATGGGAAAAGGGGTTGGTAATAGAAGAGTAAAAATTTAGGGATGTATGTATTTTTAATGCCACATTATAAAAAAATAAAAACAAAAATTTCGTCCAAAAATTAAAAAAAATAATAAGGGTGAATAACCCTTATCGATTAGGGGTATGGAAAATAGATAGTAGCCGATTCTCAGACCTACTGAATATGCATATAAAGTTTGATAAAAATTGGTAAAGCCGTTTCGGAGGATTACGCTATTTATTAACATTGATATTTTACATTTAGGGCGTGTTTCACCAAGCAATGTTAAAGTTAACGCCATATCATGTTATTCCTCTCGTATTTCCTGTCAATCAATGAGATGGCATGGTATTTTAACATGGCGTTAACTTTAACATTGCTTGGTGAAACACGCCCTTAAGATTGCACCCTGTATATCTTATAGCGGTGCTGTTGTCACATTTTTCACAGAAATGTATCATTGCTTGTGACGTAGCCAGTAATCTGATAAGAACACCTGCTCCCGGGTCTGCTGGCGCGGTTGATGGAAATCAACAGGAAATTACCAATTACGAGCTTAAGTATATTCAGTCATTAGTATTGATAATGTTTAAATACTCTTTAATACCGACAATTTCTTTTGCAATTGAAGACAAAGTGATATATCGCAAAAAAATACTTACAAAATTAAGTTTAAACTGTCACTTAAATATTTTAGGATATCGTAACGTATTGAGTACATTGATTTTAGGGACGGATCTTTAGATTAATGTATATTATTAATACGTTACAACGTATTCTAAAATATTTAAGTGACAGTTTGAACTCAATTTTTTTCGAAATCAGAATTTTGCTACATATCGCCTTCATTTAATGTCTTCAATTGAGTATGAATAAATAAGTCTACTTCCGGACTTTAGGGAATGGTCTCAAATCTCAACGTATCATAATAATATAAACTTGCTTGTTGTACAAAATAATTAGCAATCAACACTTTGTACTTCGTTTAACGACAATTACGCGACTAGAGGAGTATGAAAATCACTGAGCCACAGACGAAGGAAGATGATCCATACTTCAGATGGGCATGTTAAATGTCGGTTCTGCGCCAGTCGAGTCGGGTAACCGTACCAATGGGTTACAGACTTAGGATCTACAAAAACTCCTAAATAGCAACCGGAATAACTGAATTGGCGTGGAAAGCCGCTTTTTTTTGTAATGCAAGCAAACAATTAAATATTTCATATTTTTTAACCGACTTTCAAAAAAAGGAGGAGGTTTCAATTCGGCGAGTTTTATTTATGTATGTAGCTACATCTATTACACTGTGATTATATTAATATTGAAGGAGTAAAATAAATGAGTGATAATACTGTGAAAATACCAGCACAACTTTTGATTATCATGTACTAGCGACCCGCCCCGGCTTCGCACGGGTGCAATGCTGATACTAAATTAAATACACTACAGTCTACAGAAAAACTATGAACGTTGTATATAAAAACATACTTAGCGGCCCGCTCCGACTTTGCACGGGCATAAAATATATATGCCTATGTCACTCAATGAAAACATGATTAAAATCGATCCAGTATTTTTGATTCATTCATTACTGCCCTTGGCCTGCACGCATTAAATTTGGAGTAAAACAATTCCTCTTTCCCTATACTTACTATGAAGATTTCCTCCTATTTTAGGAATATCTAAATTCATACAATTTTTATTACATTACACATTTTTACTTATTTACTTTTTACATTTTTACCTAGGAATTTATTTTATTTTTACAACAATTAATATATTACAGGATGTCTTTACACACAACGTTCACAGCTTTCTTGTCATTAGACAATACAAACATGTTTTCTCTTGAGGTTACTCTTGAAAGAGCGACATACAGTTGGCCATGTGAAAAACAGTCAACGCTCAAATCTCCCCGCACTGCCCCGTTCGACCGGTACCGCCCGCCGCAAACGCAAATTTTAAATTTGTAATATCCCCGAAAATATTTGTTTAATTTACATGCTGTAAGGAACCATACTGATCTATATTAATGGCACACTGTATTTAAGGTACTTAATTCGATAAGGATTAATGCCGTATTGCTTAAAATAGCTTCGTAAATAAGCCATTTTTTCACGTAAAAAGTAAACAATAAAAATGGTTAATGTTGGTTATCCCTAAAAGATAAACATATACCATCGCGGACTTTTTTGTAGACCTTTTTATGGTGTACAATACTATAGTACATTAATTTGATCTAACTCGTAGGGTTTAGGCAGCGTTTTTGCTAAAATAGGTTAATTTACGACATCACTTTAGAAACCTCTAAAATTAGCAATGTTGCCTTAGTATATTATGCATGTATTGTACATATAAACCTTCCTCTTGAATCACTCTATCTATTGGAAAAAACCGCATCAAAATCCGTTGCGTAGTTTTAAAGATTTAAGCGCACATAGGGATATAGGGACAGAAAAGGCGACTTTGTTATATACTATCATGTATCTATGAGAAATGCATCAATTTTCCCATACAATAATAAAAAAAAAGTTAGTCTCTCAGCGCTGGTACTTTCACAGTAAACTTTATACGTGACCCATACACGTCCTAAAGTATACACTCATTTAATATTACAGCCTGAATTCTTGATTATTTTATCTATGTGTTAATATTTTTTTAACGGTCCCACCTCACATTCCCAGCCAGGATCGACAGCGGTAACGAAACACGACAAACCCTTTGATATGATCTCAGGGGTGCCCGAGGGACAAGCTAAATATGTCTTGGGACCCACAACGAAATTAAAAGAAAAAAAAGAGGAGGAGTAGGAAGTATTTCAGTTTCCCTCCCCAAGCAAAGTGGGAGACAGTACAAAATTGTAATATTATAGACTAGCTGTTCCCGCGACTTCGTTCGCGTGGTTTTTGAGTGACTTAAGCCGTTTATGCAGCGCATGCAATGAAAGTCCCCAAATCTAATTCATTTTCCCCGTTTTTGCAATATTTCTCACTGACGCTTCGCTCCTATTGGTCGCAGCGTAATGTTATATAGCCTAAAACCTTCCTCTATAAATGTACTATCCAACAAAAAAAGAAATTTTCAAATCGGACTAATAGTTCCTGAGATTAGCGCGTTTAAACAAACAATCAAACTCTTCCGCTTTATAATATTAGTATAGATATCCTTCTCTTTATTCAAGGAAGTGTAAAGTGTATTTCGTGGAACGGCGAAACCTTTACAACCCGGTCTTCTGTCGCCTGCAGTCTTTCCGAGAAACTGCTAGTCTTTTTATCCGACACTGTTTTAGACCGCATTCCGATCGTTTTCCTTATACCTTCTTTGTAATTAATCTTTTAAGGTTACGTTTCTGCTTATAAATTGTGAATGTTTTTTTAAAACTTGCTTATGTTTTGTAAAAAAAATATGGACAGTTTTAGGGCGTGTTTCACCAAGCAATGTTCGTGTTAACGGCTTGTTAAAATACCATGCCTTCTCATTCATTGATAGGAATTACAAGAGGAACAACATGATATTTAACGAAGGATTAACTTTAACATTGCTTGGTGAAACACGCCTTAAATATTTTACTAAATAACATTAGCTTTCTCATACAGAATAATTCATGGTTAATTATATATGGTGTGACAAGAAGAACGCGTAAAGCATTTTTTGCTTTGGCACCTCATATATTTTAATAAACAGCATCAGGTGTTTTGGTGACACACGAGGTAATTAGGGTCTCAATGATGTGTAGATGCACTGTCTCTGACTCACAACCATAATATTATGCTCCATACGTCACCCATCACCAGTATCCAGCAACCTAGACCTTTCCCCTTACCATACACTTCAAACCAATATATTGCGTATTTCCATAATAAGATATTATGAATGTATTACGCAGTATTCGACTACGGCCTATGTATGTTGGTTTGTTCCACCGTAGAGCCTAAATATTGATCATTAAGAGAAAACACCACGAGCTAGAGAATTATAATATAGGTATTTATAAAATCTATTGCTGTCTGCCTCTGCTAGCACTTGCACGATAGAGACAACTGCAGCACGAACTGAAATAACCTATTAGCACAAGAAATCGACCCCTGTTTCCTTCTCCAAAACTTAACCGATTTGGATACTTTTTGCACAAAAATCTCTGTTCGTAGGTTTTGTTTTTATTATAAAACTAGCTGTGACCGCTACTTCTTTCGCGTGGTTCTTGAGTGACTTAAACCGTTTTTGCAGCGCACGCAACGAAAGTCCCCAGTCATGTGAATAATTTTCCCCGTTTTTGCAACATTTCTCACTGACGCTTCACTCCTATTGGTCGCAGCGTAATGTTATGTAGCCTAAAGCCTTCCTCTATAAATGGTCTATCGAACAAAAAAAGAATTTTCCAAATCGGAACAGTAGTTCCTGAGATTAGCGCGTTTAAACAAACAAACAAACAAACTCTTCCGCTTTATAACATTGGTATAGATGTACTAAACTTTGTTTTCTGGATAATTGAACACAGCTAACATTTGAGTTCTGAACGCTCATTGGAGAACGTAGCGAGTGAGCGAAGTTGTTGCGAGTGATGTTCACCAATGAGAGATCACAATGGCTTGTTAACCCAAATTTTAGCTCGACGATTTGATCAGCCTTTCAAAAACCGGAGGTGAGTGTGCGCGAACTTGCCTTCCAATATAACAATAAACCTTGTAGAATTGTATATTTTTGTATTTGTTTTGGACACAATAAAGTATGTATATTCATTCATTCATTCATTCATTAGACCGTGAAGATGTTTAGTCACTCTCCGCAGCATCCGCCTGGGATCCCCTGTCTTTATCTTTTAATCTAAATATTTAAAACTAACACTACACAGGATATGGAATAGCTTAAATATTATTATAGCTTTTTGGTGAAAGGTGGCCCATACCAGTTTTTTACGCCGGTTCTTCTCGCTGGGCTAGTTTCCGAACCGGTGGTAGGCATCATATAGAAGCGACGTTCAGAAAACATTTTGTAAAAAAATATTCTGAATAAAATGTTTTGATTTGATAATTATTATTTATACCTACATAATGTGTATTCGTCGTTGGTGTGTTTATAAATGACAGTAAATCAACGCAAAAAACTAAGTTCACTTTTGAATTTACTATTTCTCAATACAGTTAACAAAAGCTAAAATAATATTATTATTACTTTTGGATTTTGCAAATAGCAAATTACTTTTGTGAGTTTATATAATAGGATTATTCTATTATCTAATATCTATATTATCTGTTCGATGTGTAGCTAAATATATGCCAAAGGGCTAAAATAAAATTATTTCTATCTGACGACCTCCGTAGCGCAGTGGTGCAGCGCGTTGGTGCTCGAGAGGTTGCGGGTTCGAATCCCGCCAGAGAACAAAAAGTTTTCAATGTTCCTGGGTCATGGATGTGTATTAAATTTGTGTATTAATATAATAAAAATCTTAAATATGTGTATAGTATACAAGTATTAAATATGTATTACCGTTGTCTGGTACCTGTAACACAAGTTCTTACTTAGCACAGGGCCAGATTGACGTGGTGTGAAGCGTGTATATTATATTTTTACTCTTCAATTCTTAATCTTTTTATGAGTTTAAATAACAAATAGGGTAATACTATTATCCAATAAATATTATCTTGCACTAGTTTAATGTGTTACTGATACGTCAAGAGTTGACACACATACTAAAACTGTGACGTAAATTGAAGGCGAGTTAATATTGAAAGACAATTCACACCACATTAATGTGTTCCGTTGGTAAATATAGTCGCAACGTGTATTACGGTATGACCGGAGCTCGGACGTGTTTCTACTATTGTTTATCTATTATACATAAGTATTGTATTTTATATTTTACTAGCTGCCCACGTCATTGAGCATGCAAACTGTTTGTGATAAAAATGTCCATATTTTCTCACCGTTCAAACCTTCCCTGGAAGCCCAGGGAAGGTTAGGTTACGAATATTTCAAGACTAAAAATAGCCGAATCGATTCAGCCATTCTCGAGTTTTAGCGAGACTAAAGAACCAAAATAATTTTTTATATATAAAAAAGAGAGAGAAGACTAGCTGCTCCGTGCCCACTTCGTTGAGCATACAAACCGTTTAAACCTTCCCTGGACTTCCACGAATATTTCAAAATCAAGACAAAATTTTCAGAACCGATTCGGCTAAATCGGCTCAGCCGTTCTCGAATTTTAGCGAGACTAACGAACAGCAATTCATTTTTATATATAAGACTAGCTGACAAACAGCATATTTTCTGTTGTTTCGAACCCACGACCTCCGAGTCGAGAGGCTCTAAACCACTGGACTACGGAGGCTTTATACCTATAATACCTATCTATGGACGCTTTACACTACATCAATATGTTCCTGTGCTAAGTATCCCAAGAACAGTTACCAGACAACGGAAATATATTTAATACTTATATAGGTACTATACACATAATTAAGATTTAATGATTGAAGGCTTAATGATTGACTATGGATATTGGACCCACAATAACAGAGTTTCTTAAGACCAACACTACTTTATACATTCCATCTAGGAATAATTATGTACTTAATATGTAATTAAATTTACTGAACTCTTACAGGAGAATAATTAAACATTGTATTGGTTAGGAACACAAAAAACTATCCGCAGTCCAAACCGCACAGATCCATCATCGGTTTGGAACCTTAAGATGCGCGGTTCAAACCGTATGAAGGGGGTTATGAAGACAAGCGAGTTTCGTAGCAAACCTCTACATGGCGTAGTAATGCTACGCGGCGTAGCATCGCCTACGCCGCGTAGAGCGGGCTAGGAATGGTCAACGATTATTTTAGATCGATATCCCAGCCCCGCTAGACACCCTTTTTGGAAGTCGCTCAGAAATAAAATTTATTATGCAAAAAAAATATTTTTTGCTTAATAAATTTTATTTTATTTATTTCAACTTTCTTAACAAAAAAATTTATATGTACAGGGTGTTTGCCGAATATAGGGTGAAGAGAAAGCATTTTTGTTTTGGCACCTTATATTTTAATAATTTAACACATTAAGGACTGATTTATAATCGTTATAACTTTTATTTCTCGAATAAATACCTATGTGACTTTGACATTTGTTTCATGCATAATCTGTCAAAGAAACTTAATAGCAGACGAATGAAAAATCAGCCCTAAATTAAATTAATTGTCTCTTATTAAAAAAAATATTAAGGTAGTGCAATGCCAAACAAAAAAAGAAAAGGGTTATGATAGCGACTGTTGCCACTATCCCTGGTCTTCCGTGATCCCTTATCGCCACAATACAGTGCTTATTACCTCTATTGAATATTGTTATAAATCTTCTCTTAGAAATTTGCTTGACATTTGATTAGCATTTTAAAATAATTTCCGCAGTCTATATTTCACCTACTTTTCTCTTCCTTTTTCTGAAGTTTAGTTACAGACTACTGGATAAGTATTTTTTTTATATTTCAAAATAATGTTGGTAAGTACGTACATATAAATATTTGGAGGTTTTAATGACTAAAATATGAAATAGTAGTAGATAGTATAATTATTATAGTAGAAGAAGTAGCTTCTAGAATACCTACTAGATGATGCTTATCATGGTGGTAGGTCATCATGTAGGACAATTCTGAAAGTGTTAGTTACTAACCTATTTGGAAATAAAAGATTTTTCATTTTCATACTCTGCGAGTGTGTTCTCTGATAAGATGAAATAATTGAAATGTTGAATAGCCTACGCTTTGTTTCTAGGGTTTCTGGGCTACGAATTTCAGTTTTCCGCTTTAAAACGTATTTTTCATATTGAGTAGGTATTACTGTTGGAAACACCACAATAATATAATAACATGTTTTCATTCTGAGAGAAAGAGAAATCATGATCATCGACAGCGGATTCAAATATCCACCACTGCAGTGGAGTGAAATTAAAAACACTTTGCTAGCGACATCTAGTATTACATATATGAAAACTGTTAGTACAAACTTCAGATTGACATTTGCGACATTTGTCCAATAGATGACACTGTTACTATCGTTATAGTATTTTTAGACAATAATAATATTATTATTTAAATAAAAAAAAAGACAAATAAAAATTTGATAATGAATACCTAAAAAGGTACTTATATTTAATTGAAATAAACTTATGTAAAGAAACACAAAAATAAAAATGTTAGAAAAATATTTTGCATTGGCAGCACCACCTCCACCAAGTCGCTGTCTTGCTTACACTTACACGTCAAAAGATTTGTTGCAATTTCCGATTTTATGTTTTCATGAAGTTAATTTACACCAAAAAAAATAAAAGTAGAATTAGTTAATCTAGTGAGAAAAGTGAACAAAATATCGAACAACTAGTACTTTGTGTATATAGCACGGCGTTCATAACATATATTTTGTTAATCATCTAATGTTTTATTAGGCTAAGCTTACAGAATGGGTAAGTTTTATCATTCACTATTTCACTGCTTTTTACATAGTAATATTGCACCATTATTATAATTACGGTGAAAATTATCCTGTTCTTTCAGGTGGCTTATTTAGTTATTTTAGAGGGCTGTTAGGCGCCCGTGAAATGAGAATTCTTATCCTCGGTTTGGACGGCGCCGGGAAGACAACAATATTGTACAAACTGCAAGTAGGCGAGGTAGTGACCACTATACCCACTATAGGATTTAACGTGGAACAGGTTACATACAAAAATTTAAAGTTTCAAGTGTGGGACTTAGGTGGGCAAACTAGTATAAGGTAAGATTTGATTATGTCTGACAGTATATTTTATACTTATTAGATTTCAGTGTAATCTCAAATAAACATTTAAACATTTTGGCAATTTCTGTTATATAATCAACAAACAAAACTTACTTAACTTGAAGAACTTGACTCCTATGAGTCAGTGAAGTATGTAATGTACAGTAAGCACAACAAAACATGCACAATATTATTATATTACTTAGCATGTTATTCTTCTTACTGATTCAGTATCTCACTCTCTTATTAAATGTTAGAATGGGACAAAACATAAAGAGCCATAGCTTAGTTTGTTTCTGAAATTGAGGTAAATACATACAAGAAAATAAGTACTGAACAATCTTATCTATTAATTTGGCGTAGGTATAGTTTCCTTTGTTTAGAGCATATAAATCCTTGATTTTACAAAATTGTAGGCTTGATTTGACCTTCCTAATTACAATCTTAATAAGTATCAAGATACAGCTTAGACTACATTAAAATGTGAACCCAAAATGTTGTCCAACAATATCTGAGGCCAGTTTTTATGTGTGTCAGCTATATCACTATATACATAAATAAAACTGCCCAAGTACGAGTAGGACTTGTGTACAAATCCAAAAAAATATGTTTGTTGTATGGGAGTCCCCTTAAATAAGGGTCCTGTTTTATAGATCCTTAAAAACCATGCACTGCAACATCTTGACTTACAATCTCAGGCGTAGTTGCATTACATGTGTGTATTATAGTGTGTAATATTTACATGGCAAGATGTAGAACTTTGTTATACCTTTTTTATTCAATTTGAGCCTAACATGTAATTTATACTAGTAGTAGTAATTAGTTTTATTTGACAATCATTGTGACGATAGTACATTATAGTATTGCAATATAAAACTAAATTGACTCTTAAATTTTGTATTTCAGACCCTATTGGCGATGTTACTATGGCAACACAGATGCAATAATATATGTAGTAGACTCAGCGGACAGAGATCGAATAGGAATATCCAAAGATGAACTGGTGCATATGTTACGGGTAAGTCTAATAATTAGTTTATTTTGTACTTATTATTGTATTGTTACATGCACTTTCAATTCACAACATTTTTAACATAAAATATAATATCACTTATTCAAATGTATATAATTTGAATATAATATTATGTACTAATGTTATACTGATTTGCTTTACCAACGTAAGGGCCTACCATCCCATACAATTTATGTTTAATACAAAAAAAACTGCAATAGATGTCACTACTATTAACGTTTGTAAATTATAAAATGTATATATGCCAAATTATGTACAAATATTGACATTAAAATAAAGATAAGCATATTTTTTAAGCATAACATCACATTAAGCTAAATTCAACTCCTTAATTATTAAGAAGAAGATACGAAACGAAATTAGTAATTAGTATTTTCCAATAGTGGTGCTAGATGGCGGTTTCCGGAATGCGCCTGGAAATCAAAGAAAACAAAAATAGCGAAATGAATATTAGGGTGATACTATATTCTAGTACTAGGTTGTGTCTCTGTTGTATGTATATCTGCTTTGTGCTAACATTCAAATTAGTTTTAAACACTTCATACCTGTTATATTGTAAAAAGGTTTCACTCATGCATAGTGTGATTACCATAGAAATTATTTCTTTCCATTGAACTGAATGACAGATTAATAATAAGATCTGTAATTTATCAGCATTTCTATTTTTTTCTACACAAAACATTTATTACATTTCGCTAAGCATATTCTTCTCATAGTATGCTTACATTTTTAACAACTTTTTTTAAATATCTAGTATTATTTGAATCCATAAAAAGTGTTGTAAATGTTTTTCTTCACCCATTTTTCAGGAAGAGGAATTAGCGAATGCGATCCTAGTGGTGCTAGCGAATAAACAGGACATGGCGGGATGTCTGACGGTGGCGGAGGTCCACCAGGCGCTCGGTCTAGATGCTCTCCGGGACAGAACATTCCAGATCTTCAAGACGTCTGCGGTACGGGGGGAGGGCCTCGACCAGGCCATGGACTGGCTATCCAATGCGTTGCAGGCTAGGAAATAACAGTAAAGGTAAATTTTATTTATCATGTTAAGGGCGTGTTTGTGGCAATGTTAAAGTTAATCCTTTTATTAAATATAGTGTTCCTCTCGTAATTCCTATCAATGGATGAGAAAGCATGGTATTTTAACAAGCCGTTAACACTAACAATGGTTGATAAAATCGGGACTCAGGGCGTGTTTCACCGTGCAATGTTAAAGTTAATCCTTTGTTAAATATCATGTTGTTCCTCTCGTAATTCCTATCAATGAATGAGACGGCATGGTATTTTAACAAGCCGTTAACACTAACATTGGTTGGTGAAATCGGGACTCAGGGCGTGTTTCACCGTGCAATGTTAAATATCATGTTGTTCCTCTCGTAATTCCTATCAATGAATGAGAAAGCATGGTATTTTAACAAGCCGTCAACACTAACGTGCGTTGGTGAAATCGGGACTTAGTTAAAAGTAGATCTTTAGTAGCAAGGAACCGTTATAGTTTCAGTCTGTTGATGGCCATAGGAACTAGACACAGACTACAGACATGGAATCTCCAATCGAGTTAGCACATTAATGTCAAAGCATAGCTGTTATCAAATGATCTTACTGCAAAGTTTCTTGCTGAAGACTAAATTACCTTGGTCTAGTGTCAACAGTTTTATGTTAAATCAATCTATAAATTATTAAAATGTTTTACAATTACAATTTGTGTAGTTTTCTCAGATATTAAAATTAATACACCACGAGAAGCACTTTATCAAGTCGTACATATTTTCATCAATATCAGCGAAAGTCATATATTTTCAAACTCAAACTCAAACTCTTTATTAGCAACCAAGTACATACATAATAAATCATTTTCCGAAAGGAAACAGAAATATTGATTGATAACGCAAAAAAAATTCAGTTGCTAAATTAAAAAGTTACAGAACTAAAGACTATTTTCATAATTGATAAACAAACAATAGGTACCATTCAAATCCTTATCTTATCTGGGACATGTTTTTTAACTTACAACTGTTTTTTAAAGTTAATAGTCAGGTTACTAATGTCAAATTTATTAATTCAAGGTCAAAAATGTTTATTCAAAATGGGCTTACAAAAAAACTTTTTAAATGTGAAAGATTAGAATACAATTCAAGCTGGCACAATTTTTAGTATGGTTAGTGGTTACATTCATGTTATATTTCATGTCAGGAGAAATTACTTAAAGCTCAATTTTCTATAAATAAAAGCAAGTATTGTGCCTTCGCTCGCCTCGTCTAACTAGACACTAACCGTCTTGGTCTTTATAACTGGATAAATTACGTGCAAGAAGAAAAGTATGTGAAGTCTACTGTTATTAAATTTACAACTAATTTAAATTCGCAGTGAAAACCGGTTCTAAATGCGATATGAAGCTCGAAACGAAAAGCTTAAATAGAAACATATCATTAACCAAAATATAGCATAGATAGAAAAGACATATTTTTAAGCTTGGAGACTAGAGAGATGGAGTTTTATCTGTGTACATGAAAATGCATTCAATGTAATAATATCAGAGTCAATTGTATACCACAAGTTTTAAATAACTAAACTCATTTCGCTCCAGCACTTATTGATAACTTCATACCATTGCAACTCTAGCGCCATTGTAACTAGTTTTGAAACTATAGAAAGTACAGTTTTCTTTGTTTAGAGCATATAAATCCTTGATTTTACATGAAAAAATGCAAGAATTAAGGAGACATCAATAACATCAGAGTCAATTTCATACCACAAGTTTTAAATGACTAAACTCAATTCACTCCAGAACTTATTGCTGACTTCATACCATTGCGACTAGCGCCATTGTGGGCAGTTTTGAAACTATAGTTTAAATACTTTCGTGGGACACTCAAGTTTTCTGCCTTAGAGAGAAGAGACTCCTGATCTCCATATTTTTAACCCCCGACGCAAAAACGACGGGGTGTTCTAAGTTTGACGTGTCTGTGTAAATATGTATGTGTCTGTCTGTGGCATCGTAGCTCCTAAACGAATAATTCGATTTTAATGCGGTTTTTTTTGTTTGAAAGGTATATCAGTCGAGAGTGTTTTAGCTATGTTTGGTGGAAATCGGTTCAGGTCTTCATAGTTAATGGTCGTTTGTTAGGTGTGATAGGAATGTTACACGCTAAGTCGGGGGGTTTTTTTTAATTTTTAAATTCGTTTATAATATCTATAGACGCTTCACACCACGTCAATCTGGCCCTGTGCTAAGTATCCGAAGAACTTGTGTTACAGGTACCAGACAACGGAAATATATATTTAATACTTTTATACTATACCTTTAATTAAGATTTTTATTATATTAATACACAAATTTAATACACATCCATGACCCAGGAACATTGAAAACTTTTTGTATGATTATTAAGTTTAACATAATATCTATAATGTACCTACCAACATTTACATTATGTTTTTTTTTTCAGACCAATAAGTATAAAGCGAGGCGGAAGGCGCGTGAGACAGTATACCTTATACTGTATAGCCATGTTATGCCCATAGATGATACATTCGATTGATGGAACAAGCTGCCCGCAAAACCTCTTCACGTTTTGTTAGTTAATTTAACACAGAACAAGATAGAAGTGGCTTATTTCTAGCAGTATCAGTGACGCCGCCTCAATCCACACTCCGTGTTTAAATACTAGCACAGTTCATTGTGATTCCACCATAAGAACGTGTTAAATTGAGTTTCATGTTTAACAAGCAATAAAAGTAGCAAATGTTGAAGGTATCGTTTATATTATAAGGTGTTTGTTGTCTAACGCTTTTGAAGAAATACGTTTGATGATAGTTTTTTTTATTCGTATTGCCTACTCTATGGTGAAGTATGTACAGTCACGTGCAATAACATGGATACATCTACAAATTTGCAAAAATATGTCTACATTCATATTTCAAAAATGTCGTCACCATATTGTATTCTAAGCAATGTAACCAGCAAAGTGTTTCAAAATTATGAATACATTATTTTCATAATGAAGTAAACAGCAGTATTTCAGTGAATAGTATACACACTTAAATCCACATCGCTTTGAATACAATATGCTGACGATATTTTTGAAATATGAATGTAGAGATATTTTTGCAAATTTGTAGATGTATCCATGTTATTGCACGTGACAGTAATAGTGGAAATACATCAATAAACTATTTTTGACCACAAAAACAACGATGATTACTTTGCGACGGTCTGTTGGAGACTGAGCCGTGAAAGCCAGCATTAGACTGTGTAGTCTTATGCGTCTCGTGTTGGCAAGTATATTTTCTATCTTGTTCTATGAATACGCTTTATATTGTGATTGGTGACAATGTACTGTGGACTTGTGTTTTCTCGAACGTCAGTATTTTTGTATAGAGCGTGGGAAGTTTTGTATTTACTTTGTAAGTGCAGATTGTTGATGTATTTATCGGTTCACTGACTTGTAATAAACTATAGAATTATTTGAAATATTTATAAGTGTTGTTTTATTTAAGCTTGTTTTTCACCTGCAATTATATTGTTTACACCGAGACGCGACGGGACGTGGCACGCACTTTTTATTAAAATATAGTAGTAATATTTAACTTTATTTTCTACACAAATCTATTCGGAATTGAGCGTGGCGTCGGGTCTCGGTGTGAACTAAATGATGTGATGACAATATAAATAATCCTCAATATATATTATATAAAACATATAAAAGCGAAAGGTCACGGACTCAGTGACTTGTCACGAAATCTCAGAAACTTACAAGTGCTAGGAGCCTCAAATTTTGCATGCGGGTTCCCTTTAAGACGGAGGTGCACACTAAGACGTGATCTTGCGAAATTCAACCACTAAGACCTCAGCCTCGAGTTTTGCGGGCAGCGAGGCGGGAGTGGCAGGATCTTTTACTTAAAATCAAATGGACCGGTTCTCGAAAACAGCGGCGCGGGAGCGGGTAACGAGTACCGCACCCGCGCCGCCGCCGCCCCGCCTCGCAATGGTGTGAACAGGGGAGCAAAGTTTAAAATTTGCCGTTTTTAAAGTCATGTAATGAAATTTCAATACAATTTATTCGGGAGTAGGTACGTCCCGAATAAATTGTCGTTTGTTTATTATGATTCTCAGTCGATTGATTGAAAAGTTACGATCTAACAATTTTCTTTATCCTGGTTAGTTTCAAAGTAATACACCAAATAAAATACCAGAAGGCGTTGAGATCGAACTGATTCTTGATTGTGTCGGGAGTAGGCATGCTAGCCTAAAACTTCGCTCGGTGACGGCTAAGCCATCTTGCGACCGGCGTGTTGCGCTGTGTAGAAATTCAGGCACTTTACATACTTCGAGACAAATAATAGCTTCCCTCACCGATTTCGGTGTCGGTAGCCGATTTCATTGAAACCAGGCCAGCTACGCAGGAGCTATTTTTATAGTGCCCAAGTATGTGCGCAATACACAAGGACACTCTCTCTTCCTTTTACTCTCATAATAACCCAGTGGGACGGTAAACCGACACGACTGGCGAGAAAACAGGCGCAGGACCGACTTTTTACATGGATCATCTCATTTCTTGTCAGATAATCAGGTGATCAGTCAGCATTGTCCTAACCAAACTTGAAAACAACATTATTGTTGTTCCAACGCGGTCCCGTGCCGCGTCCCGTCCCGCGTACCTCCGAGTCGAGAGCAAAGCTCTGAACCACTACACCACGGAGTCGATTTGAGACTAATGCGCCAGCTCGAACCACGACGTCATAGATCCGTCCGGTCCGTGGGGTGCGGAGCAGGGATGAAATGGATATTAAACTATTTCGTATTATCCGTTTGTTTCGTATAATTTCGGTTACGGATATATGTTATTGAATGTACCGTAGGTTCTTGATGGAAATAGATATTGTATAATAATATTACACTAAATACTTGCACTTTTCTCCCACTTTATTAGTTTTTTCACAAGTTATTTCTTAAAATACACGACCGGTTTCGACCTGATGATGACTATGTGGAAACCGGTCGTGTATATTAAGAAATAACTTGTAAAAAAACTAATAAAGTGGAAAAAGTATTTAGTGTATTATTACTGTATAGGTTACGGATATTACATTTTTATTTCGGATTCGGTTACGGTTATGGATCTTTTTATTTATTTATTAAACTTAATGCACACACAGTACAAAGGCGGACTTAATGCTACTAGTAGGGGAGCCGAAGAGGGGATTTTTGTAGTAGCTCGAGCGCGTCAGATTAAGATAGTATAGGCTTCCGACTTGTGTCTAGTTATCATGGTATAGAAATCAGATTTCGAACGTGGTGGGTTAAAAATAATTTTTTTTTGAGTATTGAAATGTCATCGAATCTGTCAGATTAAGAGAGGGGCTGTTTAGTATACCCCAAAGAAGCTTCCATAAAAAGCACTGACGATTCAAAGGCCTAAAAAAGGTAAGCCTGTAGGGACATTTTTAAATATAATAATATAAAGCTTCATATTTTCCTAACTAAGTTTGGCAGATATTTTATTTTGCACTAAACTAAATGATTTAGTCCTTGTTGTCTAAAATATAATAATAACTGACCGAAATAAGCAATTTTCTAAATATATTTTCTTTTCCAAAACTTTAAAATGGCCGCAGTTTCTGAACCCACCGCTAAAATAAAAAACGCTCTTATTTTTTTTTATCAGTTTTACCTAATGTAAAAAACCTACTAGGTCTCCATGACGCTCGAGTGACTACACGTTTAGCATCATGGGCTCCCCTACTATACGGCATGCTACGGTTATACGTAGCATTATCTACCAGTCAACCTATGGGCGATACAGAAACAAAATTGTATAGGTGAAAAAAAAAAGAGACTAATAAAAAAAACTATTTATTTTTTTAATATCGGATATCCGATTTCGCTCACGGTTACGGAGCTCCCTAACATCCCTGGTGCGGAGTGAGGACAGCATCTCCCCATCTACAGTCTTTCCCGTGGGTGTCGAAGAAGGAGACAGTGGGATATATCCGTCAGCAGCGTTTCCGCGGTAATTGTTATTTTCTACAACTGCGCTTGCCAACCCGTGTGCCAAGCGTGTGGAGTATAGGCAGCTACCCTTGTGTCCAACAGTAGACGTCATAGATAAAACGATGGCGATAGATCCTTGACCCTGGGTTTTTTTTACCTTTATATTTGTATACCTTGACTGAGGTGGAAGTGTAGTGAAACAAATAATTAAGTATAACACCTATGACATTGTATGTACCTGCCAATTATTACCAATTATTCTATTCTGTCCACTAAACGATCTGATTTAATAAGTATCACTTGTGTGATAAATATTATGTACTTACATTGTGTTTTCATGCGATTGCCAAGTCAATCTAGGAAATTATATTTATTTGAAAACATGGAAGATTGTTCAATTATATTGATATGGTGATCACTATAACAGCGGGTACACATTAGGCGCTACCATACGCGCGCTTTGTCAACGCGCGTTTTAAAAACCAGGAGTTCAATACAAACAGTGTACAGAAAGTGTCTTTATCCAAAAACGCGCATCAGTAAAGCGCGCGCCTAATGTGTACACGCTCTAAGATGTTAGATCGGCCGACTTACCTCGACTTGGCTACCATGGATCTTATAACTTTTTACGGTAACAGAACTAAGTAGCAATATTTGGCATTTTTGATGTAATGTAATTTACAGTGTTATAACTAAACTCTTACGATAACACAAGGGCGTGTTTCACCAAGCGATGATAAAGTTAACGCCATGTTAAATATCATGTTATCCCTCTCGTATTTCCTGTCAATGAATGATATGGCATGGTATTTCAACACGTTAACTTTAACATTGCTTGGTGAAACACGGCCTAAGTACTTCAAATAATTTGTTCTAGCTCGACCAGGCATTATTTCCTTTCGTCCGCACGAAGGAAACATCTTGATGGAATAAATCTGGATGCTGAAAGGAGAAGGTGGGGTGAGGGACACAACATTAATCGCAAGTGTCGAGTCCTGCAGTCCATAGGGTCATAGGATCAGCTTGTAGTCACAACATTTGTTTAACTCTAACGGAACCCAAATGTACGATCGACAAATTTATTAACCAGAATTGTATGGTTTTATAGAAGACTAGCTAGGTATACCCGCGACTTCGTTCGCGTGGTTGTCGCAAACACTATCGCGATTATATTATATTTATAGAATATAACACTATAATATCTTTTGACTTCTCACGTTGGTTTTTGTTATTATAATTATTAAAAAGGGAATAATTCTTTCATTTATATTTTTTGAGTTTTGGGAGATTTCCGTAGCGCAGTGAGCGCGTTGGTGCCGAATCCTGCCGATGGATAGAATTTTTCTGTTTCTGTCATGAATGTGTATTGAATTTGTGTAATAAAAATCTTAAATATTTTTATAGTGTAAAAGTATTAAATATATTTCCGTTGTCTTATACCTGTAACGCTGTAACACAAGTTCTTCGGATACTTAGCACGGCGCCAGAATGACGTGGTGTGAAGCTTCCACGAATATTATTATCTTTTCACCCCCTTGGAGGTTGATTTTTAAAAAACTTTTTTTTAAGCGTTGTATAAATAACCACAGAAAAACAAAAGTTTAAAGTCGCCACTAACATTTCATACACACACCACACCAATAGATACTATATTATATTATCTACTAATATTAAAAGTTATCAATCAAGCTAGTTAGTACAATTTAGAATTATTTCAACACATTCACCAGACGTCCAGTACCTGTGAATAATATAATGGGCTTCCATTTACAATAGATAACGTGGCGTGTTATTTGATAAATAATGTTTTGTTTATGTTATAAGTACCTACAGGATTCGTAAAGCTGCGCATCATGGACCGAAAATCACTAATCTGAAATCCGAAACTATAAGGGACAGCTGAAACCTGAAAGGAGTATCGCGCCTAATAGATGTTACAATAATTAACACCTCCGTGGTCTAGTGGTTCAGAGCCTTGCTCTCGACCACGAGGTCGTGGGTTCGATCGCCGCGTTGGAACAACAAACACGTAGTTTCCAAGTTTGGTGAGGACAATGCAGGCTCACCTGATTGTCTGACAAGAAAGATGCGTCGGATGAGCATGTAAAATGTCGGTCCTGCTAATAACAACACTAAGTATTGTGCAGTACAGTGAATATGAACAGCTGGTCTCCATATATCCTCACCCCCAGTAAAATGTGTAACTTATACAAACACATGCGTGGTAATCAGATTCAGTTTTAGCGTACAATATTATACTGTTAGTAGGAGGAGGAAACCTTCTAGTACCTAGTAACTATCTAGTACCTAATGTACATAACGTGTCTAATGTAAGCTGCTGTCAGCGCTATCATCTATTCTAATCACTCCGCATACAAATAGAGTATGTCTACGTCATGAGTCGGCGAAACCGACTTGATGCGCCGTCGTGCGGCCACATCTGTATCGCGGGCGCTCGATCTGCTGCAGTTTATAACACTGACATACGGAAGTCGTGCTGGCTTTATAGTCTATGGCCTGTGTTGATAAACCCTGTGTTCCAGGAGACGCTCTGAACGTTCAGATCATTCATAAACGCTGACATTGACAGCTGACAGTGCCTGTGAAAACAGTTCATATCGATCCTAAACAGTGCTAAATAAAAAAAAAGTAATCGAAAATAACGTTTTTTTCGTTCAGATTTGCGTTTCTTTAGCACTGTTTAGGATCGTTTTGAACTGTTTTCACAGGCACTGTCAGCTGTCAATGTCAGCGTTATGAATGATCTGAACGTTCAGAGCGTCTCCTGGAACAGGCCCAAAGAAGTTTGAAACCCAACTTGAGAACCTATTTGACAAATGAAAAAAAAATTTCGTTTCACTTTAAAAAATTAAGAACGGTACTTATATGATACTTATGCTACATAAGTACTTTAATTTTTTCTTTTTAAAACGTAAAAAAAAAGATTATACCTACATATTTTAATGTTTTTTTGTAATCTGTACATATAATAAATCTGTAGAGGAGTCGTGTCTGTACATTGAAGATATTTGAGAAAAAATATTATAGGGGACCTTTATTTACGCAATAGTACCCAAAGCAATGATTTTTGGAATTTTTGTCTGTTTGTCTGTTTGTCTGTTTATCTGTTTGTCTGTTTGTCTGTGGGTTTGTGCACGCTAATCTCAGAAACCGCTTATCCGACGTAAATGAACTTTTTACTAATATATTGCGGCAAGCTTCACTTAACATTTAGTGTTTGTTTCATGTAAATCGGTTTATAAATAAAAAAGTTATGACAATAATTTAAAAACACCATGTCGTATTTGCTGGACGTTTGTAGGAAGCGCGCCGGGCCCGGGAGCCGCGCGCTGCTTCAAATTTTATTCGCAGCTAACGTACCGGGAGAGAATGGCATTCGATAAAAGTGATTTCATTTATTTATATTATTTAGGGTTTGTAAATACAACAATTATTTTTGTATAGGCGTAGGATAGTTTGTTTTCAAGTAAACTATTATACTACTAATATTACATACCCAATATATAGAATTTTGATTTACACAATACTAAAAAAGTTAGGTCAGTATAACTTAGATTTATGTATTTGTTGATCTTTTTATTTCTTAGTTTTTATACTAGGTAGGGACAATCTAAATTTTTTTTCTTGACTTTCTTTATTATGAAAGTTTTTTTTATAAAATCACTTAGTAGGTACTTTTGCTGTAAAGTCCTTTATATGTACTGTATGTACATATTTGTTAGCGTAGGTTAGTAATAATAATATAAATAAATAAAAACTGGTCAAGTGCGAGTTGGAGAGCGCCATACATTTTGATTTGATTGTAATCAAATTGAAGATATTAGAGACCTGAGTATTTATAATATAAGATTCAATTTAATACCCCAAAACATTCATGACAAAAACGGTAGCGTAAGTTCAAAAAAAATATATACCTATGTTTTCGCAATTTATCCTTTGTCAGCACTAATTTAAAATGTTATTGCTTGATTATCTCTAAAGATTCTGAGTTCCCGGAAAGTACCCTTTAGGTTTTAATTCCCTTGAAAGTGTGGAAAATGATAAAAATTTCGACATAAACGGCTGTATCTTTTGGTTGCGGTGGCTAAGAAGTATGATTTTTTCACAGCTTCAAGGGAAAGTAATAGATCCTGAGTATTTGATATGATTATTAGCTTGATACCTACGTGTTTCTGAGATAAAGGGGTTTGACATACAGACAGACAGATGGACCACGAAGTTAAATCCTATACTAAATTAACAAAAAAATTGGCCGGGCTTATACGGGGTATCCGAATAATATTATCCTAATAACTTCTCTACTGCATTTTGTTCGGGTCTACTTCTTTTGCTGAGCTCCGAAAGGATGGCAATATATCTAATATACCCTACATACCAAGCGGCTTGCCGGGCATGGATCGGGATCAACATTGGCAAGTACATATTAGCGGAAGTCCTCAGAGGTTGCGCCATTTCTTTGTACTAATGATGGTGTTCTGTGTACTTTTTGATGCTGAGCAGTTATACGTCTGACTATTCAAGATATATTTACATCTATTGGGGGTAATCTTATGTCTTCATATGGCATGTCCGAGCCATTATTTGACGGTAAACTATTATTAATACTTCATCGGCCTACTTCTTTTAAAACATATTTATAATAACACTGCCCTAAATAATTTTTCCACGCGTACGAAGTCGCGGGCACAGCTAGTCTATAATATGAATATTATGGTATAAATAGAAAAGAAATGGAAGTATTATGCAACATTAATAAAATTTGTTCACTTTTAAAAGTGAAACGAAACTTTGTTTTATCTGTCAAATAGGTTCTCAAGTGAGGTTTGGTTTAGACTTCTTATCATTTCTGTAAAAGAAAGACAATATAAATTTAACCATAAAGTTTGTTTTTTCAAGGTCGATTTTGTTAATTAAACACAATCATCAGTTTCCATCGGCTCGGAACCCTAGCCCGTTAACTAATCAACCTATAATATGAGATCCCCAAAAGATAAATGAGTAAAAGCTAATATTGAGATCGGGTGTTTTCATTTACGGGCTATAAACACATATAGTTCGTCCCTAATAAATTTTACCTAAAGGTAAACAAACCGAAAACATCGAAATTTTCCCTTGTTCACTTATTGTGCACACTTATCAACACTTTCACAGGTATATTAAAGGATTACACTTCATTATCCAATACATTTTATAACAATTAAAAAATAATTAATATGTTGAAAACATCAAATCTTTCACAGAAAAAATACGCCATTTTGACACTGCCGATTGTAGAATATAAGCCTATGGATTCATAGCAAACAAAAATCATTGTATTAATATTGGCCAATTGGCATCACTGACTAGTCTTTGGTTGTGTCATAGACGGGTTTGTTTACGTTTAGGTTAAACTTAAATCGGACGTACTATAGTTAAATACTAACATCCAATATTTGTAAAGAAAAAGAAGAATAGAAAGAACCTAACCAGTGGTATGCCTAATTCCAGGTATGTCAAAAGGCTTATAAAGGATAGGAATCCTCGCCGGAACCCTAACAAAGCACTGCAAACTCCACAAACATCTCATTAGGCATTGGCGGCTTAACGCCAAGTATCAGCAAGGACAATATGATTTGATGCTCTTCCTAACATTGGGAGCATGAAAACTCTCGAGTATATTCTGAGCGTGTGGCTGGGGAAGAGGGAAATACCTACACAATAGAATAGAAAACATTTATTTCAGACTAATATAACAAGCAATTAGTATGTTAGTTACAAAACTTAGCTTTAAATAATAACTGTAATGTTAGTAGTGTTAGTAAATAATACAAGAAATTAAACTTTTTATTTACTAAGGGCCGATTTTTCAATCGTCAGATAACTTTTATCTAAGAAATAATTATATGACTTTGGCAGATTTTGTATGGAACAAATGTCAAAGTCGCATGTATATTCAACAGATAAAACTTATCTGACGATTGAAAAATCGAGCCTAAATTAAATTATTCCCTTGACTAATCTTATCCAATGCCATTGTATAGAGCAGTCAAGTCTCGCAGCCATGACCTTCAGAATGCCATTGCTTTTCAGACGCTGCAGCAGGGAAGCTGACATTTTGCGTTTATCGCTACAAAGGAGTTACAAATTCACAATAGATACAACCGAGTCGCGGTGACATCAGTGTCTGATTGTGACCAACTTTCGATGACAAAATCTACCAGCTACCAGTTGCTAAACCCTAGGTTTAGCATGTCACAATTACAATTTTACTGTCTCCCGCTTGATTTGGGGAAACTGGATCACTTTCTAATTCTCCTTCATTCTTCGGATTTTACGCCGGTCCCTTGGGTACCCCTAATATCCAAGGCATTTGGAGGTTGGTTACCACTCTCGATACAGGACTTGCAGTGAAAATGTGTCTGCCATTTCCAAGTATAAAAAATCTTTACGCTGTATACGGGCTGTAAAATAAATGAGTGATAATACTTTAGAGTGTGTGTGGGTCCCGTATTTAGAGTTCACTGTGAAATTACCAGCGTTGAAAGAGGTACTTTAAAAAAAAAATTATGGGCAAATTTATAATAATGGGACATTTCTCATAGAAACATGAAAGTCAAAAGTATGTCTTTCAGCGCTGGTACTTTCACAATATACTCTACATAGGCACATACACACCCTAAAGGTTTATCACGCATTTATTTTACACCTTGGTCTAGTGGTTCGGAGCTTCGCTCTCGATCCGGAGGTCGTGGGTTCGATTCCCGCGTTGGAACAACAAAAAATGTGGTTATCAAGTTTGGTTACGACAATGCAGGCCGATTACCTGATTGTTTGACAAGAAAGATGATCCATGCGTCGGATGGACATGTAAAAAGTCGGTCCTGCGCCTCTTCTCTCGCCAGTCGTGTCGGTTTACCGTCCGTCCCACTGGGATAAAAGAGTAAAAGGAAAAGTGAGTGTCTTTGTGTATTGCGTACACACTTGGGAACTACAAAATAATAGGCCTGGTTTCAATGAAATCGGCTACCGGCACCGAAATCGGCGAGGGGAGCTATTATTATTATTATTATAAGGTAGAGTTTTTGATGAGTCTTCAAAGTCGATAGGAATTTTAATATATGAACTCCTCGTCACTGGTAACTAGGTGCATTCCTATAGAATTTCATTGGCCCGAAGCCCCAACTCAACCCTACATACGTGCGCGGGCGCAGTTTACGAGTCACGCGCGACCGCTAACTGGCTGCACTGATTGACGGGGACCGTAACTTATAGCCTATACGCGCTAATTTTGCAGAGAGCTACGCAAATGTTAAAATGGCGAACTGGGATTGGTTAATGTGAACACGGTTTTCGGAGCGTCATTGGTCATATTTGTTATTGGCATTAATGATTACTTGAAAATTAAAGCGAATATACTAGGTATATATATAGTCAAGGTTCCCCCCATACATTGATGAGTCCCTCAAGAATTTCTTGGACGGAACTCTTGTTTTTGGTAGCTAACAGAGATAGCAAGAATAAAGTTTGTGGAGTTGGTGTATCCAAAATATATTTTTTTTTTGATAAATCTCAAGATCATTAATGATCTAAATTATCCGAAAAAATATTTTTCCCACAAAATCTATGGTTTGATCAAAGAAATCCTCTTTCCGACTTGTATCGATAACGAGGTCATCTTAAATTATTAGTAACCAGCTGATTTTCTTTTTATTACTTAGCTAATATTAATGTAATTCAACAGACACATTGTCCTACAAATTGCGTGGTACGTTATCCCGGTCCTACGCTCGAAAGTTGGGATTTTTTTTAATCCTTGCTAACTCTTTCAGCTACCACAATCGAGAGTTTTTTGGACTTTATTTTGATGAGACGTCCAAAAAATTATTGGACGTCTCATCAAAATAAAGCTACTCAAGAAAAATTTCCTTGATACTAATCAAGTGAAAACAATGTATGGGGGAACCCTGACTAATAATAATAATAATAGAAGTATCGATGGTTTGACGTTAGTTTGACGTTTATGAAAATACCATTTTAACATAGTTTCGACGCTGCATTGAAACTATATTATTGTTACCTTTAATTAGAAGAATCGATCTACTGGAATAGAACACCATCTCGAGTGCGAGTCAAGCGTGAACTAGGACACTGAGCTTCTTTGGCTTTTGCCAATAACCTGAGTAGCGGGATGCCAGGATTCCGATCCTCAATGTGACGTCACCTCACTGTTATCACAGGAATTTCCTCCCGGGAAAAAAAGCAACCAAAAAGATTCGCTAATTGTATGCGGGAGGCATACGATTAACTTTTCGGTTGCATGTGCATAGTACCTAATCTGTGACCGGATTTTTGTCGGTGAAATATAGAACATTCTGATTGCAATATTGCAATGCACATATTGTACAAAAATCGGCCCGATAGGTCCTACAAAAAGTATGCCTGGGCGGGAAGTACACTGAGGGTTTACTTGTAACGTGTTGGCAACAAACTATACAGGAGTCAGGACATCGTTGTCGAAATTTTTGGACAACACGTTTAGGTATTAATCGATCCTACAAAAATGTCTCAGGCAAGGCTTATGATTTGACGTGTATACGAGCGGGACGGACTGACAATAGAAACGATATTCGAGTTATGAGAATCAGGGGCCCGGTCGTTTAAAGTTTATGACTACTGAAACACGATCGCTATGCATTACGCAGCCCGGTAGTTCTACTGCGAGATATTAGCGTTCTACTAATGAGTGACTGACCCGTTAGCTGTACTAATTACACCGCTACTAACACTAACAAAATCGCTAGTATCAATTTCTTGCGAGCATAACCCGTTAAGGCAATGAGTATGGCCTATGGTATTTTAATGTGATTAACCTGCCGCTGGTCGGGAGGGAAAAATGTGCCATGAAAGTATTTTTTTTTTAAATATTTTAAAACGAATATATATTTCGTCCTCTTCAAATTAATCAGTATCTAAACAATAAAAATATATTGTGTTGAACATTAAGGTATTATATGTATCTATACAAATATTATAAAGCGAAAGAGTTTGTTTGTTTGTTTAAGCGCGCTAATCTCGGAACAATAGGTCCGATTTAGAAAAATATTTTCTTGTTGGATAGTCCATTTATAGAGGAAGGCTTAAGGCTATATACCTAACATTACGCTGCGACCAATAGGAGCGAAGCGTCAGTGAGAAATGTTGCAAAAACGGGGAAAATTATTCACATTTGGGGACTTTCCTTGCGTGCGTTGCATAAACGGTTTAAGTTACTTAAAAACCACGCGAACGAAGTCGCGGGCACAGTTAGTTATATATGAATGAAATTCTTTATTGATAGCAACTATAGTCCAATTTATTCGATCAACAATACACTATCGTGAGTCGTGACAGCACCGAAAGATATCCGTCGCAACGAATATCTGCTCACTTGAAAAGTGAGCTCTTATTTCTTTTAGTTTGGGTTTTTGTATGGACATTGACGAGCCTAAAGTTCATGGTTCTGGCTGTCCTAGAATTATGAAATTTCATAGTTTATTTATTTTTTTATTATTCTTTGTATGGGACATGTAATTTAGACTCTACTCTACGATTCTTTGAGTGTCGAATGTTTTTTGAGGCCAATTTTTTTAACTGACGCGAACGGTGCTACAAAAATTTTACGGCGCCATCGGGTTAATAGGATCGCTCCAAAATAGGAAGTTTATTGGTGCATCCAAATTGGTTTCTATTTGGGTTTCTAGGTTTAGGGTTACTTAAGTGGGGAGTTTTGCCTTTGATTTAAATCAAATCTTATAAGAGTATTAGCTGACCCGTGCCCACTTCGTTGAGCATACAAACCGTTTAAACCTTCCCTGGACTTCCACGAATATTTCAAGACTAAAAATAGCCGAATCGGTTCAGCCGTTCTCGAGTTTTAGCGAGTGTAACGAACAGCCATTCATTTTTATGTATATGAAGAAGAAGAGAAGAAGAAGATATGTTATGTATGTTAGTACTGCACCAACTGCATGATACTATCGTTGCGCGTTGCAGGTTGTGAATTGCGCGTTGCGGGTTGTGGATTGTGCGTTGCGGGTTGTGAGTTACGCGGCGCGGTTTGTAAGATCTAGGTTGTAGGTTGTATATGTAATCGAACTCGATCACAAGTAAATTGTTTTAAACACCGAAAGTGGCCACTGGTTAGCTAGTAATAACAAAAATCTTAAGTCCCGATTTCACCAACGCATGTTAGTGTTAACGGCTTCTTAAATTACCATGCCTTCTCGTTCATTGATAGGAAATACGAGAGGAACAACATGATATTTAAGGAAGGATTAAATTTAACATTGCATGGTGAAACACACCCTAAATGTAGATTTTTATGGTATCAAAGTATTCGATATATTTCCGTTGCCTGGCACCCGAACACAAGTTCTTCGAGTCTGTTAGCCAGATTTACGTGGTGTATCCTATTATAGACACTATCGTCCTCTTGCGATGAAGAACAGAATATTATTGTATATAATTAGCGGATGAGAAACGCGGGAAAAACTTGTCTAGTTCTAGTACAGGGGGAACATTCTGGGGCACCACGTGCGCGGGATGAGCACCACAGAATATGTGGGGACAGAAGTGCTGGCTCATGTGTGATCCTTTTGTACCGCCAGGCTGTAATCCAAGTGCCACTTAACTAAATTTACCATACGGTGCGTCTATATTATAAGGTGTACAATAAATGAGCGATAATACATTAGGGTGTGTATATGTCTCCTATGTAGAGCATCTGAAAGACTTACTTTTGACTATCATGTTTGTATGAGAAATACCCAATATCATACATTTTCCCATACAATAATAAAAAAAAGTATCTCTTTCAGCGCTGGTACTCAGTAAACTCTTTAAACAGGACCCATACACACCTTAAAGTATTATTACTCATTAATCATATTATATAATAATAACTAATTTCGCCACACAAATGATAGTCAATTCCACGGCGAGTATTGACAAAAACTCGCACTCAGCATCGATTACGCGTACGTCTCATCTTCTGACTCTACATATTCTGTGCACCACTAGCCCGCGGGAGCTCAGGTGCATTCCAACGCCGCGCGCCTCTATCACCGTGCAACAGGGTCCACTATCGCGTGCCTCGCCCAAAATATGCGCAGGCATCTCGCCCGACGTCATTTTGGGAGCGCTCGTGGCGCGGAGGGGGGAGGGGGGGAGCGGTCCGACTGGTTGCGAGCGATGACCGAAGGCTGCGCGCGCGCCGGTACAGCCGCGCACACTCGCATAGAAACCGTAACCAGTAACCAGTAACCCGTGAAATCTAAATCGCACATTTTTGGTTATGTGATCATTATGTATGTGTCGCAGTCATCTGATTGAATCCTCTATTCAATTGATTGAAGAACGCACCAGGCGTTCTTCGAATTCTATTTTTACCAACAAATTCAATGAATCCGAGACTAGGACGAACATTAACTGATATTTTATTTTTAAACTTCAACATTTCCGAATGTGTACTATTATAACGCACATTAAAGTAAATTAATCAAAAAAATATATCCACACATTGCTATCTGTACGAGCTGTTTGACGCCATTATAATATTATGACTGCGCTAGTCATTCAATTAAATAAGCAGATTCAATCAGATGACTGCGACATGTATACTTCTTTGAGCTTAAAGAACAGCAGCTCCTTTGATTTATTATTATTATTATATTTTAAAGAAATGTAAGTCTCGGCATTATGCCGGGTACATGTTCCAGGTACGGGCGTGTGCCAAGTATCCTGATTCATATTGTATGAAAAAGTTATGGTTGTGGTGAATTAGTGAAGGATGACGAAGGGTTCAGAAAATGACGAAATTATTAACCTTTCCTGTGGGTGTCGTTAAAGGCGACAGACGGAATATACAGGCTGTAAATATAATGAGTGATAATACTTTAGGGTATCGGTCCCGTATATAGAGTTTACTGTGTAAGTACCAGCGCGTTAAGAGGTACTTTTTAAAATTATTGTATGGAAAACTTTATGATGGGGCATTTCTCATACAAACATGAAAGTCAAAAGTAAGCCTTTCAGCGCAAAAAGTCACACTAAAGTATTATCACTCTTTTATTTTACACCTTGCATATCCGCAAATTGGCAGTAGCGTCTCCGAGGAAATTGTGATTTTAATACTGCGCTCGTCGGTCCGCCTGCCAAGCAGGACTATACTTTAAAATACTTTTGGGAGGCTTATGTCGAGTACTTGGTAAATAAACTTTTGTGAAGTCTACCTATTCTAATACCACAAAGTAGATAACAAACTAATACCAAAGTCTCATAATCTAGTTGTAACTCCAATAAATCAAATCAAAATCATTTATTCACACAGGTCACACAGTAACACTTATAAACGTCAAAATTATTGAAATTTTATAAACTGTTAACAAATCATTGCATTATCCAACTTTTTAGTTTTAACATATTAAATATAAAAATCTAAGCAAATATTTGAACAAACAATACTTTAAAGTTACGCCTACGTGAAAGCTCGGAGCTTTAAAGCTCGAAGGGCGCTGTGCGCGACTGTACAGGGCCGGTCTGAGTTTGTTAAGAATTTATAGGAGAGCCGGGCGCAGCCGCCGCCAGTAGTGTCCTGGCGCGGTCCCGCGTCGGTCCACAGTCCCCAGTCCCTTGCGGTCTACAGTCCCCCGTCCTGTGATCGGCCCCCAGTACGGCCAAACAGTCCCGTGCGGTCTGCAGTCCCCCGTCCCGTGATCGGCCCCCAATACGGCTCTACAGCCCCGTGCGTCTACAGTCCCCGTCCCGTGATCGGCCCCCAGTACGGCCTTACAGTCCCCCAGTCCACAGGACAGTCAGCGCCCGACGTCTACTGGACCAGAGTGAATTTCAGTGAAGTGTTCAGTGTTGTACCAGTGGAATGGATGGCTAGGTAGGAACTTGTTTACTTTTAATTCAATTCGTTTATTGTGTGTATGTGTGTTGCATTAAGGGATTAAATAACCTGGGGCCTTACCCACCAAACTGATTCGATTTTGATTCAGATTCGATCGTACCACATACTCCCGAATAAATTGATGTTTTGATTGTCAGTCGAGTGATATGGTCGGGAATACAAAAAGTTACGATCCAACGATTTTCTTTATCCTGGTTAGTTTCAAAGTAATTCGCCAAATAAAACATCAAAAGCCGTTGAGATCGAACTGATTCGATTCTCGATTGTATCGGGAGTAAACCTGGAGTTAGGTTGCTGCACATAGGCCACTTGGGGCATGCAAAGGTTACATATTTCAAGTCTCAATGCTTTTAACCCCAACGAAAATAGGGTTATTATAAGTTAGATGTGTCTCTGTGTGCCTGCATAATAGCTCCGAAACGGATGAACCGATTTTAATCTAGTTGTTTTGTTTGAAAGCTGAGGTGATCAGTTCACTCACTGTTGACTATTCAGGGGGCCTTTTACAAGCTCTTAATTCCAGCCAGTTTAAGCCATACAACATGGTTGCCTGAAATTTTCGTATTACGATCACCTAATAACTGCATGATGACAGCTCTGACTAGCACACGTGACACTTGACTTGCTTCCGAATGTCACTTTCAGACAAACAAACTAGGGTGGATCCATTCAGAACAACATGTCACTGTAATATAAAAAAGAACAAGGCAGACCGTATTATTGAATGGCCTGGAACCAGGCTGGTATTGTAAAAGATGGGGTTTCTTAAAAATGATTATAATTTTTCTCGACTACTTTAATACATAGTCTGCTTTGCAAGGACAGGTTTACAGGTCACAATGTTAACTAGTAAGTATCGTTCATTTGCATGATCAATTTAAAAAGTAATTGACCAGATTCCTGATTATTATCAATGCACTCCAGTATATATATCCAGTGTAATCCATAAATTTGCTGTAATATAAGTGAGTGATAATTCTTTAATGTGTGTATGGGTCCCGAATAGTATAGTCAGCAAGAATATTGCAACAGCTTCTGTATTGTATTGGGTTGTAGAATGCTGATATATTTTTAAATGTTCGATTATGCAAGTGTAAAAAAATGTATGATAATTACTTATCCCGTATGTAGAGTATACTGTTAAAGTACCAGCGCTAAAATACTTATTTTGGACTTTCATGTTTCTATGAGAAATGCCCCAACATTTTTATGTTATAAATTTGAACATACAATAATTAAAAAAAAACAGTTTCAGCGCAACTTTCACAGTAAACTCTACATACGGGACCCATATATAGCCTAAAGTATTATCACTCATTAATATTACAGCATGTAGAGATTATAGCTACAATATCATTCTGGACATCATGTACACAATATTATATTTTTGGGCATTCTGTATATTATAATCTTGGTTCATATAAATAAAACAATCTCAAACCCAACATCACTTGAGAACCAATTTGACAGATAAAAAAAACTTTTCGTTTCACTTCTACACATCAAGAACTTTACTAATGTTACATACTTTATTTTTTTTAAAACGTAAAAATAAAATTATTAGAGTGTAGATTATGTAACTATACCTATTTTAATGTTTTTCTGTAATCTATAATATTAATATTACGGTATAAAAAGGAAATAAATTAAAGTATTTTGTGACTTTAATAAAGTTGTTCACTTTTAAAACTAAAACTAAATGTTGTTTTATCTGTCAAATAAGTTCTCATTGTGAGGTTGGGTTTGAGATTGTTTTATTTATACGGGCATTAAAATTCTTTTAAACCTCAATAATGTTGACTGTTATATTCAATTCAATTATCTTCTAAACTCGACGACCTGGCAACCACTAGTATAATATAAAACTATGTTTACTATTTATTGTGTTTACTTTAGCCTACAGCTTGTTTATTTAGTCTGCAAAAGCTTAGAGCAGCCTACAATTATCTAAGCTATGTAACGTTTACGATAGATTCAATTTACCGCGTTTGAACCTTATCGCTATATATAAAAAGATCGAATAGCTGTAAACCAAATACCTCTGCGACTGTACACAGCACACCTACACGATTGCGTCGGATTTGCCACTCGGATTTTCTGTTTACGTTCACAAATACTTCTGGACGTTTCCAAACGAATCGTCATATATATAACCAATAATAAGATTCGGCACTTTGTCAAAATCTATAATAATAATAATAATAGCTCCCCTCACCGATTTTGGTGGCTGTAGCCGATTTCATTGAAACCAGGCCAGCTACGCAGGAGTTTCTATAGTGCCCAAGTGTGTGCGCAATACACAAAGACACTCTCTCTTCCTTTTACTCTCATAACCCAGTGGGACGGTAAACTGACACGACTCGTGAGAGAACAGGCGCAGGACCGACTTTTTACATGCCCATCCGACACATGGATCATCTTTCTTATTAGACAATCAGGTGATCGGCCTGCATTGTCCTAACCAAACTTGGAAACGATTTTTTTTTATTGTTCCAACGCGGGAATCGAACCCACGACCTCGAGAGTGAAGCTCTGAACCACTAGACCACGGAGAAAAATTTAATAACAACAAACGTCTCAGCTACATAAAAATTATGTAGCTGAGACGTTTGTTTATGAAGGCGCTAATCTCAGGAACTACTTACTGGTCTGATTTGGATTTAAAAAAAAACTAGCCTTGCGAGTGCGAGCATGATGTAATTATATAATATAATATGTCCCTCTCTTTCTCTCTGATAAATGTTTCACCAATCCGCATTCAATATGGGTTGTTAACTTGAATGGCATGTTTGTTTATCATATTATGATTAGGCCGTGTTTCACCAAGCAATGTTAAAGTTAACGCCATGTTAAATATCATGTTATCCCTCTCGTATTTCCTGTCAATGGATGAGATGGTATGGTATTTTAACATGGCGTTAACTTTAACATTGCTTGGTGAAACACGGCCTTAGCCTTACAGAAACCGGCCCTTAGTGTGTCTTTGGCGCCCAATATTATAAAACAAGTGCATTATGCTTATAACAACTTATGTAAGGTTGCTGACAAATCATATTTACCACTATTAGACCTTACACCTTTTGTAATAAGATTCAAATAACCAGATCCGGATATTATATTGTCGACCGTACATTGTACAATAAATACATAGCCCCACCTTTTTCAGGTAACTTTAATAGAACACACCCGTGCCGATGCCCTCCAATGGTCGGATACTTTTTGCAGATGACCGCATATCTGTTCACGAGCACATTAAACCTGTAATTTAATCTCAGTTTTTGACGACCAAAAAAGCTTTCGTCTCGTGCCTAATGATTTTATAATTTAAGCCCAATCACGACATGCAAAAAGTCGTGTGGCTTTGTGCGGTGATGCATAGCATATGCGCGATAATACGCACGCGCGGCACGATGCGCTCAGCGCTACTGGGTTACGCTGCGCTGCGTTGTAGAGCATTTTGCTGCGCTGTGGAGCATTTTGCTGCGCAGTAGACATTGTGCTACGTTGTAGAGCATTTTGATGCGCTGTGGAGCATATTGCTGCGCAGTAGAACATTGTGCTACGTTGTAGAGCATTTTAATGCGCTTTGGAGCATTTTGCTGCGCTGTGGAGCATTTTGGTGCGCTGTGGAGCATTTTGCTGCGCTGTAGAACATTGTGCTACGTTGTAAAGCATTTTAATGCGCTTTCGAGCATTTTGCTGCGCTGTGGAGCATTTTGCTGCGCAGTAGAACATTGAAATACGTTGTAGAGCATTTTGCCGCGCTTTGGAGCATTTTGCTGCGCAGTAGAACATTGTGCTACGTTGTAGAGCATTTTAATGCGCTTTGGAGCATTTTGCAGCGATTTAGCCTGTAGATCATTTTAAAAAACGGTGAGCAGCACGCTGACCCAGGCCAGGATGATTGGCAGTGCAAGGTTTCAATCAACAATACAATAAGTAACGTGTCCCATACAAAAATAAGGGTAAAATCTATCCGCGTGGCATATGCCAATAGAGGTTCAGCGAATTGAGACAAAAGCTTTAAAACATTTCAAAGTCGATTCGGTGATTTGTAATTGCTAATTATGTCATTGAATTTTTTTTTATTCCAAATTTAAACACACATTGCGGCATTGTGACACGTTGGGCCTTGGCAGTGTTTCAAGCGAACTAAACGAAATAACAGCTCACTGTGTCAAGTGTCATGCTCAGTGTATCAAGTGAGCTGATATTCATTTACGGATTTCTTGTGCTGTTCATAATGGCTTGTTAACTCAAATGTTAGCTGATAGACGATTTGATCAGCCTTTCAGAAACCGGGGGATAGTCTGGCAACAGATAGACAGCGAGGGTCCCATTTTTAAAGTTTGCTTAATACCAATACTTAAGGATATTTTGCATAATTTCCTCCTTTCAACGCATAATTTATTTGTAAGCCATTAAAACAAATCGGCACACTTAATCATTTGATGTCGAACGCTCGCGGTACAATCGGCGCGTGCGCTGCTATAGGGTCAACTCACACTGACAGAGTTGAAAGCCCATAACGTCCACTGGACATAACGTCCACTGTACACAATTAAAATTAAATTAAATACAATTTCTTTTGGGCTGCATAGGCCCATATTATCTATATAATATGGGCCTATGCAGTTTATTGTGAAAGTACCAGCGCTGAAACAGTTAATTTTTTTTAATTATTGTATGGGCAAATTTGTGATGCATATTTCTCAAGAGCGAAAGTCAAGAGTAAGTCTTTCAGCGCTGGTACTTTCACAGTAACCTCTACATAGGAGGCACATACACACCCTAAAGTATTATCACTCATTTATTTTACACCTTATAAAATACTAGCTGTACCCGCGACTTCGTTCGCGTGGTTTTTGAGTGACTTAAACCGTTTATACAGCGCATGCAACGAAAGTCCCCAGATGTGAATAATTTTCCCCGTTTTTGCAACATTTCTCATTGACGCTTCGCTCGTATTGGTCGCAGCGTAATGTTATATCGCCTAAAGCCTTCCTCTATAAATGGACTATCCAATAAAAATATTTTTTTAAACAAGACCAGTAGTTTCTGAGATTAGCGCGTTTAAACAAACAAACAAATTCTTCCGCTTTATAATAATAGTATAGACTAACAGACCCGTCCCCACTTCGTTGAGCATGGAAACCGTGTAAACCTTCCCGGGACTTCCACGAATATTTCAAGACCAAAAATAGCCGAATCACTTCAGATGATCTTGAGGTTTAGCGAGACTAACGAACAGCAATTGATTTTTATATAACCTATGTTACTCAGTGATAATGTAGCTTTCTAATGAAAAAAGAATTATTAATATCGGTCCAGTACTTTTTGAGTTAAGTAGTTACATACAAAAATACAAATCTTTCCTCTTTATAATATTAGTGTAGATGACAGCTAGCGCCGCGCGGCGCGTGTACATACGTTTGCAACCATATTTTTCTGCGCCAATGTGAGCGAAGCCTAAAATACTACTTATAAATCTACTTTGTGGTACTACTTAATTAATGGCACGGGTCTCGAACCACTCAACAGCAACATTTATTTTCACTTTACAACATATTATAAATTATAATGATATATTTTGTATGGTGTTTTGTCCAAATACGGCCCACACGGGTTTTGGATGGCGACATTATACCTTCTAACTTATGCGTCCCTGTTACAAACGACTATTATTGACCGTTACTTCACCATTATTGTTATTAGTATGTATTATTATAGATTTTCATCTTTAGAACACACATAATTTATGTATAGGTATAATCTTATATATAAAAATGAAATGCTGTTCGTTAGTCTCGCTAAAACTCGAGAACGGCTGAACCGATTCGGCAATTTTTTGTCTTGAAATATTCGTGGAAGTCCAGGGAATGTTTACACGTTTTTTTTTTACTGCTCAACGAAGTGGATCAGCTAGTTTGATAAATGCATGTCTTGCAATATTTGGTATATAATGTAAAAATAGGTAAGAAATTTCGAAAAATATAGTAATGAACTGATGATAGTCACAGCTAAGGGCGTTGACCTCACGTTCAGCTTATTTACTTCACAGCTGATTAAATTGCAGAGGTTTTGGATAGTAATCATCGTTTCGTTTCATTTCTAGTCTTACATTTTGTATGATGTTTTTGTTTTTATATTTTGTATAAGTAATTTTCTTTTTTTTTTTTTAACAAATCTTTATATAAATTTAAAGCAATATTTTGTACTGACAGACATACAGACGAAAGAGTGTACTTATTTAGTGTGTAAGTACAAACATTCGAAACATTTTTTTTTATTTATCACGACTGTGACATATCAAGAATACAGGGTGTGTTATACTTCATATATCAAGCCAATTTTTTTCTAATAAATTACTAAACAGAGTCCATAAATCGCAATCTCCAAAAAAGTAACAGATGACTTTCAACCCTGGGGAAATATTAGGTTTACGACCAGTGTTCGTGTGTAGGTACTAGGTATAGATTAGGAGCCCGCGAGGAATTTTAGACCTTTGAATATGTTTATTGCGGTATGGTAAATAATATAAATGAGATACCAAAACAAGAAATGCTCTAAGCGTCCTTCTCTCCACACTATAATCGGCTTAGTATATAAACCATGGGACCATCTGTAATGTATAATATTAAGGAATTCCGGGTATTCATTGGAGCACAGGGCCCCGAATATCGTGCCTCGAACATTGTTGCCAATATCAGTCTATCCTGCTCGTGGACGCATAAATTGACACGCGCGCGAGCGGGATGGACGGACGATCGAGTTTCAGTTACGAAAATCATCTGGCTTACTCCCGACACAATCGAGCATCGATTCAGTTCGATCTCAACGACTTTTGGTATTTTATTTTAAGGATTACTTTGTAACTAATCAGGATAAAGAAAATCATTAGATCGTAACTTTTTGTACTCCCGACCATAAGGTCCGGTATAATCGATTGATAATCAAAATAAACAAAGTAAGTTTAGTTGGGAGTACGCGGCACGATCGAATCTGAATTAAAATCAAAACAGTTTGGAGAGTAAGCCCCAATATGGCCCCAGGCATGACGAAAGATTTTGACATTTACTAATTATGAAATAACCTTTATTTCGGTAACAAACTTATGAATATCGAAGATTACAGCCATTTTTTTAATATATTTTCAATAGTGCGCCAAAACAGGTCGAAGTGTCATGGCGGCGAATGTGACGTCACGCCTAGGTAAACGTCAGATGCTTAAGTAAACCATAGATGAAAGAGTAATATATAATGACAGCAGCGATGGACTATGACAGTGATGTTTACCTAGACGTGACGTCATGCGCTGTAATGCTGTGTTTCAGTAAAAATGGCCGATTGCACTATTTTAATGTTTTAATTCATCGAAAATCTTAATAATCGCAAATTTTTATATAAAAGTATATCGGAATTTCAAAACCTTTTTATATCTATTTTACCCTGAAATTATTAAATCTTTGATTATTTGTTAATGTCGTCAAGCCTATTACCCTGATTCAAGATGCCATCGCTTTTATGACCTATGAAGTTCAAAAACCAAATGTATGGGATTTCATATAAGCTTCGTTAAAAGTCACATATCAATTCACCCGTCATTTAGAGAACCCGATATAAAATTCCATACATTTTCGTGTTCAGTTCCTAAGGTATAAGAGCGTTGGCATCTTGAATCGGGGCACATTGCACTGTGCACAGACTCCATCTTGATAAGAAGACCAGATGACCCTCTTCCACTAATTTTATCACCCGACTATTAATATACATTTTACTACCTGATCGTAGTGACGATTGGTTTTATAGCTGAGATAAGTTCAAATGTAACGTTCTTAAACACCATAAGTTACAGTGACAAATGACAGCTATCTGCTTTTTGTATCTAAATATTTTAATACTAATTTAAATAAAGTGTTGTAAAGCTAGAGCTATGTTTCAGTGTAAACAAAATTATTCAAAAAACATTTTTTTTAATTAGGTACTTTTTTGTGCTGGCAACATTTGTTCAGTGTAACCTCCCGACAAAAAAAAATAGGTTAAATTTCTAAAAGTTGACATGAAGCTGCAGTATTTTATATATTCTGATAATAAATACATTTTTATAATGTAAAAGAAAATTAACCGATTACGTAAATTATTATTCGTTACCCGGGCTGTTGTTGCGAATTTATTGCTACATTTGTAACAAGTTCTTCGTACTTCGTTAAGTTCAAAAACAAAATTTATGTGATTTGACATAAGCTTCGCTAAGTGAAAAACGAATTCGCCTTTCATTTAGCAAATCTTATGTCAAGTCTCTTATATATTTTGTTTTTTAAACTTCTCAAGTGATTCATATCGATGTCATCTTGAATAGCGTTGGCACCTTGAATTAGGACCCATTTTATTTCGGTCTAAGTTCATACATCGGTCATTCTCCAGATCGGCGTTATTTGCCTAATTACCGTAACCGTTTTTTTTTTCTACTAATCTGGATTAAACACACTGAAATATAAAACTAATGAAAGATACAAATACAATAATTAATGAGGCATGCAATAGTTTATTATAGTTCATGAGATAATGAGACTTAAAAATTGTATGGGTACGGTAATTAGACAAATGTAATATTTAATGTTACGGTAATTAGAAAGAGTTATTTATTATATCTAAAAGATGATATAAAACTCTGATTAATAAGTTCTACTTACATAATAATATTATGTAATTATAACTAAAGATTGGGTAAAACTAGTTAATTTAAACAAACATTGTTTTATTTTCGCAAATAATATTTATTTGAACAATAAGTAGGATCTACCTAAAAAAATAAAAGTTTAAAAAACTTATAACCCGACTTCGGAAAAAACCAGAAAACAAATTCAATTTGAAATCCAGACATGTACAGACCGTACAAAAATGGTCAAGGTAGGGCCATGGTCGGATCTGCTAGCAAAATCGATTGATATCAATTGCGCATTACAGCTTAAATTTCGCATTGCAAGTAGATCTGGTCTTGAGGAACTCCAAATGACTTGGTAGACTTTCATTGTGCCCTTATACTAACACTGGAACCCTTGAACCCTTATAAAACGTATTCATTTTTCATACAACGGTAATTAGAAAAATACGGTAATTAGTATACGGTAATTAGAAAAAGTTAGATTTTCTTAAAAATTTCAAAAACCAATAAAGTTTGCAAAAACTGTCTTGAGACAACTTACGTAGGCCAAAGTACTGTCTAGATTTATATGATCAACTTAGTTCTATTTTAAATTTTAAATATTTAAATAAGAACAACGGTAATTAGAAAAGTCTATTACCAAAGCTACGGTAATTATATACTTACGTGCTTCACTGGCGGCACACAAACATTAACGACCTGTGATGGCTGTCGGGCCGTGGCACACACGGAGGTGTCGCGACACGTGCGGCAGTGATGTGCCAAATCCTGTTGCTTTGGAGTGTGCACCCAAGAACTGTGTGGGTTACGGTAATTAGAACATTCGATGGGACACGCTATTTATTATTTCAGGATAATTATTTATAGACTGGACCCATTAAGTCGATATTTTTTTATGCGATACACGATCCTTTGTATTGTTTAGAAAGTTAATTGGATTAAAGTAAATTTTTACGTAAAAAAAATTACAAGGAAGTTTTCAGATCAAGTTGATGTCGGGACACGTTACGGTAATTAGAAAAAAGTGCTTTTTCAACGCAACTTAAAATAATTTAGTCTTAATCACTTAAAGCAGAAGCCTATATTTTTGTTTACAGCTAGATACGGATGCTATCTATCAAATAAAAAGAAAATATAGATGAATATGACAATAATACAGAGTAGACAAGCCCGGGACACGTAAAAATGTATTACCTGAGAATGGCCGACATAAAAAACAGAATGTGATTGAAAATATCACTTATAACATTATTTCTTTGCGACTGGAACGTACCTCTTTTATAGTATATAAAACCAAATAAAAAAAAACCCTGACTTGGGCCGTGTTTCACCAAGCAATGTTAAAGTTAACGCCATGTTAAATATCATGTTATCCCTCTCGTATTTCCTGTCAATGAATGAGAAGACATGGTATTTTAACACGGCGTTAACTTTAACATTGCTTGGTGAAACACGCCCTTAGCGTGTAACATTCTATTCTATCACGCCTAACAAACGACCTGATGACCTTGAAGACCTTAACCGAATTCCAACAAACATAGATAAGAACACTCTCGACTGATATACCTTTCAAACGAAAAAAAACGCATTAAAATTGAATCATCCGCTTGGGAGCTATGATGCCACAGACAGACACATTTACACAGACACGTCAAACTTATACCACCCCGTCGTTTTTGCGTCGGGGGTTAAAAACAGAATGTGATTGAGAATATCGTTAATAACGAAAGAGTTTGTTTGTTTGTTTAAACGCGCTCAAGAACTATAACGGGTCCGATTAAAAAATTTTTTTTTTTCAAATCGGAATTGGATAGTCCATTTACCTATAGAAGAAGGGCTATCTATATAACATCACGCTGCGACTAATAGGAGCGAAGCGTCAGTGAGAAATGTTGCAAAAACGGGGAAAATTATTCATATTTGAAGACTTTCGTTGCGAGCGCTGCATAAACGGATTAAGTTACTCAAAAATATGTAGGTACCTACGAAAGAATTATTCCTTTTTAATAATCATAATAACAAAAACAAACGTGAGCAATCAAAAGATAATCGCGATAGTGTTGCAGACAACCGCGCGAACGAAGGGGCACACTAATATTATAAAGAGGAAAGATTTGTATTTTTTTATGTAACGACTTAACTCAAAAAGTACTGGACCGATTATAATAATTATTTTTTCATTATAAAGCTATATTATCACTGAGTAGCATAGGCTATATAAAAATCAATTGCTGTTCGTTAGTCTCGCTAAAACTCGAGATCAGCTGAACTGATTCGGCTACTTTTGGTCTTGAAATATTTGTGGAATTCCCGGGAAGGTTTACACGGTTTTCATGCTCAACGAAGTGGGCACTGGAGAGCTAGTAGAATATAAAATGCCGTCCGTCGGTTGGTAAGAGTCAGATTGAGATAATTGGTTCCTAGAGGTAGGAATGTTAATAATGGGGAATGTGTCCCGGCCTTATGCGGGCCCTTCGGTCTTGTTAGGGCAGAATGCGGGACGGAATACTGTGCCAGATGTCGGCCGTGACAGAGAGAGATGATTACAATCCTTCATTCACAAACATACAAATAAACAAAACTATATACAAAAGTAACATTAAGTAACCCTAACACACACATACACGCAAGCACGCACGCACGTTCTCACACACACACACAAACACACGCAAGCACGCACGCACTAGTTAAACTTATTTTTGTCGGGTGTTAAAATAGTTGCTCTTTATTTAAATAAGTCAAACAACTTAGCAAAAAAATTAACTTTCACATATTATACATATTTGTAAGTAATCCTCGAGTTGTCAAGCGGTAACCGAATCCATCCACTTAGAACACTTGCGATGATGTTAACTTACAATATTATTTGCTATTCTCTCATACTGGTTATGGGAAAATGGCAATAATGTTGATAGCTTTTAATATCTGACCCGTGCACACTTCGTTGAGCATAAAAACCATTTAAGCCTTCTGTAGACTTCCACGAACATTTCAAGATCAAAAATAGCCGAATCGGTTCAGCCGTTCTCGACTTTTAGCGATACTAACGAACAGCAATTCATTTTTATATTTAAGACGAGCTGATCCGTGCCTACTTCTTTGAGCATAACAAAAACCGTTTAAACATTCCCTGGACTTCCACGAATATTTCAAGACCTAAAATAGACAAATCGGTTCAGGCGTTCTCGAGTTTTAGACTAACGAATAGCAATTCATTTTTATATATAAGAAGAAGATATTTCTGTGAATAGAGACTCCACTGGTTTCTGTAACACAAGTTAATAAAATCATAAATCAGGGTTCTAATTATACTTGTGTATTAATTTTTTACAAATTAATTATTATCAATATTAAAACATCATTTAAGCATTGAAAGCATGCTCCCGTAGAAAGCTCACAAAACTAAGCCTCGTCTCGCGGAAGCTTTGGGCGCGTTTTTTGCGTTTTGGGATGCCATTGTGGCAGGTAGAGCGGTGGGGAAGGAGAGGGGGACGAGGGGGGGTTTAGTGGGGGGGGGGGGCAACACCTGCCACCTGACATTACTTGACATTGCGGGTAAAAAACTAGCGACGTTTCCTCTGATAAGCTTTTGACGCTTGCGATGATTGTGGCGTGCGTTGTTGGTGACCGGATACTTAAATTGAGTGGCGCTTAAGTCACAAATGTCGTTCCACGAATCAGTGATATAGCCTGTGAATAGGGTTCTCGTGGTGGGTTTCGTGGTAATAGAATAATTTCTCATTTTACGCTAGTGGGCTAGCTGCAAAATTTTTTTTTATAAATAAACTTAAATTACATTATTAATTTTTTGTTTAATAAGTTTTGAGAAAAAATTTACGCATACACAAGAGTAAAAATGCGCTCATAGGATTAAAATTTTCACAGAAAATATTTATGCTGTTGCCGCTATAGCAAGTAATAGCAACAGGGCAGAAAAAAAGTTTATCACAATTTTTTTATTTAAAATCTTTTATTCAATCCATAACACAAATTACTCTTTAAAAATAGCATATTAAATTAAAAACTAAGGCGAGGAGTAACCGCAACTAGCGCCACTCTTTTAAAATAAATTTTACAATGACACAAAGGTCTTATTAAAAAAAGTAATCGGTTCAAACTTTAAGTAAGTAGTTAAACTAATTTATTGGCATTTAATTACAGCTCTAAATCCTATACTGTATTTACTCTCGTAAGTAATAACTTAAACGGCCGTTTTAGTTATTACTTACGAGATATAATACATAATATTAGTTTAACTATTATATATTACTATAATAAATTAGTTTAGCTATTTACTTAAAGTTTGAACCGATTACTTTTTTTAATAAGACCTTTGTGTCATTGTAAAATTCATTTTAAAAAGAGTGGCGCTAGTTGCGGTTACTCCTCGCCTTAAGGTAAATCATTATTATCTAAACTATAAACTAAACAAGTAATATAAAAGTAGGTATAGCTTTCTTATGTAAGTAGACTTGGTAGACAAAATATTACACAGACTAGCATAGTCATACAGGCTGTTAAAAGATTAGTTACAATTACTTTTGGTTATGAATATGACATACTACCTTTTCTTATTCTAAAAAGATTTTTTGTCAAAACTAAAATAAATATTTTTTACCATATTTTATTATTTTTAGTCGCAAGAAAAAGGAGAAAAAGAACACTTCTAGAATGAGAAAATGTAGTATGTAATACCTTTTTATAGGCTAAATATTAATGAGTTATATTACTTTAGGGTGTGTATGGGTCCCGTATTCAGGGTGTAAAAAGAGCAGTCACTATAACTTTGGGATAGGAATATAGGACCTTGACTGATTCTAGAAATGAATTTTTTCATTATTAATTTTTTGAAAAATATAAATTGTTTTGCTATTTATTATTTTAGTCGCAAGGCTGAACTATTTGGATCAACGTTGTGCATTAAATTATTAAATTTTATAATTTTTCCCTAGTACGTAATGAACGTCTTACGCGTGCTATTGACCTCTCAGCGTAATCAGCTGATCGCTGCGTTGTGCATGTTGTACATTGCCTATTGAAAATTTTTAAAACAGTGGATTAAAAGCAAATGACTAGTACCTACCAATGGATATATCTCTTGCCTGGTTATTACCCCACGAAGTTATAGTGACTGCTCTTTTTACACCCTGTATAGAGTTTACTGTGAAAGTACCAGCGCTGAAAATGTACTTTTTTTTTTTAATTATTGTACCTTTATGTAAAATTTATGATGTTGGGGCATTTCTCATGAAAGTCAAAAGTAAGTATTTCAGCGCTGGCACTTTCACAGTAACCTCTACATAGGAGGCACATACACACCCTAAAGTATTAGTAAGTATTTTAAATATTATGTATGTTAGTCTTTAAGGTATTTATAATATGGGCCTATGCAGCCTGCAATAAATGGTATTTAATTTAATTTAATTATCATTTATTTATTTTACACCTTGTATAATCATATCCCAAAGTTATTATAACTGTTTTTTACACCCTATATACCTACTACTAACTTCTAATGATAAACAAGGTATAAAACTAACTTAAAAAAACTGTTAGAAGTTGGAGATAAACAACTGACGGTTCCCCGAAGTAGCGGCGAGCCTGACCCCCGGGGCATCGCAGGTGCGTTGGCACGCGACCTACCGCTTCCCCCCCTCCCACCACTACACTTGAATTGGCGTGAACAACATTCCAAAATGAAATTCACTAGTATAGTCCGAGACAAATTTAACCCAAACGTAAACAAAGCCGTCTATGACACAACCATAGATTAGTCAGTGGTGCCAATTGACCAATATTAACGCAATGATTATTGTTGGCTACATGAATCCTTAAGATCGAGAAGAAATCCCGAAAGAGACTGGCCTCCACGACACAGGAAATCCTAGTGTGGAGACCAGTGATAGACTTAAGATTGTATGCATGTGCTTCTGTTCAATATATATTTTTTTAATTAAATTTTGGATGTATACTGTACATAACTGAACCTCATTTAAAACAAAATCCATGACATAATAAAATCTAAAATTATTAAGTTTTTTTAACTAGTGAAAAGTTGTAGTTTTATAGATACGAGGTTGAGAAGGTAAAGCTTTAGCAGTTACGACTTTGATCTATTGGGGCATCGATATGATCGTTCAAGGTCATTGGCGTCATACAAAGCTGCTGCTTCTATAAGGTGATACTGCCAATACTGGGGAACGCAAAACAAATATTGACAATGAAGTCGTTTCTACAGTTATAATATATTCTACAAATAGTAGCCTTCATAAATCGTCACTATTCAATTAAAGATTATATGCCAAATGTATACAGTACATAACTAAACCTCATTTAAAACAAAATCCATGTCATAATAAAATCTAAAATTATAAAGTTTTTCGACTGTACTGAAAAGTTGTACTTTCATAGATACGAGGTTGAGAAGTTAAAGCGACGTAATAGCAGTTACGACTTTGTTCTATGGGGGCATCGATATGGTCGTTCAAGGTCATTGGCGTCATACAAATCCTATACATATGAAGTGTCGCAGTCTATGTTCCGCGTTAATTTCACTGTAATTAGGGATTTTGTATCAGAGATAAAAGCAGAGAGTCCCGGTGATAAATCTCTTTAAACGCGTCCATTAAACCGTCTTATCTGCGGCGGTCCTCCCCGTAGATTATCTCGGCCGAAGTACAAATTGAGGAATTTTTTGCCCGGACACAATTTGTTGGGAAATTCGTGGCCGCGGGCCGCGCGTTGGTGGACGGCAGTGTTGCCAACTCTCGTAAATATTTCTACCCAAATTTATGCCGAAACCCCGAATACTGCCACAATCGAAAACCCCCTTTTTTGTCTGCGAATAAATAATAAGTTGCTCTTACATTTTTGTCATAGAAAAATTATCAATGTTACTCAGTCAAAAGTTGTCTGACATTTGAAAATCAGCCTTATGAATAAGTACTCACTGAAAACACTACAAAAATTAATTTATACTTAAATAATACTAAATGTTAATAACTTATTTATTAATATTACAAATATTTGCATATATACATTTATGGTCTATAAATAATATTTATCTAAGTATTTTACTTACAACTTGAAGAATATAAACGAATTGAAATGAATAATGATGAAAAATTCAAAAAAAAATGATGTGCTATTTTTTACTACACGACCTTGATCTTCAATTCTCTTGTCTGCACACTGATCTTGTCTAAAGGTGCACAGCGTAATTAAAAAAAAAAAAATAATATAAGGAAATAAGGACAACCTTAGATATTAATGAAATTTTCAATTAGGTGCATACTGTTTTTTATATACGAACTTAGGCCATAAGAAACAGAATTGTGTTTGAAAATTTCGTTATTAACGTTATTTCCTTGCAACTGGAATGCACCTCTAAAAGTGGAAAATCCTCAAGTTGGCAGCACTGTGGTGGTGGACGCGAGGCCTGCAGGCATAATGAGCGGGCCGCGGACAAATAAACGCCCGCAGTGATTGATGACAGCTACCGGCTTGCATTTCGAGCGTCCAGCATTTTGAGTTTTCGGTACATCAGGTTCCCTTTTAGTTATTAATTTTGATGCGTTTTTAATTTCTTTACACTAGCGGCTGATGATGGTAGGGTTGTTATTTTTTTATGAATAATTTAGATAAACTGGTAAGCGTATGATGGAATAATGTTTTTAATTTCCGAGATTTTTGATTTCATATTCTCAACGCGATGACGTCATTTTGCAACGCCTGCGGGCCGCGAGATTTACCAGAATTTCAAATGTCTGTAAATTCATTAATGGTATTTTTAATTTAAAAAAAAAACAAGTGTATTTGTATAGACATAAGTTCTACTAGGACAATAGTTTTAACTTTTAAGCGATTTTGTATACCTAATAACAATACATCAATATTGTTGTACTTTATCTTGCAAATCTTGGTCTCGTATATAATCATAGGCTTAAGCCCAATACTGGGGAACGCAAAACAAATATTGACAATGAAGTCAAACCTACAGTTATAACACATTCTACAAATATTAGCTTTCATAAATCCTCACTATTCAAATTAAAGATTATATGCCTTTATAATCTTCTGTTCGCACAATTAATTTTCGTAAGACTGTACCTACGAGTAAAGTTATTGCTTCTTGAGATGTGTATTGTGTATTGGAATAACCATCTCATAATAAATCTATTCACTCTTTATCCGTGCGCCTATCTTTTGTATGTATCACTGAGAAGTTACACATACATACAGAGTGATTCGTGGTTCATATGTCAAGCCGAATATATGTAGATGAAGAGAAGGACGCGTAGAGCATTTCTTATTTTGGCACCTCATATAAATTACTTGCCATAACGCGACAAATCACGATTAAAGATCTCCATAAAAGTCACAAAACAGATGAGTTTCAATCCTGGTCTTGAGGTCTTAGGTCAACGACCAGTGCGTTCGTGTCAAGGCGACTAGGAGCCCGCGATCCCCATGCATAGTAATTTTCACTCCTTGTGGTCATTTTAGGGATAAATTTTTCGTTTGTAATTTATATGAGGTGTCAAAACAAAAAATTATGTACGCGTCATTCTCTTCACACTATTTTCGACTTAATATTTGAATCATGAATCAACCTGTATATGTAAGTCACTGGGCAGTAAAAGATTAATTTGTTGTTTGAAAAGATTTACAAATCTCTGATCAGTCAAAAGATGTATTTTCTCCATAAATAATTTTGCTTCACGTAACTTTAATATCGGCGCGTAAACCCGGCAGCCCACCCCCCGCGCCGCCGCACGACTCACATTCCGAGCCGGAGGTATCTCGGCCAAATGTCAGCGCACGATCAAAACATCTCGAGACACGGCAGTGTGTTTGTATGTTTGAACTTTCGAAATACTTTTGCGAGAATATTTTGCGATGAAAAATGTTTAGAATCGCTGCAAAAGTGTCACTAACAGCCATTTTCGATGACCTATAACGGGTGTAATAAAAAAAAAACTATAACCCGACTACGCAAAAAAGGGCTCTATTAAAAAAAGTTAAAAACTATAACTCGACTTCGCAATTACAAAAAACTATAACCCGACTTCGCAATAAAAAACTATAACCCGACTTCGAAAAAAAGGGCTTTAAAAAGGCTGAAACAAGAAAATAATTCAATTTGAAATCCAGATATGCATAGGTACAGATATGGTCAAGGTAGAGCCGTGGTCGTACCCGCTATTGAGATTGTATATTTCAACAGCAGACGAATATTATAAATTTGTTTAGCGGGTACGACCACGGCTCTACCTTGACCATATCTGTACCTATGCATATCTGGATTTCAAATTGAATTATTTTCTTGTTTCAGCCTTTTTAGAGCCCTTTTTATCGAAGTCGGGTTATAGTTTTTTAATCTTTTATTTTATTTTACATTTTTCTGTTTCCACATAAACTATAACATTATATTTTCACTAAACTAACGTTAAATTAACACATAGAAAGTAACTAAACAAACTCCTAGATACTATTTGTACGACCGCCTTTTAAACGTTTATTTTGAATTTAACAATAAAATATAATAATTAATTAAAATGTAAATACATATTTGTAATATGCTTGCCAAGACCTATCTTTTGATACCAAACACGATACAAGTATATTAATTTTATTTTTTTTGGAGATAGTTTTTGAGGTATAGTTATCAAAATCCAAAATTTTTCGGAAAATTGTATAGCCTATGTTACTCGCGGGACCACTACAAATCGATTGACACCTTATTTATTTAAAGGGAACATACGTACATACATACATACATACATAGACTGCCAAAATCATTACCCTTCCTTTTGGTTTCACCGAAGTTGGGTAAAAAGAGCAGTCACTATAACTTTGCCGTGTGGTGACGGCATTAGAATACAATTATCACCACCCCCGATACTATCCTAGGGGAGTCGTAAGAGGCGACTAAAAGGAAACACACACACATCAACAGCTAGTGTGAGAGAAGGAAAACTCGAAACAAAACCCTGTACCAACCCGTCTAGCCAGCGTGGTACCAGTAGGCTAAACTTCCTTCAAATGATTACGCACCAGAAAACCAGGCAACCCCCCCCCCCCTTCTAAACGACAACTGGCCCTGGTAACACACAACGTGCGCACTTTGAGGTTAGACGAGAAGCTCGTAGAGCTGGAAGAGGAGATGAACAAGTTGCACTGGGACATTATTGGTTTATCGGAGATCCGAAGAGAGGGCGAGGATACGATAACCTTACAGTCCGGCCACTTGTTCTACTACCGGGAGGGAGAACAGAAGTCCCAAGGTGGTGTTGGGTTGATCGTCCACAAATCTCTCATCAACAACATTGTGTCCATCGAGAGTGTGTCAAATAGGGTTGCATACCTTGTACTGAGAATCTCAAAACGATATTCGTTGAAGATTGTACAGGTATACGCCCCATCGTCAACTCATCCAGACGACGAAGTAGAAGCTACGTATGAGGACGTCAGTAGGGCCATACGTAGCCCTAAAACACACTTCACAGTTGTTATGGGAGATTTAAATGTGAGGCTGGGCTGCAGAAGCGATGATGAGCTGAAAGTGCGGCCATTTGGATTTGGGCAGAGGAATCCCAGAGGACAGATGCTGGCGGACTTTATGGAGAAAGAAGGAATCTTCATGATGAATTCTTTCTTCCAAAAGCCGCCGCAGAGGAAATGGACCTGGTTGAGTCCCGACGGTGTAACTAGAAACGAGATTGACTTCATTATGAGCACCAAGCGGCAGATATTCAACGATGTCTCTGTGATCAACATGGTTAAGACCGGAAGTGATCACCGAATCGTCAGAGGCATGTTGAATGTCAACGTCAAACTTGAGAGATCGCGTCTGATGAAGTCTACGCTCCGACCGTCGAATGTCCATATCCAAAACCCCGAGAGCTTTCAACTTGAACTGTCAAATCGCTTCCAATGGCTAGACAGCTGCGCATCAGTGGACGATATAAATAGCAGGCTGGTAGAAACTGTCTATACGGTGGGGTCCAAATTTTTCAAGACCCACCGTACAAATAGACCTCAGAAACTCTCCGACCAAACCCGGAACCTCATGGCTAGTCGACGTTCAATGACGCTCCAAACTTCGAGTGACGCTGAGTCATATAGGCAGCTCAATAGACAGATTACGAAGTCCTTGCGACACGATATCCGTTCTTTTAATACCCAGCGTATTAAAGAGACAATAGAGCGGAACCAAGGCTCCAAAGTGTTTGCAAGAGACGTATCTATTAGGCAAAGCCAGTTGACAAAGCTGAAGACCGAAGATGGACGCGTAACGTCAAATAAGTCCGAGGTACTACGGGAGATAGAAAGGTTCTATGGACAGCTGTATACCTCGGTCTCAGCTGAACCTGCTAGTTTAGCTGCAGACCCAAGAGCCAGGCTAACACGACACTATACCGAAGACATCCCGGACATCAGCCTGTACGAGATTAGGGTAGCTCTCAAACAGCTTAAGAACAACAAGGCTCCGGGCGAGGATGGAATCTCTACAGAGCTTCTGAAAGCGGGCGACACGCCGGTACTAAAAGTCCTTCAGAAACTCTTCAATTCCTCCTTACTCGATGGGAAAACGCCAGAGGCATGGAACAGGGGTGTTGTGGTCCTGTTCTTCAAAAAAGGTGACAAAACCTTACTGAAGAACTATAGGCCCATAACACTGCTGAGCCATGTCTACAAGCTGTTTTCGAGAGTTATTACGATGTGTCTTGAACGCAGGGTGGATGACTTTCAGCCTACCGAACAAGCCGGTTTCCGAAAAGGCTATAGTACCATAGACCACAAAGTCCTTCAGAAACTCTTCAATTCCTCCTTACTCGATGGGAAAACGCCAGAGGCATGGAACAGGGGTGTTGTGGTCCTGTTCTTCAAAAAAGGTGACAAAACCTTACTGAAGAACTATAGGCCCATAACACTGCTGAGCCATGTCTACAAGCTGTTTTCGAGAGTTATTACGATGCGTCTCGAACGCAGGCTGGATGACTTTCAGCCTACCGAACAAGCCGGTTTCCGAAAAGGCTATAGTACCATAGACCACATACATACGCTGCGGCAGATTATACAGAAGACCGAATAGTATAATCGGCCATTATGCTTGGCGTTTGTGGACTATGAGAAAGCCTTTGATTCCGTCGAAATATGGGCGGTCCTTAGATCTCTCCAGCGTTGCCGTATTGACTTTCGGTATATCGAAGTGTTGAAGTGTTTGTATAATAACGCCACCATGTCAGTCCGAGTACAGGAGCACTGCACGAAGGATATCCCTTTAAAGAGAGGAGTAAGACAGGGGGATATCATATCCCCGAAACTGTTTACCGCTGCTCTGGAGGATTCCTTCAAGCTCCTGGAATGGCAAGGACTTGGCATCAACATCAATGGCGAATACATCACTCACCTTCGATTTGCCGACGACATAGTAGTCATGGCAGAATCGCTGGAAGATGTGGGGCGCATGCTCGGTGGCCTCAATAGAGTTTCTCAACAAGTGGGTCTTAAAATGAACATGGACAAAACAAAGATCATGCACAATGTCCATGTTGCACCCACCACACTAACTGTTGGGAGCTCTACTCTTGAAGTTGTTGACGAATATATATACCTAGGGCAGGCTGTCCGATTAGGTAGGTCCAACTTTAAGAGAGAGGTCAGTAGACGGATCCAGCTCGGCTGGGCAGCGTTCGGTAAATTACGCAACGTCTTCTCGTCCAAAATACCTCAGTGCCTTAAGACAAAGGTATACAACCAATGTGTGTTACCAGTGATGACTTACGGTTCTGAGACGTGGTGCTTCACGAAGGATCTTTTCAAAAGGCTCAATGTCGCTCAGCGTGCTATGGAGAGGGCAATGCTCGGTATTTCTCTACGTGATCGAATCAGAAATGAGAAGATCCGTAGAAGAACTAAGGTTGCTGACATTGCCCGTAGGATCAGTAAGCTGAAGTGGCAATGGGCCGGCCACATAGCACGAAGATTGGACGGTCGATGGGGCAAAAAGATCCTAGAGTGGAGGCTACGTACTGGCAAGCGCAGTGTGGGACGGACATTTCCAAAATAAGGAAAGGTCGTATAATCGTATCTCAAAGTTATAGTGACTGCTTTTTTTACACACTATATATTTATAAGAAAAAGAACAAAAATTACTGACGCTCTACAACAGTGTAAAAAACTTAAATGGCGCTTGGTGGGACAGATGAGACTGACTGACAATAGATGGACCCAAGTGGTAACAGCATGGAAAGGACCAACCGGCACCTGAAAGAGGTAGACCACTTGCCCGATGGGTAGACGACATAGTGCAGGTAGCTGGCGAGCGATGGATGGAGACAGCAAAAAATAGGGAAACATGGAAATATCTAGAGGAGGCAACTTTCAAGAATGAGGGTTCATATAAATAAAACAAATTCAAATATTTAACTAGTAGGTACTCGTAATACTATTTATGTTTTATAAGGCTTTTTTATTTTTATATAATATTTATAACTGAAAGTATATCAATAGAGTGTGACGGAGATCGCTGTAAGATATTCGATACACTCTATTATTAATATGTTCTTGTTATTATAAACATTACTTGGTCCTGCACGCCGTTCTACCGTCAGCGGTATTAAAATCCGATATTATATTAATAAGTTCTTATTTTTATTTTATTTATTTTATCAGTTTATTGCACACAGAAACATTTATAACATAACGAATAACATGGAAATACAAAGGAACTGCTTAGTGCTTATTTCTAAATAAGAAATCTCTTCCAGCAGCCCTCTTGCCCTATAGAGGGATATGAGATAAAAAGAAAACATATGATGCATGATCACTTACAATATAATAAAGTTCTTTTTATTTTAAACATTACTTGGTCCTGCACACCGTGCAGTGTAAGCCCGGTTGAACAGTAGCTTCGAAGCATCGTGCATCGTTTTTCCTGATGATGATGACGTTAACAATATAACCTTTTCTTCTTACGGACGCTCTCCTGTAAAGTTTTTAGATATCTGGGCGTCGGTAGGCGTCGCGACGCTGGGCGTCGGTAGGCGTCGAGACACTGGGCGTCGGTAGGCGTCGGCAGGCGTCGCGGCGCTAGGCGTCGGCAGGCGTCGCGGCGCTGGACATCGCGACGCTGGGCGTCGGTAGGCGTAGTGACGCTGGGCGTCGGCAGGTGTCGGCAGGCGTCGCAGCGCTGGGCGTCGGCAGGCGTCGTGACGCTGGGCGTCGGCAGGCGTCGCGGCGCTCGGCGTCGGCAGGCGTCGCGGCGCTGGGCGTCGCGACGCTGGGCGTCGTTAGGCGTCGAGACGCTGTGCGTCGGTAGGCGTCGCGACGCTGGGCGTCGGTAGGTGTCGGCAGGCGTCGCGGCGCTTGGCGTCGCGGTGCTGGGCGTCGGCAGGCGTCGCGGCGCTGGGCGTCGGCAGGCGTCGCGGTGCTGGGCGTCACGACGCTAGGCGTCGGCAGGCGTCGTGGCGCTTGGCGTCGCGGTGCTGGGCGTTGGCAGGCGTCGCGGCGCTGGGCGTCGGTAGGCGTCGCGGCGCTGGGCGTCGGTAGGCGTCGCGGCGCTGGGCGTCGGTAGGCGTCGCGGCGCTGGGCGTCGGCAGGCGTCGCGGCGCTAGGGTTCGCGACGCTGGGCGTCGGCAGGCGTCGCGGCGCTGGGCGTCGGTAGGCGTCGCGGCGATGGGCGTCGTGGCGCTGGGCGTCGTTAGGCGTCGCGGTGCTGGGCGTTGGCAGGCGTCGCGGCGCTGGGCGTCGGTAGGCGTCGCGACGCTGGGCGTCGGCAGGCTTCGTGGCGCTGGGCGTCGGTAGGCGTCGCGGCGCTGGGCGTCGTGGCGCTGGGCGTCGGTAGGCGTCGCGGCGCTGGGCGTCGTGGCGCGGGGCGGCGGTAGGCGTCGCGGCGCTGGGCGTCGGCAGGCGGCGCGGCGCTAGGCGTCGGTAGGCGTCGCGGCGCTGGGCGTCGGTAGGCGTCGCGGCGCTGGGCGTCGTTAGGCGTCGGCAGGCGTCGCGGAGCTAGCTGGGCGTCGCGACGGTGGGCGTCGGTAGGCGTCGCGACGCTGGGCGTCGTGGCGCTGGGCGTCGGTAGGCGTCGCGGCGCTGGGCGTCGTGGCGCTGGGCGTCGGTAGGCGTCGCGGCGCTGGGCGTCGTGGCGCTGGGCGTCGGTAGGCGTCGCGGCGCTGGGCGTCGGCAGGCGTCGCGGCGCTAGGCGTCGCTAGGCGTCGCGGCGCTGGGCGTCGGTAGGCGTCGCGGCGCTGGGCGTCGTTAGGCGTCGGCAGGCGTCGCGGAGCTGGGCGTCGCGACGGTGGGCGTCGGTAGGCGTCGCGACGCTGGGCGTCGGCAGGCGTCGCGGCGCTAGGCGTCGCGACGCTGGGCGTCGGCAGGCGTCGCGGCGCTAGGCGTCGCGACGCTGGGCGTCGGTAGGCGTCGCGACGCTGGGCGTCGGCAGGCGTCGCGGCGCTGGGCGTCGGTAGGCGTCGGCAGGCGTCGGGGCGCTTGGCGTCGCGACGCTGGGCGTCGGCAGTCGTCGGCAGGCGTCGCGGCACTGGGCGTCGGTAGGCGTCGGCAGGCGTCGGGGCGCTAGGCGTCGCGGCGCTGGGCGTCAGCAGGCGTCGGGGCGCTTGGCGTCGCGACGCTGGGCGTCGGCAGTCGTCGGCAGGCGTCGCGACGCTGGGCGTCGTTAGGCGTCGGCAGGCGTCGCGGAGCTGGGCGTCGCGACGGTGGGCGTCGGTAGGCGTCGCGACGCTGGGCGTCGGCAGGCGTCGCGGCGCTGGGCGTCGGTAGGCGTCGCGGCGCTGGGCGTCGTGGCGCTGGGCGTCGGTAGGCGTCGCGGCGCTGGGCGTCGTGGCGCTGGGCGTCGGTAGGCGTCGCGGCGCTGGGCGTCGGCAGGCGTCGCGGCGCTAGGCGTCGGTAGGCGTCGCGGCGCTGGGCGTCGGCAGGCGTCGCAGCGCTAGGCGTCGCGACGCTGGGCGTCGGTAGGCGTCGCGACGCTGGGCGTCGTTAAGCGTCGGCAGGCGTCGCGGAGCTGGGCGTCGCGACGGTGGGCGTCGGTAGGCGTCGCGACGCTGGGCGTCGGTAGGCGTCGCGACGCTGGGCGGCGGTAGGCGTCGCGGCGCTGGGCGTCGGCAGGTGTCGCGGCGCTGGGCGTCGGCAGGCGTCACGGCGCTGGGCGTTGGCAGGCGTCGTGGCGCTGGGCGTCGGCAGGCGTCGCGGCGCTGGGCGTTGGCAGGCGTCGTGGCGCTGGGCGTCGGCAGGCGTCGCGGCGCTGGGCGCCTCAGTATATTCTATTATTCATCTACAAAAAGTCGGTCACCAATTATTAATCGGTGACCAATTATTAATCGGTGACCGACTTTTACCGAAGATGAAAAATATATTATTATAATATTATTTATGAGAGGAAAATTTGTTTTTTATCCACTTATTAAAAATTAGCGCGAATATGCAGGCAGCTAATAGTTATAAATTGCTGTCGGTCACAAAGGAGATAATATAACTGTCGGTGTATGGAACAAGTCCGGACAAGCTCCATCTGTTGTTAAATAAAACAACAATTCGATGTGAGATGATTATAAAGTTAACGTCAGTGTTAATGTATTTTTTTTTTTTCGAAAGGGTACTCACTAATGGCTTGATGCCGATTTAGCTGTATCGGACTATAACTAGCCGGGTGGCTAGTTGTTTGGCTGGGAGTAGATGGGGAGGTTTGTCTCCCGCTAACATCACCCGGGTGATGTTCAAACCGGATTTTGGGGATAGCTACGGAAGTAGTCTATTTTTATACGGTGTGTAGGGCACGTGTTAATGTAATATCCGTATAATCTTATATAAAATCGTTCGACACCTCAATAGCGCGATGCAGTTGCCTAACAGTGACATCTATGTTTAGAACTGTGAAACATCTAAACACAAATATTTAACAGTCGGTAACGTTTTATAATGATAACAATAAACGAAAAAGAAACGTTACATAAAACTCCAAATGCGTAGATTTTTTGTAGTCTAAATTGTAAAAACTTCGATACTCAAAGAAATTTGTGACCATAAATTAAGTACTTAATCGACTTTTAATTGATTTGTGCATGACAAAATTTTATAAGTTTCAATATGACACGATCAATTATTTATACAATTTTAGTTATTACGCCTCCGTGGTCTAGTGGTTTAGAGCCTGGCTCTCGACTGTGGTCGTCGTGGGTTCGATTTCCACGTTGGAAACACGTTTTAAGTTTGGTTAAGACAAGGCAGGCTGATCACCTAATTGTCTGACAAGAAAGATGATCCATGCGTCGGATGAGCATGTAAAAAGTCGGTCCTGCGCCTGATCTCCCGCCAGTCGTGTCGGTTATCCGTCCCAGTGGGTTACGAGAGTGAAGAAAAAGAGAGTGCTTCTATGCATTGCGCACACATTTGGGCACTATAAAATAACTCCTGCGTAGCTGGACTGGTTTCAATGAAACCGGTCACCGTCACCGAATTCGGTGTGGGAGATATTATTATTATTTTAGCAAACACTAAAATTATTAAACAATCTTATGACTAAACAACTAGCCACCCGGATAGTTATAGCACTTTCGAAAAAAAAAACAAGAATACAGTATAAAGAGAGTTCAATTATAGTAGTGAGGTGTTTTATTGAAGTTCGGTGTTACACAGCCACAATGGAGACATATAGTTTTCATATCAACCCCTACAATATGGGTAACAAATGATGAGAGAGTTTGAGAAAACAAATACAATTCATACAAGATTTCATGAATGCCGCCATTTTTAATCCAAAATATCGATTTATCGTTTTCACAGGTACTCTCACAATATGGGTATCAAATGAAAGAGAAATACAATAAATCATCCAAATTCCAGACGAAGAACAAGGCGAAAGTAATTGCCCGGGGTCAAAATAGGTTATTTTTAAACTCAAACAAGTCCATCAACCAACTTACAAAAATAAATGAAATCCCACCAAAAACATTTTCATGTAAAAATGTTGCCAAGACGAGTCTACATCGCTTACCCTGTGAAAAAGTTATCAGATATCGTATAAAGCCAAGCTCTAAAGACTACTCGCCCTAAATCTACAAGCACCTTGATCAAAATCTATCAAAAAGTGGACTTAAAACGTGATACTTTCTACCGTTACGAAGATTTTATAGGCATTCATTTATCGTGTGTGAAATAAAACGGCCAAGCATCACGTTTTAACTGAAATGTAGAGTAAGTGAAGCTAAGCCTAGTAAAGTAAGGGCGCATAGATCAAGAACTTTGGTTCTACATGAGATTTGTCCACTTTTTGATAGATTTTGATCAAGGTGCTTGTAGATTTAGGGCGAGTAGTCTTTAGAGCTTGGCTTTATACGATATCTGATAACTTTTTCACAGGGTAATAAGCTATGTAGACTCGTCTTGGCAACATTTATACATGAAAATATTTTTGGTGGGATACACTTGACTTAGTATACTTAGGAGCCATCGATATAGTATATATTATATTATTATAATAAAATACTTTGAATTCTAAGATTCTGCCAATTGTTTAAAATAAAAGACACGAAGTCTGGACTTAAATGTGTCTCTGGATTTTGCAATCCTTTAATCATTTATTTGAGTTATTTATTATAAGCAAGCAAAACTTTAGCTGACGTAAGTATTATAATGTCTATAGAGGAAGCTGCGCCCATGTTTTGGAGTTCAACGCGCATGAAGCTCAGACGATAATAAAATTGAACATCGAACCCCATTTTGCTAAGTCAACCATGACTTGAATCGTCGATTGAAATTGAATTTTAAAATAATACAGTTTTGATACAATGTAAATATTATAATAATCTACACTAATATTATAAAGAGGAAAGATTTGTATTTTTGTATGTAACGACTTAACTCAAAAAGTACTAGACCGATTTTAATAATTCTTTTTTCAATAGAAAGCTACATTATAACTGAGTAACATAGACTATATAAAAATCAATTGCTGTTCGTTAGTCTCGCTAAAACTCGAGATCAGCTGTACAGATTCGGCTATTTTTGGTCTTGAAATATTCGTGGAAGTCCCGGGAAGTTTTACACGGTTTCCATGCTCAACGAAGTAGGTACCTACAGGTCAGCTAGTTATAAATAAAATAAATAATTAACAAACGTTTTATTTCCAAATGAAACCTAACAAGCTATTTTCGGAAAGTCAACAAGAATAATTTTAAACAAAAAAAAACCGATTTCAAAAGGTAAACTAAAGCGCAAAAAATAAATTTACTTCGCACAAAGTAATATTTATTTTCACTTAGGTAAATAAACTTATTATATAACTTTGAAGTTAACAAATAATAAATGTTTTTTTTTATAGAAGCAATAAGTCTCAATTATATGGTATCTAATACAAACAATCATACTATATTACTTGTTATAGTATGATTGTACTTTAATGTTTAGACTAGGCCATACCAGTTTATCCTAGAGTGTGCGTATCTATATCAGGATCAACTAGTTTGGCCTAGTCTAAACTCCTATCGGGCTTAGGACAAATTAGTTTGGACTAGGCTATACTGGTTAATCCTATCGCGTATAGGATGAACTAGTTGAGCCTAGGCGAAACTAGTTTGTCCTTAAATCGGGTTTGGCCGGTAACATATTATTCGTGTAGTGTGTCGAGCCAGCGAACGGTCGCGCTCCGCGTTATACACGAGCAACAAATATTAATTAATATTTGTGCGAATCGCGCGGCTGATTGCCGCTGCACGTCACCTGGCGCTCGTGGCCAATGAGTTTCTGGCGTTTATCCAGCATGCCATCGACACCATGGACGAGGTCAGCATCATGCAGATCTGCAAGTCTTCCTTCAACAGCGAGGAGATTTGCAAGGGAAAGCAGCTGTTTTACGAGACGCTCGGCCAGAGCGACGCGGCGCAGAGATGGCACCGAGAGAAGCGTGCAGGACATAATCTCCCTGCTGAAGCAGACGGATCCAGACGACGTGCCGGCATTTGTGGCGAATGATCTCCACAAGCTGCCGGTGGTGACGATGGACCACGTCGACGTCTCCAGCCTGCTGAAGAACTTCAATAGTATGAAGGCAGAGCTGGACGAGATGCGATGTAGGTTGAATGCGTCGGAATCCACCATCCGTGATTTGCGTAATGAATTATTGCAAATTAAAAGTAATAATTCACTATGTATGTCACCCGAGCATTCAACCTTCGTAAATACGCGTCGCCGCGGCGCGCAAGCTGACACCTTTTGCGCGTCAGCGGAATCCGACGTGTCACCGACCGCCGCCGCTCCCGCCTGCCTTCCCCTCGAGGTCGAGCCGAAGCTGAGTCAACCAGCGACCCAGCAGAAGAAAAATTTTGCGGGTGTCACTGCCCGCTCCCCCGCACCTCCTCGGGGGGTGAAGACGAAGAAGGTGAAAGAGAGCCGCAAGGCTAAGGAAAGCCGTAAGGCAGAACCTTCTCGATCAAACGAGGGTGAGAGCAGGAGGTGCCATGAGGAGGGCTTCACATTGGTGGAGAGAAGAAAGAAGAGGAAGCCCGCCGTCCGCAACCACCGCGGCACCGCACCCTGCGGACCCGAGCAGCGCCTGCGGTGTGAAATACCCACCACGCCGCTGTACGTGTCCCGCCGGCACTGGTCCACGAAGGTCGAGGATGTCGTGGGCTACATCTTGAAGAAGACGTCCTTCAACTTGAGGGTCGAGCGTCTGGAGTCTCGCCATAAAGTTAACTTTAGTTCTTTTGTGGTGAGAGTACCGACAGATCGCTTATCGACCTTCGAGGTGGAGGAGTTCTGGCCGACGGGTGTAGTTTACCGAAGGTTCCGGGGAAGACTCCGGAGCGAGGCGCACATCACGTCGCCGATCATAATACGTGATAAATCTTAGTTATAATTATAATAATATGTATGTTAGTCTGTAAGGTATTTATAATATGGGCCTATGCCGCCCGAAATAAAGATTATTATTATTATTATTATTATATATTGATATAATATGATCTACGCGTCATTCTCTTCACACTATATTCGGCTTGCTATATGACCCATGAATCACCCTGTATACCGTCTCCCTTCTTGTGAACAAAAACAAATAATTATTAATATCCGCCATAAATTATGTAATGTAATTTAATAAATTTTTTGTGTAATTTCTTTATGTCTTTAGTGTCACAACAGCGGTCCGGACTCCGGGTATTAGATTACTTATAACCGTATTTAAGATATAAACTTAAGCGGATTGATAATATAATTTCATAATGCCTCCCACACCGATTCCGGTGACGGTGGCCGGTTTCATTGAAACCACGCCAGCAGGAGTTATTATATACTGCCCAAGTGTGTGCGCATTACACATAAGCTCTGTATCTTCCTTCACTCTCGTAGCCCAGTGGGACGGATAACCGACACGACTGGCGGGAGATCAGGCGCAGGACCGACTTTTAAATCCCCATCCGACGCATGGATCATCTTTCTTGTCAGACAATCAGGTGATCAGCCTGCATTGTCCTAACCAAACTTGAAAACAACTTTTTTTGGTGTTCCAACGCGGGAATCGAACCCACGACCTCCGGGTCGAGAGCAAAGCCCGGAACTATTAGACCATGGAGGCATTTCTATAATATAAGAATTATATTATATAGACGCTTCCACGCCACATTAATCTGGCCCCGTACTAAAGAACTTGTGGGTGACAGGTACCAGACAACGGAAATCATTATATATAATATTTAAGTGTATTATTTAATAATTTAGTTTCTTAGATCATAATATCAGTGGCTATAATTTATTTTAAGTTTAGTTCAACCATTTATTTAATTGGTAACAATATTTATTATAGGTATTTGTAATTAAAACTATTTTATGCTGCCAATGATTATATTATGACAAAATAAAGATATAACTAAACGTAATTTAAGAATAACATATTTAAATAAACTGCATAAACCACGAGTAAACTTATCATTAGTGTCTAAAAATTCATATATAATGTGTATAGATATATTTAACCATTTACCAGATAAATTTAAAAATATATATTTATATAAATTCAAAAAAGAAACCAAAACATGGCTGGTAATAAATTGTTTCTATAGTATTAAGGACTATTTAGATTTTAAAGAAAATAATTATATTTAGTTGTGTTTAGTCTTATTAGTTAAAGTGTAAAAATGCTTGTTATTTAGTTTTAAACGCACTGCATGTACACCCGTAAGGGTAGACTTTGTATTTTGTCAAACGTCAATATGCAAATAAATATTTCAATTGTAGTTAAGTTCCATGCAAACTACTAATTACATAAAAAGCTGTTGTTTGTTTTAGTTTAAGACATTTTGTACGTCAGTTAAATCAAATCTTTAAAGTATAGATTTTTAATTCTACAAACCGCTCAAGCATCGAACCTGCGACTTTAACCGGCGGCCCATGACGAGTGAACACAGGGGCCTTACCATGAGATCTTATAGCAGTATTATTTTAATATTACTTATGAATTTCGTGTAAACAAATATGACTCCTATTTATACAGGGTGTCTCATGGTTCATATATTGAGCCGAATATAATGTAAAGAGAATGACGCGTAGAGCATTTTTTGTTTTGGCACCTTATATATGTCGCAGTCATCTTATTGAATCTGGTTATTTAATTGAATTACTAGGCGGTTATAAAATGGCGTCAAACAGCTCGTACAGATAGCAATGTGTTGATATATTTTTTGATTAATTTACTTTAATGTTCGTTTTATTAGTACTCATTCAGAAATTTCAAAGTTTAAAACTAAAATATTAAATGGCTGTCGTAGTCTCGGATTCTAAAATTTGTTGGTAAAAACAGGATTCAATGAAAGCGCTAGTCATTCAATTAAATAGCGGATTTAATCAGATGACTGCGACATATACATTACTTACCACAACGCAACAAATCCCGATTAAAGATCCTTGTGGTTTACACCACTGATAATACACCTTTGCTATTTTTTTATCGCGTTATCAAATCAAAATCATTTATTCACACAGGTCACACAGTAACACTTATGAACGTCAAAACTATTGAAATTTTATAAACTACAAATATAATAAAACATAATCCAAGTTGTCAGTTTTAACATATTACACATTACCAACTTATAAATATTATTACAAAAATTTAATAGGTTAGTAAATGTCAAAATTGTATTTTAAATATTTTATTATTATTATAATTATTAACACCCTACAATTAAACTATTATTATATTATTATATGTTATAGCAAGTAATTTACATGAGGTGCCACAACAAAAAAAACCTCTACGCATCATTCTCTACACACTATATTCGGTTTGGTATATGAACCGTGGGACACACTGTATTATAGAAAATATATTTTCAATTTGCTCGAAATCCAAAAGTAATGGTAAAGTAATACTGCTATAAGAGGTCATGGTAAGGCCACTGTACTCGCACGTGTACAAACAACACTCAACTGTACTTGAGCGAGTACAACTGGCCACGGTTTTGTTTACCATGGATAAAGTTGCTATGGACTAGATATTGCCCACGACTGAGGTAGTAATATGTCTATGGACGCTTCACACCACGTCAATCTAGCCCCACGCTAAGTATTGAAAGAACTTGTGCTACGTGGACCGGACAACGGAAACATCTTCTTCTTCTTATATATAAAAATGAATTGCTGTTCGTTATCTATACTTAATATTATAAAGCGGAAGAGTTTGTTTGTTTGTTTGTTTGTTTAAACGCGCTAATCTCAGGAACTACTGGTCCGATATGAAAAAATATTTTTTTGTTGGATAGTCCATTTATAGAGGAAGGCTTTAGGCTATATAACATCACGCTGCGACCAATATGAGCGAAGCGTCAGTGAGAAATGTTGCAAAAAACGGGGAAAATTATTCACATTTGGGGACTTTCATTGCGTGCACTGCATAAACAGCTTAAGTCACTCAAAAACCACACGAATGAAGTCGCGGGAACAGCTAGTCTTATATATAAAATGAATCGCTGTTCGTTAGTCTCGGTAATGCTCCAGAACGGCTGAATCGATTTGGCTATTTTTGGTCTTGAAATATTCGTGGAAATCCAGGGAATGTTTAAACGGTTTTTTTAATTTTTTTTCTGCTCAACGAAGTGGGCACGGGTCAGCTAGTTAGTAGTTAGCTAGCTAATATTTTTATAATATTTTTATTCGCTTATTTAGCGATCCTTAGGTCAAATTCCATACGTATTGTTTTCGAACTTCGAAAGTGATAATCGTGATGATATCTTGAATCAGAGCCCTGGGCCCTTAGTCTCCAAACTAATCCGATTTTAAATCAGATCCGATCGTGCCGCGTACTTCCGAATAAATTGACATTTGTTTATTTTGATTCTCAGTCCATATGGTCGGGAGAGCAAAAAGTTACGAGGATTTTCTTTATCCCGGTTAATTTCAAAGTAATCCACCAAATAAAATACCAAAAGCCGTGGAGATCGAACTGATTCGATTCTCGATTGTGTGGGGACTGGGGAGTAATACTGATGGTGTTTTGTATGATATTCAATCCGTTTAGCCCTTACATAATGTCCATAAATAATGGCTGAGGGCCTCTTACACAACAGATAGATGTCCGATAGCGTATTTGCATGTTTTGTCCCTGTCGAGTGTCGTTCTTATAACAGATTACATTTTTATTAGAATTTGACACTTATTAAATGATTGTGCAACACACAGATGCAACATTAGATTTAAGTACCGAATAAATATGTTGAAACTTTCCATAGAGAAATGTAGAGCTATAATTTTAAAAGTAAACCAATAAAAGTGAATAGGAAGCCCTGTGGAGTGACAGCAGATTCGATTCCCGCGTTGGAAAAAATTTTGTTTTCAAGTTTGTTTAGGACAATGAAGACTGATCACGTGATTGTCTGACATGAAAGATGATCCATGCGTCGGATGGTCATGTAAGGAGTCAGTCTGCGCCTGATCTCCCGCCAGTCGTTTCGGTTATCCGTCCCACTGTGCTACGAGAATGAGGGAAGAAAGAGAGTGCTTCTATTGCGCACACACTTGGGCTTATAAAATAACTCCCGCGTAGCTGACCTGGCTTCAATGTAACCGGCCACCGTCACCGAAATCGGCGTGGGAGGCATTATTAGTTTACTAAGGTCCTGCCATACTTGTGGAGCGGCGCGTGCGCAAGAAGGGCACGGACAATCTGTACTCGAGACTCTCGCTCTACAGCTCTTGAGCCTCGCGCGGGCGGGCTGTGGAGAAAGTTAAATTATGGCCTATAGGCTTTATCCCCTTTAATATTTACACATTGTATATACACAGCTACACGATGTTTTGTCTTTGTCAGTCAAATGACTCTTCTAACGTTGATAGAAAATGGCATACTTTTTACAGTGTGTAAATATTTTTGTTAAGAGTATGTCTTGTTAACAATAGGATTCAATTGACACCTATTTCAGGTCTTGATCATGAATTTTGTTTTTATTTTATTGAGTAATATCGCGATAAAGAATTTATACAATGACACATTAAATAGATACATTTTATATTTTTGTTCACGTTTAAATTTGATTTGGGCCTGATTAACAAAGATTAATGTGGTGTAGCGGTACAACTAACTAGTAGGTACCACAAATCTTTTAAGTTTTTTAAGTCCGGCCGCCGGCGCTATATATTATACAACATCTGGAAAAAATGTACGGTAGAGGTCGCCCTTTGGGGCTTCCACTTGTCTTACCAAGGTTAACATTGGTGACCCTCGACATGACACGCTTCCTTCATCATCTTCACACTCTGTCCCTCCGCACCATTTCCTTTTCAAGAACCAATGTAATCGATTTCCTGCGCGGTGCTAGGTAAATAAAGTGATTCTATACGTTCTTGAAAAACATTCTTCGCAAAGCATCCTTGCTCATTGCTGGTACATACTCCCGCTGGTACGCTGGAACCCTTAATCAATTTATATAACTAACAGATTTCTATTTGTTGCAGTGAGGATGCGCGCACGGTGTCGCAGGCGGTGGCGGTGAGCGCGGCGGGCGCGGCGGGGGAGCGCGCGTGCGCGTGCGCCGGCTGGCCGCGCCGCCAGCCCGCACCGCACGAGATCCTGCGACCCAAGCCGCGCAGGTGAGTACCGACCACGGTGTCGCGGGCGGGGGCGGTGAGCGCGGCGGGCGCGGCGGGGGAGCGCGCGTGCGCGTGCGCCGGCTGGCCGCGCCGCCAGCCCGCACCGCACGAGATCCTGCGACCCAAGCCGCGCAGGTGAGTACCGACCACGGTGTCGCGGGCGGGGGCGGTGAGCGCGGCGGGCGCGGCGGGGGAGCGCGCGTGCGCGTGCGCCGGCTGGCCGCGCCGCCAGCCCGCACCGCACGAGATCCTGCGACCCAAGCCGCGCAGGTGAGTACCGACCACGGTGTCGCGGGCGGTGGCGGTGAGCGCGGGCGGTGGCGGTGAGTACGTCGTCGCAGGCGGAGCCCATACACTCTACGCTAGTCAGGTAGGTTGGCGATCGCAGTTTAAAGAGTTTTTGGACTTTAGACTTCAAGGCTAACAACCTTAGAACTTGACGAAAATACTAGGACATGGTTTGTTTTGTGACCCAGATAGCTGCTTACCAGTGGCGAAGTCTGGTTCTCGTATAGTGGAAGCCCTCGTATAGGGACTTTAAAAGCTATGGCCTAATTGAAGTCGATAGATAATCACTGCTGCTTACGGTTCCGATTTTAGCACCACCTCCATGATAACGCCGGTGTATCAGTCATTTGATGACGTGAGGATACATTTTAATACGCCTCTGAACTGTCATTTACTATCAGATAACTGTCACCATAAAATACTTTATCACTTTTAATTCCAATTTTATTGAGGATAATAATTACATACAACATTATAAATTCCCGAGTTATAATCGCCATACGGATGTGTATGTGTGTCAGACAGTGGCACCCGTTATTCCTGCCCTGAGCGTTGCTAGCTAGGGTTGTAAGCCGTATTATACAGGCTGAATAATGGTTCATATATCAAGCCAATATATTATAGTGTAAAAAAATGACGCGTAGAGCATTTTTTTTTTTGGGCACCTCATGTAAATTACTTTATAAAAAAAAAACAAAATAATGTAAAATGACCACAAGGAGTGATTTTCACTACGCTGGGGCTCGCGGGCTCCTAATTTACTAACACACGAACGCACTGGTCGTTGACCAGGACTCAGGTCCTGGATTGAAACTCATCTGTTTTGTGACTTTTATAGAGATCTTTAATAGTAATTTATCGCGTTATGGTCAGAAATTATATGAGGTGCCAAAACAAAAAATACTCTACGCGTCATTCTCTTCACACTATAATCGGCTTAATATATGAACCATGAATCACACCGTGTAACCTTTCTTACTTATAAAAATACACACTCCACAACCTTAAAGTTAGAAAAATCTATTGACAGACAAGGAGATATTAATACTATATAATATATCTATCTATAAAAACGTAGCAAGTGGCAACCCAGCGTCCAGCGTACAGCGAGCGGCGTGATGTACAGCAGGCGGCGTGACATACGGCGTGACTGAGATTGCACAGAAGTATACAGACCACCAGTCTTGTGTAGAACGTAACCTATTTAGTCATTTCACAGAACGGGACTGTAGAAATTTTATTTACCGATAACACAGACATAAAATTGAATGCACGTAAGTGTCTTAAAGTTGAAAGTTTTATATAAAATATATAATTTAAATATATTTTATTTAAACGGGCCTAAGTCCTTAGAGAATTGTACTTCAGGTGACAGATGTCAGATGGACAGCGAAGTCCTGGTGATAGGATTCCGTTTTCACCCTTCAGGTACGGGCTACAGAACCTTAGAAATGATCTACACCTGATGCTGACTTAGTCGAAACCTGTCGTGTATTTTTATAAATTAATTAACTAATAAAGTGGAAAAAATGCAAGTAATTTGTGTATTATTACAGTGTAACAAGTATTTCCATCAAGAACCCACGGTACATTCAATAACGTACCATAAAAATGAGGCCCAAGTCACAATTACTCACAATTATCTACACTCTTTATGTCCATTTGCGAAGCTATGTTAATAAACTTGATAATGTCTTCTTCTTCTTGTAGTCACTTGTGTTATGCCAGACATGCGATGTAAAGGCATATTTTGATTCTTAGGGACCGCGACTTAAGAACCGGCAGGCTGATTATGTATCTCGCAACAGCAATTCGATAGGCGTAAATTGTACAATTGTGTACAATATCGCTCTCAAGTGTATACGTTTGACAGCGATATTGTAAACAATTGTGCAAATTACGCCTGTCGAATTGCTGTTGCAAGATACATAATCACCCTACGGGTTCTCAGGCCACACCCACCGGTCGCGCGACCAGCAGGCTCATTACGAATATCTTTTAAAGCAGAGCAATTGCAAAAATTGCGCAATTTTTGCTCTTGAACTTATCAACGTTAAAAGGTAATTAGGTAACACTGTATAGGAGCCAAAAAAATAATCAGGAGAGCAGCTGCTGAGGCCCGTACACGTAAAAAAATCTCAAACCCAACCTCACCTTGAGAACCTATTGATTTGATTCAGATAAAAAAAACATTTCGTTTTACTTTAAAAAATGAAGAATTTTACTTATGTTACATACTTAAATTTTTTCTTTTTTAAAACGTAAAAATAAAGAATATAAAAATATACATTATAGTTATTTTATTGATTCCCGTAATCTATAATATGAATATAACGGTATAAAAAGAAAATAAATTAAAGTACTATGTAACATTAATAAAGTTGTTCACTTTTAAAAAGTGAAACGAAACGTTGTTTTATCTGTCAAATAGGTTCTCAAGGTGAGGTTGGGTTTGAGATTGTTTTATTTATACGGGCCTTAAAGTTTTAAAATTCAGAAAACTTTGACGTAACATTTATTCGTTTCTACGATTGCCACTAAATTGTTTTTTGCGCTACTGTCATAGCTGTAGCATGAAATTAAGCAAATGTGTAACACAAAAGCGAGCGACAAGCACTAATTTTTGACATTTAGCAATCGATCGTGCGATTTTTGCTAATCGCTATTTTTATGATATCAGTCAGCCGATACCTTTCGGTACAATTAATATTGGCACTATGTACATATTGTACATAATATGTAGCCATATTTCCTTATTAGACAAAATTCTGGTATGCACCTTAACCTTTAAGTATGTATGTGATTTATTTTCTACACAACTGTGGACATGGATTCTCACATGCTCCGGTCAATATTTTGATGGCGATAATCATCGCGTGATAATCACGTGGTAATCATCGGCAGACCCAACCTCGTTCCTCATTGGTAGTTTTACAGCAAAAGCTACTGAGCTGCTTAATCGTGGGGAGCAGGGGATCACCTGAAATTAGCGATACGCAAACATCGAATAGCCTGTAAGACTCCACGTCCATACTTAAAGGTTAATAGGGTAAATAAGCATATATACTACCCAAGTCTATAAAAGCGTTGTAAAAAGCAGGGATGCTACCGAGCTTCGTAACCGTAACCGAAACTATCGGATATTTGACATAAAAATATTCCGTAACCGTAACCGAATCCGAAATGAAAGTGTTGCTACTGTAAAAAAAACAAATTTTAATATCACTAACCGAAATGATCCGAAACAAACGGATAATCCGAGATAATTTAATATCCATATCCGTATCCGAAATTTCATATCCATTTCATCCCGGGTAAAAAGGGATAAAAAAAAATTCTTTATTGACACCAAAAAAATTACAACATTAGTGTTATGAAGCCCCTGACCCCTGCACTAGTCACAACTGTATTGCAGAGGCCAGTGTCATCGCCCTAATTAGGTACATTATACTATAGGTATGAATGTTATATGTAGGTAAAAGTACTCTGTGCCAATGTGCGTTAAGCCTTAGTGTAGTAATTACGTGTCGGTACTTACGACTCGCTAATGAGGGGCATTTGTAGCGACATAAGCTCCCGAAACGATATTAAGAGATTTGTCAATTTGGTCCTTCGAGATAACGAGTCACTTCATTTAATTGATCGCCATTTTTAAACCAGAACAGCAGGCTTACTGCCGACACAATCGAGAATCGAATCAGTTTGATCTCAACGGCTTTTGGTGGATTGCATTGAAACTAATCAGGATAAACTAAATCGTTAGATTGTAACTTTTTATACTCTCGACCATATCAATCGACTGAGAATCAAAATGAACGAACGTCAATTTATTGGGAAGTACGCGGCACTATCGAATCTGAATCAAAATCGAATCAGTTTGGAGAGTTAGGCCCCAGGCCATTGACGTATCGTATGTAGATATCTATATTCAAGAGAGATTTACAACATCATGAATGATACGAGCATATTCAATCAACTTTTTTTAAAAATGTAATCAAGCAAATTCGTTCCTGGAAGTCTATCCAAAAGTATTTTGCATGATGAGAAGTTGCCTATACCCGCCACGCCCTGGCAAGCGGGCTGCCGGGTATAGATAATTAGCTGTTCCCGCGACTTTGTTCGCGTAGCTGAAGCCGTTTATGCAGCGCACGCCATGAAAGTCCCCAAATGTAATTATTTTTCCCCGTTTTTGCAACATAACTCACTGTTGCTTCGCTCCTATTGGTAGCAGCGTGATGTTATATAGCCTAAAGCCTTCCTATATAAATGGACTATCCAACAAAAAAAGAATTTTTCAAATCGGACCAGTAGTTTCTGAGATTAGCGTGTTTAAACAAACAAAGAAACAAACTCTTCCGCTTTGTAATATTATTAGTATAGTATATATTAGTAAGATTATATAATTGAAACGCTGCTGCCCTTTTCCAGATAGAACTACTTATATTCCTTTTCTCCTGGGACACCCACGGGAAAGATGGTTTATGGAGCGATGCTCTTCTTACTCTGGCACTCCACGGACAACAAATGCATACTAAAAAATAATAATAGCTCCCCTCACCGATTTCGGTGTCGGTAGCCGATTTCATTGAAACCAGGGATTAAATGGATATGAAATTTCGGATACGGGTATGGATATTAAAATATTATTGTTTCGGATTATCCGTTTGTTTCGAATAATTTTGGTTGCGGATATTAAATTTCGGTTTCTTAAACTTTCATTTCGGATTCGGTTACGGTTACGGATATTTTTTTATATCGGATATCCGGTAGTTTTGGTTACGTTTACTGAGCTCAGTTTGGCAGCGTTAACATCCCTGATTGAAACCAGCCCAGCTACGCAGGAGTTATTTTATAGTGCTCAAGTGTGTGCGCAATACACAATGACACTCTCTCTTCCTTTTGCTATCATAACCCAGTGGGACGGTAAGCCGACATGACAGGCGAAAGAACAGGCGCAGGACCGACTTTTTACATGCCCAAACGTCTCATGGATCATCTTTCTTGTCAGACAATCGGGTGATCAGCCTGCATTGTCCTAACCAAACTTGAAAACAACATTTATTTTGTTCTTCCAACGAGCGAATCGAACCCACGACCTCCGGGTCCAGAGCGAAACTACTAAGTTGATTTTATCACAAGGAAAAGTGTATACTTACTACCTAATGAATTTCCCGGGCATCCTACATGACAAATCACATGGAACTGGTGGAAATCGGTCGCTCACCTTCGGAAAGTTGACGCGCGGAAATTGTGCATGTCAGCTGACTTTTACGTTTAGGTCATTCACGTTAATTAATGTGTCTCCTTCTATTTTTATTCTGTACTTAAGTTCTTTTTCGTTCTGTACTTTAGTCTTTATAGCCGGTAGTAGAACAGAGGGGGTTCCTACATCTCCATTGCTATCGGCTTCTTTGTACCTTACCTTTGAAAGACCCTCACCCGAATACAGAGTGATTCATGGTTCATATAATATTAAGCCAAATATAGTGTGAAGAGAATGATACTCATATAAATCTAACTCATATCAATTACTTATCTAACTCATATAAATTACTTAATATATCTAAAAAAACAATGCTCTAGAATGACCACAAGGAGCGAATCTTACCTGCATGGGACTCGCGATCTCCTAGACTCAAACACACGAACGCACTGTTCGTTGACCTATGACCTGACCAGGATGGAAACTCATCTGTTTTGTTACTTCTTTGAAAAAGTTTAATCGTGATTTATCACGTTTTGGTTAGTAATTTATATGAGGTTCCAAAGCAAAAAATGCTCTACGCGTCCATCTCTTTATACTACGAGTATATTCGGCTTAATATATGAATCATGAATCGGCCTGTATAAAGGTTGAACACAATGAGAAAAGATAGTTTAATCATATCCTAAAGTTATCGCAACTAGTCTTTTACACCTTGGATAAAGGGTTCCCTACTTCCCTCTGAAGGAGATCCAGCCTCCGCCTTAGCCTGTATGTGGAGATTTGGATGACGGCCTGCGAGATAATATGTAAGCGAAGCCAATAGGAGAGGTGTAGGAACTAGGGACTACACACCACTGCTAGGTAACCTTTATCCCAGATTTATCCAGGTCAATTAGTTAGGAGACATGCAGTGCATTCGCTGTCGTCAACCAGTGTGGTTAGCATTTGACATCTACATGTTCGTAAATATCGAAAGATAGTTGTATGAAAGACATTAGGTAACACATCGTAGTTGTCAATTGTTCCTTAGCCTGATTGGCATAATTTTAAATAGTTTATGGAATCGGCACCTCATTTGCCTAAATATCACAACTAGTTTAGAAGTTATAAGGGAATAGATGAACATCCATACTAGCCGCATACTACATACATACAGGTCAAAATCATAACCCACAATTTTGCTTCGCCGTAGGTAATAATGGATAAACATTAAACACATTACCCTTCTTCACGTCGTGCAGTCGGGTAAAAAATGGAGATGAGTATTATACTGCAGGTGAAAAACATGTCGCTTTGACTCTACGCCAATGAGAGTTGAGCATTAGGGTCAGTTCACAAATCGCGGCCAGATCGCAGCTGTGTGCCGACACTTAGTCATTTTTGGGCATTTTAACCGATTGCGCGACGCGATGTATTGTTTATCATGTTATGTATGTTTGTACTTTTGTAGCACTATTAAGACCAAATGCGTGGTAGTTTTTGATAAAGGGTTGTTTGATTTGTTTGCGAATGTGACAGTACTCGTAATAACGAGAACCGTAGATTTTACCACAATAATTAGTTGCCTGTACCTTTTGTTATTTTGGAAATGTATTTTTTGTCAAGAACTAAAAAAAATATTTTTTTTTACTTTTTACCGTTTCTTATTTTTTGTCGCAAGAATAACGAAAAAAAGAACAAATTTATATAATATTCCAAAGTTATAGTGACTCTTCTTTTACACCCGTTATAATATTCTTCAGTGGACTTCTCTATAGCTATGCCATAAAAATCGGTCTAATAATTTCGGAGCATTAATATGATAGAACATGTACAAATATTATGATATTTGATACGACACAACGCGACACTTGGAGAAGCTTCAACTTTTATATTAGAAAGAGCGCGTCGCATCGCGTCTCGTTGTGACCTGACCCGAAGGCGGCAAAAAGGTGCGATCTATAGTGACATGTCGTTTTCTCGAGATGAGACAATGCCACTTTCGCCCTGGGATGGGAACCGCGCGTGATAATCGCTGGGAATATGTTTTGTAACGAAAGTGACTGAAAGTAACTCTCAATTATACAATATGACAGCATCAATGGGATTCTACTGAGACAATGGTGATGTCATATCGCTCGCAGCCGAATCGCTGGTTTCACATAAACTATTACGGCGCAGTGAACGCCTTAATTACTGTCTTAACGCACAAACTACGGTTTTTGAAAGGCTAATCAAATATAATATCAACTAACATTAAAGTTAGCAATCCATATTAAACGCTGGTTGGTGAAACTTAATTATAATCATATCTTTATTTGCAAGAAATGTGGGTGGAAAGATGACATTAATTGATTATTAGGTCCAACACAATTCGCTAATTATGTCAGCGAGAAAGAGACGGACCGACTTAAATCAATGTAGAGTCACTCTATATACTCGCCACGCTTGCCAGGCGGGGAAGTAAATAATATAATAATAATAATAATAGAGCTTTATTTAAATTCCATACAAAACATATTTTACATTTCATATAATAAATACACAATAATAAATCAAAATTAAGTTTGAATTACAATGACAATATACCATTCTATAAAAAATAAAAACACAATATATGGTATATTCCTATTTTTTGAATTAAATTGATATGAAATATTATATATGAGTAAATTCTAATTATTTTATGTTATTGTACGGACCCCCGGTAAAAGCCTCCTCCAAGTTATTCCATTGTTCTCTGTCTTTTGCTGTTTCTAGCCATTCTTTTCCCGCTACTGCTACAATTTCGTCTGCCCACCTAGCGTGCGGCCTACCGCCTACCTCTTGCTCTCTTGCCATCACTTGGTCCAGACCACTTCACTGACCTTAAGGTCCATCTGTCCTTGTATCTGGCCACGTGACCTGCCCATTTCCATTTTCTCTTTATAGAAAAGTTTAGAGCGTCAGTTATCTTGGTTTTTTCACGAATTATTTTATATCTTATTTTATCCTTTAATTTGATACCAAGGTAACTTCTTTCCATTTTTCTTTGGGTAGTTTGTATTTTGTTTCTTGTTCTTAAGTCAAACGTAAAAGTTTGGCAACCATAGGTTAAATAGGCGGGGGAGTAAACAACCCATATTTATTTATTTATTTAAACATCATGCACATTTTGTACATAGGCGGGCTTAAGTCATTTTCTACCAGTTAACCTTTGGGTTAACCACATTGAACGCTGATTGGTAAAACTTCTGTCAGAGAGAAAGAGACGGACAGATATAAATCAATGTAGAGTCACTTCTTATACTCGCCACGCTTGGCAGGCGGGCTAGCAAGCGTAGTTTGCAGATTCAGAGGAATTGTACAAAAAGACGGCCTTACTGCAGCTACAGCAATCTCTTCCAGATATACAGGACATAATGTTAATGAGTGATAATACTTTAGGGTCTGTATGGGCCTCGTATATAGAGTTTACTGTGAAAAACGTGGTAAATTTTTTAAAATGTATGATGTTGGGGCAATTCTCATACAAACATGAAAGTTAAAAGTAAGTGTTTCAGCGCTGGTACTTTCCCATTTAACTCTATATACGGGAACCATACATTCCCTAAAGTATTATCACTCATTAATATTACAACCTGTACATAGAACGCTTCCATAATATAGTCAGAATTATTTTGTTATCTGGTATAAACTCTAAGCATCTAGCATAAACATAATATATTTTACTATAATATTTTATGACAGAATTATCAACAACAGTAATAATTATTATTATAACTGATGTTGTACACTTATAATAATCTCATGCGTTTGAACCATATTGCCCTCAAGTGTCCGCTTCGTAACACTAACCAGACCACAGCACTCGGTGAACGACGCGTATAAATCGATTACGATCACAGGCCGGTTCAATAACACGTGAGTTTTCGTGATGGAAATGAACCTTATAGTTTAATAACATGTTAAATACTTAGCATGAACTTGTATTGCAGTTGTATATCAATGAATTTATACTATGAGCCTGCGAGTTTTTGTCACTGCTACGGTTATGAAGTAATCTATAGATAACTTCATACCTTCGTACTATAGTACGTCCGAGATAAATTTAACCTAAACGTAAACAAATCCGTCTTTGACACAACCATAGACTAGTCAGTGCTAATTGCTAGCTAATTGGCTATTACAATATAGCAATGATTATTGTTTGCTATGAATCCATAGACTATAGGCTTATATTCTACAATCAATCAGCAGTGTCAAAATGGCGTATTTTTTGTGTGAAAGATTTTCATTTGATGTTTAAACATATTAATTATTGATTAATTGTTATAACTTGTATTAGATAATGAAGTGTAATCCTTTAACATACCTGTGAAAGTGTTGATAAGTGTGCAGAATAAGTGAATAAGTGAAAATTACGATGTTTTCGGTTTGTTTACCTTTAGGTTAAATTTATCAACTATACAACATGGCATTGAAACAGCGCCCCTAGTGCCAAACTATGGTTACTAATTCGATGCCAAACAAATTGTAGTTAACTTTGTCACGTGAGCAGTGACAAAAACTTGCACTAGGCTCACTGAAACTAGTTTTTGCCCGTGTATTGGTCCGCGTGGAATAATAATTTCTTATTTTTTTACGTACATTGCCCACCTCACATTCTCACAACTGCAACTCCTGTGAGCCAGGATCGACAGCGGTAACCAACCACGACAAACCCTTTGATATGATCTCAGGGGTGCCCGAGGGACAAGCTACATCTGTCTTGGGACCAACAACGAAATTAATCATATGAAAAAAAGTATCCCATTTTACTTCTAATACCTCCAAGAATAAGTGTACAAAGTTTTATGATGATCAGTTAAGTAGTTGTCGTGTGCGTAGCGTAATAAACAAACGGACATTCACATAATTATTATCAGAGATACCGATGTTAAGAACTTTGGTTTATGGGTAATGTAACTTTGTTAATTAATCTAAATTGATTTTATCTTGATTAGAATAAGTTTGGTAGGAAGCTGTTGCTAATTATGCATGAGTTGATTATACAGGACTCAAAGCCGCACTCAACCCACATCCGCTCAGCTGAAACACATTACTGATGCTGTACTTCAGACCAAATGGTACGCGAGCATCCGCCAATGATTCATACTTATAGATACTTATCTCAATGAACTCCTTTATCATATTAATAAAACTTAAGACCATTAACATAATAATATGGACCAATTGCGTTTAGAAGACATCATTAGTTCAACACCGTATGGAATAACTAATCAGTCTTAAATGAATTTCACTGTACTGTTTGTTGTGGCTGTATAATTCACGGTCTGTAAGTTTCACATCGCTGGCGGTGACAACGTGAATCGCGTACTACGGTAATCACCCCGTAGAGTCGCACGCAGGTGAGTGACGGTAGCGGGGCGCCCGCGCCGACCACAGTGCGACCGCCGCGCTCGCGCAGACATGCTGTGCCCCGCGCGCTGCCAGTGCTTCCTCTGCCGCGAGCTGCAGTCCTGCCGCGCCGCGGACTCCAGGAAACCTCCAAACAAGCATGGCACGAGCGACAACTTTATACTGAGGAAGGCGGAGGCGTGGGAGCCGATCAAGTTCATCCGAGGAGCCGCGAGGATGTCGGTCAGGCACTGGCAGAGCCGCGAGCCCCTCGCGCCCCGCAAGCCCCGCGTCCCCCCGCACAAGTCCACCAGCTGCGAGCAGCTCTACTCGCACACCACGGAGGACGCCGGCCCCTTCGCCATGCGGAAAGCGCCGAGCACCGACCGGGTGAAGCACACGGAGCACAAGCCGCTGTTCAGGATGCTCGGCAACTCGCGGTCGAAGAAGCTGAACCCCAGCGAGGCGTCGGAACCCAATCTCCGTAGGAGCGTATTGAATTTCAAAAAACATGAGACGCCTCAATCTAAAAACGTGCACGAGAAATACGTGCCGCTCCCGGCGTCGCCGGAGCGTGGCGGCGCGGCGAGGGGACAGCAGGGGGCAGACGACTGCTGCCGCCCGCCCGTCTACACCAGCGTCGACAAAAGGGAGACCCCCGAGAGGAGGACCTACAGCAGCCGCCCGCCCTGCTACGACGAGCTGGCCGAGCGACTCGAGCGGAACAAAAAAACAAACGCCCCCGGCGAGCTCGCCAATAAAATAACGCAAAACAATAACAAGGTGGTGATATACTTCGGTGACTCGATCATCCGTAAACATAACGAGCAGAAGAAACAGGAGGATAAGAAAGATAAGGAGGCGCCGCAGAAAGAGGAGGCGATTTACGTGAACCATCCTCTGGAGGAAACCAACTCGGGGATGAGCAGGGAAGTGGATAAAGGGGGGACGCAGCTGGTCTCCGAGGTGGAAGTGCCGGAGGCTATATACGCGGAGATCGCGACGGAGGATGCCAAGGAACCAGTTCTGCCCGTGGTCAACGATGCCACATACAAAAAGGACGTACACGAGACGATGGGCGCAGATGGGTTTATGGTGGTGGAATTCGAGGGGAACTACGAGAGGGCTCGTCAGCTGGTGGAGTTGGTGCACAGTGGTGGAAAACTCGACCAGAACGAGGCCACGGTCCTCGACGAGGACGGAAATTGTGATTGGAGCTTCATCCAGGATTGGAGGAAACGGTGAGTTGAAAACATAACATATTTGACGGCCAAGTGCGAGTCGGAGTCGCGCACGAAGAGTTCAGGGCATGATAATAATGCTCTATATCATAGTACTCATATAGAGCTGATGGATAGAGATGGATTGTCCCTAAATATTTATTTATTCTGTTTTTGGTATTTGTTGTTATGGAAACCAGATAGTAAAATATAGACAGACAGACAGCAGAGATATTATTAGAGTCCCGTTTCAACCCTTTTAGATATACTAAATAGATCTAACATATAGTATCACTAAAATCGCATTAAGTCCGCAAATATTATTCTGATATCCGAAAATCAGCGAGATTACAACTGTAATTTTTCATCTACACCGTTAATTTAAACAAACTTTCATTTTCTAATTGTTAACCTTATCATAATTAATCTGATTATGTAAACCATAATAACTGTTGTTCCGAATTGGTTTATCTGAGATCACCCAATACCACATTAACTTACACAACCGTTTTTTATATTCGATAACGTTTCCTCAAGTGTAATGGTGCTTCCGTTTGTGAGATTAAGTGGAAACACCACGGTCTAGAGATATACCAAATAGGTATTTATAAAGTATATTGCTGTCTCGCAGCTGCTCGATCAAACCGATAGAGACAACTGCAACTTGACATCATTTTACATGGGTAATTTCAGTTACAAAATTACTAGAAATCGACGATTAGAAGACCCCTGTTGCCTTCTCCAAAACTTAACCAATTTAGGTAATTTTTTCATTTTAAACTCAAATGTATGTTATATGTATCGATTTTATCATAAAATCTACGATTTATTTCCTGAATGCTTAAACCCAGCCAAAAATCTGGTCATACGAGTATCTTTTAGATTTTGGAACATCCATATCTTTCTTAATATTATCTTTATTTTCTTTCTTACTAATTAATTTATGAAAAAATAGGGACGTACTAATAGTATACATAAATATTCCGAAAAAAAATTGTGGCAAAGTGGCAATATCCGGGTAGGAAACAGGGGTCGCATAAACCCCTGTTTCCGTATTGAAAAACTGCAGTTGAGTTTCCTCTTAAGGAGTATAATATCACACTTATATTAAAAAGAAAGCTTTGGTGTGTGTTCGTATGTTTTAATATGTGTGTTGTGTTGTGTGACAAAAGTTATGGAAGCTATAATACGATCATGTGCTGTCACCGACAGACCGACATACTTTTATTTCAATCGATAGATTCAATAGTAGGCCAGTCTTGAATCTATTCATTACAATTTTATTAGATGCAAGAGTAGGCCTACTAAGCCTTTAGCCGTGTTGTCATCGCTAATTACATCGCAATCAATTAATGATGCTTACGTCAAATACCCCGTAAATTATTAAGTACCGTGTCTCACGTTAGCACTACTTTTTCAGGACCAATAGTAGCTTCTGTCCTATCCAGTGGGATAGTCTATATTTGTGCAAAATTGTGCCATTTGTTTCGCTTTCTGTGCAAATAATAAATATATTTTCTCAAAATTGCGCCATTTTTTTCGCTTTCAGTGAAAAAACTCTATAAACTCTTTTGTCTTTGTAATGTTAGTGTCGATTGCGAAGCTTGGAAACGTTTTAAATTAGTACACACAACTGGAGCAAAATATAAATGTCTTCCGCCTCGCACTGCGACCGTAAAAACACAAAACATTAGAATAGTATGTGAGAAATAATGAAAAAGTGGCCATGTTACACAACATTGGAGTTGAGTAATTGATGTAAGATCCATGACTCTCTTTTTGATCATCGTACAGCTAAGATTCTACTGCTGGAGCTGATTCTCCCCCAAAGTATTTCATGGGGGTTATGTTTACTTACCTGTTGCGTTGTCTTGCCATAAAATGTACTCCACGATGGCTGATGTGTAGGTTCTTAATTGTACGGAAAATAAAGCGATAATAAATAATAATAATAGACTATGAACAATACAATAAAGTTAAAAATGTAACTACTGAGCGTAGTTACATTTTTAACTTTATTGGTTAACAGCAGTTCAGCACCCTGGACTTTATCCGATAGATTCGGGATGATATATTTTTCAGCACATTTTTTTTTCCGGACGGCAGAATTCAAATAATATAGCCCTACCTAATTGGCAGCCGACTGAACGGCAGGCTGTAGTGCAATCGGCAAGAACTCGAACTGTCTAAATAAACTCGAATAAATTTTAAAAAGTAGTCAAAGATCGTTTGTGTACTAATGCTTATTATAGGGTCAATGATTCTATTGAAGATTTTTTTTAATGTACTTACTCAATATATTTTGACTATTGTTTTATTATATAGATTAAGCTTTTACATTGTAAAATACGCATAATATATATTATATATTTTTTTTAAATAACAAGTTTCCATAATTTTGCTAAAAGTTGAACCCGTGCGAGTTTCTTACGCCGGTTCTTCTCGAAGGGTTAGGGTTGAACCGGTGGTAACATTTTTTGTTGACATTCCGATAATAACTTGTTAAGTTTTATTTGCAATTTTTTTTTTCATTTTTATTTTTCATGTAACGGAAATGCGGAACCATTCCACAGTTCGCGTTTCGAACTTCGACAGAATCTTAATTGCCGTATTGTATGCAGTAGGAAGATGTAACAATTATGATGCGATTCTTTCGACGGAGTTCGACGACCGCGTGAGAGTGTACACTTCCTCGTCGATAGAGTTGACAAGGAACGATTAAGACAAACGATTATTATATCAATTTGATTAGTAGCTCAATAAACTTAGCGGAAGTATGCCGAACCACTCCTAAAAATGTTTGCAAATAACATAGTAACTTGTAGCAGTTCAAGTTGTCACGCGGCCCACTACTCGAACGTGGTGGAACGAACCGGTGGCGATATACAGGGTATAAAAAGAACAGCCACTAAAACTTTGAGATACGAGATACCTTTCCTCATTTTGGACATGTATTTTTTTTCCAAAACAATTTTTTTTTACATTTTACCATGACACTTAACGAAAAAGCTAAATTAATGACGTGTTTCACCAAGCAATGTTAAAGTTAAGGCCATGTTAAATATCATGTCATCCCTCTCGTATTTTCTGTCAATGAATGGTATGGTATTTTAACACGGCGTTAACTTTAACATTGCTTCGTGAAACACGGCCTAAATGTAATATATTTTTAAATGTTTGTAAAAAAAATACCTTTCTAGAATGAGAAAAGGTATAATCATTTTATCCCAAAGTTAAAGTATCTAACTATATATTTTATACCTGTTATATTTACAATCGTTTTTATTATAATGTTTACATAGTTCCCTGCATCACACATATGACATAAGGTGCATTCCAGTTACAAGGAAATAATTATTAACTAAATATTCAAACATATTCCTGTTTCTTTCGGCCTTAGTTTATACTTAAAAAACAAAATGTGATTGAAAATTACGTTATTTTCTCACAATTGGAATGCAAAGTTAAATCAACCAATGCTATTTGAAATACATATTTTTTTTGTTTCTCACCTGCCAAAATGATAGCTACATATTTCACCGTTGTAATTCACAAAAATCTTTCGTAAAAATCTTAGCAGATAACTGTCCATATTGTTATCCAAATGAAATTAAACACTGTGTCGTACGTGATAAAGTTGAGTATCGTTCCGCTGTTGTTGTGTTTTGGTCTACAGACTACGAGCAAGGCCGCCCATGGCGTTACGCAAATAAGACAATTTGGCGATTGTCTGTCTGGACCCCTGAAGCCATTATAACAATATTAGCATAACAATAATCTTGCTACACTGGCACATGATATTACATAGGCCAGTGGTTCCTAATTACTTTTGCTGGCGGTACGCAGCTTTTTTGGAGTGTGTAGCGGTATTACTACTGTGTACTGGGCAGTCGATGGCACTCCAGGCTGTTAAGGCATTGGATGCAGCTCCATGCCCCAGCAGCTCGTTCCCCTTATGTTTAAATTGTAAATGTTTTTAAATCTGCTATTATAAATTTGTTATACTAACACTACACTTTGTTACTAACACTATTATATGGATTTTTTAATCTGAAATAAATTATTTGATTTGATTTGATTACTAGCGCCACAATCCTGTATCGCGCTATCGAAGTATTCTAAGTCCGGCGCTATATCACACATACATTTTGGAAACTAGTACAGTGCCAAACAACTAGCCACCCGGCTAGTTATAGCCTGATACAGCTAAATCGGCTTTCAAGCCATTAGTGAGTACCCTTTCGAAAAGAAAAAAAACTAGTACAGCGGGGTTACTCCCGACACAATCGAGAACCGAATCCGTTCGATATCACTGGTTTTTCGTATTTTATTTGGTGAATTACTTTGAAAATAATCAGGATAAAGAAAATTGTTAGATCGTAACTTTTTGTACTCCCGATCAATCGACTGAGAGTCAAAATAAATGTAAATTTATTAGGAAGTACGCGGCATGATCGTATCTGAATCAAAATCAAATCAGTTTGGAGATTATGACCCCTGGGCCTTCGACCTGACTGAGCATACCATCTCACTCCACACATAGAATCCACAAGTGGTAACACCGAAAAAGACTTCGAACCTAGCAATGATAAATTAAAAAATGTTTATAGTATAAAACTATACTTTGAATATTTTTGTTTTTACAGATAGCTGTGTAACCGTTGATGCAACTTAACGTACCCCTACGCGTATCACTAATTGGAAACATTGACGTGAAGTTCCTATTTCTACGTTCCTAGAGGCTTTACTTAGCCCTTACTTTTTGGAGACCTTCATCCAAATTCCTAGCTAGTATACAGGCTACCCTATAAAATAGCTAGAAATTTGGATGTATGGCTTCCCTTGTTACTGGTACCCAAGTAACATTTCCACGATATAACTACCAGGCCTTTAGTTATGTTGCCACCGCTAATTACGACAGTAAAGTTTGAAAATTAAAACTTAATAGAATTCAACATGAAAATAGTTTATTATGTCACTATAATAATTTCCGACTCTAAATATTATGCTCAAGTCATATGCCTTAATTTTTTTTCCCGAAAGGCTCACTCACACAATGGCAGTACCTGGTTTAGATGAAACAAGTCCGAATACGCAGGAATCGTCCCATATTGCCTAAGTGATGGCGCAGTACAGATCAGTCCCTTTTCCCTTACTCCTATTATATAGTCCTCCAGAACCGGTGGTAGGCAATTTGCAAAATTTTATTCGGAATGAAATGATTTGATTTGTAATTATTAAAACTTATTATTAAATAAGAACATAAACAAATTATTTTACCTCGGCTAATATAACGTGGAAATAGAATATTCATGCAACATTAAAATCATGTAACAATATTATACAACAAAAAACTATTAGCGTATTATTATGCGAATATATTACGGAGTCATCGTGTTTGTTTTTTAAATCATAACTTAGGAACTAGTATCAGTTAAGTTGTGTCATAACCGTGAAAGCCGATGAAATTGCTGTTTTTCTGCTGACCCGACATGTGGCCAGCTTTAAATTTTTTTTAAAGCGCAGATTTTTTTTTCTTTTTTTTCTTTTTAAAAGCTGGCCCCTAATCACAAGTCCCTATGCGCGCGATATGCTAAAAATAGAATTGAAATTGAAATTTATTTTATTTCAAATAACATATTACATAATTTTGGTTACAGATTACATATTATCATGTTTATATTCAATTTCCACACAGCAGCAGTTCAATATTATATTTTTACTAGATGACCCGTGCCCACTTCGTTGAGCATACAAACCGTTTAAACCTTCCCTGGACATCCACGAATATTTCAAGACTAAAATTAGCCGAATCGGTTCAGCCGTTCTCGAGTTTTGCGAGACTAACTAACAGCAATTTATTTTTATATATAAGAGATTAGAGAACTTTGAAACCTTCTTTCTCAATATTGGTCTCACAAAATCCCCTATTATATAGCCTATGCTAAACATAATATACAGGGTGTAAAAAGAGCAGTCACTATAACTTTGAGATACGATTATACAACCTTGCCTCATTTTGGAAATGTATTTTTTATATTTTTTTTTGTCAAAAACTAAATAAATTTTTGTAAAATGAAATGAAAAAAAATACATTTCTAGAATGAAACAAGGTACATTATCATATCCCAAAGATATAGTGACTGCTCTTTTTACACCCGTTATAATAAATAATAATCTTCATTATATTTATCAGAGGATTGTCGGCTTATAAATTATTACTTTTTGTTTTTATATAGCTGAAAATAATAATCATAGCACTCCCTTTTTTTTTTAATTTGTAACCTTTTTTCTTTGTATATTAGCGAAGCGAGTGTGAATTTTTCTATAGTAACTTCAGTGTTTTAAGTAAGGCAAGACTCAGGGAACTATTGATTTAGTTTTTGCAAATTCTGTCTCGATTTTTTTAAACGGTTTTCACGAGTTCCGGTCGGCGCGGTCGCCCTTTCCGGCCATAAAAATAGTTGTTCAAGGTCATTGGCGTAATGCGAAGCCTTAGCAAACTACCGAATTGTCAAGAAGAGACGATGCTAAGAACTTTCTTCATCACTTCTTCATCAGTTTTCAAACATAAAAACACTAGATCAAATCGGTTCGTACGTTAGAAAGATACGATGCCACAGATACACCCACGGAAAACTTATAACAACAGTTTTTGTCGGGGGTTAAATGTAAAATACTAAAAAAATCGTCGAAAACCGGGACTCGTTTAGCAGCGATGCCAGGAACAGAGATTCTCCACTTTTTGCGCCGGGGTTCAAAAACTATTACTTTTGAATAACTTTAACTTTTCTATAATGTTAGATTGGAGTAAAAACTCTTTTCTCTTTATAAAACTTATGTAGATAAAGATCTACTAGAATAAACCGCATTTAAATCGGCTTCGCATCTTCTAAGATTAGCACAAACAGAGAAAGGGAATTTAAACGACTTGCTTTTATAATATATACAGGGTGTAAAAAGAGCAGTCACTATAACTTCGTGGGGTAATAACCAGGCAAGAGATATATCCATTGGTACTAGTCATTTGCTTTTAATCCACTGTTTCAAAAATTTTAAAATTTTCAATAGGCAATGTACAACGTGCACAACACAGCGATCAGCTGATTACGCTTAAAGATGTCAATAGCACGCGTAAGACGTTCATTACGTACTAGGGCAAAAATTATAAAATTTAAGAATTTAATGCAGAACGTTGTTCCAAACATGTCAGCATTGTATTTGACTAAAATAATATATTGCAAAAAAAAAATTGTTTTCAATAAATAAATAATGTAAAAAAATCATTTCTAGAATCAGCCAAGGTCCTATATTCCTATCCCAAAGTTATAGTGACTGCTCTTTTTACACCCTGTATATATTAATATTACTTGAAGACATGAATCGATGAATATGTCGCAAAAAAAATACCTATAAAATTGAGTTTAAACAGTCACTGAAACATTTTAGGATATGTAGTAACATATTAAGTTTATTGATTCTAGAGACGGATCTTTAGATTAATGTACTAAGGCCGTGTTTCACCAAGCAATGTTAAGTTAACGCCATTTTATAATACCATGCCTTCTCATTCATTGACAGGAAATTCGAGAGGAACAACATGATATTTAACGAATGATTAACTTTAACATTGCTTGGTGAAACACGGACGTATTCTAAAATGTTAAACTGACAGTTTTAATTCAATTTTCTCAAAATCATGATTTTGCTACATAATACACACACACGTTCATCCATTCATGTCTTCAATTATGTATGTCAAAGATATTAGATGATAGTATGTCAAACTTCACATTATATATCCCACGAGTGGATATAACATATTTAAACGGTATATTATTTATTCTTGTAAACGGTACATTTAACATTAAATTTGGATTAACATTGTATAACTTGTGGGAAAAAATAGCGTAGAGTAGAATACACATCTTCTATTTCCTAAACTGAACTGCGACTGGATGTTCCTTCCACCCCACGTACGCGTCTGGAGCGGGTGCCACTATCTGAAAAAAAATACTATTATTATACAAAGTGTAAAATAAATGAGTGACAATACTTTAGGGTGTGTATGTGCCTCCTATGTAGAGTATACTGTGAAAGTACCAGCTCTGAAAGACTTATGTATGAGAAATGCCCCATCATAAATTTTCCCATATAATAATTAATTTCAGCCGATGAAACAGTTTTATACATACAACCTATATTATAACTATATTACCTATATTATAACCTATATTATAACTCAACTCCTAAAGTATTATAACTCATTAAAATTATAGCCTGTATAAAAAAAACAATAGTTTAGGCGCTACAAGAAACATTATACAGACTGCCTCAATCATAACCCTTCGCTACGAGGTAGTCCATATTATTATTACGAGAATGATACTATATAATTGATGTTTCTCGCAACGTCATACGTGCAAAAGAAGTTTTCGCCATCAAAAGTCCTTTGACTGGTCTACTGTTCAGGATGATTCATGGTTGTTATTTAACAAGCCGAATTTAGTGTGAAGATATGGACGAGTAGAGCATTTTTTGTTTTGGCACCTAATACATAAAATCCATTTTAATATTTATTTGTTTCACAAGTCACAGATTCATTTCTCAGCTAAAAGTTATCTGACGATTGAAAATTCATCCCTAAGTATAATTTTTGACGTCCTCCGTAGCGCAGTGGTGCAGCGCGTTGGTGCTCGACCGAGAGGTTGCGGGTTTGTATGCCGCCGAGGGAACAAAAAAGTTTTCAATGTTCCTGGGTCATGGATGTGTATTAAATTTGTGTATTAATATAATAAAAATCTTAAATATATGTATAATATAAAAGTATTAAATATATTTCCGTTGTCTGGTACATGTAACACAGGTTCTTCGGATAGCCCAGGGCCAGATTGACGTGGTGTGAAGCGTCTATAGATATTATTATAATTAACAACAACATCTTACCTTTTCGAGGAAGGATACGGGCACTGCTGACCGCCACCAGAACTAGGAATAGAGCAAACATCGCGAAGAACCTCATCTTGAAATGTTGAGCAAGATTATTCTTAAAAAAAATAAAAATGATTTTATTTTATTCTTGTTGAGCAAGCGGTATTGCAACCGAGACCCGACTGGAATTAATTCGCGAAACTATTATTTATATTATTCACAAAATTATATTCTCTACATTAAGGCCCTTACTAATAAACAATCTCAAACTCGGTTTCATGAATTGCGATAACAACCTCTTGAGCACCTATATGACAGATGAACTTTACTTATGTTACATACCTACTTTACTTTTTTTCTTTTTAAAACGTAAATATATACATTAGATTTAGTTAATTATATTAACATTTTCCTACATATATAAAAATGAATCGCTGATCGTTAGTCTCGCTTAAACTCGAGAACGGCTTATCCGATTCGGCTATTTTTAGTCTTGAAATATTTGTGGAAGTCCAGGGTAGGCTTAAACGGTTTGTATGCTCAACGAAGTGGGCACGGTTCAGCTAGTCTTCTTATACATATATAAAAAAGAACTGCTGTTCGTTAGTCGCGGTAAACCTCGAGAACGACTGAACCGATTCGGCTATTTTTAGTCTTGAACAGTTCGTGGAAGTCCAGGGAAGGTTTTAAGCGGTTTGTATGCTCAACGAAGTGAGTACGTACGGGTCAGCTAGTAATTTATATTATGAATATTATATACGTTTCATTATTTTATCTGTCAAATTAGTTCTCAAGTAGAGGTTGCGAGCGCAATTCTCGAGACCGAGTTTAGGATTGTTTTATTAATATGGGCCTTAGTGCCATAACGTCATAGTAATTTGATATTGCCATACAAACAGTAAAATTCAATACATCTCAAGCTTTCCTCCCAGCTTTGTCCGCATGTAAAGATGCCTTGTGACTAATATCAAAACATTCTTATTTTTACCTTCACACGGGACTCTTCATTTGCAAACTATATAGGGTGTAAAAAGAGCAGTCACTATAACTTCGTAGGGTAATAACCAGGCATGAGGTATATCCATTGGTTCTAGTTATTTGCTTTTAACCCACTGTGCAATTAAAAAATTTTCAATAGGCAATGTACAACGTGCACAACACAGCGATCAGCTGATTACGCTGAGAGGTCAATAGCACGCGTAGGACGTTCATTACGTACTAGGGCTAAAATTATAAAATTTAAGAATTGAATGCAGAACACTGTTCCAAACAGTTCAGCCATGCGACTAAAATAATAAATTGCAAAAAAAAAATTTTTTTTTTTCAAACAATAAATAATGAAAAAAAATCATTTCTAGAATCAGTCAAGGTCCTATCCCAAAGTTATAGTGACTGCTCTTTTTACAACCTGTATATCGTAGCCTTTAACATTTCTGACGGAATCATTTAAAATTTTCTACAAGGAGTAAAATAAATGAGTAATAATACTTTAGGATGTATGTGTCTCCTATGTTGAGAGTATACTGTTAAAGTACCATCGCTGAACGACTTACTTTTGACTTTCATATTTGTAAGAGAAATGCCCCAACATCATAAATTTTCCCATACAATAATTAAAAAAAAAGTATCCCTTTCAACGCATATACTTTCACAGAAACTCTATATACGGGACCCATACACACCCTAAAGTATTATTAAAACTCACTAATATTATAGCCTGTATTACATATGTACTAATAATATTATAAAGCTAAAGTGTTTATTTGTCTGAACGCGTTATTCCCAGGAACTTTTAAATTTAACCAATTAAAAATATCTTTAAGCCCATGTATTGAGAAACGCTATATTATATTAACCAATAGGAGCACACCAATAAATATAGGTTCAATAGGGCGGTTTTTTGGATTTGGAATTAGTAAATGAAAAGAGAGAGATATTAAAAACCATTGAGGACAGATGAGGAATGATGTTAGGATACTTGATACGGCACGACAATTTTATTAGAGGAATAATTGAAGGAAGATGGTAGAAGAAAACGTGGAAGGCCGAGAAGAACTTTTACGGACCAGGTGAAGGAGAAAGTGATGGTCGTGTCATATCAGGAGGTCAAGAGAAGGGCGGAGTGCAGAGAGGAATGGAGAAAACTCCACCGACAAGAGCGAAGATAGAAGTTAAAAAAAAGGGCGGTTTTGTTTCACAATTTAACGGACGAAATCGCGGCCACAGCTAGTCTAATATAAAATTTGAATATAATTTGTTTTCGTAACTTAATATTAATAATTTGCTAGTTTATGATTCTGTCAAAGAAATACAATATTCATTATTGTCACATGAACCAAATGCTTCAGCAAGTAAAATCGTGAAATAGATCCCAGTTTTTATTGCTTAGATGAATGTTTGTAACATTACGACTGCTAGCGTGGCGTTGCGAAGTGACGCCACTCATTCCACCGCGTAACGTCACTATCCTGATTTTTCGTAAAAAAGGAAATTGTTACTAGGGTGTTTAGTTAAACTGAGATCAAACCCTTGAAGGGTTTCAGCAGTTTACCCGACAAAGTCAAAGGGAAGTTGGTAGTTTAGGTATGTATGTATGTATGTATGTAACAGTGCATAAGCTACTGATCCGATTTTAATGTTCAAATTAAATAAAATCTTATGTCAACATTTTGTGAATTAAGTCCCGATTTCACCAACGCTTGTTAGTGTTAACGGCATGTTAAAATACCATGCCTTCTCATTCATTGACAAGAGATAAGAGAGGTACCACATGATTTTTAATGAAGGATTATCTATAACATGTGTTGGTGAATTAAAATATCATCCCTTCTCATTCATTGATAGGAATTACGAAAGGGACAACATGATATTTAACGTAGGATTAACTTTAACATTGCTTTGTGAACCCTTAGCATGTCTGTGATATTTTAACCAGCCTTGCGAGTGCGAATGTGTTGTAATTTATAATATAATATGTCGCTCTTTTTCTCTCTAACAAATGTTTCACCAATCCAACATGGGTGTTACTTTGAATGCCATGATCAACGATTTGAATAGCCTTTCGGAAACCGACCAACATTTAGTAGTTATAGGTTTAACTGTTTTCTTATATCGTAACAAACCAGTATTCTGAACATATAAGAGTTAGGCAGTAATTTGAACATCTACATACTGACAATACATGAAGTGAATGCTGATGTAATGTTTTTTCACTAGGAAACCGCTCGCTCGAAATCATCTGTTATGTAGCTGTTATTCGACTGATTTGTGTCGAAACACATAGGCAATTTCGATCGCCTTGTGCCAGTTAAATAATATAAATCTTCTATATCTTCTTCTTATATATAAAAATTAATTGCTGTTAGTTAGGCTCGCTAAAACTCGAGAACGGCTATCGTTTTTTTGTCTTGGAATATTCGTAGAAGTCAAGGAAAGATTTAAACGGTTTATATGCTCAACGAAGTTGGCACTCATTATAGTAATGTATTTTTTACGACATACATATAATAAAAAAAGAATAATAATATATTTTTAGCCGTAAAAGAGACATAAATCTTTTTTTTGTAAAAGAAACAGAAGAAAGTCTAGAATGAGAAAAGGTTGGATAATTATATCCCAAAATTATAGTGACTGTTTATTTAATTTCTGCTTACTTGAGGCTAACCCTACGTTTATTATTTAGGTATTTCATATTGAAATAAGAACGAAAACGAACAAAAAATAGTAGATATCTGAGGTATTTAAAGCACGTTTGCGTATTTCAAAAGAGCAAAAGGGGTTTTAAATGAACACCTTCATGCAATAGAGAAAATATGTCACGCGACGTTTGCTCGAACTATTTCGATTGTTAAGTTTTAAGATTTCTGAGAATGAGATTTCTTTCAAAAGAAAATTCTATCGTTAAGCTTTTTAATGTGAACTTTTGTCTACTGCCTAATTTCATGCCCTGGGCACCGATTCTCAAGCCTCGAACTTAGATTCGATCATCAGTCAGCGTTTCGCTCACGCTCGTCATACGTGCTCGAGCGGAACATACTGAGATTCGTAAAAAATATGTAAATCATAGTTTGATATTACGTAACAAAATTCACACTTTATATAGTAGCACATATGAATCTACCCAGGCAATTTACTTTCGTTTTCACTGCATAATTTGTACATTAGTGACATACGGGCTATATGTCGCTCATTGGTCGAAATTCGATCATGTTCGTTAAATTTATAAGTTAAAACTTCATAAGAGCCTCTTAGATACGTAATAGAACAGTTTAATAGTGTCTACAAAATACGTATCGACTCAATGGAGAGTTTTTATTAATTTTATTGATAGCTATCCGTAAACTTTGAGTGAAAAAAATATTGCAAAACGACGTGTAGTCTCCGAGATATATTTATTTTAAATTCTCAACGCGATGACGTCATTTTCCAACACTTTAATTTTAAAAGAATTTGAAATGCCTATAAATTTGTTAATACTTAGTATTTTTCAAATAAACAAAAATTTATGTATTCGTACAAGCTCTACTAGGGAAACATTTTTAAACGATCTTCTATTCCTAGTAACATTCTCAATTTTGTCTTTATTAAGTTCATAGCACTGTAAGTCGATCAGCTACCATTTGAGTTAACAATCCATCCTAAACGCTCATTGGTAAACGTAGCCAGTGAGCGAAGTTGTTGCGAGTGATGTTCACCAATGACCGTTCAGAATGGCTTGTTAACTCAAATGTTAGCCGATCGACGATTTAATCGGTCTTTCAGAAACCGGCGGTATGTTTTCAAAGTTTCATGACGATTGATTAAGTAGGTTTTGCATGAAAGCGTCACCAATAAATTGACATTCACAATTATATTAGTAAGAATTATATTATTCTACGTTTTCTCTCACATAACGTAAAGAAAGTGCTGTGACAGGCACATTATAGGCCGTTCACAGTACGGTACATGAGGCGAGGTAACTGCTAGCCTCTGTCAGCCCAGTAGGCTAATCATACGCCTGAGACAGAAAGTCTACAATTAATAATAATACCTATAGGCTCTTCACACTACGAGTACGTCTACCTGGCAGTGAAATATTCTTTAAAAAATATTTCTTTTTACGACTAAAAATAAATTGTTAATAATTTTGCAAAATAATTTAAAAATAAAACTGGTTTAAGAGGGAAACACTGGCCGGTATAGATGAAGATACCCCAGCAATGGATGGCTTAATCTTTATATAAAAAAATAATAAAAAAATAAAAATTTGCTTTAATCCGCCAAATTCCAATTCCAGTTGGATAAAGCCGGGAAAACCTAAGAAAATGACAACAAGACATGGCATTTTCTTAGCTAATTGCTTACGGATTTGATAGTAGCACTCCGGCCTAACCGTCATACTTTTTAGTTTAAATATTGTCAAGGTCACTGCGATCTTTGCTCCATCTTAATGAAGCATGTACGAACTTAGTCTGACTAGCAGTAGTGATGTTGTTGGCCACGAACGGTCAGAAATCAGTTATAATCGATGTCGGGAGTAACGGTTCGGTGCGGGCGATGCGAATGTGATTCACTGCGGCGGCCGCGCCGAATCGCCTGTCACTGTGAAGGGTACAGCCACGATCGAAAACGTTGCACGAATGTAAACAATCCGCAAAACCTCCGTTGCGTAATGGTTTACATTGGTGCTCGAGCTGGAAGTTCGAACCCCGCCAAAGGAACAAGAAGTTTTCTGTGTTCCTGGGTCATGGGTCATTAAATATTGGTTTTCTTATGTATAAAAATAAATCGCTGTTCGTTAGTCTCGTTTAAACTCGAGAACTGCTGAACCGATTCGGCTATTTTTTGTCTTGAAATATTTGTGGAAGTTCACGGAAGGTTTAAACGGTTTGTATGCTCAACGAAGTGGACACGGGTCAGCTAGTAAATAAATAAAAATCTTATTTTATTACAAATCAAAAGTTTTAATATTATCCTTGGTGGGTACACGACAGTACATCCAGCAAATACACCATCAAGGCCATGTGCTGGTCGTCTATTGTTACATTTAATGAAGATAGTTCCTCTATTTAGATACGCAGGCGGGTGTTGGCTATATTCGTAGAACAAATCATTCACAATTGAGACTCTTATAAGTTTAAATAAAGGTATAATCACACTGTCATACAAGCGTCAATACGCTGATCAGTTTACAGAGCTTGGCTCTCGGCTCAGAGGTCGTGGGTTCGATTTCCGCGTTGATTCAACTAAAAGGTGAGTCGCCTAACCAGCCGATACGAGTAAGAAATATCATCAAGTATAAAAATATAAGAAACCACAGAGGTTTATGAAGAATTTTTTTTTGTAAACCTTTATTTATTTGTTACAAAATTACAAAATATTTATGTGGCAACCTAATAATAAGAATAAATTAATTAAAAATAATAATAATAACTAACCTTACCTACCTCTAGACCTACCTAATGTATAAATAGAGAAAAGCCCCTATTTATGAAGATAGTATTACAAGTTAGTTGTCAAGAGCTTTGCTCTAAACCACTAAGTTAAATTGAGTCTTCTTCTTTGTCGTATACTCTTGGCAGAGTAGTCGTGGTCATGGGGGTCGTAGCACGGCCTTTTTGACAGTCTCCCGCCATCGTTCCCTCACCGAGGTATTTCGCACGCACAAATTTAGGGACGATTCCGTTAGGGATTTCACTTGGTTGGTCCATCTTAAAGGATTGCGTCCTCTGGAACTGGAACCATTAACTCTACCCTGGACGACAAGTCTCTCGATAGCGTCGTCTCCTCAAAATCTGAGAATGAACCATCGCTGAGAGTCTTTGCGTGATCTTAAGTTCCTGGAGAATGGAGATATTAAGTCAAATTGAATAAAGAGTATAAATTATTATAAGGTTAATGATTTTATTGACGATTGCACACCTTGGGAATAAGATGGCCACATGCAAGGCTACCTCAATGTACTTTATGTACTCTGACTTTTGTTATAATATATAGATTAAGTTTTACATTGTAAACATATTATGTATACACTTTTTAAAAAGAACAATTTTCCATCTTTTTGCTAAAAGATGGCCCCGTCCGAGTTTCTTACGCCGGTTCTTCTCGGCGGGCTAGGGTTGAACCGGTGGTAGCCTTTTTGTTGACTTTCCGAAAATAGCTTATTAAGTTTTATTTGGAAGTAAAAATATTTTGAATTTTGAAATAGCCCGTATCTTCTTGCAGGCCCTCGAGCAGCTGCCGGCCGGACGAGTGGTGCGCGGGCGGGGCGCGCGCGCTGCGGGTGCGCGTGGCGAGCGCCGCGCCGGCGCACGCGCGCCGCCTGTCGCCGCCGCCGCCGGCGCACCGCGCCACCACCCCGCCGCCGCCCGCTGACTCGCTCAATAAACGTAAGTCTCTATAATATTAGGGAGATACTTCAGGGTGTGTACGGGTCCGTATACAGGGTGTAAAAATAAGAGTCACTAGGTATAACGAAAACGCAAAAAAATAATTTTATTTCCTATTTTTGTAAAAACTAATAAAAAAAACATTTCTAGAATGAGAAAAGGTAGTATAATCATATCCCAAAGTTATAGTGACTGCTCTTTTTACACCCGTTATATAGGACTCATACACATCCTAAAGTATTATCACACATTACTGTCGCCTTTTACGACACCCACGCAAAAGATGTGAAGGCGCTACTATATTTCTCTGACACGCCACATATAACTATCATACTAATATTTGTATAACTATCATAATATTAATTAAATTCGCCTGGAAAAAATTCAAACTACTGAAAACACAACTCTGGGTTAATACAGATTAATACAATAGAGTTACGCTATATGATTAATCGTTCATATATTAAGCCGACTATAGTGTGTAGAGAATGACGCGTAGGGCATTTTTTTGGCACCTCATATAAATTACCTTAACACGTTCGGTGCGGTGTTGGGTTGAAAATGCCCGATGCGTAATTGTCCTACTGTGCGGGCCTTTGAATCTATTGCTATCTCACGGGACGGGTTAAATAAATATAGGATTTTTTGCAATACGAAAGTGATAAATATATACATTGGTGTTGTAGTTTTAATTAGTAGACATAGAACCAATAAAAACGCATCAGGTCGTTAAAACCTGATACGGCCTGAAAGAAAATTATATCCCTTAGGTGCGTATATCAGATGTTAAAGACCCGATACCCGATGACCCAATAACCGCACTTGAATTGCAGGACATTACACTAGTGATGTCCTATTACTAATTACGTCATAGCGGTTTGTCCTCTTTCTATACTACTCTAAAAATTGGACTTAAATGGTATAGAAAAGTAATCATGGAGATGTTATTCGGGACCACTTCGGTTAATGCATGGATAGTTTATAATATGAATATTGAGATAAAAATGACTAAGATTGATTTTATAGACAATATCATAGGCAAATTTACAAACATCCCTTTTACAGATAGAATAGATGCTGACACTCAATCAAACTTTGATGACGATGGAAACAAAAAATAATAATGGGCATAGCTTAGAAAAAGCAGATAAAAAAATTGCGTAGGGTGTTACATTATGCTAAGACAAACTTTAAGTAGTTAAACGGGCGGCCAAAAAAAGTTAAAAAACTCATGACCTATTGTTATAAGTGTTCTGAAACTTACTGCCGAGTATGTTACAATGAAGCTCATTCTTCTTTTTAAAACTAATATAAAACATAAAAAAACTGGATACTTAGTTCAAAATAAAATGTAACTAAAATATTTTTTTTTTATATTATTTTTTTTCTCTCAACACTAGTAATTTATCGACATAGTTACCCTTCTGTGCTGATATCAGGTGTCTAAGACCCTACAAATTGTTTTAATTTTTTATATAAGTTGTAAAAGCTGAATTCTAGGACTATTCTAGTTTAGTATAGAGTAACTCAATATAAATATGTTTCAAGCACGAATTCAATGTTTTATCCAAAAATATCATATGCTTTTTACATTTAAAAAGAAAATGCGGAACAGGTCGTTTGAACCCGATAACGCACTTTGACAGAGTTTAGCAACAGGCCTAAACAGCCTGATGCAGCACTTTTTGAAAAGTAAGGGCAGCAGGGTAACGCACTGAACGTGTTAACGCGTTAAATCACGATTGAAGATCTCCATGAAAGTCCCAAAACAGATGAGACCTGGTCAGGTGTTAGGTCAACGATCTCGCTCGTGTGTATAGACTAGGAGTCCGCGAGCCCGAGCATAGTAAGAAATAGCTAATACTCAATTATGATGTTCAATCCTTAAGGTACGATTCCACCAAAATAGTGTTCAGAGCATTTGTTAGCCAACATTTTTTTCAGAATTCCAGCTGTGCCAATACAAATTCACACAGCTGGAATGTGTTCCGATTTGTTAATGTTGCGTTAGAGAGTCCACCGGAACAAACATCTATTACGCACAATGTTCGCAACAGTTCAGAACACCGGTGGAATCGCACCTTTAGATTTCGGAACTTGTTTTATTACAATAGAACAGTTATCACAAACGTCTACGGCGTAGCGCTACGAGTGCGCTGTAAGGGTGATGACATAAAGAGGCGGGTGCAGACAAACCTACAGTTAAAACCTCTTTTACTATTTTTTATAATAATAATAATATAATAATAATAATATAATAATATCTATGAACGCTTCACACCACGTCAATCTGGCCCCATGCTAAGTATCCGAAGAACTTGTGTTAGGCTTCGGTCTCGAATTTTGCGGGCAGCGGGCGGGAGCACTTTACCTGCTCCCACGCCGCTGTTTTCGAGAACCGATCCATTTGATTATACGCAAAAGATAATGTCGCTCCCGCCCCGCTGACCGCAAATTCGAGGTTGAGGCCTAACGGGTACTAGACAATGGAAATATATAATTTAATAATTTTTATACTATAAGTATACATATTTAAGACTAGCTGTGCCCGCGACTTCGTACGCGTGGAAAAGTGATTTGGGGCAGTGTTATAATAAATCTGTTTTAAATATATTTTTTGGTTATAAAAACTGTCGTTTAGGTATTTAAAAATCTATTTTATAGTATGCTGACAATTCCTACTACCAGCTTGACAAATGACCGTGTATAATTACTATATTGCGAACGGGACTACTTGATAGTACGCTCACATACACGACGAACATCTCTGTACTAAGTACTAACTACTAAGATTTGTATGGATTTTGCGCCGCAGCGACTGCAGACGATGATCGATTCCACGCCGCCGCTGCGCTGGTGTGGAGACAATGGTATTAAGTCAGCGCGCCGCAAAATACTGCAGTCTTCACAGTGCGCAAGTCCGACTCGCACTTGCCCGGTTTTTTTATTTATTAATAACCTACGCAAACAAACATGTATGTAATGATTACAAATCACATGGCTGTTTTTATACAGACAAACTGATTTTATACAGAAAAGTAGCAAAATATAGAAAGTCCAAAAGAAAGAAAACAAACCTAAGTTGTACCTAACATAAAAACTAAGAAATATAAATATCGATAAAACATAAATCTAACTTATAGGTATTGACATAACTTTTTTAGTTTAACTGTAAACACAATATATGTTAATAAAAATTCTATATATTATGATAGTTATAGAATACATAATTTGGACAAAGAAGACTATAAAAATGTACAGTAGTAGTAGGCTGTATGAATTTGAACGGACGGAATAAGAACTACTTATAATATTATAGAATGCAACATATTATACATCTATATCTATATCTAGGTATACTTATAATAAAACTCTAGAGAGGTCAATTCTGTACATTGAATATTTTTTCAAAATTCTTATTGGAGATCGACACTGATACCAAAAATGCAATCAATAAATTTTTTGTCTGTCTGTCTGTATGTGCACGCATGGAACAAAAACTACTGAAGGGATTTTAACCAAACTTAGTACGATTGTAGTCCATACTCCTGAGCAGGTTATAGGTTATAAAACATAACGCTGAGACACATAGGAGCCGAGTAGTGACGATAAATTTGAAGTTAGTCGAACGAATTTCGACGCGTGTAGACTGCGGGGTGTGCGGGACGCGCGGGGCGATCGCTTATCTACTTACACAGTACACAGCGACGCGATGCAATAGAAACAGTATTTTAACCGACTTTCAAAAAAGGAGGAGGTTTCTCAATTCAACCGTATATATGTTTGTTCGCGGATATCGGGCGTCGGGCGTCGGCGTCTCGACGTTGCGAGTCGCGGCATCGGTGTCGCGGCGTCGCGCGTCGGCGTCGCGGCGTCGGGCGTCGGCGTCGCGGCGTCGGGCGTCGGCGTCGGGTGTTGGTGTCGCGTCGCGGCGTCGGCATCGCGTCGCAGCGTCGGCATCGTGTCGCGGCGTCGGGCGACGACGACGCCCGACTGGTATTGGTCGCAGCGTAATGTTATATTATAGCCTAAAGCCTTCCTCTATAAATGGACTATCCAAAAAAATATTTTTTCAAATCGGACCAATAGTTCCTGAGATTAGCGCGTTTAAACAAACAAACAATTCACATTTCGGGTTTTGGGTTAAGTCAATCAAACACCACGCGAACGAAGTCGCGGGCACAGCTAGTTGCTAATAACACGCTGAGGACCGAATTTCGATTTTCTTAATTAATAATACGAAAATCCATTCTCGGATAACGTATTTTATAAATGTAGGTACTCAACTTTGTTATAATTGCAGTTGGCGTATAGATGTAGCTATTATGGTTCTGCATCTCGCTATCTCTTGTAAGATAGATTTTTATAAGAGAATATTTTATCATTATTATAATATTTGGCAAAAAAAACCTATAATAATCACACTGTTAACACATATCCAGGGCAGGCCGTAAATGGTTAGAATTTAACAAAAGGTAGAATTAACAGTTTTCCCCTATAACACTGTTTAGTAACTATCAAGATGTTTTAACGTCTAACTTATAAAATAGAAAAAACAAACAAAAAGAGCAATATATTAAAAAAAAAATCTTAGAACTGTTTTTAAGGTTCCGTACCTCAAAAGGAAAAAACGAAATACATAATATCCACACACATATTACACACTTCCATGTCCGTCTGTCTGTCAAGGCCCTTTTACTCAGAAACGCGTAAAGGTATAATTAAGATGAAAATTATATAAAATACTCAGGATCTACTGTTCCTTGAAGTAGTGAAAAAATCAGACTTTTTAGCCAATGCAATCAAAAGCTACAGTCGCTTATGTCGCTAAATTTCGTCATTTTAGACACTCGCAAGGGAATCAAAACCTAAAGGGTACTTCCCGTGAACTTAAAATCATAAAATTTGAAACCAAGCAACGTCTAAAACCATATTACGTTTTTAGTTACATTATATAGATAGGTAATAAAAATATTTAGATTTTTTAAAACTTAGTACCGTTTTGTCATGAATGTATTTAATTGAAACTTATATCAAATACTAAAAGTCTCAATATGTCAATCAGGTTTGTATGGAGCTCTCGGTGCGCAAGGCCAACTCGCACTTGGCCGGTTTTTATTTATTTATTTATATTACATTTCTAACTAATAAATATACATACATACAGTACCTACTTGTCACAGAGGACTTTACAGTAAAAGTACTAACTGATTTTATACAAATAACTTTCGTAATAAAGAAACTCAAAAAAAAAACTTAGATTGTCCCCAGCTTATATGTACAGGGTGTAAAAAGAGCAGTCACTATTCTGGCGTGGGTTTATAACCAGGCATGAGGTATATCCACTGGTACTAGTCATTTGCTTTTAATCCATTGTTTAAAAATTTTTTTTTTTTACAATAGGCAGTGTAAAACGTACACAACCTCACGGGCAGTTATAGCGAGTGGTAACGCGGGGAGGGACGCGCCACGCCCCGCACGAATTGCAAATAGAGAAAAACAGCTGATTGTGTTCAAATAAACATAAACGTAAACTTATTAGAATAAAGCTAAAAATTGCATGTTCCTTATACCGATTTCGATGACGGTAGCCGATTTCGTTGAAACCAGGCCAGCTACGCAGAAGTGCCCAAGTGTGAGCGCAATACACAAGGACACTCTCTTCCTTTTACTCTCCCCATAACCCGGGACGGTTAACCGACACGACTGGAAAAAGAACAGGCGCAGGGCCGATTTTTTACATGCCCATGCTATCCAGTACGCATGGATTATCTTTCTTATCAGGCAATCACATGGTTAGCCTGCATTGTCCTAACTAAACTTAGAAACATTTTTTTTGTTCTAACGCGGGAATCGAATCCACGACCTCCGGGTCGAGAGCTATGCTCTGAACCACTAGACGATGGAGGCGTTAATACTTTAATACTAATAATACCGCGATACTCAAGGACACTATCCTTTTACTTCCATAACCCAGTGGGAGGTTTACCCAACTCGATTGACCAACGCGAGAACAAGGCGCAGGTGCGACATTTTACATGTAAAGGCATCCATTCACGCGGGAATCGAACCTCGCGTTGGAACAACACTCGACGACTCGGGTCGTTACACACACTTAATACAAATACATTTTAGCTAAAGCTTAAGCTTTGGAAAGCGGAGGCGACTATAACGACTAAGAACAAGTTTATACGACATTCGCAATATTATTTAATAAAAAAAATACACAATTAAATCAAACAGCGAAACGACAATTCAAAATACACCGATCAAACATCAATCAGTTACAGAATAAATACGTACCTGACTAATGTTGTTGTGCTTTAAATCCTTAATGCCTCTGGATTATACCTACTATCTTCTTACGCGGTAGTTAGGTACTTAAATGTATGACGAAGGTATTTAAAAATTAAAGTCACGCACAAACACAATAAAACAGTGAAAAATCAATAATACTAATTAGTAATCACAAAAGAAACACCTAAAAGAAACGAAACCGTAACACAAAAATTAAAACATTTAAAACGATGATTAGGTATAAAATGATCGCGGATAAATAATAATTCAACCACACGGGAATGGGATTACTGTCTCGTCACATGTGCCAACTGCGACTGTCTACGAAAAAAATATTTTACGCAAATACTAAAGACATGCACCCAATGCACTAAAAGTATCGATAGTTATAAGTATCGATATTTCTATTTTGTGCTGATATCGATAAATTATTACCTATTTTTTTCATAAGCATTTAAGTGTTTGAATCATTAAAAAGTTAAGTAACACAATTAAATATTATTAAATAATATCATGAGAATTGAGAACATCTTTAATTCTTAATCTTACAAACTTTCTAAATCTATTTTCAATTATTGGTATCTGTATGAAATTCATAGAAACTTATCTGAATCGATATAAAACAGTAAGTTACTTATTAATTATTAAAAAATATCGACTACATTGAAGTTAATTTTCACATGTCACTTCACTATTATCGTAGGTAGCTCGCTGCTCGCCGCAGCCCCGGAGGCCCCTGCAACGGCCGGCGCCGGCGGCGAGTGGCGGTCAGTGTTTCCACTCTAATGATTAAGTTTCCCCACGCCTCAAGTTAGATTTCCCCTTCTCAGGACTTTTTTACACTCAAAAATTATTTTTAAGTTTTGGCACTAGTGTACTCACTAAAGTAGTAATTAAAAAAGTCTTTATCGTTTTTTAACCGACTTTCAAAAAAAGAGTAGGTTCTCAATTTGGTCTGTTTTTCCTGTATGTACACCGATTACTCTAGGTGAATGATCCGATTTGCGTGATTCTTTATTTATTCGCTGCAGAATAGCTGTCATTTGGACCCATAATTTTTTTACATAGTTTGGCACTGTACTTTTTATTCTATAAACATCATAATAGGTAAATGAATATCATACGGTAACACGCTAGTCCACGGTAGAGCCAAGTTTAATCTATGATTTCCCGCAATTTCTCTATTTTATAGTCTTTCCCCCTTTTCTTCCCCTCTGGACCCTAATTTCCCCTTGAAAGGGGAATTTCCCCTCATTGTGGTCAACACTGCAGTGGCGGCACGTGTTTATTCCTCGTCGCGTCGTTTGATATCGCCGCGCCGGGCGGTCAATCTTTGATACGAATTTGCCGAAAGAAAGAAAATAGGTAATATTTTCTAAAGAATTATTTATCGTCGGCATCTTTTAAAAACTATTTTCGAATTCAGTTGTAGTTTTTATCTCGAGGTAAATGGTTGCCTGAGTTGAATTATTTTTAGGTATTTATTTTACTATTAATAATTATTCGTCTAAGGTCTTGTTTAACAGCGTAATGTTGTGTTGTGTGATGTGTCCATGTAATCATATTGTGGTATGCTGCTCAGATTATTAGGAACTATTATTATCGAAATACAACAAGAACATTTTTAAAAGTTTTAATGAGACGCGACATGGGAGACGCGACTCAGTAAGCCATTAATTTTGAGATGGTGCTGACTACTGAATATCTACTTCATTCACGTAAGTAAATAGGCGTAGTTTTACATACCTTCTTAATTAATTTGAATTGTGTAGGTACGTATGTTACGTTTTAATTGTCTTTCAGGAATCTTCGCTTCGTGTCTGTAATTTCCATTAAAAAAGCGGTGATTGCCGATTGACATTAAGAAGTTAGTTAGTATGTAGGTACACGGGTTTTGGTATAAAGGAAGTTTTAGTTTGTCATGATAACAAATTCAAGCAATACGATGCAGGCGATCTAGGAGTTCGAGTCCAAGTTCAAAACAATTGATCCGTCCGCTATGGTGACTACACTAAGTGTAAGGTCCAGTTGTACCAGGTTTTAACCCAGAGTTAGTTTATAACTTAGAGTTAAATAACTAACACTTAATACAAATACATTTGGTACAAGGCTTATTAGTATTCGCATGTAGGTACAATATTACAAAATCGGTAAGAAGTCGATAGGTACTCTGAGTCGGACGGCGCGCTCAGTCAGCTGTGGAGGTCAATAGACCGCGCATCGCGTTCATTACGTTTTAAAGCAAAAATTATAAAAATTAGGAATTTAATGCAAAATGTTGTTCCAAACAGTTTAGAATTGCGACAAAAAATAATAAATTAAAGAAAAAAAATTTTTTTTTTGAAAAAAAAAGTTAAAAAAAAAGGACATTTCTAGAATCAGTCAAGGTCCTATAATCATATCCCAAAGTTATCGTGACCGGTCTTTTTACACCCTGTATAACAACTAACAAATATAAAGTCACCCCCGCCGGCCCCCGCAGCCGCGGTGCGTTTGCTGCGAATAAAATTTGAAGCGGCGCGCGGCTCCCGGGCCCGGCGCGATTCCTACAAACGTCCAGCAAGTACGACATGATCTTTTTAAATTGTCATAACTTTTTTATTTATAAACCGATTTACATAAAACAAACACTAAATGTTAAATGAAACTTGCCGCAATATATTACTGAAAAGTACATCTTAATTGGATAAGCCGTTTCTGAGATTAGCGTGCACAAACCCACAGACAAACAGACAAACAGACAAACAGACAAACAGACAAAAATTTCAAAAATCATAGTTTTGGGTACTATTGCGTAAATAAACGTCCCCTATATTATTTTTTCTCAAATATCTTCAATGTACAGACACGACTCCTCTACAGATTTATTATATGTATATATAGATATAGATTTTTATTATAATATTAATACACATCCATGACCCGGGAACGTTGAAAACTTTGTTCCCTCGGCGGGATTCGAACCCGCGACCTTCCGCTCGATCACCAACGCGCTCAACCACTGCGCTACGGAGATCGTCATATATGTCAAGTTTATATCTTATTTGAGTTTAAATATTGAGTTCTACATAAATATCGGCTGTTTCGCACTAAAAACCATCTACAATTATTGGATGCAAGGCAGGTATTAGTTTTAAGTAGTTGAATTGGATCTTGCATACCAACCTGTGAAATGACCCAACGTGAATACCCAACAGTGACACGTCTACTAGTGATACTGTGGTTTTATTCAGTAGAAGATATTTTTGAGCATTCTGTTCACCTGCAAAATCATTTAAAATTAACCTGTGAAATAAGTTTTTGACGAAAACAATGATAAAAATATACATTTCTAGACTGAGAGAACGTGGTATAATCATATCAAAAAGTTATAGTGTCTGTGGTTTTTACAACCTATATACATAACATTTATACAAACGAATGTCGACATGTAATCCTTCGCTTTGTATTTACATCAAGTGCTTGTGCATTAGCGGCCGGCATTCGTACTTGTCCGAACACTCGAGGCTATTTTTGAATAACAGACGCAGCATTAATGATCCAATCAAAGGCGAGCGCTATCTTATCAGTGTGCGCATGCGCGGCTATCGGACGAGGAAACCGGCTAATTAAATAAATCGCCTCGGCAATGCTTTTACTGTGCCATTGTATCGTCTCCAGATAACATTTACTCGTCTTGAAGATTGTATGAGTGCTTTCCGAATTGAAGACATGAGTCATGATGATATGTAGCAAAATTTCTGATCTCGAGAACATGGACTTCAAAATGTCACTAAAATTTTTGAATACTTACCCCCCGTTTCCCGTACGCTATTCAAATGAATGATCAACTAACATGGCATTCAAATCAACAGCCCATATTGAACGCTGATTGGTGGATTATCAGACAGAAAGGAACGGACAGATATTTTACATCACGCTCGCTCGCTGATTCAAATCGTATGTCAACTAATCGGTGTCTTTGGTGAATTAGGGCGTGTTTCACCAAGCAATGTTAAAGTTAACGCCATGTTATCCCTCTCGTATTTCCTGTCAATGAATGAGATGGCATGGTATTTTAACATGGCGTTAACTTTAAGATTGCTTTTGATTGAATTGATTGAAACACCACGAATTTTTTTCCATACAAAAATAGAGGTCTGGGGATTTCTATTTCCTCCCTGGATAATACCTATAGAGTAACAATTTTTTTCCTGAATATTTATGGATATTGTTTGTACGTCCCTATTTTTTACTTTTTTTAATAAATTAATTATTTAAAGAGATATGGACGTTTAAAAACCTAAAAAAAATGGCCAGACTGTCCGCTATGTTTAAATATCTAAGAAACAGATTTGGCTACAATAAACAACAAAATCAAAAAATAGGAACCTAGCTCAATTCTTTTTTTAGCTAATACAGAAATAAATATTTAAATCGGTTAAGTTTTGGAGGAGGAAACAGGAATCCCCTAACCGTCGATTTCTGGTACTTTTAATAGGCAATTTCAGTCCAAGTTGCAGTTGTCTCTATCGCGCTAGTGCTGGCTAGCTAAGGCACTGCGAGACAGCAATAGATTTTATAAATACCTATTTTGTATTTCTCTCAACCGTGGTGTTTCCTCTTAACAATGCTTGGTGAAACACACACTTAGCCTTATCTGTGGATTTTTAACAAATCTTGCTAGTGCGGGGCCAATCAGCGTTCACGTTTCACGTTCGAGGTTTGAATGCCATGTTAGTTGATCATTCATTTGAATAGCGTACGGGAAACCGGGGGGTAATAACGTATTTAGTACATCTAAGGTCTCTAGAATCTATGTACTTACTACGTTACACCTAAATTGTTTAAGTGACAGTTTAACGTCAATTTTCTGGGTATTTTTTTTTGCAACATATCACCTTCATCCATTAATGGCTTCAATTGTTTCATTGAATATTAAACTTTTACTCGGTCGAATATCCGATGTCGAAGCCAACGGGAAGGGCAATGGGTTTGAAAGTATATATGTTTTTTCCTTCGAAGCGACGATTTTAATAATTGAAGGGGCAATTGGTAATTAAAACGAAAGTTAAATAGGATATAACGGTAAATAGAACAGTCACTATAACTTGAAGATTTTACTATCTTTTCTCATTCTAGAAATGTAATTTTTTACAATTTTTTTGCTTTCTCGTTATTATTTTTGTTTTTGTCAAAAAAAACCAAAATGATGAAAGGTAGTATAACTAGTATAATTGTATTTCAAAGTTTATAGTGACTTTTCTTTTTACACCCTGTATGTATAGTTTTCCACAAAAGTAATGAATTTGAAAAAACTGCAAATAGTTAATGTAGAAGGACATGAATTTCCATTAAGAACCTACAGTATATTATAACAGTTTAAATTAAATAGTTACTACTTACTTCTATCTCCTGCGCCAGATTCCAACCAGGTCCATTAAGGCTCTGTACGTTGTGCACTCAATAGTGTATTTTATGAATATATTAATATTGCAGATACAGATATAACGGGTGTAAAAAGAGCAGTCACTATAACTTTAGGATATGATTATACTACCTTTTCGCATTCTAGAAATGTATTTTTTTTTACAAAAATAAAAAGTACATTTTTTGCTTTTTCGTAATTTTTGCGACAAAAAAATAAGAAATGGTAAAAAGTAAAAAAAATTTTTTTTACAATTTTAGTTTAAATTTTCGATGGCAACATTTTTATTTTCCCGCGTATTTTTATTCGAAATTACACAAAAAGTATAAAAACTAGTATAGTCAGATATATTACATAATTCTCAAAACTATATACAGAATCAAAACGGGGAAGGTCCTTATTGTAACGGAACGTAAGGAGGAATGTCCAAGTTGACAGCTTTACTTATGTCAAATTGTCCAGTAGTGGAGGTCAGTAGCTGAAATGATGATGATGAATCCCATCAAAAATTTTAATTGTATCCCTATCTCTACACAGTTAAACGATAACTGTTTCTATGAACCGTCTTCAACCTGCCAATTTTCTTTATGCTACTAGGCAAACTGTTTAGGCCGGGTTTCCACCGACGCGGAGCGGGGCGGAGAGGAGCTTGCGGTGCCTGAATTAACCAATCACTATGCTCGAAATCTCCGCTCCGTTTCCACGGAAACAGCACGCGCATAGAGATTGGTCAATTCGGTCACCGCTAAGCTCCGCTACGTGTCAGTGGAAAACTAGCCATACTGTTTAACCACTTATTACTAAAGTGCGTTTGTACGACTGTTTATTTAGAATGATATCTGGGCGCGGATTGAACCTGAAGCGTCCTCGGGCTAGGTCCTGTATGTATTTAGGTATCGTTATAACGGCATCGTTTGCCATTCTTGTGTGTAATTTTAGACCTCTGTTGCTCAATGTTATCTTTCATGAGCTTGAGCTTGAGGTGCTACCCGGAGCGCACGCAATCCTATATGATAAATGATAATCATCTTAAATGTGTGTATAGTATTAAATATATTTCCGTTCTCTGGTACCCGTAACACAAGTTCTTCGGATACTTAGCACGGGGTCAAATTGACGTGGTGTGAAGCGTCCAAAGATTTTATTATTATTATTATGTTTATGTATAGCTTACCTTGCTCACGGGCAATTAATTCCCGGACCTTTGAAATGCATGCGTGGGGCCGAAGCCAACACGCAGAGGCTTATTTTAATTTTAATTATTATTATATGTTATATTCTCTTGCAGCCGCTGCGGAGGAGTCAGTACCGGCATTTGATGATGGGCCGGCGCTGCTGCCGGTGGGCGCCGTGCCGCACACCACCGTCGCCAGCGCGCCCGTGCGCGGTGCACCAGCGCAGACCAGCTACGCACTGCGCAAGCACGACCGCCCTCCTGACACGCCGCCGCAGGTATGATGCTGATGATGACGACGGAGATAAATGACAATATATCGACTGTGAACTGGCAAATTATCCTATCTTATTTTTCAAGATTTTTCAGGAAACATAAAAAACGTAACTAAAATTATTACAAAAGCTTTTTTATAGAATAAAAGAACAACTTCTTTAATATTGTATATCTATTAAAAAATTAACACGATATTCTTCTGTCTGAATAATTTTAATTAGATTCGAGATAAGACATTATGAATCAGCTGCATCTAAATTTAAGATAAGACATATTGCCGGTTCACAGTCGATATAGTATTTTGACGACCTCTGTACCTGCACGGAATCGAATCTGGGTCCTAATTCAAGATGCCATCGCTATTATCCCTTACGAAGTTCGAAAACATGTATGTAATTTGACTTAAGGTTCGCTAAATGACAAGCAAATTCGTAAGTCACGTAGCGAAGTTAATGTCGAATTCATTCGTTTTGTTTTTGAAAAATAAAATTTTCCCATCGTTTTGCTAAAAGATGACCTGGCGTGAGTTTCTTACGCCGGTTCTTCTCGCCGGGCTAGTTTCCGAACCGGTGGTAGGCATCATGTAGGACAATTATATAAGTGTTATTTAATAACCTTTACGGAAATAAAATGTTTTGAATTTGATTTCAAACTTCACAAGGCACTATAGCGATGGCATCTTGAATCAGGGACCTGAGGCTAGGTCCTGTTTGTATTTAGGCATCGTTACAAGGACATCGTCTGCCCTGTAAAATCTACCTATATTGCTCAGGTTGAACGCGTCGCGTGCTCAAGTTGGAGGGTTCGAATCCCGCCCCAGGCACAAAATTGTTTCCTGTGTTCCTAGGTCTTGGATGTTTAATTCGTGAATAGTATAAAAGTATTTGGTAAACATAAAACCGTTATCTGGTACCTGTGACACAAGTTCTTCGGATACGAAACACAGAGCCAGATTGACGTGTTGTGAAACGTCCATAGATACTAATAATATGAAGTGGAAAGATTGCATTGCGTGTTTGTATTGAATAAGCTCCGCAATTGCTGGACTGAGTTTGACGCGATTCGGCACAAATGCTGACCACATGGAAGGAATACCATGATACTTTTTCGCGGCAAAATGTACTCCCTTTTATTATAGAGATATCTCCAAAAGGTACCGATTAGTTAACATACGATTTGAATCAACCTTATGTGTGGTATTTTAACCAGCCTTGCGAGTGCGAGCGTGATGGAATTATATACAATTGGTCCCTCTCTTTCTCTCTGATAAATGTTTCACCAATCAGCGTTCAATATGGGTTGTTAACTTGAATGCCATGTAAGTTGATAGATCAGCTTTTCAGAAACAGAACCTATATTATTTCAATATTTTATTTAATTAACAACACAAATTACTAACAATTATACAAAACAAAAATGGATAAGTAAAGGTATAAGAATAAGCTGCAAAACAAAAAGGTCACTTCGCATTGCATACTATAAAAATAAAACTTGTAAGAATAAAAATAAATTTAAATTGTATTCGAAAGTATTACGGACTAGTCTATACCTTTCTCAAAAAATTATCAATGCTAAATATCTAAAACAGGCAAAAAATAAATGTAAAGCAGTGTGGAAAATAATAAACAGTGAGATAATTAAAAACATACATAATAATAGTAATAATAACGACTTTATAACAGAAATTAAAATTAAAAATAATAAATTAATACATAATCCGGTTGACATAGCAAATGAATTTAACAACTATCTTATAAATTTGACGAGCTTAAATAGCGATAGACTATGTCCCAACACAAATAAAAATAAATTGCCTAGCAGTATTTTCTTGACACCATGCGACTTGCCAGAAATAAGCCGTACAATACAATCATTAAAAAATACAAATTCTGAAGGATATGACGGTATTTCTACAAAAGTCATAAAATACTGTAAAAAAGTAATTACACCGATACTCACTTACCTCATAAATCTGTCCTTTGAAACAGGGCAATACCCAGATATATTTAAGATATCATTGATTAAACTGGAAAGCACATGTAGAGCATGTATGTAGCAAGTTAAATAGATTTGTCTACGCTCTTTATAGATTGAGACGAGTATGTGCTCTACCTACTGTTCTCGAGGCGTATCATGCTTATGTAGCATCAGTTCTCAGATACGGTCTGATGTTATGGGGAAACTCCACGGAAATTAATAGGGTATTCATCGTTCAAAAGAAATGCGTCAGAGCTATTTGTGATAGACCCCCTTATGAATCATGTAGACCACTTTTTAAAAAACTTGGAATTCTTACATTACCTAGCTTATACATATTTGAGCTTGTCAATTATGTGAAACAAAACTATTCACAATTTACAGAAGCACGTGATATATACTCGCGTAGCAATAGGAATGCTAACAGATTGGTACTTGACACTATTCCTAGAACAACATTATATCAAAAGCAATACCATCCTATGTGTATTAAAGCTTACAATGCTATACCAAAAATAATAAAAGAGTTACCCTATATTAAATTTAAAAAAGAAATTATAAAATGGCTTAAAAATAAAAACTTTTATTTCATGAATTCTTAGATACCTAAATTATAAAAAAAAAATAATATTTACAAAAATTATATACTTAACTAGCTGACCCTTGCCCACTTCGTTGAGCATAAAAACAGTTTATGATGAAATTCAACTAACAAAAACAACCCCTAACTCGGGAACGCGGAACCCGCAACGCGGGAACCCGGAACCCGCAGCATGGGAACCCGAAACCCGCAACCCGCAACGCGGGAACGCGGAACCCGCAGCATGGGAACCCAAAACCCGCAACGCGGGAACCCGGAACCCGCAACGCGGGAACCCGGAACCCGCAACGCGGGAACCTGGAACCCGCAACGCGGGAACCCGGAACCCGCAACGCGGGAACCCGGAACCCGCAACGCGGGAACCCGGAACCCGCAACGCGGAACCCGCAACGCGGAACCCGCAACCCGGAATCCGCAACGCGGGAACGCGGAACCCGCAACGCGGGAACGCGGAACCCGCAACGCGGAACCCGCAACGCGGAACCCGCAACGCGGAACCCGCAACGCGGAACCCGCAACCCGGAACCCGCAACGCGGAACCCGCAACGCGGAACCCGCAACGCGGGAACGCGGAACCCGCAACGCGGGAACCCGGAATCCGCACCATGGGAACCCGAAACCCGCAACGCGGGAACCCGGAACCCGCAACGCGGAACCCGAAACCCGCAACGCGGAACCCGCTACGCGGGAACCCGGAACCCACAACGCGGGGACCCGGAACCCGCAACGCGGGAACCCGGAACCCGCAACGCGGGACCCGCAGCATGGGAACCCAAAACCCGCAACGCGGGAACCCGGAACCCGCAACGCGGGAACCCGGAACCCGCAACGCGGGAACCCGGAACCCGCAACGCGGAACCCGCAACGCGGAACCCGCAACCCGGAATCCGCAACGCGGGAACGCGGAACCCGCAACGCGGGAACGCGGAACCCGCAACGCGGAACCCGCAACGCGGAACCCGCAACCCGGAACCCGCAACGCGGAACCCGCAACGCGGAACCCGCAACGCGGGAACGCGGAACCCGCAACGCGGGAACGCGGAACCCGCAACGCGGGAACCCGGAATCCGCACCATGGGAACCCGAAACCCGCAACGCGGGAACCCGGAACCCGCAACGCGGAACCCGAAACCCGCAACGCGGAACCCGCTACGCGGGAACCCGGAACCCACAACGCGGGGACCCGGAACCCGCAACGCGGGAACCCGGAACCCGCAACGCGGGACCCGCAGCATGGGAACCCGAAACCCGCAACGCGGGAACCCGGAACCCGCAACGCGGGAACCCGGAACCCGCAACGCGGGAACCCGGAACCCGCAACGCGGGAACCCGGAACCCGCAACGCGGGAACCCGGAACCCGCAACGCGGGAACCCGGAACCCGCAACGCGGGAACGCGGAACCCGCAACGCGGAACCCGCAACGCGGAACCCGCAACGCGGAACCCGCAACGCGGAACCCGCAACCCGGAACCCGCAACGCGGAACCCGCAACGCGGAACCCGCAACGCGGGAACACGTAACCCGCAACGCGGGAACGCGGAACCCGCAACGCGGGAACCCGGAATCCGCACCATGGGAACCCGAAACCCGCAACGCGGAACCCGCAACGCGGGAACCCGGAACCCACAACGCGGGGACCCGGAACCCGCAACGCGGGAACCCGGAACCCGCAACGCGGGACCCGCAGCATGGGAACCCGAAACCCGCAACGCGGGAACCCGGAACCCGCAACGCGGGAACCCGGAACCCGCAACGCGGGAACCCGGAACCCGCAACGCGGAACCCGCAACGCGGAACCCGCAACCCGGAATCCGCAACGCGGGAACGCGGAACCCGCAACGCGGGAACGCGGAACCCGCAACGCGGAACCCGCAACGCGGAACCCGCAACCCGGAACCCGCAACGCGGAACCCGCAACGCGGAACCCGCAACGCGGGAACGCGGAACCCGCAACGCGGGAACCCGGAATCCGCACCATGGGAACCCGAAACCCGCAACGCGGGAACCCGGAACCCGCAACGCGGAACCCGAAACCCGCAACGCGGAACCCGCTACGCGGGAACCCGGAACCCACAACGCGGGGACCCGGAACCCGCAACGCGGGAACCCGGAACCCGCAACGCGGGACCCGCAGCATGGGAACCCGAAACCCGCAACGCGGGAACCCGGAACCCGCAACGCGGGAACCCGGAACCCGCAACGCGGGAACCCGGAACCCGCAACGCGGGAACCCGGAACCCGCAACGCGGGAACCCGGAACCCGCAACGCGGGAACCCGGAACCCGCAACGCGGGAACCCGGAACCCGCAACGCGGGAACGCGGAACCCGCAACGCGGAACCCGCAACGCGGAACCCGCAACGCGGAACCCGCAACGCGGAACCCGCAACCCGGAACCCGCAACGCGGAACCCGCAACGCGGAACCCGCAACGCGGGAACACGTAACCCGCAACGCGGGAACGCGGAACCCGCAACGCGGGAACCCGGAATCCGCACCATGGGAACCCGAAACCCGCAACGCGGAACCCGCAACGCGGGAACCCGGAACCCACAACGCGGGGACCCGGAACCCGCAACGCGGGAACCCGGAACCCGCAACGCGGGACCCGCAGCATGGGAACCCGAAACCCGCAACGCGGGAACCCGGAACCCGCAACGCGGGAACCCGGAACCCGCAACGCGGGAACCCGGAACCCGCAACGCGGGAACCCGGAACCCGCAACGCGGGAACCCGGAACCCGCAACGCGGGAACCCGGAACCCGCAACGCGGGAACCCGGAACCCGCAACGCGGGAACGCGGAACCCGCAACGCGGAACCCGCAACGCGGAACCCGCAACGCGGAACCCGCAACGCGGAACCCGCAACGTGGAACCCGCAACGCGGAACCCGCAACTTGCAACACGGGAACCCTGAACCCGCGACGCGGAACCCGGAACCCGCAACACGGGAACCCGGAACCCGCAACGCGGAACCCACAACGCCAAACCCTTCCGTGAACGTTGCTGGTTCTGCGCTGTCAAATGGAATAAATAGTATCCTCTGTCCGTCTACTGGCTCTAAGTTACTTCCTCACCAATTTTCAACCATATCGATAAAGCCGTTCTCGAGTTATAAATAATTCATTTAACTAACACGACTTACTTTAATACAAAAAGCTGATGTAAAGATGAAACTAACATAAGCTAACGCCCGGTGAATGCTCCCGTCACAGTCGGTCCAGCCGATTCGGTGATCATTAGTTAGATAACGATGATGATGATGAAAAGAAGCCTAAATTAATCCTTATAACTTTAGCTATCTACCAGTGAAAGTCTCGTTAAAATCGGTCCAGCCGTTCCAGAGATTAGCCGGAGCAAAGAGACACGTTAACAGACAGACAGACATTTTTTTTTATTGTATTTTCGTTTTCAGTAGCAAGAAAAAAAAAAGACAGAACAGACAGACGTTAACTTCGCACAAAGACAAATGGCGACAAAAGACATAATGGTGTCTTATCATGACGTTTTCGATTTTTTTTTATTGTTCGTGAATTATGACCATGGATCTAACTCCTTCGATCTGATTTTTAAATTAACATTTATAATATATTCTTATTACAACTTATAACTTAAGTACTTTTTTTAAATAGGTATATTTATAGTTGTTAAAAGATTAATCGATTTTTTGAGTAAGTCTCTAGTGTTTAATAAGAAAAAGTGTTAACTGACGTAACATTATCACGACGTTTATTTCATTAAATCATAATTTGTATATTATATTTAAGATCGTTTATCAGTGAAAGCAAATCGTAAAAAAACTCATATTGGTTATGTTGACAATAAATATCTAATAATTATTAAATAAAGTTTAGTAAATTCTGCAGTTTTAACAAAAAGAAAATATTTATTTTATTATGTCGTCGTTACAACGTTACGTCGCTCATTTTTGATAAACTGTCAAATGTTACCTATTAAAATGACCCGACTATTTATTAGTGGTGGACAAATAGTTTAATGAATCCAAATAGTTTAAGTTTATGTTAATACGTTATTTATAGCATTTCATAATTTTTATTTTCCATTTGTAAACAATGTCGTTACCATGACACCAGTGTCATATAAACTGGCAACGACGTGAATCGATTGAGCCCAGGTTCAAACCCCGCGTGACCATCACGTATTTTCTTCTTTTTTCTAATTTTCTGCTTATTTTTTTCAACATTTTCTTTCAGAATAACCTTTTCGTGACAATAACGAACATACCGTAAAAAAAATTGCGAAATTGGTCAAGCCGTTGTCGAAGCGCACACGACGTAAGAAATTTTGGAGGTCGTTTTTTTTACACTTTGGGCTACATTTTTGGGGTTTTAGTAAGGAACCCTACTTTTTTTAAACATATAATATAGCCTATGTTCAGCGCTAGGAATGTAGCTTTCCAACGGTGAAAGAATTTTTCATATTGGTTCAATGGTTTCAGAGCCTATTCCATTCAAACAAACAAACAAACAATCAAACATTACCTCTTTATAATATTAGTATAGATATAGATATTTTAAATTTATATCGACAAGTTTAAATGATACCTACTTTGACATGAAATTATCTGTTTTAAAATTATATTGACATTAATAATTATGTAATTAATTCTATTAAAATAATTATTGTTATTTAATTAAATGATAAAATGTTTTGCTATTATTGTATTGAGTAATTTTAAAATGTGTACAAGACGTGATGGCTAATTCATGTTATTAAAATTAGACTTCTTAAACTTAAAATAAGAATATTTTGCATGCTAATGTTTAGCTAAAAGTGCCAGCTCTTAATGTAATATGTGTATTGAACATCTATTGTACCACTTTTATAGCAAATAAATAAATGATTGATTGATTGATTGAATGACTCTTTAAAAAATAACATAATACATTAAAAACTATTTTAGGTAAATTATTATTGTCTAAACTATAAACTAAATTAGTAATGACTCGATTAATTATTGTAACTGCACATAGATTGAGAACGGGTGATATACCTCGCAATAAATTTGGCTTTTTAATGAAAAAGAAAAACTCCCCTAAATGTGACAGTTGTGTAGTTGTGGAAGACGTGTATCATATTTTAATATAATGCTCGCGTTTTCAACAAGATAGACATGATCTTAAACTGAACCGAAAAAACTATACATAATATAAACTATAATAAAAAAAACTATTTAATATAAATCGGAGGCCGCTGGTAATATTTATAAAAATGTAGATCAATCCAATATAAATTAAGTCTGAGAGGCCATTAAGAAACGATACAGTATCTGACATCCGCGGTCCGACAATGCGGCGCAGGCGTGAAATCGTAAATCTGATGCACACGCAAATGTCGGATTAACGTTACGGGACTTTAAGAGGTCGTGGTATGTAACAGTTACGATTTTATAACACCAGAGCAATAGCCACATTACCTGGTTTATGGTTAATATCGATTTTGTGCTTCTAGTTTACGACCTCTGTAGTGCAGTTGAGCGCGTTGATGCTCGACCGAGAAGTCGCGGGTCGAATCCCGCCGAACAATAGTTTTCAATGTTCGTGGGTCATGAATGTGTATTAAATTTGTTTTTATTATAATAAAAATCTTAAATATATGTATAGTATAAAAGTATTAAATACTAGCTGTGCCCGCGACTTCGTACGCGTGGAAAAGTGATTTAGGGCAGTGTTATTATTAAATCTGTTTTAAAAATATTTTTAGTTATAAAAACTGTCGTCGAGGTATTTAAAAAACTACTTTATGTTGACAATTCCTACTACCAGCTTGACAAACGACCGTGTACAATTACTATAATGCGAACGGGACTACTTGATAGTACGCTCACATACACGACGAACATCTAGTACTAAGATTTGTATGGATTTTGCGCCGCAGCGACTGCAGACGATGATCGTTTCCACGCCGACGCTGCTGGTGTGGCGACAATGATATTAAGACAGCGCGCCGCAAAATTTTGCGGTCTTTTCGGTGCGTAAGTCCGACTCGCACTTGCCCGGTTTTTTTATTTATTAATAACCAAACATGTAGGTACTGATTATAAATCACTTCACTGTTAAAGTACTAACTGATTTTATACAGAAAAGTAGCAAAATATAGAAAGTCCCAAAAGAAAGAAAACAAACCTAAGTTGTACCTACCTAACATAAAAAAAAACCATTCGGTCCATGATAAAAACTAAGAAATAAAAATATCAAGACAAATATAAATCTAACTTATATTGACATAACTTTTTTAGTTTAACTGTAAACACAATACTTATGTTAATCAAAATTGTATATATTATGCAGTTATCGAATACATAATTTGGACAAAGAAAACTATAAAAATGTACAGTAATAGTAGGCTGTAGTATGAATTTAAACGGACGGAATGAGAACTATAATATAGAATGCAAAATAATAATTATACATTGCTAATAATGCACGCTGAGTATAACTCTCGGATAACGTATTGTATAAATGTAGGTACCTACTCAACTTTGCTATAATTGTATTAAAAGTACGGCATTTGGCGTATAGATAGATTTGTATAAGAGAATACTCTATCAATATTATGATATTTGAAAAAAAATACCCATAATAATCACACTGTTAACACATATCCAGGGCAGGCCGCAAAAGGCTAGAATTTCAAAAGGTATCTCGATTGGAATCGAGTTGTATCAACAGTTTTCCCCTGTAACACAGTTTAGTAACTATCGAGATGTTTTTAACGTCTATCTTATTAAATAGAAAAAACAAAAAAAAGAGCAATATATTTATGAAAATCTTAAAACTGTTTTTAAGATTCCGTACCTCAAAAGGAAAAAACGAAACACATATTATAAGATCATTTCCATGTCCGTCTGTCGGTCAAGACCCTTTTACTCAGAAACGCGTGTTGTGATGAAAATTATATAAAATACTCAGGAACTACTGTTCCTTGAAGCAGTGAAAAATCAGACTTCTTAGCCAATGCAATCAAAAGCAGTCGCTTATGTCGCTAAATTTCGTCATTTTCGACACTCGTAAGGGAATCAAAACCTAAAGGGTACTTCCCGTGAACTCAAAATCATAAAATTTGAGACCAAGCAATGTCTAAAACCATACGTTTTTAACATTATATAGATAAGTAGTAAAAATATTTTGATTTTTTTAAACTTCGTACCGTTTGTCATGAATGTGTTTAATTGAAACTTATAACAAATACTTAGGTCTCTAATATATTCAACCTGTAACCAAATCAAAATTCTATGTCAATCAGGTTTGTATGGAACTCTCGGTGTGCAAGTCCAACTCGCACTTGGCCGGTTTTTATTTATTTACATAATACTAACCTACGCTAACAAATATGTATACAGTACCTACTTATCACAAAGGACTGTACAGTAAAAGTACTAACTATTTTTATACAAATAACTTTCGTAATAAACTCAAGAAAAAAAATCTTAGATTGTTCCTACCTAGCAAGCCTAAAACTAACAAATAAAAGTCACCCCCGCGGCCCCGGTGCGTTTGCTGCTAATACAATTTGAAGCGGCGCGCGCGCGCGGCGGCGCACGGCTCCCGGGCCCGGCGCGCGCTTTCTACAAACGTCCAGCAAAAACGACATGATCTTTTAATATTGTCATAACTTTTTTATTTATGAACCGATTTACATAAAACAAACACTAAATGTTAAGTGAAGCTTGCCGCAATATATTAGTGAAAAGTACATCTTAATCGGATAAGCCGTTTCTGAGATTAGCGTGCACAAACCCACAGACAAACAGACAAACAGACAAAAATTTCAAAAATCATAGTTATGGGTACTATTGCGTAAATAAAGGTCCCCTATCATATTTTTTTTCAAATATCTTCAATGTACAGACACGACTCCTCTACAGATTTATTATATGTATAGAAGAAAAGTTTATATATAGATCAAGTAGATTGACTATAAAATGAGATACAAATTTTCAGAATATTAAAGTCGGTACCAGCCAAACTCAATATTATGAGTTCTATAATATAACTCTTTTATGATTTTTAGTCGGCTTACATTCTTTTGGCTTAAAACTATTTTTTCCCCTTTTTTAAAACTTGCCTATTTCATCATATTGTTATGATGGTATATATGGATACCTACTATCTGGTGAAGACAGGGGTGGTGAAGTGATGACTACTGTAATTGATATAGTGGCATATGCTTGCAGTATAAGCGATGTCGAAATTTCCAAACGTATATCTTCAAAGACTAAGTAATAGTGGTATTACATTGATAGTTGATTCAAAATTATGTTTTTAGTTGGATATGCTTATGTTACTCGAAACAAATACAAAATTACTATGAGTGTCCCTATAAATTTCGAGGTTTTCCCTCGATTCCTCACGACGCCATCATCATGTCTCCACTTTGACAACTATGAGACCAAGTTCGAATGTAATTGATGTAGTGGCATATGCTTGCATTCCTTTAAACAACGCTGAAATCTTCAAACCTGTATCTCTAAGGACTCAGAAGTTCTGTTCAGTACTTTTAGATCCAGGATATGGTGCAAAACCTTACTGTTTGGTAACATATGCTTAGACTACTTCAGAAAAAATCAAAATCGATATATTATTCCATATAAATTTTGAGGATTTCCCTCGATTCCTCACGGATCCCATCATCAGGTCACCATTTTGGTGACAATGGGACCAAATTTAAATTATACCCTACACAACATAAAAAAAAATTAAAATCGTTTCAGAAACGATGAAGATATCCGCGAAGAAACATAAAAAACAAACATATTTTTACGAATTGAGAAACCTCCTCCTTTTTTGTAAGTCGGTTAAAAATATTATGTTGGTTATTTCATGTTACAATCTATCTCTTCAGATCATAAGCTACCTGCCTGCCAAATTTCATTTAAATACGTTGAGTAGTTTGGCTGAAATACCTTCAAATAGGTAGCTAAAATTTTTTGAAGATCCCACGGGAACCCTTTCGTTTTTCGGGATAATAATTTTCTAGTAATGCTTTTCAGATCATAAGCTACCAGCCTGCTAAATTTCATTTAAATACGTTGAGTAGTTTGGCTGAAATACCGTCAAATAGGTAGCTACAATTTTTTGAAGATCCCACGGGAACCCTTTCGTTTTTCGGGATAACAATTTCCAATAATGCTCTTCAGATTATAAGCTACCTTCCTGCCAAATTGCATTTAAATACGTCGAGTAGTATGGCTGAAATACCGTCAAATAGGTAGCTACAATTTTTTGAAGATCCTACGGGAACCCTTTCGTTTTTCGGGATAACAATTTCCAATAATGCTCTTCAGATCATAAGCTACCTGCCTGCCAAATTTCATTTAAATACGTTCAGTGGTTTGGCTGAAATATCGTCAAATAGGTAGCTACAATTTTTTGAAGATCCCACGGGAACCCTTTCGTTTTTCGGGATAATAATTTCCAATAATGCTCTTCAGGTCGTAAGCTACCTGCCTGCCAAATTTCATTTCATTCCATACAGTGGTTTTAGCGTGATGCGACGACAAACATTCCCATATGGACAGACAGACAGACAGACAGACAGACAGACAGACAGACAGACAGACAGACAGACATTTTTTTCAAAAATGTTATTTTTAGGTTCTGTGGCTTATATAGACCCCCTTTTTTTAATTTTCACTTAAATATTCTTAATGTACAGACATGACCCCTCTACAGATTTATTATATGTATAGATATAGATTATAATTGACCGTGTCAAACCGTGTGACCGTGTGAAGCGTCCATGATTTATTATAGTTTGCGTATGGTACATACCTGAAGCCTGTTCCACAAGTGATCACTTTCATATTTAAGAGGAAACTCCAGAAATACTAAATAGGTATTTATCAAATTTATTGCTGTCTCGAAGTACCCTAGCTTGCAAGCACTAGCACGATAGAGACAACTGCAGCACGAATTGAAATTACTTATTAAAAGAACAAGAAATCGAAATTTGGCATTTTCCTCTTCCGAAACTAAACCGATTTAGATATTTTTTTTCATTATAAACTAAAAAAAGGTTTGGGCTGGGTTCCTATGTTTAGATTTTATTGTATAATGCAGCCAAATTTCTTTCCTGGATGTTTAAACTCAGTTAGTAGTCTGGTAATTTTTTTTAGATTTTTAAGCTCTTTAAGTCGTTAAATAATTATTATATTAAAACAGGGGTCGCGTAGACCCCTATTTCTGTACGGAGAAACAGGCTTTGTGTTTCCTCTTAATGCTTTGTATGACACCTTGCCTTAGACGAATATAATATGTATAGCGAGAAACATATATTGCTGAGCGGAGCGTGTTGAAATCGTATAAAAACTCTATTTGAAAGTTTTCAGAAAAAATTACCAAAACTAAAACTCAATTGACAATTCGGAGGTTACTTAAACATTTTAATTTTGTTTACATAGTAGATACTAGGTATTATTTCAATATGAAAAAAGATGTTAAGGATATGAAATAACGGATACGGATATGAAATTATTTCGGATTATCCGGTAGTTTCGGATAATCTCGGTTACGGATATTATTTTTTTAAGGAATTTCAAAAGAGAGATATAAACGACTTAAGGGCGCAATTCAATAGACCGTAACACTTGTGCCGTTGCCCCTATCCGGTTTTTTTTTTATAGATATATAATATATAGTAATATAATATCTACGGACGCTTCACACCACGTCAATCTGGCCCTGTGCTAAGTATCCGAAGAACTTGTGTTACAGGTACCAGACAACGGAAATATATTTAATACTTTTATACTATACACATATTTAAGATTTTTATTATATTATACACAAATTTAATACACATCCATGACCCAGGAACATTGAAAACTTTTTTTTTGTTCCCTCGGCGGGATTCGAACCCGCGACCTTTCGTTCGAGCGCCAACGCGCTCAACCAACTGCGCTACGGAGGTCGTCAATTATCCGCAACTATTACTTCGGTTACGGTTACGATTTTTTTTTCTTTTGTTTTTTTTTTATTTTATTATTTATTATTATTTATTTATATCGGATGTCCGATAGTTTCGGTTACGGTTACGGAGCACCCTAACATCCCTAATATGAACCCCTAAATAAATTGTGTAACTTTTTTTTATTTTGCTCGTGATCTCGAGAATCTCTAACGTCTCTCGTTTATGACACAACATTGCGGGTCATCTAGGCAATCTAGGTCGGCAGAATCTAGATGTGTATCTGTGTTGCTTCCGTATAGCTGACATCGTGAAATTGCACCGACAACATTGTCTGTCATGATACTTTGCATCATTTTTTTTTTGCGCTTTGATATAATATTTTGGATCATTGAACTAGTGATATTCATACGTACCTAAGTAAAGGGCTTTTAAAAGTATTCTGTGCTCTCAAAAAAAATAAAAAAAAAAATTATTCAGTAAATCTTAAATTGATTTAAACATATTTTTTTCATCGCCAAGTATCGCCAAGTAATAACAAAGGACGCTTTACGTATTCATTGGTATGATTAGGATGTCGTCAATCTGGCCTCGTTATCGCTTATTCGAAGAATTTGTGTATTTTATTAAATACAACCTATACGAGTATATTTGAGGTTTTAACAATATTTCATACGAATATCATTTAATACTTAAATCCATGACCCATTACTTTTTTCCTTTGGCGGGATTCAAATCCGCGAATTCCGGATTCAACATAATATCTATTATTAATTTTATTTAATTTAATTAGGAACACTTACAACAACTACAAAAATTTCAATAAATTTAAAGTAACAAAAATCAAAATGCCAGTAACAAGCTTTCACAAGTATAAACGAATACATCAGTGATTTTAAAAATGAAATTGAATATGCCACTAAAATTGACAATTAATTGAAATCAATGTTTTAAATGTTGATAATATAATTTTAAACAAAAAAAACTTCAAAAGGTACACTAAAAAGCAAAAAACCTTACTATTTGGTAACATATGCTTGGGCTACTTCAGAAAAAATCAAAATCGATATGTGTTTCCATATAAATTTTGTGGAGTTCCCTCGATTCCTCACGGATCCCATCATCAGGTCACCATTTTGGTAACAATGGGACCAAATTGGAATGATACCCTACACAACACAGAAAAAATATTTAAAATCGGTTCATAAACGACGAAGTTATCCGCGAACAAACATAAAAAAAAAAAAAACATATACGGTCGAATTGAGAAACCTCCTCCTTTTTTGGAAGTCGGTTAAAAAAAACAAACTACTGAAACTGAACTGTGCACCTGAACATTTTTTTTTAAATAAAAGATGAAATGTAAACAAGAAAAATATTGTACAAAATGCTTAGGCCTCATGTCTCTGCCTCTGCTCTCAATTCTTCAATTTAATAATAATGCTTTAAATTCTAAAATCTAAAGAAAAAGACAAATCATTAATCAGATACATGATAATGTATCTGATTTATGGTAATGTGTAGAAAAAAAAAAGAAATGCATAAAAAATAAGTATACCATGGAAGTAATAAGTGTAGTAAATGTTCTTAACTGTATCATATTATGTAGAGTGTTGTCAGTTTGCTAGGTACTCTGCCAGAGGGTAACGACCTGGTGGCTTTTTTCTTTTTATAGAATAGGTATTTCTGGAGGTAGGTTAGGTTGGTTACTATTATTTGTACCTATGTATTATTATTTATATTGCCACTTAAATATTTTGTAATTTTACTGAAAAATAAATATTCTTATACCATTAAAAAAAAATTGAGTACTGTTTTAACAAAAATCCCTCTACATAGTGCACAATTTACGTGGAGTAACGAGTACTCTCTTAAACTGTACTCAAACTTCTCGCTATAATTACAACTCATATTCCTATGAAATCTTACGAAACGGCAAGAAGTCGAGATGCACTGTCAATTACTTTCGTTTTCCCGCCGCGTCCGTGGGAGTTTCAGACAATGGCCGCTTCTTGTTTCACTTTCGCCGCACTGCTTGGATAACGGCGGCGTAATCGGCATAATTAACTGTAACTATTATCTTGCACGTGTTATGAGCTCGATGACTGCAGGTTAAGGGTCGCTTTCTTCGAGAGTTTTATGTGCTGACGTTGAAAGTGCGACACATTCGAGCTTGGTTAAACATGCCGGTGTTTTAGGGTCGATCTCGCCAGACAAAACTTTTCTGTGTCTGGGTCATGGATGTGGAATTTTATTACAATATAAAGATTACATCCATTTAATGTAGTTTTGTATGTTTTAACAGCTAAATTAGTAAAACGTAGACGTACAGCATGTTTAAAACTTACCTTCATTATGTCGTTCGTACTCAGTCAGTTTCATCTCAAATTTTTCTTAAAGAGTAATCGGCGGCGACGTACTAATAGATAAATCCATGCTGTCACACTATTTTATAACGAAAATCGCACTTGAATGTAGATTTAATGAAAAAAATATCAACAAAGTGCTATCAGTGCAGTCAGCTGTTTGACGCCATATTTGTTTTGATTACTACTAGCGCCGCAGACTGACTGACTGACTTTAATCTGCTAACTAATTGGACGTTGAGTGACGATTGTTCAATCAATGTTCGGCCTAGTCTTTCAATTTAATTTCGTCATTCGATAAAAATTTTCGATTTCAGTTAGATGACTGCGACATATTATTATACATTTTTAAAACTAACAATATTGCATATTTTTGCTAAAAGATGGCTGTGTTCGTTTTTAACATAGGTACTATATTAATATAATTAATGTGTAATGTTTAGAAAAACATTAGCAGAAGTCACGCTTATATAAGATTGTATGCTGAATATGATTATAAATATTATAATGTATCGTGCAATTATATATTTTTTTTATACGGGCCATAAACAAGGTTTAGTCATGATGTCGCAGGCCTCAAGCTAAAATAATTAATGAGTTTTCAATGAGTTTTTGAAAATTAATTTAATAGCGGGAAAATACAAAAACTAAAAAACAATAAAATTAACAATATTTGCCAAGATAGCAAATAACAAATTTTTTTAAAATTAAAAAAATTAAATTAACTATAGAAGATTGTTGTTATTTTTGAAACTATAAACGCTTTTTTATAACTTTGTCTAGTTTATCGCTGCATGTTAACCTTATTACATCTATGATCTAGGTACCTATTTTTTTACGCTGCGCGCGCAGTATCAGTTGCAAAGATGTTGAAAACTTAAACAGTTGTATATTATATTACATAAAAATAATAAAAAGTTTAGCTGATATAACACCACAACTCTTTTCCAGAACGGCGTCCGGGAGTGCAACAGCAGTTCGGACGAGAACCGGTCGTCCGGGCATGCGTCCATGTCGGACAGCGGCGGCGGCGGCGGCGGCAACGGCGGAGAGGGGAGAGCGGGGCGGGAGGAGCCGCGCCGCGCCCGCCAGCCGCCGCGGACCAAGCACCGCCCGCACAATAAGGTGAGGACATCTTCTTTTGTTCTTCTCTTATATACAGGGTCTAAAAAGAGCAGTCACTATAACTTTGGGATATGTTTATACTACCTTTTTTCATTCTAGAAATGTATTTTTTTTCTTTTTTTTTTTACAAAAATTAAAAAATATAGGTATAATTTTTTTTTTGGTAAGGTGGTATAATCGTATATCAAAGTTATAGTGACTGCTCTTTTTACACCCTGTATATAAAAATTAATCGCTGTTCGTTAGTCTCGGATGGACCATCTAGGTGTGGTAGACCTTTCGTCTGGTTTTAACGCTAATCAAAAAACGAGATTTTGATGTGAATCTTAAAAATTGCTTTCATACGGACGCAATTAAAATAATAACAAAATCAGGGTATTCAGATAGACAGATAGAAGTTAGAAAATTCTTTATCTCTTATCTTCTTCTTCTCTTAATATTAAAAATGAATTGCTGTTCGTTAGTCTCGCTAAAAATCGAGAACGGCTAAATAACTATTTTCAGTCTTGAAATATTCGTGGAAGTCCCGGGAAGGTTCAAACGGTTTCTATGCTCAACAAAGTGGGCACGGGTCACCTAGTGTGGTTATAATTTTTTCGCGCGATATTGCTAGATATAGTTAATATATTCAAATTTTATGCTATGGATTTCTGCAAAGTAACGCCTGATTGCATTAACGTAAATGTAATTTGAATGTGTAATACATGTACCGCTGGTGTCCTTTTGGAATAAAATAAAATAATGACGTGACGTGTGACGGTGTGACAAGTCCTTGTTAAATTTAACCTAAACGTAAACAAACCAAAAAAAACTAATTTTTTACATTTTCACCTATTGTGCACACTTATCAACACTTTGACGGGAATATAGGATCGTACTTCATTATCTAATAAATGTTGTAACAATTAAACCATAATTAATATTCAAATATGAAATGAAAATCTTTCACAGTAGAAGTATGCTATTTTGACACTGTCAACTGCAGAATAATTATAGTCTATGGATTCATAGTCGCAAACAATAATCATCGTATTATATTCGCATTACTAACTGGTCTATGACCAATCACGACATGCGGGAGATCAGGCGAAGGACGGAATTTTGACATGCCCGTCCGACGCATGGATCATGTTTCTTTTTTGACAATCAGGTGCAGACTCCGACGACGCCCTCCAAGTCGAGAGCTAGGCTTTAAACTACTGGACCACGGAGGTGGTTACTAGTAGCTAACCCTATTGTAACAAAACATTTTAAAATTTAATATGTCAAGTAGAAGATTTCGGCTGTACTACGATATTCTTTAAGGTCCCTGATAACATAAATCTTAGTTTAACGTTTGTCATTCCAGTTGCAGTCGCCGTGGCCAGGCGGCGGAGGTCTGGAGGACATCAGATCGGCCATCAAACAGCTGACGCTGCGCAGCCGCGACAGCAGCAGCACTGCCACCAGCGGCGCCTCCAGCGCCGGCGGCAGTCACGGGGTGCCAGGTAATGAGAAAGATAAAAGAGAGAGATGGGAGTAAGAGAAAAAGAGAGATAGTGCACAACTCTAGTAGGATCCCATGGATATAGTATTATGTAGCTAATCAATGGCTTGGGGTTCCTAAAACTCAATTCCTATAACCTTCACTTACCTCTTAAAGTCCCTAATTGGAAGTTCAAATACAGTCTAGAGATTTCCTCTGAAGGAGAACTAGCGTTCGCCACTTAGGTTGGAGGAGGAAGGCCGGAAGGCAGTTTTAGCTTTGTCAGGTTATGCTTCTCATTTGGCTAGACGTTTAGGTTTTTAGACGAAGATAATATTAAACCTCCTTCTACATGTTGAAGGGGGTTAATTACTGGTAGAACAAGGGTGACCCAGCAGCAGGGCGATGCACGTACTGGATATAAGGGATATTTTGGCTGCGGGCGTAGTAGGACTTCTCTTGGATTCCACATATATATTCAAAAAGCATACTGGTTTCGATGACGGTGGCCGGTTACTTTGAAACCAGGACATTTTCACAGGAGTAGTTTTCGTGCTCAAGTGTGATCAATTCACATCTGAATACTCTCTCTTTTTCTTTACTATCGTAACTCAGTGGAACGGATCATTGATACTGACTGGCAATCAGGCACAAGACTGACTTTTCACGTGCCGATTCGAAGCTTAGAACATCTCTCTTGATATACAATGAGGCTTGCTTGCTTTTTGGTGCTCCAACGCGGGGATCTAGCTCGCGATCTCCGAAGTTAATATATTAAGCTGAACAAGGAGGCATCCCATGGATTTATTATAATGATAGCTTTAATATTAACTGTTTTTGGGAGGAGGACCTGGAGGAGAACAGAAGTTTTTTAGAAGCGTATACTGATTTGGGTATAGACCAAAACTAAGTTGTATCGGAATAGTACCTAACAATAATACTGTTACAAACTTGTTTGGGTATAGTTACTAGTAAGCCATGCTTTAAAAAAAATTGCCATGCCATGTTCACTAACTACTTACTTCACCTCAGAGGGCGGCAGTGCCGAGGCGCGGCGTCGGCGGGCGCCATTAGTGCGGCAGCCGTCCCTTGACACCGTGTGTACCAACGTCACCAGCGCGGACGAGTTCGTGTGGGTCGATTCACATAACAGGTAGTAAACCCTCAAAGAATTCATTCATATTTATTAGGTAAGAGAAAAAGAGAACTCTACCTATGTTTATTTCAGTCAAGTGTATCCAATGCATCAGATAAGCACGGCAACTGGACGTATCCAAATGTGAATATTTTTATTAATATAGAAGTTCAAGTATTTTTGTTAAAACATGCTTCACACTTATAATTCTTGATAGCTGACCAACGACCGTGACCTGTCGCCACCGGTACACCATAACCACCACCCACGTATACCTACATATTGCAAATCGCCCTTAATACGCCGGCACGGTATTGATTTGATGGTGGACTGTCGGGTGCAAAAATGATGTACCGGTGGCAATGGTCGTGTCGGCTCATTTGAACCATTCCACCTATATCCTTTTAAAATTATTCATACTATGGGTAGCGTGTATAATAATAATTGAATCACATCCAGACTGGTTGAGCTGCGCTGCGTGCCATGGTCGGCGGGCGAAGTGTGCCGCACTCTGCAGGCTGGTCGCTGCCGTGATGTCGCTTCGCGCATGGCGCCTGATGCAGAGCCCCGCCTCGCGTACCTGCTGCAACGGTAATTACATCCAGATAGGTGCATGCTATGCACCTATCTGAAGCATGTTATGCGGGCAAGGTGTGCCCCGCAATGCAGCCAGGTCACTCCCGTGATGTCACTGCGGTAATTACATCCAGATAGGTGCATGCTATGCACCTATACACCTATGCACCTATAACCTGCTGCAACGGTAATTACATCCAGATAGGTGCATGCTATGCACCTATCTGGAGCATGTTATGCGGGCAAGGTGTGCCCCGCAATGCAGCCAGGTCACTCCCGTGATGTCACTGCGCGCGTGGCGCCTGATGCAGAGCCCCGCCTCGCGTACCTGCTTGAACGGGAGTTACATCCAGATTGATGGAGCTGCGCTGCGTGCCATGGTAGGCGGGTGAGGTGTGCCCCGCAATGTAGGCAGGTAACTGCCGTGATGTCACTGCGCGCATGTCGCTCGACGCTGAGCCTCGCCTCGCATACCTGCTGATACGGTAATTATATCCAGATTGGTTGAGCTCCGCTGCGTGTCATGATCTGCGAGCTAGGTGTGCCGCACGCTGCAAGCAGATCACTGCCGTGATGTCGCTGCGTGCATGCAATTTTCTGGGTTTTTTTTTTTGCGACATATTCATGTTTTTCCTTCATCCATTAATGTTCAATTAATAACGTGCCTAAAAATATATTACCTGAAAAGTAGCTCACCAAGGTTTAGATCATAACCGTGCCGTACTCCCAGGGCCCTGGTGCGGATAGCGCGCGAGGCGCAGCGGCTGTCGCACAACTTCGGCTTCTGCTCCAAGCACGAGGTGGCCGGCGCCTTCCGCGTGGTGCTCAGCACGCCATTAGCTGACTCGTGTATAAAGGTAACTCGTTATGTACTAGGGGAATGTATATGTCCGAGATAAATTTAACGCAAACGTAAACAAACCTGTCTATGATACAACCAAAGTCAGTGATGCCAATTGGCCAATAAATAAAATGACAATGGTTTGCTATGAATCCATAGACTATAGGCTTATATTCTACAATCAGCAGTGTGAAAATGGCGTATTTTTTCTGTGAAAGATTTTCATTTGATGTTTAGACATTTTAATTATTGTTTAATTGTTATGTGTGCACAATAAGAAAATATGTGAAAATTTCGGTGCTTTTGGTTTACGTTAAGGTTAAATTTATCTCGGACGTACTATAATACAGTATACCCGCTATGACCTGTCATGACGTGTCTCCTGATATGCCATGGCCCGATGTGTATGTGTAATGTTTCTAAAATCATTAGCAGGATAAGGCGATAAGGCTCAACTCGGAGTCGACCGTCAAGTCTTTCACGTTTACCATAATAACCATCACTATTGCTCCACCATTGGGGTACATATATTATTATTATGAAATACGTAGAAACAAAGACGCGCCGACGCTCGCTATTAAATTTTGATCTATGTAGTTGATCCTTAAAGTTTTATTTACACTTTTCCACTTTCTATTACGTTTTAATAAGTTTTTACTAAAACACGATTCGATTAAATTATCATAATTTACGAAACCAGTCGTGTTTTAGTAAAACATTATTGAAACGTTATAAAAAGTTGAAAAAGTGAAAATAAAAGTTGTGTGTTATAAGTGAAAATAAAAATTGTGAACATTAATTTCCATCAAGAACCAACAGTACATTAAATCAGTTATACCTTAAACTTAAGCAAAATGGTTGTTGTCTCTTCTCTTCTAGTCTCGTTCTTTCACGGAATAATCTCCAGTCCAGCTCTCACAGAGAATTTATATTCGTGTAGGGTTGCCAGCGCGCGGCGACGATGTACGCAACGTCCGGCAGCGCGGCGCGGCGGCTGGGGTCGGCGGCGCGCGCGCGCACCAGCCTCGCGCCCGGCCGCTTCCATCGCTGGATGCTGGACGTGCGCGTCGCGTCCTTCGTGCATGAGTGAGTCTATAATACATTTTACATATTACGTGGTCTAGTAGTTCTGAGCTTTGCTCTCGACCCGGAGGTGGTGGGTTCGATTTGTGTTGGAACAACAAAAAATGTTGTTTTCAAGTTTGGTTAGGACAATGCAGCCTCATCACCTGATTGTCTGACAAGAAAGATAATCCATGCGTCGGATGGGCATGTAAAAGGCGATCCTGCGCCTGATCTCCCGCCAGTCGTGTCGGTTAACCGTCCCACTGGGTTATGAGAGTAAAAGGAATAGAGAGTGTCTTTGTGTATTGCGCACACAAAATAACTCCTGCGTAACTTGCCTGGTTTCAATGAAATCTGCTACCGACACCGAAATCGGTAAGGGGAGCTATTATTATACATATTACAGGACATTACACATTACGTGGGGTGCCGAAATAAGAAAAGCACCTCCCCATCAACCGTCTTTCCCATAGATATTACAAAAGGTGACAGAAGGAATATATAGGTATTTCCGGAAATTGGCAGCAGCGTGAGCACGGACACTAATTATCTTAAGCCTGCCCTCACCAACTCGCCTATCAAGCGAGGCGAGTAAAGGCAACTACACCACTTTTTTGGGAGAGCCTTATGTACAGCAGTGCACGTAACTTAGAATATACGACGGAGACAGTACGGGACAAAAAAAAGGAAGAGGAACAATAATAGTCTGCATAAGATAGAATAGGTAATGCTCAAGCATGCTCATGCAACCGAAATTACCGTGGTACCTTGTCTTCCGCGGCCTCAACCAGTTGGTACAGTTTTCATCATGGACTCTCATTAAATTGTAAAATAAAGCAAGCACTGTTTGGCTCCGAGATAAAATGGGCATCTTCCTTGATAAATGAACTATTCAATTGTTAAAACTTCATCCAAATATAATAAGTAGTTCTTTAGAAAATCGCGGTTCAATTAGGTTTTTTAAGTTTAATATATTGCTGTTAAGCTTTAGAAATAAAATAAAAAATAAATTTGACCTTCTCTTCGTGTTCTATTGCAGAGATGTTTACATTGATTCTCTTAGTGATCTTACTGTTGAGTAGTTATTGTTGTGATGCCACAGCGTTTAGTTAAGGTCCATGAAAACTACTAATAACTTACTACTTTACTGTAGGATACATCTTATAACTAGGTCCTACTCTTACATACTCTATTGGCCAACTAATACAGGGTGTAAGAAGAACAGTCACTATAACTTGGAGACACGATGATACTACCTTTCCTCATTTCGGAATTTTTTTTTTAAATTTTTTTTTGTCAAATAGTATATATTTTTTAATTTATTATTTATTTCTAGAATAAGAAAAGGTAGTTTAATCATATTCCAAAATAGTGACTGTTCTTTTTATACTCGATATAGTCTTTAGGCAATTTTTTTTTAATTCTAAAAGTTATAACCATAGAACGCCGAAAACTTACGACGTAACTTATTAAGTAATATATAACGCGCCGCTTACGAAAGTAGGACTTGACCGTGTTTTAAGATTGTTAAGAATGTGATAATCAAATATGTTAAGCCGCTTCCACACACCAAAGTTTAAAACATCGATCAAAACAACGATGCTTGGCGAACGTGCCAGTACAGTATGTTCCAGATTGGCAAACAAAGATGTAGAGTTTGTGATAACTGATGTATTAATTTCGGGCCAATGTTTTTTTTTTAATTCAATAACTATAGTACATATATATTTAAATAATAACATTTTTATGTTCTTTGCCACGAGTCTCTGGCATTTCAAATGAGTTTTTGATTTAGAGGTTATGCAAAGCTTCCAAAAAGGACATAATCATAACTCGTATCCTTAGGCCAATAAGACTTACATACAGTCGTGCTGTTCATTCGATTGTATATGAATATATTATTATTATAGTATAGGATTATGACAGTACAGTCTGTTAACTAAAACGAAATTATATTATAGCAAATAACTAAAAGAACTGTATTGTAGGCAATTATAAAAACATAACCTGCCTGCAAACTCGCGTTGTGTGTCGTAAAGCATTTTGCCGAAAAGGGCAACGATTTCGAACACAAGCGTAAACAAAAAAAACAAATCAAATAAACATACTGTACAAATGTTCGCGTTTATTCTTTAGCGTACATTTTTGACGTTGTTTGCCAAGCATGTGGAACCACCTTTAGAATGTAAAACTTCATAAGAATATTTTGAGAAGATTGCATAACACGTATAAATGTAAAACATGGGCAATCGGCATTCACTCGCGCGAGAGTGCCGAATATCAACATGTCTACGGATACAAAAGACTTAACGGTGTTAGTTACCGGGGGCGCGACGGGTCTCGGCTTCTCCATGGTCCAACACTTCCTGGATAACGACGCAAAAATTGTGATAATAGTGGACATGTGTGAACAAAAAGGGGCTGAAGCTCTTGAAACAATAAAAAATAAATACGGCGACGACAAGGCAGCGTTCTACCAATGCGATGTAACCAGGGACTTAGAAAATGTGTTCGATGAAATCATCGAGAACCATGGCTGCGTGGATCTCCTCGTCAACAACGCCGGAGTACTCCTCGAGAGAGACTTCAAAAGGACGATCGACGTGAACACTACCGCAGTGATAGCCTGGTCGATGAAGTTTCATGACGCCATGAGAACAGACAGAGGTGGTCGCGGCGGCACCATCATCAACATATCATCAGTTTGCGGCTACAAAGCGTCCCCCTACATGCCGTTCTACCACGCTTCGAAGTTCGCAGTCCTGGGCTTCTCAAAAAGTCTGGGTCACAAGTTAAACTACGAAAGAACTGGCGTACGGGTAGTCGCACTATGCCCCGGGCTGACAGTCAGTACCATGTCCACTGTCAATGTACACTTGAGGGATGATGAGTACCTTGAAGAGTTCCTAGAAGAAGTTAAGAAGGAACCGTGGCAGACTGCTGAAAATATAGGAAGAGGTGCTGTGGCGATTTTCCAGCGAGCTGAGTCGGGTGATGCTTGGCTAGTGGAAGGCGAGAGGCCTGCTGTGAAGTTGGACGTATGAATTTGGAGGAAGGAAGAACATATTCAATGTAGGAATGAAAACCGAGTGATGTGGTATGCTCGGCCGGAGACCTCATTTGTTTTCTAATGTTGAACTTATACTCGTATAGTGGTGAAGTGTTAAAAGTGTTAAAGAAGCGATTGATGATTGTGGCGCTAGTTGGTCAGACACAAATACCTTCACGTGATATCTTTTTAAAACTTCAAGGCCCTGATTCAAGATGCCATCGTTTTTTATCGCTTACAAAGTTAGAAAACAAAATGTATGGGATTTGACATAAACTTCGCTAAATGACGAACATCCTGAGGATGCTCCGGGGTCGGAGCGAAACGCGCGTCGAGTTTTGCAACCTGCATGGTGGTGGGACTTTGCACGATCGTGTTAACATTATTGCTTGTGTGGTGGTGGTGTTTTCATGTTTTTTGCTTGCGAGTGTACGCATAAGCAGTGTGGGAGGAGGGAGGTGCATCAAACGCATGCCTATGCGTACACTCACTCATCTGCTTGCAGGTTGTGGTTATAATTGTTTCGCGGGATATTGCTAGATATATAATATATATAAATTGTATGCTATGGATTTCCGCAAAGTAACGCCTGATTCCATTAACTATTCAAATTCCATACATTTTGTTTTCGAACTTCATAAGCGATAAATAGCGACGTTATCTTGAATCAGGGCCCAGTTTAGATTAAGATAATAAAATATATCACGAAAAATTGTTTATTGCTTAGGTATACTTTTCTACCTAGATCCCCATTAAATTATGTCCCTACTAACTACCTGGTATTGTAAGTTTGTTATTGAGTGTTATACTATGTTAATTTGTTGTCTATTCTTAATTTAAAGTATGATTTGTATTAGTTTTGTAATATATTATACGCCTTACTTTTAAACGTTTTATCATTTAACCTACTTTCTTTTGTTGTGTATATTATTAGAACCGGTTTTTATAAGCCGTAATAGATATGAATACATAAGAAATGTCTCCACTGCTTATAGTGGGGAGCCCAGAATTCTAAACGTGTAGTTACTCAAGCGTTGTGAAGATCGGGTTATGGTGCTTCGATGATAGGAGGAAAAAAAAACTTAAGATAGTATTTTAATTTAATGGTGGAATGAGCGAAAATAGCGTTTTTTAAACTTTGAAAAAAAAATTGATATGAAATAGTTTTATAGTATAGGCAATTTATATTCTACAAGATTGAGGGCTGATTTTTCAATCGTCAGATAACTTTTACCTGAGGAGTAAATATGTGACTTTGACAGATTTTGTATGTAACTAATGTCAAAGTCTGATGTTTATTCGACAGATAAAAGATATCAGACGATTGAAAAATCAACCCTAACAAGAGTAGGTATGGTACGCTGAGTTAAATATAAAATATTTGAGAAACTCAGTTATTTAAATACAGTGATTTACTTTTTAACTTTTACTTATGGCCCTTTGAGCTTAGCTGACTTTCAAATCAGTGCTTTATGTAGGAGCTTTTTTAAACCTACTTCACATCTCCAAACTTAATTTAGCGCAACGAATAAATTTTTTGATACTTAGGTATTTAAACTATTTTAATCTAACCAATCAAATTAAAAAAATCATGCCAAGATTACCAGAGGCATGTAGGACACATGTACTATCTTAATCTGACGCGCTTGAGTTACTTACACAAATCTCTCTACTTCCATCAATCTCCTTCTTCGGCTCCCCTATTATTAACAACGTCATAATGTTTAGAATGTAGAAGAGTTATTGAAAATTATACACAAGACGTTAGACTTCTAGTCAGTCAAGTTAGCCTAGTCACCAGTGATTTTAAAGAATTATTGTTATTCTTTTTCGTTGGCCGATTTATTGATGTTGACCCGAAGTTCTTGCATCTATAATGCATTGCATCTATAATGGTTCCTGTAGTTAAATTATGTTTAGCGCTGAGCGCATTTCTCCACCTACCTTTGACCTCATCAACCGATGATGTTTACATGGGATTTAGGAATGAAAACAGTAGGGTGCGCACCCTACTGTTTTGAGTATTTCCCTTCAGGTGCGGAATTCTTGATTCCTTACAAGTTTTATTCTAATATCTTTCTATTTGTCCCTAAGTCATTATTCCTATCTGGAGCCGACAACACAGTTCGGCACTGAGCAGAGGTATTACTTGTGCAGATATGCTGCAATCTACCTGTGCGCGGGCATGGAGACGCTGCTGGAGGAGATCGCGCTGATCAGCGGCGCCGGCAACAGCGCGCCTGTCACGCCCGCTACCATTGACCTGGCTGTCGCCGCCTGCGCAGATCTGTGGGGCTTGCTGCAGCCGTACAGCCACCTCAACGCTGGCAGAATCGCCTCCGGTAACTGTCATTAGCAGGCTAGTGGCGAATGCTACACAATTAGTATTATGCGTGTATAGTGTAAACTACAGCCATCCACCTCAACGGGTGCAGAATCGCCTCCGGTTATAATTACCTGCCTATAGAGTTGGACGTTGGAGAGATAAATTAAACGTGATGTCCTGATATTAAAAAAGTTTGTCTCTTCACTTGTAAAACGCACAGACGTTGCAATAAATTTTAAATAATCAACTAGTCGGTTTGGTACTGACTTACTTACAGTTACTACAAATCTACTAATGACAACTATTGGAACCATAGGAGCAAGTGATCTTGTGTAGTTCATATTTAGTCAATTGCATGCGATTAGCGAATGCGACACGCTTGATATTAGGTGTTTGTAGCAATCGCCCTTTTTGCGTCTAGTTAGGTTGAAGGTGTTTTTGCATCTTTACAAACTCATCAGCACTCCTTAGAGCCTGACACACCACACTACTATTACTTAATTTTTGGTTTTAATGACACCTTGTATATGTCATTTAAGTTTTATAGATACAACGCGAACAACAAGACATCATGAGTGTACTGATTTCATGAACTTCCAGGTGCGTTATCCCTGTCCCGATGGGAGTCCATCAGCTCGCTGGGCTCGGGGTCCTCCGCGGGCATCGGCCAGCACCGGCAGCTTGGCATGAGCCATGACTCCGGGATCACCACCAACGGCTCAGGTATTAGGCTGTGGTTGTTTCTTCAGACCATAATGCCAAATATTGGTAGGGAGTAACCGTAGGCAAAAGTGCAGTAGTCTTAAAAGAAAGTGAAGTCGACAGGCTTGACGAAGCATCTGACAGTGTCAACCAGGATCAAACTGGAGTTCGTCAAGCTGGTTTAGGCTGGGGCCTTACTCTCCAAACTGATTTAATTTTGATTTAGAATCGATCGTGTCGCGTACTGTCAAATAAATTGACATTTGTTTAGTTTGATTCTCAATCGATTGTTATGGTCGGCAACAAGTTACGATCAGTACAAAAAGTTACGATCTGATTTTCTTTATCCGGAGTCAATTTAGTCAAGAAGCTCCCACTTATTACGACGATGAATTAGAAAACGATAATGTGATTTGAGATGAGCATCGCTAAATGACGTGGCGATGCTTAATAAGTAACTATCAAAATTAAATATTAATCATTGTAATTAGTTGGCAACTTGGCCAGTGGCGTGGCCTATACAGGCTGTAATATGAGTGATAATACTTCAACGTGTGGATGGGTCTCGTTTATAGAGTTTACTGTAAATGTACCAAAGCTGAAAAAGGTAGGTATTATTTTTTACTTATTGTTTGGGAAAATTTATGATGTTGAGACATTTTGTCATAGAATGATGAAAGTAAAAAAAAACTTTCAGCGCTGGTACTTTTAGAGTATACTCTACAAAGGCACATACATATACCCTAAAGTATTGTCACTTATTTATTGTAAAACTCTTCTTGGTTTCCGGTAGGATCGTTAAAAAGGTTTTTGATTGTAGGTGGTTCCAGCGCGTCCGCCGGAACGAACAACAGTGGGGGGTCTGGCGTCTCGGGTGGGTCGGGAGTTTCCGGTGGGTCGGGTGTCTCTGGTGGGTCAGGGGTTTCGGGTGGGTCCGGGGTGTCCGCGGCATCAGTGCTGCTGACGACGTGCGCGGGGTCGGCAGCGGAACTGCGTGCGGTGCTGCGCCAGGTCCGACCTCGACACCCGCCGCTCTCGCCAGCGGCAGAGCGCGCTCTGTACTACTTCATGAGATGTTCACAAGTAAGTATGGCTTTTTACTGTTTTTACAACTTTAGGTACATGTTATATGGTGGAATCCGGTCATTTTCGTAACGGACCGGATTTCCACTAAATTATGGCGTACACCTAACGCTATCCTATTAATTCTATTAATATTATTTATGTGAAGGTTTCTATATGGTGTTGTTTTTGGTGTCGTATTCCTCGTAAGTAAGTGTTTATTCTGTGAGTTCAACAAACTGTGTATAATATTATGTTTGTAAATTTAAATTGTTAAATAAGTAATGGCAACAACGAATAACTGTAATTAAGTAAGTAGGTATCTAACTTTAAGTTTAATTATGTTATCGCATAAGTTTAACGTAAAAATTACTACGAGTTTTGATGAAATTTGGTATGGTACTCTTAGTAGTTTACATACTAAGATATTAATCGGTTGGCGAGGCTAACGAACTGAAAATAATTTTCGTATAGATAATGCCTTGTTACCATAAATCTGTATTGAGGTTTTGTATGCAGCTGGAGCACACGGGCGGCGGCGGCGAAGCAGGGCGCGGCTGCGGCGCGGGCGGGGAGGGCGCGGCGCTGTGGCGCGAGCGCGGCGCCGGCGCTCTTCCCCCCCTCGGCGAGTGGGTGCGGGTGGCACGCGCGCACGCCGCGCAGCGCCCGCCGCCCGCCGTGCCCGACGCCGACGACGTGCTGCAGGCCGCGCGGCTGCTGCTGCCGCATGCTGACTGCCCGCCAAGACCGCTCGCGTTAGTACTCGCACATTATCTGCTGATACATAACACATATCAAGGACAAGTGATTCGGGCCGCGTGGCTGCTGCCGCCTCACGCCAACTGCCCGCTGCAATATAGTATTATCAGACATGCAGCATGCCGATTCCCTGCCGTGACCGTACATGTTACAACATCTGTATTAATGCCTCCGTGGTCCAGTTGTATAGAGCTTGGCTCTCGACTCAGAGATCGTGGGTTCGATTTCTTGGTTCAGTTAGGATAATGCAGACTGATCACCAGTTCGTCTAACAAGAAACATGATACATATGACGAATGGGCATGTAAAAGTCTGTCATGCGCCTGTTGTCTAGCCAGTCGTGTTGGTTAACCGTCTCACTGAGTTACGAGAGTATTACCAAGTTTTAACAGAACCGGCCACTGACACTTTCGACATTAATAGTATGTGTTGTTCAATATACAGTATAGAGGAGGCGATGGAGCCTTGGAGCAGCGCGCGATCAGATGAGGTATCCCGCGCGGCGCTGGGGCTGGCTCACCGCGCGCTGCTGAGCGGGCGCGCGGACGTGCTGGGTCCGGTGCGGCCGCTGCTACCGCCGGCGGGGATTGACGCTGTCGATGCGTCCGGACTCACCGCGCTCATGAAGGCTGCACTGGCGGGCGACGAACAGGTGGTCGCGGTAAGTGCTACTAATTAATATATTATAAGCTCTTAATGTTGCTGACCTTGCTGTTGTGGAGGACCAATAAGCGCCGTGATCCTAAATTGCGCTGTCCATATTTTCTCTGTTCGATGCTACTCGTATGTACGTAGAACATCTGAAAACTTCGGCCTGAGTGAGCATAGCACTTCGCTCTGTAGGACAGCTCGACTAGTGATACTCAAGCTGTGAAGTGACTTTTCTATAAAAAAAATCCAGCAATATTGAATCGTTCATTCCTTATGTTAATATTTTATTAGTAGTCAAGAGTAAGACGACCATTATCATTCATATAAGAAAGCTAACTCGTTTTTTTAATTTAAAGCTAATTTGCTCACGGATTGACGGCATTTTTTTACTTCCAGATGCTGCTAGAAGCGGGTGCGGACCCGAACATCGAGACTAGTGGAGCGGCCGCACAGCACTGCGCGCTGCTGTCGCCGCGTTCCCCGTCCCACCCCCCGCACACCCCTCCCGCCGCGCCACCCGGCTATACGCCTCCTACTGCTGGTAAGTGGTTTCTACCATAGTTTTTGTCTCGCTGCAGATCGATAATGTGTACTTTGATAGTGAGAGCGGTACCGTAAGTGTTTCTCTTGTGAGTTTCACTCGTCTGTGTGTGTCTCTCAAGTCCGTATTAATATCCTCTTATCTCAAGACAGCATTTGAGATAACAGTTGAATTAATAGACAATGCTTACGAACATGCCTTAAGAAAGGTGTCTCCAAATATGTTACATTTATTTAATAATAGATTTTTTTAGAATTCATTTTTCCCATGTGAAACGACGTTCTTAGTTGAGACTGCGCTTCTAAACCCTCAGCTGATACGCCCTTGAAATCAGACTTTTAATCAAATACCATCTTGAGAGCTAATCGCCGTTTGAGGTCGTATCCCCAAGACCTGCCAGCCACCAGTTGAGACGTAGTTCGAGATTTCTTTATTAATACGGACCACAGTCTTACTATCTTGTGTGTTACAGGCTGGACAGCACTGGTGTACGCATGCGCGGGTGGTTACGGCGGCTCGGGTTCGGTGGAGGTGGCGCGGCGGCTGCTGACGGCGGGCGCCCGCGTCGACGGCGCGCCTGCCCGCGGTGACGACGTGTGCACGCTCACACCGCTTCAGGTACCCAGAGTGTTGAAGACCCATTTGTTAATATAAGAGAATTCGTGACGTAGTGTACCTATAACTTCATTCCTATGCTTCACCTCCCACCCTTTTGAAGTCCCTCATCTAAAGCCTAGGCAAGGGCTTTCCTCTAAAGGATGATCATCCTTTGCCACTGGGAGCTGAGATTTGGCAAGAACGAACCACCTCACAGATTGGCGTGAAATAAGGCTTGCGTTCTTCGCTAATGAGTGAGGTTATGTCCATGAGGAGATAAGAAAATTTTAGGGACGCACTTGACGCTCAATTACCTCATGATCCTACAGAATATGTGATTCTGTAGGATCCTTGTGAAGTGAAAATATCATCCTACTGACACAACCGTTACTGGCATATCATATATTACTGACTGCTGACATATTTCGCTTAGTGACAGTTCGTCTGACCACATCAGGCTTCATTATACGCCTTTCATCACAAGCAAGAGTTTTGGCTCGGCTTGCAGCTCCAAATTAGCTGCCCCACTGTTGCAAGTATTGCGCTTACAACGTCAACCATGGAATAACCATGGAACGGAGCTTCTAGCCTCAACTAGTTTATTAAAAGTTAAAGTGAATTCCAGGTGGCGTGCGGCGTGGGCAACCTGGAGTTGGTGCAGATGCTGCTATCGCGCGGCGCTGACCCCTTCTTGTCCACGCAGCTCAACGATGCGCTTTGTTACTCCGCTGCCGCGCAGTACGGCTGTTACAGGTAAGCTTGTCTGTCTTAATGCGTGTAGTAGCTTCAATCGAGGCATGACATGACGCTCCAGTTTTTAGGATAGCTATTAAAATTTTATTTTTGTTCAATGACGCAGGCAGATTACACGTATTGTATTCTTGTTAAAAAATACAGCGTAACATTTAAAGGTTGGATCAAATTATGCTATTATTTAAGTATTGACGCGATTTAATAAGTGGTGTCTGTGAGTAGTGAGATTCAGTAGGAACCATCAAAACAAACGATTTAATAGACACGCGACCAAAAAAGTCTATTCTTCTCTTATATATAAAAATAAATTGCTGTTCGTTAGTCTCTCTAAATCTCGAGAACGGCTGAAACGATTCGGCTATTTTAAGTCTTGAAATATTCGTGGAAGTCCAGGGAAGGTTTGAACGGTTTGTGTGCTCAACGAAGTGAGCACGGCTTAGCTAGTGATTTACTAAAAGTGACCCATGAAAGATCTTAGCTACTACTGATTAACATTTCACTTATATATTTTGTATTCCATTAGCGCGGTGGCAGTATGCTGCAGTCACGGGCGGCGCGCTTGTCTCCGAGCCTGCGTGTCTGCGAGAGGCTCACGGGGGGGCGGAGCCCTGTCTCTCGAGGAGGTGCTGGCAGAGGGCGCCCCGCCTGCCGCCGGCCGCCCCCCGCCCTTCACCAAGCAGCAGCAGCGCGCGCTCCAGGACGCGATATACTACGCCGCGGAGACGGACCACCTAGGTATGGTAGACCTTAGGTCTGGTTGATGTTCATACATATTAAAAATTGCTTTTATAGGGACTCAATTCAAATGACAACGAAATCAGGGGATTCAGATACATACATAGAACTCGAGAACGGCTGAACTGTTTCGGCTATTTTTAGCCTTGAAACGGTTTGTATGCGCAACGAAGTAGGCACGAGTCAGCTAGTCTTATATATAAAAATGAATTGCTGTTCGTTAGTCTCGCTAAAACTCGAGAACGGCTGAACCAATTCGGCTATTTTTAGTCTTGAAATATTCGTGGAAGTCCAGGGAAGGCTAACGGTTTGTATGATCAACGAAGCGGGCACAAGTCAGTATATTAAAATGTAAAAACACATACAATTATTATCAAATACAGTGCTAATAAGTACAAAAGGGCGCTTACTTCAGTCTCTTCCAGGCAACTTATACGATTCAGATGTGGGATGCAGCTACATTTTTTTTTCTCCGCATCGAAATTATACAGGATAGGTAAAGAATCAAAGAATTTATTACTCTAAGTAAGGATGACTTACAGTCCTTATCGCGCATGGCGTAGGGCCATGTAAATTTTAAACATGTAAACCAGATTTCTGATGAATATGACATACATAAATGATTAACGAGTTATAGTTTCTTTATAAAATTTTATATAGACATTAAATACCCGTTACGAGACGTATTTAAGTAACAACAAACGGCCGAGCACATAACATAGTCATACCCCTTTTTAACTGACTAAAAAAGGAGTATCTTATTATGTCAGCTCACTAACTGACTAAAAAAGGAGTATCTTATTATGTCAGTGGTCAAGTGGTTCAGAGCTTCGCTCTCGACCCGGAGGTCGTGGGTTCGATTCCCGCGTTGGATCAACAAAAAATGTTGTTTTCAAGTTTGGTTAGGACAATGCAGGCTGATTGTCTGACAAGAAGGATGATCCATGCGTCGGATGGGCATGTAATAAGTCGGTCCTGCGCCTGATCTCTCGCTAGTCGTGTCGGTTTACCGTCCCACTGGGTTATGAGAGTAAAAGGAAGAGAGAGTGCTTCTGTGTATTGCGCACACACTTGGGCACTATAAAAAACTCCTGCGTAGCTGGCCTGGTTTCAATGAAATCGGCTACCGACACCGAAATCGGTGAGGGGAGCTATTATCTTTATACTGAGATTTATATTAAGCTTAAGTTATTTATGATTATTTTCCACAGACATAACCCTGGAGCTGCGATCGCTGGGCGTGCCGTGGTCGCTGCACGCGTGGACACTCTCGCTGGCGGCTGCGGCGGAGGCCTCGCTCGACCACGTCATAGACCAGCTGCTGCAGGACTTCCTACAGGTACAGCCAGGAGTACTCTCCAAACTGATTCGGTTCTGATTCAGATTCGATCTTTCCGCGTACTTCCTGTTATGTTGCCACAGCATGTAACGTTAGAGTCCATTCACACGTCCAATGATACACGTGAAATATTATTATAATTACGTTTATTGTACTTAGGGCCTATTTTTCAATCGTCAGATAACTTTTATCTAAGGAATAATTAAGTGACTTTGGCAAATTTTGTATGGAACAAATGTCAAAGTCACATGTTTATTCGACAGATATATGTTATCTGACGATTAAAAAATCTATGCAATATATGCAATATCTTCTAGCTAGGTACATAATATGTCATACTCTTATAATCTCAGTCAAGCATCAAAGTCAATTAATGTCATATTTAACATTACATTGTTTTAAACCATAATGGTATAGCATTATGTAACACTTCCCAATCGTCGTCGTCCAAATTCCCACTGGGTTATGAGAGTAAAAGGAAGATAGTGTCTTTGTGCATTACGCACACACTTGGGCACTGTAAATAACTTCTGCGTAGCTGGCGTTGTTTCAATGAAATCGTATACCGACACCGAAATCGGTGAGGGGAGCTACTATAGTACTTCGCAATAAATTAACGTTAGTTTATTTTGATCGTCTCTGTCGATCGATATGGTCGGGAGTACAAAAAGTTACGATCTAACGATTTTGTTTATCCTGATTAGTTTCAAAGTAATTCACCAAATAAAATACGAAAAACCACTGATATCGAACGGATTCGGCACTCGATTGTGTCGGGAGTGGGCCCGCTGGTTAATTTCAAAGCAATCCACCAAATAAAATACCAAAAGCCGTTGAGACCGAACTAGGCCATAGTTCAGAGTCGAATAGGAAGTGTCGCACAACACCGCGGCGACAGCGTTCTTAGTCGCCGCGGTGCCGCAGCCAGCGCAGCAGAGCTAGTGACAGCGACAATTATCAAAGTTTTGTTATGACGTTGTCACGTTAAACTATTGTCCTTAAACCGACTTTAGAGGCAACCTTTTTTATACAAATGTGTGCACGTTGTTTGGTACAACATGCACACATTTGTATAAAAAATACGTACAGTGTGTAAAATGATCAGCCACCATAACTTTGCGATATGAATATTATACTTCCTTTGCGCAATGTAGAAATGTATTTTTTGTAATTTTGTCGTCAAAACTTTTTTTTACTTTTATCCATTTATTAATTTTTTGACGCAAGGATAACAAATGAGCAAATTAAAAAAAAAACTTTTTGTAAAAAAATACGTCATTTCTAGAATGAGAAATTATACTACCATAATCATAATCCAAAGTTATAGTGACTGTTCTTTTTATACAGCATACATACACGATAGGTGAAGCATGCGATTTTAACCGACTTCAAAAAAAGGAGGCGGTTCTCAATTCGACCCGTTTTTTCACAGTATCATAATTCTACCTTTCGTTTTGGTGTGTTTCAGGTGTGCCCGTCCGATGACAGCCACTACAGCAAGCAGTTCATCTACGAGTGTCTCCCGCTGCTCTTCAACATACTGCGCTACAGCAAGGTAACTTGTCAACACTTCGTACAAAAAAGTGGAATGCCAGTTTTAGGCCCCGTAATGCACACAAATGTATCTATGGGTATTCAAAATTCACATCAGAATTTATGATAGTACTTCTTACGATTCATTATTCTGTATAAGTCGGCAATTTTTTTTTTTCGTTTCAATGAAACCGGCCACCGTCACCAACATTGGCGTTATCATTATTAACATTTGGTTATATTACGCTAATTCTCGATCTTTCCAAGTTTCATACTCTGAACGAATTCTGAGATTAGTAGGAGTTTTAGCGGCAAATTTTCAGTACTTCCGAAATTTCCTATGTCTTCACAAAAAGACTTGTTTATGTTACCGTCACCTATGGCCTATGGTTTCAGAAGGAGGGCACAGTGCTGCTCCTAGCGGATATCCTGTGCGCGTGCTACGGCTGGGAGGCGGTGCCGGCAGTGCGCGAGCCCCCGCCCGCCGCGCCGGCGCCCGCGCGCGTCGACCCATCATACGTCAACAATCCTTCGCTCGCTGATGTCACCTTCAGGTAAGAGGTTACTAAGCACCACAACTCATTGCCAGTAGCAATTACTCACTGCTGTCATCTTTATAATAAACCGGTTACCGAGGTCACTAAGTGAATCACCAAATTCTTATTAGCAACCACTCGCTAGCTGATGTCACCTTCAGGTAAACTTTTCTTGTCTCCGTCAGCAACCAACGAATATCACATAAGCAATGTTTCCAGGCAAGTCTACTCTTGCATATTTTATTCGTCAATGCAAATTTAATTTAGAAGATAGCTTCAATTGATGAACGTGAATACGTCAATAGTCAATTTTAGGACTAGTACTGGTTATTTACCGTAAACTAATCGCGAATAAACTAATGACTCACCACATGACCAGATCACATTCAGGTTCTAAAAGATGAATAAAAAGGTTAAAAGACAAAGGTACGGTATAACTACCACATCGAGCTGGAGCTACAAAATGCAAGAAGACCTAGCGGCTAATTCTATTAACTTTCGTGTCATGGCTCAGACTATATTAAGATACAAATGCAACACCCCGAAAAAGGTTATAACTATCTGTTCCTGGCTTCTTCACGGGTCACCTCCAGGTGCAGAGGAGTCTGCTACTCCGAGCTGTGAGACGTCCAGCTTGGACTATATAAAAGTTTTTGTTGAGAAAAGAGCTCCCTTCTATTTCTCTAACTCTGGTATTTCCTCAGGGTGGAGGGGCGTCTGTTCTACGGTCACAAGATCGTGCTCGTGTCGGAGTCGCCCCGCCTGCGCGCGATGCTCGCGCCGCCTCGTGCCGACGCACCGCCCGCCGCCGCGCCGCCGCTTGTGCAGATTAATGACATCAGATACCATATATTCGAGGTAAGCTAACCGATTCATACCAAAATTGCAGCGGCTTGTAGCGGCTGAGAGGCTCCAGAAACCGAATGGATAGTCCAGTCCTCTTCGACAAGTTTAGTTTCTATATCTGGCCAGAAAATCCTGTGTTTGGGGTGAAAGTGACGACCTATTAAACTATAATAGTCTTTTAAAAGTTCTCGTCGCGTCGAAAATAACCATTCGGCGTGTATCGGCAGTCGACAGTTGCTGTCCATTAGCACTGTCTTGCACTGTCATAGCCAGCTTTGCTTTACAAAGCTGTCTATGGCACCACTCAAAATGTGACTTTGACTAACCAGACTTGATCAAACCCTTCCATATACCGCTCGTAGTTATGTCTAAAAAGTCAATACCACTACCTAATATCACTTCCTACTCCTTCATTCTTCTGATTATTTTCGTTGCGGATCCCAAGACAGATATAGCATATTCCTCGGGCTACTTTGAGATCACAATATTAAAGGGACTGGCTTTTTTTTTAACTTATGTCACGTGTTTGCGTTTTCAGAAAGTCATGAAGTACCTGTACAGCGGTGGATGCGGCGGGCTAGAGCTGCCGGAATCCGATGTGCTGGAGGTGCTCGCCGCCGCCGCATTCTTCCAGCTGCTGCCGCTGCAACGACACTGCGAGGCGCGCGCTGCAGCCGCTGTCGACCTGCACAACCTGGTGTCCGTGTACATACACGCCAAGGTTAGCGATATGCTGGGTAGTTAGCGTCCACAGCAAGTGATGAGTGATGAAATCCATAGGTACAGCGGTGGGTTTTAACGCCTCCGTGTTCTAGTGGTTCAGAGCCTAGCTCTCGACCCGGAGAGTGCTTCTGTGTATTGCGCACACATATTGGGTACTATAAAATAACTCCTGCGTAGCTGGCCTGGTTTCAATGAAACCGGCCAACGTCACCGAAATCGGTGTGGGAGGCATTATTTTTATTATCATAGCGGTGGGTGCGACGAGCTGTTACTGGTGGAAACAACTTGTAAATGCTCTAAATATTTAACAGTTATAATAAATGTGAAATAAATTTTCATCAATGTCCCAATATTTCAGGTGTACGGAGCGACTCAACTGTTAGAATATTGCCAGGGTTTCCTGCTACAGAACATGGTGGCTCTCCTGACATATGACGACTCGGTCAAGCGGCTGCTTTTTGGTAAGCGCTTGCCAGGTCATAACGTACTTGGGGCTTTGCTCGTGACGCTGCAGAAGAGGATAGAGTCCAGGAAGAACCAGGCTAAGGGCCGGTAACATTCGTGGTAAATTATTGTAAAAATTATGTAAGAACCTTAGAGTCAAGTTACACATAACGCGGCACGGTGGTCGGTGCGCACTTTTTAAAGGACAAGGATCACGCTCTATACAAGTCTGGGCCACAAATCAAAGAGCCAGAGTGCAAAAAAAATTGAATATCTTGTTAGAGAAAGTCAAAAGGACCACTAGATTAAATAATATACAAGAGGAAAGTTTTTAAACGGACTTGTATAAATATCCTTTGTGTATAGTAAAAAGAGTTTAAATTTGAATATCTTATAAAGTGCGCGCCGCGTCGGGTCTGCTATTATGCGTTTGTTTACACCCTATGTATAGTGTGTAACAGTGGCGAAGGCTTCTTCTTCACAGGAAAGCCCTAGGCTGTATAATAGGCAGAAGTTTGGATGAGGCTCCTCAAGAGTCAAGGGGTAAGAGAAATCCATAGGTAGGAAGCCTTTTCCACTGATGTACCACCTCTAATTGTTATACTGTTATAATCATTGTAATGGTAACACTGACTGTATATTCAAATAAGTCGTGACTGAAAATCACATGACATGTAGTAATAATTATTTTACATGTTTCCGGTCCTTGGTATCTAGATTTTTAAATTATAAGTTATATGAATGTGGTCATCTGGTTGAATCTGATATTTAATTGAATGACTAGCGTGTTCATTGAATTCTATTTTTACCAACAGATTCATTGAGTCCGAAACTAGGGCAGCCATTTAATATTTTATTTTTAAACTTCAAAATTTCCTAATGTGTACTATTATAACGCACATCAAAGTAAATTAATCAAGGAATATATCAACACATTGCTAACTTTACAAGGTATTTGAGGCCATTAAATGACCGCACTACTCATTCAATCAAATAAGCAGATTCAACCAGATGACTGCGACATGAACATAGAGTAAGTAAATTTTAATTTCAGAATTAAAGCTAAAATCTTTGCATTTGAGTCTTAGATCAACAATACACTAGATATCGTGCCAGCGCATCAAATCCGTCTTGGCGAATGTCAGCTCACTTGAAAAGTGAGATTTTATCTACTTTGGAATAATTTCAAAGTCCACACGAGTCACAATGCTTGATTTGAAATCGCTAATTATGTATTATGGTTGATCGAAGACTTGAGTTGTAGTATCTCAGAAAATACTATTTTCTGTAACTTAATGTTCATAACAGCCGAATGGCTTAAAACGTGTGCCTCTCTATGTACACCTAATTAGATTTATATTTGGTTGTCGTTTGTATGAAAATTTATTAGTCTGATGTAAATACTACTAATAGATATTTTATAAAAACAAAACATATATTTTTTTATTGGTATAGGTTAATATGGATGAAATATTTTGAGAGCTTTAAAATTTTAAACTATGTAACATAATAGATATTTATTTATAAACGAATATACAATATATTATGTTTTTTATCTCGTTATTATAATATTATACTGTACTTTTAACCCCGGTTTATGGACCTATATTCAAATGTATGATCAACTAACATGGCATTCAAATTAACAACCCATATTGAACGCTGATTGGTGGAACATTAACAGAGAAAAAGGAAGGGACATATATTTTATAATTACACCACGCTCACACTTGCAAGGCTGGCTAAAATTCCTCAGATAAGGTTAATTAAAATCGTATGTCAACTAACCGGCGTCATTGATGAATTAATCTTATCTGTGGAAATTTAACCAGCCTTGCGAGTGAGAGCGTGATGTAATTATATAATATCTGTCCCTTCCTTTCTCTCCGATAAATGTTCCACCAATCAGCGTTCAATATGGGTTGTTGATTTGAATGTCATGTTAGTTGATCATACATTTGAATAGCGAACGGGAAACCGGGGGTAAGTATCTGAAGTGGCATTTTCTCTTGTGCGCTCTGTTGCGCTTGCACATGGCGATAAACTTTTTTTTATAATTATATTGTAATTTGTAGACAACAAAACACGGTTTATACGACTTTTAATATTTATAATGTATGAGATATTTCTGTTCACGCGAAGGGTAACATAGGGTAAGTAAAAAAAGAAAAAATATATTATGTAATATACGACTTAAAAATCCAAAATGCGGAAAGCTAAGAAAATGTACAGCGCTCAAAATAGAACTCTGGGCAAATACAATAGAGCTTAAAATCGCACATACGAATGTCGAGTTGGCAAATGTTTTTTATTTTACTACTCAACACCTGTTATGAGCTTTGAGTTCTATTTTCAGTGATCTGAATGATTACCAGCCTTTTGGATTCAGGATATTTCCAGCCTTAGACAGAAAAAATAATAAAATGTATTATAGGTGTAACTTAGCTACTGTTTCATAATTTGTATTTCATATTAATTTGTAGGACTGTGAACGTATCGCAGTATGTACAAGTTGTAAGTGTGTAATTACTCAATACTAGCAGTAACTGTTACAATTAAATTTTATAATATTAAATTGTCTATGGTTGTTTTTTTTCCATTGGATTATGTGTGTTCAATCCCCGACGTTCATACCCAAAAAACTATTATACAATATATATAAAAAGTTTGTAAGATTAAGTACCTACCTATTAAAGATGTTCTCATTATTACCTCATGCAACATGAAGTATTATTTAAAAATATTTAATTGTGTTACTTAACATTGAAATGATTTACTTAGGGCCGATTTTTCAATCGTCAGATAACTTTTATCTAAAGAATAAATTTGTGACTTTGGCAGATTTTGTATGGAACAAACGTCAAAGTCATATTGTGTTTATCCAACAGATAAAAGTTATCTGACGATTGAAAAATCGGACCTTAAACGCGTATGAAAAATAAAACAGGTACCTAATAATTTATCGATATCAAAAAATAAAAATAAAATAAAATACTTTGGCAACAGTCCGAAGTGCGACCCTAGACTACTCGCGGAGTTCCTCGGCGAAGTACTCGTGATACTTTGGCAACAGTCCGAAGTGCGACCCTAGACTACTAGCGGAGTTCCTCGGCGAAGTACTCCAAATACTTTAGCAACAGTCCGAAGTGCGACACTACACTACTCGCGGAGTTCCTCGGCGAAGTACTCGTGATACTTTAGCGGAGTTCCTCGGCGAAGTACTCGTGATACTTTAGCGGAGTTCCTCGGCGAGGTACTCGTGATACTTTGGCAACAGTCCGAAGTGCGACACTACACTACTCGCGGAGTTCTTTGGCGAAGTACTCGAGTTACTTTGGCAACAGTCCGAAGTGCGACACTACACTACTCGCGGAGTTCCTCGGCGAAGTACTCGAGATACTTTAGCAACAGTCCGAAGTGCGACACTACACTACTCGCGGAGTTCCTCGGCGAAGTACTCGAGATACTTTAGCAACAGTCCGAAGTGCGACACTACACTACTCGTGCAACTTCGGGCCCTTTGACGCAGTACCAAAAACCGACAACAAATGGAAGTCACCCGAGGCGAAGTAAAGTTTGACGAGGTAAGCCGAAGTGCATCTCTACACTATCCTATTCGTCTAACTTTGTTCAACTTGGCGAGTATTGTATAAAGCCTCAGTTGTCTAGTGGTCGTGGGTTCGATTACCGCGTTAGAACAACACAAAAAATATTGTTTCTAAGTTTAGTTAGGACAATGCAGGCTAATCATCTGATAACTAGCCAAATAGCCAATGGCGACGTCACCGTGCATAGTTTGACAAAACTTCCAAATATTCTCCACGAACTTCCTACCTACATAGATTAAAGCAACTATACGACGTGTCTAATAAAATTTAAATATTCCTTGATCTAGCTAAATATTTAATTCAAAATCCTTTTGCACTTGTAATTATAGGGTAGGTATGAACTGCTATTTCGTAAAGTTTATCTAACCTTAAACGGGTCAGTGGGCACAGTACAAATTATTAAAAACAACGCATGAAAATTACGGGAACACCTTTTAAATGTTCAAAAATATTAAATATGTATATTTGTAACTACCAAATTTAACCCTATCTTAGTACCTATAGTATTATATCATTTATTACATTGATTATGTAATGCTATATAATTATTGTTCAAAATTGCACCCCTGTTTAAGCTAAGTATAATACTGTATAGAAATTTGTATCTATAAAATAAGTTTTCTAGGTCTAGAAAATAAGGCCTATAATTGTTAATTTTGTTAAATTGTAACCATGCACCTATTATTGTTTAAAATAGTTTTAGATTGATGTTTAACAAACAGTTATTGTAATTTAAATTAATGTATTTATCACACTATTTATGACACTATTTTATATCTTCTATTTAGTTTATCATAATTTTTACTTGTCTACGGTGCTCACTGAAAATCAGCGTTGCGAATTGTTATGTTCGCAACATTATGCTGAGTGAACACCAATTTGGTAAATTTTGTTTTTTTTCTTTATTGTTTATACTTTTTGTTTTGTTTTTATGTTTACCAAATAAAATTTTTCTTTCTTTCTTTCTTTCTTTCATGTTTACTATAAAATTATTAGTGACACTTTATTTTATATTTATTTATATTTTCCTAATGCTTGTATATTTTTGTTTTTGATTTGGACACAATAAAGCATATTCATTCATTCATTTATTATTGTATTTAAGTATGAATGGCGCTGCTTGATACTGGCAATAGCTTTACGTTGAACTGCGTATTTATAAAAAACATTACTGTCACACTTTTATGACTTTTGTGATTTGTCAGTTGATTGTCAAATGTCATCTGTCATTTGGCAGTTGGCATATAAAAAATTTTGCATGTTGGAACTTGGAAGTTTTATTAAAAGGTGGTTAGTTTATAATTAAAAATTAAATTTATAACATGTGTTAGTGAAAATATTAGTAATTAGAGTGTAAATGACTGAATAATAACAATGCAGTTCCATAAAGAAAGGATTCTGAGTGCAGCGCAATTGAAAAGACTGAGTGAACACAAATATTCTTGCACAAGTGCCAGTATATTGGATGCATGGCTCCAGCCTTGGTGGTGCTGGCTAGTGTCTAAAACGCCGCTGTGGCTAGCTCCGAATCTCATCACTATATTAGGTTTAATAGTAAATATAGTCACAACACTCATCTTAGTATGGTAAGTGCTCGCGTCCTCCGCAGATCATGCTCTGATAAGTGTGTCACGATGCAAACTAGCGGAACCACTTTCATCTCTGTATAAAAGTAATAGAAAAACTTTCGAAACGGAGATAAAGTTATGGAGTTGACTAATATTGACGTGATTAGGTGCTTGGTACGAGACAATGTGATTGGCGGGCTGCGTCGCGCCACCGACTGATAAATTTACGAGTTAATAAATTATTTTCTCTTATCATCGTATATTGTCGTTTTGGAAAAAAAATGCAAAACTACATAAAATTCCAGATTCACCATTAGTCCAAATTTTTTCCAAATTCACAAATAAAGAAGATTTTTGTTATTTTTTTTTTAATTGAACATAACTTTGGTCAGCACTTTAGGTAGAAGTAAGTGTCTTCAGTTATCACATAATTAAGTACCAGAGTAACAAAAGGCACCTCGAATTTGAATTTTGTTTTACATACCAAGTGTAAATAAAATTTTAACAAACAAAATGATTAGAATTACTTTTAGCCATTCATATTATTATAATAATAAATATACACCCATTTAAAAAATTGTCCAGATATTACTAAAACACTTTTTATAAAGAAGTAAGTAATTAAATATAAAATTCTTTTTGGATAACATATTATTTGTTTTGTAAAAAAAAATTCAATCTACTTACGTAGTGTAAAACAGATATCCTTGCAACATGAATGTATTAAGTAAACATACAAACCTATTTCTCATATTCTATTTGCAAGCCCAGCATCCATGTTTTATTATAGGTAGCACTCTAAAATTAAGTGGCACTCAAGTATTTTTCATACCCGTGAAGTAATGTTAGTGACAACTTGTGAATAGAATAGTTACTAACTTATAAGTATGTATTTGAGACTGAACAGGCAATTAATGAAGAATAGAGATATATATTTTTTTAATAACTATGCTAATTATGTAGATTTGCATATTACTAAGAATAAACTTTCTATTTTGGTTTGATAAGAATAATTATAATGTGCACATTTGTCCATAATGAGTCTAGATATGGTGCTTTTTTTACAATTAAATTTCAAAATTAAGATAACAATTTTCTAAATTAATTCTCATTAACAACAAGTAGGTATATTTTTTTTCAGAAGCGTCTTTAAATACAATGTTATGATGTTTTAGGTATAGTCCTGATGCAAAACAAGAGCCCCCAAGATGGGCATGTGCCTTGTGTGCACTGGGTGTATTTGTATATCAGAGTCTGGACGCCATAGACGGCAAGCAGGCTCGGAGAACGGGCAGCCAGTCCCCGCTGGGTGAGCTCTTCGATCATGGCTGCGACAGCATATCAACAGTGTTCATTGCACTCGGAGCATGCATAGCAGTGAAGCTTGGTGAATATCCTACCTGGATGTTCTTTCAAGTGAGTCTATACATATTTTTTTAATTAAAATTACATAACATTAACAAAATACTTGTGTAGTGCCTTTTGGGCTGGGGTATATGCCTTACTTATTGGCATATATTCATTGTGACACTCATATTTTAAGTCCTGAGTTAACGGCTTGTTAAAATACAATGCCTTCTCATTCATTGACAGGAAATATGAGAGGGATAACATGATATTAAATGAAGGATTAAATTTAACATGTGTTGGTGAAATTAGCACTCAGGCTTTGTTATAGATAGACAGGTTATTAAAAAAAACTATTAGTCAACCTTTGAATGACTCAGATACAAGTTAAAGTATATTTTACAATTTAAAGATTATTACAAGTTAAAGATTGACTATATTGTTGCAAATGTCTGTAATAGTTTAAAAGTGAATCAAAGGGCAAAATGCTGGTTCTTCTTCAGAGTAAAGCTCTAGCCTGCATGAGGAAGACATGAGGGTCTTCAAATGTAAGAGGTATATGAATCAGATAGGGTTGAAGTTATAGAAACATAACGCCACAGCAAAATATTTTTAATAATGCATTGATGCATACTTTCTGTTTACAAAGAAATTAGACATGTTTTAATCAATAAAGGTTAAGGCCATTAAGGACAGAATATTAAAATACACTTTAACCTTTTAACTTTTTTCTGATGGTATATTTATTTATATAATATTATTTATATAACGCTCTACTAGCTGCTAAAATAAAGTGATATTTAAAAGGCAACCATTGAAGTGATATTATGTCATGAAAAGGTAATATGTGTAAGATTATACCTAATGACTTTTGGCAAACTCAAGCTGATCTCACAGTTCTTGGCTCCCGGCCAATTTAGTACACCACATTTACCCAAATTTAGGTGGATTTGTTTATATTTAAGAAGAGAAATATATCAATTCATTATTTTTGTCATGTATTTTAAAGAATTAAGACTGATTTTAGGTTTTGAAAGAAACAATATTGATGTGTTTTCGAATGTGAGCTGCCGTGTTTTTCCAATTACTCTTTGTGGCCTATATGCAATGTGTATCTAGGTCGTACAAGGTACAAGACATCTATATTAGCAGCTAATTAGACTGATAGACCCAATCAAGAAGTGTACATGAAGTCCGGTGAACCACACAATGAAGCTGGCCTAAACTACTGTATAATTACACAGTGTTACCCACACTCGCGTAACAAAATCACGCCTTACGAAGGCGAGCTGTCGCGGTGTGTGGTTTTTAATGTTACACTAGCTGACCCGAGCCCACTACATTCTTTCCACTGAGCCCACTTCGTTGAGCATACAAACCGTTTAAACCTTCCCTAGACTACCACGAATACTTCAAGACCAAAAATAGCCGAATCGGTTTAGCCGTTCTCGAGTTTTAGCGAGACTAACGAACAGCAATTCATTTTTATATATAAAACTAGCTGACCCGTGCCCACTTCGTTGAGCAAAAGAATAATAAAAATAAAAGCGTTTAAACTTTCCCTGGACTTCCACGAATATTTCAAGACCAAAAATAGCCAAATCAGTTTAGCCGTTCTCGAGTTTTAGCGAGACTAACGAACAGCAATTCATTTTTATTTATAAGACTAGCTGACCCGTGCCCTCTTCGTTGAGCATAGAAACAGTTTGCGATGAACCGTTTATACCTTCCCGGGACTTCCAAGAATGTTTCAAGACATCAAAATTTGTATGTCCAACGAAGTGGGCACGGATCGGCTAATTAGATAAAGGTAAATTAGCATGAAATGCACACGTAACACGTGACACGTGACCCTAAAAGTCAGCTCACAGCAAACGCGACGCGAACAAATCGAACTCTTGCAAATTGCAATGAAACTTTAATAATAATAAGGGTTGATCGTAGAAGGGTGAAAATTGAGGATTGTATGTATTTTTGTGTGTTGTATCATAAAAAAATAGAAATTAAAAATGTTGTCTAAAAAATAAAAAATAAATTTAGGGGTTTACTACCCCTAACATTTAGGGGGATGAAAAATAGATGTTGGCCGATTCTCATAGATACCGGATAAGCACAAAAAAATTCATCTAAATCGGTCAAGCCGTTTCGGAGGAGTATGGCAACGAAAACTGTGACACGAGAATTTTATATATTAGATGATCAGCATATTACGTAGGCAAGGCGTAGCCACACGCGCCATACATGCATAAAAACCGGCAGTTATGTACGACAAAGTTCTGTTTTTAACCCCCTATACTATGCCACAGTGGCATCGTAGCTTCCAGACAGATAATCCGATTTTAATGCGGTTTGTTTTTGTTTGAAAGGTATATCAGTCAAGAGTGTTCTTAGCTATGTTTGATGGAAATTGGCTCAGGTCTTCAGGTCGTTTGTTAGGTGTGATAGGAATGTTACACGCTAAGTTGGAGGTTTTTTTAAATTTAGTTCAATTATTGATTTTGGTCTGGATCTATTATGGTTTCATAGCCAATTATGAAAGTTATCAGGAAACTTAAAATATTTACTAATAAGTAACATCTACATACAAAAATATTATACATTTATTATGTATTATTAACACAATATTTACACCGACCAGTATTTGTTTGGTGATTAATACAATAACATTAATGAGTTTATATAATAATGAGCATCGTACGATGTTGAGTCACCAGAGGTCAGGGAACTCCATCTGATATAAGCTCCAAGACACCTAGTCACGACACATAACACCCATAATATTGTCGATAAAAGCTTACAAAGACTAGTGTTGTAAAAGTAGGGTTCGATTCTCGCGTTGGAACAGCAGAAAATGTTGTTTTCGGTATGCTTAGAACGATACAGGCTGTTCACCTGCGTGTCTGACAATAATTATGATCCATGCGTTGGGTTGGCAAGTATTTTATAACGACATAATAAGTTTGAACAATAATGCTGAAATCGATATCTTCCATCAAAAATTTACACACTATAAGAAAACTTTATTTTAGTTTAAATAGAGAGATCTAATATACTTACTCATTTTCTTTATGAAGACGTTGAATAACATTTTTTTTAAATAGTTTTTATAAATTAGATTTTTTTTAAATAGTTTTTATAATTTAGTAGTTATCTACTAGTACTAAGAATGCTGTGTACAATATTAGATTAATGAATTTAAAATGTATATTGTAATATATTGTGACCATGTGTCTCAACTTAGTCAAAACTTAGTTCATTAATTGTTTTTGTACCTTAACTAAATAAATAAATAAATAAATAGGTACTGTGATCTCTTGCCACTTGCCAGTCGTTTCGAGCATCCGCCTCCCTAGGTATACGAGAATAAATGAAGAGTGCTGTTTTGTATTGCGCAAGACACGAGAGCACTAATAATAATAACAACCGGTCAAGTGCGAGTCGGGTTCGCCCACGAAGTGTGCAGTACAGCCCTGAATCAAATGTTTACATGCCATGAAATGGGTTGTTTGTAATTGAAAATGGTACAAACTTTGGTATTTTGATTTGCCGTTGCCACATTTTCATACGGCGGCCAAAACGCCTTATTTTTTTTACTTCGGTACAGGGCCCTGATTCAAGATGCCGTCGCTAATATCACTTACGAAGTTCGAAAACAAATGGATTTGACGTAAAGTTCGCTAAATGACAAGCAAATTCGTGTGTCGCTTAGCGAAGCTTATGTCAAATTTCATACATTTTGTTTTCGAAGTTCGCAAGTGATAATAACGAAGGCAACTAGAATTAGGGCCCTGTACCTATTACCTAACGTACCTACTACCTATATCCTCTGTGTCGTAACCTGCGGATACACGAACCGCCTATTACTTACAGGATAACCTGCGCTTAATGAGTATGTAATTGATATAACCGTTTAATGTATTTCCCCATTTTGCTTAAGGGTCAGCTTACACCGGGACGCGATGCGGCATTTTAATCTTCAAACTTTGTTTTCTGGATGTTTTAACACAACCGAAAATCTGGTCATATTTTTTAAGTTTTTGAACGTGCATATCTCTTTTAATAATTATTTATGAAAATAAGTAAAAACTAGGGACGTACTAATTGTATACACATAGATATTCGGGAAAAAAAATGTTACTCTAGCGGCATTATCCAGGGAGGTATCAGGGGTCGCGTAGACCAATGTTTCTGTAAGGAAACGGTTGGTTGTTTTCTCTTAAGGGGCAGTGCAGACAGAATGTCCGTTACGCATTTTTTTGTCTGTGAAAACTGAAAATAGAACCTATGAAACTATACGCAGGATCAAAACCATGTTGACGTGTTGTGCGCCGCATTCCACATCGCACAAAAAGTGTGCCGTTTGTGCTGGCCCCGATTGTCACCGTTTTTATACAGAAAACGTCATCATGACGCTATACGCCACGCTATTCTTGAATACTAACTTCCGGTTTCTGAAGGGCCTGTCAGATCGTCGATCAGCTAACATTTGAGTAAACAAGCCACTATGAACGCTGATTGGTAAACATCACTCGCAACGTTCATCGATCTTGGTGAATATTGATTTGATTGAAAGAGCTGATCGGCCTTTCACTAACCGGGGGTAAGACTTTAGATAAGTTACCTCTTGTGACGTAAATTATAATGTTTTTTGCTCTGATACAACACCCAAGAGGGTGGTTGGCAGCGATATGACTTCTAAAATTCCCGTTTGATTCTCACAGGCTTGACAAAACTGAGAATCAAACGGCTATTCACAATCACAGTACCCTTGGTAGGTACGATTCAAATTCGATAATGAGTGTTCAGCGGCATGTGGTTAATTGTTTCGCGTTTCCGCACGAGCTACGCATCCGAAACGATTGTGAAAACCTGGGCTGGGTAGTTATTTATCGCCATCTTGTTTTACTGTCTTATTTCATATGCAAACCTTACTGTCCCTCGGCTATCATTAGGAAATAACAGACGATATATCAAAACTGGTCAAGTGCGAGTCGGATTTGCGCACAAAGGGTTCCGTATACAATGTCAAAAAAAAAGATGATAAAAAAAAATTGTTGTATATTTATGGTGGGGAGGGGGGAGGGGGCTTCCTTGAATTTTTGTTTTATTTCTCAACATATTGTGACGTCACATTTCAGTGCTTCTGCGCGATGACGCTGTTCTACTGCGCGCACTGGCAGGCCTACGTCACGGGCACGCTGCGAATGGGCCGCATCGACGTCACAGAGGCTCAGTACGCCATCATCCTCATCCACCTCGTGTCGGCCACCGTCGGCGCGGACTTCTGGGCCACTCAGGTAATGTAGATTAGACGAGCACCGTATGTTGTGTATGTCATTTGTGTCTAGATTCATTTCTCCTCAAAAGTAGACAGTGGCAATCTGTTGTAATGACATTGAAAGGATCGATAAATTATGACTAAGTATTATTCGTAAGGGCTTTATCACACTGGGTCTTCCGAGCGGTAGCGTACACGCCGCGGATATATATGCGTCGCATTTCGTATTATTAAGAGGAAACTCCACGGTTGAGAGAAAGACAAAATAGGTGTTTATAAAATCTATTGCTGTCTCGCAATGCCTCGCAGCCAGCACTAGCGCGATAGAGACAACTGCAGCACGAACTGAAATTACCTATTAAAAGTACAAGAAATCGACATTTGGGGGGACCCTGTTTCCTCCAAAACTTTACCGATTTTGATATTTTTTTCATTATAAACTAAAAAAAGGATTGAGCTAAGTTCCTGTTTGTTTTGATTTTATTGTATAATGCAGTCAAATTTGCCTCCTGGATTTTTAAACACAGCTAGAAGTCTGTTATAATTTTTTTATATTTTTAAAACGTTCATATCTCCGTGAATAATAAATTTATTAAAAAAAGGAATAAATAGGGACGTATAAATAATATACATAGATATTCAGGAAAAAAATGTTACTTTAGCGGTATTATCCAATATATACCTAATACTTAATATTTTAATGTTTTTATTGCATGTTGTACCTACTACTAATATTATTTCTATGTCCTTATGGGCTGAAATTGTGAGACAAAATGATAAAAAAATGTAATATGTAACAACTATTGTAACCAATTTCTTGGAATAAATGAATTTGAATTTATCCAGGGAGGAAATCTTAATGTAATTCGACTCAAACTCGTAACGAAAACGTTGTGCATCGAATTCGCTATGCGGCGTATCTAATAAGTTGCGAGCCCGCTCTTTACGCTACTGATCGCCACTCGCTAGTGTGATAATGCCCTAATTGCCGATGGTCGTTAAATCCATTGATAAATTCGTAGTGTGCCATGACAGAATTAAATGTTTCGTCGTGATATTCGGTTGTGTTATGTCGTTATGAAAGGTTTTCACTGTGACTCACTCTTCGGTCAGGAGAGAGACTAGATATAAGATGTATCTTGATGGCTAAATTAGTGTTACTAAAAATCGTGTTACTTGTAAAGATAACGATTGGCTACAAGTTTGATTGGCAAAGTTTTCGGAAATCGAGTATTGCCAGTTTTTGTAAACACTTTGTATAAATCACACTTTAATACATTTTTACTCTTATTTCTAGTCTCCAGGCGGGTTCAAATACTTCAAAGTGATCTAATAAGAAGTTACATATAGGCCCGTATAAATAAAACATTCTCAAACCCGGTTGGGTTATAGATACATTTGACAGATAAAAAAAACATTTCGTTTCACTTTTAAAAGTGAACAACTTTATTAATGTGACATATTACTTTAATTTATTTTCTTTTTATACCGTAATATTCATTTTATAGATTACAGAAAAAAATATAAGTATGATCTATATTTTTATAATCTTTATTTTTATGTTTTACAAAAGTTAAAAAATTAAAGTATGTAACATAAGTCAAGTTGTTAATTTTTAAAAGTGAAACGAAACGTTGTTTTATCTGTCAAATAGGTTCTCAAGTGAGGTTCGGTTTGAGATTGTTTTATTTATACGGGCCAAAGCAATTTCATATTTGCTCAAAACATTGAGATATTTGCTCTTTGTTGAATCGCTAATGGGCAACGTTTGATAAAATTAATTAAAATCATAGCGTTACTTATTAGTATTTATATGTGATAGTGAACTAAAAGCGAATGTGTCTTTGTTAATGGTCTGTTGAACAATCTCCTGATATGTTTCAGACAGCTTATATGCATGTTTTGTCTCTTTCGCTAGATATGAATTCAGCAGCGACAAAACTTCCAAACAGCTATCCGACTCTTTTCAGAATATTGTTAATCAAATCTTTAAGCTTGTTCAAATCAAAGGTCTCATTTTAGTTCGATAATTCCTAAGGTTGTAGTTAAAATCGCAATCGCTTTTAGTTATATAAATAGATTATAAGTCAAGTTACAGATGAAAAAATTATTAAGTAATAAAAAAATAGATGTATCAAAATTTTAAAAATACCCACATGAAACAAGATATATTCCGTGTAATATACAATATCGATTGCTTTCCTAATGTACCTAAAAATAACATGACTGCATGGCAAGACTAAAATTAATTATCCTACTGTACCTAATGCTTTGTTTATTAATGGACAAGTTTAGCTTCTAAAGAAAAATATATTATAGCCAAAAATTATTATGTTACGAATATTACATATATCTACGTTAACATAAAAAAACGTGGCAGTGTTTTAGATTTAAAAAATATACTGTCTCTGTCGCTCTTTTGTCGTAATAATACGATCGAGAGAGATAGATGTCTTTACTCTCTGTAGGTCTGCAATGTAAGCGTACCATAGACTACTGTTATACTGTAATGTCAATAATATTAAGAAGAAAAAATAAATAAGCAAAGGTTGCTCCTATATGCTTTGTAAGCATTTGGATATATATGAAGTAAAGTTAAATGTAGAGTATAAAGGAAAGTGCTTACGTATTCTGTAGCGGCAACAGACGTGTGGTTGTGGGTGTTAACCACAGAGAATAGAGGTAACGACAATCTTTTGAAGACAATATTAAAAAAAACTGTCACTTGTCAAAGGATACCTAATCCTTTGTGAGTTACTGAGACGGTGGGTAGACGGACATTTTCTAAGGTCAGGAATAGTATTGATTGCCAGGATGTTTCCAGCCTGTTATAAACATCAACTGACAAGTGGTAATGACCTTCATTTTTAACTTTTTAAGACATTGCCCTATTGCTGGAAACATCCAAGCAATCAATACGATTGCCGACTTTAGAAAATGTCTGTCTACCCGCCGGCCTCGGAAACGCTTCCCATCAGTCCAATCACACAGAAGCTATTTAGAAAATGGCGATCTAAAATTATTAGGTATGCGATAGTAATTGAGGAAAAATGCGCCTCCCAACTGCCTCTCCTTAGCCTGCTATATTAAAAGGATAAGCGCGTTAGCCACAATCTGTCGTGGGGTCAGATGTCTCTCGCGATTGTCCCAACCTCTATTCTCTATGGTCCGGCCGTGGCTGTAGGTGGGCTCGCTGGAGATGCGGTACTCGCTGGCGGGCGCGGGCGTCGCGGGCACCGCCTTCACGGTGACGGCCCTGGGCGCGGCCATCGCGGCCGGGGGCGTCGGCAAGAATGGCTCCACTGTGGCTGTGAGCGACTTATATAACACGTGGTGGTCTGACAGTTACACGATTCATCAATCTGCGATCCTCCGTCTCGCTCTCGCCAGAATAGAGATGTTACTTCTTGCGACAGCATTAGAGCGAGACGGTGTGATGCCAGATTTATGAATCTTAACTAGTATCTAGCCAGTAGAGGGTAGATGGAGTAGCATGGGCATGCCTCTTGAAATCGGTTTCACCACTTTTGTAATATACTTCTCATTTTTTCTTTTTCAACAATTTTCTGGTTGTTTGGCGCTTTATCAACTTCTAACTTTTCCATTGTTTCCTGATTATGCATGATTTCTTATTAATCGTTAAAATAAAAGTTTACTTATGAACTTTTAAAGTGTTCTAATAATATTATGATCATTGCAAATTGAGAATAATTAATAAAACAATAGGAAAAATGCAATAAATGGTTCAAAAGTAAGCATGTAAGATAAATATGACTCCAAGTGTAAGAACGTGACTCTCAAAGTGTAATATTTTACAATAAACTAACATGGCGCTAAATAACCTCAAAACTACAATAATAATTTATTAATCGATAACACCCAACATATTATTAAAGTGCTGAAACAATTTGGTCAGTAGACTTCAGTCTATAGCTTTATATAGATAATTACTAAACTAAACTAACATTTTATTTAAAAACTAACTTTCAGGCCACCGTTAGCTGATATAACCCGAAAGCTTCGTATTGTACCGTAACTTAAGTTAGATTTAGTTAGCTGGGCTGAGCCCCCGTTTGGGCGCCGCTTCTATTATATTATAGGTGTCATCGTATATCATGTGGGTTTTTTTAATAGCATGTCTGATTGTTTTGACTTCGATCGTGGTCAGGTCACGGTCTAGTCCTAGGTCTCATTCATGTGTTAGTTTAAGTATATTAAGTTAATGTGGTCCATTCGTGTTGGTCTTCACTCATTTTATTTTTAGATTCGATCTGTACGTTTGTGTCCCTGCCTTAAGTGTCGGAAATAGTACCCGGAACTAGTTTTATCCATGTATTTTAAAGTAGCGTGATAATGCATGTACCCCCCTTAAATTTGTATGTACCCTCAATTATTAGTATAAAAATGTGCATCGTTTTCGCGATCAATGTTTTCCTATTGATGGTCCTTGCTTAGCCTACTTTGGATGGCAGGTTCGCGGTGTGGGCAGGTCCTGGGTTATGCTGGCCTGCGGCCTGGCTCTAGTCGGCCAACTCTACTTTATCATTAGCTTTCTGAGGATATTCCGTATAAGAGGCTGCGGAAAAAATGGCTCTACTGTCGCAGTAAGAGTAGCATAGCTACAGCAGTTTAAGCTAGTCAAACGCAGGCGTGTGATTGTTAAGTTCATATTTAGAGATGGATGCTAAAATGTCTAATGCTAGAACATGTTAAGCAGTAGTAGTACTTTTAAAACAACAGTTGCTAGTGTCAATATTGGTCACTAACCTCCATAGTCTGTCTCTGTTACTCGCACTATTGACAGATAGAGATTTATTGGGCACAATTTTCATTTCTGTTTCGCTAGCGTAGCCCAACATGGAGGTGTTTAATAAATAAGTTATACATTACTGAGAACATAACCTAGTCCTAATTTGTGAAATAATACCTATAGGGTATAAGCTAAGAAAGTTATATAATATGTATGGCTTAATAATTTTGTAAAAATAACATGAAATAGTTCTTAAACCTTAGTGAATAGTGGTTCATGTACAATCGACAGATCTGGTGCACTTTTGAACCTTACTAACAATAAGGTCCATATTGGTTCGTCAGATTTGTCGATGACTGTACGAATAGACATTAAAGCTTAGAAGAGAATTAGATGTAGTATATCACAGTTACACTTTCTTTATCAAACATATTTCAATAGTGCATTTCAATTCGTAAGTATAATCCAATGAGTGAAGATGACACACGCGACACCTGGACGTTATTTATCGCATGCTAATGTTTTTTTTTCGACATCGGGCGCCGCCGCGCCGCCGATAACGTCATCTCGCGCCATCGCTAACAGCTTCCGATCAACATCAGTCTGAACCTGATCTCGAACTACGGCGTGCTGCTCACGTCCGCGTACCTCGCCTACGGATACGTTAACGTGATCATGAGGGGCGGGGTCGGCAAGAACGGCTCCACCGTCGCAGTAAGATATACACTCGCCACCGCCGTACAGTCGCGCTAGTGGTACAGCGCCATCTGTTGGCAATTGTCGCACAATTTGTTGTCAGCTTTTGGAATAGCGCCATCTGTTGGCGACTGTCGCACAACTTGTGTTACCCGCTTTAAAATAGTGCCATTTTTTGGCACTTGTCATAGATGTTTCGACATCGGCTTTACAGCGTTATCTATTGACGTACAAATCATCCAGCTTCATATCATCCTACGTTTGTATAGTTCGTCCCTAATAAATTTAACCTAAAGGTAAACAAACCGAAAACATTGAAATTTTCCCATATTGACTTATTGTGCACACTTATCAACACTTTCACAGGTATATTAAAGGATTACACTTCATTATCCAATACATTTTAAAACAATTAATCAATATAATTAATATGTTTAAACATCAAATGAAAATCTTTCACAGAAAAAGTACGCCATTTTGACTCTGCCGATTGTAGAATATAAGCCTATAGTCTATGGATTCATAGCAAACAAAAATCATCATATTAGTTGCCAATTGGCATCACTTGACTAGTCTTTGGTTGTGTCATAGACGGGTTTGTTTACGTTTAGGTTAAATTTATCTCGGACGTACTATAATAGCACTATTGTGAATGTTCATTAATATCCATTTGTTATTTTGGTGTCTCTGAACAATCTGATAGATAATAATTGAGTATATCTTAGAAAATATAGCGACACAAAATTGCATTCCACGTTCGTTAAAGAATTTTCACTTGTATTCATACCGATTAGATTGAAATTGAAATGTTAAAGTGCCCATAGACTTATTGAGCAACCAGCCAAAATATATCTAATCTTATTCTTTAAGCTATTACCACTAGCACGTGGCTGTACGGCGACTACTAACACGGAGTCAAAGCATGTACCGACTAGCGCTTCTGTGTGTCTAGCACGCGCCATAATCATCATTCGATTGCTTACTAAAACCGCCTAGCGACTGTTAGGGTCAGATCCCACCGATACGTGAAGCGACGAAATCAATATGTAGTCGCTGTACGCAGCGCTGCATGTTATTACAGCTTCTTTACCGTCGCGTCGCGTCTCGGTGTCATCTGACCCTTTTAAGGTGAAAGCTAAAGTAATTACATACCTACTTGGCGCAGACGGCAGGCCATATACAATTGGCAAATAAATGCCAAAATTTGGGGAAAACTGTGATTATTCTATGCTTATCTATTGTCATGAATCTATTGAAATGAATCTTTCTAATCTATAACTACATCTCAAAGTTCATTTCTGGTGCGGATCTTTCAGTATTGCATGCTTCATATTCTGTTTTGTCTTTATTGGTAGGCATATATAGTATTTAGATGTATAAAATACCGGATTTACGCATATGTTGATGCAATCATATTTTAGTTATTGTTATACTTGTGTGATGAATAAAATATATACATAAATCCGGTATTTGTCATCACAAAACTCATTAGTGCTAGTTTTCAAAATGTCTTTTCCCATGCAATTAGACTAAACAGTAAACATTTTTTATCATATAAGTTTTTTTTGCCATTTTCAAGTATTTATGATATAGTATGTAGGTAAAAGTAAGTTATGTTTCTCTCATAGCTTAAATTTTGCTATAGACAGTAAAGACTTAGCAATATTGTACATACTAAATGGGAAAAGTCATTTTGATGGCATGCATAGTACCAATTTTTACATCGACTTACTGTCATTTTTCTGTAACCCAATAATATAATGTCTGTTTTAGTTTAGCTAAGAAATCTTTGTATGCTGGTTGTTGGTGACATTGTAATTAGAAATAAACATAAGTATTACTAACATTAAATATTTATAAAAAGTTATACGTTAGGTGAAAATAATTCCACTTTTTGGTATTAACTATAGTTTCCTTAATAAGGTTCTATTTAAAAAACTTGACAATACCTAATACAGGGTGTAAAAAGAGCAGTTACTATAACTTTGTGGGGTAATAACCAGGCAAGAGATATATCAAATTGGTACTAGTCATTTGCTTTTAATCCACTGTTTTAAAAATTTTCAATAGGCAATGTACAACCTGCACAACACAGCGATCAGCTGATTACGCTGAGAGGTCAATAGCACGCGTAAGACGTTCATTACGTACTAGGGCAAAAATTATAAAATTTAAAAATTTAATGCAGAACGTTGTTCCAAACAGTTCAGCCTTGCGACAAAAAAATAATAAATTGCAAAAAAAATATTTTTTTTTCAAAAAATAAATATTAAAAAAAAAACATTTCTAGAATGAGAAAAGGTCCTTTAATCATATCCCAAAGTTATAGTGACTGCTCTTTTTACACCCTGTATATAGCTATATATGTGAATCTGCAACATTGAATAGCTTATCTATTGCGTAAATGTCCTAGCTAATATAAATTGCATCCACGTTTATTTAGTTGGTGCACGCATGTGTGCGGCGCGACGCAAAGTGCGTACAAATATACGTTTACCTATCCAAATTCTGTTAAAAAGTAGCTTATTGCTAATATTTAACCTTATCGCTATAAATATAAAGGTGTATGTGCAAACAAACTAATATGCTATTACATTGATAATATTAGATATACATGATAATAGTAAATACATGAGGTATTTTACTGACGGAAGCGTTGTCGATTGATATAACGAAAGATAATTCTTATCATTTATGTCAAATCTGGCATAAGTTTGATATGGCACTGACAATGCTGAGATTCCAGTCAAGAACAAAGATAACGAAAATATTTATTTTATTTCACTTTTTATTGTACACATAATTGAAGACATGAATCGATGAAGGCGATATGTCGCAAAACAATTTTACCCAGAAAATTGAGTTAAAACAGTCACATAAACATTTTAGGATATGTAGTAAAACGCATTAAGTACATTGATTCTAGAGATGCATCTTTAGATTAATGTACTTAAAACGTTTCAACGTATTCTAAAATGTTTAGAAAACAGTTTGATCTCAATTTTCTCAAAATCATAATTTTGCTACATAATAATATCACCTTCATATTCATGTCTTCAATATTTATGCCATAACAATTTAATTGAAATACGACACAAAAGGTTATTTATAAAAAAGTAAATCCCTACTATATAAATCAAAATTATTTTATTGTGAACATATTTAATATTTATTGGTATTATCTCAGATTACAAAACAATAGATATATAAAGTGCAATGAACATCTGTATGAACACTACAGCAATATATATAATGCCAAAAGCGAATACAATACAGTCAATCACGAAAGACGTTAAGAACATTAGAATAAAAATAGAATACATTAGAAGCTATATTTATAAAATAACGTATAACTTTTTGATAGATATTCGATTGAATATAAAAAACCAACCAGTAACATACCTATATTGTACCCGAGTAAAATATTGTTATTACTTTAATGAGTGTTTTTTTTATTTAAATAAAAAGAAAGTATTTAAATTAAATTAGTTAATGGTTGGTTTCTTGTTTTACTTCCGTGTGCTGTGGTACAAGTAGTGTTCTGGGCGAGTGCTAATTATATCAGGTGTAGCCAAATATAAATAACCAATCTTTATCTATTTCAAATAGTTGGCCACCCCTGCTAGTTGCGTAGCTCCAAAATTATTTTGGGTGATATGAACACAAAAGCCTAAGAGTTGCTCATCCATGGGGACATTGGGTGCAGCTAACCCCTTGAATGCATTTCACCCCTCGGGTGCATTTGCCCTTGGGTGCATTGACCCCTCGGGTGCATTTATCCCTCGGGTGCATTTACCCCTCGGGTGCATTTTACCCTATGGGTACATTTCACCCTATGGGTGCATTTACCCTTCGGGTGCATGTCACCCCTTGGGTGCATTTACCTCTCGGATGCATTTGATGGGTGCAGCTGAGCATTAGGCTTTTGGGTGGCCCCACTCCCATGAGCTCGCTACAGCGCCATTTCCGTAGGGAACGAGCATCGTGTCCCCGGTGATCCCCTTCGCGCTGGTCGTGGTGCCCGCCTTCATCATCTTCCAGAAGAGTGAGTCGCAGGTGTACGAGAACCACCCGGCGCTCTACATCATCGCCTTTGGAATGGTAGCCGCCAAGGTCACCAATAGACTAGTGGTGAGTGTGAAATGAATCCTATATTCTAGTTGGTTTGGCCCAAAGGCTAGTTCGCATTAAAGTGTTGTTCGAATTAAGGTTAGTTCGCATTAGATTAGTATTTTAGTCGAGTACAGAGTAATTTAGTGACTAAACTACTCGCTACTGCACAGAAATCTTTCGCATTACGATCGAGTACAGTACACAAGTGAGTGATGTTTTGCAAGATGAACGAGCAACGCAATAGAATGAATAAACTTAAGCTAATCATAATGGCTATTTTAGAAGGGGTGAATGAAGAAATTTGTGTAATTAACAAAAAGAAGTTACGGGTACGAAATATGATCTATAGAAGAGATAAACCAGGAGCTACTAATTTTTGCGGTAACTAAGGCTGATTTTAGTGTCACGCGGACCGTCAGGACGGATCGCTCCGCGCAGACAGATCTATACAAGCTTCAGGGAGCGTTTTAGAGTCATACGGACGACCGTCCGTGCGGATAGCTCCGCAGCCGTCCGTGCCGCGAAGCTAGCACGAACCGGCGTTTGCGCGCCTCTCGCTTCAGTGAGCGTTTCAGTATCTTGCGGAGCGCACGCGTCACATCAGTACAGTCATGGCGAGACCTTATCATCCGTATGTAGACACGAGCCGAGTAATCGATGAAGTTCGGTTGAGAAGATGTATGTGGGATGCTTCTGATCCGCTATATAAAAACCAAGACGCTAGAAATAAAGCTTGGGAAGATGTTGCTAATGTATTCATATGCGGACGATCAGCGCGATCTGTCTATGCGGAGCGATCCGTACTGACGGCCCGCGTGACAGTCCGCGTGACACTAAAACCAGCCTAATGAACTCGACTAATCAAACATGTTCGGAGTTGTTTATACTTTGAAATCTTCCAGTGCTAATTCCTTCAGCAGACAATTAGTAGCTCATCATGTCTTCAATTATTCAGCTGTTTGGACAATGTGTAATCGTTCCGTCTCAGGTGGCGCACATGACGAAGAGCGAGATGGAGTACTACGACTGGTCGCTGCTGGGCCCCGCGATGCTGTTCCTCAACCAGTACTTCAACAACGCCATCCCCGAGTACTACGTGCTTTGGCTCTGCGCCGTGAGTATAACTTAAGACTAATTTAAGTAAACCCCAATTGTCAAGCAACTGAGCAAGAAGAACTCGACTGTACAAGGTGTAAAATAAAATATGAATGATACTTTAGGGTTATACGCCCTATGTTGTATGTGTGCCTCCTATGTAGAATTTACTGTAAAATCACCAGCGCTGAAAGACGTACTTTTGACTTTCATGTTTCCATGAGAAATGCCCCAATACCATAAATTTGCCCATAAAATAATAAAGTTTTATCACTCACAAATTTTGCAGCCTGTATAGTACCAATCTTTACTTGACTTGTGTCACTTTTCAAATTTTTACAAGCTCTTTTTACTTACCACGGGGCCAGATAAACGTGATGTGAAAGCGTCTATACATGTGTTGAACATTCTTATCATAAAATTTGGTGGCATGATGGTGGGACTTTGTACGATCGTGTTAACATTATTGCTTGTGTGGTGGTGATGTTTTCATGTTTTTGCTTGCGAGTGTACGCATTAGCGTGTGGGAGGAGTGAGGTGCATTAAACGCATGCCTATGCGTACACTCACTCATCTGCTTGCAGGTTGTGGTTATAATAATTGTTTCGCGGGATATTGCTAGATATAATATATTAAAATTTTATGCTATGGATTTCCGCAAAGTCACGCCTGATTCCATTAACCATTCTTATCATATTATTTTCTAGATCTGGGTGATAGTGGACCTGATGCGGTACTGCGGTCAGATCTGCCTGGAGATCTGCGCGCACCTCAAGATCCATCTGTTCCGGATCTGCGCGCCGCCCGCGCCCGCCGCGCCGCGCGCCGCCAACAACGGTACGCAGCGACGGCCCTCCAAGCACAAGCGACAGCCCTCGTAGGGCTCACCGACGACACACCTTGTAGGGCTCGTGGCCAACCCTCCATAGACACCCTCAATAGACCTATAGGTTGTCACATGTTAGGATACATAGAGTGATTCATGGGTCATATACCAAGCCGAATGTAGTGTGAAGAGAATGACGCGTAGAGCATTTTTTGTTTTGGCATCTCAAATAAATTACTTAATATAACTCAAAAATATTCAAAGGTCTATAATGACCACAAGGAGTGAATCTTACTATGCTGGGGCTCGCCGGCTCCTAGTCTACACGAACGCACTGGTCTTTGATCTAAGTCCTGACCAGGATTGAAACTCATCTGTTTTGTGATTTTTATGGAGAATCGTGATTTGTCGCGTTATGGTAAGTAGTTTATATGAGGTGCTAAAACAAAAAATGCTCTACGCGTCATTCTCTTCACACTATGCTCGGCTTGATATATCGACTATGAATCACTCTGTAAAGACCTTGTAAAAGCTGTCAGCTCCAAGTCTTCATAGCTCAGTTCACTAAATGTTAAAGGACCTGCCGACTTATATTTAACGTTGACCCTTGTAATTTCGCTATCTTATTATAGACTTGGTTAGTCACAAGTTCAAGATAACGCGTATATAAAGACCTTATATGGACCCCCGACTATTGTAGACCTATAAATGTAGACCTATTAAAGACCTATTACGGGCTCTCAGCTATAGAACGTCCGAGATAAATTTAACCTTAACGTCAAACAAAGCCGTCTATGACACAACCATAGACTAGTCAATGATGCCAATCGGCCAATATTAACGGAATGATTATTGTTGGCTACTTGAATCCTTAGACGGTAGACTATATTCTACAGCCGGCACCGGCAGTGTCAAAATATTTTCATTTGATGTATAAATATGTTAATTATTGTTTAATTGTTATAAAATATATTGGATAATGAAGTGTCATCCTTTAATATATCTGTGAAATTGTCGATAAGTTTGCACAATAAGTGAATAAGTGAAAATTTCGATGTTTTCGGTTTGTTTACCTGTAGGTTAAATTTATCAGGGACGAACTATATGTAAGTTCATATAAATCTTAAAGGATCTCCCGAACTCTATTCCCCCCGTCCGTTCCGTCACCTTATCGTATACTTGAATAATCTATTAAGTTTTACTAAAAGGGCGCCGTGCAGACCCTTAGCGGTTTGTGTCACAGACGCTAGATTAAACGCGACCAGATAAAACACCTTATTAATTTCCAATTACACCTAGGTTACCTTGTATTACATTTAGAATGATTTTCGTTTTAACACGATGATTGTACATATATTATTCTTTCAAGTGGTTTTCACTTTGAACAATATTTGTGTAGTCTCAAACAATATAGATGTTATATGTGTGAATAAAATAAAAGTAATTCCAGGTGTTGTGTCAAATGAATACTGTTCGGTCGTATAACCTAAAAATAAAGTATACGTTTTGTAGATATGGCGCATTCTTACAGAATTCAAATGGGAGGTACGCGTTTGGTTCGTCATTTACGTTAATATTCTGTGCTAGAGTCATACCGCTTGATTGTTCGGGCAATCTCATTCTTACAGCGTGTTCCTTTAAACGCTATTTTTGCTCAAAACGTTCTGATCATTATTATCGCAAACTGTCGTTCCTTTAGCGCCATATTGACAATTAAAATATTTTGTGTCCGATCGTTTGTATCAAACTTTACTGCTAGTAGAACATTTGACATTTCTCGTTTTTTGAATAAATTCTAATTATATTTTAAATTGTCAATTATAACAACATTATAAAAAAATCCAAAATAAATTAGCTCCATGATAAATTAAAAATAAAATCATTGAAATCTGTCAAATCCAAACGTCAAAAAATGTTAATTTTGCCTCAAATATAGAGCTGGGTAAAAATATGCAAAATGGCGTGAACATTCTGAGCGTTTTGAACAATTTTTGACAGCTGACAGCTGCCTGTGGAACATGGGTGAAAACAGTTTAAAATGATCATAGTGGTGCTAAAGGAACGCGATTTGCGCGTAAAAAATGTTTTCGTTTACTCTTAGCAACTGGAACACACTGTAAAACTAGCAACACCTCTTTCTACACCAAAATCATTGCCAATTAAAAAAAACGTAAAAAGGGGTTATTTTGGCATCAGCCACTAGGTAATTTTTTAGATAAATTTGAACTTTATGGTCTTGCATTATGGTTGAATGTTCAAGTTACTTTGGTGTTGGCTCGCTCTATTCCTTTTCTGTATCTTTGTGGACAAAGTACTTCTGTAGTTGCTCTAGTATTGGCTTGTTATTAACATACTATGCTATATTATTAATAATGCAGATTATTTGGACTAGTTTTCTATATAAAAATTAATAAATTAACATTCGTACTTAAAACTTGGCTGCAATATTTCTGTTTACAACATTTGTTATTCCTATCTATCTACTCGTAGATATAAGAGTGCTCACATGGTGTTAGGTTAAGCGATTTTTAATGTTTAACTTGATTATAACATCACAATTGTGGTAGAATCAGCCGTGTTGACGTAGTATCTTCAAATAACCTATTTGTAGCAAACAGTAACTGTTGTTTGTGTGTTATAATATATTCTATAGCCCCAATAACATTGTCGGACAGATAGGGAACAGCTGTATAAGCTAGAAGCTAGCTCGTAGAACGTTCATGCTGAAATGTAAATATTTTTGTTTGTAAAAAGTATGTAATGTTAGTTAGTATTTGTTTTCGTTATACAGTACTGCGCTGCGAGTGGTGGAAGCTCAGACCACGCTTAGACAGAATAAAGGTTTTAGAATTGATTCTAAAATATTTTTTTGTCTTTTATAGATCAAAACAATATAAATCTAGTTGACGTTTGTTAGATTTGGTACCATACAAAAAGAATTGGGAATAATTAAATTCAGTTATAAGCAGATACAAATTATTGAAGCGAAAAATTATACTAAAACGCTATTTAAAACGCTCCACGCTTCGCTACCCGCCCCGCCGCCCTCAGAGCGCTCCGTCACATACTGGACAGGATTGTTTTAATTGTTATTAGTCATGTTGTGATTTCTAGTATATTGTACACTAAGTGACTCGGAAAGGACAGCCTCGCAGGTTACGTCGCTACCGCTTAGCGTAAGCGGTGTGCCGGCAAAGGCGATGTACATAAGTGTTATATATAGATGTACCTATGTGGTGTGTATTTTGTATGTGAAATATAAGAGTACATTTACAACGTTTGTTTTATTATTTTATGTACAATATAATATACATAATATGTATTTTCGAGGTTATACTTCTTTTGGCGGGTTAGGCAAAATTATGAGTAAATATTACGATTGCGGACACAGTGACACAAAAATTGAAGTTAGCTAGTCAACATTTTATAAAACTAGCTGTATGCACATATTTGTTCACGTTTTTCTGACCCAACAACACTTGTTTTTGAATTAGTCTGAATAATAATTTCAGTGAAAAAAAAGTTATGCCAAAGAAGTTTAACTTCTTACATGCGTCACACTTTTATAGTAGTTTCGTTTATCAAGCACTTGTGTTTAAAGCAGTAACATTTATTTGTAATGCAATGAAGTATTTATTACAAGATAATCAATTTGCAAATTCCTAATTGATTGTAAAGTAACGATGCTGTATTTGTATTTAGTTGTATTGTCAGTTTCAGAGTATTTAATGTAGTAACGCTACAGGGAGGCTCAGGTTAGTGACTAGTTATGTATGGTGGTTGTAGTTTTAACCCTTACTAATAACAATATTTAAACCTTTCAGTGACCTCGTCCTGAAAAAAATAACTAGTACTAAGCACAGTACTAGTTATTTTCACTTCTCATCGTGAGGAAGTCGACTAGAATGTGTTTCTATTAGTTGCCACATCACGTCACTTTGTATCGATGCTATACAAATTGTATGTAACTTTCTAACGGCAAGCTGTGATAAAAACTCGCACTGAGCATGACTCCTATTCTATCAACGTATCTAGCAGAGACAGGAACGAAATCAGTAGTGTAAATATTGTTATTAGTGGGGGAAAGTTTAAGGGATGTTATGTAGTGGTGTATATTGTAGATTTAATTCAAACCGGGCAGCATTATATCCATTTTGATACCTTTAAATGGGATGGTTAAGGAATTTGAATGTTTAGCAGTAGAGCTGTGTGCTAGTTTTTGTCACTACTCGACATGAAAAGGTGAACTACAATTTGAATATCGAATTAGTTTCATTTTACTGGCGTTGTTCGATATACAAAATGTAGTGTACTTTTAGTGATAAAATCACACTTAGTTGACGGTGATCCGTTTCGATTGTAATATCAGGACGAATAAACTGCTAAACATTGATTTTCCTTATTGTAGTAGTGTTAATAGTACTTTCAGCATGCTATTTTAGCAAAAATAGTTTAATATTTATATAAAATGTCACCAATATTAAGATTTTATTACATTAATATAATCAAAACAGTAGTAGGTTTCTCGTTTACTTTACACTGTTTTTGTACGCGGTAGACTTTAGTTAGATTTAAAGCTTTAATATTATGTGCAAATCTAATAAGAAATAAAAGAGTATAAGACTGTTTTATCCATTAATCTTGTGATTAGCGCCATCTGTTGGTCATAGGAGGAAGCTTTAAAAAAGTCGATATAGTTACTGTATATCAGTCAATAATTAAATGCATGTACTTACTTTATTTTGTTTACAAAATACTGGATGCGCAGAAATATTTTCAAAGCCTAGATATAAGCGTTTAAATCTCTTACTAGCTAACGCATGATTTCCTTGGAGTTTCTTGTTTTTCTTTTCGTCGCTTCGTGATAACTTTCCTCGCTTTTCATCTAATAATCATAACCATTTTTACTGGTCGGGTTAAAAGTCTAAATGTATATCATTTGTTTCTTTTCCAGTGAGCAGTGACAGTGAAAAATCGGACGCCGAAGACTCCGCCCCCCTCCTCAACGACACGGACAGTTAACTACTTCACTCAGGGCCTAATCCTGGGCGTACTTCTGGCCTATCGGGGCCAAGCCAGGACTTTTGGTCAGACGCCTTACTCTTGAAGTTAATTTATAATATATTAAAAAAAAAACACGACACTAGCGCTAAAATTTAAAATTGAGTGTCGATTTTATGGAACTAAGTGAAATTAGGATTGAGGCATACTTGAGTTGACTTGACAGCTGTGTTTACAATATCGTCTTCAAGAGTAGCAAATGACGTGACAGCAAAGTTAACATTGGAAGGGTCTTTGGAATCGAATTCAGGCCCGTATAAACAAAACAACCTTAATCGAAACCTATTTGACAGATAATAACGTTTCGTTTCATTAAAAAAAATTAAGAACTTTACTTATGGTACATACTTAATTTTTGAAACGTAAAAATAATGTTAAAAAAATATTGATTAACTTATTTTAATTATTTCCTGTAATCTATATTATGAATATTACGGTTCAAAAAGAAAAGAAATTAAAGAACTATGTAACATTAATAAAGTTTGTACACTTTTAAAAGTGAAACGAAACGTTACTTTATCTGTCAAATAGGTTCTCAAGTAGAGGTTGCGATTAAAATTGTTTTCTTACGGGCCTTAGTTTCATTTGTAAGGGGCAGATCGACTTTTGTCATAAAATATGTAGGTACACACTACAGACCTACAAGGAACAGATCGATTCTTGTTAGTCGATTAGTAATTTGACTATATATATGTCGCAGTCATCTAATTGAATCCGCCATTTAATTGAATGACTAGCGCTTTCATTGAATCCTGTTTTTACCAACAAATTTTAGTATCCGAGACTAGGACAGCCATTTAATATTTTAGTTTTAAACTTCGAAATTTCCGAATGTGTACTATTATAACGTATATTAAAGTAAATTAAACAAAAAATGTATCAACACATTGCTATCTGTACGAGCTGTTTGACGCCATTATTATGACTGCCTAGTGATTCAATTAAATAACCAGATTCAATAAGATGATGAGACTGCGACATATATATATAGTAGTGATTGCCGATTAGTAATTTGAATTTATTGTACCTAAGTATACATAAAATCTTTCAAGCTGTAGCATAGCCAAGCAGAATAAGACTTGGCCCAAACGAGGCCCAAACATCAGTTTACTATTTATGTATATTTAGAGTTCACACTGCGACGCGATGAATCGCAGCGTGTATTTTTTAATAGCAATACCTAATCGCGGCGTTGCTCAACGCTTAGTTAAAATGTATATGTAACAATATAAGAGTAATTTAAGAATACTGAGGCCTTAAATATAGTTGTAAAAAGTGTCACTAATGAATAACTAGCTTAAAAGGCAAATATTATACACCAAAAATTAACTTTGATAATTAACATAAGATTAATATCACCCAAGAGCTTTTGTGTGTTGCGCACACAAAAGCTCTTGGACTATAAAATACTCTTGTTGTCGTTTAATGCCACCGTCGGTGAATTCGGTAGCTATTAATAATAAGATTAATATAAAAACATATTTTTGATAATATTGATAACTACTTAATTATATATTATATACAATTAAATATATTGTGATAAATGGATATTACAATTTGTATCTGAAATTACCAGATATACAGGCTGTAATATTAATGAGTGATAATACTTTAGGGGTAAGAGGTACTTTTTTTAAATTATTGTATAAGGCATTTCTCATGGAAACATAAAACACAAAAGTACGTCTTTCAGCGCGGGTACTTTTACAGTTACTCTACATAGTACATATACACCCTAAAGTATTAACACTAATTTATTTTACACCTTTTATATTACACGTTACTTGATGGTAATATGAAGTGTCTTCATTTGTTAATACCTTTTAGTTTTGGTTACAAATGTTAAACAAGGTCAATGTAAATGATATCTTATCTGATTCTGATTAAAATTTGCGGTTTCGGCTAGCGCGGGTATTTGTGGTGCAGGGTCCCGATTCTCGCCCCTATGAATGACCGTCTGTCTCGCTCGTATGATAAGATGCGTACGAGCGGGATAGACTGAGACTGACGATCGAATTGAAGTTCGAGTTACGAGAAGCAGTGTCCAGGGACCTATGACAAGCTCTTTATTCCAGCCAGTATGAGACCTATGTTGACATAAGTGACATACGAATTTGCGTGTCACTTAGCGAAGCTTATGTCAAATCCCGTACATTTTTGTTTTCGAACTTCGTAAGCGATAATTAGCGATGGCATCTTGAATTAGGGACCAGGGATGTTACGGATGTGGTTTCACAGAATTCGGATCCGGAAATTGTTGTAAATCTGAAACACACTTGTCTCGCACTAAATAAATAGTAAAAACAGTCCGTAAAGTCACCATAAACAACTTCTCATATGTAAAAATAAATAAAAATAATCCGTAACCCTTAACAACTCGACAGGTGTGTTCGATTTTCAGTTCTAGTGTCTTATACTAGAGTTCTGTTTTCACTGCTCTGAAATATATTTACAATAAGGGGCAAATTTCGATTTTTATTTAACTCGTAATCGGAACCGAAGGTGCAAAGTGTCGATTCTGAAAAATCGGAACTTTCAGTTGGTATCGGAATCGAACCTTGTCTCTGGTAGGAGGTACGGGTGTACCAGTGGGAGTGTAGTACTTTTTTGTGTACAATACGACAGATGGTTTACTACTCTTCGAAGTTATCGCGTAGCAATAAGGTTTAAATAGTGATAAACTCAAACTTGCGGCGACTGTACATGTAGAGCGTAAACACTTGGTTACTAAGGACTTAAGGAGTGAGGATACATTAGTTTTAAACGTTTATGATTATTTAATAAAGTATTAAAATTAAGTAGTGTTTTATTTTCTTTGTTAATACTTTTCAGAACGTGATTATTCACTCTTCAAGTATTAAGTTATTATGTAACGCCCCCTTGGTAAAGCGGTTCAGATCTTTGCTGTCGACCCGGAGATCGTGGGTTCGCTTCCCGCGTTGGAACGACAGAAAATATTGTTTTCGAGTTTGGCTAGGACAGTGCAGGCTGTTCACCAGATTGCCTGACAAGAAAAATTGTTACTCTTGTGGCATTATCCAAGGAGGAAACAGGCGTCGCGTAGATCCCTGTTTTTGTATAGAAAAATGGCTGTTTTGTTTTCTCTTACCTACTTATGTATCCCATTAAAGTTAGGTAATAGAAGTAGTCCGACCAGCGGTAAATAAGGGGTAGACAAAAAAGTGATTTGATAGATATTAGACATGAGCGCCGCGCCGTACCGATTTTGGCCGGCGCCGCCGGCGGTGCTAGTGGCGTTTTTTTCTATGAAAATGCTGACAATAATTCCGATTACCAGGGCCTCGATTCTCGAACTTCGTTTCGAATGTCGTCAATTAATGCGTGCACGAGTGGAATATACTGACGTTCGAAACGAATTTCGAGGCATGAGAGTCGGGGCCCAGCTCTCCAAATGACCGTGTATTATTTCTATTACTCGAACGGGACTACTTAAAAGTACTCTCACATACGCGCCGAAGATCTCTGTGCTAAGATTTGTATGGATTTTGCACCGTAGCGACTGCAGACGACGATCGTACACGCCGACGCGGCGCTGCCTCTCGAACTTCGTTTCGAATGTCAGTCTATTCCGCTCGTACGAGCGCCAAATAATGCGAGCACGAGTGGAATATACTGACGTTCGAAACGAATTTGGAGGCATGAGAATCGGGGCCCAGCTCGCCAGATAATCGTGTATTATTTCTATTACTCGAACGGGACTACTTGAAAGTACTCTCACATACGCGCCGAAGATCTCTGTACTAAGATTTGTATGGACTTTGCGCCGTTGCGACTGCAGACGACGATCGTTTTCACGCCGACGCGGCGCTGTCGCACCGACGGTTGTCGGTGCGCCGCCGTCTATAGATTTTGCTCGGAGCCCATGCCATGTGTAATTTGCGAAGAAACGCTTCGAAGCCCCTTCGAAGTAGAGATCAAGACTGCACTAAATATATATGCAAGTTTAAACCGTATTACATAAGAAATATGCAGTAGGTAGTTGACACGATGCGGTCAACAGCCACAATGTATTTCTTTTTCAAAATTTCACACAATCACTGAATGATGATGATAGTTAATGTTCATTTAAAACGTTACTGTCGAGTATTTAATGCGACATTATGGACAGATACTGATAAGAGGCGGGGCAGTGATAAGCTGAGCGCGGGGACGCTCGCTCGTGGATATGTGTTGTGATTGTTTGTTGTTATGATTCCCATGAGGCATGTGAGAAGAGAATACGAGGACCTCGGCGATGCTGGTGAGTGGAACAATGGTAGCATAATAGGTACCCATAGAACAACAAGAAGCGGGAGAAGTTGACGCAAATCAAATTAAGACATTTTGTCCTAGCTTGTTGCAACGGCCCGTCGACGAATGTAAATACCTACGTAAATGACGTACCTACGTACGTTGCTTCAAACTGTGCGTTGTCTTTTTATGAAGTTGGTGTTCTTAATCTATTTAAGTAGGTACCCACTCTGAACAAACAGTAGACTTACAGCCGTATAAGTGACTGGTGGGAATTATTTATGTTCACTCACTAAGTACTTTGTAATTTTTGTATAAAAACGTACACCTCAGCTGTCTTTGGCTCCACGTAGGAAACAACAAATTAGGGTCATTTTGCTGTAAGTTGTAGGCATAATAGCCAATAGATAGGTAAACTTACAACAGTAGGTTCCAGTGTTGTATGTACACTTTTATATAAGTAGATAGAGGTACATGTATAATATATTGTACAGAATACAGATGTATAGTGTATATACACAATAAGTTCCTAATATAATCATTATCAATACCTACTTATAAAGTTATAACATAATATAAGGAAAGAGCGAGGAGGATACACAGGCTTACTTATTCTGAAACTAGATGGCGCTGGTATATAATAATATTGTTTCAAATTATATTGACTAAGTATTAAATAATAAGTTTTTTCTTAAAATTATTCAGGTCAATCATAAGTACCTTCTAGAGAGTGAGAAATGAAAGATATCTAAGTAAATTTCACAATTTATTATTAACTTTTTTTTTACCAAATTAAGTAAGCTTAAGGCCGTGTCTCACCAAGCAATGTTAAAGTTAACACCATGTTAAAATACCATGCCATCTCATTGATTGAGAGGAAATACGAGAGGGATAACATGATATTTAACATGGCGTTAACTTTAACATTGCTTGGTGAAACAATGCCTATGTGTCGCAGCTTACTTTAATATAACTAAATTACAATACACTCTTAGATACGACATTAAGATCATTAATTAACCTACAGCTGATTTCAAAATAATTTGAGTACAGGTAATGCAGTCAATTGAAATTAATTAAAATCAGCTGGGTTTAGTCAATGACATTTTATAGTTATGTACATCTAACGCACAATCATGAGGTGTCTAAAACTATCGCAATTTATTTTTCAAAACATTATCATGAAATATGAAACAGCCATCATATTATCACACCAGTCACCGCCGTATAAATTGGTAGAGTCCATTCTATGAAAGAAATCAAACGGCAAATAGTTGAAAAAAGGGCATGGTAGGAGATATCCGAAGGAAATAGCGAAACTTGCTGTAAGGAGTTGCAAGCTCGTATTCGATATCAACAAAAACTGCAACTTCCCTTTTTTAATAAATCAATGACCCTAGCCAGGGGGCTGATTCAAAATGCCATCGCTAATTATCAGCAAAATGTATGGGATTTGACATAAGAAACGTTAAATGACATACCAAATCGCGATCAGTTAGCGTAGCTTAGGTCAAATTCCATACATTTTGTTATCGAACTTTGTAAGCGATAATTAGCGATGGCATCTTGAATCAGTCCTCAGGATTATTTTCATACTAGATTTAAACATTTCTTTAATGTGGATTTTCCTTAAGTTTACCTTAATATCTTTTCAGGATTTGTTTCATATCAGCTTCGAATTGTGTAATAATGCAGGTTTTTTTTAATAGATGACTTTTTTTGTCGTCTAAATTTGTTGGGGTTGGGGTTGAAGATTAAGATAAATTAAGATTAAGGTAAGATAACTGTATTTATATTACGACTAAATAATGTACCTACCTATAATATAATATGAGGATATGCTGAGCCACGCGCTCGGTAGGATGTCGCGTCCTGAACTAACTTTATTACTTACTTACATTATACTATAATAAATGAAGAAGTTTACCGAATTGCAGCGTATTTATTAACCAAATCTAGGTAACACGTGTTGTACGGGTGTTGACCCGAACAAAATTGTAGTACCTATGAAAAAACTTCCTTTAGTTTGCAGTATTCTAGGATTTCATCCATTAGCAATAATCTCAAATGAAATAATAATACTTAGTATAATTAAGGTAAGTATGTGTTTTTATTCATAATCTGTCGTTTCTATTCCCGTCTTTTAAATTGGTTTATTAACAATCGAATGATGCTGTTTTTGTTTTTATCAAAATCGAGCTTTCATAGTTTAGGATACGCCCGTTTTAAAGATCCATGGCCATTTAACTATCTGTAGAAATATCCCTTTATTCTTAGGGGATCTTATGGTGTTCTTTCACGGAGAGAACTCCACCTACCTACAAGTTTAGTTCAGTACATGTTTATTGCTTTGACAGAACAAGATGGTGGGCGCTTCTGGCATCGGCGGTGGCGGCGACTGTCGCAGGTGGTGGCGCGCGGTCGCCGATGGCTGCTCCACCACACAGGCGCCTGGCCACTATGTGAGTACCAAGTGATTTATACGTTACAAACTTACTAAAAGTACTATTGTACTATTATACTACTATTGTAGTGTAGGTACTATTGTACTCTACTTCATTTATAACGGTTGTAAAAAGAAGCCGCCATAACTTTGGGATAATCATTATACTACTGTGGGAGTACGAGTGGAAGCCCCAAAGGGAGATCTCCGACCGAGCGAGATGGTATGCTCGGTCAGGCCGAATTAGCTGATTTGATCAATTAATCAATTTGATCAGCCTTTCAGAGACCGTAAATGATGTTTTATTATCTGCTTTGTGGTGATGTCCATAGATTAGTGATATGATTGATCCACAGACCACGGACTAAAAGTATTACCATAGACTAAGTAATGAGATAGTATGAAGGATTCTATTTTAAATATTTCAACGCAGTAAAAAGGCAATAATTTGAAAAAATAAATTATAAAACAGTTTTTCAGTAGGTATCTTTATAAGGCGTACCTAAGTATTTTTTTAGAGTTCTAAGTCCCGATTTCACCAACGCTTGTTAGTGTTAACGGCCTGTTAAAATACCATGTCATCTCATTCATTGAGAGGAAATACGAGACGGATAACATGATATTTAACATGGCGTTAACTTTAACATTGCTTGGTGAAACACGCCCTTAACTATTATTTATTGGAAATATTAAAATAAATACTAGGTACAATTATCGTGCTTTATACTCTGACCCAGACGAAAGCCACTATCCATAACCCAACCCATCCACAATTACGTAATAACATTCGTGTAGTTTTTAATCAGAGTTCGTGACAAAGGCCCGCTCCCTAAAATATGCGACAAATAAACTAAATGACTGACGTGTGGCACGCCGACTGTGTACATGTGATTTCTGTTGTCACTACTCGCTACCTACAAATTGTAATAATTAATAACAATAGCTCCCCTCACCGATTTCGGTGTCGGTAGGCGATTTTATTGAAACCAGGCCAGCTATGCAGGAGTTATTTTATAGTGCCCAAGTGTTTGCGCAATACACAAAGACACTCTCTCTTCCTATAACTCTCATTACCCAGTGGGACGGTAAACCGACACGACTGGCGAGAAAACAGGCGCAGGATCGACTTTTTAGATGCCCATCCGACGCACGGATCATCTTTCTTGTCAGACAATCAGGTGATCACCATGCATTGTCCTAACCAAACTTGAAAACAACATTTTTGTTGTTCCAACGTGGGAATCGAACCCACGACCTCCGGGTCGAGAGCGAAGCTCTGAACCACTAGACCACGGAGGCATTGTAATAATTAGCTAAGTAGGTAGTAGGTAACATTCATATATAAGATAAGCATGAGATAGTACTTTTTGCTGATGACACTTCACTAATTTTTAATGTGAAGCGACGACAGTCAAACTATGACGAGGTAAATAGTGCTCTTTCAAAAATGGTACATTGGTTTAATGTAAATAATTTACTTTTAAATTCAAATAAAACAAAATGTATAAAGTTTAGCCTGCCAAATGTTAGGCAGGTCCAAACCAATGTACTATTAAATGATGAGAAAATGAACTTAGTAGACACCACTGTATTCCTAGGTATAACACTAGACTGTAAATTACAGTGGGGTCCTCATATTGTAAAACTGGCAGATAGGCTCAGTTCTGCAGCATATGCAGTAAAAAAAATTAGAGAAATTTCAGATGAAGATACAGCGAGACTAGTTTATTTTAGTTACTTTCATAGCATAATGTCCTACGGCATCCTTTTATGGGGAAATGCCGCGGACATTAATACTATATTTGTGCTGCAGAAGCGAGCTATACGTTCTATTTATAAGTTGTCATCTTTTGAATCTCTGAGAGAAAAGTTTAAAGAAATAAGTATTCTGACCGTCGCATCTCAATACATTTTGGACAATGTGTTGTATGTAAAAAAGAATATAAATGATTTCAGAAAAAAAAGCGACAACCATTGTATAAACACTAGAAATAAGCACAAATTAGATATACCAGTGATTAGACTTGGCAAGGTAGGTAAATCTTTTAAAGGTCAATGTATACGCCTATACAATAGAATCCCAGAAAACGTTCAAAATCTTTCTATAAATAAATTTAAAAAATCTGTTAAAGAACGTTTGTGTGCTAAAGGTTATTATAAGGTTAATGATTTCATTGATGATTGCACACCCTGGGAATAAGGTGCCTCTATGCTAGGTTACAACTTTGTACACTTTGTTTTTATAATTTTAGTTTTAAGTCATAACATTGTTATGTATATTGTATAATATTATATTATATTTAAAAAGAAAAAGAACAATTTTCCAATCTTTTTGCTAAAAGATGGCCCCGCGCGAGTTTCTTACGCCGGTTCTTCTCGCCGGGCTAGTTTCCGAACCGGTGGTAGGCATCATGTAGGACAATTCTATAAGTGTTATTTAATAACCTATATGGAAATAAAATGTTTTGATTTTGATTTTGATTTTGATATATAACGGGTTTTATAATTAATTTTATATTTTTTTTTCTCACACTATATTTCAGTCAAAACGTTATACTTGAAATAAAACGGCCAAGCATCACGTTTTGACTGAGATGTAGAGTATATGTGAAGTTAGGCCTGGTAAAGTTAGGGCGCCTCAAGATTCTTGTCTCTCATGAGATCTGATAACTTTTTCACATTGTAAGCTATGTAGACTCATCTTGGCAACACTTTTACAAGAAAATGTTTTCGAGAAAGGGGTATCGGATAGCCCTTTCTCGTCATACAAATAGTCATTGGCATTATACAAAGCCTTAAGGTCCAATCCGGGACCAGGAGTGAAAGTTTTTTGATAGTTCTACCTACACCTGCGACCCCAGAGGTCGCAGGTTCGAGCACCGATGCGCGCATTCACTGAGCCAGATCGCCTTCACCCATCACCCGGTGAAGATAATCTCAAAGACGCCCGGTTTCTGAAAGGCTGATCAAATCGTTAATCAGCTAATCTGAACGCTGGTTGCATCACTCGCAACAACGTTCGTAATCGCTATCGCTATGTTTACCAATGAGCGTTCAGATTAGCTAATCGACGATTTGATTAGCCTTTCAGAACAGAATGTCACGACCTCTGATTCATCTTGTCTGCTTGCGATAGATGTAGACGTACTTACGAGTATTCTCATAAATAATATTTATGTCTGTGTGTATTTATTTTAATATTGAACTTAAAATTATCCTATTTTATCTCGTTTGGAAAGCATCTACTTATTTTTGTCTCTAATCACCTAAAGGTTGACTGGTAGAAAATGGCTTGAGGCATTAAGTCCGCCTATGTACGAAATGATGTATAAATAAAATAAATTAATAAAATAAAATAAAGCGCTTGCTTGTTGTTCTGACACCAACAAAGTCGCCATTTAAGCCCAAATGCCAACCCCATCCCCCATGCACCAGACCCCGATGTGCACTGACATTCAGCCGCTCAACTTTTGATACTACATTGCGGACTTCGGAATACTAAATATCAAATTCATTAGGCAACCGACTTTCATAAAGAGCAGGACAATTCGAATGTACTTTTTGTGATAAACTAGCTGACCTCTGCCCACTTCGTTGAGTATATAAACAATTTGTGATGAACCATTCAAACCTTTCCGGGACTTCCACGAATATTTCAAGACTTAAAATAGCCGAATCGGTTCAGCCTGTTTAGCGAGACTAACGAACAGCAATTCATTTTTATATATAAGAACGAATAATGAAAAGAAGAAAGATTCTTCTTGAATTGCCTCGCTCATCCATTTTCGTAAATGTTTCATTGAAAACACGCCAGCTTGCATCCAAGAGTTAACACGCTTTTTATAATGCCCAAGTGGTCGAAATACACAGCGGTGCGAAATAATTAAATACTCGTAACTCTGAACAAAATTTTGAATTAACCACCGAGTTTGTAAGAAAATATATTTTAATTGTCAAGCAGCCAGCGAACTGACGACGATGAATTAAATATTGCTAAAACACTCCAAGCCTCCAAGAATGCCTTTTTCGCCCAATAAAAAAAACCGGATCATCTGCATCTAGATTTTTTGTTCGAAAGCTGGGCTCATCCGTTTGGCTGATACGATATCACAGACGCACTCACACATAGGCCTGTATTAATAAAGAAGTCTCAAACCCAACCTCACTTGAGAACCTATTTGACAGATAAAACAACGTTTCGTTTCACTTTTAATAATGAAGAACTTTACTTGTGTTACATACTTTAATTATTTACTTTTTTAAAACATAAAAAATCAAATCATAAAAATGCTCATTTGAACGTTTTTCTGTAATCTATAATATGAATATTACGGTATAAAAATAAAAGAAATTTTAGTCCTATGTTAATAATTAAAGTATTAATAAGTTTTTCATTTTTAAAAGTGAAACGAACCGTTTTTCTTTTATCTGTCAAATAGGTTATCAAATGAGGTTGGGTTTGAGACTTCTTTATTAATAGGGCCACGTCAAACTTATAACACCCCTTTTTTGTCGGGGGTTAAAACACATTTACATATTACCTGCGTGATAAAAGCTTAAGTTATGAGTTACGTCCACCTAGTACCTACGTTGAATTTGGTAGAGCTGTAGGAAACCGTATGTATTCGTTACGGAGTAACGGGTGCGCCATATACTACCGAGTAACGAATTGTTACACACAGTGGCGGATTTACACATTTCCAAGACATGGGCTGTACAGTTTTTGCCGCCCTTGCCTTTACAATTTTCATATCCTACATTATTTTTTGTGGGCAAAGGGCGCAAAGGCCGATTGCTGGCGGGGGAGCCGCGGCGAATTAGCTGTTTTACTCTTGAATAGTCTAGAATATGGAAGTTTGCTACTCTCGGAATGTGCAATGACAAGTGAGGGAAAACTCATTGATAAAATGACTGTTGACTGATGACTCTGTAAGACATTAGAAAAAAAATCATGTTTTTTTATTTCTATGAGATAAAAAACAAATCGGTCCCCAAATTTGCCGCCCCAAAATGTGCCGCCCTAGCCTCAAGCCTACTCAGCCTTCTGGTAAATACGCTAAATACACACGAATATATTTCGTTACTCGCATTACTTCATACCATACACTGTTTCAACCATGCAATGTACCATTTTCTTGCTGATTGTATGGTTCGAGCATACGCATTGTTCTGCGAATTAAAAAAAACTTAATAAGTTAAAAAGCGCCAGTACATACATATACTTATATGCGCCGCGCCGGAACTTATACTATTGAATGTACTGTAGGTTCTTGGTGGAAATTCATGTTAAAATAATAATATAGTAAAATTAAACACAAACTACTTGCATTTTTTTCCACTTTATTTGTTACAGCTACACCTACACATGATGATGACTATGTCGAATCGTGTATTTTAAGTAATTGTTAATGTAGAAGAACAAATAAAGTGGAAAATAGTGCAAGTAGTTTGTGTTTTACTATGGAACGTATACTGTATCCGTACGTAATACGACTCGATTCGTTACTCTCGCATAACATACATAGCTAGCATGTTATGAGGCATCAGAAGTAACGAGTAACGATACGGAAGTAACGAGTACTGATTCTTACAGTAACGAGTACTTGCGGGTAAGTTTTTTTTCGTTACTTTCACACCTCTAGACTTTGGGTGGGTTAAAAGACCTCCACCACACCCACAGCGTCCTTGGTGATTACGAAACCCTAAAATTATAAGGCAAAAGTTTGTGAGTTTGTATGTTTGTTACTTCTTCGCAACCGGCTGGACCAATAGTTGCTATGCTGGAAGTTGACTTTGATAGGAACATACTATATTTATTTATTTACACACACAAATATATTGTATTAAGTTTCCAGTAATGATATTATAATAATTGAACATAATATAATAAAACAAGATATAAACTTAACTTAAAAATTTATAATATAAAAAATTTCAATAAAAAACAATATGCTGCATATTGTTGTCCCTACTGTTACATAATGCTATGCCATATTACTTAGGCTTTAAATAATGTCAAATAAAACATTTGACCTTGATGCTTAAGATAGGTTATATTAGTCCTCTTAGAGAGGTTATAAGGGTAGGACCTCTGAACCTAGATAAAAGACTTATCCTATAGTACTACCTAGTATTATTGGACGTTCGAAGGGATCCTAACATTATGCTGTAGCACCACAACACCCACCGGATATTTAAGCAGGAGGAGTCGCGGGAATAGGCTTGTATGTAAAGCAGTAACCATATTCATACAACTCAATACATTAGCGCTGATGGATCGCGCAGCTGACAAGCCCGGAGGCAGCCGCTACCGGCGCCGCGCCCTTCCCGGCCAACCCTGATCAACTATGTGGGTATAGAAAATGCAAGTACTTACGGCAGCTCACTAGAGCGGGCCATTTAGCAGGCTTACACCAGACACAATCGAGAATCGAATCAGTTCGATCTCAACGGCTTTCAGTATTCTATTTGGTGGATTACTTTGAAAAGGATAAAGAAAATCATTAACTAAAAAAAACATAATATATACGGTCGAATTGAGAAACCTCCTCCTTTATTGGAAGTCGGTTAAAAAGACAAACAAAATGGCCAGTCCATTTCAAATCTAAATATTTTTTGTTGAACTAATAGACATGAATGAATGTGGAGGTGACATTAGCCAAATAATGATTTGGAGAAAATTGAGTTCAAACTGTCAGTCAAACATTTTAGAATACGGCGTAAAGTATGACGTATGAAGTTCATTAATCTAAAGATCCGTCTCTAGAATTAATGTACTTAATACGTTTGTATTGTACTGTAATGTACCTAAAAGGTTTATTTGACAGTTTAAACCCAATTCTTTGGGTATTTTTTTTTGCGACATATGCGTGTAATGTGTCGAGCCAGCGAACGGTCGCGCTCCGCGTTATACACGCGCAACAAATATTAATTTATATTTTTGCGAATCGCGCGGCTGATAGCCGCTGCACGTCACCATGGTGCTCGTGGCCAATGAGTTGCTGGCATTTATCCAGCATGCCATCGACACCATGGACGAGGTCAGCATCATGCAGATCTGCAAGTCTTCTTTCAACAGCGAGGAGATTTGCAAGGGCAAGCAGCTGCTGTACGAAACGCTCGGCCAGAGCGCGAATATGCCATCGCGACGCAGAGATGGCACCGAGAGAAGCGTGCAGGATATCATCTCCCTGCTGAAGCAGACGGATCCAGACGACGTGCCGGCATTTGTGGCGAAAGATCTCCACAAGCTGCCGGTGGTGACGATGGACCACGTCGACGTCTCCAGCCTGCTGAAGAACTTTAATAGTATGAAGGCAGAGCTGGACGAGATGCGAGGTAGGTTGAATGCATCGGAATCCACCATCCGTGATTTGCGTCATGAATTATTGCAAATGAAAAGTAATAATTCATTATGTATGTCACCCGAGTATTCGACCTTCGTAAATACGCGTCGCCGCGGCGCGCAAGCTGACACCTTTTGCGCGTCAGCGGAATCCGACGTGTCAGCGACCGCCGCCACTCCCGCCCGCCTTCCCCTCGAGGTCGAGCCGAAGCTGAGTCAACCAGCAACTCAGCAAAAAAGTTTTGCGGGTGTCGCTGCCCGCTCCCCCGCACCTTCCCAGGGGGTGAAGACGAAAGGGTTGAAAGAGAGCCGCAAGGCTAAGGATAGCCGTAAGGCAGAACCTCCTCGATCTAACGAGGGTGAGAGCAGGAGGTGCGATGAGGAGGGCTTCACACTGGTGGAGAGAAGAAAGAAGAGGAAGCCCGCCGTCCGCAACCACCGCGGCACCGCACCCTGCGGACCCGAGCAGCGTCTGCGGTGTGAAATACCCACCACGCCGCTGTACGTGTCCCGCCTGCACTGGTCCACGAAGGTCGAGGATGTCGTGGGCTACATCTTGAAGAAGACATCCTTCAACTTGAGGGTCGAGCGTCTGGAGTCTCGCCATAAAGTTAACTTTAGTTCTTTTGTGGTGAGAGTACCGACACATCGCTTGTCGACCTTCGAGGTGGAGGAGTTCTGGCCGATTGGTGTAGTCTACCGAAGATTCCGGGGGAGACTCCGGAGCGAGGCGCACATCACGTCGCCGTGATACGTGATGAAGTCTAGTTTTAATTATAATATATGTATGTTAGTCTGTAAGGTATTTATAATATGGGCCTATGCAGCCCGAAATAAATGTTATTATTATTATTATTATTATTATTATATCATAATATACCTTCATGTCTCGAATAATTCCAATTCCAAATTAATTTTATTCGCTAAGCTCTATTAATTCTACTAAGGGCCGATTTTTCAATCGTCAGATAACTTTTATCTGGTAAATAAACATGTGACTTTGACATTTGCTCCATACAAAATCTGTCAAAGTCACATATTTATTCCTTACATAAAAATTATCTGACGATTGAAAAATCGGCCCTAAGGGGTACTTATTATATAACTTTTATCTGAGGAATAAATATGTGTCTTTGACAGATTTTGTATGGAACAAATGTCAAAGTCACATGTTTATTCAACAGATAAAAGTTATTTGACGATTGAAAAATCGGCCCTTAACTGTAATAATAAATGACTTTTGAATGTCTGTCTTATCAATGTTGTGATCATCATTTTATTTAAAAGCATAGAATTATTTATTCAAAAGTAGTCATTTGTTTTTCGTCATCATGGATAATAATTATGTATGTTAAAAATTCGTGTAATTATGGAATATGAGTATCATCGTGGCAGCAACGCAGCACAAGCAGCACGCAACATCAACGACGATCACGAAGCGAACACTACAAACCAACGCACTACGTGTTATTGGTTTGCTCGATTCCGTTCTGAAAATTTCGACCTAAAAATGAATCTCGCGGTCGTCCAAAGACTTTCGATCGGTCGACAATGACGAATTAAAGGCGATCGTGGAAGCTGATGAGACATTCTACGGCTGAATTAGCAACAGCTTTCGACTGTTAGCGTCAAAACAATATTGATCCATTTTAAGATTATAAATAAAGCAAAAAAGCTTGACAAATTGGTGCCCCACGAACTCAATGATAGCGATAGCAAAGTAAGCGTCGAGCGCCTTGCGCTGCTCAACAGACACTCAAATGAAGGAAATGTCTTGGAAGAATTTGTTGCCTCCCGTCCAGCTGATTTCTTTAAGAATAAACTGCCACTGCATTGGCAAAGATAACCCGCCGAGAAGAACCGGCATAAGAAACACGCACGGGACCATCTTTTTGCTAGAAGCTGGTCCTGTGCGAGTTTCCCGCACTAGTCCCGTTCTAATAATTAATGTTTATCTATCAATTGTGCCTAAAAATTTCGTGGAATTTACTTGTTTCGGGTTTGTTGATGTGAATTTGTCGTGTCCGATAGTCCCTAAATTGAATAATTTTAGTTTTTAACAGATTCATTTATAAATTATTAAGTTTTTATTAATGTAAAGCAGTAATAGCAACGGACCTAGTATGCTACCTTGAGGGACACCGAATTCATTCTGTAAAAATCTTGATCTGCTCATAATTTGATTTTCCCTATGAATACTTAAGATCTCCACACGTTGTTGTCGTCCAGTTAAGTATAGTAACTTTTAATCCAATAATAAGCATTAACTCTAATTCCATAACTAATATATTATGGAATTAGTTGGGGAAAAAGTTTCTTCGCATTTTATATTAAAATTCATATGGTTTTTTTATAAAGTTTATTTACAATTGACTAAAGTATATAGGTGCCATTTTGTTCGATAACTTTTTGTTCATATTGTTGGTAGGGACATGATCCCATTGCTATAAAAATTTTGGGGCTTCTGATGAAAAAACTGCGACAAGTGGTTTTGTCAGTCCTCTTGTGATGCCAACCTGACACTGCCTAAGGAATTCTGCAGCGACCAAAACAGGTGAAAAAATATTGAAGGTGCAAGGTCAGAATTATACGGCGCGGCGGATGCATTAACACCTACCAGCCAAACTTCCGTAATTTTGATTTTGAGTGGCTAAAGTTGTGTGAGGTTGTGGGCGCGTCGCTGGGTGTCGGCAGGCGCCGCGACGCCTACCGACGCCCAGCGCCACGACGCCAAGCGCCGCGACGCCTGCCGACGCCCAGCGCCGCGACGCTTACCGACGCCCAGCGTCGCGACGCCTGCCGACGCCCAGCGTCGCGACGCCTGCCGACGCCCAGCGTCGCGACGCCTGCCGACGCCCAGCGTCGCGACGCCTGCCGACGCCCAGCGTCGCGACGCCTGCCGACGCCCAGCGCCGCGACGCCTGCCGACGCCTGCCGACGCCCAGCGCCGCGACGCCTGCCGACGCCAAGCGCCGCGACGCCTACCGACGCCCAGCGCCACGACGCCAAGCGCCGCGACGCCTGCCGACGCTCAGCGTTGCGACGCCTGCCGACGCCCAGCGTCGCGACGCCTGCCGACGCCCAGCGTCGCGACGCCTGCCGACGCCCAGCGTCGCGACGCCTACCGACGCCCAGCGCCACGACGCCCAGCGCCGCGACGCCTGCCGACGCCCAGCGCCGCGACGCCTACCGACGCCCAGCGCCACGACGCCCAGCGCCACGACGCCAAGCGCCGTGACGCCTACCGACGCCCAGCGTCGCACGCCTGACGACGCCCAGCGCCGCGACGCCTGCCGACGCCCAGCGTCACGACGCTTAGCGCCGCGACGCCCAGCGCCGCGACGCCTAGCGCCGCGACGCCTACCGACGCCCAGCGCCACGACGCCCAGCGCCGCGACACCCAGCGTCACGTCGCTTACCGACGCCCAGCGTCATGGTGAAAAACCACTTCCCTTCTGTTGATTGATTCCGGCTGCTTTCCCGATCTTCTTGGTTTAATATCATCAGTTGTTCGCAGTAAAGTTGAGAATCGATGGCCCTGCCTGGCGGTTACAATCCCACCACACACACAGCATCACCTTGTTGCGAGTTAACCCGGGTTTCACCACAGTCTGTGAAGCCTGACCGGCCTTTGACCACGATCTTTTACACACGTTCTTGTCGTACGTGATCCACTTTTCATCATCAGCTTCTTGAATAAAAATAAATTGTTCGGTTTTATTACGTCGTAATAAAGGATCACAAATGAGTACACGGTTAATTAGTTTTTTTTTCAGTGAGCTCATAAGCACCTAAATATCGATCTATTTTGTGTACCCAGCTTTTTTCAAATGCGCTAAAACCGCTTTGTGGTCAATCCCCAGTTCTTCAACTACATCGTAACTACTAATATGCCGATTTTGCTCCACTTTCACAAAAATGGCATCAGTTTTGTCCGTAACAGGGCGACTAGAGCGACGTGCATCTTTGATATCAAAATTTCCAGATTGAAAACGGTTACACCAAATTTGCGCTACTCTCTGCATTTGGTCCATAAACATCACAATTTTTTTTCGCGGCTTGTGTTGTATTTTTACCTTTTTTGAAAAAAAAAATGTTAAACATGTATCGAATTTCTTCATTGGAAACACCCATTTAACAATAAGAAAAACAAATGAAAATCTCACATTTACCTAATTTGAATTTGGAATTGTCTTCTGTAAAATCAAAACTTTTTAATGATACAATAATCAGCCCATTGGTATAATAGCCCAAGACAAGAGATTTTATGACAAGTTCATACATACTATAATGCGAAAAGACTTTTCCCCAACCTATTATTTCAATTTAAGTTTGAATAGAAGCACCTTACGGTCTACAAAATCAAATGCTTTGCTCGTATCTACTTCGTGGCTCGAATCAAGAAATACCTATACAGCAACTAGAGTGTTTCTACCATTTACAGAATCTGTTATATATTTTCTCTTAAATTTCATGTCGAGTTTTTGCCAGTGATGTGCAAATGCCCGACATGTCTTGTTGTCGAAATGGCCTTGTTTAAGCCACTTGAATAAATATTAACATTATTTTGTTTTTTTTTTTGTTTTCAGTAAAACTGTTAAATTTATATCATAGGCTTTATTATAATTTGCGTATTGGTTACTGTTTTTTTTTCACTAAAAACTAAAATCAGAAGGTACTGTTAACCTCATTACAAATAATTTTAAAATGGTGTATTTAAGAGAGATTACATGCGAATTGCGATATGCTGAAAATGAATACTTTGAAACCTTTTTTCTCAATACTGGTGCTATTGATTAATCCCAAAAAAAAAAAACATTTTTTATTATATTTTACAATAATAAAGAGATAAAAGTATTTTTTTTAATGATATTTTTTCAATACTTATAGCAATATGTAAAGTAAACCCAACCCTTTTTTTTTGTTAAAACCTTTTTTTCTTTATATATTTGTGACAGAGTGTGTTTTTTCTCTATTCACATTATAAGTGAGGCAAGACTCAGGCGAGTGTCGCTTTCGTTTTTTCTCAAAAATTGAGATAAAATTTGCAAAAACGAAAGTGAAATTTAAACGATTTGAACGCACTCAGGACGGCGCAATACAAACCTAAAAACTAATATTAAAACTAAACTAAAAGTTTTACCTAAAATTACAAATTTAGCGGTGATTTTACTCAATTTCTACATTCATCTACATTATAAAACTGTATTCAATCTCTCTCTCTCATTAAATATTAGAACGAGACAGCAGATCCTACAGCTCAGCGAAAATATTTATTCAGATATACAGCGTGATTCGTCTATGAAGCGTTGTATTTAAAGAACAATAATTAGATATGAAGCGTTGTATTTAAAGAATTTGGATTGAAAATTCATAAATTACATCCAAGACTACAGAAAAATATAATCCCATAACTATCAACTTAATTTCAATAGATCAAACATTTTAGATATTTGGGAAGCCTCATCACAAGTGACTCCAGGTGTGTCAGACATAGTAACAAGAATAGCATTAGAAAAGAAAGGATTCAAAAACAAAAAAAAAACGTTTTTAAAACCCGCGTATCACGTTACATTCGAAAAAAGTTAATTAAAATATATATCTGGAGCATTGCTTTGTATGGTAGCGAGACGTAGACTATGACACAACGCGATAGAGATTGGAGGCATTCGAGATGTGGTGTTGGCGAAGAATGGAAAGAATAAGTTGAACTGAAAAGAAAAGTAATGATGAAGTTTTGGAATTAGTCAATGAAAAGAGAGATTCTGAACGTTACATTAAACAACTTGACGAGTTGTCCTTTAGTCATTCAATGAAATGTCGTCATTTAATAAACGTGCTAGTCGTTCAATTAAACTGCTGATTCAATCAGATGACTCCGACATAATATGTACACCGATTACTCAAAAGAATCGCTCAAATCGGATCATTAAGATCCGATTTGAGCGATTCTTTCAGAATAACTGCTATTTAGTGCCCTAAAAATCTACATAGTTTGACCGTGTAGTTTTTATTTTATAAACATATTTCATCAGGACATATAAAGGACTAAGCATAGACAGATAATCGGTCAGCTTACTCCTGACCGACAATTTATCGGACAGATAATCGGTCATCATAGTCCTGACCGACTATTTGTTCCTAGGACCGATAATCGTACAGAATAATCCCGACTGATTTGTAGGACCGATAATAAGTTAGCTTAGTCCCGACCGACTATTTGTCAGACAAATGATAGGTCAGCTTAGTCCTGACCGACAATTTGTCGGACAGATTAATGACTATTTGTAGACGGATAGAATAATACCGACCGATAATTGTAGGACCGATAATCGGTCAGCTTAGACTTGACCGACTATTCGTAGGTCTGATAATCGGTCAGATTAGTCCTGACCGACTATTTGTTGCACCAATAATTATTCCTGACCAACTATTTATAGGACCGATAATCGGTCAGATTAGTCCTCACAGACTATTTGTAGCACCGATAATAATTATTGTAGGGGCTGTTATGAAAACGATAAGTCTCCATTTTGTACCGTCCACTATATTGGATTCAAAATGGCGGCTTTTATATTTTTTTTGTTTTTTTTTGTAGTAATAACAGCTTAATTGCAAAATTTCAGCTTTATATGATTTCAGGAAGTACTTCCTGAAGTGAGTAAGTGACGAAATCGGTGGTTTTTCGACGTTGATAAAATCTAAAGAAGGTATAATAGCTACGGCATTCAAACTTTTTATGTTTCATGTTTTTACTGGTGTAGGTACATTAATCTTGAATTTTTAAACTATTTAGCATCATCCAAAGCAAAGTTATGAGAGTTCAAAAAAACGACGAAATGTTTTGAGAAAAGGTAGGTAGTGCCTTTATGATTCGCTTGGGTCGTCTTGGCGGGGCATGACCGTGCCCCCAGATATATAAAACCCATAACCATCCTTTGCGTCGCGCAGTCAGGTGATAAATAATGTTGTTTTTCCGAATCTATACTAATATTATAAAGCGGAAGTTTGTTTGTTTGTTTAAACGAAACGTTTAAAAAATCTCAGGAACTACTGGTCCGATTTAAAAATATATTTTTTTGTTGGATAGTCTATTTATAGAGTAAGGCTTTAGGCTATATAAATAAAACATTACGCTGCGACCAATAGGAGCAAAGCGTCAGTGAGAAATGTTGCAAAAACGGGGAAAATTAATTACATTTGGGGACTTTCATTGCGTGCGCTGCATAAACGGCTCACTCAAAAACCACGCGAACGAAGTCGCGGGAACAGCTAGTATAAATATATATTATATACACTCTAGACATAAGCCACCTGAATACATATTACCAATAAAAGTAGTAAAAGTAGACATAGATAATATTTATTCAGGAGGTTTATGTCTAGACTCTAGAGTATAAAACACGGCCGGGCGATATATCGTTCATTTACACACACTTTACACGTCACACACATAGAAACTCAATATTCACCATGTTCAACAATTTCGATTTGTTTTCTCTGCTCTTGCTGATCCTCGCATTGTTCGCTGTAATGGTAAGTAGATATTATTATTATCTAAATATCTTCGTCTTATGTAATGGTAATAGGTAGTGAATCAACTGAATCCAAGAGTTCGGTAGCCACAGATATACACCATACGATAGTGTTGCTAAGAAGAAACAAATTATGTAAAGCAGATAATGACATACGGCAAACTTAAGGTTTATTTTTAAATGTATTGCTTCACATTTTTAGTATATTTGATTCTTATATTATGATGCTGTTTTGGTATTTATTAAAATCGGGCACGAAGCTCCATTCTGGTTTCCCTAATAATTTGTTAGAGTTTCGGATTTCGCCCACCATGCCCAGGTTTATATTTTTGAGTAAGCACTTAGTGGATCATATGATAGAAATTAAATCAAATAAAATGTGAACTTAAAAAACCTTAAGTTTGCCGTGTATCATTGTCTACTTTACAGAACTTGTTTCTTATTAGCAACACTATCGTCTTTTAGTGCCTTTAGTGCCTTACAGCATACGTTATTGTTATTAGGATCCAATTACACGTCCAATAATAAACACTTCTAGTTAATCGTATTTAGCTTTATTCACACGTAGATAATATATTATACAGTACCTATCTTATATATAACTAGGTACAGAGATCTCACCTACAAGGGCCTCCCTAGAGGACTAATTTTAATACTAAGTTAGGCATCAACGTCAATGTCATCTTTGACACAACGTTGTTTTAAAACTAATACATAAATGACACAGCATTATGTAACATCTCCCTTTTTCGAGAAACGCATACAATATATCAATGCATAAAATATACATGATTACAAAATATAACTTACTAATTAAATTTCTCATGTATGTACAATTTAGGTTGTTTTACAGTTCTACCAGATCTGGTAACATAATCTGTACCTAATTGCCTCTCCACAGGAACACAGTTATCATTATCTCTACTAATATCCTAAGAATTTTCACTCGTGAAACAACTAGGATTTATGGGAAATATATTGCGCGAATCATGACCAATGGAAGGAGGAGGATCATCTATTTTTTTAAATTCATCTTTTCCGTCACCCGAAAAAGAGGTAGGAGGATTTATCTTTTTTAAACTATTTTTTCTATGTCTAATATGCGCTCTATTTCTCCTATATATAACACCATTCATATCGGTAATATAATGAGACCTACCACAATCTAGATTTCCATGTATTACGCCAGGAGTCCAAAAATATTTGGGATTCTTTTTAAAATAAATGTTATCTCCAGGCTGAAATATTTCATTCCTTTGCCTCGCACATCTGTCAAATTAATATGTTATTTTGTTTTTATTATTTTCATGACATTTTTTGTAAACAGAAAATTTTACTAAATTCGGCCTTAATTTCTTACGTAGGACAGGCATATTCATACGTAAACTCCTAGACATTAATAATGATGCTGGGCTGGGAAAATCACCTTTAGCTGTGTTACGGTAGTGTAGCAATGCTAAATACACATCAGAACCATTTTGAGCACACTTACGTAGTATGTTTTTACATAACTTCACAGCGCTCTCCGAACAACCGTTGCTTTGTGGATAATAAGGACTCGTGGTTATATGCTCCACGTCCCATTCAACCAGAAAAGATTTGAACTTACATGAGTTGAAAGGTGGACCATTATCCGAAATTAATGACCGTGGAATTCCGTGGCGTGCAAAGAATGACTTCAAGTTTTTCACCACGTTATCAACGTTGTAATTCTTATTTAAAGAAACTAGCTCAAAATATTTAGAATAGTAATCTACACAGACAAGGTAATTCTCCCCATCAAAATAGAATAAGTCAACCCCTACTCGTTCCCAAGGGAGTTGTGTAATATCATAACATTTCAAAGGTTCTTTATTCGTGCTGGGTTTAAATTTAGCATATACCAGACACTGTTCAATTAAATTTTTAATGTCTGCATTTATATTGGGCCAATAAACTGTTTCCCTAGCAATGTTAAGTGTTTTATTTATACCTAAATGACCACAGTGAATTTTATCTAATATTTGCTTTTGTAAAGCCTTTGGAACAATGAGTCTATTGCCCTTAAAGAGTAAGTCATTCATTATATGTATTTCACTTTGAATATTCCAATATGGTTTTACCAAACAGTTAACTTTGTTTTTGCTTGTTGGCCAACCATTTTTTATACATGATTTAAGCAAATTTAATTATTCATCTTGTCTACTTTCCTTTAATATTGACTCTAAATATGACTTAGATACTGAAATATTAGAAAAAATTGAATTGACATGATACTGTAAATCTTGTTCATATTGTGGTATATATGTATCACTGAGTGAAGCTCTTGATAATGTGTCTGCAATATACTTATGTTTACCAGCTACATAAATTACTTCTAAGTCATATCCTTGCAACGCAAGCATCAATATTAATAATTGCATTAATAATGGCCAATTGGCATCACCGACTAATCTATGGTTGTGTCTTAAACGGCTTTGTTTACGTTTGGGTTAAATTTGTCTCGGTATAAACGGGATTTTTTCTATCTAATTTCACTTAGTCCAATAAAAGCGACGTTCAATTATAAACCAATTTGGCGTTTATGTCGAGTTTAAGATTAGCCAAACTGTCAAATCCAGCATTGAATACATAAAAATTTAAAAAGAGTATTGTCAAATGTCAACATGATGTTAAATGTCATAAGAAATACTAGCCTCAAATCCCTACGTCTCCTAGTCCTACGTCTCCTCTTGTTTATTTATATTTGCTTAGTAAATTTTCCTTTCAATCGTATTTATAATGGATGGTTCGCTAAATGCAAGTGCTCTTATTTATGTGAAAGCTGATTCGAGAACCTTACCAAAAGTTCAAAACATAAGTAACTACCTATATTTTTGACAGTTTTGACATTGCGCGCACAATTTTCTTTAAATACGGAATGAAGTAAAGATAGTTATGCCTAACAGTGATGACACAAACTAAAGTTAAACATATTTGTTTAAATATATAATGAAAATCATTAAAAAATGTTTTTTTGTCCAAACAACGTCCATTCCGGTCAACTGGAATTAATTTCGAAAGTATAATAATATAATATCTATGGACGCTTCACACCACGTCAATCTGGCCCCATGCTAAGTATCCGAAGAACTTGTGTTACAGGTACCAGACAACGGAAATATATTTAATACTTTAATACTATACACATATTTAAGATTTTTATTATATTAATACACAAATTTAATACACATCCATGACCCAGGAACATTTAAAGCTTTTTTTGTTCCCTCGGCGGGATTCGAACCCGCGACCTCCGAGTCAAGAGCCAAGCTCTGAACCACTAGACCACGGAGGCGTCAGTATAGAAAGCTAGTTCCGTTCAGTTAAATTAATAATTCCTCATAGTTTAGGATTTCACCCACCATGCCCAATATCCATTACTGGCAACCAGTATTTTAACAATAATTAAGTGATTATTACTTATACGTTTTTAACATTACAGCAAACCATATCGGCCCACCCAGGCGGGGTTGGACTGGACCCAGCTGACGGACTCGTAAGTACCTAAATTAAACTTCGTAAAGTTCCTACGATCGAATACAGAAAGGCCACTTATATTAAGAGGTTCTCATGTCACTATAACATGCTGCTTGATATTACTACTACTTATTAAATTATGTGAAAAGAAATATTAGCATGAACCGTACATTTTGTAGCTATAATAAGTAGCATATAATAATTCCCCATAGACTTTGTGACCTATGTCGCTCAGTGCTATTAGGGTGAGTCCACACCACCCGCTACGTCAGCGTTGCGTCGACGCATACGTTAACGCAATGCTCGCCAATCGGGCGCTGCGTTCAGAGGAAACACTACCGCCTAGAGAAATACAGAATAGGTATTTATAAAATATATTGCTGTCTCGCAGTGCCCTTGATAGCCAGCACTAGCGCGATAGAGACAACTACAGACTTACTCCCGACACAATAGAGAATCGAATCAGTTACATCTTACAACGGCTTTCGATATTTGGTGGATTACTTTGAAACTAACCAGGATAAAGAAAAGCATTAGATCGTAACTTTTTGTAATCCCAACCATATCAATCGACTGAGAATCAAAATAAAGACCCCTGTTTCTGTATGGAAAAATGCAGTTGTGTTTCCTCTTAACGTAACACGGCGTCGCAGAGTGTTGGCCCCGCGCGAGTTTGTTACGCCGGTTCTTCTCGCCGAGTTAGTAAAATTGTTTAGTAGTTAGAGTTAGTATAAGTGAGAGGATGGAGTTTTAGAAACTTTTGGATACTTTTAGAATATTGTTTCTAACCTATTTAGAAATAAAAAAATTAAATGTTAATTTGAATGAGTATTTTTTCAGCTTGGCGGTGTAGATAAGATAGAAAACTACGCAGAAGGAGCTATCAGGTGGTAGAAGAGGCTCCACCCCCCTTCGGCCGCGACAGACGCGGGAGCCAGGAATCACCACCAGATTGCGATATCCTATTTCGACTTAAAGATCTTAGTTATTATTAAAGAAAGTTGATAATGTGTTGTTTTTATTTTACTTCATAAATAAAAGTACGCCTTGCATCTGTTATTGTATGATTTATACAGTATTATCCGAGCGAAGTGACCACTCTTTTTTAAAGACTGTAGTGCCTGAGATTGCCGTTTTTTTATTATTATTTTTTATGAGAGCTGACAAAAACTCATTGGTACATGCCTTTTAATCAAACCTGCACCCTTTTAAATGCTAATCAACGATCTACCTACTAGGCGACGGACGCTTTTAAAGAAACAGATAATATTTAACATGCTATGATGTTCAAGAGAATATAATTTTTTGAGGTTCACTCTTTTTAATTACCCAGTCAAGCTTATTCGTTAAACAACACAATAACCAATTTTGATTTAAATCCGGGTTATCGACAGAAAGCGCTGTGCTGTGTCTGAAGAGTACTATCCTATTGTGCTAAGAGAGGGACGCCTGTCAGCGTTCTAGATATCCATACCTATCTAGGGCCTTTAATCTAGTCTCGTATAGTGAGTTGTAGAAAAAACTTTCTACCTACGGCCAGCGGAAAGAACTTATTAACATACTAGCTGTGCCCGCGACTTCGTACGCGTGGAAAAGTGATTTAGGGCAGTGTTATAATAAATCTGTTTTAAATATATTTTTTGTTTATAAAAACTGTCGTTTAGGTATTTAAAAAACTACTTTATAGTATGCTGACAATTCCTACTACCAGCTTGACAAATGACCGTGTATAATAATTACTATATTGCGAACGGGACTACTTGATAGTACGCTCACATACACGACGAACATCTCTGTACTAAGATTTGTATGGATTTTGCGCCGCAGCGACTGCAGACGATGACGTTTCCACGCCGACGCTGCGCTGGTGTGGAGACAATGATATTAAGTCAGCGCGCCGCAAAATTTTGCGGTCTTCTCAGTGCACAAGTCCGACTCGCACTTGCCCGGTTTTTTTATTTATTAATAACCGACGCAAACAAACATGTAGGTAATGATTACAAATCACTTGACTGTTTTATACAGACAAACTGATTTTATACAGAAAAGTAGCAAAATATAGAAAGTCCAAAAGAAAGAAAACAAACCTAAGTTGTACCTAACATAAAAACTAATAAATAAATATATCGATAAAACATAAATCTAACTTTATAGGTATTGACATAACTTTTTTAGTTTAACTGTAAACACAATATGTTAATCAAAATTCTATATACATATTATAATACAGTTATAGAATATATAATTTGGACAAAAAAGACTATAAAAATGTACAGTAGTAGTAGGCTGTAGTATGAATTTAAACGGACGGAATAAGAACTATAATATAGAATGCAACATATTATTATACATTGCTAATAACACGCTAAGGACCGAATTTAGATTTTCTTAATTAATAATACGAAAATCGATTCTCGGATAACATATTTTATAAATGTAGGTACCTACCTAGATAACAAAAATATTTTATTTTTTTAAACTTAGTACCGCTTTGTCATGAATGTATTTAATTGAAACTTATATCAAATACTCAGGTCTCAATAATATGTCAATCAGGTTTGTATGGAGCTCTCGGTGCGCAAGGCCAACTCGCACTTGACCGGTTTTTATTTATTTATATTAATAATATTAATTATATTATAATTATATTATATTACTAACTAATAAATATGTACATACAGTACCTACTTATCACAGAGGACTTTACAGTAAAAGTACTAACTGATTTTATACAAATAACTTTCGTAATAAAGAAACTCAAGAAAAAAAACTTAGATTGTCCCTGCCTAGCATAAAAACTAACAAATAAAAAGTCACCCCCGCGGCCCCGGTGCGTTTGCTGCGAATAAAATTTGAAGCGGCGCGCGCGCGGCTCCCGCGCCCGGCGCGATTCCTACAAACGTCCAGCAAGTACGACATGATCTTTTTAAATTGTCATAACTTTTTTATTTATGAACCGATTTACATGAAACAAACACTAAATGTTAAGTGAAACTTGCCGCAATATATTAGTGAAAAGTACATCTTAATCGGATAAGCCGTGTCTGAGATTAGCGTGCACAAACCCACAGACAAACAGACAAACAGACAAAAATTTCAAAAATCATAATTTTGGGTACTATTGCGTAAATAAAGGTCCCCTATAATATTTTTTCTCAAATATCTTCAATGTACAGACACGACTCCTCTACAGATTTATTATATGTATAGAAGATATAGATATAGATTTAAGTATTGGTATGGTAACCAGGTGAATAGTGTGCGATGGCAGGGCGTGCTATCTCGAGCGCATGGTCTGGAGTGCGCGGTGAGCCAGGGGGGCTAACCTCACCAACCCTGTTCAACATTTATGTCAATGATCTGATACGTTAGCTCAGTGGCACCAAGTCGGATGTCATATTGATGGAGTGTGTGTGAACAACACCAGTTATGCGGACGACATGGTGATACTAAGAGCACCTGTGTGTGGCGTAAGAAAACTTATTTCTATATACGAGTCATATGCAAATCTGCATGGCTTAACTTATGATGAGAAGAAAAGTCAGTTATTGGTCTTTGGGGTCGGAAGCAAGTTTCCGACTAATGTCCAAGGGAGCTGATTCGAGATGTCATCGCTTTTTATCGTTTACGAAGTTCGAAAACACAATGTATGGGAATTGACATAAGACTTTTGAATTTTTATATAAATTGCGAAGATTTTTTTTCCCTAACCTAATAAATCATCGATAATATCTGTACGAACAAAAGATTAAAACTGAAATTAAAATGCAGCAAAGTTCAGGATTACCGCTAGTGACTATTTTATTGACTATTTATTGCATGAAATTCTATAGGTAGAAAAAATTGCCTCTAATTTAATTTACCTACATGATAAACAGTAGTTACCCACGCATTTAATTCTCGTGAGAGCGTATTCGTTGGCCTTGTGTGGGCCCTTAAGAGGAAACACCACTCGTAAAGACCTTATCAGTTTCAACGGACTTCCCCCACAACAACCGACCATTCGAGAGCACCGAATGCACGTAATCCGTAGTGTGTTGAAACGTCAATGTACGCAACAGCTTCAGCCGGTACTTTAAGGTGTAATATTTTTATAACGTATATGGATTTTTCTACTTTTTGCCGCATACATAGTTTAAGTACTAAAGATTATCTATCATTGTGCCTAAAAATTTCGTGGAATTAATTCTTTGAGGTTTATGCCCTCGCGGCTAATATTTATGTAAATTTTTCGTGTCCGATAGTCCCTAAATTGAATAATTTTACTTTTTAGCAGATTAATTTGTAAATTATTAAGTTTTTGTAGTAAAATAATTTTTTATATTGTAGTACTACGTATTATGCTTTCAAACGAGTCTAAATTTTAATATTTAATCATCGCGATTGTGCTAAAAGAGTATTTTTTGATCTGTTACATTACGAAGATCGTTAATGTAAAGCAGAAATAGCAACGGGCCTAATATGACATGGCCTTGGGGGACATCGATCTCATTGTGTAAAACTCTTGGTCTGCTCACAATTTGATTTTCCCTATCAATTCTTGAGATCTCTATACATTGTTGTCGTCCAGTTAAGTACTTTTAATGCAATAATAAGCATTACCTCTAATTCCTTATGTTTCAGGTTTAAATAGAAGCACCTTCTACAAAATCAAATGCGTTCAAGAATCAAGAAATTCTTATCGTATTTTTTTTTTTATTAATTTATTTATTGACCATTCCATAACAACTTATTTTATACAATCAGTTTGCATGCAATATAATCATATGAATAGTTTAATAACATTATAACAATTGTGATAAGATGTACATATTGTGTATTATTCATTAAAAGCTAGTAAAACAACATTACATGAAACATAATAAAATAGTGAAAATAATAATAGCAATAATAATAAGTGATTGGGGGATGAAAGGGGAGGAGTAAAAGTGTGTGTATGTGTGAGTGAGTGAGTGTGTTTGTGTGTGTGAGAACGAATGTGTGTGTGTGTGTGGTTTTAGCACTTTGTCCTTATCGTCTTTCCGACCTCCACAAAATGTTCCGTTTTTGCGTAGTTTTTGGATTTAAGCCATCTTTTATACTCGGAAATAGAACTTATTTCTAGAGAATCCAACGGAATGTTTTTATCTTTTGCTATTGACTGTCCAACAAAATTATGTATATAATTAGGTAATCGCGATGCGAAAACTGTGCGTGTTTCCGTCATAATTAGTTCTGAGTGCGATGTGTGTTGGGATCTTATAAATTTTGTTAACGATCTTAGGATGAATTATAGCTGTCTTACACTGAGAACGTCGAAAGCCCGAAGCAGTTCATTAGTTTGGTGGCGACGAGTTATACCGAGAGCGACTTTGATCACTGCGCGCTGGGCACGTTCTAGTATAATCATGTGCGATTTAGCCGCACCGCCCCATACGCCGATGCAATACTGCAGCTAAAACTGACACAGCGCGCTGTAAACAAGTCTTTTTACTGCCAAGCTTGCAACAGGTCTCAGTGATTTCATTATATACATTACTTTACGAACTTTCCTAGCTACCGCTGCAATAAAAGGCATAAAAGTGAGTTTTTCATCCAACTCAACTCCCAGATACATAACTGATGTAACTCGGGTTAAACTTTCGCATGTACATCTTTCAAGAAGGGGAAAAGACAGAGTGGAGCAGTTTACTCGGGGTAATCTTAAGAATTTTTCCTTAGGGTTAGTAGCACCAGTAATGTGGAAAAATAGCAATTTTGTTTTCATGGTGTTAAGGGTCAGGAGGTTTTGGTTAAGCCACTGTGTCACTGACAATGACTGACAATGACTGGTCCTTACCTCCGTTGTAAATTTCTTTATTACAGTTGCAAGAGTTTTAATAAGGGTTCTGGTTGCCTCATTAACATTGTTTGCATTTAGGAATTATTCCATATATTATTTTTCAGGTTGTCAAGAATTCCATTGTAGTCTGTTTTTATCTTTATTCTGGCAAGAAACTTTTCAGTTTTTATTTTTTATTTTGTTGAGACTGATTCCGGCTAAAGTAAGGTGGTGGTCAGTTAACGAACAATTACAAACAATACCTAATGCTTTTGAATTCGATTTTATAAAAATATGGTCTAGGCAAGATTGAATACGAGTTGGGAGGGTAGCAGGAACGAAGCTGTATTCAGTCATTGTGCTCAGGTAGGAATCAGCATTATTTAATGTTTCTTCTAGTATATTAATATTTATATCTCCTACTATTGCTGAGTTTTTAAACTCTTTATTAGACTTCAGGACTAGTTCTAGGGAGGTTATAAAGTTCTGAGTATTAGAGATCGACGGCGATCTATAAATGCCTATAATATTTATCTGCTCTTCAATACACAAAAAAATAATTAAAAAAATGTTTTTTTAAAGGTTCGAATTGAAAATCCATGTTAAAGATGCCAGTGATAACGTTCATTATAGCGAGTATATAAATTGGTATCGATTGTGGGTGGTGGTGGTAGAAGGTGGTGGTACTTGGTATTCTATCGATATCCTTAAAAAACTAGCTGACCCGTGCCCACTTCGTTGAGCATACCAACCGTTTAAATCTCCTCTGGACTTCCACGAATATTTCAAGAGTAACAATAGCCGAATCGGTTCAGCCATTCTCGAGTGTTAGCGAGACTAACGAACAGCAATTCATTTTTAGATATAAGAAGGAGACTAGCTGACCCGTGCTCACTTCGTTGAGCATACAAACCGTTTAAACCTTCCCGGAACGAATTCTTAGAGTCTAAAAATAGCCGAAATCGGTTCATTCGTTTTCGAGTTTAAACGAGACTAACGAACAGCAATTAATTTTTATATTTATAAGATAAGAGAAGAGAAGATGAAATGTTGTTCGTCTAAAGAACGGCAGATGCTGATAGCTGTTCGTAATTCTCGCTAAAACTCGAGAACGGCTGAACCGATTCGGCTATTTTTAGTCATGAAATATTCATGGAAGTCCCGGTAAGGTTTAAACGGTCCATCACAAACTACTTTTCTATCTTGAAACTGTAGCTTTAAGTTATTATTATATAAACTTAAATAAGGAAGGGATGTAGTGTTTGATAACTGATTGCCTCTTTACCGCCGGAATATATACCATGTACAGGACACAGAGAGTGGGGAGTATTACCATAACCGTAGTGATAGACAGACGTGCCTGAGAGATATGGTAGTTATTACTAGCGGTACACAGAGTCAATTCTTATATGTGCATACTACAGTTTCTATACTCGACGAAGTGGGCACGAATCAGCTAGTATGTTCAAAGTCCTCCGCTAAATCTGTCCGCCTGTTCGCGACAAACTCAAAGACACATGATGCTGTTTTCATTTTGTTTGTGTTACTCCCAATGGATGGAGTGGTTCTCGCGATTATTTTGTATTAATTAGACCCATTTGGTGGCACTGCTGTCAATGCGGCAACCCTTTATTTGAATGAAGATCACCGGAACAGTCTAGCTGGGGACTTACTCTCCAAACTGATTCAATTTTGATTCAGATTCGATCGCGCTGTGTACTCCCGAATAAATTGGCTTGATTATTTTGATTCTCAGTTGATTGATATGGTCGGGAGTACAAAAAGTAATAATATAAAGATTTTCTTTATCCTGGTTAGTTTTAAAGTAATCCACTAAATAAAACACCAAAAGCCGTTGAGATCAAACTGATTTGATTCACGATTGTGTCGGGAGTAGGCCTGCTGTTCCGGCATACATACATCTTTTTGTTGCCTATTCTTCCATTAAGCTATGTCTGTCGCTGCCTTCGGATTTTTGTTACACCCGAGGTGTTGGTGGGGGGGGGGGGAGAGGGTTGGAGTTTTGGATACCAATTTTTTTGGAAATATACCTTAGTGAACATCGTTGATAGTGTAGCTTTCGAACGATGAAATAATTTTTTAAATTGGTTCATTGGTTCCAGAGCCTATTCAAAGCAAAGAAACAATCGAAGGTATCCTTTCTATGATATTAGTATAGATTTAAGTTACAATTAGTGTTATTTATTGTATTTTCTACAATTACACTACTGCCTGCGAATTATTATACAATTAGCAGGCTCTAGTGTAGTGGAATTATAGTTGTAGAGAATACAATATATTTAAACACTAATTGTAACTTGAGTCTGTCTGCCTAATAGGCCGCCTATTAGATAGAAAGATTTGAACCGTGTGCAACTGCATCACAGATAATAGCGCACATAACAAATGATTTGGCTTAGAATAGCCTTTGAACCGACTCGTGTTTACTAGGAACTATGACGTTCAATATACAACAGATAATATTATACAATACACGCACATGCAGGCCACCTGTGCTGCCGGAGACGTGGCTTTTATTGCTCATAAAATCCGCTATTTTTAATTTAAAATGAACGACCAGGTTACTGTTTGTCGTATATGTTGCAGTCAATCGTTATGTGTAGTCTTTTCCCTAAATGACTACTTTATACTTTGAACAAAATCTGACAAACCTCTAAATCTGGGGGCACGGCAGTGCCCCCCCCCCCCCCAAGTTGAGCACGGCCGTACTATGGTATGTGTACACGGCCATACAATCCTTTTCTCGAAGCAGTTCAGGCCATTTTCAAATTTTCAACCCCCCTTAACTTTGTTGTGGGTTAAAATATTAAATCAGAACGTTTAGTGCGATTGCCAAATACAGGGTGTAAAAAGAGCAGTCACTATAACTTCGTGGGGTAATAACCAGGCAAGAGATATATCCATTGGTACTAGTCATTTGCTTTTAATCAACTGTTTTAAAATAAAAAATTTTAATAGGCAATGTACAACGTGCACAACACAGCGATCAGCTGATTACGCTGAGAGGTCAATAGCACGCGTAAGACGTTCATTACGTACTAGGACAAAGATTATAAAATTTAAGAATTTAATGCAGAACGTTGTTGTTCCAAACAGTTCAGAATTGCGACTAAAAATATGAAAAAAATTCGTTTCTAGAATGAGAAAAGGTCCTTTAATCATATCCCAAAGTTATAGTGACTGCTCTTTTTACACCCTTTATACTATTTATGTTAAACATAAAAGATTATTGATAATATTAATAATTATGATCACTATAAGATGTTGTTAGACCGACCGACTAACCCCTACATGACATGTCTCACAACTTTTTACGGTAGAAGAACTAAGAAGCGAGACTTGGCACTTTTTACAAGTTATGTTTTTGATGGAATATATTAATATAATCTAATATTTTCATTAATCTTCGTTTGATAAAATATGTTTTGTTCGTTCATTCGTTCGACACATGACACCAGTCGTTTCAGCGATGACTCCCATGTTGAAAATAATGACTGTCTGGTCTGAAATAAATAAATCTTTATTTCAGACCAGACAGTCCATAAAACAAAACATCAATTAATAAATTTAAATTTTAACTACACTGCGGATTAGTAAAATAGTTAGTTTTATACATGAAAAAAAATTATCCCACCAAAATACAATTATATAATATTAAGAGTTAGTAATTTCTTAGTAAAAATATTCTAAAACCTACTTCATATTACAATTAAGGTCCACCTATCCAGTATACTTGGAAGGGGCTATCTATCTTTCCAGCTAACGTTCTGAGGACACTGTTGGTACTATTACGAAACCATTGTAGATGCAGTTCGTTTCCGAATAATGGTAAAGAAATCATCAATTCTCGAGATCGCAAACATTGTAGATGCAATACAGCACCTAGATTGTCTTAACAGTGTCCTCAGCGCGTCATTGTACTGGACTGGATATTAGCCTCCCCCAAAGTATTTCATCGGGGGTATTGCCACGCTAGGCAGGCGGATTGGCAAATGTAGTTTAAGAGTTCTTCGTTCTTATTCCCCGCGGACAATTGTCAGCCAAACGTTGAAAGCAAAGTATTATTTCTCGTGTTTTGCTAATTCAATCTCAGAAGCGACTGGCGGACTCGAGTGAAAGGCCAAAAAACTTCAATTAAATGGACTGGCCAAGTAAAATCTAAAGCCCCATTGGTCACAACTAAACTATCGATGAATTGTAAATAGCTCGAGCTTGCCATAATAAACTGGGTCTGTAATGTGCAGGCTTCTGACGACTTAGTCATCAGGTGATTATGACTTAGTCAAAACCGGTCGTGTATTTTTATAAATCTGTCTGTAAAAAACACACCGGTTACACTAGCTCCACTCGGCGCGCCGTGTGGTATCCTCGTTGGTAAATCTTAGGTTTTACTCTTACACTGTCTAGCAGAATAAACCGAACCATGGCCTACCACCCCATACAATATATCTTTAATATAAAAAAATTGCAATAGATGTCACTACTATTAACGTTAGTAAATTATAAAATGTAAATATACCGAATTAAGTACAAATATTGACATTAAAATAAAGATAAGCATATTTTTAAGCATAACATCACATTAAGCTAAATTCAACTTCTTAATTAAGAAGAAGATACGAAACGAAATTAGTAACTGGTATTTTCCAATAGTGGCGCTAGATGGCGGTTGCGGAATGTGCCTGGACTTCACCCTTTGCCAGTCGTATTACCAGTATTAGGGTGATACCATTTTCTAGTTTCAGTCGTGTCGCTGTTATAATATATCTACTTTGTGACCGAACGTTGACTAGTCAAAGCCAAGAGCGCCAGGGTTTCACGGTTTGACTGTGACATAATATACTCTGTTGTTGACCTGTTGGTCGTAGTAAAGTTGGATTGTAGATAGCTTTTTATTGAGGGCAAACGATCAAATGGATCGGCCGATGAGCGGTCATCGTCGCTGATAGTGACCTCTGCCTAGTAGCGCAGTGTTTGTGCGCGTGCTCAAACAGGAGGTCGCGGGTTCGAATCCCGCCGACGAAACAAAAAAGTTTTCTATATTCCTGGGTCATGGATGTGTATTAAATGTGTGTATTAATGTAGTAAAAATCATAAATATATGTATAGTACAAAAGTATTAAATATACACGGTGTAAAAACGGCAGTCACTATAACTTTGAAACACGATTATAGTATATAATATAATAAATAGCCCACTTCGTTGAGCATAGAAACAGTTTGTGATGAACCGCTTAAACCTTCCCGGGACTTCCGCGAACATTTCAAGACTAAAAATAGCAGAAATAGTTTCAGCCGTTCTCGAGTTTTAGCGAGACTAACGAACTGCATTTCATTTTATATTTTATGAGAGAAAAAGATAGAATAATAAGAAGATTTAGCTTCTTTGAACTCAGTTTTGGAGCTCATACAAGGCCGTTAGGATTCCTGTGAACTCATCAAGACCCTCATCAAAGTGCCTTTGTAAACTAAATTTGACATATAACGACTGACGCGATACAGACGGCGTGGCGAGTGACGAGACGCCACGAGCTCTATGTCGAATTTCCTCTATTCCTCACCTTTATATATATTATAAATTTTTACAGTAATAATACACAATATTATTATTTCCATCAAGAACCTTTCAAGAATATCGTACCTTTTGAATTACTTTCATGGTTGTTAAGTGCCTAAATGAAAAAAAAACAATAATATGTTATGAACTATAAACTTACCTTAGAAGTTAAATCATAAGTATTTGCATGCATATTATATATTACTTAAAAGTGCTGAACTTAAACACTAATTGATATAGACATCTATTGTACCACTTTTAGAGCAAATAAATGATTGATTGATTGATTGATTGATCCTTTTACCCTTTCCCTACTAGTGGAAACTAGTTATCCTACTAGTGGAAACTTGTTATCCTACTAGTGGAAACTAGTTATCCTACTAGTGGAAACTAGTTATCCTACTAGTGGAAACTTGTTATTGGCATTAAGTTTGTTAATATGTAATTTTATTGTAATGTTCCATATGCTGTAAGTTTTCTTTTTTTAAATAAAATAAAATAATTATTTTTTTGGGAAGGCGGTTAATACAACTGATGAGACATCGCCGGCGACATAGTATGTGAAAAATATTTTTTATTGAATGTAAATATTATTATTTCCATCAAGAACATTCAATAAAAAATATTTTTCACATACTATGTCGCCGGCGATGTCTCATCAGTTGTATTAACCGCCTTCCCAAAAAAATTATTATTTTATTTTATTTAAAAAAAGAAAACTTACAGCATATGGAACATTACAATAAAATTACATATTAACAAACTTAATGCCAATAACAAGTTTCCACTAGTAGGATAACTAGTTTCCACTAGTAGGATAACTAGTGTAGGGCTAACGTGATACTTGTAATATACCATCCAGACTCACGGCGAGAAATCTCGCCGAGAAGTCTCGCCGGCCCTTCTCGCGAGAACAAGCAATTTATCCACACTCTCATTTTTCTCATTCGTGATCTGTTTCCTATGCAGTATGGACGACATTGACGAATTGCAACTGCAGCAGGTTTGGCTGTGTGTTATTGCATATTATAACTTTGTCAATGTCGTTGGGTCTACCCATGATAATAAAAAATATAAATACCTAATAAGTATTATATTATCAAACTCTTTCAACTAAGTACCTATTAATAACAATTATAGCTTCCTAAAAATATGACCAATTCGACAAACGGACGTTGTAATTAGTGACTATATATTAAATAAACTGAAACCCTTAAGTAAATGAACTAGCATCTATTTAAGTTCACAACGCATCAACACAACTAAAAATCAAGAAATAAAATTACTTTTAAAAAAAAAATTAAACCGACTTCAAAAAAAATAACTAAAAAGCGATAAATAAACTAATGTATCTACTTAATGCATAATATATACCTACAATTATTTAAATATTTACAACTCAATACCTAATACTTTAACAAAGTCATCTTTAACTATTTAAATATTTACAGTTATCACTTATTTTTGAAGTCGGTGCCAGCCAAACAAATAAATGTAATTAAGAATACTGACCGACACTAAAATTCAAAGCAAAACTAAAAATACGAATTTGCATAAGCGCGCTGAAAGAATCTATTTCAACGCGCTTGCCAGCCGCGCGCGTCAAACAACACAACAGACTATGTTACCTAGGCTGCAGGCTGGCACCGACTCCAAATATAAGTGATAACTGTAAATATTTAAATAGTTAAAGATGACTTTGTTAAAGTATTAGGTATTGAGTTGTAAATATTTAAATAATTGTAGGTATATATTATGCATTAAGTAGATACATTAGTTTATTTATCGCTTTTTAGTTATTTTTTTTGAAGTCGGTTTAATTTTTTTTTTTAAAAGTCATTTTTACTTTGTACCATAACTGTAACATAAGTTCTTCAGAAACTCAGTAAACTTTGATAATATTTTATAAGATTATTTTTGTTATGTTATCGGTCTGTCGTTACATAATATTATAACAAATAATACACGTGATATAAATATTTTAAAACAATGTAATGTTACACATTGATATTGACGTATGATGTTTATGCCTAAGACCGTCTTTATCAGACGGCCAAGAGTGTATAAAAGAGTAGGACCTATGTACATAGTTAAAAATGTATATATGTACTATATTTCGTATTACCATGTCCTATCATCCCATACAAATTACAATCTATCTTTAATACAAAACAATAGATGTCACTACTATCAACGTTTGTAAATTATAAAATGTAAATACCTATGCCGAATTAAGTACAAATATTGTCATTAAAATAAAGATGAGCATATTTTTAAGCACAACATCACATTAAGCTATATTCAACTCCTTAATAAAGAAGAAGATAAGAAACGAAATTAGTAATTGGTATTTTCCAATAGTGGCGCTAGATGGCGGTTTCCGGAATGTGCGTGGACTTCACCCTTTGCCAGTCGCATTGCCAGTATTAGGGTAATACCATTTTCTAGCACAAGGTCGTGTATCTGCTACACAGCCTGACTGGTGAGACATGTGCAATACTTACGGAGAGTACTCGGTACTCGTTTCCCATTATAAATATGTAATAAAATTAGGTACTTAATTTTTTACCAAATATTCCTTTAAATAAATGAATCAAGGATACTATGATAATTACGCGTCTAGGCAAGTAGTATGCAGCCGGCGCGGCGGCGTGCGACATCAACGTAGGTAGTACGGGCGCGTACCCATGCGTTGGTAAAGAATTATTCAAGTTTAAGCTACATTTACTCGGTGATTAATTGATATTTTTTTTAATATTATTTTTTTCATCTCATATAGTAGCCAAATATCACGTCCTTAAGTTATGCTCATGTCTCACCAGTCACACTGTATATCTACTTTGTGGTATTACCTAATAAATGTGTTAGTTGTAGTTAGTAAATGTAATAAGAAGCGTGTTATTGGACGTGTGCATGTACACTTACTAAATGCAGCAGCATCATAACTGTTATTTCCATAATTGAATACGACTTTGGTTTACTTAACCCGCTTGCTGTGAGATTACGCATATTAAAAACGATATTAGATTTCATCACTTGCGTAGGCCAGTCTCGTAGACGGCTACGTGCTTGTTGCCTCTACGAAGGTCTACGAGGGCCGTAGCAGTGCTACGAATATAATACATAAAATAATTATAATTAAAGATATGAACTGATAAAGGTGATATGACGCAAAAAAAAGAAAAACAGTTATTAGATAAGTAGATTGATTCCAAAGACGTATCTTTAGATTAATGTACATAATACGTTACGACGTATTCTAAAATGTTTAGGTGACAGTTTGAAGTTAATTTTCTCATAATCAGAATTTCACTATCACCTTCATCCATTCATGTCTTCAATTATTATTTATATGCAATGAAACATTTATCCTCTCGTTTTGTCGTATTCTCTGAGAGTGATACACATCGACAGTAACTACACTGCAGTATTGTGTTGTGACCAAGATGTCGTCCTTTATGGAACAAGAAAATCTTATTGCCTCTTTTTCTCGATTTTGAGCCCGTGACCTCCCCTCGACTGGCTTGAGCATACACGTTCTGCTACTGAGCCACAGAGGTTCAGACTGTTATGAAATAAAACAAAGTCTTCCAAAAGCATTTAACTAGGATAATCTATACTTAATATTATAAAGCGGAAGAGTTTGTTTGTTTTTTTGTTTGTTTAAACGCCCTAATCTCAGAAACTTCTGATTCGATTTAAAAATACTAGGCTATATAACATTACGCTGCGACCAATAGGAGCGATGCGTCAGTGAGAAATGTTGCAAAAACGGGGAAAATTATTCACATTTGGGAACTTTCGTTGCGTGTGCTGCATATACGGTTTAAGACACTCAAAAACCACGTGAATGAAGTCGCGGGCACAGCTAGTAATATATACAATTATAATAACTGTTCCATAGAAGTTGTACGTTCGTTCGTGACTCGTGACCACCGAAACAACTTGTTGATACAACGCCACGTACTTACACGCGACGTAGACACGATGTAGTTTCACGCGACGTAGACACGACGTACTTACACGCGACGTAGTTTCACGCGACGTAGACAAGACGTATTTACTCGTCGTACCAATTTTCGTCATTTTTGAGACTTGCAAAGGAATCGAAAACCTGAGTAGACCTATGATATATTACATTCAGCTGAGAAAAAGGGACAGACAGACGGACAGCAGAGTGATCCTTCAAGGGTAAGGCTGTGTTTCCACTGACGCGGAGCGGGGCAGAGAGGAGATCAGCGGTGCCCAAATTTACCAATCACTATGCTTGTGCTGTTTCCGTGGAAACGGAGTGGAGATTTCGAGAATTTCGAGATTCGAAACGCTCCGCGTCAGTGGCAGTCTATCCCAGTTTCTTATGGGGTACAAACCCTACAACATAAAGCAGTTAATCATGAGCATGACTTATTCACTGAGTGATTATGACCCCTTTAAAAAAGATAAAAAAAAATAGTAGAAGATAAAGATTAAAAAAGTAGTGATTAAAAAAACAACCTGCACTATTAACATACAGGGCAAATAGAGAGCTGGAGTTTGCGCTGGGTCTAATGTAGCACGCCTCGCCTGCTACACCAAATCCTATAAACATCCAAGAGGAGGAACTGAAATAAAATTCAGTCTAATGGACTCCACTTAAAAGTGCATTCGTTTTATAAATAGAACGAGACTTAACGCGCCGTACTTAATACGTAATGGACTTGTTTTTTAGCCCCCGACCCAAAAACGACGGGGTGCTATAAGTTTGACGTGTTTGTGTAAATGTGTATGTGTCTGCCTGTGGCATCGTAGCTCCCAAATGGATGATCAAATTTTAATACGTTTTTTTTGTTTGAAAGGTATATCAGCCGAGAGTGTTCCTAGCTATTAGTGGAAATCAGTTAAGGTCTTCAAGGTCATCAGGTCGTTTGTTAGGTGTGATAGGAATGTTACACACTAAGTCAGGGGTTTTAATTTTTAATTTACTTAATAAAGCAACATTACGTCAACATTAATTTTGGGTTTCGTGCAAACTAATATCATTTTGTTAATAAAAATAGTGGTAATCATTTTATATACCCAATTTAAGCTTCGTGTGCGCGATATGTAAGTATATAAACTTTTTTCTCAATACTAGTATCAAAAACCCAAAAAAACTTCATTATTTATTCATAATTCCGCAGGGGATTATTTTTTATAAATCGATATTTTTGTTTCAATATCATTTTTTTTATTAAAACTAAATTTTTCATCTTTTTAGTAAAATATAAGCTCCATTCGAGTTTCTTTCACAGGTACTTCTCGCTGGACAAGCTCCAGACGTTCAGAAAACATTATTGTAAAATTTATTCCGAATTTTACAAAAAATTTCTTGTGTTTGCCAGCCCTGCTGCCAGGTGCGATCGCGCAAAGTAATGGTCAGATTATAATGCGTGCCAACCCTGCTGCCAGGTGCGATCGCGGAGCTTTCCCGCCCAGTCGTAGCTCGCGCCGCGGCGGAAGCTCACGCCTCGAGCTTTCAAACTTCCGATACGAACTTACGAAACTAATTTGTTGACCGAATTGTGTTCTGTGACGTACGCGTGGTATGAATGTGTGTTGTCTCAGAATTAGAATAATATAAACATAGATGTTCACATGATTTCGTGCGGTAGGAAATTATAATCTTTTTGTTTGTTTGTTTAAACGAGCTAATCTCTGGAGCTACCGATGAAATTTGGAAAATTCTTTTTTGTTGAATAGTCCATTTATAGAGGAAGGCTTTAGGCTATATAACATTACGCTGCGACCAATAGGAGCGAAGCGTCAGTGAGAAATGTTGCAAAAACGGGGAAAATAATTCACATTTTGGGACTTTCGTTGAGTGCGCTACATATACGGTTTAAGTCACTCAATAACCACGCGAACGAAGTCGCGGGCACAGCTAGTAGCTATATATTTCCTGTGCTCTATTTTATATCTGTACTAAATATCAACATCGGTACAGTTTTAAAGCTTATTCAAGGCAAATAATACAAATATTCAAATCTTTCTATTTTAATTATAATAATTATTATTAGTGAAACATAAAATAAATGAAGTAATATATTTTAATGGATATCTATAGTAACAATGCATAGTCTCAAATATGCTATAAATATATACTAGGGTAATTTGAAAAACATTATGAAAATTTATATCTCTTATGAATTGTTTTCATAGTAAACAAACAAACAGGGCACGCTAAATAAAACCATTAAAAAATACTTAAGTTTCCTCTACACGGTATTTTTTTCCTTGTACAGATACTTGACATCAGTGGGCAAACCACTTAAACAATTTACCACAACGTATTCGTAACGTTCTGAAAATGAGCAGCGCCAACAATTTTCATTCGATAATTGTAAATACGTTGCTTTCTAATTATTCGTGCTAAGCCCACAGAATCCAAAGTGTGCCTTGGGAAATTTTATTAAAACATTCGAGCAAACAACGCAATATACAAACTAAATTCTAATAATATAATTTAACTTGATTACACACACATAATAATATACAAAGTAGGACCTTGCATTCGTTATTGGACCATTTATAATATTCTCCGAGCGAAGTAACCACTCTTTAAGTACTGTAGTTCCTGGGACAGGCGGTTTTAAGTGTTGCGACACTTAAAACCGGTGGTCCAGCACATGCGGCATTCTCACAACATAGTCGGCCTAGACCAGAAGAATGACTGGTCAATAGGTCTGGAGCCAATCATGTTTGGATTTTTTTTTCTAATTTAATAACTAAGCACTACCACATCGTGTACAATTGTTGCTTAAAACTAAACTTACAAGAGGTAATATATCTATTGCACAAGACAATTACGGTGTACATAGCATTTACAATATATTATTTTACTTAATTTAATAGATTGCCTCACCTTTACCGTTAGAGCGTACGTATAATGTACTTGTGATCTGTAAAAGTCTCTATGGTACATGCCACGACCTGAGAATCGAACCTGCACCCTTTCGAGTGCTGATCAACAGTCTACCCACTATAAATATCACCTTATTCCATTCATGTTTTCAATTGTTAAAAAGTTCTAGTTAATTAGTTTATATCTCTTTAAATGTTTAACATCACCTAATACACACAGGACACGCCTCCGTGATCCAGTGTTATAGAGCTTAGCAGTTGAAGTAACAACAAAAATTGTTTTAAGCTTGGTTATGCTGGCCTGGCAAGATTGTCCTAACTAAACTTAAAAAAATCCATGCATATGATGGGCATGTAAAAAGTCGACCCTGCACCTGATCTCTCGCCAGTCGTGTCCATGTGTATTGCGCACACACTTGGGCACTATAAAAATTACTTCCGCGTAGCTGGCCTGGTTGAACGAAATCGGCCTAATATTATGTTAACGTTAAGGCTTTACATAATTAGTGTCAACGGAGTGAAGGCGTGAAAACCTTTATTTATACTCACTAAACCGTAAAATAAACCTCCAATTTAAAAGTCAAATTAATTTTATAAACAGAAAAGGCACCAATTAGCGGAACGTAGGTCGAGAACTCGGAAGGTGGTATCGCTTATCGTTATATTTCCACACCACGCTACAATATATATGTCGCAGTCATTTGGTTGAATCTGCTATTTAATTGAATGACTAGCGCGGTTACTTAATGGCGTCAAACAGCTCGTACAGATAGCAATATTTTGATATATTTTTTGATTAATTTACTTTAATGTGAGTTATTATAGTACTCATTCGGAAATTTTGATTTTTGATATATTAAATGGCTCTCCTAGTCTCGGATTCTAAAATTTGTTTATTTGTTTATTGCTCTCCTAGTCTCGGATTCTAAAGTTTGTTGGTAAAAACAGGATTCAATGAACGCGCTAGTCATTCAATTAAATAACAGAATCAACCAGATGACTGCGACATATGTATATACTATATCGTCAACAGTGGCTTCATAAAGAAACACAACGCCTATTTTCCATACAGAAATAGGGTCAATATTTCCTCCCTGGATAGTGTCGCAAGAGTAACAATTTTTTTCCTGAATTTCTATATTCCATGTATATTTTTTTTTTATAAATTCATTATTTAAGGAGATATGGACGTTGAAAAATCTCAAAAAACTTACTAGACTTTTCGCTGTGTTAGCACCCTTAAGTATTATCACTTATTTATTTTAGACATTGTATACAAGGTGTACAATGAGTTATAAAAATTTCTGGCGTCATATGCTACACGAAAAGCAGTTGCAAATCATGCGATTTCTTAAATAAATTTGGACAGATATTATTATTTAAGACATTAAAGATATAAAGGGGAGTCCAATAATAAGCCTCCCCTCAAGTATTGTATGGGAGTAGTTGCCTATACTCGCCACGCTTGGCAGGCGGGTTGGCGAGCGCAGTTTTACCACCAATATCCACGAAAAGCTTCCGGATATAAAATATCGTCGCTTAACCTTCTCAACCTCGTATCTAAAAAAACTATGTTTTCTCGATAATATCTAGCTTGTATTAACGTAAAGTATATAAAATTTAATTTTTATATACTTTAGGTTAATACAAGCTAAAGTATATAAAACCTAATTACTATATAGTTTAGGTTAATACAATCTAGATTTAATACTTAACTGAACATCATTTAAATAAAAACCCATATCATAATAAAATCTAAAATTAAAAAAAAAATTAATCTACTGAAAAGTTGTTGTTTTATAGATACGAGGTTGTGAAGATAAAACGATGATATTCCATCATTCTGTCGCCTTTTACCATACTTACGGGATATATGGTCAGTCGGGTGCTATTAGACCTCGCAGTGGTGGAGCGCCTTGGTGATCGGGCGAGAGGTCGCGGGTTCGAATCCCGCCGAGGGAACAAAAATCTTGCAATGTTCCCGGGTCATGGATGTGTATTAAATTTGGTTTATAGTATAGTAAAAATCTTAAATATGTGTATATTATAAAAGTATTAAATATATTTCGGGTACATTATTATTGTTATTCTCACTCTGGCACCCCATGGACATAGGCGGCAGTAGAACAGATTAAAAAAGCAGTAGTTTATAATGGAATTTTTAATAAAGCGTTCACCTGCACCGCCACGTGCCAACTATTTATATCTGTTAGATGTTCACACGCGAAAGAAAAACGATTTTTACAAGTAGGGCATCAATACTTGGGGTATAACTATTGATACTTGTGGAGCAATAAAGAATGTTAAATATTTTTAAAGAATGTAAACACTTCGTGCTTATAAATAGACGTTTATTTACAGCTCTAACCACTAATTATAGTACGTCTGAAATAAATATAACCTGAACGTAAACAAACCAAAAACACTGAAATTTTCACATATTTACTTATTGTGCACACATATCAACACTTTCACCGGAATATTAATAGTCAGGGTTCCCCCATACATGATTTTCACTTGATTAGTATCAAGCAAATTTTTCGTGAAAAAAAATATAATTTGGAATCACCAAATCCACAAACTTTATTCTTGCTATCTCTGTTAGCTACCACAAACAACAGTTCTGTCCAAAAAATTCTTGGGCGACTCATCAAAATGAACTCACGAACAATAGATATACTATATATATCTCCGATCTTATCTGACTTATAGACGACCAATTTTTCTAGTGTTTTTCAGCACGTTCACAGTGCCCCAGGCTCCTCGTCTATAGTATGCATAAATTACAGGGCACATACAAATTTACTATTCTTGTGACTTGTGCATATTTCATAAACCTGCAACAGACTAGCGGCCGGTGTTTATGTTTGATCAATAATGTAATCGGGGTCACCCGTTTTAATTATACAAATAAAATAAGTAAATAAAAAAATATCGACAAAAGTTATTTTTAAAATACCTATTTTGTTTTATTTTTTATTGTAGTTAGATTAAGGGTTACATAAAGCAATGTTAAAGTTAATCCTTCGTTAAATATCATGTTATCATTATCAATGAATGAGAAGGCATGGTATTTTAACAAGCCGTTAACATGCGTTGGTGAAACACGACACGACGAAATTATAAATATAACGACCCAATCGTTATATTTATAATTTCCAAAATGTAAATGAGAAATCTTTTATTTCCAAATAGGTTAGAAACTAACACTTTTAGAATAATTGTCCTACATGATGACCTACCACCGGTTTGGGGACTAACCCGGCGAGAAGAACCGGCGTAAGAAACTCGCGCGGGGCCACCTTTTAGCAAAAAGAAGGGATTTTTTTTTTTGCAAAAAAAATATCATAAGTTGCAATGTTATAACTTGACATAAATTTCCTTAATTAATTATTATTATATAATTAACTTCACATAGTTATTTATTGTGCACGTGTCATAATTATCTTTCATACCACCTCCCTCCGTAGGGATGCTGGTAGAAAGGATATCATCCGTTTTCCGTAAATTTTTGGTCCAAAATTGATGATGGAGGAGACAGCTGATATGGAAGAGTTCTCAGAATTCCCAAGATTGAGTGAGCTAGAGTTGTTTTTGTTCGCTCTTGGCGAAAAAGAACGATTGGGTGCTGTTCTCATATTATGTGCATTATATGGTACATGAGCTATGCTTGGCATCTAAAATGTATAATTTCCCCAGATTTTGGATTGGAAAATATTATTGTTCTGCCAGATGATGGTGATTTTATTGTATAACTCACAATAAATAACCTTCTTATACAAAATAAGGGATTTTCATTTTTATTAGAACCCCTCCCTACTCATGTAACATTAACTATGGACTAGGATCCATTGCTGAACAATTGTTTGATTTTTAATGAATTTTTTCATCGTGAATGTCATGTTCCGTCAAGCTACTTTCCTTTTTTTATTAACTATTTATTTAATATATCGAAGGTCTGTAGGCCGAAGCCTGTAACCCCGCTACGCGCTTGCTACGCCGTAGCCCGCGCGTAGCTCGTAGCGGCCGCTCAAAACGATATTGCCCTCAACTCAGCGCCGATGTGAGTATTTAAGGCCCGTATAAATAAAACAATCTCAAACCCAACCTCAACTTGAGAACCTTTTTGACAGATAAAAAATCGTTTCGTTTCACTTTTAAAAATGAAGAATTTTACTTTAATTTTTTTCTTTCTTAAAACGTAAAAATAAAGATTATAAAAATATACATTATAGTTATTATATTGTTTCCTGTAATATATAATATGAATTTAACGGTATAAAAAGAAAATAAATTAAAGTACTATGTAACATTAATAATGTTGTTCACTTTTAAAAGTGAAACGAAACGTTTTTTTAACTGTCAAATAGGTTCTCAAGTGAGGTTGGGTTTGAGATTGTTTTATTTATACGGTCCTAAGTGTCCACCGTAGAAATGGTTTCTTTTAAAAGATAGATAAAACAACTGATTAATATAAGTAATCTACCATTTTGTCCTTGTAATCTGTCATAATTCATGTGTTACGGCATTCCTAATGTGGTCACGCCGAGCGTTTTAGTAATAAATTAACTTGGCCCTGATTCAATATGCCATCGTTATTTATCGCTTACGAAGTTTGAAAACAAAATGTATGGAATTTGACACAATCTTCGCTAAATGACGAGCGAACTCGTGTATCATTTAGCAAAGCTAATGTCAAATCCCATACATTTTGATTTCGAACTTCGTAAACGATAAATAGCGATGAACGAATAAATGACACACGAACGAACAAATCGCTCATTGAAACCAGGAGGAGTTACTTTACAGTACCCAAGTGTGTGCGCAATACAAATAAGCACTCCCTCTTCCTTTACTATTGTAGCCCAGTGGTACCGGTTCGGTACCGAAATCGGTGTGGCAAGCTATTATTACGAGTGACGTGGCTTACACTGGACTATTTTGTCGTATCTATGGGAGGCTATAAAGCAATTTAATCAAGTTTCGGCGAACAAACACTGCGTGCGGTCGGCCATTGTGCTGTGACGAATGATCCGAGCATTGTGCCGAGCCCCGCGCCGCGGGCACTTTTGCACCCAATAGCCACTGTAGGGTTACCACACGAACGGGATTACAGGGACAGATAATGAATTGTCCCGTCGCGTTCGCGTCTTTATAGTCCGTGGTCTAGTGATTCAGAGCTTCGCTCTTGACCCGGAGGTCGTGGGTGCGATTCCCGCGTTGGAACAACAAAAATGTTGTTTTCAAGCTGATCACCTGATTGTCTGACAGGAAAGATGATCCATGCGTCGGATGGGCATGTAAAAAGTCGGACCTGCGCCTGTTCTCTCGCCAGTCGTGTCGGCTTACCGTCCCACTGGGTTATGAGAGTAAAAGGAAGAGAGAGTGCTTCTGTATATTGCGCACACACTTGGGGACTATAAAATAACTCCTGCGTAGCTGGCCTGGTTTCAATGAAATCGGCCACCCTCACCGAAATCGGTGAGCGGAGCTATTACTTATAATCAGGGTTTCCCCATACATTGTTTTCACAAGATTAGTATCAAGCTAATTTTTCTTAAGTAGCTTCATTTTGATGAGACGTCCAATAACTTCTTGGACGGAACTCTCGATTGTGGTAGCTCACAGAGTTAGCAAGGATTCATAATTTTTCATAAAAAAAATCTCAACTTTCGAGCGTAAGACCGGGATAACGTACCACGCAATTTGTATGTCGCATTTCAATACATTTTGTACAATGTGTTGTATGTAAAAAAGAATATATAAATTATTTCAGAAAAAAAACGACAACCATTGTATAAACACTAGAAATAAGCACAAATTAGATATACCAGTGATTAGACTTGGCAAGGTAGGTAAATCTTTTAAAGGTTAATGTATACGCCTATACAATAGAATCCCAGAAAACGTTCAAAATCTTATAAATAAATTTAAAAAATTTGTTAAAGAACGTTTGTGTGCTAAAGGTAAATAAGGTAAATAAGGTTAATGATTGCACACCCTGGTAATAAGATGCCTCTATGCTAGGTTACAACTTTGTACACTTTGTTTTTATAATTTTACTCTTAAGTCATAACATTGTTATGTATATTATATATTTGAAAAGAAAAAGAACAATTTTCCAATCTTTTTGCTAAAAGATGGCCCCGCGCGAGTTTCTTACGCCGGTTCTTCTCGCCGAGCTAGTTTCCGAACCGGTGGTAGGCATCATGTAGGACAATTCTATAAGTGTTATTTAATAATCTATATGGAAATAAAATGTTTTGAATTTTGAATTTTTGTATTGTATAATAATGATTATATCCGGGTTTAAGGCAACGATAAATTGAAATATAAGCGATAGTTTAAAAGTGCGATGAACTATACGTATTCTGTTTTGTATATTCAGGAATTATTAAAAATATAAAACATAATCGATGGCTTATCTATAATAGAGTTATATTAAAAAGTTTTAAGCTTAACTTTACATAAATACCAGCTGTTAATTCAAGGTAACTTCACATTTTTTTTCTTTCCATAACGTTTTCTGACATCGTGTTTTTGAAGAAAAAAGTCACAAGAGTTAAATCCTCAACTTAGCAGCATTTAATTGCATCTATAATTTCACTAGCAGTTAAGTTCAGTACAGATATTACAGACGGTTAGATTTGGTGGAAAACCGACATGATCGTGATTGTTCTTATATTATATCTATGGACGCTTCACACCACGTCAATCTGGCCCTGTGGTAAGTATCCGAAGAACTTGTGTTACAGGTACCAGACAACGGAAATATAACTACTATTTAATACTTTTATACTATACACATATTTAAGATTTTTATTATACTATACACAAATTTGATACACATCCATGACACAGGAACATTGAAAACTTTTTGTTCCCTCGGCGGGATTCGAACCCGTGACTCTCGTTCGAACACCAACGTGCTCAACCACTGCGCTACGGAGGTCTATCTTAATTATAATTCAACATCAGTTCACTCACCTTCTAATAATTACTTAAACTTTGTAAAGTTTATAATAGTTATTTCAATTATAATACCAAAACTGCAATATATATTTAATAATCGTATACAGGTGTAAAAAGAATAGTCTCTATAACTGGGATATGATTAGATTGTCAGTCAAGAGAGGATTTTTTTATTTTTTTCGTCAAATACTAACAAAAAACTTTTTCTTTACAATTTAGCAAAAACTAATATTTTAAACATGTACGTTTCTTGATTGACGAAAAAAACAGTAATATGATATCCCAAAATTATAGTGACTGTTTATTTCACACCCTGTATGATACCCGATCCAGTGAATTTGCTTATTAGTGCGAAGCTCATATTACTTTGGGCTGTTCGCATAGATGTTGGACATACGAGATGTTATTTGCGTCATTTGAAGCCGGTCTGTAAATTGGCAGAATAAAATATTCATATATTTGTAGCTTCTAACTTAATAAATATAACGTGTAAAATAAGTGAGAAAAATACTAATAAAAGTTTATTTGAGTAAAAAATTTTACTTTAATAAATTTTTATCAGTCTTTTCTGTTACATTTTGTATTATGATTTTAGTTACTCTCACTTATTTTACACGTTGTTTATATTTATTGAGTTGGAAGCTACAAATTTATGAATATGTTACATGTTGTATTAGGTATATAAAACCTATGATCACTCTTAAATAAAATTTGGTTTTCCCAGGGTATACTCCCAAGACACATTCTTGGAATATGCACCGAAAGGTAGAAAAACTAGGAAGTTTTTTTTTATTTTTATTCATTCGGATTATTGCTCTACTTTTGACATATTTGTTTCCGTTCTGTTTGTATAGCTTTAATCTTGACGACCTCCGTAGCGCAGTGGTTGAGCGCGCTGGTGCTCGAACGAAAGGTCGCGGGTTCGAACCCCGCCGAGCGAACAAAAAGTTTTTCAAAATGTTCCTGGGTCATGGATGTGTATTAAATTTGTGTATAATATAATAAAAATCTTAAATATGTGTATAATATAAAAGTATTAAATATATTTCCGTTGTCTGGTACATGTAACACAAGTTCTTAGGATACTTAGCACAGGGCCAAATTGATGTGGTGTGAAGCGTCCATAGATATTTATTTATAAAAAAAAAACTAAATATATAAAAGCGAAAAGTCACTCATTCACTCAGTGACTCATCACGAAATCTCAAAATTCAAAATTCAAAAAAAATTCAAAATTCAAAAATTTTTATTTCCATATAGGTTATTAAATAACACTTATAGAATTGTCCTACATGATGCCTACCACCGGTTCGGAAACTAGCCCGGCGAGAAGAACCGGCGTAAGAAACTCGCGCGGGGCCATCTTTTAGCAAAAAGATTGGAAAATTGTTCTTTTTCTCTTTAAATATAATATAATATACATAACAATGTTATAACTTAAAAGTAAAATTTTAAAAACAAAGAGTACAAAGTTGTAACCTAGCATAGAGGCACCTTATTCCCAGGGTGTGCAATCATTAATGAAATCATTAACCTTATAATAACCTTTAGCACACAAACGTTCTTTAACTAATTTTTTAAATTTATTTATAGAAAGATTTTGAACGTTTTCTGGGATTCTATTGTATAGGCGTATACATTGACCTTTAAAAGACTTACCTACTTTGCTAAGTCTAATCACTGGTATATCTAATTTGTCCTTATTTCTAGTGTTTATACAATGGTTGTCGCTTTTTTTTCTGAAATCATTTATATTCTTTTTTACATACAACACATTGTCCAAAATGTATTGAGATGCGACGGTCAGAATACTTATTTCTTTAAACTTTTCTCTCAGAGATTCAAAAGATGACAACTTATAAATATAACGTATAGCTCGCTTCTGCAGCACAAATATAGTATTAATGTCCGCGGCATTTCCCCATAAAAGGATGCCGTAGGACATTATGCTATGAAAGTAACTAAAATAAACTAATCTCGCTGTATCTTCATCTGAAATATCTCTAATTTTTTTTACTGCATATGCTGCAGAACTGAGCCTATCTGCCAGTTTTACAATATGAGGACCCCACTGTAATTTACAGTCTAGTGTTATACCTAGGAATACAGTGGTGTCTACTAAGTTCATTTTCTCATCATTTAATAGTACATTGGTTTGGACCTGCCTAACATTTGGCAGGATAAACTTTATACATTTTGTTTTATTTGAATTTAAAAGTAAATTATTTACGTTAAACCAATGTACCATTTTTGAAAGAGCACTATTTACCTCGTCATAGTTTGACTGTCGTCGCTTCACATTAAAAATTAGTGAAGTGTCATCAGCAAAAAGTACTATCTCATGCTTATCTTTTACTAGATACGGTCAGAGGATCAGAAACTACAAGTGCTAGGAGTCTCAAATATTGCATCTGGGTTCTTTTTAATACGTAGGTACTAAGGCGGTATTTTGCAAAATTCAACCCACAGCGCTGATTGTCTGTCAAGGAAGATGATCCATGCGTCGGATGGGCATGTTGGTTATCCGTCCCACTGGGCTACGTGAGCGAAGGAAGGGAGATTGCTTATGTGTATTGCGCACACACTTGGGTCCTGTAAAATAACTCTTGCGTAGCTGGCCTGGTTTCAATGTAACCAGCCACTGTCACCGAAATCGGTGTGAGAGGCAATATAATATTAATAATAATATAATACTCTGTTCAAGGGTCATACGACGAGTTCTTATAGCAGTATCTACAACTTTAATATTGCCTTTGGGCACCGTCACCAAAATCGGTGTGGGAGGTATTATTATTATTTCAAGCCTCTGACATAACTCATAACAAAATACACAAACGCGATGTGTACACAGTGTTTATTTATAGACGTGTGTTTACTGTTACATACAAAAATGTTTATTTTACCTTATCATTAATTTCCATCCAATTCACTCGATACCATCATTACTATGTCCAAGTCATTAATCAGATTATTAAATATTTAGATATTTGTGTATCTACATCGTTTTGTAGAAGTATAATATAATTAATTAAATTATTTTATATTACATGACCCGTGCCCACTTCGTTGAGCATACAAACCGTTTAAACCTTTTCTGGACTTCCACGAACATTTCAAGACCAAAAATAGCCGTATCGGTTCAGCCTTTTTGTTGACTTTCCGAAAATAGCTTATTAAGTTTTATTTGGAAATAAAATATTTTGAGACTAACGAACATCAATTCATTTTTATATATATAGACTAGCTGGCCCGTGCCCACTTCGTTGAGCATACAAACCGTTTAAATCTTCCCTGGACTTGCACGAATATGTCAAGACTGAAAATAGCCGAATTGGTTCAGCCATTCTCGAGTTTTAGCGAGACTAACGAACAGCAATTCATTTTTATATATAAGAGAAGAAGATAAAAATTTACCCCAACTCATATTCCCACAGCTGCAACTCCTTAGAGCTAGGATTGACAACGGTAACCAACCACGAAAGCCTTTGTATATTGTTTCAAGGGTGCCCGAGGGACGAGCTAAATCTGTTTTAAAATGAAATTAGTCAGAAGAAAAGTTGGAAGTTTTCTATATCTGAAAATTATGGTTTACATAATAAATTACATCACATATTATATATAACATAAACATGTTAATTACTTTTTTTTTCGAGACTATCCGCCGTTTCCGAGACATGTGGCCGCCCTACACTATAGTGGTATATGACGTCATAGCTGTCAGGCACACCCCGGCCGCGCCCGCTCACTGATTTCACTCAGCTACCGGCCTTTTGCTTTAAAATGGGGTAAATAAACATAAATGTAGCTTAGGCTTAACGCAAACAAGGTAACATCAACAAGGACATCATGTGCCTGTGTGCGCCATGCCTTAAATTTTAAATTAAAAAGTTGGATTACATTATTGAACAACTGATGTTGTAGTTCCTAATTACAACTCCGAATTCCAGAAACAAAAAAGTGAGGATTTGACATTGCTAAATTTTGGTTGCGAATTTCATCGCTATTATTAAATTAGTCTCTGAATCTTCGATACACTAGCTACCGTGTCAGCACAAGAAATCTGTCTCGCCGAATATCTTCTCACTTTAAGTGAGCTGTTATTTCATTTAGTTCGTATGGAAATCTGCTAACGTCAACACGTTTCACAATGCCGCAAACAGAGTTATAATTTAGATTTTTTTAAATTTGGAGTGATACAAAAAGTTTGAAGACAATATAACTTGCGATTTCACTTCACTTTGAAATGTTTTGAAAATTTTGTCTCAGTTTGTTATTAAAAAATCTAGCTAAATTGCTAGCTATTGGCATATCGTCGCTACACCTTCTTAACCTCGTATCTATAAAACTACAACTTTTCAATAGAGTCAAAAAACTTAATCATTTTAGATTTTATTACAACATGGATTTCGGATGTATAATGTACATAACTGGACCTCAATTAAAACAAAATCTATATTTATTAAGTTGTTTGACTCTACTGAAAGCTTGTAGTTTTATAGATACGAGTTTGTGACGCGGACAGATTTTAGCCTTGTTTTTGTATGGGGCACGTTTTTCTAGTGTAGTTTTGATCGAGGCCCTGAATAGAATAATCTGATTATCCGACAGGTGCCGGAGAAAGAATAGCATCTCTCCATCAGCCATCTTTCTCGCGGGTATCCTAAAAGGCAACAGGGAATATACAGGGTGTAAAAAGAGCACTATAACTTTGAGATACGATTATACTACCTTAACTCATTTTGGAAATGTATTTTTTTATATATTTTTTGTCAAAAAAAATTTTTTTTTTTTACTTTTTACCATTTCTTATTTTTCTGTCACAAAAATAACAATAAAGCAAAAAAAAAAATTTTTATTTCTTGAAAAAAAAAAAAGGTGTGTGTGTGCGATTCACACACGATAGAAGTGAAACTTCAGTAAATCGACAAAAAAACGAGATGAATATATATAACAAGGGTAGGATAATTACAAAGTTTAATTGTTCAAAACGGAAATATACATACACACCGACATCTGCTCTCTCGCTCTGGCTCACTAATTACAGGCGACTATGCTTAGAAGACGGGAGTGGGGACGCTACGAAGTATGGCACAAAGAGGAGAGACCGTTATTATAAAATAGTATGTATATTTCTGTCTCATTCTTTTGTATTTGTGTCTCTTATCTGTCGTTTTTTCCGTTGCATCCGGTTTGAAATCACGATTCTAAAGAAGTTCCACTTCAAAAATGAAAAAAAAACATTTTCAGAATGAGACAAGGTAGTATAATCATATCCCAAAGTTATAGTGACTGCTCTTTTTACACCCGTTATATCCGGAAATTGGCAGCAGCGTTTCCGCAAACATTTTAAAACTGCGCTCGCCGACCCGGCTGCCAAGCGTGGCGATTATAGACAATAACCCTTCATGAGATACCTTAGGAGGGTAATGTCCAATAGTGGAACGTCAACTCTGAAATGATTGTAGGATCGTAGAACTCACCAGTAGGTAAAGGCATGGCCTACCATCCCATACAATCTATCTTCAATACAAAAAAATTGCAATAGATGTCACTAATATTAATGTTTGTAAATTATAAAATGTAAATATGCCGTATTAAGTACATATATTGACATTAAAATAAAGATAAGCATATTTTTTAAGCATTACATCACATAAAGCTAAATTCAACTCCTTAATTATTAAGAATAAGATACGAAACGAAATTATTAATTAGTATTTTCCAATAGTGGCGCTAGATGGCCGTTTCCGGAATGTCTCTCATATCTGTTATATATCTACTTTGTGGTAAAGGGTAGTAAAACTCAGCAGCAGGTAAAAGGTTGTAAAACCTAGCGGTAGGTAAGGTATATTGTATTTAGGCTTTATGTTTTTAAGTTCTTTAGAATGACAAATATAGGAAGTTGCGTAAAGATGGGACAGGGTGAATGAATGTTAGACTTAAGACAATTATTATTGCTATTATTAAGGTATAAGTCTATGGTACATCATAGGACGGGCAGTCCTTGGGTTGCCTCGAAGAAGGCAACTTATCCTGATGTTGTGGTGATAAAGGCAACTGGTATTTAGTTTGTACTTTTACATCAATAAACTCACATCGCTAATTTACTCGTGAACTGTATTCCATAAATCCCAAGACTGTAGTATTTCTCAACGGGATACTACACGATGATGATGAATTATGAGAGTTTGTGGATCGCGATCAAATTTCCATCATTTAGATAATATGGATTGTAGCGTGGTATTAGTATAAGGCCATGCTTCTTATATTTTAGGATTGTGAAAGGGATTTCCCGCTTATGATCTCACTAGGTGGACAAACGACCTGAAGCAGCGACCTTTTCCGTCTGGAGTCCGTGACTGGTATGCCACGATTCTTGTGCAGTAAATATCTGTTGATCATATTATATCAGATCAATCCTCCTCGCACGTGCCCCTTGACGTCTGTGCAAACGGGACAGACTGACAATAGAATCGAACTTACTAGAATCGTGGCCCTGGTGGCGAGAGACGCGTCTGGAAAATTTTATGAGAGACTTATGTCCAGCTGTTAGATGTAACGACGAAAGACAACTGGGATTTCTCCTTTAGCACCACAATAAAGTTTTAGTACACGAAATTGGGTCAAGCCGCGTGTTGGACGCTGACGTGTGAATGCTCCATAAAACTTTATTGACTGAGTTATCTCTTATTATCTTGGCAAATATACACTTATCAGTACGGTTAAGGTGTTTGTTATCGGTAACTATTACAGCCCTCGCGGATATCAGTGAAGATAGTGCGCGGGCGCCGGTACGTTGACTTCGGCGTACGTTACTCAGTTCAGTGGAAAGCCGAAGAAATGTTAGCTATTTAGACAAGGCGCGTGAAAAAAAAGCAGTTTTCATTTACAAGTTGAGATTTATGGAATGCGGCCAAAACATACAATCCAATGGTAATCGTGGAGTTAATGCTCTACATTCCAGTGTACTTTAAACTAAGTTATGGTTTCAAATAACTAAAAGAAACACTATAGAAACGGTTTTGAAATAATTGCAGTATCGTTAGTCCTTGATTCGTATGTAAAATTTCAAAATAATCTACAGTGAAAATTATGCTCAAAATTCTTTGATATTTAATTATATGTGGGGGTATAGCAGTGCCCCTGCCAAGTTCAGTTTAGCCGTCCTTTTCTCAAAAAAATTCAGGCCATTTTCGACCCCTTATAATTTCGTTGTTGATAAAACTATAACCCTGCATTTTAACAGCAACTAAGTAGCGAGACTTGGCACTTTTCATAAGTTATGTTTTTGATGAGATGATTACATAAATCCAAGCGTAAAAAAGCGTATACAAAAAAGTTTTTTTTATTTCCGATAAAAGCATATTTTTAAAGGCAATTTTTAAATGAAAATTCTGCTATGGAAGTTATCTAATAAAAGAGTGGCCATGGCAAGGGATAAGGGCGTAGGGACGACAGGGGAGGGAGGGGAAGTAGGTTAAGTTGTGAACAATCACTTAGCTAACGTCGAACGCCAAATGTGTGTCAAATCCCATACACACTAGTCGCCGGTGCCAGCACAGACCGAGCAAGTCCCTCGGGCATAATAATACGCTCCCACAGCGATTGAGTGATCAGCCTGTGTTGTCCACACCAAACATGGAAACAATATTTTAAGATGCTCAACGCGGGAATCGAACGAATTTCAACTAGAGGGTCAAGCTCAAATCACTGAACTACAGAGGCATATGAGATAGAAACCACAGTCGATCTTACGCAGGTGTTGCAGTAGTAGAAATATGTGGTACATTTGTCGGGCTATCGGTTTTCGAACTTCGCCATCGAAATTAGCGATGGCTATTTGGCTAAAGGCTCAGACCCAATTAAAAACCTAATCTCGGCTACCATTTTATTTTCTCACTGCCCTCACTTTTGATACCTTACACCGAGATAGGCGTGTTTGTGTCCGTAATCGCGTGAAATTAAAAAAATATCTCTCTTTTGGAGTTGTAATAAGGGTTAAATTAAAAATCTTGTCGTAGAGTGTAAGTGACTTCTATAAAATTCAATATTCTTCAACATTTAAAAGTGTATTGAATAAAAGATGACCTTACTCGCAGTTTTCAAAAGCCCTGAGGTTACCGATAAAAATCAATCTTAGATCTCTTTCATCAGAGATACTAAATTATTTCGTTTTATATTCTTATACAAGAATGTAAAAATAACAGTCACTATAACTTTGGAATATGATAATACTACCTTTTCTTATTCGAGAATTTCTTTATAATTTTTCAATTCTTGGGACCAAAAATACATAATATATTGGAAAAAATAAAAACATTATTCATTTTTGGACGAATAAAAAAACCATTTCTAGAATGAGAAAAGGTAATATTTAAATCAAATCCCAAAGTTATAGTGACTGTTAGGTTCTTACAGTAACACTCTCTTTCTTAAAGCTTCCTTAACTTTTTAAATGTATATATAAAAAGGTATATGGTATCAATTCTTGGAGTACGAAATCGTTTAACAAGGTTAAAACTACTGTGGTCAGGTTTTGGTTTAAAAACCTAATAAAAGTTTAAGTAATTTTGGTGCCGTGTGCAAAAGTGATGACGTAATGTGATGGATATGTGATGGACTGGTGGTGGCGTGGTGGTGAGCTGGTGAAGTGCTGATGGCGTGGCCGGGAGGTTCCCCGGACTCTGTGGAGCTGCCGCTGCACCATGTCTCCGCAACCACCAGCGCGGACACCCTCGACCTCGCGCCCACAACCAACCTCGGCGCGCCGAAAGCCAGTAAGTTTTTATTATGATTCGGACTGGTACAAATGACTATTTGTGATGTTTTCCTTACGCCATTCCAGTCTTTTATATAGGCTATAATATTAATGTGTGATAATACTTTAGGGTGTGTATGTGTCCTGTATATATAGAGTTTACTATGAAAGTACCAGCGCTGAAACAGGTACTTTTTGTTATTATTGTATGGGAAAGTTTATGATGTCTCATACAAACACGAAAGTCAAAAGTAAGTTTTTCAGAGCTGGTACTTTTACAGTATACTCTAGATACAGATATACACTGATATCATGTCATACTGACAAACATAGATAAGTTTTAGATTCCCGGATTTGGCATATAAGCTTCACTCTTGGAATTCCCCTGATAAGGAACCAATAGTAATTGAAAAATGAAAATGAAAAATCTTTTATTTCCAAATAGGTTAGTAACTAACACTTTCAGAATTGTCCTACATGATGACCTACCACCGGTTCGGGGACTAACCGGGCGAGAAGAACCTTTGTACATTGTAGTGTTTACGTGTCTTGTTATCTTTGTGCCGCAAGTATCTTGCCAGATATACAGGTTGTAAAAAGAACAATCACTTTGACATACGAATACACTAGCTTTCCTCATTTAGGAAATAGTTTTTTTTTGTCATAAACAATTTTTTACTATTTCTTATTGTAGAAGCAAGAATAACAAAAAGAAAGTTTTTTTTTTTTAAATATTAAAAAAAAAACATTTCTAGTATGAGAAAAAGTAGTATAATATAATCATAATATCCCAAAGTTATAGCGACTGTTCATAATACACCCATTATTATAGACGACCGACCGCCAGTGCGTACCTCCAATGACAAAGCCGGATTATGGAACACTATTCAAATTCATGATCAACTAACATGGTATTCAAATTAACATTTTATTAAAGGCAGGTGAAACATTATCAGAGAGAAAGGAACGGACAGATTTTATAATTACATCACGATCGCACTCGCAAGATTGGTTAAAATTCCACAAATAAAGTTAACTTACTTGCCTGTATATTACTAACTAGTGTAAAGACACCGGTTAGTTGACATACGATTCAAAAATCCATCAGTGTCATTAATAATATTAGAATAGCAGACAGAGATAGCGTGTCATTGTTTAAACTTTAATGGACGAATTTGTATATTGTTACATATAACTGCTAACATTTTAGTTGTAATGAACATATTTCCAAGTGAATTGTATATTTCTTAATTCAAAAATATTTACGGATTCAGGAATGACTACCCCTTTTAAATATGTTCCCTTTTTTACTGTTCATGGGTAATTTCGAAAACTCAAGGGGTATTTTCGAATAACAGTCAAAACACATCCTAATGTTAAATACATTTAAGGCACAGATTTATTTTTCGTTCTATTTTCCCCCATACGAAAATATTGGGCATACAAGCTATAGAACACACCAAACTAATTTACTTTACTGAAAAATTTTCGAAATTACCCCAACCGGGACTCGGATGTCCTCAACAATTGAAGGAAAAAAATATATAAATAGGAATAATGCAAAAGTCAACAATAGATATTAATGTATTTGTTTAGTAGGTCCCTTGCAAAACTATAAGTAACGAACTAAAATATCAACACATTTTTGGTTTCAAATAAAAATATTTTTATTCAGACTTGTAAAATAACCTTTCCGCTGGAAATGTTATGGTAGTAGTTAGGGATGTGCATTCAAACATAGGCTAAATTTTAGTTGTGTTCTGCGTGATACTGTTTTTACGCGAGCGGAGTCGCAGGCAACTTTTTATATTAACAGCAGTAAAAATTCATTCAGCATTCTACACTATTTAAAAAACGTTTTAAAACTCGGAAAAATCATTACATTTGTACGAGTCGAGTTTCGACTCTATATTTTCATTCGGTTGTGTTTGTTGGTATAGGCAGGTAAATAATATAAATGCTGTGTACCCCTGCACTATACAAAAAATTTTGGGGAAAACTCGTCAGCAAATTTACCCCACTGGGTTTATTTCGAATGTTTATTAAAAGTCATAGTTAGAGCAACATAACCTATTCATAAGAGCGTTAAAAACGTCAAAGATTTTATAAAGGAAACAAAATGTTACGTAACTTATTTTATTTCTGTGTAAAACAATATGGGGTAATTTCAATAATCTCAAAAAAATAAAAGTTTAAAAACTATAACCCGACTTCGCAAAAAAGGGGTCTAAAAAGATTGAAACAAGAAAATATTTTAATTTAAAATCCAGAAATGCATAGGTACAAAAATGGTCAAGGTAGAGCCGTGGTCGCACCCGCTAATGGCAATATTGCAACGGCAGATGAATTCATATGCTTTTTCTTCTACCGTATTTCGGTGTTAACTGATGCTTAGATTTTATTAGCGGGTACGACCACGGCTCTACCTTGACCATTGCATTTCTGGATTTTAAATTAAAATATTTTCTTGTTTCATCCTTTTAGACCCCTTTTTTGCGAAGTCGGGTTGTAAACTTTTATTTTATTTTATATTTTTCTGTTTCCACATCAAATATAACATTACATTTTTATTAAATTAACGCATAGAAAGTAACTAAACAACTCCTAGATACCTACTACTTATAAGACCGCATTTCAAACGTTTATTTTTTGAATAAAATATCAAAATACATATTAGTTATGTGCATGCCAAGACCTATCTTTTGATACCAAACACGAGACAATTATCTGAATTAATTTTTTTTTGGAGATAGTTTTTGACGTTTAAATTTCAAAATCCAAATTTTTTTGAAAAATTATATAGCCTATGTTACTCGCGGCATCATTACCAATCGATTGATACCTCATCTAATAAAATCTAACTAGTAGTTTAGCCGCTACGAGGGAACATACATACATACATACATACACAGACTGCCAAAAAAATACATTTCTAGAATGAGAAAAGGTGGTTTAATCATATCCCAAACTTATAGTGACTGCTCTTTTTACACCCGTTACATCGTATATGACCCATGAATCAACCTGTATAATTATCGCAGTCACTATGTTACATTTTCCACCTACAAAAAATGCTCACCGATTATATAAACTTACCGTCCCCGTCTTGAATGCTCTGAAATAAAAATAAATAATTAGCTATATTTATTTTATTATATCTAATAATACACGCTTTATATTATGTCCAGTTAAAAATAAAGCAAGATGCATTTCTTTATTTTTACTTTTTTTAATAATATCAATTAATGATATTATTATAATTTATATCTTAATCAACGCTTTAACATTTTTTTATGATTGCTTGTTATGTTTGTCTCACCATATTATACATATATTTCATAATTCAAATAAACCTTGATGTGTTTGCGCAGAGGCCGATATCAGTAAATGTTGCTACACTCAACCTTTTTAAAAAAAAACTCATGAGTACTATCTTTCTCTTTCTTATACAGTTCGAACAGCGATTCATTTTTCTAAAACGGGTGTAAAAAGAGCAGTCACTATAACTTTGAGATACGATTATACTACCTTTCCTCATTTTGGAAATGTTTTTTTTTTTTGTCAAATAAAAAAAAACTTTTTTACTTTTCACCATTTCACATTTTTTGTCGCAAAAATAATACTTAATAAAGAATTTTTTTTTTGTAAAAAAAAATAAAAAAAAACATTTCTAGAATGAGAAAAGGTAGTATAATTATATCCCAAAGTTATAGTGACTGCTCTTTTTACACCCGTTTTATAAAAATGAATCGCTGTTCGTTAGTCCCGCTAAAACACGAGAACAGCTGAACCGATTCGGCTATATTTGGTCTTGAAATATACGCGGAAGTCCACGGAAGGTTTAAACGGTTTGTATGCTCAACGAAGTGGGCACGGGTTAGCTAATACTGTATGTATGTATGCCGAAACTAGGAATCTTAAAATACATTTTTATTTATTTATTTAGCCTCATTTATTCCTTAATACAATAGTGCTTACAATTAATTTTTAACCTATTTACCTTAACCTATATCTTTAAATACATATTATTGTTTTATTTTGACTTTAGTTATAGATATCTTGAATATGATATACATTATTCACAATTTTTATTTTATTTTTTTGTTTTAATTTATGTTAAGTACTTAAAATACATACTATGCCGAAACTAGGAATCTTACCTATCTGTTTTGTCACTTTGTAATGGTACCTATATTATACTAAAGAAATATCCCATAGCATTAATGGAATTTTCGATACCACGAGTCCGTAAAAGTGTTTTTTACTCAATTAGTCGTTGTGTAATGACATTCGACGGTGGCGTACGGCTTCACTCAGTCAGCTCCGAGCCGCGGTGGAGACCATGCTGATCCAGATCCTCATCATGATGTACATAGGCACCTGCCTGCTGTTCTACGTGGTGCACGTCATAGACTATTACTTCACCGCCATATAGAGTCTACCCTGTAACACCGCCATGTGCACCACGCCATGCTTCGACTGCGACTGAGGTTTAGACCGCTCGGTGAGTTACATAGCGCTAGTTAAATTGCATGGTGCGAGTGCTCCTCAAATCCGTCGGTGCAAGTGCTCCTCAAATTGGGTGGTGCATGTGCTCCTCAAATTAGATAGTGGAAGTGCTCCTTAAATGGCGCAAGTGCTCCTCAAATTGGGTAGTACAAGTGCTCCTCAAATTGGGTGGTGCAAGTGCTCCTCAAATTGGGCAGTGCGAATGCTCCTCAAGTTGGGCAGTACCAAGTATCTTCAAAATAGGGCAGTAGAAGATAGTGCAGGAGCTATTTTTATCGCGCTGTAGGAGTGATTAAAAGTGTCAATTGAATTGAATTATCAGAAAGCGGAAGTTAGTGTATTTTGCAAAATCAAATACAGGAACATTGAGGAAATTATTTCATCTCGGTATGGGGTAACTATATTTAAACTACTTAATAAATATTATTATAAACTAATTACTTATACGCGCGCACGCACGCGAGACGAACTTCTGATACTTAGCACAAAGTTACTAGTTGGTTTCTAGGAAATGCTTCTGATAATATTTAATTAAAGAAGGTACTTAAGGGTGCCCACCGCCGGCATACTTTTTGTGACCAAGTTTTTGTAGGAGAACAAAAAAACTGATTTCAATAGTGCAAGGCATACAAAAACACAGTAAACAAAATCGGTCATATTTGTATGATATAGCTAGACGCCGCGCCGGGTACGCCGCGCTGTTTTCAGACGGTGCCGCCGCCGCCGAGGATCCAGCTCGGCGCTCCGAACCGTTTAAATGGAATTTTATCCCTATTATATTACTTACGTTAAAAGACAGTCTATTATTTCTACTACGCGAACGGGACTACGATACGGGAACGGTACGCTCTTGTGGCGTCGCTACGGATCTGTTACGATTTACTAGAATTGGATCGGAACTGCAGTTCCGATCTACTAGAATCAAAACGGAGCTGTTCCTAATTACTAGAATCGGAAAGGAACTGATCCGATTTACTAGAATAGGAACGGAACAGTTCCGATTTACTAGAATAGGAACGGATCAGTTCGATTTACTAGAATACGAACAGAACAGTTCCGGAATGCAAAATCGGTGAAAAATCGGTCGACAAAAAGTAGGCCGTGTGTGCTTAATTAGGTCTATACAAGATTCGGGCCAGTGATTTTATTGAAATCCATTTATGTAAAGAACTATTTATTGATATCGTGTCCGTGGCTTCTTTGAATAATATTGAAAATAATTAATTAGTTCGAATATACTTGTAAAGTAATATCTTTTGCACTTGATTACATGAAGCGCTACAATTTTATACCCAGTATAATTTAACATTAAAGAGTCGGGTTGTTCAATTTTATTTATAATTAAGGCATTCGGAGTGCTGCAGTAATTAATTAGTACTTAAGTCCTACTTAAACCTAAGCAATCGGTGACATAAAGCAGTGATTTTGAAGGTAACTTCTTAGTCTGCGTAAGAATAAGAAGACCTCATTAAGAAGTCCTCTGAGCTTTTGGAGATAACTCTCTCTATATTATTGTGTTGAATAGCTTTACATTCGTCATATTTTGTAATTTATAACTGTGCCTTGTTAGGGTTTCGTACCTAAAGTTAAAAAACCCTATTACTAAGGGCATTTTGCTCCTCTCTTAATACCTATAATTTTTATCAATGAATGAGAAGGCACGGTATTTTGACAAGCCGTTAGCACTCATATGCGTTGGTGAAATCGGGACTTAGAGCGTGTTTCACCAACGCATGTCAGTGCGTTAGGCTTGTCAAAATACCATGCCATCTCATTCATTGACAGGAAAATACGAGAGGGATAAAATTATATAATATATATATATAACTTTAACATTGCTTGGTGAAACACGGCCTAAGACCCGATTTCACCAACGCATGTTAATGCGTTCGGCTTGTCAAAATACCATGCCATCTCATTCATTGACAGGAAATACGAGAGGGATAACATGATATTTAACATGGCGTTAACTTTAACATTGCTTGGTGAAACAGGCCCTTAGTCTTCGCTGCTGTCACCAGCATCTCCTTAACCATAAAAGCTATAAAGTTGAAATTTTCACATAATAATAATATGATACATAATCTGTGAAAATTTGAACTATTTTAAAGTAGTGGCCCTTTAATGTGCTTGCCACGTTCCGTCTCGTGGTGACTTAACCCTAACAGCTGTACTTATGTCCTTTTTTGTTTAAATACCCGTATTTGGATCTATAAAAGCTACTGTCCCATGTTCAACAATATTATGTTTAGTTAACTGACGCGTCACTGTGTCAGGTCAGTGATTGCTAAGGTCGTTCGCAATCAATAATAATGAATCGATAGAAACCCTCAGAACCTATCTATGTTACAGCTTAAGACCGTGTTTCACCTATCAATGTTAAAGTTAACGCCATGTAAAAATACCATGCCATCTCATTCATTGACAGGAAATACGAGAGGGATAACATGTTATTTAACATGGCGTTAATTTTAACATTGCTGGGTGAAACACGCCCTAAGTACTGCTTTAGTTGATCCGGCCCGGCTTACGATATGTTAATACGATTTTCTCCAAAACATTTCTGTCATATATAATTTACTAGATGTTTCCCACTACTTCGTACAAAATGATATCCCCAGGATCCGTGCATTTTGCAGCAATAAAAAGTAGCCTATGTTTAGCCCCGTGGTATCCTCTTTATCTGTAGCGAATAACATCAACATCGGTTAAGTAGTTTCGGAGCCTATTCAATTCAAACATGCAAACAATCAATTCTTTCCTCTTTAATTATTTATTTAGTAGGTTCATAATTTAATAAACAAAATTTTATATTTGGAATCCCCAAAATTGTGAATAGAAAAGAACATTCTCAATCGCGTTAGCTTTCAAACAGAAAAAACTAAATCATAATCGGTTCAGCCGTATTCCCATACGGCTGAACCGATTATGATTTAGTTTTTTCAACCAAAAATCGGAGCTATGATGCCATAGACGCAGCCATCAGACACATCATACTTAGAAGACCCCTTTATTTTTTTTTTGGGTTAAAAAGCTAGGAGATACCTATATTATAATTCACCATATCGTTGAATCCACCATAAAATCAGCATTAGTACCAAAATCACCAATACATGTTAATCCTTCATTAAATATCAAATTATTCCTCTCGTATTTCCTGTCAATGAATGAGAAGGCATAGTATTTTAATTATATAAGCCGTTAATTATATAAGCCGAAATCGGGACGAATTTTAATTACCTACTATGTTTATGGTATAGGATTAAATTATAGAGTATAAGATTAAATGAGAAACAAAAAAAACTTTGTAAATTTTTTATCGCTGTAATAATTCTTTTGACCAAATTTCACTTCATTTGTCATACACATTCATATTTCATTCATTTTATGAGATTTGACTGTACTTAACACAAAGTATATAATAAACTGTAGGAGAAAATAATCAACAAACAATAAAAATTAATTGATTCATTATTTTTTAATACTTATGTAAATATAGCTGACACCCTTCACATTATACGCGACAGGTAGAACTAATCGTTAACCGTTCATTTAATTATAATATTTAACTCAAATTCACCAAAGTACACTTTGCATATTAATGACTGTACCTTGATGATAAATTACTAAATTCGGGTAATCGAATAATAGCCGTACTTGATAGTACCTAGAACGTCTAGCAATCATAGCTAACGGTCAATGCGCCATGATCGCAGTTCGCTCTACGTCTAATAGTCCAATATGAGATTAAGTAGAGATTATGCCCAGATAATGAGATAATGTCTCTCAGTGCAGGCGTCTTGGCCTCGTGCAATGTTGCGAAGCCCTATCGTCGATCTATGTGTAGCCTGTTTGCGGACGTCATACACTAAGAACTTACAGAAGGTATAATTAATGCTTATATGAACCTCAATGCCGATAGGTCTGAAATATTTAAGAATCGTAATAATAAGGTTAGTAACAAAATATTTATTTAAAAATTGAGAAAGGTAATAATTATACATGTACTCTTTATGATTCAATAATAATATTGTGCGTATCCTGAGTAATAAGTCCGCGAACTTCTTAGTTTGCCGCGTTTTCCAACCACAGACAAGTTGGTCTATACCATAGAAATAGGATATACATAGAAGGAGTGTAAAAAGTAGAGCTAAAAACAGCGATCTATCTAACAAATTTCAAATGCAAAGATTCATGAGAGTAAAAGAGACAGCAACTTCATGATTTTTCGCGTTGTCACCAGGTCAGAGGTCGATTTGGTGGTCTGTCAAATTTTGGTGGTCTGTCAAACGTATCAAACCAACTAAATAAAAACGTCTCTATAATTTTATAGCTCTTTAGAAATTAGCGACAACTTCAATTGGTAGCATTATATGCCATCCTATTATTGTGTCAACAATAAAACATGAAGAAAACATTTTCTTTTAGATTTTATTATTATATTGTAATAGATAATAATTCTCATCTGATTTATTACAGTTTTTGCAATTTACAACATAACTGTTTCGGAAAAAGCCTTGCTTAGTGAATGCGTGTAAAAGTTATACCTACATCTCGAAAAGAAAACTGTGACGGAACAATATCTTTTCATAAGTATGTTTTAAATGTTATAGGCTTAGTAAATTTATCCAAATAGGCTAGAACTAATTTATTTTAATAGATGTATGTGTATATTATTATAGTTTCTACTAGTATGCGGTGTTTGCATTATATTAAAAAATATTTGTTTACATAACAAAGAGGTTAAGTTTCTCATAGTGATGTACATAATGTACATTTCTATATCGATAATCGTTCGAAATAATCACTAATTATATTCGGTACTTTTAACTTTTATTATTTTTAACCATACCATGTTACCATACCAAGTTAAATATAATTAATCTGCTATTTGGTATTTACAGGTTTTTTACAAAATCATGCTCCAAAAATAGAATGGTTCGAGTTCATAGGAAAACCAGAAGCTACATAGAGTCATGTTTGCTCTAAACATTTACCCCCAATTATTTTATTGCAAACGAGAATATTGTATCACCTTGATGTTGATGCACACGGGTTTCCTGTGAAGCCAAGGTATGAATCCGATCCTGTCGGTCCATTTGTATCGTCAAATTCATGGCTCTCCTACGTAACTGGAGTGCATGCTGCGTTGATAGACTGAGAGAGCTTTTTTGTATTTTTGGTACAGTTTTTTGTATGTTTGTAAGCGTTGTTTACCATTGTTAATTTAATATTATTATACGTAATAAATATATTTTTGAATACATTTTTTTTACTTATCAAAATCCAAATGCTAGAAATGTCTAATGTCTGTGTGTGTGTCTGTGTTGTTACACCATTAAATATTACTTACTTGCACTGTACGATTTCCATACACCAGCAGTACAGTAAAATGGGATGATAAGAATGACTTGGATGATAATATTATACTTTTTATCTAATAGTTTTTTTCAAATAGTATTATGGAAATAGAAAGAAATAAAAAAATCTTTTTTTGAACATAAAATACAATCAATTGTATAGTAGATAAGTGCAATAAGAGGAATTGTACATAAAGGCGGTGTTACTGCTTACAGCAATCTCTTCCTGACTTTTGATTATGGTGTAAGTATATATGACTTTACTTTTTATTCATATCCTCTATCTCAACATTCTTAATTTTGTCAAATTGATTTTACACGTAACGTTGTTTTGAATAGATAGCATTACGTCCATTACAAACGCTAAATATACTGTTGTTTTTCTAGTTTCTTTTATGTAGTTAAATAGTGTTTTAGTAGATTAGATTCCTCCAGAATATTGAACGGCATCACAATGTTACAATCTTTATATTTTAGCAATAATAGTACCTACCGAGGTACGAGTATATATCTAAGAATATAAGATGCTAATACTTCTTAGATTAGATGCTTATTGACTTAGGTTTTTTAAATCATTAAAAACTCACGCGGAAGCAATGTAGGTATCCTATTCATAATATTAGAAAACTTCCTCAAGAAGAAATCTTGAATATTTTTTGGGGCAAACTACAATCCCTTAAGCTTAATAGACAAAGACGGAGATTAAGAGAAAAGTAATTTATACTGGGTGGTAAATAGTATAAACATTATATCTTCTTCTTTATTTTCATTTTTATCGACATGTGATGTCGACTATGGACGTCCCTCGAATAAAGACATCAAATTAGCTCAAACTAGCTGACATCGATCGATATAGTTTTTCGGCTCTGTCGCTGAAATGCATCATATTTGTATAATTAAAAATTGTATATGTCGACTGCGGCTACTCCATATTAACTATATATCTCTATGGTCTATACCTAAACTTTCTGTCAGATCATTGACGCTGTCAAGTGTCAGTTGTCACAGGCTGCGACTGTCAGCTGGCTGTCATTTGACATTTCAGTACCTAATGTTGTGGGCGGCGATCGATATTACGCGTAGCGTTGTTTATTGATGAACCAACGTTAAATACTTACTAAATAGCCCGAAATTTTCATCAATATGCGTTAAGAATCAAACATGATTTTTGCAAAAAATAGACCAAACGAGACAAGAAAATGTCGATCCTCTCGACGTTCGACTGTCGGAGTATTTTACGGTGATAATGTGTGTCAAATTTAGAGTTTTATTAGTGTTTAAAACAGTAGCAATTTGGTATTTATAATCCGAAGCCCTGTGCGGTTCCTCTGGGATGGCTTTCCGGGAATACGTGTCGGGTTTCTTGGAGAACCGCAACGTGATGGCGCCCTTCTCGCGTTTCTACCGAGCCATGGTGCTCAAGATGAACCAACGTAAGTCCACATGACCACGTCATATTCTATAAAGGCGGGGTACAAAACACTAAGGGCCATCAGAGACGGCGAATATATAATTATATTGCTTGCTATGCAGTTTGTATGACATCACAGATGGCTAGAGTATTATTTATTTTCTTGTTACAGTGCATTTTATAAGCATCTTAATTAAAAATATTGTAGTATCTTCGTCGTCTGTGTCGCCCTTTATGTTAATTTATAACAATTTATTCAGCCTGTAATTTTTTTTTATTGATAAAGAAAACCAATGGCTTCTAAGACATAAGATACAATTAGTATCCTCACAAAAATTTTCACAATTAGATTTCATACTAAAATATAAAATCGTGAAATAAAAAAGGTTTCAAATGTCTGTTGTATTGAAAAAACTCAAGATTCAAGGTACGGAATTAGTCATGGTCAAGCTCTCATTAGCACAAAACAAGGTTTATACTTGGATATTTATTTACAAAAGCACTAACAACAAAATGATTATGAACAGAAATTTAATTTAAATTAAATAAAAAATTGATTAAATTTAATTTTATCTTTACATCACATTTTACAGTATTGTTAAGTAGACTTTAGAAACCTAATCATTTTAATTTACACCTTCTACAATGCTTTTAATATAGTAAGATAATATGTTATTTATAATAAATATTATTATAACTTTAAAAAGTTTGAGTGATAATATAAAAGTAATATTAATATTTTGTAAGTTAAATTTTACTGTTTTCTTTTCTTCCTCAGTGTCTTAAATTGACTGAAAGTATTAAAATTGTAATAGATATTGTTACTAGACATGTAAAATCACTGGAAACTTAGTAACAGTAAAGCTATAATATGTTCAGATTCACTAGTTTTTGTTTTAATTTAAAAATATTAAGTAGTTTTGACTGCATTTGCATTATAGACAGCTTGCATTTAAAATGAACATTCCTCTTTGGTAATTATATCGACTTGAATTGAACTTGAACTGTAAACTAGAATATTCTGCATGTTTTAAAATATAATTTATCGAAGTAACAAGTTCAGGTAAATAAATGTATAGAGTGACATCACTGATAAAGTTGTATAAGGTAGTCAAATTATAGGTGTCCTTCACACATTCAACACAATGCATGACTCAAATGAACCTGTGTTGTTTTAAAATACACCTTGTTTATGATTTGAATTAAATTGCAATTTTTATCGTTTTCACATTGAAATGCAAATAAAATCTCTTATCTCAGATATAAGACCTCGCTTTGTCATAGTAGTTATCCTAAGGCAGTATTAAAACCTTCCTTTGACCAGTTATGATGGTAAACCTAAAGTAAAACAGCACACAAATTTGATTAAATTCCAACCACAAAGTAGATAAATATAACAGAGACACAACCTAGTACTAAAAAATGGTATCACCCTAATACTGGCAATTCAACTGGCTATTTTTGTTTTCTTTGATTACGAGGCACATTCCGGAAACCACCACTAATACTAATTTCGTTTCGTATCTTCTTCTTAATTAAGGAGTTGAATTTAGCTTAATTTGATGGCTTAAAAATAGGCCTATCTTTATTTTAATGTCAATATTTGTACCTACTTAATTTGGCATATTTACATTTATAAGTAATTTACAAACATTAATAGTAGTGACATCTATTGCAATTTTTTTGTATTAAACATAGATTGTATGGGATGGTAGGCCATGGTTCCAACAGTTCCGTGTACATAGATTTATGTTGCCTAATTTGTGCCTGCAAGTAAATATTTCACTCTCACCTTGACCTCCACTGCTTTGATGTTATCATTCAGTATCCAAATTTCCTTGGGCTTTTTAAAACTTAAAAAAGGTTTTCTGAATTATTTAATTCAGAAAACCTTTTTGTGATTGTTTGTATTAAATCCTGACAGTGTTGAAATAAAATTAAACATGTCATACAACATGTACAGATTCATATGCATTATTAGGAAAACATGTGACAATATTAGATTTTGTCCTTTTGAATTTATTAATGTTGTTATATTCTAAGGGTTCCCTACCCAATGGGTAAAAACGGGACACTATTATTGAGACCAAGCTGTCCGTTTGTCTATCACTAGGCTGTAACTCATGAACCATGATAGTCCAAATGTTAAAAACCGATGATTTTAACATTTGGACTGTTGATTGAAGATTGAAGACATGAATTCTGTTGTCACTATAATTAATACCTAATATAAATCAGAATAAAATAAATATTTAGGGGGGCTCCTGTACAACAAACATGATTGTTTGCTAGTTTTCTACGGACCACTTAGTGCGCGAGTCGGACTCGCACTTGGCCGTTTTTTCCCAACGCTGAACCAATAAAATATCAAATTGACATTGACTACATATAAGAGCACCAAAATGATCTCTATTAGGCTATTGAAAATTCATGTATGAAAATAACAGTTTTATCTGTGTTGCTTGTGACTTTATCACGCTTAGGGCGTGTTACAACAAACAATGTTAAAGTTAATCCTTCGTTAAATATCATGTTGATCCTCTCGTATTTCCTATCAATTAATGAGAAGGCATGCTATTTTAACACGGCGTTAATTTTAACATTGCTTGGTGAAACACGCCCTAAAACTACTAAACGGAGTATGATGGAATTTGTTTTATTTTTATTTTATAGTAGATAAATAATAGTTGTGTCTGGACACAGGCTATTTATTATCCCGAAAACTACACATTGTTTTTGTACGATACGTGAGTAAGTGTTGGTGGTGCCGCGAATAAGTATATTTACTATTACATTACATAGAATACCTTAGGCCTCAGCCTCGAATTTTGCGGGCAGCGGGGCGGGAGCTGCGGCGGCGCGGGAGCGGCAGGATCTTTTGAGTAAAATCAAATGGACCGGTTCTCGAAAACAGCGGCGCGGGAGCGGGTAACGAATACCGCACCCGCGCCGCCGCCGCTCCCGCCCCGCTGCCCGCAAAATTCGAGGCTGAGGCCTTATAGCCGAAAGCGAAAAATGATAACCACAACCTGCAACCAGCAGGTTTACTCCCGGTCCCGACACAATCGAGAATCGAATCAATATTCTCATTCTCAACGGCTTTTTCTGATTTATTTTGTGGATTACTTTGAAAGTAATTGATCGTAACTTTTTGTATTTTCGACCATATCAATCGACTGAAAATCAAAATAAACAAACGTTAATTTATTCGTGAGTACGCGGCACGATCGAATCTGAATCAAAATTGAATTTGACGAGTCAGGCCCCCGCAAGCAAAAGTGAGTGTACACATAGGCGTGCGTTTAAAGCACCTCTCTCCTTCCCACACTGAATATGCGTACACTCGAAAGCATTTCTTACTTAAATTTTATGTAGAATTAAATAATGTAGACACAAGTAATTAGTACCTACGATTTTAATTATGAAACTGATAAGGCAACGCCATTTTGTTAATGGTATTCAAAGTGTTTAGGAATGAGCACGCACCCCATATAGTTACTTACCACTAACTATGGGACCACTCATAAATTACGTCACACGAATTTCATGATTTTTCTCCTTCCTCCTGCAGACCACAGATTAAGAATTAGTTACTACGTAACAGATACGACAGTGATATTTTACCGAGTTTCCAGTTGTTACGTTTTGGCAGCACTGTCGCATCTGTCATTTTGACCGCACACCACAGACCATAGCACATCACAGACTACAAACACACATTGTATAAGTGGTTGAATAATCGAGTCCAGCTATCGATACTTTAGTAAGGTATCGATTTTTTTTGTAGGTAGGTTTTTGTAGTTCAGGTAATTTATTTTTATTAAGTAATACAAAATAAAAACAGGTTACATTTATCATTTATTTATTGTTTTTTTTTCTAAATTTCTAATAAGCCCTGATTGATATAGCAAGAATATTAATATTTAACAGAATATTTTTTTAATAGTAGTTTAATAATTATCTTAATAAAACTCTCTAATGTCGTAATCCAACGATCTAGAGATGGTAACACACAAGTCCAGGTTTTCCTGTTTCTAAGGTCACTTGCCTTACTTGAAGTGTGCTCTTATTTCAATTGTTTTCATTTCTTTGACGACACAAAAGATGATCAGTCAGTTCTGTAAATAAATAACACAATATTTAAGATGAAAAAACAGTACATAAATTGGCCGGTCACTTAGTCCGGCCAACAACAACAACAAAACAAGGAGGGTTTCTAGTAAAAACTTTAGTTAATTGGCAAAAATAGATTAACTAGTTTTGTTCTTCAACACTTTAAGTTGATTACCCTAAATAAAACTGCAATAATGTTCTACTATCAAATATGCTTAAACTGCCACAACACTTGTTTAACATTTATGAAAAGACCATCTTTTCATAAATGTCAAACAAGTGTTACATAAATTTTTTGTTGTTTCAATGAAGTTATCGAAACCACAACCTCCAATTCCTGAGCCAAGTTCCAAACCACTAAACCTTGGTATTTCACAAAAATAAAACAATTTCAGTATCTTTTGATATGTTAAAATATCATATAGAATGAGTGTCAATATGCCATAGTACTTAATACATACCCGCTCTTCCAATGACCAACATTTCATCAGAAGCATTTACATCCTCATTGGAGTTCACTTTGTAATCATTGTGATCACTTAGGCCTAGGGGTATATATAGTATATAGGCCTATGTCTGAAACAAATGAGTACATTTAAGATTAATATTGTTATACAAAAGCAAAAAACATTGGCAAACTTAATGAGTCAAAGATTAAGTATAATTATAATATACTGTTCATACTTTATATTACACTAGCTCTAACTATAACGTGTTAAAAGTAAAACTCACCTGATTCACAGGACGATAGAGGCATGCCGTGCTCTGTATTTCATCATCCGTAAGGAGAAATGGATTAGAATGTATAAATATCTTGGCCTTCTTCGTCAAATTGATATTTATGAAAGTGTTTTTCAGTAACAAGTTTTCGAAGTTGCTCTTTAGAAAGACCGATAAGGATAGTTGGCACCAGGAAGGACAGCCACAGGTTTCTAAAATTAATGTTCTTTGGGAAAGAAAAATGCCGTTTCATGAACTAATAGTTGCGTTGCAACCGCCAACACAAGACTTAAATAGTCCCTTAAAACGAAAAACTAACACCATTTACACTAAATTAATTAACACACTATAAAAGATTGATATAATGTATCAATACTATACGGAGTAATTGAATATTTTGTATCAAATCAAGCAAGAAACGAGGATAAACAAAACACTAACAAACTACACGCGGCCATATTTGAGTTTTGACAACATAGATCATCAAACACTTATACAAATAGATAAACTTTACGTGTGTGACGTCACAAAACGACGCCATTTTGCTTTCGACCGCAGCGCCAAAACGTAACAAATGGAACTACACTGTCAGCCCCCTGCTGCAGACTTCCACACTTCCAGTATGGTCGGCGCGCCGCCGCCGGCAAATTTTTCCTGGCGACCATGTCTAGAAGGGGTTGTAGAGATGAACGCCGACCATAACATAGTGGAAGTCAGCAGAAGGCGCTGCGGCGTTTCACCGCCTGCACCACGGCGCAAAATCCATACAAATCATAGTGCAGACGTGCACGATATCTCCGGCACGTATGTAAGGGCTGATTTTTCAAGCGTCTATATCTCTTATCTGTCGAATAAACATGAGACTTTGAAGACGCCTATACATATTTGCCGAGCGGCGGCCAACGCCAACTTGTAAACAGTCTATTTGCACTGCCCAGCGCCAACGTGTGTGGGGCTAATTTGCCGCCACTTGTCTACGATCGCCGCTCGCGACCACTCGCCTCACTTCGGATCGGTGTCGAATTTTGTGCACAAATCAAAGTCGCTCGCCTGCGCTTTGCCAACTTAGTATGACTTTACATACAAAATCTGTCATTCACAAATTTATTCCTGAGGTAAAAGTTATCTGACGATTGAAATACTATTAGTCCCCCTCGAGCTATAGAAAATACACGGTCATTTAACGTGCGTACCGTGGTAGTAGGTATTGCCAGCATTTTCATAGGGAAACAAACGCCAATCGCGCCGCTCGGCGCTCCGAATGGGTTCCTCGGCGGCGGCGGCGGCGCCCAAAACCGGCGCGGCACTTGTCACAGCTGGTTACATTTGTGCCTCACCTCCCTAGTGTGACGTCACATATTTTGCAATACATCACGTTTGGCGCCTCCATTGATAAACAAATAACAACTTTAGGATCCCTTCACACGATGTCACACTTCGTCGAATTCCTCCTTCCCCCTTAACTTGTGACGTAATTTATGGACGGTCCCTATAATATAATTGACCAACACCTGCGAGGCCAGGTTTAATGACTGTTGAATGGTATTGGTTTAACCACATCACCATATGTGACGGTAATGTAAAATCGATTGTTTAAAAATACATTCATTGACGACCTCCGTAGCGCAGTGGATGAGCACATTGGAGCTCGAGCCGGAAGTCGCGGGTTTGAATCTCGCCGAGGGAACAAAATGTTTTCTGTGGTCATGGGTTTGTGTTAAATATGTGTATTAATATAATACAAATCTTAAATATAATATTCTTAAGTATATGTTACTACTAGTATAAAAGTATTCAATATGTTTCAATTGTCTCGTGACTCGTGACGAGACAATTGAAACATATTGAATACTCTCGTCCCCGTAACTCAAGTTCTTACGTTGTCACGTAGACAGCTTGACTGTTACGGCTGCGCCCATAAAACGATACGATTATTAATATTATATCATCTCTTCATATTTAGTCTCAGAAAATTCACGGCAAGTCTGATCTCAGGCGGTGCGTCACTTTTTTAAACACGTTATTTCTATAATGACGACATGTTATCGGGTCGCGGACCTGTTGCAGTGTGATTGTCATCGCTGCAAGTAGCGACCAAAACAATGTGACGTCATCGGCGAAGCGGTAACATCGTTAACTAGTAAATACACTGAGCGGCATGGAATCCCGTCCAAACACTATTTAGGCGATTTCTTAAATGTTAACATTTTTAAACAATTTTTTCTTATGAGGGTACTATGGATAAATAACTATCTTTATTTTCAGAGGGAAATTAATTATATTTTAAAACATATGCGTATAGAAATTTAAATTTTAGTCGAAACGCGTCTCTCAACTGATTAAGTTCGTAATTTTAATTTAGTTTTGTGTAAGTGCATCTTTGTCCTTCTGATCCTTTTGACATTGTTGAGTTCATTTAACTTTAAACTGCACCTAAAAATTAAAATAATGCCTTTAGTGCCTGAAATAGTGGCACAAACTGTAGCCTTAATTGACTAAGGACTGACACAGCGCGAAGTAGCTGTTGCGCTCAATTTACCTCGTTCATCAATCCAGTAAGACTTAAAATGATACTAAGAAACTGGTAGCTTCTCAAGAAGACCAGGCAGTGCGGGTGTCAGATGCACAACGGCACGGGATGACCGTTTTATTGTCCTAGAGATCTTACGGAATCGGTTCCTTACTGCAGTCGAGGTTCGTCAGCGGTTCCAAATTGTGACAGATGTGAGTGTTAGCAAGCGTACAATAAGAAGACGTATGGAGGAAGCTAATTTAAAGGCACGTAGGCCAGCACTAGGACCTGAACTGCTCAAACAACATCGAGTTGCTCGTCTACATTTTGCACGTGATCTTGCTTACTGGACCCATGAAGAATGGAGTCGAGTACTGTTTACTGTCGAATGTACGATTTCTTTATGAGATCCAGACGTTCGTTTACGAGTGTGGCGAAGAAAAAAAGAACGGTATTTACCCAATACGACTGTAAATACCGTCCGTTACGGTGGAGGCTTTATAATGGTGTTGGGAGGAATAAGTTCCACCGCTCGTATAGAGTTGGTTGTCGTTGACAATCGATTAACTGCGACACGATACATCGAAGAAGTTATCCCGGAACACGTTATGCTCAATTCGGGGTTTATAGGGTATGACCAGTTTCGTTTAATGCACGATAATGCACGGCCACAAGTAGCTCGTTGCGTAAATGAGTACCTTCAAAGTCTCGGTATACAAAAACTGCAGTGGTCTGCCCGCAGTCCAGACCTGAATCCTATAGAACACATCTGGGACATGCTCAAAAGAATAATAAAAACATCCCCTAACCCGTTAGCAACCCTCGGAGAGCTTCGTAGCGCTGCGATTAACGCTTGGGAGAACCTATCCCAAACTGAAATCAAAAACATTATCCAAATCATGCCAGACCGCATTCAGATGGTCATCAGAGCAAGAGGAGGAAATACTCCATATTAAAAAGAAAAAAAAAATGGAAAACTGTTATTACTTTTGAATTCAGAGTGTTTTGAAAAATATTACTTTATGCTTAGAAATATAGCGATTTTATTCCAAACTTATTTTTAAATTAAAAACCAACTCAGTCGCTGTTAAATTAATCAGGAAACACTAAGAAATGTATTTTTTATTGTCTGACATTAATTTCATTAAAATACAGGCAAATTTGAGACGTTTAGACAAAAATAACAGGATGGCCAAATTTCCATGCCGGTCAGTGTATATTAGAAATTATAAACGTGGTAAAATATATTAGACTAGCAGACCCGTGCCCACTTCGTTGAGCATAGAAACCGTTCTAACCTTCCCTGGACTTCCACGAACATTTCAAGACCAAAAATAACCGAATCGGTTCAGCCGTTTCGAGTTTAGCGAGACTACCGAACAGCAATTCATTTTTATTTAAAAGACAATTTTTATTTCATGATATCTTTTGAATGGAATGACCAATTTCAATAATTCAAAAAGTATTGAGACAATCTTGAATATTAAATTATTTACCTACCTATATGGATAAAAAATTATAAATGGTATGGATAACACGGTCTGATTTTGATCGGCATTTCTATCAATTTGTAATATGTAAAAAAGTTGTTATAGTGAGGTAACTAGGTACAATAGTTAGACCGCGTAGTTTTTTGTAAATATTATATCAATATTCTATAATATTATCGAACATTTTTTGTCCTATCATTAATACTCTTCGCAGCGTATGCGATGAGAGACATTTTATGGCAAATTTTTATACACCTTCGGTTGGTTTTAATAGGAATTTCTAAAGATTTCTATAGTAATCTAGTACTAAATATAGCCTATGTTACTCAGTGATAATGTAGCTTTCTAATGAAAAAAGAATTATTAAAATCGATCCAGTACTTTTTGAGTTTATTCGTTACATACAAAAATACATATCTTTCCTCTTTATAATATTAGAGTAGATATTATGTAAATACTTTTCTTGAGAATGCTGTAGAGTTCTTACTTATACTCTATTTGTGAAACTACCCCGGTTTCTAAAAGGCTGATCAAGTGATCGATCAGCAAACATTTGAGTTAACAAAGGATCCTGAACGCTCATTGGTGAACGTAGCTAGTGGGTGAAGTTGTTTCCGAGTGATGTTCACCAATGAGCGTTCAGAATGGCTTGTTAACTTAAATGTCAGCTCATCGACGATTTGATCAGCCTTTCAGATACTGGCGATACCTATAATATCTTTGTAGCTACAGTTAAGCATTAGTAACAAAAATATTGAAACCATTGTTCAGGATCCTCATCCTTTTCTGTTAGCATTTAATAGCTAATCAGTTGTGTAAATATTTTATTGGTAAGAAATAATACAATAGTCATTGCGTTAACCATTCTGTACAAAAATCATTATATCACCAAACCAATGATACTTTAGCAAGAAGTTACCGTTGATTTAGCACGAACAATTGACGGCAACGTGTTCGTAACAGTGTATTGTCAATTTAACTATGGTGTGTTAAGAGAGGATGATATATGGACTGTGTATTCGTTATGGAATGATTTATACAGTATTCTCCGAGCGAAGTAACCACTCTTTAAGTACTGTAGTGCCTGGGACAGGCGGTTTTAAATGTCGCATGGTTGCCCAGAACATACGCCATTTCTACATCTTCGGCTTAATCCAGAGGAATGCCTGGTCAATACGTCTGGGGCCAACCATGTGCGTGTTTCCTCACGATGTTTTCCTTCACCGTCCGTATACATTTGAGATCTGAAAAAGTCGCATCGGTGACATGCTCCAACCTAGGAATCAAACCTGCACCTTTTCGAGTGCTAATCAACGATCTACCCACTAGGCCACGGACGCTCAAAGACGTGGATAAATCCTAAAGTAAAGACTACTTATTGAGTGGATGCCCTTTTGTGCCCGTTTGTCCTTGGAGTGTCTTCTAACGTGGACATCCTCGCCTTAATATTGTACGTCCCAGATAAATTTAACCCAAACGTAAACAAACCAAAAACACTGAAATTTTCACATATTTACTTATTGTGCACACTTATCAACACTTTCGCCGGAATATTAAAGGATCATGCTTCATTATCCATTACATGTTGTAACAATTAAACAATAATTAATATGTTTAAACATGAAATTAAAAACTTTCGCTATAATAAAATAAAAGTTTAAAAAACTATAACCCGACTTCGCAAAAAAGGGGTCTAAAAAGGCTGAAACAAGAAAATAATTCAATTTGAAATCCAGATATGCATAGGTACAGATATGGTCAAGGTAGATCCGTGGTCGTACCCGCTATTGGGATTGTATATTACAACAGCAGACGAATATTATACTTAGATTTGTTTAGCGGGTACGACCACGGCTCCACCTTGACCATATCTGTACCTATGCATATCTGGATTTCAAATTGAATTATTTTCTTGTTTCAGCCTTTTTAGACCCCTTTTTTGCGAAGTCGGGTTATAGTTTTTTAAACTTTTATTTTATTTTACATTTTTCTGTTTCCACATGAACTATAACATTATATGTTCACTAAACTAACGTTAAACATAGAAAGTAACTAAACAACTCCTAGATACAATTTGTACGACCGCATTTTAAACCCTTATTTTGAATTTAACAACAAAATATAATAACTAATTAAAATTTGAAATACATATTTGTAATGTGCTTGCCAATACCTATCTTTGGATACCAAACACGATACAATTATCTTAATTTAATTTTTTTTGGAGATAGTTTATGAGCTATAATTTTCAAAATCCAAATTTTTTCGAAAAATTATATAGCCTATGTTACTCGCGGGACCACTACGAATCGATTGAAACCTTATTTATTAAAATCGGACCAGTAGTTTAACCGCTACGAGGGAACATACATACATACATACAAACATACATACATACATACATACATAGACTGCCAAAATCATTACCCTTCCTTTTGGCTTCGCCGAAGTCGGGTAAAAATACGCCATTTTGACACACGTCTGTAGTCTATGGATTCAGAATAGCAAACAATAATCATTGTATTGGCCAATTGGCATCACTGACTAGTCTATGGGTGTGTCATAGACGGGTTTATGTTTGGATTAATTTTTTTTTTAATGTCGCAAGGGAAATGAGTTACGCATTCCCCTGGGGATATGTGGGACTCCCGGCTCGTCACGGCCGGTTTACCCACAAACCTCACTTGCCATCAGCCGTTAAATGGGGGGAGTGCCCTGGATCTTTCAACACACAGCCCACGCCCCCCGACCGGTATAGGGTTACATTTATCTGGGACGTACTATACTAGTAGAGATTATTGAAAGGGTGTCCTTTTGAGCTATGGCGTGTTTTCAGACGAGGATGAGGCGACGACGTCGGGCGTGACGGACGGCGCGGCGGACGAGCTCAACCGCGTCATCTTCGTCAACCGCCCGCAGCCGCAGAAGTTCGTCAGCAACCGCATCTCCACCGCCAAGTACAGGTACATGATCGGTCCACATTCTAGTGCCGAGCGTTTTTTTATATTTATTTAGGTAAACAAACAGCTTCTAATACATATGATAAAAGATACAAAAATAGCCCATATGAGCCAGTAAAGTTTGCACAATTTTACATTACAATATATAAGCATGAAATGATGTGACACAAACAACTATTTTTTAGCTTGGCTCAGTGCGAGTTTTAGTCGCTGCTTACAGTGACAAAGTTAACTACAATTTGTATGGCATCTGTAGTGTTTGCGTAACTGGTTATCTCCTTACCGCCAGCAATATACTAGATCAGAACCTTGGTGGGAGGTGCCGGACACGAGAGAGGGGGCAGTCATACGATGGACTTGCTGACAGCCGGACGTGTCAGATGTATGGTAGTATTGCTAGCGGTACACGGAGCCAACCCTTTCATGCAGTTTAGTGCACACTACAACATCGAAGTAGTTACCATAGTTTGGCGCTAGGGGCGCTGTTTCATCGTGAGCAGTGACAAAAACTCTGTCTAGTCTCACTAGACTCGGAGCTCGTTGGTCCCATCTACGATGAACTAGAAATATTGTCCATGGATGATCTTTCAAGTTCATACCATACATTGTAGAAAGTAGGTCCTGCACTCGCTTCGCCGTAAGGAAGAGTGAGTGTCGCTGTGTATTGCTTTGGCAATATAATATTAGGCAATATGGCTTGGATCATCTTTCTTGTCCGACAATCAGGTGATTAGCTTGCATTGTCATAACCAAACTTTTTGGTGTTACAACGCGAGAATGGAAGCAACCACTTCCGGAGTTAAATGAAGGATAGAGAATGCTCTAAACCACTGGACATAGACTATGATAGAAATCATAGGTATACCCCCGGTTTCCCGAACGTTATTCAAATGAATGATCAACTAACATGGCATTCAAATCAACAACCCATATTGAACGCTGATTGGTGGAATATTATCAGATAGAAAAGAACGGATAGATATTTTATTTATTATTTTATAATTACATCTCGCTCGCACTTGTAAGATTTGTTAAAATTCCTCAGATCTCAAAATCGACCTTTGATTCAAATCGTATGTCAACTAATTGGTGTCTTTGGTGAATTAACCTTATCTGAGGAACCGGGGATAGAGTATTTAACAAATCGACCATGATTATTATTACTCCCAGTGGAAATGTTTTGGAATCTAGAATTCTAGATCATAGGCGCTTGCGAGAAGTGAAAGCGCCGCTCTCGACCTAGTTGTACTGGAACTAAGCCGTAGAAAAATTTTAACTGTGCCAAATTTTTTCATAGTCCTCCACTCGCACAGTTCTCGTATGACTCAAAGTCTTTGCTTCACGTTTTTACACAATATATCTAGGTGTATAATATGTATTAATATTTGAAGAAAAGACTTGGCATCCCTTTTTAAGAAACTTGCGGGAATTATTAAATTACCCAAACTTCAAAAATAAATAAATCTTTAATATATATAAATCTCGTGTCACAATGTTTGTCCTCAATGGACTCCTAAACCACTTAACCGATTATAATAAAATTCGCACACCATGTGCAGTTCGATCCAACTTGAGAGATAGGATAGTTTAAATCTCAAATTATAGTCGCAATTTTAATTTATTGCTAATTATTTGTCAGTTATTATTTGACAGTCACAATTATCTGTTAACTCCAAATGATTCTAACAGATGTCGATACCTTTCGACTGGGTTGAGTAAGTAATCAAAAGATGGCGCTGCTATGGTAAATCTACGAACGTGTCATATAAGCTCTATTTTAACAGCATAAATACCACGTGTTGTTGACGCTATAAAATTAATTAAATTTATTTTGTAGTGAACGAATTACCGTATAATTCAATTATAAGTAATATCACATATTTTTATTAAGTTAATTAATATATTAATGAGAAAATGGCACAAAGCTCCCCACACTTTTTCAATAATTGTACAAAATATTTTAGTATTATTTTTATTTAACCTCCATTGAAAATTATTTTGCACTTATTATTTCAATGTGCTATGATAACATGTTTTTCAGTTCCTCTTTCTAATTATTATTTTCAGTCAAATGCCACCGAAAAAATCTAACCTCAACAACGCGAGCAGCAAAGGGTCACGAGTCACGACGCAAACGTGTGAAACGGCTTGGTCGATTTTGATGAAATTTTTTGTGCTTATCCGGTATCTATGAGAATCGGCCAACATCTATTTATCATCCCCCTAAATGTTAGGGGTAGTCCACCCCTAAATTTTATTTTTTATTTTTTAGACAAAATTTTTTATTTCTATTTTTTTATGATACAACATACAAAAATACATACAATCCTCAATTTTCACCCTTCTACGATCAACCCCTATTTTTTAATAGCCATTATAGTAATTTAATCATTTTTCATCCCCGGTCGATAACCGCGGTCGGTTCCGCGTCGTGGGTTCTGCGTTGTGGGTTCCGCGTTGCGGGTTCCGCGCTGCGGGTTCCGCGCTGCGGGTTCCGCGCTGCGGGTTCCGCGCTGCGGGTTCCGCGCTGCGGGTTCCGCGCTGCGGGTTCCGCGCTGCGGGTTCCGCGTTGCGGGTTCCGCGTTGCGTGATCCGCGTTGCGTGATCCGCGTTGCGGGTTCCGCGTAGCGGGTTCCGCGTTGCGGGTTCTTAATATTCAAATCTTAAACTAAATTGCAAGAGTTTTTAAAACTAAATACATATTACATACTTATAATAGTATTTTACCCGACTACGGACTAGCCAAAAGACAGGTTTATCTCACGGTTTCTGAAATTCTGATCCATTCTTCGATCAGCTAACATGCGACTTAACAAGACATTCTGGACGCTCATTGGTGAACATCACTCGCAACACCTTCACTCGCTCGCTAGTACTCGCTACGTTCACCAATGAGCGTTCAAAATGGCTGGTTAACTAAAATGTTAGCCGATCGGCGATTTGATCAGCCTTTCTGAAACGGGGTATGTAATATGTATAGGAACGGAGTAGCAATGGAATATTTTGACATCGACAATTTATACTACGCTAACTTATAAAATCGTACTTTACAGGAGAGACTTTGTTTTTAATTAAGATATATTTTTTAAATTTGTTACATTTATTACTCTAATTGTTAACTGTGTTTTCTCATATAAATTTATTATTTTGATATTTTAAGTGAGCGGAATATACATACTCATACAACACTAATACTGTCACACATGCACCCTAGTGGTTACATTACACTGATCCCAAGACCTCGGTCGTAGGGCTAGGGTGCTATCCGCCCCCTACACACATACATCGCGGCTTTAATTTGTGGATAACGGTGTTGGTGTCACTATAAGTAATACATTATGTAAGACCTAGTTTCTAAGATACATTGTGAACACTGTTGGTTGTCCCTAATAAAGAAAAATAAAAAATAAAAAAATATACCTACACGTAATTTCCCAAGTCGATTTTCAAAAATTTGACTTAGCGTAGTTTAAATTGTTGGTGTCGTTTTGCTATTTCGCAAAATATGCTGTCCATTTGATGCATTCGGAATGGTCTCAGCACTTTATGGTGCGATACGGCCAAATGCGGGAAAATGGTCACGGACGAATGATTAACTGCTGTTAATGTAATTAATGTTTTTGTAGGCTATTCAATTGAAATTTTAAACGAATTTAGAGATACATAGAGTTATAACTGATTGAATATACTGTTGGTTCTTGATGGAAATGCATGTTCACAATAATAACACAACAGTTCACAAAAATACACCTGGGGGCCTACTCAAGATGCCATCGCTAATTATCGCTTACAATGTTCGATAACAAAATGTATGGGATTTGACATATGGTACGCTAAATGACATACCAAATCGCGATCATTTAGCGTAGCTTATGTCAAATCCCATACATTTTGTTATCGAACTTTGTAAGCGATAATTAGCGATGGCATCTTGAGTAGGCCCCCTGATGGTGATTTACGCGAAACTGGTAGTGTTATTTTGTAAAAACGTTATAAAAATAGAAAAGTTAAAAAGAGTAAATAAAAAGTTGTATGTTATCTATACTAATATTATAAAGCGGAAGAGTTTGTTTGTTTAAACGCGCTAATCTCAGGAACTACTGGTCCGATTTGAAAAATATTTTTTTGTTGGATAGTCCATTTATAGTCTATATCAGTCGAGAATGTCCTTAGCTATGTTTGGTGAAAATCGGTTCAGGTGTTCAAGGTCATCGGGTCGTTTGTTTGGTGTGATAGGAATGTAACACGCTACGGGCGTGTAAAAGCAATGTTAAAGTTAATCCTTCGTTAAATATCATGTTATCCCTCTCGTATTTCCTGTCAATGAATGGCATGGCATGGTATTTTAACATGGCGTTAACTTTAACATTGCTTGGTGAAACACGCCCTAAGTCGGGTTTTTTTTTAATTCTTACTTTTTGTAAATGGTAAAAATAACGTGCCAGGTACTCGTAGTTAAAACGATGGTTGTTTGTTTTTATATAAATAAGAACAGCGATGCGAGAGGACATCGGCCCTTCTTTAAGGTTATGGGGTCATACAACCGGCACCCCAGACCAATGGCATCGCACTAATGCGATATCACGTGAGACGGTGTATATAAATGTGATCCTGCATACATCCGTCTCGCTCTCGTCGCGGATCGACACCGGATTGGTCGGGAGATGTACCTTGTACATGCTATCGCAACAAACGGTAATTTTGTAATAAATACGTGAGAAAATAAAATTTTGATATTCAAAATGGATCGTCCTGGCTTCCGTAGCGCGCGCACGTAGTTACGCTGCCCGATCGCGCCGCGTTTTCGTCGTGTCGCGTCCGTGCCGACCACCTTCCATCGGAGCAGTTCCTGTGCCACCTTCTGAGGGCGATCGGCAATCCGCGCTTGGTTCTTGTGAACTGAGTGTGGATTGCCGCCTTGCCGGGAAGATGAGCTGCCCGCCCGCCCCGCTGGGATTTTATCCCAGCGTTGTGGTCACGGGAGGCCAGTTCCCCCAAGCGCTCCCCGCTTGGTGAGACCACCACACCATCCGAAGACCATGGCCGTCCGCGTCCTGCTGCGACGTGGAAGACCGCCCTGCGTCGACCTGAGACGCATCACCGCCAAGACACCGAGCCTAGCTGTGACGGAGAGGACACCGTTCGCGCCGGGCCCCCGTCGGCATTCTCGCGGGGGGGTTGTGGTAGCCCCCCGCCCCAATGTCCGGCCGAGACCTGCTGCGCGTCCCGGATCCCACCCCGTCCAGCCGAGAAGTGCTCGGGCTGACCGCAGCGCACAGAGCGCCGCCTCCAGGACTGCGCCTCGTACCGCAGCCCTGCACCGCCGCCCTCAGGCACCCGCCTGAGCCTGCCCACCACCCGGCAATCACACCTGCCGTTGCTGCCCACCGCAGCCCACTCCACCATCATGCCTCCACGGCACCACCGCTGCCTGCTGACCTCCGCCTCGCTGCTGGGGCTCGCCTAGCACTCCTCGCCCGCTTGACGCAGGCGGAACCGGCCCCGCTTGGATCGAGTAGTGTCTGCTGGCCTCGCCGCGCTGGATTGACCGGCCCCTGGGGAGGGGCTAGTCTCCGGCCCCGCCACGCTAGCGGACCAAACTCTCCTCGCCTGGGCTGGATCTACCGGTCTCGCCGCCCTGGACCTGCGACGCCGCCTCGCCTCGTCGCGCTGCCACCACGTAGCCGCTCAAGACCGCATGCAGCCATCCGGCCTGCAACGCTGCCCACTGCAGCCCACTCCACCATCATGCCGCCAAGGCAATACCGCTGCCTGCTGACCTTCGCCTCGTCGCTGGGGCTCGCTCAGCACTCCTCGCCCGCTTGACACTGGCGGAACCGGCCCTGCAGGTGGAGTAGAGTCACGGCCCCGCCGCGCTGGAGCAACTGGCCCCTGGGGAGAGGCTAGTTCCCGGCCCCGCCGCGCCGTTCGACCGCTCTCCTAGCATGGGCTGGATCTACCGGTCTCGCCGCCCTGGACCTGCGACGCCGCCTCGCCTCGTCGCGCTGCCACCATGCAGCCAAACAAGACCGCATTCAGCGACGTCCCACCGCTCGCGACAAAGTCCCGCGCCTGCCTGTGGATATCCGCGCCATCCGAAGGTTCCTTGAGGGAAGGAACCTGGGTGACTGGCAAGGATCCACGGCGGCCCCGGACAACGCCGCCTTACACCACGGAGGGCGCCAGACGCCGCCTGCCGCCCGGCCTACTGGAGAGTATGGCTGTACGGCGCGGGCGCGACCAGCGCCCTCTAGCAACGTCCTCGGGCGTTTACCGTTGGCATCCTCATGCCCTTCCCTACCATCATGGCTCCCGGAGCCCCTCCCACTCCCTGGTTTGGCTGGGTCCGCGAGTTGGTTAAAGACCACTCGTCAAAGTCTAGCCCTTCAGGTAATCGTGTTAATAAAGTGGTTTTTACGACGGTTTTTCCTTGCGCCCTGACGCGAGGGTTTTGCCTTCAAAAAAACGTCTTGTCTGTTTTTATTTCAATCCCACCTTGGTTAGGGCTTTGGTCCGCGGGACGATGCGCGGCGCTCGGAGGAGTGGAACCACACACGTTCCTCGGTCCCAGGGCCGGGGCCTCCACACGCCACATGTCGTCTCGCCATTCAGGAATAAGCCTTCCAAGGCTTCTTTCCCTTAGTGCCACGGTTTTCCCCTGCGTTCTGTCGCGGGGGGTTTTCCCTAGAAAAACAGAAGCAACTAATACGGCTCGGTATCCTCAATACCGGGTCCTTCGACCCCACGTAGAGGGGCTCATTAGCCTCTGGTCGTGGTTCCCCCGCTCCCGGCCACTCGGGCTAGGAGTGAGTGAGATGCAAATAGGTAGGTTTTGATATTCACTGCCAATACGTGTTTAATTTGAATAATACCCGTCCGCTACAACTGGTGACCCTCCGACGCTGAAGAACAAAATGTTAGAAGAACAAGAAAACAAGATCCCGTCTCAAGTACCCAGCGATGTCAGCGCAGTCTCCGTCCAGTCAAGAATGCTGCCGTTCTGGAGAGAACATCCTCGTGCATGGTTTCTGCATTTCGAAGCCGTTATCGATCCTCTCAAGACATCTGATGACCAGAAGTATCGATATCTGTTACAACAATTGCAGACTGCCGACCTGGAATACATTACTGACATCCTATACAATCCTCCGGACCATGGAAGAAACGAAAAAGTGAAGCAGAGACTCCTCGACACATACGACAAATCCGACGTAAAGAACTTTCAAAAACTCATCAGCAGCCTCGAGTTAGGAGACCAGAAGCCGTCACAACTCATGCGGAAGATGAGAGAGCTCGCCAGCGGAATGATCACAGAAGATGGACTTCGAATAGAATGGCTGAACCGCCTTCCTGCACAAGTCCGAGTAGTGTTGTCTGTAAACAAGGAGTCATCATTGGACACACTCGCCGCGATGGCCGACAAGATGGTTGAGTACGCAGAAGGCCCCAACGTCGCGGCCGTCACAGCAACAGCCTCAACCACGATGCCGACGCCCTCACACACTACAGTTATAGAAACCCTGGCGAAACAAGTCGAAATGCTCACCTTAGAAGTCGCTGAACTACGTCGCGGTCGGCCGTATCAACGAAATCATCATCACCGCCGCCCGTTCACACCGAGATCTCGTACACGCTCGCAGTCTACGCGGCGTGACAAGAAACCACAATCCGAGGAAGACCTAGAAAAATGGGAATGCCGTTTTCACTATCGTTTCGGTGACAGAGCGAGACGATGCGAATCTCCCTGCTGCCGTAGAAATAAGAAGAACACGGGAAACTAGAAGCGACATCGACCGTGGCGGACGTCGGTGTCTCACATACCAGTCATTGCCTCTGTGTCTTCGACCGCGACACTCGAGAACGTTTCCTCGTGGACACAGGCGCTGACATATCCGTATTGGCCGCCACAGATAAAATAAGAAGCAACAAAAACACCGAAAACGCCTACAAATTATATGCGGCAAATAACACGCCCATCAAGACCTACGGAGTGAAATTAATCAAGATTAATCTGGGGCTCCGACGAAGCTTTCAATGGACCTTCGTAGTTGCCGACGTGAAAACTTCAATCCTGGGCGCCGATTTCCTGCAGCACTTCAAGCTACTCGTCGACCTGGATAAGAAGAGACTCATTGACAAGATCACAGACTTATGTGTCAACGCCGTCAGAGTTGCAACAGAAGTCGAGTCAATACACGTCGTGAGCAACGATCAAGCCTTCCACGACATTCTCAAGCGGTTCCCGAACGTACTCCGACCGATGTCGTTGAAACAACCGAGTAAACACGACGTCGTTCATCACATCGAGACGACGGGCCCCCCTCTCTCGGCCCGCGCGCGCCCGCTGCCACCGGACAAATACAAGTCTGCGCAGATAGAATTTGAACAAATGATGGAAATGGGCATCTGCAAACCGTCAAAAAGCCCGTGGGCGAGCCCGCTACACGTCGTGAAGAAGAAGGACGGCAAGTTGCGAGTATGTGGAGATTACAGAAGACTCAATGCGGTCACTCTTCCCGACCGCTACCCAATTCCGCGCATACAAGACTTCACATACGAGCTACATAACAAGAAAATATTCTCCAAGCTCGACCTGAAGATGGCTTATTATTGGATCCCGATAGCCAAGGAAGACGCAGAAAAAACGGCCATCATCACACCGTTTGGCTTGTTCGAGTTTAACTGTATGACATTCGGCCTTCGGAACGCTAGCCAGACGTTCCAGCGATTTATGCATCAAGTACTGAGAGGCATAAACGGATGTTTTTCGTACATCGACGACTTACTTATCTGCGCAGAAAACGAAACGGAACACAAGAAGCTCCTGCAACAAGTCCTACAGCGACTAGACCAGTACGGCGTCACACTAAACATCGAAAAGTGTGAATTTGGAAAAACAAACATCAACTTCTTGGGCTATGAAGTATCGGCAGACGGTATTAAACCCAGCGAAGATCGCATCAAGGCAATTGCTTCATATCCCAGACCGAAGACTGTCATCGAGCTTCGCCGTTTCTTAGGCATGATAAATTTCTACAGAAGCTGCCTACCACAACAAGCTCATTTGCAAGTGGAACTCAACAAGTACCTGCACAACAAAAAGAAAAATGACAAAACACTACTCGACTGGACGCCGCAGGCAGAGACAGCTTTTGAAAGATGCCGCCAAAGCATTTCAGAAGCCACCATGCTAAGTCACCCAGTCGCCGGAAGCCCACTAGCCATCATGACAGACGCCTCAGACTACAGCCTCGGCGCTGTGTTGCAGCAGAAGACCGACGGAGCTTGGAAACCTCTCGCATTCTTCTCAAAGTCAATGAGCGAGACGCAACGACGTTACAGCGTATACGACCGCGAACTACTCGCAATGTACGCCGCTGTAAAACACTTCAGAAGGTTTATCGAAGGCTGCGAAGCTGTGGTGTACACGGACCACAAACCCCTCTCCTACGCTTTGTCAAGAACTCCGAGCAACAGCGACACACCCAAGAGAGAAAGACAGTTACACTTCATAAGCCAATTCTGCTCTAAAATCGTATACATCAAAGGCGAAGAAAACACAGTCGCGGACGCACTGTCTCGACTAGAGGAGATACAATGTCCGACGACAATCGACTACACCCAACTCAGTATTGACCAGGCGCGAGACGAAGAATTGAAGAAACTAAAGACGCAACCCAACTTGAAGTTCGGCGAAATAACTCTCCCGGGCCTCAGTCACGCTATTACCTGTGAGTTGTCATTATCATCACCGCGGCCCTATCTACCGCAGACATACCGTTACGCTGCCTACAAAGCACAACACGATCTATGTCACCCGGGTGTGAGAACCACAAGAAAAATAATGTCAAGCAAGTTCTTCTGGCCGTCGATGAACAAAGAAGTCGCACAATGGACCAGAGCCTGCATAAGCTGTCAGCGCGCCAAAATTCATCGACACGTCAACTCGCCGCTTCAACAGTTCCCGCCGTCACAGCGATTCGAGCACATTCACATAGATATAGTCGGCCCCCTACGAGCTTCGAATGACTATCGCTACTGTGTGACAATTATCGACCGCTGCACAAAGTGGCCCGAGGCGATACCTGTGCGAGACATCACCGCCGAGATTGTCGCAAGTGCACTATACAACACATGGATAGTGCGATTTGGCTGTCCGCTGCGCATCACGACGGACCAAGGACGACAATTCGAGTCCTGTCTGTTCAACGCGCTCATGAAGAGATTCGGCATTTCGAGACTCCGCACTACGGCCTACCACCCACAGGCAAATGGACAAGTCGAGAGATGGCATAGAACAATGAAAGCCGCGCTTATGGCTCGAGGCGCGACTACGAGTTGGACCGAAGAACTCCCTACCGTGCTACTGGGACTCCGGACGGCCATTCGAGAAGACAACAGCCTCAGCCCGGCGCTTATGACATACGGTACAACACTCCGTGTGCCCGCCGATTTCTTCGCGCCGGCGCAAACAGAAAACGTAAATGACGCAGAGTTCGTGCGCCATCTCACTCGCACGATGGCATCTCTTTCACCCGCTACGTGCCGCCCGCATACCAACATCATGCGACCCTTCGTGCACAAGAACCTAGCTACGTGTTCACACGTCTTCATACGCAACGACGCGGTGAGGGCACCGCTCATACCGCCATACGACGGGCCATATGAAGTAATCAAGCGTTACGAGAAGTGCTACAAGATAAGGATGCCGCTTCGAACCGCCGTCGTGTCATTAGACCGGCTCAAACCTGCCTACGTCGTAAGTGAAGACCAAGATTCAAGCAGAAGCATCGTCCAGACGCCGTCCGCCTCCACTACACCTGCAAAACAACCCTACCTAACGAGAAGCGGTCGTGTCGTAAAAAGAAGCGTACGCTTCTCTTGAGGGGGAGTGATATGGGGTCATACAACCGGCACCCCAGACCAATGGCATCGCACTAATGCGATATCACGTGAGACGGTGTATATAAATGTGATCCTGCATACATCCGTCTCGCTCTCGTCGCGGATCGACACCGGATTGGTCGGGAGATGTACCTTGTACATGCTATCGCAACAAACGGTAATTTTGTAATAAATACGTGAGAAAATAAAATTTTGATATTCACTGCCAATACGTGTTTAATTTGAATAATACCGCAAGTCCGCTACAAGGTCATAAGAAAAAGGTTGATAAGGACAAAAAGAGCAACTTCCATCCGGTATGATTGGGTGTTACACTAATATTATAAACGCGAAGGTGTTTGTGTATTTTTGTTACTTCACCCGCAAACGACTGGAATAATTTTGATAATATTTAGGGTGCCTGAAGAGATGCTACATCTAAGGACCCGCAACGAGATTAATCAGAAGAATTAAAGCTGAGTAGAGAGAGAACTGTCCAGTGAAGAACATGAAGCACCACGGAAATAATTAAAGGTGTTTATGGCAAAAAACCCGATCATAATATTATGTTTTGATATTATATGACAATGGATTGAACACATGAATCGATGAAGGTGATATGTCGCAAAAAAATACCCAGAAAATTGGGTTTAAACTGTCACTTAAACATTTTAGGATATGTAATAACGTATTAAGTACATTGATTCTAGAGGCGGATCTTTATATGAATGCACTTAATATGTTCGTGACATATTCACGACGTATTTTAAAATGTTTAAGTGACAGTTTGGCCTCAATTTTCTCGAAATCAAAATTATGTTACATATCACCCTCATCCATTCATGTCTTCACTTATTCCCTCATACCATACATCGCACTCCCAGAGTATGCGATAGCGATTTTTTCATAAAGGCTGCCCTCGGTCGAACACTCATATTGCAGAGACCGAGACTAATTTAAAATCAAAAGTAAAACATAAAGTTTAGCTTTAATAATATCTATGGACACTTCACACCACGTCAATCTGGCCCTGTGCTAAGTATCCGAAGAACTTGTGTTACAGGTACCAGACAACGGAAATATATTTAATACTTTTATAATATACACATATTTAAGATTTTTTATTATATTATACACAAATTTAATACACATCCATGATTCAGGAACATTGAAAACTTTTTATTCCCTCGGCGGGATTCGAACCCACGACCTCTCGTTCGAGCACTAACGCGCTCAACCACTGCGCTACGGAGGTCGTCATCTTTAAAGTTACCGTGACCTTTCAGACGTGATCTATTTCAATCCAGTGCTTAAAGTCGATCGAAGGAAAGGAATTATAAAGAATACGCCTTTTGATATTATATTTTTATTGAGTGTAGATATTATTATTGAGTGTTACTGTTGTCCCACAGGCCCTGAAGTAGGTAATCGATGTTAGAAATCTTATTACCGAGTATCGGTGAGTTTATTTATTTAAAATAAGAAAATGGCTTATTTTATAATAATACTAGCTGACCCGTGGCCGCTTCGTTGAGCATTCCGTTTGAGCCTTCCCTGGACATCCACGAATATTTCAAGACCCAGCCGTTCTCGAGTTTTAGCGAGACTAACGAACAACGATTCATTTTTATATATAAGATTTCGTAGCGAAAGCAAAATAAATAGCAAATTATAATCGTTGTTATAAATTGTCTAATACAAGGGCAGTCGGTTACAGGTATAGGAGTACGAGTGGAAGCCCCAAAGGGAGATCTCCGACCGAGCGAGATGGTATGCTCGGTCAGGCCGAATTCCACTGTACTAGTTTTCAGATGTCGTATATAGGTATATAGCTTGCGTAATAGCTCGGTCGAGATACCTTAAAGTTTTCAAGAGTTTACAAAGCCTTTTGGTTTTCAAAGTTGCCTAACTTAATTCGGGTTCTCACAAACAAAATAAATTTCCATACTATTTAAATAATAATAGTTTTAACGAGACTAGGGCATTTAAATTTAAAATGTAATGGTTGTATTGCATCCCAAAACGGTGTTCGGCATAACAGTTACTCGCACTTGCCACAAACATTCGGGAATATTCATTAGTTTACAATTCAAATGTAGTACAAACTGAAAACCCGGTGCTCAGCCCTCGCTCCTCATAGCTGCTCAGACCAGACCCATAGACCAGAGAAAGTTAGATAATCCAGCATCAACATTTGAAGACCGCCTTAGCGCCGAGTTCTGTGGTTGAGCACATTTGTGCTCGAGCGAGAGGTCGTCCGCCGAGGGAACAAAAACTTTTCAATGTTCCTGGGTCATGGATGTGTATTAAATTTGTGTATAATATAATAAAAATCTTAAATATGTGTATATTATAAAAGTATTAAATATATTTCCGTTGTCTGGTACCTGTAACACAAGTTCTTCGGTTACTCATCATATATATTATTATAGAAATGCCATGACCACCATAGAAATTGTCTAGCGATTGTCTACACAAGCATTAACAAATATTATTTGTTTAGCCAAATCACAGATTTCAACAAGCTGACATTTCGTCTATTCTTCTGTGGCCATGCTAATGTATCACCAATTTATATAACTTTTGATGCAAATGAAATAATTAAAATTAGGTATGTAGCATCGGCTGTCTCTCGTTATTGCTGTACAAGGAGCGCCATGTTTGTCACGAGGAGCATATCCTTTGTCCTTAGGTACCTTACGGGACCTGATGCCTGATTCAAGATGCCATCGCTAATTATCGCTTACGAAGTTCGAAAACAAAATCTATGGGATTTGACATTAGATTCGCTAAACGACACGCGAAGTCATTTGTCATAGTTAAGCTTATGTCAAATTCCATACATATTGTTTTCGAACTTCGTAAGCGATAATTAGCGATGGCGTCTTGAATCGAGGGCCTAATCTTCGAGCTATATACGGTCTTGCGCGGTCTGTCTATGGACCGGGGCATAATATAGGTTTAACTCGTGTTGGAGGCCGTACAGTTTCGATAATGCCATCTTACAGACCGCATCAATAACCTATCTGCACATAACTAACGTTAACGTACCATAAGGCTGGGTTCCACTGACGCGGAGCGGGGCGGAGAGGAGCTTGCGGTGCCCGAATTGGCCAATCACTGAGCTCGAAATCTGCGCTCCGTTTCCACGGAAACAGCACGAGCATAGTGATTGGTCAATTTGGGAACCGCTAAGCTCCTCTCCGCTCCGCTCCGCGTCAGTTGAAACGCGGCCTAAATGGGCCATTAGTGATTAAGTTATGTCTAACCCGACGCCATATCTCCCACTTACTAAATTCTTTCTCCGCCGCGCCGGTCGCCGAGCCACATCAGTGCGCACTTCGTTGCCGCCGGGACTAATTTCCTTTCAGTTAAATCTACTATAAATTATTCCTTATCTCAATTATGCTGTATTTAAATTTACTCCAGCGCATATATTTTTTTAGGTCCTTGTACTACGATTACACAAGGTCTTCGTGAACCTGCTATGGGCCCAAAATTGGCGCAATTTTTGGCCAGTCTAGAGTTAGACGTTTTAAGTAGGTCTTCTGCCTGTCACGTGTATAGCCTCAAGCGGCAGATGTAGTCCGTTTATCAGCTACCCCAAATCCTATATCATACATGTTTCTCTTTCTCCGTGCGGAAAGTATTCGTAGATAAAAATGCTGGAAAAGGATTTCTGAACATAATAGGATACATTTTAGTAACGCTTGATCACCAGGAACAGGGACGTACATCTTCTAGAAAAATATTTCTTTAAATTTTAAGTTTCTAAGTACTCATTGAAAGAAAGGGTTATATGCCATAACTAATGGTGGTCGCAGGGAGGCAAAAAGTGGTGTTGTACTGTGAGTACTTTCTCTTTTCTGTCGTATCAGAATAAGCACGTTTAAATCCAGCTCAAAGTGAGTGTCGCGGTAATTTGCGTCTATTTCGAGAGGGTCATGTTTGAATAATAAAGTTTCATGTATTGTGATGATCGGAGCTTCTGGCGCGGCGCCATGTTGGAGGTGTCTGGTGTCGCCGATGTCCTCCGGTGTACGGTGGGAAGGTGTAGAACTATTCGACCTTATTGCCGTCGCAATAAGAGCCATAAGTGCACCAGGCTTGTTGCTGTTCGGACACTGTCGATGATGTCAACTCTATGGAATTAGTTTTGAATACTGCTGGCCGAATTTTATTTTCTTCATGCATCCATTACTATTTCATACAAATTTATTGGGTTCTATTCCCATGTTGGTGGGATCAGCGACCTCAATACAAATATATAACGTAACTAGCTGCCCACTTCGATGAACCGCTTAAACCTTCCCGGGGCTTCCACGAATATTTCAAGAGTAAAAATAGCCGAATCGGTTCAGCCGTTCTCGAGTTTTAGCGAGACTAACGAACAGCAATTCATTTTTATGTATAAGAAAGAAGATGTAATTACAGAATACAGTGTTAGAAAACCCGAGCTGGGTTTGGAACATAAAAACAAGCATAAGAACGTAACAAAAATAGGTAAATGCATCCGAGCGTAGCTTAGTTTGTGCGATAGGTACGGTGCTCTAATTAGCATTTTGCACTAACAAGCTACGAAGTACGATATATATACCAAAATCCTTCGTGGATTATTATTTTAGAACGGAATGCAATTTCAGATTCCTGTGCCGTGTTTATGACTTTCGTCCACGCTTGCGACCAGCAGGCTTACTCTCGACACAACCGAGAATCGAATCAGTTCGATCTCAACGGTTATTGGTGTTTTATGATTTTTTTATGACTGATTCGATTCTCGATTGTGTCGGGAGTAAGCCTGCTGAGTCCGGATTGTGGGTACGTCTCTCAAAATGTGTGGCTCGTAGGCTGTAGCCCTCGTTGACAATGTCAACGGGACAACGGGACAAATGGTCACGCGTGTGTAAAGGCGTAGCTATAATATTATATCCAACCAAAAAAAAACTCATGTAAAAATGGTGGCAAAACGAGTCTGCGTAGCTTACCCTGTGAAAAAGTTATCAGATCTCATGTAGAGACGAGATTCTTTATCTATGCGCCCTTACTTTACCAGACCTAACTTCACACACTCTACAAAACGCGATGCTTGGACGTCTTGCTACCGTAACGAAGATTATCCAGCTCGGATACATAAGTATTCATCGTATGTGAAATAAGGACAAGCATCACGTTTTGACTGAAATGTAGAGTATGTGAAGTTAGGCCTGGTGTAGATAGTGAAGTAAGGGGACATAGATCAAGAATCATGGCTCTACATGAGATCTGATAACTTTTTCACAGGGTTCACATATATTCATATGATTGATTCATAAATGCAAGGTATATTACGATATATTTACAAATTTTCGATGACCGCACTCGCAGCTATAATATACCTATTGTATATGACGTCACCGTAGATAAATATATCTAGGCATATTTAAAAGCCGGTCTAAAGAACGGCCGTGCGCTTGTTAACACGATAACAGAGCGAGAGAGGGCAAAATATACATTTATAGTATAGCCCCGGTGTGGTAGCTGAATAATAGCTCCTCAAGGTAAGTTATCGAGAATGTTTTCTAATTTTTATTTTTAGTTCTCCGTAAACTCTGTTAAAAATAAATAATACCTAAGTCTGAAAAAAATATTACAATATTTCATGTAGTTTTTGAGATACACTTGTTTCAAATTCTCGACGCGATAACGTCATTTTACGACACTGAAATTTGAAATGTCTGTAACCTCATTAATACACCTAGTATAATAAACACAACAACAGATTTATTTTTAATAAAATAAATCTAGTGTTTATTTGTATAAATAAAAATATGAGTCAAAACGTTATTACGATACGTCATGTAGGTAGTTTCCAAAAATATTTCATTTCAAATTCTCGATCCGATGACGTAATTTTTCTGCTTTAGTAAATTTATTAATATTTGGTATTTTTCAATGAAACAAAAACTAGTGTATTTGTACACATACAAACCCTACTCTGACAACAGTTTTAATCAATTTTGTATGTCCTAGTAACCATTGTATGAAAAGCTTGACAGCGCCAATACAATCGACATTCGATTACTTTACTTTATGGGGCATTCAAATGTTCCTGCTTGGGCTACGGTTTTTTATAACGTTACTTGGAATCCGATAAGTATTTAATATGCTCGCAAATAAATCGCCTCCGTGGTCTGGTGGTTCAGAGCTTCGCTCGCGACCCGGAGGTCGTGGGTTTGATTCCCGCGTTGGAACAACAAAAAATGTTGTTTTCAAGTTTGGTTAGGAAAATGCAGGCCGATCACCTGATTGTCTGACAAGAAAGATGATCCATGCGTTGGATGGGCATGTAAAAAGTTGGTCCTGCACCTGATCTCTCGCCAGTCGTGTCGGTTTACCGTCCCACTGGGTTATGAGAGTAAAAGGAAGAGAGAGTGCTTCTGTGTATTGCGCACTCACTTGGGCACTGTAAAATAACTCCTGCGTAGCTGGCGTGGTTTCAATGAAATCGGCTACCGACACCGAAATCGGTGAGGGGAGCTATTATACGCTCGCAAACATTTACTAATGCCCAAGGGTCAGTGATACTCAAGTTCAAAGGCTGCGTGCCAGTTGAGGGGTGCACTTGAAGGTTGAGGGCGTACCAGCAGACATCAAGCCCACGGCCAGTGCGAGTATGGCATTGAGCCAGTAATTGGATCAAGCGGTAAGGGTCGCCACTTGCAAGGTCGAGGGTGCATATCATCCCATGTAATGCTCGTGTTACGTTGTACGACATGAGTGGTCATGCAAGGTGGAAAATAAATGAGTGATAAGACTTTAGGGTGTGTATGCGCCTCCTGTGTAGAGTAGTAGTAGTGAAGTTGTGTGACATGATTGGACATGCAAGGTGTAAACTAAATGAGTGGTAATACTTTAGGGTGTGTATTTGCCTCCTATAGTGTGAAAATACCAGAGCTGAAAGATTTACTTATCACTTTCATGCGTGTATGAGAAATGCCCCAACATCACTAATTTATTTTACAACTTGTATAATATATACAAGGTGTAAAATAAATGCGTGGTAATACTTTATGTGCCTCCTATGTAGAGTTTACTGTGAAAGCACCAGCGCTGATTGAGGTTCTTTTTTAATAATTTTTTTGGGCAAATTTATGATATTGAGGCATTTCTCATAGAAACGTGAAAGTCAAAAGTACGTCTTTCAGCGCTGGTGCTTTCACAGTAAACTCTACACACATATACACATTACACACCCTAAATTATTATTACTCACATATTTTACAACTTGTATATCTTATATATAAAAATTAATTGCTGTTCATTAGTCTCGCACAAACTCGAGAACGGCTGAACCGATTCAGCTATTTTTAGTCTTGAAATATTCGTGGAAGTCCAGGGAAGGTTTAAACGGTTTGTATGCTCAACGAAGGCGCACCGGTCAGCTAGTAGTTAAATATAAGTAGCCTTTAAGGTAGGCCATCTTATTTCAGGGGTATACTGTCATTAACAAAGTCAATTATCTTATAATAAGCTTTATTACAGATACTTTCTTTAACGCGTTTATATTGTAAGAGATCTGCTGTCTTTTATCCCACTTCTCTCTGTATGGCTGGTGTTAGAGTTTTTGTACCTGTGTGTCGTATTTCCATGTAAAATGTTATGTTATAAATGTCTCTGTGTACAATGAACTGTTAAAATAAAAAATGAGATGGTTCGTGACAGTGACTCGGAGAAGCCGCCATTATTATAAAACCGACATCTGACCTCATTTAACCTTTTGCATTATAGATCTAGTTCACAATCGCAGAATTCTGCATCTGCAATTTCTATTTCTTCATTTTAGATTGAAGTCTCCTTCAAAGTTGTTGAGGCTTTTTTCAAGAAATCAATATACACTTAGTCGATAATACTGCCCTAATGCAATCAGACGCGCATAATTTATTCTACCAATCAATGCACATTATCACTATACTTGTTCAAATCCAATTATAATATGAAATCCAATGTAAAACGTAAACAAAAATATGGCCTAATCACAAAGTAGATAGGTATATAACAGAGACACTACCTAGTACCTACTAGAAAATGGCATCACCCTAATACTGGCTATTTGACTGGCTATTTTTGTTTTCTTCGATTTCCAATAGATAAAAGTCGAAGTCCAGACACATTCCGGAAACCAGCGCCACTATTGAAAAATACTAATTACTAATTTCGTTTCGTATCTTCTTCTTAATTAAGGAGTTGAATTTAGTTTAATGTGATGTTATGGCATATTTAAATTTTATAATTTACAAACGTTAATAGTAGTGACACCTAATGCAATTTTTTGTATGAAACATAGATTGTATGGGATGGTACTTGGTAGGCCATGGCCTAATTAATGAATGAATTTTTTTACTGCGCACTAAAAAAGTGAAATAATTGATATTGGAAGCACGCTACTGTTACTTTATATTTAAATTAAGTTGGATTAGACTGCTTACAAGATCTTAAACTTTTATATTACTTATGAATTTCTCTGTTTATAAGATATCTATCTTTTGCCCGCGGCTTCGCCCTCGTGGTATTTTTTTTTTTGCATTTATACATTGTATTTAATGAGATATCAATATATTTTAAGACCCAACAGTGCCCAAGAATATACATATTTGTATAACAGTGTACGTGGCTTAAACTTCTTTACCAAATAATTCTACAGCTGCAGTATTCATATGCGTATCCAGCTTCTGGCTTATTCAGATCATACATACTACAATGTTTTGGGGGTAAATGAAGACTTGCCGGCCCCTAAGGCACACTTGGCGGATTCCTTCCAGCTCTCGCAAATTTATGACCCTTTTTCAATTTTGAGTACTTAAATAAGAAACATTGGGTATTATGTCTAAGTTCTATCATGAACCAAAAACATCCTATTTTTCGGTGTAAATCTATTTAAACTTATAATATTATAAAATACTGTGTAGTACAAAAATATCCTTTATGAGAACAATTATATTCTATTTTACCCTTCAAGTTCTAAGCTACCTGCTGTGTCGCGTCGCGTACTGACCCCTGTACATATTATTACCTTCCTTCTCTCGTTATTATTATTACCTACCTATGAAAAAAAAAGTTTTATTTCCAAATGAAACTTGACAAGCTATTTTCGGAAAGTCAACAAGAAAAACAAGCTACCACCGGCACCGGTTCAACCCTAACCCGCCGAGAAGAACCGGCGGAAGAAACTCGCACGGCCATCTTTTAGCAAAAAGATAGAAAATTGATATTTTTAAAAGCTTTTATTTAACTTGCAATGTACTCGTATGTATGTAAGGATGTTCGGGTGGAATCTCGCGACCCGATTTTGAAGCAGATACTCTCAACCGATTAAGCTGAAAATTTGTACGCACATTTAGATTGGATGACAATACACGATTAGTTATGTGACGTCATTCTAAATTCAATATGGCGGACCATCCAAGATGGCGGAACAGTTGTTTTTAATGCATTTCTACAAATATGGGTATCAAATGAAAGGGCTTGTTTAGAGTGACTAAAAAAGTAATGTAACTCCAATATGGCGGAACATCAAAGATGGTGGAATAGTGATTTTAATATATTTCTACAATATGGGTATCAAATGAAAGGGCTAAAAGCTTTCTTAAATAGGTTTTTTGTTTAATTTATTTACAATGTAACTTAATCTATACATATTAATATTATAAAAGGTAGGATACATATTATAGTAAATAAATATAAGCATTAAGCAGCCGTTATGGTTGGCCCCCTTAGTCCCAGGGTGTGGAATTAATAACAAAACCTCAATGGAATCTTCCAGTATCAACGCGTCACGTCTCGATGTGATGTGACCCCGGACTGTACTGTGCTATGTTTATTATACACACACAATAAACCTATTAGAACTCAATGTCAAATGCCCTGAACCGTGTATTGAATTGGGAACACGACACGAGGGGTCTGGAATCTCTGCTGTATGCCCTATGACCGTATAATTGGAATTCACAGCGACTGTTGTCAAAGGGCTTGTGTGTAGTGTACAGACAGGACTGTATCACAAAGTAAATGTAATATTTAGAAAAGCTGATTGTTTTTGTTGCAAGAATGTAGTGGAAAAAAGATCTTATCAATTATTCTGACGACCTCCGTAGCGCAGTGGTGGAGCGCGTTGGATGCTCGAACGAGAGGTCGCGGGTTCGAATCCCGCCGAGGGAACAAAAAGTTTTCAATGTTCCTGGGTCATGGATGTGTATTCAATTTGTGTATAATATAATAAAAATCTTAAATATGTGTATAGTATAAAAGTATTAAATATATTTCCGTTGTCTGGTACCTGTAACACAAGTTCTTCGGATACTTAGCACAGGGCCAGATTGACGTGGTGTGAAGCGTCCATAGATATTATTATTATTCCAAACATGATCTGTACATTGTGCCATACTTATTTAAACAAAAAAATGTACGGTAAACTGATGAAAGATTATAATCTTTATAATTAATTAATTAATTAATTTTTAATAATTATTGAAGATCACTTCAAAATTACAAAATTGCAAATATCTCAGAAGCGGCCCAATATCAGCCATACAAAGGTCCTTATGGTTCGTCTTCACTGCCAAGATATTCTATGAATCTGCCAAACAATCTCTGTATATGACACTTTTTATTTTTATTTTTTAATCTGATTTATCAACGAGGGTTTGTTCGCCTTGCGAGCATGCCACCCCTTCATAGAAACATACAATAAAAAATTATAATCTAAACTTAATGTCTGACTCAACTAACTTATATAACATTTTAGCCTCCTTGGATAAAGGAAAGTCAAGAATACTGTTGCATACTCCAACCTCACGAACATTAATGGCACAAAATCTTTCAACCTCTTTTCGGACACATTCCGTTAAAATACGGTAAACATCTTCAACTACATCGCATTCTGAACAATTAGGAGATGTATTTTTTTTTCATCAATGCGGCAAAGCTATTTAAAGGAAGGTGCCCCGAACGAAGTCTGAGGCTCACCACTATGATTATGACACTATAACTGCGGTACATTCATTTTCCAACTGTACATTTACACCACGTATGACGTCATACGGCATTGTTACACGTGTATTATACCTATGACCTTTGATGTCGAGTTGTTTTCAGGTGATAGTAGGGTTGCCATTTTAAAAATTATAAAACTAGGATATAACGCGTCAAAATCCGGACTAGCTAGCCCAAAACCAATAAATATAGGCCTCACCGAATTCTAAAAAACCTTAATACTAAAATACTTAATTCGGATATCGGCCGGTCTGGAAGCTCCCCGGATGACCTCAAAAGTAGCGCAGTTGGTTGAGCGCCTTGGTGCTCGAACGAAAGATCGTGGGTTCGAATCCCGCCGAGGGAACAAAAAGTTTCCAATGTTCCTGGGTCATGGATGTGTATTAAATTTGTGTATAATATAATAAAAACCTTAAATATGTGTATAGTATAAAAGTATTAAATATATTTCCGTTGTCTGGTACCTGTAACACAAGTTCTTCGGATACTTAGCACAGGACCAGATTGACGTGGTGTAAAGCGTCCATAGATATTATTATTATTATATTATAAAGTAAGACAACTCTGGGGAAACCCGGACGGATGGCAACCCTAGGTGATAGGACAACAGGGCGTCGAGTTACGCGAGTTCCTTTTTGGAACAAGTTAGTTGTCTGTTATAAGTTATTCAATTTTACATTTGATATCAGTGTACGATACGTCTAATCATAATGTTTACCAAAATGATAACATGTACAAATATACGCACAGTTTTTCTTCTCTTATTTAACTTTATTTCTCTTATTTAACTTCTCTTAGTCTTTCTCTTATTTAACAAAATAAGCGCCTGTTTGCAAAGTATATATATAATATGTAGGTAGGTAATTTCTTTTTTTATAAAAACAACTGCGCTCGGTTACCGGGCACAGTGTTTTAAAATAAATTAATAAAATTTCACGCAGCTAACTATTAAATATAATATATTGTCTGCCTTTGCAAAGCAATAATTTAAATTAGAATAATATTTAAATTATGAAACAAAAATAGATATAAGAGCAATAACTACATATTTTTATAGAGTTTGTTGCATAACCCGCTACGCAGAAGTTATGTTTTAGTGCTCAACTGTGTGCGCAATACACATTAATAATAAATTTATGAAAAAAAGGAAAAAAATGGGACGTACTAATAGTATACTTATATATTATAATACTTATATATTCAAGAAAAATAGTTACTCTAGTGGCATTTTCCAGGGAGGAAACGGGTCGTGTAAAACTCTGTTTTTGTATGGGAAGAACACCCCTTGTGTTTCCTCTTAATCTGTCGAATAAATATGTTCCTCAGGTAAAAGTTATCTGATGATTGGAAAACTGCCCTTAGTGTGACGATTTAATATACCTATAGCCCTACACGATAAATGTTCTAAGCAACACTGCACACAATTTTCAAATCGGACCAGTATTTTTTAGATTAGCGCGTTCGAGCAAACAAACTCATCAGCTTTATAACATCATGTGGGAGTACGAGTGGAAGCCCCAAAGGGAGATCTCCGACCTCACGAGATGGTATTGTTACGGACGTAAATAAAAGACAACGCTCCATATTTATAATTACAATCGGGCAGAGTCTCTGCTTATAACAGTATCAATCTATTCTTAAGTCTGGTGACAACGAAGAGTTACACCCTTATATATCATTGACAATCGTTAGGGCAAAAATCAGTATGAGAACTATTTAATATCCGGTATGATTATAATTACCTATACCGGATATAATAGAATATGATTATTAGGTAAACAAATATTAATCTTATATAATATTAATCTTAATAACAAATATTAATAACATATATTTAATCTTATATAATTATTCTTACTTTAGTTAAGATAATAAATTGTATGACAATTTAATATTATGGAAGTGACGTCATGGGTTGCCATATTTAAATATTAAGTAATTTAAAATAACTAAAATAATATAATCTATAACAGTCAGTTGATCGATAAATTATTAATAAACAGTTGAATGAAATTAATACTAATATAAAATAAACACGCATAATTGTAATATCACGGATCTAGATCATCACTGCCGAGACTGAAGATGTTTGTAACAGTATGCTCGGTCAGGCCGAAGCCCACTGTACTAGTTTTCAGATGTCGTATATATAGCGCCGGACTTAGAAAACTTCGATAGCGCGATGCAGGATTGAGGCGCTAGTAGTACCGCTACAATCAGTATAGATGTCTAACCGTCTCCCCTTCTTCCGCAGCGTGCCATCCTTCGTACCGCTGTTCCTGTTCGAGCAGTTCCGCCGCTACTCCAACTGCTTCTTCCTGCTGATCGCGCTGCTGCAGCAGATCCCCGACGTGTCGCCCACCGGCCGCTGGACCACGCTGACGCCGCTCGTGCTGATACTCAGCGTCAGCGCTCTAAAGGAGATCGTGGAGGACTTCGTGAGTTTTAATTCCAGAATACTCATTTTTTTATCACAAAAGATCTATTGTGAAAAATTTTTAAGCACTCCAAAGCACTGATCCCGGGTTTTAACAAACGACACGCAGAATCGGCGCTTTCAATGAGTAGGAACCAACTAAGAATCCTAACCAGAACCCTAACCGGGCACTGCAAGCTAAACAAACACCTTCACAGGATAGGCATAGGTGACCAAATTACTTGCAGATTCTGCAAGGAGAAAGACGAGACACCCCTCCACCTTCTTCTTGATTGTCCAGCTCTTCATATAAGCAGGAGCAAGTACCTCGGGCTGCATGAATACTCTACAGCAGAGGAAATCCGCAACGCGGTCTGCGTTGCGGATTTCCTAACCTAACCTAACCCAACATATAGTTCGCTTCATGAGCAACATAGGACTGGGGACGGTACTTTAAAGCGAAGGAATCGCAATAGATCCAGAAGGGTCGCAGTGACGTCTGGGCCTGACAAGGCCAGCCTTCGATTAAAAAAAACCGTGGGGAATTCTATAGTACGTCCGAGATAAATTTAACCCAAACGTAAACAAAGCCGTTTATGACACAACCATAGAATAATCAGTGACGCCAATTGGCCAATATTAATGCAATGAACATTGTACATGAATGCATAGACTATAGATTATATTCTACAGTCAGCTGTGTCAAAATAGAGTATTTTTCCTGTAAAGGTTTTTTTCATTTGATGTTTAAATATGTTGAATATTGTAAAATGTATTGGATAATGGAGTATGATCCTTTAATATACCTCAGGAAGTGTTGATAAGTGTGCACAATAAGTAAATAAGTGAAAATTTCGATGTTTTCGGTTTGTTTACCTTTAGGTTAAATTTATCGGGGACGAACTATAGTACATTGTACAAGACTGCGGAACCTACTGGAACATTCTCTGATATTACAGAAGCGGCACCGCGCGGACGATGAGACGAACCGGCGGCGCGTGGAGGTGCTCAGCGGGGAGGTGTGGAAGCCGGTGCGCTGGGAGCGGCTGCAGGTCGGTGACGTCTGCCGCGTCGTCAACAACCAGTTCTTCCCCGCTGACCTGGTGCTCCTCGCCTCCAGGTATACATGTTTGTTTGGCTGCGTACTGAATCGAAATCAGATTGTATTGTACAAAAATGTGGTGGTGGTAGGCATCATATAGAACATCGTGTCTATGTGATGCCTACCACCGGTTCAAGAACAAATTCGGGCTCGGAAAATTGCTCTTCTAAACCTCAATATGACTGAACGCATTATGACTGTATTTTGTTATTATATAAATAAATAAAAAACAGGTTCTATTCAAATAACTAACCGTGTTCGCAGCGAACCACAGGGCATCTCGTTCATCGAGACATCGAACCTGGACGGCGAGACGAACCTCAAGATCCGGCAGGCGCACGCGAACACCGCGTGCCTGCGCTCCCCGTCGCAGCTGGCCGAGCTGTCCGCGACGCTCACGTGCGAGCCGCCCGACAGACACCTGTACGAGTTCAACGGCATGCTGAAGGAGACCAACGCCAGGTGAGCACACATACACCCGCTACGCCGGGGAACCTCCACATCTTGACTCTCCGGGACTTTTAGATTGTTCATTATATCTAGTAAAAATGAGATAAAAAAAATAAAATTGGGAAATTTATTAAATATATTAAATTATCAATGCAACACAATGTCTGCCGGAGCCATAAGGCAATTGTTCCAACGTGAACGCCAAATTTAAACAAGCTAAACACGCCAACGCCGTAACGCGTTACGTAACGTAGCGGTTTACCCTCCCATAAGATATCAATTAAAAAAACATGTGGTTTTGCAGTACGATGCCGCTGAGCCTCGAGCAGCTGCTGCCGCGCGGCGCCATGCTGCGTAACACGGGCTGGGTGTTCGGCGCCGTCGTATACACCGGCCACGAGACCAAGCTCATGAAGAACTCCACCAAAGGTGAGGCATGAGGCGCCAACGCCATCTGTTGGACACCTAACATGTGGCGTTCCAGCATACCTCTTTGCCGCTGGGCCTGGAGCAGTTGCTGCCGCGCGGCGCGATACAATATGTTAATTTAATTTTTTTAGTTTTCGAATTTGTTAGAGCGGGTTTAAGACTCGCTTTCACAAAAAATTACAGAAATACATCATACTTTGTAGAATTTCAACTGTTAGGTAAGATAATTAGTCTTTTGAATTAAATTTTTAATAGATTTTATTAAAGCACCCTGGTAAACAAATAATGTAAAACTAAAATTATTGGAACTTTTAAATATAATGTACGAACGAGAAGGGAGACGCTTCGCTCCTATTGGTCGCAGCGTAATGTCATATAGCCTAAAGCCTTCCTCTATAAATGGACTATCCAACAAAAAATATTTTTTCAAATCGGACCAGTAGTTCCTGAGATTGGCGCGTTTAAACAAACAAACAAACTCTTCCGCTTTATAATATGAAGTATAGATAATAAACGGAACCTGGTTTTCAGAAGACATATTTATTATTATTAACGTTCGCAGCGCCACTCAAGCGGTCCTCGATAGACCGGGAGACGAACACCCACATCCTGCTGCTGTTCGGTATTCTGCTGGCGCTGTCGCTGCTGAGCGCGGTGTGCTCCGAGCTGTGGCAGCGGCGCCGCGGGCCCGCGGACTGGTACCTCGGCCTGGATGGTAAGATATTTCTCGACGTGAGATGCATAAGGTCGGATGTTTGTATCCGACCAGAGAGAGACATCCGACCTTATGCGTCTCTCTCGACGTGAGATGCATAAGGTCGGATGTTTGTATCCGACCAGAGAGAGACATCCGACCTTATGCGTCTATTTTACTATTGCTAGTCCAAATAATAGTCCGATAAACAGGCTGTAATATAAATAAGTGATAATACTTCAGGGTGTGTATGGTTTCCGTATATAGAGTTTACTGTGAAAGTACCAGTGCTGAAACGACTTTTATGTTTGTATGAGAAACGCCACATCATAAATTTTCCCATACAATAATTTACTCTAAATAGTAACAAGGCTGCCATTTCGATTGTGATGCTGGCTGCTGGACTTTCGAGAAATTTGTTTCTGATTCTCAGGAACGGTTTGTTGCTACTAGACTGAACACTTACCCGATATTGGTATCAGAAATACATTCGGTTGGAAGCCTTTGTCTTCAGCCTCCAGGTCTTTATAATCGGATTGCCTAAAGTTGCCTTTCCGTATTATTTATATATATTTTACGGCTCGATACTAAAAAGGCTATTTAAATTCATTGCCACTCAGGCAGTGGCAGTGGTAACCTGTGATTAAATTTTAAGTGACGTTGTTGCTTCTGATGATAAATTTTATGTTTTTTTTTTGTTACAGATGCGCAGAACGCAAATTTCGGATTCAACTTTTTAACCTTTTTAATATTATACAATAACCTTATACCTATTTCGCTACAAGTTACTGCCGAAATTGTGCGATTTTTTCAAGTGAGTATTTTTTACTTTACTTTCCTGTTAATTACTACGAATTAGAAATGTAATTCGCTACAAACACGCGACGAAAACGCTACGTGCACGCGACGAAACCGCCGCACACGCATGGCGTGCTAGCTGCGCGTCCGCAACGCACTTATCACGCGCCCGCTTCGCTCCGCCACCTCTTGCAAACCGCTGATGTATTATTTTTATTATCTTATGCTATCCCACTGCTGGGCAAAGGCCTCCCCAAGGTCTTTTCTTAGGCCAGCCACGTCGGCGTCGTCCATCTTCGTTCAATCTATACTTCTATACTATTAAGCGGAAGAGTTTGTTTGTTTGTTTGTTTAAACCCGCTAATCTCAGGAGTAGTTCCTGAGATTAGCGGGTCCGCTATAAAAAATTCTTTGTTGGATAGTCCAGTGTATGAAAGAATTATTCTTTTTTAATAATCATAATGATAAAAATCAACGTGAGCAATCAAAAGATAATCGCGATAGTGTTTCCGGCACCACACGAACGAAGTCGCGGGCACAGCTAGTGTGATATACAGGCTGACTGGTGAGACACGTGCAATACTTACGGAGAGTACTCGGTACTCGATTCCCATTTTAAATATGTAATAAAATTAGGTACTTCATTTTTTACCAAATTTTCCATTAAATAATTGAATCATGGATACTATGAAAATTTCGCGGCTAGGCAAGTAGGCATACCTATGTAGCCGGCGCGGCACCCCGGCGGCGGCGTGCGACATCATCGTAGGTAGTACGGGCGCGTACCTACGCACGGTGTCCATACGTTAGGTAAATAATTATTCAAGTTTAAGATACATTTACTCAGTGATTAATTTTTTTTTTTTTTTTTCATCTCATATAATAGCCAAATATCACGTCATCAAGTATTGCTCATGTCTCACCAGTCACACTGTATGGTTCTAAACTTAAGTAATCTTGCAGGCGAAGTTCATAGCGATGGACAGCGAGATGTATCACGCGGAGTCCGACACTCCCGCGCAGGCGCGCACCTCCAACCTGAACGAGGAGCTCGGCATGGTGAAGTACGTGTTCAGCGACAAGACCGGCACGCTCACCTGCAACATCATGGAGTTCCACAAGTGCTCCATCGCCGAGGTGAGGCACTAGGGTCGATGGTTATATTCCCCGTTTTTGAATCTCAGTTAAATGACAGCCAAAAATCATTCTGTCTCTGCTAAATAGTAAATGAAAGAAAGAGAGGTGATGTGACACAGAAATGTCATTTTACTGACTATATAATAGCTGTTTACTATTTACTGTTGGCACGTATATTCGAAAGAGTCTGTGCGTTGACTCAATAGAGATCATATCGAAAAATATTTTAAAAAGAGAATTCTGCTTCTGTTCAGATGCGACTTAACAGTTTTGATATATTATGTATATCAATACGTTATTAATATTATAATGCAACCGTTGCTGAGACTGAAATAATTACTGGGACAATCACCAAACTTTAACACGTAACAAATTCAACTCAAACGTAAACCAACCAAAATCACCGAAATTTTCACATATTTACTTATAAATTGTGGACACTTATCGACACTTACACCGGAGTATTAAAGGAGCATACTTCATTATCCAATTCATTTTATAACAACTAAACAATCTATACTAATATTATAAAGCGGAAGAGTTTGTTTGTTTGTTTGTTTGTTTAAACGCGCTAATCTCAGGAACTACTGGTCCGATTTGAAAAAATCTTTTTTTGTTGGATAGTCCATTTATAGAGGACGGCTTTAGGCTATATAATATTACGCTGCGACCAATAAGAGCGAAGCGTCAGTGAGAAATGTTGCAAAAACGGGGAAAATTATTCACATTTGGGGACTTTCGTTGCGTGCGCTGCATAAACGGTTTAAGTTACCTACTCAAAAATCACGCGAACGAAGTTGCGGGAACAGCTAGTAATTAATATGTTTAATCATCAAATGAAAAACTTTCACTGTAAAATATTCCATTTGGACTCTGCCGAATGTAGAATAAAGTCTTTATACTATGGATTCATAGTAGCAAACAATAATAATCAATATTACTATTGGCCAATTGGGATCACTTACTAATCTATGGACTGGTTTGTTTTAGTTTGGGCTAACTTTATCTGGGACGTACTAAACCGCTATCGAAGATTTCTTATCCCGGCGCTGTATATAGGTATATGTCGCAGTCATATCAGGTTGAATATGCTATTTTATTGAATGACTAGCGCGTTTCTGAAATTATGACATTTAATTGATTGAGGACAACTCGTCAAGTTGTTTAATGTAGTATTGTGTGTAGCATAGTCGTTGAATGATGTTTGGTAGGGGTAGGTTTGACCATAAGTTCTCAACTGAAAAGGTCCTTAAAAAGCATGACATGTCACACAAAATGAATTTGAAAATGAAAATATCAACTATATTATACTATATGTGCTAGCTGTTTGCCGCCATATTTGTTTGGTGACTACTAGTGCCACTGCGGAGAAAAATGAACTAAATTTCAATAACGTGACTGATTTTACGTTCGCTCTGCTAAAGGACTTTGTTACAGTCCGCTAACTAGTAAGACGTTGAGTGACGTGTTCAATCAACGTTCGGCCTGGTCAACCAATTAAATGTAGTCATTCAATAAACGCGCTAGACATTTAATCAAATAGCTGATTCAATTAGATGACTGCGACATATACAACATCTGAAAACTAATACAGTGGGTTTCGAGCTGACCGAGCATACCATCTCGCTCGCTCGGAGAAGGGTTTCCACTTTCCCCACATAGTGTTAACGCTTCCCCCCCCCCCCCCCCCCCCGCAGACGATTTACTCGCGGCCGGCGGCGGGCGAGCGCGCCGAGGACACGTTGCTGGCGCAGCACCTGCGTGGCGGCGGCGACGTGGCGGCCGACATCGACGAGTTCCTCACCATGCTGGCCGTCTGCCACACCGTCATCCCTGAGCCGCGCGCCGCCGAGCTGGATTACCACGCCGCCTCGCCCGGTAAAACTTAGTAGAGAGTAGAGTAAAAAAAAATAGGAGGGGTATATCGGCGACGGCGAACACCAGCGTGCGCAGCCCGTCCGTGGCGAACCGCTGCAGATGCGCGAGCGTGCCGGCCGCGTACCGCGCGCCCGCGCCGCCCGCCAGCCGCGGGTACAGCGCCGAGTCCGCGCCCTTGCAGAACAGCTTGATGTTGCCTGCAGACATGAACATACTTTACTATATCATCGCTTTATCTTCACGACCTCGTATCTTTTAAACTACAACTTTTCAGTATAGTAAAAAAAAATATTATATTATGATATGGTTTTTTATTTAAATGAGGTTCAGTTAAGTATTGTATCTAGCTTGTATTAACCTAAAGTATATAAAAATTAAATTTTATGTACTTTACGTTAATACAAGCTAGATATTATCGAGAAAACATAGACTTTTTTAGATACGAGGTTAAGAAGGTAAAGCGACGAAATGAAGACATGAATGGATGAAGGTGATATGTAGCAAAATTATGACATTTTAGTGTTTAGTGCACAAATGTGTGCGCAAGACACAGAAGCACTCTCTTCCTTCACTCTCGCAGCCCAGTGGGACGGATAACCGACACGACTGGCGGGAGATCAGGCGCAGGACCGACTTTTTTCACTTTTTACATACCCATCCGACGCATCACCTGATTGTCTGACAAGACAATCAGCCTGCATTGTCCTAACCAATCGAACCCACGACCTCCGGGTCTAAACCATTAGACCACAGAGGGGATTAAACAGACATACAAACGCAACACTTGGGCATCTGCGGTCGCCGTTGCGTTTTTTATCGTGTGCTAAAATATAAAATGGTGACAGTAAACGAGTGGTTTCAATTTGGCTATTCTGTTGGTAGACGAACGCGCGCTCGTGCTGGGCGCTGCGTCGTTCGGTTACGTGTTCGAGGCGCGCACGCCGAGCACGGTGACGGTGCGTGCGTTCGGCGCGCCGCGCTCGTTCACCGTGCTGCACGTCATCGCCTTCACGTCGGCCAGGAAGCGCATGTCGGTCATCGTGCAGGACGAGAAAGGTAAGCGAAAGAGCAGTTTATAATCTTACGAAAAGTTTCCCATTTTTTTTTACGGAAAGTATTTTTAGGGTTGTATAACCTAAGGGTAAAACGAGAGCTGTTACTAAGTACCGTATAAATAAAAGAATCTCAAACCCAACCTCACCTTGAGAACCTATTTGACAGATAAAAAAACATTTCGTTTCACTTTTAAAAATGAAGAATTTTACTTATATTACATACTTTAATTTTTTTCTTTCTTAAAACGTAAAAATAAAGATTATAAAAATATACATTATACTTATTTTATTGTTTCCTGTAATCTATAATATGTATATAACGGTATAAAAAGAAAATAAATTAAAGTACTATGTAACATTAATAAAGTTGTTCACTTTTAAAAGTGAAACGAAACGTTGTTTTATCTGTCAAATAGGTTCTCAAGTGAGGTTGGGTTTGAGATTGTTTTATTTATACGGGCCTTATACTCGGCTCGCTGTATGTCACCAGAATGTATCTCAAGAACTGCGATAGCTAGACAGTTGAAATTTTACATGATTTATTTTTGTTGCCCTATAACAACAAATACTAAAAACAAAATATTTGATGGGGCCTCCCAAGTACAACAGTCACGTTTGTTTTGCGTTTTGTACGGAAACGTGCGTGAGTTTTACTCGCACTTGGCCCGTTTTTGAATATTTATTTGTTTCCATAGAAATTTCTTGTTGTATGGGCAGAATAAATATACTATATAGCGCCGAAAAATGCGTAATCCTGTCCCCCGAAATATCCTCTCTCTTTTCACATATATTGTAAATGTCGTCGCTTCACCTTCAAAACCTCGTATCTAAAAGAAACAATGTTTTCTCGATAATATCTAGCTCGTATTAACCTAAAGTATAAAAAACTTAGTTTTTATATACCTACTTGACTGAACCTCATTTAAATAAAAATCCATATCATAATAAAATCTAAAATTACTTATCAAGTTTTTTTACTATACCACAAAGTAGATATACATATAACAGAGACACGACCAAGCTAGCACTAATATGGTATCACCATAATACTGGCAATTCGACTGGCTATTTTTGTTTTCTTTGATTTCCAGACACATTCCGGAAACCGCTATCTAGCGCCACTATTGGAAAATACTAATTACTAATTTCACTTCGTATCTTCTTAATTAAGGAGTTGAATTTAGCTTAATGTGATGTCATGCTTAAAAAATATGCTCATATTTATTTTAATGTCAATATTTGTACTTAATTCGGCAAATTCACATTTTATAATTTACAAACGTTAATAGTAGTGACATCTATTGCAATTTTTTTGCTATTAAACATAGATTGTATGGGATGGTAGGCCATGACTATACTGAAAAGTTGTAGTTTAAAAGATACGAGGTCGTGAAGATAAAGCGATGATATAGTAAAGTATGTTCATGTCTGCAGGCAACATCAAGCTGTTCTGCAAGGGCGCGGACTCGGCGCTGTACCCGCGGCTGGCGGGCGGCGCGGGCGCGCGGTACGCGGCCGGCACGCTCGCGCATCTGCAGCGGTTCGCCACGGACGGGCTGCGCACGCTGGTGTTCGCCGTCGCCGATATACCCCTGCCTGTCTACCAGGTAACCTATATCGCATAATAATATACGTATTGACATGTGTCTCGGCCGTCACCCGACTAAATTAAGATATTGTAGGTATAGTACGTCCGAGATAAATTTAACCCAAACGTAAACAAAGCCGTCTATGACAGAGCCATAGATTAGTCAGTGATGCCAATTGGCCAATAATAATACAATGATCATTGTTTGCTATGAATCCATAGATTGTAGGCTTATTCTACAATCGGCAGTGACAAAATGGCGTATTTTTTCTGTGAAAGGTTTTTTATTTGATGTTTAAACATATTAATTATTGTTTAATTGTTATAAAATGTATTGGATAATGAAGTATGATCCTTTAATATACTTGTGAAAGTGTTGATAAGTGTGCACAATAAGTGAATAAGTGAAGATTTCGAAGTTTTCGGTTTGTGTACCTTTAGGTTAAATTTGTCAGGGACGAACTATAGTGTGTGCATCACCTCCCTATATTTTGTGTGAATGGTAGTAATGTGTATTAGTTATTAAACGACAGTCGGATCAATACATCTTTTAATTAGTCTCCCCATGCCTGCACATTGCAATATACGGCACTGTAATATTATTATAATATAACACTACAACAATAGGTAGAGTAAATTTATAAAGAAATGTTTTGCCACGAATACTATCTTCATACTTTATAGCCTACACAGCTTTTGCCCGCGGCTTAGCCCGCCTACAGTAAAACGTATTATATGTTAATTATAATAGATATCTCTAATAATATGTGTACAAAGTTTCATTGTAATAATGGGTAAGTAGTTTTCGCTTGCAATCGTAACAAATAAACGGATAGTATCCTATCCTATAAACCCTTTTTAATTATCCTATAAAATTCACATGTATGGTTTTTATAGGACAGGGTAGGATATGATGACATTTATTTGTTAGAATAAACTAAATAGATTTTTTTAAAACCCCCGACTTGGCGTGTAACATTCCTATCACACCTAACAACGCCCTGATGACCTTGAAGACCGGTTTCCACCAAACATAACTAAGAACACTCTCGACTGATATAGTATCAAACAAAAAAAACCGCATTAAAATTGGATCACTCGCTTGGGAGCCACAGACAGACACATACACATACACACAGACACGTCAAATTACATGACACCTCTTCGTTTTTGCATCCGGAGTTAGTTATATCGAGTTTCTTACGCCGGTTCTTCTCGCCGGGTTAGTCCCCGAACCGGTGGTAGGTCATCACGTAGGACAATTCTGAAAGTGTTAGTTACTAACCGATTTGGAAATAATAGATTTTTTATTTTCATATGCCAATGTTCATGTTCGCTACAGGAATGGGCGAACACGTACCACAAGGCGAGCATCGCGATACAGGACCGCGAGCTGAAGCTGGAGGAGGCCGCCGTGCTCATCGAGACCAACCTGCGGCTGCTCGGCGCCACCGCCATCGAGGACAAGCTGCAGGTACCGTGCCCCTGGGACCAATGCCGTTTTATACTACATTTGGATATTCAATCTAATTTTAAACATTACAAACAAAATGTGTTTTTTAAGTTAACTTCTATTTGTTATTGGATTTAATGTTTAGTACTTACTAGATATACTATGTACTAGTATACTTGATGTGCAAATGAAAAAACAAGAACTCGAGTAATTTAAATGCAGGACGTATGTAGGTTTTAAGTGTTAGTCTGTAAGGTATTTATAATATGGGCCTATGCCGCCCGAAATAAAGATTATTATTATTATTATTATATATAACGCAGCTCATGATTGATTAAATGATGCAAAAATACAAGGAATGGTGAAAGTTTGAATAGTAAAATAAAACGATTTCGAATTCTTTTTTCTTCAGCTACGCCAGACGCAGGCTTATGTTTTTCGAGAGTGTGTATGTATTTATGTTATTATGTATTCTTTGACACACTCTGCAAACTAAACGACTCGATGAATTTTTGGTTGCGAGTGAGGACTAAGGTCAAAATAAAAAAATGCAGTTGGTTTTTTTTTTACCCGACTTCGGCGAAGCCAAAAGGAAAGGATTTTGGCAGTCTATGTATGTATGTATGTATGTATGTATGTTTGTATGTATGTATGTATGTTCCCTCGTAGCGGCTAAACTACTGGTCCGATTTTAATAAATGAGGTATCAATCGATTGGTGATGATACCGCGAGTAACATAGGCTATATAAATTTTCAAAAATTTTTGGATTTTGAAAATTAAACCTCAAAAACTATCTGAAAAAAAAATTAAATTATGATAATTGTCTCGTGTTTGGTATCAAAAGATAGGTCTTAGCAAGAACGTAACGAATATGTATATAAATATATTTATTAATTATTGTATTTTCTCGTTAAATTCAAAATAAACGTTTAAAATTCGCTCGTACAAGTAGTATCTAGGAGTTGTTTAGTTACTTACTATGGGTTAATTTAACGTTAATTTAATGAAAATATAATGTTAAATTTGATGTGGAAACAGAAAAATATAAAATAAAATAAAAGTTTAAAAAACTATAACCCCACTTCGCAAAAAGGGGTCTAAAAAGGCTGAAACAAGAAAATACGGCTATACCTTGACCATTTTTGTACCTATGCATTTCTGGATTTCAAATTGATTTATTTTCTTGTTTCAGCCTTTTTAGACCCCTTTTTTGCGAAGTCGGGTTATAGTTTTTTATTAGTTTTTTTATTTTGATTATCAAAATTTATTTGGGTTAACTATGGACACATTAACTCTGTACAATCAAATTATGTTTGCAGGACGGTGTACCTGATACGATAGCGGCGCTGCTGAGCGCTAACATCCACGTGTGGGTGTTGACGGGCGACAAGCAGGAGACGGCCATCAACATCGCGCACGCCGCGCGCCTGCTCGCCGCGCACACGCCGCTGCTGCTGCTTAACGAGGACAGCTTAGATGTACGTACACGCACAGAATATACGCACCGAGCGTACAAGTAGCGAGCGTACCTGCATAGATTCGAGTGTGCGTGAGCGTCAAGCGTGCAGGTAACGCGCGTACACGCAATTGTGACTCCCTGGCAAAGTAAAATTTAGAAACAAGAAGTTATAAATATAAGTTATAAAAGAATATTATGTAGGTGTTAAATAATAGATTCTAAGTACCTTCAATTTTATTTATAATCATATGCTCGTTGCCGTGTTAATTTTTTGCTGCCGAATAAATTTCATTGAATCATATTGATTTAATTTTCTTGGCGTTCTAGAATGTTCTCGAACGTTCTGTCAAACGCATTAGCCATGGACATCAGAGGTGTGAAAGAGATGGCAAAATGATTGGTAAGGAAAGAGGGAGAGAGAGAAGATGCAGTGTAGAAGAGATGGCAAAAATCACCTGCTTTGCAGCTGCATTGCTAGGTGCAATGAGCCACAAATGTTCTGTTCCATTGATGGAAACCCTCCAACTCGCAAACCACAGGCCCAACAATGTCAAACTTTTGTAGCATTTATCATTGTCACGGATGTTTGTAAGAAATTGCTATTACAGTTATAAGGCCGCCTTTGTTTACTATTGTGTTATCTCTGTGTATGTAAACTCTAATTGTGCTAAATAAAATATATATTTATATTTCAGGCGACGCGTGAAAGCCTCTCGCGCCACACGGCGGAGTTCGGCGAAAACCTTCGCAAGGAGAACGACGTGGCGCTGATCATCGACGGCAAGACGCTCAAGTACGCCACCGGCTGCGACCTCAAGAAGGACTTCATCGACCTCTGCCTGTCCTGCAAGGTGGTCGTGTGCTGCCGCGTCTCGCCGCTGCAGAAAGCTGAGGTCAGTATTTTGTAGATCAGGGTGGTAAACGACAGAAAAAATATAAACATGTAACCCAAACTAAACGATGCAGAAATAAAAACGATTCCAACGATGTCGCTTCTAAAGCAATTTCGCAAAAAATTACTGAAAAAATAGAGACATGTAACCTAGACTAAACGACGCAAAAATAAAAAAAATCCAACGATGTCTCTTCTAACTTAATGACAGAAAAAATAGAAACATGTTACATAGACTAAACGACGCAGAAATAAAAATGATTCCAACGATGTCGCTTCTAAATCAATTTCGCAAAAAAACGATAAAAAAAAATAGAGTCATGTAACCTAGACTGAACGACGCAGAAATAAAAACGATTCCAACGATATCGCTTCTAAAACAATTTCGCAAAAAATTACAGAAAAAATAGAGATATGTAACCTAGACTAAACGACGCAGAAATAAAAACGATTCCAACGATGTCTCTTCTAACTCAATGACAGAAAAAATAGAAACATGTAACCTCGACTAAACGACGCAGAAATAAAAGTGATTCCAACGATGTCGCTTCTAACTCAATTTCGCAAAAAGTTACAGACAAAATAGAGACATGTAATCTAGACTAAACGACGCAGAAATCAAAACGATTCCAACGATGTATGTAATTCAATTTCGTAAAAAATGACGCTTAATCCATTTCAACTGTTAGGCATCGAATAGTTTCTAATGACACAGATTTTGGGTTTCTTTCACTTTTTTCTCATTGACTCACATATTTCGTGGCTTTTACTATAGGTGGTCGAGATGGTGTCGAGTGCGACGGGCGCGGTGACGCTGGCGATAGGCGACGGCGCGAACGACGTGGCGATGTTACAGCGCGCGTCCGTCGGCGTCGGCATATCCGGCGTTGAGGGCCTGCAGGCAGTTTGCGCCTCCGACTACAGCATCGCGCAGGTGAGTTGCGTGCACGCATGCAGGTGATAATAATGAATGCCTCCCACTCCGATTTCGGTGACGGTGGCCGGTTTCATTGAAACCAGGCCAGCTACGCAGGAGTTATTTTATAGTGCCCAAGTTTTCCTTCACTCTGGTAACCCAGTGAGACGGATAGCCGAAACGACTGGCGGGATATCAGGCGCAATATAGACTTTTACATGCCCATCCGACGCATGAATCATATTTCTTGTCAGACAATCGGGTGATCAGCCTGCATAGTCCTAACCAAACATGAAAACAACAGTTTTTGTTCAACAACATGGGAATCAAACCTACAACCTCCGGGTCGTGGGTTCCATTCCCGTGAGGCGTTCAAAAATGTCGTGAACATAAATAATATGTTGACGGCATCTGTGGCACAATTCACAATCAGCCAGATTCGAATTTACAACCTCCGGGTTGTGGGTTCGATTCCCGTGAGGCGTTCAAAAGTGTCGAAAACCTTAAATAAAATGTTGACGGCATCTGAGTCACAATTCACAATCGGCCAGATTCGAACAGAAAAAAAGGTTTTTAATAAATACATTTATTTTTGCCGCAATGTGGCGTCAAAAAGCGGGGCATAAATAAAATAGTGATTAAAACGTATGTATACGCACGTACCCGTAATGTGCGTATACGCACGCACGCACGCACGCATAACGACCAGCGACTGTCCGCAGTTCCGCTTCCTGCTGCGGCTGCTGCTGGTGCACGGCGCGTGGAACTACTCGCGCATCTCCAAGCTCATCCTCTATTGTTTCTACAAGAATATCTGCCTCTACGTCATCGAGCTCTGGTTCGCCATTTACTCTGCGTGGTGAGTCCCGATATTATAGATATATATTATTAAAACAAAGGCCTCCGCCGAGTATGTATGTCTGTTCGCGATAAATACAAAGACTTTATTACACCAATCTTCATATTGTTTCCACGAACAGATCAAGTGGTTTTCAAGGATGGTAGTTTTTAGTATATTTATTAGGCCCGGTAGGTAGCACTACTGTCATAGCGTCAAGGAACGAAGTACGCCGGGACACCTAAAATAAACGGGATGAAGTTACAAACGACAGAGGAAGGGTAAAGAGATTTGATCAATTATTATTAATGACACCTCGGATAAATATATAGCTAATTTTGTCGACCTCCGTAGCGCAGTGGTTGAGCGCGTTGGTGTTCGAGCGAGAGGTCGCGGGTTCGAATCCCGCCGAGGGAACAAAAAAGTTTTCAACGTTCCTGGGTCATGGATGTGTATTAAATTTGAGTATAATATAATAAAAATCTTAAATATGTGTATAGTATAAAAGTATTAAATATATTTCCGTTGTCTGGTACCTGTAACACAAGTTCTTCGGATACTTAGCACGGGGCCAGATTGACGTGGTGTGTAGCGTTCGTAGATATTATTATATTATATTTCATAAATGTAACAGCCCTAAGGAAGTTTTATATTTTTGAATGTTATATGCAAAAATAAATTCATGTTACATATAACAAAGTAAGGGAAATTGTAGAAAATGCAATCTTTATACAGCAGCTTCTTTTAAACAACATATGTTAATCTGTTGGCGTGACGACGCGTTGCTTGCTAAGTTTGCAGACGGTCTGACGTTATGTGTGTGCAGGTCTGGCCAGATCCTGTTCGAGCGATGGACGATCGGGTTCTACAATGTCATCTTCACGGCGCTGCCGCCCTTCGCCATCGGCCTGTTCGACAAGATCTGCTCGCCCGAGATCATGCTCAGGGTGAGTGATAGATGCTACGGCTTCTTAAAAAACCGATACGATAGCGCTCTAGAACAGAAATCCCCAAACTCTTATGTTTCATAGACTACTTTTAAAATTTTCGTCAGGTCGACGCTCTGCAGTTATATTACCCGGGTGGATAAGGTCACAATTTTAAAACAATTTACCCCGGCTTCTGAAAGGCAAATCAACGCCAAATCAACTAATCAGTGTTCAAATCTCTTGTCACTGATTAGTTGATTTGCCATTCAGAAACCTGGGGAAAGTCAATTTATTTGAACATTTAATCCCTATTAATATACATATTATCTAATGTATGCAGCACTAGTTTTGCCTTTAAGACTAAAGTTATTCGTCTACCTATTTAATCAACTCAACATAATTTGGTTAACAGTCTATATTATTCGTCTCTAGCAGGCTTACTCCCGACACAATCGAGAATCGAATTAGTTCGATCTCAACGGCTTTTGGTATTTTGTTTGGTGGATTGCTTTAAAACTAAACAGGATAAAGAAAATCATTACATCTTAACTTTTTGTGGTCCCGTCCATATGAATCGACTGAGAATCAAAATAAACAAACGTCAATTTACTGGGAAGAACGCGACACGATCGAATCAGAATCGAATAAATAAATCGAATCTGATTCGAGAGTAACTGATTCTCAATTTGCCCTTCCGATCCATGTGACTGCCACCCGAAACTGCAATATGAAAACATCCATCTTTAGCCACGGCTAACGGTATTGGGGTTTGTTTCATTCCATCATATGTGTGAACTGACGCTTATGTCAATTCGTATCTCTCCAGCACCCAGTGCTGTACGCGCCGTCGCAGCAGCGGCTGCTGTTCAACGTGCGCGTGTTCTGGGTGTGGGCGGTGAACGCGCTGCTGCACTCGGTGCTGCTGTTCTGGCTGCCGGTGCTGCTGGCCGCGCACCACGTGCTGTGGCCCAGCGGCAAGGACGGCGGCTACCTCGTGCTCGGCAACCTCGTGTACACGGTGAGAGTTATACCATATTCGACGACCTCTGAAGCGCAGTGGTTGAGCGCGTTGGTGCTCGAGCGGGAGGAGAAGGTCGCGGGTTTGAATCCCGCCGAAGGAACAAGAGTTTTCTGAATTCCTGGGACATGGATGTGTCTTAAATATGTGAATAGTATAAAAAGTATTAAATATGTTTCCGTTGTCTAGTCTCAAGTCGTAAGTTCTTCGGATACTGGTAAGTATCAGAAGGGCCAGATTGACGTGGTTTGAAGCGTCCATAGATAAGAGAGATTATTACTATTATATTCACGTTAATATTGCAAGCAATTAAAGTAAGTCATTAAATTAAAAACAAATGTGTCAATGTACGTTTACTTTGACATCATCAATATAATTAAATTATACATTACCTGAATTAGAATTAATTTAATTTTCTATACTGAATCGTGAAAACAGAACAGAGTTCACAATATCTCCCGTTTATTCATAATCGCACTTTCTTTATAAATTCACTATTCACTACACTTTAAAAATGAACTTTGCTTTAATATGTACTGACGCTACACGAAACATTGCAGTTTCAAGACGTCTCAACTGGGCGAACGTCCCGACGCGGCTTTGACAAGACAAGCCATAGACAAGTTGCGCATTTTGCCGCTAGGCGGCGCGCTTCCGTCTCGTTTTGTGTCCATATTCATATCCGGCTCCAACAAATATATTAAAATGCTTGGAAAACATTACACAGAAATTAATAAATTAATCGTGGTGTATTCCAGTACGTGGTGGCGACGGTGTGCCTGAAGGCGGGGCTGGCGACGCACTCGTGGACGTGGGTCACGCACATGTCCATATGGGGCTCCGTCGGCATGTGGTTCGTCTTCATACTCGCCTACAGGTAAGAAAGAATTGTAATAATCTAAAAAACATCCCTTGTTGGGGACCAATCTGCGCCACAATCGTGGATCGCGAATATTCAGTTCGGCGATATATGTTTTTTTTTTTGGTGCGGCTTAAACCATTTGGTATGACCTATCGGGTACTCATGGGACATCTGAAAATTTTACAGTCGGTTTCGGCTTGACCGAGCAATAGAGTTATGTTTTGGGCCGAAGATCTCCTTTTGGGCTTAAACCATCCCCAAACTATTTAATAAAATAAATTGATCAATCAAACAGTTCCTTTTCTCTCATAAATTGTAAGGTATACGTGCCGTTCTTGCAGACGAACTGCTAACATACCTGCGTACAAGCGTTACATCGTGCGCGTGCATACGTTCTTACGTGAAAACATGCTTACGTGCATACGTACTTACGTGTGCACGTAAATATAAGCACATGCTTATATTTATGTGCACACGTATCTTCGTGCTTATGTGCAAACATACTTAAGTGCATACGTACTAACGTGTTTATGTGCATACACACTTACGTGCATACATACTTATGTGCATACGTACTAACGTGCGTACGTACTTACGTGCATACGTACTTACGTGCATACATACTTATGTGCATACGTACTAACGTGCGTACGTACTTACGTGCATACGTACTTACGTGCATACGTACTTACGTGCATACGTACTTTCGTACATACATACGAAACTTCGTACTAACGTGCGTATGTGCTTATATCTGCGTGCACACATACTTACGTGCTTATGTGCGCGTGCATACGTACTCATGTGCACACAATGTCCACAGCAACATGTACCCGTGGGTGGGTATCGGCGCAGTGATGCGCGGCATGGACCGCATGGTGTTCGGCTCGCTGGTGTTCTGGTTCGCGCTGCTGCTCATACCGGCCGCCGCGCTACTGCCTGACCTGCTCATCACTGTGTACGTAATCATCTTCTTTTAACCATAGATTAAAAAATATATACTTTCGTATAGATGAAGGGACAGCTCGGAAAGAAGTAACCGTTTTGGCATCTTTACTGCTCAAATTATTTACTACTTCAAATTTAAATTTATTTCATTTCTATAGTAATAATTTAGATTCCGTGTTACGGACATAACGTTGATGATAGGTCAACAAGGCGTGAAGTCAGACTTTCACTCACTTGCCAAACGAATACATTACTTATTATTGGCTTCACAGCGTCCACAACTCTGCTTTCAAGACGATGACCGAAGCGGTCCGGGAGAGCGAGATCAAGAAGCGCGACCCCGCCGCTCTCCTCGCGCCGCGACACTCGTGAGTATTTATATATTTTTACTCACACAAATACGCAGTTGACACATACATACATACATGATACAAGGATACGTATACGCAAAGAACGCGTACGCACGTCTGCACGCAACTACTTACAAAGTACTTTGCGTGTAGGCGTGCGAACGCGTCGTGTCTTTGCGTGCACGTATACTTTTAAAACAAAGACGTGTGTATACGTGCAGGTACCCAATAGTTAGGAACTGACGCTTTAAAACTTTCATACTTATTTAATTGATGTGAAGTAAATCCAGTAAGTTGAAGAAAATAATTAAAGCTTAGTAACTATTGTGGAACCTATACCTATACTTTGACATAAGACTGTCTGCTTTGTACGACAAATTTACGATTTTTAACATAGATATAAAATGATAAGAAGTAATTTGAGTAAAAATGTTGCCGTTTAAAGCAGACAACGCTATTGATGTTTTTAAGGTGTTCATTAAAATATATCATTGTGAAAACAAGCCTACTAAAATAATCTTCTTGAATTTTATGCTTTAATTGTAAGGAGTGTACACCACACTCTTGAGTTTGTTTTTCACAAAAGATATGTTTTATCCAATCATTTATAAAAGCTAATGTCATATACATATGAATGAGTTACAATGTAACAATTATATCGATGTGAAATATATTGCCATGATAATATTTTTGATTGAATGTATGATTGTGGTGTGTGTGTTTTAATATAATATTATTATGTTGTGGTATCAAATACTATCCGTTTGAAAATTAGAACAAGATGCTAAATTAAAAAAAAAACCTTAACTTTTAAGATGGATAATGATGCCACAAAAAATTAAGCTTTAGCAGTATTTTATGTATACATACTCATGAAAAGTCTGAAATACTGTTAACGCTTACAATAAGCGATTCGTAAGCGAGTACTATAGCGATATTATACTATGTGTAAGCTTTATCGATGTTTATTATAATAGAATGCTTAAAGATGTGCCGTATCCATTTTTTAATGAAAAAGCCACCCCAAAATACATGTTGAAGTATCTACTAGGCAACATTTGGCGCGAGGCATGGTGCCCCACATGTTGAAAGTTGTCGCGCAACTTTTGTTTAATAACGTTGTGGTAGATGCTACTACTAATCATGTTGCGCGCCAGCTGGCAACGTCGCGCGTTTTTTTCCAAAGTTGCGCGATACATGTTGATCGTCGAATGATGCCGAGTTTAGCATTTCTGTTTAAGCTATATTACTCGCTTTGCAATTTTATATAAGGTTTTGACGATATATAATAATATAATACAGGTCTAGGCGTTTTATTATATTTTATTGTTTTATTTTATTTTATATTTATTATTTTGTACAATTATTTTGTATATACTGTACATATCCTCATCTCCATCATGACTCTGGAATAGTTTCATTGTGTACATGCCGCAGTCTAGTATCGTCTGTTAGTACAGAACTTGTGTAAAATGTCGCTCAAATACTTCTAAGTATCTATGTATGTTGCCCTCAATGTTACTCTTTTGTATAAACTCCTGTAGCCGTCCGCTTCTAGAGAACTTAGTTCTGCTGCCCTAGACAATTTAGACATAGTCTCAAATTAACAATGATAATTTATCGTGGCTATACCAAGTTACGCCATTGATATATGTATTAAAACAAAGGTGTACAGTAAAAGTAGATACAGTACAGTAAACAACATAAATTTTCTAGATATTTTTTTTTGGTTTATAGTTGTTGCCAGATTATTACAATTTAGTGTCCATACATGAAATATTAAATTAAGTAGTCGTGACGATGTTTATACAGTTAACATTCATTTATTTCGTTGCACAGTAAATATTTTGCATAACACTATAAATATTTTAAAATTCATTATTTGTATATTTTATGTATTTTATTTGCAATATCGTATACTTACTTCAAATTCATTAAATCTGTTTATTTATATGAGCTTTAAATATGCAAACAGTTAAAACGTAAAACAACAAACGCGAAAACTTTACTTACTAAAATTAAAAATGTATGTATGTCGATCATACACAGATTTTTAATGTCAATATAAATATATTTAGTTGTTGTTTATTATTTAGAGCTCTGTGTCACGTATGAGTGTGTAGTGTGCACGCCACAGTTTTGGTTTGTTCGAGTTGCTTGGCACCCCTCCCCGCACCCACCCCCTCGTGTTGAGATAACCAGCATGGAGGTTGATCGATGTCCAGCCGCCGCTAATGTATAAATGTTGTGAACAAATCTGTCGTGTGTACGTACAATCGACGTCTACGTATAAAGTCAAGATGGCGCGTACGCGGGAGCTCCGTGCGGTTGTCTCAGCGCGGGCGGGGGCAGCACTAGGCTAGGGTCTGACGTTGTGGTTGTGGGCGACGCAGTGAGGTCCGCGGACGCGCGTGGCGCCGCCGCACCGTGGCGCCGGCCGACCGCACGACCGCGCTCGACGCCCGCCGCGCCGCCAATGGCCTGGAGCTACAAAATGGCGACCGACTACAAAATGGCGGACACTCGCCGCGCCGCCCGCCGCGCGCGCGCGTCTCGCACTTCGTATGACGTCCCGCTAACGTCGCCGACATCATGGACATCTTCCACGTCTCTCGAGCCGGGACATTCCACTGAGTATTCCATTTTACGGTAGCGATTTGTAAATAGTGTTTTATATCGACGACTGGGTATCGAATGTTCGTTCCTATATTCTGATTTTCGGTGCCACAGGAATTTGTCAAGCGAATCTGTGGAAACGAAAATTGCGAATTAGTGCTAGTGAAATACTTCCAAAGCGTAAAACGCAAATATTTTGATACGATATTATATCTATAGTTAACGTTGCGATAGCGTGTGGGCGGTGAGCCGGCGCGCGGCGCTCGTCGCGTTGCGGGGTTCGAAGCTGCTGCGACGGTAATACTCCCGTGTGGCTAGCCGGTAGTCTTAGAACAAATAAAAAACTGACAGACTTCTGCGAACTAAACACTCCTCGCCGTGCACACATGTAACGAAATTACGGCATATAAAGTAAGGCTGTCGTGGTGTGTAATTTTTCCGGGCTAAGTTTTTCTTTGACAAAATTCTGTCTTCACATTTTTATTTGGTCTAAAGGATGAAGCACGGTGTAAATATTATGCAGTATTTGAACATAATAACGGTAAGGCGTATTTGCATAAGCTTGTCATTTTAAGCGCGCCTGGATTTGTACAACGATGGCAGAAAAAATAGTTATTTGTATAAAAATTACTGGGCTGTATGACGGTCGTGTTTAAATACTGTATAATAAATTGTACCCTGCCCGTAGTGACGCTAGACGCGCGAGTGGTAGAGTACAACGTTCCAGTCTCTAGGGAGTAGGCGCCATATTGTTTTATCTGACTCTCTCCCTCGCTCACTTCCCGCTCCCACAACACCGACCCGATGTGCGAGCGAGACAAAAATAAATAAAGCATGCGCAATATGTGTACAGTACAACTACTTTCTTTATTTCCTTCAGCAATCATCGTTTATAAGGTAATGATAGTAAGGAAACGATAATTCCCGAAACACGTTAAGAACGTAGTTTTACTGTACATAATATTTCTGAGGAAAAGAGTCAGCTAAAACAACGGGTTATGCTCTGTGACCGGAGCTTAGTTGAATTTGCTCGCTTTCGAATTATATCCATTAGGTTGGTATTCTAAAGTGGCGTTATTTAATTTGATATTAATGTGGATATTGTTTTACTCGAACCTTATTTATAAAAATATTTACACGATGGCTAAGCTGTATATTGCTGTCCTTGTCTGTCAATCTAATTTTCTGATGTATTAAACAAAGACAACAATATTGAATTGATAATTATTAATCTGTCGTTTTACTACTAAGGTGGTTGTTTTAATAGCTAGGTAGTACAAAATGTTCATAATGTTCCTTGGGACACTTTTCTAGTTTTTCTTCCAAACTGTCAGTTCTATTTAACTCTTGTTCAATAGTTTTTTCTACTTAAACAAGAATTCTGATATAATCAGAAAGTAAAGGATTTGATCTGAATTTTTTTATACTTATACTCTAGATTTTATTACGGTGTGGGTAACAAAATTTGCATATTATTATGAAAAAAAAATTGTAGTCTGTGTCGGTTGAAATATGTGTTGTGTGCCACAGTATATAAGTTATTTATAAATAGGTAGTTATGAAATTAAATTTTGCAAGTCACAAATTTTATTAAAAACTACAAGAGAGAATATTTTATATTTATAATCATCTGTCTGAAAGCTTATCACATTAAAACTAAATTCAAATAAGTTAGTTATAAATAGGAAATTATTTTTTTCCAATATGGCTGTCACAAGATTTTTAGTCACATTTGTTTCTCGAACGCTATTCAAATGAATGATCAACTAACATGACATTCAAATCAATAACCCGTTTTGAACGCTGATTGGTAGAATATTATAAGACAGAAAGGAACGGACATATATTTTATAATTCAAACATCACGCTCGTACTTGCAAGATTGGTCAAAATTCCTCAGATAAGGTTGATTCAAATCGTATGTCAACTAATCGGTGTCTTTGGTGAGTTAACCTTATCTGTGGAATTTGAACCAGCCTTGCAAGTGGGAGCGTGATGTCACTATAAAATATCTGTCCGTTCCTTTCTGTCTGACTATATTCCACCAATCGCCGTTCAATATGGGTTTTTGATTTGTATACCATGTTAGTTGATCATTCATTTGAATAGCCTTCGAGAAACCGGGAGTTAATGTCTGTATACAATATTATTTATTCTGTCTCGTAATTTTGACAATAGATTTACAAGTAGGTCATATCCTGAGTCTCCTGTTAGATAATGTTCTGTGCTGCCACATACATATTAGTAAATGTTCATTAAAGTAGATGTTTCTACGATAAATGTGTTCGGTCTACTGGTAAAATCAATTACAGAAAATTTAGGCACATCATTTACTGCTTATTTATATAGGTTGTAAAAATAAGTCATTATAAATTTTGGATATGATTATACTAACTTATCTCATTCCATTATTGTATTTTTTTTTTATAAATTGCAAAATGTAAAAACTTTTTTAGAGAACAGATAGTATAGTCATATCTAATATAAGTTATAGTTAGTAGCTACTGCTATTTTTAAACTTAAACGTACTTTATACAGGGTGTAAAAAGAGCAGTCACTAAAACTTCGTGGGGTAATAACCAGGCAAGAGATATATACATTGGTACTAGTCATTTGCTTTTAATCCACTGTTTTAAAAATTTAAAATTTTTAATAGGTAATGTACAATGTGGACAACACAGCGATCAGCTGATTACGCTGAAAGGTCAATAGCACGCGTAAGACGTTCATTACGTACTAGGGCAAAAATGATAAAATTTAAGAATTTAATGCAGAATGTTGTTAGTCAGCCTTGTGACTAAAATAAATAAATAATGAAAAAAATCATTTCTAGAATCAGTCAAGGTCCTATAATCATATCCCAAAGTTATAGTGACTGCTCTTTTTACACCCTGTATATCTACAGGATATAAAGACGTTCAGGTAGAACAAGTGTACGAATAATATAGGTATACATTATACCTAGTGATAAAACAGAGCGCTGCTGGCCTCACGCTCAGCTGATTGACTTGTTAAATGTTTTTATAACTCAAAACCAGTTGTTTTGAATCAGCTGAGCTAGGACTATTTGTTTCTCCACTAGTTTGATTTTTATCAACTTCTAAATGTTTTTTTTCTGTGATGATTTTACTGAACCTTACATACATTGTGTGTCTACTTGTAAGGTCTATCCGTCTTCAAGGGCTGTAACTAGAGAGTTCCATACTGATAGTATAGTCATTGCGCTAGTCTTTTAGTTTCTGAGTGCGCTAGGTACAATGTAAATTTTACACAGAACACCTAAGTAATAAAAATATTTACACACTGCATCATCACTAGACAGACAAGGACAAAGAATCCCATGCTTTGTCCTTGTCTGTCTAGTGACTTTTGTAACGAATCTGACAAGGAGAAAACATGGTATAAAGTGTGTTAGTAATTTTATTACTAAAAGGGTAAGTATACAAGGTGTGTTTTTCGAATGGGCTTTATATTAAAAATTATATTAAAGTATCCAAAACCTAAGGTATTTAAGGAAAAAGGAATCTCACGACCGAAATTGAAAATGAAAAAATATGTAACTGAGAAAATAGAAAGTTTTAAAATCTACATATTATATTTTGTTGGTTTTATATAAAAGTTCGTTTGTAAAGTCTAATTGAAAAATTCACCTTTATATTATAATTATTATCGACATATCAGTACAAAATTAGTATAACAGAAATTTTTGGGATAAATGAACAGCAATAATAATTGTAAGGTGAACTTTATTTTTGGTTTTTAAGGACAACTAGACTTTCAATTGAAAATACATTCAGCATTTAAATTTGATTCCATTGTGGGAAATATATTTTGCTCTTCGTCTGTCGGTTTTCTACTTTAATCTAAATAAATATATTATAACAAGTCCGTACTATTTTCTTATGACATTTGTATATTTAAATTATGTACATATTGTATAAATAAAATTTTTACAGAGCTATCTAAATGAAGTGTTCGAAATAGATTGATATTATATAAAAGTATTTTTGAAGCTCCAGAATTAAAAATATACTATGCTATAAAATATACTATGCTATAAAATAAAAATAAAATTATCTGTTTATTCAACGATCGCTAATACTATAAGAAAAAAAATAGGATCGTTTATATTAATACCAGACTATATTATCACGTTAGAAATTGTTGGTTGTTATTAATATCTAATAGTATGTAAATATATGTTACATTTCATGTTTAAAATATAAAACTTGTACATTAATTCCACAACTATGAGTCATGATCTGAATTATGCTTTTTTTTATTTTTGGCTTTAAAATTATCACAATTTTCGCAAAGCACTCATTTATAAACATCTTCATTAATTTTGGTAATTTTGCTATAATTTAGTTTTTCTTGTTTATTTTTTATTATTTTTGGTTATGTTATTTTTCTTTTATAACTTTGAGTTATCTACTTCGTGAGTAATTATAATTACGAGTGTTTGTAACGGATAAAATAAGTGTATACATTGTTTGTAAATTATTTATTAAATAAAGTGTTGAATTTGAATCGACTTGTCTATTGTATGGTGTTGGTCTGTCGTAACTTTTTCGTGCAGGAAAATGACGTCATAATCAAAATTTTAATCATCAAAAATTTACATGTCTACATATATTTATATTTATTGTGGCAAAATTAAGCAGGCTGAATTAACCCTCTACTTAAACACATTGGCTGCTCACTAAAGCTCTTTGTGAACGCGCGTTTTATAATAAAGAGATGTGTATAATCCGTTCCTTGTAATATTATCTCTGAGTTATATTATGTGTGCTATGTCCTCTTAAACAGACTGTAAATATAGAATCGTCGAATCTCTTTATTCTAAACGCACATTTGCATTTGTGCGTTGAATAATACGAGCCGTGCGTACCAAACAAATGATGTGGTGTTGTGACTTGTGACGTCATATCCCTGTACGTCGTTGGGTCCGGGTGCGGCTAATCGTGTGTTGTTGTAGCGCGGCGGACGCGCGCCACGCGCTCGTGCGGCTGGCCCAGTGTGAGTATGCCCGCATGCTCCCCGCTTGCGCTTGTGTGTGTTCGCTTGTCTCATTATCATGCGTGTGTTAGGGAACTCTATTATCCGCCATGATGGATTTCTCGTGGGTTATGTGTCGCGCGCTCTTGGCAGCCTGACGGAGACCGCGCGCCTGCTACAGAACGTGCGCAGCGTGTTTGGACGCCGGAGCGCCGCGCGCGCGCAACCCGAGCTGGAGCTGTCGCGTGAGTATCCCACCCCCTCCACCCCACCCCACCACATCACACGGCACCCGACGCAAGCGAGCCCCTGGACTGAGGCTAGCTCACAGAGTACCAGTACCGATCACAGCGCACTGACACCCCCTTTAGCTCATGGCATTGGCATCGGATTGGCTGGCAGGTTGGTAGTCATTGTTTCGAAGTTTACACTCTCCAGTTTCTCGCTTGTACTTTATCATCACGTTGTGTCGTTTCACATCGCTGACAAATCTTCAACAAATCTATTCTGAGCTCATGATACGATTAGTTTGGTAAGTAGGATCGAAAATACATTTTACTACATTTGCAATCCTACCAAGGCACAATATTAGCAGTGGATTGGCTATGAAAACAAGCTATAACTGTATATATAAATAATTTAAAATACAAGAAATACTAAAATATGAATTCAGCGGGAAATCATCACAACACGACAATTTAGATTCTAGCCTAAGCCTGGGCCTATGTGGTTTGGAATCCTGAAGATTGGAAAAAATTGGAGCATTAAAGAGAAGGGCTCCTTAATAGAGCTGAAAATCGAACACAGGAACGTCGATTGTAATGTCAATGTCAAATTTGAGAACTAGATATTTGTATGTTCGGTTATCAACTTTATTGTATAAGCACTGAATTCTATTTTATCAGCACTCTGAATTTTCTACGGACGCGGTGATTCCGAGAATAAAGTCTCAGCCATCTTTTTATCTATGATTTATTTCTCTAATCTATGGTTGTTATATGAACATGTATGTGTACAGATGGCTTCGCGTTCTCGCAAGAAGAGGGCGCGAGCGTCTCGCAGGCCGACGTCATCCGCGCGTACGACACCAGCCAGCCGCGCCCCTCCTGAGCTAGCCCCGCCCCCGCCCCGCCGCCCGCGTCGCTGCTCGCTTAGCGGGCGCGGACACACTCTACCACCGGCTCCCCTGTACGATCTATTCGCTTTTGTAAAATGTAACACTTTTTATAGGAACACTTGTAATATTGCTTTTTAATTTAAACGAATAATGTCATAATACTGGGTCTAGGATGCGACGCAAATATGCATTTGATTATTAACAATTGAGTCTGTATCAGATTGTTCAGTAATGTAACTGCGCCTGCGCGTCGGACTGTCCTCGAATATCGATACTCACGGTGACTATTGAAATAAACGTGAATACACTGAATATTATGTAACATAATATTAATCAAAGTACAACGTAGATCGGGTAATATTAATAACGAATTTATTTTGTTAACGACTTATTTAATAATATTATTTTAGTATCTCAGCTTACTCATAATCAATTATTGTTAAGTTACGTGATTTTGTTATGAACTAATGTTTTAAGTTAAGAGAAATACTGTGATCACATATTCGTGGTACTCCCACCACAATCTATACATAACGAACTAATAATATTGTATAAATAAAGCTTGTATATTAATCAGTGACTTAAGAATCGTATTTATCGTCTCAAAGTATTACTATTTTGCTAATTATATATTATTTTTTTAATTATTGTTATTTGTTTAGCTAAGTATTTAAATTATGTACTGATGAATACTTTTTGCATCGATAATACTAAATTATTTCATACTAATAATGAATACTGCGCTCCGACTGAGCCTCGTATGCGGTAGTTGTGATTCCGAAACTGTCGCCGCGACATTTTCTGTCTCATGAAGATGTCACATTATGCCCGATAAATACAAAACCATCTTGTGCAATTCTCGTAGATATTATTGGCTTTCTCTATCTCTAAATGTTTGATACATGTGAATGAGATAGCGCTATGACCGAACCAAGATTAAATCTAAAATATTTCAGAGCATTGGGCTTACGATGTTAAAATATTATAGCGACAAGTGATTGACGGCTACTGGAGCGCATATTCGCTTCTGCTTTAAGTATTGCTTATCTATAATCGTGTCTATAATCGTGTGACGTGCATTATTACGGCTAGAAATGGAGGCATGTATTTTAAGTCTCTTTTATTTCTTTTTAAAACGGCTAGAAATGGAGGCATCTATTTTATCTCTCTTTATTTATTTAAAAATCAATTAAAATTGGAATTCGGAGCCTCCAAGGCGAAATCCATAAATCGTAGACTCTTGAATCTAATTTAATCGGATCGACATTGGGATTGAATTGGAATTTGACAGCTCTCTAATATTAAACACGTTGCTAGCTAATGCAATCGCAAACAACTCGGCGCTAGTGTTGTGTTTAAGATGGTAGAACTGTCAAATGCCAATGCAATCCCAATGTCAATTGAAATTAGTTTAAAAAGTAGACTTACAGCTTACTTACAGTGCAAGGTTTCCATATTGTGCGACAGCTTACGTCATAAAACATATAACTCAGATTATGTGCCCCTTGTATAATTGGCACAAAGCTTCTGATAGCCCACGACTGAAGTAACCTGCTTGTCTGTAGATGCCGTAGAGTATTTTTTTTTTCAAAGTATTACCATATGGTCTATTTCAACATGTATAAAACTTTACATGCCTAGATTTTATCCATATTCTACCTAATACCAAATAAATATTTTGTAAAAAGTAATCGATACAAAATTAATATTATTATGAAAGAGATATTTAATGGTTGTTATACACGTTTTTATACAATTTTAATATTACTAGTGAACTTCTGCACAGTAGATTGTATCAATGTTGATGTTAGAGTAACACAAGAGTTTTATTCTATGCACAGCTGCTTTTATTGAGACCACTGAAGAGTAAACTAACTGGCGAGTAATCAGGCTTAAACCCTAGTTCAAATTATAGTTGAAACCACCAGAAGAAATAATTTCATACACCATGAAATTGTGTCTGTAAAAGAGATAATTTCATGGATACTATCAAGTAATCCGGAATATACAGTGTGACTGGTGAGACATGAGCAATACTTGAGGACGTGATATTTGGCTATTATATGAGATGAAAAAAAAATCACTAAGTAAATGTAGCTTAAACTCGAATAATTATTTACCCAACACATGGACACCGCGCGTAGGTAGTGTAGGTACGCGCCTGTACTACCTACGTTGATGTAGGACGCTGCCGCCAGGGTGCCGCGCCGGCTACTTGATGCCTACTTGCCTAGCCGTGTAATTTTCATAGTATCCATGATTCATTTATTTAAAGGAAAATTAGGTAAAAAATTAAGTACCTAATTTTATTACATACTAGCTGTGCCCGCGACTTCGTACGCGTGGAAAAGTGATTTAGGGCAGTGTTATAATAAATCTGTTTTAAAAATATTTTTAGTTATAAAAACTGTCGTTGAGGTATTTAAAAAACTACTTTATGTTGACAATTCCTACTACCAGCTTGACAAACGACCGTGTACAATTACTATAATGCGAACGGGACTACTTGATAGTACGCTCACATACACGACGAACATCTAGTACTAAGATTTGTATGGATTTTGCGCCGCAGCGACTACAGACGATGATCGTTTCCACGCCGACGCTGCTGGTGTGGCGACAATGATATTAAGTGAGCGCACCCCGCTGTTTTTTAATTTTGCGGTCTTTTCGGTGCGTAAGTCCGACTCGCACTTGCCCGGTTTTTTTTATTTATTAATAACCAAACATGTAGGTACTGATTATAAATCACTTCACTGTTAAAGTACTAACTGATTTTATACAGAAAAGTAGCAAAATATAGAACGTCCCAAAAGAAAGAAAACAAACCTAAGTTGTACCTAACATAAAAACCATTCGGTCCATGATAAAAACTAAGAAATAAAATATCAAGACAAATATAAATCTAACTTATATTGACATAACTTTTTTAGTTTAACTGTAAACACAATACTTATGTTAATCAAAATTCTTTATATTATGCAGTTATCGAATACATAATTTGGACAAAGAAAACTATAAAAATGTACAGTAATAGTAGGCTGTAGTATGAATTTAAACGGACGGAATGAGAACTATAATATAGATGCAAAATAATATTATACATTGCTAATGATGCACGCTGAGTATAACTCTCGGATAACGTATTGTATAAATGTAGGTACCTACTCAACCTTGCTGTAATTGTATTAAAAGTACGGCATTTGGCGTATAGATAGATTTGTATAAGAGAATACTCTATCAATATTATGACATATGATATTTGACAAAAAAACCCATAATAATCACACTGTTAACACATATCCAGGACAGGCCGCAAAAGGCTAGAATTTCAAAAGGTATCTCGATTGAAATCGAGTTGTATCAACACTCTTCCCCTGTAACACAGTTTAGTAACTATCGAGATGTTTTTAACGTCTATCTTATTAAATAGAAAAAACAAAAAAAGAGCAGTATATTTATGAAAATCTTAAAACTGTTTTTAAGATTCCGTACCTCAAAAGGAAAAAACGAAACACATATTATAAGATTATTTCCATGTCCGTCTGTCTGTCAAGACCCTTTTACTCAGAAACGCGTGTTGTGATGAAATTATATAAAATACTCAGGAACTACTGTTCCTTGAAGCAGTGAAAAAATCAGACTTCTTAGCCAATGCAATCAAAAGCAGTCGCTTATGTCGCTAAATTTCGTCATTTTCGACACTCGTAAGGGAATCAAAACCTAAAGGGTACTTCCCGTGAACTCAAAATCATAAAATTTGAAACCAAGCAACGTCTAAAACCATACGTTTTTAGTAACATTATATAGATAAGTAGTAAAAATATTTTGATTTTTTTAAACTTCGTACCGTTTGTCATGAATGTGTTTAATTGAAACTTATAACAAATACTTAGGTCTCTAATATATTCAAGCTGTAACCAAATCAAAATTCTATGTCAATCAGGTTTGTATGGAACTCTCGGTGTGCAAGTCCAACTCGCACTTGGCCGGTTTTTATTTATTTACTTATTACTAACCTACGCTAACAAATATGTATACAGTACCTACTTATCACAAAGGACTGTACAGTAAAAGTACTAACTATTTTTATACAAATAACTTTCGTAATAAACTCAAGAAAAAAAATCTTAGATTGTTCCTACCTAGCAAGCCTAAAACTAACAAATAAAAGTCACCCCCGCGGCCCCGGTGCGTTTGCTGCTAATACAATTTGAAGCGGCGCGCGCGCGCGGCGGCGCACGGCTCCCGGGACCGGCGCGCGCTTCCTACAAACGTCCAGCAAAAACGACATGATCTTTTAATATTGTCATAACTTTTTTATTTATGAACCGATTTACATAAAACAAACACTAAATGTTAAGTGAAGCTTGCCGCAATATATTAGTGAAAAGTACATCTTAATCGGATAAGCCGTTTCTGAGATTAGCGTGCACAAACCCACAGACAAACAGACAAACAGACAAAAATTTCAAAAATCATAGTTTTGGGTACTATTGCGTAAATAAAGGTCCCCCATCATATTTTTTTTCAAATATCTTCAATGTACAGACACGACTCCTCTACAGATTTATTATATGTATAGATTTATAATGGCAATCGAGTATCGAGTACTCTCCGTAAGTATTGCACATGTCTCACCAGTCAGCCTGTATATAACACAATGTAACGTCTCATCGTAAATATGCCAATTCACTTGGTTTTGTATAATGGTGTTTATGTGTGATGTTGAAAGACTGTCAGTTCAACGCCGTTTCAGCCAACACAATTGAGGCTTTTTAAGTAATTAAGACAGTTTTTTATTCAAATTCACCAGCAACTTAAGAAACGGATTCAATGGCGTATCCCTCTATTTACATTTTTTATTTCCTCTGGTGACCCGGACTATAGATAGGTACTTAAGTGATCGGAATTTTTATTGATTCAACTATGAAATATGTAAATTAGGACACTTATCTGTATATTAATACGTGAAGCGATTATTGTAAATGAGCATTATATTATCGTTATGCAGTTCATACGCGATAGAAGCGAAACCTTAAATGCATTCTTCCTCAATCTCGCACATTACGAGAGAGTGAGATAGATGTATGTGGTGGGCTCTTTTTACTACTCTTTTCTGTCGCTTTTTTATGTCAATAAGTTTGAAATCGTAGACATGTTATTCGCCAGTTAGTACAAAACTTCATGAAATAGCTAAAAGAGCATTCAAAGTGTCCGATCCGATATCGGACCGGTAATGAGATAGACAGGTATTTAATACATTTTACTTACAATCGGCGTCCGATATCGGATAAACCCTCTAACTGTACATGCGTATAAAATTATACGAATATTATATGAAAAAACTTGTACCATATTAGTGGAACTATGTACTTACATTTTATATGTGAATATAGTGTACAACGCCCCATGTAATATAATATTATACATGGTTTAAAAAGAGCAGTCACTATAACTTTGCGATATGATTAAAGGACCTTTTCTCATTCTAGAAATGAATTTTTATCATTATTTATTTTTTGAAAAAATATATTTTTTTGCAATTTATTATTTTTAGTCGCAAGGCTGAACTGTATGAAACAACGTTCTGCATTAGATTCTTAAATTATATAATTTTTGCCCTAGTACGTAATGAACGACTTACGCGTGCTATTGACCTCTCAGCGTAATCAGCTGATCGCTGTGTTGTGCACGTTGTACATTGCCTATTGAAAATTTTTAAATTTTCAAAACAGTGGATTAAAAGCAAATGACTAGTACCAATAGATATATCTCTTGCCTGGTTCTTACCCCACGAAGTTATAGTGACTGCTCTTTTTACACCCTGTATACATTAGACTCTTTACCGAATACTAAAACGTTACTTAAGTTAAGAGGATCTTCAGTCACTTCCAATGTCATTCTGCCAAGGACAGTGATAGTCAGCGACTAAGAGGTCCCTAACTTGAGTAGCGGTGTAGAATTCGACATCTAGGTAGCCATCGCTACGGGGATCAGACCAAATATGTAGTGTAGGTACCACACCTCAATGTTTTAGTTGTCACCATAGACATTGCATCGATCTCTACTTTAGTCTATAAACTTACCTGTGTTTCGTATCAGCTATTGACTGTGGTGTTCCGTCTCTGAGACGTATATTGAAAAAAGAGGATGTTCTCAATTCAACTCTCGGCTGGCTAAAGCTGGGGCCTTACTCTCCAAACTGATTCGATTCTGACTCAGATTCGATCGTGCGGCGTACTCCCGAATAAATTGACGTTTGTTTATTTTGATTTTCAGTCGATTGATGTTGTCTGGAGTACAAAAAGTTACGATCTAGCGGTTTTATCCTGGTTAGTTTCAAAGTAATGCACCAAATAAAACACCGAAAGCCGTTGGGATCGAACTGATTCAATTCTCGATTGGGAGTAAGCCTGCTGACTCCAGAGCACTCGCGAATTGGCCTTGCCAAAGTACGCACTTCGCCTCTTGAACTATCGAACTTTGGGTTACTTCGCGAAGCACTTCTTCGGTCTACTTTGTGAGTCTGAAGCTTCCTCAGGGCTCGGAGCACTGCACCCTTGAGTGCTGTGTGCGAGTTCATGTCACTGCCACTACAAACAATGCCCCTAGTCAGCGGCGGCTTTACCCATTACGAGTCTCCGGGCGGCAGGTCTTTGCGAAGACCCTTTGTCCTCTGGAGATGTACCTATGTGATGCGAAAGTAGTAGAGTTGGTTGTTCGCGAGGCCCCTTCAAGATCGAGGCCCCGGGCGTTGGCCTTGTTCGCCACCCCCTAAGGCCGCCGCTGCCCGTAGTGGAAAAAATTACTAACTACCAGTGGCAGTTCTTACAACTCCATTCCTACAGTCTCTACTTGTCCCTTACCCATTGAAGACTTTCATCCAAATTCCTACCTGGGATTTCTCTCTGAAAAGCTCGGAGCTCCAGTTTTGCTAGTTCGATGCCATACAAATGGAAATTTCCCACGGCAAGCAGTGATGGAAACTAGCACCCAGCACCCTGGCTGATACATGTAGAGGTCGTGGGCACTTCAGTCCACCGATTACGAGCGGTCTCCACTTATACGTGTATATGGAGATGTATACTGAGTATTGTGATATGTATATCTAGTGTCGCCAGCGCCTACTGTGTCAACTACTGTGTAAATTAAATTAAAATTAATTAAAAACCATTTATTTCAGGCTGCATAGGCCCATATTATAAATACCTTACAGACTAACATACGTATTATATATACTTAAAAACAACACACAAACAGACCTAAAACAAATTAAATAATATAGCATCTGTTTTTAGATACTAAAAGAAAGTTTCTGAAAAGCTATTCAAATGTATGATCAACCAACATACATTCAAATTAATGACCCATAATGAACCCTGATTGGTGGAACATTAATCAGAGAGAAAGGAAGGGACCGATATAATTACACCACGCTCTCACTCGCAAGGCAAGTTAAAATACCAGAGATATGTTTTGTTTAAATCGTATGTCAACTAACCGGTGTCATTGGTGAATTAACTTTATCTGTGGAATTTTAACCAGCAAATGCGAGCGTGATTTAATTATAAGATGTCCTTTCCTTTCCCTCTGATAAATGTTCCACCAATTAGCGTCCAATATGGGTTGTTAAAATGCCATGGTAGTTCATCATACATATTATGAATAGCTTTCCAGAACCGGCCGTTAATGTTTTTGTTGTCGATTGCTCGTTTTAGTAATTTGATAATTTTATCAGTATCTCGGCGCTCTCTGCGATGAACCAAAAGAGATGTTGCGACAGTCAATTACGAATTACGAGAACCCCAATTCCGAGATAAACTGATTATGAGTTTGTAGAAATCAAAACGCTTTGACATAAGTATCTTGTTTATCGTTTATAAGAATACCATTTTGCTTTTAGGCTGCAACAAAAGTTCATTATTGTAAGATTTAATTAGCAGAATCGAACTATCGTTATATCGAGCGATGCCCATTTTATTTAGCGAGGCATGTCTACTATTATTGACCTTCGTAAGCAATTAATTAATTTAAGTAATTGATACAGCTGGCGCACGGCGATAGTCTTTCAGAATCTTTACAAAATGACTGGTTTTGTACCGCGTACGTGTTGTACAGAGACGTATATCGGCAGTTTATTGTTTGAACTGTTAACCAACGCCCGGGACGACTCGAGATTAGTTTTTGTTTTTTCGAATGAATAAAACTAATTTCTAGAGCCCTGATTCTCGAAAATAAAATGTATGGGATTTTACACAAGCTTTGCTTAGCACGTTAAGCTAATCCGATTCATTTCTGTTTTCGAACTTCGTAAGTGATAATAGCGATGGCCCGATGTAAAACCGTCGGAATATAACTAGTCGGCTAGCTACTTAATAAGCTGACAGATGAAGCGGCACTTTAAGCTAACCTAACCCCGGATGATGTTAGTAGGTTTCACCGACAATACTTGTTAATGTTAGTCGTTGTCAATCTTGTCTCTTTCATTATAACAAAGAAAGAGATATTATTTAATCAACGATTAACTCGTAACAGTCGTTGGGAACTTTGGCAGTTAACTATTAATTTTAATTTCGGTTTAAGTCTGACCAATTAAAAGCCAAAAAGTAACACAACTTAAATGTTTGCCAGTTGCAACGTACACCTAACTTTATTTTCTACTTTGTGACCTAACGATGATATAAATAGAGAAACTGAAACAAATCAGTTAACATATTGTCGTTTTAGCCTCTGACTATAAAGTCATAACTTTGTTTAATTTGAAATATTCCTGTCTCATTTACACATGTTAACCAACCTAATAATTTGCATACTGTATTTGCAAATATTGTCATGTTTAACCAGTTGTTTTCGTATCGTGAATTTCGAACATCATAAAACAGTTGATCTCAGTTTAATATATATTTGTGTGTTAATTTCGTGCCTCTGTATCTTAATAATCATCAGCCCCGCCGTATTCGGGTTGTTCGTCCCGGGCGTTCTCTAGCGTAAGCGAAAATGGATGTATCTAAAATAAAGGATTTGTTCTTGTTCTTAATCTGTGTTCTTATTTAATCCTTAATTCTTCTTGACTCAGAAAACTTTTTGTTCCTTCGGCAGGATTCGAACCTGCGACCTCCCGCTTGAGCATCAAAGCAATTCATCTACGGAGGTCGTCAAACTTGTTTGCTGCAAACATATTTTTGGGGACCTAAGTTATCAAAGCTCTAGAACTCTGTAAAAGATGTTCCTCATTAGTAGAACTAATCTTATCTAGATATATAAGAGGTCAGTATTTAACTATTTGTAGTAAAAACCCCCGACATAGCGTGTAACCTATCACACCTAACAAACGACGTGATGACTTTGAAGACCTGAACCGATTTCCACCAAACATCGATCACCAAACTCGACTGATATACCATTCAGACAAAAAAACCGCATTAAAATCGGATCATCCATCCAGACACGTCAAATTTATAACACCCCATCGTTTTTGCGTCAGGGGTTAAAAACAACCGATCGCAATTGCAATATCAGCTTTACCATTTCTTTGGGGAACTTAAAGAAAATAATAAGTAGATTTAAACATCTATCACACGATCACAGCCCCGCGTCTAGAAGACTCCTTTCACATAATCGAATCTACCATCCTAGTAATTGTTAACAAATGAATGCTAATTTTGACTAAAGGAAACGCAAAATCATAACCCGTTCCGGGTTATAACTTTGGCAGTAGCAGTAGACGGGATGCAGGAAAGTCTTAAGTGTATACCGTGGCCTCACAGATACCTACCGTAAATAAAATACCGAAGGCCCAAGGCAGCATGAGACGTGGACTAATGTGGGCAAATGCGTTTACCATGGCGACACATATACATTATACATACAAATATTATCTAAGACGCTAATACGATGTGGCGGTTTATCCAGCGCTACAGTTCGGCAACGCGCTATCGACGTTTTCTAAGTCCGGCATACTATCTCGTGAGCTCGGAAATCTCCCTTCGTGGCTTCCACAATATCTTGCAATACTCATTTGATAACTTCGCGAATACGCCGTGGCAAATTGTTCTCACAAACCTTAAGCCAAAGGGCCATCATTAATAACGACAACGAACTACGATTATAGATATAAGTAGAATAGAACAGAAAACATTTATTTCAGACTAAATAACAAGCCAATAGAGTAATTAGTGTGTCAGTTACAAAACTTAGATACAATTAAATAATGTATATGAAATTTGACATAAGTAGGTACCTATACTTTAGACTTAAGCATCGTCTCATTTGCGATTCTCATGCCTCATATATTTTTGTTATCGAACTTCGCCGTCGTAATTAGCGATGGCAACTTTATCTTTACCGGTTTTCGTGTACACCTAAAAAAGCTCAAAGCTCCAGTATATAAATCTTACAAAACCAGGTCTTATGTCCCTGACGCAAACCTGTTAATTGAAGCCTGTTCTGCGGAGCTTATGGACGTTAGCCCGCGGAAAGGTCACTATATAATAATTTTTACTCGGCATTTTATTCGTTCGGGGACAAGGATTTGCGGACGCAGCTCAGGGGATTAGCACCAACAATTATTTACAGGTTTTCGTGTACCGAATGAGAATTACCTATATATGAAAATCGTGACATCGTGACGCTCAAACTATTGATATTTACTTAATAACAGTTAAGAAAACGCAGTTATCAATTAATCCTACTTAGGTATGCGCCTCAAACGCAGCGTAACATTCGGCTGATGTGTCATTTATGTAATCTTACACCACTTACAAAAAGCGTCTTCAACCGATTTTTTATAAGCTGTTCTTGCTAGCCTTCCTTCAGCCGCTGAACGATCGGTGCTAATCCGCGGACCTTATGAAGGTCGCACCAGCGTCCTTGGTCACCATTCACCACGGATGGGCCATTTTCGCTGAATTCGCATTGGAGTTGCATCGGAAATTGACAGTTATCAAACACGAGGCTAGAGCCAAGTTATTTTTTATTTATTTATTAATTCCCCGGATTTTTCATCATCATTCACTTACATCTTGATTAAAATCTGGGGGCACGGGAGTGCTCGTCCGTCCGGGTTTTAGCCGGACTACAACTTAAACCCCTCCCGGACGCTCCCCGGACGGCCTCCAAACTAGGACAAATCCGGGGAAACCCGGACGGATGGCAGCCCTAATTAAAGTTAACTATACCTAGATTTATAAATTAAAGCAATTCGAGCACTTGTTTCTTATATTTGCGTAACTATGTAAGGAATATGTCAACATCGTTAAATTTTTTTATTGCAATGTGAGCAAATGCGCCTGAGAAATGTATTTTTTTTAAAGTAGTAGAAAAAGTTAGTTTGAGAGTGTCTAATGAGACAATGCAATCCTAATGTCGATCCATGGAAATTAAATTCAAGAGTAGAAATCTGCCGTCCTCAAAGTAAAAGGCGGCTAAGTGACAAAATCAGTTTTTGAGAAAGAGCCAAAAAAGCGGAATAATTTTCAAATTAAAATTGATGCTATTGATTTTCTATAAGCAATTATTAATATTATCCTAAGTCAAAAGATGGATTATTTTTTAACTTTTTATTAATTAGGTTGTTTTTGTTATTTAACCGCTTTTCAGTGTTGTCAATTAATTTTATTTGGTAAATAACCGCCTTTTTTTAAAATATTTTCGGAACAGTAAAAGATAGAAAACCCATTCCTAGACAGATCGATGGAGATTTTAAAATAGTATTTATTGGTATTAAAAAGTGAAAATTGGCTAGATGTCATTTAGCCGCCTTTTAGTTTGAGGACGACAGAGATACAAATCCTACGATAATTTCGTATCGTAGGACTAATATTATAAAGAGTTTGTTTGTTTAAACGCTCTAGTCTCAGGAACTACTGGTCCGATTTGAAAAAATCTTTTTTTGTTGGATAGTCCATTTATAGAGGAAGACTATATAACATTACGCTATATAACATTATTTAGGCTATATAACATTACGCTGCGACTAATAGGAGCGAAGCGTCAGTGAGAAATGTTGCAAAAACGGGGAAAAATAATTACATTTGGGGACTTTCATTGCGTGCGCTGCATAAACGGCTTTAAGTCAGCTAGTCGTAGGATAATTTTACGAACGATTTGCGAACCTACGCGCGCGCCTAATAACGCTAAACGAGTTGGCGATCTTAGACGCCGCGCTTGCGTCATGCTATTTATACCCGACCAGTCCCAGAGAACTAAACCTCCGAGACACCAAGTACCTATCACGAGTTCAGAAATCATCTTGATATAAAACTTGATCATCGTCTGTTATAGATCATACCGCTTATTACATCTTCTGGAGATTCGAACCGGCTCTACACTTTTTTTTACTTTTTCCTACTGAATAATTTTAATTGTTAAATAAATAGGTTAGGTAAGTATGTTAGAAATTCTATTAGCACTGAAAATATAATTTTCTTCTTACGACATGTTAAGTACCTGATGTTAAGGAAGAGGTCTTTTAAATAATAATTAGTCAATATCCTAATCAGTTATCAGTTATCACCATCACAAAAATTTTCAAAGTTTTTTATTGAAACTTGCCGTACAGAAATGACATTCGTTATAAGATAATTTCACTTAAGTAAGTATATACATTATACTTACTTAAGTAAGTATATATGTCGCAGTCATCTAATTAAATCAGCTATTTCATTGAGTGACTAGCGTTTTTATCGAATGACGACATTTAATTGAAAGACTAAAGGACAACTCGTCAAGTTGTTTATTGTAACGTCCAATGTCTTGACTGAACATTGATTGAACGTCATTTAGTCATGTAGTCATTGACTGAACGTCATTTAGTCCGATTTTTTAACCGACTTCCAAAAAAGGAGGAGCTTTCTCAATTCGATGAATAAGTAGGTTTTTTTTATGTTTGTTACCGAATAATTTTCCGATTTTTTAACCGACTTCCAAAAAAGGAGGAGCTGGAAAAAATTTAGTATAAATCTCTCTTAATTGGGGGGTGGAGGGAGGGGAGGGGGAGAACCCCCCCTACCACTCCCACCTTTAGGAGACTACTAGTTTGGAAGATATTTATGGTTGAAGTTTTGAGGTTATGTCTGTGTTTCCGGGATATTTCCAGGAGTAAAACAGGGGAGAAAGGTGGAGACGGCGGTAAGGGGACAAAGGAAATCCCCCCTACCCTCCCCTCTACTCAGCAACCACTAGTTAAGAAAATATTTACAGTTGTAGTTTAGAGGTTAGATAAAACAGACAAGTTCTACGTGGAGATTTGTTTTTGGGACAATGTCGGTCTGTCACGTCTCCGGCGCTGCGGGAAATGCAGCCCCTTCGCCCATGCGTAACAAATGACATCAACCAACACTCGCCTTAGGCAGCTCCGGCTTTCTGGTCGCCTTCGGCGACCAGCCTCCGCCGCCACGGCGAGTCCTGGTTTCTGCATTTCGTTACGGCGGGCGGGGGCTGCTCTCCCTCCGCGCCTACGCGCTTAAATATACACTCTAGGGGTTGACAGACAAGTACTACGTGGAGTCGGGGTTGATACTTGATAGATTCGCTTTTAGTAAAATTCAGTCATCTGACTGATTTTATGTCCGCTCTCATATAAGGGCTATGTTACAATCCGCTAACTAATTGGACGTTGAGTGACGATTGTACAATCAATGTTCGGCCTAGTCTTTCAATTAAATGTCGTCATTCGATAAAAACGCTAGTCACTCAATGAAATAGCTGATTTAATTAGATGACTGCGACATATACATTATACTTACTTAAGTGATAGTATTAAGACGACCCGTAGCGCAGTGGTTCAGCGCGTTGGTGCTAAACCGAGAGGTTGCGGGTTCGAATCCCGCCGAGGGAACAAAAAGTTTTCAATGTTCCTGGGTCATGGATGTGTATTAAATTTGTGTATTAAAATAATAAAAATCTTAAATATGTGTAAGTATAGTATAAAACTATAAAAGTATTAAATATATATTTCCGTTGTCTGGTACCTGTAACACAAGTTCTTCGGATACTTAGCACAGGGCCAGATTTACGTGGTGTGAAGCGTCTATATATATTATTATTATTATATATTGTAATTTGTAATTAAATCGTGAAACATGGTATAAGAAAACCACCAAAAGAATAATATAACTATGGACTTTTATGTTCCATCTTTTTTTTATGTTACAATAATGCTAATGTCAATTTGACATGAAGAAAACTAATAAATGGTGCCTAACTGGTAACCCAAATTCATGGTAATACAGGCTTACGTTTACTGCGAACTGGCTTTGTCCTAAATTGGCCTATCGTCACTAATATGCCGCTACATGTTTCCCGCTGCTACTTCGTACGCGTAAAATAAAGTCCAGCGGGACCGCACCTTTTTCTGCTGAAAAAAGTAGCGTAAGCCTAAGTAGCCATAAACTTTTTTATTACTTTAAAAGCTCTTCACCCGGACCAACATTTAGATTTCTGCAAGGCTCAGGGCATGTTTCACAAAGAAATGTTAAGAGGAAACACCACGGTTGAGAGAAATACCGAACTCCGGAGTAACTACGCCCGCCGCACCGCGCCAGACGACATTCAAGGGCACCCTTGAGAAAAGATGTTTGTTTGTATGTTTATTGGCTTTCATTGAATGGAGTCCGAATATACTGGACAGATTTTAATGAAATTTGACACAGATATAGAGTAGACCACGAGAATGGACATAGGCTACTTTTCGTGTGAGTCACTTCGTTTCCTTCGTCACTTAATTTAAGTATCATTTCAGTAATGATTATTTAATTAATCGATCGCATGGCAAGGGCTTGCGTTTCGTTTCAACGTTTGTTCAAGGTTAACACGGCGATACATTTAATTATGAAATGAACTAGGTAATGAACCGTCAGAATACAGTCATAATAATAATTTGGTATACAGGGGTGTAAAAAGAACAGTTACAATAACTTTGGGATATGCCTATATTACTCCAAATGACAGTTTTTATTTTAGTTACCACGGTTGAGAGAAATACAAAATAGGTATTTATAAAATCTATTGCTGTCTCGCAGTGCCTTAGCTAGCCAGCACTAGCGCGATAGAGACAACTGCAACTTGGACTGAAATCACCTATGAAAAGTACCAGAAATCGACGTTTAGGGGATTTCTGTTTCCTCCTCCAAAACTTAACCGATTTAAATATTTTTTTCTGTATTAGCTAAAAAGAGAATTGAGCTAGGTTCCTATTTTTTGCTTTTGTTGTTTATTGTAGTCAAATCTGTTTCCTAGATATTTAAACATAGCGGAGAGTCTGGCCATTTTTTTTTAGGTTTTTAAACGTCCATATCTCTTTAAATAATTAATTTATTAAAAAAAGGAAAAAATAGGGACGTACAAACAATATCCATAAATAGTCAGGAAAAAAATTGTTAATCTAGAGGTGTTATCCAGGGAGGAAATAGAAATCCCCTAGACCCCTATTTTTGTATGGAAAAAATTTCGTGGTGTTTCCTCTTAACTAAATACATTTCTGGAATAAGAAGAGGTACATAATCATATCCCAAAGCTATATAGAATTTTTACACCCTTCATTATATCTACCAAACGTATTTATTACTTACCTATTTAGATTTTTTATTTAATAAGTAACCTTTAGTTCAGATTTCACCAACGCTTGCTAGTGTTAAGGTCTTGTTAAAATACCATGCCTTCTCATTCATTGGTAGGAATACGGGAGGAACAACATGATTTTAACGAAGGATTAACATTAACATGTGTTGGTGAAATTGGCAGTATGATTAACTATCATTGGACCAAAAATAACTAATTACCCAACACTTTAATTAAGTAATGCCTGAAACAATATTATGTTTTTATATCTCTACATATTGAGTACCTAAGTGGAATATAAAATTTATTGTGCTAATATTACTTTACTTTATGGGCCGATTTTTCAATCGTCAGATAACTTTTATCTGTTGAATAAACATGTGACTTTGACATTTGTTCCATACAAAATCTGTCAAAGTCACATATTTATTCCTTAGATATAAGTTATCTGACGATTGAAAAATCGTCCCTTAGTTGCTTTTATTTTTTACGCTGGGTGATTTTTGGCACAACACCTTCGCTGTGTGTTCTGCAATACCCTGGGCACAAAGTAAATCTGGGTAATCCCTGACCCCGGGTCCAACGTAGGTAGGTAATAGCTCTGCATAGTAAGGTTAAGGTTACTTTCGAAACAAAATGAAACTCTTAGATCTCTTACATGAAGGACACTCAAAGCCACTAAAGCATTTGCTTTACAAACTAAAATACTTAGGTATACAATTTAAAAAACTGTCCAAAAAGACGTCCTTAATGTCTTTGTAATCGTTTTTAACACGTCTCATAAGCTTGGGTTGTGTGTATTATCTCTTAGATGTAAGTAATACTTGTATGTTTGTAACGGAATTCTTGAGCATAATTTTCACAAATTTCCAAAAGTCCGATTAATTTGAAATTTCACATACGTTATCAAGGACAATTATGTCAATGCAATGCAGGCGTGTTGTTTTGTGTTTCAGTTTTTTAAATTATTATTTATTTTAATTGTGAACATTATGCATGTTTTAAATATTAATAATTATTGTTAATAGTGATATTTGCATGCCAAAATTGGCAAAACATGTAACTTATCATCCTATTTTTTGTAACACCTGAATCCATGTGTTATGTAAATAAAGAGTATTGAGTATTGAAATAATTTTGTTTGTTGATGTGCGTTGTTTGTAGATGCGCTCTATCTGCCTGTTTTATATTCAGAGGTACCCCTATTAGTTTCTTATCGCCTCCGTGGTCTAGTGGTTCAGAGGTTCGCTCTCGACCCGGAGGTCGTGGATTCGATTCCCACGTTGGAACAACAAGAAATGTTGTTTACTAGTTTGGTTAGGACAATGCAGGCTGATCACCTGATTGTCTGACAAGAAAGATGATCCATGCGTCGGATGGGCATGTAAAAAGTCGGTCCTGCGCCTGTTCTCTCGCCAGTCGTGTCGGTTTGCCGTCCTACTGGTTATGAGAGTAAAAGGAAGAGAGAGTATATTTGTGTATTGCGCAAACACTTGGGCACTATAAAATAACTCCTGCGTAGCTGGCCTGGTTTCAATTAAATCGGCTACCGACACCGAAATAGGTGAGGGGAGCTTTATTATTTTAATCGACTCTATTTGAAGTTCGCCCGTAGAGCCTGCGAGCTGCGGGCAACTTTCGTCGGTTATCGCTTAATTATCAGTGAGGTAACGCAGGTGCGGCCTTCGCGCCGCAGCAGTCGCAACACCGCACGCCAGTCCGCCGCCGCGCGCCGCCCGACGCGCCCGACCCGCGAGTTACCTGTGAGTGAGCGAGCTAGTGAGTGAGTGCCGTGATATGTGAGTGAGTGAGTAGAGGATGGCCCGCTCCCCGAGGAGGCCCGCGCCGCGCCGCAGCCGCTCCCGGGAGATCGCGCGCCTGCGACAACTCACCACCAAAGGTAAACAAACAATTTTCAAAACATAGAAAATACTTTATGTATTTTATGAGTTATTTTACATAAAATTTATTAAAATGCACGACCGGTTTCTACTAAATCATAGTCGGGTGTTGTATTCAAAATTTTAATTCATAATTAGACTCTGTGCTCTGCTAGCGCCTGAAGCGTTTAATAATGTTATTATAATATTATATACCTAAGTATAAAAGGCAAATATCATAGTGAACAAAAAAACAAAAAAGCACAGGCCGAATTCAAGGCTAGAAACTAGAAATATCGCAAACGTATTCCTAATGAGTTTATCCCGGTAATGAATTTTTAAAATTAGTTACATTTAAGTTCAATTATTATAATCATGGTGGGTAAATACTATCGTAAAAGTGAAGGTCGTATTGTGAAAACACGTGTATAGTTATTTCTTAAATCTTAACTGTTGCTCGATATTGCAAAAAGCAATTTTGTAACTCACATTTTAAACGTAACGGAAAACAAGTTTGAAGATTTCGTTAAAACTGTTTAATAAGCGACAATGCCTCCGTGGTCTAGCGAGTTAGACCCTAGCTCTCGACTCGTGGGTTCGTTTCCCGCGATGAACAACAACATTTGTTTACAAGTTTGGTTAGGACAATGCGGACTGATCACCCGATTGTCTGACAAGAAAGATGATCCATGCGTCGGATGATCATGTAAAAAATCGGCCCTACACCTGATCTCCCACAAGTCGTTCGGTTATCCGTCCCACTGGGCTACGAGAGAGAAGGAAGAGAGAGATCTCCTATGTATTGCGCAAACACTTGGGCACTATAAAATAACTCCTGCGTAGCTGGCATGGTTTCAATGAAACCGGCCACCGGCATCGAAATCGTTGTGGGAGGCATTATAGTGTAGTTAGTTTTTAATTATTTTAAATTTGTATGTTAGTCTTTAAGGTATATAAAATATGGGCCTATGTAGCCCGAAATATATGGTATTTAATTTAATTCAATTTAATAATTATTATTTTTGCGGCATATTTTTGTTAACGACTTTTTTTAGGTGAATAATAGAACTACTGAGTCCAATAGAACAACTGAGTGCAATAGAAAAACTGAGTGCAATTGAACAACTGAGTGGAATAGAACAACTGAGTGCAATAGAAAAACTGGGTGGAATAGAATAACTGAGTGCAATAGAACAACAAAGTGCAATAGAACAACTAAGTGCAATAGAACAACTGAGTGCAATAGTACAAAGCGTCATACAAAAAGTCGGACAGAAATGAGGATGAAATATCGCACCGATTAATTATCGGTCCTGCTAACATTATGATAATCACGGTTACGGAATATATGTATCTGCTATTTACGTGAACTATATAACATGCAGCACTGAAATAAGTCAAGGTGTTTCATGTTTATGACGAGTGACGACATAAACAAACATATTCTATTGTGTCTCGATAGTTGGGACTATCATATAACATATAACAATATGTCGCTTATAGTTATCGGAAGGTATGCGATTGTGTTCCACCAGACGAGTGAAGTGGTGGTACAGCAAGTACTAAGTAGGCCTTTGCATCCATTATTGGATGATTTATACAGTATTCTCCTTGTGTTTGGGACAGGCGAATTATATCGCATGGTTGCCCAGCATATACGGCATTGTCACAACATAGTCGGTCTAATCCATAGGAATGACTAGTCAATACGTCTGGCCAACCATGTGCTGGTTTCATTACTATGTTTTCCTTCGCCGTTAGCACCTCCGTGCTTGACATCTGAAAAAGTTTCTATGGTACCCTCAACCGGGGAATCGAACCTGCGCTCTTTCGAGTGCTAATCAACGGCTTACTCACTGCACCACGGACGCTCGATGTGGCAAACAAAACAGTAATAGTACAATAGGTCCTCAAGTCAAGTGTGCAGGTTATTGACACCTTCTTATCTTACTCTGGAAAGTGGAGACTCTAGGGGCAGAACTACATTTACCCTAACGTACTATAGTACGTCCGAGATAAATTTAACCTAAACGTAAACAAACCCGTCTATGACACAACCATAGACTAGTCAGTGATGCCAATTGGCTAATATTAATTTTTGTTTGCTATGAATCCATAGACTTACATAATATATATAGGCTTATATTCTACGGTAGTGTCAAAAAGGGGTATTTTTTCTGCGAAAGATTTTCATTTGATGTTTAAACATATTAATTGTTGTTTAATTGTAATAAAATGTATTGGATAATGAAGAGTAATCCTTTAATATACCGGTGAAAGTGTTGATAAGTGTGCACAATAAGTGTTTATAGGAAAATTTCGATGTTTTCGATTTGTTTACCATGAGGTTAAATTTATCAGGGACGAACTATAGTTATGTGTGCTGAGTGCGAGTTATTGTCAGTACTGGCCGTGACAAACTATGATTTTTAATAATAATAATCATGCATCGAGATACGATATTTAAAAAAATCGTCACATTTTTCGTTGGGTATTAAAATTACAATTAGATTTACGTGCAGAGGACTTTTTTTCGACTCCGTAAATGTTATTTCAAATGATTCACCCGATTCGAACTCATTGAAATGAAAATTGGCCGTCTGTAAAATCTCTGTATGATGATATATAGGGTGTAAAAAGAGCAGTCACTATCCTCCTACTAGCCTCATTTTGAAAAGGTATTTTTTTTTGTCATAAACGATTTTTTTTTCCTTTGTACCTTTTCTTATTTTTTCTGTCGCAAAAATAACAATAAAGCAAAAAAAAAATTTTTTTGAAATTTTTGTAAAAAAAAAAATACATTTCTAGAATGAGACAAGGTAGTATTTAATCACATTTCAAAGTTATAGTGACTGCTCTTTTTACACCCGTTATTATGATAGCGGCATATGAAAATATTGATGAAAAACAATGAAAATCAAATCAACAACAATCATTCGAAAACATTGAAACAATACCCCACAGTAGGAAAATTCTGAACTAATTCAACGCCATTGAAGTTAACTTTGTCACAACAAGCAGCGACAAAAACTAGCACTCAGCATTTCAAGATACCTGATGATAGATGGCCTTACTCTCCAAAGTAATTCGATTTTGATTCAGATTCGATCGTGCCGCATACTCCCGAATAAATTGACGTTTTTTTTTATTTCGATATTTAATCGATTGATATGGTCGGGAGTACAAAATGTTACGATCTAACGATTTTATTTATCCTGGTTAGTTTCAAAGTAATACCAACTATAATACCAAGCCGTTGAGATCGAACTGATTCGATTCAATTGTGTTGGGAGTAAGCCTGTTCTAACGTTCAATGAATCTTGACGCTTTAACTGGAAAAGTCCGTTTCTCAACAATGTTTCCAGTAATTCTGTTCCAGTTAGTCGTTTTTCCTGTTCAAGTTCAAGAATTGTATTTCATTGATAAAGCAAACGAGTGCCAAGGAGAATTCCTCGTTGGCTTGTTTTGCCAGATACATCCGCATGTAGGCGGCGCACAAGTCAACTCGCGGAAAACTAGTCTTTTGTAGGTTGATGGTATACAAAGTAGTCTTTACATTCTACAGTATTATGGAATGACAGTGATTACAAATATTAGAACAGTCGGTAAATTAATTCGTTTTATAAATTTTAAGGCCTCAGATGTTACCCGCGGGTATTGATAACGATTGACACCTCATTTATTAAAATCAAACCAGCAGGCTTACTCCTGACACAATCGAGGATCAAATCAGTTCGATCTCAGCGGCTTTGGCGTTTTATTTGGTGGATTACTTTGCATCTAACCGGGATAAAGAAAATCGTTAGATTGTAACTTTTTGTACTCCCGACCATATCAATCGACTGATAATCAAATTAAACAAACCTCGATTTATTGGGAAGTACGCGACACGATCGAATCTGAATCAAAATCGAAACATTTTGTAGAGTAGGGCCGGGTACTCCTGGCACCGACTCTTTACATGCCCACCCGACGCATGGATCATCTTTCTTGCCAATCAGGTGATCAGCCTGCACTGTCCTAACCAAACTTTAAAACAATATTTCAGTTGTTTCAACGCGGTAATCGAACACCTATAGCAATGTTGGCTCTGCAGCACGCGGCACTAAAGGTCAACTGTCAACACTCTAATAATTTTTAATTTATTCGCAGTAGCCATTTCGCTACATTCAACATTCAAGCTCTACCATCACGCATAGAGTGAATGTATTTTTTATTGATTAAAAGGAACAAAAAGTTGTCTGTTTTCCTGAGTCATGGATGTGTATTAAATTTGTCTACTAATGTAATAAAAATCTGAAATATCTGTAGAGTATAAAATATGTTTTAAATATATTTCCGTTACCTATCTACCTGTAGGCTGACAAACACAAGTTCTTCGGATACTTAGTGCCAATTTCACCATCAAATGTTAAAGTTAATCCTTCATGAAATATCATGTAATCCCTCTCGTATTTCCTGTCAATGAATGAGAAGGCATGGTATTTTAACAAGCCGTTAAAATTAACAAGCGTTGGTAAAATCGGGACTTAGCATGGGGCCAGTTTGACTGGCGTTAAGCGTCCGTAGATGTTTGTGATTATCTCAATGTGACTGAGTATGCGACTGTATTTATACATAGTACAAAGTAGTACCATATAAATAAACTGAAACCAAAGTAAATTCCTTGTAAGATTTTTTTATTTTTTTTTAATCGAAGGCTGGCCTTGTCAGGCCGGCAGACGTCACTGCGGCCCTTCTGGATCTATTGTGACTCCTTCGCTTTAGAGTACCGTCCCCAGTCCTATGTTGCTCATGAAGCGAACTATATGGTGGGGGTCTGCGTTGCGGATTTCCTCTGCTGTAGAGTATTCATGCAGCCCATGTATATATGAAGAGCTGGACAATCAAGAAGAAGGTGGAGGGGTGTCTCGTCTTTCTCCTTGCACAATCTGCAAGTAATTTGATCACCTATGCCTATCCTGTGAAGGTGTTTGTTTAGCTTGCAGTGCCCGGTTAGGGTTCTGGTGAGGATTCTGAGTTGTTTCCTACTCATAGAAAGCGCCGATTCTGCGTATCGTTTGTTAAAACCCGGGATCAGTGCTTTGGAGATTATTAGAGAATAGAATGTTACTGCCGTAAATTTTACAAATGAGCTATGAATAATTTATTCACTTCACCAAATGACGGTTGTACAATGGAGCTAGATGAAATATAATTCATATGTCATTGTATTCGTATTAAAACTGAAATGTACAACTATTCGGCTCACGTATTATCGCAGAATATCGCCAGGGGCCAGGGGCGTATTCACCCTAGTTAGGGGCACCGTCGGGGGCAGCGCGCCGGTGATCCAGTGACCTTACACCACCAGATTTCTCTACGCGGACTCAAGTTTCTTAAAGTATTTTAATAAAGTTTATAAGCAAAAAATAATACTACTAAAACAGAGCTTTAAAACTAAACGAATTTTTCTGTCGCAGAATTGTAATATCTACGACTAATTAATAACTCGTTAAATAAACATATTATTATGTTTTAATTCTAACACCACCTTATCTAATATGGTATCAACCAGGGATGTTGCGAACATTCGCATCCGCATCCGCAAATGCGGAACATCCGCATAAATTTAGACATCTGCATCTGCATCCGCATCCGCATTAATCAGTGCGGATGTTCATGCGGATGCGAGTATCATGCATGTGGTTCGCAGGAAAAGATAAAAATACTAAAACAAAAATGTAAGAAAATTTCGACTCATTTCAATCACTCAGAAACAACTGCAATTAATTCAGGACAGACTGAATCAACCGCATCTGAAAGTGTTTCAAGATTGTGTTACGCGATGGAACAGTACGTTCTACATGTTCGACCGTTTTACTAAGTTGAAGGATGCTTTGAGTCCTTACATGAATGATAATGAAATTGACCCTATTTTATGATTCGCGGGATATTGCTAGATATTTTATATTGAAATTTTGACCCCATTTTGCCAGAAGAATGGAAAACCATTGAAAGTTTTATTCAATTACTGGGACCTTTTGAGGAAGCAACGCGGGAACTAAGCAGCTCTCACACTCTTATTTCATCTGTGATCCCAATAACTCAAATGCTTGAAAAAAAAGTTGATGACTATCTATTTAACAAGATCCCAAGAGTTTGATCCGATTCGACAGGCTGCTACGACTTTGAATACTGAACTTTCAACAAAGTTTTCCAGCTTGAGAGAAAACAATTTATTTATCATCGCCACCTACTTAGATCCTCGCTATAAGTGCATTTTTTTTACAGCGATGACTGAAGAAAAGATTAAAGATGACATTTTAAAGATGATAAATACTGATAATGTCGTTTTTGAATCTCTTAATACCAATACCGAAAGAGCTAAAAGAATAAAAATGTCTGATTGCACGGTCAGAACAGGCACATCAGATATTAAAAGAAAGTCATGTTTACAAAACGACCTTGCTATGATGTTAGATTCGTCGAGTGAAGACGAGAGTACAGAAATGCCAGATAAAATTAGCATTGAAGCTTTTTATCCTCTCCACCGGGCAGTGTTCCTAGTGAACAATTATTTAGTAGCGCGGGTTAAATTTATGAACCTCTGCGTAATCGACTTGCACCAGAAAAGGTGGCAATACTCCTGTTCATTAAGTATAATGCTCCTATTTTTAATTTTAATTACTAATATTCCATACCATAAAATAGTTGTTTAATATATTGATTAATTACAATAAAAATATGAATAATTAAGTTATCATTGTTTTAATTCTTCATTAATAGACTTTATTTACATAATAAAAGCTGAAATGATGATGATGATGATGATGATGATGGTTTACATTATATCTTAAACATCCGCATCCGCGGATGTGAGCCCTCAAAACTCCGCATCCGCATTCGCATCCGCGGATGTGAAAAAATCAGCATTCGCAACATCCCTGGTATCAACATCATTAATTGGGTGTTCTAAAATTTTAATTTGCTTGTTTATTATATTTTTTTTAATATGATGTATATAGGCAACCTTTGGCTGTGTTATTTCCCTTTATGTATTTAATAAAGATTATTTTATTTTATTTATTATCAACACAACCTCTGCTCTAGTACTCCATCTAATAAAGCACTCTGCACAGAAGTAGGTGTAAGTTTCAAGGAGACGGCTGAATAACATTACTGAATAATTCATTTGTTGGGACTGAACTGCCATGTTTTGACGTGTAGTTATTTTTTTCCTATCGCTTCGTTAAAAAGAAAAGTCATTATGTGAGACGGAAGGGCTTAAAAAGAAGTTAAAGTGAACTGAATACTGAACATATTCCTATAATAATTGAATATATTAATTGTTGCATATGTTCCTGTTTTTGATATCAGATGCAAAAACAAAAGAAGTATTTAATGATATTTTATAGAAGTTTCACGTTATTAGATATAAATAATAATTTGACATTTCAATATCATATCGCCAATTAGTGTAGGAAACTGCCGATCCGACAGTTAATTAAAATGTCATAATAGTCAAATTAACTGGCAGAGAACATATTATTACATGTACAATTGTACATAACCTTTGTCCAACGTTTATACTATCTCACAGACATCTAACGAGTGTAGTACCGAAATAATGACATAATATTATATGACTCTGAGATGTGACGTAAAACTTTCACTACATTGTCGAGACTCAAGACTCGTCCGTCGGCCCTGCCACAACCACCATCACCCTTTGCCACCACTTGACCTTGACACTTTGACCACGGCTTTCCAAACAACGGAAACCATCAAACTACATACTGAGTGAAAACCTATTTGGTCAATTCTGTTGATTTTGTATATTTTATGCTCATCCTGACAAAAACAGAAGGACGTTTGAGGTGTATGTGTCTATCTATTGCTCCCAAACGAATGACCCTAGTTTTATTTGTATAAAAACTTGCAAGTGCTCTTCATTGTAATTCATCACCATAAGATTTGTATATTGTGTTAGGCTCAACTCTCATTGGTACAGAGTCCATGCGTCTCTTCTGTTAGTGTTTATCCCCATATCATGTTAAGGTTTTAAATTATGATGTAGCGGTAAAACTTTTTGTTCCTTCGGCAGGATTCAAACTTGCGACCTCCCGCTTGAGCACTAACGCTCACTAATCACTGCGCTACGGAAGTCCTCTTTATCTTTATATTTTCTTATGTAAAGAAAAAGGACGCATCGCTACGCTTCAATTCTGTGCCAGTGTGTGTTAAGCCTTATTTCCAATCTATAGGTAGAACACAGGTGTAACGAATTAATATATCACTACATAGTATAAAACAAAGTCGCCTTTTCTGTCCCTATATCCCTATGTGCGCTTAAATCTTTAAAACTACGCAACGGATTTTAATGCGGTTTTTTCCAATAGATAGAGTGATTCAAGAGGAAGGTTTATATGTATAATACATGCATAATATACTAAGGCAACATTGCTAATTTTAGAGGTTTCTAACGTGATGTCGTAAATTAACCTATTTTAGCAAAAACGCTGCCTAAACCCTACGAGTTAGATCAAATTAATGTACTATAGTATTATTGTACACCATAAAAAGGTCTACAAAAAAGTCCGCGATGGTATATGTTTATCTTTTAGGGATAACCCACATTAACCATTTTTATTGTTTACTTTTTACGTGAAAAAATGGCTTATTTACGAAGCTGTTTTAAGCAATACGGCATTAATCCTTATCGAATTAAGTACCTTAAATACAGTGTGCAATTAAGAGGAAACCCCACGGTTGAGAGAAATACAAAATAGGTATTTATAAAATCTATTGCTGTCTCAAGACAACTGCAACTTGGACTGAAATTACCTGTTAAAAGTAACAGAAATCGACGTTTAGGAGATTCCTGTTTCCTCCTCCAAAACTTAACCGATTTAAATATTTTTTTCTTTATTAGCTAAAGAAAGAATTGAACTAGGTTTCTATTTTTTGCTTTTGTTGTTTATTGTAGTTAAATCTACCTATTTCCTAGATGTTTAAACATAGCGGAGAGTCTGGCCATTTTTTTTAGGTTTTTAAACGTCTATATCTCTTTAAATAATTAATTTACTAAAAAAAGGAAAAAATAGGGACGTAAAAACAATATCCATAAATATTCAGGAAAAAAATTGTTACTGTAGAGGTGTTATCCAGGGAGGAAATAGAAATCTCCTAGACCCCTATTTTTATATGGAAAAATTTCGTGGTGTTTCCTCTTAATATAGATCAATATGGTTCCTTACAGCATGTAATGTAATAAAAATTGTATGAATTTAGATATTCCAAAGATAGCAGGAAATCTTCATAGTAAGTATAGGGAAAGAGGAATTGTTTTACTCCAAATTTAATGCGTGCAGGCCAAGGGCAGTAATGAATGAATCAAAAATACTGGATGGATTTTAATCATGTTTTCATTGAGTGACATAGGCATATATATTTTATGCCCGTGCAAAGTCGGAGCGGGCCGCTATGTTTTTATATACAACGTTCATAGTTTTTCTGTAGTGTATTTAATTTAGTATCAGCATTGCACCCGTGCGAAGCCGGGGCGGGTCGCTAGTTATTATATATTATTCATAATTTTCATCATGTATATATATAATTTTCATATGTACGTATTCATCACTAAAACAAATGACCCTGTATTATCAGTGCCATCATATTATTATGACAAAAGGTTTATCTTATCAAATAACTGCAAATAATGCGACTAAAAGAGTTAGAGGTCGTCGAACCCCTACCATTGTGTCGCGTCTTCGTTTATTGTATTCAATATTAATGAAGCAATTTCCTATAAATTTCCATGAAAACTTAATTCGAAATGTCTAGAACTATTGTACGAAGCAGCAAATTCTCAGAATTACCAAAATGCTTATTGTTCAATGAATTTTGTACACTAAGAACGAAATTCTAAGAACGTTTTACCAAAAATCTTCGATTGCTCCACCTGTAGCATTTATAAATAACAGGTGAACCCGATAAACATACTGGTCTTGACTCTTGATCAAAATACATTCTGTTTCAAGGCTGCATCATGGCTATGTACAATGTTTATTTGCAATTTTTCTGTTTAGCTCTCGATTTTCGCAAATTCGTAATGGTTGAAGTAAACAGTTTATTCAGTTACTAGTGATAATAGCTGTTCTTAGTACCTGGAAGCCTGATAGAAGCGAAGCGAGTGGGTGCCCCTAGGCTTATTGAACTCGGTTTTATAACGGGTCTAAAATGAACAGTCACTATAACTTTTGGATATGATTTTACTACCTTTTCTCATTCTAGAAATGTATGTCTTTTTTACAAAAGTTAAAAAAAATATTTTTCTTTTTAGTTTTTGACAAAAAAAGTATATAAAAAATACTTCCAAAATGAGGAATGGTAGTATAATTGTATGTCAAAGTTCTTTTTACATCCTGTATATTTCCTCGAAATTATAAACGCTCGAAGCGGCAGTCGAAATCGAATATTCAGCAGGTTTTTACAACTTTGAAATTCATATGTTCTTTTTTCTGTTAATATTTCACTTTGGTAAACCTCAACGCGACATTACGTTACTTAATTATTTGGATAAAATAATAATAATCATCATCATAAATCAAATAATTTGCATAATTCATAAATATTCATATTTAAATATTAGGTAAGTACTAAGTAGGTATGTTCTTATTTTTCCACTCTACAAAAAATATAATTCGTATACAAAATATAAAATATTCTTAGGACCATGAAACTGATTCAATTTTCAGCGAACTGTACAATCATATTATACAATTCGATTCGCAATGAGCCAGAAATATCCGACGCAAATACAACAATATTCGCGATTTGACGTGATCGGCGATACATCACAATGTCAGTGCTGCTAACTTAGAGGTTTTCCTATAAATTAAGAAGAAAATTGAAATAATATTAAGGTTTAATTAGGAAATTAAAAAAAAAGGTTTATTATATTTACCTATGTTCAACTACGGTATTGTTTTAATAACGAGCGAAAACGAAACATATAGGAAACAAACTTATGAAAGCATATTTTAACGGTAAAAAAGGATAGAATAGGTAATATCACAGATTTAATAATTTTGTGATTATTGATTTTAATTAAATTATGTAAGTATTCATTTATAGTAATCTTTAATTATACAAAGAATCACCAAAACGAGAAAATCACTAGAAGAAAGTCTTTGGTGTTTTTGTCCTAAGTTTAGGAGAAATATTATTTAACGTTGGTATCACAGCAGAATGTCGATGTGGGGCAGGGCCGCGTCAGTGGCGGCGCTAGCGGGGAGGCGCCCCGGAGCGGCGACGAGACCACATGGCTACCGGGCGGCCTTACATTACGTAAATAGTACGAACTATAATACGATTATTAATACGATTTACCTGTGGTTCAAGTATGAAAGATAAGTTGCGCCAAAAGCGGCTTAACTAGAGTTTATTGAGAGGAAACACAACAGCCATTTTCCAAAAACGGCTACGCGACCCCTGTTTCCTCCCTGTCCCTGGATAATGCCAAATGTAGAGTAACACTGGATAATGCCAAATGTAGAGTAACACTGGATAATGCCAAATGTAGAGTAACACTGGATAATGCCAAATGTAGAGTAACACTGGATAATGCCAAATGTAGAGTAACACTGGATAATGCCAAATGTAGAGTAACACTGGATAATGCCAAATGTAGAGTAACACTGGATAATGCCAAATGTAGAGTAACACTGGATAATGCCAAATGTAGAGTAACACTGGATAATGCCAAATGTAGAGTAACAATTTTTTTCCTGAGTATCTATTTACCTATATAATACTATTAGTACGTCCTTATTTTGTCATTTTTTTTTTTCATAAAAATCTGGACGTTAAAAAACCCTTAAAAATATGGTCAGATTTTCGGCTGTGTTTAAACATCCAGGAAACAAGTTTGAGTACATTTTATTATAAATTCAAAACATAGGAACTTAGCTCAAGCCTTTTTTCACTATGTATGTCCCTTTCTTTTCACCTAGTAAGTAGGTACTTCATGACTTTAAGAAACATTTTCGTAGAAGATGTGACGACGTGACAATAATCTGTCTCCTGGTCACCAATCGTAGTACTTTAGAGGACATCTCCCCCCCAAACAGGTCAGTAGGATATGTCACCAGCTAGCCCGGTGCGCGAGGGTGTGTACGGAAACAAAACTACAAGGTCAAGGTGAGCCAAATTTTACGACCGAGTGACATCAAAGTATGAGACATTGATGTACATATTCATTATTACTTATCGTCGACGACCTCTGCATCGCAGTCGTTGAGCGCATTGGTGCTAGAGTGGGAGGTCGCAGGTTCAAATCTCGCGAAAGAAAAAAACGTTCAACCTATTCGGATACTTAGCACGGGGCTAGATTGACATGGTGTAAAGCGTCCATACTTAATATTATATGTAGCCTTCAGTTGCTTAAAACCCTTTCTTCAGTGACCATCTACTACATTACCGTAACCACGTCTTGGCCTCAGCGTGGTACAATTGTGGTGTCGAAGACTGCGACAGAGTTTAGACAAACGATAATCGAGCGGTTTTGTCTACTTACCAGGGGGCCTATTACAAGCTCTTAATTCCAGCCAGTTTACGCCATACAACATGGCTGCCTGGAATTTGCGTATTACGATCACACAATCTGCATAATGACAGCTAGTTAGCGGACACGTGACACTTGACTCGCTTCCGAATGCACTTTCAGACAACCAAACTAGGGTAGATCAATGGATCTACCCTAGTTTGGTTGTCTGAAAGTGGTTCCTGGTTCCAGGCAATTCAATAAAGTGGACGTAAACTGCCTTGTTCTTTTTCATATTTCAACGACATGTTATACTGCATTCAGTAGCCAGCCAGTTTTTAGTTAGCGGATCATAGCTAGAGCTAACTAGCTGTCATTATGCAGTTATTGTGTGATCGTAATACGCAAATTCCAGGCAGCCATGTTGTATGGCGTAAACTGGCTGGCTACTGAATGCAGTATAACATGTCGTTGAAATATGAAAAAGAACAAGGCAGTTTACGTCCACTTTATTGAACTGCATAATGACAGCTAGTTGGCCGACTACGTTGTGAGAATTGACCAGTCAGTCAATACGTCTGGGGCCGTATTATGATATTTTACAATACCAGCCTGGTTCCAGGCAATTCAATAAAGTGGACGTAAACTGCCTTGTTCTTTTTCATATTTCAACGACATGTTATACTGAATGCACGACATGTTATACTGAATGCAGTATAACATGTCGTTGAAATATGAAAAAGAACAAGGCAGTTTACGTCCACTTTATTGAATTGCCTGGAACCAGGCTGGTATTGTAAAATATCATAATACGGCCCCAGACGTATTGACTGACTGGTCAATTCTCACAACGTAGTCGGCCTTGATAGAAATGACTATTCCTCTGGACAAGGCCGAGTGTGTTGTAAGAACGGCGTCTGTTCTGGGTTCCGTGTAGAGTGGGGAGAAAGAATAGCGCCTCTTCATTAACCATCACCGTGGGTGTCGTAAAAGAGGGAATATATATCCGGAAATAGGCGCCGCCGCAGACATTGTTGTTACCTGAAAACTGCGCTTCCAAGGGTTGGTTTCCTACACCTTCTTGCCAAGCATGGCGAGTAGGTGTAGGCAGTGGACGTCATAGCTGAAATCATGACGTTATTGATGATGTTTCTAAAAGGAAAAAACCTGCCGAATTAAGAACATACTCCTTTTTTGGAAGTCGGTTAATAAAAGTATGTAACCTAAGTTAAGGTTTACACATATCCTTTTTAGAGCCAGAGCCCGTGAACGGCAGACTTTCGTTATTTTATAAAAGTTGAAAATTTCTGAGCTGATGCTCCCAACACTGGTAAGAATGATGGCCAATTATTATAAAGTTTGGGTTGCGGTGGCTTTGGGAGATAAACGGTACGGTAACGGATTTTAAAAGTGAAACGAATCGTTGTTTTGTCAAATAAGAACTCAAGTAGAGGTTGTGATCGCACTTCTTGAGATCAAGTTTGAAATTATTTTCAACCGACTTCAAAAAAAGGAGGAGGTTCTCAATTCGACCCGTATGTTTTTTTTTTCTATGTTTGTTACGCGATAACTCCGCCAATTATGAACCGATTTGAACAAATCTTTTTTCGGCGTATAGGTAATACCTCAAGGGTGGTCCCATTTAAATTTAATAATAAAAAAACAACCCCCAAGGGTGGAAAATTGGGGATGAACTTTTTTATACGCAATATCTCCGCCGATTATAAACCAATTTGAACGATTATTTTTTTGTTGAATAGGTATTATCAAAAGGGTGGTTTCATGCGAATTTGAAGAAAATATTTCACAAAACTTTAGGGGTGTACCCTTATCTCTGCGATATCTCCGCCGATTAAATATGAACCGATTTGAACAATTCTTTTTGTGTTCACGCATTTGAAGTCGGTTTTTTTTTTAAGTTATATTAATACGGGCCTAAGATCTGATTTGTGTGTGTGTTTCATTCGACATACAGTCATTTACATTTCATTGCAAGTTTGAATTTCGGACGCCGCTTTTACGTATCGACACCAACAATTTATACTACGCTAACTCATTTTTTTGGAAAATTCGTTTTTGATACCAAATGGCTTTAAATGTGGTGTTTTACAAATAATAAAAAAATCGTGAATAAATATACATAAATAACAAAGTTACAAATGTTACAAAAGGCTAAGTAAAGGTACTTTTTGTAATCACTCGATCTAAACTACGCTAACTCATGTTGGCGGCGTGTGCGCGGGGAGAGCAAGCGCCGCTTGTTTGTTTACATCAGCCTAACTACACTTGTCGCTCTGTAAGATGGAAATGCGCAGATTTTGAATGGATATCTATGTTTTTAATTAATAGTGTAATTGTTATAAGGTTATTTATTGCATTACTACTGTTATTCTATTATTACAAAAATGTCACAACGACGAGCCAAATACTTTGTGGATTTAACCAAAAAGGAGGAATATTCATTCAGGACTGTTGATAAAAATATTGAGATACCGCTTCATAATGTCGAGGGAGGTAAGCTTAGTGTTTTATTAAAGATGTTTAGTTAAGGGAAAAGTGTATAAACATGTTTTATAGCAGTAAGCTCAGTTTTTTTTTTATTTAAACCATTTTGCCAAAATTTCGTGCAACACTACGCTAACACATAGTTAGCGTAGTATAGTACGTTATTGTTTACTGATTTGTTTGGAAAATGCTCAAGTTAGCGATATTTAGGTTTTAAAATAAAGATATAAATACGTATATTTATGCTACCTTAACTGTTATACGAGTATGTAGGTACTATGTTTTTCTTTTATGAAAAGATTTATTTTAATAATCACATTATTTCAATATAAATTATACCTATTGTTATAGAATCGCCGTTACCTGCCAAAATTAATAATCCTGAATTCGTGGCAACTACGTTATGTTTGATGAACCTTATGTAAATATAATAGCAATACAATAAAATACAGGCTAAGGCAGGCAAGACAGGCCAAGACAGGAATACAGTGTAGTATTATAAGACATAAATATAAACACATTGGGAGCTCCTTTTACTCCACTTAGTATTTCTTCACCTATAGCATTGACTTCTATTCAAACACCTTCCCCATTAACTTTAACTCCACCAAGTATCACACCTTTAGTTTTGATTGTCACTAATGATCTTTCCAATGGCATAGAAGATGATGAGATACATGATACCCCTGTACCGTCACGCTATTGTGATATTTCGGAACCTCCAAATACTTTAAACGATACTTTGGTGCCGATGTTTTACCAAGATAAAGAAGATAAAACACTCACATCCGAAGTAGCTACGTCCGCCCAAGAATCCCCGATTCGTCAACAGAATATAACGCCCTCAACAATTACACAGATTCGACGTTGACGATATCTACTTCCTCTGTTTCAATTTTCTCACAAGCAATGCTTGATAATAGTGACTATTCTACAGTATCGCAAATTGTATGTTGAGTAGTGTGATGATATCATGATAATAATTATAATTTTAAAGCACAGACATTATGACAATATACAGATATTGTTAACACCAATTTAAAGATTGGGCCTCCATTTACCAAAAAAAAAGATCAATGTGTCCTTTGTCATCAGTACAAAAACACATCTAGTCCATCAGATGAAATGAAAGAAAACTTTTCCAAACATCAAACGGAAAAAGAAATATCTCGCAAGTAAAAATTTGAATGTAAGCTATAAGCTGTCTCTAATGATAAAATAGCATGTATCGTCTTCGATTTTCAAAAAGTTTTAAGCTCACCACAAGGTAATATAAGTGTTTATTATTATAAGCGAAAGCTCAATGTATATAATGTTACAATCTACGATATGGCATCAAAAGAAGCTTTTTGTTATATGTGAGATAAGCTAACGGCTAAGAGAGGGACTAATGAACAAGTGGCAAGTTGTATATAATATGATTTTTTAAATAAATTATCCTTTTTGGTAATCCACGAAGCTAACTTATGTTCAGACAACTGTGGAGACCAAAATCGCCGTATTGTATACTATATGTATTTATTAGCTGCTAAAAAAATTTATATGAAGATATGCCATCATTTTATGGAAAAAGGCCATACACAAAATGAGGGAGATTCAGTTCATGCACTAATAGAAAAATCTGCAAGAGTTACGCCCGGTTTCTGAAAGGCTGATCAAATTGATCAATTGATCAAATCAGCTAATCTGAACGCTCATTGGTGAAAACAGTGACTACGAAGTGATGTTCACCAAGCAGATTAGCTGATTTGATCAATTGATCAATTTGATCAGCCTTTCAGAAACCGGGTCTTAGGGAGGTATATACGTCTGACGAATGGTATTCTCTGGAGCGATGGGCGAAGGTAAATGCGAATCCTTTTAATGTTATTGAGGTCAATCAAAACATGATATTTGATTTTAAAACTAATATTAGCAAGAAGAATCGGGCTAAAAATTTAAATAACTAAGAAGAAGAATAACTAAGATGAATAAATTAAAAAAATGGAGTTGGAGTGAGAGAGAGAGTCTGAAAATTACGGGTTGTTGGAATATAAATATAGTTTAAATGATAACGAAAGCAATCAAGACAATGTTTTAAAAAGACATCTAGTAGATTATCCCACTCGGAGCCGTTCCCTGAAAAAGCACACAAAAATTTGTTAGCAATTAATGTAGCAAAATATAAAGACCTAAACTATTATTGTGATAACACTATCATCCCTGAAAAATATCATACGTTTTATATAAATTATTTAAAATGTATTAAGTAAAACACTAAAATGATAGGTATAACATACAGTTTAAGTATTTTTTGTCCTAAATATATATTGTCCTAAATATATTTTGAAGTTATAATATTTGCTTACTTAAGAATTATGATTAAAAGTTGTATAACGAAGTGAAACTGATTGATTTTGATCTCAACGTTAGTTAACAAGTACTTACCTTAACTTTTTTAAAGATTTATTACTAAATAAGTATTATTTTTGTTTTACTTACATACCTACGTAGGTATATTTTTTATACAACATCTTATTAAATTTTCTAAATTTGAAATACTAAATGAAAGAAAACTCTAACTTGTTGCACAGTACGATGTAAAAAAACATAGCGTATGTTTCATTTGACTGCTTTTAATACGTTATCTGCCTGTATCGCATGCACCAGTTAAATTAGGCTAACTTTAAAAACGCGCTATTTACGATAGTAATTAAGCACACTATATCATGTGGATATACATAGTAACCCAAGGTTAAATTTATGCATCAAATGTTTTAGAAATAGTAATGAAAACCAATAAAAATAACACATTTTTCATACCATGATCGCCCGTAACACACTACGCTATCATTAGTTAGGCGGGTGTATCGCGTAATGTATTATTGAGGAATTACGTTTATATACGGCTAACTTGCGTTAAATAAAAAAATATTAATAATTAGATATAAATAAAATTAGTATACTATAATACATAGACTAACTATTAATGGTGCCAAATTTCATATATGTATCCTATTTATAAAAAAAGTTATTGCTCTTTTTCCTTAAAACGTGTCTCCTGTAAAGTACACTTTTATGAGTTAGCGTAGTATAAATTGTTGGTGTCGGTATGTCTTCTTGTGTAGTAAATAAAGTTCAATTTTAAATCTTTATGTTGTAAATGCGGCGCCGTGTTGCGTCTTGTGTGAATTGACGCGAAACTTCGGCAACTAATCATTAGCCTCAAGGCTAAACTGTAACGATTCATTATTCGTACAATGTATGATGTTCTTAGACCGACCGACTAACCCCTATTTGGCATAACATGTATCTCACAACTTTTTTCGGTAGAAGAACTAAGTAGCGAGACTTGGCACTTTTTACAAGTTACGTTTTTGATGAGATCTCAGTTCTTTTTGTAGAAGATTTACTAAAACGCATGTTTTTGTCTAAAATTGCAAATATAACTTTGTAATCCTATACATTTATATGGGATTACAAAGTTAATTATGCAGTTGGTCTATCTAGATATTTAGGGTTTTCTTTTATTTATACACTATACGCTACTTGTTTTCCAAAATTGAAGCTTCTATGTCTGCTAGAAGTGCCTAATACTTTTGACGATCAGTCAGTGAGTGAGTGAGCGAGTGAGTGAGTCAGTGACAAAATTAAGAAGTTTGACAAGTTATAACTCTTAAACTTCTGTTTCAAATTGAATGAAATTTAAAATATACCGTGTTTATGCAATGCTTACTTAGTAACTAAAAATGCAGACTTCTAGTTTTACCCGCAAAAAAGTTATAGTGGGTTGAAAATGGCCTGAACTGCTTCGAGAAAAGACGACCGTGCTCAACTTAACGGGGGCACTGCCGTGCCCCTAAATATTATATTCATCGACAGTATTTTTTTTTTCTTAAATAAACATTACTCATCTACTGTGTTATGTGCACAGACTGTACACTGTATCGGGCGGTTAATTGAAACAATTAGTTCCGCGATTGAGTTTACGATGCTCGAGTTTACTACGCACTGATTCAGCCCGTTTCCTTGACATTCGCTCAAAACAATCACATTTAGGGCGTGTTTCACCAAATAATGTTTAAGTTAATCCTCCGTTAAATATCATGTTGTTCCTCTCGTAATTCCTATCAATGAATGAGAAGGCATTGTAATTTAACAAGCCGTTAACATTAACATGCGTTGGTGAAATCGGGACAGAGAGCAAAAGACAAATAAAAGAATGAGTGCTTGTACAGTTGAAGAATAAGAATAGAATAAGAATCGGAAATGCTCCGTACTGTTCCGATTTACTAAATTGAAACAGCTCTGTTCCGATACTAGTAAATCGGAACTGCTCGGTTTTAATTTACTAGTATCGGAACGGAGCTGTTTCGATTTGGTAGTGTCGGAGCTGAGCAGTACCGAATGACAAGTATTTATCGGAACATATAACAGAAACTGTTCCGATAAGTACGGAATGATTAACAGAGCAGTTTCGTTCCGATATTTACTGTTAGTAGGCACTTTCAAGCTAACTAAATAACTTGTGCTGACACGATATTTACACTAGATATCCATTCATCCATTGTTGATCAAAGACACACCTCTACCTATCACGTTTGCAGATTTAATACGTAAACTAATACGTTTATCAATTAATTGCTTTGTTTCATATCTATACACAGAAGAGTATAATTATAAACATAATACTATCTACAGAACACGATACTAGGTATAAAACATTACACACGTGAGAATTCTCTCATGTCCTTCCGTGTCACGTGGCATGGCCGTGAGAGGTATGTGCTGTGGCAAAAATGCCCACGTACTAACAACAAAGAAGAAGAGGAAGCCGAGCTGTCATGTAAAATGACAGCGGCGTTTCGCGCTCTCTCTGCTCCCGCACTATTGACTGTGCGGATTTAATAAGTATGATATATTTATTACCGTATTTTTTTTATTTATCATTATTTTATTTAAAGTTACAAGCGAAGACACATTTTACCACTTTGCAAGTGTCTCTCGCGCAAACTATTTAGCTTAGAAAAGTATATAAGAAACCTATTTAAGTTTAGTACTTAGTTCTAAGCATGGGGAACTCACAATTTTTATTTAATTTTTGTGTGAAAATCTTAAGAAGTTTCAACAGTGTGGTTCTTATAGTTTTGAAAAATATAACATACGGACGGACAGACAGACATGACGAATCGTAAACTGTTTTTGCCATTTGGCTAAAGAACCCTTAAAAGTCTAGCTGGGTAAGCGGGGCCTTCAGATTTAAGAGTATGTCATATGAGCAGTAAATTATGAGATATAAGTTATGTGTTCGACCCTGACAACAGAACCACGCCCGCCCAGTTATGGCGACGGACCGCGCTATTCCCAAAACCGTGGGGCTAATAATCATCATCGGCGTCGGCGTGGGAAGCAATCATCGTCTGCAGTCGCTGCGGCACAAATCCATACAAATCTTAGTACAGAGATCTTCGGCGCGTATGTGCGAGTACTATCATGTAGTCGAGGAATAGAAATAATAAACGATCATTTGGCTATCTGGTTAAAAACGCCAAAATACGGCGCCTACGGACTATTCCACACACCATAATAATATAACCAAATAGTATATTATTATGGTGTGTGGAATAGTCCTCGCACCACTCTACAGGCTATAATATTAATGAGTGATAATACTTTAGGGTGTGTATGGGTCCCGTATATAACGTTTACTGTGAAAGACATACAATAAGTAAGAAAGAGGTACTTTTTTACTTTTTGTATGGGCAAATTTATGATTTCGAGGCGTTTCTCATAGATACATGAAAGTCTAAAATAAGTATTTCTGCGCTGGAACTCTAACAGTATACTCTACATAGGAGGCACACACACACCCCAACGTATTATCACTAATTTATTTACACCTTGTATAAATCAGTAGATTGTGCACGAAAAAAATGTGTAGCTAAGCGCGATTCCCCCGAAGCGGGCGAGGGCGCGCGGGATCGCGTGATCGGTGCTCCATCATGACCTACCCTCTTACGTAACCAGGGGCCCACCTCAGACTAATTATAGATTTTGGTGCCAATTTAATAAAGTACTCGATTCTAGGCTCTTTTCATGTTATCACGCCACGGCGGCGAGTATAATGTGCACTCAGTACTTCCATAAACAACACAGTTCGTCCGAGATAAATTTAAAATCGGTCCAGTACTTTTTGAGTTAAGTCGTTACATACAAAAATACAAATCATTCCTCTTTCTAATATTAGTGTACATATACTCGTACTATTGGTATCCAATGCTATTCAATTCCGTAGCACAATCAGATAATTATACGTGTTAGCAAAATCCGCAACGGAACAGCACACTAAGGAAGTACAAGTTATACTTCCTTACGTTATGACAGATTAATTTTTTGCTGAATAAACATAACACTTATCGCTCAAATCCGACTGTAGCCGATATCCCGCTGTCGACTATTATTTGAAAGTCTAGTTTAATGAAAAAATATTACCATTTTTCTAGATACTTTCTAACTAAATGCTTAGTAGCTTTACCAGTTACTATTGTAGGTAGAAGGGAACCAAGGTAAGTACGATTGAAGACATGAATGGATGAAGGTGACATGTTTTTTTATTTTTTTTATTATAATATTTCCTACTAAAAACCTAATTGGTGTATAGTAGTGATTATCTAATTAAAACCTAAAACACCCTTAAACTGTCATTTAAATATTTTAGGATATGCCGTACCATATTAAGTACAACCTACATTGCTTCTAGAGACGGATCTTCAGATTAATGTACTTAATACGTTACGAGTGACTGTACGAGCTTAATTTTCTCGAAATCAGATTACCACCTTCATTCATTAATGTCTTCAATTATTTATTACACATTGAGTCCCAATATTTCGAACTCTACGTTTTAGAATCTTTAATACCTTAGAATGTAAGATGCAGTTTTACTTCACAAGTGAGCTGAAAATGTAGTAGAACAAAGAACAATTACAACGGCCGTGAGCTGTTCATGCTCACGGCTCACGGCCTCATAACTCATGCTGACGGTAACTGCGCCGGCGCACGCAGAGACGCTATGTTACCTAATTGGCGAAAATCTACAATTGTTGTTATCCTCCGTTTCATTCATACTTACAGATCTATTTTCATGCTAAACGTGAATGATATTATATAAACACTAGGTGAGCCCGCGACTTCGTTAACGTGGTTTTTGAGTGACCTAAACCGTTTATGTATAAATAAATGTGCGCTAAAGTGCGCTGCAGCGCACGCAACGAAAGTCCCCAAATGTGAATAATTTTCCCCGTTTTTGCAACATTTCTTACTTCGCTCCTATTGGTCGCAGCGTAATGTTATATAGCCTAAAACCTTCCTCTATAAATGGACTATCCAACAAAAAAATAATTTTTGAAATCGGACCAGTAGTTCCTGAGATTAGCTCGTTTAAACAAACAAACAAACTCTTCCGCTTTATAATATTAGTTTAGATTTAAATATTATATAAATCACATCACGCGCGCAAGGCTCGTTAAAATACATACTAGAGATAAGGTTGATTCAAATCATATGTCAACTAATCGGTGTCTTTGGTGAATGAAGCTATCTGTGGAATTTTAACCACTTGCCAGTGCGAGCGTGATGTAATTATGTAATATCTGTTCCTCTCTTTCTCTCTGGTAAATGTTTCACAAATCATCGTTCCATCCGTTAACTTGAATGCAATGTTAGTTGGATCATTTTAATAGAGTTTCAGAAACCGGACGTTAATTTTGTATAACGTTCAACGTCAGCAAATGACATTTCGAGATTAGAATTTGCAGATCACAATCGCCACTTCCCGGTACAATTTCACGGTTAATTAAAAACGCTGTTTACAATAGCAATGTCTAATGGACAGTGATTCAAAGGTCACAGGGTAATTGTAATTGTTGGGCAAAAAGCGAGTGATACAGGAAGTGCGGCCTTGCCCTCTCAGGGCGATCCTCTATAACCAGTTTCAGTAACCGATCTATAATAACTTGCAGATTCTGCAAGGAGAAAGACGAGACACCCCTCCGCCTTTTTCATGATTGTCCAGCTCTTCATATAAGCAGGAGCAAGTACCTCGGGCTGCATGAATACTCTACAGCAGAGGAAATTCGCACCGCAGACCCCCACCATATCGTTCGCTTCATGAGTAACATAGGACTGGGGACGGTACACTAAAGCGAAGGAGTCACAATAGATCCAGAAGGGTCGCAGTGACGTCTGGGCCTGACAAGGCCAGCCTTCGCCTTGATGCGAAGATCAAAAAGCTTTTGTAGAACAGAACCTCATTCAACAAAAGCCAACAGGAAAGTTAGATTCAAATGGAATATTACCTTAGTTGTCTTCTATTATAATTATCAATTGGTTATGTGAGGCCCGCATAAATAAAACATAACTAAAGTTCTTCATTTTAAAAAGTGAAACGAAACCTTGTTTTATCTGTCAAATAGGTTCTCAAGTAGAGGTTTCGATTGAGATTGTTTTATTCATACGGGCCTAACATCAAAGTCACGAATTTGATCAACGTTCTCTTAATGTTTATGAATTTAGCAATGCACGTTCTGTATTGTCGTAAAGCGGCAGGGAGCAGGTAAACATCCGCCTGTCCGAAATAGCTGCATTGTAATAACAACGTGTTCGTGAATAGCTGGGGGCTAATTGAAGATGCCATCGCTAATTATCGCTTACAAAGTTTGATAACAAAATGTATGGGATTTGACATAAGGTACGATAAATTACATAGCAAATGGCGATCGTTTAGCGATGGCGTCTTGAATCAGCCCCCTGAACACTCATGGGCTTGGACAGGGCATCTCCAGCCTTGAATATATCGCAGAAAATGAATGAAGTAAAACAACATATTAAACAGGATAATTTGTGGTTGTTTGGCCTGCACTCTTCACATTATTATACCGAATGTTCCGTGTACGATTAGGTGTATTTAAAATGGATAACTTTATAAAAAAACTATCTGTGCCCGCGACTTCGTTCGCGTGGTTTTGAGTGACGTAGAGCGTGTTTCACTAAGCAATGTGAAAGTTAATCTTTCGTTAAATATCATGTTGTTTCTCTCGTAATTCCTATCAGTGAATGAGAAGGCATGGTATTATAATAAGCTTATGACACTAACATGCGTTGGTGAAACCGGGACTTAGGGTGTGTTTCGTCAAGCAATGTTAAAGTTAATCCTTCGTTAAATATCATGTTGTTCCTGTCGTAATTCCTATCAATGAATGAGAAGGCATGATATTTTAATAAGCCGTTAACACTAACATGAGTTGGTGAAATCGGGACTTAGGTTACGCTGATGAGAGCGCTTCAGTTTGCCAGAGAGCTCTCTTAATTTGATGGAAGTCCGGTCCCTATAGAGGCAAATCGGCCGGTCGGGGGAGAAGTGGCCTGTGTTTTAACAGATCAAGGGCACTCCACCCATCTCAACGGCTGATGGTAATCCGCAAGTGGTTTTAGTGGGTAAACCAGTCGTAGTGAGCCGGGAGCCTCACATAGCCCTGGGGGACCCTCCCGGTGCATATTGACTTTCTTTAAAATAGAACGGGAGTAGGCGCCACGCCAGGCTGCATCATTAGGCACCCTCCATTTTGGCGTAGTCGGTAAACTGTGTTGTGGCTCCTCTCACCGATTTCGATGTCGGTAGCCGATTTCATTGAAACCAGGCCGGCTACGCAGGAGCTATTTTACAGTGCCGTAGTGTGTGTGCAATACACAGAGACTCTCTCTCTTCCTTTTAATTGCATAGCCCAGTGGGACGGTAAACCGACACGACTGGCGAGAGAACATGCACAGGACCGACTTTTTACATGCCCATCCGACGCATGGATCATCTTTCTTGTCAAACAAACAGGTGATCAGCCTGCATTGTCCTAACCAAACTTGAAAACAACATTTTTTGCTGTTCCAACACGGGAATTGAACCCACGACCTCCGGGTCGAGAGCGAAGCTCAGAACCACTAGACCACAGAGGCAAAAATCTGTTTGCAGTCGGCTGAACTTGTCTGGCGCGGCGCGAGCGCGGAGTGACACAAGCGGGCCAAGGCAGTGTAATTCAACACACATTGGTGCCGCGATTTAATTCACCAAACTATTGATTGCTGCAAAAGTCTCCTTTATTATAGGTTTATGTGACGATGTTTGGTATGATATTGCGAGTCTGTGCTGATACGATTTTGATAAATCAGTTTAAGACGGGATAAAGGTTTTCTAAAAATGTGGTTATGGACAAGGTTTAAAATAATTTTGTGATAATAATGTAGGTTGTGTGTGTGCCTGAGTGCCAGCGCTGAAAGACGTACTTTTGACTTTCATGTTTCTATGAGAAATGCCTCAACATCATAAATTTTCCCATAGGTACAATAATTTAAAAGAAGTAAGGCTCTTTCAGCGTTGGTACTTTCACAAACCAGACATACGGGACCCATACACGCCCTAAAGTATTATCACTCATAAATATTACAGCGTGTATATTACGTAGGAGCCATCGATATGCTTCCTTGGCTTAGCAGTCACGGTCCGCCTGGCCGACATTGAAATCTGTTTTTTTTATTCGCAGTCGAAACGCCATTTTATTCTGTCACATATTAGGGTTCAAATTTATACTAGCGAATATGATAGCGAGCGTCAACGCATCCTACTTTCTTTTTTTAAGTTTATTACACGCATCAAAGCTTGCCATATTTCGAATTAAAAAAAATAAATAAAAAAGAATACACTGGTGAAAAATTTCGTGCGCCAAAGTGACTTGAACCTAAGCGCACAGTAGCATGATGACGTTACTTCGCCGTGCACATTGCGTTTCAAAACTTTCTTTGCTTATTTTGGGTTAACTTAGGGTAAACAAACAACCATAGTTTGCCACAGGCGACCTTCCTCACGGCGAGCTGTGACAAATCTCGCACTTAGCACCCTAAGGCCTGCAGGCTTACTCCAGACACAATCGAGAATAGAATTCGATCTCAATGGTGGATTGCTTTGAAACTAATCAGGATAAAGAAAATCGTTACAACGTAACTTTTTGTACTCCCGACCATATCAATCGACTGAGAATCAAAATCAATTTATTCGGGAGCTCGCGGCACGATCGAATCTGAATCAAAATCGAAGCAGTTTGAAGAGTAAGGCCCCAATCGCAAACTCTGTTCCCTCCGTACACTAACCTAGCGCGACAACCGGGTCCCGTGAGTCGTGACCGTCGGGCGGTGAGCGGTGACGTCACTCCCGCCGCATGACGTCACGGCGGAGGGAGGGGCTCTGTAGGTCAAGGTCTGTCGGGAGTGTAACGGGACGACACAGGGGCGGCGCCACAACACACACAATACAGTATACTACTGTATTGTGTGTGTTGTAGGCGCGGACTTTATACATATTATCTGCAATTAATTTATTTCATTTTTTATTTTATATCTATACAAAAATCAACTAATTCCTTATTCAGAGTTTAGAGTTTACAATCAAAGTCATTAAGTAAGCAAGTGGTAGTGGTCGGTGGCCGATTTCGATGATACCAGGCCAGTTATGCAGGATCATTTTATAGTGCCCAAGTGTGTGTGCAATACCTCGTGACACTCTTACTTATACTCTCATAACCCAGTGGGACGGTTAACCGACACGACTGGCGAGAGAACAGGCGCAGGATCGAATTTTAACATGCCCATCCGACGCATGGATTATCTTTCTTGTCAGACAATCAGGTGATCAGCCTGCATCGTCCTAATCAAACTTGGAAACAACTATTGTGCTGTCTCAACTTGGGAATCAAACCCATGGCCCCCTGGGTCGAGAGCCAAGCTCTGTACCACCGGACCACGAAGTAAAAAGACTACAGCGTCGTAGATGGATAGATAGGTTATGGAAAAGGTTCGCAACTCGCAATTAACACTACTGTATATATGTGTACTGTGTCCGCGCCGTGTCAGGCCGTGTGCCGGGTGGGCGCGGGCGTGTATCTAGAGCGGTCACTTGGTATTACGTCTGTGCCCGCTCTGTGTCGCGTGATTTAATTAATTTAATATGGCGTCTACAATATTGGCCCTATTACCCTTATTAATAACAGTTAGATTTCTATTACTATATTCAATATGTCGACTCTGTGGCCAAGCAGAAAACAAAACCTTTTTCGTAACTTACCGAATGCGAAATGTATAAGCGCTGTCATAATTTTAATACGATTCGCTTTCGATAAGGTAACGAATACTCGTACAGACAAATCTCAAGGTAGTGAACCTTCAGGGTTAAGGTCACTTTTACTTAACGAACCAATCAGAATCAAGTACTCACATGAAAATATTTTCATTTGCGATTAAATGATATTTAGGTCGCGAATAAGGTTAGAGCCTTACGACGTTCAATTTTCGGCGATCGTGGGTACATAGTGTAATGGGGCGATTTTGCCCCTCTCCTTCCCCCTAAATTGCGTTACGTAATACCTGAACGCTCCCTAACCCATTTCGTACGTCGCGCCGGCCATGAAAAGAACATAATCAGCTGGCGGGTTTAGTCAGCCTGCGTAAATGTCAAGACCATTTGCCTGGCAATTGCTGACATGAGCCACGACGCTGACGAATATGGCCATCGGCCAGTCTCATTGCCAGCAGCCTTCATTCGGCCCGCGATGTATAAAAGTGTCAAAATATTTAAGTTTTCGTCATAAATTCCGCCACCAGGGCGCCGATTCCCGGTAAGCTTCGCTAAGTGACAAATTCGCTAAGTGAAAAATAGCCAGTCGAATTGCCAGTATTAGGGTGTCACCATTTTCTAGTACTAGGTCGTGTCTCTGTTATAAATCTACTTTGTGTCCACGTGTAGGGTGTACTGTTAACGTAATTGACGTCCTTGGTCCTACTGGGTGAATAGAGGTAATCAGTAGCTACCCCTCACGCCACACGCACTGGGTTCGTGTCAGGCGCTGAAACACGCAAGTCGCAACCACGTGTAACAAGCATGTAAGTGACCACGAGAGCCCTCTAGCGCGAACTCATAAAGTTCTGCAGGCTTACTCCCGACACAGTCGAAAATCGAATCGGTTCGATCTCAACGGCTTTTGGTATTTTGTTTGGTGGATTACTTTGAAACTAACCTTTTGTACTCCCGACCATATCCGACTGATAATCAAAATAAACAAAGGTCAATTTATTGGGCCCCCTGTTCAGTTTTAAAGGCAGTATTAATAAGGTAGTCTCAAACCCAAACTTACGTGAGAACTGAGAACCCATTTGACAGATTAAAAAACGTTTCGTTTCACTGTTAAAAGTGGACAACTTTATTTATGTTACTACTTTAATTTCTTTTCTTTTCATACCGTTATATTCATATTATAGATTACAGAAAAACATTAACATACCTAAGTTTAATCCATATTTTTATAATCTTTATTTCTACGTTTTAAAAAAAGTATGTAACACAAGTAAAGTTTATAATTTTTAAAAGTGAAACGAAACGTTTTTTTTATCTGTCAAATAGGTTCTCAAGTAAGGTTGGGTTTGAGACTTCTTTATTAATAGGGACCTAATAGTAGAAAGCCCTTACATTGAATAACCGATAACATACTAGGCTGTAATTTGTAATATTATTTTTAAGATCACTGACTAGCCGTTTAAAGTAGTATTATTTTATTTTAACGATTAAAATTATTATACTGTTATGGTTAGCGAGACGCGGCGCGCACTTTATTACACAACCGCTGTTATATCTCAACGCCAATCCTCTATCAATGTAACTTATGGCTATAAACGAGACAATCTTGTTACATTATTAACTGTCTAAAAGTTAATCCTGTATGGTGACACGCGAGGTGCGGCGCTCCCTGCGTCCCGCACGCACCGCACGTAATCACGTACGCACGCAGTTGCGGCGCGGCGTGCGCGCACCACCGCGAGACCGACACTGTCTTGTAAGGTTTCCTATTAAATACTATTAATCCAAGGATATTCAGATTAAGGTTGTACTTTCTTACACTAACCTACATTAACCTGAACTATTTGTCTAATCTATCTTATATATAAAAATGAATTGCTGTTCGTTAGTCTCGCTATAAGATAACGGCTGAACCGATTAGAATTCTCCGGACAAACCTTAATGGTTTTTGGAGTATTGAAAAACAACATTTTATGTACCTTTATGAAAATAAATAAATTAAAAAAAAAACATAAGTTTAAAAAGAGTAGACATAAAGAACGGTAAAGACATTACATAAATTTGTAGATAAGTAGCTTATGGTACAGATATAAACTGTTGTTTTTACCTAATACAGTGTGCTAAACTGCTAACATTAATAATAATACGTAGATATGAAAAAATGGATATTCAAAACATTGGTAATGAATAGTAGATACAAACTGTGACTATCTTTAGTCTTAAAATATTCGTGGAAGTCCCGGGAAGGTTCAAACGGTTCATTTCAAACTGTTTATGCTCATTGCTCAACGAAGTGGGCACGGCTCAGCTAGTAATCTTGTAACAATGTTATTGTACTCATAATGTTTGAAGGCATATTGTAGCAAATTATAAAAAATACTTTAATAATTTTTATAAGTACTATTCTTTTAATCTATATAACTTGTTTACACAATGCTTTATTACCACAATCATGTTTAATAGCGGAAATCTAATAAAAAATCCCAAAAACTGTTTATTTTACGATTCCATCGTCTGTGTTAAAACTCATAAAGAACATAAGATTTTATGTTTTGGCAATAACATTGGAATACATAGTTATAACTTGTACATATTACTTATCTCCTTTTTAAAGAATGGGTGTTATAAATAAGTTTGTCGTGTCAGTGTGTATTATTATATTTCATTATGTTAATAGTTATAGGTCGTTTATACAACAGGTCTTATAGAAAGGCATTTTGCACAGGTGCATGCTAGTGTATATACCTATAGGTAGAGTTAACATCGTAAAGTTTCATATTTAAAACTATTTCATGGAATTTATAAATGAGATTTCAAACAGTTGAATATAATTAAATTGTCACGTCAGCTTGCATGTTCGACGTTTGAAGTGTTTCTATAATATTCTTATCATTAGTTTATAATCTGTATGATTGTTTAGTATTTATTGGTGGTTACTGATATAGTATATATAGCATTGCTATTTATTTTTTAATGATTATTCTATTGATTCACATAATATTACGTTTATTACCCGACTACGGCGAAGCAAAAAGGTGGGTTATCATTTTGATTTGTATGTATGTATATAAGCTTTGCAAAATTACTTCAAACTGTTGTCCTAGTAGGGCATGTATATACAAACATACAACATTTTGGTTTTTTGGAAAAAGACCTAGTAAATTTTTTAAAGATTAATAAATTTACAGACATTTGAAATTCTTGTAAAATTTAAGTGTTGGAAAATGACGTTATATTCTCGAGAATTTGAAATAGGTATCGGAAACAACAAAACGTATTTTTCAGTCATATTATTTATTTTGTTCAGAGTTAAAAATAAAAATTAGTGAAAATTCTCTATTGCCGGCTTCGTTCATGGAACAAGGAAGAACTGCAGTTGTGAAGTTTGCGGCAGCGTACTAAAACGATAATTAAGTTAAGTGGTATTTAAGTCACACGCTGTCCTTGTCATGCCGTCAAAAGCAACAGTGACCGCATTACTCTTCCAGCCGATTGGGATACAAAATAATTAAGACTTAAGTGTATAAAAGTTTATTGTACTGGTAGAACATAGTGCTACACTGTTAGCCGCTCTAGCATATACTGGCAAGTGTTAGCAGGTGCTAGCTAGCCCTAGCAGGTATTTGCAGGTGCTGGCTGGCACTAGCAGTTGTTAGCACGTGTCAGCAGGCGCTAGTAGGGACCAGCTGGCACTAGCAAGCGCGGTAGCAGCGGCGACGGTGCTCGAGCCGCGACGGACAAGCCGCTCCACCCGGGCGTGGCTGCGTCTGCAACAAATTATCATAACATCAGCTTTACAGTTCCATAAGGTTTACATGGTTGTTGTATGTTAGGGTTTCTTAATCTTTCACATTCATTTATTTAAACACAGTAATGGCGTGTTTCACCAAGCAATGTTAAAGTTAACGCCATGTTATCGCTCTCGTATTTCCTGTCAATGAATGAGATGGCATGATATTTTAATATGGCGCTAACTTTAACATTGCTTGGTGAAACACGCCCTAAGACTGTCACGAATGGTGTGGGGAGTGAGTTCCACAATCTGGCCGCAGGAACAGTAAAGGAGTAGGAGAAGAAGTTGGAGCTATGGGATGGGACGAATAGTTTTGACACTAGACCTACAAGGGGTATCGAGGGGACATTTCTACTTTTACCTGACTACGGAGAAGCTAAAATGGTAAATATTTTGACACTCTGTCCCCCGGTTTCCCGAACGTTATTCAAATGATTGATTAACTAACATGGTATTTACATCAACGGCCCATATTAAACGCTGATTGGTGGAATATTATCAGACAGTAAGTTACGGATAGATATTTTATAATTACACCACGCTCGCTCGCTGATTCGAATCGTACGTCAACTAATCGGTGTCTTTGGTGAATTAACCTTATCTGTGGAATTTTAACAAATCTTGCAAGTGCGAGCGAGATGTAATTATAAAATATCTGTTGTTCCTTTCTATCTGATAATATTTCACCAATCAGGTTCTTTTAATTCAATACGGTTTGTTGTATTATTATCACGAATGTCTCCGCCGTCACATGGTCGACTACGATAGTTGTCTATAGCGTAAAAACTAATCTTGGGGAACACCAATTCGGCCATTATCGCTATTACAGCCGTTGGAATCTAGGATGTCACGATTTATGCGCTAAGAGAAAGCACTGCAGGTGGACTTAATAAAAGCGTGTTAAAACTAACATCGAGAGTGACCTCTAGGCTCTGTGTAACAATGACGGCACGCAAATCACTACGTAAGACTTATCAGTCAATTAAGGAGGCGGGAAGGGGGGTGTTAATTGGTACAGAATCAACGCCTGTGGAGGCGAGGTTGAATCCATTAACTCGATATTTTCAAGTGTTTTTTAATTGCACCGAATGCGGTCATAGATAGCACTGACATCACTCGCTAACGATATAAATTACGATCGTAATTGATTGTTCGCATTCCGTAGGCTCCGAAACTAAGCTCTACAACCTAGGCTCCGATTCTCGTAACTCCAACTCGATTCGATCTTCAGTCTGTTCCGCTCGCACGCGCGCGTGCTAATATATACGTGCACCAGCGGGACAGACTGACATCGAAACGTGTTTCAGGGTACGAAACTTGGGGCCCGGATTACTATTTTCGGTGGCCCTCCTGGAAAGTCACCTAAGTTACGTAAACAGGAGGTAGTAGGTACCTACATTACTCCGAATTCTGGAGTATCATGTGAACATTTGAACTTTATATAAGGTAAAGTCACTAGTAATTGACCATTTACCTGTAGTTGACCATTAACGCACATAAACCGATAAAATAAGAATTAATTCGCGGCAATGTTTTTAACAAATTCCATATAAAGTAGTCAGGGCTGCCATCTGGCCAACGAAGCGCTTGAACTGTACGTCCATATCTGTCAAATATTCCTAATGGCCGCGAGTTGTTTGTTGAGTGATGCATCGTAAATCTATTATTCGTTTTTTTTTTACATATTTCTTAGAGATTAAAAAAGTTTGATTTTAAATATTAGTAACATTGTCACCTAGTTGATGGTAAGATTTTATTCCTTTCTTTTCGCTTAAAGTTTACTTATAATGATACAATTAAAACTCAAACATCCTAATGGTCATTTACTGATGCAAAATATGGTCATCTACTAGTTTTTTGATGGTCAACTACTAAATCTCTAATAGTAGATTTTGTTTCATTTTTTATTTTTATTCAACCATAATTGTTTAAGTAAAAATACTGGTTCATTTGTTTAATGACTTCTAAAAAGCTGACAAAAAAACTAACAGATCTTTGAAATAAGATGGTAATTAAAATGGAACATAAAAAAATGAAATTTTGCGTCCTTAAGTGGTCATCTACTGGTGCTTTTACCATAAACACGATTAAAAAAGTTAACATGTCAAAATGACAGTCGATTTCCTGAAACTGGAACGCCACCGAAGTTACGTAAACAGGGGGTAGTAGGGGTAGCTGTAATGATTATTATTTATTTTATTAAACTGATCCGATTTTGATTCAGATTCGATCGAGCCGCATACTCCCGAATAAATTGACGTTTGTTTATTTTGATTCTCAGTCGATTGATATGGTCGGGAATACAAAAAGTTGCAATCTCACGATTTTCTTTATCCCGGTTAGTTTCAAAGTAATCCACCAAATATAACAAAAAAGGCATTGAGACCGAACTGATTCGATTCTCGATTGTGTCGGGAGTGAGCCGGTTCCGAATATGTTGTGACCTAGTCACTCAATGGTGAGCCTTCACGCGCCTCGTCCAACTGGTACCTAATGTCCATAATTTGATAACTACTGTTCACATCACGCCGCGCTGCAAGACAATAGGACAACACGCGCACGTGGCGCATTGTTCATCTCCAGGTGTTGTGTGACCTCGGCATTGTTTACGTCACCTAGACCTAGTAGGTACTTTTACCTTTTAATCCAATCGATAGAAATTGGAGTTTGACAGGTGGCTAATCTTGAACTACACTAGCGCCAAATTGGGCTATTGAATGAATATTTTTTACTTTCGGACTCATTACGCAGAAAATCAAAAAGATGAGCAAATTATAAATAAGAGTTATAACAATCTCTGTTGAGTAAAACGCACTTATTTGTACGCAGGTTGGTGTAATGTCAATCGGTTGTTCCCTTCTCTTTCTCACATTAAATTTAATATATTATTTATTATTGTACTTAAATAAGTTTAGTTTTACATTATTTGTATGTTTAAATCTCGTTTGGATTTGTTTCCGAGAATAATAACGGGCTTGTTATTATATAAAACGGTATGTGATGTCACAATCTGCTTCATTTGTTATTAAAAATGGCGGTAAATCAACGGTCAAATTAACTAATCAGACGTGTTGTCTCTTGACGGTTGTCAAACTTAGGACTATATTTAATCTTGACACGAGATTTTAACACTGATTAGTTGATTTGATTTGCCTTTCAGAAACCGTGAGTAAAGCTGACAATTCCATCTATTTGAAGTGTATGTAAGAAATCCGTCTCGGCCAATATGAAAAGTGAGCTGTTATTTCATTTAGGTTCCCACGCTGCCAACGTCAAGAAGCCTCATAATGATTGAATTAAGATTTTAATAAAGTTTTGAGTGACTTAATTAGCGATTCATATCACCAAATCAACTTGGAAATATTTTGAAACTTTTGTCTCAGTTCGTTATTAAACAATTAATGTTCTATTGGAATATATCATGAGGACAGATTTTAGCATTGTTTTTGTATGGGACACGTTACCTGTCGTTGTCGATCTAAGGTGATATCCGAAATTTTGTGCTTATTACATATATTATGAGGTGATTCTAAAAAGTCACCTGTCAATGTGGTTGTTAGGGGCATGTAGGGCTCGTATCTAACGCAAGTTCTGTAATTTCACATTAGCCACAGTAATGCACACTGGAAACACAATCGTCAAGTGACTGCAATAAGCTCCATTCGCACGATCGTTTTGTTTTCGAGCGTTAATAAAGCCTTATAAAATATACGGTCGAATTGAGAAACATTTTTTGACGTCGGTTATCTAATATCTAATAAAAGAAAATATGCATTCAAATGTATATGTTAACAAATGCTTCCCCTGTTTAAAAGCGCTACCGTGTTTTATTATCAGCTCTATACCTAGGTATAATAAAATAAAATCTATTATAACTTTTATTTTGCAATCAAAGTCCAGGTATATACTATAAATAACTTGACGACCTCTGTAGCGAAGTGGTTGAGCGCGTTGGTGCTGGAGCGGAAGGTTCCCGCCGAAGTAACAAAATGTTTTATGTGTTCCTGGGTGACGGATGTGTATTAAATATTGTGTGAATTAATATAGTATAAATGTTAAACATGTGTATAGTATAAAAGTGTTAAATATATTTTTGTTGTCAAGATCTTCGGATATTTAGCACGGGACTGGATTGACGTGATGTACGTCCATTTTATATATCGTTAATTAACATACTAATGACTATTAGCGCAGAGTTCTATTTTCACCGCTCGCTTTAATGCCATTTTTATCATGCTACAAGAAAACGCTCGTGCGAACGATGGCTTACGAGGAATTGACCGCAACGTCCGCGGTCCTGATCACTATTTGATAGTGTGGCGAATGGGAGTTGACCCGAACGAGTTGCCCAATAACCCGATACCACGAAACTTACTTTCATCTCTGTACCACACATGTGTATAACTGTGTACAGAGATGAAGAAGAATCATATAACGATAAGACATAAATACATCAATTAATTTTTTAAATCTTTTTTTTTAATACTCGTAAATTTTGAAATTTGGACTTGCCTCCCTTTAGCTGCAAGGTCCAATTGGTTTTGAATGTTTTTTAATTGCTGTTATCATAGATAGCCCCATGGTAAACAAATAATGTAAAACTTTTATTTAAGTGCTATTAAAATAATAAAAATATTAAACGATTAAATATAATGTGCGGGAAGGACATCTTCATTACACTACCCTGCGTACAAATATCGTTTTGCCAGAAAGAGATAGATAATTTGAATTGCGTAAAACTTAAGTGTTTTAAGGTTTATTCTAATTGAGGGGTATAAAACACAATCCGCTATTATGCTTCCGGACCAAATATGAGTTAGTAGCACCGTTGGAAACCTCGTAAAAATTGCTTTAAAATGCTTGGCTAGTTTCGTACCAAAACCCGCTAAAATATACAGAAATCTGCCCACCAAAAATAGATTCAAAATCAAAAGCCCCTATAAGAGTGCTTTGTGATTAAGCTTAAACTATTTTGTATCCTGTGATATTTTTGAAAAGTACGTTTTAGTGGGTTTTCATAGTATAGGTACCCCTCAATTCTCATTTTAGATTTTGGTCATTCTTTTGATTTGCTGTGTAATGTGTCCAAAAGTAAATATATTTAATATTCATTCAAAACCCAATTGGGACCTACGTATTAGTAACGTCGCATGAGAATTGTATAAAATATAACTTAATTCAAAAAAAAATTACTTTAGAAAGTACCGTCTCATTCTTGAGATATATTTTGCTGAGATGGGGTCTTGGAAGAGGATTTGTAGATATGTTACTTACGCAAAAGTAACACTTGTGTTTACGCATGCCGTTTGCTATAATATTATCACTTATCTATTTTATACGTTATGTATATTGGCGGGTTCACGACGCGCACGCCGCGCTGCGTACCGCCCGCACCGCGCACGTATATTTAGACGCATTACGCATTTGTAAATACTACACGATACCGTTCCGGGAATCATGTATTCGATACACGGCGGGGCAGTGTTATTTAGGAGATGTTACTTACATACAAATTACTGATCAACTATTGACCATTGTTGAAACTCGTGGAGAAATGTACAGTCGCCGACAGATCCGGTGTTACATCACTTTCGAACCTTATTGCCGAGTAAGAAAGTCGGAAATTTGTAAACAAGTCGATGAGAGTGAAGTGAAAAATTGCCAGGATAGCGTAAAAATTTTAGTCTTCATTTTAACGACGTCAAAAAAGGAGGTTAAGTTCAGATACTATTTTTACTTTAAGGCATCACTGCGTGCGTATGCGCATTGTGCGTGCACTCACCACCACCTGGCGCGTGCGCTGCTGGTAGCCGGTGCCGCAGGAGACGCTGCAGCGGCTCCAGGTGCTCCAGGCGCTCACCACGCAGTCCTCGGGCTGCGGTCCCGTCCCAGCAGACCCTGCTTGCCCCGTAGCCGCTGCATAGGAAATACATAGATAATACATTCATAATATCTGTATTTTCAAGGATATTTAGGAACTATCCTATAAAATACTCGATGAAGCAAGTTTCATGAAGTTTAGAATTTCAATGTCATTAATACGATATGGCAAGAATAAAGTCACGTCAAATAAAGCAACGTCCAGTGTTGCCAACCTACCACATCAAAAGATATCACGAACAAACCTTAAAGACTAAATCTTCAAAGTCTTTGTCATGGATGACAGAAAGACATGTCGACATTATTTTAATACACATTTCGGTTAATAGTATCACAGTGTATGTCTGTGTAATGTACCGACTACCTCCCACCACCATTCTTGTCTCAATAAAGGACGAAACGTAATTATTTATGAGATCTTGAGAGCTGCAACTAAAATGCGCAAAAATGGCAGATCTAGTAAGTTCTGCGGGCTTACTCCCGACACAATCGAGAACCAAATCCGTTCGATATCAGTGGTTTTTCATATTTTATTATGTGAATTACTTTGAAACTAATCAGGATAAATGAAAATTATTAGATCGTAACTTTTTCTACTCCCGACCATATCAATCGACTGCGAATCAAAATAAACAAATGTCAATTTATTAGGAAGTGCGCGGCATGATCGTATCTGAATCAAAATCAAATCAGTTTGGAGAGTAAGGCCCCTGGCTACACAGGAGTAGCATTGGTATGTGTTAGGCATTTTCTCGTTAAAAAGACACCAGCTAATGCCTCCTAAGTTTCCAGTATTGATAATAGAATCTTATTTACCATTGACAGTGGGGGGCAGCGGTGCGCCTCCGTTGGGGTCCACTGCGGCGCCCGGCCCGCCCGCGCCACCTGCACAGTGACACGTCTGTGAAACATACTCAAAACCCAGCGTTACCAATAATATTAAACAAATTAAGCACTAGACAACAAATTAAGGTCTAAGGCCCATATTAATAAACAAGTATCTCTCTTGAAACCTCTACTTGAGAAATTATTTGACACATAAAACAACGTTTCGTTTCACTTTTAAAAATGAACAATTTTACTTATATTACATACTTTTTTTTCTTTTTGATTAGTTACATTCAGAACATAGATTATAGGAAAAAGTTAAAGTATGCAATATAAGTTGTTCTTCAGGTATAGGTCGTAGTCACAAATCTTGAGACCAAGTTTGAGACTCGTTTATTAATATAGGTCTAAATGAGTAAGACTGAGAAGTTTATTAGCTAAATTAGTACCAGGAACATGGCAGATGAATTAGGGTTGCCAACTATTTTGTTAAACGGTACATAATATTATATAATATTAGCATTATATTATGTTTATTTCTTTTATTCTTCTACATTATTCCTCTTTTTGCAGCACCTTTTCGTTTATTATTGTCTTTGCGTCATCATACCTATGGTTGACTGGTAGAAAATGCCCTTTGGAATTATCTAAATAAATAAACATTATAAGACGAAAGCTGGTTCTCCTACCTACCATTCGAACTCGTAAAAATAATAAAGCAATTTGTACGAGGAATCTATTTGGAGCCCACGCCGATGCTCCATTATACTTTTTGTTGTTCAACAAAAATAAAGTACTTATACAAATTATTGTTTTCCGCATAAACATTCTTAAACAATAGAGAAACACTTTAACGCAAACGCATTTTTTTTAAAAGAACACGTAAAATATTTAAAATAAATAAATTAATTATTATCATTCTCTCAAAACTTTTTGTGTCACAAAAGTTGGCAACCCTGAGATAAATTTATTGTACAATCGTTTCATTGGTTACACTCACGAAAACTCTTGGATTGTTTAGCAATTTGATCCTCCTATACGACGAGTACTGTTTAGTGGCATGAGCAATTTGAGATGTAAGTCTAGTAAACACCCCATTTCCTCGACAGCGTCACGACACTTCAGGATCACCTCTCAAATAATAGAGCGTTTAGGTTTTAATTAGATAATCACTACTTTACACCAATTAGGTTTTGAGTAAGAGATATTATATTGATTTTGGTATTAGCCTAACGACTCTTCTCAGAAGGGAATATTAATAAAACACACGTTAACCCTTGAGTTCTTGTGTATTGCGACTGTGTTAAGGAGTTACAAATTATAAGGGCTATACACAATGCATAGCGCATTTATAGTGTTTACACTAATTTATATATTACCTACGCTTAATACAATGTGAGCACTGTGTCCCTACAGAGCGCTACGACATAAGTAGTAAACTGACGAATGAAAAGAGACAATTCAAACTGATTACCGTTTTGTCTTAGTAGTGAAGTATGTTATTACGTTATGTTCTATGCTGTGTATAATATCTGCAATTCTCTATAATGAATTGTCGCTTTAATACACCTAAACACGGCAGTGGCGAAGGCTAGTTTTCTTTCAAGGGGAAGCCTAAGGCTGTATATGTATAATACGTAGGGATTTGGATAAGGGGTTTTAAGCCCCGCGCGTCTACGTTTGTAACCATGTTTCGATAATACAAAGGACATGGATCACGCTCCATACAAGTCTGGGCCACAGACTCAAGTAGCCGGCCAACGAAAATTATGATAACTTCGTAGAGGAAGTCAAACTAAATATTTTTCAGTACGGCAATCATTCCATAGGATGACCATGTACAGTGAACGTTTTTAAGTGGACTAGTATGACGAAATTATTTTAGTTTTTTTTATTGTATGGGCCATCATGGCCTACTATCCCATACAATCTATCTTTAATATAAAAAAATTGCAATAGATGTCACTACTATTAACGTTTGTAAATAAAAAATGTAGATATGCCGAATTAAGTACAATTATTAACATTAAAATTAAGATAAGCATATCTTTTAAGCATATCACCACATTAAGCTAAATTCAACTCCTTAATTAAGAAGAAGATACGAAACGAAATTAGTAATTAGTATTTTCCAATAGTGGCGCTAGATGGCGGTTTCCGGAATGTGCCTGGAAATCGAAGAAAACAAAAATAGCCAGTCGAATTGCCACTATTAGGGTCACACCATTTTCTAGTACTAGATCGTGTCTCTGTTATAAATCTACTTTGTGCCTAGGGTGACTGGTTAAAAACATATACAGTGAACATTTTTAACTGGACTAGTATGACGAGATTTTTTTGTCCCATGCACTTTAATAATGTAAAAATAAAGAAGTTTTGGTAAAACACTTGACGTAAAACTATAAAGAGGTTGTGGTAAAAAAACTTGACGGTCTGCGCCAATGTTTGAGTTGAGCCTAACATCAAAAGAACACTGGTCTAGGACAGAAGCATTATTTCTTGATATGTAAGTGGCGTTTACAACTACATATCATCGAGCGTCTTTGTCAACAGCAAATTCTGACTGAACAACGAACGTCTGTTTACACAAAAAAAAATAGAGTGGGAATAGAATGAGCATTCGCTCGTTTGATATAATCCCACAGACTCGCGTAACAGCTATAGCATATCGACATGCGCACAACAAACACGAGAGGAATGCCAGCTATGCTCGACAATCCACATTCTTCGTGATATTTATAAACGCAGGTATTTTAATGAAGGCAGTTGAATTGTTTAATTTTTTACTGCACACACACAACAGTTAATAGTTCGTGGAGAGAGAGACGCTATTATTACAATATTATCCTCATGTGAGACTTACCGAGCCAGTAGAAGTTAGTAATTTGTAAATGTTTTGTAAATCTGATATTATAAATTTGTTATACTAACATTATACTTAAGACCTTTGTTATTAACGCTAATAAATGGATTTCTTAATCTGAAATAAATTATTTGAATTTGAATTAGTACCGTTTCAGTGTCAATGACAGAAGGTCGTTAATATACGATATGACCAAACTTTTCCAAGAGTAGAATAAGATTTGGCACTTTTTATGCGGTGGACGCAAATTTTTTGTTTTTTTTATTGCAACAGAAATAATTTATCCTCCGACCCTTCGATCAAAAATACACTTATAAAAAAGAAAATGTTAGTTATTTTCCGGTGGGTAAAAATAACGATAGTATGTTCCTCTTGAGTCTTGACCCAAAAAGCCACACTACGAACATACATGGAACCTCAAAGGAGTTTTTTTAGTTAAACAAGATAAAAATTCAAGTAAATATATGAATTGGATATTATTATACGAATAGAACACTACAACATAAAATTAGTAACTATAAATAAACCCCAACTCCATAGGCACATTGAGATCGGCTTTTAAAGTTTTTACGGTCGTAAAAATTTTAAAGTGCTCGCTATATGCTACTCAGAGTTCAGACATCTGTTGTCACGACACAGCGTACAAGCATCACGCGTCAACATTTTGTATGAATGCGTTATAGAAATTGGTCTCCAAGGCCTTAACAAACATAGAAAATGTCAAAAGAAAAAGCTTTCGTTTTCCCTCTTATGGGTTTTGATCTTTTTAGGGATACACATGTAACGGATTCGATTAAGCACTCCTTCCATGTGCAAACTTCTATGGCGTGACGTGACGTGGAGTGGCGTGACACTCACCGAGCACGCTGCAGGTGCGTGTGCAGTCTTCCTGCGATATGAAGTTGTTGCGGTTGCCGCGGCAGCCGCCGTACGTGAAGGGCACGCACATGCCCTTCATCGCCACAAACGCCCAGCGCTGGTACACGCCGCGGCACGGGCCCTGCTCTGCTGCCTCCATACAAATACCTGCGTTAAACGTATCACATTAGAGCACATTCTATATTCACATGTTTAATTAAATCTAAACATACGTAAAAGTTTTAATGCAACAAAATAATTACTGAGCCATCAAGCAGTGTCAGTTGACTCACAGCTGATGTAATAAAGTTATTAATGAGCCAAAGTTTCTGCTTTTTATTGGATAACTACAAACTTTTAATAATGATCAGATAATTGACAGTGTAAATGCGTGAATAAAAATGTGTTGTATACAAAAAGTTTAACCACATTTAAAACACGCATGTTCAGAAACGATCTATCGTGAAATGTGAAAACACCAACTTTCTATTATGACTGACGCCTGATGAACGGTCGAATAGCAGCATTTGTAACTCACGCTTAGCGGTGAGCATGTCGATCTCGCAGGAGTCGCGCTCGGTGCAGGGGCGGTGCTGCAGCAGCTCGGAGCGCGCGGCGCAGTCGGCCTGCTGCGCGGCGGGCACCAGCAGCAGCCGCGTGCGGAACGCCACGCCGCGGCCGCACGACGCCGAGCACGGGGACCACGAGGACCAGGGCGTGGTGGGGCACTGCGGGTCCGACACGCCCTCGCCCGCCCCCGGCTCCTCCGTGCACGCCGGCTGCATGCACTTGCGGTTCTCCTCTGCGATAATAATGCGCGACGTTTATCGATTAGGTTGCAATCTTAAAAGTAATATCACATAGAAATATCTCACTCTCTTTCTCTCTCATAGATCTTCCGTAGACTCATATCTCTACGGAATTATCGCCATTATCATTTATTTATTTAGGTCTATTAATAAAATTGAACATTATGTTTTCGAGAAATGAAATTTATAGGCTATATATTTGTAGCTGTCCTGCGAACTTTGTACCGTTTTAGAAATAATTTTCTTGACTTTGACAACAGCGCCATCTACCGGGATAAATAACTAAATCTCCCTCGAGGACAGTTGTATACATTGGTGCCTTTGAGTTAAACGAGAACTGGGGCCTCACTCTCCAGATTTGATTTTGCCTTGATCGCCCCGCGTACTACTCAATAAATTGACATTTGTTTATATTTTTGTTCTCAATCGATTGATATGGGAATACAAAAAAAAACGATCTAAAGATTTTCTTTATCCTGGTTAATTTTAAAGCAATCCACCAATTAAAATACCAAAAGCAGTTAAAAATCGAACTGATTGATTCTCGATTGTGTCGGGAATAAGCCTGCAGACAGACAGACCGACTGACGCAGCGAAGATCGTGTTCGTTTTATATCACGTAATGATATTCGCGTATTTTTCGAGGGGACTCACCGATTTGCATGAGCGGGCATTTCTTGGGCCCCATGGGGTCTAGGAAGTGTCTGCGGCGCGTGTCGACGCCCACGCCGCACGTCACCGAGCACTCGCTCCACGGCCCCCACTCGGACACGGCGCACGCGCCCTCTTCCACCGCCGGCTCCAAGTCGGTGTCAGCCTCGTTGGCGTCGTCGCCTCTGTGGACAGAGCGCATCACTAATTTGCCCCAAATGTGCGTAACGCACGCACGCATGCTCACACATACGAGCGCCGCATATTATACCAGACATAATTGGGGTTACCAATACATCCGAATGTTGCAGTAAATTCTAAACGTTCCGACAGAAAACTTAAAAACTAAATAATATTAATATAACTTTACATAAAGCATTTAATCAATAATCAAAAAGTCAACACTTTAGGGATGCAATTTTCCATCAATTTTTAAAATTCCCTTTTAGTTTTCATCGTAATATTAAAATTTGTGGTTGCAGCTGTGCGTGCATACATTATAAGGGACTCGTGACGTCACAGTGCGAACACTGCGTATATATAATTTCGCGAGAGATTGCAATTTGATTACAATTATCTCAGCTATCCTTACGAACATAAAGTTGCAGATATTTTTGTCTATAGATATTACTTTGGCATTCTTAGAAAAATACATTGACCAGGTTGATCATGCGACACCAGCAGCCATGGTTATGAGTATGTCGATAAAGTTTGCACTACTAACCCCCGGTTTCTAAAAGGCTGATCAAATCGTCAACCAACTAACATTTGATTTGTTAATGTTAGTTACATTTGATTTCAAGCCATTCTGAACCAATGAGGGTGAATCTGAATGCTCATTGGTAAACATCATTCGCAACAACTTCGCTCACTCGCTACGTTCACCGATGATCGATCGGAATGGCTTTTATATTAGCTGATAGACGATTTGATCAGCCTTTCAGAAACCACGGGTATGTGCGTACGTGTTCACCAGTAGCGTACGCTAGTACTCACTCGCACTCGGGCACGGCGGCGACGCACATCTCTTTGGACACGAGCTGGCGGTCGCACTGGAACATCTGCGCCTTCTGCGGCATGCGGTACTCGCGCGTGCGCATGCGCAGCCCCTTGCCGCACGTCACCGAGCACGCCGACCACGCGCCCCACTCGCCCACCGCGCACTCCGCTGCGACACGTCATTAGTGAGTTATGTGGATTTTTGAGAAGTATCGTATGATGAAATGGCGGATACAAGTGATGGAGAAGCTATTATTTTGGACTTAGCGAACATTGTTCGCAGAGTCTTCACCCTGAGGATGCTTCGGGGTCGGAGCGAAACGGGCGTCGAGTTTTTTTTTATTTTTTTTTATAGGTTATTTTATAGAGCGAGACGAAAAGGCAGACGGGCCACCTGATGGTAAGCGGTCACCGTCGCCTATGAACATGAGCAACACCAGAGGAATCACCAATGCATCGTCGGCCCTGAAGGAGAACTTTTTTAACACCTTACTTGATGAACCCCATGTCATGCGTTCCGAGAATACCTCGGAAGGAAGCTCATTCCACAGTTTGCAGCGCGGCAAGAACGATCGGGAGAATCGGACCGTGGTGGATCGCGATCCAATCGATGTGGGTGAAACTTCAATCTTAGGCGGGTGGTGCGAGTTTTGCAACCTGCAAACTTTTGGTAGTGTGGGGCTTTGCACGATCGTGTTAACATTGTTGCTTGTGTGGTGGTGGTGTTTCCACGTCACACAAGTGCGGGTGTGGGAAGGAGGGAGGTGCATCAAACGCATGCCTATGCGTACACTCACTCATCTGCTAGCAGGTTGTGGTTATCATTCTTCGCGGGGTATTGCTAGATATATTTAAATTGTATGCTATAGATTTCCGCAAAGTAACGCCTGATTATTCATTAAAAAAGCATACGTTTATTGGTCGACTGCGTGTTCTCAGCCTCCTCAGCCACAAGCGCCTGCAGCACGTCCTCGCCGCAGGAGCGCGGGATGAGCTTCTCCCGGGTGAGGAACAGGCGGGCCATGGGCTTGATCTCTCCCCCGGGGTTGTAGAAGGGCGCGCGCGGGTCCTCCGGGTACATGGTGGTGATGCGGTACATCTTCTCCCGGGGGTTTGTCTCCGAATTCGGGGACTGGAAATAAATTATTAGGCCACTTAAATGGATCCGTTGTTATCGACGATTTATATGTAGTTACTATTGATAATAAAAAGCTGCTACATCAATTTTCGTGTCGGTGGCCGGTATCGTTGAAACTAGGCTTCGCAGGAGTCATTTTCGTCGTTTATAAAAAAAAAAGAGTGGTGAGAAAACAGGCTGCAGGTCTGACTTAAAAGTCGGCATACATGCCCATCCGACGCATGAATCAGTCAGACAATCAGGTAATCAGCCTGCAACGTCCTAATCAAACTCTAAAACAACGTTTAAGTTGTTCTAACTTCTAACACGGAAATCTAAATCTCGTATACAAACCAAGCAATAAGCCCCTAGACCACGGAGGCGTTAGACCACGGTTTAAAGTTACAATTAAACCTACCTAGTGGCTTCAGTGACTAAAAATATGTATTCGTTCAGTCGTCGAATGTGCCACTCGTCTTCAATCGATTCAAACTCCACGTTTCATAGATATAAACCCGGTTTCTGAACTGACTGATCAAATCGTCGACGCTCATTGGTGAACATCACTAGCAACAACTTCGCTCAATCGCTACGTTCTCCAATGAGCGTTTAGAATTGCTTGTTAACGAAACGAAAAATGATCAGCCTTTCAGAAACCGGGGGATAGTCTTCTTATGTATAAAATGAATTGCTGTTCATTAGTCTCGCTAAAACTCGAGAACGGCTGAACTGATTCGGATATTTTTAGTCTTGAATTGTTCGTGGAAATCCAGGGAAGGTATAAATGGTTTGTATGCTCAACGAAGTGGGCACGGGTCAGCTAGTCTACTATCAAAAAATGTATTCACTCACCATATAAGAGATCCCGTTGTCGGTGCCAGCGTCGTAGGGGTAGAGATCGATGACCTTGTGCGGCAGCCAGGAGCAGTCTCGCGTGCACAGCGACAGGCCCGACACTCCCACCACCCAGTCCGGGGACGGCCCTGTATACAAGGTATAACATAAATTAGCGATAATACTTTAGGGTATGTATGTGCCCCCCATGTAGTTTACTGTGAAAGTACCAGCGTTTAAATACTTACTTTTGACTTTCATGTTTCTATGAGAAATGCCCCAACATCATAAATAAAAAAAAATACTTTTTTAGCGCTGGTACTTTTACAGTAAACTCTACATACGGGACCCATACACCCCCTAAAGTATTATCCCTCATTAATATTACAGCCTGTAGAAATAACTGGTTCAAAAAACTCCAGCTCCTGAATTGTCAATGCTGATGATGATTAATTATAGCAGAGGACAGACTCGATCAAGTCAGATTTTAAACAAACTTATAACATTTCCCTGGTTTTGTCTGAGGTTGACGATAATAACAGCAATAACGACATCTCCATTGACAGATTCTTGATCACGATGCCAGCGCCAAGTTGGTTTTAAATTGAGTATCCATTTTGTGAAATTATATCAAGTCATCGGGCTTACTCTCGCTCACGACGCAAGCGCCAATTTAGTTTTAAATTGAGTGTCAATTTATTGAACTACATAAAATCAGCGGGTTGGCTCTTAATCACATGCTAGCGCCAACTTGATTTCAAAGTAAGTGTCGATTTTATGGAACTACATGAAATCAATGGACTGACTCTGATTCAAAAATATCTATTGAAATTATATTAAAGTCAAGAGTAACCAAACAGATTGCAAAAGCCGCTTAAGATGCACCAGCGACACATACCGAACATGGAGGCGAGCGACAGGTAGTGGCGCTTGCGGTCGACGGTGAAGGCGGCCGTGGTGTTGGTGTTGACCTTGGGGTACCACAGCCCCCCGGCCTTCACGATGGACCGCAGGCCGCGCCGCTGCCGCAGCTCTCGCTCCAATAAGCCCGGCGACCCCCACTCGGCGAGCGATCTGCCAATAGGGATGTTGACAATCTTTGGAATAATTCATTTTATAGATCTTCGCCTTCTTATTGCTGAGGGTGGTGATACCCGCACGGAAATAACTTATTTGTGTCTTCTTCCGTTGCGCCACATTTGGCGATCTTTGGCAGCATGGGGAGCGTCATAAATTGTAGTGTCTAACGCAGTGTTTCAACTTTCGCATTTGATATCGACCGTCAACCTTGCCATGAGCTGTTCTAGGTTATGACCATATTTTCTTGCGATGTGGCCATAGTTATAAATAGGCACGTAAAAACTTTAATTAGTGCTTTTAATTCCCCTCCTAAACGCTTCAAACAGTCACGTGGTCTTAATGTAGGAAACTAACAAACTCACTTACCTGAACCCATCAGTAGCGATCTCTCCCTCCCCCCAGAAGGAGAAGTTCTTGGGGTGCGTGGCGCCGATGACGTCGGAGAAGTGGGTCAGCCACTGCGCCTCCTTGGGGTAGTCCTTGGGATGAGTGTGCTCTGACCATAAACCCTCGAACACCATCTGCAAACAGTTACAGATGGTTTTTACATACATTTAAGCTCAATTTACGGCGCATAGTCGAATCGTCAAGTTTTTCACGTACATTCATCTCTATTTAACAATAGAGATTGTATTAACCACTGCCGTATGCGTGAGAGAAAGGGAAGCAGGCTGGCGCCGTAACGCGTTACGTAACGAAATATTGTTATAGCTTTTATATTTTAGCGATCGGCTTCCCCTTTAACTCTTAACTTTTGAAGATTGTCATCCAGATTTTTACCAATTATAAAATCTAGGGCTTCTCTCTGAGGAACAATCAGCTTTCACCCACTGCTGGGCTATTAAAACGGGCCGTTAAGGCTGCTTTTATGCTAAGAAGCAAGGATGCGTTGCGAGGAACGTATTTCTCAATAACCAATAGAATTGCTTTATTTACCCCGCTCAGCAAAGCGATCATATTAGTTCTAGAAAACACATTCCTCCACGCATTCTGTCTCACTACTGGTGGAAAAGCCTGGCCCAGTCTGTCGACCTGCAATAATGGGTTCTAATAATATATATGTCCCAGTCATCTGATTGAATCAGCCTGAGTGAAATGTCTAGCGCGTTTATTGAATGACGACATTTAATGTAGAATGTAGGGCTGCCATCTCTATAACCTGCCACCCGGAAGCGTAATTTTCCCGGATTTTGGAGCTTTCACCCCGGACATTTCAATACTTTTTTCTTGCCCGGACGCTCCCCGGACGGCTTCCAAACTAGGACAAATCCGGGGAAACCCGGACGGATGGCAGCCCTAGTAGTATGTAACATGTGCGGACCCGGTACTTGGCGTCGTCGCAGGCGCAGCAGTCGCTGACGTCGGCGGAGGTGTCCTCACACACGCGCCGCGTCAGCTGACCGTCCTCCGCGAACCAGCGCGACTCGTTCTCGTACACCATCGCCCTAAAAATGTACATTAAGTTTATATACAGTAGGAAAATTTAAGCACTATTTAAACCTACAAATAATACAAAATGGCGGATTCGCGCTCAATGATATTAAGAGCACGTTTTTTTTATTCTTTATTTTAAGGCACATTCATCATAACTTTATGTCGGCCTCATCCAATAATCATTATAACAACAATTAAATTTATTTATATATTTGAATATATAAATTACATTAGGCTTAAATGTAATTCCCTTAAATATAACGAATGGATAACAAAAGTAATAAACCTATCACTAAATTTGAATTTATTATGTTATGAACAAAAAAAACAAATTAGTACATTCAGTGTGCGTGATACAAGCACGTGGTACAGGTCCTCGCATCGGTCACAAACAGTACAGTTTGGATTATCTCGTTTACCCATAAAATACTTAAGCAAAATTATTTAATGGAATGTGATTAGAACGAATTCGGAAGCAGAAAGTTAAATCTCTCTTACTGAGATTATAATCTGCAAACCAAGCACGTTTGTATAAAGCTATAAACACGTTTGTTGTACGTATTTTTCGAAGCAAGGGCATTTTACAAGTTACGCCTCTATAACTTCTGAACTACAAATCGACATAATTCTGAAGCAATGTTTTATTAAATTTTAAAGTAATAAAAAAAAATTAAGGTTTAAACGGACTGATTTTCGAGCCTGATTTTGTTTTCCTTACTTAATAATAAAGAAACTAAGAGATTTTATATTTAAAGTTATAACCTCACTTTTGGTACAGTCTCACAAACATAAGGGTCAATGAACTCACTTGAGCAGCACGCAGCCGGATCCAGCTGGCGGGGCCTTCCACATGACCTGGACCTCCGTCTTGGGCAGGTCGTCGGCTTCCACCACGGAATTGAGGCACTGCTCATCGAACTTGCTGAGGGTATCAGCGAACAGCTCGAAGCGGCCCTGGCGGCGGGAGCGGACGGTTGCGGGGTCCAGGGGCTCCAGGGTCAGGTGGAACCGCGTGAACTGCTGCACCACATCGTGCGTGCGCGATCCCACCAGCGTCACTGGAACACCACCACTATTGTGTTACAGTTAACCTATATTATGTACTAGCTGTGCCCGCGACTTCGTTCGCGTGGTTTTTGAGTGACATAAACCGTTTATGCAGCGCACGCAACGAAGTCCCCAAATGTGAATAATTTTCCCCATTTCAACATTTCTCACTGACGCTTCGCCCCTATTCGTTGCAGCGTAATGTTATATAGCCTAAAGGCTTCCTCTATAAATGGACTATAAAACAAAAAAAAAATCGGACCAGTAGTTCCTGAGATTAGCGCGTTTAAACAAATAAACAAACAAACAAACTCTTCCGCTTTATAATATTAGTATAGATATTGCATTCAGATCGCCTCCGTGGTCTACTGGTTAAAAACTTCGCTCTCGACCCGGAGGTCGTGGGTTCGATTCCCGCGTTGGAACAATAAAAAAATGTTTTTTACAAGTTTGGTTAGGGCAATTCAGGCTGATCACCTGATTGTCTAAAGACAATATTATTGCATTCAGCTTCTTCGGGCACTAATGTGAAAATAAGTGGAAGGTTCTATGGGGCTAGGTCGAAGATCCCCAAAGGAACATCTACATAACTACGCTTGTACGTTAGCCAGTTCTTCAGTTATTCTTTATTAACTTCAATTTTATTGCACAGAAGCTAAATACCAGTGGCGTGGAGTTCCTATAGCTCTATTTCTTCGCCCTGATCCAAATCCTACCTATGACAGACCCGGGCTTCCCTCTGAAGTAGAACTAGCCTGCTGAGTATGTTTACATTTGGAAGGTCGCTTATTTGTGTACCCCACCTAAATATAAAGTATACGAGTAAACATAACAGACACGGGTTTAAGACGTTTAAACCAACTGGCACCTGTCCAAACTACAACCGATGTGCAACAAATTCATCTACCTTAGTACCGTACACTATTATAATTGTCTATTATCTATTATATATTACGTATTGACTGCGACATGATGCGTGTTAAAGACGTTAAGTTTATACTTAACTACACAACCCACAGTTTTACTTGTGATGAAATTCAAATAATAATAATAATAATAAGACATTTATTCAAGTATTGTACACTAGCTGTGCCCTGCGACTTCGTTCGCGTGGTTTTAACCGTTTATGCAGCGCACGCAACGAAAGTCCCCAAATGCGAATAATTTTCCCCGTTTTTGCAACATTTCTCACTGATGCTTCGCTCCTATTAGTCGCAGCGTAATGTTATATAGCCTAAAGCCTTCCTCTATAAATGGATAGTCCATTCCCAACAAAAAAAGATTTTTTCAAATCAGACAAGTAGTTCCTGAGATTAGCGCGTTTAAACAAACAAACTCTTCCGCTTTATAATATTATATATAAATATATAATATTGTACATTACACTAAACAAAACGGTAGAAAGTATTAGGACGGTAAAACAACATAAACAGAGATAACATTTAAAAGTAGAAATACGTCTATCTCGGAACCCACAAACCCGAAATCCGCATCGAGGTGTTGTTTATAAAAATTATTACTTTAGCAATTACGTAATAAAAAGAATCCCCACTCCTAGCATTTGTAGTTTCTGAGATTTCGCGATAAATCAATGAGTGAGTGACCTTTCGCTTTTACATATTATATACTTAGATAATGCGGATCGAGACGAGTTCATTGACTTGAGAGTATTTTGAAAAGAAGCCTAATATGAAAGCTCATCAGAGTCACAACTTGAGATCTATTTTTGTAATATACTAACTGGGCCCGCGACTTCTTACGCGTGAGTTAGTAGATATACCCCGGATTTTGAAATGGTCTTCACTTTACTTCTGTTCCTATTGACTTTAGCGTAACGATATGATATATCCTTCCTCGATAGATGTCTATCTATCCAACACTAAAGGAATTCTTAAAATCGGACTAGTACTTTCTGAGCGCTAAACAAATCTTCAACTTCATGATATTAAAAATATATAGGTACCTACAGATATAACAATGAAGCGAGCGATAGTTAATTAACTGTATATCCCGTCAGAGATAAGTTTCGCAGAATTTCTATGTAGATATTTTAAATGTAAGTATCAGTTATTTTTAAGTAATTAGTCATGACTCATGACTATACAGAATCTTTGAGAACATAGTCAATATAGTTCCGATAGAAAACATCCTTCCAACACACGCATTACTTGTAAGGAGTTATTCAGACAGCGTCCCCGGTAATTCTAGTAAATTGAAACAAAGCTACTATATTGCTCTGTGTTTCTACCAAACAATATCTACAGACTGTAATATTAATGAGTGATAATACTTTAGAGTGTATATGGGTCCCGTATAGAGGTTACTGTGAAAGTACCAGCGCTAAAAGAGTTTTTTTTTATTGGGATTGGGACATTTCTCATAAAAACATGAAAGTCAAAAGTAAGTTTTCACCACTGGCATAATTTAAATTTTTATCAGGGATGAAATGGGTATGTAATTTCGGATACGGATATGGATATTAATTTATTTCGGATTATCCGTTTGTTCCGGATAATTTAGGTTACGGATATAAAATTTTGAATTTTATTTTCCTTTTTACAGTAGGTAGGATTCGGTTACGGTTACGGAGCAGGGAGCTCCGTAATCGTAACCGAAACTATCGGTGTATAACTATTTATACTAACCAACATATCGCTGATCGGGCGCGTACCGCTCGATGTCACCGTTGAGGAGCAGGCGGTAGTGGTTGTCGCCGGGGGACTTGGGGCCGGAGGCCTGGGGGCCGGTGGTCCGCGGGCGCAGGTCGCAGGCCGCCGCGGACCCCACCAGCACCAGCAGCGCCAGCCAGAGCATGCTGCGCGCTAGAACCACAGAGGAATTCTTATAGAATGCAATGGAAATCTGTAGCAATTCGGTTGACGACATTCGGTTATTTCCGCACTCACTCGGCTCGGGTAGAAGCAACGCCATAGTAGTTTTATTTATTTATTTATTTATACATCATGTACATTTTGTACATATACGGACTTAATGCCTCAAGGCAAATGATGCCGAAAATGTTAGAAAACACCAGTAGGTATACTCTACTGGTATCTTATAATGGGCTCCAGGGTATGCCAGCCGACTGAATATACAGGGTGTAAAAAGAGCAGTCACTAAAACTTCGTGGGGTAATAACCAGGCAAGAAATATATCCATTGGTACTAGACATTTGCTTTTAATCCATTGTTTTAAAAATTCAAAAATGTTCAATTGGCAATGTACAACGTGCACAACACAGCGATCAGCTGATTACGCTGAGAGGTCAATAGCACGCGCAAGACGTTCATTACGTTCTAGGGCAAAAATTATAAAATTTAAGAATTTAATGCAGAACGTTGTTCCAAACAGTTCAGCCTTGCGACTAAAATAATAAATAGCAAAAAAAAATATATTTTTCAAAAAATTAATAATCAAAAAAATTCATTTCTAGAATCAGTCAAGGTCCTATAATCCTATCCCAAAGTTATGGTGACTGCTATTTTTACACCCTGTATTAAATTGTCAAATACACAATAATATTAGTACTTCGTAAATCACCAGCTTCGTTAGTTTCCATACCTCGTGGTAGAAAACACTATGAATGAAAGAGAAGAGATAAAGAATTGATAAACGATGGTCGATAATAACCGCCGTTGGTCACACGCAGACGCACCGACTTTTGGTCGTTGGCGAATGTATACTACTTTTTCTTCAAATCCGCTATCACATCAACCGAGTTGTTTATCGATTAGGGTTTTAATATTTGGTATAATCTTTAAATTAACTTACCGACTATCATTAAGACTGTCTTGAACGCTGCTTCGTCGAATGCGAATTTGTGACTGGCAGAGCGCGGGCGGTGCGCAGTACGATAAGAGGTCGAGGGTCGAAACGCGTCAGATAAGCCGGTGACGAAACAAACCGGCTAAAACACTGGTACATAAACCACCGACCAACAGATTGCTGTCACATTGTAAGGTTTCCAGCTAAAGATAGGTTATTGTAACCGTTACCTATTCCTTGTTCAATTGTTGACGCAGCGTGGGGCGGCCCCCCACAAGATGGACCGACGATCTGCAGGCTTACTCCCGAGTCTCTGGCTCTTGAACTCAGTGGCTCTTGGTGTTTTATTTGGTGGATTACTTTGAAACTAACCAGGATAAATAAAATCGTTATATGGAAGCTTTTTGTACTCCCGACCATATCAATCGACTGAGAATCAAAATAAACAAATGTCAATTTATTCGCGAGTACGCGGCACTATCGAATAATAATCAAAACCGAATCAGTTTGGAGAGTAAGGCCCCTGGTCCGAGCGGGTAGCCGTTGAATACAGACAGCGCACGACCGGTCGTTGTGGAAGTCCTTGGGCGAGGCCTATGTTCAGCAGTGGACGCCTTCAGGCTGATGATGATGATAAACAGTTGACAGCGGCTGGCCTCGACGTTTGCCCGTATTAAGTAAATAATGAGGTTATGACCGAATGGTGTCGAGATGATTAATGAGCTCACAACCCGCTGTCTCCTGCCGTCTCTTATATCCTAAATATTATTGTACAACTACGTGGTCCAGTGGTTTAGAGATGTGCGTCGTGGGTTCGAATCCGGCGGAAACAACTAAAATATGGTTTTCAAGTTTGGTTAGGACAATACTGATCATCTGATTTTCTGACTGAGAAATATGAACTATGCGTCGGATAGGCATGTGAAAAGTCGTACTTGCGCCTTTTCCTTTGTCAGTCGTGTTGGGTAACCGTTCCTCAGAGAAACACAGAAAACTTTTTGTTTCGGCAGGATTCGAACCCGCGACTTCCGGCTTGAACACCAATGCGCTACAGCAGTCATCGCGATCTGATGCGTCACTTGATAATATCTGACACAATTGCATATCCTGGTTGCATCTCTAAGAATGTCTATTTTGTAACGTCTAATATATTTCGAAATCATACCAAATGCTAGAAAAATCATACCAAATGCTAGAAATTATTATAACCAATTTTGTAAAGGAATATTTTTGTCTTAACCTGGACCAGAGAGATATCCAGGAAGTTAAGAGAATCGGTAAGAAAGGAGACAAATCACGTCCTATAATAGCTACATTTACCACACTCGGCACAAAAATAAAAATAATTAAACAAAAAAGAGACGCATTAAAGGGAACATCGTACTACATTGCGGAGGACTACCCGAAACAAATACTTCAAAAAAGGAAAGAACTACAAGTGCAGGCTGCAGCTGAAAGAGAAAAGGGAAATCTAGCATTTATTAAGTATGATAAACTTATCATACAAGAGAACAAACGAGCGGGCAGTAATAAGAGACACCTTGCACTTTCTCCTGAGTCAAGATTTGGAGAAGTTGAACTAGAAACACAGGCCACTAAGAAAAATAAACACCAGCCACCATCAAAAAAGACTACTACCATATCTGAAGGAACAAAACGACAAAGCATGTTTAACTTCTTAGTAAATAAAAATCAAGATAACTTACCCGGTTCGTCACAGTATAACAAAACCGACAACAATATAATGTAGCAACTACCGCCGCTCTCTTCCACAACGAACATGGAAAACATACATATAAAAAACAAACATCTTCCAAGCCGGTTGGTCACCGAGGAAGATTATGACCAAAACCCTCCAGAAAATCGCCGTCCACCTGCTTTTGATACGAGGAAAGAAAACCTCTATATCTGCTCTTTAAACGTCAGAACTCTGAAACATGAAAGCCGTATTACAGAACTACTACATGCTACTAAGAACTTGAAATGGGATGTCATAGGATTATGTGAGACAAGGAGAGCAAATGAATGCTTGGAGGAATACTTGGAGTTCATACTTTGCCACACTTCCACTCAGGGCAGTAAAAATGGAGTGGGCTTTATCGTAAATAAAAAATTGAAAAATAAAATTATTAGTTTTAAAGCTTTTTCCGACAGAGTAGCCAGACTAGAGATAGAAACGTCACAAAACTCAACCTGGTCTTTAATACAGATATATGCACCCACAGAAAAGTACCAAGAGGAAGACATGAATTCATTCTACTATACAGTAGAGCAAGCTCTGAACTCAAGTGACTCTAGGTACAGTATTATAATGGGGGACTTTAATGCGCAGATTGGAAAGGCAAAACTAGGTGAAAATAGAATACTGGGCAGATACTCGTACGGTAGAAGAAGCCCACATGGGCAAAAATTGTTGGAGTTCGCACTAGAAAAAAACTTAACGTGTATAAATAGTATGTATAAACAGAAAATACATAAAAGATGGACCTGGAGATCACCTAACGGTCGAGATCTAAATGAAATAGACTACATATTTACTAATAACCCGAGCCAAATAAAAGGATTTCATACTATTAAACAAATAAATTTTAATACCGATCATCGTATGATAAGATGCATACTAAACACACATGAAACAAAAAAAAAGAAGACGTTTTTTGAAAAAGGTAGAGTGCACGAGATGTTTACCATTGATATCTAAAGAAAGTGCAGTAGAGTGGGAAACCAACTTTGTAGAGGCAATTACTAAGTCATCAGAAATTCAAGCGCAATATAATAATTTTGAAGAAGAACTAAGATTACTACAACTAAAATTACCTGAAAATCAAAGTAAGAAATGTTACCAACTGGATAATGAAACGATTAAATTATTTGACCAGAGAAAACAACTTTACAAACAAAGGAGAACTAAAGAAAATAAACAAAAAATCACTGAATTAAGTAAATTAATAAACCGACAGATAATGGAAAATAAAAAAGTTTTTAGGAGAGCAATAATTGAAAAATATGTAGAGAACTCTGGTGCAATCAAAAAAGCATTTAAAGAGCTAAAAAACAAATCCGAATGGACTACGAACTTAAAAAGTAAAGTCAAGACAACGTCACCAACGAACTACTAAAAGCTCTAATGCCCTCATTATTAAAACCATTGCAAATCCTATTTGATAATATTATAGAAAATGAAATAATACCACAACAATGGTCAAAATCTACAATAATATTGCTACATAAAAAAGGTGATAGAGACAACCTAGGTAATTACCGTCCTATAAGTTTGACTTCAAATATATATAAAGTTTTTGCAAAAGTGATACTAAATAGAATATCAGGAACACTCGAAGAGCAGCAGCCCCCAGAACAAGCAGGTTTCCGCAAAAATTACTCTACCATAGATAACATTCACGTAGTTGCGCAAATAATTGAGAAAGCAAATGAATATAACCAGGTGATATATATGTGTTTTATAGACTATAAAAAAGCGTTTGATTCTCTATTTCATAACTCCATTTGGGAAGCGCTCTTACAACAAGGCGTAAGTAGTAAATATGTTAAAATAATTAAAAAAATATACTCAAATTCTGTCGCAAAGGTTAGATTAGAAAAAGAAGGTCCAGAATTTTGTCTATCGAGAGGAGTTAGACAGGGCGACCCTTTGTCACCAAAGATTTTTTCAGCCGTAATGGAATATATTTTCCGTAAGCTACAATGGGACAATATTGGCATAAAAATAAACGGAGAGTTCCTAAACAACTTGAGATTTGCGGATGACATAGTGCTGTTCGCGGATAATGCAGCCGATTTGGAAAGAATGATCAACAACCTATCGAACGAGAGCAAAAAAGTTGGTTTGTCTCTAAACGCCTCAAAGACAAAGATAATTTCAAATGGAGAGGTCATAGATATAATAGTAGACAACAACAGGATAGAATACATAAATGAATATGTCTACTTAGGATACTTAATATCGTTTGAAAGTTGCACTGAAAACGAAGTTAACAGAAGGATTGCTATAGCGTGGCAAAAATACTGGGGCTTAAAAGAAATTATGAAAAGTAAAGAAATGCACATAGACATAAAAAGAAAAGTGTATGATGTAGCGATACTTCCAAGTATAACCTATGGCTGTCAAACTTGGTCTCTGAAAAAGAAAGACGAAGAGAAGCTCGCTATTTGTCAAAGAAAAATGGAAAGGAGCATATTAGGCATAAAATTAAAAGACAAAATAAATAACAAAAAAATTAGAAAAAATACAAAAATTCAAGACATAGTTGAGAGAATTCGACTTTTAAAATGGAACTGGGCTGGTCATGTATGTAGAATGGAAAATACTAGATGGATAAAGAAAGTACTAGAGTGGTTACCTAGAGGAAAGAAAAGAAATAGAGGAAGACAGAAAACTAGATGGAGAGATGTGTTTACGCAAAGAGTGGGAGCAGACTGGACAAGAGTAGCTAGAGAGAGAAACAAGTGGAAGTCATTGGGGGAGGCCTACGCCAAAGAGGCGACTATTACCTAAAAACAATAATAATATATCGACGGGTCCCAAGAACAAAATCGTATGTGGAAAATTATCGTTTTACAGTATGAGCATTTGAAATTCTGTGTACGTATAATCATAAATTTTTGTGAAAATATAGACATTTTGAGGAAAAAAAATACAAAACGCTATTTAAGAACTTAATACCTTTATCTTCACATTTTATTAGATAACTTAATTATTATTTTCGCATAAATATGATTCGTATGATACCATACGGTTTTGTTTTCCGGAACGACCTAGCACGTATCTGAATGTACGACATTGTTCTTCGGAACAATCTAGTATACATCTTAATATACGACTTTGTTTTATGGAATTGATGTTTAATTTTCATGTCTTAAAAGACAATAATTGTGAGCTCCATGTTTAAATTTATAATATAAACAGTAAAGGCCAATGTTATTACAAATACTTATTTACTTTCCTACCTTTTCTATAAATTTTATTAAGTTGTTTCATTATAAAAATCATTAAACCTATAGATCTCTTTTAAAAAAAATCTTTAATAAAAATAAATTTTAATCCAATTTATTTTTCAATCATTACTCATCTAGGCTTATAAAATAATATTTATTATTTTATATAAAAATATTTTATATTTAAATCAAATCTAATATTTAAATTAAATAAAATAAAGAAACTTTTGAACTTTCTAGGAATTATTTGAAATCCTAAATCAGTAAACCTAAACAGTCACCCCTAAGGGTGAATTTTCAATCGTCGGATAAGTTTTACCTCAGGAATATATAATGATAATATGTGACTTTGACAGAGTTTATATGAACCACATGTCAAAGCAGCATATTTATTTGACTGGTATAAGTTATCTGGCCATTGAAAGATCAGGCCTTAATCATTTTAATATAATAGTTAGGTATAATAGTAGGTATGAGATCAATTATCATAATTTAAGAATCTTTGTCCCTCCTGCTCTTTTTTTGATCATTACCGTCTGTAATATTGTGACATACTTCGCATTGATATTTATAGGAATTTAAAAGTCAAGATTATGGTTTCAATGTTATTTTAATGTGTGTAGTTTAACGCCCTGACACTGGCGCTCAGTTGTAGCTTTCAATGTGTAAATATTTTCTATTAATAAATTTTAATTCATCACACCATTCATTATTCATCGTACGGCAGCCTCAGTATAAACCTAATGTACAACATTAGGTTTATACTGAGGCTGCCGTCAATATACCGTTTAATTTAGTCCATACAAATAAAGTGAGACTCAACAGAAACGAATGAATTTATATGATCACATTTATTACACTTTTTATTATGCTTTTGTGTATGAAACATTTGTGATTCTTGTGTTTGCCTCGATGATCATGCTCAACATCATATTATTGAAAAGTAGTCTTAACTATACTCTCACTCACAGCAAGAGTTTGAAAAGGCGTTGACTTACAAACGTTAATCGGGAAACAATAGTCTTAGGTGACATTACAAGTGGTAAAAAGTATTTAAATGTAAATTGTAAGTAAATCTTATTGAAAGTGCTATATCGGTTTATACATCGCTTTTTTCATACTTTGCCTTGTACATACACTGCTTTTCTCTATTAACAAGCTTCCAAAATCCATAAAAACATTTCAGTTTTAGTTCTTCTGTAATTTTATTTCAACACTTATCCTTACTTACAGCTTTACCATCATTTTATCATTAATAAATCCACATTTTTTTTAAATGTAACGTTTTTTTGCTTCGGAGTGATTTCAGGCGGATTACAATCAATAAATCCAATCAGTATGATTAAAACAAAAAGGACCATTACATTTTTTGTGTATATTACTGCGAAAGGTATAGGTGTAGCTAATTGGGATCGAATTTTTAAGTTCTTCAAGTTCTGGTGATGTATATTTCTGATGAGTTGTTAAAGGTGAAGGTGAATGTATGCATCACTAGCGACAAATATAAAGATGGTGAAGCAAAATTATCGCAGGTAACATGATAGGTATCTGAGTTATTGATATGAGGATCTGTTTTTTCTCCCAATTTATCATTTTCATCAAAAACATCATGCCAAACTACTGCTGAATCGACGTCAATATTCATGGGTCCAAGTGGCATAGGCGAGACGTTAGTGTACCGTTGACACCCAGTCTCTAACAAAAAGGAAAATGTAAGTGTGAAATTTATAAGTAAATTCATATAGATTACTAAAAATTATATTATTTGATTAAAAAGTACATTAAATCATGTACTTTTTTACAAAACAAACACGCATGTAAAAATTGTTTACAGCGAACAAAATTGTTTATTAAAATACGACATATTTTTTAGTTAAAATTTTCGAAGAAAAAAATCGCATCTGCTCATGCGATAAATTATTTTGCCGAACAAAGACTTATGTAACAATAATAAGATAGAAAATAAATATGTCTAATCGTAGTCTTATTATAAAGTCTATCAATATAAAAGTAAAATAGGTTTTTCGGGATTTATTTATAAGTTGTATTTAGATTTTTGTTGAACAAAATTGTATATGCACAAACGATGACAATGAATGAGTTTCCGTGTAATTTTGTTAACAACAAGTATTAACTTTCAAATACAACAATTTATGCAATGTTACAGTATATTATGTACACAACTAAACTATTAGTTACCTTTTAAAAATGTTTTATCGTTGTTGTTAATGTTTGTAATAAGACTTCCATAATTTTCATTTAAATGCAGAGCTAAATTCAGTAATATTTTCTTTCTTGGCCATTCCGACATTATTTAACCACTCACTAGATGGTTGTTTATAAACCTAAATGGTAATTTTAAACTAAAACTTTGTATTTTTGAGGAGAGCTCGTTTGTATTTGATTTTGCAGAGAACAAACACGCAAATGATGGTAAGTCGCTGCGAGCGCACTGCGTGTTGCATAGAACAAGTGCGTACATGTCAATATATGTTTGTTTGCGGGTATCTAATTCAAATAAGATATTGTTCGATTGATTATTTCAATGAATAAACGAAAAAAAAATAAAAAATATATAGTGCCATATAGTTTTTAGTATGTAGAATACAAATATGCAATAAAATGCATTTTGTCTTATTTTTCCATACGATGTTGTTCTTGGGACCCGTCGATATTATAAATAAATAGTAATAATATTAAATTTTTAACTTTAATTAAATAATGAAAAGAAAATTGTTTTGAATAAATGCATGCATGAAAAAGAAATTTAGTTATATCAGTACATGTAATAATAATAATAATAAATGATAATAAATTCTGAATATAAATTATTACATAAAAAAATGCTAAATAAAATAATGTATTGATCTAAAATAATATAATATGTTGAATAAGTATGTATAAATTGTATGTGAATTTGGGAGTAGAATAAAGGCTATTTTTATTTTTTTATTTTTTATTTTTAATATATTTCGTTTGTGCAATACTTCGCGCTATAAGGACCTATGAATAAGGTAATAAAGGTCTTAAAGAATTAAATTGTTTCTCAGAAGACAGAATTCAGTGTACTTATGCACAAACGCATTATATCATCAGTCATTAGTGGGGTACAACTAGCGCCACAGTCCTGCATCGCGCTATCGAAGTTTTCCAAGCTCGGCGCTTTAAATATATCGCAGTCATCTAGTTGAATCTGCTATTTAATTGAATCACTAGTGCGTTCATTGAATCCTGTTTTTACCAACAAATTTTAGAATCCGAGAATAGGGCAGCCATTTAATATTTTATTTCAAAACTTCTAAATTTCTGAATGGATACTATTATAATTTATAACTCACATTAAAGTAAATTAATCAAAAAATATATCAACACATTGCTATCTGTACGAGCCGTTTGACGCCATTAAGTAACCGCGCTAGTCATTCAATTAAATAAGCAGATTCAATCAGATAATCAGATGACTGCGACATATGCAACATCTGAAAACTAGCACAGTGGGCTTCGGCCTGACCGAACATACCATCTCGCGTCTCTCAGTCGGCAATTTCCCTTTGGGACTTCCACTTGTAGTAGTAACAAAATTGTATTTTTTGAAAAACATCGCAACTCATTCCATATTTTGCAAAATCCCATACAAAAACTGTAAAAAGCGAGACACTACATCTCTACCTCTTCTTATTAAATCTTTTTTAATCTTACACATTAAAAAGTTGTCTTAATTTAATATCAACAGTACCTAAAACTTGTGAATAGCAATCGCGCGTATCAAATTTTTGGGTAGCTTGACATACTTTTGACTTAAGAGGAAACACCACGGTTGAGAGAAATACAAAATAGGTATTTATAAAATCTATTGCTGTCTCGCAGTGCCTTAGCTAGCCAGCACTAGCGCGGTAGAGACAACTGCAACTTGGACTGAAATTACCTATTAAAAGTACCAGAAATCGACGTTTAGGGGATTCCTGTTTCCTCCTTCAAAACTTAACCGATTTAAATATTTTTTTCTGTATTATAGCTAAAAAAAGAATTGAGCTAGGTTCCTATTTTTTGATTTTGTTGTTTATTGTAGTCAAATCTGTTTCCTAGATATTTAAACATAGCGGAGAGTCTTCGTCTTTTAAACGTCCATATCACTTTAAATAAATAATTTATAAAAAAAAGGAAAAATAGGGACGTACAAACAATATCCATAAATATTCAGGAAAAAAATTGTTACTCTAGAGGTGTTATCCAGGGAGGAAATAGAAATCCCCTAGACCCCTATTTTTGTATGGAAAAAATTTCGTGGTGTTTCCTCTTAAGTAGTTTCTGTATTAGCTTTTAATTGATCCTAAAATAAATTAAAGGCTCGTACATTTCTAACACTGAATTTAAGCTATAACTTTGCCCTCGTCTGTCGAGTGCCTCGTCTAAAGTACCGTCGAGATAACATTTTATAGCTTATATAGAGTACTAGCTGTGCCCGCGACTTCGTTCGCGTGGTTTTTGAGAAACCGTTCATGCAGCGCACGCAACGAAAGTTCCCAAATGTGAATAATTTTGCAACATTTCTTACTGATGCTTCGCTCCTATTGGTCGCAGCGTAATGATATACAGGGTGTCCCAAAAATCAACGATAAACCGAAAACGGGTGATAGGCCAAGTCATGACAGTTATGAGAAAAATGTGAAAAAAAATCTTTGTCATGTATTTTTCACATTATAAGGACTTTTAAAAATATCGGAAAAACTGACACCCTGTGATGGTCTTTCATGTCCTAAGACTACAAATATTACTTTTTTGTGATTTTTTTTTCGGTATTGTAGTCATGACTAACCCTTCTGTAAATCACAATTCACAATTCATAATTTAAACATACCTGCCTCAGTTTTCAATAAAATGGTGTGTTTTGCCCAAGATTAAATTCAAAATAATTACTACACCCAACTTTAATCGTCTGTACTGTAAAAAAAATTACTACAGTATTTTGGCAAGTAACTTTAAAAGATGGCGCATTTAATCTGGATTCCAAAATGGTATGATACTTGCTGGATTACTTCTTTGTTGAGGAAAAAAAAATTTTTTTAACGGAACCGGATGTTAGGCCAACTCTGTTTAAATTTTTAAAATGTTGGTATTAAGTTGTTATGTGACGACGATGAGTGACGTCATCTTGTCTAGAGTGAGCGAGACAGACAGTGACGCTAAGTGCGGGTGCTTTTTTATTAAAAAAAATTGTATTGCAGTGTAGGCATTTTTAAGACTTCAATTTTCAGGTATGAATACAACGCTCTTTTGAAAATGTGAGTGGTTGAGATACAGAACAGACGCCACCTTGTTATCAAGTATGTAATTAGTTAGTTTTAGGTGCAAGTTCGAAATAAGAGTCAGTCAATGGATTTCTTCAGTTATTACTTTAATTAACAAAGATTTACAGCAAATGTTCGAACTTTTTGCCTTCAGCTCTAATGCAAGCCCTACATCTTCTTAAAAATGATCGCGTAATAAGACGGGCGTATCTTCTTGAATTAATGTGTTCAGCAGCTTCTGTAATTTTTTGGCGCAGCTCGGCTAAATCTCGAATTGGTTTAGAGTACACTTTTTCTTTTATTGTTCCCCAATAAAAGAAATCAATGGGATTTAAATCAGGTGAACGGGCAGGCCACGAAATTGTACCACCCCGCCCAATCCACCTATCGGGGTATTCTCGGTCGAGAAACTCTCGTACTGTGCGAGCGTAATGTGCTGGGCAGCCATTGCAGCCATTTTGTTGGTACCACATGCTGCCGTAAATGTTTAGTGGCACTTCTTCCAACAAATCTGGTAATTGGTTCTGTAAGAAGTCCAAATAAACCTCGGCAGTTAAGTTCTCCGGTAGCTCAAATGGACCAATAACAGTACCATTCAAAATTCCCGTCCACATGTTCACCTTAAACCGGTACTGCGATCTGTCTTCCCGCATCAAATGTGGATTATCCACGTGCCATTCGTGCAAATTATGGAGGTTCATGTAACCATCTTTTTTAAACGTGGATTCGTCAGACCACAGAATTTTTTCAAAGAATCGCGGATCATCTCTGTATCTCTGCAACATCGTTTGACAAAATTGCAATCTCTCTGGGTAGTCTCGGGGTAACAGGCTTTGTACTCGTTGTACATGGTAAGGATGAAACTGGTTCTTTTGCAAAATACGATGTGCAGTACTTTTGGGCACTCCGATGTTCTCTTCAATCCCACGTACTGAGATACTCGGGTCTTGTTCGACCGCCTCGAGCACTTCGTCCTCGTAGGGTATGAAAGGCCTTCCCTCGCTGGTATTTTGATTAGGGAATCGACCCTCTAAGAGTGACCGATGCACGTTAATAAATACCCGATAATCAGGATGACGCTCAGCGTTTGGGTATCTCTCACGATACATTCTAGCTGCAGCATTAGCGTTGTATAAGCATTCTCCATAGATGAGATGCATATTGGTGTATTCTTGTGCGGTGTATCGAGATGGCATGATAACACACTACAATGGAATCACACACTACAACCGAAGATACGACAATAAAACAAGTCCAGGGTCGTCAGAAACGGGGCAGATAAAACCAAATCACAAAGCAAATCAAGTCCAATAAACAGAAGCACAGTTGTAAGTACGAAGTCAATACGGATACAGAAAGATGCGCAATGAACGAAAGATCGTAACGTACTGCAGTTTTGCACGTTCATCACTGTGTTGTCGGGTTGGCGTCACTATCTATCTCACTCGCACTGAGCGTCACTGTCTGTCTCGTTCACTCTAGACAAGATGACGTCACTCATCGTCGTCACATAACAACTTAATACCAACATTTTAAAAATTTAAACAGAGTTGGCCTAACATCCGGTTCCGTTAAAAAAATTTTTTTTTCCTCAACAAAGAAGTAATCCAGCAAGTATCATACCATTTTGGAATCCAGATTAAATGCGCCATCTTTTAAAGTTACTTGCCAAAATACTGTAGTAATTTTTTTTACAGTACAGACGATTAAAGTTGGGTGTAGTAATTATTTTGAATTTAATCTTGGGCAAAACACACCATTTTATTGAAAACTGAGGCAGGTATGTTTAAATTATGAATTGTGATTTACAGAAGGGTTAGTCATGACTACAATACCGAAAAAAAAATCACAAAAAAGTAATATTTGTAGTCTTAGGACATGAAAGACCATAACAGGGTGTCAGTTTTTCCGATATTTTTAAAAGTCCTTATAATGTGAAAAATACATGACAAAGATTTTTTTTCACATTTTTCTCATAACTGTCATGACTTGGCCTATCACCCGTTTTCGGTTTATCGTTGATTTTTGGGACACCCTGTATAGCACTAAGCCTTCCTCTATAAATGAGCTATCCAACAAAAAACATTTTTTGAAATCGGACCAGTAATTTCTGAGATTAGCGCGTTTAAACAAACAAACAAAAACCAATATTAGTATAGATAAATATTTATATTAGTAAGGGGTAAACATAGTAAACACTCACTCAATAAATGTTCGAAGTAGCCGAATGACGTAAGTCCTCCCCGGTCCGTCGCGCGCGGCGTCCGCACACGCACAGCGGCGCGCCCGCACGGCGCACGCGCACCGCCTACCGCCTCCTACAGGATATCTTCGTTTTTAACAAATTAAAGGCTATTTCTCTTCGGTTTTCGGCGTCATTCAGGAAGACGCCAATTACAAGTCTGACCTAATTAGAATCGTAAGAACAATGCACATACTTTGAGCTTTGATACAATAGTCCTCTTGAATATAGTTGGATGGATTATTTGAATCGTAATTAGCAAGTTTTCTCATTTTATTCACGATGCTAGTGTCAATTTCGTACTAACTTTACGCTAGCACCGTGTTTTAAATTATAGAACTGGCAACTTCCAATCCAATCCCAAACCAATTAATTTGTTTCAAGTTAAAATCTTTAAAATATTTAATCATCACACTTTAATAAGTAGCTTCAATTTAATTACTTACCAGAATTTATTTGTCTTCAGAAAGCACAATGCTCTAGTAAACTCTAGATAATTATTTTAATGAATAAAAATATTTTTGTTTCAGGTAATTCTTCATAACAGTTTTCACATTTTGAAGTTTGACTTGTCTACATCGTGATGAATGATGATGATAAGCGATGATTCATGGGAAGGTATGAGGGTGTTAGAGGCAGGAAGTGACCACTTAGGTAAACTACTTAAACTAGACTAACTTAACTGTATGAATTTAGAAAACAAGTTTATTATATTCTTACTGATTCTCGTCATTTTATGATCTGTAGGCCAAGGAGGACCATTTGAAAGATCCGTAAAATGACAATTAAAAAAAAAGCATGACAGGGTCAATGCAACAATTGACATATTACTGAGCTAAAAATGCTAGAAAATCAGGAAAACGGCAGTGCCCGCGCCAAGTCGAAAAAAAATTTGGTACGTTTCCAACTTTGACTCGTTACTTAGCTACTATTTAAAGACTTCTAGTACTTTGGATTTTTAATAACTTTAACTACTAAACATCACTCAAGTATCCGTAAAGCATCAGCTCCAGAATGAAGCAATTTGATAATTGAAGTAAACAAAGTCGGCCCATTTATGTAAGTTCGCAGCGGGGTTAGGGTAATGACAGAAGCAACTCGTTGAGTATCGTTTTATTCACAAAAATAATATAAACATCACACGCACGACGACCGTGCCAGGCGGCCATTATACAGACACGAAACTAGGTTTTGCCGTCTCGTGTATGTCTGAACGAAAATCTAAATATATGTTCAAATTAGTAATTTATTATTTAATTACGACTAGTGAAGTGGCAGCGAAACCTACATTCGAATATCTGTGTAAAGGCCTCTATTGTACTCGTAAGTCGTAACAACCACGAAACAGGAAATAAGTGGAAGTATTTCTACGTTTTTTCATTTAGAATTCTTCGAATTCTACTTAGAATAAGTACCTAATTTTCGTATAACAAAATAAACCTTATCCATCGGTGTGAGGGTATATTTTCAAATTTATATGCGACAAAACATGCTAGTTATATATAAGCGACCAATTAAATGTGTTGAAAATCGGTGTATTTCTGTTATTTTTCAGACAATGTTCCATACTAATATATACTACATATTTCCTCTTATCTTGTTTCGTGCTTACAACACACGACCAAATACTGAAACGGCTTTAACGCTATTTAGGAATTTAGAATCTACTCAAAGTGAAACCTCAAAGGGTCGTAGAAATGTGCCTAGAAATTAAACATTAGGAAGCCCTCAAATTCGTCTCAACCGTTAGAGTATTCGGCCTACTCCCTGCACAACTAGAGCCGATACACATTATGAACTAGCTGTGAGGAATATGACACACGTCAGTCGTCAATAAACCGTACAAAATGTGCGTCGAATTTCGATTTTCAATCAGCCTATATTATAAAATGAATGACAGAAAATTAGGGCATATGATTTACATATGTTATTGAATGTGCTATAGGTTCTTGGTTGAAATTCATGCAGTAACTAAATATTCGTGACACTTGTGGCGTTGTGGTGGATGTGTATCACCTTTTAATAGAATGCTCGCGTTTTCAACGTGATAGACATGAGCTTATACTGTCCCTTAAACTGAACCGGTATGATTTGGGACTGTTTAATAAATTATTAGCGGAACCTACGTCCGACGCAGCGAAATAATTGTTCTTGGCGGTGACTAATTATATAAGAATAAGGCAGTAAAATTTACTCACATATACATGTACACATTATTTACTTAAACATTATAGTTTAACTTATAGGACTGTCGTGTAATTTTTATAAAAGTCCTAAATAAATATCCGTCTCTAGAATTAATGTTATTTATAAGTTATAGATATCCTAAAATATTTAAGTGAATGTATAAACTCAATTTTCAGGGTAATTTGTTTTGCGACATATCACTTTCATTGATTCATGTCTTCAACTATCTATAACGTATTAAGTACATTGATTCTAGAGACGAATCTTTAGATTAATGTACTTAATACGTTACGACGTATTCTAAAATGTGACAGATTGAATAAAATTTTCTCGAAATCAGGATTTTGCTACATATTCATTCATGTCTTCAATTGTGTGCTCTTCATATTGGCAGAAAAAAGAATTGAACATACAAAAACACATAATAGGTATAATGTATTTTTGGATATTTAAATATTTTTTCTGGAAACAGTATTAAAACAGTATTAACGCACACCATCACCTAATTTCAGATCTAGTTTTTAATAAAAATACTTGAAAAAGAGACTTGTAAAATGTAATTACAAGTAGCCATCATTTGAATCAGTTGAAAGTGTTACATTCTTTTCATTACAAGATTTTTTATAACAATATTTTTTCATTAGGATTCTTTTATGTAAATCATAAGCCAAAATTTTCTGTGATAGATTTAACAAAACGTTTATATAAATATTAAATATTAATCAAAACTATTTTATTGGAATCAATAGTTGACAGTCATTCGTACTTAGCACAATAACTATTTAAGTAATAATTTATTATAGGAATAGAAAAGAAATAAGTTTTTAAATTATATTAACTTAACAAATATTATGGACATTGAATACACGCTAGCCTATGGATATTTCACTAAAATATCATATTGGCAGTTTCAAGGGGAAACATGGTATAGTAAAACCACGTTGCTGATGTTTCTCGGCAGCTATCGTTAAGTTATAACAGAAGATTGAAAATGAAAATGAAAAAAAATAAATTTAGTTAGAAAGACATTGAGATCGTGGTCGTACTGTACCATGAAGTATCCCTCAAGGGTCTCTTAGGGACCGTCCATTAATCACGTGATGTTCGAGCATCCCCCCCCCCCCCCCCACTCCCCGTTTATTAGTATTAGGATTAACCCCACTCTAAGTATTTTGTGATTGTTTTCGAAACCCCCACTTTTTTTAGCCCCACGTGGACCAATGGACGGCTCCTTAGGGTTTTAATTTTTCTCCCGCGATTCGGGATGGATTCCTATCAACAGCAACTGCCTTTAGTACTAGTTTGATATAATGGGTGTAAAAAGAACTGTCACTATAACTTTGGGATAATATACTACCTTCATTCTAGATATGTAATCTTCTAACAAAATTGAAAAAAAATATTTTTTTGCTTTTTTACCAAAAAAAGAAAGTAAAAAAATATATTTTTTTGTTTTTGCCCAAAAAATAAACGTTTTAAAAATGAGAAAAGTGCAGCAGTGCAGTTTAGCGCAGGTTAGTTTAAATAGAAAAAAATATTACAAATTCAATTATAAGATCTATACCTACCTGCTGATATATAGATATTGTATGTAATTAATTTTATTATTATATTATTTACTTTCTTATTTTTTGCATGTCGCAACACTTCCAGAAGTTTATACATTAATGTAATAGATACATGTGTAAGTTATTTATTTAGTTATTCTTGTGTAGATGTAATACAGTTTAGTAGAATCAATAATAAAAATAAAAAACTAACCTACGCTAAAATAACCACAAATTGTTTAGAACAAATAAGAACAAAGTATACTAAAGTTAGACCTTGAAGCTGTATCTATATAAAAAACAATGAAACCATTACAACTAGCGTTTTGTCGTATTATATTGAATTACACATTCGTTTGCTATATAAAAGTACCACAGAAAATAAATCAATAAAAATATTCAATACTTCGTCAATGTCGATTGTCCTGTTATTCAAATACAAAACTAGCATTCTATTTTAAAACGTCAGGCGCCTTACCTACTTCTTATAGCAGTAATACTTTAACATAACCTTGGGATTATGAATTAAAAATACATTTTTGATTATATAAATAGAGATCATATTTTACACGAAATTCATGAGTAATATTAAAGTAATACTGCTATAAGACCTCTTGGTAGGGCCCTGGTTCACTTACAAAATATAATCTTATCATACAAAAGTTTGACTAGAACTTGTAATAATAGTGTACATTACTGTAGTTTATTTGACATACGAGAATAAAAATGAGATCCGTTAGTGTTGAACTTACGACATTACAGCCGCGCGTCGCCGGCACTGGGGGTCGAACTGCACCCCCGGGGGCCCAGTCCGTACCCCACAGTAAGGCTGCTTACCCACCAGTAAGTGAGGTTGCGAGGAATGTGTTTTCGAGAACCAATAGTATCGCTTCATGTACATCCTAGCAAAGCATTTTATGTTGGTTCTAGAAACCCACATTTCTCGCTTGGACTCGTTACTGGTGGATAGTCAGCCTAACACGGAGTAGGTATCACCGGGCTGTGAGCGGCGTCGCGGCGGGCCGTCGCGTCGCGCCGCGCACTCAGAACGTCAGGATTGGCTCCTCGCGATGGTCCAGGATATCTGTTCACAACGCGCATGATTAGGCTAGAATTATTTCGAGCGACCTGGCCGATACGTCGAGAAATTACAAGCAACTGTATGCAACGATTCATTTGAAAGCGGCCCAATAGCAACTCCGAGTTACATACAACATGTAATTTTACGACGTAGCAGCCGGGTCGCTCCGTCACATAAATGCATATCATACGAGTCTCATTAGTTACACGCCTCAGCCAAAGAAAGAAGAAAAAGGGCAAAGACAAGTGAATGGTAGCGAATGGTAACCTTTAGCGATGCTCCACCAAGGCAGCGTGACGTAGGTGAGGTAGGCGTTCAGCGGCGCCGACTGCTGCCGCTTGCCCTCCTTCCACAGGTGGAACGTCTGCGAGAACCCGCGCAGCGCCCACAGCGGGTTGTACGCGCCGTCGTCCAGCTCTGCGGGCACACGGCGCGTGAGCGTTATTCGTGAAGTATGACATGGATTCCTTAAAAACTCAATAACAACATCGATTATGGAGAAGCGTACGAAAGAAAAGAGCAAGCGAAAAAAGCAGTCGACGAGTACCGGCCCGGCGGCGGCGCGGCACGTCGCACCAGTAGAAGATGTCGGTGCCGTCCGGCGTCGTGCGTCGCGGCGGCAGCGGCGCGTCGCGGAACAGCTCGGCCGCGACGCCGCGCCGCCGCGGCAGTGTCACATACGCGCGCGCGCCGCGGTTCACGCGCTCGCCGCCCGCGCCGTCCGCGCCGCCGCCCGCGACACCGCAGCTTGCATCGCTCCCGCCCATATCGCACGGCAGCTCCTCCTCCCCGCGCACCGTGCGCGAGTCGGCGGCGGCGGGGCACAGGCGCGGCGCGGGCGGCGCGGCGGCGGCGGCGGCGGCCAAGCACGACGCATCGCAGCCCAGCTCGCAGTCGTCGTCCGGGCGCGCGAGCGGCGCGACGCGCGGCCGCAGCGGGGGCGGCTGCGGCGCCGAGCGCGCGCCCCGCCGCCGCGGGCTCACGGTGCGCAGGCAGCCGGGGGACAGGTCGGGCGCCGGCCGCCGGTACACGTCGCGCATGTCCCGCGCCCCGCCCGCCGCGCAGCAGCGCCGCCACGCGCCCGCCCGCCCGCGCCGCCGCCCTACACACACGCGCGACCGTTACCGCCCGCTCCTACCCGCCGCCGTCATCTCGACCGCTCGAGATGACGCCGGCGGGGAAAGTGCGGAGGAGGGAGGAAATATATTTGTACAGAATGAGTTCCCGGCCTCGGAAGCGATCTACGAGAACAGATCGCCCGCTCCCGAGCGGCTCGACGGCCCGTTCTCGTATCTGCGGTCCCCGATCGCGCGTGGGAGTGGTGACATTCGGGCGGACGATCGGCGCAGGCGGGCGGGGCGGCCGCCCACAAATTTTGACGCAAACAAAAAAAGCGTTTACACCAATGAGATGAACGCGTGAACGAGAGCGGGTCGTGCGACACCGAGAAGCGGCGATGAGTGCGGGAGCGAGATAGAACGTGTGAGACGCACCGTCGCGCAGGTCGCCGGCCTCGACCTCGGCCAGGCCGTCCTGCAGGGAGTCCAGGCCCTCGTTCTCGGAGCGGCTCTTGTCCCGCGGGTCCCGGTCGCGCGCGCGCCAGCCGCCGCGCACGAACGTCGTGATGTTGGCGCTGGGATCGCTGAGCCGCCGCTGCGGGGAGAGAGCACGTGTTGTATACGAGCGATGGAGGCGAGATACTTGTTTTAGGCTCCACTCACACCGACACAGAGACGAAACGACATGTTTTCCACCCATAGCATAATCAATTCTATTTTTAATTGAAGACATGAATGGATGAAGGTGATATGTAGCAAAATTAGGATTTTGAGAAAATTGAGTTCAAACTGTCACTTAAACATTTTGGAATACGTCATAAAGTATTAAGTACTATAATCTAAAGATCTGTCTCTAGAATCAACGTACTTAATACCTACGTTACGACATATCCTAGAATGTTCAAGTGACTGTTGAAACTCTATTTTCTGGGTATTTTTTTTTTGCGACATATCACCTTTCTCGATTGATGTCTACAATTATTAACGCATAGCGCGTTACGTTTTTCTGGTGTAAGTACAACTTTGGGCGTCGGCGCGCATTATCCGGGCTCAGTGGGCCATCACTGACCCTAGCGATTGTGACGCGATTGTGATTGAACAAATGAAGACATGAATGGAAGGCGATATGTCGCAAAAAAATTTTACCCAGAAAATTGAGTTTAAACTGTCACTTAAACATTCTAGGATATGTCGTAACGTAGGTATTAACGTACATTAATTCTAGAGACAGATCTTTAGATTATAGTATTAATACTTTATGATGTATTCCAAAATGTTCAAGTGACATGAACTCAATTTTCAGGATATCATAATTTTGCCACATACCACCTTCATCTATTCATGTGTTCAAATGTGAGCTCAGAAGACCGGCGGTACCTGGTTGCGGTACAGGAACATGTCGTCGGGGTCCTCGTCCTCCCAGTCGCTGTCCCACAGCTCGGCCATGGACATGCCGGGCTCGGAGCTCGGCGTGTGCGTGCCCGCGCCGCGCGGCCGCGACACCGCCACCTGCGTACACGACCATTACAGACCACTGACACAAAGTGAAACATTTGATTAAACATTTTTTTACTAACGCAAAGTTTTTATTGTACATTCTTACAGTAGTGTATGACCTTCTTGAAGTGAACACTGCATGCTTTATATTATAGGTTCAGGTAGGTACACCGCAATCCTTACCTATAAGAATTATAAATTATTAACTAAGGGCTGATTTTTCAATCGTCAGATAACTTTTACCTGAGGAATAAATATGTGACTTTGGCAGATTTTGTATGGAACAAATGTCAAAGTCACATGTTTATTCAACAGATAGACGTTATCTAACGATTGAAAAATCGGCCCATAATATTAAAGAGCAAACAGATGCACTGAATATGTCAATATCGTTACTTACTTTATTATAAGCGGAACACAACGGTAAGTGCTGACTATAGTTAGTACGTGACAGGGCAAGCTAAAAGCTTACTATATCCACCACACAACACCACAGTGCCTGGTATTATGTGGTTCCATAAGCTTTGTCATCTGAAGTACAGATTTACACTCAGCAACATCGAATAGAAAGTTACATAAATACATAAACTAGTTAAGAGGAAAAAACACGGAGAAATACAAAATAGGTATTTACAAAATCTCGCAGTGCCTTAGCTAGCCAGCACTAGCGCGATAGAGACAACTGCAACTTGGACTGAAATTACCTATTAAAAGTACCAGAAATCGACGTTTAGGGGATTCCTATTTCCTCCTCCAAAACCTAACCGATTTAAATATTTATTTCTTTATTAGCTAATAATTCCTATTTTTTGATTTTGTTGTTTAATTTGTAGTCAAATCTGTTTCCTAGATGTTTAAACATAGCGGGGAGTCTGGCCATTTATTTTAGGTTTTGGAACGTCCATATCTCTTTAAATTATTAATTTATTTAAAAAAAAAGGGACGTACAAACAATATCCATGAATATTCAGGAAAATAATTGTGACTCTAGCAGCATTATCCAGGGAGGAAACGGGAATCCCGTAGACCCCTATTTTTGTATGGAAAAAATTTCGTGGTGTTTCCTCTTAAAAGAATAAAATAGGTACCTCAGCGTGTCCCTTCCCCCCCGGGCCCTTCATGCGCACGAACTCGCAGCGCGTGGCGGCGCGCGCGCCCAGCAACCCGAACGACATGCGCTGCGCGACCTTCGTGGACAGCGACGATTGCTGAAACGACCGAGAGATGGCGTTAGTGGCGCTGTGGGTCGGTTATTGAAAAGTGGCAGTTTCAATGCAAAAATCTTTAAAAATTTCTATTTAATAATACAGTTCCATTGCATAAAATAATTAAAATTGTAAAATCGTAATCTCACAAATTGTCAAAACAACAAACTTGCGTTGGGTGATACAATTTGCAAAACAATATCGAGGCGATTATTTTGTGATTCATACTAATGAATATAATTCTAGAATTGGGTTTCAGAATTCCGAACCCCATCGCAATACCTTACTTACTCATACTTATTCATACCTTAGAGGTATGAATTAATCACAAAAGAAAAATTAAGTATTGCGATGGGGTTCGGAATTCTGAAACCCAATTCTAGAATAATACATATTATGTACTTCGATTGTACGGTATCTGGCAAGATACCGTACAATCGAAATACCATAATCTACCTTCTGTTTCTAACTAAAGGTTAGTTAGTTAATAGTTACTTAGTTAACTTAGCAGTGGTTATAAAAATTAAAAGTCTCGAATTGGGGTTCTGACTTCTGAAGCTTGATTCTAGGCTTTGGCCTAGTTGAAGCCCTGGCATGTATACTAGGTAGGAATTAAGAAGAGAGTCTTTAAAAGGTAACGGCTACTACCTGTATCCCTTACCTTTTGACATGAGGTAAAAAAAGAGAATTGAAGACGATAGGAATGGAGTTATAGGGCACCCCACGCTGCAATATGCAGGATTGAGGATCTAATAAAAGATGAAACGTTTATTGTTTCCAACTGTCGTTTATTAACTAACATATATTAATAACATTCACACAATATATAGGGAGGACACACACTCCTTAATCCAATAATTTTTGCCTTACCGCGATTACTTTTCCAACCGTTGAAGGTACTCTCTGCATTACATACGGTATGTAACATACCTCAAAATTAGAAAAGCTGTTTCAAAGAAAACCTTGTAGCGTCCTAACACATTATGTTGTTAAAGGCTGTTATCGAAATTCTTCATCGCTTGTATTAAAATTATCTTCAACACGGATGTATGCAAATTACCTACTTCCAAATACCTATCGGCCTGTCCACGTGTCCACGGTGCGGGGTCACGGTACGGTGCGTTGACATGACGTCTAAAATATGCACGTCGCCGTAAAACGGCACGTCACAACACACAGAGGCCTGAAACGACCACTTTTGAATTTTATCCTATTAAAATTATGCATGGACTAGCTGACCCGTGCCCACTTCGTTGAGCATACAAAAAGTTTGTGATGAAATTCAATTACATCGCGGAACCCATAATTTTTTACCGTTTGAACCTTCCCTGGACTTTACGAATATTTCAACACTAAAAATAGCCGAATCATAGACTAACGAAAATCAATTCATTTTTATACTTCATCCATGTCGAATACCATAAAAAATTATGTAACTATTTTGTATACACAGCCGTTTGTTGTAAGTGAATACCGTCCTTACGTAACGAGCTATCCAGTGGTGTAATTTGGATGGGAATGTAGCTGAAACATGAAACTGTTTCCCCGATTTTGTATTAATTATTCGTTTTTAAAATTCCGTTAAATTTTAAAGGTGTTTGCACCGCAAAAGCACGACGCGGCAAAACATCGTGCCGCCTTATCGCGCCGTTTCACGTCGACCGGCGTCGTGACGTGGGCATATGGACATATTCCTATCAGATAAGATAACAATTTTAATGTGTTTTATTTTATCTTCGCCGGTCGCTGTAGAAACATGTAAATGATCTTAGAGTTAGACTTAAGTTTTCTTCGTAATTCATTTCAATAAAGTAACAGCTATTTATACAGCATTTTTTCATATATCGTTATGTCAAAAAGTACACCTTGACGGTGCATCTTACCGCTGCCGCCCTGAGCGTGCATGCGTACCCAAGTGTGCGTGTATGCGTGCCGTCTCGTCATCGTCATAGTAAGCATATTATATTATATGTTAACCGAGTCATCGCACCCACAACGTAAACAAACAAACAGCGGTTTTTCGTATTTTATTTGGTGAATTACTTTGAAACTAATCAGGATAAAGAAAATTGTTTGATCGTAACTTTTTGTACTGCCGACCATATCGATCGACTGAGAATCAAAATAAACAAATGTCAATTTATAAGGAAGTACGCGTCATGATCGTATCTAAATCAAAATCAAATCAGTTTGGAGAATAAGGCCCCAGAACGTACAGACAATAGAGTACCTATATAAATAATTGCAAACGTTACTATAGTTCGTCCCTGATAAATTTAACCTAAAGGTAAACAAACCGAAAACATCGAAATTTTCCCTTATTCACTTACTGTGCACACTTATCAACACTTTCACAGGTATATTAAAGGATTACACTTCATTATCCAATACATTTTATAACAATTAAACAAGAATTAATATGTTTAAACATCAAATGAGAATATTTCACAGAAAAAAATACGCCATTTTGACACTACCGATTGTAGAATATAAGCATATTATAGTCTATAGATTCAAATATAGGTATATATATTATATATATATTTATATAGATCAAACAAAAATCATTTTATTAATATTGGCCAATTGGCATCACTGACTAGTCTTTGGTTGTGTCATAGACGGGTTTGTTTACGTTTAGGTTAAATTTATCTCGGACGTACTATAGCTGATGCAGCAGATGATCTGCCATATAATTTATCACTAAGGAAATATGACCTCTCTCTCTCTCTACCTACGTCCAAATTCATAAAAATCGGTCCACCGTATTACAGGAGTGCGATTCCAATAACGTATGTCAATTAGTCTTTTGAATGTTTTTTTATTTAATCTTATTTTGTTATCGAACTTTGTAAGCGATAATTAGCGATGGCATCTTGAGTAGGCCCCTGGTACACAAAAAATGAAGATATTAAAGTATTTAATATAATGTATGAACGAGAAGGGAACAATTTACTGTGATGTCATGTTCTTAACCTTACATAGGTATACATTAAACGAATATGCATACAAATATCGTTTTGCGAAAAAGAGATACTTAGATATTTTTAGTTAGTATCCAATTCTTATTTTAGTTTTAGTTCACCTTTTTGATTTTCTTTGTAATGAGACCAAATGTAAATAAATTTAATATTCATTAAATAACCCAATTATAAATACAATGTTTCTAGAACGTAGAAGTTTCAACTTCGTTCATTAGGTATTGATATTAAGACGCTTCAAGAGCGTATTTCACAAGTATGAAGATTTAAATCGAACACAGGAAGTCTGAACAGTAAGATCTCAAGTTGCAACAAACTAAGCGTGCGCATATGAGAACTGAGAACTAAGTCAGGTCATGTTACAACTTTAGCTGACGACCTCGTTGAACAAACTTCACAGATATCTTCTTAAACAAAATTGTTAGAATATGTTACTAACTTTATTAAGTCCCGATTTCACCAACGCCTGATAGTGCTAACGGCTAGTTAAAATACCATGCCTTCTCATTCATTGAATAGGAATTACGAGAGGAACAACATGAAAAAACCGCATTGAAATCGGATCATCCGTTTGGGAGCTACGACGCCACAGACAGACACATTTACACAGACACATCAGACTTATAACTAGAGATGTAACGGATATCCGGTAACTATCCGGTATCCGGCCTATCCGGCCTTGTTTTCACTATCTGGATACTGGATAGTAGTATAGTATCCGGCCGGATACCGGATAGTAAAATTTTAAAAAATCTTATTATTTTATAAAGGCAAATCATACTCCAATAGGTTGTGGACACCGCTTATTTTTATAATCGCACATCAAAAATGTTTGTTTTATAAACAAGTGGCAAATTGTGATGAATAAATACCAAATTTTACGCGATAACACTCGAACGCCCCCGAGTCGACCCGATCTCCGGTTACGTGCGACCCGAATGCGCCTGAATATTTCCGATCTCGTTCACCGCGCCAATATTCAAATCAAACTTATTATTATGACGGGTGTAAAAAGAGCAGTCACTATAACTTTGGGATATGATTATACTACCTTTTCTCATTCTAGAATGTATTTTTTTTGACAATAATTTAAAAAAAAAATTTTTTTTTGCCTTATTATTATTTTTGCAACAAAAAAATAAGAAATGGAAGAGAGAAAGAGAAGTTAAAAAAATTTTTTTTAGTTTTTGAAAAAAAAAATATAGAAAAAAAAAATTTCCAAAATGAGGAAAGGTAGTATAATCGTGTCTCAAAGTTATAGTTGCTCTTTTTACACACTATATATTATCAAAAGGCCGAATATCCGGCGCTCCGGCCTAGTAGCTTGCCGAATATCCGGTATCCGGTATCCGGCCAAACTACTATCCGTTTCATCTCTACTTATAACACCCCGTCGTTTGGAGTTGGACGTTGGGAGTTAAAAATGACGTGTCTTACGTCTTACAGGAAGTAAGGAGGTACATATAAAGGTAACGATGAAATTAGTATGCGCTAATGGGACCGAACCTACCGACCACGAGACCACAAACTTATCGTAATCATCAGCATTCTTATCATCAGTGCAAAATGATTAAATTAACAATACACATTCCTTGTTTTCGTTTTACCGGATACTTATCAAAGCATTACTTTGATAAGAATCCGGTACGTTATCAATTTAATAACCTACACTATTATTCTAAGCTTACACTCAATTATTTATATGGCGCCCGTATACCCCCTGGACCAGAAGAGATGGAACCCGGGAGACTGGTCCCTGGGTAGCCAAGAAAAGGATTTGCTTACCACAGTTTGCCTGGCATGTTAATCAAGCATAGAAGTGACTAAACTTATGGCTAAGCGGAAAATAATTTGTTGCCTGTCAAGCTAGAGATCTAAGCTACCAGTTACCACTATTGTACAACAATTACATGCTTACTGATAAAACATTATTATTTATTTTACTGCAACATTTTATTTTGAAAAAATAATTTCAGTGTGAGCATACCATCCCATACGATCTATGTTTAATACAAAAAAAATACAAAAATATTGACATTATAAAATAGGTTCATAAACGACGAAGATATTCGCGAACAAAAAAAAAACATATATACGGTCGGTCGAATTGAGAAACCTCCTCCTTTTTTGGAAGTCGGTTAAAAATAAAGATAAGAAAGCATATTTTAAGCATAACATAACATTATAAAATAATGTTTGTATAAAATAATGGGCTAAATTCAACTCCTTAATTAAGAAGATACGAAACGTAATTAGTATTAGTATTTCCCAATGGTGGCGCTAGATGGCGGTTTTCGGAATGTGTCTGGAAGTCGAAGAAAACAAAAATAGCCAGTCGGATTGCCAGTATTAGGGTGATACCATTTCCCTATAACGGCCATTACACCGCCACAATCGGTATTAGTGACATTTATCAGTGTTGGACTGACCGATCACGCATCGAATCACATATAATCTAGATTATCTCAAATACAGGGTGTAAAAAGAGCAGTCACTATAACTTTGGGATATGATTAAAGGACCTTTACTCATTTTATATATGAACATTATTTATTTTTTGAAAAAAAAATATTTTTTTTTGAAATTTATTATTTTTAGTCGCAAGGCTAAACTGTTTGGGACAACGTTCTGCATTAAATTCTTAAATTTTATAATTTTTGCCCTAGTACGTAATGAACGTCTTACGCGTGCTATTGACCTCTCAGCGTAATCAGCTGATCGCTGTGTTGTGCACGTTGTACAGTCGGCTGCACTAACATGGATACATCTACAAATTTGCAAAAATATGTCTACGTTTAATTTTCAAAAATATCGTCACCTTATTGCATTCAAAGCGATGTAACCAGCAAAGTGTTTCAAAATTATAAATACATTATTTTCATAATGAAGTAAACAGCAGTATTTCAGTGAATAGTATACACACTTAAATTCATAATTATGAATACGCGACAAATTTCAGTAGCATGTAACCATTGTTTATTTCATTATAATGTAAACGTTAATTTTGTGTTTCAGAAAAGGCTCAGAAAATAATGAATTCTATAAATAATAGAGGTGATATATTGACGGGTATTATTATTGACGGTTATTTAAAAATCACACATACATTAGAATATTGATTATATTCTTTAGTGTAATAGGTATAACTCTGATACACGCGAACGTATATATTTCAAAGATACTTTCATCGGTTTTTATAGTCTACCCTCAAACTATAATATGATCAAAACTAAACAATGTTAATATCGTTCTATATTAGTAATATTGTAAATATAAATAATATAAACTAACACGGGCAAACATCGAACATGAAAAACATCCCATATTTTAAAATAATAAAAATTGTAGTTTTAAATGACTCCATTTGGATTACCTAAACTTAAAAACAAAAAACAAACCAAAAAAATAATAATTACTGAATAATGAATATTGCGAAGTGCGAACGATGACTGTAAATTAACTCTCTTGGACAAACTCGTGACTAAATATTTCTGGTTTCGTTATCATCATATTATGTATAGTTTGAGGGTAGAAGTAAAAACCTGATAAAAACAGTCTCTGAAATATAATATTATGTTCGCGTAAAATTTCTGATCGATTGCAATAAATTGGATAATTCTTGTCTTTTCTTGTTTTTTTTGGTCAGTAAAGCAAAATTATTTTTTTAACTAGCCCCTGAATGAATAGTCAAACAGTGAATGAACTGATGACGAATTATTGCGATCTCGTCAGCTTTGAATAAAAATAAAAAAAGTATATCAAAATCGGTCCATCTATTTAGTAGTTACGATGCCACAAGCAAACAGACGAACATACATAAATAAACGTCAAACTTATATCATAGTGTAAGTTTATGTAGTTTGCAGACACGCAAGCTAACATTTTGTATGATAAACAAAATTAATATAATATTAAAAAATCATAGATATAGTTTGAGGGTAGAAGTAAAAACCTAAGAAAAATAGTTTCTGAAATATATGTTTAGGTAAAATGTCTGATTGACTGTAATAAACTTTATCATTCTTTTCTTTTTGTGTTTTTTCTAGTCATAAAAGTAAAATTATTTTTTAAGTAATACTCGAATTGTTCAGCAGTAAGCAAATTTATTTTGTTGAATCATAGCTTTAGTGTTTTAACATGACCACGTCAGCTTTCAAACAAAAAAAACTACATCAAAATCGGTTCATCCGTTTGGGAGCTACGATGACAGACATACAGACAGACTCGAAAAATCCCTCTGTTTTTGTCGGAGGTGCAAAAACGGATTTTTTACGAATTCAGTAGTCCAAATTTCATGTTTCTACCATTTGTAGTTACGGCTGTGCGAAAAGAAAAAGAAAAAATGAATGTATACATCTTATTGGAACATACCACGAGTACATTTTTGTGGCATTTAAAACATATTTGCAGAAAAGTGAAAAATGCTAAAATTTTATAAGTGTATCCATATTATTGATACAATTAATGTTTACATTGTAATGAAGTAAACAATGTTTACATATTATTGAAACATACCACGAGTACATTTTTGTGGCATTTAAAACATATTTGCAGAAAAGTGAAAAATGCTAAAATTTTATAAGTGTATCCATATTATTGATACAATTAATGTTTACATTGTAATGAAGTAAACAATGTTTACATATTATTGAAATTTGGCGCGTATTCATAATTATGAATTTAAGTGTGCATACTATTCACTGAAATACTGATGTTTACTTCATTATGGAAATAATGTATTCATAATTTTGAAACACTTTGCTGGTTACATCGCTTTGAATGCAATAAGATGACGATATTTTTGAAAAACTAACGTAGACATATTTTTGCAAATTTGTAGATGTATCCATGTTAGTGCAGCCGACTGTACATTGCCTATTGAAAATTTTTAAAATTTTAAAACAGTGGTTTAAAAGCAAATGACTAGTACCAATGGATATATCTCTTGCCTGGTTATTACCCCACGAAGTTATAGTGACTGCTCTTTTTACACCCTGTATATTGCGGTTTGCGAACGACTTTGGTAGACTTTGGTCCACAGAAGGCGACGCGACGTGTAGTTTTAAGATAGAAATAAAAAAATTGTACTTTATTCATTAACGTCGCGTCTCGGTTTGATCTAGGGTTGCCTACCGTACTATCATGATCACAGAACAGATAAAGAGGTTAGAATGGAAATAGTTTCAAATTTGTATCAGAACGCGTGTCGCCGCTCTTAATTCCACTACATGGAAGTAACCCAATACGTACGAGCGTTACGCACACAAATAAACCTCACGCACTTAGATCGCTAATTTGTAATTGGTTGTCACACTAACGTAAACAATGCATTAGATGTACACTTACACACGCGCACTTTTCTCATACACGCTAGGGCGACCGAAGGTCGATAATTGATATCGATAAAATAATTGTCACATTTTTTGCAATAGTTCGGTTCAATTTTTGAGGGGTGACAGGGTACCGTACGACTAATGTATTGTTCTTAGGGCCGATTTTTCAATACTCAGATAAATCGTCAAATAGTAGCCTGACAAATAAAATTATTTGCCTAGTTGTCAAGCCAATAAATATTTTCGATTTTTCAATCGTCATATAGCTACAGAATAGCTATTAGTGGTATTTAACCAGACAACTTCACACTATTTGTGTGCAAGTGAGATGCACAGTTATTGCATTCAATATGTTAAAAAAGAACAGCAACATGTTCGGTAGGTATAACTTTTTCAGTTGTCACTTGTCAGTTGTCAATATTGTCTTTCGAAAATTCAAGCTTACAAATAATTATTATGTATTTTTGTTGTGTAACATAGATGTAAATAATAAGGGTTTTATAATTTTATAAAACCCTTATTATTTACATCTATGTTCCATTTGGAACAAAAAAGGATGCGAGGACGTTCTGCAACTTTACCAACTCCGAACTTGTTAGTTGTAATAGAACTCGTGACAAAATATCAAACTACAAAATAGTAATTTTCTTGTATAGAAAATTATTGCCAAAGGTATTTATTATTTTATTATCTAACATATTGCTAATCAAAACCGCTTACTTTTCAAAGGAGAAAAAGAAAATTGAACCGAAACTATTATATAGGTTTCTTCGTTGCAAACAAAATATAGGTATATGCAAAAATAAATTCATGTATTAATGCATGAATTAGGTTGGAACATTGCTTGAAATTTAAAGATTAATATCTTTTTGGTTTGCCATTTTATACCGGAAATTACTGATACATCTAATCATAAATTTTTTGCAGATTCAGAGTTGATGGACAGCTGATAAAACTACAATAGCAAAGATGGCATTATTTTCTAGAAAAGGAGCATAAAAGATGTTATGTCTTGAGAATTATGATATGAGGAAAGAATAAAATATATATAAATAGAGCAAAATGCAGCAAACAATTACTGTGTTACTGACAATATCATCTTATTTGTAATAAAAATGTGAAACTTTATAATATTATGTTTTTTGTTTCTCCTTAATGTTTAAAGAGTAACATTTCAATAGTTTAGCGCACATAGTTTATGGCTGTGATTTCTTTATTCAATAACTAGCTGTGCCCGCGACTTCGTACGCGTGGAAAAGTGATTTAGGGCAGCAGTTCAAATACATTTTTAGTTTATGAACACTGTCGTTTGGATATTTAAAATCACTAATTTATAGTAATGCTTCTTTATTTATTTTTAATAATAATAGTTTACTGTCAAATAATGGCCGTTTTTGTCGTGAATGTTTTGAGGTATTTTTTCTATGAAAATGCTAACAATTCCTACTACCAGCTCAAAAAATGGCCGTGTTTTATAAGCCGACTTCAAAAAAAGGAGGAGGTTCTCAATTCGTCTGTATGTATAATATTTTTTTTTTCTTTTATGCGAACGGGACTACTTGATAGTACGCTCATATACGCGACGAAGATCTCTGTACTGAGATTTATATCGACTTTACACACACAGATAGACAGACAGACAGACATTTTTTTTTTAAATGTTATTTTTAGGTTCTGTGGGTTTTATAGACCCCCTTTTTTAATTTTCACTTAAATATTCTTAATGTACAGACATGACCCCTCTACAGATTTATTATATGTATAGATAATCAATTCTATAAATAAGAAATCCTATTAATTAAATATTAAAGAGTTACATTATATGTTGTTTTATATTTGTTACTTGTTAGTAATAGCCTATTCAATGTCAATACTTGAGCACCAATGCACTCAACCACTACGCTGCCTCCATAGTACAATAGTCGACTGCATTGTTGTTGGTGCTCAACCGAGAGGTTGCACATTCAAATCCCACCGAGAGAAAAAAAAATTCCAATGTTCCTGGGTCATTGATGTGTATTAAATGTGTGTATAATCTAATAAAAATAATTTGTGTATCGTATAAAAAGTATTAAATATATTTCCGTTATCGTTCGTAAAGTTCTTTGTATGCTTAGCACAGGGCCAGATTGAAGTGGTGTTCACAACGTCCATAGATATTTAATGTGATTTATAAGAAACTAGCTTGTCAGTGACTCAAAATATTCCTTGTGCTAGTTACAATCATCACTACTACTATTAGGCATAAGGTACTGTTGAAAATACTAGCTGGTCGGGGTTTTCTACCAGACAGATGTAAATAATTGAGGAATTCAGGTACCTCCTCGATTGCTAAGTCGTCCATTGCTTCAAAAACATCAATTTTATTAGATTCTGATACCCAAAGAAATTGACGAAACTGTTAAATATAAATGCAGACACGAACTTATCGGGGAAATAAAGCCTTATCAGGCTCTTCAAGCAGCAGATAATTTTATTCCTTTAATAGGTTATAGACAGTTAACAACTATCTGAGTTTTGAAAAACTCAAAATATTGCTATTCGTCGAATAAACGCTATCTGGTTGTTTATCTGAGGATGGAAAAATCGGTCCTTAATAATCTATTTATTTATTTACTAGGCAAAAAAAACATACATTAATCACAGATATAACAATATAATTATAATAATGTCCGTATGAAATTATCTTTTATTTCTTAGCTAAATTAAATAAACAATAATATGATGGTAATTATCAATAAAGAGAGTTGCTTAAATTATAATATCATTTTCTTAGATCGACATTGTTTACATCTTGGTACAACACTATCGATACGCACGAAGTACCTAGAATTGAAGCTGTCATTCGGCGAGCGAACAATCGCTGCGAATGCAATACATTGCTCACTCGCAAAGACATTACACAAAATGGTACCCACGTATTGCAGCAATGGATAATTTTGCGCCTAAATACGAATGTATCGTTTTCGATCACGAACTACATAATGCTATGGAAATAATTACTAATATCACATAAAATTTAAAGTTTTTGGACTTACCGGTGGAAAGAAATTCCTTCTCGGGCTACACTACACACTTGGCTTCTTTTCCGACACGTTAAAACAGCGCAACACGGCATTTTTAACGACTTTTTATGGAGCTCCGTACGCTGTCACAGTAAGATTGTGACTGTTGACCGATAAAACGTGTTTCGGCTGACATATGATCATTTGATCATATGTACGGCGCGTCTGCCCCGCCTACAATGCCATTCTAATCTCTTTTACTCTTCTGTGATCATGATAATGTATATATACATTTATAATAGTGTATATTACCATATTTTAGTAAATTGTACTAATAATATTTCGAAATTAATTATTTTATCTACTATATTTTAATCGCTAATTAGACTGTCGAGCTTTTTTTGTGTGACTGGATGAAATGCTCCACGAGATAGGTATGGTATGGTATTTTATGGAGAAAAGAAAATATTGAAAATAAACGTGTCCTTCAATTTAGAAGGATTCCGTACCATAAAAGAAAAATCGATATCATTATAACTTTTTTCTCCGTATTTAATAAAAGTAGCTAATAATACTATATTTTATTATTTTACAAATTTGTAGCAGCCCCAGTCTGAGCTGACGCTAATGCCGATCCTAGTATTGTCTGGGGCAGACAATTACCCTATTGATTAATGGCGACATGTCACTTGTAGCGGGTGTGAGCTAGGGCGGGCGGCGCGGCTGGGCGGGTGGCACGGGGGGCGGGCGGTATCAACAAGTCGCGACACAGTGTCGCCGGCGCCGAGTCACTGCCGCGAGCCTTCTCGCCCCCTTAACCCAATAATTCTCGCCATCGCCTGTGCTATCGTTAATATAATAAGTATTATTATATGGCGTAAGCAGTAGGCCATGGAGGAACAATAGACAACTACGTTAGGCTGCGTTTCCACTGACGCGGAGCGGGGCGGAGAGGAGCTTGCGGTGCCCGAATTGACCAATCACTATGCTGTTACCAAACGGAGCGGAGATTTCGAGCATAGTGATTGGTCAATTCGGGCACCGCTAAGCTCCTCTCCGCCCCGCTCCGCGTCAGTGGAAACGCAGCCTAAAGCAAATAAACGAACAATAAATACAATTGACATTCAATATAATAATAATATCTATGACGCTTCACACCACGTCAATCTGGCCCCGTGCTAAGTATCCGAAGAACTTGTGTTACAGGTACCAGACAAAGGAAATATATTTAATACTTATATACTACTAGCTGTCCCGGCAAACTTCGTATTGCCTTATTAATTAATTGCTTGACATACTGACTGCAGCGCCACCTATCGGTTCCAATTGTAAATCTAAACCATTCTCGAATCTCCACGAACACACACAAAAAATTTCATCAAAATTGGTCCAGTCGTTTAGGAGGAGTTCAGTCACATACACACGCACACAAGAAATATATATATTAAGATACACATATTTAAGATGTTTGTTATATTGTACACAAATTTAATACACATCCATGACCCAGGAAAATTTAAAATTGTTCTCTCGGCGGGATTCAAAACCGCGACTTCTCGCTCGAGCACCAACTGCGCTATGGAGGTCGTCGATATGGTTAGCAGGAGCTAAGTACTTTAGAACAATTGACAGATCGTACCGTTACCGAATATCAAATGGGCACTGCCATAATAATTTATTGTCATGTTTTCTCTTATACATATTATATAAAAATTAATTGCTGTTCGTTAATATCGCTAAAACGCGAGAACGGCTGAACCGGCTATTTTTAGTCCTGAAATATTCGTGGAAGTCCCGGGAAGGTTTAAACAGTTCATCACAAACTGTTTCTATGCTAATACATACCTTAGCGAGAAATATCATTAATTAACCGACTTCAAAAAAAGGAGGAGGTTCTCAATTCGTCTGTATGTATAATATTTTTTTTTTTTTTTTTTTATGTATGTTCACCGATATTTTCGTCAATTATAGACGGATTTCAAAAATTTTTTTTTTGTTGTATAGAGTTCACTTCTGAGGTGGTCCCATTTTCACCAGGTCAGGATCTGATGATGGGATCCAGGAGAAATCGAGGGCAACCACCGAAAATTGTATGCTCGTATGGTGTTTTTGTTACGTAATCATGTCTTACTCAGGTATATGCTTCCGGGTGTCAACATCTGATGCTGCTGTGCTGATGATGAAGCTACAGTACTCCTTAACGGTTAGGATTAGGAGTTGGAAGGCAGTACTGCAATTGGTCGATGGAAACTATTTAGTAGTATGTAGGGCTAACATGTTGCTTGTGAGGTATGCTTGAATCAACATCTGATGCTGCTGTGCTGATGATGAAGCTACAGTACTCCTTAACGGTTAGGATTAGGAGTTGGAAGGCAGTACTGCAATTGGTCGATGGAAACTATTTAGTAGTATGTATAGCTAACATGTTGCTTGTGAGGTATGCTTGAATCAACATCTGATGCTGCTGTGCTGATGATGAAGCTACAGTACTCCTTAACGGTTAGGATTAGGAGCTGGAAGGCAGTACTGCAATTGGTCGATGGAAACTATTTAGTAGTAGGTATGTAGGGCTAACATGTTGCTTGTGAGGTATGCTTGAATCAACATCTGATGCTGCTGTGCTGATGATGAAGCTACAGTACTCCTTAACGGTTAGGATTAGGAGCTGGAAGGCAGTACTGCAATTGGTCGATGGAAACTATTTAGTAGTAGGTATGTAGGGCTAACATGTTGCTTGTGAGGTATGCTTGAATCAACATCTGATGCTGCTGTGCTGATGATGAAGCTACAGTACTCCTTAACGGATAGGAGTTGGGAGCAGTACTGCAATTGGTTGATCGAATGTATGTAGGGCTAACGTGATACTTGTAATATACCATCCAGACTCACGGCGAGAAATCTCGCCGAGAAGTCTCGCCGGCCCTTCTCGCGAGAACAAGCAATTTATCCACACTCTCATTTTTCTCATTCGTGATCTGTTTCCTATGCAGTATGGACGACATTAACGAATTGAAACTGCAGCAGGTTTGGCTGTGTGTTATTGCATATTATAACTTTGTCAATGTCGTTGGGTCTACCCATGATAGTAAAAAATATAAATACCTAATAAGTATTATATTATCAAAGTCTTTCAACTAAGTACCTATTAATAACAATTATAGCTTCCTAAAAATATGACCAATTCGACAAACGGACGTTGTAATTAGTGACTATATATTAAATAAACTGAAACCCTTAAGTAAATGAACTAGCATCTATTTAAGTTCACAACGCATCAACACAACTAAAAATCGAGAAATAAAATGACTTTTAAAAAAAAAATTAAACCGACTTCAAAAAAAATAACTAAAAAGCGATAAATAAACTAATGTATCTACTTAATGCATAATATATACCTACAATTATTTAAATATTTACAACTCAATACCTAATACTTTAACAAAGTCATCTTTAACTATTTAAATATTTACAGTTATCACTTATTTTTGAAGTCGGTGCCAGCCAAACAAATAAATGTAATTAAGAATACTGACCGACACTAAAATTCAAAGCAAAACTAAAAATACGAATTTGCATAAGCGCGCTGAAATAATCTATTTCAACGCGCTTGCCAGCCGCGCGCGTCAAACAACACAACAGACTATGTTACCTAGGCTGCAGGCTGGCACCGACTCCAAATATAAGTGATAACTGTAAATATTTAAATAGTTAAAGATGACTTTGTTAAAGTATTAGGTATTGAGTTGTAAATATTTAAATAATTGTAGGTATATATTATGCATTAAGTAGATACATTAGTTTATTTATCGCTTTTTAGTTATTTTTTTTTTTGACTCCACTTTTCATTAAAAACACAGAATAAAGATTTGGTCCTGAAGCTATATATTTTATAGTTTTATACGTTCCGATTTACAATACTAAAATACAATGACACATAACTTTAGGCGAATTTAATATTTTTGTTTGCGTTTAGATTTATTATGCTTATTCATTTACAAATTCTAAGTAACAAAAACAAACCCTTTATTAGCGTTGCGAGTTGTAACAAAGACTCATTAATTTCTTGCAACGTTATATTTAGAATTCAGATTTGTTTTATTCTCGTTATAAATTTAATAACTATTTAAGCAAAATAATTGAAGACATGCGTGGATGAAGGTGACATGTTCGCAAAATTTTTAATCGAGAAAATTGAGTTTTAACTGTCACTTAAACATTTTAGGATATTATTATGTCGTTACCTATTAAGCACATTAATTACACTGGTCAACACTAGTTTTGGTGCCAATACACTGTATTTTTTTATTAACTTAGGACTGAATCCTGATTACATAAATACAAAAAAATGACTTCCTACGTGTACTTTTCTAGATATTGACATGTATAAAAAAACATTTTTTGAAGGAAAAACAGCATTTATTAAAGTATTATGTACATAAAATTTTTCTTTTTCGCGACTTTCGTGAATGAGATGTATTAGGACAATCCCGTTGCATACCCCAGCAATAATCAGCCATCATATGCCGATCCCATCGACCTTGGTACCCTCTCCTCCATGGTTTTTAGGTCCTGGTGAAGCCGCTCCCCTTGTTCTTCGCTTTAGGACCCAAGATTCTCTGGAAATTGATCCAAATAACTGTGGAGATAGTGTACTTTGATAGACCATATTACATTTTAAGTCCTTACAGTTCTCTAGCATGTTATTTACAATTTGAAAGGAGTTATTTGCCTTATGATTTCCAAGAAAGTTTTTAGTAACTTCAAAAAACGAAGTCCACGCAGCTCGTTCCAAATCATTGATTGAACTTATGAAATCAGTATCTTTTATTAATGTTCTTATCTGTGGACCATCGAAAATTCCTGCTTTTAACTTTTCTATGCTTAGACCAGTAATTTTTCTTGATATATAAGAAAAACATTGTCCATTTTGATCTAGCGCCTTAACAAATGTTTTCATGAGGCCTAATTTTATGTGAAAGGGGGAAATAATTCTAGCCAATTCTACGTCTGGTTAAATCATTTTTTTAACGTTAACACCGCGCAAATTAACACATCAGAAGTAACAGTCATCAGTGATTTTTTTGTTCTTTTCATTACATAGGCACTCCAAATCTCGGCTTCTACGGCTTCTTTGGCCGCCAACCCAATGCCTTAAGTGTTCACAGCACATCTTACAAACAATTGAAGGTATCCACGGCTTGTGTCAATCATCCACAATTTTCAACTTGAACTAGGAAAAATAGGCACTTTTTACAAAATCTGTTATAGGTTTTCTATATTTTTTGACTGTGTGTGTGTATTCACCACAGATGTAACAAAACACATTTGTCTCATTATGACAACTTTTTCGCGATGAAGACATGATGTTAAGGCCGTGTTTCACCAAGCAATGTTAAAGTTACAAAATACCATGCCATCTCATTCATTGACAGGAAATACGAGAGAGATAACATGATATTTAACATGGCGTTAACTTTAACATTGCTTGGTGAAACACGGCCTAAAATAAACTTATTTTCAGAAATGTACCGATGAATTAACAAAACGAGTGCATTAAAGTACTGATTACAGGCCATATTCAAAACTGAGGCTAGATCGAAAACTACACGTAGGAAAAGAAAAATAAACAATAATTTTGTGTTACCAGTTGACACTTATTCAAAAACCCTTAACACTATCTCTGCACCAAATTTTTTTTTCATTTTGTTGACCAGTGTTATTTATATTAATATACTTAATAAACGTTAAAACAAATTCTAAGAAGTTTTGCGACATATCACCTTCATCCATTCATGTCTTCACCACACTTATCAGGAAAGGATATTACTTACCAAGGAAAGGAAATTTAGTCGAGATGAACGTAATCTACTTATCTTTACAACAAAAACACAATCTAGATAGATTTGCGAGAGGATCAAGTGACGTAGACGCTAGACGAGATTTGTATTTGAAATCATTTGAAGACATGAATGGATGAAGGTGATATGTCGCAAAATTCTGATTCCGAAAATAAAAGAATTCAAACTGTCACTAAAACATTTTATAATATGTCGTAACGTATTAATCTAAAGAACCGTATCTATAATCAATGTGCTTATTACGTAACTACTCACTACATATCCCACAATTTTCAAGTGTTTAAACTCGATTTTCTGGGTAATTTTTGACACAAAATGTATTGCAGACGACGAAAAATTAATGCACTTTGAATTTTGAAGTGACGACATATAAGTAAGTGTATGTCGCAGTCATCTAATTGAAATCGCTATTTCATTGAGTGACTAGCGTTTTTATCGAATGATGACATTAAATTGAAAGACTAAAGGACAACTCGTCAAGTTGTTTATTGTAACTAGAGATGAAACGGATAGTAGTTTGGCCGGATACCGGATACCGGATATTCGGCAAGCTACTAGGCCGGAGCGCCGGATATCCGGCCTTTTTGTAAAAAGAGCAACTATAACTTTGAGACACGATTATACTACCTTTCCTCATTTTGGAAATGTATTTTTTTTATTATTCTTTTTGACAAAAACTAAAAAAATTTTTTTTTTACCTTTCCCCCTTTTCTTATTTTTTTGTCGCAAAAATGACAATAAAGCAAAAAAAATTTTTTTTTTTTAAATTTTTGTAAAAAAAAACATTTCTAGAATGAGAAAAGGTATAATAATAATAATAATAATAATCATTTATTTCAGATAAGATCCATAAGTGTTAGCAATTTAATTAGTAACAATTTTTCCTTAATCTATGTTAGTGATGTTAGTAATTATTATTACAATTAAACAAAAATATTACACCTAGATAAAGGGGCGTGCAAACCCACCCAGTGCCTTAACAATGGGGAATCCCATCTATCTGTCAACGCTTTCAGGATAGTGTTTGGACTAGCCTGCAGCCTGCTCATTAGGGAGGCGCACCGCTTCCTAATAATTCCATAGAAGTCATCGACTCGCGCCTCCGCAAACATACCTGAGGCGCTGCAAAACCTGGGCAATCCCATCACTACCCTAAATGCGTTGTTATACTGCACGCGCAGTGCGTTGTATGCTCTCTGTGTATAGTCGGTCCACAGGCTGCACGTGTAGAACGATTGGCAATATGCTTTAAACAAAGTTATTTTGACTTGTTTACTACAACATGCAAACCTCCGGGCCAACATATTACAGCGGACAGCCAACGCCCTGCGCTCCCTCTCCAGGTCTAGGTCATCACACAACTTCTCGGAGACCCAGTGACCAAGATATTTAAATTTTGCTACTTGTTTAAGAGGAACGTTACACAGCATTAAAGGTTGCTTATGTTCATATAATGTATAATCATATCCCGTAAAATTTGGTATTTATTCATCACAATTTGCCACTTGTTAATAAAACAAACATTTTTAATGTGCGATTATAAAAATAAACGGTGTCCATAACCTATTGGAGTATGATTTATCTTTATAAAATAATAAGATTTTTTTAAATTTTACTATCCGGTATCCGGCCGGATAGTGAAAACAAGGCCGGATAGGCCGGATACCGGATAGTTACCGGATATCCGTTACATCTCTAATTGTAACGTCCAACGTCATTTAGTCATTTAGCGTAGTCGTAGAAAATGTCACCTAACTAGGTGTTCTATGAGTAGAACGCACTCATAGAACACCTAGTTAGGTGACATTTATTTCTAATTTGCGCTACTACCGATATTTTGTCGATAAATGTAACTTTGCAAATTCTAGTATAAATAATTCACAGATAAATAATATAACATACATCCATTTAGTGTAGATGTGTAGATTTAATGAAAAAAATCCATATTTTTTTTGTGTGAGAAAAAATTTCAATCATCTGACTGATTATACGTCCGCTCTATTAAAAGGGCTATGTTACAATCCGCTAACTAATTGGACGTTGAGTGACGATTGTTCAATCAATGTTCGGCCTAGTCTTTCAATTTAATGTCGTCATGCGATAAAATAGCTAGTCACTCAATGAAATGGCGATTTCAATTAGATGACTGCGACACATACATAGCCAAAACTAATTGGGTACCACTAGTTCTGCTATGTAGGGTATGGGTACGCAAATTTTTTTTAATTTTTGGTATGATAAAAAGCAAAGCGAGTGTAAAACCTTGAACCCTATTTCAAGGCCTGTAACGCGAAAATTAATCACTTTTATCATTCCTAGTATGTTGATTAGATAGGAAAATGATTCTAGAGACGGTTCTTTAGATTAAAGTACTTATTACTTTACGATGTATTATAAAATGTTTAAGTGACATTTTGAAGAAAATTAGTTTTTTTTATTTTTGCTACATAACAAATTTTGCTACATATCACCTTCATCCATTCATATCTTCAATTGTGTAATAGTGATAAATAATATGCTACAAGAAAAAAAATAAGACGCTTCTATTCTATCTAATATCTAAGAAGACTCCGAAGTGGAGCAGCAGGCAAAATTTTTACAGTTCAAAATCGGCAGAGCCGTGAAACTGAACATTAACTTTATTGCGTTGTAAACATCGCTTCAACAGTTTGTTTACCGCCGTTATAATGGCGCCGCGCCGGGGTTAGCAGGCACCAATTTCTTTTGTTGTCCTTAAAGCTGGTGATACACATGTAGCTCGCACACTAGCATACCGGCTCCTTGCACGTTGCTGTCATGTGTATACGCTAACTGGCATGCCTGTAACTATAGTACGACCCAGATAAATTTAACCCAAACGTAAACGAACCCGTCTATGACACAACCATAGACTAGTCAGTGATGCCAATTGGCAAATATTAATACAATGATTATTGTTTGCTACTATGATTCCATACACTATAGACTTGTACCTGGATGCACCTTGAGGTAGGGAACGAATGGGTTGCCAAACTGACATGTGTGAACAGACGCGACAGCATGCATGCCAGTATTACTTGTAAACCAGAGTGCCAGTTACTCGTACCTTCCAGTAACCTTCATGCCAGCTACTTTCACGATTTACTGGCATGTGTATCCCCAGCGATATAATATATTGCCTGCACGCGGTCACACGCTAAAATAGGCTTGATGTTTTGAATCTCACCATCCGGAAAGATCTGATCACATTGCAGTTGCGAATTTTATTGTCCTTCATAACAGTTAATTTTAAAGCTTCTATAGTCTATACGTTATACTATAAGATCTCTATAGTCTATAGTTCTATACTCTATTGTCTTTACTCTTTAGTCTCTGGAGACGCCCGCGGCAGGCGGCCAGCGGTAATGAGCTGCAGTAATTACAGCGGCCATATTGTTCCACCACACAACCGTCTATTGTATAATGTGTGCCCTATAAGCCGCCACCAGTTTTTTGTCATTACTCATTAAACTACCGACAGCCCAAGTCCCGCTACATTTTAGTTTTGAAGAAACCAGTACGGTTGGCATGATCACCGAAACCATTTAATTGTGTGCACAAAATAGAAACACTGACATATACAGGACCTCACAGGACAAATTTACAGATTTTACCAATCTGTAATTTGATCTTTTCGTCCTATGAAAGAAACCATGTCTATGGTGGTCATCCTAAGCCTGCTGTTCAAGTGAGATTAATCGAATATGAAAAATCGCTAAGGATATCTCGGTCAAAGGGGACGACGATACGTAATGTATTCGTCATTCGCTGTCAAGGTGATCTAAAGTTCAAAGGTATGTTTGGTTTATTTTCGAAACGGCACGTGCCTGCCATTACTGACTTTGTAAGGCAACTAATGAGGAAAATAATAATTTATATGTAAAGGACGATTATTGTCCTTTCGCAAATTAATGCTGCTGTATAGACTTTCTGATGAAATCTTTGAAGCGATGCTGACCATGCTGACCAGCTCGCGCGCGCAGTTTAAGGGAATGAGTTAACGGACTCGAGAAATTGATAGAAATTAGGAGAAATGGGCTTCTAATGTGTAAGAGCTGGTATACATTAGGCGCTTACTGACGGGCGCTTTGCTGATGCGCGTTTTTGAATAAAGAAAAAGCGCGCGCTTGAGTATGTACAGAGTACACTGTACAGAACTCCTGGTTCTCAAAACGCGCGTTTGGAAGCGCCTAATGTGTACCCGCTCTTATTCTCACATTCAGGTCAGTCAGATAAGTGGTGATACCCCTAAAGGACATGCCCATGATCAGGTAAATAAATCAGGTCATATTTGTCAGTATCACGGAAGACCGGGTACCGCGGCGCGCCGTGTCGCGGTGATACACCAGAGTGGTACTCCATTCTGGTTTTAGGCTATACAAATCATTCCCTCCTTCTATACATATTCCTTTGTTATTATTCGTTTTTTTTGTTGTTATCTGTTGTCCGTAGTTGATCTATGAATGTGTTGACTAAAACGTCCAAATAAATTTATTATGTAACTCACCATGGCATCATAGACCGTGGAGAGCTAGTCGTAGTGGTTATCTGATCACTGCCCACTGGTAATCACAGTTGGAGGACTGAAGCATTAAGCCTAGTCGTGTGTGTAGGTCATCTGCAGGTGTGTACCACTCACCCTGGCGTCGTAGACCCTGGTGAGCGCGTCGTACCGGATCGAGCCGAGGAAGATGACCGCCTGCGCCGCGCCCCCCCGCCCCCGCGCCACCAGCTCCACGCACACCATCTCGCCGTCGCGCACCACGATGTCGCAGAACACCTGCGCAGAGACGTTACGTTACAAACGAACAAAATAAATAAGTTGAAGACATTGTGGCGGTACTACTGGCGCCACAGTCCTGCATCGCGCCATCGAAGTTTTCTAAGTCCGGCGCTATTTATACGACTATAGAACTAGTACAGTGGGCTTCGGCCTGACCGAGAATACCATTTTGCTCGGTGGGAGATCTCCCTTCGGGCCACTCGTACTCGCACAACATGAATGGATGAAGGTGATATGTAGCAAAATTCTGATTTCGAGAAAATTAGCTCAAACTGTCACTTAAACATTTTAGAATACGTCGTAAAATAACGCACCTTTAAATTAATGTACTTAATACGTTACTACATAGGTATCCTAAAATGTTTAAGTGGCAGTTAAAACTGTTAAAACAATTTTCTGGATAAAAAAAAATTGCGACATATTCCATTCAGAAAGACAGACATTCATCCATTCATGTCTTCAGTTGTCAAGACCTCCCGTTTTCAATATTACCCATATAATGTGGCAAAAACCCATATTATGTGGGTGGTTTTACATAACTAGATACGGCTTTGTACCATGCCAAGTTCAAAGACAACTGGTGGACAATGCCGAGTGTATATTTTACACTAAACACTGACTTTCGACTCCTTCTAAACTTAAAATGCATCATGTAACCTTTATAATAAAGGTGCTAAATTTCATTTTAGCAAATCTCTTCCGTAGACCGCCTAAGTACTAAGATAACCATGGCCACTGTAGAATCCGTTGCAGAATAGTTTAACGTATGTCAAAAGATTGTAAAAGATTCGGAACGTGGAAATCAAGTAGACTTTTAATTATTTACTTTACGTCTGACGCCAAGGTCAAGGGTAAATAAATCCTTAAAGGGCTTAGGGCTACCTGCAGCCCGATTATAAACTTCAACCGACAAAAGTGGTAATGAGCTTTATTGTGACGTTTTTCGGATATTCCCATTGTGATGTTCAAATGTCGAAAATATATTATACTAGCTGACCCATGCCCACTTCGTTGAGCATGGAAACCGTGTAAACCTTCCCGGGAAATCCACGAATATTTCAAGACAAAAAATAGCCGATTCAGTTCAGCTGATCTCGAGTTTTAGCGAGACTAACGAACAGCAATTGATTTTTATATAGCCTATGTTACTCAGTGGTAATGTAACCTTTCAAAAGAAAAAATAATTAATAAAATCGGTCCAGTACTTTTTGAGTTAAGTCGTTACATACAAAAATACAAATCTTTTCTCTTTATAATATTAGTGTAGATTTAAACCAGGCATGTTAAGGAGCTCCGTAACCGTAACCGAAACTGTCGGATATCCGGTATAAAATATTACCCGTATCCGTAACCGAATCCGAAGTAAAAGTTTTGCTACTGTAAAAAGGAAACCAAAACATTTCCGCAACCGAAATTATCCGAACAAACGGATAATCCGAAATAATTAATAACCATATCCGTATCCGAAATGTCATATCCATTTCATTCCTGATTTAAACATCGTATTGGCGTTTAAAAGTCCAAAGATCTTATTACACCTTGTAACGCCGCAGTACCTACTGACGAAGAATGTCAAATAAGTTATTGATGGTACCAGAACTATCTATCACTTGTACCATCAATAACTATCAGCTGATATCTGTCATCTGTCACTGACATTCCGCACTCGACTGGCAGGCACTAATCACAGGTTCTTCGCTCAGCGGGCTTACTCCCGACACAATCGAGAACCGAATCAATTCGACATCAGTGGTATTTCGTATTTTATTTGGTGGATTACTTTGAAACTAATCAGGATAAAGAAAATTGTTAGTGAATTCATTCATAGGCAATTATGATAACGCCCATCACAGGCCTCCTAGATCTCCATTCCTATGGGTTTCTCTTAATCCTAACTTTTTGAAGATCCAAATTTATGAAAACAGAAAAAAGGGACTTATTTTCAGGAAAAAAATTGTTACTCTAGTGGTATTATCCAAAAAGGAAAGAGGGTCCCTATTTCTCTATAGAAAAACGGTAGTTGTGTTTCCTATTAATTCCAATGACGATCTTTTTAAATTTACAATAGGATTGACATAACATTCGATAAGGGACATTACTCGATTAGTCATAACCACAAAGTAGATAATAAAGTTATAACCAACTATTGATCTAAGTTAGTCATCGTTATTAGCGAATTCGTATCTAAATCTTGGCTTAGCCTCAATTCTTTGGCCCCGTGCGAGTTTCTTTCGCCGGTTCTTCTCGGCGGGTTAGGGTTGAACCGGTGGTAGCTTGTTTTTTGTTGGCTATCCGAAAATTGCTCATTAAACGTTTTATTTCCAATTTTTTTCTAAAACGCGGTTTGATAACGCGCGTTTAGGTTATTTAATATACACATTCAACGGGCCTACTCCCGACACAATCGAGAACCGAATCAATTCGACATCAGTGGTATTTCGTATTTTATTTGGTGGATTACTTTGAAACTAATCAGGATAAAGAAAATTGTTAGATGGTAACTTTTTGTACTCCCGACCATATCAATCGACTGCGAATCAAAATAAACAAATGTCAATTTATTAGGAAGTACGCGGCATGATCGTATCTGAATCAAAATCAAATCAGTTTGAAGAGTAAGGCCCCAGATTTCATTGTTGCGCAGAACAAAGAGTCTTATCGCTATCGGTCGAGTCGCGACCGGCGCGACAATAATAAAAACAGAGTGATTAAGGGTGCCCCCTACTTTTTGTACATACCTCCGATAGTCGGGACAGATTTTTCGTCCATATTATTTTTAGCTTATTGTATTAACCGCCTCCGTGGTCTAATAGTTCAGAGCTTTGCTCTCGACCCGGAGGTCGTGGGTTCGATTCCCGCTTTGGAGCAATAAAAAAATGTTCTTTCCAAGTTTGGTTAGGACAATGCAGGCTGATCACCTGATTGTCTGACAAGAAAGATGATCCATGCGTCGAATGGGCATGTTAAAAGTCGGTCCCGCGCCTTTTCTCCGCCAGTCATCCAAATCCCTACCTATGATACAGGCCAGGGCTTCCCTCTGAAGTAGAACTAGCCTGCTGAGTATGTTTACATTTGGAAGGTCGCTTATTTGTGTACCCCACCTAAATATAAAGTATACGAGTAAACATTACAGACTGACACGGATTTAAGATGATGTGCCCGTCGTGTCTGTTTACCGTCCCACTGGGTTACGAGAGTAAAAAGAAGAGAGAGTGTCTTTGTGTATCACACACACACTTGGGCACTATAAAAACGACTCCTGCTGGCCTGGTTTCAATGAAATCGGCTACCGACACCGGAGCTATTATTATTATTATTATATGCAATAAGTAGGTAAATATATTATATTTTTACCTACAAAAAAGCAGTTACCAATCATCGCTCTTGTGCGGGCACCCTAAGAGAACACATTAGGCGCTTTATGACGCGCGCTTTGTTATCGCGCGTTTAGCGATACAATACTTGTACTGAATATGTATAGTCGCAGTCAACTAATTGAAATCTCCATTTCATTGAGTGACTAGCGTTTTTATCGAATGACGACATTCAATTGAAAGACTAAAGGACAACTCGTCATGTTGTTTATTGTAACGTCCAACGTCTTGACTGAACGTCATTTAGTCATTAAGCGTAGTCGTTGAATTACCTACTTATGGAACACCTAGTTAGGTGATATTTTTCTAATTTGAATTCATACTACCGATATTTTACCGATAAATGTAACTTAGCAAATTCTACTATAAATAATGTAACATAAATACATTTATTAAGTGTGGTTTTGTATGTTTTAACAGCTAAATTAAAACGACGACGTACAGCATGTTGAAAACTTACCTTCATTATGTCGAAAAAATATCAACACAGTGCTATCAGTGCGAGATGTTTGACGCCATATTTGTTTTGGCGACCACTAGCGCCCGCAGTGAGAAAAAGTTTCAATAACCTGACTGATTTTAATCCGCTAACTAATTGGACGTTGATTGACGACTGTTCAATCAATGTTCGGCCTAGTCTTTTAATTGAATGTCGTCATTCGATAAAAACGCTAGTCACTCAATGAAATGGCGATTTCAATTAGTTGACTGCGACATATATATGAAATTACCTAAACGCGCGTTACCAAACCGCGTTTTAGAAAAAAAAATGGAAATAAAACGTTTAATGAGCTATTTTCGGAAAGCCAACAAAAAAAACAAGCAACCACCGGTTCAACCCTAACCCGCCGAGAAGAACCGGCGGAAGAAACTCGCACGGGGCCAAAGAATTGAAGGCTTAGCCAAGATTTAGATACGAATTCGCTAATAACGATGACTAACTTAGATCAATAGTTGGTTATGACTTTATTATCTACTTTGTGGTTATGACTAATCGAGTAATGTCACTTATTGAATGTTATGTCAATCCTATAGTTTGTCAACTTACAAAGATCGTCATTGGAATTAAGAGGAAACATAACGGTCGTTTTTCCATGCAGAAATAGGCGTCTACGCGACCCCTCTTTCCTCCTTGGATAATACCACAAGAGTTACATTTTCTTCCTGAATAACTATGTTTAAGTAGACATTATTAGTAAGTCCCTATTTTTTCTGTTTTCATAAATTTGGTTCTTCAAAAAGTTAGGATTAAGATAAGCCCAATGTGGTTGTAGGACGCCACTGATGGCCGATACCATAATTTAAGACATGAATGGATGAAGGTGATATGTAGCAAAATTCTGATTTCGAGAAAATTTAGTTCAAACTGTCACTTAAACATTTTAGAAAACGTCGTAACGCATCTAAAGATCCGTCTCTAGAAGTACATAATATATATACGTTATTACATATTATATTAAAATGTTTAAGTGACAGTTTAAACACAATTTTCTGGGTATTTTTTTGCGACATATCACTTTCATCCATTTATGTCTTCAATTGTCTTTTGATAAACACACGAATACGTAGTAATAAATTATTCCTGCTAACCCCACGCAGCTACGTCGTGATACGTAGTATTTCGTGGAACCTGGCCGTGGCACTTGCCCGGTCGTTCGCTCGTATTGACATTACATTGTTATTGTAAATACAATTAATCACTTTGTAATTTGACGAACATTCAAAACAATGTAGTGTTTCAAAAAAACGATGACTCACCCTTCAATGACGAGAAATGTTTCTCGAAACCACATAACGAGAAAATTCCTATATGCTTGTGTTTTCGATAACGCTGCCAAGAGTGCCAAGAGATCATACACATTAGTGCCGAGTCGATGCAGCTTTCTGGCCAGTATTTTCCTCTGTGTTCAAACACCCAGGGGCCGTATTATGATCTTTTACAATTATTATAAATATTGATCTTACAGTTTCGGAAAGGAAGATTCTTTTTTGAAATTTGAAAAATCTTTATTACTTTTCAAGACATTTGCAAAAAACTAAACAATTTTACCAAGCGGAACTTAATTTTTTTCAAAAATCATCTAGATGCCATTCCGAATCGAATGACACCTCATTTATAATTTTCGGAGATTGCTGAAAAAAGTCGATCTAAAAGGCACTATATAATTTTCGGAGATTGCTGAAAAAAGTCGATCTAAAAGGCACTTGTTAATTAGTGTACCACTCTAGTTTGGTTGTCTGAAAGTGACTTTCGGAAGCAAGTCAAGTGTCACGTGACCGCTGACTGACTGTCAATAAGTGATCGTAATACGCAAATGCCAGCCAGCCATATTGTATGGCGTAAAACTGGCTGGAATTAAGAGCTTGTAATAGGCGCCCAGGAAGCAAATTTATCTGAAGCCTTTTTTTAAATTTACTATGAAAAATATACTTAAATCGGTTAAGTTTTGGAGAAAGAGCCAGAGGTGTATGAATCGATGATTTGTTGTACTTTTAATAAGTAATTTTAGTCAAGCTGCATTGGTTTCTATCGCGCTAGTGCTAGCTAGCCAGGGCACTGCGGGACAGCATATTATTTAATAAATACCTATTTCGTATTTGTCTAGCCCGTTGTGTTTCCTCATAAGGCTAATTTTAGTCTCATGCTTGCTGATAGTCAGCGCGGACAGGCCAAAAAATTATATATTATGAAATTCTCGGATATTCGCGCTGACATTTTAGTGTCGATGCTGGCTACCAGCGAGCGGTCAGCTCGACACATAAATCAGCCTAAGGTACGATCACAATGTACGGAGAGATCGCATAGAGATCAGAGTTTTTAGATCGCCACGGGAATAGTACAAGTGATTCAGTTAAGCAGACGCGCTTACATTCGGTTTGGTACTGTGCACACCTTTTAACTATTAAAGAATGGAGAATGTGTGGTATACAAAATTGCTCAAAACTCCCCCAGTAGGGGTTGTATCTATACAATTTCGTTTCTTTAATTGAAAAAGACTAAGTATTAATGAATTTACAGACATTTCCAATTCTTGTAAAATAAAAGTGTTGGAAAATGACGTCATCGCGTCGAGAAATAAGTATAACTCGAAAACTACTTGACGTATCGTAATTGTTTTTCAGTCATATTTTTCATTTTCAACAGAGTTTACGGAGAGCTTAGAAATAGAGAGTTTAGAGAGAGAGAGTTTAGAAATAAAAATTTGTGAACATCCTCCATTACTAAATCGAAGCGAGGATAAAAGTGATATTATACGAACTAGAATATGAATATAGTCCACAATTATGATTCATATAATTTATTTAGACCCTGGCATGACGTAAACATTCGATAACGTTACTAGTAGGTACGTTAGTCGTGAGTCTAAGGCCGTGTTTCACCAAGCAATGTTAAAGTTAACGCCATGTTAAAATACCATGCCATCTCATTCATTGACAGGAAATACGAGAGGGATAACATGATATTTAACATGGCGTAAACTTTAACATTGCTTGGTGAAACACGGCCTTAGCCTACGGACAGGGTAAACAAAGCCCTTGTTTGTTTTACATATTCGCCAGCTCCTGGCTGGGTCAAGGACGCCACTGCGCGAACATATGGTGTATTGATTTGATGACCTAGTACAGTAGGCCAAGCTTTCCAATGCGAATCGAACCCACTACCCAGCAGAACCACACTAAACCGCTAGACCACGGGGGCACCAAGCAGGAACATTTGATACCTCCGCAAAAGTAACGTTGTCGAATGATAATTGTATGAAATTTATGACAGCTGTAATCCTCCGTGGTCTAGTGGTTTAGGGCTTGACTCTCAACTTGGAATTCGATTTTGAAACACTGTTATTTTTAAGTTTTATTTGGACAATGAAGGCTGATCGCCTGATTGTCAGTCGAACTTTGATCAAAAATACACAATCGTATTATTGATCGAAGGACAAGAAGTATACCTACCCAAGCCATGCGTTTGATGTGCACGTAATTAAATAACGAAACGTAGTTCTCAATAAGTGAAGACGTGAATGGATGAAGGTGATATGTAGCTAAATTCTGATTTCGAGTTCAGTTCAAACTGTCACTTAAACATTTTAGAATACGTCGTAAAGTATTAAAGGACATTAATCCAAAGAATTGTCTCTAGAATCAATGTACTTAATACATATTATGCTAAATGTTTCAGTGACAGTTTGAACACAATTTTCTGGGTATTTTTTTGCAACAAATCATCTTCAACTATTCATGACTTGAATTATTTCTGCTGGCCCCAGAGATTAATCTAGCAGCTAGCTGGAACCGCTCTTATCGGTCGTGATTACAGCCGGGGGGACGGACAGACGGCGCGAGGGGGGGGGGGGGGGGGGGGGGTGACGTCAAGCGCGTGAGTCACCGCGATTTGAACACGCCATGTTGCAACTCGCAGCATCACCAGGCACCAGGAAGTCCAGCCCCCGCACTGGCAATGTGATTAGACAGATCCATGTGAAACTCCATTAACGATTTGGGGATTCCGTACCCAAGGGGAACAAACGGGACCCTATTACTAGGACTTCGCTGTCTGTGACGGGGCTGTATCTTGAGAACCGCCATAGCTAGAAATTGTATTTTAGTAAAACATTTTTTTATCAAATTTACCCTATCGTTAAATAGTTGAGTAAAAAAACAGATATCAAAATCAAAAAAGTTTAAAAATCAAAAGCGGGACTGAGCCTTTACTGCCTATACTGTAGAGACAGCAAAAGAAATGGAGATTGAACATTAAGGAAAGAGAACAAACTTTAAAGAGGATAATTGTACACCTTATTAACGAGGACATGGAAACAGAAGAATAATTATAAATTAGTTTACAATAATGTAAATGATTACAATGATTTAATTATTAAATAAAAAACTTAATGAGGAAGTTATGTAGTGTATGTGGTTTGCCTCAAAATAAATAATAATATACTTAAATATATTTATAATACAACATATACTAAACACATACAAGCATACATACAAACAGACATAACACTGTCTTAAACGCACCACGTCAGAGGCACGAGACTCGTAGACGAGAGTGGACGTGAAATAGTTGTCATTACTAAGCGCGTGATCAAGCCTGTGATTCACAGTTCACACGAATATAGAGTATTACAAGTGATATACTGACCAGTATCTTTTAAAATCGGGACGTCTGGCAAGCGGCAACCGTGCATACAACAGACACGTGATTTTTTTTGTCGTTTCGTACAGAACCCTTCGTGCGAAAATCGGACTCGTACTTGGCCGGTTTTTTATTGCGACATTCAATGTAACGATTGCGATTTTAAAAAATAATTTAGTAAAAATTTTTATCGACGTTGCATTAGTCATGTAAAATACGCCCACTTAACGTAAGTAAAGCAGTTTATAGCGTTTGAAAATCAACAGTCCTCTGTTTAGTGTTTGGTTTAACTTTGCCCAGTAAACATTAGCTTTTTTTAAATTAGTTTGAAAAAAAAAACAAAATACTTACGTGCCTATCTATAAAATGAGAGTCCAAATATTAATTATTAGTTAACATGATAATAGATAATAATACGTTAAATGGGTAAATGATAAATAATAATCATTTAATGTATATTGACTCATAGATATATTTAGCCTTAATCAGCCGCTTATGTAATAGTCATTACTCACAGTTAAGAAATACGAGAGGGATAATATGATATTTAATGAAGAATTAACTTTAATATGTTTTGGTGAAATTGGCACTAAGGGTGTGTTTCACCAAGCAATGTTAAAGTTAATCCTTCGTTAAATATCATGTTGTTCCTCTCGTAAGTCCTATCAATTAACGAAAAGGCATGGTATTTTAACGAGCCGTTAACACTAACATGCGTTGGTGAAATCGGGACCCTTTTAAATTTCATCAAAATACCATGACGTCTCATTCATTGACAGGAAATACGAGAGAGATAACATGATATTTAATGAAGAATTAACATTAACAAACGAGCGCTGGGCAAAAATATGCACCGATTGGGTACCAGAGGATGGACGACGTCGCCGAGGCCGCCCCAGAACAAGGTGGCGCGACGAGCTGCGTACCAACCAGGCTGGCCAGCGGTGGCGCAGGAAATACCTGGAGGACACTGGGGGAGGCCTTTGCCCAGCAGTGGGACAGTTTAGGCTAATAATAATAATAATATGTACGGTGTCACATTACATTTAAATTAAAATTGTGTAACGGGGCCTCTGCGTGTTGGCTTCGGCCCCACGCATGTCTTCCAAAGGTCCGGGATTTAATTGCCCGTGAGCAAGGAAAGCTATACAGTATACACAAACATAATAATAATAATAATAACATTAACATGTGTTGGTGAAATTCGATCTCAAGGGCTTTGGTGTTTTATCAATCCATACTACGAGTATATCAATCGATTGAAAATCAAAATAAACAAACGTCGATTTATTCGGGAGTACGCGGCAGGATCGAATCTGACCCAAAATCGAATCAGTGTGGAGAATAAGGCACCAGTAGTACAGTTATTTGCTACAGAACTTTTTTTTACGAACATTACAATAGTTTTGGTAAAAAAAAGTGCCGTGGGCAAAACCTAAACAATTTCCCTTTACATGACGATACATTACAATAGATTCCATTTTTCGATATGGTATCTCTGTTATGTAATACTCAACAATAACAAGACAAGCTATCTCAAGTGGTTCAGTGAGACGTACGCGAATCGCGATATCGCTATTTTCCAACGAGGCAGTCGTTTTTGAATAGTCGATGACGCCGGTTTCAGGATTTGATTGACGCGAGTTCAATGATTTTTTGCTCATAGACGTGCTGTCACGATTTCTCGATATTCGCACTTTTTTAACCCAATTCCGGTTTTTAATTTCAGATAATAATAATATAATATCTATGGACGCTTCACACCACGTCAATCTGGTCCTGTGCTAAGTATCCGAAGAACTTGTGTTACAGGTACCAGACATCGGAAATATATTTAATACTTTTATACTATACACATATTTAAGATTTTTATTATATTATACACAAATTTATTACACATCCATGATCCAGGAACATTGATAACTTTTTGTTCCCTCGGCGGGATTCGAACCCGCGACCTTTCGTTCGAGCACCAACGCGCTCTACCAACTGCACTACGGATCCGTTTGTTTCGGATTACTGATATTAAATTTTGGTTTCCTTTTTACAGTATAATACATTTCGGTTTCGGTTACGGTTATAGATATTTTTTGATATCGGATATCCGACAGTTTCGGTTACGGAGCTCCCTAACATCTCTGCTGTATGGTATCCCGCGGATCTGACATTGACCTCGGAGCTCTATTGACCCACCGCGCGGCGGTGACGCAACTCTTGGCTGCGGGCTGTGCACCGTCTCGTCAATGGGTCCGAGCCAACTGGAGCTTCAGATTTTAGACGCCTTGTGATGAATGAAGTCGAACAATGACGTCACTTGTCGTCTTGACCGAGATGGTGCCGAGGTCGTGAACCATTACGATTGAAATTCCATCGAATGTACGTAAGTTCATGAATAAACTAGTTGCCGTTATTAATATTCATTTACCTCTTATACGGTATAGTTTGAAATGAAGCCAAGAATTTTCTTGGTTTTAAAGTGAAAACTTCTTTGGCTCGTTCACTTTTTGCGGTGAACAATAGGGTGGGTTATTGAATGAATATTAAATATATATTTACTTTTGGACTCATTTCGAAGAAAATCAAAAACATGAGTAAATTCTAAAGTTTTAAAACATTTAAATTCTAAGAAATTAATGAAAAATGTATCGATCATTTGTTTCTCGCAAAACGATATTTGTACGCAGGTTGGTGAAGGGTTAACAACGTGACGTCACAATCGGTTGTATCCTTCTCGTTTGCACATTATATTTAATAACTTTATTATTTTTTCACCAGGGAGCCCTCATGGGGCCTTACTCTCCAAACTGATTCTATTTTGATTCAAATTCGATCGTGCCGCGTTACGCGTACTCCCGAATAAATTCACGTTTGTTTATTTGAATTCTCAGTCAATTGATATGGTTGGGTGTACAAAAAAAACGATGTAACGATTTTCTTTATCCTGGTTAGTTTCAAAGTTATCCACCAAATAAAATACCAAAAACCGTTGAGATCGTACTGATTCGATTCTCGATTGTGTCGGGAGTAAGCCTGCTGTTCACAGGCTATCTCTATCTGTGCTTGCCGGAATGACAAGGACCGCATGTGGCTTAATTTAACTATCGTTCCAGTATTGCGCCATAATCATATAGGTACCCTTTACCCTTAAAAATAATAATTAAAGTATTGATTGATCTTCTGTCAAGTGACTTTTCCAACGACCATGACAGGACCCAGGAGTCGGGAACATTAGCTAATCAGACTGTTATTTTAATATTTCTTTTGGTAAAATATTTAACAATAATAATGGAGAGAATTAGCCTCTAAATAACCATTACTTTATTTTTTTTTCCTAAAGGTACACACAATTGGAGACATGAATGGATGAAGGTGATATATGTCGCAAAAAAAAATTACCCAGAAGTTGGAGTTTAAACTGTCACTTAAACATTTTAGGATATCTCGTAACATATTAAGGGCGTGTTTCACAAAGCAATGTTAAAGTTAACGCCATGCATATCACCCTAATCCATTAATATCTTCAATTGTTATTCAACACTTCAAAAACCATTAGTTTGCCTGGAGTGATAAGACTACTTTAACCTAACTACGCGATAACGAGGTTTTAAGAAATGCTAACGAGTAACACTAATACATTAGCGGATCCTGCCTTGGTCCTAATTGGTTAATAGCATTAGACTTCCCGGTATCGACCCGGGAGCCCTTAAGCCAATTACGCTTAATGCAAGTCGCATATCAGTTACCAGATACTTGGTATTGTGATACCGCACACCGCACGTCTTGGGGTGTGTCTTGGGCATTTTAAACAATCGATAATTTACTTTTTAATCTTTTTCGCATAAGAAGTATCTAATTTAGTTATGTATTTTTTTTTTATTTAAGGATCAATCAACAGCTAATACATAATTTTGAAATACAAAATTTGTTAAATGAATTCAATTTTTTGTACAGCCAACATTAGTCTCAGCTTTCAACAAAAACTTATAAATAGGAACATCGAGAGGCATGAAGATGTCCAAAAAGAAAACATTTAAACCTATAAACAAAAGCAATACGATATAAACAAATAACAATACCAGAATGCCATAAAACAAATTTACAACCTTAAATAAAATTAAAGTAAAAAGTAAAGATATCCTACTCACAATATTTCTTTAGACACATTTCAAAGACATTATTTCTAAAGGAACCAGGATGATTACAGAAAATATCTATGTCGTTGAAGTTTAGATCATAATTATTCATAATTTTAAATATGTGCCCTCGCTTTCCAGCATTTGTTCTGCATCGTGGCAGAGCAAATGTGTGGATATAACTCCAGGGCCCTTATGCAACAAAAAATGTATGGAATTTGCCATAATATTTGCTAAATTACAAGCGAATTCGAATGTCACTTAGCGAAGCTTATGTCACATCCCATAACATTTTGTTTTCGAACTTCGTAAGTGTTAAAAGCGATGGCATCTTGAATCAGGGCCCTGTAGGCTGTACCTATAGCACTATCTTCCAATTTTAAATGTGTTCGAAAGAAATATCGTAGATTTCTACGGTTAGGTTTCATTCATGGAGCAAAATAAAATTTAATCGATGTGAGACGTGAACTCATTTGGATGTCTCTAGAAACCAGACACAAAGCCAATGCAGCAGAAATGGGCACTCATCAATGGTACTGCTTACACCTGGACTCAGGAAGAGTCAGTTATTGCAACTTGAACGTTTCTAGGTTTCCTCCTAATGTTATCTATTGTGTGCCTATTGTAAGTTTTATTTACTTGCGCTTTTGAACTGCTATTTCAACAAGTGATTTGAAAGTGAGACCATTTGAAACTTATCTTAAAGATTTAGGGCGTGTTTCACCAAGCAATGTTAAAGTTAACGCCATGTTAAAATACCATGCCCATCTCATTCATTGACAAAAAATACGAGAGGGATAACATGATATTTAACATGGCGTTAACTTTAACATTGCATGGTGAAACACGCCCTTAAAGTCAAATCTAATTATTGCGGGTTTTGAGTTTAAGAATAAACTGAGTACCAAATCATTGCGTTTTAAAATCCAAATGACAGAACGTACTAGTCAGTGATATTCAATCAAAAACCTACCGATCCTACGTGTCTTTGTAAGAAGCTGTGTCACATTTATTGCTGTCAGTGAAGCATAATACATTAGCATTATAATGGCGGATTACGGATGACCTGTTAGCATGTCGGCGGCCTGAGGTCAAGGCGGCGCTGCGAGCTGTATTGTTCCAGCAGTCACAACTCACAAGTTACTTACAGCACGCGATTAACGCAGATATACCGTTCGCGTCCATAGTAGACAAGTAGAAAAAAACAATAATATATACGGTCGAATTGAGAAACCTCCTCCTTTTTGGAAGTCGGTTAAAAAGAAACTACGTTTAAAATCGACTTCAACTAGTCTTATTTTTCACTTTTTAGTATCTCAAAGTCAAAGTAGAATATAAATCCGCTTTGTAGCTACGATGCTACAGACAGACTGACAGACACCACATTTATAATTTCCACCTTATTTTTGTGTCGAGAGTCAATTATAAATGCAAACTCCTAAATTAACCGCACTGAAACTACATACATCGACATAAAAAATGTACCGACAAGTGTTGATTCGTTAAAAATGTTGGTGAAATATGTTCATAAAATAAAAACAACAGCGCCAAACTATGTAAAATTTTTATGGGACCATATGGCAGCTATTCTGCGTCGAATAAAAGAAGAAGCACGAAAATCGTATCATTAACCTTAGAGTAATCGTGTACATACATAAAAAAAACCACCGAATTGAAAACCTCCTCCTTTTTTGGAAGTCAGTTAAAAACTAATGATGGTAAATTGCTCAGATACAACAAAATAATTCAACTAACTTTCCGGTCTGGTAGCGACAAATCGCCTCATGCAAGCCGTATTTTATGCATTACAACATATTCCCGACCGTCCAATCAACTTGATGCTGTAGGATTGATACATCTGCAGTTCATCCATACACACCACTGTCAATTGTCATGCAAAGCCACGCTCACGGTCAGTTCTAACTGATCCTGAGTCATCATTATTGTTGTATTATGAATAATGTCAATTAGTTGGTTGGTAGTTGGTAGTAAAATAATAAATAAGTTGTTATCTGCACACGGTCGTTACATTATGTTACAATTATTAGACCATAAGAGTACGTTCTCGCATCCGTTATTGGATGATTTATACAGTATTCTCCAAGCGAAGTAGCCACTCTTTAAGTAGTGCCTGGGGCGGCGGTTTTTAATGCCGCATGATTTCCCAGCACATGCGACATTCTCACAAAATAGTCAGCCTAATCCAGATGAATGACTGGTCAATAAGTCTGGAGCCAACCATGTGCGGGTATCCTCGCGATGTTTTCCTTAACCGTTACAGTGTTCGTATAATGTACTTGATCTGAAAAAGTCTCATTTGATACATGCCACAACCTGGGAGTCGAACCTGCAGCTTTCCGAGTGATAATCAACGGTCTACACGCTAGGCCACGAATGCTTTTAGATGATTAGATTATAATAAAAGGATGTTCACTGCATAGTTACTCTAAGCGAGCGTTATAGATCAAAACCCTAATATAAACTTACTGCCAGTTGCGACACTTGCGAGACTTTTGGGCTATATAACGCTAGTCAATAACCACATGATCCTAATATCGCGACACCGCAATTTGTCTGAACGATATCGAGATACGATATCACTGTCAATGTAACAGCCCTATTGTCAACATCAATAATATCAAGTATCAACAGAAGCAATTCTTTAGCAAGCGTGTCAGGGCCGAATCTATCATCTCAATACTAACGAGCGCCATTCTTGCAGGCGCCTACGTTGGCCTGGACTCCGGTCAAGGCAAGGGGAGATGGCCTCATTTTCAGGGAGCTATAGATTGGTGTCCAGCTCTCTAGTTCTCGCTAGGTTTATGCAAATATTAATATTATATTAAACGGCTCTGTGGTACAGTAGTTTAGAGCTTGGGTCACGGACTTGTTCGACCGTGTACTCTGACTCCCAAAAATTGTTCCCTGCGTTGGATGGGTATGTAAAAAGTCCTGTGTCCTGTGTCTGTTTTCTCCCCAGTCGTGTTAATTAACTGGCATATTGAGTTATGAGATCGCGCACACACTTGGACAATATAAAAATACTTCTGCGTAACTTGCCCGGTTTCAACGAAACTGAATACCGACTCCAAAATATTAAATTCAATATAAGGAAATAATATTGTCATAACACGAACGTGGGTACTGGGTACCCACGGTCAATAGGAAAAAATTGTTCATAGTTCATACATTACCGGTATGGAAATAGCAGCACTGTTTAGTTTTTTTTTTTTGTTTGATAGTACATTAAAATTTTTATCCTCCGGTTTCTCGAACGCTATTCAAATTAATGATCAACTAACATGGCATTTACATCAACAACCCATGTTGAACGCTGATTGGTACAATATTATCAGACAGAAAGGAACGGACAGATATTTTGTAATTCACCAAAGACACCGATTAGTCGACATACAATTTGTATCTGCTGATTTTTTCTCCAATCTTGCAAATGCGAGCGTGATGTAATTATAAAATATCTGTCCGTTCCTTTCTTTCTGATAATATTCCACCACGTTCAATATGGGTTTTGATTTGAATTAGTTGATCATTCATTTGAATAGCATTCGAGAAACCGGAGGTATGTAAGTTTAGACAGTAAGTTTAATTAATTATCTAAAGAACATAATATCTATGACTTTGGTTCAGGAGAGCTGACCAAGTGGTAGGTGGTAATGGTACCTACATACCTCGTCGAAGTTGTCGACCATGAAGCATATGTGGGGGTAGGTCATCTCCTCCCCCTCCCCCTTGGTATCCATCTTGCGGCGGCTCGGGGACGCCCAAACCTGTAACCACACGTCACATAAACTTACGTCCAATATGATTGCAGGTAACTTTTTTCTAGAGATGTAACGGATATCCGGTAACTATCCGGTATCCGGCCTATCCGGCCTTGTTTTCACTATCCGGCCGGATACCGGATAGTAGTAAAGTATCCGGCCGGATACCGGATAGTAAAATTTTAAAAAATCTTATTAGTTTATAAAGGCAAATCATACTCCAATAGGTTGTGGACACCGCTTATTTTTATAATCGCACATCAAAAATGTTTGTTTTATAAACAAGTGGCAAATTGTGATGAATAAATACCAAATTTTACGCGATAACACTCGAACGCCCCCGAGTCGACCCGATCTCCGGTTACGTGCGACCCGAATGCGCCTGAATATTTCCGATCTCGTTCACCGCGCCAATATTCAAATCAAACTTATTATTATAAAGGGTGTAAAAAGAGCAGTCACTATTAGTTTTTGACAAAAAAAATATAAAAAAAAATACTTTCCAAAATGAGGAAAGGTAGTATAATCGTGTCTCAAAGTTGTAGTTGCTCTTATTACACACTGTATATTATCTTAAGCCCGGATATCCGGCAGCCGGATATCCGGCGCTCCGGCCTAGTAGCTTGCCGAATATCCGGTATCCGGTATCCGGCCAACCTACTATCCGTTTCATCTCTACTTTTTTCTGACTAATATCATGGCCTACTATCCCATACAATCTATATTATTTAATACAAAAACATTGCGACCGTTTGTAAATTGTATATATGCCGAATTAAGTACAAATATTGACATTATTCCATCCATTCGAATTGCCAGTATTATGGTGATACCATTTTCTAGTACTAGGTCGTGTCTCTGTTATATATCTACTTTGTGGTAAGATTTACAATTTACAAGGTAAGGCATTAAAATCAATCATGGAGGCTAATAATTTAAAAGGACACAAATTCAAGTTACAAGAATTGTAATTGTAGACATGAATGGATGAAGGTGATATGTAGCAAAATTCTGATTTCGGGAAAATGGAGTTCAAACTGTCACTTAAACATTTTAGAATACGTCGCAACATATAAAGTTATTTAATGTAAAGATCCGTCTCTAGAATAAATGTACTTAATACGTTTTAGTGACGGTTTAAACTCAATTTTCTGAGTAAACATTTTTGCGAGATATCACCTTCATCCATTCTTGTCTTCATTTGTAAGGAAGTTTTGACTTAGTCAGACTTCAGTTTGCTGAAAATATTTACTACAGCAAACACACTCTAGGTTTGGGAGTCAAAATATTTACTTTGACTTCCTCTACGCTATCTCATTTTCTTTTCGTTTGCCACTTACTTGACTCCTCGGCACAAAATTATCGTTGTCCTTTACGCATATATCCTAGTCCTTTACGCCTTACTCACCTGCACCTTACAGCTCACTCATGGTATCTGATGCTCTGATGCAGATGAACAAAAAATGCTAGGTCAGTTTAGGTTACCTTTCTTTTTGGTGGAAGATGGACGCAATTCTGCAATAGGCACAACATTAGTAATCATTACCTTTAACTTTGGTGAGAAGTAGGTCAGTTAGACGAGAAACTGTCGATTGTTTGGTTCTAGAAACTCTAAGTTTCAAGGATAGGTTTAACAAAGAAATAGGTCGACGAGGAATCAAATAGAAGAAAATATTATATTGAAATAAATACGAGCTACATGCATTATGTAAGATTACCACGAAAAACTTTATTTTAATCCGACGAGGTGTGTTATGTTTGACGAGTCTGTGTTTGTCTGTCAAAAGCATCGTAACTCCCAAGAGTATGAACCGATTTTGATCTAGATTTTTTTTTAAATTGTGATCGAGAATGTTCTTAGCTATTATTCATTTTCACACTCTGCTCGCTCACTGCTTGACAATCGAAAGTTAAAAAAAATTGCGTCTTACAACAGTGGACAGTAATTAATTAAGGAAAAACAACAATTTACCTCGTATAATCTTCTTCCTATATTATGTTCCTTCGTGCATTGGGATCATGGAGCGATGACTCACGTGTTTATATCGGTATTCGGTAATCAACTGGTGGCCTACGAGTAGTTAATTTCCAACGATACTCATCCGTGACTCATCCATGACACAACCGTGTTATCTGTTAACTCTGTACTTTTGTAGCCCAAGAAACAATAGGGCATACTTCCTTCTCGGATAAAGTACTTTTAAATGACGAATCTATAGAAAAAGTCCACAAAAATATACATGCGACAGCGCATTTTCGTAAAAAACATTTTTTTATATTCCGAAAACGAATTTTATGACGTCCTTACGTCAAAACAAACATGGACGCGGGTAGTAGCGAGTACCATTTGATGTATTTTTTTCACAATACGCTACGATGATTTTACCGCAAATCGCTCGGAAATCTACTTTGTGCTCACAGCAAGTTTTCAGCAATATGGTATTTTGTCCAAAAATTTGATCAACAGCGTACGCAGTAGTCACTTGTTCCTGAACTCCATTATGTATATCGGTTTCTTGGTATTACGTATAATAATTTAGAGGATCTCTAGTTATATATAGCAGCTTTCCTTACAATGACCTTACCGATTTAGCACCTCCCCCGACGTGGACGAGTTTAGAAACGGTAACGGCGTAGATACTCCGGCCCTCTTATTAATAAAAATAATTTGCATCTCGGAAACCATGTTGCTGTCTTTTTCTGTCGCATGGAAAGCCAATGCGACAGACAAAGACAACATGTAATAACAAGGCTCATAAATAAAGAAGTCTCAAACCCAACCTCACTTGAGAACCTATTTGACAGATAAAACAACGTTTCGTTTCTCTTTTAAAAGTGAACATCATTAATGTTACATAGTACTTTAATTTATTTTCTTTTTATACCGTTATATTCATATTATAGATTACAGAAAAACATTAAAATAAGTATACCTAATCTATATTTTTATAATTAAAAAAAAGTATGTAACATAAGTAAAGTTCTTCATTTTTAAAAGTGAAACAAGACGTTTTTTTTATCTGTCGTTTATTTAATCAAATCAAATCAAACGGAACTGTTGAATGCTAGGGTAAATGGAGGATATCGAATGATAACCGATAAGGTCTATCAAGCGCGATTGGGGGTCGAGTTGCTACTTGTTGTTAGGACGGCGGAGTAGCCTTATTTATAAATCTAACTGGGCATGGCCAAGAATTAGCGTCAATTTCATAGCACCTTAGTGTTGTATTAAAAACCACCTGTGCCCACGACTTCGTTCGCGTGGTTGTCGGAAACACGATTACACTTTGATTGCTCACGTTGGTTTTTGTTGGTATGATTATTAAAAGGAGTAATTCTTTCATACATATTTTTTGAGTAACTTAAACTGTTTATGCAGTGCACGCAACAAAGTCTTCAAATGTGAATAATTTTCCTCGTTTTTGCAACATTTCTCACTGACGCCTCGCTCCTATTGGCCGCAGCGTAATGTTATATAGCCTTAAGCCTTCCTCTATAAATGGACTATCTAACAAAAAAATATTTTTTCAAATCGGACCAGTAGTTCCTGAGGGCTGAGATTAGCGCGTTTAAACAAACAAACTCTTCCGCTTTATAATATTAGTATAGTATAGATTAAAGAACTGTTAAATTCCATAATATGCAATCCCAATCCGAATTAAGACCTCATGTTGATGCCTACAGGTCGGACAGGTCGACCGTCGGTCCCGACAGCCGGCCAGCTGCAGGGTCAAGGTCACGGTGACGTCACCCACCGCCCACCTAATTCAGGCGCCGCTACGTAGGCCCATTACGATTGTGAGTTGCGACACCAAAATAGCCCACTATTTTTATATCGATTACCTCGATTCGAATACTATCTATCAGCGAACAGGCTATTATAGGTTTATTTAGTTTTTATTGGAATTTCCTTTCTAAAGTATCAGTTAATAACGACTAGCACGAACAGCGTTGTGAGTATATATAGGTTATTAAAACCAGCCGTTAGTAAAACCTATCCAATTGATCCGTCGATCATTATAATTGAACGCCGTAAGCAACTTTTTTTTCTTTCCAAAGTCCAGTGATGTCTTGACACAAAATCCACATCAAAGGCGGGAGACTGTAGAACACGTAACGCGCTATTTTGAGCGTGCGTCCGCCATTTTTGCTAATTTTCGTCCTCCAGTCTGTTGTTTACACGCTGTTTTACTACATCTTTAACTATTTATCATGAGTATTAGGTTATCTTAGACGGGGTAAAACAGAAAAACTGAATCTTGATTCGCAATCAACACCAAACCCTTGTAGAAAGTAACTGCAATAGCTGAGCAAAAGGCGTTATTTCTATGCGATAATAAAATACGATGGATAAAGTAATTATTACACAGCATCCATATTTTTTTTACGTGAGAATACGACCAAAACCAATTCCCACACAACAATAATAATAATCTTTATGACCGCGCACAATGTCGTGTCGCCCACATTGTGTTCTTGTACCACAATTAGATACGTATAAAAAAAAGGAATCCGGAAGTCCGAAAATTCAGAGCACTTAAAATAGAACTCTGCATTGATACAATAGAGTCGATTGTCAGACACACAAGTCGAGTCAAATTTCAATGTTTTACTAGTCCAGAGTCCTAAGGCGCGAATTATATGCATCCGCGCGACCCAGCGACCCGGCCGCAATGTCGTGAAATTGCAATTACTCAGAGATGCGGCTGGGCCGCTTTTAAATAAATCGTTGCACACAATTGCATGCGATTTTGTGGTGTAGCGGCCGGGCCGCTCGGTCGCGCGACCGTATATAATTCGAGCCTGATTCTCTTTTCTCCGGTCTTCTAGATCATGTACCTAGTCCCACCCGACGTACCAGTCGGAGCGGAGCAATAGCATGTATAATGGGTACTAAGTAGGAATATGATGAGGGTCTACGGAAGGTGCGTTCCAGTTGCAATGATGACAATAACGATATTTTCAATCACATCCTGTTTTTTACCCGACTTCGGCGAAGCAAATTTTAAGCGTCAGCTGACACCGAAATACGGTAGAAAAAAGCTTCAAAAAATCATAATATTCGTCTGCTTTTGCAATATTCGATGTCAATAGCGTGTGCGACCACGGCAATAGCTTGACCAATTTTGTACCTATTTCAGCATTTCTGAATTTCAAATTGAATTTTTCTTGTTTCAGCCTTTTTAGACCATTTTTTGCGAAGACGGGTTATAGTTTTTTAAACTTTTATTTTTATGTATGAACTGTTTGGTGTCACAACCTTTAGTTAAGGCCCTTGCAAACTACTGGTGTAAAAAGAGCAGTCACTTTAACTTTGGGATAGGATTATAGGACCTTGACTGATTCTATAGTCGGAATTTTAATTCGATTCCAGATTTGACACATTCAGTGTTGCAACGTTATGACAAGTACTAAATAGTGACGTGCGAAATTATTCGATACGGAAATGGAATATTTCGGGATCGATTCCTCTCGTTTATAGCAGTAGTATACCTAAAAAAAGAGAAATAAAACAAATATATGTTTTTTGGTAATATTTTATTTTATAAATTGTCGCCGTCATCGCTATCGCTGTCAATTTCTGTAACATGTTCAGTCTGTTATAAACTAGCTGACCCGTGCCCACTTCGTTGAGCATAAAAATAGTTTATGACTTAAAACAATCTAACGTTCGCGTTCTTTAGTTATAAATAGTGTAGGTACCTAACACGACTTTCTTTTATATATATTATAGTCTAGCTGATCCGTGCCCACTTCGTTGAGCATGGAAACCGTGTAAACCTTCGCGGGACAAACGAATATTTCAAGACCAAAAATAGCCGAGTCAGCTGATCTCGAGTTTTAGCGAGACTAATATGAACAGCAACATTGTTTTTTATATAGCCTATGTTACTCAGTGATAATGTAGCTTTCTAATGAAAAAAGAATTTGATTAAAATCGGTCCAGTACTTTTTGAGTTACGTCGTTACATACAAAAATACAAATCATTCCTCTTTATAATATTATTAATGTAGATGTATAGATTACACCTACTAACATAAGCTAAGCCGGTGAATGCTCCGGTCAAAAACAGTCGGTCCAGTCGATTCGGAGATCATTAGTTTGATGACGATGATGATGATGAAAAGTAGCCTATCCTCATAACTTTAGCTATCTACCACTGAAAGCCTCGTCAATATCCCTCCAGCCGTTTCAGAGATTAGCCGGAACAAACAGACATGCGGACAGACAGACAGACAATTTTTTTAAAAATTGCATTGTCGTTTTCAGTATCCTTCATATGCATTTAGTAAAACATTGCTAATTGAAAGTTACAAACAGACACTTCAATATAATTAAGGGCCGATTTTTCAATCGTCAGATAACTTTTATCTGTTGAATAAACATGTGACTTTGACATTTGTTCCATACAAAATCTGTCAAAGTCACATATTTATTCCTTACATAAAAGTTATCTGACGATTGAAACATCGGCCCTTATTTGTATAGATGTGTCTGATGTTGTCAATTAACATATTATATAACCTACTCATTTTTTCCTCTTCTTTAACCACATGGGATACGCATTTAGACCATTACAATAAAGCAGTGATTATCAATTAATAAATAATTATTATGAATTATAATGTATTTAAATAAAAATCAATAATTAAGTCTTTAATTGGCACACCATTATTATGATTATTAACATAAATCGCGATTGTTTATCGATTTTTGTGTTCATCACTACACTAATAAATGTGGTATCATTATTTTACAAAATGACAGTAGCTAATGTCAAATGTGGAATCTAATTAAAATTCCGATTATAGAAGTGAATTTTTTTCATTATTTATTGTTTGAAAAAAAAAATTTTTTTTGCAATTTATTATTTTAGTCGCAAGGCTGCTGTTTGGAACAACGTTCTGCATTAAATTCTTAAATTTTATAATTTTTGCCCTAGTACGCAATGAACGTCTTACGCGTGCTATTGACCTCTCAGCGTAATCAGCTGATCACTGTGTTGTGCTCGTTGTACATTGCCTATTGAAAATTTAAAATTTTTTAAAACAGTGGCTTAAAAGCAAATGACTAGTACCAATGGATATATCTCTTGCCTGGTTATTACCCCACGAAGTTATAGTGACTGCTCTTTTTCTTCTCCTGTATACAAAGATTTTCGTAACTATCTTTTTTTAATTTACTAATCTTATAAGAAGTTACATAGATCCTACTCTAATACACTCTTGGCCGACTGCTATATACTGTTAGGCTTTGTTAGGCATCACTGTCATATTATGTTAATGTGACAGTGACATTACATACTTTTAAATATAATACCAACATGAACTTAGTCCGAAAGAAACAGAAAAATATTGTAATCTAAGGACTGCACAATATTATTTTTACAGTATATCTGTCGCAGTCATCTTATTGAATCCGCTATTTAATTGAATGACTAGCGCTTTCATTGAATCCTGTTTTTACCAACAAATATTAGAAACCGAGACTAGGACAGCCATTTAATATTATAGTTTTAAACTTCGAAATTTCCGAATGAGTACTAATAAAACGAACATTAAAGTAAATTAATCAAAAAATATATCAACACATTGCTATCTGTACGAGCTGTTTGACGCCATTATATAACCGCCTAGTGATTCAATTAAATAACCAGATTCAATAAGATGACTGCGACATATCCACAGATTATGTAGATTGCTATCAATAAATGACATTATCATTATACATAATATTCGTATCAGGTAAGTGACAAATTGATAATGGATAATATGCACAAGTTTTGTAGGTGAAAAAAACAGGGTTTTCCAATGAGGCACAGATAATCGGCCAAGCGCGAATGCAGACTCCCGCTCGTCGGGTTCCTTACATTTATCCACGTATTTTTGGGTTCCGGAATTATGGCTGCAGATACAGTTTAAATTAAAAAAGAGTGGTGGACCTGCAGGTTTACTACCGACACAATCGAGAGTCGAATCCATTCGATTTTAACGGTTTTCGGTGTTTTATTTTGTGGATTAATCCGAAACTAAACAGCATAAAGAAAATCGTTAGATCGTAACTTTTTGTACTCCCGGCCATATAAACGATCTGATGACCTTGAAGACCTGTACCGATTTCCATCAAACATAGCTAAGAACACTCGACTGATATACCTTTCAAACAAAAAGGACCGCATTAAAATCGGATCATCCGTTTGGGAGCTACCATGCCACAGACAGACACACATTTACACAGACACGTCAGACTCCTCGTCGTTTTTGCGTCGGGGGTTAAATTTACGGGGGTTAGATAATAGTATGTTTCGTATATATTTTCTATGTCGCCTTTGACACCCACAGGTGGCTGATGAGGAGGTGTTATTCTTACTCCGGCACCAACGGAAAATCCCTCCAGCAACCCATGGCCTTATCAACCGATCGTGGTTGTGCGGGCCGAAACATGGGAATGCGCAGTCTCAGGCGTTTCCCTTCAGGTGCGCAATTTTTGATTCCCTACAAGTTATTTCATCTCTTTCTATTTGTCCCTAAGTCCTTCTCCCCTTTCTGAGCCGGACAACACAGATACGACTTCGGTGTCTTCCGATAGTTCGTTCAGGTTTTACTATCTGGGAGTCTTGGTTCTTGTCCTAGTTTGCCTCCATTCAACCTGTGCCATAGTCACGCGAATTCCCGTAGTCTTCCGAAGTACACCGCCGAAGAAACGAAGTCGCAGTACTAGGCCAAGCCCTCTCCAAAGAATTCGATCGTATCCAGCTTTGAACCATCAGTAGGCATAGGAAATATTTATGTAACACCAGTAGGTATAGGAAATTGCAAGCGAGGCAGCGAACAAAGGAAAAACGCACATTAGTGTTACGGCTTACGTCCGCAAGTGTGATTGCGGCCGTGACGACACAAGGCCTCATCAGTGTGCTTAGTGCAAGTTTATGTCACTGCTCACTGTGACGAACTTAAAAAGAATTTGCATGGAATTAGTTACCATAATTTGCCACTAGGGACGTTGTTTCGATGCCCTACAAACCGTAGTTACACGGCAGTGCACATCAGCGCGAGTACCCCAAACATAAATCACAGTAATATAACTCTATGGAATGTTCTAGAACCAGCGATTATGTTCGCTACAAATGACCAAGCTGTACTCGTTAACATACCAAACCTCTCGAACAATCTCATTAGCAGCGAACTTCGCAGACAAATATTCTTGTTTCCAAGTTCCAACATAAACAAAGGTCGAGCGAAGTGCGTGGACGTATTTTGTTTAAAATTTAAATATATTATATCTAGCAATATCCCGCGAAAAATGATAACCACAACCTGCAAGCAAATGTGTGAGTGTATGCGTTTGATGCACCTCCCTCCTTCCCACACTGCTTATGCGTACACTCGCAAGCAAAAACATGAAAGCAGGGCTTGAAAGCGGTACCGATATAAAGGTATTATACCGGTACTAAATTACGATATCGCTATAATTTAAAGGTTTGGTCAAAACGGTTGAAATTCACCATTGCGGTATCGCAAAATAACGGTATATACCTTTATTATTTTACGGTATGGTATCATTATATTTTATCACTACCGTAACCGAAATCATTTCGGTACCGAAAAAATTTTCAGAGCAACGCGGCAACGTCGCACGCACTGACGCGGCGCGGCGTTGTCAATTCGAAACTTTACAGTTTGTCAAGACTTGTACAATACGGGATTAGTGGTATTCGTTGCAATTTGCTATTCCTTGATCTTTCATTCGCTCGCTAATTTCGTTGCAGTTTACACGTCGTGTTACGTTGCTAACTTATTTTTAACCGACTTCCAAAAAAAGGAGGAGGTTCTCAATTCGTCTGTATGTTTTTAACCGACTTCCAAAAAAAGGAGGAGGTTCTCAATTCGTCTGTATGTTTTTTATTTTTATGTTTGTTACCTCAGAACTTTCGCCCGGGTGAACCGATTTGGATGTTTTTTTTTTTATTTGAAAGGTGGTGCTTCCCGTTTGGTCCCATTGTCACCAAAGTGGTGACCTGATGATGGGATCCGTGAGGAATCGAGGGAACTCCTCAAAATTTATATGGAAACATATATCGATTTTGATTTTTTCTGAAGTAGCCCAAGCATATGTTACCAAATAGTAAGATTTTGCACCACATCCTGGACCTAAAGTACTGAACAGAACTTCTGAGTCCTTAGAGATACACGTTTGAAGATTGCAGCGTTGTTTAAAGGAATGCAAGCATATGCCACTACGTCAATTACAGTGTTGTACCAGTGTTTCCAAAGTGGTGACCTGATGATGGGATCCGTGAGGAATCGAGGGAACTCCTCAAAATTTATATGGAAAAATATATCGATTTTGATGTTTTCTGAAGTGGTCCAAGCATATGTTACCAAATAGTAAGATTTTGCACCATATCCTGGACCTAAAGTACTGAACAGAACTTTTGAGTCCTTAAAGATACACGTTTGAAGATTGCAGCGTTGTTTGAAGAAATGCAAGCATACGCCACTACGTCAATTACAGTGTTGTACCAGTGTTTACCAAAGTGGTGACCTGATGATGAGATCCGTGAGGAATCGAGGGAACTCCTCAAAATTTATATGGAAACATATATCGATTTTGATTTTTTCTGAAGTATCCCAAGCATATATTACCAAATAGTAAGATTTTGCACCATATCCTGGACCTAAAGTAGTGAACAGAACTTCTGAGTCCTTAGAGATACACGTTTGAAGATTTCAGCGTTGTTTAACTAAAAATCTTAAAATAAAATAATTTTAAACAAAAAAAACCGAATTCAAAAGGTAAACTAAAAAGCAAAAAATAAATTTACTTCGCTCAAAGTAATACTTATTTTCACTTAAATAAATAAATTTATTCTATAATTTTGAAGTCGGTGCCAAGTAAGTACTTCAACAACCTTACTGCAATATCAAATTACTAAATATATGTAGGCAGTCACAGAAAAAAGAATCAGAAAACAATATACAACTATCAATGTAACTATTACTATATACTAAAATTATGAAAGAACGCTGGACTTGGCACCGACTTCAAAATTATAGAATAAATTTATTTATTTAAATGAAAATAAGTATTACTTTGTGCGAAGTAAATTTATTTTTTGCTTTTTAGTTTACCTTTTGAAGTCGGTTTTTTTTTTTGTTTAAAATTATTTTTTATAATATATTATTAACTAATTCACAGTCATGGGAAGGAAGCGTAAGAACGCAGTTTACGCATACTTTGCGTATGATAAAGAAACTAAATAATCCAAATGTTTATTTCCTGGTTGTGAAACAAATGTTAAGGTACATGTTACAAGTCGTCTACTAACTAACGTAGATAGTATTTTAAGAGCGCGCAATCAAATTTCATCAACTCGAAATCGCCGCGAGAGCCGATATCGACTCACACAGACGCAAAACAACACGCATGTGTGGGTTAACGCTAGGTCGAGCGTAGGTAGAGCGTGCAAGTAATATTGATACTTTAATCCTAATGAATTACCTAAAATTAATTATACTTAATATTACCTACCATTTCAATAATTCTATAAAATTAAATGGTATTTAAGTTATAAAATACTAATTATACATACTCGACATGCTAGTAATCGCCCGCGGCTCAGTCCACGTTACTGTCGAACCGTCGGGAACAACTTTCGCGCGATGATTGTGTGAAAAGAGTTTCATGGTGGTTGGTTCAGTAGATGAGACGTGAAGAAGTAACAAACAAACACACGAACAAACAAACCAACTTTCACATTTATAATTTAGGATAAGTAAGTAATGAGAATGAAAAATTCAACAACCTAATTGTTATAAAAATATACCAAGTTATTTATTTTTCATCTTTGATGTCCAGAAATGTTTGTCCCTAAATATTTTACTGACCCACTTCCGACCACCCACTAAAATGTACTAAAATACTAATTTTAGTGGGTAGTCGGGATGGACATGCTTTTTTCCTGTCACAACTATTAGGTAGCCAGGCACAAACAGGTAAGCTATACTAGCATTTTGCAACCGTCTGATTATTGAATGGAAATTAAATAAAATTAAAGATTATTTTATTAAAAACACGGTGGTTTAGGATTACCTGCGAAATTTGAAAAATAAAATATTGGTGCAACTTGTGTGCGACTGAGAGGTCCCAACCAACCATCCCCTGCACAGGACAGAGGATAGCAGCTGTTTGAAGTCTGACCATTTCAAGAAAGACAGTGCGCATGCTATATTTTGTTATTGGAAATGAAAAGGATAACCTATATAAAAAAACTTGTAAAAAGAGCCAATCCTTTCCAAAATAATATTGATGTTGTTAGACCGACCGACTAACACCTACTTGGCATAACATGTATCTCACAAGTTTTTACTGTAGAAGAACTAAGTAGCGAGACTTGGCATGTTTTTGATGGGATCTCAGTTGTTATTGTAGAAGATTTACTAAACGCGTGTTTTTGTGAAAAGGGCAAATATAGCTTTGTAATCCTATACATTTATATGACATTACAAAGTTAATTATGCAGTTAGTTAGTCTAGATAATTCTACAGAAATATTTTTTTTAGGTTTTTTCTTTATTTATACACTAAACACTACTTGTATTCCAAATTTGAAGCTTCTATGTCTGCTAGAAGTGCCTAATACTTTTGATGATCGGTCAGTGAGTGATTGAGTCAGTGACAAAACTAAGAAGTTTGACAAGTTATAATTATTTAACTTCTGTTTCAAATTGAATAACATTTGAAATATACTATGTATGTTTATACAATGCTTTCCTAGTAACTAAAAATGCAGGCTTCTTTTAATCCACAACAAAGTTATAGGGAGTTGAAAGTGGCCTAAACTGCTTCGAGAAATTGATGGTACGGCCATGCTCAAGTTGACAGAAGCACTGCCATGCCCCCAGATACTCAGTTATATTGATGACAGTTACATTAAAGCAGACATACACACAGGGGCTGATGATGATTAGTATAATTTTTAAATATATAAACCACACCACCTTTTAACTAAAGATAATCGCATCAAAATTCGTCGATCATTTAGGAACTGCGATATAACAAACAGACACACAGAGGCTGATGATGATTAGTATAATTTTTAAATATATAAACCACATCAGCTTTCAACAAAAGAAATTGACATCAAAATCTTTTGATTAATTTAGGGGCTGTGATATTACAAACAGACACACAGGGGCTGATGATGATTAGTATTATTTTTAAATATATAAACCACATCAGCTTTCAACAAAAGAAATTGACATCAAAATCTTTTGATAAATTTAGGGGCTGTGATATTACAGACAGACACACAGGGGCTGATGATGATTATTATATAAATTTTATATTTTATAAATAAACTCTGAACACATTACATACCTCTTAATGTTTTTTTTCTATATATTATGAACTTTGTAATCGACATAATATAATCTCTGTAAATTTTCCCCATTTCTCATAAAAATATTAATGCTCGTCAAAGCGTCAATTCTGCTTAGTCGCACTACATGTCTATGAGCTGACCAGGTCGGTGAACCTTTATACGTTGACGGTCCAGCGCAGAGCGACACGTCCTCCCCTCACGAATTCTCAGCGGGTACTAAATAGATCACGATTTACATGACGCGTGCGCTTGGTTGAAAACAAGTAATTTTTAAAAAATTGAATAATGGTATAAATTAATTAAATAAAAAATAGTGTCGAGTTACCAACAGTATGATTATTAATTATAAAAATAATATCATCGAAGAAATTTAGTTTTTCCAGTAGAAATACTGCACTGAAAAATGTAAATTATGACATTTTAGATTTTTTATGCAGTTAACAATACATATATTTTTAATTTTTATCAACTTTTCATCTAAGGACTTTATAATCACTTTTATGAAAATAGAAATTAAACTATATTAAAACGATTTAAATGTTATTTTCTTTATCAAAGTGAGCTAAAATCGGCATTTTTGCGATTCGGCGTTCCGAAATCTTTAAATTTACTCAAATGTACTACATAACACTTTAATTTTATAAAACTATTCCAAAAATAAAGAGTTTATCTTTATTTATTTCTAATTGTTTTATTTAATTTTGTTATTTTATGCATGTCAGGGGCAGTCAAAAACACCGAAAAACTGAAACATCGTCGTAAATTGAATGCACGCTCTTAACGCACCAATAAAACATAATTAAACATTATAAAACATAATTGCTACGCACTATAATTTTTTTTTAAACAAGTAGGTAACTTAACTGTTTCCCAAGTTTTATAACTAAAACTGTCTAAATAAAAACTATTTAGTAATTTACTATTTACTATTTACTAAAAACTATTTAGCAATTTACTATTAACTAAGTACCTACGCAGTACGCTGCGTTACAGGCAGAGCACTCCGCACGACTGTCAGTAATTTTTAACACTCAAGATTCTACGACCAAAGCAATCGGCGTGACTCTGGCGGGTTTTATTAGTACCTACTAATAAAACCGTTATTTTACAAATTTAGGTATCTGAAAAAATTTCGATACCATAATTTTGCGGTACCAAAATAATAGCGGTACCGTTATATAAGGTTACCATAATTTTAAGGTATGACGTCATACCGTTAACCGTTTTTACCGATATTTTTCGGTTATTCAAGCCCTGCATGAAAGCCCCACACCACCAAGCAGGTTGCAAAACTTGACGCGCGTTTCGCTCCGAGCAGACTCTGCGAACAATGTTCGCTAAGTCACTTAACGTGTTTTTCATATTGTTATGCTTGCAGGTTGTGGTTATCATTTTTCGCGGAATATTGCTAGATATAATACCTACATTTAATTTTATGCTATGGGTTTATGGATTTCCGCAAAGTAACGCCAGATTATATTCATTATTTTATTGTTTGCCATAATCATTATACAAATTAACTAGTAATTATTTGTGTACACAAAAACTACGGACTTTTCACAAAATCCCAAGTGAATCTTTAGATTTTAACAAACTCAGCGTAAAGAATCGCACATCGTTCGAATCTTGGGAATTTCATTTTTGTGGTTTGGTTTCGTTTATTTTTTGACTTTAGTGAAGCCAAAAGAAAGGGTAAGGATTAAAGTAAATACAGATCATACAGTGTTCATTAATTAATACAACCATAGGGAACAATGTGAGTTAAATCGGATTCAAAACAATAGGTACCACAAGGAAGGATATAAGCACTAAGTAGTGAGCACCATTTTTATCTTATCATTCAGTATTCTGGCCTTTATCGTGTATATTGTGCCGATTTAATATCTCGGCTGTCACCATTAAATCCAAAAACTTTACTGCTTATTTATTCTGCAGATATCTTAAGGCTTCAGATAAAAAGTTGCGCGCGTCGTAGAAGCAAATTATTATAATGTACCCAGATTATTATAATATACAGGCTATAATATTAATGAGTGATAATACTTAAGGGTGTGTATGTGGCTCCTATGTAGAGTTTACTGTGAAAGTACTAGCGCTTCAAGACCTCTTTTTGACTTTCATGTTGCTATGAGAAGTGCCCCAACATCATAAATTTGCCCATACGAAAATTTAAAAAAAAGTAACTGTTTCAGCGCTGGTACATTCCCAATTAACTCTCTATACGGAACCCATACACACCCTAAAGTTAATTATAACTCATTAGTATTATAGCCTGTATCTTCTTTTTTCTTATATATAAAAATGAATTGCCGTTCGTTAGTCTCGCTAACTTGAGAACGGCTGAACCGATTCGGCTATTTTTAGTCTTGAAATATTCGTGAAAGTCCTGGAAAGGTTTAAACGGTTTCTATGCTCAACGAAGTGGGTACAGGTCAGCTAGTTATAAGTATTTTATAAATTTATCGTTTTTAGAATAATGGACACGCAGGTTTGAGGTCTTTTTCAAGTGGTACGCAGCAATAACTAATTGGGAACCACTGATCTATTCTATCTTTAGGTAGCTAAATACATTGTAGTATCACAAAGTGTGATGCGATTACATATACAGCACTGCTGTTACTTTATACCTATAGGTTAATATACTCTGAAGAAGTCCAAATAAATCTTTATGTAAATAAATATATCTCGACCAAATTAATGAGTCAATAACTTCTTTATTGCACGATAAATAAGTGGCATTTGAATTGGTAGCATTATAGTCGCAAAGTATTGTAGAGGATTTGAATCAAGTATACGTAATTAATTAGGTTGGCACAATATACTGAACGGTTGCTAAATGCTAGCTAATATACATTATTCAAAATAACGACTTCTGTAGCGACTGTAGCGCAGTGGATCGCGTCGGTACGGCGAGTATAAAGTCTATATAATAATAATAATAATATCATCAGCTTTAATAGATATTCGTGAAATATATACTTACTACTCATATTTATCTACTTTTAAAACCAAAACCAAAAAAATTTTCGAATATAGACACACATGTACATACTTACATGGGCGCTACCGATAAACAATCTCAATTAATTCTAATTCATTACTAGAAGTAGCCAAACTGGAACCTTAAGTAATATTAAAACAGGTTATGTTTCAATTTAATTTACTTTTATCTCATTCACAAAATTTTCCACTTTAGATGGACATATTTCTTCTTAAATACGTCGTTTACTAGAAATATGCCATGTTTCTTGTTAAGTTATTTGAGAGGCTCAGACGAAAGCAGAGGGGTGTTAATATAAATTTAAATACGGATAAACCGATTTTAATAGTATTTTTTTATTTCGATTTTTCTATTTCTATTACAACTTTCTTATTAGACTAGTCACTGATGCTAATAGGTCAATACAATACAATGATATTGTTTGCGACTCTATGAATCCATAGACGATGCTGTACAATCGGCAATGTCAAAATGGCGCATTTTCAATGTGCAAGTTTTTCATTTGTGGTTTTGATATATTAATTATTGTTATAAAATGTATTGGATAATGAAGTATGATCCTTTATTATTCCGATGAAAGTGTTGATAAGTGTGCACAATAAGTGAAATGTAAAAAAATCGATGTTTTTCGTTTTATTAAGTTTAGGTTAAATTTAAACGGGACGGTACTATAAATAGTAGTCCAATAAAATAGCGAACCTAGTATGTACATGATTAACCGTTCCTCTTTACTGCTATCATATTCGTGCGTCACATTTCCTTCCTGTTAGTTAACTGTCCCAGTTGTATTAACTTAACTACTCTAGTCCATTGAAATGTTACATTTTTTAGGCCTTACCTTGCGTTTTTTAGAGGACGCAATTTTATTTTTTTGATGTGTAGGGGGGGTCAGTGTAAAGCTAAAACCAAGTTTGTGGGGTCGCCACCCTTGTCCCACGGCCGCCATCTTGAAAATAGGGGTTGAAATGGTATTTACGATATATCTCTTAAACTATTTATTTTATAAAAAAAAATTGTTAACATTTTTTGTTGCAAATTAAATTTTCTACAACTTTGCTCCAGTAACTTTTTGTCGTAGAACTATAAATAAAAAAGTTATAAGCGAAAATCTTCGGAAATTTGAGAAAAAAAAAAATATTTTTCGATGTAACTTTTTTTCTTCTCTTCGGCTTTGTGTTTGACGGTTACTCAGACGACCCGGATGTCGCAGGAACAAAGTCTTGGGAACGTTTGCGCCGCACGAAAAAACACCAGTCGACAGAAGTAAAATGTGACAAGAACACCATACCGACGTTATCACAAGAGAAATTTCTTGGTAATGAGAAGAACAAATCTAACTTTATTATACTTCTTAAAACTGTATTCTCGGAAATGGGTTTCACTGTTGACCAAGCAGAATCAGACGCAGACGCTCTTATCGTTCGTACTCCTTTATTTAATACCGTTACTATTGTAGCTGAAGATATTGACATACTGATATTGCTCACAGCACTTGGCAGAAAATAAGCAAATGTATTTTTTTTTAAAACCATCAAAAGGACGAACAGCAGAACAATTATATAGTGCGTCAGGTTTTATGTACGGAGATGTCATTGCGAATAACTTGCTGTTTCTTCATGCTTTTTCCGGATGTGACACAACTTCAGCTCCATACAATATCGGTAAAATGAAATTTGTGAAAACCCTGGAAAAACATTTAGAGTTTGCAAGTGGAACGGCTTTGTTTCTCAACAAGAGAGTTGACCCTGCTTTGCTCACTGTAATTGGTGAACGTTTTTTTATCTCTTTATACGGTGGTAATAAATCTTTATTACCACATCTTTATTACCTTTATTATCATTATCATCTGATAATTCTCTTGACAGCCTAAGATACAAACAATTCGCCAAGGCAGTGACAAAAAGTACATTTAACTTATCCTCACTTCCTCCAACACAAGACACAGCTCGCTTTCATACTTTCTGAGTCTACCATCAGGTCCAGTCGTGGCTTGGTAATTATAATGATCCTGAAGACTGGGGCTGGAAAAAATGTGGAAAATTATTGATGCCTCTAAACCTCCAGCACCCCTGAGCTTCTAAAATTGATCTTTTGCAAATGCAAAGGAAACTGTGGAGCGATGTGTGGATGCCGAAAAGCAGGAATGAAATGTTCTGCAGTGTGCTTCCATTGTTTTGGAGAGACTTGCAGCAACGTAATGGAACTCTCAGAATTAATAAATGAAGATGACTTTGATGATGAACCGCCAACATTAACACCCCTTCCTTCTCCAGTTCTCCCACTGGTATTTAATTCAGAAAGCCGATCAGAAGCTGAGCCCCAGCCTGGTCCATCGTAACGACTGAGGACGAAGTAGTTCTAATTTAGAAAATCACCGTGGATTATGCCTATTGGGGATACCACGTAAAAAAAACGCGCCTCTAGACTCTACCTCGTGGGTGGTGGGGAAAAGAGTCGATAATTAATTATTAATAATATTGCAAAATTTGTAATTAAAAAAGTTATAATAATAAAGTAAAAAAAAACAAAAAAAAAACAAACAATAACTGATGACTTATCACAGGTATAGGTATAGTTAAGAGTACTGAAAAATAGTACTCACTTCGGAGCGCTGTAAAACCTTAGCTTTTGACTTAATGAAAAAATTATGCGAATAAAAGTTGTTCCTCAAAAAACGATGTACAAAAATGGTCGAATATCATTTTTTCGTAAAATGATAAAAAAAAAGTTACATCGAAAAATATAATTTTTTTTCTCAAATTTCCGAAGATTTTCACTTATAACTTTTTTATTTATAGTTCTACGACAAAAAGTTACTGGAGCAAAGTTGTAGAAAATTTAATTTGCAACAAAAAATGTTAACAATTTTTTTTTATAAAATAAATAGTTTAAGAGATATATCGTAAATACCATTTCAACCCCTATTTTCAAGATGGCGGCCGTGGGACAAGGGTGGCGACCCCACAAACTTGGTTTTAGCTTTACACTGACCCCCCCTACACATCAAAAAAATAAAATTGCGTCCTCTAAAAAACGCAACCCAAAATGTAACTTTTCAATGGACTACTCATCAAGTTCTAAAAGTAAACAAGGAAATGTTAGTTAACGGTTAGCCAAATTTCGTTTCTAAACGAAAACGAACGTACCAGAAACCTAATCGGGCCTACTTTTGTATATTTGAACAAAATTGACATAACTGCATTTGAATTTGACAGTTCTCCACGACACTAGCGCCAAATTGGTTTGAAATTGAGTGTCGACTGTCGATTGAAACTGTTCCAATCAAAGTATCCCCTCGTTCCACTTGCTAAGTATAAACGATTTGAACGTTTTTTTCGTACAGATTCGGGTTTCTTTAGCACTGTTTAGGATCGTATTGAACTGTTTTCACTAGCGTTCCACACTCACTGTCAGCTGTCAAAAACTGTTCAAATCGCTCAGAATTTTGCTTATTTCTACCCAGCTCCCTACTTGAGGCAAAATGTACATTTTTTGACGTTTACTTGGATTTGACAGATTTCACTGATCTCGATGTTATTTTTAGGTTATCGTGGACGAAATTTATTAAGGATTCTTTTGTGTTATTGTTGAAATTGATAATTTTAAATATAATAAGAATTTATTAGATAAACGAGAAGTGTCAAAATTTAACATCTATCAGTCGCTCCACTAGCAGTAAAGCGATCAGATCTAAAATTTCAAAATTTACATTATTGTGCTAAAGAAACGACAGTGTGCGTTATGAATGATCTGAGCGTTCAGACCGTAGGTATACAGGACAACACTGTTAATCAGTATTATTTTCGAGAGTAGTACCTACACGATTTGACAGCAGTGGAATCGACTAGTGATGTTCCGGATATCCGTATCCGTATTCGCGGATATCCGAGGTAAAAAAGAAATCCGTATCCGTATCTGTGTCCGTTAATTTTCGAGCGGATATTTTACGGATCTTTTCAGGTGATTAGGTAGAATTAAAAAACTAATAAATTCCATTCAGACTATTTTTATTTAATTAAATCAAATATTTGGCACCTTTATATTGCAAACATTGAGATAGATAGATCTTTATAATGAAAGAGCAAGTTAACATCACTTTTATGATAATGAAATAACTAAAATATAAGTAATTTTTTCTTATATAATTTTAATGAGATCAATATTTTATGAAGTTTTAACGTCATTTTATGACAATGAAAAAACTAAAATTGAAATCTACTTTTTCATACAATGACGGGAATATTATAGCAAGCTATTGTATATAACATCATGGTCACTTTTATGTCAATGAAAAAAGAAACTAAAACGTAAACCTCTTTTTTATATCCGTATCCGTATCCGCGGATCTTGGCACTAAATATCCGTGTTCAGATCCGTATCCGCGGATATACATTTTTAGCGATCCGGCACATCACTAGAATCGACTTGACGGATTCGCGAGTAAGAAGCCCCAGCGGCCTGATTCAAAATGCTATCTATATTATCACTTACGAAGTCCGAAAACAAAATGTGTGGGATTTGACATAAGCTTCGCTAGTGGCGTACGAATTCGCTTGTCATTTAGCTAACCTATGTCAAATCACATACATTTTTTTTAAAGAATTTTGTAAGTTGCAATAGCGATGACATCTTGAATTAGAGTCCAGGGGCCTTACTCTCCAAACTGATTCGATTTTGATTCAGATTCGATCGTCGCATACTCCTGATTAAATTGACGAATTGTTTATTTTAATTCTATATCGATTAATATGGTCGGGAGTACAAAGAGTTACGATCTAACGATTTTATTTAATATTTTGGTTAGTTTCAAAGTAATCCACCAATTAAAATACCAAAAGCCGTTGAGATCGAACTGTTTCGAACTGAATTGAGTCGGTAGTAAGCCTATGGACGCTTCACACCACGTCAATCTGGCCCTGAGCTAAGTATCCGAAGAACTTGTATTATCGTAATACAGGGAGAACATAATTGAGTTATCGACAGGTGTATCTGAAAATGGATCTCAGTTACCATATTATAAGTTACCATCGCGGCCGCCCTAGTTACGTGATATTTATAGTCAGCCCGGGGAGGCCATCCGCGAGTCTCACTAGACACTGGCCGGTGTCAATTAATGCCAAGTCTAGACCACGGCCGCACAGCCGATTTGCCGGCTCAACACGTGTCGGGTTCAATAAACTACGTCGGAAACATAAACAATGCACCTATATTCCACCTATCTCAGGATAACGAGAGAATCGGAGGAGTCACTCCTAAACCGTGTGGGGTTTAAGATTGACTCCTTTGATTCTCTCGACTGTCAATTTCTCAGAAGGAGTTCCTCCCAGGGTGGTAATTGTAATATGTTTATTGACCTTTAACAAACTTTATGTTTCAATATTGTTTTATTTTTATTTTAGTGTATCGCGATTAAAGTCACATTCGGCTGTTTATGTCATCCCGGAAAGGAGGGACAGTGACAGCCTGGGATATCTAAATTTAATCAGCGTTACAGTATTCGGCCGCTAGAATAATAGCAAAATAGTAAACGGGCTATTAGCGTACTAAACAAAACCATTGCGTTGTTAGCTCATCACCAATAAAATAGTAGAACGGACACTTAACTCTTAAGGTTTCGTATAACGCCAATGACAGAGCGTTAGTTGCAAATACTAAAACAACAGTCCCCTGAGTCTGGAGTCTTATATAAAATACGGAAGTAATTATGGAGAGAAAAAAGGTGAACTTTGCATATTGTTTTAAGCTGTATTAAAACAGAACTATCAATTTATTAAATTTAAGCAAGATTATGATATATTTTTTTGGGATTTTTCAATCAGAATAGTATTGTGAAGATGGTTTCAAAATACTCTTTGATTTTTAGCTTATCTCGTGCATGCAGCCCTAACTACATATTTATTTTATTTTGGCTGTGGGGGACTATTCTGGCTCTAGTAAACAGTTCATTTGGCATTCCACAGAAACGCGCTCGACCTATTTACAAGCCAGCACTAGAAGCGAGATCTTGTTATTACAGATGCTTTCAGCACCGGCTTCGTGCTCAGTCATGAGTCAACACCGTCAGTTTGTTTTCAAATGTCGTCCTTTAAATATTTAAAACTGACTTAACTGTAAATCATATGAGTAGGTTATTAATTCGTAATACATTTTATTCTTTATATCTATTAAAATCCATAATAGCACTGTGATCTTTATTACTAGGTATAGTAGATAATAGTCACTTGATTTGGTGTCAAACTTTTTATTTATAAAAAAAAAACTTTAAATAAAAAAAACACTTGGCCACTTCCATGCATGGGAAATGCATTGAAGCCACTTGGCCAGTACCAAGTACCAACCCCTATAATATAAAATGATTAATCTTTTACGATTCCAAAAATACATTTTAAAATTAGTGACAATCAATCTCAATCGACCACAATTATTGTCCCCCACATTTCATTATGAAGACTGCATCAAACGGCTTCTCAATTTACCAATCATCAGTAAGTAGTTTTATTGAATTTATTGCCTTTGAAGTATGAAGTATAAATAACCTGTCTTTTTTAAGTCGGTTAAAATTACTAATGATAACTTGCCAAGAAAACTTGCAAAAGAAAAAATGTGTAGAAACGCAAACAAAGAATAACCAAGGTGAATAAAAGACAGGATAGGAGGGAAGCAGAAAAAGAAAATAGATTTTTTATAGAATAACCCAACCAAAAGGATGGAAATCTCAGGAACTACTGGTCCAATATGAAAAATTATTTTTTTGTTGGATAGTCCATTTATGAATAGAGGAATATATACAATCATAGAGGAAGCTATACAATCACGCTACGACCAATAGGAGCGAAGCGTCAGTGAGAAATGTTGCAAAAACGGGGAAAATTCTTCACATTTGGGGACTTTCGTTGCGTGCGCTGCACAAACGGTCAAAAACCACGCGAACGAAGTCGCGGGTGCAGCTAGTAAACTCATATTAAGAAACCGGACTTCCGTCACAATATAGTTACACCTCACCTAACGTCCTTGGGGCGTGTTTCACCATGCAATGTTAAAGTTAATTCTTCGTTAAATATCATGTTGTTCCTCTCGTAATTCCTATCAATGAATGAGAAGGTTTGGTAATTTACATACCGTTAATACTAACATGCGTTGGTGAAATCGGGACTTAGTGTTGGGTAACTTGCAAGACGCAATTGAATTTTATGTTACTTCCGTTAATGTCCGATTTCGCACAAAATAATTTCGCGTTAGTAGGTATTTAGCATACCTATTATTACCATAGAAAGTAACAAGTTTCTACTTGTATCAGTATGGAAATGCCAATCATCTTGCAAAAGTATCTCAGCTTCTCAAGACAAAATAGGTATTTATAAAATCTATTGCTGTCTCCCAGTGCTCAAGCGCGATAATGAATTTGTGAAAAAAAGGAAAAAATACGCCTGTACTAATAGTACTTATACATGGATATTCTGGAAAAAATGTTACTCTAGCAGCATTATCCAGGGAGAAAACAGAAGTCGCGTAGACCCCTATGGAGAAACAACCGTGTTTTTCCTATGCATTAACCATTAGAACCAAATACATGACGACGTTGAACAACATGCCAGACTCGTTTGCAGATGCCAAGCACTGAATATTACATGTGGACCCAACAGCTCACAATGTCATCGATGTATGAAACGCGCTAACTGCTGTGATGAAAAATTCATGAGGAACAGAATACAGATCTTCCTCGAATGTGTCAAAGCTAAAAAACCTTGTATAAAACAAATCTGGATTTCTGATTTTATTGGAAGTTGGACCGTTTTGAATCATACCCAATGACTTGCGTTTATTAATGCGATTGACGCTAAGTAATCTAATACGTTTCAACGCTAATGGACTAATAATATATACAGTTTTCGACATAATATATTCCTCAATAAGAATTCGACGATTTGAATATATATTCGACGGGTTCTCTACTATCTGTTTCGACAATTTAGGAAAGCTGTATTTCAAGAGCTGCACTGCGCGGGGATGGTTAAAAATTGAACTCTTGCAGGGTAGATATTATATTTTTGTGTAGTCAATTAAGTTCAATGCAAACAGATGAAAGCTTAATGTTTTAAGCTATATTCCTGGGGCCTTACTTTCCAAACTCCCGAACAAAGTGAAGTTTTATTTACTTTGATTCTCAACCGATTAATATGGTCGGGAGTACAAAAAGTTACCATCTAACCATTTTCTTTATCCTTGTTAGTTTCAAAGTACACCAAATAAAATACCAAAAGCCGTTGAGTTCGAACTGATTCTATTCTCGATTGTGTCGGGAGTAAGCCTCCAGTATGTTGCAACTTGCAGAAAACATTTCTTTTGTTGCATTTCTTTCAAAAACTTCGCAACGCAAGACAAATTGGAATCTCTATTATTCTACGTTTCAAACAAAACGCCTGCCCGCGGCAAATATGGCCATTTGAGAGCAACAAAGGAAGAACTATTATGAGATGACTTCACGGCCAGCGATGAGCGAGATACCTACGCGCCAACAGCTCCTGACCTTTCCCAACTCGACCCTGGACTTATGCACGGTTGAGACCCTTATACAGACCATTTTACAGAGCAATACATTTAGTGACTAGTGGTTTAGGCTCTTGTAAGAAATAGACTTAACACAACTTGACTATGATGTAATAACAATACCCTTTTCGACAGTGGGGTAAAACAGTTAAGGGTTCCAAGTTCTTAATGGCCCCTGTCAATCATAGTTGTTCAATAAAAATGACCGATGTATGAAAAAACGACGATTTCCGAAAGACATTAGCAACGTGGTTTTACTAAACTTAGTATAATATTTACTATATTATACTAGAATACACAATTCTAGAATACACAACGAAGAAAGTATAGATATAGGTACCTAATAAGGAAAATATGATTACATACATTTCAATAATATTCTCTTATCTTATCTTATCGGTTTATTATTTGCCGATTAACAACTGTTTGTCCACTTACCGGCCCGATATCGGGTCAGCATCGGATCGGCAGTCGTGCCGTAGTCGGCCTAATCTTGAAGGCTTTGCATAACGCCAATTAACTTAAACGACTGTGTATGGCGAGAACGAGATATCACGCCACCGGCGCGTGTTGAAATCGTATAAAAACTAGTTTAAAAAATTTTGAGACAAAATTTACAAAAACTAAAACAATAGTACCCTGAGTCTTGCAGCTTACATCACTTTAAATACTAATTTTGACACACTCGTTACTAATATACATAATGAGAAAAGAAGGTAATAAAATAAAAAGGGTGTACATTGCATATTATTTTAATCTTTGCCTTTGCCTCCGTGGTCTAGTGGTTCAGAGCTTCGCTCTCGACCCGGAGGTCGTGGGTTCGATTCCCGCGTTGGAACAACAAATAATGTTGTTTTCAAGTTTGGTTAGGACAATTCAGGCTGATCACCTGATTGTCTGACAAGAAAGATGATCCATGCGTCGGATGGGCATGTAAAAAGTCGGTCCTGCGCCTGATCTCTCGCTAGTCGTGTCGGTTTACCGTCCCACTGGGTTATGAGAGTAAAAGGAAGAGAGAGTGCTTCTGTGCACTATAAAATAACTCCTGCGTAGCTGGCCTGGTTTCAATGAAATCGGCTACCGACATCGAAATCGGTGAGGGGAGCTATTATTATTATTTTGATCTAATTACATTATATCAAAACAAAAATCTCAGTTTATAAACGATAATCCTCTAGTAAAAATACAATGTTTAAAAGTACAAGATTATTGTAATATATCTTTGGGATTTAATAAGACCAGTAAGACCAGTATTGAAAAAAAACGGTTTCGGAGTAATTCAATTTTCAGCATCTCCCGCTCACGCACGCTGTATCTAATAATTTCAATAGACCGATATTAGAATTTTCTCGCGCAAAGTTGGTTCGAAACACTCGATTTTATGGAACTAAATTTAATCAACGGGTTTACTGTGATTTTAGCGTCGTGATTAAGATGCTGATTATAATGCCGATCCATTGGAAATTGAATTAGATTCAAGAATAGGTCTACTCGACGGAAAGTTGAAATTACGTAATGTTGCTTATAATTGAAAAAGTGCTTTTGTCGACGACTGTTCACTTAAAAGTGAAAGAACATGGACAGGTCATAACGTAATAATTCAGAACCTGATAAATTGTAGAGATAAAACGTGACAGATACGTATATCTGGTTATACCACATTAGGTAATATGAAAGTCAGTTTTTTATCAAATGTTATTATTCATTTATTGCTACAAGTAGACATACTGATAGCAGGCGAATTTGAACGTTCGAAAAATATCGACGTTATTCCGGAATAGTAGGTCAACTCCTGAATTTAAGTTCAATAGATCACCCACACATTTGAATTTGTCAGTTTTCTAACTAACTTAGCGCTAGCGTCCTGTTTAAGATAAGAGAACTGTATAATTCCAATCCTGTCCCAATGTCAATCCATTAAAATTCCTAAGTAGGCACACAAGATACCCAAGAAATCGTTTACGTAATAGCCACTTAAGGTTCTATGACATTTGTCATGAGTTTTCAGTTTAGGTACCTTTTAAGCCTTTTTTGGTGACTTTTGCAAAAAAAGCTTGTTAACTTTCATTTCGAATAAAATATTTTGAATTTAAAATTTGCGATTTGCCATGGGACAACAAACCATCTACACTTTCCCGTGTATTCGTGGTGCTTCACAACTCGGAGACAGTTGTAATGACAAATGATATAATTAAATAATTATGTAATTGTACCACATTTTCACGCTAATTGAAAAAACAAATCTTTCCTATTCATAATACTAGATCACAGCACATTGTTGCCCGCATTCCGGCCACTTCCGCTCATTTGAGCAATTAGTGGGCGCTGCGAGTCGCGGCCACCCTGATTCACCCATATTGTTGCTCCAAACGTCATTACCAACATAGTTGCAACTGCGAGTTACATCAGAACCGCTCGAAGGTACCTATATCATCAGTGGTATTGGCGATAGCACGTGATAGCGTGTAAGAGATTACAATTTCTCATTTTCGAGAGTACGTGAGGGTCCTATCATATTATTATTGCATCGCATTATTCTCTTATTGCACCAGCGGTTTCAGGAGTAATAATGTTATCGTATTATGTGCATTGTTAATGTCTATAGGTACTCATAGTACCTACAATATATTAGGACAATGCCAGCGTTAATGAAATCAACATATTGTTATACATACTTAACCATGGGGCGAGAATACGCGAGGGGCCCGTGACCCCTCCTGACCCATCTATTGCGATTGTTGTAATTATTACGATCTTCGGATAGCTACCGGCGATAACAGAGAATATATGGGGACCCCTCCTCCACCTCCCGCAGGCCCGCAGGACTCGACAACCGCTATTAATAAGCTCGGGTCAATTAGGACGGGTCGGCAACCATCGACAGTGTGTTCCGATAGCGGTACGTTCAATCGCAAACAACTTGTGTCCACCGGCCCGACCGTTACAGCAGATAACAAGTTGCAAACTTGCAACAGATACGTTATTTACGTGTCGACCGTAAATGTTCCCTAAATCCTCGACGAAGCGAACATTTTATGTTAAACATCTCCGAGCGACACAATAAAGATAATCTACATTCGACTATTATTTTCTCGCTGCGATCGAAAGACTTGGACTTTGCGACGAGCCAGCGGGGGGGCTCGGGCGCGGCGAGGGGGACGGGGCGAGTTGATCGTCTTCTCCGAGTCGAGCGAACGGATCCCGACGACGGCCGAGCGCGGGCGACGCGCGGCGCGGCGCGGAGCTCTAGTCCGCGACCGCCTGCACCCGAGCGCACCCGTAGTCACGCCGCGCGTCGCATTCAAAGTGTTTCCGAGGGGCATCGCGTCTAGACGGGGCTTCGCGCGCAGTGCGTACGGTGAATGAAGTTGCAGAGCGCCAGTGCCGGGGCCGCTCCGCGCATGACGAGTGAAGTGTGCGAAATACGCAGCTGAGTCGCGACCTCGTTCGCTCCTCGCACGGAACGGGCGCCGCCGAGATCCAGCTTTCCACGGCGTCGAATCGATGAGCGGCAGTGACGGCTCGCAGGCGGCACATCGATCGCCCGGCCGGTTCGTAACTTCCGTGTGCTTTCTAACGCGAGTGCTAACGTGCAGTGAAATCGGTCGACCGATCTATATTCGTCGGCCGGGCCGTGCGGCTCTAGGAGGCCGCGCCGCGGGTCGCGACACAAAGGGATGTTTACGACGCGCGAGCGTTTGTGTCGGCCCACGTAAACGGCGGGACGTAGCGGCCCCCGACCAGGTACACTTCCCACCGCACGTCATGTTCGACGTAGTATCGGAAACCGGTCGACGCTCGGCGCTCCCCGCCGCTCACTCGACTAATTTTACGATTAATGTGACCTTAAAGTAAAACCTGATTTGCCGAGTTCGAGTTACACAGTTTACTCGTTGTATTTTCGTGTAAAACACACTCAGCATACGGTTTCGGTACGATCGCGTTTATAATACAAGATAAACATTAGCGCAATTAGTGATAACGTGTCACATCTGTGTGCTGGGGTGATTAGTGAATAGTGTGTCAGTGCTCTGGTGCATGTTGACACATGACAGTCGTAACGGCTAGGCTCCTTGTTGATATACAACATTACACATACTACATAGATACATAAATCCAACGCATTCATCCATCGCGAACGCTTTGTATGACCAGAACAAACTAGTGCAGCAGTTGTCCAATGCTATAATTACGTAATTACAATGAAAAATATTCATAGAAACGAATTTAACTTCTTCTTTGAAGTGTCTAAGAACTAAGAATAAATTTTTCAATTATTTTCGATGAATTACACATTATTATAGTGTAGGGACTCATCGTGTGAACACACCTTAGTGCTCTAAACAAGATCGTAAAAGTAACTAGACGCATCAATCAAGTTTCATAAGACGACAACAAGTCGCTCTAATGAGAATTTTAATGTTTCTATGGGCCTCACAGCGAGGAGTTGGAATCTAGATAGGACTTAGCCTAACTCCTAAGATAAACTTCTAAACATGTTCATAAATTCAAGTATATTTCTTTGTTAAACTCTGTCACATTTATCATTTTGCGGGGAAGTAAAAATGAAGAATAACGAATAATATGCGCCACGCATAATGGCTAATTTTACAATAGTGTAGAAAAAAAACTTACCTCTATCCGATATTCAATAGCGCCTTATCTCGATTTCAGGTTCTGTCCAGGCGAATGGTGATTGGATGACGATCTCGGTCCGCTCCCCGGAGCAGGAGCCGTCCCCGCCGCTCGCCGCCGCGGAGCCGCTGGTGCAGTCCGTGCGCGCCTACCTCGCGCACCAGCCCGCCAAGCGCCTCCTGCCCGCGCTCCCCGCGCCCGCCGCGCCCCCCGCCGAGCCCGCCGCCGCGCCCTGCGATGCCGACGTAGCTGTCGACACGGCGCGCGAGGACATCAAGGGCATAAACTTCGAGCCGCGGCTCCGGCGCAATGACCTGAACAACAACGCGTCGCGCCGCCGCCCCGACTCCGCGCAACCCGCCATGCCCAACCAGGCCGAGCTGATGCAGCGACAACCGCTGCTGGCGCGAGGCGCCAAGCCCGACGCGCCGCCCGCCACCGACGACTCCGACCCCGACCACTCGCCGCAGCGCGCGCACGGCGAGTTCGTGGTGGAGCTGCCGCCGGGCGCCGTGCGCGAGGACCGCTACCCGAAGGAGATCTGGAAGACCATCCTCTCCTTCTTCTTCCTGTTCCTGTGCGTGTGCATCAACATGCTGTCGCTGTCCATAGTGCACGAGCGGCTGCCGGACCGCAACACGACCGCGCCGCTCAATGACATCGTGCTCGACAACGTCGCCGAGCGCGACTGGGGCCTCGCCGTGTCTGAGTACCTCATCATGCTGTCCACGACGGTCGCCATGCTGGTGGTGGTGTTCCACAAGCACCGGTTCATCGTGTCGCGACGTCTCTTCTTCATCATCGGGCTGCTGTACCTGTACCGCTCGGTCACCATGTTCGTGACCGTGCTGCCGGTGTCGAGCAGGACCTACCCCTGCAGCCCGAAGAGCAGCAACGACACGACGCCGCTGCTGATTGTCCGGCGCATGTTCTACCTGATCTCCGGGTTCGGGCTGTCGATCAACGGCAAGCACACGTACTGCGGGGACTACATCTACTCGGGGCACACGATGGTGCTGGTGCTGAGCTACCTGATCGTGGCGGAGTATTCGCCGCGCAAGTTGTGGCCGGTGCACTGGGCCATGTGGGGCTCGGCGCTGCTGGGCGTGTCGTTCCTGTTGCTGGCGCACGGGCACTACACGGTGGACGTGGTGATCGCGTACTACATCACGACGCGGCTGTTCTGGACGTTCCACTCGCTGCTGGTGACGCCGCACCGCGCCGGCGCCGGTCAGCTGATGATCGCGCGCGAGTGGTGGTACTGGGCGTTCACGTACCTGGAGCGCAACGTGCGCGGCCCGGTGCCGCGGCGCTACGACTGGCCGCTGCCGTGGCCGCGCACCAAGCTGTTCAGCCGGCTGAGCTAGTGACGCGCGCGCGCGCCGCCGCCCCAGCGCGTATGACGCTCACCTTCTGCGAGTGCCGCTTCAGCACCTGCAGCTCCTTGGGGCTGGTTCGCGTGCAGATGGCCAGCGTGAGCGTGTAGTCGAACTGGTGCACGATCAGGTTGAGGTAGACGGTCTCCTCCCAGTCGATCTCGGGGTCGCCGATCGGCAGCTTCTTGGAGTCCTTGCGGAACACCTCGACGTCCGTCTGCAACACGCTCGAATGTGATATCGTGTGGAACGAAGCTCCGTACCTATAACCTCGTATGCTTTTATTGTTACGTAGTGTAAGGACTCGGTTAACGCTTGACGAACGATGATTGTTGATAATTTTTGTTCTGTAAATTGTATATTTTATGAAGGATTATTGAACGATCTCGAGTCTAAACAGAGTGTAATACATATTTATTAACAAACTATACTGTGATTAGTTTCGTGTACGGTAGAAGTGTCAGTACTCAGAGTAGTGCATAGTCGCGTCGTATTACCAGCCTATTGTAAGAAATAATATTTTTATATTGTTTAAACAAAAATACACAACTGTTATTTATGCAAAATATTGTATTTTCAATTTCTACTCTACGATGTATTCTAATCCGAACGGTGCTAAACTGCTAACGGAGGAGGCTGTGTCGGTCGACGAGCACTCGACACCAGCACCGGCTCACACTTGACACACTTCCGTAGATCGTCAAGTCTTCGTAGTAAACATTTAGTGAGATGTTCAGTCTGTCCAGGAACTGTGTACCTTATGAATTAAGGATTCAATTGACACTCGTAGTCTGCTGGAACTGCAATTTACGTTTAACCCTGCAATACTGGCTCACTTCGGTCAAGTGTAGTGGCATTACCTCGTACTTGGGCAGGTAGCGAGAGGAACCCTTGACGTGTCGCTTGCGCACGAAGAACAGCAGGTCGTCGCAGTCGATGGCCCGCTCCTCCTGGAAGAGGAAGTGGCGCACGAACAGGTCCGTCCAGTACGTCGTGCCCTGCAGCACCACGAACCCCGACTCTGCGCCACCACACCACGGTCAGCTTAGACTTATTATAAACTGTAGAATATTATGAATCTACGGTATATTATAAGGGGTATTCAAGATGTCATAACACGTGCAAAATATGGAATATTACACTTAGTGATCATTTTCAACGTGTTAGTGATGTGTCAAAACACTTAATCCTTTTCAATTTAAATATTCAAGTGATGTATATTTTGCCAAGTGAGACTGTAACATTGTGTAACATGCCAAGTGCCTTTCAAAAGACTATGTATTGTTGAATCCGTACCTCCTAACGTCGCTTTACCTCCACAACCTCTATCTATAAAACTACAACTTTTCAGTAGAGTAAAAAAACTTAATAATTTTAGATTTTATTTAGATTTGGATTTTTATTTAAATGAGGTTCAGTGGAGTATTCTATCTAGCTTGTATTAGTCTAAAGTATATACAAATTTAGTTTTATATAATTTAGGTACAAGCTAGATATTATGGAGAAAACGTTGATTTTAGATACGAGGTTGACAAGGTAAGCGTTGCTATGCGCTTAGATGAATGCTGTTTTTATTTGTTTCTATCACTGTTGAGGCATAGTGTTGGGTACTAACACAGCATGTAAATACTGCTGATTAATTTTAATAAATTGTAAAGAAAACGTTGTTTGGACAACTTCAAATTTCTTTGCACATTGTTAATTTTATGAAATGTTTATTATGAAATATTGTATATTTATTATGTTTTATTATGAGCTTGCGAGTTTAGGCTGTTGTAAATAATTACTGTTGAGGGGCCCTGATGCTTCTATAAAGCTGGCAATGCCTACTTACTATTAGTTAGCCTTTGTGATTGATAATCACTGTCAAAGGTTTTGATGAAACATACACGGTGTGTGCCATTTCCAGGCTAAGAGATTATAACAGCAGATAAATGTAGTTGTATTGTTAATACACACCTTATGGGGGTCGCAACCCTCACCGATTGCAACTTGCGGCCCTCAAGTGTTAGTAGTTTTTGTTAGCATTTACATTAAATTAGTAGAAATAACATAAGTACACAATTTTCATGATAAATAAATTTTTGATATAAGATTTGATTAGAGAATTATTTTTTATATGATTAACAGTTGTAACATAAACTAATCAACTATATTATAAATATAAAGTTATTTTGACTCCTTTCTTGTTATTAACAGTGATAAGTGATAAACAAATTTAATTAATTTCCGTCAATGTAAGACATACTTAAGGGTTGTTTCTATCATCTGTTCTCAAAACAAAATCTATTATCTAATGTTCAAATATCTTATCCTCGAGATGAAGCACACCGCTTACTATTTCTTTGATAAAATGTAAATATGTATTACTTAACATAATGTTATAATTAATTGATGTTGCCCTCATGGTTACATCATGGTGTTTACGGTAAAGTTTTGTAACTGTGTATATATTATAACATGTACAAGTAGTGGAGTGTATATGACTTGAAGTGTATGTAAAACTATATTCTGTTCCGATTCAATGGAATAGAAATGTAAACAAAAATTGTTCGCCCAAATGTAATGACACATTTTCATTTATTGCATTGTGATTGAGAGGCATTCGAAGCGTTATATCCGCCCACATGAGGTTTGTTTACATTAATATCACAATTAATCATAACGGAATTTACAATATGAGTGACAAGAGTGCCTAACACATTCAGTGCTTAACATGAGAATGGCTATAAGCTGCGAGATTGTTAAATAAGTATAGAATGTGTACTTTTTTACCGACATGCAAATTTGTAATACTATATACCTACTACTACCTAATATACCTACTATTATAGAGTTTAATAGACTTTGCTACTCGTTAAAGAACTCAAAAAACATTCCGATAACTATTTTTAAGTAAATTAAAACAGTTCCAAGGAAAAACTTGATCTATCTTCCATTGTGATACTCAAACAGCCAATCATTGAACTGCAAATTCAATGATTTGTAAATAAAAAACATTTTTAATTGGTGATTTATACTCTAATGCTGATTGAGCAAATAATGAACGAATGAAAACTGATTATTATAATTGTAATTTGTAACTGATTGTTTTTAACACAGCTGTTGTAATTTAATGTTAAATAAATGTCATTTTTTAATTGTTTTTTTTTTGTTTTACCATCGATTACGATTACATCTTATTCCCAAGGAACTGCATATTTTTCAGGAGTAAAAGCTGTTTCCTCTAACTCCTAAAAAATATGCAGTTGAATAGGGTTGAGAGAAATACAAAATAGGTATTTAAGAAAATCTATTGCTGTCTCGCAGTGCCTTAGCTAGCCAGCACTAGCGCGATAGAGACAACTGCAGCTCGAACTGAAATTACCTATTAAAAGTACATGAAATCGACGTTTGGGGGACCCGTGTTTCCTCCTGCAAAACTTAACCGATTTAAATTTTTTCATTAAAAACAAAAAGAATTGAGCTAGGTTTCTTTGTTGATTTTATGGTATAATGCAGTCAAATTTATTTCCTGGATGTTTAAACACAGCAAATAAGTAATCTTTTTTTTTTATATACATATTTTTGAATGTCTTTATCAAATTCCAAATAAATACATCAAATTACTTTACTAAAAAAAGAAAAAAAAGAGATGTGTATAAATAATATAATATGTACATAGATATTTAGGAAAAAAATTGTTACTCTAGAGTCTAGCGGCATTATCCAGGGAGAAAACAGGGAAACAGACCCCTATTTCTGTATGGAAAAACAGGTGTGATGTTTCCTCTTAACCGATTCAGTGCGGCTGTAGATTTTTCAAACTATAGCGCCTGGTGGCGAACAAATTTTTCGTAAACATTTTGGCACCCCTCGGGCGCCATACGCCATTCACAGAAAATACCTATGGCACCTCTAGGGCGCCAACCGCACGGAATCGGTTAAACATAGCACATCCTTCCCCATGGCCTACTAACTATGGAACATATTACACAAAATCTTTTTCTTTGTAATATTAGTATTTCTAGTTCAAAAATAAAACAATATACAATTCATATGAAAGTCCATACACTAGTCTACAAGCTTCTATTTAGAATTTGAAAATAAGAGATTTGAGAGGAGTTTTGTGTGGGAGCCCTTAGATATACTGAGGTACTTATATTATAACATATTTTAAGCACACAATAAAGCACATTTGTCAGCAAAAGCTCGCAACAACTGAGCAAAGATTAACACTCAATAAATACATGAACAAGTGATAAATAATAATATTACTTGTCTGAAATTATAAATTAAAATAAATATGAAATACTATTATATTTCTCTAAGAAATGTAATAATAATATAATATATTATAATACATATCTATGGACGCTTCACACCACGTCAATCTAGCCCTGTGCTAAGTATCCGAAGATGTTACAGGTACCAGACAACGGAAATATATTTAATACTTTTTATAATATACACATATTTAAGATTTTTATTATATTATACAAAAATTTAATACACATCCATGACCCAGGAACATTGAAAACTTTTTTGTTCCCTCGGCGGGATTCGAACCCGCGACCTTTCGTTCAAGCGCCAACGCGCTCAACCAACTGCGCTACGGAGGTCGTCAAATGTAATAAATCTGCAGTTTCCCCACACTAAGGAACGCTCTAGAGGTCTTATTAACAAAAACATATTAAAGATATATAAACCCCTGTTTCTTCTTCCAAAACTTATAAGATATAGGTACTTTTTCATTATAAACTAAAAAACGGCGTGAGCTATGTTCCTATGACATATGTTCCAACTGACATTCAATTTATACTTGTGATGATATTGTTTTGACAGTTAGACAGTATAATTAACATTTTATTGTAACAAAATGTATAATATCAAGTTAATATAACAGTATGGTAGTTATGAAATTGTATGTGACTATGAGTATTAGATTATGTGACATAAGAATTATTAAACTATGGTATGTAGGTATTAAAATTAAAATTGTGATTGGTAGATCCTCTTTGGTTTTCAGTAACGTTAGAAAAAAAAAAAAATTCAGCCTACTTTGGGTTGCTGAAATTGATTAATTAAATATTATATTACAATGAAATAATAAAATAAAAATAAACTATAAGCTTGTTAAAGTAATGTACTTACCATTTTAAATAAAATATTATGTATTTAAAAGATTAGTCCTGGACAAAATGAATTTGTAATATCTTTAAGTGATTATGAAATATGCATGTACCTAACATTAATTGATAATTTAGCATGCACAATTTTCTAACAATATTTCCACGCCCAAGAGGCAGAAATTTAGAGCTCAACTAAATAATTGTAAGACCTGATTGTACAAATTTCTTGGAAATAAATGAATTCTATTCTATTCTATTCTATGTTTCGATTTTATCATAAAACCTATTTGTTTCCTGGATGCTTAAACACATCAAAAAAACTGGCCATATTTTTAGGTTTTTTAAAGTCCGTTATCTCTTTTGATAATTAATTTATGAAAAAAAGGAATGTACTAATAGTATACATACAGATATTCAGAAAAAACTTGGAACTGTATTGTTTCACTGTATTCAGGGAAAAAACAGGTGTTGTTGTTATGTTAAATAACTCTAACTTCTCTAAGTTAGACAAACCTCAGTAATCTAAATGCATATTACCTATATCATCAGTAAATTGTATCTTTTTTGCAATAAATTAAAATAACATATTATACAACAAAAAAATTGGATATTAATTAAAATAATTACAAAATATTACAATATGTGATACCAAATGTGTATCAAATAAAAGTAAACAAAAAAATAATTATTGCAGGCATATCCATCAAAGCAATAAAGGACTAGGTTATTAACATCATATCTTTGAATTTCAAAAAATATGGAGCATATTGTTCATCAAATTAAATAGAACATTTTTAACTTTATTTGAGTAAAAGGCATAACTAAAGGCTGTATTAATAAATAAGGCCTTTGGCAGTTTTGGCACTGTATTAAAAAAAACTGTCAAATTTACATATAAAGTAGATAGTCAAAACCTGTAGGTACTAAAATACAAATTTTAGTAATTCAAAAACCAAAAAAATTGCAGTTATTGCAGCTTTTAACTTTGGTTAGTGATTCCTTAGATATGGACTCTTTTCTACATAAAAGTTGTCTTAATGAACATTTTAGCCAATACTCTTTCTAGAAGAGATACCAATTGTATCTATATTAATATTATAAGAGGAAATATTGAATATGCTCTGAATCTATGGGACTGACTTGCATGAAATTTGGCACAAAGTGTAGATCATAGGGTTGGACATAGGCTACATGTTATAGCGGCAAAATGTACGGTTCCATTTGGGTGCGCACTAAGAAGCGGGTGACATGTAGTAGTAGTGGGTACATATAATAAATATTTACAATACAAGCTTACCATCTTTCATCAACTGCCGCATCTCTTTCGTCCGTTGGAAATTAATCTCTTCCAGCAGTTGTTCCAGCATAGTAGTGACCCGAAGTAGCGATGAACCCCCCAACGACATTGTGAAAATATTTAAAAAGAGTCCGTGCCTTTTTTCTTTATTAATTCTTCTCTAAAGATCTTATCAGAACATAAACATTTTAGATTAACTTAAATATTTATTAATAGCACTTATTATTTATTTTAACGCTGCAGTTCATTAGCGTATATAAAGTACAAATGTTACCGCTTAATTTCTTGTATCTTACTTAATTATTATCCTAATTTTTATCACATATTATCCCACTTAATTCCTGAATTTCAGGACATTATTCGACTGATGTAAATCAATGAGACAATGACACCTGAAATGTCATATTCTATTATCCATGGAAAAGTCTCTTTTGAGCAGGGCTTTTGAGTCTATGAGAATTTTCTTTTTAGTTTTCAAACGGAGAATCATTGAAATAAGAAACATTTGCAATACAAAATAGGTACCAAGTAGGTATTCTACTAGTTTCCACACTAGACACAGCTCTCAGGGCAACCTGTGTTATGTACCTACCTACAGTCTTGTACCTACTTTGAGCTTAAAATTTAAATCTAGATTCTCGCTTGTTGCACGACCTTTTTATCTATAGTAATAAAGGCATTTGTAAAAATATGTTATCACTATCTATTCTATTCAATGAAAATTTAACATTACTGAAATTTGAAAACTGATAGATTATAATAAATATGACACTGGAAAACGTGAAAAGTAAAATGTTTACATAAAGTAAAAGAAGATGAAGAGATGACTTTTATTTGACATTTGGAAATTGAAAGTTGAAAATATTGTTTCAAAATACAAAATTTACTTAAGTACAGAATGCTGATGTAATATTTATTAATATATTTACCGTAAAAAGGTCATGAATAATATTAGTTATTGTTGCTAACATGATTGCTCAGAATATGTAGTTATGAGATACAGCGAATAATATGTTCATACTATGTAACTTTCGCAGTAAATTTGAAAGGTTTTATGATAACATAAATCATAACATTTAATAATGGAGATTGTTAGAACATATTATTGAAGGAAGAATGGCGCTTCGAGGAGTACTAACGAAAGCGTACAGCACCAACGCAGCCTGTGCACGGTGCCTACTCATCCCAGTGCGGCAGTGTTTAGTCCCCTTGGTTGTTCAAGACTCACACCAAAGAAACAGAAGAAGTAGAAATGATCACATGAGATTCGCACTTGGCGCGGCTTCTCTAGGTCTCGCTCTGGTGGCTGCAGATCATGCTTTCAATGGTTTGTGAGCTAATTTTCATGACTTTAAATTAGTAGGTACTTGTGTAACATTTATATAAAAAAAAACTGAGTTTTATTCTGAGGAAATGTATTATGTAAAACCTAAATGTTTATAGTAATAACTCAATAAATTAAAAGTATAGTGTAAGTCCTTTATGAATACTAAATATTGGTATTTATAATATCTGATTGCAGTTTCAAAAATTTTTTAATCCAAAGTTATATCAAAAATTTCTTATCAAATTCCCTACATACTATAGTGTATAATGTATTGCTTATACTGTGGGTAAAAGAACTTTTAAAATGTTTCATCATATTTTATCATTAGGTTTCATTCCACTTATTACACTATACCATGGCCTACCATCCCATACAATCTATTATATAATTATATAATATATCAATATAATTATTTTGTTGTATAGTCCATTTATAGAGGAAGGCTTTAGGCTATATAACATAACACCGTAACCAATAGGAGCGAAGCGTCATCTAGAAATGTTGCAAAAAACGGGGAGACTTTCGTTGCATGTGCTGCATAAACGCTTTAAGTCGCTCAAAACCACGCGAACAAAGTTGATGGGACAGCTAGTTTAATTATACAGAATTAAGTACAAGTATTGACATTAAAATAAAGATTAGCATATATTTTAAGCATAACATCACATTAAGCTAAATTCAACTCCTTAATTAAGAAGATGATATGAAACAAAATTAGTAATTAGTATTTTCCAATAGTGGCACTAGATGGCGGTTTCCGGAATTTCTAAGGATTTTGAGCCATTGCCAGTATTAGGGTGATACCATTTTGTACTAGGTTGGGTCTCTGTTATATATCTACTTTGTTACTATACAAGCAATTATCTAACAATGACAAGATTCAGTCTATTTATTTATATTTTCATATTCATTCCATTTTCATCTTTTGTCAATGGCCAGTGAGTTATCAATCAAATCAAATCAAATAATATACTTTATTGTGCACAAAACTATACAGTATAGTAACATAAATACAACAATACATAAAATCAGACATGCACACAAGGTTTCCTTTCAAAGCTCAATAAATTTGATTGGTAAAAATTTCTTTACTTTTCAGAAAAGAGATTTTTTAAATCTGCTCAAGTTGGAAATATTCAAGAAATTAAAAAGTAAGTTTTTTTTTAATTTTAAGTCTTGGTAATAGTCGTAACTCGTAAGTCAACACACTCAAAAGTTAATTCAAGTCACATTGTGATATAAAATTACCTATATGACACATAACTGAGCCTATGATACAGTAATCATTACTAAATAAAAAAAATAGAGCTTGGCTCTCGACTCGGAGGTTGTGAGTTCGATTTGCGGATTTTATTTCTATTGTTTTACAATTACACAGACAAGTAGAGGCGGTCCGCGACAGTGGGCAGTTCGCCGGCGGCGGTGGGGATGAAGGCCCGGCCGACCGGCGCCATGCGATGGGCTGGACCGCACTCATGGTCGCCGCCGCTAACGACGAGCCCGCCGCAGTGCGGGCGCTGCTGGAGCTGGGCGCGAGTCCCGACTTGCGCGAGCAGTACGCCGGGGCCTCTGCCGCCGCCGCCGCCGCCGGCCTGCACCCACTCGAGGTGCTGCAGCGGCGAGAGGACGAGTTCTGCAGCGGCATGAACGCGCGCGCCTCCTTCCTCGGTTGGACGGCGTTGCACTACGCTGCGCTGGCTGACTCGCCCGCGGCGGCACGCGCGCTGCTGGAGGCCGGCGCCGACCCCACCGCACGTGACCACGCCGGTCGCCGCGCTATTCACTACGCGCGCGAGCCCTCCGCCACGCGTGATCTTATCCTAGAGCACGCGCGTCTGTGGGAGGAGCGCGCCGCGGCGCTCGCGGCCGAGGAGCGCCGCCGGTTCCCGTTGGAACAGCGTCTCCGCGCGCACATCGTGGGCCAGACGGGCGCCATCGAGACCGTGGCCGCCGCGGTACGTCGCAAGGAGAGCGGCTGGGCGGACGACGAGCACCCGTTGGTGTTCCTGTTCCTAGGCAGCTCGGGCATCGGTAAGACGGAGCTGGCGAAGCAGCTGGCGCGGTACGTGCACCGCGACGACCCGGCCGCCTTCATCCGCCTGGACATGTCAGAGTATCAGGAGAAGCACGAGGTAGCCAAGCTGATCGGCGCGCCGCCGGGCTACGTGGGCCACGACGAAGGCGGCCAGCTGACACGCGCACTAGCCCGCCGGGCCGACGCCGTCGTGCTGTTCGACGAGGTGTGTATTTTTGTGTCGTTATATTAGCTGTAAAAGAGTCCAGTCAAACATAAGCTTACTAGGTAACTTTGAGCTCTACTACATTTAATATAAACAGTTTTTTAAATATATTTTTAAACATCAATTAATTGTTTAAGGTGGACAAGGCGCACCCTGATGTGCTGACGGTGCTGCTGCAGCTGTTCGACGAGGGCCGCCTCACGGACGGCAAGGGCAAGCTGATCGAGTGCAAGAACGCGGTGTTCGTGATGACCTCGAACCTGGCGGCGGACGAGATCGCGCAGTACGGGCTGCGTTTGCGGCGCGAGGCCGAGGCGCGGGCCCGTCAGAGACAGATGCAGATCCAGGCGGACGCCGGGAACAAAGGTACGCTTTGTACTATATTTGTGAGAATAGTGGAAGCCCCAAATGGTATGCCCGTTATTGTTGTACTAAATTTCGATAGCGCGATGCAGAATTGTGACGCCAGGTAGTACGCCCCATATTTATACATGGTGTACATTGCAGAACAAAATCTCACTCACATATTTAATCTCCCCATATATATGGACGTATTGAACCTCCAGTTGGTTTCAACCATCAAGATTTTAATTTACTTCCAGATTTAGAGCGCGAGCGAGCGGCGGCGACGGCGGCGGTCGAGGAGGAGGACGACGCGGGAGAGGAGGAGGTTGAAGTGTCGCGGCAGTTCAAGGACACGGTGGTGCGGCCTATCCTCAAGCGGCACTTCGGCCGCGACGAGTTCCTCGGCCGCATCAACGAGATCGTGTACTTCCTGCCCTTCTCGCGGCAGGAGCTGCTGGCGCTGGTGGCGCGAGAGCTGGCGCTGTGGGCCGAGCGCGCGCGCGCCCGTCACGGCGTGCAGCTGACCTGGGAGGGCGGCGTGCTGGGCGCGCTGGCGGACGGCTACGACGTGCACTACGGCGCGCGCAGCATCAAGCACGAGGTGGAGCGGCGCGTGGCGGGGCGGCTGGCGCTGGCGGCGGAGCGCGGCGCGGTGGCGCGCGGCTGCAGCGTGCGCCTGGCCGCACGCGCCGGCCGCGTGTCGCTCGCTGTGCGCGCGCCGCATGCCGCCGACTACACGCCGCTCGACCTCTAGCCGTTTGTTAAATAAATATTTATGTACAGTCAACACACACTATGCGTTTTATTACCTAAGTAATTACCACATAATAACTATAAAACTTATTTCGCGTAAGGCTCAGATCACACCAAAATTGAGGCGACTGCTCGCGACTGTTCGCGCCCGACGTAACTTCTCTCGACCTATTTCTATTCACAATGGAGAATGTTCACTAGTTTTTTACGTTTCATATAGTCCATATGAAATAAAAAAAGTGTGTGTAAAAATTATTTCGATATGTCGCTTAGTTCCCGAGATATTGAACTTTAAAGGGTGCGAGTGACGGTCGGCCGGCGCTCGGCGCGGTGTTATGTTCTATTAAGTATTATGAACTAATAAATTCATCTACCACTGTCTATGTATCTCATTACGAGTATTTGTACGAGTAGATATAATCACACCAAAAACATTTTCATGTAAAATGTTGTCAAGACGAGTCTATACAGCTTACGCTGTGAAAAAGTTATCAGATATCGTATAAAGCCAAGCTCTACACTACACCTTAATCAAAATCTATCAAAAAGTGGTCAGATCTCATGTAGAAAAATTCTTGATCTATGCGCCCTTACTTTACCAGGCTTAACTTCACTTACGCAACATTGCAGTTAAAACGTGATGCTACTACCTTCTGCTACCTGCTACCCTCAAATCTACCCGCAGACTTGTTTTTTCGCATCTACCCTCAAATTTGTTTTTTTTTGCGTCTACCCTCAAATTTGTTTTTTTTGCATGTACCCTCAAATTTGTTTTTTTTGCATCTACCCTCAAATTTGTTTTTTTTTGCGTCTACCATCAAATTTGTTTGTTTTGCATCTACCCTCAAATTGGTTTTTTTTAGCATCTACCCTCAAATTTGTTTTTTTTTGCGTCTACCCTCAAATTTGTTTTTTTTGCATCTACCCTCAAATTTGCTTTTTTCGCATCTACCCTCAAATTTGTTTGTTTTGCATCTACCCTCAAATTTGTTTTTTTTTGCATCTACCTTCAAATTTGTTTTTTTTTGCATCTACCCTCAAATTTGTTTTTTTTGCATCTACCCTCAAATTTGTTTTTTTTTTGCGTCTACCCTCAAATTTGTTTTTTTTCGTCTACCCTCAAATTTGTTTTTTTGCATCTACCCTCAAATTTGTTTTTTTTGCATCTACACTCAAATTTGTTTTTTTTGCATCTACCCTCAAATTTGTTTTTTTTGCATCTACCCTCAAATTGTTTTTTTTTAGCATCTACCCTCAAATTTGTTTTTTTTTCGTCTACCCTCAAATTTGTTTTTTTTGCGTCTACCCTCAAATTTGTTTTTTTTTGTATCTACCCACAAATTTGTTTTTTTTGCTTCTACCCTCAAATTTGTTTTTTTTTGCGTCTACCCTCAAATTTGTTTTTTTTACATCTACCCTCAAATTTGCTTTTTTCGCATCTACCCTCAAATTTGTTTGTTTTGCATCTACCCTCAAATTTGTTTTTTTTTGCATCTACCTTCAAATTTGTTTTTTTTTTGCATCTACCCTCAAATTTGTTTTTTTTTGCTTCTACCCTCAAATTTGTATTTTTTTTTGCATCTACCCTCAAATTTGTTTTTTTTTGCGTCTACCCTCAAATTTGTTTTTTTTTTCGTCTACCCTCAAATTGGTTTTTTTTAGCATCTACCCTCAAATTTGTTTTTTTGCATCTACCCTCAAATTTGTTTTTTTTGCATCTACCCTCAAATTTGTTTTTTTTTCGTCTACCCTCAAATTGGTTTTTTTTAGCATCTACCCTCAAATTTGTTTTTTTGCATCTACCCTCAAATTTGTTTTTTTTGCATCTACCCTCAAATTTGTTTTTTTTGCGTCTACCCTCAAATTTGTTTTTTTTGCATCTACCCTCAAATTTGTTTTTTTTTGCGTCTACCCTCAAATTTGTTTTTTTCGCATCTACCCTCAAATTTGTTTGTTTTGCATCTACCCTCAAATTTGTTTTTTTCGCATCTCCTCAAATTTGTTTTTTTCGCATCTACCCTTAAATTTGTTTTTTGTTGATTTGATGTTTAAATATGTTAATTATTGTTTAATTGTTATAAAATGTATTGGATAATGAAGTATGATCCTTTAATATACCTGTGAAAGTGTTGATAAATGTACACAATAAGTGAATAAGTGAAAATTTCGATGTTTTCGGTTTGTTTACAAAGGTAAACCTAAAGAGGTTAAATTTATCAGGGACGAACTATAGTAATTTCAGCTACAGATGTAGTTGTTGGTGTAGGTATATATATAAATTTTTTTTTAAGTAAGGAGATTAGCATAGAATAATGTCAGTAGGCGCGTAGTTAAGTATTATATTTACCTAATTAAAACGGGTATTCGTGATTAACGTCACATTTACTAGTAAATTCAAGTACCGTGTGATACCCACAGGTTTTATTGGTCACGAGCTGCGAGTTAAAATCATAGTTTTTATGCCACAGCCGAAGGATATACGAAGAGAAATATAAGCTAGGGAAAGTAGGTCTATTAACTTTTGAATTTATTTTCGGTATTCAGTTGTTGTTACTAGATCGAAAACCCTGAGTCAACGCGTGTTGAATGCTGTGTCTACAAGATTGTGTTGCTGACGCTACAGAACTTGCTGAAGGACTGGATTACATATTCCTGACGGTACTGGATTACCTAACTTTCACTTGCTAACGCTGCAGGAGAGATTTCTGACGCTGCAGAAGAGAGTGATGATGGTACAGGATTATTGCTAAAGCTACAGCCGGATTCTGACAGTACTGGATTACTTATTGCTGACGCTGCAGAAGAGAAAACTGATGGTACAGGATTATTGCTGCAGAAGATAGTGCTGACGCTGTAGAATTTAGTGCTGACGGTATATGATTATTGCTTACATTGTATCCCAAGAACTTGTGTTACAGGTACCAGTCAACGGGAATTATATTAAGTACTGTATAGATTTAATATCTACACATCCATTATCCATAAACAATGGAAACTTTTTCCCTCTCGAAGGGGTTCGAACCCACGACCCGCGTAGTATACGACTGAAATACGCAGCAACCACTAAGATAACGCGGTAACCCCTGAGCCAAAGAGGTAGTTGGTACGTTTTTGACGCCATGTTGGCTTCTCCCCTCAGAACCACTGAGAACTCGTGTTCTTCAATCCGAAAAAATATCACACTGTCCGTAGCTGTCTCCAATAGCCGATCTAAACATCACTCTGGTGATTTGGGGGCTAAACCAGGACATCTTCCCTGAGCTAACCAACTGGAAATGATATAATACTCGTACCATTGAACTGAACAGCCTTAGCTAGGTTATTAGTGAGCACCAATTCGAAAAAAGTTGTCTTCGATTCCCCAGGAGCAGCCAGGATGCTGTGGCTGGTGGTGCTGCTGCTGTTGGTGCTGTGGAGCGTCTGCAGCGACCTGTACCGCGAGGTACCCGGCCCGCGCCGTCTGCCTCTCGTGGGATGCGCCTTCGCATTCGTCGGGTATACCCAAGGTACTTAATCATTTTGTAAACATTTAAAAAATGGGTCTGAAACAAGACAATAATTCAATTTGAATCCCAGAAATGCATACTAGGTACAAAAATGGTCAAGTAAGAGATTAAAATCGGACCAGTAGTTTAGCTGCTGAGAGTGAACATACATACAACAACATACATATGTATGTATGTACATAGACTGCCTTTTGGCTTCGCAGAAGTCGGTTGAAAACTGCACTCGCAGTTTTTGCCTTGGCTTATGTTCAGTTAAGTATAGTAGACGTGATAATATCTGAAACGACGAATACTTCTTTGAGATTGAATTGCGTTCCTATGAAAGCCATAGGAACGCAATTATCTGTTTCTTTATATAATTAGCTCACGAATTGTCTCTAATAAAAATAATATAATAAAAATATCTATCAATTCTCCTTCAAATTTCAAGCTGAATAGCTAAGATTTTTTTAAGAAGAATCAATTACGTGAACCTAAGGAACGATTCACGTACAATGAACGGCTGTGTCCGTTATGCATTGTAAGGAAATTAACTACAGCTATGTAATGGCATCGAATTAGTTACATAGTGGCGTAGGTTGTAAATCAAAATCAAAATCAAAAATCAAAATCAAAACATTTTATTCAGAATAAATTTTTACAAAATGTTTTCTGAACGTCGAGACTATTTGATGCCTACCACCGGTTCGGGAACTAGCCCAGCGAGAAGAACCGGCGTAAGAAACTCGCGTGGGGCCATCTTTTACCAAAAAGATGGAAAATTGCTCTTTTTTAAGATTTACAAATGTCAGAACTAAAACTAAATAACAAAAGTACAGTAATTTTATAGTATTTAAATATAGCCTTGCAGAGGGCTACCTTATTCCCAAGGTGTGCTGTCATTCATAAAATCATTTACTGTATAGTAAGCTTTTGCACACAAACGTTCTTTGGCTACTTTCTTAAACTTATTGTTAGAAAAACTTTGAACGTTTTCTGGGATCCTATTGTATAGGCGTATACATTGGCCCTTAAACGATTTTTTTACTTTACTAAGTCTAGTCACTGGTACATCAAGTTTATGCTTATTTCGAGTATTTCTATTATGGTTCTCACTTTTCTTCTTAAATAAGTGTAAATTTTTTTTAACATACATTAAATTTGAAAGGACGTACTGAGAAGGTACAGTTAAGATTCCTGTTTCCTTAAACTTTTCTCTAAGTGAGGTGTTAGGGGCCAGTTTGTAGATTGCCCGAACAGCTCGCTTCTGCAGCACAAATATATTATTTATATCTGCAGCGTTGCCCCATAGCAAAATGCCATAGGACATTATACTATGAAAGTAACTAAAATACACTAGACGTGCTGTACTTTCATCTGAATATTGTCTAATTTTACTAACTGCGTATGCTGCTGAACTGAGTCTGTCGGCCAGCCTAGCAATATGAGGGCCCCACTGAAGTTTTGAATCTAATGTTATACCTAAGAATACTGCTGTATCCACTAGTTCCATACGTTCATTATTTAATAGCACATTGGTTTCAAATTGCCTTACATTTGGCAATGTGAATTTGACACATTTTGTTTTTTTATTATTTAGTAAAAGATTATTGACACTAAACCAATGTACTATCTTTGAGAGAGCATTATTTACTTCGTCGTGGCATGTATTTTGTCGTTTCATATTAAAAATAAGAGACGTATCATCAGCAAATAATACTATCCCATGTTTTTCATTTATGAGGTATGGTAGGTCATTTATAAAAATTAAAAATAAAAAAGGACCAAAAATAGATCCTTGTGGGACCCCCATCTCTATTTTAGAGCCTACAGATTTTTTTCCATTTACCTCAACCCTCTGAGTTCTATTTGATAAGTATGATTTCAAGAGGGCGAGTGCCTGACCCTTTACCCCATAGTGGCCTAGTTTCCTGATCAATGTTGTGTGCTGCACACAGTCAAATGCCTTGGAGAGATCGCAGAATATTCCAAGAGCATCCCGCGATCCCTCCCAAGCATCAAAAATGTTACTAATCAAATCGGCGCCTGCATCTGTTGTAGAGCGTCCCTTTGTAAACCCGAATTGTTTATCATGCAAGATGTTATTGATATTAAAATGTGCTAGCAATTGATTAAGTATTATTTTTTCATATATTTTACTTAGCGTTGGTAGAATAGATATAGGTCGGAAATTAGATGGATCCGACCTACAGCCAGATTTAAACAGAGGTATTACTTTACTATGTTTCATTAAATCAGGAAAAGAGCCACTTTTTATACAATCATTGAAAACAGTTGATAAGTAAGGTGCAATAATATCGACTATCGATTTGATAACTTTCGTTGATAGGCCCCATAAATCTGTAGTATTCTTAATATTTAACAAATTAAAGTTTTTTATTATGTCTTGGGGCCCTATTTCTCTAAATCGAAAGTCGACTTCACACTCTTTTACATTTTCTTTCAGAAGTAATTCAGCATCAACGGAAGAGGCATTTAAATTTTTTGTAGTTGAAACCGGAATGTCAGCAAAATATTTTTCAAAAACAGTAGCAACTTCAATGTCAGATTTAATGATTTTATCATCTATATTCAATTTAAAATTTGAGTTGCGACTGGTGACTTTTCCAGTTTCATTTGCAATTATTTGCCATGTAGTTTTTACTTTATTGTTTGAATTTTTAATTTTATTTTTAATGTGAAGAGATTTAGCTGCAGAGCAAACTTGCTTAAATATTTTAGAATATAATTTTACATAATTTTTAAATTCTTCACTTTGATTAAATGTTCTTTCATTATAAAGTTCATACATTTTGAATCTACTTTTCAAAATACCCGTTGTTGCCCATTCACTGAATTTACTTTTATTGTTAATTGTTACTGTCTTAGAGGTAAAAATAGTATCGAAATGATATAATACACAAATTACTATAAATATTATACTCGTAGTACCTTTTTCATTTTATTGTTTACCATTGTTGCCACTAGGGGCGCTGTATTGCGCCATACAGTAATAGTTCCTCACGAGCATGGCCATCGTAGAAATTAGTTTGGTAACAAGAATAAAAGGGAAATTATAATAATTGTATGAACAAAATGATTTCCTTCATAAATCTAATAGTACCTAGTACCTACCTACATTATCCGAAATCGACCAAGTGTGCAAGCGATGCAATTTGTATTAGCGCAGAGTTATTTCCGACGCTGTTTTCCGGCTGTAGAGATTCCGGATTAAGGCTGCTTTTCCCCCAGTAATGATGATGCGTTGCGAAGAATGTGTTTGTCGCTCATTACTGGTGGAAAAACAGCCTTAGTCTTAGCTTGCCTCCTGCAGATCAGTTCTGGGATCTGGGCGCAGCCATGTTCGCTCAGTACGGCGGGCGGTTTGCCACGCGGGTGTTTGGCCAGCACGCGCTGCACGTGCGCGAGCCAGCCGACGTGCATGCGCTGCTTACACACTCGCGCAACATCTCCAAAGGCGCCCTCTTCCACCACATGCGGCCGCTGCTCGGCTCCGGCCTCATCTTCAGCGGAGGTAAGAAATTTCACGTTCGTTGAAAATTTGCTGACAGTAAAACTCTAGGGTCTGGCGTCACACAAATTGTAGTACTTTCTCACGTCCAGCATTGACAAAAACTCGCACTCTGATATGTAGAACTGCACGTGTAGCACGTAGAAATTAATTTGCTCCGGAAGCCTCTTCAGCGCAGGTAAGAAATTTCACATGCGTTGAAGAAAATTTTCTGACAGTAGAACTCTGGAGTAGTAGGTACAATCAATTAATCTGAGGGTACAATAGAACAAAAAAACCAGTCCATACTTATGGACTCGTTTTTTAAGTAGGTATAGAGTCAAATTTCAATGTCAAAATAAACTCGTCACTCAGCATTTCCAACTCTATTACCACAGAGTTCTTTTCTCAGCACGGTATGGTTTGTGCGATAACTTTTTTGCTATTTTGAACTCCATCTTAAGACAAGTGTTTAAGTTTATATTATAGTACTCTATGATTTAAGTTCAATTTGTATGTTTAGGTCGGACGTGGCACACGCGGCGAAAGCTGCTGACCCCCGCCTTCCGCGTTGCAGCGGTGGAGCAGCACCTAGCAGCATTCCGCTCCGGCGGCCGGAGCCTGGCCGACGAGCTCGGCCGCCGCGCGCAGCAGCAGTCGCAGCAGCAACCGCAGCACGCCGCCGTCGACCTGCTGCCCATCGTCACCGACTTGGCGCTCCACACGCTGCTCTGTTAGTATGAACGACTACTATAGTACGTCCGAGATTAAATTAACCCAAACGTAAACAAACCGGTCTATGACACAACCATAGACTATAGTCAGTGGTGCCAATCGGTCAATATTAATAAAATGAATGATGTTTGCTATGAACACAGATTAAGTATTAGTTACTACGTAAGCTATGAATCCAATCGGCAGTGTCAAAATGGCGTATTTTTTCATTTGATGTTTAAAAATTTATAAATTATTGTTTAATTGTTATAAAATGTATTGTATAATGAAGTGTAATCCTTTAACATTCCGGTGAAAGTGTCGATAAGTGTGCACAATAAGTAAATATGTGAAAATATCGGTGTTTTAGGTTTGTTTACGTTTAGGTTAAATTTATCTCGGACGTACTATACATATAACATAAACAATAGACCAATAATTCTAAGATTGAAAAATTGTGATCGATAGCTGAATGAGAATGTATAGTACAATAATTAACAAATAATGAGAATTTGTATCAGCTGGATCGACATTTGCAGGCACCGTCGTGGGCCTGGAGCCGGACTCGATAATTGAAGGCGTAGACGAGTACAAAGACGGAGTAGCTAACATCAGTCGGCTGGCGTACGCCCGCCTGACCAGCATATGGATGGACAGCGACCTGCTGTTCTACATGACTCCGGCCGGAAGACAGTTTAGGTGTAATTAATTTTATTTTTTATTTATTTATATTATAAAAAATAATACATTTTAACATTATACAGTAACAAAAAACATTGAGAGATTTGTCCTGTCACTGGTTCACGCTTGTACATTAACATTTTAAACATCTTTAAAACTTAATGCAATATTTATAATGTTGCATACTTTAAAACTATCAAGAACCAACAAAAGCACGGTCGAATAGATCGTGTTACAAATGGGCGTGCGCAGTGCATCGTCGCAATAATCTTATACCTATATAAAAATGAATTGCTGTTCGTTAGCTCGCTAAAACTCAAGAATGGCTGAACCGATTTGGCTATTTTTGGTCTTGGAATATTCGTGGAAGTCCAGGGAATGTTTAAACGTTTTTTTTTAATTTTTTATGCTCAACGAAGTGGGCACGGTACAGGTAGTAATATTATAATAGACACAACTGGGCATGCAGCGCGAGCGCACTGCGCGGCACCGATACTTTGTTCACGGCCGTTCGATCGAACTGTTATGAGATGTGCACACTGTGGTGCTTTGAATGTTTCTAAACATTATTTTAATATTTTTTCTATAAAAAAGTTTTTAATTAGGGGTTTTATTTTTTAGGTAATACGAATTTCGGTTGGTCGACCATGTCATATTTCGGTTTTATTTAGACCATGGTCTGTTCTTATTTTTCCTTATTAAATGGGTTAAACTCTAGTAGGTCTTGAGTAGGAAATTAATGGCCCTTTAGGAAATACGTGGAAGCCGCGCGGCGCTTTGTCAACGGTCTTATAGACAGGAAACTGAAGACTTTCCGGGGGACAGAGGAGGGGCGGACGGCGACAGGGGGCAGTTCGGTGCTGGAGCTGCTGCTGGAGGCGCAGAACCGGGGGGAGATCGACATGGACGGCGTCAGGGACGAAGTCAACAACCTCATGTTTGCGGTAAGTTATTTTGAAGGCTCGTGCTAAGTACTTTGCAAAGAATTCTAAGTTTTGGGCAAAGGAGAAAGCCCACTCTCCATAGTGTCTCAGGCCCAATGTGGACATCAAAAAATCGCATTAAAAATGAGTGTTCTAAAATGTTAATAGTATTAGATATCTGAGAAAAAAACTTAAAATGCCGCCATTATTGTAGAAAAATTTTTTTTTTACTTTTTGTCTATTTTATTTTCAAGGCCTTTTCCGACTTTTCAATAATTTATAATAGTAAGATATAATAAGATAGCCCTTGTTGTAGTGCAAGACTTTCAGTTATTGCTACCCAGCAATTGTGGCAACAAGATTATCGCCTGACACCTAAAACATATTAACATTAATCATAAATATTTTCAACCGTAAAAGATTTAACGATTAATCCATAATGAAAGAAATAATAGAAACATTTTATTATAAAATTATGATTACCTGCTGCCGTGCAACCCACTGCTGTATGACACTTAATTCTTTGGGCTCTAAAATACGGTTCTCGGTAACATTATTACCACAACATAAACAATGTTCTTCAGACATTTTGGTATGCACAATCAAATAGCGTAATCCTTTAATCCAGGGCTAAGTAATCGTAGAAGGAGAGAACAAAACTAGTAAAACAATGCCAAAGTCGTACGTGAAAAGCCGAAACAAGTTCAGGCGAGAAAGCCACATTGCGGTGAAAAAAATCGAAAACAAAACAAAACGCATCTTTGAGCAACAAGCGAACGGCCGAGATCATTCGTTTGAAAAATTACATTTCAGTCATCAGTGTTGCCGCTTGTCGCAAAAAAATGAAATCGATAACTCGATTACGTAAAAAATAATCGATATAATATGACTTTTTATTAATATTTATCGTTTATAGTAACAAACGTAAACATTGGTTTTAAGATAAATGTTTTCTTTTGATTAATTCTTTACCGAATTACCAACAGTGACCCGTTTTTTGTATTTTACATGAGTTTATTTTATTTGTTTATAAATCGATATTCGGATTGAATTATTAGAGTTTTATCGTCGGGTAACATTTCACCTCAACGTTCTACTTAGGTTCCAAATAATCCAATAAAATTCCTTTTTTTATTGGAACATTACTGATTATAGTGGCGGTTATTTGAATGTTATCAAAAATCATGTCTCTTTATGGTACATTTCTGGAGAAATTAAGTCTTCTTAAGACGGCTGTCCGCTCTGGGCCTGAAATGGGCTTTCTCCTTTATTTATGAAGTGGGCAATCTATATCTATACATATAATAAATCTGTAGAGGGGTCATGTCTGTACATTAAGAATATTTAACTGAAAATTAAAAAAAGGGGGTCTATAAAAGCCACAGAACCTAAAAATAACATTTTGGAAAAAAATGTCTGTCTGTCTGTCTGTCTGTCTGTCTGTCTGTCTGTCTGTCTGTCTGTCTGTCTGTCTGTCCATATGGGAATGTTTGTCGTCGCATCACGCTAAAACCACTGTATGGAATGAAATGAAATTTGTCAGGCAGGTAGCTTACGACCTGAAGAGCATTATTGAAAATTGTTATCCCGAAAAACAATAGGGTTCCCGTGGGATCTTCAAAAAATTGTAGCTACCTATTTGACGGTATTTCAGCCAAACCACTCAACGTATTTAAATAAAATTTGGCAGGCTGGTAGCTTATGATCTGAAAAGCATTACTAGAAAATTATTATCCCGAAAAACAAAAGGGTTACCGTGGGATCTTCAAAAAATTGTAGCTTTTAATTTGACGGTATTTTAGCCAAACTACTCAACGTATTTAAATGAAACTTGGCACAAAGGTAGATTGTAACATGAAATAACCAACATAATATTTTTAACCGACTTACAAAAAAGGAGGAGGTTTCTCAATTCGTAAATATATGTTTGTTTTTTATGTTTCTTCGCGGATATCTTCATCGTTTCTGAAATGATTTAAATTTTTTTTTATGTTGTGTAGGGTATAATTTAAATTTGGTCCCATTGTCACCAAAATGGTCGAAGGAAATCCTCAAAATTTATGTGGAATAATATATTGATTTTGATTTTTTCTGAAGAAGTCTAAGCATATGTTACTAAACAGTAAGTTTTGCACCATAACCTGGATCTATAATATCAAAAAATTTCGCGTTTCAGTAAGCTATATATATATATATATATATATATATATATATCTTTCTACTATTTTTTTTTATCTAATCGTTTTTGTTTTTCATTTCCCGTCCTCAAATAATCGTCGTCTGATCATTCGTTCAATATCCCTACTCAGTCTATACCCATCACTAAAAAATAAAAATCTGAAAATTAAATAATTTTAAACAAAAAAAAAACGACTTCAAAAGGTAAACTAAAAGGAACAATTAAATTTACTTCGCACAAAGTAATACTTATTTTCCAGTACAAGTGAAAATAATTATTACTTTGTGCGAAGTAATTTATTATTATACTTAGGTTTTGCAAATACGATTAATAAAGTATAGGCGTAGGATAGTTTGTTTTCAAGATATGAATGAGATGTCATAGGTACATTTAAATTAGAAAAGTTATGTCAATATAAGTAAGATTTATGTTTTTCATGATATTTTTATTTATTAGTTTTCATGCTAGGTACGGCTTGGGTTTTTTCTTTCTTTTGGACTTTTGTTATTTTGTCGTCTAAAGGAAGTTAGTACTTTAACCGTAAAGTCCCAAAGTAGGCTACATGTTTGTTAGCGTAGGTAATTAATAAATAAAAAACCGGGCAAGTCCGAGTTGGAATTGCGCACCGAGAGTAGACTTTTAAAAAATTTGGCGCTCGGCGCCAGCAGCGCAGCGTCGCGTCGGTGTGAAAACGATCATCGTCTGCAGTCGCTGCGGCGTAAACTCCATACAAATCTCAGTACAGAGATCTTCGTCGCGTATATGAGCGTACTATCAAGTAGTCCCGTTCGCATAAAAGAAAAAAAAATATTATACATACAGACGAATTGAGAACCTCCTCCTTTTTTGAAGTCGGTTAATAATACACGGTCATTTTTCGAACTGGTAGTAGGAATTGTTAGCATTTTCATAGAAAAAATACCTCAAAACATTCACGACAAAAACGGCCATTATTTGACAGTAAACTATTATTATTACTCCATCGGCCTACTTCTTTTGCCTATGCACGTCTAATACCGTGTATAAAGAAGCATTACTATAAATTAGTGATTTTAACCCTTAACTGGTATCGTAAAATTTACCAACGTAACTGGTTTTGTGGGGGTCGCGCGGCCCCCTTTACTAATTAGCTTCTAGGATGAAAATGTGCGCAATTTTATTTTAGTTTTATTTATAAAAGAATAATAACAATCTTGTTTTATTGAATCAATAATTTTTTATTAATGTAATTCGTTTTACTTAATTACTACAAGAGATCACAAAAAAATTGGCAACTTTTTGTTTTTTTTTTTCTAACATTAATTTAAACTCAAAAATACTATTACTTTAATATTCTTATATATGTTTTCTTATTCCTAATACAATAAACTTTGAAAATAAAAAAGAAATAAACCTCAGATCAACGTTTAAAAAAAATCAGCACAAATATATTCCTAAGGATTCAAGAACATGACAAGTGAACTAAGTTCAATCATGACAATTAGTACATAGTAATAATCCTGCAAGAGGTTCACCGTCACTCTCTGAAGAACATTCTTCAATCTCAGGATCTGGAGGTCTGCTCAATATCGCTTAATCCATCGTTGTCGCTGATATCTTCTTCTGGATAGTCACTCAACACAGATTCTGAGTCAGAATCCGCGTTCAATATATTATACTTCTATTGTCTGAGCATTCAAGGGTCTCGCCATCTTGACAAAATAACTGTAAAACATACGAATATATAAAATAAAATATTAACTGAAATCTTACGTAACTGGTATTGTGGGGGCCGCGCGGCCCCCCTAATGCACGTACCTCGGCTGTAGTAAAAGCTGCAGCTCCGAACCTCCGACACCCGCCGCGAGTAGCGACGTAATGAGAATACTCAAAATGGCGCTCGCGCACAGTGCATAGTTTTAAAGAAATTCAAAAAAATATGACGCGTGGGGGCCGCGCCACCCCCACGAAACCAGTTAAGGGTTAAATATCCAAACGACAGTGTTCATAAACTAAAAATGTATTTGAACTGCTGCCCTAAATCACTTTTCCACGCGTACGAAGTCGCGGGCACAGCTAGTAAGCAATAAATACTTCATACGTCGCAGGGCTTCGAGACCACCGCCGCGACAGTCGCGTTCGGGCTGGTGCTGCTGGCGGAGCACGAGGATGTTCAGGTACCTATAGCATATTGACGTGACGACTTCGAAAATCCTTTCTGTAAAGGCGCAATTAAAAACAACCAAGAATAATATTATAAAGGATACAATATAATAATCCCTTCCGCACCAATTCCGGTGAGAATGAACGGTTTCATTGAATCCAGGCCAGAACGCAGGAGTTATTTTTACAGTGTCCAAGTATGTAAGCAATGCAAAGAATCGCTCTCTCTTCCCTCACTCTCGTAGCCCTGTGTGGCGGACTACCGACACGACTGACGGTAGATGAGGTGACTTTTACATGCCATCGTCTTTCTGGTAAGACAATCAGGTATTCAGCATTGGCCTAATTTTATCTCTTCTGTGGGCCTAACCAAACTTGGTAACAACATTTTTTGTTATCGAGCTCCAAAACCAACCTCCAAAACACTAGACCACGAAGGCGTACATAAGGAGGATCATCATCTATCGTCCTAACATAAATTTCAACTACCTACACCACTAGGCATTTAGGCAAGTTGCCAGCATTATTCGCATGTTACATATTATGGAAGCTTTTGTCCAGTCCCGTATATTATTGCTTTCGAACTACGTAAGTGATAGTAGTGTTGGCATCTTGGGTATACGTCCTGGATAAATCAAATTCATAGTATGCTAATTGCTAAGTAAAGAGCGTTCAACAAAACCTGCTAATTGATAACGCAGCCACACACTTTTTTACTTTAATGGATCCCGTTCCACGACTACTAAGACCATCGAAGTATAATCGAGTTGCAAGCGATATAATCACACGAAGAGGCCGTCCCAACTTTCAGGAGCGTGTTTACGAGGAGTGCGTCTCAACGGCGGAGGCGTCAGGGGCAGGGGTGCAGTTGCCCCTGCTGGACGCGGTAGTGCACGAGTTGCTGCGCCTGTACCCCATCGCGCCCGTCATCCCCCGCCATCTCCAAGAGGACTTCCATATGAGTGAGACCCTTCGTTCTTCCCTTTGTTTCTTTCTTAGGATAAGACATCGTTGAGTTTTGTTGCTGAGATGGCTGCTGTTTTGAGGGGGAATATAGTGACTTTAAATTCCGATGTCGTGGGAAACACTAAACATTATTTATGCTTTAAACTGTTTAAACTTTAACAGGCCTGCGATAAACCTCTGTTCTATAAACATCTCTTCTTCTCATCATCTTATAAGTAAAGAGGATGAGTGTTAACGTAACTGTAAGCCCGTTACCTCTAACACAGCGTCAAGTGGGGCGGCGGCGGTGAGGCAGCGACCTTAAGCCATATGGCTGGTATTAATCTCACGCGGACCATCATCGCTAACAGGCCTAAAAATAGTAAGCGTCTTTGATTAACGCGTACATCCTTTCGGTATCTGCGCTGACGGTCAGCGAGCTGTCAGCACTACATTAAAATCAGTCTACGACCTTATATCTTTCAGACGGCCTAGTGGTGCGGCGCGGCACGTATGTCATAGTGCACCTATACGAGATGCAGCGGCTCGCGCACTACTTCCCCGCGCCGGGCGCCTTCCGCCCCGAGCGCTTCCTGCAGCCCCACAACTCTTACGCCTACGCGCCCTTCGGCGCTGGCCCCCGCAACTGCATTGGTATCCGCATCTCAATATTTGTCTGTACAGTTATTTTACCCACAAACAATTTATACCCAAGGTCAACTATAAAAGAACGGCTCTAATATAAACTTCGAAGTAACATATCGCTGAACCATCAATGAATGTGGGACTTTCGACGGCAGATTGTTAATGAATAACTTCCCCTTTTTTTTTATCTCACATGGGAATGCCATTACGCCTCCCCAGAACAGGGAATCCCGGGGTTATGTGGAATCCTGGCGCCGATACCGGTTCACCCACTAAACCACGCGCGGATTGCCATCAGCCATCATAGAAGGGAGTGTACCCGGATCTATCTAACATAGGCCGGTCTACCTCGTACTAACTCCACCCCATTATAACTACTGCAGCTGAAATATTATAATGACTTTGCAGGTCAGAAGTACGCAAAGCTGGAGATCAAGTGTTTCCTGGTGGAGGTGCTGCGGCGGTTCCGGCTGACGGCGGTGGAGCCCCGGCCGCCGCTGGGCTCGGACCTCGTGCTGCGTCCCACCAGCCCCCTGCGCGTGGTGCTAAGCCCCCGGTGACTACTGACTACGGGTTGCGTGCTATACTTCCTTCCGTGGCCACTAATTTTGTCATTACCGCTCGTTACGTTCAAACATTCTTACAGTAAAAATTTTTTTTCGCTTTCATTAATCTGATAACTAGTTTTATGGCATTTTATATTTAACAATGGCTAATTATCTGATTTGTTTTATTTATTTTTGCTGTTTAAATAAATTACCTACTGAAGATCATAATGTCTTTATTAGTATCTAAGTAATTCATATTGTTGGTTTATTATAATTAAGTAGTAAATGACATCGCGTCATTTACTACTTAATTATAATACTTTTTACTGGGTACTTACTCTCCAATCTCGATTTTGATCCAGATTCGATCGTGCCGCGTACTTCCGAATAAATTAACGTTTGTTCATTTCAATTCTCAGTCTATGGATATGGCCGGAAGTACAAAAAGCTACGATGTAACGATTTTCTTTATCCTGGTCAGTTTTCAAAGCAATCCACAAAATAAAACACCAAAAGCCATTGATATCGAACTGATTCGATTCTCGATTGTGTCGGGAGTAAGCCTGAAGGCACTCGATGCAACTCTTGCTTAAAAATTAACGACATATGGGACTTAAATATTCAAATGAATTCACAAGGCGCTAACTTCACTCCTCTGCGCTGTACTAACTTCAGAATAATTTACATTGGGTTTTTTGTCAGTGCTGACTTGACTCGAATTCGGAGTCAGTCACTGACCGTATCTAAACCTCTACGGACTACGGAGTATTGATTTAATTAGCATAATATGGAAGTCGATAGCAGTGACGAAGGCTGGTTGTCCTCCAGAAGGAATCCCTAGGTAGAAATTTGGATAAGTGTTATCAAAAGGCCGATAGTTATAGGATCCTCACGCCACTGATATATAGTAACAGGAGGTAAATAAAACGACCAAGTGTGCAGTGCTTATTTATTGTTAAACTTCGCACCGTTATATACAAATATAATGTATAAATAAACAACAAGTCCTTACAAAATATAACTTGAGTTGCGGCGAGCTACCGAGCTACAACATCAGGCTGATAGCGTTTGCTACTAGCCGTAAAGAAGATAACTACAATTTGTATGGCAAAACAACGGCCATACAAATTGTAATTAATTTCTTTAAGGCGAGTAGTGACAAGAACTCAGCACACGGAACGCGAGTGAAGGCCCCCTGATACACTATGTACTATCGCGTGCCTCCTACTGTTGCTGTGTTCCTGATGTACAGGCAGTACGGGGCCCTTAGTCAAGGTCATCGCTTTGTTTTCAGAGTTCGTAAGTGATGATAACGATGACATCTGGCCTGACAGGCTGCTGGTAGTGTACAACCAGGTATACAAACGAAATAACCCACGGCCAACGTTGAGAAAAAGCCGTCGAATGTATGATGTATTAGGCCACGTTTACAAAGATTTTTTACAATAATCGACGACATTTCTTTCTGCTAGCCACAGTTAAAAAACTAAAACTGCACAGTACTGGTAGCCTGCATTGATTTGTTACGCACAAGTATCTTAAACAAAAGTTAACGCTTATGCAGTGATTCGGGCAGGCAAATATGAAAATGTACAGTAGTGAGTAGGTACGTCCCGTTTAATTATAATATCACAAACGCAAACAAACCCGTCTATGACACAACCATAGACTATTAGTGATGCGAATACAATGATTATTGTTTGCGACTATGAATCCATAGACTATAACTCTATTTTACAATCGGCAGTGTCAAAATGGCGTATTTTTACTGTGATAGTTTTTCATTTGATGTTTAAGTATATTAATTGATATTTAATTGTTATAAATGTATTAGATAATGAATTACGATCCTATAGTATTTCGATGAAAGTATTCACAATGTGATATGTAAAATTTCGGTGTTGTTGGTTTGTTTACGTTTAGGTTAATTTTAAAAGGGGCGGACTATAATACAGTACTAGGCTATGATTGAGCTGTGCAGTTTTGTCGAGTAAAAAAGCCCAGGCGCGGAAAGGAGCTGCAACACAGCGGATTCCTACTGGTGCTCGAGTGACCGTTATGAAGTAACAAATGTCCGCGCCCCGCCCATACTCCTTCGGCGAGTAAACGCAACAGAATTTCTCCTAAATGTCTACCGAATACATATTTGATATTTCATTTTCTGTTACAATTTCTATAATATCTATGATAAGAAAGACGAAACGAGATTGACATTGTACCATCTCCATAAATTAATAATTAACCTGTCTAATTTAGAAGGAATTTAAAAAGAGAAATACATAGAAAGATAGAAAAAATTCTGCTAGCGTTGCCAAATTACTTAACTACTTCTTAACATTAATATTCTCCGCTACTCTTAAATTATAATTGTCTAAATGCGAGTGTTCACTAACAGTACACGAGTCTACTTGTGCATGACGCGTTTGTTGTACGGCAGACAGTTCGTTGCAGAGTTAGGCCACATAGAAGTGACAGTCAGGCCACACGGAAGTGGCTGAGTCAGGCCACGCCGAAGTGGCACGATCAGGCCGTACCGAAGTGACAGATTCAGGCCAGAGCAATTGCCATCTCTTTTGTTCCCATTTGTCACTTACGCCCGGCTTCTGAAGATCTTACATAAACCTTAGGCGTAGTTTCTGAGTTTACAGCCATTTAATGAATCAGCTTTTGCCGGCACCAAGTAGGTACCTTCAATATCCCACGGGCACAGTACTTTTTCGGGATAAAAAGTAGCCTAAGGCCGTGTTCCCCCAAACAATGTTAAAGTTAACGCCATGTTAAAAATCCATGCCATCTCACTCATTGACAGGAAATACGAGAGGGATAACATGATATTTAACATAGCGTTAACTTTAACACATTGCTTGGTGAAACACGCCCTTAATGTGTTTTTTTATTCACACAACACATACAGTTGTATACACATTCTGAAACTTTCGCCTTTACAATGTCTTATGTTAGTGATGACTACTGGCCACTAAGTAGGTGGATTTTTTTGGAAGAATATTTTAAGTACCTGCAAATTCACCCCAGAAACCAGGCATTAGTGATATTATGCGTAGTCAATGAAAATTTTAGAACGTACACATTATACATTTAGCTTGTATTTGCCTAAATAAAAATAACCACATTTGAAATGTATTTCGTTTGGCAAGTGACAGCAGATGTCAGCTGTCACTTTCCAAACAGATTGCCAAGGGATAATAGCAATTCGGTTTTACTGCACTTACGAAACATGTAACATTATGTTACTTCTTATAAAGTAATGACTATTGTGTATATACTATTGTTTTATTTTATAATACGACGGCAATGTGCGTACATCTACTTAGGCCTTATTTGACAAAACATCGTATTATAGTGCTATCTACATTTACACTGTCGTAACAACTAACAACTCGATAATTTTATTTACTGTTGGTCGGTTGTGCTTAAACCATAATTTTAATTTAATAAACAAGACATAACCTAAAAGTATCAGAGATCGAAAAGTAAAGTTGTTATATGGAACACGGGATGTTTCCCGAGATATTTTACTAGCACAAGGAAATCCCACGGAAACTGTACATTTAGCTGTGATAAAAACTAGCCAATGTCCTTATCCGTGGTTTATTCTGTATGTGACAAAATTTATCAAAATAAGTCCAGCTTTACGTAACTTCGGTGGCTTTCCAGTTCCTGGATATCACCTGTCATTTTGACGTTTGAACATTTTAAAACACGATTTTAAAAGCTAAAACGTTATAAATGTTGACATTTCAACTTTAAAAAATTTAAAATGTTCTAACGTCAAAATTATAGTCAATGTTCAGTGCAAGTGGCCCAAAGTTACTTAATCAGGAGTATCAGTAATATTATATGATACTGCTTCAAAACAATCAAATATTTACTATAATATTAGTATAGACAAATACTACTATGATATAGGGTAATATGTTACTACACGTACGGCGAGACAGTGAACGAGTAAACAGTACATCTAATGGCTCGTAGCTGCCACGGAGCTGAGGCTATAGCCATGTTGTCATTGCTAATTACGATAACGAAGTTCGAAAACAAAATGTATGGGATTTGACATAATAAGCATTTTCTTCTTCTGCTTCAAAATGGCCTACCTTATGGAATAGCAAGTATCAGTGTAGAGACATATGCATCCCGAGACTTAAGCGGCGTTACGTCACATATTGATGCCTATGTCAAAACCCACACATTTTAATATTAATAATATCTGTGGACGCTGCACACCACGTCCATCATTTGTAAGATCTCGGAGAATCTATGTTATGAGTACCAGACCACAATAGACACATTTAATACTTTTATGCTATACATATCTATATTTAAGATTTTTATCATACACATATTTAATACACATTCATGACCCAGAAACATACAAAATATGTTTGTTCCTTCGGCGAGGATTTGAACCCGCGACCTCCGGTTTGAAATAAAGAGCTACACGTAATTCACGATGGTAACGTGGCTAAAGACTCGGGTACAATGGTAGATACAATTAAATTGGACAGTAATATAATCCCTGTTTCGACTTACATAGCCGAGCCGTCGGCTTCGGATCATCGGCACCCTACCTCTGGCTGTGAAGCTCTATCGCCGAAATTCATACATTGACTTAAGGGTACCTTGACCTGAGAGTACCTTGACCTAAGAGTACCTTGAGCTAAGAGGACCTTGACGTAAGAGTACCGTGACTTAAGGGTACATTGCCAATTACGCCTAGTGCGTTACTACACTCTGTTCCATTTCAATGTTGTTAAATGTAAACAACAAAATGATAATCGGCCAAACTGATGTGTATTTATGTTTACTGTTTAGTGAATCTTAAATTGGAAGCATTGTAGGCGGCCTTATTGAGTTTCGTTTGCATTAAGATCTCCAAGAAGAATCTTCGAATCGGAACAGAGTATAGATTCGAAGGTAAGTCAGTGTACGACTTTCGACCAATGCCCAGATTCGATACGCTATCACCTATTATCACTTACGAAGTTTGAAAATAAAATGTATGGTATTTGACGTGATTGATAATAATGATGGCATCTTAAATCAGGGTTCAGGTCCCCGATTCTCATACCTAGAATATCGGTTCGATTGTGAGTCTGTGCCACTCGCGCGTCAAATCATTGCCGTACGATCAGGACAGACAGACAGTCAAACAAATATTGGAAGTAGGAGAATCGGAGCACTGGGCCCGGATTATCTAACTTCGGTGGCTTTCCAGTTTTTGAAAATCGAATATCATTTTGCCGTTTGAAGTATAATAAGCTCATAAACAAAACATTTGAAATATTGTAATTTGATCCTCACGCGGATGACGTTATTCGAGACCACCCTGAAGTAGATCCTCAGATAACGGCTTTTTGCAAAATGACAGCCCACTGAGGAGGGGTTATGAAAGGAAGGCCACCAAAGTTATTTAGGGGCTCAGGGACAGAACTCCAGCCAGTACGGTATCAGGGGCCAGTCGACACAGCCCACTCGGCAGGGTGCGACACGCCACTGAAAGCGTATGGAACACATCAATGTATTGTATAATTATCCTAATCAGTATATTTCAATATATCAGTGTACATACTATACCTCGTATATAAAATATTTTAAATTTAACTTAAGTCTAATTTCACTAGTATTACTGCTACGTTGGTGTTCGATAGATCGTAATATGCCTTCGATGCGTACCCGTATCTAGTAGGAAGATATTTTACTTATAGTACCTACGAGTCGAGAATCCGGCGTCCTCTTTAATATTTACCAAAATATCGGATAAAATATTGCTTCGACTTAAATTCAAATCAACCGATATACTCTACGAAAGGCACTGAAACTTAAAGGGATAGGTTCTTAATTCAAAACATTTCTTACGATACACAAGAACAGCGCAGAGCGCAGATATGGATCAGAAGCCCAATTCTCATAACTAAATACAATCTCGTTACGATCATCGAGCCAAATGATTCGCATAGGCGCGAGTGAGATAGCCTGAAAATCCAAACAAGATTTAACCGATAATATATAAATAAAATAATTACGAGATTTGCCCCCAGACTGAAAACATAATGATACAATTCGGACTATAGACTCTTCTAAGTTTTTAACTGATCAATAGAAGGTTAGATTATCGTAAGAGTAACCGACATCTTTACTACACTCAGTTACGTCCTAACAGCCGAAGTGCACAGTATATATACGTAACAATTACAAGGAGGGAATATTATTTCAATTTCAATTCTCCATATTTTAAAGTTAGTTTTTGTTGAGGCACCGGGAAGCCGCACCGTTTAGCTGCCAGTTAACGACGACCGTTTCGGATTTCATCCTCCAACCTCTCATCTCCCGCTCCGACCGGCGCCGAGCGGATCACAGCACCGTCATGGGAGCGTCTGTAGCGGGACGGCTGGCGTCGACAGCCGGCAGCAGGTGGCGCCATCAGCTGGCAGCAGGGCGGGAGGCGCCTACAGCCAGCCGGCGGAGTTGTGCGGCACGTGGCCGTGCAGCGGCGTGACGCCGGCCAGCCGCGCCAGCGCCGCGCAGCGCCCGCACGCCGCCGCCGCCTCCGCCCCCACACCTGCGGTGTCTCCCCCGCCCGCCTCCGCTGACGCCTCCTCTGTCTCGTAGCCGCACTGGCCGCAGGCATCCTGTAACACGTGGACGTGAATACGTGTTTAATGTAGCTTAAATATGGATAAAAAAACGAATGATATAAAATCGGGAAATACAGTTTAGTGTTACAGCCACATAATACAGGTAGTATCTATTCCCTTCTAAACTAAAATTACAAGAAAAGTCCGTATTTGCCGAGCCACCCTTTTTTGAGCTTTGTAGCTTATGTAGCTTTGATGAGCCGACATACCTTTTGTGCGTCGTCGTCGAGGCTGGCGAGCAGCGGCTCCCGGCTGTCGCCCTTGCCGGGCGCGGCGTCGGCGGGCGGTGAGGGCGGCGCGGCGGGCGGCGCGGGGCGCGGCGGGGGTCGCGGGGTCGGGGTGGGCCGCGCGGGGACGGAGCTCGCCCGCTGCAGCGCCTCCGCCGCGCCGCCCCGCGCCGCCCGCGCCGCCGCCGCGCGCCGCGAGTTGGAGAACTCCTTGCGTTTCCTCTTGAGCGCCGCCAGCGCCGTGAGCGGGTGCAGCGGCCCGCCGCGCGGCGCCCGCTCGGGGCTGCGCTGCGAGTCGCTGCCGGACTCCGATCTCTCGCTGCCACTGCACAAGGAGAACAGGCTTGTGGCAAGCCCCAAAGGGAGATCTCCGACCGAGTGAGATATTATGCTCGGTCAGGCTGAAGGCCACTGTATTAGTCAGAAGCATATTTCAGAAGCGACGCAGGATTGTGGCACGCCACAGGCTTATATAGATGGTTTCAGTAGATTAATAGTAAATACACAAATAGATCTTCGCTTTTTTATGAATTGAGGCTCATCAATGGAAACTGGAGGAATGGAGTATAATTGTAACTTTTATTTTATTATTATAGATTTAAAGTAGACGCAAGAGATACTAAGGTGCTTTTACCTTTGTTGCACTATTTGTTAAGCTCCGCCGATATTTTACATAAAAGTAATGTATTATGTACCACCTGCATACCACCCAAATATATATACATTGCAATACATGAAACGACAATGCCAACGACGGACGCTCACCTGGGCGACTGTCGCGCGTGATCGCACACGGAGTCCTCTGAGCGGCTGCGGCCCACCAGCTTGGACACGCGGGCGGCGCGTGCAGCCTCGATGATGGTGCCCCAGCGGCGCTTGTGCGGCGGCTTGGCGCGGGGCGGCGCGGCGTCCGATAGGCTGGACTGGCTCGCGCGCAGCCGCCCGCCCAGCAGCGCCGACAGCGAGGCGTGATGGTGGGCGCCGCCGTGCTCGTGGTGCAGCGAGGCCAGGTACTCGTCCACCGGCATGAGCGTGCCCGGCGCGATGTTGAAGCCCTTCATCAGCCGCCGCTCCTTCTGTCGGTTCTTCTTGCCGCCGCCGCCGCCTGCAACAGGGGTGTGTATGAGCAGGGGTGCGGGGCGAGGTCGGCGCGGGCGGGGCGGGAGTTACCGGGCGCACCGGCGTTGGCGGTGGACGTGTTCATGCCGGACTGGCGCAGGATCTCGACCAGCTCGCAGCGGAAGGCGCTGACGTCCTGCTTGATCTCGTTGACGTCGTCCTCGGTGACGCCGCCGCTCTCGGCGCGCCGCTGCTGCACCGTCACGTAGCGTCGCACAAGGTTGCGCATGATCGCCTAAGCATAATTTAAAGATTTTTCTAGCCAGTCAACATATAATTATTATGCAAGAAAAAATTGTTGAAGTACTAACTAATGTGTTACATTCGATACACTATCAATAATTTTTTACTTTTACCAAAAATTACGTGTGATTAACCTGCATTTAAGTATATAAAATATATTTTAAAAAAAGTGGAAATTATCTAATAAGCATTTAAAAATGCGAATAAATTAGGTATTTAATATTTATTAAACCTGATAGCGTAAGTCCCGCTCGTTCGCCTGCTTCACTTTTCTCTGTAACAAAAAATTTATATTACAGGCTGTACTTCGAATGTGCTTACGCGAGTGTCCGCTACTCACCCGGATGGTGCGCATATGCTCGCGCTTGGCTCGCGTATGACCGCACAGACGTCGCTGCAGCCAGCGCCAAGCGTAGAGCGCGGACTTGGGCGTAGGGATGACGTTGAAGGGGGGAGGCGCCGTGCCCCCCTCCTCGAAGTAGCTGATCCACAGCTTGCTGCGCGCGAACTTCCACTCCACGTCCGCCCGTTCCTGCAAACGTTGATACAATGACTTAAGACAAGCTCAATGTATGATGTAAGTAATTTTAAAGAATCCAGAAGAACCAGAAGGTCTCGGGTCAATTGTTCATAATACAATAATGTATTAATAAATGTATGAAGCATTTGAGGTGCCGCCTGCCAAATGCGCGATTCGCGGCCCAACACGTTATCGCTTGACCGTAATAATATGATCGTCGTCGTTTGCGCCGTTCTCACTTATGAACAGTTTCAATAACCAATCGATCTATACCAAAAGTTTGTATTACATAGATCGGATTTTGAAACGGATGACCTTAATTTTACTGCACTTCCATATTTACATAAAAAATCTTTTCTAAAAGCTTAAAAATTAGTAGTAAAGAGCGTCACGGTACCGAGATCAGCTGGTAGGAGTGGTTCATCATTGCGATGAGCAGGTTGAGCAGAACTATGACGTTGATGACGGCGTACGTGCCGAACATCAGCATGCCCCAGAATCGCGTGAAGATCTTGATGCCCTCCAGCTCGAACGAGTCTAGATCCACCAGCCCGAACGCCGCCCAGAACAGAGTCTGCATCGTCTCGAACAGGCTACGGCAGAGATACTAGCGATACACACACGAGGGCAAGCCATGATTTTGCAATGTAGCGATACACACACGGAGACAAGCCTGAATTTTGCACAGCGATACACACACATTGACGAGAGTGTATTTAAATTTAAAATCAGTAGTATCACACACACACAGGACAGGATAAAACACAATATCATCAGATGAAGGGAGTCTGCGAAATACTTTAATCCCCGTCTATTTATTTAGAATTTGGTCTTCACATTGCTTTATCTAGCTGATTACCTGGTTTTAGGCTGATCTTCACATCTGCTTAGTCGGCGAAGCATTGCTGGTATCGAATTTAGTACATTAGAAAAGGCGACAGGCAAGTGGGTTTCTGAAATCTCGGCCAGTTTATGGACGAAGTTTTTTTAAAGGAAAATGATACTGGGATAAATTTGGTAATGATCAGTCATCAGCTAAACAGATAGGTGGTGGTCACCCTTATTTCTATGGAAACAGGGATGTATGGTCTCACTTGGCGAAGCGGCGCCACACGATGCAGGCGTCGGGGTCGGGGAAGGTGCCGTTGGCGGGCGCGGCGCCGGCGTTGCTCGGGCACTTCTTCTTCTCCATGTCCGCGTAGTACCACAGCAGCTGGTTCAGTCCTGCCGAACAAGTCCACATTTGTAAGATCAACTTAGAATTTGTATAAGGCTGCGTTTCCACTGACGCGGAGAGGAGCTTGCGGTGCGCGAATTGACCAATCACTATGCTCGAAATCTCCGCTCCGTCTCCACGGAAACGCACGAGCATTGTGATTGGTCAATTTTGGCACCGCTAAGCTCCTCCCCGCCCCGCTCCGCGTCAGTGGAAACGCAGCCTAAAAGTTCAAATGGGGTAAGAGTACAATATTATATTCCATAAGCGAGTCGAATATAAAAATTCAAGGTCAGAGTTAATTATTATAGATTTTAATACTCTGTAAAAATAATATTATTTATTATAAAATTTTTAATTTAATATATAAAAGATATTATTTTATTTGGCGGAAAAGAAACTGGCGCATAAATTATTAAGTATGGTATATTTCCATCTAGACTATCTTATTAAATTACTTCTTAAATCGTCTTGATATCTGATTTTTGTAGCAGATATTATTGACCTACAGTCTTCAGAGATCTGTCACTCACCGCACGAGAACGCGAAGATGACGAGTATGTCCAGCACGAAGAACTTGAGTATGTCCAGCACCATGCGGCTGAGTGACACCTGCAGCGGGCCCAGGTGCGGGTTAACGCTGAAGATGTACACCAGCTTAAGGCTGCTGAAGATGTTGGCGGCGGAGAACAGCCCTTCGGATAGCAGCATGGGGTCCCAGGCATCCCATTTCTCACGCGGCTGGTTCCACTGCAGCCCCAGCGCCATCTCGCGCCGCACCTGGAAGTGCGAGACGACGCGCAGCGCCACCGTCGCCACGTACAGGGAGTTGGTGACGAAGTCGATCACGTTCCACATATCGTGGACGTACTCCCGCAAACCCATGTCCCAGAGCTGCTTCACCTCGCTCCATATCAGACCTGCAATTATGAACACATTCAATTATTCTTCAAGCTATCATATTCGTACTTTAACTGAAGTAATTTAAAAATATATGTTATTACGAGTATTTTTTAAGCTACTTGATAAAGTATTAAGGTTAAGGTTTCATTCTATGATTTTTCCAAATAGGCATTTATTTTGTTAGAAATATATTGTTACAGAAAGAGAATAAACATTTGGTCGAGCTGTGGAGGTACAACTAGCGCTACAATCCTGCATCGTGCCCTCGAAGTTTTCTGTGTCCGGCGCTATATGTACAACATCTGAAAACTAGTACACCGGGCTTAGATCTGACCGAGCATACCACCTCGCTCCGTCGGAGATCTCCCTTTGGAGCTTCCACTTGTATTCCCATACAGCTATAAAGAATAGCGATTGATAGATAACGTACCGCTAACCCAGGCCAATATGAGCCACTCAACGAGCGAGGGCAGCGAGCCGCGGCGCGATAACGGCACCGTGTGCGACGCGCCCCAAAAGATGCCACTTGCAGCCGTCTCGATGCGCTGCGACGCCAAGATCAGAAGAACTGAAAGTGTCAAAAAAAGAGAGTAATAAAAGTAGGGCTCTTTGATCAGTTATTGATTGATTTATATAATATATTCTCCGAGCGAAGAAACAACTCTTTAAATACTGGCTACCTGGGACAGCCAGTTATAAATGTGGTATGGGTGCCCAGTAAATACATAACAATCAGCCTAGTGCAGACGAACCACTGGTCAATACGGCCCGTATAACCACGATCGGTTGATGGGGCCATGGGTTGGAGGAGGGATTTGGTCAATACATCTGGGGCCAACCATAATTATAAGGGTTTCCTCATGAAGTTTTTCTTCACCGTTAGAGAGTCCGTATAGTGAAATTGAAATTTGAAAAAGTCTCATTGATACAAGACTCAACCTGTGTGCGAGTCATTGCCCGCTAGGGCTATGGACGCATTTTCTTCATATTTTTACTTTCACCTTCAATTACTGTCCAAAACAAGTTGTACTCACATAGGAACATGAAGTAGCTGGCGGAGTGGCAAAGAAACTTTATAAATGGCTTGCGCAGCGTGCGGCCTGCGGCGGAGTGCGGCGCGGCGATGTACGCCAGCGAGTAGAGCGGGAACATGGCACCGATGCGGGCCATCTCCGCCGCCTGCAGCAGCATGTTCTTGCGCCGGAACCCCGGCACCGACTCGTACCAGATAGAGGCCAACAGCTGTTGCACGTTGGGGTGCGCCACGAACTGGAAAAATGAGATTTTACGAGACGTATCTGCGTAGCTAGATATATAAAAACTCCCCAAGGTTATAAAGCTAAAATTTTATGAAACTTTTCTTATTGTTATCTTATTGCATATTTTTTAGGAACCATTTTGGCTATCCTTTTTCAATAGTTAATGGAATCAATCGTTACTTTGCGAAAATCCATAGCATAAAATTTAAATATATTATATCTAGAAATATCCCGCGAAACAATTATAACCACAACCTGCAAGTAGATGAGTAAGTGTACGCATAGGCATGCGTTTGATACACCTCCCACAGGAGGGCCTCCCACGCTGCTTATGCGTACACTCGTAAGCAAAAAACATGTAAACACCACCTCCACACAAGCAATAATGTTAACACGATCGTGCAAAGCCCAACCACCATGCAGGTTAACGAACATTATTCGCAGAGTCTACATCCTGAGGATGCTCCGGGGTCGGAGCGAAACGCGCGTCGAGTTTTGCAACCTGCATGGTGGTGGGGCTTTGCACGATCGTGTTAACATTATTGCTTGTGTGGTGGGAGGGAGGTGCATCAAACGCATGCATATGCGTACACTCACTCATCTGCTTGCAGGTTGTGGTTATAATTGTTTCGCTGGATATTGCTAGATATAATATATCTAAATTTTATGATATCCTTTTTGCCTGCCCGACTCTCTTTCGCCGAATTCATCTTGTCGGGAGGGTACCAAACTATCGAACTTGAGGTAATTGTAATCTTTTTTCTGATATTAGTTAAAAAAAGACAATACATAATTTTAGTTTTGAAGACAATTTTTTATATCTGTCAGTGGACGTTGCCGCGTACCTTCTTTTGTCTCAGTTTGATGGCTAGCTTGAGGCGCGACAGTCTCATCAGCTCCGGTGCGCCCGGCTCGGCCAGCGGCGCCTGCGGGGAACCCTTCTCGTAGTTGAGCAGCACCTGCAGCTCGTGTGAAGTGCGCGTGTGGTCCAGCAGCGCGGTGGCGAACTCCTGGCATTGCACGCGCAGCTCCTGGTACTCGGTCTTGAACTCGTGCTCGAGCGCCGACAGCCTCCGCAATTCCCAGGACAGCTCGAAGGCAGACAGGATGGGGTCCTTTGAGGAAAGTGCAATGAGGGACGGCGAGGCGAGTGCGCGGTATGCGTTGATGCGCGAGCGGGAGTGACGCAGGGAGTCCTCGCGGCGGGAGCGCACGCAGTCGTCGCAGCCGCAGCGCACGTCGTGCGGCACCGGCATGCTGGCGCCGCGGTCCAGCAGCAGCTTGATGATCTCGTAGCTGTCGCGGTGCGCCGCCAGGATCAGCGGCGTGATGTCGGACGTGAACGTCGCCGTCTCCGGCGGCAGCGCCTCCCAGCTCTGCGAATATTATGCATAATTTGTTAAATTCCTCGTTGCGCCATTTACTGTACGCGTTCTGAAGTTGTGTAAAATGTCTTGTACTTTATCAGCTGGTCGGGGATGATAACATAAAATTTACTATTTTACAGTAAACTTAAACAGTAGGTTGTAAGATTAATCAGTTTTTACGACAGTTCGAGTTCTTGAACCTTACAAGATAATTATATAACGTCTCTGAGTCGAGAGAAGTTATATAAACACACTTTCGGAAGAACGAAATATATTATCCCAGTTTCGACAGTAAAACATCAAAGGAAATTGCCAAACTTTTCCCAAAAGTTTGTTGGGAACTTTACTCGTGTTCAAGGGTGTAACTCACGTGCAACTCGCCGGGCTTCCGCGTGCGCTCCTCATGGTCAAGCAGCGCCTCCACCGCCTCCACAAACTCCTCGGAGATCGCGTGCAGCAGCGCGTCGCGCGTCTCCACCCCGAACTCCACCAGCAGTTCCACCATTTCCAGGTTCTCGTTGTCTATGGCCATCAGCAGGGCGCTACGGCCGAGTGGGTCTACGCAGTCGACGTTGATGTGCCGCTGATCGCGCGCGCGCTGCAACACGCGACGAGTGCCGGCCACGTCACCGCGCTCCACGCCCAGAAGATACTTCTTCTCCTCGAGAGATAGCACGGCCATCTCCTGGTGCGGTCGCACCACGTTCTCCTCCTCCGTCATGCCGTGGATGCTGTGCCGCTGCAACCACACACGGTTACGACCCGGACGCCCGCGCCGGTACATGGAACTCGCATAAGTTCAGTTATGTGTGAAGCATTAGTGATTAATGAGTATTGTGAAATGTGTTTTTTTTTAGTGCTGCATATTTTATTTACTTTGGATTGTTATGGCTAGTGCGTTGTGATAGCATCGTAACTGTTTGTTTTACGATGAGTTAATGGGAATGCAGTAAAAACCGATATGGAGCCGCAATGGCTATAGCGGGATGATGGAGGCTATTCCGTGTTCAACCCGTAGGTTTTAAACCGAATTATACTTAAACCTTGCGATACGTGGCACGAGCGCTGAAAATCTAAGGGTTGAACACGGAATAAAACCGCGTGGCTCCGGCAGGGACGCTGCGTGCGTGCTTACTGCTTGGTATAATTTATGATCGCCTGCGGGGGGCACGCTAATCATGTTTGTGTTAGTTGCCATCTCAAACTCAGAAGCGGAACATGGAATGAATAGATTACTTATAATATAATGTGTAAAGTGTCCCGAGGTAATCGTGCCTTGAGTAGATTATACAGTACAATACTAACACCCGAATTCTCAAACGCTACCTAAATTAAGAAGCACTAAAGTCATAATGCCAGGAAAACTGATTAAACTGTGAACAGGTTTCGGAATAAATATCCATTTAATGAATTAATATTGCCTGTAAGCCCGTGAGTTGTATTAGTATCGTCCAAAATCAATTTCAATTAGAATGCTCATAAATAGACCTGACCTTTATATTTGAGCATCGATAGCGCGATGCAGCCGAAATTACATCGAATATGTTTATTTACATTTAAATAAACTTACATACTACAGTAAATGAAGACATGAATGGATGAAGGTGTTGCAATATTCCGATTTCGAGAAAAGTTAATTCAAAATATCACATCATTCACAGATTAAACTTAATTTTCTCCATTAAAAATTATACGACATAACACCATCATCCATTCATATCTGCAAATCAAATATAAAATTCTATAAAAAAGGTTTTTATTGAGCGTAACTTTATGTAGCGTTTCAGAATTCGAGGTATTTTTTCATATACATAATCATTTATTTCGCCGCCGCGCTGTTTTGTTTGGATGGGTCGTGTTTTGTTCGCGAAGAGGGAAGCGTTTGGATCATTAGTTCGAGTTGCCGGTAATTGTGTCAATGGCTCACTATAAAAAAAAATCTACTCCTCTTTGTCATCGTGCCTATACTTCTATAGTTAATATTTTAAAGCGGAAAGATTTGTATGTACGTATGTTGGTAACGAATTGGCACAAAAGGTACCTACTGGACCGATTTTAATTTTTTTTACAGTTTTTATGCTATACTAGCCGTGCCCACTTCGTTGAGCATACAAACAGTTTGTGATGAAATTCAATTAAAAAAAAAACAAAAACCCGGAACTCGCAAACCCGCAACGTGGAACCCGGCACCCGCAACGCGGAATCCTTAAAACCGGACCTCGCAACGCGAAATTGTATTATTTTCTGCTTATTTATTTTGGCATTTTATTTCAAAAAAACCTAATCCTGACCATAACAAATACAACAATAAAAGAATTGGTCAAATTGATCTAGGAGTTGTTGAGTTATGCGCTTTCCAACACATTTTGCGATCCATTTTTATATTATAGAAGATTATTACTGATCCACAAGGGCTATTTTAATTGCTTGAAAAAAATAAGATTCCTTAGTTACTTACGGAACTGAATTTAAGGTATTTTTACGAGTAAGGATGACTCCAGCAAATGACATCAAAATGGGTGTAGTGTCGGTAATAGGTACATTGTGACCTCATACTGGCTCTAATCTCAGTAGATTCGAGGCGCTTATTTATGGCAATTTACCAAAAGCATCTAATATGCAAACTGGAGCTTATACCCCTTGTATGTACCTTTGTCATCAAGTACATTAAGCTCTGGTTTCCAAGTTGGCGTTATACATAGTGTAAAAATAAAAGATTAAAAAACTATAACCGGACTTCGCAAAAAAGGCTCTAAAAAGGCTGAAACAAGAAAATAATTCAATTTGAAATCCAGATATGCATAGGTACAGATATGGTCAAGGTAGAGCCGTGGTCGTACCCGCTATTGGGATTGTATATTTCAACAGCAGACGAATATTATAGATCTTTTATTTTATTTTACATTTTTTTTGTTTTCACATGAACTATAACATTATATTTTCACTAACCTAACGTTAAATTAACACATAGTAACTAAACAACTCCTAGATACTATTTGTGCGGCCGCATTTTTAACCATTTATTTTGAATTTAACAATAAAATATAATAACGTAAACGCACCTATTACCGCCAGTTTGAGCATAGTTCAGATTGATGTAAAAAAAAGCATATTATTAATATGTAGCGCCAATAAAAATATTCTAAGAACAACTGTTCTAAGAATTACTTAAAAAAATAAAAATAAAATAAAAGAAAAAGGGCCATGTACCTTTTACTGACCCAAAATATCCGGTGTGTGCCTAATACCGTTTATGTGACACCCTAATACCGATCACTGAATAAATGAAACCGTCAAAGTAAAATAAAAAATGCTCATGCTATAACAAATGTATATAAATGCCCCCGCACTATGCTACAGTATGCTATCACCACTTAACAATTATTTATATTATTATGTATTCTTATAATAGTATATTCTTTACAGCAAATCAGTCAAAAAGTGTTATTTATAGGAATTATTACCCGACTTCGGCGAAGCCAAAAGGATGATTGAAGAATGATTTTGGCAGTCTATGTATGTATGTATGTATGTATGTAGGAATGTTACCTCGTAGCGGCTAAACTACTGCGATGTATGTTTTTTATAGAATACTGTACCTAGTTTCTGTTACTCCGAGGTATTACTAGGGTAACTACCCTGATATGTAACTTTATTTCCTTGAAAATAAATACCACATAAAAATATCTAACTAGTTAGGGCGTTTGTTTGAAAATGTAGAAGTAGATCGGTAATAGGTTTTCTTAAGGACATTGTGTAACCTATTACCTAATGGAATTTGTATAAATTGTGTAAATATGTGATTTTTGTACGTTTCAATTATTTTTAACTAGCTGTGCCCGCGACTTCGTACGCGTGGAAAAGTGATTTAGGGCACTTTAGTATTTTTAAACATATTTTTAGTTTATTGGCGCAACCTCTGACAACTTTCGCTAATTTAATAGTTACTTCCCAGTGTATCCCAGTGTTGATCCCGATCCAGCAAGTCACGTACCCGGCAAGCCTCTTGGTATGCAGGGTATAATAATAATATAGTACCATCCTTTCGGAGCTCGGCAAAAGAAGTAGGTCTTCGAACAATATGTAGAAGTCAGCAATACCTTTATTCGAAGTTAGGATTCGAATGCACCGTATAGACCCAGCCAATTTTTCACGTTAATTTAGTAAAAAACTTCGATGTCCGTCTGTCTGTCTGTCTGGGTGTCAAAACTTTAATACGTGTAGGTATCGAGCTAAAAATAAAAATCATACTCAGGATCTTCTGTCCCTTCTGGCTGTGAAAAAAACAGGCTTCTTAGCCACATCTACCCAAAGATTCAGCCGTTTATGTCGCTAATTTTCGTAATTTTCGACACTCCAAAGGGAACCGAAACCTAAAGGTTACTTCCCGGGAACTCAGAATTTGATATGAAGCAACGTCATAGTGCCGACATAAGATAAATTGCGAAACCATTAAAATATTTTAATGATTTTTTTGAACTTACTACAGTTTTTGTCATTAATGTTTTGAGGTATTAAATTGAAACTTATATTGCAATTACTAAGGTATTTAAAACGAAACGCCCGGCCCCGTCGAGGATCCAGCAGGCTTACTCTCGACAAAAACGAGAATCGAATCAGCTCGATCTCAAAGGTTTTTGGTGTTTTATTTGATAGATTACTTTGGAACTAATTAGGATAAAGAAAACCGTTAGAAATAAACAAACGTCAATTTATTCGGGAGTACGCGGCACGATCGAATCTGAATCAAAATCGAATCAGTTTGGAGAGTTAGACCGATCGGTTTTAGTAGCGTTTTTTTATTAACCTACCGTAAGTATAATAATAATAATAATATAAATAAATGAAATTTAGTTTTAAAGAAAATATAAAATAAAAAAAGATTTAATTTGAATGGTTGAAGCAGCGCGGTTCCCGCCGCGCTTCATACAAACGTCCAGCAATTTTTTTTAACTGTCGTAAGTTTTTTTATTTATGAACCGATTGAGATGAATTAATAAATAGGTATTAAGTCAAGATTACTACATTATAATATGATTGAACCACATCTAAATCGGATAAGCCGTTTCTGAGATTAGCGTGGACAAATGCACCGACAAACAGACAAAAATTCAAAAAAATATTGTTTTGGGTAGGTACTATTGCATAAATAAAAGTCTCCTATAATAACACAGGCACAGTTAGCACAGTTAGCGGCTGTGCGTGGTTAAATTCAAATTACCGGTACTGCCTGTTAGCACATTTTAATAGTATTTTTTACCCAGCAGTGGGGTGGAGTTCCTTTGGTTGACCTTCGCCAAAATTCCTACCTACCAGCATCTGATACCTACACTACACCAGCCCGGCTCGGACGTAAGACGTAGCAGCCGGCGGCGCCCGGTCGAAACACGGCGAAACGATTTTAATTTTGCTATATTTCCTAAACTATTCATTATATTTGCATGGTATAAAGGGCAAATATAGTCTTCATGGAATGATCAAGCCAACTAACGTATTAAAATGATAAGGATTAATACCGTGATGGTATAAATAGCTTTCCAAAACCGCTTAATTGCCCGTTCTTTTAGTTTATCGCGAAAGGCATTCTTTTAATAATACAGTTAGGTAATTAAGTTGATTTTATACAATAAATGATAATTTATTTCAATTTGTGAAGCAAGTTCAAAAATACATTTTTTATATTAACTATTATGACACTGTGGAAACATTTGTCTTCCCAGAAAAAAAAATCCTGGTAGTTAGGTTAGGTTATTTCATGTTCGTTCTATTGCTTCGCGTCACTGTGTAAGCGATCCCCCCGCGCCCCCCGCACGAACCGTTCGACCGCAGGCCGCGCGCGCGAAATTCTTCCGACTTTCTTCAAATTTATCGTCACTGCTCGGCTCCTATGTATCGTAGCGTTATGTTATATAGCCTATAACCTGCCCAGGAATATGGGCTACAATTGTACCAAGTTTGGTTAAAATCCCTTCAGTAGTTTTTGTTCCCATCGTGCACATACAGACAGACAGACAGACAGACAGACAGACAGACAGACAGACAGACAGACAGACAGACAAAAATTTTACTAATTGCATTTTTGGCATCAGTATCGATCGCCAATCATCCTCCAATATGTATTTTGAAAAAATATTCAATGTACAGAATTGACCTCTCTACAGTTTTATTATAAGTATAGATGTGTTATTACATAAATATTTAATAAAAATGATATTTCAATTTAAAAAATACGCTATTTAAAAAGTATACCTGCTTTATTCATCAAAATATAAGAACAAAGAACAAAGTTAGTTTTTACGGCTCCTAAAGCTCTAGACTATATGGCGTTAATAGCTCAAATACAAGTTAATATATTAAGGACCTGAGTTAATACACCCTCCTGACTATTAATTTATACTTTTTAACAAAAATCATGATACACAAAATATACGAAAAGTTCTTATCAGCGACCTATGGTCGATTGTGGGTCGATAATAGGAAAAAAATTGTGTTTTTTGTTCCTATTACCGCCTGTTTTTACTATTGAATTTTAGGCAGAATAAAATAGTATCTCATTATAAATAGTTGTTATTTGTGTTCCTGAAAATATTTAAAAATGCATTAAAGTACTGGAAGTTAGATTTAAAAGCTTGACGATATAATATTTTGCTAATAGTGGAACGTCAGTACTTACGTTATCGGGAACGCCACAGTATGGAATATGCAACTGTCGCCGACGTACACGGCCGTATTGAGCTATTATTCTTTAAATCGTTGAGTAACCCACACATACAAAAGGCGAATATTTGCAATACAAAATATATATCTTTTTTTTTAACCAACCAAATGTGTAACTTTAATATATCACATAAAAACGATAGTTTTCTTAATAGGGCGGTAATAGGCGCGAATTTTAAGGGGTCGTTATTAGGTGCGTTTACGATAAATAATTAAAAATTTTAATACATATATGTGTGTTGTGCTTGCCAAGACCTATCTTTAGATACCAAACACGATACAATTATCTTAATTTAATTTTTTTTGGAGATAGTTTTTGAGGTATAATTTTCAAAATCCAATTTTTTTCGAAAAATTATATAGCCTATGTTCATCTCATCAATACGAATCGATTGACATCTTATTTATTAAAATCGGACCAGTAGTTTAACCGCTACGAGGGAACATACATACATACATAGACTGCCAAAATCATTACCCTTCCTTTTGGCTTCGCCGAAGTCGGGTAAAAAGGACAGTCACTATTACTTTAAGATACGATGACCTTTCCTCATAGTTGAAATGTATTATTTATATATTTTAACTTTTTACCATTTCTTATTTTTTGTTATTTGTGATATGTATATAAGATATACATATAAAAAATATGTATATCTTATATACATATCACATATTTCTAGAATAAAAGTTATTGTGACTGTTATTTACAACCGGTATAGCGTATTCTACTAACGACAATTACCGATATCTAGGAAACCGTGCCATTTTGTTTACATAGGAAACATTAATTCAGCGATGTATTATGAACACAAAGGCCAAAGCTATTCTAGGAAAACAGAGCTTAGGCGCATAAATTACTGCAGCCGCAGACATCGCGCGGCGAACCCCACAGAACAAGAAGTATTACCGCACAGAACAAGAAGTATTACCGCACGCTGAACTTTACTTGTCGTTTATTCGATTAAAGTTTGCCCCAGAGCCAAGTGCGAGCTGTGTTTATATCGACGCGCGGTGTTGTGAGAGGAAACGGTTTGAAGTTTAATTGTAAATGTTAAATCGAGAGTATTTATAGCGCGTCGTTCGTACATCAGTCGAATGCCTGCGACCGCCACCGAGTGCCTGCGACCGCCACCGAGTGCCTGCGACCGCCACCGAGTGCCTGCGACCGCCACCGAGTGCCTGCGACCGCCACCGAGTGCACGGTTCAGTGTTTAACATTCGGCTTAGCGGTTGCCGTATCGATTGGCTCGCCGCTGATGCAACAGAATTTGGGGCACACCGCGGGGCGGACATCACAACCGGAGTGGCCTGCCCCGGTCGGGGGACCCGAGCGGTCCCGCTGACCGCGTCTCGGCAGAAATAGACTCGAAGGTGGTTAGTGTTTATCGGATGCATTCGAGCGGCAGGCCGGGTGACGGTGCGGCGGGGGCGGCCGCCGGCCCCGCGCTATCGGCGCGATCGGCCGATAACGTCGGTCAGTGTCGGCGGAACTGGGTCAGCCGTAATGATCTACCGTCGTTCGGCCACCGCGAGTCGCCGGCGAGGGCCGATACACTCATTATGCAAATGGCCTGCAGAGGGCGGGCGGTCCGCCCTCGCCCGCCGTCCGCGTGAATTCACTTCGGCGAGACGTGTCCCTATCGTTCCGTTCGTCGCTCGTGAAGCATTAGGGGTGCGTGTGGGGATGCGAGGGCGCGGGTGCGACGGTACCTTGACCTTGTTGTCGAGCGGGCGCGGCTCGGGCGCCAGCAGCGCGCCCAGCTCCACGCGGCAGGTGTCGCGGTCGCGCCGCTCGCCGCCCGCCGACATCTCGGAGCCGCCGCTGTCTGCGCACACACACGGTAAGCCGCCGCCCGCGCCGCCGCTCGCGAGAGCCGCGGGGGCGCGGGCGGGGGGCACTCACCGCCGTCGCGCGCGCCATCCCTCGTCCGCTCCGTGAACTGCAACAGACGGAGTGGTCAGCGGTCGCTCCTGCGCGCGCGCTGCGGCCGCTGGGGGGCGCCACTCACCTGCACGCGGCGGTCGCGGCGCGCGGCGATCTGCCGCGAGTGTCGCCGGAGCGCCTCCAGCGTGCCGCGCGCCGCCGCCGCGGGCGCACCGCCGTCGTCGAGGATGCCGCGGCCGTCTGCGCCGGACGGTCGTCGCCGGACGCCCGCGACTCCACGCGAGTCCCGACCCGCGATATGAAATCCGATTTTATTTTTAGCGCCGCGTCGAAGGATGACGGATCGTCGTCGTCGCCTCCCCCGGCGCGCTCATGACAGTAACATAAACAATACGATCGGCCGCGCACCGACGGGATCAAAATAAATTCATGTACTCCCGGCACGACGTTGCGAAATTGTTTCGTTTAAGGAGCCGAGAATCTGCTTCGGAAGCGAATAAAATATATCATTCTCAGCGGAAGACTTTTAGGATTATTATTTATTTTACACTTGGGTACGATGACCGTTATGTTTTGACTTTAGTCCTGCATGCCGGACAGGCGCGGGCGCAGTGACACGGACGAGTGCTGGCGGAGTGTTTACACGCCGACGCCGCGCCACGTGCAGCGCGCCGGCTGCACCGCACGACTCACTACGGCCACTCGACACTACCGGCGTCGGGCACTCGTCGAGCTCGACCGGATGTTCTACGTAGGGCGGGCGGCGGAAGGCGGTCGGCGAGCTGGGCGGGCGAACACACGGGGCCGGTGTCGGCGGTGGCGAGGCTGGCGGCGTCTCGTCGGCGACCGCGCGCGCCGCGCACTGCCGCGCCGCCCGCCGCCGCCCGCCGCCCGCGCCCGCCCTGTGGGGATACCTGTGTCGGTCGCAAGTTTTCCCTATGCGCCGGTATAGGGAAAACTTGTCCTCGAAAATAATACCCGGATAAAACCTTACCTACTGTGCAATGTTTTCAAATCATACACTATACAAGGTATATATTGGTAATTTTTTTAAATACGTCGAATTACCAATAATTATGTATGTTATACACTTTCATAATGTGTGGCTATTAGGATTAATTTTATATGTAATATGCAAAAATCAGTTTTTAATAGATAGCTTTTTTTTCAAAAATTAAAAAAAAAAAAAACGAAAACTATACTAGATAATGAATATTTTGGGAACTCATAAAAAACAGGTTCAAATCAGCATACTGTTGTGATGATACAGCATCACCAGGCACCAGCACGGTTAGGGTCCAGGCCCACGTCCAATGATATAGACTTTTACGCACTTTAAATAGGTATACAGGAAGTAAAAAGAGCAGTCACTATAACTTCGTGGGGTAATAACCAGGCAAGAGATATATCCATTGGTACTAGTCATTTGCTTCTAATCCACTGTTTTAAACATTTAAAAAATTTCACTAGGCGATGCACAACACAGCGATCAGCTGATTACGCTGAGAGGTCAATAGCACGCGTAAGACGTTCATTACGTACTAGGGCAAAAATGATAAAATTTAAGAATTTAATGCAGAACGTTGCTCCAAACAGTTCAGCCTTGCGACTAAATTATTATAAATTGCAAAAAAAAATTTTTTTTTTTTAAATTAATGATGAAAAAAATTCATTTCTAGAATCAGTCAAGGTCCTATAATCCTATCCCAAAGTAATAGTGACTGCTCTTTTTACACCCTGTATTCATTGAATACATAGGTCCTACTCTTGGAAGACTGACATAGTTTTAGTCATCAACGTCATTATGTGACACAACATTTTTTTAAACCTAATTCGCAACAGTATATTATGTAATTATAACAAAAAACATATGAAAAGGAAAAAAAATCCAAATGAAACTTAACACGTTATTCTCGGAATGCCAACAAAAAATGCTACCACTGGTTCAACCCTAACATAGCAAGATGCTAAGCTAACATGTGGGGAGAATCGCCACGGTTGGCAACACCGCGCAGGCCGCCCGTCCGCCGTAGGGCCGCACTCCTGACACACATCATTGTCGATTTTTATGTCGATACCATAACAATTTGTAGGCCGATGTCGCACGTTACTCGGAGCTCCTCAGCCCTCCTCCCGAGGCGCCCGACAACACCACAACACCTCGTCCCTAGTTAACGATACGCCATTATTGACAATCGAATTGAACACACTTCGTACGCGTCACTAACTTTATGTGCAAACTTCGCACAAATCTACATAATCTTCTTATATATAAAAATGAATCGCTGTTCGTTAGTCTCGCTAAAACTCGAGAACGGCTGAAGCGATTCGGCTATTTTTTGTCTTAAAATATTCGTGGAAGTCCAGGGAAGGTTTAAACGGTTTGTATGCTCAACGATGTGGGCACGGGTCAGCTAGACTTCTCTTGTATATAAAAATGAATTGCTGTTCGTTTGTCTCGCTAAAACTCGAGAACGGCTGAAGCGATTCGGCTATTTTTTGTCTTAAAATATTCGTGGAAGTCCAGGGAAGGTTTAAACGGTTTGTATGCTCAAAGATGTGGGCATGCCACGGGTCAGCTAGTAGGTATTATGAATCTGGATGATTTGGGAACGCTTTAAGTCAGCATACCATTTTCAGTCATAGCTCAAAGTAAAGCATTATTTTTATTTAAGTGCTTTAAAACAAAATGTCGTCACACGCGGACATCCTTATTTCAACGTCTGTTAGTAATTGTTTGTCTAAATATCACGCCTTCTCTTTCATTAATACGAAGAACGAGATGAAAAAACGACGAACTTTAACTATACACTGATTTATAATTTCATTCAATAAAATGACATTTCTGTGTCACCTCTCTTTCTTCCATTGTCAGTCAGCAGAGACAGAATAATTTTTGCTTGTAATTTTACTGACCGAGATTAAAAATCAGGAGTTTGTGAAATCGGCACTGGCTGGGAAGGTAATAAATTACGAGAAACCTAAGTTCAACGACCACCATATTTTACACAGCTGACTAATGTGAAGCTATAAAAGGAAGGGTAATCATTTTGAAAGTTTATGTTTGTAAGTTTGTTCCACTGTGACGCTTAAACTACTGATCCGATTTTAATAAAACAGTTATCAGAAGATTGGTAATAATACCCCAGGTAACATCTTCTTCTCTTTATATATTATACTAGCTGTTCTCGCGACTTCGTTCGCGTGGTTTTTGAGTGACTTAAGCCGTTTATGCAGCGCACGCAATGAAAGTCCCCAAATATAATTAAAATTTTCCCCGTTTTTGCAACATTTCTCGCTTCGCTCCTATTAGTCGCAGCGTAATGTTATATAGCCTATAGCCTTCCTGTATAAATGTACTATCCAACAAAAAAAGAATTTTTCAAATCAGACCAGTAGTTCCTGAGATTAGCGCGTTTAAACAAACAAACTCTTCCGCTTTATAATATTAGTATAGATAAAAATGAATTGCTGTTCGTTAGTCTCGCTAAAACTCGAGAACGGCTGAACCGATTTGGCTATTTTTGGTCTTGAAATATTCGTGGAAGTCCAGGGAATGTTTAAACGGTTTTTTTATGCTCAACGAAGTGGGCACAGGTCAGCTAGTAGGCTATATATATATATATACTTAATTCATGTAGTCGGGTTGTGTTATATTTACTAGCATTTATTATTACAACAATATCGACATAACAAAACGCATGCAAAAAGCCCATCACTTTAATGTGTTGCTGAACCAGCTGGCTCCCGGCGTCCGAATAACGCGTTTATTGTTTTTTTACTTGATTCTTTATGCGATATAAAGGTTCATACTTGATTGCGAAACCGTAGAATGACAATGTTTAGGGCGAGTGCTCACTTGGTACGACAGTCTTACGAATAAAACTTTACTGTAATTTTGTATAATACAACTAGCTGACTCGTTGAGCATATAAAGTTATAAACTGCTTAAACCTTCCCTGGACTTCCACGAATATTTCAAGACAAAAAATAGCCGAATCGATTCAGCCGTTCTCGAGTTTTATCGAGACTGACGAACAGCATTTGATTTTTATATATAAGAAGATTTGTTTAAATATCAATAGTTTTAAAGAAACTACAAATTGATTGAAGCATATGTTCTGGAAACGCTTCATTAAAAAAGTCATAAAAAAGCTTGAAAAGTGATGAGTGTCTTAAAAATAAATAATTGATTGTAAATATACTTTTTTAAACTTGGTTAATTTTTCATAGAACTATTCATTAATTTTATGTACCTACTTAATATAAAAAATCATTCAAATACCCAGTTTTCCGTAAGACGTTCTGTTTCACGTGTCTTCATATATATTTTGTGCTACAATGTCTTATCTAATGTAATAATAATAATATCTATGGACGTTTTACACCACGTCAATCTAGCCCTGTGCTAAGTATCCGAAGGACTTGTGATGCGGGTACCAGACAACGGAAATACTTTAGACTATACACATATTTGTCATTTTTATTATATTAATACACATCCATGGCCCAGGTACACAGAAAACTTTTGGTCGAACCCGCGACCTCTCGCTCGACCACTGCGCTACAAAGGTCGTCAAAGTGAGCGTAAGCTAACTCAATACATTATAAACTTCTTGCTACTTTTTTTATCTGCGTATACAGGCTATAATATTAATGAGTGATAATACTTTAGGGAACGTATGGGTCCCGTATAAAGAGTTTACTGTGAAAACCAGCGCTGAAAGATAAACTTTTTTTTTAATTATAGTAGGGGATAATTTATGATGTTGGGGCATTTTTCATACAAACATAAAAGTCAAAATTAAGTCTTTCGGCTTTCACAGTATATTATACATAGGAGGCACATACTCACCCTAAACGGCCCTTAAGTGTTATCACAAATTCATTTTACACTTTGTATAATCTGATATCTCTTAAACGAGACCCCATCACGATGTAAATACAGAGAATAGGGAATGTTTTATACACAGCGTTTGATCTGCTCGAGCTGCGAGCGGCCCGTCGTTTTATCGCCCATAAACCGGCACAGAACACCGCCGGCCCCGTCGCGACTATATCCCCATTTAGTACTGAGTACTGACCGAGACGGACTCAGTCTTCTGGCATATAAAGTTAAAGTCCAATGCAAATAAAGCATCTTACCTTCATGATGTTTCCAGGTACTTCGAGCGCCCAAATCAAATATCGCTAAGTATCTTTCGTATATTTTCATGCGGTGAAAAGAAAATCATGGATGCATAATAAACGCTCCCTTCACCGATTTCGGTGTCGGTAGACGATTTCATTGAAACTAGGGTTCAGAACCGGGAAATCCCGGTACCGAAAATCCCGGGATTTCCCGGTTCTTTGACTACTGTTATAGAACCGGTTCTCAACTCAAAAGAACCGGGATTTTCGGTATTTTCGGGATTTTTTTTACCTTAACAAAAAACAAACGCAACGGGCTTAGAAAAGTACTTTTGTATTTAAATTACACATTGTGGCATGTCAAGTTAAAGGATAATATATTTATTGCTATACAATGATTAAAATATCGTTATACATTCACTTCCATTAAAGTTTTACATAGATATAAACAATTTTTATAAACATGAGTAATATTATATTACTAGCTTTGGCCGCGGCTTCGGGCGTATGGAATTATTGTATTCGTAGCAAAAAGTTTTTTCGAAATAACATTACAGCTGCAATGTGGTTTAAATAATGTTATAGCAATAAACATATTATGAGTATCATTATATTTTAACCAATGCATATAAAAACTTAATAAATTGTATACTTTTTACACCTTGGGTTACATTATTGGAGTTTTAGTAAGGTTCCTTTTTTTTTTAATATAATAAAGCCTGTGTTGGTGTGTCACCGTTGATGGTGTAAATTTCCGACGGCGAAAAAAGCTTTCAAATTTTAACTTAAGTTACGATGTTATTCAAAATATTCTTAACTGATTTTACTATCTCAACATATTAAAATAAATCTAGGGGAAATGTCTGCTCATTAAATATATATTTAAGTCAAAATCAAGATTTGGAGTCTATAAAGGCCATAGAACCTAAAAATAATAATTATGAAAAAAAGTACTGTCTGTCTGTCAGTCCGTATGAGAGTCCGTACTGAATGGAATAAAATGAAATTTAGCAGGCCGATAGCTTCGAACCTAAAGGGTAATGTAGGATATTATTATCCCAAAACGAAAGGGCGCCCGTTGGATTTTCAAAAAACAGTAGCTACTTATTTGATGGCATTTCGGTGAAACTACTCGACGTATTTAAATGAAACTCGGCACAAAAGTAGATTGGACCATGAAATTAATAACATGATTTTTTTTGTTGGGAAACAAAAGGGTCCCAAGGGATCATAATTATAAAAGCTGTATTTTTGAACTTGCTTATAAAATAAAAATAAATTATGATTTTTTGTATCTTCGTATTTATCTGTATTCTGATTTATTTTAAAATATAACAATTAAAATAAATAATATAATCTTTTTGCTACTACTTATAAATAAAAATCGCAAAAACCAATTTTATAAAATATCTTTGAACTATGAATTTTTGTTGAATCAATTTATCTGTTGGCAAAAGTTGTTAAGATTTTTGGAAGATCCATCTTTTTAGCCAGTTAAACTCACTTCGATATTAAATTCAAAGGGTAAAAACTTACTTTCACAATATCTGCGTTTAAAATTTTAATTTCTGTCCAAACATTATACCGCATTTCGTGCGATTGGCTAAGAAGAAGTATAGTTTTAAAATGTTTTATCCATACTAAATATTATTTCAAACGTGAAACTAACCATGTCTGTTACTTTAAGACTCATGAACCGTTTTACCGATTTGGTTTAATTTTGGTACGGCGATAAGTTTATAATAAATAGGACTTATCCACGCCGAGGCAAAACTACCGAGCAAAGTAGGATTCAACGTCACGTATATAACGTGACGTTGATACCTACTAACAAAATATAATTACTTATACTTATACTTATAAAACTCCTCAGTTTTGGTTGGGTTTTTTGTACACAGTATTTTACAATATTATAAGTTTTAATAGATTTACACCGGTAAAATAGTTTTTTGGCTCATGATAGATCGTAGATATAATATGCAATGTTTTATTTACCTATTCAAAAGTAATAACTTTGCAACAGCGGGAGGGAATCTGCTAAGTGTGCCTTATAGGCTGGCAAATCGTTATACATAATATACGCCTCGGAAAAAAATATTGTAGTGCGTATGATCTGGCCTGAAACTGTATAGTAGATAGTCATAAGATTATTGGTATAACATTATCTTAATCATACTGCAGCCATAGAGTTATTTGATAAAGAACTTTTTGTTACGAATACTATTCTACGCGCCCGAAGCCATGGAAAAAGCCCTAATATTAGAGACGTTAAATTAAATAAAAGTTTATCAAAGGTTAATTTATAACCATATTTTAATCATTGTATAGCAAATTAATGTATCATACTTTAACTTGACATGCCAAAATGTGTGATTTATTTATAAAAAGTAGTTTTCGAAGCCATTGTATTTGTTTCTAGTCAAGTAAGAAAAAAATCACGAAAATACCGAAAATCCCGGGAAATCCCGGGAATTCCCGGTTCTGACTAGTGCCGGTACCGAAAATCCCGGTTCCTAAAAATATACCGGTTCTCGATACCCTAATTGAAACCAGGCCAGCTACGCAGGAGTTATTTTATAGTGCCCAAGTGTGTGCGCAATACACAAAGACACTCTCTCTTCCTTTTACTCTCGTAACCCAGTGAGAAGGTAAAAAAAAACGACTGGCGGGAGAACAGGCGCAGGACCGACTTTTTACATGCCCATCCGACGCATGGATCATCTTTCTTTTCAGACAATCAGGTGATCAGCCTGCATTGTCCTAACCAAACTTAAAAACAACATTTTTGTTGTTCCAACGCGGGAATCGAACCCCTCCTCGACCTCCGGGTCGAGAGCGAAGTTCAGAACCTAGTGGTTCCACCACCACCACGGAGTTTAAATTTATGGATGTACACTAGACCATACCAATTTTAATCCAAATCCGTCCAGTCGTTTTTACATGCAAGACTACAATCATACAACTACTCTTACAAGCTTTCGCATTTATAATATTAGTAGCATAGACAAAGTTTCGGTACTGGCGCCTTACTCTGCAAACTATTTCGTTTGTGATTCAGATTCGATCGTCCGAATCGATTGTGTCGGATGTAATCCAGATGTACGATCGAACAGTTCACGCAAGGTTTAAGGCTAAAATCATGACATTGTTTTAAAACTGTTCAAGCAGGAGCTTCGCTGATCGTTACTGTACTTGAAGAATCGATGAGTCAGGCACTGCGTAGACTGTAGGTACATTGTACTTTATATCCAGGGACCGTTACCAATACTTAATTAATTAGCCTGTAAGTGAATTGGCCAAAGTATCCCCAGCGGCCGGGACCGGCAAAGGACAGGCGATCCATGTGTAAAAATGGCCGACCCTACTAATATTATAAAGAAAGTTTGAAAAAATGTTATTCGTTACTCTTTTACCACTAGACCACGGAGGCGTAAGTATAAAATGTAGAGTATAATAAATAGGGATCCTAGTGAAACAAATTCTTCGGATACTTATTGTATGAGTAACTCAAAATATTATTAAGGTGGATAAATTTTACAAAATATACTTTAGAATTGTACGGGCAAGCACGTACAATGTGTATCATCAGCATTTCACGCCATTTAGGTTATTTTAGCAATTAAGCAATTAAGCATGTTACTTCAGTTCGCATTCGGTCATCGCTCATTCCGCGCGCACTCATATCATTCTATCAGTTTAAGCAATATATCAATTTACCATCAAAAAGGACTTTCTCTCATATCTAACATACTATCAATATCAACTATCATAAAAAGACTGTACGCACCGTACATCTTTTTTGGTCCTTCGGCTATTTTTTGGCTTAGTGAAGTAATAAGCCACGCGTGTGAATCAGCAAATTCGTGGACTCAGTGCAACGTGACTATCAAAGGACTTATCATCGTTTATCAAGATCATCATCCAGCATTATCACGCGGAGTTCCCGGGAAGCATTCAGCAGGTTCAGGATCCGACCAATTAGCAGCATATTTCAAGTAAGATTGTTCCATTTTATATATTAAAGCAAATCACATCATAGCAAAATGTCCAACGTGGAGGATCTATTAGCCACTCAGGAACAAATTTCCGCTGCCATTGAGCAAGCTTATACTAATTTCAAAAAAGATGGGGCAGATCGGAAAACATCTGAGAATATAAAACGCCGTCTCGACACGCTGGACGGATACTGGCATGAATATCAAACAAATCATATAAAGCTTTGTGGATTAGGTATTAAGTCTCATGGTTACTTTACGACTAACCAATTTGAAATAATGAAAGATAGGTTCCTCAGCATAAGAGGAGTAATTGAAAATTATCAGCCGAGGGAGGAGAGTAGGCCCTCCACCCCTCTTATCAAACCAGCTACACCGCTGGGCGTTCCGAGCACTCAGCTACCTTTAGGGCAAGCATCATCATCATCAGCCCAATCTCGAGGCATGAACAGCAGAACCGATGAAATGCTGCGCAAGCAGTGCAGTAATTTCAAGGCATTTGAACATGCACTATCAAATATAAATCTCGATCTTCTCCGCTTGATAGAATCTCGTTGGTCAACAATTGATTCCGCTCATTGGGATCTGGACAGCGAGTTAGGCGGTAGGGACCCGAACTACGAAGAAACTTTTTTTAAATATGAGAGAAAATACAACAGGATCATAGCATCAATCAACAAAAAGATGGGGTCCGTAACACATACGGAACAATCAACACCCCAGCTGGAAGTACCGAGCTTCAGTGGGAACTATCATCAGTGGATTTCTTTCAAGGATCTTTTTATGGAGACAATACACAAAAATCGTACGCTTTCTGATGCACAAAGGATGCAGTTTCTAAAATCAAAAGTCAGAGGCGAAGCCAGCACTTACCTATATCATCGGACAACTATTCTGTTTGTTGGCAAATTTTGAAGCATAGATACGACAATAATAGATTAATTTTAAATTCACTAATTGATCTCATTCTTGACATCCCGATGGTGCCAAGGGGGTCATTATATCATATCAAGAAAATGCATGACACTCTCCTTGAAAGCCTTAATGCTATAAGAAACTTAGGAGTAGACGTAGATGCGTGGGATCCGTTAGTTATCCGTCTTTTATGTCTAAAATTTGATACGGAGACTGAAAATCGATACATTGCATCAGTAAAAAACAAGAGAGATATACCAAATTTAAAGGAATTCTTAGCATATCTAGAGACTACTTTTACTACTCTAGAATCTACAAGTCGGAAGCAAATTAACAAGCCTATGACGCGCAACAGCGGTCATAATTATCAAGTAAACCCGGGGTCTAGTAATAAATATAATTTATCAAACAATTTCAAACTTCAGCAAATATCATCGACGCAAGGTCGCAACACAGCGCAACTTCCGAACATAAGGAACGTAAATTTAACTAAGTTTTATAAATGTCTTATTTGTAAAACAAACGATCATGGCATTTTCCATTGTCAACAATTTTTACAAATGTCGCCAGCATACAAGCGTAGAACCGTATCAAAACTTAATTTATGCCAAAATTGCCTCTATTGCCACCAAGGTAAAGAGTGCATTTCTAATAAAACATGTCGCGAATGTAATAAAATGCATAACACTCTATTACACGATGCGTTCGTTCAACCCGATCAAAGTTCTAACGCGATGACGTCAAGGAACGTTACGAAATCGGAACCAACACAAGCAGCTCGAACGAACGCACATGTGTCACAGCACGATATACCGGAAGTACTATTAGCCACGGCAATGGTCAGGGTTCAAACCCCAGATGGGTCATATCTAAATCTGCGTGCTTTATTAGATCAAGGGTCTCAAGCGTCATTAATCACAGAAAACGCAGCGCATCAGTTGGGGCTACCACGTCAAAAATGCCAAGGAGTAATTTTTGGAGTAGGTGCAAAGGAGAGTAACTGCAAAGGACGTTTACATATCAAGTGTTTCGCAATTAATAATAATTTTAATTTTTACACCGAAGTTTATATAATGCAAAATTTAATGAAAAATCTACCTAGTCAGTCGTTTACAACACCTTCATGGCATTTCTTAAATAATCTAACATTAGCAGATCCTGAATTTAACATCAGCCGCCCGGTTGATCTCTTGTTAGGAGCAGATATATATTCATTAATTTTACTAGACGGGATCTGTAGGGGGGATCAAATTACACCTATTGCACAAAACACGCAATTGGGTTGGATTTTAAGCGGAAGCGCAAAAACACTTCAATGTAACGTCGTATTAAACAACATAGAGCAAATTCAAAAATTTTGGGAAATTGAGGACATTTCTGAAGAATCAAATATATCATCAGCAGACCAGCAATGTATCGAATACTACAAGCAGACTACCTCGCGACGAGACGACGGGCGATACGTCGTGAGGTTACCAATGAAGAATAACTTTGAAAAAGAATTAGGGGGTTCTAAAAGTAAAGCTATAGCTCAATTTCGTGCACTAGAACGAAAATTTTATCAACAAGAAAATGTAGAAAAGGATTATAAAATATTTATGCGCGAATATCAATTATTAGGACATATGAAGGTTGTGTCAAGTAACACGAAACCCGACTGTTTTATGACGCATCATAGTATTCAGCGCATTGAGTCAACGACTACAAAATTTAGAGTGGTTTTCAATGCGTCTGTAAAAACTACTTCGGGAAACAGTTTAAATGACGTCATGCAGTGCGGGCCTAATCTGCAACAAGATTTACAGTCTCTCATAATCAAATGGAGACAATATCGATATGCTTTTACAGCCGATATCGAAAAAATGTTCCGCCAAATTTGGTTACACGAAGAAGATCAAAAGTTACAAAAAATAATTTGGCGCGACACTAGAGATGAACCTATCAAGGAATTTCAATTAACCACAGTAACATATGGTACTAAATCAGCCCCGTTCTTAGCAATGATGACATTAAAACAATTAGCCGCAGACGAAAAACATAATTATACTCTGGCAGCCGATGTCCTTGACCAGTCATTCTATATGGACGATCTATTACACGGTTCACATTCAATTGAAACAGCAAAGCAGCTACACGACGACCTCATCAAATTATTAAAATCAGGTGGGTTTAATCTCAGAAAATGGAGGTCTAATATCAGTCAATTATCAGATCAAAGTTATACATCAGACACTCAAGATAACTTTAATTTCAAGCAAGCAGAGCATACAAAAACACTAGGACTTTGCTGGAATCTGCACCTGGATGTTTTTACATTTCAATATAAGTTCGATCAGTCTTCAAAGTTGGAAACAAAGAGATCATTACTATCAGAAATTTCTAAGCTCTTTGACCCGCTAGGCTGGTTAACACCGTTATCAACAAAACTCAAAATAATTTTTCAAAACGTATGGCTCTCTAATATCAGTTGGGATGACCAGTTACCAGAAAATATAAAATCAGAATGGAATAAAGTGCAGCAAGATATAAACAAAATCAATAATATACAAATACCAAGATGGATTCAAACAAACCAATGCCGCAGAATCGAATTACATGGTTTCTGTGATTCATCAATTAAAGCATATGCATGTGTTATTTATTGTAAAATCATTGAAGGAGATAAAATTAAGATAACTTTATTAGTGGCCAAAGCAAGGCTTGTTCCAATCGGTAAAAAGATATCATTGCCTAGATTAGAGCTGAGTGGGGCTCTTCTATTATCAAGACTGATGTCAAAAGTCAAGCAGTGTTTAAGCAATTATCACACAGAGGTATATGGTTGGTCAGATTCAATGGTTGTTTTGGGCTGGCTTAATGGAGATTCAGGAAGGTGGAAAACCTTTGTCGCCAACAGGGTGCAAGAAATTATCAATATCATGCCGGGCGCATGTTGGCGTTATATCAAATCCGAACATAATCCCGCAGATTGTGCTAGTAGGGGAATCACCGCACCACAGTTAAGTGAGCATAGTTTGTGGTGGCAGGGTCCTGCTGTGTTGCAGAACAGCACCTATCAAGAAAAACCACAAAAATATTTTACCGATCAAGAAATGAAGATAACAAAACATGTTAACGTCGCCGAGCACGGGACAGAATATAATATAATACATCAACTATTATCAAAATACAGCTCATATACGAAAATTATTAGAATACTATCATGGATATTGCGGCTTAAATACCGCCCAGAAAGCAAACAATCATTTCTATCAATATCGGAATTACAAAGATCCAGTTACATTATCATTAGGAATGTTCAGCACCATACCTTCGCTAAGGAGATAATTAACCTTCGGAATAACAAGTTCTTAACGAAGAGTACACTTAATCAACTAAATCCGTTTCTAGATAAAGACGATATTTTACGAGTTGGTGGTCGGCTCAGAAATACTCACCTAGATCCCGAAATGAAGCACCCTATTATCATCCCTGGTCACAGTCGTTTAGCAGAACTTCTTATTGACCAGTCTCACAAACTTTCCTTTCATGGAGGCGCCAGACTCACGTCAGCATTTTTGCGACACAAATATTGGATTATTGGAGGAAACAATATTGTGAAAAAGCGCTTGCGTGGGTGTGTAATTTGTAAACGGCATAATCCTGTCAAGCATACTCAATTAATGGGTGACTTACCTGCAGCCCGCACCACACCGACAAGACCATTTTATAACACCGGCGTAGACTACACAGGTTTCTTCGACGTCAAAACAAACAAAGGTCGCGGGGTCAAAACTTCGAAAGGCTACATAGCTGTATTTGTATGCATGGCTACAAAAGCAGTTCATATAGAACTGGTATCAGATCTCAGCTCATCATCATTCCTGGCAGCATTACGCAGAATGTCTGCCAGAAGAGGGACACCTCGCCACATTTACAGCGATAACGGTACCAATTTTGTCGGAGCTTGCAGAAATATCAATTAAGAATATTTAGACTTGAAATCAATCTTGGACAGCGAATTTTTCACGGCTATAACAGAAATGGAAATTCTATGGCACTTCAACGCACCATCCTGGCCGAGTGCAGGTGGCCTGTGGGAGGCTGCGGTGAAGAGCCTTAAACATCATCTTAAACGAGTAATCGGCGAACAGAAATTAACCTTCGAAGAATTTTCTACATTATTAGCACAGTTAGAAGCTTGTCTAAACACACGTCCCTTATGCGTCCTAACCGAAGATCCAGAAGACTTAAACTATCTTACTCCTTCGCATTTCTTGGCGAGCGGTCCGACGCTAACAATTATCGAAACAGAAAAGGATCATCGAACGCGATGGCAACTAACTCAAAAAATATTTGATGACATATGGAAGAGATGGCGAGTCGAGTATCTATGTAAGCTATCAGCACGGAGCAAGTGGTGTCAACCGCAAGCAAATCTCAACATCAATGACGTCGTAATTATCCACGATGCCAATCTACCTGCTGGAAAGTGGGCTCTCGGAAAAATAATAGATTTACATCCGGGAAGGGATAGTTACGTGCGCGTTGTTTCAATCAAAACTAAGAACGGCGTCATCAAAAGACCCGTTACTAAAATATCAAAATTACCTGTACATCCAAACGATACCGATCATACGTCGTCGAAAGTAAATCAGCAACAAAATTATAACTCAGCAGCACCTGCAACCAGCTACGGAACCATGTACGTCCGTCAGACGTCCAAATAAATATGGCAATTTTCTATTTTCAATATTTATGTTTTTAATTTTATCTATCTCATCAGTTTCAAGCCAGTATCAAGTATCAACTCTAAATACAACTCAGGGAATTTATTTTGACAAAATAACAAATATGCGTCTCCAGCGAGATGAATGGAAACTCGTAATTTATTATGATATGAATCCGTACTGGCAGGGTACGGAACTACTCACAAAATATATAAATCATTTAGAGAACATGTGTATTAGCGCGAACAAAAACATAAACCAATGTGACATAATTGTTCTCCAATTACATCACGGGTTCAACAGTCTCGAGCACTACAACAACATTCTACTCGGTCAGCAATTCTCACGGCGGAGCGCGCGCACGCGCCGAGGCCTTATCAACGGTGTCGGATATATCGCGCACAGTCTGTTTGGCGTACTAGACGAACAATTCGCCGAACAGTACAAAACTGACATTGAGACACTCAGAGAAAACGAGAAACATTTAGCAATTTTGTGGAAAAATCAGACATCTGTGGTTGAAGCTGAACTTAACTTAATAAAAAGGGTCGAAGATATAACGAACAAGCAACACAAAATCTTTAATCAACATTTAAACGATTTAGAAGAGGCAGTCCGCGTGCAAGGGGGTGTACTTCAAGACGTAGCTACTCAAAATGAATTTACTTTGTCAGCTATTATTGCCAACAACATGTTGTCCAGTCTTCAAAACATTCAAGAAACCCTAATTGACACACTCACTAGTGTCTACTCAGGAAAACTGAACTATCACCTTTTACCTCCCGAGCAGTTACGGGACGAACTCAACATTATTGCGGGATTATTAACGAAGGATGTATCGCTACCTCTAGAAAATATTCAATCAGATCTCAAAATTATATCATTTACTTAATTTAAAAGCAAGAGCCTCGAAACAATTTATCTTATTTGAAGTTAAAATTCCATTGGTTAGCAGAGACTACTTTGAAGTTTTTAAATTAATACCTATCCCAAAGCTAGTTCGTTTTAATGCGATCAGTATCGTGCCAGTATCAGATTACGTAGCAATAAATATACAAAAGGATTCATATATTCCTATGTCAGACAAGGACATTCAACATTGTCTAAACTATGATTTTAATATACATTTATGCACTTCGAAGCAACCTATCCAGCAAACTAAATTAGAAGAAAATTTATGTTACAAAGATACCCTAGAGAAATGTCAAACAAAAACTTCGATTTGTAAAGAAACTTGGACGGAACTTAACAATGCAAACACCTATTTGTTTACATGCTGCGGTCATTGTACCGTGACGATCATATGTGAGCATCATATTGCATCGGAAACATTGCGCCAGGTGGGAATTATGACACTTAGCGACAAATGTATAATTAAAGGTCACTCATTTACGATATTTGCTCATCAATTAAAAGCAAACGTTTTAAATAAAGAAGCGGATATATTAAAAATAGAAATTCCGCCCATCAACAAGATCTTTAATATATCAGTTCCCGACTCCGTTGTCGAAAATCATTCAATATTCGATAATCGGGGGCTGTTTGAGGATGTCAACCGACGAATCCAGGATCTAAAGAAATCATCCGAAGGAATACTGTCGGAGCGCGTCTCATATCATGACGTGCATCATTACACGGCCATATACGTAGTAGTGACGGTAGCAGCGGTCTCCGGCGTAGCGCTGCTGTGGCGGCGCTACCGCGGGCGGCAGCAGCCCGCTCCTCCGGCGGCGGGGCAAGCAGAAGTCGTCGAGGTCCACTCGTTGGGCCCCCAGCGTCCAGCTCTGGTTCGTTGTGTTAGTGAGTGTGCGTTTAATCAATGCAGTGAAATAGGTGGTGTCAATCAGTGCTTAAGTGTAAATCACAGTAAAAGTGAGTCTCATGTGTGCGATGGTTCAAAGTCCGATACAAGTGCGCGAATAGTGAACAAAAGCACGTCGCCGGTGCTTTTCAAACAGAACCAGTCGATCTAATTTTAAGTCAATATTGTTTATCATCACCTTGTTAATCATTTTATTTTAAGGACAAATTGTTCAGTCACTTTGTACAACACGTCACTCACATATCATTGATTTCATCAATATCTCATTCCTCATCTTCTCCCTCGGGAGCATGTACGGGCAAGCACGTACAATGTGTATCATCAGCATTTCACGCCATTTAGGTTATTTTAGCAATTAAGCAATTAAGCATGTTACTTCAGTTCGCATTCGGTCATCGCTCATTCCGCGCGCACTCATATCATTCTATCAGTTTAAGCAATATATCAATTTACCATCAAAAAGGACTTTCTCTCATATCTAACATACTATCAATATCAACTATCATAAAAAGACTGTACGCACCGTACAAGAATGTACGCCATTTTACATTTCGAGGGGGACGAAAAAATCCGCCACATTAGCTTAACCGCAGGCTCAAGAACAACTCGCTTCCTGCAACACTTTTCAACGAAATGTTGTTGGACAAAATTAAATTTATTAACTTCTGCACTTTAAGACTGTTCTGTGAGCATATTATCATTATAATAGCACTATACAGATTTTCGTCGTTCGTCGTCGTCGTTTCAGCCTTTTATCGTCCACTGCTGGACATAGGCCTCTCCAATACATTTCCAGTGCGACCGGTCCATTGCCACCTGCATCCAACGTGATCCGGCAGTTTTCACCAGGTCGTCGGTCCATCTGGTAGGTGGCCGTCCCACACTGCGCTTGCCAGTACGTGGCCTCCACTCTAGGATCTTTTTGCCCCATCGACGGTCCAATTGCCACTTCAGCTGACTGATCCTACGGGCAATGTCAGCAACCTTAGTTCTTCTACGGATCTCCTCATTTCTGATTCGATCACGTAGAGAAATACCGAGCATTGCCCTTTCCATAGCTCGCTGAGCAACATTGTCGATTGAGCAACGTCTCAGAACCGTAAGTCATCACTGGTAACACACATTGGTTGTATACCTTTGTCTTAAGGCACTGAGGTATTTTGGACGAGAAGACGTTGCGTAATTTACCGAACGCTGCCCAGCCGAGCTGGATCCGTCTACTGACCTCTCTCTTAAAGTTGGACCTACCTAATCGGACAGCCTGCCCTAGGTATATATATTCGTCAACAACTTCAAGAGTAGAGCTCCCAACAGTTAGTGCGGTGGGTGCAACATGGACATTGTGCATAATCTTTGTTTTGTCCATGTTCATTTTAAGACCCACTTGTTGAGAAACTCTATTGAGGCCACCGAGCATGCACCCCAAATCTTCCAGCGATTCTGCCATGACTACTATGTCGTCGGCAAATCGAAGGTGAGTGATGTATTCGCCATTAATGTTGATGCCAAGTCCTTGCCATTCCAGGAGCTTGAAGGATATTATATAATAATACAGATTTTAGTATAGATTATGATAATGAGCCCACATTACGCAAAAATAATAAAGTTGGGCAAATTTTAAAATAAGAATTAGATTGAGTTTTTATACATTTTTAGGCAATTAAATAAACTAATAATCTATCTCTTTTCCGCAAAACGATATTTGTAGGTACGCAAGTTGGTGTAATATTGTCTATGTAGGGTTAATAACAATTTAATATTTCAATATTTTCAATATTTTACTTGAATTATTTTAGTTTTTAACCCCCGAGGCAAAAACGACGGGGTGTTAAAAGTTTGACGTGTCTGTGTAAATGTGTATGTGTCTGTCTGTGGCATCGTAGCTCCCAAACGGATGCGATTTTAATGCGGTTTTTTTGTTTCAAAGGTATATCAGTCCAGAGTGTTCTTAGCTATGTTTGGTGGAAATCGGTTCAGGTCTTCAAGGTCATCAGGGCGTTTGTTAGGTCTGATAGGAATGTTGCACGCTAAGTCGGGGGGTTTTTTTTTATTTAAAAAATATTCAAAGGTTAATTGTGTGAATCGAGAAACATGAAATTAGATGTGACAAATTTAAGGGGATATAGACGATAGAGTTATTTTAATAATTATGGGGCAACTTCGACTATAATTAAGTTTCCAGCATTTAATTAGTAATGTGGCTCGCAAAATTATATCTCTACACAGGTTGATGTAACTCTATGCATGGTTATCACTATGGCCACATTTAGATGTATTATTTCTTAGTGTTTTTTATTAAGAAAGTATACAAAAAGTAAAACCTAAATTTTAATTTTAAAAAATTAACTGTGATGTAACCGCCGTATTTTCAAGCAGTGAGCGAACTGGTGATGATTAATTATAGCTGTGAAAACTCTAGATTAGTGTAACAAACAAACTCATATTAAGTCATAGAAACGTCAAAGTTAGGGGCTTCCAATGAAATATTGTTTTATTGAATAATCATAGACTCCTGTTTTCGTCGGAGTTTTTCGTCATACACTAATTCCAAGTCTGTATGAAAACATTTTTATCGAAACTCGATTATTGTGGTCGAGAGATTTTTTTTTTCGTGAAATGCTTCTTGCCGCATCCCGTGAAGGATTTGGATTCCTACCACGGGTATGTGGGGCTCGCTGCGTCCGGACTGCGTCTGGACTGCGCTGGTAAGTGGACGCAGCCCTACCCTTTAAAACACGGAGGTACTCCAGAACCGCAACCGGTAGGCTGATTATGTATCTTGCAACAGCAATTCGACAGGCGTAATTTGTACAATTGTTTACAATATCGCTGTCAAACGTATACACTTGAGAGCGATATTGTACACAATTGGACAATTTACGCCTGTCGAATTGCTGTTACGAGATACATAATCAGCCTGCGGAGCTACGGGAAGTACAATACACCCGCGTCGTGGTCGAGAGACCTAGAAAACTTTCAATTTGTTTCGACTCCGACTACGACTGTGCAAATTGATCGTTTGCGAGTTGTAATCGAGTGTGTAAGTGGATATCGCCGCGGGGCTTCGGGCTGATCGTGGCTGATCCCGGGGCGAACCCCGCGGGATACCCCGTCAGATATCGGAGTCCGGGACATGGGGACGGCTGTCCCGGATCCCGCGATATCCCGGGGCGGTTGTCCCGGAGCCCGCGGGGACGTTATAGACCGAGATCCCAGCGTCGCCAGACATCCCTTCACTCTTAATAATTTACCTAAAAAATCATTTATCATTTTGTAGTTTGATGATTGAGAAAATTAAGAAAAGAATAATGATTAGATGAATGATGTTGCATTATTTTATTGGTATGAAAACTACAACAATAGTATATTGTGCAACAAGTGCGACAAGTGCGGTCATTCGCTTGAGTGGGTATCGACAACGTCGCACGATTTGCACATACTATTTTTTATTACAAATGCGGGATAAGTAAGTAAGTGGTATCTTGGCGCTCGCTGTTGCGGTTGAAAATGGGCAAACGGCTCGTTTTCAACCGCAACAGCGGGCGCCAAGATGCTACTTATCCCGCATGAGTGCTAAAAAAAAATAAGTAATCGATATAAATTTTATTTTATTTTACAATTAATAATATTGAATACCTTTTCACGAAAATTTTGTAATTTTAATTGAAAAGTTAGTACATTTTTTTGGTACCTTTGGCGCCCTGTACTTAAGAATTGTCCCTCGACAGAAACTTTCATTGCACATGTGGAAATGAAGTGGAAGCACCAAAGAGAGATTTTGGACCGAGTTGATATGCTAGGTCAGGTAGAAGCCCACTGTACTATTTTCATATGTTGTATATTATATTACAGCGCCGAACGTCGATAGCGCGATGCAGGATTGTGGCGTTAGTTGTATGTACTACAAAATGTTAAACATTTTATCAATAAGAATATAAGGGGTATCTGGCGAGTCTGAGATCTCAGCCTATTATATGAGCAGCGATCACCCCGCCGCCCCGCCCGCCCCCGCCCGCCCTCGCCGAATTGAATTTCAGTTCGCTGTTAGCAGAGCCAACTGAAATTCAATTTGTCGTCGCAGCTTTATGCAAAGCTTTTGCCATTATGTAATTCGAAATTTTAATAATTATATTTTTATAACATTTCCAATTTGTATAATTGGGTAAACAGGAAATGATACTTATGGAATAGGATATGATCGTTGATTTGCCTTTCAGAAACCAGTGGGTTGACTAATACTAGTACTATTTGACTGATTTTGCTTGTTAAGAGTACTTTTGACAGTAAGGCCTCAGCCTCGAATTTTGCGGGCAGCGGGGCGGGAGCGGTGCGGGAGCGGCAGGGTCTTTTACGTAAAATCAATTGGACCGGTTCTCGAAAACAGCGGCGCGGGAGCGGGGAACGAGTACCGCTCCCGCCCCGCTGCCCGCAAAATTCGAGGCTGAGGCCTTAATAGTTTGACTGCAACATAGGGATATGATTATATTATGTACGACATATTATATGAGGACGCTTCACACCACGTCAATTTGAATGCTAGGATACCAGTCATGCCAAGTAGGGGTTAGTCGGTCGGTCTAACAACATCTTATAGTGATCTCATATCAATACTATTAGTAAATATAAAAGTTTTAAAAACTATAACCCGACTTCGCAAAATCAAAATTTACATTTTTCCAAAACATTGTATAGCTTATTCGCGGGACCATTAGAAATCGATTAACATCTCATTTATTAAAATCAGTATATAATAATAATACATACAAACATACATAGACTGTTAAAAAATACTCTTCACAATTATTATTTTTTGTCGCAAGAATAACAAAAAAAGCAATAAAAAATATACGAATCTTGAATGAGAAAAGATAAGTACTTTCTTTTACCATATCCTAAAATTAAAGTGACTGATCTTTCACATGCTGTATAATGCTGGTGTTTCGTACTATACCCGTGTGCTGGTACGAAGCACAATCGGGTGTACGGTTAATAAGTAATTACTCCAGTGTGGTAGACTACAGTCTACACAGAACACAACACGCGGCGTGGCCTTTGTGTGTCGTGGTGGCTTATGTCCGCTACACACGGTGAGTCCAATCCGTGAAGGATACCCGTGACAACACGCTGTGGTGGACGGAATGATACATCAATCTAACCCATGGAATTCAAAAAGAAAAAAAGAGTAAAATACATTTACTGAAATCGGAACGATCGCAAAAACGCGGGCGCTCCGGCCAAAAGCACTGTATTCATTTTTGCGTTCTCTTCATTGCTGCTTTTAAATATGTTTTAATTAATAAAAAAAGACGTGTGGCACTCTGGGACTGCCGCGGAAGAGCTATTGCATAGCATTTTTAAGCTATTGCATAGCTTCTATCGCGGGCCTTGAGCGTGGAGACCGAATTCAATATAAAAAAAAGACATATGGCACTCGGGGACTGCCGCGGTAAAGCTATTGCATACCATTTTTTATCAACTTATCCGATACAACCAATGTCACCTAGAGGCGAGGAACTAAAGAGACAAGCGTGATATTTCAAAAAAGTCATTAAAAGTTCTGCTATTCATCGATAGATGGCAATAAAAAGTAACCGGTCGGGGTGGGGGGTGTTAGGCTATTTTCGTTACGGAATTTCTGGATTCGGTCTCCAAGCTCAAGGCCCGCGATAGATATTCAATAGCTTAATAAATACATTAAGCTATGCAATAGCTTAATAAATACATTAGGTATGCTTTATATAGGTTTTGTTTAAATTCATGGCGCAATGATTAAATGTGTCTCTTAATTTTTTCGTCACTAGGTATAATATGGTATAATATAATGGTTATAGGACTGACTTACGCTGTGCATCAAAAGTCTCTAATAAAAAAATAAAGATTTAAAAATCAATAAGTACACTATCAACTACAAATAATTTGAAACGAAAAAAAAACGACTTCAAAAGGAACACTAAAAATCAAAAAACCTTACTATTTGGTAACATATTATGCTTGGGTTACTTCAGAAAAAATCAAAATCGATATGTGTTTCCATATAAATTTTGAGGAGTTCCCTCGATTCCTCACGGATCCCATCATCAGGTATCCATTTTGGTAACAATGGGACAAAATTGGAATTATACCCTACACAACACAAAAAAAATATTTAAAATCGGTTCATAAACGACGAAGTTATCCGCGAACAAACATAAAAAAAAACATATATACGGTCGAATTGAGAAACCTCCTCCTTTTTAGGAAGTCGGTTAAAAAATATGACAAGTGGTGTACCATAAGCCGACCCCTGGTTTATACCATAAGGTTTAACCGAAGTACAGTTTTATCGTTACGTATAAAGCGCTCTTTAGTGCTTGGAACTCGCTACATACATACTCAACTAATATAGGCGCTAACTCAATACTTCCAACCAAAAATATCGCCACATGTTAGACCTATAAACGACTAGTAATTAATAACCCAGAGACACACTATAAATATATTTATTTAGATTGAAGGAACTTTACATAACCAAATAATTTAACGTTAGAACAATCACGAACAAAGAGATTTACTTTATATTATTATATTTATAGATATTATTAGATTTACTTTATATTAACGATTAAATGTTTAAACTAAATCAAACTAGCAGTGACGTTTCCTGATCAAGTGCCGAGCCCGCAAAAGTTCGCTCGCCGCCTAGCACGTCCGGTTTTATACCGCGCAGTGGCGCCATCAGGCGGCAGCAAATGCGCGCCAAAACACCAACGGAAGTCGCCCGCAGCGACACCTTCTTGGTGTTGCCAACACGGCCATGCTGCACGGTGTCAGCCCCTGACACCACTCATGCTGATAATATGATCCTGAAACATATTACAGAATGTTAGAAAAAGACAGGACCACTAAACACTAACGTTATATCATACGAAGCCAATATTTATTTTGCATATGAGCCTTATCAGACGCGCTGTATCGAACACCAGACCCTCGCACCCAAAGAGCGGACGCTTCACTTGGAGAGACCGAGTTGATCTGAGTGACTCTATACAGCTACTATGGTACTTTTAGAGTTTCATACACCTAAAGAGCGCAACCGCTTCACTTAAGCATAACAAGACAACTCTAAATAACCTACTATTATCACAGGCTCATACGCAAAACAAACGATTTATAAATAACTATAATAATAACTATTGACATTTGCCCATTCATTTAATTATTTTCTTATATAAACAGTTTTTATGTTACTTGCCAACACGGTCGGTATACTCACTATATTTATTCCGACGCCCAGTCGTCGATTTTAATCCAGGGTTTCATATTTTCGGCTGCTGCCGTGCCCTTATACTTTTTGTTACTACGCTCGGAACCTCTTAAATCCGTCACCTCGTATCGGTCATTTCCTAACACGCTTTTTACTTGGAATGGACCTTTAAATACTGGCATTAATTTTGTACTTTGACCTTCATTACTCTTACTCTGAATTTTTATAAGCACTAAATCGCCAACTGTATATCTCTTTGCTTTTATTCGTGATTCATCAAATCTCTTTTTCTGGTTAATTGCATTGGCTTTTAAATTTTCATCAACTTTACGCAAATCAGTAACGTCTGTGACCTGCCCGTTATCAAGTTCTAATCCTATAATGTTGTCATTATCAGTACGCAAGCGATATCCAAAGAACACTTCACTTGGGACTGCATTAATAGTTTTATGAACAGTACTATTAAGACCTTGTTGTAACACTGTAACGTACTGATCCCAACAATCCTCATCACTATTAGCACCTAAAGTCCGCATAGCATCTAAGATGGTTTTATTAAATCTTTCAACTTGCCCATTGGAACGTGGCATTCCAGTTGCAATTGTATGTAATCTAATGTTCTTATTTATACAGTATTCAATAAAATCTTTGGATGTAAAAGCCGTACCGGCATCGCTAATAATACGTCTCGGATTACCAAAATATTTCCAAATTTTATTTAATTCCGATATTACATAATCTGTACTGGTTGTTTTTACTGCGGATATAAATACAAATTTGGTAAAAGAATCTACCATAACTAATAAAAATTTATTCCCGTTCCTTGATTTTACAAATGGGCCCAGATGGTCGACGTGCAGTGTGTGAAACGGCTGGGCATGCTTTGGTAGCGGAAACAACTCGCCTTCTTTAGGACCACCTTTTATTTTATAATAAATGCAATTTATACAATTTTTTATATATTTTTTTACCGTATGTCGTACTCTAGGAAACCAATATAAATTCTCAATACGTTCTACCGTTTTATCTAACGCAAAATGTCCCAGGTCGTCGTGGTTACTTCTTATAATTTGCCAAATACATTTTTTTGGAACAACCCAGCGGCGACCTCGGGTTGTTCTTCTATAAACTTTATTACCAAGCATTTCGTATTTATTAAAAATATCCTTATTATCATCGGCTTGTCCTGACTCTAATATGTCTTTAATTTTAACTAATTCTGGGTCCTGTAATTGTACGGACAATAACCAATCACTATCAGTAATCGACAATACTACTTCCGATTCGTATTTTTCCCCGGATGGTACTGGGTTCCGACTTAATGCATCAACGTGCTGCATACGTGAGCCCTCTCTGTGATGTATTTCGAAAGCAAATTCCTGAGTTAATAATACCCATCTTGCGATTCGCGGAATTATTTCTTTTTTTGTCAGCGCATACTTGACGGCATTACAGTCAGTTATAATTTTGAATGGGGAATCTAATAAATACAGTCTAAATTTTTGTAACGATGAAATAATTGCAAGTAGTTCAAGTTCAAAGGAATGATAACGTTTTTCATCCTCAGTCGTTTGTCTACTATAATAATGAATAGGTTTTTCGCCTTCATCAGTTATTTGCATGAGAATGCCAGCTACACCTTCTCGACTAGCATCCGTATAAAGAATTTTTTCTTTCGAAGGATCAAACATAGATAAGACGTTACAGGACACCAATTTTTCTTTTAAAATCAAAAATGCTTTGTGATGATTGTCTTCCCACACCCAAACATAATCTTTTTTTAATAACTTAGTCAAAGGTGCCGACAACATTGCACAATTCTTTATGAATTTTCGGAAGTAGCTTATCAATCCCAAAAATTGACGAAGTTGATGAATATTTTTGGGTGTTGGAAAACATTTCACAGCTTCTAATTTAGCGTCATTTGGCATAACTATATTAGGTTTTATTTTATAGCCAAGAAATTCAATTTGAGTTTTGAAAAATGACATTTTTTTAAATTAAGTGTTAGTCCATTTTCGCGAAAAATGTCTAATACTTGTTCGAGCAATTTAAGATTCTCCTCGATAGATTTCGTAACTAAATATACGTCATCTAAATATACTATGACGTTTCCAAACCTCAAATTCCCTAACACTTTGTTCATCATTTCCTGAAAGCATGCCGGGCCGTTAACTAATCCGAATGGTAGCCTTAGAAACTCATAATGCCCGTCTTCTGTAATAAAAGCCGTTTTTGATATTGATGAATTACTCATACGTATTTGGTAGTATCCACTTTTCAAGTCAAGGCTAGTAAAACACACGTTACCTTGTAACCTATCCACTAAATCCTCGATTCGTGGCATAGGATATTTATTTTTAACTGTAATCTTATTTAAAGCACGATAATCAATGCAAAGTCTCTTTTCGCCATTTTTTTTGCTAACTAAAAGCGCCGGACTTGCATATGGGGAATCACTACATTTTATAATATCATTAGCCAATAACTCATCTACCATTTCACGAATAATTTTTATATCTCCTAAGGATGATCTAAAAGGTCTACAGTATATTGGCTGTGAATCTGTTAAATTTATCACCATTTCATGATTATTTACTTTACCTAACTCCTTAATACTCCTAGCGACACAATCATTATATTTCCGAAACAATAACATTAATTCATCGTAATTACAATCCGTATCAATAATGTATTCTTCCCCAATACTGTTACAAAATTCCTTCGACACTTTAGCATAATTAAACTTTAAAACCTCACCTATTCGAGAATACATCAAATTAGACCGCTCCGTAACATTGCGACCAATCAAAATATCGCAACCGTCCAAGTCATCCATTACGTAAAAATCCACATCATTTACATTCACAGAATCAAGTCTTAAATTCACTTTTAACACGGTAGTGACAGTTTTCGAAAAATGTTTTTTAAATCCATGTAAAGTTACCGGAGTAGTTAGTATAGAAGGTTGCAAACTATGTCTCTGTACCAACGACTGTGATATAATCGAACAGCTGCTTCCCATGTCAATGAACGCATCATGAATAACAATATTATTTAAAACTACCCTCTTTATGAACTTATCTCGGGAATTTGATGTTGACACAAACTTGACCTCGGGTTTATCGAACTTATGTTCAACTTTAAAATTATTTTTCTTTCGGTTACAGGTCGATTCAACGTGGCCCCTAATTCCGCAAAATTCACATTTTATATCGCATTGCATACGCTTATGATTGCCACCGCATAAATAACACTTTATTGTTTTTCGTATTTGTGAATTGTTTTCATTCGAAGCATAAGACGTAGACGGTACTGCTCGATTACTGGACATAATTACACTTGACATACCCGCGCTTGATTGTATTTGATTTGATTTCGAATGTGAAGCGTTAATTTGTTTCTTAGCTTTATAAGTGCGACTATGTAAGTAGCTCGCAAACTGATCACACGAACTAAATGAATTTGCTTCTATATTTCCATCACTAATGTTTCCGAGTATTATTGAAATGATATCTAGATCCGAAAAATTTAAACGTAATCTATCAATTCTACATTTTTGGTCAAAATAAAATTCATATAATGATTGATTTTCAACTGGTTTTCGTTCTATTATCTCTTTTAAAAGTTCAAACATGTTTCTTTGAATTTGAAAACTAGTAGATAATTTTTTATGCCAATCTACCCATTTCCACGAAGGCCATTGATGATCAGTGCGTAACAATGAATCATACCACAATTTAGCTGAACCTTTAAGCTTATTTAACGCTTGATAACGGGTTACTTCATCAGACCACGAGAACGTACTTGCGTGAGATTGAATGATTTTTAGCCATGCAATAATATCGTCTTTCAACGGGTCAAATTCCGGTATAATGTTATTCAAAGTAGATGAATTATTATGACTCACCATTTTGGTTCCATTTGAGCGCGTAAACTTACTTGACCGATCCCTTTTTCTCCTCTGCTTGCGTTTTGGGCGAGGTGACGGGGTTCGGGCACTGACAGAACTTACCACGCTGCTAGAACTGTTCGAATTACTGGATGATCGAGCACGTTTGCGACTTTGTTTCTTATGCTTCCCCATGGCACGTGGAAAAAACACTTCTGATATAAACGACTAGTAATTAATAACCCAGAGACACACTATAAATATATTTATTTAGATTGAAGGAACTTTACATAACCAAATAATTTAACGTTAGAACAATCACGAACAAAGAGATTTACTTTATATTATTATATTTATAGATATTATTAGATTTACTTTATATTAACGATTAAATGTTTAAACTAAATCAAACTAGCAGTGACGTTTCCTGATCAAGTGCCGAGCCCGCAAAAGTTCGCTCGCCGCCTAGCACGTCCGGTTTTATACCGCGCAGTGGCGCCATCAGGCGGCAGCAAATGCGCGCCAAAACACCAACGGAAGTCGCCCGCAGCGACACCTTCTTGGTGTTGCCAACAGACCGTTCTAAACTTTTACAGATCCAATTTTATTTATTGAGGTGTGAATTGATTTGTTATAAGAGCCTACTTAAAATTAATTACAAATAGGCTACTTAAAAACTATAAACCGAACAATTTCACTCTGGTTACAGTTTTTTTATAAGGTCGGTTTGATGTAATCTTTGCATATATGTAATGGAATCTTTGAGCATAATTTTTATTAATTTATAGAAGTCTAATAAATTTGTAAATATGTAACCCTAAAACGAGCCAAGACAATTTACTGTACTATACAAGGTGTAAAATAATTGAATGATAATACTTTAGGGTGTGCATGTGCCTACTATGTAGAGTTTACTGTGAAAGTACCATCGCTCAAAGACTTAATTTTGACTTCCATGTTTCTATGAGCAATGCCCCAACATCATAAATTTGCCCATACAATAATTTAAAAAAAGTAACTGTTTCAGCGCTGGTACTTTTACAGTAAAGCCTATACACGGGACGTATACACACCCTTAAGTATTATAAATCATTAATATTACAGCCTGTATATTATGTACACTATGATTTAAAATGTAAACACAATTTTTTGAAGTGAACAGTTATTTAGGCGCGTTAAGCACTTTTTGTAGTAAACAAAATCATGGAACTTATCATCATCATCGCACGCAGCCCAGCTATATGTGTACTGTATAGGTATATTATGTATTAATTAAATTAATTACTTTTTACGCGAATAAAAGGTGTAAAACTCGTGTCTTTGTCAGACTCCCATGAGATGTTACGTTTTAGTGATAGATAAATAATCTGTAGTTGTTTAAGATTTTATGGTCCATATCATTAATGCCCTCGGAATACATAAATAATAGTACAAAAAAATAGATTAAAAAACTATAACCCGACTTCGCAAAAAAAGGCTCTAAAAAGGCTGAAACAAGAAAATAATTCAATTTGAAATCCAGATATGCATCGGTACAGATATGGTCAAGGTAGAGCCGTGGTCGTACCCGCTAAACAAATCTATAATGTTCGTCTGCTGTTGAAATATACAATCCCAATAGCGGGTACGACCACGGCTCTACCTTGACCATATCTGTACCTATGCATATCTGGATTTCAAATTGAATTATTTTCTTGTTTCAGCCTTTTTAGAGCCTTTTTTTGCGAAGTCGGGTTATAGTTTTTTAATCTATTTTTTATTTTACATTTTTTTTTGTTTTCACATGAACTATAACATAATATTTTCACTAAACTAACGTTAAATTAACACATAGTAAGTAACTAAACAACTCTAGATACTATTTGTGCGGCCGCATTTTTAATAATTTATTTTGAATTTAACAATAAAATATAATAAATAATTAAAAATTTAAATACATATTTGTGTTGTGCTTGCCAAGACCTATCTTTTGATACCAAACACGATACAATTATCTTAATTTAATTTTTTTTGGAGATAGTTTTTGAGGTATAATTTTCAAAATGCATTTTTTTTTCGAAAAATTATATAGCCTATGTTACTCGCGGGATCACTACGAATCGATTGACACCTTATTTATTAAAATCGGACCAGTAGTTTAACCGCTACGAGGGAACATACATACATACATACATACAAACATACATACATACATACATACATAGACTGCCAAAATCATTACCCTTCCTTTTGGCTTCGCCGAAGTCGGGTAAAAAGTAACAATAGTACAAACTAAAATCACAAAATGTTTACATAAGAAAACTAAACTACACATAAAATAGTATAAAGACACTACAGAGCAAAAATTATGTAAAGTGGGATAAAGTGAACAGAAATCTTCCATGTTTTATGTTCAAGAATTAAAACAATTCACTTATATACTTCACTTATTGATTTATTGATACACTCAATCAATTATAATAATACACAATCAATCTGTATTCGGGCATAAGTTACCCTTACAACACAAAGTATACGATTCCTCCTCGTTCCGAAACGGAGCTGAATTTATACACTGCTTCCTACCACCCTCTACGAGGAAGTAGGGGTTTGGTGGGATGACAGCCACGAGATCCGGTGATAATAACATTACACGAAGTAATATTAACTTATTATTATTACAATAATAATCTAATAGCTTGACGATACGCAAGTTAATTGGTTTTCACTTCTATCGGTAATCCCCAAAGACTACCTCGCATGTTTTTATCATTGCATTACGCATAGCCAATAAATTTAAAAGTATTAAGTCTATTGGGGTTAAAAAATAAGTAAAATTTTCTAGCATCAGACACTAGCCACTAAATTCCGATTTCACCAAATAAATAAAAATATGGGGTAAGTTTTAGAGCGAGACGAAAAGGCAGACGGACCACTTGATGGTAAGCGGTCACCGTCACTCATGAACATGGGCAACACCAGAGGAATCACCAATGCATCGTCGGCACTGAAGGAGAACTTTTTAACACCTTTCTTGAAGAACCCCATGTCATAGCGCTCCGAGAATACCTCAGAAGGAAGCTTATTTCACAGTTTGCAATCAATCTCTTTCTCTCATTCAATGTTGGACCGGGACAGACAGATCGGAAACCGTGGTTTAGCGTTAAACGTAGTTTTAATTCGTTGGTGAAGTTGGTGCTAAGCCGATTTCAGTACGAACTTTGTAATTGAGGCTCAAGTTGCTCGACCCGGGGACAATGAAAATAAGGCTGCGACTACACTAATCTGAATCTCCCCATCCGGTAAAAACCTGCATAAATAAAATACAATTGTTTAAAAAAAAGTAACTCTTTCGGTTCTGGTACTTTCACAGTAAACTCTATACACACGGTAAAGTATTATCACTTATTTATATTATAGCCTGTATATTAGTGATGAGCCGGATCGTTAAAAATGTACCTATATATAAATGGATAATATGGATCTTTATTTTTTACCTGAATTCGGCGAAGCCTACGAAAGGGTTTTTTGTAACCATTTTTGTACCTACGCATATCTGGATTTGAAATTGAATTATTTTCTTGTTTCAGCCTTTTCAGACCCCTTTTTGTGAAGTCGGGATAAAGTTTTTTAAACTTTTTTTGTTAGATTGATGTTGAAAGATTTAAGTTTTAGTTATTTCATTGTCATGAAAGTGGTGTTGTACGAGTATAATAAAACTTGCCATTATATTGCTCTCATTACCCGACTTCGGCGAAGCCAAAAGGAAGGGTAATGATTTTGACTGTCTATGTATGTATGTATGTATGTATGTATGTATGTATGTATGTATGTATGTATGTATGTATGTATGTATGTATGTATGTATGTATGTATGTATGTATGTATGTATGTTCCCTCGTAGCGGCTAAACTACTGGTCCGATTTTGATGAATGAGGTGCCAATCGATTCGTATTAATGCCGCGAGTAACATAGGTAATATAATTTTTCGAAAAATTTTATACTTTGAAAATTATACCTCAAAAACTATCTCCAAAAAAAATTTAATTAAGATATTTGTCTCGTGTTTGGTATCAAAAGATAGGTCTTGGCAAGCACATTACGAATATGTATTTATATTTTTTATGAATTATTATATTTTATTGTTAAATCCAAAATAAACGTTTAAAATGCGGTCGTACAAGTAGTATCTAGGAGTTGATACTTTCTATGTAATGGACAATTAAATAAAAATATAATAATTATTGTATTTGATGTGGAAACAGAAAAATATTAAATAAAAAAAAGATTAAAAAACTATAACCCGACTTCGCAAAAAATGGGTCTAAAAAGTCTGAAACAAGAAAATAATTCAATTTGAAATCCAGAAATGCATAGGTACAAAAATGAATTGAATTATTTTCTTGTTTCAGACTTTTTAGACCCATTTTTTGCGAAGTCGGGTTATAGTTTTTTAATCTTTTTTTAAAGATTCTTTTAGTCATGTAGTAACTATACTCGTCGTTCGTCGTCGTCGTTTCAGCCTTTTATTTTGTCCACTGCTGGATATAGGCCTCTCCAATACATTTCCAGTGCGACCGGTCCATTGCCACCTGCATCCAACGTGACCCGGCAGTTTTCACCAGGTCGTCGGTCCATCTGGTAGGTGGCCGTCCCACACTGCGCTTGCCAGTACGTGGCCTCCACTCTAGGATCTTTTTGCCCCATCGACCGTCCAATCTTCGTGCTATGTGGCCGGCCCATTGCCACTTCAGCTGACTGATCCTACGGGCAATGTCAGCAACCTTAGTTCTTCTACGGATCTCCTCATTTCTGATTCGATCACGTAGAGAAATACCGAGCATTGCCCTCTCCATAGCACGCTGAGCGACATTGAGCCTTTTGAAAAGATCCTTCGTGAAGCACCACGTCTCAGATCCGTAAGTCATCACTGGTAACACACATTGGTTGTATACCTTTGTCTTAAGGCACTGAGGTATTTTGGACGAGAAGACGTTCCGTAATTTACCGAACGCTGCCCAGCCGAGCTGGATCCGTCTACTGACCTCTCTCTTAAAGTTGGACCTACCTAATCGGACAGCCTGCCCTAGGTATATATATTCGTCAACCACTTCAAGAGTAGAGCTCCCAACAGTTAGTGCGGTGGGTGCAACATGGACATTGTGCATGATCTTTGTTTTGTCCATGTTCATTTTAAGACCCACTTGCGCCCCAAATCTTCCAGCGATTCTGCCATGACTACTATGTCGTCGGCAAATCGAAGGTGAGTGATGTATTCGCCATTGATGTTGATGCCAAGTCCTTGCCATTCCAGGAGCTTGAAGGAATCCTCCAGAGCAGCGGTAAACAGTTTCGGGGATATGATATCCCCCTGTCTTACTCCTCTTTTTAAAGGGATATCCTTCGTGCAGTGCTCCTGTACTCGGACTGACATGGTGGCGTTATTATACAAACACTTCAACACTTCGATATACCGAAAGTCAATACGGCAACGCTGGAGAGATCTAAGGACCGCCCATATTTCGACGGAATCAAAGGCTTTCTCATAGTCCACAAACGCCAAGCATAATGGCCGATTATACTCTTCGGTCTTCTGTATAATCTGCCGCAGCGTATGTATGTGGTCTATGGTACTATAGCCTTTTCGGAAACCGGCTTGTTCGGTAGGCTGAAAGTCATCCAGCCTGCGTTCGAGACGCATCGTGATAACTCTCGAAAACAGCTTGTAGACATGGCTCAGCAGTGTTATGGGCCTATAGTTCTTCAGTAAGGTTTTGTCGCCTTTTTTGAAGAACAGGACCACAACACCCCTGTTCCATGCCTCTGGCGTTTTCCCATCGAGTAAGGAGGAATTGAAGAGTTTCTGAAGGACTTTTAGTACCGGCGTGCCGCCCGCTTTCAGAAGCTCTGTAGTGATTCCATCCTCGCCCGGAGCCTTGTTGTTCTTAAGCTGTTTGAGAGCTACCCTAATCTCGTACAGGCTGATGTCCGGGATGTCTTCGGTATAGTGTCGTGTTAGCCTGGCTCTTGGGTCTGCAGCTAAACTAGCAGGTTCAGCTGAGACCGAGGTATACAGCTGTCCATAGAACCTTTCTATCTCCCGTAGTACCTCGGACTTATTTGACGTTACGCGTCCATCTTCGGTCTTCAGCTTTGTCAACTGGCTTTGCCCAATAGATACGTCTCTTGCAAACACTTTGGAGCCTTGGTTCCGCTCTATTGTCTCTTTAATACGCTGGGTATTAAAAGAACGGATATCGTGTCGCAAGGACTTCGTAATATGTCTATTGAGCTGCCTATATGACTCAGCGTCACTCGAAGTTTGGAGCGTCATTGAACGTCGACTAGCCATGAGGTTCCGGGTTTGGTCGGATAGTTTCTGAGGTCTATTTGTACGGTGGGTCTTGAAAAATTTTGACCCCACCGTATGGACAGTTTCTACCAGCCTGCTATTTATATCGTCCACTGATGCGCAGCTGTCTAGCCATTGGAAGCGATTTGACAGTTCAAGTTGAAAGCTCTCGGGGTTTTGGATATGGGCATTCGACGGTCGGAGCGTAGACTTCATCAGACGCGATCTCTCAAGTTTGACGTTGATATTCAACATGCCTCTGACGATTCGGTGATCACTTCCGGTCTTAACCCTGTTGATCACAGAGACATCGTTGAATATCTGCCGCTTGGTGCTCATAATGAAGTCAATCTCGTTTCTAGTTACACCGTCGGGACTCAACCAGGTCCATTTCCTCTGCGGCGGCTTTTGGAAGAAAGAATTCATCATGAAGAGTCCTTCTTTCTCCATAAAGTCCGCCAGCATCTGTCCTCTGGAATTCCTCTGCCCAAATCCAAATGGCCCCACTTTCAGCTCATCATCGCTTCTGCAGCCCAGCTTCGCATTGAAATCTCCCATAACAACTGTGAAGTGTGTTTTAGGGCTACGTATGGCCCTACTGACGTCCTCATACGTAGCTTCTACTTCATCGTCTGAATGTGTTGACGATGGGGCGTATACCTGTACAATCTTCAACGAATATCGTTTTGAGATTCTCAGTACAAGGTATGCAACCCTATTTGACACACTCTCGATGGACACAATGTTGTTGATGAGAGATTTGTGGACGATAAACCCAACACCACCTTGGGACTTCTGTTCTCCCTCCCGGTAGTAGAACAAGTGGCCGGACTGTAAGGTTATCGTATCCTCGCCCTCTCTTCGGATCTCCGATAAACCAATAATGTCCCAGTGCAACTTGTTCATCTCCTCTTCCAGCTCTACGAGCTTCTCGTCCAACCTCAAAGTGCGCACGTTGTGTGTTACCAGGGCCAGTTGTCGTTTAGAAGGGGGGTGGTAGCCGGATCTCTTCCGGGGATTCTTAGCACCCCCCGCCCCGCCGTTACCGTGGCCGCTACCGTAGCCAGGAATAGCGGGGCCGCCGGGGACTAGGGGCCTGGTTTTCTGGTGCGTAATCATTTGGAGGAAAGTTTAGCCTACTGGTACCACGCTGGCTAGACGGGTTGGTACAGGGTTTTGTTTCGAGTTTTCCTTCTCTCACACTAGCTGTTGATGTGTGTGTGTTTCCTTTTAGTCGCCTCTTACGACTCCCCTAGGATAGTATCGGGGGTGGTGATAATTGTATTCTAATGCCGTCACCACACGGCCAACAGTAACTATACTGCGATAATATAATTATTATGTTTGCAATAAAAAGGTGCCAAATGTTTGATTTTAAGAAATAAAAATCCTCTGAATAAAATTTAATAGTAACTATAATTGCACCTGATCTCCTGTAAAAGATCCGTAAAACATCCCCATGAAAAGTAACGGACACGGACATGGATACAGATTTTTCTTTTACTTCGGATACGGATTCTCGGATACGAACTGACATTTAACGACGTTCGTGTGTACCATTTTCAGCTTTATTATATTACCTAGATATCTATTTTTAGTGATCAAAATCATATCCGGACTACAGTCAGAATAATATAGACTCAGCCTTAGGACCCTTGCAGTTAAATGCCGCCCGCCGGCTCGGGCTAATGGAAGGGAATTAAATTAGCTGGTGCCAAAATAAACACGTGCAGGTTTACAATAATCTTTAGTTAATTTTTTTTTCTAGCTAGTTAAATTTATATTTAACTAGCAATAATAGTATAATATTATAGCAATAAGCTGCCAAAAAAAAAAATGGAAAACAAAGTAGCGCCTGGTTCCACTATCTACAATCTTTAGTTAGTAAATTAAATAGATATTTTAATGATAATTATTTTACCAAAATTAACAATAAGTATTTTGGTAATACCAAAACAACTTGCGCTTGTTAGGGTTTCGTAACCAAAGGGTAAAATTGTAAAATACGGGACCCTATTACTCCGCTGTCCGCTTTCCGTCCGTCACCTAGCTGTATCTCATCAACTGTGATAGATGGATGAAATTTTCACAGATGACGTATTTCTGTTGCCGTCTCACAAATACTAAGAGACAGAATAAGTTATACAGACTATGACATTAATGAGTGATAATACTTAAGGTGTGTATGGGTCCCGTATGTAGAGTTTACTGTGAAAACACCAGCGCTGAAAAAGGTACTTTTTTTAAACTAAGGGAAAATTTATGATGTTGCGCCATTTCTCATACAAACAGGAAAGTCAAAAGTAAGTCTTTCAGCGCAGTAAACTCTAAAGTATCTATCTAAAGTATTGTCACTTATTTCTTTTACATCTTGTATTTATATTTAAGGGGCTGACTAAAACAAACATTCTTTGCTAGTTTTGTAAGGAACCCGACGTGCCCGGGTCCGACTCACACTTATATCTTATTCAAGCCTCCGTGGTCTAGTGATTCAGAGCTTCGCTCTCGACCCGGAGGTCGTGGGTTGGAACAACAAAAAATGTTGTTTTCAAGTTTGGTTAGGACAATGCAGGCTGATCACCTGATTGTCTGACAAGAAAGATGATCCATGCGTAGGATGGGGACAAAAAGTCGGTCCTGCGCCTTTTCTCTCGCTAGTCGTGTCGGTTTGCCGTCCCACGGGGTTTTGAGAGTAAAAGGAAGAGACTCGTGTCTATGTGTATTGCGCACACACTTGGGCACTATAAAATAACTCCTGCGTAGCTGGCCCGGCTTCAATGAAATCGGCTACCGACACCGAAATCGATGGGGGGTGCTATTATTATTCAAGGCGAGAAGTCAAAAGTAGTAATCGTCTTACGTTATTCAAACGAATGGCGCCACAGTACGCCACACAACGCGGCACCACGCCACGTCGCGTCACATTTCGCACACGTATACGTCACGCCACATTATACGCGCCGTTACGTCGACCATCCAGATAGAAGCGCGGGATATACTGACTAATGTGTACGTTGATCTGACACTGGAATCCAACTGGAAATTGAACAATTAAGTGAATTGCACTCAAGATTTATTTTATTTATAAATAAACTAATACTTACAAAAAGCTAATTACAAGCCATCACAGATACTACTAATAATATACTACTGCCTACACAGTTTAAAATTTATAAACAACTAGCTGACCCGTTCCAACTTCGTTGAGCATAAACCTTCCCGTGACTTCCACGAATATTTCAACACTAAAAATAGCCGAATCCGTTCAGCCGTTCTCGAGTTTTAGCGAGACTAACGAACAGAAATTCAATTTTTATATATAAAGAAGAAGAAGATTATAGTTTGTAATTTGCTTACAAACTAGGGGTTAGTGTAAAATATGAGACCAATCGAATTAGTAAACAGTTTAATAATAATATTTAGTAGTTCTCAGGGCTAAACTATTGATCGGACAATAAAAGAGTCAATAGATTCAGAATATTATAGTGACGGTTATACAATTAAAGTAGTTAGATTAAAGATTTTAAATAAAAGTTATATAATTAGCGCAATAGAAACTATTTTCAATAAGGTTCAAAATTGAATGGCCGTCCAATTCGAACGCTACGAAAATATTGACCTAAAACGGTTTGAGCTCGTCGTCCAACGCTCCAGATAGAAGGCGGAGGTCAGAGATACGTTCGCGATAGTGCATTGTTAAGCCTGGTCAACAGGGTCACTTCATCGGTGTAAAAGTGCATCGAAGACCTGAAGTGAATATTAGAAATTCACCCTTACATACATAAGATTCAAAATTGTATTTCCAAATTAAACGTAACAAAAAGTTTTATATCTATACTAGCGACCCGCCCCGGCTTCGCACGGCTGCAATGCAAAATAAACCTACTACAGAATGTCCTTATACACAACGTTCACAGCTTTTTTGTCATTAGCCAATACAAACATGTTTTGCTTCTTAGATTTCTTTATCTAAGTTTTGCTTAGACGTTACTCTTGACAGCACGACATATAATTGGTCATGTGAAAAACACTCAACGCTCAAGTCTAATCCTGCAACGTTAAAAGTTAGGCACGCGCCGCCCGACTCCTGGCCGGCCGCGGGTCGGTACCGCCGCGGCGCAAACAAGTACGAAAATATTTGAAATCATGTTTGATGAAATATCAATTTTTGTGCAAAATATTTTTCAAATACACATTATAATGCATGAAATATTGTTTGTTTATTACTTACCTATCCAATTAATAGCACAAAACACAATTCACAGCACAAAACAAATATATTTTAACAATTTTCTAAAAGACGGTTGGTGTAAAAAAACAACAATGAGCGACGTCATTTTCATACGGCTCGTATTTCATACTAACAGGTTCCATAGATTAAAGCAAGTCATTAAAGGACAATCTTATTTTATTTTTACACTTTTTAAAAGTTGTAGTAAAGCATAAAACCATTATCGCTTAATAATTAAACATTTACTGGGCTATCTGTTGAGCGGACTCCAGGAGTCCGCTACACAGAAGACGGAAAATTTTGACAGGACTCCAGGAGTCCGCTCAACAGATAAGGGGAAGGAAGCCTTTCGACCTATGCGACACGCGAGGCGACACCGCGACCCGAGACCGAAGTAGAGTCGTGGATCACTGAGAGAGATAGTTTAAAAGTATAGTCTTAGAGACATAGAGAGAATAGATAGAGTAAGATAGTTTTAAATGAATGTATATTAAGAGCAAAAACATTATGGGTATGTGGGGTACCTGCGTCATACACATGACGCAGGTACCCCACTGGTCACTACACACCAGTCGGTGAGCATGCCCAGAGAACTTGATTCGCAGGTTTTCTGGTAGTCGCATAGCTCGGACTTTGGAAGGCTACCTTTACAAAGTTAGTATTACATCGTAAATCGCCCAGCGGACGAAGCAGAAAGCTTATTGATATGTGCATGAGGAAGGTCAACGATTGCCATCATCAATTAATGAAGGTCTCCTGGGCTACCCGGTTCCATTATATGGAGCTTGTCAGATGTCGCAACCGATGAGGAGCCGGCTAGTAGGTCGGCGGTTGGTAGTGCTTGCTTTGATGCTTTCAAGCCTTTAAGTCTTAGGAGCCTATCCACCGGTTTCTGAAAGGCTGATAAATTCGTCGATCAGCAAACATTTAAGTTAACATTCTGAATGCTCATTGGTGAACGTAGCTAGGGAGCGAAGTGGTTGCGAGTGATGTTCACCAATGAGCGTTCAGAAATGTTAGCTTTCAGGAACTTGGGTATTATATCTCAGTGGTGGCTTAAGTCGTTCTGGGTACTCTCCAAACTGATTCGATTTTGATTCGGATTGGATCGTACCGCGTACTTCCCAATAAATTGACGTTTGGTAATTTTGATTCTCAGTCGATTGTATGGTCGGGAGAACAAAATGCTACGATCAAACGATTTTCTTTATCCTGCTTAGTTTCTTAATCCACGAAATAAAAATCTTCTCGGCGGGCTAGGGTTAAACCTGTGGTAGCCATTTTGTTGACTTTTCGAAAATAGCTTGTTAAGTTTCATTTGGAAATCAAATATTTTGATTTAAAAATACCTATTGAGATCGAACTGATTCGATTCTCGATTGTGTCGGGAGTGAGCCTGCTGGTGCTGCACCGCGGCGAGCGCGGGGCGGGCGGGGGCGGGCGGTGACCTACATCCGCTAATCGCATCACGTGCGCGGGTCGCGTGTGGCGGCCGTCGACCCGCGCTTCCGCCCTCCCCGCTCCCCGCTCCCCTCCCGCCTCGCAGGTGAGCGAGGCTTAAGAGGAAACACCACGGTCTAGAGGAATGCAAAATAGGTATTTGTAAATTCTACTGCTGTCCCGCCACTGCCCGATCAAACCGATAGAGACAACTGCAGCTTCAACTTACCTATTAGAAGTATGAGAAATTGACGATTAGGCGACCCCTCTTTCCTCCTCTAAAACTTAACCGATTTTGATACTTTTTTCATTATAAACTTAACAAGGCTTGATCTATGTTCCTATGTTTTGATTTTATCAATATACCCCAATTCGTTTTCTGGATATTTAAACTCAGCCGAAAATCTGACCATATTTTTTAAGATTTTAAATGTCCCTATTTCTTTTAATAATTAATTTGTGAAAAAAAATGTAGAAAATAATATACTATTATACATATACATAGATATTCAGGAAAAAAATTGTTACTCTAGTGGCATTATCCAGAGAGGGAACTGGGGTCGCGTAGACCCCTGTTTTTGTATGGAAAAACGGCTGTTGTGTTTCCTCTTAAGGAGGCCAGCCCGTAAAAAGTATCCTAGTCGTGGCGCTGTGATTGCACCACAGAATATCCTTTATATAAAACCCCAAAGAAATAACTTTAAATAAAATAAAAAAATTAAGCAACCCCCTGACTGAGCAAACCCCTGACTGAGCAAACAGTTTTAAAAAAATATCGGTAAGCGGTTCATCCGTTGGGAGCTTTGATGCCACAAACAGACACATACAAATAGACAGACACGTCAAACTCATAACATCCCTCTGTTTTATTCGGATACAAAGGGTAAAAGATAATATTTACTGAGATCTGGTGTTTTTATTTAGATACGGGTAATTTCTCCAAATACTTAAATACCTACTACTGATATGTAATATTATCTAGATAAGAGTGACTTAACGAACATTGTTCGCAGAGTCAACATCCTGAGGATGCTCCGGGGTCGGAGCGAAACGCGCGTCGAGTTTTGCAACCTGCATGGTGGTGGGACTTTGCACGATCGTGTTAACATTATTGCTTGTGTGGTGGTGGTGTTTTCATGTTTTTTGCTTGCGAGTGTACGCATAAGCAGTGTGGGAGGAGGGAGGTGCATCAAACGCATGCCTATGCGTACACTCACTCATCTGCTTGCAGGTTGTGGTTATAATTGTTTCGCGGGATATTGCTAGATATAATATATTTAAATTGTATGCTATGGATTTCCGCAAAGTAACGCCTGATTCCATTAACTAGATAAGATTTTATTTTATTTATTGTGAAAACCAACAGCTTAGCTTTTTCGGGGATGTTTGCCGATGCGAAAGTTGACGAATTCTATCATGGACTGGACAGGAGGAACGTAAGAAGGTGGCGTCAGTACTCAGTAGTACACCAAGTGCGGGGGAGTAGGAATAGTGTCCTGACTCCTGAGGATGATAGGAGACACAATCGAGAATCGAATCTGTTCGATATCAACAGCTTTTGGTATTTTACTTGGTGGAAAGTGACCAGGATAAAGAAATTCGTTAGATCGTAACTCCCCACCATATCAATCGACCGGGACTCAAAATAAACAAACGTCAATTTATTCGGGAATACGTGGCACGATCGAATCTGAATCAGTTTGGAAAGTACGACCTCCGTAGCGCAGTTGGTTGAGCGCGTTGGTGCTCGAACGAAAGGTCGCGGGTTCGAATCCCGCCGAGGGAACAAAAAGTTTTCAATGTTCCTGGGTCATGGATGTGTATTAAATTTGTGTATAATATAATACAAATCTTAAATATGTGTATAGTATAAAAGTATTAAATATATTTCCGTTGTCTGGTACCTGTAACACAAGTTCTTCGGATACTTAGCACAGGGCCAGATTGACGTGGTGTGAAGCGTCCATAGATATAAAAAAAAAAAAAAAAAAAACAAACAAACAAATAACCCCCGGGAAACTGCTCTTCTCCAAAGGCTCACTGAGCTCCATGTATGGGGGGTCTGGTTATTATTATTACCTATATATGTATTGTGTAATAACTAATTCACTTGTTTTAGTATCTTATAAGTATTCCTTTAAAAGGTAGGTATGGGCTGTTTTGTCTGAAAATAAATTATTTCATTTTATTTACTTAATACATACGATTTCACAAGATTATTATTTTGCAAAAAATAAAGCCAATAACAGGTTTCCCTTTAAATAACAATACAGCATCAACTAAAAATTAAATATTTGGAATTTAATTATATTTAAGCAAATGAACTTCAATGAGATCCTGTTGAGATTAAAAATAGATGTATATAATTATTGTATATTTTACGATGAAACTAATAAAGTAACTCTTAGTCAGTTGAAATGAGATAAACATCTACAGTTTCTGTTGCTATTTTATGCGTAGTGACTAGTTAGGTAGCTAGTTAGGTAGCATTCTGAAACTTGCAAAAAAAGAAAGAGATATGGATCCACTGATTGCCGCGTGATAAGTGATAACTGATGTGCCCGAAGTCCGTATCCCGTATCACGTAGTCCGTAGCCCGTAGCACGATGCCCGATGCCCGTAGCCCGATGCCCGTAGCACCAAGCCCGTAGCCCGTAGCAGGCTCCACGTAGCGGAAGTCGATATTACATACAGAGCTAAGTTAAGGTTGCGCGCGCGAGAAGCTGAAAATTGGAGTACTTTGAAACCTTTTTAAAATACTGGTCTTATTGAAAATTCCAAAAAAATATTAAAGTTCGTCATATTTACCTGAAATTACCTGATCTTTTTATAAATTAATATTTTTGTTTTGATATATTTCTTAAAACAGTAATCAAAGTACACCGTTTACTTAACGTTGTCTTCTTTTTTATCTTTAGATATGTATTAGGCACGAGAGTGTAAAAATTACTTTAGGAGACTATTGTCTTAGGTTTTTGCAAAATTTGTGTTAAAAAAAATTTAACACACTCGGGTCGGCGCGACACCCCTTTCTCGCCTTATTGCCTTGATCACACGTACCGAGTACAGTGGCGAGACAGCAAATTGGAACTCGGCCGAGAGAGTAGGGTGGGCGAGTAGGTGTTTACACGCATTTTGATTTTCCTGGCGACAGTCGCGAGTCAGTTCACTTTCGAGACATTCGTTAGCGCTTGGTGCTACTAACACCCTTTTCAGTGAATTGAAGACTCAAGATCCCAATGAATTCAAGTCGCTTCTGAGAATGAATGTAGAACAATTTAATATATTGCTAGAAAACATAACTCCATACATACAAAGAGCTAACACTGTGATGAGAGAAGCCTGCTGAGACCAAATTACAAGTATGAAGTAACTTTAACCTATTTGGCCATAGGGCTTAGCTATCGGTACTCGCTAGGACGACGCCACTGGCGAGTGACCGTGTTCATACCAGCCGAGTGGCGAGCGAGCCGGCGCGGGGTATGCTGAGGGGCGTGCGGGGGTGGGCACTCGGCCTAGTAAACAAACCAAGGTCCGAGTGGCTCGCTCGCCGTTTCGCTGGACCGAGTACTAGGCCCAATACTCGTCACATAGTACACACGAACCGAGTACTCGGTCGAGGCACTCTCTCGCCACTCTACTCGGTACGTGTGATCAGGGCATAGTAGTTTAAGGGCACTGGCGTTATACAAAGCCTTAAGGCGAGGAATAACCGCAACTAGCGCCACTCTTTTTAAAATAAATTTTACTACGACACAAAGATCTTATTTAAAAAAAATCGGTTCAAACTTTAAGTAAATAGTTAAACTAATTTATTGACATTCTAAATCCTATACTGTATGTCATCAGTAATAACGAAAACGACCACTTTAGTTTACTTATTTTCCGTTCCTTTTTTTTTATAATACATGACTTTTGGTGATTTCCACTACGCCAGTCTCATTATACTTTCTCTTATAATATTTTGTATGTACGTATTTATGTTAGGTATACTACATATTAAGTATTAGTTATAATCCCACCAAAAAAATTTTCATGAAAAAATGTTGCCAAGACGAGTCTTACCCTGTGAAAAAGTTATCAGATATCGTATAAAGCCAAGCTCTAAAGACTAGATATAAGAGAAAGTATAATGAGATCACAGGGTAAGAATATCACTATGTAGACTCGTCTTGGCAACATTTTTTCATGAAAATGTTTTTGGTAGGATTTCATTTATTTTTGTAACTTGGTTAATGGACGTTTTAATCATTTTAGTGTTTGCTAAAATAATAATAATAATGCCTCCCACACCGATTTCGGTGACGGTGGCCGGTTTTATTGAAACCAGTCCAGCTATGCAGGAGTTATGTGTGTGCGCAATGCATAGAAGCACTCTCATTTTCTTCACTCTCGTAACCCAGTGGGACGGATAACCGACACGAGTGGCGGGAGATCAAGCGCAGGACCGACTTTTTACATGCCCATCCGACGCATGGATCATCTTTCTTGTCAGACAATTAGGTGATCACCTGCCTTGTCTTAACCAAACTTAAAACGTGTTTCCAACGTGGGAATCGAACCCACGACGACCACAGTCGAGAGCCAGGCTCTAAACCACTAGACTACGGGGGCGTAATAACTAAAATTGTATAGATAATTATTATTATTATTAAATGTTTGTGTTTAGATGTTTCACAGTTCTAAACATAGATGTCGCTGTTAGGCAACTACATCGCGCTATCGAAGTGTCGAACGATTTTTATACAGGGTGTAAAAAGAGCAGTCACTATAACTTTGGGATAGGATTATAGGACCTTGACTGAATCGAGAAATGAATTTTTTTCATTATTTATTTTTTGAAGAAAAAAAAATTTTTTTTTTTTGCAATTTATTATTTGAGTCGCAAGGCTGTTTGGAACAACGTTCTGCATTAAATTCTTAAATTTTATAATTTTTGCCCTAGTACGTAATGAACGTCTTACGCGTGCTATTGACCTCTCAGCGTAATCAGCTGATCGCTGTGTTGTGCACGTTGTACATTGCCTATTGAATTTTTTTTTAATTTTTAAAACAGTGGATTAAAAGCAAATGACTAGTACCAATGGATATAATATCTCTTACCTGGTTATTACCCCACAAAGTTATAGTGACTGCTCTTTTTACACCATGTATAAGATTCTACGGATATTACATTAACATTTGCTTTATTTTTTTCTTACATCAGATTGTTGTTTTATTTAACAACAGATGGAGCTTGTGCCGGACCGGTTCCATACACCGACAGCAATTTACAACTATTTGCTGCCTGCATATTCGCGCTAATTTTAAGTAAGTGAATAAAAAACAAATGTTCCTCTCATAAATAAGTATATATTTTTCATCTTCGGTAAAAGTCGGTCATTGATTAATAATTGGTGACCGACTTTTTGTAGATGAATAATAGAATATACTGATTGCAGTAGTGCAACGCACTCAACATACATAAAGTCGGACATAAATTAAGTACTTATATGAAGCAAAACTCTGACCGATTATTGTTCCTACAAAAAGTAGGTCGTAGGTTTTTTATGTACTTGTATATTATATTCCTTTTATGAATTAAAGATCATCAGATCCTTATAATAAACATCCATTTGAATCCAATATTGTGGTCCACCATATTGGATTCAAAATGGCGGTACCTATTTACATTTTAATATTTTTTTTGTTGGTTTTGTAGTAATAACAGCTTACATTCATAGCTTCAGCTTTCTAAGATTTCCGGAAGTAACCTAAGAATTTTGATGATCTATAAATGAGTCAGTGACGAAATTGGGGGTTTTTAGACATCGATAAAATCTAAAGTATAATAGCTACGACATTCAAACTTTGTATAATTCATGTATTTACTGGTGTCATTATATGTTGAAATTTTCAACTATTTAGCATCATCCAAAGCAAAGTTATGAGAGTCCAAAAAAACGACGAAACCTTTCGAGAAAAGGTGGGCAGTGCCCTTGCGCTTCGCTTGGCTCGTCTTGACGGGGGCACGACCGTGCCCCCAGATAATTGGGCTATTGACTGAATATAAAATTTATTTACGTTTGGACTCATTACGGAGAAAATCAAAAAGAAAAGCAAATTCTTAAATAAGAATTAAGATGAGTTTTAAATATAAATTGAGTTTTAAGCAATTAAAAAAATTATCCATTAGGGTTGGTGTAATTTAATATGAAGGGTTAACAAAGTGACGTCACAATCCAACTGATTGATCCCTTCTCGTTCGCACATTATATTATCTTCATTATTTTTAATGGTAGGGTACTAAAATAATTTTAGTTTTATAATATTTGTTTACCAGGGAGCTATAATGACATCAATAAAAAAAATCAAAAGACTAATTACTATAGCAGGCCAAGTTAAAAGTCATCTTCCGAATCCTCTACGTCCGCATATTCTATCGCTTTGCTTCTAGTATCCATTGCCTTCATCAGTTCCACCTTCTGCAGTGTAACTCTTACTAAATAGTTCAGTACAGCGCCGATATCTCCATCCTGGGTTAGGACATTTTTAATATAGTCGCGTGTGCTGAAATCTCTTCTGCCCGAAGGTCCAGTGGTTAAGTTGCACGATGTGGGTTTTTTGGCTGGTGCTAGTGTTGGTTTGGGGAGAACCGTGCTGGTCGTCGGCTTAAGCGGCTCGGCGCACGCGCAGTCTGGCCCGCAGCACGTGGTAACACACAACTTACACTCCGTATTTGCCACGTGCCGTAGCAAAGGCGTAGTACTAGGTTCCTCGTAGTCTATGTCGGATCTAGCACCTTCTAAGCTTAATATTGGCCACGGCGTTGTGCCAGTTTCTTTGTAATAAAATAATGTCTCACCCTCTTTTAATTGTGCCAGTTTTTTTGGCATTACACTTGTTAATTGTAGAAGTATGATTACCTGTAAATATTTTTTATTTTGCATAGACATTTTTGTGTTTATTTAATTAATAATAATAAATAGGTATATGCGTATTCGTTGAAAATACCTTTCGCACTATTATGCTCAATATCATCGCGCACTGCACTGCAGTCTGCACTGCCTAGTGCCTTATGAAAACACGAAACAGTTCTCAATCAATATTTATAAACATAAGAGTTTTGTTTAATTTTTTCATTCATTTTTATTTTCAAATTAGTATGTTGCTTCTCGACGTCGACATGTTTTATCGGATGTTGCCTGCTTTTTAAGGTTCCGTAGGTACCTCAATAGGCAAAAAATGAAAAAATAAAACTTCTTAGCTAACACAATCAAAACATACAATTTCAACGTAAATTCTATTTTATCGTTTGCAGTATTCTAACAAATAATGTAACCATATAGACCGGTCGGGCTAGCGTATTTTGAGGTTCTTCAAAAATTCTAAAGTTTCTAAATTTTTGCATGTGAATAGAGTAGTACCCAATTAGCTTATTTTCAAGTTTTGTGTCATTTCTGAAAAAAAAATTAAAGTTTAAAATAACAACAGGGTCATGTGTGGGATATCATTCGGATTCTGGATACCTAATTTGTGCCATTTTCGCCCATTGCAACCCGACATATTGCCAGTTCGTTAAAACAGAACCTGTAAAAAAATTATTGTCGATGAAACAACTATAATTCAGGTTAGGAGTCTTACATAAACCCATGAAAAAAAATTGTGTCAGATTTATCCAAGGGTTTCGAAGTACTTATTTAATTTATTTTGTTTTTCCACGCATAAAGACACTCCAAAAAATATTAAAGTTACTAGAGTTTACATATTTATTATCACAATTTAATGATAAATCTATATTTTAATTTTGTGTCATTTTCATGCACGGGTTAAAGAATTAAAACACAAAAATATGAAAATAATTGTGAACGGAATTACTATTTTCTTTAGCACTGTTTAGGATCGTTTTGAACTGTTTTCACAGGCACTGTCAGCTGTCAATGTCAGCGTTATGAAATAAGTCTGTGGATCTGAACGTTCAGAGCGTCTCCTGGGGGCCTACTCAAGATGCCATCGCTAATTATCGCTTACAAAATTCGATAGCAAAATGTATGGGATTTGACATAAGGTACGCTAAATGACATACCCAATCGCGATCATTTAGCGTACCAGATGTCAAATCCCATACATTTTGTTGTCGAACTTTGTTAGCGACAATTAGCGATGGCATCTTGAGTAGGCCCCCTGGAGTAACTAATTCTTAATCTGTGTCCTGGAACAGGCCCTATATACATCTATAGATCAGTTACTACCTCAATAACATCACAAAGGTTAAATTTTCAACTATAATTTTCTTTTCGACCAACAGCGACCAAAAAAAGAAATACCTAAATATCTACTAACGCAATAGTCCAAAATGACACAAAATCAGATTTTAGGTTCAGCAAATGGTCCCGATTAATAAAAAACTTTAGAGTTTTTGAAACCTAAAAACCTATTCCGACGGGTCTAATAGCGTAACCCTGGCAATGGCTTTATGCTATACGACTATATTTAAAAAACCAAAAGAAGAAGAAGGGATCTCATAAAATGTACTCAATCTCAAATTGACTCAAATTGTCAAATCAACCAATTTTCAGTTTTGGATTTGTGGCTTTATTTTCTTTTTGATCGTTTTGAAAGCATTGATATTGTGTGTAACCTTTTTAGATATAAAATTTTACGCGCACAAGTTTTTTAATATTATCTGTCTTCTACCAGAAGAAAATAGGTACTATTTTAGTATTTATAAACTTCACCGGTAAGGCGATAACACTGACCTACCTAGTTGTAATTTTGTAAATTACATTTTACAATCCTCAATGACAAGGATCTCGAACTTGAAATATTCAATTGAAAAATCAAATAAACTAACAGCATTTGTATCCTCCAGGTGCTATAAAACATTAAAAATATTATAATGAAGTACTTAGCACGATGTTATCATGTTATGTTGCCGCTGTCACGCCATTGGACGTGACATTCAAAACAGTGGCCTCCTTATTCAATTCGTAAGGATGTTATGTATTTGTTCATGATTTCAAATCACATTAAAATTCTTACAGCAACCATGAAAACTGCAATCACAGTTCTCCAAGAAATGATGGTCAAATTAAATCATTACATGCCCGAATACGAGTGCATTTCTCAGGTAAATATTGAACAAACCATATTGAGCATTTGTTTCAGTAAAACCATGTTTCTATTGTCTTCCGAGAATTGACATCATAAGGAAGCAATGATTGTTTAGGGCAATTTTTGTGCTGTACACTTGTGTTTAACTATTTCTAATCCTTATTATATTCTACAGAAAGGACCACAACATCAGGTGATGTTTGAGTTCAAATGTGTAGCCGAAGGAGTAACGGTAACTGCTCAGGCGAGATCCAAAAAGGAAGCAAAACAGGAGGCAGCCCGGAAGATGCTCCAACAGCTTTACGCACGGGCGTATGAGGTGCCCCATCCGTACAATACTGCAACAGTCGATGAGCTGGATAACTTATCTCCTCCTCCTTCACCAATTAAAAAGCCTGCTCTGGTAATTATTATTTATAAGATACATAGTTAGGATAAACTATATTTTGATTCTGTCATTATTTTATTCATTTGTACTCATTATTTGTGGGTCAAGTATTAATATGCTTCATTGTTAATTACGTAAAATTTATTAAATAAGGCAATAACAGTTTTTTTACTTTTTATTTAAAATTTATTAAATAAGGTAATAGATGCAAGTTTTCTTTAAAATAAAAAAAATATAGATTGAGTTTTACTAAAGTAGGTATGTATAGCTGAGCACTCTGCACTCTGTCCCAAAATAATGTTGCATTATGATCATAATTCACATGGATCTTCATTCTGTAAGAAAATCTAAGGTTTCTTAGATGTTAGCATAATGTTGGCATAAGCTTTGTTTTAAAGCATTATAATATAGTACAGCTATATTATAATGCTTTAAAACAAAGCTTTGTTACAAAACTCAACCTCTTCACTTTTTAGCTATTCTTTTGTTTTGTAATTCTCTTTTTTAATATGGCTTGCCCATCTCCATTTTTACTGTTAAATTTTAGCTGTTATATCTTTATTGTTCTATTACTAATATTGTCCATTTTGCACAAGTATGCTTGTAATGCTTTGGCTTAATTTCTAGCTTGTTAATTGTTTACTATACCCTGTGTGTGTAATGTTTAGAGAGACCGGATTATATGCAACTCAAAAAGCATGAAAAAATCTTGAAATATGCATCAAAATTTGACATGGTTGCACCAAATTTCACACAAATAAATAAAAAACTAAACTGCAGATCAATGAGCATGCACATCAAGTATAAACAAGGAACAATTTATATGCGTAATAGGTGGAACACTTTGGTAGGCGAGCTCAACACTCTTTTGTCTCTTCGATTTTATGGTAAAGCTGTCAAAACAAAAGACGCGCGCGGGTACTTACTGCGTTCCGAAATGCAGTAAAAAATCTCAATTACTTATTACTCAATGACCCATATATTTTGTGACTGTTATTAATTTGGTCGCTTCGGAACGCAGGGTGATTGAAAAATATTCTAAATCTACTATCGGATATGCATCATAACTAGATCTCAGGTAAAATATGCTATTACCGTTTTGAAAGTGTAAAATATGCAAATGCATATAATCCGGTTTCTCATATTGTTGTATGTAATGGCTTTTAACTCAAACAATCTTATATGTTCTATTATTATAATATTAATTTTGTTATATTAAGATTGTAATATTAAGATTGTACTAAACCATTTTGTTAACCAGTTTGACAAACTTATTTCTTGTCTAATTATATCAAACTTAATAATATACAGGAGGGCAGCGGCGTGGGGTGCGCGAGCTCAAGCGTGGCGTCGGACGTGCGCAGCTACGTGGCTCTCCTGCGGGAGCTGTGCGAGCAGTACCACCTTGGTGCGGTGGAGTACGAGCTGACAGGGGACACGGGCCCCGCGCACCAGCGCCGCTTCGTGCTGACCGCGCGCCTCGGCCAGCACGAGCGCACCGCCGCTGCTGGCACCAAGAAGGCGGCAAGACAGATGGCCGCCGAGCGCCTGTACCACTACCTGCGAGAGAATCTGACCACCACACGGGATTTCTGCGAGGTAAGTACAGCTCCTACTCGTTTGCATATAACGGGTGTCAAAAGAGCAGTCACCATAACTTTGGGATAATATATAATATACTTTGGGATGATAGAAATGTTTTTTTTTTATTATTTCTTTTTACAAAAATTAAAAAAAAAATTTTTTTTTTGGTTTTATTATTTTTGCGACAAAAAAAATAAGACCATTTCTTTTTTTAACGCATATAATAAAAAGAATTTTTTTTTTTTAGTTTTTGACCAAAAAAAAAAAAAATACATTTCCGAAATGAGGAAAGGTAGTATAATCGTATCTCAAAGCTATAGTGACTGCTCTTTTTACACACTGTATAGACAGTAACGGCTCACGAAGTTGTTCTTTGCTAATAGTGTAGCTTTCCAACTGCGGAAGAATTTTTCATATTTGTTCAGTAGTTTCAGAGCCTGTTCAATACAAACAAACAATAAAATGTTTCCTCTTTATAATCTATACCAATATTATAAAGCGGAATAGTTTGTTTGTTTGTTTAAACCACAGGAAGTACTGATTTGAATTATTTTTTTTGTTGGATAGTCCATTTATAGAGGAAGGCTTTAGGCTATATAACATTACGCTGCAACGAATAGGAGCGAAGCGTCATCGAGAAATATAGCAAAAACGGGGAAAATTATTCACATTTGAGGACTTTTGTTGCGTGCGTTACATAAACGGTTTTAAGTTACTCAAAAAATATGTATGAAAGAATTATTCCTTTTTAATAATCATAATAACAAAAACCAACGTGAGCAATCAAAAGATAATCGCGATAGTGACCGACAACCACGCGAACGAAGTCGAGGGCACAGCTACTATTAGTATAGCTATAGATTATGCGATTTAACATCTTCATCTCGACGGTTTCAGGAGGAGGCGATGTCGCGCGCGCTCGAGCGGGCGATGGAGCGGTACGTGGAGGCGCGCGAGTGCGACGCCTGGCGCCCCGACCTCAGCCAGCGCATCGCCGACTATCACTTAGGTCTGTGCACCTACACAGGTGAGTCGCCGCGACACGCGACACTAGTTGTTGTGTGGTGTGACGTGACGCACTTGTCGCCTGTGAGCCTAGTGCGAGTTTTGTCACTAATCACAGTGAGGAGGTTAACTACTTGTATGGCATCGAAACAGCGCCCCTAGTGCCAAACTATGGTAACTAATTCGATGAACAAATTTCGTCACCGTGAGCAGTGGCAAACACTCGTACTAGGCTCACAGGTGTGTTTTTTTTTAATTAATTAAACAATATGGTTGTGTCATAGACGGCTTTGTTTTCGGGTTAAATTTATCTCTGACGTACTATTGCCATTTTTTAACCGACTTCCAAAAAAGGAGGCTCAATTATATATGTTTTTTTTTATGTTTGTTCGCGGATAACTTCGTCGTTTATGTACCGATTTAAAATTTTTTTTGTGTTGTGTAGGGTATAATCCAAATTTGTCACCAAAATGGTGACCTGATGATGGGATCCATCCAGCCCAAGTCTATGTTACCAAATAGTAAGATTTTGCACCATAGCCTGGACCTAAAAATACTAAATTGAACTTCTGAGTCCTTAGAGATACGTGTTTGAAGATTTCAGCGCTGTTTAAAGGAATGCAAGCATATGCCACTACGTCAATTACAGTCCAACTTGGTCTCATAGTTCCTCTCATAACTCCTCGAAATTTATAGGGACACCCATAGTAAATTTTCAACTTGAAGCTCTAGTACAAATATTAATAATTTCGAGGACTGTGGTTTCGTTGAAACCGTGTCCAAATGTGTGCGTAATACATAGGAGCACTCCCAGTTCCTTTACTCCCACAAATCATAACATAGTTTGACGACTTCTGTAGCGCAGTGGTTTAGCGCGTCGGTGCTTAGCCGGAGGTCGTGGGTTCGAATCCCGCCGAAGGAATAAAAAGTTTTCTATGTTCATGTCATGTCATGTGGGTGTGGGTCATGGATGTGTATTAAATTTGTATATTGATGTAATAAAAATCTTAAATATGTGTGTTAAATATATTCTTCGTATCACAAGTTAACTAATGTAACTAATTCGATGCCAAACAAATTTGAGTTAACTTCCTCGCCTAGAGCAGTGACAAATACTCATACTAGGTGTAGCGCGCTACCCTTGATGATGATGATAGGTGCAGCTGCTACTTGTTGATAATGCTGTTGATAATGCTGATGCTGTTCTGATAGGTTGATGCTGATAAATGACAGGGTTAGGGTATAAATGATGAAAACCCTTTGGTGCTTAATAACGACCCGTGATCAACTGTTAATTGTTAACTTATATATGTTACAAATATGCTTAGCTAAGATGCACTCGCGGCTACACGTCAGGCGCGTGTGTATTGACTATTCAGTGTCGTGCGTTGAGCGCTATAGAACGGTCGCGCTCCGCATTACACTACGTAGCAAAATTTAATTGTTTGCGAGTCGCGCGGCTGATTGCCGCTGCATGTCACCATGGCGCTCGTGGCCAACGAGTTGCTGGCGTTTATCCAGCACGCCATAGACACCATGGACGAGCATCATGCAGATCTGCAAATCTTCTTTCACCAGCGAGGAGATTTGCTCAGGCAAGCAGTTGCTGTACGAGACGCTCGGCCAGAGCGCGAACATGCCATCGCGACGGAGAGATGGAACAGAGAGAAGCGTGCAGGATATCATCTCCCTGCTGAAGCAGACGGATCGAGACGACGTGCTGGCTTTTGTGGTGAAAGATCTACACAAGCTGCCGGTGGTGACGATGGACCACGTCGACGTCTCCAGCTTGCTGAAAAACTTCAACGGTATGAAGGCAGAGCTAGACGAGATGCGGGGTAGATTGGATGCATCGGAATCCACCATCCGTGACTTACGTAGTGAATTATTACAATTAAAATGTAATAATTCATTAAGTGGGTCACCCGAGCATTCAGCTGCCTACGTCAACACACGTCGCCGCCGCCCCCGCTAGCCTTCCCCTCCGGGTCGCGCAGTCGCCGAGTCAACAAGCGACTCAGCAGAAAAGTTTCGCAAGCATCACCGCTCACCCCGCTCATCCCCAGCGGGCGAAGAAAAAGGGGGATAAGGATAGCCGCAAGGCTACGGAAAGCCGCAAGGCTCAGCCTCCTCAATCTGGCAAGGACGAGAGCAGGAGGTGCGATGAGGAGGGCTTCATACTGGTATAGAGAAGGAAGAAGAAGCCCGCCGTCCGCAACCATCGCGGCACCGCACCCTGCGGACCCGAGCAGCGCCTGCGGTGTGAAGTACGCTCCACGCCGCTGTACGTGTCCCGCCTGCACTGGTCCATGGAGGTTAAGGATGTAGTGGACTACATCCGTAAGAAGACATCCCTCCTCTTGAGGGTGGAGCGTCTGGAGTCTCGCCACAAGGTCAACTTTAGTTCCTTTGTGGTGAGAGTACCGACTCATCTAATTTCTACCTTCGAGGCGGAGGCGTTCTGGCCGACGGGTGTGGTCTTCCGGAGCCTTCACAACAACACATGGTCTATGAAATTAAAAAGTTGCACTGGCTAAATAATGGGCTACAAATTAAACTTATTGTTTACTCCTTAGCGAGGAAAGACTATTGTGATCTGGCTGCTTTGCCAAATGGTTTACAAGGGTCCCAAATCATTTTAGAAGTTAAATGTCTGTTGATTCATATATATCACACCATTACAGTGCCTTATTTGTTTGAAAAGGACAATAAACTAAAGCTGAAAACATAATCACCACAATATTAACATAAAACAAAGTAAATGATACATAATTATTATCATCAAATACTGGGCTAGTTATAATTAGAGATGTAACGGATATCCGGTATCCGGCCTTGTTTTCACTATCCGGCCGGATACCAGATAGTAAAAATTTTAAAAATCTTATTATTTTATAAAGGCAAATCATACTCCAATAGGTTGTGGACACCGCTTATTTTTATAATCGCACATCAAAAATGTTGGTTTTATTAATTATTAGTTTAATACTCAAAATTAAAAAGTGGCAAATTGTGATGAATAAATACCAAATTTTACGCGATAACACTCGAACGCCCCCGAGTCGACCCGATCTCCGGTTACGTGCGACCCGAATGCGCCTGAATATTTCCGATCTCGTTCACCGCGCCAATATTCAAATCAAGCTTATTATTATATGTCATCAAAAGGGCCGAATATCCGGCGCTCCGGCCTAGTAGCTTGCCGAATATCCGGTATCCGGCCAAACTACTATCCGTTTCATCTCTAGTTATAATGCACAGGAAGAGATTTTATCATAATGTATATACTTCTAAGGACTTTGACTATCAAGGACTCAAGAAATTATTAATTTGTTGCTACTCGATTTACACTCTCTTATCGTCTTAATCAATAAAAAAAATTAAGTGGTTTTTACAAAAATATTTTTACCTTAACATACAGTGTAAACTACTGGAACTTCAAGCAATCACACTATATCCCTGTAACATGTTTTCAGATCGTTCCACTGGGGGTAACACAACCCACAGCCTCAAATGTTATTGCCAAAGTATCCAAATTACTGGCATTATTGCACAGGCGAGTTTCCTGTAGCCAATGAAGCTACAAATAGGAAATTATTTTAAGAATTAGGAAGACATGGACAGTGGCATTGATGGGACAATTGACTGTACTCGCAAAAAAATTGTATCGACACCACTGACAGCCGTCAGCACCATGAAGTATATAGAAACAGAAAATCAGATTTTTCAATCAATATCCAGGCCATTGTTGGTCCACGGTCAAAAATACTGGACATCGTGGCCAGATGGGCTGGCAGTATCCACAATTCCAGAATATCACAAATGTCAAAGGTCCATATGAAGTAACCAAAATATACTAACAGGTAGACTAGGTGGGCATAGTGGATATCAAACCTTGCCGCGTATGCCTACCCAACAGGATTCTCCATCCGTTCGTTACAACAGACCACAGATAAAAACAAGAAGTATTGTTGAAAGGACCTTTGGGTACGAAGATTTCCGTGAACGAGAGGCCTTGGCAATAAATTGTTCAGTCTCAAATATTATTGTAACGTGTGCAGTGCTGTAGCACTGCACTGCAGAAACAGAATTACTGATTTTTCAATCAATATCCAGGCCATTGTTGGTCCACAGTCAGAAATACTGGACATTGTGGCCAGATGGGCTGGCAGTATCCACGATTCAAAAATATTCCAATGTTGACATTGTGGGTCAATTATTACAAATGTAAATTGTGTACAATTTATCATTTTTTTTAATGTATCTTTTTTTATTAATTGCCTGAAAATAATGAAACCGAGGAACGAGGAACGACAAAAGAGTTTCCTACCGAACTCACATTCTGGATTTTTGTTAAGGCGAGGAGTAACCGCAACTAGCGCCACTCTTTTTAAAATAAATTTTACAATGACACAACGATCTTATTAAAAAAAGTAATCGGTTCAAACTTTAAGTAAATAGTTAAACTAATTTATTGGCATTTAAATATAGCTCTAAATCCTATACTGTATTTACTCTCGTAAGTAATAACTAAAACGGCCGTTTTAGTTATTACTTACGATATATAATATATAATATTAGTTTAACTATTATATATTACTATAATAAATTAGTTTAACTATGTACTTAAAGTTTGAACCGATTACTTTTTTAATAAGATCTTTGTGTCATTGTAAAATTTATTTTTAAAAAAGTGGCGCTAGTTGCGGTTACTACTCGCCTTAAGAAACATTCTGATTAAAAATCATTATCAGTAAGTGGATGTTTTTTTTTTCTCCCCGTCAACAACCATCTCTCCCGTGGGTGTCGTACATACTCATGATAACATTATTTGTCGCAGAAAGCGATGGGCTATATATTATAAGTTCACGATCTATACAAAAATCAACGTGACAACGTGAGCAATCAAAAGATAATCGCGATAGTGGTTTCCGACATCCACGCGAACGAAGTCGCGGGCACAGCTAGTACTTACTAAAGTATCTCTAATAAGAGTTTAATGAACAAACTATAATTAGTATAGGTAGATAGACAATATGTTAATATTGATAATATCAAAATTTATATGATGATGTAGATCGGGAATCTATAAAAGATTTCCCAACGTAAAAAAAAAAAAAAAAAAACACACTTGTGTGCTTGTACTGTTGTAGAGTCGTAAAAGGCACGAGCTAAAGTTGCCATCGACTTCTAAAGCAGAGCAGCTAGCCTAATTGAAACGAACGCCAAGATTTAAAAGCCCATTTCTCTTAACTATTTTCTATAATGATCCCGTTTCGGTCCACGCACAGACTCATGAGCGGGACAGCATGAAAATCCAATCGAGATGTAACCGATAATATTTACGGATTGTCCTTTATGTCTGCTACTTGTTAGCGCTAGTTGTTTGCTTGCTTTTCCGCAATATTTTCTGTTTGCTTGCTAAGCTTGAGTTATACTTATATGTCGTGTGTGTAAAAAACGGAACTTTTGTGCATAACTTTCACCAATTTCGAAAAGTTTGATTAATTTCAAATTTTGCATAATACGTATCAAGGACCTTTGCAATTAAGCATTTTAGTTTTTTTTAAGCTGTCCAATTGATTTCTCTGTTTTCTACGGGTAACAGGAGAGTTAGGACAATTGAAACAATAAAAAAAATTTAAGTCATATTTGCCGAGACGGACTTCTTATGCTTATATCTCGTACCTCGTAGCGCAGTCGTTGAGCGCGTTGGTGCTCGAGGTCGCGGGTTCGAATCCCGCCGAGGAAACAAAAAGTTTTCAATGTTCCTGGATCATGGATGTGTATTCAATTTGTGTATAATATAATAAAAATCTTAAATATGTGTATAGTATTAAAAGTATTAAATATATTTCCGTTGTCTGGTACCTGTAACACAAGTTCTTCGTATACTTAGCATTGGGCCAGATTGACGTGGTGTGAAGCGTCCATAGATATTATATTATTATTATATCTAGCGTATTGTTTATCGAAGACATCCACACATACAAACTTTCATATTTATAAAATTAGTAGGATGAAACAAAACTGTGTAAATTTTTTTTTTATTTTTTTTACTGAATTTTCTTATCATTGTAGTGAGACCGAGATTAAACTTCTTTGTTAAACCATACCAGCTCTCACAACACAGGATATCCTAGTGTGAGAGCTATAGTTAATATATCTTCTAGGTAAATTACACAGCAAAAGAGAAACATTATAATAATATTACTGTCAATATGAACAAATTGTCTAGTTTTGCTGAAATAAAGATTTTTCATTAAAAAACATGTTGACATGTGTTGGTGTGGTTGCAGGCGAGGAGAAGCGGCAACGCGCGCTCGAGGAGCTCTCGCGGACCGGGTGCACCGACCTGGAGCGCGTGGAGCGGGTGGCCGAGGCCTGCGGCCTGCGCCTGGACTCCAGCGAGCTGCCCGGCGGCGTGTCGCTGCTGACGCTGGCGCTCGCCAACCCGCCGCTGGTGTTCGCCGGCGCGGAGCCGGACGCCGCCGCCGCGGCCGCCGCGCGACACCTGCGCCGCGCTCTAGCTGCCGAAGAACCCCAGGCGCCCAGCCAGCCGGCTCTCTAAACTTGACACCAGACAGTGTATCCCTACACGTGCCAGTGAATCGTAAAAGTAGCTGGCATTAACTTTGCCGGAAGGTAGAAGCAACTATAGTTCGTCCCTGATAAATTTCACCTGAACGTAAACAAACCAAAAACACCAAAATTTTCACATATTCACTTAATTGTGCACACCTATCAACACTTTCACATATATATTAAAGGATTGCACTTCATTTTCAAATACATTTTAAAACAATTAAACAATAATTAATATGTTTAAACATCAAATGAAAATCTTTCACTGCAAAAATACGCTATTTTGACACTACCGATTGTAGAATACAAGCCTATAGTCTATGGATTCATAGAAAACAAAAATCATTTGTAATAATATTGGCCAATTGGCATCACTTACTAGTTTTTGGTTGTGTCATAGACGGGTTTGTTTACGTTCAAGTTAAATTTATCTCGGACATACTATAGCACATTGGGAATACATTTACAAGTAATACTGGCATGCAAGCTGCGCTGTACCTGTCGCACCAGTTCACACGTGCTAGTTTGGCAAACGTTAGCTCCCTCAACAGGCATGCAAGTAAATCAAATGCTATGCTAGCTACTTGTATGCTAGTTACAGCCAGTTAGCGTATACACATGAGTTGCAGGCAGGGGCAAGGATGAAGTTCGAAAACAAAATATATGGAATTTGATAGCTTGGCTAAATGACAAGCAAATACGTATGTCACTAAGCGAAGCGTGTCAAAACCCATATATTTTGTTTTCGTAAGTGTTTTTTTTTTCTTGTTCTCGAATCTTACGATCAGTTTCCAGACTATTATTAGATACGTTGATTATTTTTCTTTTTAATCTTTTGGCCACATTGTAGGATGAGCATAATTCCTGGACAAGAGGGATTATAGCTAGTGCTGATTTTTATAGTCCTCTATCTAATGTTTTCCTATAATCTATGTTAGGAGCATGACGGTTACAAAAAGAAAAGAAATTAAAGTACTATGTAACATTAATAAAGTTGTTAACTTTTAAAGGTGAAACAAAACATTGTTTTATCTGTCAAATAGGTTCTCAGGTAGAGGTTGCGTGATTGAGATTGTTTTATTCATACTGGCCTGAGTATCTGAGATTTTATGGAACTAGTGAAATTAGAAATATAAAAACCCGCTCACACTATTGTTTTCAGTAGCAGCAAAATTAACATAAGAGTCCGATTGGAATTGAATTCAGTTTCAAGACTAAGGAGGCTGGTTATCGTGGGGTTCCCACAACTCCATTCTTATCGACTTCACTCCTCCTCCTACTCCTGTCCTTTATTCTCATCTGAATAATCGGCTCTGATAAATTTAACCTAAAGGTAAACAAACTGAAAACATCGAAATTTTCACTTATTCACTTATTGTGCATACTTATCAACACTTTTACTGATAAAGGATTACACTTCATTATCAAATACATTTTATAACAATGAAACACTATTTAATATGTTTAAACATCAAATGAAAATGTCTCACAGATAAAAATACTTCATTTTGACACTGCCGATTGTAGAATATGAGCCTGTAGTCTATGGATTCATAGCAAACAATAATCATTGTTTTAATATTGGCCAATTAGCATCACTGACTAGTCTATGGTTGTGTCACGTTTGGGTTAAATTTATCTCGGACCTACAATACCTTAGATCATATACTCATGGATAATTTAGGCATGGAAATTATCAAACAAACATTCTGACAATTTTGGTACGGGGAGAGTAACTCGCATTGTGAAACATATCTGCAAAGGGAGGGGATCAATACAAAATCATATCGATTATCGTTATATCGCAATAATAAGCAGGGATGAAATGGATATGACATTTCGGATACGGATATTAAATTATTTCGGATTATCCGTTTGTTTGGATAATTTCGGTTTCGGATATTAAATTTTGGTTTCCTTTTTACAGTCGCAAAACTTTTGTTTCGGATTCGGTTCTGGCTACGGATAATATTCTTTACCGGATATCCGATAGTTCCGGTTACGAAGCTCCCTAACATCCCTGGTAATAAGTAGCCTAATATGCTATCCCTCACAAAACATTTCTTACGCGTAAATAATAATTAAATAACAACAGTAATGCTGTACCGATTGTCCGAACGTTTAAAATCGATACCGAAATTACTTTTTATGACTTTTTATTCTTTTACCTAGGCAAATCCATAATATATGATCTAAGGCTTAGATTCTAAGCTTACTACTTACTTAATTTTTAAAAGATCTTAATGCCTACCTAATGCACAGCTAGAGCTTCTCTCTAATAAAGAACCAGCCTTTGCCCCTGTTAGCATAAATTGTGTTAGTGATGTTTTGAGCTCTATAAGACGGCATCGCCAAACCTCTCCACTCTAAGTGTATAATATATTGTTGTCTAAAATTGTAATTAAGTTTTTTTTAAGATAGGTGTCAAGTCCTCTACACTTATTTTGTTGTTGTAAGATTTTTTTAAGATAGGTGTCAAGTCCTCTACACTTATTTTGTTGTTGTAAGATTTTTTTAAGATAGGTGTCAAGTCATCTAGCTATACCCTTATTTTGTTATTCGACCATTTTCATGAGACTTATTAGTCATATTCATTGTATGTTACTTACAAAAGTTAAATATCTATTTCGAGATATTGCAGTACAGAGAACAAACAATGCAAGTCTCTTGTGTCGTTTTCATACCTTTGGAGGTGTGTGTTTATTTTTAAACATAGATTAATAACACCTGGATTTCGAGTTTTTCTAAAACGCATCACACAGTTTGAAGTAACTAAATACTACTACAACTAAGTAATTACATTAAGATTGAAAAAAAAACATTTGTACGTAATTTTTTACTGTTACTGACATTCAAACAAACTAGGACTAAATTTCTCACCCGTACCCGACTACTAAGTGTTATTATTCTATGGTTTTATACTCGTAATTAAAAATACTAAAATATGTTTAAGCCATATTATTTTCTGTCTGAGAAATTTAATCGCAGTCGAAAGTGATACTTCGTATCATTCGGCAACCATGACGTCACAGGGAAATGGTTAAAAACCTATGATATAACTGTTATTTATTTTTTGTGACTTTTAACCCTTAATATAATTAATAACATCACTGTTTACTAGTATGTTAAGATAAAATGACTATAGCACTAATCTAAAATCAAAATATAAGCAAGGTTGTATTTTGGGTCTCGCAAATCTTAACTTAGCTTACCATACAAAATTGGCATTATAATCAAAATTGCGACTTTAAATTAATACATAAAATGGCTTTTGACAGATTATTAAGTTAATGACAAAGTGCCAGTTTATTTGTGTTTACTATTGTAGATTTATGGGATTTTTTGAGTTTTTTGTTTTTATTCTAGTGGTCGACACTATAATCAGAATTACAGTAAGTAATTTCTTTATAAACTCATTTATATGATAAATGTGTGTAATTAATGTAGGATTCGCCCTTTCTTTAGAATAATATGTGTGTATCTTTCCAAATGAGCGGTTTTTATTTTGACAGTTCTACTAGTTTCAGAAAACTGCTGATAGATGGCATTAAACCTAAGTAATATGTCAAGTCCTGTGTAAAATGTCAATTTCCGCTTTGTTTTTTGTTTGTTTACCTTTCAACTTTCTTTCTTTCACTTGCAATAGTTTATTATTTATTAATTGTGCCCTGAGAAGTAAACTAAACATGGCTAGTCCATGCGCAGTACAATTTTGTAAAAATATAGGAAACCACCGCTTTCCCCAAGATGAAACTCGGAGATCAAGATGGATAGAGGCTATCAAACATATAAAAACAGGATTAACTATAAGAAAAAAATCCTTCATATGTTCAACTCACTTTACGCCAGCAGATTTCATCTCTCCGTCATCACATTTGACAAGAGCCCCAAGAGGTAAAATATTTATCTTAGCGTCGAGTCGAAAATACTCGGCAGCAGGCTGAAATTTGGCATGTATATTTCTAAGAATCTAAGTATAGGGGAGTACTAAACAAGAACTTCCCGAAATCCCTACGGAAACGGGAGAAAAGTGTGATTAATTATTTGTTTCAAAAATCAAAGATATCGAAGCCAGAGAGAGATAATGTATGTAGGTTTCCTCGGAAGTGTAGGAGATCACTAAGAAAGGAATTTGAAAGGATTATTTTTGTGTATGAAACAGCATCTGGCAACTATTAACCACTTTTTTGACATATTACATTATGCAAGCGCGATCTTACGGTAGTCTCTGTACCTAAAAGTGACACTTCGAAAACCCCTCATTACAACCTGTGATTATATTAAACTACTATTTGAATGTAAAAAAATATTTTTTTTCTAAACCTCTGAAGGCAATTCATATTTTGCTACCTCGATTTTACTATATTGGTATGCGTCACGATTGCTCCGCCAACTTATAAATCTGATGAAAATGTATAATTTCTTGAACATTAAGGGTGTCTGGCAAGGGGTTGCCACCATGTAAAGTGTCTGGCAGTAATTAGTGTCGTGATTTTTAATAACATTCTGAAGGTAATACCAAAAAATCAACCTTTATAATATTACGAAAGTAGATTTTATCCCGTTTATCTCCCAAAGCCACCCCAACCCAAACTTCATAATTATTGGCCATCATTCTTACCTGTGTTGGGAGCATGAGATCAGAAGTTTTCAGCTTATCTATACTAATATTATAAAGAGGTAACATTTCTCTCTGAAACCACTGAACCAATATGAAAAATTCTTTCGCCGTTGTAAAGCTACAAGCTTCCTAGCGCTGAACATAGGCTATATTTTATTTTCAACAAAAATAGGGTTCCTTACTAAAACCCCAAAAATGTAGCTCAAAGTGTAAAAAACCAACCTTCAAAATTACTTACATCGTGTGCGCTTCGACAACGGCTTGACCGATTTCGCCATTTTTTTTACAGTATGTTCGTTATTGTCATGAAAAGGTTATTATGAAAGAAAATGTTGAAAAAAATAAGCAGAAAGTTAGAAAAAAGAAGAAAATATACGTATTGGTCACACGGGGTTTGAACCTGGACTCGATCAATTAACGTCGTTGCCAGTCTACATGACACGGGTGGCATGGTAACAAAATTGTTTACAAATGTAAAATAATAATTATAAAATGCTATAAATAACGCATTTACATAAGCTTAAACTATTTGGAATCATAAAACTATTTGGATTAACAAAAATATTAATCCAAATAGTTTAAGCTGATATAAATACGGTATTTATAGCATTTCATAATTTTTGTTTTCCATTTGAAAACAATGTTGTTACCATGACAACCATTAGACGTTATAGACGTTAAACTGCGTTTCCATTGACGCGGAGCGAGGCGGACAGGAGCGTGCGGTACCCGAATTGACCAATCACCATGCTCGAAATCTCCGCTCCGCTCCGCTTGGGCACCGCTAAGTTCCTATGCGCCCCGCTCCGCGTCAGTGAAAACGTAGCCTTATAGACGGGCCAAGATCGGGGAGGTTTTTCAAATCTATGTACATCTATACAAACAAATAAAATTGAAGTGTCAGTTTGTAACTTTCAATTAGCAACGTTTTTCTAAATGCATATGACATTTTAAACGATATCTTCTTTTATTTTGGCATTGTCAACGATATCTACTGAAAAGGAAAATGCAATTTTAAAAAAAATGTCCGTCTGTCTGTCAGCGTGTCTCTTTGCTGCGGCTAATCTCTGGAACGGCTGGACCGATTTTAACGAGACTTTCACTGGTAGATAGCTAAAGTTATAAGGATTAATTTAGGCTACTTTTCATCATCATCATCGTCATCTAACTAATGATCACCGGATCGGCTGGACCGACTGCGACGGGAGCATTCACCGGGCGTTAGCTTATGTTAGTAGGAGTAATCTATACATCTATATGTATAAAAGTAAGTCGTGTTAGTTAAATTATTTATAACTCAAGAACGGCTTTATCGATATGGCTGAAAATTGGTGAGGAAGTAGCTTAGAGCAAGTAGACGGACATAGGATACTATTTATTCCATTTGACAGCGTTTCCGTGAACGTTGCGGGTTCTGCGTTAGGGTTCCGGGTTCCCGTGTTGCGGGTTCCAGGTTCCGCGTTGCGGGTTTCGGGTTCCCATGCTGCGGTTTCCGCGTTGCGGGTTCCGGGTTCCCGCGTTGCCGGTTCCGGGTTCCGCGTTGTAGGTTCCGCGTTACTGGGTCCCGAGTTGTGGGTTCCGCGTTTCCGGTCCCGCGTTGTATTTTTTTAGTTGAATTTCATCATTTACTGATTTTATGCTCAACGAAGTGAGCAAGGGTCAGCTAGTATACTATAACGAAAGTCTGGCGTTCACGGGCTCTTAGACGATAATAGTAATTTTACTAAAATGTTTTTCTTGTTCAATGAGAAATAAAATATATTTGAATTTTCGAGATATAAAATTGTATTTATTATCAAACTTATTCTAAAACATTGTAGTCACTTAATCTGATTCTTCACTGTCTAAGACAGTGCGGCGCGACCGTTCCGATGTGATGTTCTGCAGCCATGTGGCAGTCTTCTGCGCGGCGGAGCGACGCGGCGTGCGGCGCTCGGGCACGGGCTGCGGCGCGGGTGGGGGGGAGCGCGCCTTGGCGGCGCCGCGCCCGCGCCCCCTGGCCCGCCCACCTCGGGCGCCCCGCCCTCGCCCGCGACCGACGGGTGCTGCGAGCGGCTCGTCGTCATCACTCAGCAGTACAATACAATCCTTCATATTCTTAGCTGCGGATGCTTTGGCGGCAGCGGTCGCGGATGCGGCAGCGGCGGCGTGCTTCGATGCCTTCACTGCGGCCTCTTCTATAAGACCTTTTAGATTTTCCTCATCTGTACCATCCAGAGTTTGTTTACAAGCTTTGAGTGACTCACCGATTTCTTCTGGCGTTTCAGCTGTTGATTCTAAAAGAAAATCCACGCACCGTCGTCGATGTGCGTCTAGTACTCGTCGGAATATGTCATCATCCTTTTTTAAGGTGAAATCTCTAACTGCATCAGTAACTGCACGCACAGATAAAACAGATAGTCGACGGTCTGCTGGTAGAGTTTCATAGTATGTACGAATAAGTGCCTCAACATCTGTTGCTTGAGCGGCCACACCGCCCATATCTACATCATTTTTATCATCAATATCTTGATCTTTACGGTCACGGATTCTTTTCTCTCTCTTCATAATCAGAACATCATTTGGGTTAGCAACTAATCCATTAAAATTCTGACCAAATCTGATGCGATTGAAATCCTGGCCGTCTTTTTCAAAAAACACACTTAACCTTACAAGTGGCATTTTGGGTTGCCTGGGATCGCCACTCAGTAATCCCTCCGCTTCTTTTATGGCATCTTCAACTTTGTCCTTTAAAAATTGTTGAACCTTTTCACTTTCATTTACGTTCTTTTCACCCAGGTTTTCTTCTGATAGAACAATTGTTTTGAAAATAAATGGTCTTACAGTCTTTAACTGTATGGGAGTAACTATATATTCTTTCTTATGTAATTGAAACAAAACACAGTGTTTTGGCAAAGCTTCACCAGCAGCCAGAGAAGTGGCGACACTGCTGCCAGGTTGTATGACAAAGAACCCCTCATTTTCCCTTTTTATATCCTTCATAGCAAAAACTTGGCTGTCATGTTCGTGACCCCACACAACTATGTCTAGGAAGTTCGGCAGAACACTCTCCTGGATGTAGTTACCGTGCCCTCGGTCTGCCCTGTTCTGATGCAATACCAACATATTAAACCAATCGTTTCCATCTTCGACCATCTCCATTTCAACTTTTTTTTCAACAAACAATCTAGAGAGTCTCTGATCTTTAAGGTGACTTAGTCCATACATCGACAGCTTGGTTTCGCCCTTCTGTATGAGCACTGGAGTTATACGCACGTGGGTATAGTCACTCCATTTGCCGAAGTAATTGACGAGACCCGTCATCGAGAGAATGTCCAGGGAACTCACGCTGCCCTGGCCAACCGGGTCGTCGTGGTTGCCGTGAATAGAAAAGATTGGGTAAGAAATATTCAAATTCGGATCTTCATAATTTACGTTCCGAGAAAAGTTTTCCATCTGGTCGGATAATACTTCGATATTTACCGGCTTGTCGCCGAAGCAATATTTTCGTATAATTTGAGCACATTTTAACATACAGCTGGGCGACGGCTTTGCGTGATCGAAAAGATCACCGCCAAGTAGAATAAGATCCACATCATATTGAACACCAAGTGAAAGAATTTCTTCAAAAGCGATAAAACTATCTTCACCTCGAACGGCATCATTCTCGAGATAACCTAAGTGAATATCTGATGCTATTAGTACTCTTAATGTTTCGTCTGGAGACCACGCAGCAGAATCATTTTGCACCATTGTGGTAGTAATCTCTAATTACTTTAGCTCTGGAATTAATAAAAAACAACGTAAAACTCCTAAACGATAAAACACTATTTACCGCCAATCAAAAACTATTTTTATTTTTGTAAACATTTTTGACAGTTGTTTTTTTTACGTCTCTATGCATTACGTGCCTAGAAATAAAGTCATAAAAAAGAGTACTGGTCAAAATCTCTTTGCCAAAGTTATGAGCCAAATAAAAAAATATATTGTCATATGTCATTGTCCCTTATGTCAATTATTGTCAAATGTCAAGTCAATCTACACTCGATAGATATTGTTTTTAGTCGCTGTTGGCAGACAATGGATTAATAATTTCTATTTTTTACATATTCTAATGAGAACATCCTCTAATTTGAGATAACACTTGGATATGAAGATCAAGGAAAGGAACAAAGTTCACAAGAAATGCTTAAATGTTATAAAACAAATGTCTTCTTGGAAGAGAAAGTGTCATGTGAAATCAGAGAATTGCCTTCAATGATGTGGAAGAGGTCGATTGTGCAAGCTGAGGTTCGATTCGCGCGCGCCTACGCACAGCTAGCACTCGTATTTACTATCTTTGCCGTGAGTAATTATATTGATGCAATACAGTTAGGAAATATTAAAAACCATTATGTTATCACCTACAACTGCTTCTGTAATCAACATCCAACAAACATAAGTTCACATAATGCTTATAGTCATTCCTATTTTATACCCCAATAAATTTTTAATTCATTATTTTGACATGCAAATATCACATGTACCAAACATTATGGTAGACTTTTAAGTTAAATTAAATAACACTACTCTCAAAACACAAGACACAGATTACAGATATATATGATGATGAATTGAAGTAAGGAGCTCTCCTATTTACAGGCTGTCACTATCACTTCCTGATGAAATGACAGACAGCATGTTACTTGATATATTGAATTATGAAACTATAGTTAAGTAGATAGTGATATAGAATGTTGTCTTTGGTGGATAAATCTATGGATGGTTCATACCACTTCAATCTGGGCTCATGCTAAGTATCCAAAGAACTTGTGTTACAGGTACCAAACAATGAAAATACATTTAATACTATTAAACAATACACATATCTTATATTATTATCATATTAATAGTTAATACACATCAATACACATGACCCAGGTACACAGAAAACTTTTTATTCCTTTGGTGGGATTCGAAATTGCGCTCAAGCACCATATCTAAGATACAGTGCGTAAATATATTTATAAGGGGGCTAAAGTATACTTGAATTTTTTTCTGTAACAGTATAACTTATTTCTGTTAGCAAATGTCAGTTCTATTAGAGATGGGGGACTAGCACTCTATATTTATCTAAAAAGACTGAGGGATGAGCTAAATGATGAAATTATTTACAGATACCCAAGCTGACATGGGGTTTCCGCAAGGGTAAATTTTAGGACCATATTAAGATTATATCTCATAGGGAAAATAAACCATTTTGTTTCTCTGAAAATACGAGTAGGTATATTATTAGTAACTTACAAAATGAATATACAATAAACAACTTAGAAAATATATAAAATAAACAATACCTGAAAATACGAGAAACGACAATTAAGTTTATTCTAGTTCCTCCTATATTGTATTCTTTAAACAATTAAAATAATAATTCTATCTGTATCTTACTTGGATAACATTTTCTTCTATCATTTCTGTCAGTCTTGAAAATAGACTTCAAAACAATTTATTCTAAATACGTAATAAATCCTATTTCAAATAAAATGCTAGGTATTTTATTACATATATATATATGTATATATATATTTTTTAATTTGATAGTTTTATTTGCAGAAGACATGTCACTTACTTTTAATATTAATCAATGGTTCTGGTATCTTATCTTCAAGCCCCCTCAAAAGTTTATGGAAACTTCAATCATATTTCTCTGTATTTTCTATAAATTATATTATAATTTTAATAGAATATAAATTTACTAGTACAACATAATTCAAGAAAGAAAAAACCACCAAATAATTATTATGCGCCTATACACATCATTATCTCTGCATCACCAGGAGGTCCGGTAGAGAATGCTATTTAAAGGCATTAGGACCTCCTTTGAATGTTTAAAAAAAGATTTATAGATTTAAAAAAAAGTGATAATACACCCAGGGAATAATGTGGCCCCCTACAACATTATGATTAAAATGATATATGAATAATATCTACTACTATAATCATATTTAGTCATAAAAATGTGGTAAACCTTTCTTTATAGAACTGCTCACAGGTATAGAAAAATTAAGCTTAAAATAAAAGATCGAGTCGCGCGAATTTGCCGCTTCTTCTTATCGGGATGTAGATTATAGATAAGGAGTGTTATCTGTGTAAGGCAGACAGTCCAACAAAAGTGCTTCAAAACTGGCCGCTAGATGACAGTACTGCCGTCATAAGAAGAAAAGACGTTTCTGACATAATATAAAATCGGAGAAAATAAATGTTTTGTAATCCAAAATTAAAATCAATTGCTGTCATCCACATCATTATATTTTTTATGATATTATGATGTAAAAATATGAGTGTTGTTTGTGTCTTATTAATTTCAGAAATGTTTTAGGTTCAAATATTATATTTTAATAATTATATCTAATTTTCCTTTTCTTTGTAGTAAAAAAAATATTTAAATTTAAAAATGAATTATACTCACATGAAAAGACGCTTTTGGCTAGATACGCCTTTTCAACTTAGTTATTTCAAAAACGTCTTTTCTACCTAGTACGATTACGAAAATTACTTTAACAAAAAGACTCATATATCCATATACCACCTTTTCAACTTAGTAGTATGCCTGATAAGCTAAAAAGATAAAATTCTGGAAAGTAAATATGCCTACCTTTGCCTGTCAATATATTCGTTATTTATTTTATTGTGATAAAAAAAACAAATAACATTTATTATTCTTTTACAAAAATGCGTTTAGTAAAAAACTACATATTACTTCTCTGACAAAACATTTACATAAAAACAAAAATCACAGACTTCTCTGGCAAAAACAAAAACAACGTTATCACATTATTTCGGTAAAACAAATATAAAACAACTTTACCTTTTTATAAACTACTATTAGTTAAAAAACTTAAGGAAACAATGTTTTATATATATGTAACTCATCATCAGTCATTTATTAGAACTAGAAAGTAACACTTAAATGTAAGAACAAACTAAATCACAGTAAATTCTTCTGGCATCAAAGAAGTATGTTTTTGTATCATACAAAAACGTTGTCATACGTTCTAATGTGATACCTCTGTATTTAGTATTCGGTTTTGTTGGTGGTATTCCGCTTTTAATATTTTTTTATTTAATCTTAAAAAGTCAAGAAAGTAGTCGTCTTGGCTAGTAAAGACCATTTTATATTGAATGAGATGGTTGCCTTTGTTAAATGTTACTTAACACATATAACTTAAGTACGCTCTAAGACTAGAATTTTGTAATTAGTAAGACGAAGAACAGTCTTCAAATTGACAAAAATCATCAAAATTCATGATTTTTGCAGTAATGTTAATTCTAGCACTTACTCAATCTGCTTGATGAAAATCTTCGAAATCTTAAGATATTTCTTTTTTTTCATCGCCAAATCTATTTGGTGATGAAACTCATCAGCAGACCAGATCATATTTTAATTTTATAGAAAGAAAATTCACCTCTACGGAATTCAGAAGATGATACAGATACGAGTATAGCGTCCAATTTTTATTTTGTGAGACAATTATCTAGCTATATAACTATGTGTTTTAAATTTCTCTTAGCTTGTAAAAAATCTTTAAAACAGCTTGCTGTGTCACTCAATTTACGACTTGCTATGGCTTCGTGCCATATAGCGGCATAGGTTTGACAAGCTGGGTTTTTCTTTTTGTCACCTATAGGGACAATGACAAAACGTATCTACGCAGAACCGTCTTTCTTTCTTAGTAGTTTGCAGAAATCTTTTATCATCATATGATTAAGTTAATATTTTTTTAGAAGAATAAGACGCTTAAGTGTAGATGCGTTTTTATAACGTAGTAAAGACGAAAAGTGATTTTTCATTTTAGTAATACTTTAATAATACTACAGATGAGTCTTATTTCACAGTGGTTTTAACGCTGTTCTAACGGAATTTCCAAAAAAATAAAAATATCAGTCGATGCGCCTTTTTTAACTGATTCCAAATATGTAAATAACTCAATTTTGAAAAAACTGTTAGATACGTCTTTTTTTCTTATGACGGCAGAGTAGGTGATATGAAGCTAAATGAAGTTAGGAGTGAGTTGAGTTTCGTTATTCGAAACTTCAAGTGGTATAAAATATACCCTGATGCGATTGTGGCGCCACCTTATTTTATGCAGCATTTTTACTGTACACAGGTGACATTTCTGTAATTATATTATTATAGTCAGTAACAAAACATTCAGAAATTGTATTTAAAATATTGCTTCAAAATGAAAATATTTCACTTTTACTTTTTATATATGAGTCACATCTTCAGCATTAAGTGCTTGGGTTTTTCTTCATTGCAAAGCTGTCAAGGAGTCAACTTATGAATAATCATTTTATTTATTTCATAAGGAAAACCACATGATACATAATTATTTATAATATTATATCAATGATTCTCGAAAAACAAGCGATTACGTTATATTTAACCTTCGCGCATTTTGTCGTCCTATAAAACACTAGCTGACCCGTGCCCACTTCGTTGAGCATATAAATAGTTTACTTGTGATCAAATTCAATAACACTTACCACCATACAAACTGTAACACAACCACAATACAGAACCTCCAAAGTCCAACGTCTTATAAAACAATGGACATACTTATGGACATACATAGTGTAAAAAGAACAGTCACTAAAACTTTGAGATACAATTATACTACTTTTCCTAATTTTTTACTTTTTACCATTTCTTATTTTTTGTCGCAAGAATTCCTATTCCTATAGAAAAGGAAACAAATACAAAAAAAGCAAAAAAAATAAATTCTAATACATTTCTAGAATAAGATCACGTAGTATAATCATTTTCCAAAGTTTTAGTGACTATTCTTTTTACACCCGTTATATAAAAAAAGTAGTTTACATTTTGACAAAGCTAAAGTTTATGATGTGGAGGAAGGTATGCATTAACATGCTCAAGCAACTGAATTCTATACTGTAAAAACACTATTTCCTGGACTAGAGGTCTGGTGTCCTGAAATACAGGCTGACACCCACTTAAGGCTGCGTTTCCACTGACACGAAATCCCCGCTCCGTTTCCACGGAAACAGCATGAGCATAGTGATTGGTCAATTTGGGCACCGCTAAGGTCCTCTACGCCCCGCTCCGCGTCAGTGGAAACGCAGCCTTACGCACCTGTCTTTCACAATAACCTGTGACACATTTGTATTAGTATTGTTGTGTAACGTGTGGTGAAAAATAAACGATATTTTTTTAATACAAAGTGTGCAAAAGGTATAAGAATTCGGTTAACATAACAGTAGCAGTCTTGAAAATTAGTCACTAAAGTCAAGGTTCAAACATCGTATCATCATATTAATATCAATGAATAATATTAGCATACATTATGATAATGTATCAAGGATGTATTGTTCCGATTTTAGTTGTTTTACTAAGAAGGTTAAAGACTTTTTTAAAAGAAACTAAACATTCCCAAACGGTTATTAGATGATGAAGTGTTATTAACTTAAATGGCAGCTATTCTGCGTCGAATAAAAAAAATGACACAAATCGTATCATTAACCTTTAACTCAGACTAAAGAGTAATCAGTGTACATACATAAAAAAAGACAACCTCCTTTTTTGGAATTTAAAAATTCACCATCATCAGCTTGCTCGACAATCCGGAGTAAATTTTTTAAATTTTGTTCTGTCAGTTATCATGCAGCGTGGGCGAGTGCGCGGACCTCGTGATCGAGATCCCCGGGTGGGGCGCGGAGGGGGGCGACGGGGCGGACGGCGCCCACTACCGGCTGGACTACACGCCGCCCCAGGGCTCCCCGCCGCCCAACTTCAAGGTTCCGGCCAGGGCTTCCACCATCAACTTCCAAGGGCTCCCCGGCACGAAGTACCACTTCATGTTGTACTACTCCAACACGACTTACTCGGATCTGCTGACATGGAACCAAACTATTATCACGGGTATGTGTTCTTATTTATATAAGTACAAAACGTTTACTTTTATAATATCCTAATTCCTAAAATATATAATGCAAACGTAATAATATATTTTTTTAACGATTTATTACACACGAGAAACATTTGATATAGTCACAAAGAAGATATATAACAGAGACACGACCTAGTACTAGAAAATGGTATCACCCTAATACTGGCAATGCGACTGGCAAAGGGTGAAGTCCAGGCACATTCCGGAAACCGCCATCTAGCGACACTATTGGAAAAAATACTAGTTACTAATTTCGTTTCGTATCTTCTTCTTAATTAAGGAGTTGAATTTAGCTTAATGTGATGTTATGCTTAAAATATGCTTATCTTTATTGTAATGTCAATATTGGTAATTAATTCGGCATATTTACAAACGTTAATAGTAGTGACATCAATGCAATTTTTTTGTATTAAAGATAGTTTATATGGGATGGTAGGCCATACTACTACAATTTACAAAGAAAGACTAGTGTCTAGGTCTTTCTTTGTAAAATGAACTAGGTCCTAGACACAAAGGTACTGCTTATTTCCAAAAAGAAATTTCTTCCAGCAGCCCTACAATATACTTCAGGAAGTATTTAATTTGGGGCTTTAACAAAAGTACCCTATCAAAACCAGGACAAAAGGTCTTCTGTCCTTTTATCTTCTGTGAAAATGAAATGAAAAATATTTTATTTCCAAATAGGTTAGATACTAACACTTTTAGAATTGTCCTACACGATGACCTAACACCGGTTCGGGGAATAACCCGGCGAGAGGAACCGGCGCGTAAGAAACTCGCTCGGGGCCACCTTTTTTTAGAGGAAAATTGTTCTTTTAAAAAAAATGTGATGTTTTTGTTCACTGATAGTGACTGAACCCTCCAGAATGTGCCGTTTAGTTATTAGCCTCTGGGCACAGAACTCTGAAAAGCATTGCCTACCATCCCATACAATCTATCTTTAATACAAAAAAATTGCAATAGATGTCACTACTATTAACGTTTGTAAATGGTAAAATGTAAATATGCCGAATTTAGTACAAATATTGACATTAAAATAAAGATAAGCATATTTTTTAAAGCATAACATCACATTAAGCTAAATTCAACTCCTTAAGAAAAAGGTACGAAAATAAATTAGTAATTAGTATTTTCCAATAGTGGCGCTAGATGGCGGTTTCTGGAATGTGCCTGGAAATCGAAGAAAACAAAAGTAGCCAGTCGAATTGCCAGTATTAGGGTGATGCCATTTTCTAGTATTAGGTCGTGTCTCTGTTATATATCTACTTTGTGCTGAAAAGTAATAAAATTGTGACAGTCTCTAACACTTATTATCGCCGTATTCGTGGTTTTTACTATTAACCTCCAAAAGTGTTCCATATAACACTGACAACAACATACGGCGAATTTACCTTAGATTTTTTGATGAGACAAACGTGTGTGTGCAATATAGGGTTATGGTTTTTACTTTGTAGAAGTAAAATGAAAATTATGGTTGATTATGTGTTAATTTTGAAATTCTTAAATTTTCTGTAAATTTTGAAATTTTTTGTATGTTAATGGTACTTTAGGTCTAGTTATTGTTATAAAATTGAAAAAATATTTGTAAATGACTGTTTGTTACCTAAATAAATAAATAAAATAATTCCTATATTATGTTGTTGCAGCACCGGAGCCGCCCACGAACCTAACGGTGGCGCTGGGCCGCAACAAGCAGGCCACCATCTCGTGGGCGCCGCCCGCCCACGGCGACTACACCGGCTTCCGCTTTAAGGTAAGGTTATTTTGTGCACACTTTCACAGGTATATTAAAGGACTAGCTGTTCCCGCGGCTTCGTTCGCGTGGTTTTTGAGCGACTTAAACCGTTAATGCAGCTCACGCAAAGAAAGTCGCCAAATGTGAATAATTTTCCCCGTTTTTGTAACATTTCTCACTGATGCTTCGCTCCTATTGGTCGCAGCGTAATCTTATATAGCCTAAAGCCTTCCTCTATAAATGGACTATCCTACAAAAAAATAATTTTTCAAATCGGACCAGTAGTTCCTGAGATTAGCGCTTTTAAACAAACAAACAAACTCTTCCGCCTTATAATATAAGTATAGATCATACTTCACTATCCAATACGTTTTATAACAACTAAACAATAATTAATATCTATAAACATCGAATGAAAATCTTTCACAGAAAAAATACGCCATTTCGACACTGCCGATTGTAGAATATTAGCCTATGGTCTATGGATTCATAGCAAACATTAATCATTTTATTATTATTGGCCAATTGGCATCACTGACTAATCTATGGCTGTGTCATAGACGGCTTTGTTTACGTTTGGGTTAAATTGATCTCGGACGTATACCTACTATAGTGTAATGCCTAACCGTCAAAAAGGAGTCCACTGCGGTGTGAACCACAGTGCCTGGTATTATGTGGCTCCATGAAGTATTATGGTTCCGTTTGACGTCCAAAGTCCTTTATGAGAGAGTACATCGCTTGCTACCGATTGCAGTCCATAGATGTCGTACCGTACCGTTACCGCTCCCAGCGCCACCTTCCGTTAAATCTGTGAACTAAGTGAAAGCCACAAGCCGCCATCTTTGATATATCAGATCATTGTTGCGTCGTTTTTGCAACCATGCAGTCGCTAAAACTTACTTATTTAAGTTATAAATTTAACTTAACTTTTAATTTTAAAATCTATTTAAAACAAATTTTTGAGTTTTATAAAGTCGTAAAACCGTTACTGATCGTCAATAGAGTTCATTATACAGTTTTTTTACCGCGTATCGGGTAGACGTAAATCACGCGATCGGGATATCGCGGTCAAAAGTTCGTCGTTTTGAACTCGTTATTGGCGGCTACTGTAGAAGATGGAGCAGAAAATCTCTTCGCCGTTTGAAATTAGGATCGAAGCAAAGGTTTGCAGCCGCATTTGGTGAGTGACATGATAAATTTTCACGATTATGCGGCGGGTACTGATCTACTTCTTGAGATCGTGCCTAATTCGGTGACCTGTTTATCATAGCGTGATATCCGAATAGTATAAAAGTAATTAATTAACAAAACATGCTATTTTTAAACTTTTACGACTACCGCCATTTTTGGAACGGAGACGTATTACCTAAAATGTAAACGTATTAATACAATAAACCGCTGTCGTTTACATTTCAAATGGCTATGTAAATATATTAATACAAATATTTCATTACTAAATCGAATTTTCCATCCGTTACATCATTTACGTTTACTTCGCGGAGGGTAGTAAAAAATATTTTTTGCGAAGTTGTTCAGCTCTTTTCTATTGCTAATTGAGCCAGTACGTACAGTTCTGCAGATATTTAGTTTAAAATACATTATACTTATAACATTTCTGATCGAGATATATCGATGTTTACACTTGTAACATTTGTGATCAAAATAGATCGATGTTTACATTCATAACATTTCTGATCAAAATAGATCGATGTTTACACTGATAACATTTCTGATCCAAATAGATCGATGTTTACACTCATAACATTTCCGATTCAAATAGATCGATGTTTTCACTCATAACATTTCTGAACGAAATAGATAGATGTTTACACTTGTAACATTTGTGATCAAAATAGATCGATGTTTACACTCATAACATTTCTGATCCAAATAGATCGATGTTTACACTCATAACATTTCCGATCCAAATAGATCGATGTTTTTACTCATAGCATTTCTGAACGAAATAGATCGATGTTTGCACTGGAGGTACCTACAACTTTTCCTGACCTTCTATAGGTACGTTAAACGTCTTGACTGTTCGGTTCTAACAGTAGACGCCTGAAAATATTTTTAATAAACATACCCTAAGCCTATATAATATAGCTTAGAAAATTCATGTTTATGCAGACGCAGATATCTAATGCTTGACAAGCCAAGATAAAAAGTAGGCGGACTGGATAACATACATTCAGGTTACGAACACACAAGTTCTCTGGAACCATCATTAATAAATAAATCGTGGGTATTCGAACAAAAATTATACTGGCGATCCAAGACTTTGCGAGCCATCCTCACTCCTTAAAAAAGAAGGGGGGGGGGGGGGATATAATAAATTATATAATATGACCACATAATATATAAGAGATCAAAACTTTACTGATTTTAATATGACTAATAGAATTATTTCAAACTGAGACAAGTGATCGAATAAAATGTACAGTCGGAAACCTCACATAAATTATCATTTTTTAAAAAGAGGTATTGTTATGAATTTAAACTATGTACAGTTGACGCCATCACAAATATTATCAATAAAGTGGTAGAAATCCATTGTACAGTCGACGCCCTCACGATATTAATCAAAGTCATTAGATTTGCAAATCTCGTTCATTTTGTAGTTGTGGCTAAAATACCATTAAATATATAACACAGACTGTTGGTATGCTTGATATATAAATATCGACCGAGATGATGAAATACATGGCCTTCTAGTACAGTACATCAAACCAAGATTCAGGCTTCAACAATTCTAAAGGTTCTAAACTTTGGCTGGTTTTGAACTATAAATGTCAGCTTACCGAGGACATTAAAATTTATAAATAATTGTTGGCTATTACATAATACCAACTGCAGTAGTTCAGGCTATAAATTAGCATCTTAACCTAAATCTCCCGCGCGGGGAAAGGTCGTATCACCTCGCAGTCAAACTGCAAAGTCAATATTTATGGTATACAATACGCTATACAAATTCCCTGTTCAAAAAGTCAGTAAGTACAGAAGGGTTATTACAATACATTAACTAACAGCTGACAGTTTAAGCTGGTCTTCTACCTCTTGGAAGTTAGGACTATAATATCACCTTCGAAACTGAAAAATTTGCCTCCTAACCTTCATCCCGCTGGGACAGGTCGTATAGCCGCGCACTTACACTGCAAGAGTAATATTTAAGGGACACAAAACCTATACAAATTCCCTGTCGAAAGTCAATAGGGACAGTACAAGTTCATTACAATACATTGACTAATAGCTGATTGTTCAAGCAGGTCTTACTCCTCTTGGGACTATAATATCAGTGTCGAAACTATTTACCTCCGGGTATAGCAGGATTGCTGTTGGCTGAAACGCCAAACATTTGCGCCTATTTACTTTACGTATACCAGGTCCTATGAAAATCGGGGCAGTGGTCTGTTTGTCGCACAAACGGATTCAGCTTTACAGAGTATAATATTAATATTATGTCCACTTTGGCCTTCGAGTCATTGTCGACGCGTTCTTTACCTATGTCCAATATACAAAGTCTAAAGTTTTATAATGGCACACATCATAATACAGATTTCTTAACGATGATATAAAGTCAAGAGCAGGCATACATCCTAATACAAATTTCCTATCAATTATATAAATTCAAGAGGTTTATAATGGCATAGGTACATTATAATACAAATATCCTGTTGATGATATAAAGTGAAGATGTTTATAATACCACATATTCAAATACAAAGATTGATGATACACAAACAATATGTTTATAATAGCACACGTTCTAATACTAATACAGGTATTGATGATACGCAAACAAGATGTTTATATGATGGCACACATCGTAATATAAGGTCTCTATTGATGGTATACATTCATGAGCTTTATAATGGCATACATTCTAAGACGAGGTTCCTGTCGATGATACGAAGACAAAAGTTTTATAACGCAGATACAGACGCACATCCAAATATGTTGTATTTATTGAAAACCAAGATATTCCAGACGTACTAGAACTCATGGTCTCTTGTCTGTAGTCGACTTTGGGTCAAAATCAGTCCTAGACTTAAGGGTCGAAAGCTCGCACATTACAGCTTCAAAGGCTACATAAAGCTCGGTACACTCACCATGACACTTTAATAAAGTTTTATTCAAAAAATAGATACTGTATATGTGCTAGAGTTTATGGAGTTTCCTGTGCAGCTGGCGGTTGGTCCCTCATGCAGGTCTCGCCTCATAGGGTTTATCAACTTTGCAACCTTCATCACCCCAATCGGGAAGGTTGCTTGCCTAACGCTGGCACGCTACAGCTTCGGTAAAAGTGTATGGAACACTAATCGCAACTACGAAGTTCCTGTCAAATGTAAGACACTGAAGACGTGATGCAGCTTATGGACATCTGTTCAGTAATTGCCGGTCGGTCACCTAGCAAGATCTTTGCGACGTTTTCCACAGTCCTGGAAAGGATCAAAGGCGACATAGTCGGTAATATTATAACTTATTTATCTTTAATTCTCAGGAATAAGTCTAGATTTGCAGATATGTTCTATTACACTATTACATAGCGTATAGTACTTGTACCATCCAGGTAATATATTTTATTCATAGAACCAAAAGTGTCACACGATGGCATCGAATAGTAACTAACTTTTTAACTTTGCAAGACGTTTTTAATTGCATTCAACCCTTACTAGTAGCGGAGTCGATGGTTCTAAAATTTTGTGATACCCCAGTTGCTTGGAATGTAAACTAATCCCCACTGGCGGTGCAATATTTCTATCTTGGTGAACGCCTCAGGTACTTTTACAGTTTTCCTCTCAAAATACGTATTATGTCATAAAGCTATATATATATATTTTTTTTTACGCTACGCCTGGAAACTTACATCAGTAGTAATTATTGTGATGTCGGATTACGTGAACAAAAATATATTCTTAAATAAAGAATTAAATACTCGACCAGTCTCTTGACACACAGTAATACTTGATAGGTGTAATTGTGATTCTTTTATTACTTTAAAACTTTATCACATTGTTGCATTATTCACAAGCCACCAGAAGATAACAAACACGTCTCTCATAAAGGACTTTGGACGTCAAACGGAACCATAATATATACATTTTACCTTCCAATAAAATGTGTATTATGTTCCTTAACGTCCAAAGTCCTAATAAGGGCTTCCTGGTGTCCATCCTCATCATTATGAGACACTTACAATGATCTGATATATCAAAGATGGCGGCTTGTGGCTTTCACTTAGTTCACAGATTTAACGGAAGGTGGCGCTGGGAGCGGTAACGGTACGGTACGACATCTATGGACTGCAATCGGTAGCAAGCGATGTACTCTCTCATAAAGGACTTTGGACGTTAAGGAACATAATACACATTTTATTGGAAGGTAAAATGTATATATTATCACTCATTTATTTTTCATCTGTTGTTTCACTTGGTTTTGTCAAGGTGGTCCCTCTGACGGAGCGCACCGCGGGGGGTGCGCGCAACGTGACGGTGGAGGGCGCGGGCAACTGGACGTACCTGCTGCGCGACCTGTCGCCCGGCGCCACCTACCAGCTGCACGCCTTCACGCTGCTGCAGGACAAGGAAAGCGCCGCGTACGCCTCCTACAACTTTACCACCAGTGAGTACTCTGCAGGCGCCAGTGGCATTGATGGAGGGAACTGCTGGAGCTAAGTGCGAGTTTCTCCACCAGTGAGTAGAGTACTCTGCAGGCGCCAGTGACATTCGTGGGGGGAACTGCTGGGCCCAAGTGCGGTTTTCTCTCACTACAAGTTTACCACTGGGTAGGCACAGTCCAGCTGGTGCCTCTGATGGAGCGCGGTGGCCGGATAGCATATCAATATGACTGACTGACTGTTTTGACTGTTCACACTAAAGTTTAATAGAGTCCAGTACGTAAAATGGATAAATGGAATTAGAATTCGCTCGTTTGATGTATCTTTAAATTAAGAACCAATAGAAACACTAGATTTCGTAATCTTTAAAGTGAGAACCAATAGAAACACTAGATTTTGTAATCTTTAAAGTAAGAACCAATAGAAACACTACATTTCGTAATCTTTAAAGTAAGAACCAATAGAAACACTAGATTTTGTAATATTTAAAGTAAGAACGAAAAGAAACACGACTTCGTATGTAAAGGTATTTCGAGTTTTCGTTGTGTTAGTAGATTAGATCGTTAATAATTAATTGAAATAGCAATATTATTATCACTTGCAGCATATAACAACCGGTTCTAAACGAGTTAAATGTCAATTTCACCAACACATGTTAAAGTTAATCCTACAATAAATATCATTTTATCTCTCTCGGATTTTCTTGTCAATAAATGAGAGGGTATGATATTTTCACAAGCCGTTAACACTAACAAGCGTTCTAATCGGGACTAAGGGCGTGTTTCACCAAGCAATGTTATAGTTAATCCTTCGTTAAATATCATGTTGTTCCTCTTGTAATTCCTACCAATAAATGAGAAGGCATGGCACTTTAACAAGTCGTTAACACTAACAAGCGTTGGTGATACCGGAAATAAATTTTGTAATCGCCGCGCTGTGTAAGGGTCAGCTAACACCGTGGCGCGAAGTGCGGTGTTAAGATGGCGATTTTAATAAGAATAAAATAACGTGTTCCGCTGAATATGATTATGGCTGAATCTATTTAGTCCGGAATATCACCGTCCAGAGAATATATTTAGTGTCCTTGCCACTAGCATAAATAAGGCTCAATCTTATATGATATGGAATCCGAAAGTACGGAAAATCAAAATAACGAAAATAGAACTCTGTATTAATGCAATACTGTCATTTTAACTAATTGACCGTGATGTCATAAAGTTATTTCTACACCACCATTTGTTCAGTTTTTATCAATTGATAAGGTCTAATTGCTGTTCAATTGTTTATCGAAGTTGATAGTTATTTTAATTGTATCCGCAGCCAATCAGAATAGGGACCTTCCATAAATTACGTCACATCTTTGGGGTTTCCGACGAAGTGTGACATTGTGTGATCCTAAAGTCCGTCAACGTCGAAAATTAAAAAAAAATCTAAACATAGTTTCTATGTATGTTATGCGTACCACCGGTTCGGGAACAAGCCCAGCGGGAAGAACCAAAACATTTCAAAAATTGATAGTTTTCTTTTTATCGATGGTAATGCAAAAATATATTTTCTAGATGGAAAATTGTGATCTATATGATGTATATGAATATAGAAGGAAGTCTCACGGGGAGTAAAAAAAATCGTGTGACGTAAATTATGGATGGTCCCGTGGATCAGACGTTCATGAAAACACAATGCGACTTTGTGTCCTTTTGTGTCGGTTTCTAGTATTGTATCGCCGGTACATTGGACGATTATCATGAATATCACGTCCACAGATAATGTGTACTAGATGTGCCCGCGACTAATATAACTAATACTAGCTGTGCCCGCGACTTCGTTCGCGTGGTTGTTGGTAACACTATCGCGATTATCTTTTGATTGCTCACGTTGGTTTTTGTTATTATGATTATTAAAAAGGTATAATTCTTTCACATATATGTTTTGAGTAACTTAAACCGTTTGCAGCGCACGCAACAAAAGTCAAATGTGAATAATTTTACCCGTTTTTGCAACATTTGTCACTGACGCCTCGCTCCTATTAGACGCAACGTAATGTTATATAGTCTAAAGCCTTCCTCTATAAATGGACTGTCCAACAAAAAAATTTTCAAATCAGACTAGTGATTCCTCAGATTAGCGCGTTTAAACAAACAAACAAACTCTTCCGCTATTATTCCCGCGACTTTGTCCGCGTGGTTTTTGAGCGACTTAAACCGTTTATGCAGCGCACGCAACGAAAGTCTCCCCGTTTTTGCAACATTTCTCACTGACGCTTGGCTCCTATTGGTCGCAGCGTAATGTTATATAGCCTAAAGCCTTCCTCTATAAATGGACTATCCAACAAAAACAGAATTTTTCAAATCGGACCAGTAGTCCCTGAGATTAGCGCGTTTAAACAAACAAAAAAAAAACTCTTCCGCTTTATAATATTAGTATAGATTAGTAACTAATATTATAAAGCTGAAGAATTTTTGAAAGGCGCTAATCTAAGGAACTGATGCCCCGATTTAAACAATTCCATGTTTCTCCACGTGAAGTGGTGAAATAAAATCCCCGATTTTGTAACATTCTCATTGGTGTTCAGACCCTATTGGTATTAACATGACGATATATCCTTTTCTCGATTAATGGGCTATACAACACTAACCCCCGGTTTCTGAAACTCTTATCAAATTGTTAATCAGATAATATTTGAGTTAACAAGCTATGTTAAAAGCTCATTGGTGAACGTGTCGAGTGAGCGAAGTTGTTGCGAGTTTTGTTCACCAATGTTAGCTGATCGGTGATTTGATTTTTTTTTTTTTCAAATCCGACCAGCGACCTGATTCAAAATCACAGGTCACATAATGGGTCAAGCGGAAGACCGGTGCTGGACATACTAGGTTTGCCAGCAATACCGAGCTTGGACTAATTTGCGGCCGCTTAACTACTATTGCATTATTTTCCTTATTGTTTTTAGTTTTTGTGTTTTATTAAGCTATTGCATAGCTTCTATCGCGGGCCTTGAGCGTGGGGACTGAATCCAGAAATTCCGTAACGAAAAAAACCTAACACCCCCTAAACAACACTCACTTGGCCCTTTGGGTGGTGGGGTTCGATCCTCGTTTTTATTTTTTCTACTATTGTCATATAATTTTAAATAATATGTAAATTTATTTAAAATGCCGTCGTTATTATCAATTACGAAGTTCGAAAACAAAAATGAAGTGTATTAACTTAAAGTTCGCACAGGCGAATTCATATGTCACTAAGTTTGTAATATTATTTGTGTTATGCTGTTGGTTTTTACAATAAATAAATAAATTATCTTTCCTGTCCGACAATTAGTCGTAACCGGATTGTCTGACAAGGAAGAGAATCTAGTTGGAGGCGATGTAAAATGTCGGTACTCTCAACAGTCGTGTCGGTCATGGCTTACGAGAGTGAGTGCTCTGGGAGAGGCTCGATTTTGATTCACATTCGATCGTGCCGCGTACTCCCGAATAAATTGACGTTTATTTATTTTCAGTCTATTAATATGGTCGGGAGTACAAAAAGTTACGATCTAACGATTTTCTTTATCCTGGTTAGTTTCAAAGTAATCAACCTAATAAAACACCAAAATTCGTTGAGATCGAACTGATTCAATTCTCGATTCTGTCGGGAGTAAGCCTGCTTGTGATTGCACACTTACGTGGGCACTATTAACTAACTCCTGTCTGTTGCTAGGTCTTGCCGGACCCCGCGTGTGAGTAAGTTTAAGCATGTTCCATGTTGCTATGGGAATAGTACCTGTACTACAATCACCTTTTCCTTTTTTTTCCCACCAGCCGTTGACCAACCGTGGTATACCGTATACAGGGTGTAAAGAGAATAGTCGCTATAACTTTGAGATACCATTATACTACCTTTCCTCATTTTGGAAATGTATTTATTTTTGTCAAACAAATTTTTTTTTCTTGTCGCAATAATAACGAAAAAGCATAAAATATTTTTTTAAATTATTGTAAAAAAAATACATTTCTAGAATGAGAAAATGTAGTATAATCATATCCCAAAGTTATAGTGACTGTTATTTTTACACCAGTTATAACTAAATCCCTCTCCTTTTCCCATAGTACTTCGTAGCTTTGCGGTATGAAAATACTACGCGAAGATTTCGATAAGATATACGTGACATAAACCTAAACCAAATACCAGCCCCCGCAAACCGGTCACGTAGTATGGGTATTTTCCCATAGTGTATTTGAGTTATTTAGTGTTTATTTATTTGTATTTAATACAAATATTATTTTTAATTTTTAGTAGATAATATTGTATTTTGGGCCCTGATTCAAGATGCCATTATGCCTTACGAAGTTCGGAAACAAATTGATTTGACATAAACTTCGCTATTTGACATACGAATTCGCTTGTCATTTAGCGAACTTTAAGTCATCCCATACATTTTGGTTTTTGAAATTAGTAAGCGATAATAGCGATAACACCTTAAATCAAGGCCCTGTACCATCAATGAGTCTTTTAGCGATGATGTGTATGAAATATGAAAACGCTTTCGTCCATTTTATGTTCATTTTCCTGACAGATGTTTGGACTAAACGCACGCGAGACAAAAAAAATATCCAGAAAATAGAGTTTAAAGTTTGAAACAGACATTGATTCTAGCGACTGATCTTTAGATTGAGGTACTTAATACTATACGTGTTCTAAAAATGTTTAAGTGACAGTTTGAACTCAATTTTCTCGAAATCAGAATTTTGGTACACATCACCTTCGTCAATTCACGTCTTCAATCGTCACCTGCAGAACCCAACACGCCGGGCAAGTTCATCGTGTGGTTCCGCAACGAGACGACGCTGCTGGTGCTGTGGCAGCCGCCCTACCCGCCCGGCGCCTACACCCACTACAAGGTCTCCATCGAGCCGCGGGACGCGCGCGAGTCCGAGCTGTACGTGGAGAAGGAGGGCGAGCCGCCGGGGCCCGCGCAGGCCGCCTTCAAGGGCCTCGTCCCGGGCCGGGCCTACAACATCAGCGTGCAGACGGTGTCGGACGCGCAGCTGTCCGCGCCCACCACCGCGCAGTACCGCACCGTGCCGCTGCGCCCGGCCGGCGTCAGCGTGCCCGCGCTGGGCGAGACCGCCTTCACCGTGGCCTGGCTGCCCCCAGCGGACCTCAGCGAGTTCGAGAAGTACCAGGTCAGTATAAATTTAACCTAAACGTAAACAAGCCAAAGACACCGAAATTTTCACATATGCACTTTTTTTTATTGTGCACATATAAATGCTTTCCTCCAATGCTTATCCAATACGCTTTATAATACGCTTTATAACAACTACAAAATAATACACTATTTGGTGATGTTGTGAGCAGGTGTCGGTGGCGGCCGCGGGCGCCGGCGCGCGCCGCCTGCCCGCCCAGCTGCGCGGCCGCGACGACCCGCCCTCCTGCACGTTCGACGGGCTCGAGCCGGGCGCGCACTACGCCGTCAGCGTCAAGACCATGTCGGGGAAGGTAATTAAACAAAATATTCGTGGGGTGCCCCTACTGGTGAATGTGCACCCTATTGTCCCGGGTATTTGCTTCAGGTGCGCTATTTTTGTTTCCACACAAGTTATTTAATCTCTTTCTTTTTGCCCCCAAGTCCTTCTCCCCTTTCTGGGGCGGACAACACAGATATCACTTCGGTGTCTTCCGATAGTTCGTCCTTGTTCTACTATCTTACTGTTTTCGGTTACGTCCATTCAACCCTTCTTCTCCGTCCAGTCCACTTCTTATCATGTGAAATACGCATTCCATTCAACCATTCTTCCCTGTCCAGTCCACTTCTTATCCTATGACATAGGCATTCCATTCAACCGTTCTTCTCTGTCCAGTCCACTTCTTATCCTGTGACATAGACATTCCATTCAACCGTTCTTCTCTGTCCAGTCCACTTCTTATCCTGTGACATAGGCATTCCATTAAACCATTCTTTCCTGTCCAGTCCACTTCTTATCCTATGACATAGGCATTCCATTCAACCGTTCTTCTCTGTCCAGTCCACTTCCTATCCTGTGACATAGTCATTCCATTCAACCGTTCTTCTCTGTCCAGTCCACTTCTTATCCTGTGACATAGACATTCCATTAAACCGTTCTTCTCTGTCCAGTCCACTTCTTATCCTGTGACATAGGCATTTCATTCAACCATTCCTTCCTGTCCAGTCCACTTCTTATCCTATGACATAGGCATTCCATTCAACCGTTCTTCTCTGTCCAGTCCACTTCTTATCCTGTGATATAGACATTCCATTCAACCGTTCTTCTCTGTCCAGTCCACTTCTTATCCTGTGACATAGACATTCCATTCAACCGTTCTTCTCTGTCCAGTCCACTTCTTATCCTGTGACATAGGCATTCCATTAAACCATTATTTCCTGTCCAGTCCACTTCTTATCCTATGACATAGGCATTCCATTCAACCGTTCTTCTCTGTCCAGTCCACTTCCTATCCTGTGACATAGTCATTCCATTCAACCGTTCTTCTCTGTCCAGTCCACTTCTTATCCTGTGACATAGACATTCCATTCAACCGTTCTTCTCTGTCCAGTCCACTTCTTATCCTGTGACATAGGCATTCCATTCAATCATTCCTTCCTGTCCAGTCCACTTCTTATCCTATGACATAGGCCTTCCATTCAACCGTTCTTCTCTGTCCAGTCCACTTCTTATCCTATGACATAGGCATTACATTCAACTGTTCTTCTCTGTCCATTCCACTTCTTATCCTGTGACATAGTCATTCCATTCTACCGTTCTTCTCTGTCCAGTCCACTTCTTATCCTGTGACATAGACATTCCATTCAACCGTTCTTCTCTGTCCAGTCCACTTCTTATCCTGTGACCATAGGCATTCCATTCAACCATTCCATCCTGTCCAGTCCACTTCTTATCCTATGACATAGGCATTCGATTCAACCGTTCTTCTCTGTCCAGTCCACTTCTTATTCTATGACATAGGCATTCCATTCAACCGTTCTTCTCTGTCCAGTCCACTTCTTATCCTATGACATAGGCATTCCATTCAACCGTTCTTCTCTGTCCAGTCCACTTCCTATCCTGTGACATAGTCATTCCATTCAACCGTTCTTCTCTGTCCAGTCCACTTCTTATCCTGTGACATAGACATTCCATTCAACCGTTCTTCTCTGTCCAGTCCACTTCTTATCCTGTGACATAGGCATTCCATTCAATCATTCCTTCCTGTCCAGTCCTCTTCTTATCCTATGACATAGGCCTTCCATTCAACCGTTCTTCTCTGTCCAGTCCACTTCTTATCCTATGACATAGGCATTACATTCAACCGTTCTTCTCTGTCCATTCCACTTCTTATCCTGTGACATAGTCATTCCATTCTACCGTTCTTCTCTGTCCAGTCCACTTCTTATCCTGTGACATAGACATTCCATTCAACCGTTCTTCTCTGTCCAGTCCACTTCTTATCCTGTGACCATAGGCATTCCATTCAACCATTCCATCCTGTCCAGCCCACTTCTTATCCTGTGACATAGACATTCCATTCAACCGTTCTTCTCTGTCCAGTCCACTTCTTATCCTGTGACATAGGCATTCCATTCAATCATTCCTTCCTGTCCAGTCCACTTCTTATCCTATGACATAGGCCTTCCATTCAACCGTTCTTCTCTGTCCAGTCCACTTCTTATCCTATGACATAGGCATTACATTCAACCGTTCTTCTCTGTCCATTCCACTTCTTATCCTGTGACATAGTCATTCCATTCTACCGTTCTTCTCTGTCCAGTCCACTTCTTATCCTGTGACATAGACATTCCATTCAACCGTTCTTCTCTGTCCAGTCCACTTCTTATCCTGTGACCATAGGCATTCCATTCAACCATTCCATCCTGTCCAGTCCACTTCTTATCCTATGACATAGGCATTCCATTCAACCGTTCTTCTCTGTCCAGTCCACTTCTTATTCTATGACATAGGCATTCCATTCAACCGTTCTTCTCTGTCCAGTCCACTTCTTATCCTATGACATAGGCATTCCATTCAACCATTCTTCTCTCTCCAGTCCGCTTCTTTTCCTATAGGTGGCGTATTTCAGTAGTCGTGCGAATTTCGCAATCGTGGAAACGAGGTAGTAGGCCGGGCCGTCTCCAAAAAACTTCGGTCGCATCTAAAAGTGCCCTACGCGCCTCCCCGTACAGAGAGCACTCCCGGAGTGACCTCACGATAGCCAGAGTCATTATGTGAAGCGTCCAACTGAAACAGCCATGACCGGTAAGCATCTGCGACATCTCATAGTCGGGATCCACCCAAACGGCCTTGTTGCGGGCCTTTACATCCGGGATCCACCCAAACGGCCTTGTTGCGGGCCTTTACATCCGGGATCACCTTCATCCATTCATGTCTTCAATTACTAGAGCAGCATCCTCATTGTTTAGGTGACGTCGTGGCCGGCGGCGGCGGACGTGACGCTGCGGCCGCTGCCGGTGCGCGAGCTGCGCGCCGTCGCCGCGGAGCCGCCGCGCCGCGCGCTGCGCCTGCGCTGGTCGCCGGCGGACGGCAGCGCGCAGGACGAGTACCGCGTGACGTACCACGAGGCGGACGGCGCGCGCGACGACAGCAGCGAGCTGAGCGCGCCCGCGCCCAACGTCACGCTGGACGCGCTGCTGCCCGGCCGCAACTACACCATCACCGTTAGTACCCCTACTCACTTCTCTACTCACTCCTTCCAATTAGAATAACACCTGTATCTTCCAACATTCGAGGAAACTACTAACTGCAAAGCATTACTATAATACGTCCGCGATAAAAACCTAAACGTAAACAAACCAAAAACACCGAAATTTTCACATATTTACTTACTGTGCACACTTATCAACACTTTCACCGGAATATTAAAGAATTACACTTTATTATCCAATACATTTTATAACAATTAAACAATTATCAATATGTTTAAACATCAAATGAAAATCTTTCACAGAAAAAATACGCCATTTTGACACTGCCGATTGTAGAATAAAAGCCTAGTCTATGGATTCATAGCAAACAATAATCATTGTATTAATATTGGCCAATTGGCATCACTGACTAGTCCTAGTATTGTTTTAGTTTGGGTTAAATTTATCTCGGACGTACTTTATTATATTTTGCTATGCAAAATATATAAGTAGGCACGTAAAATGCTTACGCCTATATGGATGTCGTTAATTCATACTGTTTTTGAATTCTTATGTGAAAACTTATAATCAGCTTTAATTTTTCAAGCAACTGTTATTATGTCTACTAGAACTACAGTTAGACAGAATAACAGTTGCTTTAAAAATATAATTAAGGTTTTCTTCCAAAATATAACCCACTTTATATTACAGGTGTCGGCGGTGTCTCGCGGCGTGGCGTCCAACGCGAGCGCGACGTGGGCGGCGACGCGCCCGCTGGCGCCCGTGCTGCGGTCGGCGGCGGGCGGCGAGCGCTCGCTGCGGCTGGCCTGGAGCGCCGACGTGGAGTCGCGACAGGTAATTATATATACAAGGTATCATAAATAAGTGATAATACTTTAGGGTGTGTACGTGCCCCGTATATAGAGTTTACAGTGAAAGTACCAGCGCTGAAAGACTCTCTTTTGATTTTCATGTTTCTATGAGAACTGCCTCAACATCATAAATTTTCCCACACAATAAGTAAAAAAAGTACCTCTTTCAGCGTTGGTACTTTTACAGTAAAGTCTATATACGAGACCCATACACACCCATAAAATATATGTATTGAACAAACAGGTATGTAGCTGCTCCGTCCTGGAAATGTGAAAAAGAAACGACATTCATAGTTCACTTATATAAAGTTATATTTCATACAATGTAAAAGAAAAAAAGGTTCCGCTATTACTCTGTTCTCATAACTTAGTGTCACTCATGTGAGTCATGATGGTCCATGGGGACTCCAAACGTCAGACTACGACTACGCGCCAAGCGCGGTAAAGTTTGAATATATAAAACAGGATCAAATTAAAAGGAATTGGAATTTGACAGCTGGCTTATCTTGAACACGACACTAGCGCCATATTGTTTTAAAATTTAGTGTCGGTTTTATGGAAATAATTTTGCAGCATTGGTTCCTTCATTTTGAAATCCATGATATATTGACAGGACGGCTACGAGCTCACCTACCGCCGCCGCACGAACGGCGCGCCCGCCGCAGAGCTGCGCACCGCCGCCGCCGAGGCTACGCTGGCGGACCTCTGGCCTGGCGCGGTGTACGAGCTGCGCCTGCTGGCCGTCAGCCACGGCCTGCGCAGTGAGCCGCTGGTGGTGCTGAAGCCGGTGCGCCCGCTGCCGCCGGAGTGGCTGGGCGTGGAGCGGGCGACGTCCAACTCGGTGGTGGTGCGGTGGCGCGGCCCGGCGGCGGGCTCCGTGGGCCGCTACCTGCTGCGATACCGCACCGCGGCTGGGCCGGAGCTTGCGCTCGAACCGCTGCCGCCCAACGCCACTAGCGCTGAGGTGAGCTTTCCTAATTATCAGCCACGGCCTACGCCACTGGGCTAGTGAACCACCGGTGGTACTGATGATTTATGTGATATAAAAATATATATTATGTATGACTATTGTAAGTGTGGGAACGATCTTAAAAAATATATATTTCTCAGAGTAATTTTTCAGTTTACGCTTTTAACAATTAATTTGTCCTACTCTTTTGCGATACCGATTCATATTGACTTTTACAAATGACCGTTATGTTTACAGATCACGGACATGACGCACGGCGAGCGCTACACGATCACGCTGGATGCGGGCAGCGAGGACGCTGGCGGCGAGGTCGCGGAGAGCGGCGCGCCGCAGTCCGCCACTCACACCGTGCGCCCGAACCCCGTCTCCAACGTCGCGCAGATGGTGGACCCGCGCAACGTGACCCTGGACTGGCCTCGCCCCGCCGGCCGGGTGGACCTGTACCGCGTGCGCTGGTGGGCCGAGCCGGACACTCCCGAAGCCGGGGAACCCCCAACCCTCGGCGAGCGGAACGTCAGCGCGTCGGCAGGCCGTGTGACATTGGATGGCCTGCGTCCGGGCCGCGCGTACGGCGTCGCCATCTCCGCGCACTCGTACGACCTCGTCAGCGAAGTGTTCACCATGCATACGCGCACGAGTATGTATCCACGTTTATCTATTCTTTTAGACAGAAAGGTGGCGTTAATTTCGTGTTTACTATGAGAGGGAGGGGTTTTTAGTTTTTAAAGAACCTACCGTTTCATATGTTGTAAGTTTCGTAATAAAATAAAATTTCGCAATATAATTTTATACGAACATTTCATCAGGACCCCTGATCCTGTCGGAGATGAAGATCGTGAACGACAGCGACCGCGGCGACGGCGGCGACGGTGCCGAGGACGAGGACGAGGCCGCCGCGCCGAGCGTGCAAGTGCTGTACACGCGCACGCCAGACGAGGACACGCTGTTCGACGCCTACCGCCTCCGCCTCGACAGCGCCGGCGACGCGCCGCGCACTGTCGAGCGCCCCGCCGCCGCCGCGCCGCAGCGAGTCACTTTCGACCGCCTCGCGCCCGGCCGCCTCTACAACCTGACCATGTGGACGGTCGCGCGCAACGTCACCTCGCACCCCGTGCAGCAGCAGACGCGCCTGTTCCCGCGCCCCGTGCGCGCGCTCAACGCGACCGCCGTGGGCGCGCGCGAGGTGACGCTGCGGTGGGAGCGGCCGCGCGGCGACTACACGGACTTCGAGCTGCAGTACCTGCGCTCGCCGGACCGCCTGGCCACGCTCACGACCGCCGAGCCCGAGCTGACGGTCACCGACTTACGACCTTATACCGAGTACACGTTCTCGCTGGAGGCGCGCTCGGGCACGCCGGCGACGATCCTGACGCGGTCGCCGGCGCGGTCACTGCGTGTGCGCACGCGCGAGGCGCCGCCGGCCGCGCCGACCGACTTCCGGCCGTCGGACGCGGCGCCCACCGAGCTGACGTTCGCCTGGGGCCTGCCGCCGGAGGACGCCCACGGGGTGCTGCGCCGCTTCGTCCTAGAGTACGCGCCCGCCGACGGCAGCGAACCGACCGCATCCATGGAGCTGCCTCCCGACGGTGAGTCGTTTTTATATCTATCCGAGGTTTTGTATCAAAGTAAAAAATGTTTTGAGTAGTTATTTTTATTTATTTATTTATATATTTATATAATTTTAAAAGGCTAGTTATTACTATAACTAGCCTTTTAAAATTATAAGCTATTACTTTCTTTATGTTATACTTTTGGAATTGCTTTGTACTTTGGAAATTAAACCTTATTTAAAAAAAAAACAGCTAAAATATATATCTTAATTAAATAATATGTTACATGTGCAGCCCGCACGGGGCGCGTGACGGGACTGCGCGCGGGCGCGGCGTACGAGTTCCGGCTGCGCGCGGAGTCCGGCGCAGGGCCGGGCGCGGCGGCGCGCTACGCGCAGGTCATGGCCATCGGCGCACCGCCGCGCCCGCGAGCGCACGCGCTGCCCGCGGAAGTACGGCGCGGCGCAACGTCCGTCGCCGTGCGCTTCCGCTCGGACTACTTCTCCGCCGCCAACGGCAACGTCACCGCCTACACGCTAGTAGTGGCCGAGGAGCCCCGCGATGCGCCCGAGCCCCTGCCGGGCTGGGCCGACGTGCATCGCCTGCCCGTGTGGCCGCCCTACCAGGTCGCGGAGCCCTACTACCCCTTCTCCTCGGCCGCCGTGGAGGAGTTCACGCTGGGCGCCGAGCGCTGCGACCCGCCGCACCGGCCGTACTGCAACGGCCCGCTCAAGCCCGGCACGCGGTACTACGTCAAGCTGCGAGCGTACACCGCGCCCGACAAGTTCACCGACACCGCCTACGCGCCCGTCTACACAGGTCAGTACGGAATAAGTTAAGATTCTATAAGAAATAAATTCACATACAAAATAGAGCAAAATAAATAATAACTTATTTATTAAATTTTACCCAACTGCGTCATAAATATGGTTTTGTAATTATATTTGTATAATTCTATGAACTGAAAAGCCCGATGGATTTTAGCTTAAAAGTATCGTTTGATTCGTGTTTAACGTAAGAGTTACACTGGGCATATCAAAATGAAAATCAGTCAGGTTTGCAAATTACTGTCTTTTATTGGTCATCCTTCTTTGTATTCACCTAGTAAAACATATTTACAGAGGCGGATCACACTGGCTGGATCGCGGGCGGCTGCGTGGCGGCGGCGCTGCTGGCGGCGGGCGCGGGGGCGCTGCTGCTGCGGCGCCGGCGCTCGCGCCCGCCCCCCGCGCCGCGCGCCGCGCCCGCCTCGCGCCACGTGCGCGTCGCCGACTTCCTCGACCACTACCGGCTTATGTCCGCCGACTCTGACTTTCGGTGAGTGCACCAGCGGGGTGGGCCAGAAATATCTACATTTAGAGCATCTTGTTTGGAAAGGCAATTCGGGTGTCAAGGTCTAGTGTATCCATATATATATGTCGCCAGTCATGTAATTGAAATCGCCATTTCATTGAGTGACTAGCGTTTTTGTCGAATGACGACATTAAATTGAAAACTAAAGGACAACTCGTCGTGTTGTTTATTATAACGTCTTGACTGAATGTCATTTAGTCATTTACAAAGTCTAAGGGCTTGTACACAAAACTGCGATGCGACGCGATGCGAATTCGCAACGCAGAAAATTACGACACGAATTGCTGCGATGCGATTTCGTGCGGCAAGGCGTCTCCCAGGGTGACCATTCCTTCGACGACGTTAACCGTACTAAACGTATTTTGAATTGAAAACTAGGTCGTGACATGGATGGTCGTGACTTCATTACTAGTGTCCCAAAGAACAGGGCGCTCCTCAATCAGTGATATTAAAAAATCAACGTCATATTCTGTCATTTTTAAAGTACACGTCTTGCCCACACGCTGATCCTGAGCGAACTAAAAATGGCGTCAACAAGTGTGACGCAACATCGCAGGAATGTGCGATGCGAATCAATTCGCAAGTTCTTGCGATGCGTAGAGGTAGCTCGCAGATTTTTGCGATGCGACGTCGCATCGCAGTTTTGTGTACAAGCCCTTACCTGACTTTCGGATGATAAGCGGTCGTCAAAGAGCAAAGAAAAAATGAACCTGATAGGAATTGAGTTATAGGAGCCACGCCATTAGCGTGTTGTACCGACCACCAACTAATTCGCCGCCGCCTCACGCCGCAGGTTCAGCGAGGAGTTCGAGGAGCTGAAGCACGTGGGGCGCGAGCAGCCGTGCACCGCGGCCGACCTGCCCGTCAACCGGCCCAAGAACCGCTTCACCAACATCCTGCCGTACGACCACTCGCGCTACAAGCTGCAGCCCGTCGACGACGAGGAGGGCTCCGACTACATCAACGCCAACTACGTGCCCGGCCACAACTCCCCGCGCGAGTTCATCGTCACCCAGGGCCCGCTGCACTGCACGCGCGACGACTTCTGGCGCATGTGCTGGGAGTCGGGCTCGCGCGCCATCGTCATGCTCACCCGCTGCGTGGAGAAGGGCCGCGAGAAGTGCGACCGCTACTGGCCCTACGACACGCGGCCCGTGTACTACGGTGACATCGCCGTCACCGCGCTCAACGAGTCCCGCTACCCGGACTGGACGGTCACGGAGCTGGGCGTGTGCCGCGGCGCCGAGCAGCGCGTCGTGCGCCACTTCCACTTCACCACGTGGCCCGACTTCGGCGTGCCGTCGCCGCCGGCGGCGCTCGCGCGGTTCGTGCGCGCGTTCCGCGAGCGCGTGGGCGCGGACACGCGGCCGGTGGTCGTGCACTGCTCGGCGGGCGTGGGCCGCTCGGGCACGTTTATCGCGCTGGACCGCGCGCTGCAGCAGCTGGCGGCGGGCGCGGACTCGCTGGACATATTCGGCATGGTGCACGCGCTGCGGCGCGAGCGCGTGTGGATGGTGCAGACGGAGCAGCAGTACATCTGCATCCATCAGTGTGTCGCTGCCGCGCTGGACGGCCAGGATCTGGCGCCGCCGCCGCCCAACAACCACCACCACAACCCCGCCTTCGAGGGTGAGTGATACCCCCCTTCCTACCTGGATCCCGTGAACTCTGCATATTATATAAGTCTATACACACTGTGCCGAGAATACGCGACCGAAGTTCGCCATGATTACGCCTGCAATACTTTTTAAATTATTACATTTATGTCGAAATTATATTTATAGCGTACAGCGTAACTTCGGTCAGCTGAAAGTTCAGCGGAAACGTATTCTGTAGAGCACTCATACGTGACCAAAGGACGGTTCGATACAGACAAAGTTGAGCAGCTGTTATTTCGGCACTTATCATGTCAGCCGAATACTTCAGAACGTAAAATCTGCCGCAAAGCTTCGGTCGCGTACCTTCTCAGTGTTTAAACACTAAGTATACGTTATTGGTGTGGCAGATCCCGCGTGAGGAGTAGCAGCGCCCGGGCCCGCCGCCGCCGCTCTCGCACGGTTACGCATGACCCCCGTTTATATTAACGGTTGATGTTTCACTCCACTTACCGATCTCTACTGAACCAGCTAACGTCAACTAATGTTCCTACACACGGCTCATACAGTGTCCGCTGTCACATGGCGATCTATCTTATCCTATGGATAGATCAGTTTATAAAACGCGCCATTAGAGTTTAGTGATTTAATTATCTATCGCATCGTTCGATTTAAAACACGCTTGGCTTCACTACATTAATGATTTATATTTCACTAGCTCCTTATGCCATTGCGCCAGTCTGGCTATGCTTATAAGTTAGAGTTTGCTTATAAATCTCATTCATATTGAGGCGCTAACTCTGGACTTATTTAACCAGACTGGCGCAAATGAAGCCTATGCGTACTTTGTTTTCGACTCACAACGCGCGTGCGGTTTGAACGTGTGCATGCATGTGTGGGCGATCGTGCGTGTGGACGCAGGTATATTAACAATGTGTGCTTTATGTTATAGACGACGAAGGGATCGCGGAGTCGGGGATGTGAGGCATGGGACACGAGGCAGGCGCGTGGCGAGGCGTGGGATACGAGGAAGGGGCGTGGCGAGGCATGCAACACGAGGAAGGGGCGTAGCAAGGCATGAAATACGAGAAAGGGGAGATTATGTCCGAAGCGTCTCGACGCTCACCATTAGCGATAAGTTATATGATTTTGTAAAAATGTACATTGAGTTGTTAATGTGGACCAATCCGCCCGTCGCCCACGATTGATGCGAGAGAATTCATGCCCACACGGGTATACATCTCACGTTGTAATATTTTACATGTATGAGATAAACATGAAACGAAAATGTAATTCTAAGAGGTGTAATATTCTGTTGGGTACTAAAGTTTTACATTCTTATTAACATCTTACTACTTTTGGGGGCGGTGCGGGCGGGAGATTAAGCGAATTATACATAATTAATATTATTATTATACAAAAATATATATCAAGTTTTGATAGATTATATTATACAATATACATTGAAATATGCAATAATATGTGAAAAAGACTTGCACAAAAATTGTGTCAAATATATTTATTATGTGTTGTATGTCAGTTAGTATAGGCAGCTATGTTTCAGACACAGAGAAATATACAGGAGGTGGCATAGTCAATAATCGTCGGTGTCATTTTTGTCGCATTTGCTATGAAATATCAATTAAAAACGTTTATTATTTGTTCCGTCTTCGATATCCGGAATCCATCTTGAGTCAAGCACCCGTCTTTATGTCGATATCGGGCTACTTACCTCCTTCCACGTACGACAGGTGGCGCTAGTGTCACGGGTTTGAGACGGTTGCGCGCCTCACTGACTTCCTTCATTATGGCGTCGTTTTTCTTGTCGTGAATATCGGCTAAAATTATTTTATGTAAATTTTGCTAATTGCTACAATTTTATATAATTAAGACTATCCTGAAACAGTTAAAATTGTGATTCATATTCAGTATTTAACAATTAATAATACATTATCGCGATTAAAGTTTTTTGTTTTTGCCAAACACGTGTTCGTAATACTGTGCGGTAAAAAGTGTAGCATCTCCTTCCACTGGAAGACGAAATCATGAGCGAGTCAAAGGATTCCGCTCCGCGTAAAAGGAAGTCTTCCCGTTCGAGAGAATCTACGGACAGTTCGTCAACATCGTCATCGTCGTCTTTGGAGCGGGCGGTAGATTCGGACCCACGCGGAAACGAAAGTTTCCGCGCCGTAAGTAAACGTTCCCGCCATGTGAGTAATGAACAATTTGAACATTTATCGCAACAAGTGTCGTATCTCACGAGTTTAATTACGTGTAGTTATAATGATACGCGAGTTCGCGAGTCGGACATAAATGCCGCGGGCGGTAGTTCGATAAACATTCCCGCAACGTTTTCTAGCAATGTGCTCGAATTGGAACCACCACAAAAGCCTGCGCAAGTGCTAAATTTATCTGATCTGTCCACTACAGTGAAAGACCCTTTGTTTCCAAAATCGAATGACGAACATTACAAAAAAAATTTTTGATTTACAAAGATTTAAGAGTAGTGACTGGAATTGTATTCGTTTTTCGGACGTGCAAAAGAAATACGCGACTGTTCCTGGTTTTATCGAGTTGAACGTTAACGACGAGCTTACGCGTTTCGCTCCATCGGCTACGGACGAAAGGTCATCGCGCCTACATTTAACCGAACGTAGTTTTGCTTCAGTTTCAAATGCTATTTTAAAGCAAAAGGATGAGTTACGTTATAATTTACAGTCGTTAATAAATTGGGCCAGGGACAATGAAAAAGATTTAAAGGCTACTTCTTTGTTTGAAAAAGTGGAACAATTATTTAATAAAGATTCGGGTTATACAAAAGTTTCGGACGATATTCTACAAATGGTTTGCGGTCGACGAGCTGATTTAATTAACGTACGTAGAGAAGCAGTGTTAAGGCAGATATCTGAAGAATATCACTGTAGTGCATTACAAAAAATTTCTCCAGATGGAGAATTTTTATTCGATAAAGACGTTTTGTCGTCGTACCTCCAAAAAATCGGTGGGGCCGATAAGCTTGCTCCTATGGCAGGTCCGTCCACACATAATCACTACACGAGACGCGCTGCGCCTGTCCATCGTCCTGCTACGGTCTCTGCGACTCATAAACAACCCGAAACGTTTTTTCGATCACACAATAAAGCACAACCAAATAATCGAAAAACTAAACGACCATCCAATAAACGTCCGAACTATAAAAATAAGTGCGAAAGCAGAAACAAACCGCGAGCAAAAGCACGTTCACAATGACTGGCCCAAATTTCGAGGAGGCTGTCTGGTGCAATATGTGCATGTTTGGAAAAGGTTAGGAGCACCGGATCACATTTGTCAACTTTTAAAAGGGGTTTTAATACCGTTCATTCGAAAACCAACTTTAATTTATCCGGGGAAAACGGTTTTGAAAGCATACGAAACCAAACAGAGCTTCGATATGTCACAACAAATTCAGAGCATGTTGAAGCAAGGAATCTTAGAGAGGGCCGAGATCACTCCCAGCTATATTTCGACTTTCTTTCTGGTACCCAAATCAGACAACAGCTTTCGACCTATTTTCAATCTAAAGACGCTCAACCAGTTCCTGGAAATAAAGCCTTTTCAACTTTTCAGCCACTTCAGAGTACCGAGTTTCTTGCAGAAAGGAGACTGGATGGCAAAGCTAGACTTAAGCCAGGCGTACTTTCATCTGAACATTGCCGAGAAGCACCGTCGATTCTTGAGAATGAGCTACAAAGGCGAACTACTCCAAATGACCTGTCTACCCTTTGGTCTGGCATCAGCACCACGAACGTTTGCAACCTTAACCAATTGGGTCGCCGAGTACCTCAGAGCCCACGGCATCAGATGTGTGGTCTACCTGGACGATTTTCTCCTAGCCCATCAGTCCAGCGAACATCTGACCGAGCAAGTAGCTTTTACCATCACCACGATGAAGCTACTCGGCTGGATGGTGAACTGGGAGAAAAGTGTGCTGGCTCCGACTCGACGCCTAGAATTTCTGGGCATCACCTGGGACACCACTCACAACACGAGGTCCTTGTCCGAGCCCAAGTGCCTAACGCTACGCAGGGCGCTTCAGCACCAAATTTCTGTAGGCAGTTGGTCTCTCAGACAGGCCCAGTCCCTAATGGGAAGACTCAACTTCGCCACGTTCGTCGTTCGCCGAGGTCGTCTACACTGTCGAACACTGCAGTACTACAGCCGACATCTGTCCACCAAACATCCATATCGAAAATCGCTAATACCCGACCCTGCGATTCAGGAGATGGTATGGTGGATAAAGGAAGCAGACGGGACATTACCGATACACTCGAACCCGATAACTCACTTCCTAACGACCGATGCATCTAACATCGGCTGGGGTGCGCAGCTTGGAGAAAAGAAAATGGCGGGAAGGTGGAATCAGGAGCAAAAACATTGGCACGTGAACCTGAAAGAGTTGTATGCCGTCTACGCAGCAGTAGCACAGGAGAGCCATCAACTACAGAATGCTCAGGTACTATTACAGACAGACAATCGCACTGTAGTTGCTTATATAAACAAGGAAGGTGGCACAAAGTCCAAAAAGTTATTGCAACTGACACAACAACTTCTTTCGAAACTGGACCAACTAAATGTCTCTTTAACAGCACAGTACTTCCCGGGAAAATTCAACGGAGACGTAGACGCGCTGTCTCGAGGGAAGAGATGTCCAGAATGGCATTTGACACACGCAGCAACTACGAGGCTCTTTCACAGGTGGGGGACGCCACAAATCGATCTCTTTGCGTCCAAGACAGCCCACGTAGTCCCGAGCTATGCGACACTAGATCTAACGGACCCCGGCGCACAGCTCTACAACGCGTTGAGTCAACAGTGGATGTTCGACCTAGCGTGGCTGTTTCCACCACCGAACTTAATTCCGCAAGTATTAGCTCACTTGAACACAGCAATGGGCCGATACATTCTGATAGTACCCAAGTGGAACAAAGTTTTCTGGCGAGGCGACTTACAACGTCGTGCGCTACAGAAACCATACCTTATTCCGAATCTGCCCTATGTACTGATCGACACAGCGACGGGCAAGCGCCCGCCTGCAGTAGAGTCGATCAACCTGGAGGCCTGGCTGATCTCGGGTGGATTGATGTAATCCAAGATTGGTCTGAACGAGAAAGACAACTACTGTTTTCAAGTTGGAGAACTTCAACAATTAATACATATACACCAGCCTGGAATAAGTGGAAACAATGGTGTAATTTAAAACAAATTTCATTTACAAAACCTTTACCTAAGGAAGTGGCTCAATATTTAGCTTATCTTCACCAAGTAGAAGGCCTTGCTTATCGCACAATATTGGTGCACAAGTCTGTGATTGCTACATTTAGCGCATGTAAAGATTTGTCTTCAAATTTCCTAGTGAAAAGAATCCTCAAAGCGATATCGTTAACAAAAGAAAGGCCGATTAATCCACCTATTTGGGATGCCTCGGTATTGATCAAATATTTACAAGTTAATGCACCAGATAAGCAGAACTTATATCAAGTATCAAGACACGTAGCAGTACTGCTTTTATTAGTTTCTAGCCGTCGAGTGCACGATCTCACACTTTTGAGCGTGGATCCCGATAAAATGATATTTGAAGACAATACTTTGATTTTGAGGCCCTGTTTTGGATCTAAAACCGATAGTTTACATCACAGGCAATCAGGCTGGAAAAATTAAAAAACATCCCGATAAGAACTTAGATAGTGTACACTGGGTTCGTAAACTAGTTCATTTATCACAAGAGCGGCGTCAAGATAAATGGTCTAATTTATTTATAACCGCTAGAGGTGACCCGAAACCAGCGTCTGCCACAGTAATCAGAAACTGGGTAAGAGCTCTGCTGAAAGCTGCTGGTATAGACGCTACACCCGGCTCTACGAGAGCAGCTGTAGCCTCATTAAACTGGTTAGAAAACTTTCCAATTGAACAAATTCTTGCCACAGGAAATTGGAAACAAGAACATACTTTCCGGAGATTTTACAAAAAAGAAATATTAAGGTCTCAAAGTAGTGCATGTAGTACATCACTTTCTTATTATTTTGCACCAGAGTAATAGTATATACCTATAATTAAATTGATTGTAATTAAATCTAATTAATATTAAATTGTATAACACATTATGGCACCATTCTCAATTTCTTTAATTTATAATATGTGTACCAGGAGATAACAAACACATCACTCAAGATGGATTCCGGATATCGAAGACGGAACAAATAATGGAGAGTTTTACCTAACAATAAAACTTACCTATTATTTTTCCTGAGATATCCGGAATCCAGGTAATCCCTACCTGGTACATCTCGAGCGTCATAATGAAGGAAGTCAGTGAGGCGCGCAACCGTCTCAAACCCGTGACACTAGCGCCACCTGTCGTACGTGGAAGGAGGTAAGTAGCCCGATATCGACATAAAGACGGGTGCTTGACTCAAGATGGATTCCGGATATCTCAGGAAAAATAATAGGTAAGTTTTATTGTTAGGTAAAACTCTCCATTTTTGCTACATATCAATATTTTAAAAAATTGTTAACACTTGACACTAGTTGACATGCGCGTAGCATGAAATTTCACTGCACCTGCGGAAAAAAAACCGATGAATACAACCATAGACAACCGTGCACAGTCATTTAAACTCCCCATGTAGACCTAATCTTATTTAATCACAAAAATTTAAATTCCAATCTAATCCCAATGTAGATCTACATTGGAATTGATAGTTCATTTTAAACACGATGCTAGTATCAATCATATACTAACATTGCGATGGCATAGTTTAAAATTAGAGAACTATCAATTCCAATACAATCTCTAAGTTGATTCAATAAATTACATTCAAGAGCAGACATTATGCGTTATAATGACACTATGGGCGTGGACTTATGTCATTGTATTCTCAAAGGTCGTACTGTGCACACTTTGTGGTGTATTTGCTCTTATTGTCTGATATCACTTTACTTGACTGAGCCAATATGTAGGCCAAGCAGGAACTTAGGAAAGCTATGTAAAAATAATCATGTTATCGAGTGACAATTGTATGAAAAGCATGACAGCACCAATACGACTTAAATTCGCTTAACTTTTAGGGATATTTCAAATGTTCCTGATTAGCTTGTTGTAGCCCAAGCAGGAACATTTGAAAGCTATGTAAAGTAAAATAATCGATTGTCAATTGCATTGGCGCTGTTACGGAGTTTTCAATTGTTCCTGCTTGGATCACTGATATGGAGCCTTACTACTTAATGATTAGTATTCGATTACGCGTCATATGATGTGCCTATGATAGTCGATATTTTGTTTAGCAGCTATTGGTCATTTTGGCTTTAAGTTTATTATATGTTAGTGCTTTAATTAAACCGAAGTTCGCGAAAGACGGGCATGTACTTACAATAATTGTGTAGGGTTATTTAAAATTAATGACAGATGTTGGATTAAGAATCTACTATTTATGTAAGATATTTAGGTGGACTAATAATTAAAAATGTAGACAACAATACGATGCGTAACGTACACAAACATATAACATTAAAAAAACCTATTGTGATAGAATAAAAATAAAATTACATTACGCTGTTTTTTTAGAAATTGGTGTTATTTAGACAGTTATTTTGGCTTTCTCTTACTTTTTTTTTATTATTTGTCTGCCTAAATGTATTTACTTATTAGTAGATCATACCACCAAAATATCTTTAATTAGTTTTTAACAACCATATATCTGTATTTTATTTTTAATGTTACTTGTTATATAAACTTAGTTTTAATTGTAACCGATAGAATCTCACAAGTGTACTTATGGCTTTGGCTGCTTAGGAGTAATACGTCAATACGTCCAGCATTTAAAATGCTCCGGGGTTTGTGATAGTGTTTGTAGCTCTTTTACTCTCGTACTTAATTAAATATATTTTATACTAATTCGGTGTTTCATTGACAATGATTAATAAATTGAGATGATTATATTAATTTTAAAGATGACGCCATCTCGGAGTGGGCATCAAATAATAAAATAATGTTGTTGTGTGTGTGTTGCAATAAAGTTTTATTTACTCCACATAATTTATCTATTATTATTCGTGGTCCCCTCCAAAAATTTTTTATCTGCACGTTTCTTGGATCGGAACATCACTCATCAGCCATAAACTTAGGAATTAAGTTACTCGCAGACTCTCTTGTGAACAATCAAAGAATAATCATCTCTAATTCGACATGGGTTTGATAACTTTCCACTTGGTAACGCTTGATTAGTATTCTTATTGTTGTATAGTTTACCGTGCTGCAAGTTATCGAACTCGAGTCAAAATGTAAGTTACAATTGCTGGAATCAACAATTCGGTCCTATTAATGGAATAATCACCTGAGATAACAGAAAAAAGCAGAAAAAGAAGGCTATAGTGCTGCGGGAAGCTGGGCGTCCTTGAGGTACAGCAGGGCTGGGCGTAAATAAAATGCGACTCCTGCATTATAATACTGGCAAAAATGTATCTAAACGTTGGTAACTTTTCAATCATCAATATCATTATTGCCAAGTATCGAATAATTCTGGAACCTAAATAATTTTTTATATTATTACGATCTATTGTACATAAACTACAGTCTATGGACAACCTAAACCTCAGAAGTAATACAATCAACTTTATGAGGAAACTAAACGAACGAAACGAAAAAAAAGGGAAAAAAATATATATTTTTGATAAAACTATGTATGTATTTTCAATTTAATAATATGACAATAAAGATACAAATACAAGTTCTCACTTTGACGGGTATTATGCTTAACTGCGATATTGAAAAAAAATTATAACGAATAATATCTGTGAACTAGTCTTTTGTCTATACTCTATGCCAATGTGTGAAGAAAGATAAAAAAATTGGCAGTTGTGTGCGTTCAAAAGAACTCGCTTGTCGCGTTGCGGTTCGTGTGCTTTCTTCGATTGACTTTCATCGCCTCGTAAGTTTGTGATTTTTGTACATAATTGTGTAATTAGTGTTTGTGAAAGCCAACAGTTTCATCTATATCAAGTATACCGCATTAGTCTTGGCATTTCATAAGAATTTGAGATTATTCGATCGGATCGTGTCGATGCGTCACCTTTGTGAGCCATATTACAAGTTCCTGTTATTCTAGAATCTCTGTGCGCTGAAATTGTTCTTTTCCTAATAAACTCTCTTCTTATCGAAGAATATAGTGACTAGCTTGACCCGGAATTGAAGTTTTAATTGTATTGCACTATAACCTCGAATTGCCAAGCATAAAGCGGATCGCTGACAAGTAGCGAGTGGGCAAGCGTTTTTGTCTTTGTGTTAAACGCTGATTGAGCATTATTGCACAGAAATACTGGACATGACATTATAACTCAAGAACTACACTCTTATTTACTCGCATCAGCATAACGAAGTTGACAAGTAGTGTATGAAAAGATAACAGTACTATATGTGTTCAAGGAAAATTAATGTTTGACCTAATCCTAAACTTTAAACTGCATTCCACATATCATTTAGATCTCGTCAACCGTTTATAATTTTCCATTTAAAGATTATTTAGTAAGTATGTAATTACATTATCAACTATTTCTGTTCAGTTAACATTTGAAAGCTAAATATTTTAATAATGATAAATACACAGGTATGAAACATGCAATATCTTACATGCTCAGTTGAGCAATGCCAACAACATAATCAAAGAGTCACTATGTATACATTTTTAACATAACATGACTGAAAACCTTAATTAAATACTGCCCTACCTCATTACTATGAATGAATAACTCAAAATGTGGCTAACTTGATATAATTAATTCACATTTAGAATAGATAATTTTGCTAAACCTCGAAAGTGTTTTAATTGTGAGTTCAATAATGTTAAAGTAAATGTTTACTATTGACTTCTTTATAAATGATGAAAACTATTATTCTTTACTTATTGGCTTTGCATTTGTGTTATCAACTGCATCAGTGATGTATCACAAAATGATAAATATTATTTTAGTCTAGTCTCTCTTATTGTAAGTCGCACCACAAAGTTTCTGGCAATACATCTACTGAAGTAGATTTAAGACCTCATTTTTCAATATAAAATATTTGACTGATATAATATAAAGTTAAGGTGAAGAGTAAACGCAACTAGCGCCACTCTTTTTAAAATAAATGTAACAATGACACAAAGATCTTATTAAAAAAGTAATCGGTTCAAACTTTAAGTAAATAATAATAATAAAGCCTGTTTATTCCAGATATCAGTGAGTTACAATACAGTTTGTTTTATGTTGTTAGTTGTGTTAGTTTATTTATGCTTATAGATGTGTTAGTATGGTTATTGTTTCTCCTTCTCTGATATGGTCCCTTTTAGGGTAAAGGCCTCCTCCAATTCCAGCCATTTGTGTTTATCTGCGGCTCCCTCCAACTTTAAGTAAATAGTTTAACCAATTTATTAGCATTTTATTACAGCTCAAAATTCTATGCTGTATTTATTCTCGTAACTAAAACGGCCGTTTTAGTTATAACTTAACTATTATATAGGTATATTACTATAATAAATTAGTTTAACTATTTACTTTAAGTTTGAACCGATAAATTTTTTAAAAAGATCTTTGTGTCATTGTAAAATTTATTTTAAAAAGAGTGGTGCTAGTTGCGGTTGTTCCTCGCCTTAAGGAATAAAATATACTTTTTATACTATACTATTGTCTCAATACTTGTAACTACTACTCTACCAAGTCCTTCGCATACTTAGCATATGACCAGAAGGTTGATGCTACTATTTCAATATACATTTCTTATATAGACTTATATCTCTTCCAACAACAAAATGCTTTTCTCATAAATGTCAAATGCTGTACAAACATCGAATTTGTAGATCAACAACTTTGGGTCAGTTTATGATAACAAGACAGTCCATTTAGAATTTAATAAAAGCTAAGTATCACACGAGAATCAGGCTATGAAGTGCCTATAGAAATTTTTATAAACATTTTGTAGATACACATATTTTAATGTGTGTGATGTGAATCAAATCGTCCATTAAGAAAAGAGGTATTCCCCTTTTCATGAAATCAATTATTTCATGAGAGGATTCATCAACTGACCATAATTATGTTGATTTTGTATTTCTCCCTCTTCACAAAATACTACAATAAGTAGCTACCGTGTATCAAGTAGGGAAAGTTTCATACACTACTATAATAGGTAACTACATTATTTTATTAGGCACCAACATAGTTACCAGACTGTTTAATACTAACCCTGAGAGGCCCCCTTAGGGAGTTAAGTTAGAGTGAAATTATCTGTAACCTAGAGTTATTTGGCGCAAGGATGCCTTACAATTGTTAATAACTCATAAGGTTTTGCTGGGATAGTAATAATGGATGCGGCGAGACGCGGGCGGAGGGGCGCGGTGCTGAGTGGGTCAATGGTAGCGGAGCGGCCTCGACAAGTGGGTCACCGCCGCCCCACGCCCCGCGCACACCCGAGCCTACTGCGCTTTTATTGCTATGCGATTACTGTGGATCCTAAGATTCCTAAGTCCCATTGCTACCCCCGTTCTGTCGCTAGCCGTCCCGACCTCTGGCAATTAGCGATCATCATTTTATGACGTCCCCATAAGACTTCAAAGTATTTCATAGGAAGTAGTTGCCCATACTCTCGCTCGGCAGGTGAGTTGGCAAGTGTAGTTTTCATGTCATGATAACAATGCTGCGGCCCATTTCCGGATATATTATTCCCTCTGTCGCCTTCTCCGTCATCCAATGGAAAGAGGGTTGCTGGGGAGGTGCTATTCTTTCTCTGGTGGATGGATAATCCACAATATTATTGAAGACATGAATAGATGAAGGTGATATGTATCAAAATTCTGATATCCATAAAATTTTGTCCAAACTGTCACTTAAACATTTTAGAATACGTCGTAACGTACATTAATCTAAAAATCCGTCTCTAGAATCAATGTACTTAGGGCGTGTTTCACCAAGCAATGTTAAAGTTAACGCCATGTTAAATATCATGTTATCCCTCTCGTATTTCCTGCCAATGAGTGAGACGGAAAGGTATTTTAACATGGCGTTAACTTTAACATTGCTTGGTGAAACACGGCCTTAGTACGTTACTAGATATCCTAAAATGCTAGTGACAGTTTAAACTCAATTTTCTGGGTAATTTTTTACGCGACATATCACCTTCATCCATTGATGTCTTCAATTAGCGATACACCGGCGGTATCGCGTGTGTTTCCAACAAAGACTGGGACTCGCCGCGGACGCGTACATCTTAACCTTGGCTAGGTTAGGTACGGGTAACGACCTCGCTCGCAATGACGAGCGCGTTCGCCCAACACACTGAATAAAATTAGACGTCCGCCCTCTAAAATGTTCGCGACGTAACCCGCGTTTTGAAGGTTAACGTTAAGCCCACGCTTGTCTAGGCGCTATCGTCGGACGTTAAACCTTGGGGCCTTACTCTCCAAACTGATTCGATTGTGCCGCGTACTCCAGGAGCTTTACTCTCTTTTTTGATTCTTGATTGTGTCGGGAGTAAGCCTGCAGCAGTTGAATATGATTGTTATTTTTGTGGTACTCACCAGCTGTGCTATAACTACAGCTGATTCGTGAGACAGCTACATAGGTATGACTCGGTTGAATCGAATTGAAATTATTTCATTTTTCATTGCATTTTAACGTGCAACGAACTTTCAGCGAAATATAACTAGACTGCACAATCGCACTGAAATATATGAAGGGATCTTTTGTTCATTTACTAAGAAGCTTATAATTTCTTGTTTGTAATAATAAATGTCGAAAATAATATTCTAAACCGCGCGAGACTTGATTCTGAACCTTATGTTCTTACATTGTAAAGAACCTTCGAAAGTCCGATTCGCACTGAACTTGTGTTTCATCGATCGTATGCTATTAATCATATTATTATAAACGTTAGATCTAAGAGTCATTTCTGTAAAATATGTCCCGCGGCGCTAAAGGTTCAATAAACTTTAAGACCCCCAAAATAACAACTGATACTTATCGACGTTCGGGTATTCCTACAAATAGTCAAATACAGACCAAAATATCTACGATTTAGTACCTACCATTAATTGCCGCGGGAGTCCTTTCACGAATAGACCACACCGGTTTGTCGGCGAACGTACGAAATATTCCGATTGCAGTCTCGGGTCGGATTGAGTCCTTGTCTCAGAATGTCGGCGGGTTTTTATACGTGTCTGGACCGGTAGCGGGCTTCGAACCCGCGGCACCGCCGACGTATCTCGCGCGTTGTTGACAAAATAAATGCTATTAACCTCTACCGCTAATGCGCACTGCCTTATCTCGGTGCACGTATGTGTTGTGTTCTATACAGTAGAGATAATCTAGTAGTAAACAAAAGGATTTCGAATAAATTAATGTCTCATTGTAAAGGTAGCATTAGGACCGCGAGCCGCTCGCACTATTTGGTCTCGCGACTTTTAGGCGGCATGAACTGAGACGCTGATTAGTTGGTTTGCTGGTCGCGGCTGGTAGGATCCAAATCAGTAGTGTTAGGTTCCTATTTATTTAACCTTTACTAGCTGACCCGAACCCTCTTCGTTGAGCATACAAACCATTTAAACCTTCCCTGGACTTCCACGAATAATTCAAGACTAAAAATAGCCGAATCGGTTCAGCCGTTTTCGAGTTTTAGCGAGACTAACGAAAAGCAATTCATTTTTATATATATTGTATATATATACTAGCGGACCCTTCCACTTCGTTGAGCATACAATTACAAACCGTTTAAACCTTCCCTGGACTTCCACGAATATTTCAAGACTAAAAATAGCCAAATGGGTTCAGCTGTTCTCGAGTTTTAGCGAGACTACGAACAGCGATTCATTTTTATATAATATAAGAGGATATTTAACTACATTCATGTCGTAGGATAGGTCTTTCGTCAAAATGTTTTTACTTTTAATTTTTCCACACCCTTATTTTATACAAGCCAGGGTTTCTCTCTAAAATAGAACCAAGATTCACTGGAATGCTACCTTTAGCGTCCTAACAGCTGAATATAACCGGTGGAAAGTTTTAGGATATTAATTATTATTTATTTAACAATTTACCTCGGAAATGGTTGATGAATATACATGCATACATGTGTCATACCCCAAGGCCGCAGTGTGACCGGCCGGCTTTTGGCAACGAGTCGATTTCGGCTTTCCGCAAACATGGCCAATATAACAGTTACATCAGATAACTGTCTTTTATTTTACTAACGTACGCCTTTTAACGTTTCTGAATAGGTAATTATTTGCTAATATTTAATTATTTACTTTCCTAATGTTCCAAGTTTAAGTATATCTCATATCTTTTTTACTACGTCGCGTCGAAGCGAACACGAAAGGTCATTAACATCTTGACAGTCGCTTCACCGCAACACCTAAACTAGTGATTCGATTTTACTTAAAGAGGTGTCATTATATTCGTAATAATATTCCAGATTTGCTATACAATTTTCGTAGTTCATAGCGATTATTTGTCTACGAGTATTGCTATCGGTTTCGTCCACGGTCCCTCATCTCGAGGGCGAGGGTCGGTCACGGAGGGAGCACTCGCCTCGGCTCACGTGCACGGCGCGTTGCGGGGCGGGGCGCGCAGCTGGGGGATGCGGCGCGCCGGTCAGTGACCCGCCCCGCCGCGCGTCAGCTGATCGACCCACCTCGACTCCACGTGTATGATCCATCACGCTATTGGAAGTACAAGGATGCAATTGACGTCTTTTGCCACGTCGCTACGTACTCGTTACTGTAGTGCATACTTCGTTAATTTATGCTAGATTGCGATTTAGATCATAAATAAGAATGTAGGTACACACAATATTGACTCGCGTTTAGCTAAAATAAATATATTTTACGATCTACATAGATGGAGTTGGTGTAAAATATCTACGTGTTATGAATATTTCTACCAAAATATTTTTTTTATAATAAATAATAATAATAACAATAAAATACTATTCAATGAGCGGACTTTGGACATTTCGTTCAATTAATTTAAAAGTTAGTATCCAGTAAATAAATTAAGGTCGCATGACCTTGAAATAAATAAGTGACTATGTGACTGAGCAGCTGGCGATTCTACGAAACCAGGGCACTGGGGGCCTACTCAAGATGCCATCGCTAATTATCGCTTACAAAGTTCGATAACAAAATGTATGGTATTTGACATAAGGTACGCTAAATGATCGCGATTTGGTATGTCATTTAGCGTACCTTATGTCAAATCCCATACATTTTGTTATCGAACTTTGTTAACGATAATTAGCGATGGCATCTTGAGTGCCTATAGCATAGTTGTCAACGCTAATATCGACAAGGTAGTTCGAAAACAAAAATTTATGGGATTTGACATAAGCTGAGTGACACTTAACATCTATAAAGTGATGTTTACGTAAAATCCCTATCTTATTGTTGGCTAAGAACTTTGTCGTATTTTTTTTTCTATGGATGCTTCACGCCTAGTTGATCTGGCCCTGTACTAAATAGTCTATTACCTTGTCACATACAAGTATAGACAACGGTAATTATATTTGTTACTTTTATACTTTACGCATTTTTATTATAAGAATATAAACAACAAATTTAATTCATCCATGTCTTACGAACGCAGATAACTTTCTTGTTCCTTCAGAGGGATTTGAACCTGAATTATGGGAACATGGCTTGGCTGTTTCGTCTCTAATAGCTATCAGCCCGTTCGGTTCGTGCCAGGACTGATGTTTGCACAAGCGAGCGATCGATACACCTGTTGACGGATGCAAATGTTTCAGTTCACAATCCCAACTGTGGGAGTCCTCTGACCTATTTACGAATACTGAAAATTAAAGGTTCGTGGACTAACGCCCGATATATCCGGAAATGGGTACAATTTCCGTATATATCGGGCGTTAGTCCAGACACTTAGTGCTCATAATAATATGTCTAAAATGTCTAAATGCGTCCATCTTTAGATCGTCTCTTGATAGATTTTCAATCTCGAAAGTGCAATCCCCGAAATTTATCGTATTGCAAGAGATTGGAAATCTGTCAAGAAACGATCTACGATGGACGTATTTTGACAGATTGCATAATATTCATATGCACTAACTGTCATATTCGAACAGAGGCCATTCTTTAATCTTCTATCCGTCCTTCCAATCAAGATTGATTATTAATTTCGGGCGTAAGAGAACATTCCCCTGTTGTGTGATGTATCAGGAAATGTGTAGCATAAGCGGACTTCTTCAAGTCAATCTACTTGTTTATTTAATGCCCCTGCCAGTTGCCACACACTGGACGAGTAGTTTGGGAAGTAGTGAGGAAAGGAGTCAGAGACGCAGTAAAATATGAAACATTTATAATAATATTGATTTGATCATTATAAGATGTTGTTAGACCTTACTCAGCCCGGCTTGGCATCACAGGGATCTCACAATTTTTTACGCCAAAAGAACTAAGTACGAGACATGGCATTTTTTACAAGTTATGTTTTTGATAGGATTAAAATCTTTCACTAGTTTTGAAAGAATCGTAATATCCAGCCGTCTTCGCAAAAATTGCTCGCATGTCATCTCATGAGTTTCTGTTAGTTTTTGAATAGTGACTCAGAATTCAAATAACAAACTTAGTGTCTTTTAAATGAGCACTCTCCGTAGTTTGCCATATTATAGTGTCACTATTTTGGAAGGCTTGTTCGTTATCAGAAACACTATCACCTGGTGTAATAATACAGCATATGTTTTCTTTATAAATGAGCCGGTTTTATTCCCGCCAAGGGAATTGGTTTATTAAAATTCTAATAATGTTAGATTTTTATTTAATTTTATTACATTTGGAAAACTTACGGCTACATACAAAAGTAGATAGAATTACACAAATGAGAAGGCCAATTAAAAGATTTCACAGATAAACATAAAGATAAAGAAATAAAGATGAAGTCGGTGGTTAGAATAAAGTGAAAATAGAAAAAAAAGACATAATATACAAGCACAGAGATTTTAATGTTTTACATTTTGTCCAAATCGAGCTTGCAACTCCTTTCGACATTTTTCGCTATCTCTTATAGTTTCGGATTTCGCCTATACATATTGCCCTTTTATCAACCTGTATTAGTATGTGTAATATAGTTAACTAATTAGTGTTGAATGGTGTTGCAGCATTAGGTCCGAGGCGATCGGCGGGAGGAGGCAGGAGAAGGCAGCGGCTCTCAGGGCGGCGATACCGGCCGCAAGACGGAGTGCGCGCGGCAGCCGGGGCCCGTGCTGCGCGCCGCGGGGCGGACGCCGGTCCCCCCGAGGCGGCGCTGGGTCCCGCCATCCTCGCTGCGGCACCACGAGGTGCCCGACGGCGATGCGAAACACGACGTCATCTTCAGAAAGGTGCGGGCGCGAAGGTCGCAGATAAGGCTCCAATTATATGCATCCGCGCGACCCGCCCGCAATGTCGTGAAATTGCAATCAACTATATGCAACTCAGAGATGCGGCTGGGCCGCTTTTAAATAAATCGTTGCACATTATTTGCGATTTTGTGGTGTAGCGGCCGGGCCGTTCGGTCGCGCGACCGTATATAATTCGAGCCTAAGACGATCATGATGGGATCCTTTACTGATATAAGTGCTAGCTTTTGCGGCTTCGGCTGCGCGGAATTTTGTGTGGCAAAAACTTTAGTGATTAACTTTACAGGTGAAGGATAGGTTTAGGAAATGTTTAGTATTAGTACCGTGACTACCGTGCATCCCGTGAATCTCTTATGGTCAAAAATCCGACACTGAAAGATTTTTGAATCTGATCATTTGTTAGTGAGCTAAGTTCGTTCAAATAATCAAAAAAATCTTAAGGGTAATAAATAATAATACATAATATGAAGCTTTTTCCCGCGGCGTCGCCCGCGAGAAATACCTAGATTTCACCTTTGGGACGAAGTTGTTGGAAACTCTGTAATACGTATTTTTGCTGTACTTGATGAAGCATCGACCAACATTAATTGTCTCGCAGGTGCGCGGCATCCTCAATAAGCTGACGCCGGAGAAGTTCCAGAAGCTAAGCGATGACCTGCTGGCGCTGGAGCTGGACTCGGACAAGGTGCTGAAGGGCGTGATCCTCCTCATCTTCGAGAAGGCGCTGGACGAGCCCAAGTACTCGTCCATGTACGCGCAGCTGTGCAAGCGGCTGAGCGAGGAGGCGCCCAACTTCGAACCGCCCGGACAACCGTGCACCTTCAAGCTGCTGCTGCTCAACAAATGCCGCACCGAGTTCGAGAACCGGGCGCAGGTGTGTACGAGACAAACCTATCTGTATATTTTAGTTTCTATTCTGACTCGGAAAGCTGTAGCTTATGACATTATGACACAAGTAATTTAACCAAAAAAGAAGAAGTCAATAGTCAAAAATTGTGTATAAGTAAAAGTAACTTTTTTTTTGTTTATAAGTAAAAGTAACTTGTAACAGCGGACATTTTCTTAAAGGAAAAACGTCGCTTTACCTTCACAACCTCGTATCTATAAAACTACAACTTTTCAGTAGAGTCAAAAAACTTAATAATTTAAGATTTTATTATGACATGGATTTTGTTTTAAATGAGGTTCAGTTAAGTACACTATACATCCAAAATCCATGTCATAATAAAATCTAAAATTATTAAGTTTTATGACTCTACTGAAAAGTTGTAGTTTTATAGATACGAGGTTGAAAAGGTAAAGCGACGAAAAAAGTGTTTACACCAATCTAACCTAACGCCTTATGCTCTTAATTTGGTCAATCCATTCATTGGAAAAGGTGTTGATTTACCGATTACGAGATGAAGTTTAAGAAATGTTTTTGATGTTTCAGGCTTTTGCGGCATACGAGGATAAGATACTCACACCCGAGGAGGAGGAGAAGCGGCACCTCGCCAAGTGCAAGATGCTCGGCAACATCAAGTTCATCGGCGAGCTCGGCAAGCTGGAGATCCTGGCCGAGTCCATCCTGCACCGCTGCATCCAGAACCTGCTGACGCGCCGCGCGGCCGCCGACCACCATGAGGACCTGGAGTGCCTCGCGCAGCTCGTGCGCACCTGCGGCCGCGTGCTCGACTCGGAGCGCGGCCGCGGCCTCATGGACCAGTACTTCGCGCGTATCGAGACGCTCTCCGCCTCGCGCGACCTCGCGCCGCGCATCCGCTTCATGCTGCGCGACGTGGCCGAGCTGCGGCGCGGCGGGTGGGTGCCGCGCGCCGCCACCGCCGGCGAGGGCCCCGTGCCCATGCAGCAGCTGCGCGACGAGCCGCCGCCGCGCCGCGACACGCTGTTCCGCTCGCGACCGCGCCCGCTCGACGACGTGCTGGCCGGCCTCACGCTGCAGCCCGCCTCCATGCTGCCGCCGCCCGACAAGCTGTTCGGGAACGGCCTGGCGCCGCGCGACGCGTTCCGCCAGCGCGGCTCGCCCGGCTACATGGCGCAGCACCAGCACCAGCACTCGCGCTCGCACTACAAGCAGCAGCACGCGCCCGCCAACGGGAACAAGGAGGGGCGCGGCAAGCGCGTGCCGGTGGCGGCAGGCGGGCTGCAGGACGTTCAGATGCGGCCCGCGGCCAACTCGCTCATGTTCAGCGCCAACCGCATGTCGCGCGCGCCCGCCGCGCAGCCGCCGCTCGCGCCTCAGACGGTGCTGGCGCCGGCGTTCGCAAGCGCGGCACCGCTCATCAAGGAGCCCGCTATTACGATCAAACCCGCCCTCGACAAAAAAGATAAACCTAAAAAGGACAAGGTGAGCATTGAGTAAAAAAAAAATCAAATCAAAAAGTAGTGACTCTCGTTTGTTCTCGATTATTTTAAACTAGCTGCAACTCATCAAGTACCAACAATAATTATTTAAGAAGGGTGCCACCTCTAGTTCTGTTTATTTGTGTTAGAATAAAAAGTAAGCTTACTTTTTATAAACAATATATTTTTTTAGGAAAACAAGCAGTGATATAAAACTACAACATGTATATGTACATAACATGTCGCCATTGACACTTGTTTACACTTATGGGTTAAGACATTTATTTCTCATATGAACTTAGAATTCACTTAGTAGAAGTATTATATGGTATTGGAAGCATAATAAGCTGTTTAGAAAACAAAAAATATCGTGCATTTTTATGAACTAAGTGGTATTTTAGTATTAAATATTCTATTAAATACATAACTGGGTAAAGAGAGACTTACGATTGAAGAACGCATTGAACACAAATAATATTGTACTACAATATAATATATGTGTAATATATTATATCACATCATACTAATGATCCAAAATGAGTATTATAATAATTATGATTGGATTGGCAGGTCCTGAACAAAGAGGAGGTGTGTCGACTGGTGGTAGAGGCTACAGAGGCGCTAGCGGCGAGCGAGGACGCGGAGGGCGAGGAGCCGCCGGCGCTGTGCACCCTGCGCGAGCTTCAGCCGCCCGACAAGATTCTGCGGCGGGCCATCGTCGCGGCGCTCGAGCGCGCGCTCAGCGGCGACGAGGACGGCGCGGGCGCGGCGCGGCTGGCGGCGGCCGCGTGCCGCGTCGTAGCCGCCATCAAGCGCGCGCCCACCGGCGAGGCCCTGCGCGCCCTACTGGCGCGGCACCCGCACCCACGCCTCGCTTCGCTGCTCGCCCACGCAGTCGCTGCGCGCCTGGCCACACTGGCCGAGGCGGGCGGCTGGTGCGAGGGCGCCGCGCGTGACCTGCTGCTGGACCTGCTCGCCGCGCTGCGCGACGTCGTCGGCATCGAGCGCCTCCAGCAGATGTACGCCGAGAGCAAGCTGAACCTGTGCGCGAACACCGGCGACGGTGCGGAGGAGACCGGCGCGGAGGGTGGTGCGACGGCCGCGTTGGCGGTGCTAGAGGCGCGCGGGCTGGCGGCGCTGGTGCCGCAGCTGCGGGTGCGCGCAGCGCTGGCGCGGCAGCTGGCATCCGAGCCGCAGCCGCAGGCGCTGTACCGCTGGATTAAGACGAACGTGGACGCCACCGTGCAGGGCGACGCCGCGTTCGTGTCGGCGTTGGTGGCGCTGGTGGCGGAGCACGTGACGGCGACAGCGGGCGGCGCGACGCCGGCGCCGGACAAGGCGGTGCTGGAGCGCGAGAAGGCGCTGGCGGAAGCATACGCGCCGCTGCTGTCGGTGCTGCTGCAAGGCCGCGCCGACCTGCAGCTGGCGGCGGTGTACGCAGTGCAGCTGCTGGCGCACCGTCACCGCTACCCCAAGGGCATGCTGCTGCGCTGGTTCATGTACCTGTACAACCTGGAGGTGTGCGAGGAGGAGGCGTTCCTCAGTTGGCGCGAGGACGTCACCGACGCCTACCCCGGCAAGGGCGAGGCCCTGTTTCAGGTGTGTGTAGATGTGCTCCGGAGGAATATAATGTTATTTTAAAAAGCTATACCTAGCACTATGTAAAATATGTACATAAATAAACTACCTTCATACACATATAATTTATAGTAACTAAAAATGCAGGTTTCTAGTTTTATGGACAACGAAGTTATAAGGGGTCGAAAATGGCCTGAAGTGCTTCGAAAAAAGATGGCGTACGGCCGTGCTCAACTTGGCGGGGACACTGCCTTGCTCCCAGACACCAAACAACAACACTACTATCTTCTCCTACAAAATTCCTATTATACATCTACATACATCTACATCTACAGTGTAGATTCTATACCAACCTAAAAACCCATAGGTTTTACACATAATTATGTTGTGTAAAACCTATGGGCTTTTAGGTGTAAAACCTATGGGTCATTTGTCAAACAATGTGACATAAAAAGTTTCGTATTACATTTTTGACATAAAGCAGTTTGTAAATGAATGCCTCTGTGCCGCAGGTGAACGCGTGGCTGACGTGGCTGCAGCAGCAGGAGTCCGAGGAGGAGGAGGTGGAGGAGTGAGCTGCCGCCCGCCCCCCGCCCTCGCGTCCCGCCCGCCCTCGCGCCCCGCCCGCCCTCGCGCCCCGCACCGAGTTGCCGTTTCGTTTGCGCTCATCTCATAACTATTAAGCCGCTTAGTTGAACTACCCTCTTTCTGTTGTCTTTTAACTCTGGGCCGCCGCGCGCCGCCGCCGCGTCTCCGGTGTTAAATAGGTCAATTTTTAGGTTTAACATGAACGAATGTTTAGTATCTCGAGATGATTTTTTGTAGGCCTTTTACTCGATTTTGATACTTTTACAATTGTATACAATGTATAGTGTTCGTCGGATGGTATGGTTGCACTCCGGTCTGTCCTTATGTGTATGAGCGTATTTTAGTTTAAATTGTAAAATATATCTATGAACGACTTAAATCAATTTTATTATAATAATTATCATGATCATTTATTTTCAATATTAGACGGAGAACGGACATAGTGGTTAACTGTAAGATTGCTTCGATTTCATCTACGTTTAAAGATTAGACAGTCAGATTTTATAAAATATGTAAAAATGCTCCTCGTAATGTTATATGAAGGTCGCGCGTCGGTGAGTGAATCGTCAGAGTTGTGAAGTGAACTCTGTCAACAACAATGGTCAATATGTATTCAGGATAAAATAAACTTTACTGTAATTTATTATGTGTCTTTTTATTATTGACCCTTTTTATACCTCAGGTGTGTTCCAGTTGCAAGTAAATAACTTTATTAACGAATTTTTCATTTTCCTGTTTCTTTCGGCCTAAGTTCATACATAAAGAACATAATGTGATTGGAAATGTCGTTAATAGCGTTATTTCCTTGCAACAGGAACGAGACTGTAAAGCAGTAGGTAAACTTGTCTAAAGGTAAATTTTCGAAGTGAGTGGCTAGTCTAAGTAGAGAGAGTACTGTTTCAGCAACGATGGGACAGCGACAGATGCATGTTTTATGCAGATGTGTGAAATTTATGAAGGGTAGCAGGAAGGAAGAACCGTCTTGTAGGGATCACTTGAAAAAGTGCCCAGATGTAAACAGCAAATTATAGTTCCCTAGACCCTAACCCAACGTAGCACTAGTGTAGCAAGATGAAATAATATAAAATAAGGAGTTTTAAACTATGAAGGATAATTTGCTATTTAAGAAATTATAGTTGTATTAATTTTACAGCAGGAGTCCGAGGAGAAGTGAGCTACCATTCCACTTGCTAAGAATAAACTAAAAAAACTATTATCATTTAAAACTTTTTTGACCCGTTCCACGCTCAGCTATCAAAATCTGCTAAACGAACGATTGACCAATGATGGTTGGAGATGTGCTAGCTTTCTCCATCATTGTGTTCAGCTCGGCCTGGTGAACCAGGACCCAACCTACTTGCTGAGCGCTGGCGGTTATCAAACAGAATCCATTTTATCGCAGTTAACAATACGGTTCAAAATTCTTTTATTTGTGAGTCTGTTGAGCAGTGCAAGGCACGTCTCGACTCGTACTTCGCGCTGGTGATAATTAAATTCGTGGGGCACTCATTTGTCAACTTTTTCTACCTTGCCAAATTGACGCAAATGTACCACTATTGTTTTGACGCTAACGTCGAAAGCTGCTTCTAATTCAGCCGTAGATTCTGTATTATCAGCTTCCACATTCGTCTTTAATTCGTATCTAATTGTCGACCTAAGTCGTCGGAGACCCGCGAGGCGCGAGGTTCAATTTTCAGGTCGAAATTTTCAGAACTTAAGCGAGTAAACCAATAGCAGGTTGTGCATTGTTTTGTAGTGTTAGCTCCGTAAACGTTGATGTTTTGTGCCGCGTTGCTGCCGCGACGGTACTTTTAATTCATAATTACTTGAATTTTTAACGTATCCTTGATGACGAAAAAGATTGAAATGCGATGAAAATGGAACACTAATCAATAAACAAAATATGACTAATTTTTTGTGTCCGACCGAAAGTTCGGTTTTGGTTTCGAGTTTCGGCTAAAAATCAAGTCTTGGCGGCAGTTTCGGTTTCGGCCAAAATTGGCCGAAACTTTTGCCGAAACCGAAACTGATTTCGGAAGTTATCGTGCACACTCGCCTTACTTCGTTTCTCGTGGCAATACATTGCCGGACGGCGGCGAATCAGTTCGATCTGTTCAGGCTTTTGGTATTTTATTTGTATTACATTGAAACTAACCAAGATAAAGAAAATCGTTAAATCGTAACTTTTTGTACTCCTCCATATCAATCGACTGAGAATCAAAATAAGTAAAAGTTAATTTATTCGGGAGTATAAATTGACTTTTATTTATTTTGATCTGAATCAACCAATCTGATAGAATCTGAATCAAAATCAAATCAGTTTAGAGAGTAAGATGCGAGACTTTCATTTGTTTTTCTTATTGTTAAAATGAGTTATTCTAATGAAGAAATTCGATACATTTTAAAATTTTATCACAAAAAAGGTAAAAATGCAACACAAGCCGCGAAAAAAAATTGTGGTGTGTATGGACCTAAAATGCAGTATCTGTGAAAGTAGCGCAAAATTTGATTTAAGCGTTTTCAATCCGGAAATTTTAATATCAAAGATGCACGTCGCTCTGATACGGAAAAAGTGGAGCATGATCTGAAGAACTGGGATGGACCACAAAACGGTTTTGGCGCATTTCAAAAAAGCTGGGTACACAAAAAGCTCGATATTGAAATCGAAAATTTTTTGAAGAAGATGATAACTGTTGATAAAAAGTGGATCACGTACCTACGACAAGAACGTGCGAAAAAGGTCAAAGGCTGGTTAGGCTTCACAGGCTGTGGCGAAACCCGAGTTAACTCGCATCAAGGTGATGCTGTGTGTGTGGTGGGATTGGAAAGGCATATTCATTATGAGCTGTTTCCGCCGGGCAGGACCATCGATTCTGAACTGTACTGCGAACAACTGATGAGATTAAAGCAAGAAGTTAAGAAAAAGCGGCCGGAATTAATCAACAGAAGGGGTTTTTCACCATTATAACGCTAGACCTCATACATCTTTAGCCACTCAGCAAAAATTACGGGAGTTTGGCTGGGTGGTGTTAATGCATCCGCCGTATAGTCCTGACTTTGCACCTTCAGATTTCCACCTTTTTCGGTCGCTGAAGAATTTAGGCAGTATCAGGTTGACATCACAAGAGGACTGCCAAAACCACTTGTCGCAGTTTTTTCATCAGAACCCCCAAAATTTTTATAGCAATGGGATCATGTCCCTACCAACAACATGGCAAAAAGTTATCGAAAAAAATGGCACCTATATACTTAAATCAATTGTAAATAAACTTAAAAAAAAACCTTTTTAAATTTTTCGCATTTTTTTAAAAAAATTGAATTTTTATATAAAATGCGAAGAAACTTTTTCCCGACCTAATATGTGTTTCCATTTCATGTCCTAATTAATGCAGAATAATGGGTAAAATGCACCAGATTTCACGAGTATTTTAAGGAATTTTAACTTGACCACGAGAGTTTCGGTTAAGCCCCGGCCGAACATTCAGTTTCGGCTAAAACGTAGTGATTATATTCTCTTTGGTTTCGGCCGGAAAACGAGTTTCGGTCGGACTCTACTAATTTTGGAAAAAAAATCCCACCAAAAACATTTTCATGTAAAAATGTTGCCAAGACGAGTCTACATAGCTTACCCTGTGAAAAAGTTATCAGATATCGTATAAATCCAAGCTCTAAAGACAACTCGCCCTAAATCGACAAGCACCTTGATCAAAATCTATCAAAAAGTGGACAAATCTCATGTAGAACCAAAGTTCTTGATCTATGCGCTCTTACTTTACTAGGCTTAGCTTCACTTACTCTACATTTCAGTTAAAACGTGATGCTTGTCCGTTTTATTTCACACACGATAAATGAATGCCTATAAAATCTTCGTAACGGTAGCAAAACGGCCAAGTATCACGTTTTAACTGAAATGTAGAGTAAGTGAAGCTAAGCCTAGTAAAGTAAGGGCGCATAGATCAAGAACTTTGGTTCTACATGAGATTTGTCCACTTTTTGATAGATTTTGATCAAGGTGCTTGTAGATTTAGGGCGAGTAGTCTTTAGAGCTTGGCTTTATACGATATCTGATAACTTTTTCACAGGGTAAGCTATGTAGACTCGTCTTGGCAACATTTTTACATGAAAATGTTTTTGGTGGGATTTCATTTATTTTTGTAAGGGCAAAATACACCGGGCAATTACTTTCGCCTTATTCTTCGTCTGGAATTTAGATGATTTATTGTATTTCTCATTCATTTGATACCCATATTGTGAGAGTACCTGTGAAAACGATAAATCGCTATTTTGGAATAAAAATGGCGGCATTCATGAAATCTTGTATGAATTGTATTTGTTTTCTCAAACTCTCTCATCATTTGATACCCATATTGTAGGGGTTGATATGAAAACGATAAGTCTCCATTGTGGCTGTGTAACACCGAACTTCAATAAAACACCTCACTACTATAATTGAACTCTCTTTATACTTTATTCTTGTTTTTTTTTCGAAAGTGCTATAACTATCCGGGTGGCTAGTTGTTTAGTCATAAGCTTGTTTAATCATTATAGTGTTTGCTAAAATAATAATAATAATATCTCCCACACTGATTTCGGTGACGGTGGCCGGTTTCATTGAAACCAGTCCAGCTATATTTTATAGTGCCCAAGTGTGTGCACAATGCATAGAAGCACTGTCTTTTTCTTCACTCTCGTAATCCACTGGGACGGATAACCGACACGACTGGCGGGAGATAAAGCGCAGGACCGACTTTTTACATGCCCATCCGACGCATGGATCATCTTTCTTGTCAGACAATTAGGTGATCAGCATGCCTTGTCTTAACCAAACTTAAAACGTGTTTCTAACGTGGGAATCTAACCCACGACGACCACAGTCGAGAGCCAGGCTCTAAACCACTAGACCACGGAGGCGTAATAACTAAAATTGTATAAATAAATTGATCGTGTAATATTGAAACTTATAAAATTTTGTTATGCGCAAATCAATTAAAAGTCGATTAAGTACTTAATTTATGGTCACAAATTTCTTTGAGTATCGAAGTTTTTACAATGTAGACTACAAAAAATCTACGTATTTGAAGTTTTATGCAACGTTTGTTTTTCGTTTATTGTTATCATTATAAAACGTTACCGACTGTTACATGTTTGTGTTGAGATGTTTCACAGTTCTAAACATAGATGTCGCTGTTAGGCAACTGCATCGCGCTATCGAAGTGTCGAACGATTTTTATATAAGATTACACGGATATTACACTAACACTGACGTAAGCATTATATTCGTCTCACATCATATTGTTGTTTTATTTAACGTGGTTTTTATTTTATTTTGTTTTTTTTTTTATATTATCTCCTTTGTTAACGACATCAATTTACAAGTATTAGCTGCCTGCATATTCACGCAAATTTTAAATAAGTGGATAAAAAAGAAATTTTCCTCTCATAAATAATATAATAATATATTTTTCATCTTCGGTAAAAGTCGGCCACCGATTAATAATTGGTGACCGACTTTTTGTAGATGAATAATAGAATATACTGATTGCAGTATAGCAACGCACTCAACATACATAAAGTCGGACATCAATTATATGGAGCAAAACTCTGAACGATTATTGGTCCAACAAAAAGTAGGTCGTAGGTTTTTTATGTACTTGTATATTATATTCCTTTTATAAATTAAAGATCATCAGATCCTTATAATAAACATCCTTCCATCCATCCATCCCAGACCAGCGCCGCGACGCCTGCCGACGCCCAGCGCCGCGACGCCTGCCGACGCTGAGCGCCGCGACGCCTGCCGACGCCCAGCGTCGCGACGCCTGCCGACGCTGAGCGCCGCGACGCATGCCGACGCCCAGCGCCGCGCCCCCTCCGACGCCTGCCGACGCCCAGCGCCGCGACGCCAAGCGCCGCGACGCCTGCCGATGCCCAGCGTCGCGACGCCCAGCATCGTGACGCCTGCCGACGCCGAGCGCCGCGACGCCTGCCGACGCCCAGCGCCGCGACGCCTGCCGACGCCCAGCGTTGCGACGTATGCCGACGCCCAGCGCCGCGACGCCTGTCGACGCCGAGCGCCGCGACGCCTGACGACGCCTAGCGCCGCGACGCCTGCCGGCGCCGAGCGCCGCGACGCCTGACGACGCCTAGCGTCGCGACGCCTGCCGATGCCCAGCGTCGCGACGCCTGCCTTTTTTATGTACTTGTATATTATATTCCTTTTATAAATTAAAGATCATCAAATCCTGATAATAAACATCCTATTGAATCCAATATGGTGGTCCATTATATTGGATTCAAAATGGCGGCATTTTAATAATTTTTTTGTTGGTTTTGTAGCAATAACAGCTTACATACATAACTTCAGCATTCTAAGATTTCCGGAAGTAACCTAAGAATTTTGATGATCTATAAATGAGTCAGTGACGAAATCAGGGGTTTTTAGACATCGATAAAATCTAAAGTATAATAGCTACGACATTCAAACTTTGTATAATTCATGAATTTACTGGTGTCATATGTTGAAATTTTCAACTATTTAGCATCATCCAAAGCAAAGTTATGGGAGTTCAAAAAAACGAGGAAACCTTTCGAGAAAAGGTAGGTAGTGCCCTTGCGCTTCGCTTGGCTCGTCTTGACAGGGGCACGACCGTGCCCTCAGATTCATGTTTTTAAAATAAAATTAATTTCTAATTAGAATTCTTAGCCCAACAAAAATGATTTTTATTTAAATTATCCAGTACTGCAGAACGGCAATTTATTAGATTATAATCTAATAAATTGCCGAATACCTATATCTATAATTATAGATATAGGTATTCCCTATATCTATAATTATAGATATAGGTATTCTATTTTAAGATTAAATTTTATATTTTTGCTTGTCGTCGACGCGACTACATTATAGCGCGTAAGAGCAATTTTCAATTGCAATACCGCGAATATTTACAAAAGTCGCAAAGTTCGTCATTGCGCCATCGACTTCTGAATGTCTATTGGGAATCATGGTCCATGAATGAAGTCTATGGGTATACTTCATCCTTGTTTGGCAACTGATAGAACTTGCCACTATGGATTGTCCATTTCGCTTCCAAAAAATATATATTATTTGATAATCAATTATTTCTCTGCCTGTAAAACTGATATAACACTGTATAATAGTATTGCAATTCCGTCAATGTTATGTTTGGATAGAATTAAATCGGAACAGAGTAGTAAAATAAAACAAAACTAATTACAACATTTTGTTGTATGATTAAATAAAACAATGTTAAAGTTACATAATATATTCTATTTAATTAGCATAATATTAGAACACTACTTCTGCTGAACACCAATCTATTAATAGTTTGGACTTAAACCAGACCTACACCAAAACTCTGCATCTTCTAAGACATTTAGAATCCAGTTTGTTCCAGGATCAGTGGTGCTGAAACAAAATATAAAAATAGAGTATTTTGACCCTTTCTCTAGAGACAGACAAAAAGTGATGTAGCTTTAGGGGCACTAGGGGGTGAGAACTTTTTTTTTAATTTTTAATGGTCTAATAAACCCTACATTTTTTATCTTATTGTGTAGCACCAGCTCTTATGACAATTTTTATTTATTTTAGAGGCACCATTCAAAAGTTGCGACTCTTAAAAATTGTAATATAAAACATCATTTGATTTAAAATTTAAATTAACCTGGTTAAGGCAAAGCATGGCCTCCTGAAGTCCATCATTATTTTATTGAAATTAGGGTCGATTTTAAAACTTAATTTCTCGAATCTTCAAAAGAACTTGAAGTTGAGCAAGTTTGTGGTAGGTGTAAGTACATTTAATACCATTCAAAAAGAGTTTTGCACCTACAATATCTTTAAATGTTATGTTGTGAGTTAGGAATAATAATAATGTACTGACTACTGTTAAACGATTGTTAGTCATCATGTTGGCCATACAGACCTGATATCAGTAATTGGCTGACATGCGCATGCAAACCTCTCCAGTGGGCTTGTTAAGATTCTTACAATTCAATACATAATTATAGAACACTAGAGTAAAGCTGTCTAATCTGATGATTATGGAAGAGAATCTACAGGTAATGAAAATAATTATTAAACTTACCAACTCTTATTGCTGCACATATGACGCAAAATGTAATTAAACTATTGACAGTATTTTCTCTTGCTTGACGTTTTTCTTCTAATGGATCTACTCTCTCGCCAAGAGGTAATCGAAACATGGTGCAGAGGAATGTTACGAAATTTTAATTATAAATGGTAATTGGTAATTATTAAATTATAACCTAAAATCCACAATTTAAAATATGACAACTGACAGTTTTGACATAAAACTGACAAGTGACAAAAAGTTTTTTTTTAATTCTTTATAGCTCTACAGTAAGCAACGTGTCAAGTTTTAAAGCTACTGAATAACCAAATTATTTTAATATTCAAACCTATAAGATTTAAAGTTCTCAAACCGTAAGCACGTTAAACGCAGAGCTTCATATGTTGCGTGCCTTACTGACTATTTAACAGCCAGCCCGTGAGTAACATTGTTCTGTGATCTAGCCGGTCAGTGATTGTGACAGTCATAATTTTAACAATATTGACAGGTTGAGCCGGAAGCCATATGTGAGACTGACCATCGGTTTAGCCCTGTATTTGTTTTAGGTGGTATGCACCATTGAAGGCTATCCAGTAGCTATTACTTTTACATCGTGAAACCATGACAAACAGATTACCTACAAATTGTAAGTTATCCTAACTATAACTTCTTCTTCCACTTCTTTCTTTTTGGCGCCCGATCGTCTTTCAAAAACAGATTTTAAACGTCACTGTCATGAAACATAATTGTCAATCTTTTTTGTAAAATTGTATTTGCTTAGATTTCTAAAAAACGAAAATGCACTAAAAGTTGTATTTTTATATTTTCGTACATATAGATATCGTAGAAACAATAATTATTAAAACAAAAGCGCGGTTAATCGTGCTAATAGAATAAACTTAAAGTGTAGTTGCGCAATATGGCGAGTTAAACTAAGCTGCTCATAAGAAAAAATCTAAATCTTTGACTATTTGACACGCTCTACATAGCAGAGTTTTAAAGCTAACTGTAGTTTCAAAAGTCGCGTTCAAAATACGACAGGTGATGGGACATTTGTTAATTATTCGCGGTTCAGTCGCAGTCCGTGTTTAGTGCCAGCCATTGACTTTGTTTAGTTTTTATTATCAAGTGAATTGCAATAATCCATCAAGCTGGAGCGACTACCGGAGTACCTGCGTGATACAGTCGACTGGTTCATGGGGTGAGTAACTTAATTAACATTACTGAAAGTATATCAATTACCTGCTTTGGCCCATTAGCAAATAATAATTCTTGGTTTTGTGTAGTAAATAAACTCGAACTCAACTCCAGAATATGAAGTATCCATGGAGCAAGTGGGCCTTAGATAAACACTTTAAACCAGAGTTATTTTGTGCATGTTGGCATTTGACTGCACTGATATTTTGTTGCCTACAGATTACATACTTGTATTCTTCTTTAAATACATATGTACCTAATTTATTAATTAGTAGTACCTTATTTTACCACAAAAAACTATTGTGTACTTCACACAATTATTTATAAAACAATATAACATCAATTATTGGGTGTTTAAGTAATAAATAAGTAATGAACTCAAGATATTTTTTGATTAAACATTTTCATTGACAAGAAATATTTTACATCTGTTAGTACTGATAAATTTAACCCAAACGTAAACAAAGCCGTTTATTTCACAACCATAGATTAGTCAGGGATGCCAATTGGCCAATATTAATACAATGAATATTGTTCGCTACATGAACCCATAGACTAGGTTTTTCATTTGATGTTTAAATATGTTAATCATTGATTAATTGTTACAAAATGTATTGAATGAAGAAGTAATATCCTTTAATATGTCCTGTGAAATAGTTGATAAGTGTGCACAATAAGTGAATATGTGAAAATTTCTATGTTTTTGGTTTTTACCTTCAGGTTAAATTTATCAGGGACAAACTATAGTGGTTTAAGCTTTTACATTGTAAGAATATATATTATGTAATTTCAAAACAAACAATTTTCCAAATCCTGAAATGTGTAGGTACAAAAATGGTGAAGCTAGAGCCGTGGTTGGACCCGCTAACAAAATCTAAAAGCTACTTGCAGAATCATTACCAATCTATTGATACCTCATTAATTAAAATCAGACGAGTAGTTTAGCCACTATGAGGGAACATACATACATACATAGACTGCCAAAATCTTTACCCTTCCTTTTGTCTACAAAGTACGGCTACTATAATATATACTACTATATATGCTACTATATACTAGTAACCAAACGTTACTGAGTAGGTGAGGTAGTTTAATCCAGCTAAGGGAACTAAATGTTTTCTGCGTTCCTGGGTCATGGATCTATATTGAATTTGCTTATTTATATAAAAAAAGTCTTAAATCTCTTATATATAAAAATGAATTGCTGTTAGTCTCGCTAAAACTAAAGAATGACTGAACTGATTCGGCTGTTTTTAATCTTGAAATGTTTGTGGAAGTCCAGGGAAGGTTTAAATGCTTTGTATGCTCAATGAAGTGGGCATGGGTCAGCTAGTACATACTATAAAAGTATAGTATAGTATAAAAGTATTTAATTTTATTTCTGTTGTCTGGTACCTGTAACACAAGTTATAGATACTTAACACAGGGCTAGAGGTGGTATAATATGGGTTTGTACTTAAACCAAAAGAGCTAATTATATAGAGTTTGTGACCTAAGAATATAATATTATGTTATAAGTGAAATAGAATTTATTACATTATCATACTGGAAGTATGATAATGTAATAAATGCCACAAAAACTCAACTCATGGCAAATAACCAATATGTCTAGTTTTTTTTATATAAATGGACACAAACAAAATACCAAAAGAGAAAAAAAAATGAATTACGGTTTTCGAAACACAATCCTATCCAACAAAATGTTTGAGATAAAAGTGGCCAGTATGTATGACAAAACGCCAATTTCATATGTTAGGACCAAATATATTTCAAACATATTAATGGGTAAAATATTGGTGTCACTGTTGCATAATTTATTAATTCTATTTCAAATTTTATATTTTATCTGTAAAGGAGTGTACTTGAACACATTATACTAGTTTATATTCATAGCTGAGCACAGTTAACTTCGTTAATCGTTAATCCGTTACTAAAAAAGTTTGCTTCGTTAAACGTTAAAATGATACATTTGGGAAGAATTAACGCAAGTTAATGTTAATCCGTTAAAATTCGCTAAAGGTTTAAGAAATTAACAGGTTAGGAACAATAAAAGACGTGAACGTGAAGAAAAAAATAGGTTATTGAAATGTATTCCCCTTCATGAATACTAATATATTACATTCAATTTAATAAAAGTTTTCATCCGACAGTGATGCTCGTTTTGTGGTTATAATGTATTTACCTTCCAGCCACAGTTTAACGAGACTTTGCGTTTTACTCTTTAAAGAGTGGGAGCTTTTTGATTTTTTAGCTGCTTTTGTTTCACTCACAACGCGCGCTTGCGGCACTTGTCGTTTCATACTGGTCTGAATTAGTTTTTGTTGCCGCGCCCTGGTGCCTTACGGTAAATAGTGGGCATTGGATTAACGATTAACGGACCTCTGGATATTAACCGAAATGGATGGATATGGATATTAATCCTTTAATAAAAATGTTAACTTCGTTAATTAACGATTAACGGATTAACGAGTTAATGCCCAGCTATGTTTATATTTATATTTTGAATTTTTTTTAATCTATAATATTATCTGTAGGTTTAACACAATTATTCAATCTTTCATCATGTATAAGAAACAATTTTCATATTCTTCATTGTATATAATAAGACATACCTACAATGAAAAATATGAAATATGTATTAAGACAACCCTAAAAAAGTTGAATCTTCTGTAATCATTTTATGAATTAGGTAGGTATGTACATCAAATTTCAACCACAGGGCCTGGGTGACTTCCAGTTTATAATAATAAACTGTACATAATAATGGTATAGGTTATATAAAACATTTTTATACTGTCAAAACTAAAATTAAAACTAGGTACATACTAAAAATTTTATAATGTGGCAACACAGTGAAAGAATACATAAAAGTTATTATTTTAACCTACTAGGCATTAATATCCCTTTAATGTTAAATACTAAAGTTCATTGCTGCTACTAACATAATAAATATTTTATTAATTTATGATAACTTTAAAAGTTAAACAGCAAATATTTTCTGAAAGTAACAAAAACTAATAGTGGCAGTACAAACATTAATTATTTGTACTGCCACTATTAAACTTTTAAATTAATGCTTGTTTTGAAATAAATAATAGTTTAAAAAAACGCACAGTGGGAAACTCAAACGGTCCTTGGTCTACCTACGGTACTCGACGTACCTGCGAAATTTCCAATTAACCAACTTCAAGCTTCTGGAAATTGGTGAACTTGGCCTCAAAGGACCCAGTAAGACGTGATATCACGGTCAGATGATGTCCTGCTAGATACCCTGACGGTGTAGCGCGATGGCTACTAGGAGTTAGGATCACAAGGGGCTGATTCAAGATCCCATCGCTAATTATCTCTTACAAAGTTCGATAACAAAATGTTTGGGATTTGACATAAGGTACGCTAAATGATCGCGATTTGGTACCTATGTCATTTAGCGTACCTTATGTCAAATCTCATACATTTTGTTATCGAACTTTGTAAGCGATAATAATTAGCGATGGCATCTTGTATCAGCCCCCAGGTCGCGCGCGGCGAGCCTCCGACGTGCGACCACAACTCAAGAGGGCCACGGACCATCACCGGCGTGTGCGATAAGCGGCGCGCGGCGGCGGCGGCGGCGGCGCGGCTCGTCAGTCGGCGCGCACTCGCGAGCGCCGCCTGCCGCGCCACACCATGAGCGACGCGCCCGGCCCGCGCCGCTGGCCCGCGGGCATCCTGCGGCGCAGCGGCGCGCGCGCCCGCGCCCGCGCGCTGCACGTCAAGTACCACAGCGTGCCGCAGCCGCAAGTCCTGCCGCTGGACCTCGACGACACCGTCTCCTGTTTCTGCAGGTATACCTGGGGGCCGACAGTCGAAGACGAGACGTCAGTGTACCCGCGAAGTTTATATATCTAGGCCGTTTCCGCGGACCGGTCGGTTTCGTGACACGTGATCGTTTGTAATAACAGAACCGGTTTTGTGATTAGTTTTTTCACCAGTGGTCCTGGAAAGGTCACGGCGCGGGTTGCCGTGTGGTGTGGTGAGGTGGTGTGTCGGTGGTGTGTCGGTGGTGTGTCGGTGGTGTGTCGGTGGTGTGTCGGCGGTGTGTCGCAAGTCCGGCGCGTGCTTATCGCGGTATCGCTGCCGTTCGTTATCACCTGCGTGACGTGACGCTCTGGCGCGTACACGTTAACTACATAACTGTTCTATTTCTTCCGAGTAATAATAATATTTTTGTGAAACTCTTCAATCAAAATGCTGATCTACTTGCTCAGTCGACGTTCGAAGTGATGTCTATGTAATATTATACTTTAACCGTTATCGTATACGGTTTAAATATAGGTACATAAAATAGAGGTACCTACCTACTTATTTTATTTTAGTAAATATTAATGTAGGTATTAGGTAGGCAATAGTTGCATAACGATAATAGTCACGAATATTGTAACTAATTACAAACAAATTGGTTGTTGATTACGATTTATGATGACATTGTTCTTATTTTATAAATGTATGGGAACTTTTTTTCATTACACCCAATAAATACATGGTAAATAGTAGATTACGAGCCTACTTACTTTAGGTGGGCATGGAAGGCCAAATACTAAACTGTATGGAATAGAAAAAAGTGTTGAAAAAGTTGCGAGACCTACTAACGGTTTCAGGAGTGATCTCTTATCCTAGAATCCCCTTTGGGCTCTTTTTCGCAAATAACTGTCGTGTTAGATGTCTAACTTAAGTTAACCGAGAGTGGACCTTAAAGTGATTTTGCTGCCAAAGGCTCAGATTACACGTTTTACTTTCTAAGTGTTACACACCCCCGGTTTCTAAAAGGCTGATCAAATCGCCGATCAGCTAACATTTGAGTTAACAAGTCATTCTGAACGTCACTCGCAACAACTTCACTCGCTCGCCACGTTCACCAATGAGCGTGAAAATTTGCTTGTTAACTCGAATGTTAGGTAATCAGCGATTTGATCAACCTTTCAGAAACTGAGGGTTAGAAGTTGACAGCCCACATAAACACTAAAGCTTACTATAAGAGGTCGAGCTTTAGGGGCCTTAAGTAGCGTTTGAGAATTCGCAACTTTCAAGGATGTATGTCAAATTTTATCAACTCCACTTTCTGGTCTTGTATTTTAGGCTCTATTGTACGAGTATTAGCCCAGAGTTGTATACTGAATGCTCTAAAACTCCTCCGAACAGGGTGATTCCGATTTCCTGGGTCATATAGTCCCATCCTAAACAGAGCTAATCTAACGGTCAGTTTAATAACCTGTCTAACTAGAAGTTACAATTTTGACAGTCATCCTCCATTTATTAACCTTTTGTTCTCAATAGAACAACAACAATGTAACAGTGCTTTCTGCAAATAATAAATGACTAGCTGTGCCTGAGTGACTTAAACGGTTTATGCAGCGCACGCAACGAAAGTCCCCAAATGTGAATAATTTTCGCCGTTTTTGCAACATTTCTCACGCTGCGACCAATAGGAGCGAAGTGTCAGCTTCGCTCCTATTGGTCGCAGCGTAATGTTATATAGCCCAAAGCCTTCCTCTATAAATGGACTATCCAACAAAAAATATTTTTTCTAATCGGATCAGTAGTTTCTGACATTAGCGTGTTTAAACAAATAAACTCTTCCGCTTTATAATATTAGTGTAGATTTAATTTAGGTCTATTATGTATGAGTTACGATAGAGCCGTCATATAGTTTTGTATAAAAAGCCTCTTGAATAGAGATGAAATAAACTTTTAGTTAAATATATATCGGGTATGGGGGGTCCCGAATATCGAGTTTACTGTGAAAGTGCGGTGAAACAGTTACCTTTTAAAAATTATTTTACAAGCAAATTGATGATGTTGGGGTATTTCTCATAAAAACATGTAAGTCAAAAGTAAGTCTTTCAGCGCTGTTACTTTCACAGTATACTCTACATAGGAGGCACATACACATTACACACCCTAAAGTATTTATACTCGTTTATTATACACCTTGTATGTGTTATTGAAACGGACCAGCAAATTATCCGGCTTATGTTTATCACTGATGTCACACTATGGGTGCAATCTGTAGGAAAAACAAGTTTTTGCTTATTTACCTTGATGGTTGATACATCCTCGACAATAGTAGGCGATGATGTAATTTTCTGTGAAGATCTCAAACGATAGGAGTCTCAATCGTCGACCCTAGCGAATATGCTGATTACCACGATTAAGATGAGTGAAAATGTAAAGAGACAGGTTACCGAAGCGGTTTTTCTTAAAATAGAGACAAGGCATATCTCTTAGAGATAAGAGATATGAAGTATGAACCTCTTTCATGTAATAGGTATATAAAAAAAATAATTGCTGTTTGTTAGTCTCGCTAAGACTCGAGAACTGGGGCCTTACTCTCCAAACTGATTCGATTTTGATTATGAGTACCTACTAAATTAACGTTTGTTTTTCCCTATCTAAATACCTAGTAACTTTTGCACTCCCGTTCAATCGACTGAAAATCAAAATAAACCAGGATAATGAAAATGGTTAGCCATTTTCATTATCCTGGTTAGATTTAAAGTAATCCACCAAATAAAACACCAAAAGCCGTTGAGATCGAACTGATTCGATTCTCGATTGTGTCGGGAGTAAGCCTTCTGATTCGGCTATTTTTAGTCTTGAAGTATTCGTGGAAGTCCCCGGAAGGTTTAAACGTTTCATCACAAACTGTTTCTATGCTCAATGAAGTGGGCACGGGTCAGTTAGTTAGAGATAAAAATTACCTCACCATAAGTGCCCAAAGGTGGAGAAATACTCCATCCACCTTTTGCCCAAATGGGGCACTCAAATTATTCTTCTTGTTCTCTCAAGGCAAATTGCTTTACCAATTGGCTATTTAATAGCGCCACACATTGAGTATCGTCCGCCAAAGTTGGACTCTGATTGACTTCAGTTGACTCCGCCGGTCGCCAGCCGAAATATCTAATGTTCAGTTTGTCTAGCAGGAGCAATTTTATGGAGAATGTTCGCATATTTAAATTTTTAGCTCTCCGTATATTTTGTTAAAAATAAATATGACTGAAAAAAATTGCGGTACGTCGTGTATTTACTGAGATATACTTATTTCAAATTTACGTCGCCATGACGTTATTTTTCAACACTTTAATTTTACTTATCCTCCCATTGCGCTAAGGAAGAGAGAGTACTTCTGTGTATTGCGCACACACGGGGGGGCTTAAAAATTAAATCTTGCGTAGCCGGGTCCGGTTTTAATGAAACTGGTCACAGTCACCGAAATCGGTGTTATTTCGGTGACGGGAGGCATTATTATGTGTTTAGTAAATATATTTTTATTCGCTCTATTCATTGGTGAAAACTTCATGAAGATCGGTGCAGTGAGCATTGAATATTTTGGTGAAGGCTGTAAATTTTTTTCGGGAATTGTCCCTTTTAATTGTGAAATTATATTCGCTATTGATTTTGTATTTGCTTAAGTGGTTTCACCCAGACATTCGTTGCACTATATCTTCTTATTGTTGTACAATATAAGCCTATCACTATAAATTTATAGTGATAGGCTTATATTCGATGTCAATAGTCCTATAAAGCCCATAGCTAAACCGGTTACACTTCCCATCGTTTTGTTTTCATAAAATCTGTTTTGTCGTTTCAAGGTTATTCAGATGTTCTCTTGTTGCTTCTACATTGCAGTCGTTTTGATATACGTGATGTTATGTTACTCGTATCTACCCCCGAGGTACAACACTGAGGGAGGGTGTGTCTGTATGTGACGAATTTGATCTAGTTAATTAATTCTCAATTTGATTATGGCCCAAAAGACATGTCCTAGGTGATGTGTTCTAAATGACGTGTTTTGTTTTGCTGTCTCCCGCATTGCTTGGGAAGGTACAACCTTCTTCATTCTCTGATCCGTCTTGGGGGTCCCAAGACGGATCTAGCATGTCCCCCCGGCACCTCTGAGATCATCTCATCGTCTGAGATCAAAGGGTTCTAGAGGGCGGTTACCACTGTCGATCATGGATAGGTACAGAGGAGTTACAGTGTTGGAACGTGTGGTGGGCCGTTTGCCCGTCAAAACAAAAGACAAACACACAAAATAAATAAAAAAAAAGAACCCCGAATTAGCGTGTAACATTCCTATCACATCTAACAAACGGCCCGATGACCTTGAAGACCTGAACCGATTTTCACCAAACATACGAGTAGCTAAGAACACTCTCGACTGACTACCTTTCAAACAAAAAAAAAAAATCGGATCATCCGTTTGCGAGCTACGATGCTACAGACAGACCCATACACATTTATACAGACGTCAAACTTATAACACCCCGTCGCTTTTTTTTGGGGTTAAAAATGACGTGTCTCCAAATGACGTGTTTCTAAATGACGTGTTTCTAAATGACGTGTTTGTTGTTCCAGGTGAGTCGCATGCTCGCTCGCGCTCCGGCTCCCGTAAGTGATCTTATCGCTACCGTCACCACACGCCCTGCCGTGGCCTCTTAGATTGCCGGCCGCGTATAACAGCACTTAACGTTCACGCTTCGCAGTTCTGAGTTCACGCTCGAAGGCTTCCACTGACGACATAATACCCCTAAGCATTTAGCTGGCACAGTACGCACTAGCATGAAGCATCTTGTAGCCCGAGCAGGAACATTCCGTGAAGTAATCCCAATACCTAAATGTTTTTAATGTCTGAAATAAATATTATTATTATTAGGACCGATTTTTCAATCGTCAGATAACTTTTGACTGTTGAATAAAAATGTGACTTTGAAATTTGTTCTATACAAAATCTGCCAAAGTCTTTTCCTTAAATTTATTCCTTAGATAAAAGTTGTCTGACGATTGAAAAATCGGCCCTTAATCTATTGTCAGTTTTATTGGCTCTGTCGTGCTTCTCATACAATTATCATTTTACGTTACTTTACGGAGCTCTCAAATGTTCCGGCTTGGGTGAGCATATAATATGTAACTGCTTTTCACGAAACTTGAGCGGACGTAGGACTCGTAGGAATATGAAATTTCCCACACATATTGTTTATAATATAGAGGAGTGCAGATTGTTGATATTTAATAATATAATATAATAATATCTATAGACGCTACGCACAACGTCAATCTAGCCCTGTGCTAAGTACCTAGAGAAAACTGGGGCTCATTTTAACAAGCATTTATAAGATTGGGTTGTACGTATGTATAAAAGACTAGCTGTGCCCTGCGACTTCGTTCGTGGGGTTTTAGAGTGACTTAAGCCGTTTATGCAGCGCACGCAACGAAAGGTCCCAAACGTGAATAATTTTCCCCGTTTTTGCAACATTTCTCACTGACGCTTCGCTTCTATTGGTCGCAGCGTAATGTTATATACCCTAAAGCCTTCCTCTATAAATGGACTATCCAACAAAAAAAATAATTTTTCAAATCGGACCAGTAGTTCCTGAGATTAGCGCGTTTAAACAAACAAACAAGCTCTTCCGCTTTATAATATTAGTATAGATTTTGTGAGCATAATTTACTCCTACTTCCAGAAGTCTGATTATTGAAATTTTGCGTATTACGTATCAAGGAGCAATGACAATGGAATTGCGCATTTTTTAGTTTTTTTAATTATTATATATTAAAATATAAGTAAGTAGGTATACTAATTATATTTTAATATTTATTATCTATCCATGCCAGAGTAATAAAGGGCACATATTTTTTCTCCAAAACCACTGGAACAATTTGGATGAATTTCGCTCAGATATATAAGTAGAGTAGGCCTCAGGTAAGGACATAGCGATACTTTTTATCGTGATAGAATGTAGGTTCTCGTGGGATTTCGGGCACTTAGTTGCAGGCAACATCGTGTTAATGTTATTTTTATGTAGATGATGTAATCTTTGAATTCGAATCGATTTTCTTTATCCAGGGGCCTTACTCTCCAAACTGATACGATTTTGATTCAGATTCGATCGTTCCGCGTACTCACGAATAAATTGACGCTTGTTTATTCTGATTATCAGTCGAATGATATGGTCGGGAGTACAAAAAGTTACCAACTAACGATGTTCTTGATCCCGGTTAGTTTCAAAGTAATTAAAGCCAAAAGCCGTTGAGATCGAACTGATTCGATTGTAGATTGTGCCGGGAGTAAGGCTGCTGGTTAGTTTCAAAGGAATCCACCAAATTAAATACAGAAGGTCGTTGTGATCGAACTGATTCGATTTCCGATTGTGCCGGGAGTAAGCCTGCTGGGCGTGGAAAATTTTGTGATCTCGCTAATATTATTTAACGGCAAGATCTCATCTTAGATTCACACCTCATGTTGCTAATAAACAATAACTCGTAAGGTGTACTTGACCGATTTGCTAACTTCGACTTAGATGACGATTGACATCTTTAAAAACACGCTGGGCACACAGCTTCGCAGACATCATATTGTATCGATGTATCTGATTAGAGTTTTTGTTTAATATCGTTATACATTCATGCTCCGTCGAGCCGAATTTGGGGAAATTTGGAAGGTTACCGAAGAATAAAAACTTGGCTTGCGTGTATCATACTATAAATTAATAAACATGGTTAATATCTAGAAATATCTAGGAACTTTAGTTCAATATCCGAGTAGACTCTGTATCCATTTGTGGTCCTTCGAGACGGTTTTGATCCAGCGACGAACAATTCTTGGCTTGCGCGTCAAGATATAAAAATAGTCTTCGCGATGGAATAGTTAGCAAAAACACGGTTATCAAGATGATAAAGCGAACTAGGAAAAATTATTATCGTAGACTATTATCAACTGGCCCTATTGATAACGTGATAGTGTACACGGATGATGTCATGGTACCTGCTAGAGGTATTGATACCAGATTATACGGGGCGATTCATGGTTCATATATCAAGCCGAGTATAGTGTGTAAAGAGAAGGACGCGTAGAGCATTTTTTGTTTTGGCACCTCATATAAATTAATTATTTAATGTAACTGAAACAAAATTCGAAGGTCTAAAATGACCGCAAGTAGTGAATCTTATTATGCTGGGGCTCACTGGCTCCTAGTCTATACACACGAACGCACTGGTCGTTGCCCTAAGTTAGGACTTAGGGCAACGACCTAATAACGACCTAACCTAACCTAACTAGACAGAAAATTCAAAATGTTTTAAGTTTTTCCTTCATTTATACACTAAAACTACTTGTATTCTAAATTTGAAGCTTCTATGTCGGCCAGGAGTTACTTAAAATTACATGTTTCTAGTTTTATCCACAACGATGTTTTAGGGGGACGAAAATGGCCTGAACTGTTTCGAGAAAAGGATGGTACGGCCGTGCTTAACCTGGCGGGAGCACTGCCGTGCCCTCAGATAATATAATATCGCATCTCGATCGGCGTAAAAACCAAGGCTTATGGCTGTTGCGACATGCGGCACATTGGGGGTGTTAGCTGCAGGCGAACGAGCGGCCTTGACCACGCGGCGAGAGTTCCCGACCTGAGGGAGTGCACCCCCCCCCCTCTTCATCCCCCACTCCGCACCGCAAAAGTGACGAAATCAATCGGAAATTATGGGTTCCACCTAGCCACGTAATATTCACCCAAGGTGGTCGAGCTTATCCATAGATCATCAAACATACTATATCTCGAATCTAGGACTAACATCTAGATTATAGATTTAGGTTTGTAAGGTCTTAGGGCCGGTTTCTGAAAGGTTTATCATAATATGGTCAACATAGCATTAAAGTTAAGTTAACAAGTAACAACCCATATTGATCGCTGATGGGTATCAGTAGTATATGGGTTGTTAACTATGTTAGTTGATCATAAATATGAGTAGCATTTTAGAAACCAGACCTTAGCGTGGGACGAAATATATTAATAATAATAAAGACCCGGGACTTAATTGCCCGTGAACAAGGAATGCTCTACACAAACTTAATAATAATAAAATATATTTAATTCATTACACATTTGGGCGTTACATTATATTCGGCTAATTTAATCTAACAATAATAAAGTTTGCAAGCAATGGAAGTGTCGATATTAAAACAGCATTGTGGTATTCTCATAAACGACAAACCCATTTTCATTAGTGGAAACTATAAAATCAGTTTGTTTTTTATATCAAGACGACGACACCCATCATGAAAGCAAAAGTCTGAAATAAACACTGGAATTAGAGATCTAATCCAGGAATTCCTATAATATACTCTGGGCTAGGGAATGATTAACACATCCTTTAGAATTCTTATCCAGAAGAGCAACTGACATGAGAACAGATCGTACCAACTTCTAGTCTCAAGGCTATTCCAGATTTTATAACCTTGTCATCTGGTAACCTTGAACGATAATTGTGATACATATTATTCAGAAAACAGAACACATTGTCGCTGTGTAGTTGTAATTACTGCGGCCGAATCAATTTTCAATAGTACAAATGGCAATTGTCGATACTTGAAATTATTACAAGTCATAAATATAATATCCAAATTGTTTGAACAGCTTGTCCGCAATAATTTGCGCTAACGACCAGTTTGTTTTGGTTTGCGTCATCGTTCATATGACCGCGCTGAACAAATAGAGAATGTGTTTCGAAGTTTTGAAAGATACTAACGGCTGAACACTGAAACGGTAGTTAAATTAGGTGGGTGCTGAAGTCACAAGTTGTCATTTTGAGCTTGTTATGAGGGCTCCTAACTTTAATCAACGTTTCAGAATTCGGCCGTGAGAATCGCATTGATGCATAGAAAAAGAAGTTTGAAGATTGGTACCTTTAACCTTCGGTACGGTAGGCCATAGGGCCTAAGCATTGGCTTAGTGTTTGTGTAGACACGTGAGTCCTTAAATACCGCCATCTTGTCGCTGGTGTTGCAACCAGCGCTCCATCTGACTTAACTTGTATGGTGGTGCAATTATAAATAAAAATCCAGGGCTCGATTAAAAAACTACGGAGTAGTTCCTATCATCATTTAATATTGTTTCCACTTTAATGCTTATGAGATACGGCCACGGATTAATTATGTATTACGGAGCTGTTCATATCATCATTTGTTTCCATTTTTGAAGGCTTATGGCACTCCTCACCACGGACGACCTCGCCGCTTCCGCCCCGCGGCCCAAGGCCTATCGCGCTCAGGCTTTTTAGATTCCACGAATATGGGGCGGAAGACCCTTGAAAAACGTACAACCTTCGATAATAAACTGAAATGCTCTAAATACGTTGCGCAAAAATCATTTTGCTTTGTGTACTCTGTTCGAGTTAGAACAACTCCTTTACTCTTGAGGCTAGGGACTGATGAAATTAATTGCGATTTGATTGAATCGATTTTTGCGCAATTTCCTGTGACCGCACTTATCGGTATATTATGGTGTATATTGACCTTCGAAGTTGCCAGTTAAACCGCAGATCTCAAAGCAAAAGACGATTTATTTTTCCGGTTCTTCCGTACAATTCTTTGAAGTACGTGGGCAATAGTTACATAATAATGATGCGATGACAATAGTACGCATTTTTTTTTCCAGCGAAACACTAATCAGGTACTTGACGCTTTGTTCGTATAAACTATTTTTAAAAATTCCCCCACGACAGTACTTTGAAAGTGCTTCCGGGAAACCTTTTGTTTACTCTTTTGCGATTTCTTTTAAATGACGTGCTGAGTGTTTAACCATGAGGTTCCGGTTCCTTGTTCTCGTAGAAACGTCTTTTTTGAAAAATTCGGTTAACGTACTCCTGGCAACGCGATCGGTATAGGAACTTGACATTCTTGATATATTTTTTATACATTTTATAAATAAAATATATTTATTCATTTCGCATTTGGGTATTACGAAATGTAAATATGTAGCGGTAGCCACTGTTGCAGTCGAATACTAAAACGATAGATATTAAGACTAAAACGATAAATTAAGTGGACCTCAGGTCACACCATGTCATTGTCTTTCACCAAGCAGTGACAGCGATAGCCTGTGAATAGGGGGGCTCTTAAATTCAATAACCGTTCCAGTATTCGATCGTTTATATTTGTCATTATAGTAGAGAATTTAAATATTTTAAGTTCTCGAAGGACCGTGAAAAAGCAGTGATTAGTCTATTTCGAAGACCTGGATTCCATAAGTAAGGGTGGCCCGGGGGACAGACGAGGCCGAGGTTCCGGGTACAAGACACAGGCGGGGTGCTCGACGGCGCGCATCGGGAGCACCCGGTCACAGCACAATGGCGGGTCGTGGGCGCGCCGCGTCCCGTTAGCGCCGACAATGGCCGACCCCGCGACACCTGACACCGTACCACAGAGTACAGACAGATAGAATACCAGCTAGTTAAATGCGGTATGGCGTACCCCAGCAACGCATAGGCGGAAGCCGCACCGAATTGGCAAGGATGCATTAATAACGAGATGTAAAAAGATTGACTGCTTGCGACTATGCAGCAAGGGAGTTCATTGTGGCTGGAAACTTGAGCCACAAACTTCACTTACCGTCACCATATTTCGGAACATTGTCGAACGCTGTTGAGTGTGTAATAGTGTAGAGTTGGGAAAAAGGCTACATATTGGGATACTTCGGCTGCAGCTTTCGCCGACGTGAGCTTGCCGTCTGTCTAGTATTAATCTTTAACGTTACACAACCAATACAATGGGTGCCTTTGCTATGTAGTGCCTAACTAGTTACTACTTAACTTGCTCAAAAAATTATACTCAGGTATATAGGGTGTAGGTTTATAATAGAAAGGGTACATTCAATGTTTTGAGGGATCGAAGTTGATCGAACATAAATTTCAGCAGAGCAATGGGTAGCGACTGGCAACTAACAACCCGTAGGTTACAGAAAGATATAAAACGAAAGGGTTCCTTTGCCATGGTTTTAGTAACTGCAAGGAACGAGGTTATGAGTGATAGTACTTTACGGTGTGTATGTGCCTCCTATGTAAAGTATATTGTTAGTACCGGTGGTAGGGATTATATAGAAACGACGTTTAGAAATCATCTTTTGTAAAATTTATTGTGAATAAAAATATTTGACTTTAACTTTGTGAAAGTTCCAGCGCTGAAAGACTTATTTTTGACTTTCATATTTGTATGAGAAATGCTCCATCATAATTACTATTTTTTTTTACTAATTAGGTACTTTCTCAGTAAACTCTATATACGGGACCCATACACACCTTAAACAATTATTATCATTTATCACTCATTTATGTTACACCTTGTATAGTGACTGCTTAAAATAACTGCTATAATTAATATTCTCATGCTTCTAGGAAATTTATAACCTGAGTAATGGTGGCTGGAGACATGAAATAAATTGTATGCTCGTTGTTTCAGGTGAGTGCGGGGGTGCGGGGGCCATGCTGGACTGCCTGTGGTAAGTCCGGACTTCGGAAACCAACACAGCACGGCAACATAACATACAGTCAAGGAGACCACCTCAGGTGTCGGTGACTGTACGCACGCTATAAGTATGTGGTCGTATTTATGTTGACACTATGCTGAGGCTGCTTTTCCACCAGTGATGAGCGCGGATGCGTTGCGAGGAATGTATCAAGAAACAGTATAATCGCTTTCATGAGCGGGGAAAATTTTGTTCTTGAGAGAGAACTAGTCCCTCGCATCACATCCTTGTCCATTCCTGGTGGATAAGCCCCCTAATGGCCGAAGCAATATTATTGGGTTCCGTTGGATGACCATAGGGATCAGTCTATTAATTTACAGAGCAGTGGCGTGCGATTCAAATAACTCCATTCCTATTGACTTTTTGACCTTTGGAACCGCATCAAAATCTCCACCTTATATTGAGGCTAAGCTAGGGCTTCCCTCTAAGGGCTCGCACACAAAACCGCGATGCGATGTGATCCGATGCTGCGTCTCTTATTTTTACACTACAAAATAAGAGATGCGTCATAATATCGCATCGTATCGCGGTTTTGTGTGCGAGCCCTTAAGACGAATTAAGTGACGTCACAAGAGCTCATCGTACTTGCAATCAACAACATTACCGTGGCTATGGTATAGAGAAGTATCGCGCGTTAATGACTGAGGGAATCGCGGAGTGTCGGAGGCGGGCGCTGTAAATGTCAAGGTCACCGGCTGGTGCAGTCCCCCCCCTGCCGCCCTCTGAAGAAAAATAGCGACGAATTCAGCTCGATGTCTGTTCAGGCTAAAACTAGCTTTGTGACGTCACCTGCTTTTCCGTAAAGTGTGGTTTTGTGGTGGAATTCCCGTTACCGGGAAGTACGTCATTACATCGCGGTTAATTTATTACGAGTAATTGATAAGTTATAAAATTTTACTAAATAATATATTATATTAATTGATAATAGCTAATATATAGGTAGTTAGTGTTCCGTAGCGTTTGAATAGCAATAAAATTGTTGTCGTCCAGCCTCCTAGAAGTCTTGCGGTTTCCCCCGGGCTAGTCTGAAATGGGTCTTGAATTCGAATAATTCATAATATATTAAAACCGTTCTAATGTTCAACTACTAGTAGTAGTTCAAATACTGAAATTCTAATATTGGCTTTAATATTAACAGCAATCTCAGTTTTGTTGTGCATAAAAACGGCCAAGTGCGAATTGGACTCACGCACGAAGGTTCCCCAAAAAACGCAATAAAATCACGTTTGTTATATGATTAAATATTTATTTTATTACTTAGTTGTTATGGCGACAACTAAAATACCTAATTTGTAGCATTTTTTTTGTTGACATTCCGAGAATAACTTGTTAAGTTTTATTAACGGGCTTTTTAAACCACCAATCCAGTAAATTCAATGAGCTAACTATGGGTTTTATAAAATACGTGCGTGTTTCCTTTTAATATTTTCGTTTGATACCTACTACTGGCATTGGCGGCATAGCTTAGGCCCAGGTATGCAGGCTACAGCTATGTGGAGGCCTGGAGGGTTGACCAAGGCTAAGGGCCTTGGTCAACCCTCCAGGCCTCCACATCGCCATCGCTATTATAACTTACAAAGTTCGTCATTTAGCGAAGCTTATGTCAAAACCCATACATTTAGTTCCCGATACCTGACCCTGGTACCTTCCGGTATCGTCTCTAATGGCACCAACGAATAGTCGATGAAGGGTTCCAGTGGGCGACGACTGAGGACCCTTAGCCACGGTGTTTGTGGGCGTCGCGGAGTGGACGGCGATGATATAATACGGTCTTGGTGCAATGCGTCACCACCCTTCACAGCTCACACTATACTTGACATTAAACGTCTAGTGTTCGTTTTCAAACAATATTGTTTGGGAGTTTAGGGTGATGTCATGATTCATGAGCAGCTCGGTGACTAGCGCAGACAAAACGCGGAACGAAAGAAAAAATGGAGACAAAAAATTAAATGGTGGTTTTGGACCAGGGCTAAAGGCTCGATTATATGATTATAATGCCTCCCACACTAAGGAAGAGAGAGTGCTTCCGAATATTTCTCAAGTGTGCGCAATACACAGATGCTCTTTCACTTGAGTTACTCTCGAACCCCAGTGGGACGCATTACCGACGCGACTCGCGGGCTCCCGGGTGCAGGAGCGTCTTTTTACATGCCTGTCCGAAGCTTGGGTCATCTTATCCACCATCACTTATCCTGATGTACTACATCAGTAGCACAAGCAGGAACATCTAAAAGCTTCGTAAAATCTAAAGTCAATTTATTGGCGCTGTCAAGATTTTCATACAATAATAATTTAACACATAAACATAACAACAATATAACAACATAATTTTGCTACATATCACCGTCTTGAAGACGGTGATATGTAGCAAAATTATGATTTCGAGAAAATTTTGTTCAAACTGCCCCTTAAACATTTAAGAATACGTCGTAAAGTATTAAGTACATTAACCTAAAGATCTGTCTCTAGAATCAATGTACTTTATACGTTGCTACATATCCTAAAATGTTTAAGTGACTGTTTAAACTTAATATTCAGGGTAATTTTTTTTTGTGACATATCACCTTCATCGATTCATGTCTTCAATTGTCATTGGATAAACTATACTTTACAAAGCTACCAAATGTTGCTAGGTCTACAGAATCGCTTGTAGAGTTAATGTTGACACTATGTAATCGTGAATCATGATGTCATTCTGTAAACGCAATCAACTGTACAGTGTTTGTGTGTGTGTGCTAATAGCTCGTAAAATGTCACACCTTGCTTATCACTCGTAAAGTCGTAAGTTAGTTCAGGCCTATAATCTACTACAGTTGTATTTGTATCTTTAACTAGTTGTCTTTTTACCCGACTTCGGCGAAGCCAAAAGGAAGGGTCATGATTGTGGCAGTCTTTGTATGTATGTATGATTGCGCAGCTAATTAACTAAGTTTAACTAGACAGCTGTCCCGGCAAATTTAGTATCGCCTTAGAATTAAAGTTTCCTAATGCACCGACATCAGCGCCAACGTAAATGGTCCTTAATGCACCAAAACCTTCCTCCTGAACACCTTTACAATTCATGAAAACAACATGAAGATCGGTGAAGTCTTTGAGTTTAACACAAACAGAAAGACAGACGTGCCAGATGACTTTGTTTTATAATAAGGACAATGTATACTCCGTTGTGTCGGCTTACGCAACTTTCAAATGTTCCTGCTTACTGATTCTTGGGTTAACGAGACGTGAACTTCAAGTTAATCCTTCAACAACTCTTCAATGTCAATAAGAACGTCTTGCCTCTTGAGCTTTAAGCCACTCGAAGGTCCGCTCCAACCAAGTGACAGAGAGTAGGGACGTGTCGGGACACTTGGAGACTTGTGTCGTTTTTAGGATTCTGTAATTGCGCTCTGTCCGTCCGTCTATCTGCCTCTGCTAGTTTCTGTTAATATAAATATATCTTATAGAGTGCGTCAGGAGTCAGGACTTTACTTCTTGATGAAAGTAAATTATTTTTTATACCTAATACTAATTAGGAAAATTATTTTGTGTGAAATAAGACAGTTTTGAAATTATTTGAATTATTTAGGTCCTTCACCTATTGCACGTTGATGTTTAAATTTTACGGAACCCATCTCACACGTCCTGATAATATACTCTTGGTTAGGTTATTTGTCTTGTAATTTATACCTTTTCTTTTTTCTGTGAACTTCGCTGGGCACAATGCCTTGTGCCTAGATGTACCGCTACAATTGTATCAATACAGAAGTATGTATCCCCGACAATTCTAAACGCACATTACGACTTCCGTTGGTCAATTTCTTCAAAAGGATCCCCGCACTAAAATCACCTTCTCTAAGCGTAACATCTCAGGTAAAGAATCCAACCATTTTTTTACTGCAGAACAATTATAGAGGTGATTCTTCAACCTATTGTGACCGACGCCGATGCAGTTCTGAAAAAAACATTCATGCAATGTCAATGAAGCTAAGGCAGTGATCGTCACTTTTCTGCTCAGAGGACGTTGGGACAATGTATTATATCAATCACACTTACAAAGAGTATGGGGGGGGGAGTTCTTTCATTCATAACTTCACACAACCTGTGTTCCTGGAACCTTATAAGAATGTCTTGATGTCTTGATAACTCTAATGTTTATGATATAAAATGTATTAGCTAGGTATAAACAAACGTAAAAATAGGCTTGAGCGTCACTATCGAAATGCATAACATTAAATACATATTACAAAAAGTACAAAAATGTAAAGTATTTAAATATATTGTAATTTGTAAATGAGTAGATGTATAATTACAAAAACAATTGAAGTCGGCCGGCCATTGTATTGTAATTCGCCATGTGAACACAGTTCTGCGTTTGACCTTAATGTTAAGAATGAAAGTCGGTATTGTTGCCACTGTTTTACCAACAGTCACGTAGGACAAGGTGAAACGGGAAACGGACGAAGATTTCATCAATCAAACTATTTTTAAATATTTACAATGTAATATTGTTAGGATCTAATAAGCATAATGATCTATTGTGAGAAATAAGGACCTAATGCCAAAAACGTAATTAGCATTTTGGTGATGAAACCCTAAAACCTGGACTGCACATCAACCACAGACTGACTACATACTTGTAGGAGTCAAATTCAACCGGCTCTTACCTATCCTAACCTTGGCCCTACACAGTAATTTAAACTTAAGTTTGTTGCCGGACTTATAGTCATCAATTTGATGTTAATTTCATACATTTTGGTTGCCATCAAGCACTGTCAATTATTACTGATGGTTTGATCGGTTTATTCCATGTTCCACGGTCACCTCTAGATTTTCTACCTTTGTCCTTGTAATGACGTTACGTAGGACTGGGGTTGAAAATGAGCACGGAATTAACTATTTGATTATTGCCTGTCTACCGTCCAGATGATGTTTTTCTAGAAAATCACTGTATTACCAGTAACTGAGTCGTGACCTATCATCAAACGGTGGTCATTATCGCAAATGAGTAATTGCTTTGTTCTGCATAATGCACGACAACTTGCAATGCTCAAGGTGAAGTTATTGATTACCTCATAATGTCCTTGGATTTTTGCTTTTTAGAGTTTCGTACCCAAGGGTCCATTTTTAGACCCTATTATTGAGTCTTCTCTTATATAGCTGCCTGGTGACAGAGTGTTGAAAATCTAAGATGATGTATCTCTATTGCCGCTATAACAACAAATACTAAAACCAGAATACAAATAATATTAAAAGGCCTCGCATTGCAACATACGGGTGTTCCGTGTTTTTGACGTTTACGTTAAACGTACGGAACCCCTTGTGCGCAAATCCGACTCGTAATTGACCGTTTTTATTCATTGTGATATGCGACCACTTATCTCTAATTTTATATCGCTAACCATGTGAATAAGCCTCTCGTCCTTGTTTTGTGCCTCAATATCGCCAACGTTCTTGGCAATCACTGCCCGTACTTCAAAAATAGCCATCGACTGGTAAACTGCTCGAAAAACTTTGTGTTGTTTTCTAAAACACTTTCGTCTGCAGGATGTGGGTGGGGCTTGGAGATGCTGGCTGATTGGCCTTGAAGGAGCCAGGTTAGTAGGCTCGTTCTGATGTTGACGTCTGACGGTTGACCAGTGTCTACTAAATATAATGTGTAGTTGTACTTGTTACGTACACCTACGTAGTGTTCAAACGTTATCTTGTTACGGGAAGTATATTAAGTGCAGTGATCACGTTAGGATTTCGCCATCCAGCGTGATGATATTGATCGATTACTGATTAGTCAGGTTGCTTGCTGCTCAACAGTTCATGAAACTTGTGGTGTCTTGAGTCTTTAGTTTCGTAGCAGATACTAGATCTGCGCATTCTAGCTACAAAATTAAACTGTGCAGTCGCGTGTCCCTTCGGTCTAAGTTATTCGATACCGGATGATTAGAATATAATGTCGTCGTAAAGTTAAATGCAAGTTTTTAAAATCGCAAATTTTCGTAAGGAGCACAATTTGGTTATTATTTACATTGTACTGTATACTAAAGTGGATACAAATTTACGTAATAAGTAGTCTACCTACTTAGCAAATGAATGAGCAATCCATGGGATGAAGTAAATGTTTACCGTGTATGTCATTTGGGCTCAAAACGCGTTGCGTTGCGTCAGCACTCGGTACTCGGTGCGGCAGAAGTGGTGTTTCGTCACATTGTTATTTGTTTCAAGTTTGTGATTTCTGTGCGCGGGGGGAGGGGAGCCGCGGCGGAGGCGGTCAGGCGGCGGGGCGCGGGGCACGGCTCAGTCCCGCACACACCGCGGCCCGATGTACACGCTCTGCGATGCGAGCTGGAGTTGCGCTAGTGAATGTTGGCGTTCGTTGCGTACTCGCGCCAGGATAGTGTTGTGACCGTTCAAGTGCCCTGGATGTTTACCCGGAGTGACATGTGCCGCAATGCTCCGGCCCGCCGTCACTAGCGGCATGGTGGGACTGTCGCCGCCGCCGCACGCGCGGCTCTCCCTGTTCGACTCCTGCCACCGCAAGATCAGGCTCATCGGAGGTGGTCCTGTGGCTTTTCTCGGCGGACTGGTGGCGTGAGTGTCTCGTATTACTCTATTGTCGGACTCGGTGGTGTTCGTGTGACGTTGGATCGCCGAGGGTTTCACAAGTGGAGCACTTTTTCCCCGACTCGCTGCCGCGTCACGCGTGCAATGCATTTGTCGGTTAGTTAACAGTGAATGTGCGATTAGAGCGGCTCGGAGCCAGTGGATTCGTTACGGTGCCGAGTGCCGACTACTGAACTACCACCGAAATACAGATGGAAATTAGTAGAATATCCTGAATCACGATATTAGTCTACTGCCACGCACACGCTGTAAGGCTAAGGACCACTCTAAAGTCTATCTCGATAGCTGATTCCTTTCGATTCAATTCCTATGAACGGTATACCTATAAAGGAATTCTACAAATTATGATGTATGAACTTTGATCGTTTGAATTTAACCGAAGACTTTTGGTTACACATTCGACCAGTACATTACATTCACTCGTCAGTAATATATCTTGTATAGGTATTATAATTCTCTGAATTCAAGAATTATCTATACTACACACCTTTAGTTTTCGAATACATCTTCATACACCTAAAAGTTTACTTTAATTATAGATAATTGTAGACTGTTGTAAACAGTTAATGTTCTAATAACTAACTCCATAACTTATTTGACTGTAGCTTGGTATTAAAACTGTAATAAAAGTGACAGTTAAAGCTAGCGTCCATTAATTAGATACATGCTTATTTATTTATATTAAACAGTTTATTGGACACAAGAACATAGGTATTACACTATACAGAGAAAGACGACACAAAGGTACTGCTTATTTCTAACAAGAAGGTTACATGTTTGTTAGATATAGATATCAACGTTCAGATATACCTACTATGTATGTCCATAAAAACTAAATTTGAAATCTAAAACAGAGTGGGTGGCAAATGGCAATTCCATAACAAAAGATCTTGGTAGACCTGAAGGTTATCTCATTGTATTAAACTAATATATTATGTATGAGTGAAGCGAATCAAGGTGGCTGGAGTCTGGACTATATTAATAGAACTTGTCATCTGCTATGCCAGTAAAACACAGTCTATGGATAAAGTGACCAGCCGGCTTACTCCCCACACAATCGAGAATCGAATCAGTTCTATCTCAACGGCTTTTGGTATTTTATTTGGTGGCGGGATTACTTTGAGACTAACCAGGATAAAGGAAATCGTTAGATCGTAACTTTTTGTACTTTCGACCTTATCAATCGACTGATAGTCAAAATAAACAAACGTGAATTTATTCGGGGGTACGCGGCACGATCGAATCTGAATCAAAACCGAATCAGTTTGGAGAGTAAGGCCGCAGACGTCCCGTTTTGAAAGGGACAGCAAAGTTACAATTACGAGCCGGTGTCCCCGAAATGAACTGGGTGGGACTCAAAATTGTCCCGTTTTTAGAAATCGCGAAAAAATTAATAGACAGCCGGCCAAATTGATTGCACGCTGTAGCCAAAATACTAAGGTGTACATAATTACTTCACTAATAATTACAGTAAAAATAAAATAAATATTTAGGGGGGCTGCCATACAGCAAACGTGATTTTTGTCGTTCCCTTCCACCTCCTCTCTCCTCCTCTGGAACCCTCGAGTTCGACTCGCACTTGGCCGGTTTTTTCACTGACTACCTATTACTGAAATAAACCAATGTCCCGTTTTGAGTCCAAGAATAAATGGTCACGTTGTCTATGGACCCAGTTAGACGAGACTTGCGAAGGCGCCAGTTTGCTTCATAGCAAATTGCGCTTTATCGCCTAAAACACAATTTGGTTTATCGTCTAAGTGGCCACAATAGGTAATAGTTGAGAATCTGGATGATAAAGCTCTATTTGGGCCGGCCGCGTTGTGATTTTTAATTTTTATTTCTTGTGGTCACTTAAAATATGCCCCCGTAGACTATTAATATATTACCTAATAATACCTAGGGTATGCCAGTGCATACATCAGGCTTAATACCGACACAATCGAGAATCGAATCAGTTCGATCTCAACGGCTTTTGGTTGATTACTTTGAAACTATCCAGGATAAAGAAAATAGTTAGATCGTAACTTTTTGTACTGCCGACCATATCAAACGACTGAGAATCAAAATAAACAAACGTCTGCGGCACAATCGAATAAGAATCAAAATTGAATCAGCTTAGAAAGTAAGGCCCCGTAGGTAAAAATACATTTAAGTTTTAAAAAAATATGTGTGGATGGGACATTCGAATGCGCTTCTCATTTAGCGAACCTTATCCCGTCGTACGTTCTTGTTTTCGAACTTTGTAAGTGAAAATGGCGATGGAATCTATATCTATACTAATATTATAAAGCGGAAGAGTTTGTTTGTTTGTTTAAACGCGCTAATCTCAGTAACTACTGGTCCGATTTGAAAAAATCTTTTTTTGTTGGACAGTCCATTTATAGAGGAAGGCTATAGGCTATATAACATTACGCTGCGACCAATAGGATCGAAGCGTCAGTGAGAAATGTTGCAAAAACGGGGAGACTTTTGTTGCGTGCGCTGCATAAACGGTTTAATTCGCTCAAAAAACACGCCAACGAAGTCGCGGGAACAGCTAGTCTTGAATAAAGGGCCCTGATACATAATGTAACATGTTAAAATCCGGCGCTTTTCCCCACCTGCGCATATGCCTAATGCGGCAGTAAGTTATTTTATTTCAAGACACTACGAGGGTTAGAGCCAAGCCATCATCTGTCTGATCGGCTAGAATTAAACGCGGACTATTTTTGGCTAGTTTGATATTGTACAACTGTACAAATCTATGTACAGTTGTGAAAGTGTTAACTTCATACTGTACCTACTTTATACATTACACTCACAAGGTGTTATAAAAACATCAATCATCATTCAATATGAATGACTAGTTATTTTGAGTAAAAGTTTTATTTAAGTAATAAGTTAATTGAGGCTTTCTATATTTTTAGACTTATCGCCGTTAGTGTATTTACCAAATTATTCTATTACTTGCTATTTGGTATTTGGTTGGGTTTTGGCTGGCACTAATGATCCGTAATCCAGTAAGTAGGCCGGTGTCGTGTATTCGATTTTCACCTTTATCGTATTGCCACAGAGTTCTATTTCAGTGCTCGAAATTGTCTATGGCATTTCGGAGTCCGAATTATATGGTCTTAGTTTTTTTTGAAGCCATCGTCGCTTCTCGTTGGAAGCAAATTAATATGTATATTATGTAATAGTCCGTAAGGAGTAGAAAGGTACCAGTAGGCAAATCAGAAATATTTGACAACTCCGTAAAAGCAACGTTATCTAATGATAATTGTATGAAAAGCACCAATACAATTAGCATTCGATAACGTGAGTTTTATGGAACTTTAAAAATTTCCTGCTAGGAAATAGAGTTTCGAAGACATGACACATTGTATTCATTGACTGGTAGGTACCTAAAGTATGGTTCAGTAATCACCGCCCGCCCCGCTAATTATCCTTGTAACCAATACGAATTCCGTTTTTGTAGTTACTAGCTAGATTTGTATCAAAATGTAAAACTAGGTTGGCGTGTAGCCAGGGCCGACTGAAAAATCCGATTCCAGCGCCCGAATACTGAAAAACAGACGCGTAACTAGTTTAATTTTATTATTGACTAGCTGTGCCCGCGACTTCGTACGCGTGGAACAGTGATTTAGGGCACTTTAGTATTTTTAAATATATTTTTAGTTTATTGGCGCAACCGCTGAGAACTTTCGCTAATAGGTACTTCTCAGTGCATCCCAGTGTTGATCCCGATCCAGCAAGTCACGTACCCGGCAAGCCTCTTGGTATGCAGGGTATAATAATAATATATTACTATCCTTTAGGAGCTCGGCAAAAGAAGTAGGCCTTCGAACAATATGTAGAAGTCAGCAAAGGTATTCGAAGTTAGGATAATATTATTCGAATGCACCGTATAGACCCAGATAATTTTTCACGTTAATTTAGTTAAGTATTTAACTTCGATGTCCGTCTGTCTGTCTGGGTGTCAAAACTTTAACACGTGTAGGTATCAAGCTAAAAATCATATTAAAAACTCAGCTCAGCTACTGTCCCTTCTGGCTGTGAAAAGAAACAGGCATCTTGGCCACATCTACCCAAAGATTCAGCCGTTTATATCGCTAATTTTCGCAATTTTCGACACGCCAAAGGGAACCAAAACCTAAAGGGTACTTCCCGGGAATAGAAATTTGATATTAAGCAACATCTTAATGCACTATTAAAATGTTGCTTCATATCAAATTTAAACGACATAGGATAAATTGCGAAACAAAAAAAAATATTTTCAATTTTTTCAACTTATTACCGTTTTTGTCATTAATGTTTTGAAGTATTATTAAATTTAAACTTATATTGCAATTACTAAGGTCTTTAAAACGGAACTCTCGGTTAGACATGGGCGCAGCGGCACGCCCCGCCGAGGATCCAGCAGGCTTACTCTCGACACAACTGAGAATCGAATCAGTTCGATCTTAACGGTTTTTGGTGTTTTATTTGGTAGATTACTTTGAAATTAATTAGGATAAAGAAAACCGTTAGAACGTAACTTTTTGTACACCAGACCATATCAATCGACAGAGAATAAAAATAAACAAACGTCAATTTCTTCGGGAGTATGCGGCACGATCGAATCTGAATTAAAATCGAATCAGTTTGGAGAGTTAAGCCCCAGCTCGGCGCGCCGCCCCGATCGGCTTTAGTAGCGTTTTTTATAACCTACCCTAAGTATCTTATCTTAATATATATATTTCTTGTGTGCGTGTGTATGTGACTGAACTCCTCCTAAACGACTGGACCAATTTTGATGAAATTTTTTGTGTGTTCGTGGAGATTCGAGAATGGTTTAGATTTACAATTGGAACCGATAGGTGGCGCTGCAGTCTGTATGTCAAGCAATTAATTAATAAGGCAATACGAAGTTTGGCGGGACAGCTAGTAATAATATAAATAAATGAAATTTTGTTTTAAACAAAATATAAAATAAAAAAAGAATAAATTTGAATGTTTGAAGCAGCGCGGTTCCCGCCGCGCTTCATACAAACGTCCAGTATTTTTTTATTGTCATATATCTTCAAATCAAAGCGACATCTATACGCCATACGCCGTACTTTTAACACGATCATTACCGGGGGCACAGTTAGCGGCTGTGCGTGGTTAAATTCATACTACCGGTACTGCCTGTTAGCACATTTTAATAGTATTTTTTACCCAGCAGTGGGGTGGAGTTCCTTTGGTTGACCTTCGCCAAAATTCCTACCTAACAGCATCTGATACCTACACTACACCCCGACTCGGATGTAAGACATCACGCATCAGCCTGTATCGCGCGGCGCCGCGATGCGGCGGTCGAATCACGGCGAAACGATTTTAATTTTGCTATATTATCTCCTAAACTATTAATTATACTTGCTAGGTATAAAGGGCAAATATAGTCTTCATGAAATGCTTAAGCCAACTAACGTATTAAAAATGATAAGGATTAATACCGTGATGGTATAAATAGTTTACCAAAAACCGCTTAATTGCCCGTTTTTTTAGATTATCGCGAAAGGCTTTCTTTTAATAATACAGTTAATTAAGTTGATTTATACAATAAATGATAATTTATTTCAATTTGTGAAGCAAGTTCAAAAATACAATTTTTATATTATTATGACACTGTGGAAACACTCTTCTCAGAAAAAAAATATCTGTTAGTTAGGTACTTATTTCAAGTTCTAATCTACTTTAGTGCCACATTCTATTGCTTCGCGTCACTGTGTAAGCGATCCCCCCGCGCCCCCCGAATGAACCGTTCGTCCGCAGCCCGCGCGCGCGAAATTCCTCCGACTTGCTTCCAATTTATCGTCACTGCTCGGCTCCTATATATCGTAGCGTTATGTTATATAGCCTATAACCTGCCCAGGAATATGGGCTACAATCGTACCAAGTTTGGTTAAAATCCCTTCAGTAGTTTTTGTTCCTATCGCGCACATACAGACAGACAGACAGACAGACAGACAGACAAAAATTTTACTAATTGCATTTTTGGCATCAGTATCGATCGCCAATCATCCTCCAATATGTATTTTGAAAAAATATTCAATGTACAGAATTGACCTCTCTACAGTTTTATTATAAGTATAGATAGAAAATGCACAGTAAATTATGGTTGGTACGAATGTTTGCGTACATTGGGATTTGTGTGACGCGTGTCAAGTTACTGAAATGAAAAAGTCTGTAATCTGTATCCCGCTGACAGAAAATACACCTACATTGTGCGAAAGGTCAACGGTATGAAATAAGACCGGAAAACGAGAATATTATTAACTGTTTGACGATAAGCCATTATAACCGCATGGTCCAGGGTCATATCTAGCGCTACGGTTTTTGTGAGGATGTAGTTTCGGTCGGGCTGGCCTATTCATGCATTTAGACATCCTGAGCGTCCGCGGCCTAGTAGGTAGACAATTGATTAGCACCCGAAGCAGGTTTGATTCCCAGGTTGTGGCCAATGTCTTTTCGGATCTCTCATCTCAAGTATATTATACGGACGCTCCAACAGTGATGGAAAACATAGTGAGGAAACCCGCACATGATTGGTCCCAGACGTATTGACCAGTAATTCCTCTGGACGACGACTGTTGTGAGAATGAACGTGATGATCAACCATTCGAAAATTAAAAACTGTCAGTTCCAGGCACTATTTAAAGAGTGGTTACTTCGCTCGGCGAATACTGTTTAAATTATCCAATAACGGATGAAAAGCAATTTTTTTAGACATCCCTAGTGGTATTTAAAACTGTTCGGCAGCTAAGGTGTTCGCAACTGGCAAATGGGTCGCGGACCGGCGAGCTCACGCGATCCGGTTGTTATGCGGCGGCTACCGGCGCGCCATCGATCCACTTGTCGCATATAGCAATTTCTGCAATAAGCGTTAGCCAACTGACAAGGAAATTATTCTAAAAGGAGTCTCGAACCGCCCGGACAGGAGCATTCAAAGGCCATATCGGTTACTACGTCTGCCACTACGGACTAGAATCACTGCGAACCTCGGGTCCGACGACGAAAGTCCTTGAAACTTGAAAGCAAATCAGCGTTTGTCAGATAATTGCAATTTGCGCGTAGCACTCGCGAATACGGAAGACGATTCTAATTCGATTAGCTCTAGTGAATTCGCGCAATAGATCATTGCGGGCGCGGAATATTTGGGCAAGTCTGTGGTCGCGGGCCGAGGACAGCTGTTGCGGCGCCGCATCCCCCTCCACCCCCCTACTTCGGGCCCTAGCCAGGCTTGTGTCATGTGTCTCGAAGCTGCGGTAAACCACTTGTGAGTTCTATTAATTGCTTTTTGCGTTCTTTAGAGTGTAGTTTGCAAGCCTGCCTGAGGTTTTCAAATTTATATAATAGCTAGTTAGATTCCTAAACGTCCTTTCCAATTTATTAGATACAATCATTAAACTCGGTTAACCCGCATCCGAATGTTTGTCATTTGCGCAAGTTTATGGCGTAAATGTGGGTCAATCGGAGAAACTAAACGTTATCAACATTGCATGTTGGGCCGTTGCCGGGTATGTGAAACATTATTATGAATAACGAGAACTCAATTCCTTCCATAAATCACTATACTCTGGGTTCATGGCGAACGTTGCTAAAGAGTCGTGGCTTCGATACCCACTTTCTAGCGAGCGTCTTGTAACCTGCAGTTTAGCAACGTCGGCAGTTTACCGACAGCGCATTCGATTGTCTTGTTTATGGACGCAGTCACGTGGGCGAGTGTCAAGGTCGCCTTGCTCGGGGCGGCGCCCGCCCCTCCCCCACCCTACCGCAGTGACCGCACCGCACGCCCACTCGTACTTAGATGCATTGCGATATACTAGTCGATGCATCTTTTCTCGTAGAACATCGGGTCCCGAGCCACGACGTAGACACATCGATCCCCGCGCCGGTGGCTTTAATTGAAGTGTACTGAAGTCTGAAACGCAATACGAACCCGATATAGATTAATGTATCCGAATCGTAGCGACTGTATCGCCGTAGATAAACAACGTGACGTAAAAGGCGACGGAGACGCGCGGGCAGCGGCCAGCACATCATCCGATGTATGCAATAATAAGATACGAGGTCCGGCGACTGCGCGGGCCGCGGCACGGAAGCTCACATTGTCAACACAGACAAAGAGCAACAACATCTGTCCTTGTTTATTAGCTGTTGTTTCTTGTCAGTATGTTACGTGTATCGTGCAATCTCAGCAATATAGGTCGCTGGACAGACGGCTCAAGGCAATGAGTCGCCTGACTATTTACTTGTATTATTCCACCCAGCAACAAGAAATAAACGCCCAGAATTAAAATTGGGTTACGGCGTAAAAATAACCCGAAATGCGCGTTTACCTGTCAACTGAACTAGTCGCCCGCGGCGCGAATGTTTGGCTGAAATTCCCAAAGGAAAGAGGCAAAGTATTATTGTAATTTGTAATACTTCAAAATTTTATAATAATTATTATACTCCATAATTTTATGCACGGGACTGTTATAATGTATGTATGATGTAAATTAGTATTAATTAAAATGATAATAATGTTATTTTTGGTAAACAATACGCAAATTGCTGGTGGAAAATTTCGGATGACAAATAAAATACGAGTCATGGGTGTTTAGTGTTTACACATGGCGACCAGGCTTCACGCCTGTCCAGTTTGCATTGAATCATAACAACATGAAAACATCAACAACGATAGGCTCTATAGAATCTATGGTGCCCTCTTACTCTTTTAACTTAATTCAATTCAGTATTAGTTCCATAAAATGTACACTCAAATTTAAACCAATTTGGCGCTAATGCTGTGTTCAAGATTAGCCAACTGTCGAATTCCAATTCCGATCAATCGGACCTAATTTCAAGTAAGTACTTACTTGAAAATAATGCCATTGCATTGAATAATACTACTGGAAAACATTTCCATCAATATTGGTTATCTGTAAAAGAAACTGTATAAAATTACTGCACTTTAATATTTTAAGCCCAGGACAGGACTATTATTATGACCCAGAATTCTGAAGACTAGAGAAAATTCAGGGCACTGAATATAATAAGAATATTTTTTGTGCCATTCTTCATTTCATTCGTTCTTCGTAATTCATAATTCAGGATAGCACAAAAAGTATCTTCATCTTCTCGTGAAGATATTATTTATTTAGTCTTTAGTTTAGTAACTGTGTAGATAGGTGAAGTTGTGGTTTTCTTTGAGATAATGACACAGAGACAAATGAATAATAATAATCGTTTATTAAATACAAGTTACAACATTTTATAATACAGGGTGTAAAAAGAGCAGTCACTATAACTTTGGGATATTATAACTCATAACATAATTTTTTCTTTTTCATTGTAGAAACTAGTTTCCTGCCTGACGATTGATAAGTATGTGTAGCTACATCAATTTTTATCTGAAAATTCAAAACTACAGCCTAATTTTATACTTTACTAACAAATACATCATAAAATCGATTGCGTAAACTAATATCGTTCCAAGGTGTTCTATCTAAGGCTGGCTGGCTGACCATATGATCCGGATTCTAGACAGCCGGAAAAAATTCAGAGCAGAGTCGGTCTTTCTGATTCCGGTTCTTATGACTCCCAGCCTAATCTTCGTTTTATGTCATCTCTTTAATCTTCGTGATTGAATTTATCAGTCCCTTATCAATTCTGTTTTGTTACTTCCACCAGTTCCATCCTATATAAATATCTGACTTATTATTTATTGTGTGAATGATTATGTTGTTCTTTAAACATGGAACAATCAGTGTTTTAAAATTAATGCGAGATTCAAGTGGATACAATCCTTGCAAAACCTCGGCATGACCCCACTGTAAGTGAAACTGCAGCATCATAACGGGACGTTATCGTATGACCCTCCCGCCAATGGCATGGTGTCACGTCACAGCAGCAGCGACAGGGCTGATAAGTGACGTCACCTCATTTTACGATGGCAATAAATAGTTCAGTAAACGTTAATGCGCTCTTTTGAGTTCACGTTCGTGCGATGGACAGTTTGGCGAGCAATGATCCATGCGGTTGGGGAAGTTTGAGAAGCAACAGAGAGGTTATTCACAATTCCCGTACAACTCGGATTCAAAAACTTACTTCGCGGTTATTGGCATAAATACAGCGCTGCAAGCGTTTATTGGCTGTTACGCAGGGTAGTAGTGTAGTCCAATCCGTGTCCAGTTACGCTTTGTTAATCAGGCTGCAAGACCAAAAGGATGAGGCTTGCTAAGCGTGTCAATCTAGCCTAATATAACACAATCTAAACGGGATTATGTGTCTGGCTGGTCGCCGTTCTGCCCGGCTCGGCGGCGCGGGCACGCTCCAATTCCCATGTACGGAAACATACGTTACGAGTTACGACACTGTATCGTTCTCCGTATTGCATTGCTCTGCCACACTATACTTGCCACTCGACAGTCACATAATGACATGTAGCAACCAGGTTGCAAAGGGACACACTCAACTGCAAAACGCAATGTTTTACGTGCAGCAGCTACTGATCCGTGCGATTCCATTATCGAGACGTGTCCTTGCCAAGCGCCACTCACACCTAGTGAATTATGGACAACATATTGCAAGGAATGAGATACTTCAATAAATTGGTTTGCGTAATTAAGGACTTTATTATGATAAATCCAATAAACCCTTAATATTCTATTTGTTGTTCATTTTGTGCTGTCAAATGTTTATTTGATATTAAACATTCATGGAGTAAAGGTCATCGAAGAATGTAAATTAAATCTATTAGTATTCTCAACTGTTTGTTATTGATTTACACTTCTAGTTGGCAGTTTAATTTACTTCGTTAGACATAATGTCCCGTTTTCGTGAAATTAATATTAATTAGCATAATGGCATTCTTAAGATGAGCGCAGATGCTGTGAACCCGAGATGAGATGCGAATTGTTCATGATTAATAATCGTCATTACTCTATTGAATACGGAGGATAGTTGTATATTTCAAGGCTTTATGGAATTTGAGTAGTGCAACAGGTGTTGTCAGATTCAGCCGTGCTGTGAGTGACAAGGTTATAACTTATATAATATCATAATCCAATCGGCAGTCTGTGTTTTGATGAAACCGTACGGTTCCATTTCATCCTGGTAAAGGTATACCTCGATAATAAAAGCCCAAGTGGGGATTTTTGTAGCAACTCGATAGGCACAGGTTTTTAAATCATTAAGTTTGGAAATGTTTAGTAGGTGTGAAAGAAGGTCCAATCTAAAGTACTGACGATTTGAAAATCGGATAAGCTCATAGGGACTTATGTAAATTGTTTTAAAAGTAAATACCTAACTTTTTTAAATAATTTATCTTGAGAACCCAGCGTAATACTCTTGAGAGTATTGTAGAATCTTACGATAAATAAAATATTAAAACGTTATTTCATAACATTTTTTTTTTAAGTTTATAAAGGGCTGCTGTCGCTAACTGCACCACTAAAATAAAAAAATGTGTTTTTTTCTTTTGTTCCTAATTCCTATCATCTAAATTCTAATCACTAAAACAAGGGACTCCATAATGCTCGAGCATTTAAACATTTAGCACTAGGCTCTACAACTACGATGTAATGGATATGTATGATTCCATCTTGCAAGTATAAACAGGAGCTGTCACAATTCTCACACAGGGTCGGTTTGCGGTGAGCCGTATGAGTTCCGTGTGGAAAGCGCCGTGTGGCGTGTGCTCTCTATTATAACATTCCTCGGGCGTGAAGCACGGACGTGGATTCGCCACACTATCAGTGGCCTCCTAACCGATTTTGCCTGTTGCTGCCGATTTGGTTAGACTACCACCACGATGACTATGCGACAACGACGAGGCCGTACATTCGTTAAGCCAAAGATTCCCTTCCTCGGAACTCTGCAATAATTTATAGGCTAAAATATTGAGACTTGAGCTGTTTTTATTTATTATCCAATCGTGTCGTCGCTACTGAAATGGAAAGTATCATAAGATAAATGGGCATCGAGCCTAATGACGATCCCCGCGTCAGATTCACTCAGATAACCGTACCGGCCGTAGGTAACCTTTGGTTGAGCTCCGTGCGGGAAGCGGTCAGAGCCAGTAGTGAGTGGGCGATAATTGGGCATTCAGAGATAGTGCTCGCGCGCAGTGCGCGGGCGGCGTGCCGCGCCCCTCCCCCGCCCCCGCGCGCGACGACCCCAGTCAGTCCGCAGTCGTCGCCGGCATGTGTCACGCGGTAGTCCTCGGCGTGCTGTTCTCGCTGCCGTCGTATCTTTACTCGGCCGTGCCGTTCAGGTGAGCGTTCGCCGTCCGCGCTGCGTCACTATCGTTGTGTCTCGTTATAACTTTGCCCTATCCGTTCGTGGTCGCATTAAACTCTTTGATGTTGTGACGTTGTTACTAAAACATGTTTGTGATAAGATTTGAAGAGTCCATGTACAGAAATCGCCTCGCCGAATCGGAGTGATGGGTGTTCGATACGTGAGCAATGTGTGTTGTCCGACTGGCTAATTGACATCGGCCGGGACGAGCGTCCACCGCTTTCTATTTATTGTGTTATGAATTATGATGAGTCACCTCGTTAAAATTCACCACCACGCGGCTGCTCAGTCGTTGACCGACTCCGCTCGGTGTTCGGCTGGAGTATAGCGGTGACGAGTTCCATCGATTCCGCAGGCGACAATTTCCGCGTATACGAGTTCGACTGGCCTCCGTGACGTGAATGGAGAGTAGCATGACCTTCGGAGAGCCTACGCGCCGGACATTCGAAACCTTTGTCCATCTCGAGCCTCTCGAAGGGCAATGTTGCGTGTGATTGGACAGGGGCCGGAACGAACGATGGACCGATGGTTGGAGGGAATAGTGCTATGGCTGACGGACCTCCTCAATGCCCTGTTTCTGAAGTTAGTAAGATATCGAAGTCAGCTATGTGATATGTTTCATATTTTTACACAAATCTAACCAACACGCTAAGCATGACCACCGTAGACCGTAAACCGTTTACATAGGAATAGAAAAACTGACAGATTTCTGTCATTTTATCTAGTCTTCCGTAGACAGAAACCATTTTTATGGTGGCGATACAGTGCGTGCTTGAAAGAAAATATATTAAATTACTCAGGTACTTTTTACTGAATTGCCGAGCGCTTGAAACAAATCTAAGAAATAAAAATAAATATTGTGTAATCAATGTCATTGGTCTTCTGACTCATTGAACGCTGCATATCGCGTTTGCCATCCGGTCGTATAATTTACATTTGAAATATTATATTGTAAATTCGGAGAATTCTCGCAATGTATAATATAAAATGTATACCTATACAATTGCGTTAGGTATATTATAAATCGCGAGTCAGATGTGACCCAAGTCACGGTTCAACGTACCTAAAATTTCTTACATCAATCTCGTCCATACTAGCAGTTCTGTAGGTCAAGCAGGAACAATTGATAACTGTGTATTTGTAACGTTATCGAATGTTAATTTTATGGGCGCTGTCACGGTTTTCATACAATTCGAATTCGATTACGGTAGGTAATAAGTGATTTTCCACCGGTGTAAGAAAGTGCATTAGCCATCTTTCCCGCGGGTGTCATAAAGGGCGGCAAAGGGAATGTGTATCTGTAGGTGTATAAATGGGCAGCAGTGTTTTCGCGGCTGTTGTTATAACTTAAATCTGCGTTTGCCATCCCGCCTGCCGAGTGGCAAGTATAGGCAAGAATACCAAGAGATAGTTTGGGGCTTATGTCCAGCTGTAGACGTCACAGCAGAAGCAAAATAACGGGATAAGTTTTAATATCTTCATTGAAGCAAGTCAATATGGGTCGTCGCATCCCCTCTCCACAATATCTGGGCCTGGATTCAAGTTGCCATCGCTATTTTTTCGCTTACGAAGTTCGAAAACAAAATGGACGAGCGATTCGTCATTTAGTGAAGCCTATGTCAAATCACAAACATTTCGTTTTCGAAATAAGTAATGGCATCTTGAATCAGGGCCCTGCTGTTTTTTTGCGTATAATTGAATCAACTGTTATTGCTGTTTTATCGGAAAAAAGATAATCTGTGTTAATTTGGTTTTTTATCTTATCAGCGGGGTTAGAAGGTTGACAACTACGTATTTGTAATGTTATCAAAAGAGAATTGTTATAAACTTTACGACAGCCTTTCGAACAAGAAACGTGTCTCATACAAAAACAAGCCCACAATCTGTCCGCGTGGTATATGCCAATCGAGCTACATTTGTTTAATAATGAACTAAGACAAAAGTTAATATTTTAAAGTTGATTCGGTGATTTGAAATCGCTAATAATTATTTCATTTTAAATTTTAAGAAATCTAAATTTAAACATACATTGCGACAGTGTGACACGTGTTGAAGTTGGCAGTTTACCAAGCGAACTAATAAAATAACAGCTCACTTTTCAAGTGAGCTGAAATCCGCCGAGACGGATTTCTTGTGATGACTCGATATCAAGTATAATAAGAAAATATTGATCGAAGACGACAGCTCCCATGCAATTAACTTAAGAATACGTTGTTGTCAATAATTGTGTCTGGTCTGAGGACCACTTCTATCGGTGTTTATAATTATTAGCTTCAAAGTAAATCACCAAATAAAATACGAAAAACCACTGATATCGAACGGATTCGGTTCTCGATTGTGTCGGGAGTAGGCCCGCTGGCCTGGCCAGTGACACGTCATGGGGAAATTATCGCAGTATCGTTGCCGGTGCCTGGTTTGGGGAAAACCCGACCAACTGCGATTGAGACTCGCGCACGTAAGGTCCCTTTAGCTCACGGCATTTTGAACACTTCCTACTTCTCCTTTCTTTTCTTCTGATTAATTTCGTTGTCGGTTCCAAGACAGATTTACCTTGTCCCTCGGGCACCCCTGATATCATATCGAGGGATTTGTCGTGGTTGGTTACCGCTGTCGATCCTGGCTTACAGGAGTTGCAGTGGTGGGAGTGTGAGGTAGGCCAATTACCCGTTAAAAAAAATAGCCCACGGCACACTTTTTGTGGCTGACTTTTTGTTGGTGGAAAATAGAACATACCGATTACAATAAAGCACACGTCCTATAGAGTACGTGATACGATTTACGAATCTGTCATATTTGTAAGTGAACAGTCGGTCGAAAAATCGGTATCAAACTGCAAAGTCACGTTTATTGTATAGAATGGTAAGAGACTATGAAGCCTTGAAGGTAGGATAAATTAGTTGCTGATTTTCAGGATGACACTAACACTACTACAGATTTAACAGAAATTGACCATTAAAATAAACTGTTTAATACATCTAAAAGGAATGAACACAATTTGATACGAGTAAAAAGAGGGTTTTCTAATAAAGTGACTTTTGGACTTGTTTTCACAAGGAATAAAAATGCTTCAAACATTCCGCAGTTACTTTTACCTTTAACGCAGTTATCAAAAATATAGCTGACCCCGCAACTTCGTACAGCTAAACAGACTTCACTTCTTCAGCCCGTTGGCGCAGCGAAACCTCCTAAAAAGAGACACCCGATTTTTAAATCAGTCTTCATTGGTGCTCCGTTTAGCCTTTAGCCTATATAAATAGTCTTTCTAGATTCAAATGCTGAAATACTTTTTCTAATCTAACCTGTAGTTCCTGAAATTACCGCGTCCACACCGCGTCCGCGTACAAGCAAACAAACTAAAAACTAAGATTTTTAGTATGTTTCTTTTTAAGATTATATATCCTTATTGTAAACTTTCTTACGTTTAGAGCACTACCCATTTAGTAAAAATACTCCAAATTACATGAATAGGGCTCCAAAAAAGTATTATAATATGGTATTCCAGGCGGTATAACGTCGCTTTACCTTCTCAACCTCGTATCTAAAAAACTTGGATGTATATTGTACATAACTGAACCTCATTTAAAATTCATAAAATAATCTAAAATTATTAAGTTTTTTGACTCTACTGAAAATATGTAGTTTTATAGATACGAGGTTGTGAAGGTAAAGCGACGAATTATGGTAGTTCAGGCGGTAACCAATGTTTACGAGTGGATCTATAACTGGGTGTATTCTGTTTACGAGTGGATCTATAACTGGGTGTATTCTGTTTACGAGTGGATCTGTAACTGGGTGTATTCTGTTTACGAGTGGATCTGTAACTGGGTGTATTCTGTTTACGAGTGGATCTATAACTGGGTGTATTCTGTTTACGAGTGGATCTGTAACTGGGTGTATTCTGTTTACGAGTGGATCTATAACTGGGTGTATTCTGTTTACGAGTGGATCTGTAACTGGGTGTATTCTGTTTACGAGTGGATCTATAACTGGGTGTATTCTGTTTACGAGTGGATCTGTAACTGGGTGTATTCTGTTTACGAGTGGATCTGTAACTGGGTGTATTCTGTTTACGAGTGGATCTATAACTGGGTGTATTCTGTTTACGAGCTGATCTGTAACTGGGTGTATTCTGTTTACGAGTGGATCTGTAACTGGGTGTATTCTGTTTACGAGTGGATCTATAACATTAACTGGGTGTATTCTGTTTACAAGTGGATCTATAACTGGGTGTTTCCTGTTGCAGGAAGGCTCGACGCAAGGAGCGCGACGGCGATGCGGCCGGTGACCCCAAGCTGTACCTGCAGGAGGCGCTTCTGGAGCGCAAGCTGCCCGACATAGACCTGCGCCAGCTGGTGGAGCTGCCGCACGGGCTGGACTACAACGAGTGGCTCGCCTCGCACAGTCAGTATCATGTCTAGTACTGGAATCCTCAGTGGTTTCCGTAGAATAGTCGAGGTTGAACAGAATTGAAGACATGGGCCATGTTCGGTGGCTTGTTTTTTTACGCATGCGCTTGTAAAGCACCAATCAAAAACCTTTATTTTCGGTTACCCGTCCATTTATTTAAATTAAAATTGACAGGCCACCGAACACGGCCATGAATGGACGAAGGTGATATGTCGCAAAAAAATTACCCAGAAAATTTGGTTTAAACTGTCACCCAAATATTTTAGGAACTATGTAGTGTGGTATTAAGTACATTGATTCTAGAGACCTAATAACCGTCTTCTTATCTTAGTTTACGACGCATTCTATAACGTGTAAGTGACAATAATATGAACTCAATTTTCTGGAAATCAAAATTTTGCTGCATATTACCTTCATCCATTCATGTCTTCAATTGTTTTTGTACTTTTATGTAAGTCGGTAGTGGGTGTGTACTAGTGGCGTGGGGTTCCAATAACTACATTATCCCTTACCAGCTGAAGATTCTCAATCAAACCCCTACCTATGATATGGGTTCCTTCTGAAGGAAAACCAGCTTCGCCATTGGTTCTGAGCTAAATTTCGTTCAATGACTCAAGACAGTATTTTTTGTGCTTGTCTGTTTATTGTACCTATGTATAGTGTAGGTAATGTGCGTTTTGTGGAATAAATATTTTTTTATTTAATGATTAGTCTGAGGTTTCCTTTTGAGGCTTCCACAGAACTAAGATATAGAAAAATCCCGTTTATAATATTGTTTTCAAAAGAAGCAGACGACAAGAAAATTAACATTGGAAATAGGAAATGGATTGGAAATAAGTTGCAAGAGCAAGGCGAGGCGAGTAGGCGGCCGTCGGCGAACATAATATTCTCTCCTAGCGCAAAAATATCCGGCCAGTCAGAATAATAATATAGACGCATAGACACCACGTCAACCTGGGGGCTTACTCTCCAAACTGATTCCATTTTGATTCAGATTCGTTTGTGCCGCGTACTCCCGAATAAATTGGCGTTTGTTTATGTTGATTTTCAGTCGATTGATATGGTCGGGAGTACAAAAACTAACGATTTTCTTTATCCTGGTTAGTTTCAAAGTAATCCACCAAATAAAACACCAAAAGCCGTTGAGATCGAACTGATTCGATCCTCGATTGTGTCGGGAGTAGTCCTGCTGGCCCCGTGCTAAGTATCCGAAGAACTTGTGTAACAGGTACAGTGGAAATATATATTTAATACTTTTATACTGTACACAATATATTTAAGATTTTTATTATATTATACACATATCCACGAGGAACATAGAAAAGTTTTTGTTCCTACGGCGGGATTCGACCCGCTACCACCGGAACGACGCGCTCGACCACTGCGCAACAGAGGTCGTCAAAATATATTCGGACTTCCGCATAAGCGAGGTCACGGCTGCGACTTTCGACCTATAGTTTACACGACTTGAATGTTGTACTATCCAGATTTACGCAGGCCGCGTCCATAGGCCGCGATGTACCATAACGTATATGTAAGGCACGTAGGTAATCCCTTTTTTTTATAAAAAAAACTGTAACATAAGAAATTTACACTACCCAGGCTATTATTAGGATCTACTGACACCTGTATGGTGAAAGCAATTGGATCAGTATTATAGGCGCTGCTGCGGAACGTGTCACAAAGTTCGTTCTCATACTCCGAAAGTGCTTGACCGATTCTTATGATTTTTTTATGCATATTCACTATTCAGGAGTCTGAGAATTGGCTCCTGTCTATTTTAAAACCTGGTTCTGGGTTTTCCGGGTTTCCGGTTTTGTGGGTTCGGGTTTCGCGTTGCGGATTCCACGTTGCGGGTTCCGCGCTAGGTGTAATTGAATTTCATCACATGTCAAACTGTTTATACGCTCAACGAAGTGGGCACGGGGCAGCTAGTAATTATATACATGCCTACATTTATACATAGACTGTCAAAATCATAACCCTTCTTTTTTGGCTTCGCCATAATCTCGCCAGTCGTGTCGTTTATCCGTCCCGCTGGGGTTTGAGAGCTGTAAAGAGAGCTGCATTTGTGTACTGTGCACACACTTGGTCACTGTAAAATAAATCGTGCGTATCGGCGCTGGGGCTATTGTTGTTGACGCGGGCGTGACACGCAGTTTGTGCTTTACTGCTTTTGTTGTTGTAAACGTGACAGTGGTCGGTCGTGACTCGTGACGTCTGCAGTCTGGGCCTTACTCTCCAAATTGATTCAGATTCGATCGTGTCGCGTATTCTCGAATTAATTGACTTTTGTTGTTTATTTTGATTATATTAATAATAATAATATCTATGGACGCTTCACACCACGTCAATCTGGCCCTGTGCTGTGTATCCGAAGAACTTGTGTTACAGGTACCAGACATCGGAAATATATTTAAGTAATACTTTTATACTATAAACATATTTTAGATTTTTATTATATTAATACACAAATTTAATATACATCCATGACCCAGGAACACAGAATACTTTTTGTTCCTTCGGCAGGATTAGAACCTGCGACCTCTCGCTCGAGCACCAACGCGCTCAACCACTGCGCTACGGAGGTCGTCAAGTTTCTCAGTCGGTTGATATACATATGTATATCAACCGACTGAGAAACTTGACTTATAGTTTCAAAGTAATCCATGAAATAAAATACCAAAAGCCGTTGAGATCGAACTGATTCACGATTGTATCGGGAGTTAGCCTGCTGTACCGTAGCGACCGCCGCGACCGCCGCGACTCGTTCTCACGGCCACAGTTTCATTGTGTCGCTAGCGATCGCGCACACTTTCACTCTACTTTTTTTTTAATTTTGAGGTGAAATTTTGTTGCGATCTGTAAATGCCGTGACATGATAGTATTATCTGTGCAAATAATAAACGCCTCTAATATATTTATTTATTTATTATATCTAATATCACACTGACTTAGGCAAAGCATTCGATTGCATACATTACTATAAACTTTTAGAATAATCTAAGTAGTAAGTTTTACCGTAACGTCTTTAAAGCGATGACTTTAGGTGGTTCTTATCGTACCTTGATAGCTGAGATCAGACTGTTGTTAAGAATTACATTTGGGTTTCAGTGACTAGGGTGTTCCACAAGGCTCACTGAAAGGACCTCTTCTGTACATCATTTACACTTGGGATATTGTTAATTGCAAATAAATATCACAATATCAATTTATTTTCATAATAATTATTTCATAAAACTACTAGTTCAATTTTAATAAATGAAATGTTACGGATTCGTAATAAAAGCGAAAGTAACATAGGTTATAATATCTACGTAGGCGGGTTATAATTTATCCCATAAAATGTTTTGCTTAGAGATAGTTATGACGTTATTATGTTATTCAAATACATAGCTCTATTTTAATATATTATTATTCATTGTTTAATATTTTATGTCTAATCAATACTTCGCGACTACATTCTGTCGTTTACCATTTGCATTTCGCTCATTGACTTTAAAGCACGCAAATAGAGTATAAATTCCTCGCAAAACTTGACATAAATATAATGCAGCCCTCACCCGGTATGCATGCTGCAGGCATAACCCGGACACAATTGAGAATCGAATCAGTTCGATCTCAACAGCTTTTGGTATTTTATTTGGATTGCTTTGAAACTAACCAGTATAAAGAAAATCGTTAAATCGTAACCTTTTGTACTCCCGACCATATCAATCGACTGATAATTAAAATAAACAAACGTCAATTTAAAAGTACGCGGCACGATCGTATCTGAATCAAAATCAGTTTGGAGAGTAAGGCCCCAGCTCGAAAAACCGAGATCCGCCTACGTTGTTGCTAGCAAAATATTATACCTAGCGTGTCAGCTATAAATATATAGCGTTAAATTGTAATAGAACCTATTTTCCAGGTGCAATGAAATGCAAATTAAATATGTAAATTGCACGACCGGTTTTGGCAAAGACGTCATAAGGTGACACCTATAATAATCTATGTATATGTCGAAACCGGTCTTGTAATTTGTTGTTATTTATATGTACGAAATCAATGAGGCCTATTAAAATCTGTTTTTAAAAATAATACTATGTAATTTATAATAAAAATAATAAACTAAACAAAAAACCTTCTTAAGAAAGCTTTTAGCCCTTTCATTTGATACCCATATTGTAGAAATGCATTAAAATCACTATTCCGCCATCTTTGATGGTCCGCCATATTGCATTTAGAATGACGTCACATAAATTACCGTGTATTGTCATCCAATCTAAACGTGTATACAAAATTTCAGCTTAATCGGTTGAGAGTATCTGCTTCAAAATCGGGTCGCATGATTCTACCCAAACATCCTTACATACATACATTGCAAGTTAAATAAAAGCTTTTAATATCTGATTGATTGATTGACCGTGTACCTCGTGTTGCAGCGCTCGCGCTGTTCGACCACGTGAATCTACTGTACGGCACGGTGTCGGAGTTCTGCACGGCGGCGACGTGCGCGGACATGTCCGGCCCCGGCGGCCGCACGTACGCCTGGTACGACGAGCGCGGCAAGAAGTCCCGCGTCGCCGCGCCGCAGTACGTCGACTACGTCATGACCTTCACGCAGAAGACGGTGAGTTACGCCGCCAACGGGGGCGCAAGTCTCTGAAGTGTATATTATATACATTTTTATTTAGCTTCATTTATAGTGTTGTCATACAAGGGTCGTCCGGCTCGAAGGACATATTGGTCCTTCGATCCGGATAAAATTAATGATCCATTTTTTTTTTTTGTTTTTGATTTATTATTATTTATACACCATTGTAAACGTTTCTTATTAAAATGTTATCTATAAAAATGAATTGCTGTTTGTTGTTTTGATTAAAATTCAAGAACCCGAGGGCCGTTAACCGATTCGACTATTTTTAGTCTTTAAATATTCGAAGAAGTCCCGGGAAGGTTTAAACGGTTCATCATCTGTTACTATGCTCAACGAAGGGTCAGCTAGAGCTACATAAAAGCATTTATATGAACGACTGCCGCTCGAACAGATTCTGTTTACAATTGCGATGTTTTTCGAACTATTTAATTAAGTATATATATTTATGGTAATGTAGCTTCTTTGTAATCATTTTTGTAAAACATTTTTACGTTTATAAATAGAATATAATATTGTGGCTTACAACGAAGTACTTTATTACGGCTGTTCTTCTAGTTCCCGAACCAGTGGTAGGCATCATATAGATGTCGCAGTCATCTGATTCAATCAGCAGTTTAATTGAATGACTAGCACGTTTGTGAAATGACGACATTTAATTGAATTACTAAAGGACAACTCGCCATCTCATGTAACGTTCAATGTCTTGACTAAACGTCCTTTAGCATAGGGCTACGATTGACCATAAGTTCGCAACTTAAAAGGTCCTCAAAATGAGGACATGACATGTCACACTAAATGAAAATATCAACTATGTAGGTACTATCTGTGCGAGCTGTTTGCGGCCATATTTGTTTTGGTGACTACTAGCGCCACTGCGGGAAAAAAGGAACTAAATTTCAATAACCTGACTGATTTTACGTCCGCTCTGGTAAAAGGGCTTTGTTACAGTCCGCTAACTAGTTGGACGTTGAGTGATGATTGTTCAATCAACGTTCGGCCTAGTCAATAAATGTCGTCATTCAATAAACGCGCTAGACATTTAATCAAATAGTAGATTCAACCCGATGACTGCGACAGAGACAACAATATTTTTGTCAAATTCATTCTGAACAAAAGTATTTGATTTCGATTTTGCGCGTTTCAGGTGAACGACGAGAGCCTGTTCCCGACGAAGTACGCGAACGAGTTCCCCGCGGCGTTCGAGAGCGTGGTGCGGCGCGTGCTGCGGCTGCAGTTCCACGTGGTCGCGCACCTGTACGCCGCGCACTTCCGCGAGCTGGCGCGCCTGCACCTGCACGCGCACCTGCACCTCACCTTCGCGCACTTCACCGCGCTCGACCGTCGCTACGCGCTGCTCGACCACAAGGAGACCGAGGTGAGGCAAAACCCTACATATACTGGGGAACTGATTCAAGATGCCATTACTATTTATCGTTTACGAAGTTTTCATTTCTAGATTAAAAAATGAGCTTTTTAGGGTCCCAAAGAGTTCAAGTAGGACTTTTGAGACTCCAATGTCCGTCTATCTCTTATTAATCTGGGTCCTAATTCAAGATACCATCGCAGTTTCGCAGTTGTCACTTACGAAATTCGAAACCAAAATAGAATTTGACATAAGGTTCGCTGAATGACAACCGAATCCGTGTGTCACTTAGCGAAGCTTATGTCGAAATCCATACATTTTGTTTTCGAACTTCGTAAGCGATAAATAGCGATGGCATCTTGAATTAGGGCCCTGGTCTCCGGTCTCCACCAACCGATCGTGGTTATACGGGTTCATGGTAATACATACGCGACTGTCCTTCCCTTCAGGTGCGCAATGCTTGATTCTAAAGTAATTTATTCCCTTTCTATTTGAGCTCGGCCAGTCCATTCTTGGTCTATTAAGTTTCCGTTGAGCCTATTCCTCACCGGCGGACCAAAAGTCCCAATCCCGCCGGTGGGGTGTGGGAATAACAGGACAGCGGCCGACTGATGTCAGTCGGGCTAAGGCTTGTCGTGTTAGAAACATATCAGTGTGATCGATGTCGATGAAGTTTTCCATATTTTTGGTAAAAGATGGCCCCACGCGAGTTTCTTCACGCTGGGCTAGTTACCGAACCGGTGCAGTGGTAGGCATCAGGGATGAGATGGATATGAAATTTCGGATACGGATATGAAATTATTTCGGATTATCCGTTTGTTTCAGATAATTTCGCTTACGGATATTACATTTTTACAGTAGCAAATCTTTAATTTCGGATCCGGTTATCCGACAGTTTCGGTAACGATTATGGAGCTCCCTAACATCCCTGGTAGGCATCATAATATAGAAACGATAGAAAACATTGTAAAATTTATTCCGAATAAAAATATTTGACTTGATGTTTTCCAGGTGCTCCGCGACCTCGAGGTGGCACTGCGTCTTTCGGAGCCCTCGGAGGAGGAGTCCCCGCGGCGCTCGCCCGTCGTGACGCAGCCCCTGGCGTCCGCGTGACCGCCGCGCCCCGCCCCGCGCCGCCCGCGCGCCCCGCGCCGCCCCGGTACTTAACGCCCTCCTCGACGACGCTGACACGGACTATTCAGCTAGTAAAACACTACAAAGGAGGCGACTGACACTTAACATTCGCTCGATGTTAACGTTCGCAATATTAGTTTGTTGTGAGCAAGTGCTCGCTGGATATTTTAGACGATTTGCCAGTGCTCCGTCTCGGCACGACTGCGGTACTCGCGCAGGCAGTGATTACCTTGTAACGACATTCAAAGGGATTCGTTGAAAAACCGACAGTAGATCCGCTCTTATCGAGCTGCTCGGCTCGGTGTTCTGACATGCCGAATATTCGTATTGTTAACGTACATTGAGCGAATATTCAGTGTCAGTCGCTGCCTTATGGCTCGTATTATTCGCATCAAATTGTGCGACCTGGGCCAGGGGTCCGATTCTCTTGCCTCAAACTTCGATTCGATCGTCAGTTTGTTCTGCACGAGTGGGACAGACTGAGATTCGAAACGAAGATCTATGCACGAGAATCGAACCGCTGGTCGCTGCGTGAAATAACTAGTATCTGTATGCAATTTGTTTGAAAACGTCCCAATCTCAACTCCCGCGTTGCATACTTGTAAAATCGCGACGTGGCCGGGTGCTTTTGATTCGAGCATTTATAGTTTTTGTCGCTGCAGACTCGTTTATAAAAAGTGGGAGCGGTGCCGAGAGTGGTTCTCTCTCTTTCCACTCGCGGGCCGTAGAGCGACGCGTGGTCTTCGATGTTCATAATATCGATAACGGCGTTACTCTCGCCGCTTGTTCACAGACCTAGCGGACCCCCGGAGATGATTTGTGACCGGGTCTGGAGCGAGATAAGTATAGTTCGTCGCCGTTAAGAATGTAGCGGCTCGTCGCTGCAAAATGGGTTGCTTCAATTGAAGACGCGGCGATTTGCATTGTTGATTCACTGCAATCTTAACGCGACTAGATAGTTCTTTGGCGTTTAGAACGCTGCGAGTCATGGGTGCAAATGGAGAAATTCACCAATGACCGTACCAATTTAAGTAGGCAACGGTCGTTTCTGAATTTTGACATATGCGCTCATGACCATTGATTCGTCAGAATGACTGCATTCTTGAACATAGTTCTCCGGTCTCTAATGACAAAGAGAGTGAAGTGCCTGAAGTCATATTGCTGACTGAGATACACCGGAGTATAGGCTGCGCGCACAGCTAACTACGATGACGCAACTCTGCGCCTAGCCTTAGCATCACGTTACATTTGACTTCATTTGTATGACTGGCGGCGCCCCTAGCGGAGACTTTGGGTACCAATCGCCCACAAATGTAGTCGAACGGATACGCGGTAATCGCGTTTACAAGAAGGGGCTCAGACAAACGGAGGGCTAATACGAAACGTTACTGGTTATTTTTAGACTCCGTTAGTCTCAGTCCCGTTCTCGTAAGCGCGTTACAGTAATAGTTACTCGTTGGGCCCCGTGCCCGCGTTTATTGTTAACTCTATTGTAAATATTTCTCTGTTAAGTAGTTTTAGGTGATTACGGTTTAAATTAGTTTATAAATTTGTGATTGCTTTGGTTGTAAATAAAAGTGATATTTGTTTAACTAATAAACTGAAAGCTTTATGAGTGGGTTTTATTTATTGTAACTGTGCCTTGTTTTGTGACCGGTACGATTATATGCATCGATGACGAGCATCTGAAAGCAGTAGATCGAAATACCAATTTTCTATCGTATTTCGATCTTTATATCGGAAACTATAACTAAAATCCGTGTAAAAATGTGATTAATCCCATACAACGCTGGAAAGGATCATACTTCATTATCCAATACATTTTATAACAATTAAACAATAATCTATTTTAACATAAAATGAAATTTTTCACAGTAAAAATACGCCATTTTGACACTGCCGACTGTAAAATATAGTCTATGGATTCATAGTCGCAAACAATAATAATTGTTTTGTATTCGCATCACTAATTATTATTAGCCCATGGTTGTGTCATAGATGGGTTTGTAAACGTTTGGATTAAAATTAAACGGGACGTAGTACGTCCCGTTTTCTTAATGCCCCGTCCCGTTTACATATTGCCCGCGACTACGTACACACTTACGACTCAACACATGGGTATAGAGACGAAACGTCGTTTTTTCTACTGAGTGTATAGAAAAATGACGCGACGATTTAAAATGCGCTAATCTAAGTTAATATAGCTCTAGCTAGAACCGAATACTATGGAAAACCTTCCACCATAACAAATTTTGTCACAATCGGCCCTGGTATTGCATGAAGGAGCACACACGCATACTCTTTAGTAAAGATAAGAAATCTGTACCTATAGACACAAAGTAGATAATATATAACAGAGACCCGATCTAGTACTAGAAAATGGTATCACCCTACATTCGAATTCGATTTCCAATAGATAAAGGGTGAAGTTCCGGAAACCGCCATCTAGCGCCACTATTGGAAAATACTAATTACTAATTTCGTTTCGTATCTTCTTCTTAATTAAGGAGTTGAATTTAGCCTAATGTTATGTCATGCTTAAAAATATGCTTATCTTTATTTAATATTATTTTGTACTTAATTCGGCATATTTACATTTTATAATTTACAAACGTTAATAGTAGTGACATCTACTTATTGATTTTTTTTTTGTATTAAACATAGATGTATGAAATGGTAGGCCATGCTATAGATAATATCTATAGAAATATACCGGCCTCTCCCGGAGTTATTTCACAGTGCCCAAGTGTATGCGCAATACGCAATTTCTTGTCAGGCAATCAGGTGTTTAGTCTGCATTGTCCTAACCAAACTTGAAAACAACATTTTTGTTGTTCCTACGCAGGAGTCGAACTCACGACCTCCGAGTCGAGCTAGGCTCTAAACCACTAAACCACGGAGGCACTCTATACTAGTAGCGTAATATAATATATTTAAACCACTGAACTTCACAATAAATGAAACAAACCAATAAATGTATGTAATAATTTACTTTAATTAATTAAAATGCATTTGGTATCTTTTTTATACACTTAGCTGTACAAACAATTATCTTTAGGAATACGTGTCTTGAAACCTATCAAAAGCGATGGCATAGGTGCCTATAGTATACAATATAATTTTGTCCCTACGTATATAAATACAATAAAAATTATTTAGAATATTAGTTCGTTTTGATCGATAAACAAGTCGTACCAAGGCTTGATTCAAGATGCCAACGGTATTATCACTTTTGAAATACTAAAACAAATATGTATAGGATTTGACATAAGGTTCGCTGAATGACAAGCGAATTTGTATGTCACTTAGCGAAGCTTATGTCAAATCCCATACATTTGTTTTCGAAGCGATGTATAATAGAGATGGCATATTAAATCAGGACCCTGATTGATATGAAGCGTATACTTATTCTATTAGTTAACGCTAGTAATAAAACTTGGTGGTTTGTTATTTACACTGTACTCTGCTCAACATATTATCTCGGATTGAGTGACGATAAGCTGTATATTCCGAGCCGTAAGAGGTGACACGAAACTTTGTACAACAACATAAGTGTTCATATATTTAATCAATATTGATTGAATTTAAACGAACCATAATGTACGTCGCCAATCAACCTCTCCTCAAATATAGGGTCAATTCATAGTGGAAGCGAACTCCGTATCAGAAAATATATAAAATATAAAAGACATCATTCAGGTTTCATACATTTTTGGACCAAAAATGAAAATGCCGGCCAAAAAGAAAATTTACTATATTCGGATAACATAAGAAAAAATGATAGAAATTATGTATTCTATCTGAATATCGGAATATAATACTTTTTTCTGGCCGGCATTTTAATTCATTGGTCCAAAATGAATGATGTCCTTTAAATATATTTCAACAGGAATATTATAATGCACAAAATATTCATGTTGAAATAAAATTCCGCGTTGTTCGAAAAGGGTAATTTTTTAAATGCGCTGCACTTCTTTGCACTAGTATAAAATGACCCAAAGTCCAGCTAGAATTACATCGCAAGTTATCATAATTCCGATAAAAATACTTTTGTGACAAACAAACTGACACTCATTGCCCAAATTAAAATTGTCATACGAGCGTAATTATTATTAAAAATATCATTTAAAGCTAATATCGTTTTGCTATACATTTGAAAAATATATATACCCATAATCCATATAGCTAAATTACAAATACAGGCAAACAGCGAACACACGCGATTTCGCCTTCAAACCATTTTCTCATAGCACACATTGACTTAAGTGTAAAAAAAATATCGCCTATGTGGTATACCAAGCTTAGATTTTAACCCGAGAGTGAATAAAGGCAAATTTTTCTACCTTTAATTTTTTTTTTATGTATATTCGGTAGGTCTGACAATAGCTCGTAAACAGTTTTATACCGACACATGGCAGCACAACCCGCTAAGTCAACTATAGTTCGTCCCAGATAAATTTCACCTAAAGGTAAACAAACCGAAAACATCGAAATTTTCACATATTCAATTATTGTGCACACTTATCAACATTTTCACCGGAATATTAAAGAATCATACTTCATTATCAAATACATTTTATAACAATTAAACAATAATTAACATATTTAAAAATCAAATGAAAAATCTTCGCAGTAAAACTACGCTATTTTGACACTGCCGACTGTAGAATATAGTCTATGGATTCATGTAGCCAACAATAATAATTGCACTAATATTGGCCAATTGGCATCACTGACTAATCTATGGTTGTGTCATAGACGGCTTTGTTTTACGTTTGGGTTAAATTTATCTCGGACGTACAATAGCTAATAAATATTTTTATCAACTCTCAGCGACCAGACGCGAATCAGACGTAGGTAGCGTCGGACAGGTTATGAAATCGTGGCATTAATAAGAGATCACACACTCAATTAATACAAGATATAGTAAAGACTGCAAAAAGCATAACCTCCTAAAGCCAAGTCATCCAAATAAGTGGCACGGCCGTTCCATTCTTTTCTCGAAACAGTTCTGGTCCCTGATACAAGATGCCACCGATTATCACTCACGAGAAAAAATAATGAATTTGACATTAGCTTCGTTAAGTGACATACGAGTTTTGTCATTTAGCGAACCTTCTCAAAAACTCATATATTTATAGTTCGGAAGTGATAACAGCGTTCGCATCCAGAATAAGAGCCCAGGGCATACCACATATACGTAATATTATGTAGTTTTTTGTCAACTACTCGTAAGCGATTATTATAATTTGCCGACGACAACACAGTGCGAACGAAATATTAAATAGCACTGTCCAGTCAAACTAGTCAAAAACTTGATCACGCTTGAAATAACTGAAAATAGAAGGGGATGAATACTTTACTTAGTCCAAAATTTATTAAAAATTGTGTTAGCAGCTACTGCGAGTTACAAAGAGTTGTAGCAAATATTTCCATTAGCTATTTCAAGAATTAACAAGTTTTTAAACTTTTAACACATTCCACCAGTGGACCACTTGTGCCACTGGGTTTGTTAATAAACCTTGGTAATAAATAAAGCTTACAATAATTATTCTTTATATAAAGGGGGTAACTCTGGGTTTATTTAACCCAGACCGACGCAAGTGGGCCCTAGACTTATTCAAAACACGCAAGATTAAGGAGTAACAATATAACGTCTCGACTACTCCTATATTAGATTGTACTCGCTCAGTTTTGAGTATACACATACAACAGCCGGCGACTAACGTCTGCGGTTCGAGGGGGAGTGTCAATAATTAGTTCGTAGCATTGACGATGAAGTAACAATACCTCCTATCTAATTTTGCTTCATTAGAATCCCGCTTCGCCTGTAGAAAACACGTATCTCAATATCGGCGTGTTAAGCTGTCCAGACTGGATGAAATAACTGGTAACTTTACATTACATAAATCTGGAAACAACTATTGTGTTTAATGTAAATACATCCTATTTTTAGATAGGAGGTATTGGTACTTCATCGTAGGAATGTAGCTCGCGCGCGGCGCGTGCGTATACTGTCGGCGCTGAACGTCGGTGGTGCTCCGACCCTGCCGGTGGGGGTGGGCGGTGGTGCTCCACTCCGTCCGGCGGGGGCGGGCCTGGTGTAGCCCTACCCCGGACGGCGGGGCCGGAGCTGGAGGAGCGCGGGCGACGCCGGCGCGCTAGACGGGCTGGCCCGGGCCGGCGTCGGGCCGCGCTCACACGTACCGGCTCGGCAGCATCGGCTCGTCCTCGGCCATCCAGTCCGTCGTACGCGGCGCCGCGCCGCACACGCGCACGCCCAAAAAGTCCGCCAGGTTTCGCAGGGGCCCGCGCGAGAACGGCGAGCGCCCGCCCAGCTCCTGGAAGTGGCGGTAGCGGCCGCGGTTGAGCTGCTCGTTGGTGGTCATGCCGAGGCACACCACCAGGTACAGCTGGCACGCGGTCAGTACCGTCACCCACGTCAGGTGGAACCCGGCGTTGAGCATCACCCACGCGACCCACGCGTTGCACGCGGGCCACGCGGCGGGGTCGGCGGGGCAGCGCGCGCCGTAGTAGGTCACGCCGCCCCACACCATCCAGCAGCACATCACCAGCAGGCTGACGAGGAACCCGACGAAGTGTCGGTGGTTGTTGGCGCCGATGCAGTTGGCGACCCACGGGCAGTGGTGGTCGAACTTGGCGACGCAGCGGTTGCAGACGGAGCAGTGTTTGGAGCGCAGCGGGCGGCGCAGCAGGCATGCGGAGCAGAACCGCGCGGGCTCGAAGCCGCCGGCGCCGGCCTCGGAGAGCTCGACGATGGTGCGCATGCGCTCGGCGCGCGAGGCGGCGATGACGCCGGGGTCGGCGCGCCAGGAGCGCAGGAACGTGTACCAGAGCGCCAGCGAGCACAGCAGGAAGCCGGCCGTCGCCGCCGCCGACACCGCCGGCGCCACGAACGCCATCCACGTGATGTAGAACCACACCTGCAAATGGTTTCAAAAGTTTTGGCAATAGGACATAAGAAGTTCTTGTGTACATCGGCGACGACCTCCGTATCGCGGTGGTTGAGCGCATTGGTGCTCGAGGGAGAGGCCGCGGGTTCGAATCCCGCCGAGGGAACAAAATGTTTTAAATGTTCCTGGGTCATGGACACGTCCATATTAAATTTATGTATAATAAAAATCTTAAATATGTGTACTTATAGTATAAAAGTATTAAATATAATTCCGTTGTCTAGTACCTGTAACACAAGTTCTTCGGATACTTAGCATGGGGCCCGATTGACGTGGTGGAAAGCGTCCATAGATATTATTATTATTAATTGCTTTCCTTATTCTATCTATATCGTTATTTAAGAAAAAAATTTAACCTATGCATAGGTACTTTCAAGTAATAAGGCCGCCCTTGTGTGCATGTCTGATTTAATGTATTGTTGTATTTTTAATATGTAATGTTATGTACACAATAAAGTAAATTTGTATTTGTATTTTACATAGTAATGCTGTTGCTGCATTGCCTGATAGGTTACAGAAGTCCCTTAATAAGCTTTTCGCTGTGTAAATATTTTTTTTGTGAGGGGGTTAGTATAAAATAAATCTGGCTCTTATGACGTCTCTGACTCATATGTATGTATGATGTATACATTTTTAAAAATAACAATTATCCATGTTTAAAAAAAAAAGACCCCGTCCTAGTTTCTCGGCGGGATAAGGTTGAACCGGTCGGTGGTAGCCTTATTTGTTGACTTTCCGAAAATAGGTTGTTAGGTTTCACTTGGAAATAAAATATTTTTTTATAAATGGCCGGAAGTGAGTGACCCCATCTAAAATTTCCATTTATTTTTGAAATTTCGTCACATACCAAAACCTCAATAAATTTCTGTTACGAAGCAACAAGCTACACAGTCAACGCACCTTGGTGGCGAGATACACGCTGAGCGGGAAGATGTTCTTGAGGTCGTCGTCGAACAGCGCGTTGGTGAGGAAGTGGAGAAGCGCGTAGAAGCAGAGCAGCAGCAGCGCCTTCAGGGCGTAGGGCGCGTCCGCCTCCAGCAGGAGACCGGTCACGTAGAACGCTACGAAAGGGACGCTCACCACGCACCACCACCGGAACTTCTGGAATGGGAGAAGCAGCTTTAGACTCAACTCAAAGCGTCGAAGCGTCGTGCCGCGTAATTTTTCTATACCTACATTCACTGGGAATAATTAAAGTCATGAATAGATGAAGGTCATATGTCGCAAAAAAATACCCAGTAAATTGAGTTTAAACTGTCACTTGAACATTTTAGGATACACAACAACGTATTGAGTACATTGATTCTAGAGACGGATCTTTAGATAGATGAATGGATGAAGGTGATATAATGTCGCAAAAAAATATACAGAAAATTGAGTTTAAACTGGCACTTGAGCAATGACATGTAGCAACATATTGAGTACATAGATTCTAGAGACGGATCTTTAGAATAATGCACTAATTACTTTATGAAGTGTTCTAAGATGTTTGACGTATTCTAAAACATTCATGACCATCAATTATAATATAGATGCACCGTTTCACCATACTAAATGCATAATCATAATTTGTTCCTTATTTGGAATTCAGTGTAAATTTTATAGAATTAAAGGAAATTAGTATGATAAGAGAGGACTAGACAAATTGAACAAAACCATCACTTTCTGGTATCCCAGAGGGCAAAAAAGAAAACATGGTAGACCCCTGAGAAGATGGGAGGATGAAATAGTCCAAGTAGCTGGTAAGACATAGACCAGAGAGGCATTCCAAAGAGAAAAGTGGAAACAGTTGGCCTTTGCCATGAGGCGCGCAGATACAGTAACCGCGCTACCGTAGTTTATAAATTTAAAATGTTAGAATAATTTATTGTAAGTTTGAACTGAATAAAGGCTATAATAATAAAAGGAAATTAATGGGTTTACTCAATAAGAAATTGAATTCGACTTTGAATTTAATGTTAATGTGTGTGAAATTACAATAATTATATTTTCCTTTAATGTTAAAAGTTAGTAGGATAGTAGAAGATACTTGATACAATTGGGGGGAGTTTAGCGGAGGACCTTTTACACTCCCATCCAACACATGGATCATCTTATCCTAAGCAGACTTGAAAACCACATGTTTATTGTTTGGTGAAACTCTTTGCCGCTGCAAAACTTATGGATTATGTAACTTAACAATGCAGGTTCACTCTTTTATTTACCTTGTCATATGCCAATCTGCGGATGAAGTTCTTTTTGGAGGTGGCGAGGGTGTGCTCCTTTATCTTGTCGGAGACCTTGGAGCCGACCCAAAGGGAGTCAGCGTAGGTCTGCAGCATGGCTAGCGGCGTGACGCCACGCAAGTTCGGTACGTCGAGACTGGCGTTGCCGTAGAGAATGAGTGTAGAGATGGCGGTGGTGTTACGAGCCAGGATGGCCCAGTGCAGCGCAGTATTGCCGTGCGAGCGGTCCGCGGGAGCGGTCGACGCGCCCAGGGTCAGCAGTAGCCGCGCGGGGTCCACGGCTGATACCTTCCAGGTAGCCCACATGAGGGGTGTCATACCGGCAGCGTCGGGCGCGTCGGGCTGCGTGCCGCTCGCGACTAAATATGCAACCACGGCTGTGTGGCCAAACTGAGCGGCAAGGTGCAGGCAAGCACATCCCTCAGCGTCGCGGATGGCGGGGTCGGCGCCGGCATTCACCAGCACTACGGTGGCTTCGAGATGGCCTTGCCGCGTGGCCCAGTGCAGCGGTGTGGACTGAAGCTCGCCGCCAATCGCGTCCACTACCGCGCCCTTGATCAGCAGATACTCGATGATCTCAAGTCTGGAATGAATTACAATAAATAATTAATATTCTAAGCTGTTCTTTTTGTATTGCAGAATGTTTGGTGTGGTTGCATACCATATCTTTTGCATGTGATTGGTTTTACTATATTAAAAAACAATAACTAGGATTTTGATGACATGATGTAATAACCCTATGTAAAGTAAAAAAGTGTATAATAACGCCACCATGTCAGTCCGAGTACAGGAGCACTGCACGAAGGATATCCCTTTAAAGAGAGGAGTAAGACAGGGGGATATCATATCCCCGAAACTGTTTACCGCTGCTCTGGAGGATTCCTTCAAGCTACTGGAATGGCAAGGACTTGGCATCAACATCAATGGCGAATACATCACTCACCTTCGATTTGCCGACGACATAGTAGTCATGGCAGAATCGCTGGAAGATTTGGGGCGCATGCTCGGTGGCCTCAATAGAGTTTCTCAACAAGTGGGTCTTAAAATGAACATGGACAAAACAAAGATCATGCACAATGTCCATGTTGCACCCACCGCACTAACTGTTGGGAGCTCTACTCTTGAAGTTGTTGACGAATATATATACCTAGGGCAGGCTGTCCGATTAGGTAGGTCCAACTTTAAGAGAGAGGTCAGTAGACGGATCCAGCTCGGCTGGGCAGCGTTCGGTAAATTACGTAACGTCTTCTCGTCTAAAATACCTCAGTGCCTAAAGACAAAGGTATACAACCAATGTGTGTTACCAGTGTTGACTTACGGTTCTGAGACGTGGTGCTTCACGAAGGATCTTTTCAAAAGGCTCAATGTCGCTCAGCGTGCTATGGAGAGGGCAATGCTCGGTATTTCTCTACGTGATCGAATCAGAAATGCGGAGATCCGTAGAAGAACTAAGGTTGCTGACATTGCCCGTAGGATCAGTCAGCTGAAGTGGCAATGGGCCGGCCACATAGCACGAAGATTGGACGGTCGATGGGGCAAAAAGATCCTAGAGTGGAGGCCACGTACTGGCAAGCGCAGTGTGGGACGGCCACCTACCAGATGGACCGACGACCTGGTGAAAACTGCCGGGTCACGTTGGATGCAGGTGGCAATGGACCGAACACACTGGAAATGTGTTGGAGAGGCCTATGTTCAGCAGTGGACTTTAAAAGGCTGAAACGACGACGACGACGACGACGACGACGACGAAAGTAAAAAACATTGTTGCTAAGGTTGATCCATGGAATACATTAAAATAAATTATTACTAGCTTGACTGAGACCCGTGCTTACTTCGTTGAGCATAGAAACAGTTTGTGATTAACTGTTTAAACCTTCCTTGGACTTCCACAAATATTTCAAGACTAAATCAATTCAGGCATTCTTGAGTTTTAGCAAGACTTACGAACAGCAATTCATTTTTATACATATAAAGAGAAGAAGAAGAAATAAGAAGATTAAGATTATGAAAATGAGTCCACATCTGGAATAGACACATTCAAATAAAGTATTATTATAGTATGTCCGAGATAAATTTAACCCAAACATAAACAAAGCCGTCTATGACACAACCATAGATTAGTCAGTGATGCCAATTGGCCAATATTAATACAATGAATAAAGTTTGCTATGAATCCATAGACTATAGACTATATTCTACAGTCGGCAGTGTCAAAATAGCGTATTTTTACTGTGAAGGTTTTTCATTTGATATTTAAATATGTTAATTATAGTTTAATTGTTATAAAATGTATTGGGTAATGAATTATGATCCTTTAATGTACCTGTGAAAGTGTTGATAAGTGTACACAATAAGTGAATAAGTGAAAATTTTGATGTTTTCGGTTTGGCTATCTAATAGGTTAAATTTATCAGGGACAAACTATACTACAGCATGTTCTTTTGAAAAAGGTTTAATGCAATCTGGTTTGCCATAATGCTTGGTTTATTACACCACAGATTTGTATGTCTTATGGCTTATAGGGCTATCCTACTCTTATTATTTATATGTAAGTCTATAGCAACTTGTATTGCAGTACTTATATAAATTAATTATTTTAAATCAATATAATGTAAAAATTTGTACCTGCATCTACTAGTGTCACAATCTCCTATAATTGCAATAATAAGATACAGTATATAAACACTGTTTTCTTAAACAAATTATATCACTTGCACTTTTGTCAAAATTTGCTGTTATTTTTCTCTTCCACTTGTTTACAATGGAGTCCTTGCAAGAATCAATAACACAAATGAATAAGATGTTTAACTCGAAGATGATGGAGTTCCAGCAGGAGCTGTGTGCGGTCCAGACTACAAACACCTCTACAACACTGGCATCTGATTTTTGTGAGTTCAAAAATTTTATATTGAATGCACTTAAGATGATGCAGGCTCAGTTGGAAATATTGATGGATGCCTATGATCAAACTGAGATGAGGCACAGAAGAAAGATTTTGCTTGTGCATGGAGTTCCCGAAGCCAAAAAGGATGCACAAGAAGCTATTGCATCTTTGTTGTCTTCCCAGTTAAAAGTCCAAGACATAAACATTTCTTCAGTAAAATATTGTCACCGCTTGGGACGCTTAAAGGAATCAAAACCCAGACCAATCTTGGTTAAGTTTCAGAATTTTACTGATCGGAATGAGGTTTGGAGGGCTAAGACCAGCCTGAAAAATTCCGGCATCACTCTATCAGAGTTTTTAATTAAAAAGAGACATGAAGTGTTCCTGGCGGCCAGGCAGCGTTTCGGTGTTACAAAGTGTTGGACATATAATGGCTCTATTTTCGTTGCTAGATCTGATGGCTCCAAAAGCAGTGTTTGTAGCATAGCGGAGTTGGATGCCATTTCTGATCTCTGTGGTGATATGGCAGAAGTCACATCTCAAGTTCCGGCATCCAAAACCAAAAATGAAACTGGAACAAGACCAAGGCGAACCAAAAAGTAAATACTCTAATAATAGCATGGTAACTTTCTCAATCTTCACATATATAGGTACATATAAACCTATAATTCTGCTTTGCCAATATTCGCTTCTCATTAATCATTCACTTATAATTTTATTGTCCATACTTAGATCTCATAGTTACTTATTTCTATGCATCATCACTAATTTCTTTTGTCACAAATTGTCGGTATTTCGAAAATGAAACATATTTAATTTTGTAATCTGTACTTTTTGAAAATGTTTGATTTGATGTATTGTTTCATTTCCTTCAACACGAAGCTTTTGACAGATGTGTTTCGGTGACGTCTGACAGGAGTGAGTGATAGTTATTCTTCTTCGTCTTCTTAATGTCACTTTCATTATAATTTTTTTTTTTTTTTTGTTTTTTGTGTGTGGACATGAAATTTAGCATGAGCCATTATGTACTTAACTGATTTCTCTTAATCTAGTATTTTGTATATAAATTGCATCTTTGTTATGTAATTTTTGTAACTAATAAGCTGTGCTTGTACTTAGAACTTTATTATTATATCTCAGTATAACTCCATTAAAATTTTAATTGCCAATTTGTGTTGGGCTAGCATCTCATCTTAAATCTAATTATATTTTGTTAGAATAACTGCTCATATTTAGCTAGGTGTTTAAAAAAATAATAGGCATGTTTGGATTCTTTCCATTTATCTACCTACTCTTTTTCTATTTATTTACTAATTTTATTATAGCAAATTTATTTATATACTTATGTTTTTTTTTTTTTATGACACAGTGGGCTGCAGGCCAATTATATTTCAATTGTTGTAGGATAATATATTTATAGTGTTTTATATATTTTATTTATATTTAGTTTGTATTATTATCATGAATGTAAGTGTTGACTCATTTGCTTCAGATGATTTTTTATCCATTTCTTCTAACAACAGCGATGATAGTTTTCAAAGTGCCACATTTATGTCTCTTAGGGATACCATAACTTCAAATTTTAACACAGTTAACAAATGTTTTAAGGCCGTTCATATTAATGCACAGAGCATTCCGGCTCATTACCCCGACTTGCTTGCGTCTTTTGATCGGGCTAATGTTGATGCTGTCTTTATATCGGAAACGTGGCTTAAGCCTTGCTTACCATCAACATGCTACAGTTTACCCGGTTTTAAGTTAATTCGCAACGACCGCATTGGGAGGGGTGGAGGTGGCGTTGCGATTTATCTACGTTCAGACTTGTCCTACACTATTATTAGCTCGTCAGCGCAACCCCCTCCATCTGATGCTCTCGAGTTTTTGCTGGTAGAAGTCCAGGTATCGCACTATAATAAATTATTACTCGGGGTCTACTATTGCCCATCAATGCACAATGATTACTTCTCATCCTTTGAAAATACGCTTGATGCTTTTACACCGTACTACGATCATTGTGTTATAATGGGCGATTTCAATACTTGTCTACTTAAGGGTGATAGTCGATCGACTAAACTTAGTTCAATTTTAGATTCATATAATATGAAATTACTACCTCTGAATCCTACCCACTGCTTTCCAGGTTCCCGTCCTTCCCTGCTCGACCTAATCATAGTCTCCTCTCCTAATCGTGTTACTACGCATGGACAAGTCTCAGCTGATATGTTTTCATACCATGATCTTATCTATGTTGCCTATAATGTTCGCCCTCCCAAAGCTAAGGTAAAAACTCTTCTTCAAAGAAATTTCTCTTCGATGAATATTGAAAGCCTAGAGGAGGACGCACATAACATAGACTGGTCAAACTTACTCTCAGCTGATTCCATTAATGACAAAATTGATATATTTAACGCTAAACTTAAATCTCTTTATGATATTCATGCACCTGTTAGGCCCGTTAAAATCAAACATCTTCCCGCTCCCTGGTTATCAGACGAAATCAAATCTCTGATAAATGCTAAGCATGCAGCCAAAGCCAAATTTAAAATAAAAAAGACAGAAGAATATCGTAACAAATATATTAAAATCCGGAACCGCTGTAATATGATGTGTCGTGACGCACAAAGACGTCATATTCACGCCTCCGTTGAGAACGGGGATCCGGCTAAAACATGGAAATTTCTCAAATCCCTCGGCGTGGGCAAATGCTCTGAACCGCAAGACTCTCATAATATAGATATAGATTCACTTAATAACCATTTTACTTCCTCTTTTAATCTCGACCCCAAAATTAAATCACAAACGTTAAATTATATTTCTTCGCTACCTATATTGAATTCTGATCCGTTCCTTACTGTTCCAGTTTCCGAGTGTGAGATTAAAAAGCACATCCTTTCCATATCGTCAAACGCAGTAGGAGATGACGGTATCAGTCGTAGAATGATCACACCAATATTAGATATAATTGTTCCTGTTCTTGCACACATTTTTAATTCATGTTTAGAGTCTTGTACCTTTCCTGATGCCTGGAAGGCAGCTTACATAATTCCTTTACCTAAATCCTCCTGTCCTAAGACTGTGTCTGACTTCCGTCCTATTTCCATCCTACCCTTTTTATCAAAAGTTTTAGAGCGAATCATTCATCACCAGCTTACGAAATTTGTTACCCACAACAGCTTACTCAGTCCGTTCCAGTCCGGTTTTCGCACTGGTCACAGTACGACTACCGCATTGGTAAAGGTAGCTGATGATATACGGTCAGGTATGGATGATAAAATGCTTACTATTCTCACACTTCTGGATTTTAGTAATGCCTTCAATTCCATAGACCACGATATTCTGCTAGCCCGGCTTGCATCTTTAAATCTTTCACCATCAATAATTAATTTAATTCGTAGCTACCTTGTAGGACGACGGCAGAGAGTTAAATCATCTGATTATTTCTCCGATTGGAGTTATATCTATGCCGGCGTGCCTCAGGGTGGTGTGCTATCTCCTCTTCTGTTTGCAATTTTTATAAACCCTATAACAATATCGATTTCATCATCCTACCACTTGTATGCGGACGATCTTCAAATATACACACAGTCTCCTTTGGACAATCTGAATTCCGCTTTTGATCTAGTGAATCACGATTTGTCGAATATTTGTGAATGGAGCAAGAATCATGGACTTCTTATTAATCCTATTAAAACTCAATTAATTGTAATTGGTAGCCCCGGGCTAATTTCTAGAGTTGACCATGATTCTTTACCTCCTGTCCTTATAAATGGTGTAACAATACCTTTCAGTAAAGTGGTTAAAAACTTGGGAGTGTACTTTGATGAACATTTATCGTGGACGCATCAATTGCAAGAGATTAGTAGAAAGGTTTTTTCTACCTGGCGTTCCCTAAAACGTCTACGATATGTTCTTCCGATACCCACTAAGGTAGTTTTGGCTGAATCCCTACTCCTTTCCCATTTAGATTATGCGGACGCTTCTTTCACTAACTTGACGGAGGAACAACTGAACAAATTGGAGCGCCTTCAAAACCTGGCTTTGAGGTTTGTTTTCGGTTTACGTAAATTTGACCATATCTCCGAGTATCGCCTCAAGTTAAAGTGGTTGCCAATCCGCTACCGCCGTGACTCTCGTGTTCTCTCCTTCCTTTATAACATCCTATTTGACTCCCATTGTCCCACTTATTTAAAAAGTAATTTTAACTTCCGTACCTCTGACAGACTGGAACTACGATCTATATCTAATCTTCTTCTTGACATTCCTATCCACCGCACTAAATACTTTAATTGCTCTTTCATTGTAAAATCCATTTCCCTTTGGAATTCTTTACCTATCCATATAAGGCAGGCTGAAACTATACATCGCTTTAAAACTCTTATAAAAAATCATTATCTGGAATCATATTGTGTCAACCCTTAACTTATGTAACTAACACTTATTATTATAAATTAAAATATCATGTAGGTTTATCTATTGTATATATATATATATATATATAGATATATATATTATATTATATTGTATACATATATTATATATTTATTGTGTTTATGTATTATTTTATTTTATTTACTTTTATTTTATTAAATATACTTTTGCGCAACTCCCATTCTCTAGCATTGTTTTCTCTAACACCATAAGGTTGTCTGGAAGAAATTGCTATCTAGTAATAAGGCCGCCTTTGTGTGCATGTCTGATTTTTGTAATGTATATTTTTTTGTTTTTTTTTGTAACTTGTTGTGTGCACAATAAAGTATATTTGTATTGTATTGTATTGTACTGTAGTTTGTATTCTCTTCCATGAGTCTTTTTAAAACTCGTGAATGGCTGGACCAGTTTTGCACAAATTTTCCCATTACTGTTGCTAATTTTCCCTGTTCCCTTCTATCTAATGTCTGGTTGGTATTTCAAATTCGGCTCACTTGACAGTCAAATGAATTTTATATATAAGGTTAGATTGCAAAACATTTCTAGTTTACAAAACAACAACTTTTATCATACTGTTGGCCACTAATCTAATCTAATAAATTAGGTTAAACAATGAAAATAATACCTGCAAAAAATTTGGTTCTAGGAGGTAATTAATAATTTCATAATAATAGTAATACATTAAAACCAATGTTGCTTGTTTTTGTAAAATCATTGTTTTTCATATGTCAACTGCCGCTTACAATGGATATAACATACAATTTTTATATTGTACTTCTATAGTTACATCACAAAAAAGAAAGAAACTTAAATAATATTTTAATTTGCATACAATATGCATGTTATTTAACTTGTAATATCCGTCAACATGCTTCAAAGCAAATATTATTATCTTTTAGCTTGTCAAACCTTTGTGAAAACTTTCTTCTTATCATGTTACCCATGTTTTGATTCAATTTATAACATTACCTATGGGTAAAACAACTGTTTGTTCCAGTGCTGCAGTATTTATGAGGTGAATTCTTATCAGGGCAAATGAGCTTTTACCTGTTATTAATAGCAGCCCAGTGCAACAGGGTGACAGTTTCGTGGTCCGGCTGGTTGACGTCCCACCCCGCCTCCACCAGCTCCTTAACGCGGGAAAACGCACCATATTGCGTCGCCTTTACTATGTCGAACCCACTGTAGTCGCGTTCCAAGGGCGCCGGCGGCTGCTCCCTAGAAGGAGGACCGTCGCCTTCCCGTTGCGCCTTGCCGCACTGCCCGGTGGCGGCGGCCCCGCACGTGCTGTCGTACATTATAATCAATGGGCACTCGACAGTCGTATCATTATCACGGCACTGATTCACAATTTACACGCATTCAAAGGTTTTATTATACAACATCGAATCCACAAGACGTGCGTACAAAAATCAAATACAATTTTCAAGAACTGTCAAAGTACAACTTTCAAGTAAACTTTGACGTGTATTTTTTTATTGTATCTTAAGTTATAGCTTATGCATAGAACATAATTATACTGCTTAAGAATAGTATCCAACACCTATGTTATCTTACAGTTTATTATATTATTGTGACCTAGTGACCAGAAACTTTGCTCAAGCTTTGACAAGCTCCAGAACTTATCCGCAATTGGGAAAATAGCCGAACCTGTAAGCGAAATGTGAGGTACAAAAGGTACAAGTCTCCAAGCACTGCGAACAGAAGCTAAGCGCATCAAAATACGCTCGTGTGTTAATTTTGCGGTAAATACTTCGTATTAAAGAAATAATATTATTATCATTTACATTTTCAGTCAGAAAAGAGCATTTAAAATAAACGCCATCTAGTGGTAAACATATTAATAAGTTGTTTTATAGAGACATCTCGCGTGAAAAAGTAACATTTTGAATTTAGGGCCTTTATCTACTTATTGGTCAAAAGAAGCAGTTATTAAGTTAATAACTTTTCATGGATCGAATAGCACACCGCTAGATGACGAATGAACGAATAATTTAAAACTGATTTCGATTTTCATAAATAAATGAAAATGTATGAACGCTGGTCTGTAAATCTGCTTGTTACGAACAAGCTAGGTAGGTATGTATATGAAAGAGCTTATTTTTATGAAATATGAAAGAGCTTCTGTAAAATGTGTTTAGAGTGCATTTTTGCGCTGTGAATATTTGAAAGTTCCGTAAAGTAACATCAACGAATAATAAATGTACCTTAATAATACAGCCGTCAGTGAATGAAAAATCAGCCCTAAGTAAAAAAATAAATACCGAGCAGTTTTTCTGTTACTAAAAATCTGCCGTTCGAAAATTAAATGTTCGTTCATATAAATGGTCGAGCTGACCAACACATCCAGCGTATCGATCAATTTTAAAGTTTGCCTACTAGATCAATTTAGGTACTATTAACTTTCCCTGGATGCTCAAGAAAGTCCTTGGAATGGAACCAAAATAAATAATAATTAAAATGTGATAGATGAATGACAAGATGAAATGAAACGTAGCACTTCGTATCACTTCATAGCACTTCGTAGCACGTCGTAGCAACCGACCGGTCACCGGAGTAACCCGACACACTCTTTGTGTATGTATCCCTATAATATTAAAACACCTCGGATACGCAATCCATGTTGCTATCTATGTCTGTAAAGAAGCCCTTCCAACGTCATCAGTTAAAAACTCCATCTTGGATTATACAACTGCAACTGTGAATCGTATGGAATAAAACAAAATTTAAAAATTTCAAGTAATCCCCCAACTTTCAAGCTGTGAGTGAACCGATGATGATGAATTATAGCTATGATCACGTCAGCTTTCACTCATAAAGATCAAAATCACGTCGTCACACGTCGAACACAATACTCCTGTCGAGTGTTTAAAAAAGCAGCTATATAATTTTTTTTTAAACAAAAAAGTTAATCTGCTAAGCATTACAAAAATGTATAACATTATTAGAATTTCTGACAATTAATAATTAACTTTTGAACCTTAAAGAAAAGAATAGGCATTGATATTGACTTACACGTTATTACTTTTGAGTGTGCAGCTCAAAAATTGACTTATTAGTTATTACACAAGCACCTAAATGCAGTTAGCACGCAATATGAGGCTGGCTAATTCGGTAACGCAAATGGAAGCGGTAACCAGTTTTAGGGGAGAGCCCCTACATTCCGTCACTTTACCGTGATTGAGTCATGACGAATCAGTGACGGAATTCCAATTCACACACCTCGGTTTGGACTTTCAACCGACTTCCAAAAAAAGAAAGACGTTCTCAATTCGGGCTGTTTTTTATGTATGAACACCGATTACTCTGAGGTTAAATATCCGATTTTCGTGATTCTTTTTTTATTCTACGCAGAATAGCCGCCATTTCGTCCCATAAAAAATTTACATACTTTGAAGCTGTAGTTATTATTTTGTGAACATATTTCACCAAATTTTTTAACGAATCAGAACTTGTCGGTACATAATAATAATATCTATCTATGGACGCTTCACACCACGTCAATCTGGCCCCATGCTAAGTATCCGAAGAACTTGTGTTACAGGTACCAGACAACGGAAATATATTTAATACTTTAATACTATACACATATTTAAGATTTTTTATTATTTTAATACACAAATTTAATACACATCCAAGACTCAGGAACATTTAAAGCTTTTTGTTCCCTCGGCGGGATTCGAACCCGCGACCTCCGAGTCAAGAGCCAAGCTCAGAACCACTAGACCACGGAGGCGTCTTACATTTTCATGTTGATGATTAATGTATGTAGTTTCAGTGCATTTATAATTGACTCTCGACACAAAAAGGAGGTGGAAATAATAAATATGGTGTCTATCAGTCTCAGTAGCATCGTAGCTACAGAACGGATTTATCTTTTACTTTGACTTACCCCCGGTTTCCCGAACGCTATTCAAATGAATGATCAACTAACATGGCATTCAAATCAACAACCCATATTGAACGCTGATTGGTGGAATACTAACTAGATTTGGAAATAAAAGATTTATCATTTTCATATTTTTATACTATGGATTTCCGCGAAGTAACGCCTGATTCCATTAACTAGTTTAAAAAGTATTTAACAGTCATGTTGTAACATAATATATAATGTTACAACATGACTGTTAAGCAGACTCTTCAATCACTACAGAAACTCGTCTCGGCGGTTATCAGGTCACTTGAAAAGTGAGCCTTTAATTTCTTTAGTTTGCTTGGAATACTGTCTACGTCAACACGAGTCACAATGACGCAATGTGTGTTTAAATTTAGAATTGCTAAAATTATTGAAGTGACATAATTAGCCATTTCACATCACTTTATGTGTTTTATTAAACTTTTGTTGAGATTTGTGTTCATCAGTATTACCATGGACCAGTTATACTAATTGGTCTATGGTATTACGATTAGTTAAAGTGTACATATGTATTTAATTTTTATTTTTTTAATATGTAGGTATAAGTTATGATGGGTATGTCATATATATACCTCTAAATTAATAAAGATTAAAAAAAAATTTTGTCTTAGTTATTCTATCTATCTATACCTACCTATTGGCATATACCTGATATATTTTAGCCTTGTTTATGTACGGAACACTTTATATAGTGTCCTTTTGTTCATCGAAGAGCAGAAAACATTTTTTGTTATTCGAGATTTTTGAGGCTTTTTATTGGTCTATTGCACTTCTCTGCTACAGTGCTCGGTTTGAGCGTCGCCCAGCATATTTAATGACCCCTAATGGGATTGGCTCGTTGTGCTGCTACTTAGAACTCGAGTTGGAGACTTAAATACGATACAGTGGAATCTGTATTCATCACGAACCAACTGAAATCATTTTAAACGGAATAGGTTTTTAATAAATGCTTTCAGTTTTGAGCTAAGTGTGAGATTTTGTAAATATGTAATTCTATAACGTTTCGTGTGTTTGGGCGACAATTTTTTCGGAGGACTGGAACATGGTATCCCCCTTACTAATAATGATATTCGAATTATTGATCAGTTATTCATTCTGACTGTCTGAGTCGTTGAATGGGATATAGCCAGTGTTGCCAGTATGATTTCCTAAAAAAGTACGACGGTCTCTCTCAAAAGGTACGGATTTTAACTCAAAAGTAAGGTCTTGCTAAAACATTATAATGCTAATAATAGTCAACACATATTATTAACCCTTTTATAGTATGTATGATAACATGAAGTAGGTACTATTATAATTTATAAGGTACGAAAAAGGTACGGTGCACAGTGCACACTGAGGTACGGTAGTGGTACGGTTGTATGACAAAAACTACAGAAAACCGTACTTTTTGGTTCTGGCAACACTGGAACTACCAAACATTACAAAGTATGATATACATACTTTGTAATGTTTGGTAGGGGGAACATAAGTTCGCAATTTACAAGGTCCTCAAAAATGAGGAGATGACATGACGTAATGAAAATGAAAATATCAACTATGTACTTAGGTAGGTACTAACTGTGCGCGCTGTTTGCCGCCATATTTGTTTTGGTGACTACTAGCGCCACTGCGGGAAAAAATGAAGTAAAATTCAATAAACTGACTAATTTTACGTCCGCTCTGGTAAAAGGGCTTTGTTACAGTCCGCTGACTAGTTAGACGTTGAGTGACGCTTGTTCAATCAAAAAAAAAATAATCGCGCTAGACATTTAATCAAATAGCTGATTCAATCAGATGACTGCGACATAGACACCACGACAAACTAGCCCTGTGCTAAGTAGCTGTATGTTAAGGGTAGCAGACCACAGAAATATATTTAATACTTTTATATTATTCATTATAATGGTATTACATTATACAAATATTATACAACCATCCATCATCTAAGAACACAGAAAACTTTTTTGTGCCTTTGGCGAGATTCTAACGAGAGAGAATGTATGTTTATGTCTCTTTTACGAAAAATCGACAATCATAACCCTACATAACTTGTAAAAAGTGCCAAATCTCGCTACTTAGTTCTTCTACCGTAAAAAGTTGTGAGATACATCAGTACATGTTATGCCAAGTAGGGGTTAGTCGGTCGGTCTAACAATATCTTAAAGTGATCATAAACAATATTATTAATAATCTTTCATATTTTAAATAAATAAGCAGATTGACTTGAATGTTTTTATTTATTAAACATACACACACACACAAAAATACAAATCCTTCCTCTTAATATTAAGTATTTTTTTACACCTTGGCACAAAATAGATAATTAATAAAACCTTGGGTTACATTATTGGAGTTTTAGTAGGATCCCTGATCTTTACTAGCAATGAATATAGCCTATGTCACCCAAGGTGAATATAACTGTCCAATGGTGAAATAATTTTTGAAATAGGCACGCTAATTTTTGAGTTCGTTCATTACAAACATATACACACACAAAAAATACAAATCTTTCCTCTTTATAATATAGCTAGATACTTATAGTGTAGCTCTAGATTATAATCGAATTTCAACCTATTGAAACGATGTTAATAATAATATCTACGAACGCTTTCACACAACCTCAATCTGGCCCCGTGCTAAGTAACCGAAGAACTTATGTTAAAGGTACCAGAGCTGGATAATATATTTAACGCTTTCTATACTATATACATATTTAAGATTTTAATTATTATAGTATACATATTAAATACACATCCAAGAATAAAACGTTTTTGTTCCCTCAGCGGGATTTGAATCCGTGATCTCAGCTCGATCACCGACGCGCTCAGTCACTGCGCTACAGAGGTCGATCGATCTTGGGTTCATAATTAGCAGTGTTCCGTCCACAAGCCTCACACAAACAGTGTACAGACAGTACACAGATAGACTCAAAGTGATTATTAATTACCGCCATTGTGATGGGACCTTGATAGCTCGTCAATGTAACAATGAATATTTGTATGTTACACTATAATATTCATTAGGCCGGTTTCTGAAAGGCTGATCAAATGTATGATCAACAACATGGCAGTCAAGTTAACTACCTATATTGAACGCTGATTGGTGGAACATTTATCAGCGAGAAAGAGAGATATAATAATATCACGCTCGCACTATTTTTCTTCTTTCTTGTGCTTATATATAAAAACGAATTGCTGTTCATTAGTCTCGCTAAAACTCGAGAACGGCTGAACCGATTCGGCTATTTTTAGTCTTGAAATATTCGTGGAAGTCTAGGAAAGGTTTAAACGGTTCATAAACTGTATCTATGCTCAATGAAGTGGGCACGGGTCAGCTAGTTAAGTATATCACTGTAACAACCGATTACTGAAACTATAGTTAAATTAAGTGGCGCTCAAGTTATATGCTGTCCTTGTCACCCCCCTTCCCCATGTAACGGCAGTGACAGGATGTGAATAGGAGGGCTCTTAACTTTAATTACCGTTTCAGTATTCGGCTGTAAGATACAAAACTTAAAAAGCATACGACGAAAGTAGGTACTTAAATTATAGTTTCAAAACTGGCTACAGTGGCGCTAGCAACGGTGTATGATATGAAGTTTGCCAAAAGTGATGGTTTATAGAGTGAAGTCAGTTGAGTTTGTTTATTTAAAACTTGTGGTGTAATATTAAGGCCGTGTTTCACCAAGCAATGTTAAAGTTAACGCCATGTTAAAATACCATGCCATTTCATTGACAGGAAATACGAGAGGGATAACCTGATATTTAACATGGCGTTAACCTCACACCACAAGTTTTATAAACAAACTCAACTGACTTCACTCTTTAAACCAGCACTTTTGGCAAACTTCAAATCATATGTACACTTACGTTATAATACACATACGTTGCAAGCTAGCGCCAATGTGGCCAGTTTTGAAACTATAACGAAAGTACTTTCGTCGTATGTTTTTTAAGTTTTGTTGGTGCGTTTGTGGCGCCACCTTTGTTTGACGGATACCTTTTTATATACACAGTCTCTAGTCTCTATGGTCGGACAGATGGACAAATTGATCTTTTGCTGTTTTCTTACTGATGTAGATAACCCTTAAAAGACGTCCTGATGTCAGCTATGTTATTGCGTTGTATTTTAGATTCTCGTTGTTTCGTTGTCTCAAGCCTGAGGCCGTCTTGGTTCTCTAAATAGCTCGTTCTCAATATAATCAGATGCGTACTTACCCGGAGGCACCGTGGGCTCGAAAAGTGGGGGCGGAGCTAAGGGGTTGCCTCTCCCCACATAATTATTTCCCAATTACTTCCCAAAATAACGTTTACTTAAGTATAGCGACTGAAACATTCATAATTGCCTTGTTTCGGTATAAAACGAGTACCTCCTACATACCAATTTGTTGTATATTCTTAACAATTAATTTTTATTTTGCTAACATTATTATTTTGCTAGCCCACTTATTCAGTAAAACAACACAAAAATGGACCAACGATAAATTTCCTGCGATTCCAATTTTAGGTCCCTGTAGCGCCGCTGGTCAGCTCGCTCCACAGTGTCCTGCCACAGATTTTCAGAACAGTGCAAAAGGAATAATATAATATAATATTACAGTTTATGCCGAATCTACAATCACATACTACTTACAGCCTGCCCATACCCGGTCCCGCTTTTTTCTGAAAGAAAATATCATCGGAAGTAGCAATTTTACCCAATTCAAACCCAAAATTATTTGTTTCTTATAGCCCCTATTATATTTGTTACTAGCTGTGCCCGCGACTTTGTTCGCGTGGTGTTTGTTTGACTTAAACCGTTTATGCAGCGCATGCAACGAAAGTCCCCAAATGTAAATTGTTTGTTTAAACGCACTAATCTCCCGTATATGTATAATAGCCGACGCCCGACGCCCGACGCCCGACGCCCAACGCCGCGACGACGGGACGCCCGACACCGCGACGCCCGACGCCGCGACGCCCGACGCCGCGACGCCCGACGCCCGACGCCCGACGCCCAACGCCGCGACGACGGGACGCCCGACACCGCGACGCCCGACGCCGCGACGCCCGACGCCGCGACGCCCGACGCCCGACGCCCGACGCCCAACGCCGCGACGACGGGACGCCCGACACCGCGACGCCCGACGCCGCGACGCCCGACGCCGCGACGCCCGACGCCCGACGCCCGACGCCCAACGCCGCGACGACGGGACGCCCGACACCGCGACGCCCGACGCCGCGACGCCCGACGCCGCGACGCCCGACGCCCGACGCCCGACGCCCAACGCCGCGACGACGGGACGCCCGACACCGCGACGCCCGACGCCGCGACGCCCGACGCCGCGACGCCCGACGCCCGACGCCCGACGCCCAACGCCGCGACGACGGGACGCCCGACACCGCGACGCCCGACGCCGCGACGCCCGACGCCGCGACGCCCGACGCCCGACGCCCGACGCCCAACGCCGCGACGACGGGACGCCCGACACCGCGACGCCCGACGCTGCGACGCCAATTTCGCGACGCCGAGGCCTGACGCCGCGATGCCCAACGTCGCGACGCCGACGCCCGACGCCCGACGCCCGACGCCCGACGCCCGACGCCCAACGCCGCGACGACGGGACGCCCGACACCGCGACGCCCGACGCCGCGACGCCCGACGCCGCGACGCCCGACGCCCGACGCCCGACGCCCGACGCCCGACGCCCAACGCCGCGACGACGGGACGCCCGACACCGCGACGCCCGACGCCGCGACGCCCGACGCCGCGACGCCCGACGCCCGACGCCCGACGCCCGACGCCCAACGCCGCGACGACGGGACGCCCGACACCGCGACGCCCGACGCCGCGACGCCCGACGCTGCGACGCCAATTTCGCGACGCCGAGGCCTGACGCCGCGATGCCCAACGTCGCGACGCCGACGCCCGACGCCACGACGCCCGACGCCGCGACGCCCAACGTCGCGATGCCGACGCCCGACGGCCAGACGCCTAAAGTTGCGACGCCGACGCCTGACGCCGACTTTCACTCCGACGCTGCGCTCCTGGCGCCGACCGCCAAATTTTTCGGCGTCGGCGGTCTACTCTCGGTGCGCAATTCTAACTTGCACATGCCCGGTTTTTTATTAATTAATTACCATTTATATGCTTGCAGTATAAACGATTTCGAAATTTCCAAACGTATAATATCTTCAAAGACTAAGTAGTAGTAGTATTACATTAATATTTAAAATCGGTTCATAAACGACGAAGATATCCACGAACAAACATAATAAAAAAACATATAAACAGCTTTCTTCCGTTACCCCTCCTCTTCCAAACGCCGTATATCAAACCAATTTTTGGCATGAATTATCCAAATTTAAATGTTCCCTACCAGTTGTAAAGCGGATTCCTAGAGGCGCAAGAGTGACGGTGGCTCAGAAGCGAACAGTGTTCTCTGTTCGAAAAACCGTACTTGAAAACTGAGGCAAGCTTGGGAAAACCTTCTCACCTTCCCTACCGCATTCTACACGTCAATAGAGATCCGCTTAACAATGCCTCCCTCACTTCACGAATAAAAAAGGACTGTTTTTCGGATACCGATCTCAACATACATTTTTCTTCATATTCCTGCACACCCAAGTATCACGTCGTGAAAATCGTTGAAAATAAATTATGTATGGGAGACGTTAAAGGTGCATCGCGGCTCCTTTTTTCCAGTGACACGGTCGCCCCCGACTTCCCAGAAACCCCCGTCGCTCTACAGAACAAGCATCCCTCACAATTTTATTATCACATACATCTGCCGATGATACAATACCACCTCTTCAAACGTCGGCAGAGTGGCCTCGACGGTCTCACCTCTCAGCATCTCAAGGAACCAGCTGTTGCTGTGGAGAGACCGGCGACAGGCTCCTGCATGAGCTCAAGAATTTGTGCAACTTGATGCTTCGTGGAGAGGTTGTTACAGACATTGTAACATCCTGTACGGAGCTAACCTCTGCGCCCTAAAGAAAAGAGATGGTGGTATTCGTCCAATCGCTGTTGGCTCAACATACCAGCCAAACTAGCATGCAAGTCGCTCACTTTCCTAGCATCTTACTTTCAGCCAAAACAGCTCGGTTTTGCATGCAAAGGAGCAAAGGAGGCTGTGAGGCCGCCGTTCACTCGTTCAGGACAGCTATTCACAATCAGAGCGACGACGTGTTTTTGAAGGTGGATGTCAAAAATGCCATTAACTCAGTAGACCGCGTCGCCATGTAAGCCCAAATAAAATTAATTTCGAAGAATAATGCACATGAAAATAAATTATTCGAAATATATATCAACACATTGCTATCTATACGAGCTGTTTGACGCTATTCAATGACCGCGCTCGTCATTTAATCAAATAAGCAGTTTCAACCAGATGACTGCGACACATTATATACCACGCCGACATATTTTACCCTTGTTAACCGACTTCCAAAAAAGGAGGAGGTTTCTCAATTCGACCGTATATATGTTTTTTTTAATGTTTGTTCGCGGATAACTTCGTGGTTTATGAACCGATTTTAAATATTTTTTCTGTGTTGTGTAGGGTATAATTCCAATTTGGTCATATTGTCACCAAAATGGTGACCTGATGATGGGATCCGTGAGGAATCGAGGGAACTTCTCAAAATTTATATGGAAACACATATCAATTTTGATTTTTTCTGAAGTAGCCCCAGCATATGTTACCAAAAAATCCTTTTGAAGTCGGTTTTTTTTTGTTTAAAATTATAAAATGGTGGTATGTTTGTTGCTATTTTCTTAAGTGGTTTTTTTATTTGTATGGGACACGTTATCTAGTTCTATTGTTGATCGAATGTACATACAAAGTTAAAGTAAATAAGAAATATCTAGTAATTGAATATTTGGAACCATTATTAATGTATTTGTGTAAACCTCGTCGAGTAAGTTCAGGCGGCAGATGTTTGACCAGCCTAATGAAAATCGACTTAACGAACTTGCTGCGCCCTTCAAACTGCTTTGTTGGTCGAAGGTCAAAAGATAATTAGCGTAATTTTTGGCATTGGACAAAATCTTGGACCTTTAATACACGGGATGTTAACAGTCACTGTAACTTTGGGATATGATTATAGTCCTTTTTCTCTAAAGTTAGACAAAAGATATGAAGGCCAGAAGTTTATTAATTTATTTTAACATTGTTGATTTTTTTTTTATAAAATCTTCAACAAGTAACTTCTTACTTCAATAAATTTCACCTGTCATTAAGCTGCTATACTACACGAAATATTTTTTTCAAAGTCTGTAAGAAACTATATTATATAATACTATATCTTATGTATAAAAATGAATTGCTGTTCGGCTATTTTTAGTCATAAAATATTCGTGGCAGTCCCGGGAAGGTTTAAACGATTTTTATGCTCAACGAAGTCAGCTAGTTATAATATAATTATTTTTAACATTATATATTATTTTTATTAAAGAAAATAATTATAGTAACAGCGATTGGTACGTCGCATGTGAATATTTTACATGCTGCATTTATATTTTTAATTTTTATTACTCTGCAATTTTACTGGAACATCAAAAGAGCTTTTGAACTGCGATGTGCATGTAATCTCGCCTCCATTCAAGCCTATTGATGTTTGTGCACGTTGCTCTGTGCCTTTTCAACGGGGCCCTTTGATAATGTTAAAGTATTCTTCAAAATATTAATGTGTTTTTATATAAATATGTAAAAATATTTTTGATTGTCCTCCAAAGGCATATTTATATCCTCGGTGCCTTGGGCTAATTCATTTTTCCGCACTATTAAGCGGTGACGGATTTTTAACTATAAAATTTTTGGTTTATTTTTCTACCGTTATGCTATCCTGGTACTAGAGTAAATTGTTGTAGTGCCACAGCATATGTTAGGGTTCATTCACACGTCCAATAATACACTTGGGTTATTAATATTTGTTTATTATACTTAGTTATATATAGGCAATATCTTATAACTAGGTACATAGGTCCTACTCTTATATCCTCTCCAAGAGGACTAATATAACCTATCTCAGGCATCAATGTCAAAATATGTCATATTTGACATTACATTGTTTTAAACCTAATTCATTTTGTATTTTATAATTATGTAACATAAATACGCCACTGTAGTTTTTTATTGCATGCCAACGTTGGCTGCTCCATAATGTTACATTATTCTTCCATAAATTAATGTATTTTTATATAAATAACAAGCATGTTATAATATTTTGTTTGTCATAAAGAGTAGGTATATTTAGAGATATGGTAGTCGTCGTTTCAGCTAAGACGTCCATTCCTGGACATAAGTTTCAAGTTTTATGGGGAGTAGTTGCCTATATTACCCACGCTCGGCAGGCGGGTTGGCGAGCGCAGTTTAAAGCCGCCTATACATATTGGCCGAGTGTTGCCGAGCGGCGGCAAACGATAATGTGTAGATAGTCAATTTGAGCCAACGTGTGGATGGCTCATTTTCCGACACTTGTCTCCGCTCGCCGTGGCTCGTGACCACTCGCGACCACTCGCCTCACTTCGGATCGGTGTCAGTTTTTATGCACAAATCAAAGGCGCTCGCCTGCGCTCGGCCGACACCGTCCACACGTTTGCAACTCAACAAACGCTCGTCTACATTTTCCTCTTGTGTGCTCTTGCCGAATGTGTGGACGGTAGCACTCGCCTTGCATCTATTTGCCGACGCTTGCGTTGGCCTACGCTCGGCCAATATGTATAGCCGACTTTAGAATATTAACAATGTCCTTAACTACATATATTTTTCATTTTAGCCTCACTTTGCCGCCCCGCCCCTATTGGTCCTAGGGTGAATACGCCTCTGTTGTTCTCTATTGCATTTCAGCACTACTTGTGTTGTTTAAGTATTTTCAACAAATTAATGCATTTTAATATGAATAACAAGCATGTAACATATTTTTGTTTGTTCTGTATTGTTCTTCTAGCTGCACCATATCTGTTGTTTATTGTTTTGAAGTAAACATTTTAGTTCAGGAGAGGTTTGCGGTCCGTCGCGCTGTTTGTTCACGTTTTAGACCGAGATGCTAGTATCACTTACGAAGTTCAAAAACAAAATATAATATAATCATCTATACTTTATAATATTATAAAGCGGAAGAGTTTGTTTGTTTGTTTAAACGCGCTAATCTCAGGAACTACTGGTCCGTTTTAAAAATTATTTTTTTGTTGGATAGTCCATTTATAGAGGAAGGCTTTAGGCTATAAAACATTACGCTGCAACCAATAGGAGCGAAGCGCCAGTGAGAAATGTTGCAAAAACGGGGAAAATTATTCACATTTGAGGACTTTCGTTGCGTGCGCTGCATAAACGGTTTAAGTTACTCAAAAAGGACCAGTAGTTTCTGAAATTATCGCGGTTAAGCATGCAAACAAACAAACTTTTCCGGTTTATAATATATTGATATAAAAAAATTATCATTTTGTAGTACAACTAACGCCACAATCCTGCATCGCGCTATCGACGTTCGGCGCTATCGGATGTCGGGCGTCGTCGTCGCGACGTCGGGCGTCGGCGTCACGTCATGCGTCGGCGTCACGGTGTCGGGCGTCGGCATCGCGGCGTCGGGCGTCGGCGTCGCGGCGTTGGGCGTCGCGGCGTCGGCGTCGTGACGTCGGGCGTCGGCGTCGCGGCGTCGGGCGTCGGGCGTCGGCGTCGCGACGTCGTGCGTCGGCGTCACGGTGTCGGGTGTCGGCGTCGCGGCGTCGGGCGTCGGCGGGGAGGGGAGGTCTTTGCCCAGATGCGGGACAGTAACGGCTATTAATATTAATATATTATAATTTATAATATCTGAGTATCCGAAGAACTTGTACAGGTAGCACGCAACAGAAATATTAGGTCCTTACATATGAAATTGGCGTTTTGTATGGGAGGAACATAAGTGCGATTTTTTCATATTAAAATATATTTTATTAATCAAGGTATGTACCATTGCTATCTATACACTTTTGCCATCTTATAGGTAGTTCATGGATCCCTTTACTCAAAAAACCATTCGGACGGGAATCAATGAAATCTTTGAAAGCTGTTTGGACTGCCTCATCGGAATTGAATTTTTTTCCTTGCAAGAAGTTATCCAAATTTCGAAAAAAATGGTAATCTGTTGGAGCAAGGTCCGGAGATTATGGTGGATGTCTTAGACATTCCAATTGAAGCTCCTCTAATTTGGTAGCCGTCTGTTGGGCCGTGTCTGGTCTAGCGTTGTCTTGAAGCAGCAGTGGCGTAGAGCGATTGACAAGTCTCGGTTGTTTAACGTCGAGCTTTTCCATCATGGTTTGCAGTTGCTGACAATAGACATCAGCCGTAATCGTCTGACCAGATTTAAGAAAGCTATAGTGTACGACACCGGCACTAGTCCACCAAACGCTTACAAGTAACTTTTTTTTAGTCAATTTTCGCTTGGGGCAAGACTTTGCTGGTTCACCAGGGTTCAGCCATTGCGATGAGTGTTTACGATTATGACGATGATCCGATTTAAAATTCCTTCATTATTGTGTCGGTTGAGCAATGTAACGCAGCACTCGACGCGCGTTTGTCGGTTTGCTTCACTCAATTCATGAGGTACCTATCAAGCTTTTTCACCTTCCCAATTTGCTTCAAGTGGATTAAAACGGTTTGTCACTAATACCGCAGCCTGTAGCTAACTCTGATGTGGTTTGCGATGGATCTGCTTCCACAATAGCCTTCATTTCATCATTATCGACCTTGGTCTCCGGCCGTCCACGGGGCTTGTTCTGCAGGTCGAAATTTCGAGAACGAAAGCGTTGAAACGTGAAGCGTGTTTTCTTTTGCGACACCACCCCCATATACATCATTAATCCTTCGAGCCGGTTTCGGTGGAACTCGTACTCGTAAATAATGCGATATTTTAAGTTTTCCATTTTGCTAATTGAGTGACGCAGAAAAAAAAGCAAAAGAGAAAAAAATCAAATGAATTACGGTTTTCAAAACACAAATGCATGAGTAAATAGCTGTTTAAATTTGAATTTGGAATTCCTAACCAAAGAGGATATATTTAAGATCAAAGTGGCCAGTACGACAAAACGCCAATTTCATATGAAAGGACCTAATATAACAACACAAATTCATCCATGGCGAAATAAATTCAATAAACTTGTAACTTTAATTTATTTAGACATATAAAGCTTAGAGAAAAATTGCTTTCATAATTAAAGGTATTATTCTGTAACTAAAAAAAATATAAACGTTTCGTCAGAACGATCTTTAAATGAGTACAATTTTCTGCAACTTGTATACAAAAATTTACCCACGTCACAAACTAGCAGATATATATTATGTCACACAATAAACGTATATATGTCGCAGTCATCTGATTGAATCTGCTTATTTAATTTAATGACTAGCGCGGTTATATCATGGCGTCAAACAGCTTGTACAGATAGCAATGTGTTGATATATTTTTTGATTAATTTACTTTAATGTACGTTAATATAGTACACATTCGGAAATTTTTAATTTGGAAAAAAATAAAATATTAAATGATTGTCCTAGTCGCGGATTTATGAGTTTGTTGGTAAAAATAGAATTCAATGAACGCGTTAGTCATTCAAGCAATATCAGATTCAATCAGATGACTGTGACATATATAAGTTTATTGTACTCAATTACTACTTTATATACATTTTATTAATAAGAATATATGGGTAGTCTGGCGGTCCTGGTATCTCGGTCCATAACACAACAACAACGAACAATCGTGTTGTTTGTGGATTGATGTAGTTGTTTTCGCAGTTTTCATCGAACGTAATAAACATGGGACCGAACAGTCCATACAGAAAGCGATCGTGTTTTTATTGATTTAACCCGAATATTTCATATTAACTGTTGTTGTTACACAAGACATATTGTTCCATACTCCCCTTTACTTGTAAAAATATTTACACACAGTATAAAAGGCTATCCTTTAGCTGTTTTTATTTGTTTTCTCCTTAGCGCTGATTTTTAAACCGTCTGATATATTTTATCTGTCGAATAAACATGAGACTTTTGCTACACAAAATCTTTAAAAGTCACATATTTATTCCTCAGGTAAAGTTATCTGATAAAATTCTCTAATTTTATTTAGGGCCAATTTCTCAATCGTCAGATAAATTTTACTCCAGGAATAAATATGTGACTTTGACAGATGTAATGTATGGAACAAATGTCAAAGTCACATGTTTATTCAACAGATAAAAGTTATCTACGATTGAAAAATCGGCCCTTAGTATATATATATATATATATATATATATTATATATATATATATATATACACGATACACGAGACTCGCGTGAAGTTCTTTATATCATCCCACTGTACTGCTAACCTTTTTACACTCTGATGTTGGCAACTCCTACTGATGGGGGGGAGGGGGGCATATGCCAGAAGAAGAAGAATACAATATAATAGTACCTTATTTACTTTCCTTGTCAGATACGTTGGAATAGTCACTTGACAGAGAAGGACAATATATTGTACAACTTATCCAATATGTAAAGCGGAGAAATACGTGTATTACTAATTACTTTTTTCAAATATATTATTATAGTTATCTTATTTATCTTTGATTTAAAGTGTGTCTGCTTGTTGTGTTATTTTAACCCAAAAGTATAAATTACTGCCACCCTTATCATAAACCATGCAATTGACATTTTTGCCGAAAATGAGTTAATAATATATTCAGAATCGTCTCAACGTCATCTACCATTATCAATCACAAAATTTTTAATGGCTGTTATATTTTTGTTTTTTTTTGTTAAATCCAAACTAATAACTAGTCATACATTTTTATTACATTATACACAAATTTCATTAGTGTATGTATGTACACTATTGTATATGTTACTTGCTTACCAAACTTGACAACGACATTTTGGTTGATCCAACGCGGGAATCGAACCCACGACCTCCGAGCCAAACCCCTGGACTACAGAGGCGTTATAATACTCTACTCGATATTCGAGGTGGGGGGAGGTAAGGGGTAAGTGAGTTGCCCCGCGGCGCCGCAGGTAATTGCTGACGAGTAGACACTGTAGGTATACCCGAAGCCCTGCCCCGCCCAGGCGACCAATCGGACGATCAGCATAGCGGAAGTCTAAAAATGTTACACAGCAAATTCAATCTTATGTTAACTACGTAATGCTTATGTTCTTGCTGCGATTTAGATGTGAAATGATAGCCATGTTCAAAGACAACACACCGATTTGTTAACCAGCAGTGTGCAAAATAAAGATGATGCTTATTGTTGAATTATAAGACCAAGACCACTCTAGATTACGTCAGCTTTCAAACAAAAAAAACGATATCTAAATCGGTTTATCCATTTGGGAGCTACGATGCCACAGATACACAGACACGTTTGACGTCAAACTCAACCCTCTTTTTTTGTATAAACATAAAAACTCTACAAATAAAAAAAAAATTAAAATTGCGCGGGCGGTCTTTCCGCTTACAGCGGTTTCATCCAGAAACATTGTAGCTGTTAAAGAATAATTAATATTATATCTGTAACCCAAATAGATACTAAAAACTAACACAAATTGAACAATAAACTAGGCCTTTGCATCCGTTATTGAATTCAATTTATACAGTATTTTCCGAGCGAAGTAACCACTCTTTAAATACTGTACTGCCTGGGACAGGCGGTTTTAAATGTCGAATGGTTGCCCAGCACATACGGTATTCTACGGTATTCTCACAGCATAATAGTAGACCTAGGCTGGTCAGTACGTCTGGGGCCAACATTGTGCGGGTTTCCTCACGACGATTCCTTCCCCGTTACAGCGTCCGTATAATGTACTTGAGATTGGAAAAGCTCTCATTCGTACATGCCACAACCTGTGAACCAACCCTTTTGAGTGCTAATCAACGATCTACACTCGACCAACATATTATAACAATTATACATGCAGGATTCCACTATTGTGTAGCGTATTCATAGAACAAGGGCGTACTTGCTTTGAGAATTTGGCCATAAACGTACTTTACGGTTTCCCGTTGGTCAAAAACATTCCTGAAACGCAGCAGTTGCGATCGTTTGAATGTATTTAAGATGGCATTCAGTGGAGGTAGTGATGTGCCGAGTCGCTGTTTTGGTGCATCGAGTGGACTCGAGTCTGTTTATACGGTATTCGAATCATGACTCGATTCCTTGATTTGTTTGATCTCTAAGAATGTTTTGCGTATTTCGACAGCTGAATACACGGTGAGTGTCAAATCTCGAAGGTCACAGTAGGTAGGATTCAGCTGTCGAGATACAAATTATTTATTCTTAGAGAATAGCACTGCAGAACTCGAATTTTATGTTTGGTTTTCAAATATAGACTGTTTTTAACGTACGAATCGATTTTTCCTGACTCGAGCACCGCAATCGATTCCGGCGTATGCAAATCAAAATATGAATATGAAAATAAATATATATGTATATGAAAATAAATTGGTACGAGTAGGCGAGTCCAAACCAGGAATTGAGTCTGACTTGAATCGTACGCACATCGCTAGTCGGAGGATTTATTTAAACTGTAAAAGCTCGAAGTGCGGTATATCCTAAGATTTAAAAGTATGTTACATTTACTGACATGAGTTACTAAATGTAAGGATTAGTGTGTAAGTAAGTCTTCTTAGTAATAATAATTTAAAAAAATGATTTTATTTTATTATTACTTGTTATTATATACTCTTTGTTAGTAGAAGTATGATAGGATCTAGATGTACCCGTGTCTTCGTCCGCGAGAAATAGTTAAATAAAACGTCCAATTTTGAAACATTTTTCATTGGTGTTCCCTATTATTATATATTCCTAGCGTGACAAAAAAAATACTGTTTTTTTTTCAAATTGGAGCTGAAGTACTTGAGATTAGCGCGTTCAGCCAAACAAACTCTTTAGTATAGATTTTCTTTAAAGTGATGGCAGGTGTACATGGTGGTGTAAAGAAAATCTATCATTTAGCATCACATACCACTGAAATTGGGCTTATCGACGGTCAGTGTGAAATGTCATAACCACATCATTATAACACGAATAATTATGATGACAACCTGCTAAATAATTTCTGCGACTGTACGAGTAGTGTCGTAAATTGCGTGTGTTAATTTGGCTGCGGTGTATGGGGGATGGGGTGGTAGATGGGGGTATTGAAACAATACCCGTGTAATGTGGTCCCCGGGACCATATGCGACTGTTTTGGCATTTTAATAAGGGCCGGTCATGAATCAGTTTGTATGGGGCATTCTCGCCGTTTCTTTCGTGTGTTTCCTTAATTTGTATGAATATGTTATGTGCTACCGACTCATGGACGCCGCGCCGAATATGCCGCACCGCGCCAATTACGTACGGCGCCGCCGCCGCCGAGGATCGAACTCCGCGCGCCGAACGGTTATAGTGGCGTATTTTTTTCTAATAATGCTTACAACTTCTACTACAAGCACTCCAAATGACCGTGTACTATTTTTAATACGCAAACGGGACTACTTGTCAGTACGCTTACATACGCGCCGAAGATCTGGCTGAGTCGCTTTGTATGGATTTTGGGCCGCAGCGCCTGGAGACGATAATTATATCCACGCCAGCTTGGCGGCGCCGCGGTGACCATGATGTTGCGCGCCGCCGCCGGAAAACTTTGCTCGGCACCCATATCTACTACCGTAGCACAAGTTGCTTTAATTGAATTGAGTTGGGGCTCCAATCTCGAGGGTTCGAGAGCCCGAAAGAGCTAAAACGTTCCTCGGTTATCGATGTGTAATGTGTATCACAGACAAATATATGAATAATATACGAAACATTCTAAATATTACACATATTATGTTGTAAATAGTGTGCTGGTATCTGGCACAAGTTTTTCGAGTACTAATGAAAATGAAAAAAGAAAACAAATAAAACTTAACAAGTTATTCTCGGAATGTTATGACAAAATTAAGCTACTACCTTTTCAACCCTAACCCGTTTATAAGAACAGGGACATAGTTTTTACCCGAAGCCAAGGGGAAGGAAAGAACTTTTTCCTCCTTAAACTGCTGGTCTGATTTCAACAAATGTGGTGTTAGTAGATTCGTAATAAAAGCGAAAGAGCTACACAAAAATTGTAGTTATTAGATTTACCTACTGTTACAAAAAGTAAGACGTAAGAAGAAATAAATATGGCGCGTAACAGAAAAATGTGACTGAGAAACAAATATGGAGCGTGACAAAAGAGTGACGATTTAAATCTTTCATACCAATTCAGCTCACTATAAAAGTGTCTCTTCGCTGAAAACTGTTGTAATGGTACAGCATCTGGTTAAGTTCCAGGCACACGTCCAATGATATACACTTTTGATCACTTTATATTATCTATTGTATATTGTACATAGGCCCGTATTAATAAAGAAGTCTCAAACTCAACCTCTACTTGAGAACCTATTTGACAGATAAAAAAACGTTTCGTTTCACTTTTAAAAGTGAACAATTTTATTAATATTACATAGTACTTTAATATCTTTCCTTTTTATACCGTAATATTCATATTATAAATTACAGATAAACATTGAAAAAATAATCTTCTTATATTTTTATAATCTTTATTTTTACATTTTAAAAAAGAAAAAAAAATTAACATACGTACGTACGTACGTAAAGTTCTATGTCAAATAGGTTCTCAAGTGAGGTTGGGTTTGAGATTTATTTATTAATACGGGCCTTACTCTCATATACTTGGAGGACTGATTGTTATCAGTCCTCATATTATTATCCTAGGCATCACTGTCACTGTCAAAGTCAATGTGTGACATCACATTGTTTTAAAACTAATTCACAACACTATACTATGTAAGAAAATTACGTTTCTAGCTTCTACGGTTAACACCATAGAAACATTATCAAGTGATATGCAATTGCGTTTGTCAACTCCTCAATTGGAAACCATTTTCCAGTAGAATGTAAACAGCTGATATTGGAGCTCCGGACAGTCCGGACGCGTCACCCGCACGTCGGCAAACACTTTATGTACCACTTGAGTAGATCACAATGCAATCACTGTGTGATTGCATTCCGTCACTGCAAATACACCTTTGTGACGTTACGAGTTTTATGGGGCTTTTGGAAGAACAATGACCCCAAGTCCCGATTTCACCAAAGCATGTTAGTGTTAACGGCATTTTAAATTACCATGCCTTCTCATTTATTGATAGAAATTACGAGAGGAACATGATATTAAACGAAGGATTAACTAACATTGCTTGGTGAAACACGCCCTAAATTTGTTGCTGTTAGTATACTGCCGTCCTTATCATATCTAAACAACGCATTTGGAGGTTACTTTCGAGTAAATCGCTATCAAAGTTTTTTTCTATATTTTGTTGTCTCTATGAAACTAATAGGAATATTTCAAAAAGTATTTGTTTAGTTTAGTGCTTAAACTTAGCAATTAGCTTCAACTAGGTGTATTTGTTAGCGGTGTACCTCCGCAAGTCCAACTTTACGCGGCAAACTATACGGACTATTACCGCTCTTACTAAGCCACTCATTTTATGTACAAATTGGACACAAGTACTTAATCTACTAGAAAATGTAGCTGGAAATTCTGCTTTTCTGTTACTAGAGACACAAGGAAGCAACCAGTAGCAAACTATTCTGTAGGCCTATTCTGGAATCTAATTTCAATAGATTGTAATTTATCAGTTCTCGAATCTTGAACACGACGCTATCGGCAGGCTCACCCCCGGTTACTGAAAGGCTGATCAAAACGTCGATTACCTAACATTTGAGTTGAGAGAGCCTTTCTGAACGCTTGGCGAAAGTAGCGAATGAGCGAAGTTCTTGCGAGTGATGTAACTGTAAGCATCGATCCCACCAAAAACATTTTCATGTTAAAATGTTGCTAAGACGAGGCTACATAGCTTACCCTATGAAAAAGTTATCAGATCGTATAAAGCCAAGCTCTAAAGACTACTCACCCTAAATCTACAAGCACCTTGATCAAAATCTATCAAAAAGTGGACAAATCTCATGTAGAACCTAAGCTCTTGATCTATGCGTCCTTACTTTACTAGGCTTAGCTTCACTTACTCTACATTTCAGTTAAAACGTGATGCTTGGCCGTTTTATTTCACACACGATAAATGAATGCCTATAAAATCTTCGTAACGGTAGAAAAACGGCCAAGTATCACGTTTTAACTGAAATGTAGAGTAAGTGAAGCTAAGCAACATTTTTAGCAACACGTACAATTGTAACCTCCCGACTAATTAAATAGATTTTAATAGATTTCTAGCATTAATTCCTATAATTTAGTGTTAAAAGTTATATTTTTCGGAGGGAGATTATATGTGGGCGTCTGTTTGATTGATTGGTATCGTCAGGAAATAATAACACCAAGCTGAACGTGTTTATATTATGAACAATCAAACCTATTGCTACAAGTACTTAATGCAAAGCAGACATTGAACGTAAGCGAATTTAGTCAACTCTTTTTTTCTCAAGCCCCGCCATCCCATCGCGCGCCACCTGCCCAGTCCTCTCTGTCATCGGTGACACACATCTTCTCCTTCCTCTTTTGTAAGCGGCGACCGGCCTCTTGGCAAATATGACTAAACTTGCTAGGCTTTCTTTTTTTTTTTTTTTGCAAGCCTTACGTTTCAACTCCGACACGGCCATTCTGACTAGTCACACGTCCTCGTGTGCTGCTCCTGTGAAAGAAAAAAAACCAGCTGCAATATCACAAGCCTTTTGCTCGGCCTAACCTGACTCTACAATTTTAGGCCAATTTGCTAGTTTAATCTCTAATAGTAATCTCAACAGATACTTTAACTTCTTTAATGCACAACAATAAACTACGCAAAGTCTCAGGTAATGCCTATATGACCAGGGCTCTTTAGTCGAAATACGTTAGCCGCGTAACACGACGTGTTCTCCCCACGGCTAACACGTGTGCATCACTCATTGAATACACATCATGTGGTCTGTGTAGACCCCAACCTTCCAGCATCACACGCCCGCTGCGCTCCGCGTCCTACTTGAGTTGCCCCAAGAGATACCGACTTTTAATGGTTGCTGCTGCGAAATGATGTCTGGTAGGTCAAATATTGTCATCAGAATTTGACTTCTATGACACGGCTCCATCGCCGACATACGTCAACCGCTTAACACATTTGTGTTAACCGCGGCTACCCGTGTGCACATGCACAGCGTATGGTCTGTGAAGACCCCGACTCCGCCAGTATCACACTACAGTCAGTAGATAAACAATTACGCTCACCAAATAATTTTGGTTTCGAATGTGATACTTCAACGAAGTACAGACGACAGTCGTCTAGCCGCCGCGCCACCGCGCTGCGCTGCATCGCTCGCCGCGCTCCGTCGCGTCGTGTTGCGTCGCTAGCGTTGCTCGAAGCCCGATCCACTGTACACAAAATGAAACAGCAGAAAAAAATGTTCAGACTATCTAAAATTAAGTTCTTTTAGGGATTTATTTACTAAGACTTCGCTGTGCCTGTCTGTCTTTAATCAGGCTGTATCTCAAGAACAAAACTATCGCGGTTTAAATATCAGCAACAACAATGAGATTAAAATGTTAGATTTTACTATGCAGTAAAATTAATTTAATTTCCTTTCAATGATCTAACTGATTGAATGAAAATAAGCTATTACTTTAGAGTCACACAATAACAAGTGATCAGATTGCACTGTCCTCACTAAACTTGACAAAAATAAACATTTTTAGTTGTACTGTCACGGGAATCGAACCCACAAAGTCGAGTACTAGGTTCTAAACCACTGGACCCCAGAGTAATTCATAATAATAATAATAGCTCCCTTCACCGATTTCGGTGTCGGTAGCCAATTTCATTGAAACCAGGCCAGCTACGCAAGAGTTATTTTATAGTGCCCAAGTGTGTGCGCAATACACAGAAGCACTCTCTCTTCCTTTTACTTTCATAACCCAACGAACGGTAAGTTGTCGGTAGCCAATTTCATTGAAACCAGGCCAGCTACGCAAGAGTTATTTTATAGTGCCTAAGTGTGTGCGCAATACACACAAGCACTCTCTCTTCCTTTTACTTTCATAACCCAGCGGAACGGTAAGTCGACACGTCTGGCCAGAGAATAGGCACATGACCGACCCTTTACATGCCCATCTGACGCATGGATCATCTTTCTTGTCAGACAGTCAGGTGATCAGTCTGCATTGTCCTAACCAATCCTAAAAACAACCTTTTTTTTGTTGTTTCAACGTGGGAATCGAACCCACAAATACGGGTCAAGAGCTAAGCTCTGAACCACTAGACCACGGAGGCAATTCATTCGTCATTCATAATACCTGAAGACTCGCTAGTGCGTTTACAACCTTTTACAAAATCACCAAGTTGGTCGAAGCTAACTGAAGTCACTCAATGAACTTTCTGATCTTCCACCGCATCAGTGGACTGCCACGGCCTCTGAGACTCTTGGACCATTGAGTGTGTGATGCCTTGTTCACCATTAGTACCAGCTTACATACAGTAACTTCTGAAACATGAAATTAAAATGTGTTAATTCCATAAAACTCATATCACAAACAATATTATCCTGTTGGACGAATTTTAAACTATTCCATATTGCATAATGTTCTAAAAAGTAAAAGTCTGTTAAATCTGTAGGTAATATGTATTCCAAATTTACTTTAACAGATATTTTTATAGCCAGCTTAGGAATAAATAACAATGTACAAGACATTATTTAAAGATACTCTTTTTTTTTTTTTTTTTTTTTTGTTTTTGTTTTAAACTCACAAATGAAAATTACATTTAAGTATGTAGTTTCAAACTACCTACTTATGTTAACCCTCAAGACCCCATGATCAATTTATTGATTTATTGACTACTCTTAAGATTTGTTGTAACTAGAGATTTGTCAAGCCCTCAGCACTTGACTTTAAAACGGACTTCACGTAAAAACTAAGGGATGACACATTAATTGCATCCCAAGATTAATTATGACCAAAGCTTTGTTTATTTAACACACATGTGTTGTTGTATTTTGTTTCAACTATTGTAAATGCTCCCGATGGGGACATTTGATCGTGGCATGAATTTCTGCTTGGTTGTGTCCCTACAGAAGATAACTTGTAAAAGCTCTGCATGTTAACCCTAATTAAGTTTTAAACTTTAATAAGTTGTAACTTTAAATAAATTTTTAATTCTTTTTGAATAGTCTTTCTCGCTCCTACAAACTTGTCTACCTACTTACTATCATGTAAACAATATTTACAAAGATCATGTCAATGTTATTGTATAAGCCTGTTTGTTTACAACTTGTGCTCACCTGCATAAGACCTTTACTTGTTGTGTAATAATAATTATTATCATTAAAATCAAACTTTGATTTCTTCTTTATTAACTGTGTTGATTTCACTCTATTAATAAGAATATAGCTAGTATAATAACAAGTTTTAAAACTCACATAATTTAAGTATCAAAATACTGTAAGATCTTTTACTTTGAATCTCTTTTCTGTTACTAATACTGTGATTATAAAACCAGACTAATTCTGAACTTTACAATGAAATAAGTAATGATACTCATACTACCAGTTCACATCTTTGCGAAGCAAGTAGAATAGTCCATAAGATACACAATGCTCATCTGCGTTGGTTGGTTACCCAGCAAAGCTCATTCTATGCATCGGGCAAGCATGCAAGCTATGCAAGGCTATGCATCGTCCAGTCCAGCACTATCCCAGTGTATTGTCCATCTACAAATAAAACAAAACAGCAATACAAACTAACACTAAACTTTAAAGTTTATCTAGATTTTTGGGCAAGCAATTTCATGGAAACTTTGAAATTGTATTTACTTTGAAGGCTTCCAAATTATTACGAGGAATAAAAAGATTGCTACCACCTGTTACCAAAGCCATCATGCTTATAACCAAGACCTGTCGTTGACTAGCCAATATCGTGGTTCTATTGTAAATCGTCACGTTCCCATTGTCAATCGTCACATTCCCATTGTAAATCGTCACATTCCCATTGTCAGCACGTTACCATCGTCAGCAGCGCTGTAATCCCATCAATCGTCTTTCTGCTATGCATATACCATGCTGCCTTTGGTAGTGGAGGCTCCGTAATATAATCTGTTCCGTCTCAACGTGATTTGAATGTCCGCAAGGCCATATCCAATCCAACAATTTGTAGGTACCCTGTAACCATCTATCTTGATTTTGCGGGTATATCCCACTCTGATTTCGGAGGGAGATTATATGTGGGCGTCTGTTTGATTGATTGGTATCGTCAGGAAATAATAACACCAAGCTGAACGTGTTTATATTATGAACAATCAAACCTATTGCTACAAGTACTTAATGCAAAGCAGACATTGAACGTAAGCGAATTTAGTCAACTCTTTTTTTCTCAAGTCCCGCCATCCCATCGCGCGCCACCTGCCCAGTCCTCTCTGTCATCGGTGACACACATCTTCTCCTTCCTCTTTTGTAAGCGGCGACCGGCCTCTTGGCAAATATGACTAAACTTGCTAGGCTTTCTTTTTTTTTTTTTTTGCAAGCCTTACGTTTCAACTCCGACATATTTATAACTCTGGAAATTGTTGTAACTTTTTACCGCGGCAGTGGTTGTGTATTAAAAGTTTTATTTCCAACCAAAACTTCAAGTGAAGTACCAACTGTCAACGACTGGACGAGTTCAAATTGGAGCTGTTTTATTCCTGAGGACTGCTTAATCCCGGGGAGTATTGTGTTTAATTTTCACTATTATTGGTCATCTTTTACTGTACAACAATAACAACTCCACTACAACTTTACACTTGGCAAAGTTTACTTCTCTCTTGGCTTGACGAGTTGTGGAAGCGAAGTTGAAGATAAAAACAACTAGCCCAGACATACACAACACTAAGATACTGTGCACACACTACACATGCACAGAGGCAACCTCAAAACCAGTCAAAATATAGCTTAACAAAGATTTTATTGTGCAGTTGTATTCAGGCTTAAGAAATAATCAATCCCACCAAAAACATTTTCATGTAAAAATGTTGTCAAGACGAGCCTACACAGCTTACCCTGTGAAAAAGTTATCAGATATCGTATAAAGCCAAGCTCTACACTACACCTTAATCAAAATCTATCAAAAAGTGGTAAGATCTCATGTAGAACCAAAATTCTTGATCTATGCGCCCTTACTTCACCAGGCTTAACTTCACTTACGCTATATTGCAGTTAAAACGTGATACTTGACTGTTTTGCTACCGTTACGAAGATTTCATACGAATTTATTAATCGTGTGCGAAATAAAACGGCCAAGCATCACGTTTTAACTGCAATGTAGCGTAAGTGAAGTTAAGCCTGGTGAAGTAAGGGCGCATAGATCAAGAATTTTGGTTCTACATGAGATCTTCGCTCCGTTCTCATTCGCTACGTTCGCCAAGCGTTCAGAAAGGCTCTCTCAACTCAAATGTTAGCTAATCGACGATTTGATCAGCCTTTCAGTAACCGGGGGTGAGCCTGCCGATAGCGTCGTGTTCAAGATTCGAGAACTGATAAATTACAATCTATTGAAATTAGATTCCAGAATAGGCCAACAGAATAGTTTGCTACTGGTTGCTTCCTTGTGTCTCTAGTAACAGAAAAGCAGAATTTCCAGCTACATTTTCTAGTAGATTAAATACTTGCGTCCAATTTGTACACAAAATGAGTGGCTTGAAAATGTTTTTGGTGGGATTTCATTTATTTTTGTAAGCTGGTTAATGGACTTTTTTTAATATAAAGATAACCTATTTCGACCCCGGGCCTTTACTTACGGAAAACAGAACAGTCAGCGCTTTAGCCTAGTGACGCCTAGTGACGTCGACTGATGTCACCGTCAATATTATACCGTGTATAAACATTCACCGCAATTTTTAAGAGGTAGAGGCGGATTTTCAAATAAATGTCTCGTTTATATTTCTTTATTTCGTTATATTATTATATTATAATTATATTATATATAAATATAAATTATAAAATATACATTATTTTATAGAAAAAGTTAAGGAAATATATTAAAATTAAATAATGCATTAAAAATTATTGTCAACTAGCATTAAAAAATAAAAAATGTCTTAATATTATATCTAAGGGAATTAAAGAAAACCAATTGTTAGATTATAATTTTTTAAATTTTAAGCTTGACATAGAACAAACTAAGTGCAATTATGAGGCCGATGTATGCAGCCTTCAGACAAAAAAACAGCTGCTATTTATATAAAGAATAAAATTAAAAATTCTAAAAATAAAATTAACCGGCGAATATATAAAAGATAACCGGCGGGAGATCAAGCGCAGGACCGACTTTTTACATGCCCATCCGACGCATGGATCATCTTTTTTGTCAGACAATTAGGTGATCTGCCTGCCTTGTCTTAACCAAACTTAAAACGTGTTTCCAACGTGGGAATCGAACCCACGACGACCACAGTCGAGAGCCAGGCTCTAAACTACTAGACCACGGAGGCGTAATAACTAAAATTGTATAAATAAATTGATCGTGTAATATTGAAACTTATAAAATTTTGTCATGCGCAAATCAATTAAAAGTCGATTAAGTACTTAATTTATGGTCACAAATTTCTTTGAGTATCGAAGTTTTTACAATTTAGACAACAAAAATCTACGCATTTGGAGTTTTATGTAACGTTTGTTTTTCGTTTATTGTTATCATTATAAAACGTTACCGACTGTTAAATGTTTGTGTTTAGATGTTTCACAGTTCTAAACATAGATGTCGCTGTTAGGCAACTGCATCGGGGCTATCGAGGTGTCGAACGATTTTTATATAACCGCCGCGACGCCTGCCGACGCCCAGCGCCGCGACGCCCAGTGCCACGACGCCCAGCGTCGCGACGCCGGTCGACGCCCAGCGCCACGACGCCCAGCACCGCGACGCCCAGCGTCGTGACGCCTGCCGACGCCCAGCGCCGCGACACCGAGCGTCGCGACGCCTGCCGACGCCCAGCGCCGCGACGCCTGCCGACGCCCAGCGCCGCGACGCCTGCCGACGCCCAGCGCCACGACGCCCAGCGCCGCGACGCCTACAGGCGCCCAGCGCCGCGGCGCCGAGCGCCACGACGCCCAGCGTCGTGACGCCTGCCGACGCCCAGCGCCGTGACGCCAAGCGCCGCGACGCCAAGCGCCGCGACGTCGAACGCCACGACGCCCAGCGTCGTGACGCCTGCCGACGCCCAGCGCCGTGACGCCAAGCGCCGTGACGCCAAGCGCCGCGACGCCGAGCGCCACGACGCCCAGCGTCGCGACGACTGCCGACGCCCAGCGTCGTAACGCCTGCTGACGCCCAGCGCCGTGACGCCAAGCGCCGCGACGCCCGACGCCTGCCGACGCCCAGCGCCGCGACGCCTGCCGACGCCCAGCGCTGCGACGACTGCCGACGCCCAGCGCCACGACGCCCAGCGCTGCGACGCCCAGCGCCATGACGCCTGCCGTCGCCCAGCGCCGCGACGCCTGCCGATGCCCAGAGCCGCGACGCCTGCCGACGCCCAGCGCCGCGACGACTGCCGACGCCCAGCGCCGCGACGCCCAGCGCCGCGACGCCTACCGACTCCCAGCGCTGCGACGCCGAGCGACGCGACTTCTGCTGACGCCCAGCGCCGCGACGCCTGCTGACGCCCAGCGCCGCGACGCCTGCCGACGCCCAGCGCCTTGATGCCCAGTGTCGCGACGCCTGCCGACGCCCAGCGCCGCGACGCCTGCCGACGCCCAGCGCCGCGACGCCTGCCGACGCCTGTCGACGCTCAGCGCCGCGACGCCTGCCGACGCCTGCCGACGCTCAGCGCCGCGACGCCTCCCGACGCCCAGCGCTGCGACGCCTGCCGTCGCCCAGCGCCGCGACGCCTGCCGATGCCCAGCGTCGCGACGCCTGCCGACGCCCAGCGCCGCGACGACTGCCGACGCCCAGCGCCACGACGCCCAGCGCCGCGACGCCCAGCGCCATGACGCCCAGCACCGCGACGCCTAGCACCACGACGCCCAGCACTGCGACGCCTACAGACATCTAGCGCCGCGACGCCTGCCGACGCCCAGCCAGTGCCGTGACGCCAAGCGCCGTGACGCCCGACGCCTGCCGACGCCCAGCGCTGCGACGCCTGCCGACGCCCAGCGCCGCGACGCCTGCCGACGCCCAGTGCCGCGACGCCTGCCGACACCCAGCGCCGCGACGCCGAGCGCCACGACTCCACGACGCCCAGCGTCACGACGCGAAGCGCCGCGACGCCTGCCGACATATTTCATTTACTGGTGTCATTATATGTTGAAATTTTCAACTATTTAGCATCATCCAAAGTAAAGTTATGGGAGTTCAAAAAAAACGACGAAACCTTTCGAGAAAAGGTAGGTAGTGCCCTTGTGCTTCGCTTGGCTCGTCTTGACGGGGGCACGAGGGTGCCCCCAGATATAAGAATATATTAGAATTTTAGTTTAATTGTAAAATATTCCAAATATAGTAACCCACGGTTTATTTACTGAGCCGGATATAGTGTGAAGAGAAGGACGCGTATTACATTTTTGGTTTTGGCACCTCATATTTAAAATGATTTAACTTAACGCGATACAAAAAATGCAAAGATCTAAAATGACTACAAGAAGTGAATCTTACTATGCTGGGGCTCGCGGGCTCCTAGTCTATACACACGAACGTACTTGTCGTTGACCTAACACCTGACCAGGGTTGAAACTCATCTCTTTTATTACTTTTGTGGAGATCTTTAACTGCGATTTGTCGCAAATCTTTCGTCTTTATCTCGGTAAGTATTTTACCTATACAGGGTGTAAAAAGAGCAGTCACTATAACTTTGCGATATTATTAAAGGACCTTTTCTCATTCTAGAAATGATTTTTTTTTCAAATTTATTTTTTGAAAAAAAAAAAAATTTTTTTGCAATTTATTATTTTTAATCGCAAGGCTGAACTGTTTGGAGCAACGTTCTGCATTAAATTCTTAAATTTTATCATTTTTGCCCTAGTACGTAATGAACGTCTTACGCGTGCTATTGACCTCTCAGCGTAATCAGCTGATCGCTGTGTTGTGCACGTTGTACATTGCCTATTGAAAAATTTTAAATTTTTAAAACAGTGGATTAAAAGCAAATGACTAGTACCAATGGATATATCTCTTGCCTGGTTATTACCTCACGAAGTTATAGTGACTGCTCTTTTTACACCCAGTTTGTCAAAATGCTCTACGCGCTCTTCTCTTCACCCTATATTCGGCTTGATATATGAACCAAGAGACACCTTGTATACTGTTTTGTATTTACACAAATCATGTTGTAAAATCACGCTTTTGTTCGCCGATCAAAGAGTATGCAAATATGTTGCTGCACATACAAAAGGGCGCCAAGTGAAAAATTCAGTGTTGTTATGTTCAAAGTCTATCAGTTCTGAGCACATTCGAAACAAGAATGTAAAATGGCGGACATATTGCCCACGTCTCCTTTGAGCCTGATGAGTTATTGCAACTGTATTAGATACGTGACGAGAACTTTATAATTTCCCCTATGTGTCCGCCGATACAGGCTTCCATTTCTGCTGACAGTCTAAAGGGTTGCGAACGGATGTACCATAAATTAAATTTATTAAATGGGTGTTGTTATTTTTGATATTAGTATTCTAACATATTTTGATGGCATTATGTTTTAGTTCATGAGGCGACGTAAGCAAATTATTACCCTTTAAGGGGCGATTTCAGCAATGCAATTAAGCATTGTCCTAACCAAACTTGAAAACAACATTTTATGTTGTTCCAACGCAGGAATCGAGCCCACGACCTCCGGGTCGAGAGCGAATCTCTTAACCTCTAGACCACGGAGGCAATAGTTATACATAGTTTTAGTATTGTTATAGCGGCAAGAGAAATACGTCTGTGAGAATTTCAACTATCTTACTATCATACGAAAGATAGCGAAGTCTTTGTAATACGGTCGTTTTTCACTCTTTGGTTACGGAACCCCAAACATTAAAAGATAATGAATATTATCGCAAATTAAAATGTAAACCTCTCGTTTCCAAAGTTGCCTTCACATAAAGAATTCGGCGGTGAATTTCAGCGGTTTTCTAGGAACAGAGGTTTAGTAATGGATTATTATGTACGTCGCGTCGTGAATACATTATGATGCTGTCAGCTGTTTATTATGATGGTTCAACATCAAAGTGCTATGTTATTAATTATGAAAAACGTTATTAACCTCTCGACGACAGAGGGATGCTATAAGTTTGACTTGTCTGTGGTAACGCACTTCACAAACGGATGAACTAATTCTGATCAAGTATTTTTGTTAGTAAGCTTGTGTTATTGAGAGTGTTAATAGCATTCCTCATCATCAGTTTGCTCAAATGGTTACTTCAAATTTTTAACTTTGTTTATCTTACTAATAATTATTATTATAAAGCGGAAGAGTTTGTTTGTTTGTTTAAACACGCTAATCTCAGGAACTATGGTCCGATTTGAAAAATAATTTTTTTGTTGGATAGTCCATTTATAGAGGAAGGCTTTAGGTTTTATGACATTACGCTGCGACCAATAGGAGTGAAGCGTCAGGCTAGTTTCCAAACCGGTGGTAGGCATCATGTAGGACAGTTCTATAAGTGTTATTTAATAACCTATATGGAAATAAAATGTTTTGATTTGATTTGATTAGTGAGAAATGTTGCAAAAACGGGGAAAATTATTCACATTTGGGGACTTTCGTTGCGTGCCCTACATAAACGTTTATTAATAATGTGTTGACACATTTTTAGCACAGACCTACATATTTATTTTACTTCTTCTGAAAATTCTCTTGTTTTTACGACCTCTGTTCAGTGGTAGAGTAGCCGGTTGAATTACGCAAAAGAAACGGAAAAGTATTGCATAAGTCTGTGGAACTTTATTCTCTCGACTAGCACAAGCCTTAACATTAACTTAACACTGATTTGATCAATTGATCAATTTGATCAGCCTTTCAGAAACCGGGCGTAAGCCAGCTTAATTGCATTGGTGAAATTTGCTTACGCGCGTCTAAGTTAGGTGTGCCGACTGCCGCCTCATGAACTGAAACATATGCCATCAAAATATGTTACAATAATATATATATGCTATGTGGGGAAAAACACAAAAAATCGCGACGCTTCTATTCCATGCCAACATGAGTTGAGCCTCAACCTCTCCTTGAAGTGGATGGATGGATGTTTCGGATTTCTGAAAATAATATTTTTTATATAAAAAAAATATAGATGTTTTATAAGTAGGTACTTTGTTTTTATGAAGAATTAGAAAAAAATTGTTTTGAAGTTATTTTTCATCATTTTATTCAAACATAGTTGAAAAAAAATGTTTACATATTAGAATCAACATCAACGGAAACAAAAATCGGAAATTATAAGATTAAATGACAAACTCAATAAAGGGATGCGGCTGTGATACAAAATAATCGATTAATTTGAATAAAAATAATCGAATAATTAAAAATTCGATTATTTTTTCACATTCCTAGTCGCCAGTCGTGTCGGTTATCCGTCCTACTGGGTGACGAGAGTAAAACGAAGAGAGTGTCCTCTGTTGCGCACACACTTGGCCTAGAATACTGTGAGCTATTATCTATCTATATATGTATATAGAAATGAATTGCTGTTCGTTAGTCTCGCTAAAACTCGAGAACGGCTGAACGAATCTTCCACGAACATTTCAAGACCAAAAATTAAGCTATTTTTGGTCTTGAAATGTTCGTCGAAGATACCTGTTAAGTCCAGGGAAGGTTTAAACGGTTTCTATGCTCAACGAAATGGGCACGGGTCAGCAGTGTCTTATATATTTATATCTTATCTTATATATATAAAATAAATTGCTGTTCGTTAGTCTCACTAAAACTCGAGAACCGCTGAACTGATTCGGCTATTTTTGGTTTTGAAATATTCGTGAAAGTCCAGGGAAGGTTTAAACGGTTTCTATGCTAAACGAAGTGGGCACGGTTTAGCTTGTTTATTATTTATTAATGTATATTATTATCTATGTTTAGCAACGAATGTCTTTGTTCTGCAGCCCGCGGTTTATTTAATTACGCTATCTGTGCAGTGCATCAGTTACAAAATCAACTGACTCTTGTTTCCAGAAATAGCGAGCTCGCGTGTTAATTTTAATATTGTTCATTTCACTCGTGTGGCGTCCAATTAGTGATATTTTAATTTGCATGATTTATAAATTACAATATATTACCAATACTCAGTAAATCCATATGAATTAACACTCTCGCGACACACCAACAACTTTTTTTTTACTAAGCATTGAATCACTTGCCTAAAATATCCGTTACTGATTTTGTCACTGCTTTGCACGTCCTAATATCTGTGTTATTAATATCTAGTTAAGATTTTTTTACCAAAAAGCTTGTACAATGTACAGCACGTCCCTTTTAAATTTAACCTGAACGTAAACAATCTAAAACACCGAAATTTTCACTTATTACTCATTGTGCACACTTATCAATACTTTCTTCTTATTAAAAGATCACACTTCAGTATCCAATACATTTTATAACAATTAAACAATAATTAATATATTTAAACATCAATTGATAAACGTCCACAGTAAAAATACGCTATTTTGACACTGCCGACTGTAGAATATAGTCTGTAGTCTATGGATTCATAGTCGCAAACAATATTCAATATTGTATTCGCATCACTGACTAGTCTATGGTCGTGTCATAGACGGGTTTGTTTACGTTTGGGTTAAAATGCAAACGGGACGTAACTTTGAAACAGCAATCGCAATGCAATTAGGTAACCAATACGTTTCGCCCGCTGGACAAATTCAAAAATAGTGCCGTCATTCGCGCAGTTAATGGCGAATTGTGATAAATGAGTGTGTGATGGATCACCGCGGGTGTAATTAACACTGTTATGTTTCGATTCGCATTTCCTGAGCGTTTCCAAATATAGAATAATTGCCCTCGCGAAGGATAGGTTGAATTTTCAAAAGCTGGTAAACTGGTTATCTAAATAATCATCATCATTTCAGGGGAGGGGTACTCAAATTCAATAGAGTTCACTAAGTATCATAGCCTACCATCCCATACAATCTATCTTTAATACAAAAAAATGCAATAGATGTCACTACTAACGTTTGTAAATTATAAAATGTAAATATGCCGAATTAAGTACAAATATTGACATTAAAATAAAGATAAGCATAACATCACAATAAGCTAAATTCAACTCCTTAATTAAGAATATACGAAACGAAATTAGTAATTAGTATTTTCCAATGCTGGCGCTAGATGGCGGTTTCCGGAATTTCTAAGGACTTCACCCTTTGCCAGTCGCATTGCCAGTGTTAGGGTTATACCATTTTCTAGAACTAGGTCGTGTCTCTGTTATATATCTACTTTGTGCTTGTGTGGCGGAAATAGAATAATAGCTCCCCTCACCGATTTCGGTGTCCGTAGCCGATTTCATTGAAACCAGGCCAGCTACGCAGGAGTTATTTTTATAGTGCCCAAGCGTGTGCGCAATACATAAATACACTCTCTCTTCCTTTTACTCTCATAACCCAGTGGGACGGTAAACCGACACGACTGGTGAGAGAACAGGCGCAGGACTGACTATTTACATGCCCATCCGACGCATGGATCATCTTTCTTGTCAGACAATCAGGTGATCGGCCTGCATTGTCCTAACCAAACTTGGAAACGATTTTTTTATTGTTCCAACGCGGGAATCGAACCCACGATCTCCAGGTCGAGAGCGAAGCTCTGAACCACTAGACCACGGATGAAATAGAAAATAGAACATACTCGTTCCAATAGTGCCATGCCCCGCCATATAAACAATCGGTCACAAAATCTTATTATTCCTTTTTTATGGGATATTTTTAGAGCGAGACGAAAAGACAGACGGGCCACATGATGGTAAGCGGTCACCGTCGCCTGTAAACATGGGCAACACCAGAGGAATCACCAATGCAACCTCGGCCCTGAAGGAGAACATTTTTAACACCTTTCTAGAAGAACCCCATGTCATAGCGTTCCGAGAATACCTCAGAAGGAAGCTCATTCCACAGTTTGCAGCGCGGCAAGAACGATCGGGAGAATCGGACCGTGGTGGATCGCCTGTGGTGATGTTTGTATATTTTGCTGTACCTACATTGAGGACTGATGTTTATTTTATTTTAGTTAAGTATGTGTTTTTATTTTTATAATCTGTTTATTATATTTAATTTAATATTTTTTACTTACGGTGCTCACTGAAAATCAGTGTTGCAAATTTTATTTGCAGCATATGCTGAGTGGGCACCAATTTGGTAAAATTTTATGTGTTTTATTTTTTGTTACATGATTTTGTGTATATTTTACCAAATAAATTTCCTTATCTTTCTTTCTTTCCACTGATCCACCCGATGTGGGTGAAACTTCAATCTTGGGCGGGTGGTGCGATGATGGAAGGGTGACGTGGGCATCAGGTCGAACAATTCCGTGGAGCACTCACCGGAGCACTCAGCATTATATGGTAAAATCAGATTACTAAAAGTCGAACGTGGGTGGGCAACCTTAAAATAATAATAATAATAGCCTTTATACCTAAACAAAAGGTTACAAGAGATCCCTAAGTTCGGTGTGCCTTTTGGCATAGGCCTCCTCCAATTCCTTCCAATGTGTCCTGGCCCTTCCTACCCTCAACCAGTATGGTCCCGCTGTCTGTTTCAAGTCATCTTCCCATCTCTTTATTTGACGACCTCTACTTCTTTTGCAGTCTCTCGGTTGCCAGAGGGTGACTTGTTTGCTCCATTTGTTTATGGGGTGGCGTAGCATATGCCCAGCCCATCTCCATTTTTGAACGTCTATCCGGGTAAGAATGTCTGTGAGTTTAGTTCTTGATCTTATGTCTACGTTCCTGTCTTTGATTTTTACCCCTATCATGCTTCGTTCCATGGCACGCTGGCATTTTCTTAGCCTTTCCTTATGATGAAGTGCAACCTTAAAATATAACACCAAATATTTACTGAAACTTTCCAAACTGGCACTCGGTCGCATTTAATAATAACGATTTACAATTCAAATAAAAACTCCATGCGAATTGCGAGCGAAGTCAGTTCATGCATACGTAAACTAAATCTTTGTGGAAACATGATTTTTTTCCACAGAAATGGAAATGCAAGTTGTTAAAAGAATGAAAGAGTCTAGTGATAAAACTAAATTGGAACCAGCTTGATGTTTTCGTTGGAGGTTGAAAAATGTTAAATGAGTTCTTAACCATGAAAACAGAGTGGTGGTATCAGTATGACTCTATGTTGTGTGTGTGTCTATATGTAGCAACGTAGCTCGTTTTTAACGAACTTCCAGAAAAGAGGAGATTCTCAATTCGGCCTGCTTTTTTATATTTTTTTGTATGTACACCGATTACTCTGAGGTTAATCATCCGATTTGCGTGATTCTTTTTTTATTCGACGCAAAAAAGCTGCCATTTGGTCCCCTTATAATTTTACGTAGTTTGACCCTGTAGTTTTTATATTATGAACATATTTCACCAATTTCCAGAGGTGATACATACTTAAGGGTATATTTTTTATATGGATGGTACCATTATGTAGTTTCAGTAGATACGGATAAATTAGGAGTTTTTCACTTTCGCATTTATAATAAATTTTATTCTCGACACAAAAAGGAGGTGCAAATTATAAATATGCTGTCTGTAGCATCGTAGCTACCAAACGGATTTATTTTTTACTTTGACTTTAGAGACACTAAAAAGTAAAAAGTAAATAAATTTAAACAAAAAAAAAACCGACTTCAAAAGGTACACTAAAAAGCAAAAAACCTTACTATTTGGTAACATATGCTTGGACTACTTCAGAAAAAATCAAAATCGATATGTGTTTCCATATAAATTTTGAGGAGTTCCCTCGATTCCTCACGGATCCCATCATCAGGTCACCATTTTGGTAACAATGGGACCAAATTGGAATGATACCCTACACAACACCGAAAAAATATTTAAAATTCATAAACGACGAAGTTATCCGCGAACAAACATTAAAAAAAAAAAACATATATTATACGGTCGAATTGAGAAACCTCCTCCTTTTTTGGAAGTCGGTTAAAAATAAAAACAAAACTACGTTTAAAAAAATCAACTTCAACAGCTAAAAAGCATAAAATATTACTTTAATAATGTAGTTACGTAAGTTATTAAAGTTCTTTTTGGTGTCGGTGTCAGCTAAAAGAACAAGTTGCTGACTTGAAAGTGAAACTCACCTTTGTTGACATCGACTTAAAAAAAAACATTATTTGTAACTACATTATAAAAATATTATTTTATGCTTTTTAGTTGTTGAAGTCGGTTTTTTTAAACGTAGTTTCTTTTTTATTTGCTTAAAAACTGACTATATCTAGAGTGTTCTCAGCTATAATTCACCAGTTTGCTCTCAGCTTGAAAAATCTGAGGTTACTTAAATTTCAAAATGTTGTCTTTATATAAAAGCAAATATAATAATTCCAGAAAGTTCCATAGACGAACTGAGCGTTTTCGTCACGCGACCGAACCCAGCGGCTGTGACCACAAATCAGAGTGAAGTTCGCGCGGAGCAGATGTTTTCTAATTCGGGAGATTTAATTAAACAACTTCGCGCCTATGGAAAACATTTAGCATTTACGCAAAGTAGACGCACCCCTTTGAAATCAATGTTACTGAGATTTAGATTTATTTTGTTTATGATCTAAACCTGTGCGATGCACATGATGCACGTGACAACCACAAGGCACCGTAATTGGGGAGCTGATGCATGCTGATTGCCCGGACCAGGAGCGCAGGAATATCTCGGTCTCGTGACTATGTATGTCGTGAAGTATGGAGATTGTGTGAGGTACAGTCAGGAAAATAGCGATATAATTTAGTAATAATAGTAGTGAAGAATGGAGATTGTGTGACACAACAAAAAATATGGGTTTTAACCCCTGAGGGTACTAGTCGTATCACTTCGAAATTGATGAAGCGATTTCAATTTTATTTAATTTGTGTTAAAGGTAACTTATGTGCAAGTCGCAACTGTTTTTAAAAAAGAAAAAAAAGTAAAGTAACATAAATAAAGTTGTTCACTTTTAAACGTTTTTTTTATCTGTGAAATAAATTTTCAAGTAAGGTTAGGTTTGAGATTTCTTTATTAATGGGCCTTAGACATAACTTTATTATCTACTTTGTGACATAACCTAAACTGAGCCGAACAGTGAGTTTGTGTGTGTGTTTGTGTGTGTGTGGGGGGGGGGGGGGGGGGTTAAAGTGGGAAAGAATACTGCAAGTGATTGATTTCATAATTATGGCCTCCGTGGTCTAGTGGTTCAGAGCTTCATTCTCGACCCGGAGGTCGTGGGTTTCATTCCCGCGTTGCAACAACAAAAAATATTGTTTTCAAGTTTCTTTTTCATGGCATGTAAAAAATCGGTTCTGCGCCTGATCTCCCGCCAGTCATGTCGTTTATATATTCCTAATATTACAATATTCAGTGATGAGTTAGGTAAGGACCTTGGTATATATCTCAATAAAATTTGTAAGGGCCAATCTATTTGTAATTATTGTATGCCCGGATCCAGTTATAAAGATATAGTAAGTAGGGCTTTAAATATTATATATTGTCCCAATACAACTTTAATACTAATAGTCGGGAGAAAAGGAAAATTAAACAGAAAACAGATGACTGAACTATATTATTATGACAAGTTGTTTGCAATTGAAAATGTTAAAAATATCATATTGTTTACTTTTCCTTATATACAGATGTTGCCACAAAGTAATTCTAAAGAGAACTTTTCTAGATATAAGTTGAACAGCCTAATGTATAGTGCTGCTAATAATAATTGTATACTATTAAATGACACACAACAAAAATGTCAAGTTGTGGACATAAATAATTTTAGTTTTAATTTATGTAACATAAAAAAAGATAAGTATTTCTTATCAAACTATTGTAAGAGACATATAGCTAGGTGGCTATTAAACTTTTTATTTTTAAAACCAGCCAAGGATTTGGCTTCTTCGACTACTGTTTTTATTGAACAGAATACTAGTTGTAGTATTAACGAATTGGAATATGTTCCAAATACTTATTTAAATTAGATAATAAGACAATGGAGGACGTCTCTTGCAGAAATAGGTTAAGTTTAAGTGTACAAAATCCTACCAATGACTTAAAAAAATTTAAAGTTTCAAATAATAATAAATGTAAATTGATTAATCTGGAGGCGTGCAAAAAGTTAAGTTGAACTTTTAACTGCTCCTTAACCAAAATTATAAATTAATTATTTTAAATAAATATTATGTAAAAATTTATACCTGCATCTACTAGTGTCACAATCTCCTATAATTGCAATAATAAGATACAGTATATAAACACTGTTTTCTTAAACAAATTATATCACTTGCACTTTTGTCAAAATTTGCTGTTATTTTTCTCTTCCACTTGTTTACAATGGAGTCCTTGCAAGAATCAATAACACAAATGAATAAGATGTTTAACTCGAAGATGATGGAGTTCCAGCAGGAGTTGTGTGCGGTCCAGACTACAAACACCTCTACAATACTGGCATCTGATTTTTGTGAGTTCAAAAATTTTATATTGAATGCACTTAAGATGATGCAGGCTCAGTTGGAAATATTGATGGATGCCTATGATCAAACTGAGATGAGGCACAGAAGAAAGATTTTGCTTGTGCATGGAGTTCCCGAAGCCAAAAAGGATGCACAAGAAGCTATTGCATCTTTGTTGTCTTCCCAGTTAAAAGTCCAAGACATAAACATTTCTTCAGTAAAATATTGTCACCGCTTGGGACGCTTAAAGGAATCAAAACCCAGACCGATCTTGGTTAAGTTTCAGAATTTTACTGATCGGAATGAGGTTTGGAGGGCTAAGACCAGCCTGAAAAATTCCGGCATCACTCTATCAGAGTTTTTAATTAAAAAGAGACATGAAGTGTTCCTGGCGGCCAGGCAGCGTTTCGGTGTTACAAAGTGTTGGACATATAATGGCTCTATTTTCGTTGCTAGATCTGATGGCTCCAAAAGCAGTGTTTGTAGCATAGCGGAGTTGGATGCCATTTCTGATCTCTGTGGTGATATGGCAGAAGTCACATCTCAAGTTCCGGCATCCAAAACCAAAAATGAAACTGGAACAAGACCAAGGCGAACCAAAAAGTAAATACTCTAAGGGTAACATACTTTAAATAATAGCATGGTAACTTTCTCAATCTTCACATATATACATATAAATCTATAATTCTGCTTTGCCAATATTCGCTTCTCATTAATCATTCACTTATAATTTTATTGTCCATACTTAGATCTCATAGTTACTTATTTCTATGCATCATCACTAATTTCTTTTGTCACAAATTGTCGGTATTTCGAAAATGAAACATATTTAATTTTGTAATCTGTACTTTTTGAAAATGTTTGTTATTGTTTAATTTTCTATAAGCTTGACAGATGTGTTTAGGTGACGTCTGACAGGAGTGAGTGATAGTTATTCTTCTTCGTCTTCTTAATGTCACTTTAATTATATTTTTTTTTTTTTTTGTTTTTTGTGTGTGGACATGAAATTTAGCATGAGCCATTATGTACTTAACTGATTTCTCTTAATCTAGTATTATGTATATAAATTGCATCTTTGTTATGTAATTTTTGTAACTAATAAGCTGTGCTTGTACTTAGAACTTTATTATTATATCTCAGTATAACTCCATTAAAATTTTAATTGCCAATTTGTGTTGGGCTAGCATCTCATCTTAAATCTAATTATATTTTGTTAGAATAACTGCTCATATTTAGCTAGGTGTCTAAAAAATAATAGGCATGTTTGGATTCTTTCCATTTATCTACCTACTCTTTTTCTATTTATTTACTAATTTTATTATAGCAAATTTATTTATATACTTATGTTTTTTTTTTTTTATGACACAGTGGGCTGCAGGCCAATTATATTTCAATTGTTGTAGGATAATATATTTATAGTGTTTTATATATTTTATTTATATTTAGTTTGTATTATTATCATGAATGTAAGTGTTGACTCATTTGCTTCAGATGATTTTTTATCCATTTCTTCTAACAACGGCGATGATAGTTTTCAAAGTGCCACATTTATGTCTCTTAGGGATACCATAACTTCAAATTTTAACACAGTTAACAAATGTTTTAAGGCCGTTCATATTAATGCACAGAGCATTCCGGCTCATTACCCCGACTTGCTTGCGTCTTTTGATCGGGCTAATGTTGATGCTGTCTTTATATCGGAAACGTGGCTTAAGCCTTGCTTACCATCAACATGCTACAGTTTACCCGGTTTTAAGTTAATTCGCAACGACCGCATTGGGAGGGGTGGAGGTGGCGTTGCGATTTATCTACGTTCAGACTTGTCCTACACTATTATTAGCTCGTCAGCGCAACCCCCTCCATCTGATGCTCTCGAGTTTTTGCTGGTAGAAGTCCAGGTATCGCACTATAATAAATTATTACTCGGGGTCTACTATTGCCCATCAATGCACAATGATTACTTCTCATCCTTTGAAAATACGCTTGATGCTTTTACACCGTACTACGATCATTGTGTTATAATGGGCGATTTCAATACTTGTCTACTTAAGGGTGATAGTCGATCGACTAAACTTAGTTCAATTTTAGATTCATATAATATGAAATTACTACCTCTGAATCCTACCCACTGCTTTCCAGGTTCCCGTCCTTCCCTGCTCGACCTAATCATAGTCTCCTCTCCTAATCGTGTTACTACGCATGGACAAGTTACAGCTGATATGTTTTCATACCATGATCTTATCTATGTCGCCTATAATGTTCGCCCTCCCAAAGCTAAGGTAAAAACTCTTCTTCAAAGAAATTTCTCTTCGATGAATATTGAAAGCCTAGAGGAGGACGCACATAACATAGACTGGTCAAACTTACTCTCAGCTGATTCCATTAATGACAAAATTGATATATTTAACGCTAAACTTAAATCTCTTTATGATATTCATGCACCTGTTAGGCCCGTTAAAATCAAACATCTTCCCGCTCCCTGGTTATCAGACGAAATCAAATCTCTTATAAATGCTAAGCATGCAGCCAAAGCCAAATTTAAAATAAAAAAGACAGAAGAATATCGTAACAAATATATTAAAATCCGGAACCGCTGTAATATGATGTGTCGTGACGCACAAAGACGTCATATTCACGCCTCCGTTGAGAACGGGGATCCGGCTAAAACATGGAAATTTCTCAAATCCCTCGGCGTGGGCAAATGCTCTGAACCGCAAGACTCTCATAATATAGATATAGATTCACTTAATAACCATTTTACTTCCTCTTTTAATCTCGACCCCAAAATTAAATCACAAACGTTAAATTATATTTCTTCGCTACCTATATTGAATTCTGATCCGTTCCTTACTGTTCCAGTTTCCGAGTGTGAGATTAAAAAGCACATCCTTTCCATATCGTCAAACGCAGTAGGAGATGACGGTATCAGTCGTAGAATGATCACACCAATATTAGATATAATTGTTCCTGTTCTTGCGCACATTTTTAATTCATGTTTAGAGTCTTGTACCTTTCCTGATGCCTGGAAGGCAGCTTACATAATTCCTTTACCTAAATCCTCCTGTCCTAAGACTGTGTCTGACTTCCGTCCTATTTCCATCCTACCCTTTTTATCAAAAGTTTTAGAGCGAATCATTCATCACCAGCTTACGAAATTTGTTACCCACAACAGCTTACTCAGTCCGTTCCAGTCCGGTTTTCGCACTGGTCACAGTACGACTACCGCATTGGTAAAGGTAGCTGATGATATACGGTCAGGTATGGATGATAAAATGCTTACTATTCTCACACTTCTGGATTTTAGTAATGCCTTCAATTCCATAGACCACGATATTCTGCTAGCCCGGCTTGCATCTTTAAATCTGTCACCATCAATAATTAATTTAATTCGTAGCTACCTTGTAGGACGACGGCAGAGAGTTAAATCATCTGATTATTTCTCCGATTGGAGTTATATCTATGCCGGCGTGCCTCAGGGTGGTGTGCTATCTCCTCTTCTGTTTGCAATTTTTATAAACCCTATAACAATATCGATTTCATCATCCTACCACTTGTATGCGGACGATCTTCAAGTATACACACAGTCTCCTTTGGACAATCTGAATTCCGCTTTTGATCTAGTGAATCACGATTTGTCGAATATTTGTGAATGGAGCAAGAATCATGGACTTCTTATTAATCCTATTAAAACTCAATTAATTGTAATTGGTAGCCCCGGGCTAATTTCTAGAGTTGACCATGATTCTTTACCTCCTGTCCTTATAAATGGTGTAACAATACCTTTCAGTAAAGTGGTTAAAAACTTGGGAGTGTACTTTGATGAACATTTATCGTGGACGCATCAATTGCAAGAGATTAGTAGAAAGGTTTTTTCTACCTGGCGTTCCCTAAAACGTCTACGATATGTTCTTCCGATACCCACTAAGGTAGTTTTGGCTGAATCCCTACTCCTTTCCCATTTAGATTATGCAGACGCTTCTTTCACTAACTTGACGGAGGAACAACTGAACAAATTGGAGCGCCTTCAAAACCTGGCTTTGAGGTTTGTTTTCGGTTTACGTAAATTTGACCATATCTCCGAGTATCGCCTCAAGTTAAAGTGGTTGCCAATCCGCTACCGCCGTGACTCTCGTGTTCTCTCCTTCCTTTATAACATCCTATTTGACTCCCATTGTCCCACTTATTTAAAAAGTAATTTTAACTTCCGTACCTCTGACAGACTGGAACTACGATCTATATCTAATCTTCTTCTTGACATTCCTATCCACCGCACTAAATACTTTAATTGCTCTTTCATTGTAAAATCCATTTCCCTTTGGAATTCTTTACCTATCCATATAAGGCAGGCTGAAACTATACATCGCTTTAAAACTCTTATAAAAAATCATTATCTGGAATCATATTGTGTCAACCCTTAACTTATGTAACTAACACTTATTATTATAAATTAAAATATCATGTAGGTTTATCTATTGTATATATATATATATTTATATATATAGATATATATATTATATTATATTGTATACATATATTATATATTTATTGTGTTTATGTATTATTTTATTTTATTTACTTTTATTTTATTAAATATACTTTTGCGCAACTCCCATTCTCTAGCATTGTTTTTTCTAACACCATAAGGTTGTCTGGAAGAAATTGCTATCTAGTAATAAGGCCGCCTTTGTGTGCATGTCTGATTTTTGTAATGTATATTTTTTTGTTTTTTTTTGTAACTTGTTGTGTGCACAATAAAGTATATTTGTATTTGTATTTGTATTTGTGCATCAAAATTTACAAGGAATGGTAGGTAAAGAACTTGAAATTGAGTTATTCTTAAAGGAATTTAATATTGATATTATTTGCATATCTGAACACTGGTTCAGAAATCATGAACTCATTTTCAATTTCAATGATCACCAGGTAGTTAGCTCGTTCAGTAGAGAGAATTCTATTAGAGGCGGCTCTTTAATATTAATTAAAAAAACCTTAAAATGTAAGGAACGTAAAGATATTGTGAGTCTCTCAACTGAACGAGTAATTGAAGTGGCCTGCATAGAATTGAGTCATCTTATTATTGTGTGCGTATACAGGCCTCCATCTGGGTTATACGAATCATTTGAACAAATTATGGAACAATTATTGTCAAAAATATGTGCATCTAACAAAAACGTTATTATATGTGGTGACTTTAATATTAATTTGTTAGACCTAAACTCCACTACGGTTAGATTCACATCATTGTTTAGATCGTATAACCTATTTAATTTATTTAAAGAACCAACAAGAGTATGTGATACAACTGCTACTTGTATTGATAATATATTTACTAATCTTATTCCAAGTAAAAAAGATATAATTAATAAACTCAGCTCTGATCACTACGGACAGTTAGCTTCTTTTAATATATATTGTGACACTAACCTAAAGGAAAATCAAGTGTTTATTCCTGTGAATACTAAACGTATTGAGAAATTTAGGAGTAATTTAAGTTCAAATATTAAATTATTAGATGGGTCAAATAGGTCAGATGAAGCTTTTAGTAAATTGTTTAAGATAATAAGAACCCAATTTAATTCAGTATTTACTCCTAAATCGGTTAGAAATAGCAACAAAAAAGGTAACTTTATTGAGTGGGCAACTGCAGGAATCAAAATAAGCAGACAAAGACTATATGAATTATACAGTGAAAAATGTATAAATAACAGTGAAACTTTTAAAATATATGTTAAAAATTACTCTAAAATTTTCAAAAAAGTTTGTAAAGCTGCAAAGGCTCTTCATATTAGAAATAAAATACAAAATTCTAAAAATAAGATTAAAACTACATGGAAGATAATAGCTGGTGAGACTGGAAACGTCACCTGTCGTAACACAAACTATGAACTTAGTTTTGAAAATAAAAAAATAACTACTGATCTAGAAGTTGCGACGGTATTCGAAAAGTTTTTTGCTGACATTCCGGTCTCAACTACAAAAAGTCTAGATTCGTCTCCTGCAGCTGCTGAAAAAATACTTAAAGATAATGTAAAGGAATGTGATGTCAATTTTAAGTTCAAAGAAATTGATTCCAGAGAAATTGTTAATACATTTAAGATGTTAAATATCAAAAATACTGCTGATCTCTGGGGCATGTCTACAAAAATTATGAAATCAATAATTGACATCGTAGCTCCTCATTTAGCAATGATTTTCAATGATTGTACAAAGAGTGGTGTTTTTCCTGACTTAATGAAGCATAGCAAGGTTATACCCTTATTTAAAGCTGGGAATAAATCTGATCCGACAAATTACAGACCTATATCGATTTTGCCGACTTTTAGTAAAATATTTGAAAAATTAATTTTAAATCAGTTATTAGTACATTTTAATATAAACAATCTATTACATAATAATCAATATGGTTTTACTAAGGGTCGATCCACAACGGACGCTGGTATAGGTCTGCTTTGTAATATTTTTGAAGCTTGGGAGAGATCGCAGGATGCGTTAGGTGTGTTTTGCGACCTTTCCAAGGCCTTTGATTGTGTTGAGCATGCTACATTGATCAGGAAATTAAAGCACTATGGCATAAGGGACTCAGCCCTAAACCTTTTGAGTTCTTATCTTACAAATAGGATTCAAAGGGTGGAGGTAAATAGTAAACGGTCCACTGGGACTAAAATAGAGTTAGGTGTCCCACAGGGATCCATTTTAGGCCCATTTCTTTTTCTCATCTATATTAATGACTTACCTTATCTAGTTAAAGATAAACATGAGATAGTATTATTTGCCGATGACACTTCACTAATTTTTAATGTGAAGCGACAACAGTCAAATTATGACGAGGTAAATAGTGCTCTCTCAAAAATAGTACATTGGTTTAATGTTAATAACTTATTATTAAATTCTAAAAAAACTAAATGTTTAAAATTTACTTTGCCCAATGTTAAGCAATTACAAACCAATATACTATTAAATGATGAGAAAATGAAACTAGAGGATTCCACTGTGTTCCTGGGTATAACACTAGATAGTAAATTACAGTGGGGTCCTCACATTGCCAATCTTGCAAGTAGGCTCAGTTCTGCAGCATATGCGGTTAGAAAAATTAGAGAAATTTCTGACGAAGACACGGCGCGATTAGTATATTTTAGTTATTTTCATAGTAGGATGTCTTACGGCATCCTCTTATGGGGAAATGCCGCCGACATTAACACAATATTTGTGCTGCAGAAGCGGGCCATACGTTCAATTTACAAAATGTCCTCTTTTGAATCTCTAAGAGAGAAGTTTAAAGAAATTGGTATTCTTACCGTTGCTTCTCAATACATTTTAGACAATGTGTTGTACGTTAAAAAGAATCTAATTAATTTTAAAATGAAAAGCGACACTCACAATAGGAACACTAGAAATAAGCACAAGCTAGATATACCGGTGTTCAGACTGAGTAAAGTTAGTAAATCATTTAAAGGTCAATGTATACGCCTGTACAATATAATCCCAAATAACGTTCAGAGCCTCCCTATCAATAAATTTAAAATTGTAGTTAAAGAACGTCTGAGTTCCAAAGCTTATTATAAGGTCAATGATTTTATTGACGATTGCACACCTTGGGAATAAGATGGCCACATGCAAGGCTACCTCAATGTACTTTATGTACTCTGTCTTTTGTTGTAATATATATAGATTAAGTTTTTACATTGTTAACATACTATGTATACACTTTTTAAAAAAGAACAATTTTCCATCTTTTTGCTAAAAGATGGCCCCGGCCGAGTTTCTTACGCCGGTTCTTCTCGGCGGGCTAGGGTTGAACCGGTGGTAGTATTTTTGTTGACTTTCCGAAAATAGCTTGTTAAGTTTAACTTGGAAATAAAATTTTTTGAATTTGAATTTTTTTGAATTTGAATTTGAATTTGTTTATCCATCCCACTGGGCTAAAAGAGTGACGGAAAAGTGCCTCTGTTAATTGCGCACACGCTTGGGCACTATAAAGTAACTCCTGCTGGCCTGGTTTCATAGAATCCGCGGACTGTCACCAAAATCGGTGTGGGAGGCATTATTAATGACTAGCTGACCCGTGCCCACTTCGTTGAGCATACAAACCGTTTCTACCTTCCCTGGACTTCCACGAATAACTCAACACCAAAAATAGCCGAAACGGTTTAGCTGTTCTCGAGTTTTAGCGAGACTTACGACATGCAATTTTTTTTTACTATATATGAGAAAGAAGAAGATAGTAGACTTAATTTTAATATTGGAACTATGTATTGTGTCGTCGTGTGCAGCGGGCCCGAGTAGTCCACATTACATATTGGCAGTATTACATACTCACTTGGTAGTAAGTGCAACGCGACATTTCCAGCCATTGCACTTATTTGATGTTTGCCGCCATAGAGAAATTGCCAGAAGCGGCATAAACCTACTGATGTAGCCCAAACAGGAACATTTGAAAGCTCTATAAAGTAACTTAAACGAATTATAATTGTATGAAAAGTATGACAGCGCCAATACTCGTACAATTGACAAGCAATCGATTACTTTAAGGAGCTATCAAATATTAATGCTTGGGCTATAACTGGTGAAAAGAGAAATGATTTTGGTAGTTTATGCATGTAATAAGTATGTTTGTACCATAGCTTATAAATTACTGATGGATTTTGATCAAAAACATGTCAATTCATTCGTTTTAAAATAACAAAGGCTTTAATATATTTTACGTTGTTGGATTAAAGTTTTTTTACTAAACTTGATATAAACAATGTTTCGTCAAATAAACAGATGGGTGAAGAAGTAAGTTCGTGTTCTAGAATAACAAGTTTACGCGTTCAGATTGACAAGGTGTGAATTGCAGGCGTACTCCCGACACAATCGAGAATCGAGTCAGTTCGATCTCCACGCCTTTTGGTGTTTTATTTGGTGAATTATTTTAAAACTAACCAGGGTAAAGACAATTGTTAGATCGTAACTTTTTGTACTCCCGACCATATCAATCGACTGTGAATCAAAATAAATAAACGTCAATTTATTCGGGAGTATGCGGCACGATCGAATCTTAATCAAATCGAATCAGTTTGGAGAGTAAGGCCCCTTTGAAGCGTATATCCAAGGCACTATTAATATGTATTAAAAGAATTTGTATCGACTATCACAAGTTAATCTTTGCCGGAGCAATAGACGAGCGACGGGCACGGACCGTGACGTTTCACGATACACACAATAGAAATGCTGTAATTTTTCCGCGAAATGGTCCCTAGCGTATAGGCCACAAGAGCCAGTTTGCAGTAGCTCGTTATATAACGTCTATGCCCGGGAGCAGTTTGACATTTGCGAATTGATAACATGTCCGCTCGGCACGCGACTCGCTCGCTTCTATTGCCTCATACAGCATCTATAGTGAACACCACGAGAGCAAATTATTTATGAAAACAATGAACGTCTGTCAAAAACTGTTAAAATGTCCAGCTGGCTTACTCCCGACACAATCGAGAACCAAATTAGTTCGATATCAATTTTTTTTATTTTATGTGGTGGATTACTTTGAAACTAACCAAGACAAAGATAATCGTTAGATCGTAACTTTTTGTACTCCCGACCATATCAATTGAATGAAAAGGACAATTTATTCGGGAGTACTCGGCACGATCGATCTGAATCAAAACCGAATCACTTTGGAGAGTAAGGCCCCAGTATTAAATAATTGCAATACGCAAAAACAGGAATCAAGGACATAGGCATCAAGGCTGCTGACCTGAAATGGGATTGGGCGGGACATGTTAGCCGAATGCATCCTGACCGCTGGGCAAAGATAGTCACTGAATGGGTACCCGAAGATGGACGACGCCGACGTGGCCGGTCCAAGAAAAGATATAGAGAATAATCTGTCGATATGATAATAATTATAAAGTCTATTATATGATATTAACAGAGTTGTCATTCGAATAGTTCGGGAGCCCGTGAACGCCAGACTTTCGTTTTAGTAATTCTGAAACTGAAACTTCAGACACTCTACATTTCAGTCAAAATGTGATACTTGGTCGTTTTGCTACTGTTACGAAGATTTCAAAGAACACCTCGTGTGTGAAATAAAACGGCCAAGCATCACGTTTTTACTGAAATATAGAGTGTCTGAAGTTACGCCTGGAAAAGTAAGGGCGCATAGATCAAGAATCTTGGCTTCACGTGAGATCTGATAACTTTTTTACAGTGTAAGCTATGTAGACTCGTCTTGGCAACATTTTTACATGAAAATGTTTTTGGTAATCCCACCAAATGGAAATCGTGTAAACCTTCCCGGGACTTCCACGAATATTTCAAGACCAAAAATAGCCGAATCAGTTTAGCTGATCTCAATTTTTAGCGAGACTAACGAACAGTAATTTTATTGATTTTTATACAGCCTATGTTTCTCAGTGATAATGTAGCTTTCTAATGAAAACAGAATTATTAAAATCGGTCCGGTACTTTTTGACTTAAGTCGTAACATACAAAAATACAAATCTTTCCTCTTAATAATATTAGTGTAGATTTTGATCCGAAGGTTTTGCAAATAGTTTATATTTTATATTGTGTCCCTTGAACTCAACTTAACTGAATGTTTGCGAAAATGGTGAAATAAACACTTAACAGATAGATATAAAATGTAAGTATCTGTTTGTATTGCTCAACGTAGGGAACATTAGGCAATACTAGGAACCGTTTCTTAAAACAATTATTTGAAGTTTTAAGACTTTGACACCAAGTTGTTTCTTCTAACAACTTGGTGTGCTTTGCGTACTTAGAGTTACTAGTTGTTAGTAATTAGTACAATATTAATATTGTTTTGACTCTAGCGTAGGTTCTTGGTAGAAATTCATAGACATAAACAGGCTTTAATATTAATGAGTGATAATACTTAAGGGTGTGTATGGGTCCCATATATAGAGTTTACTTTAAAGTACCAGTGCTAAAAGAGGTACTTTTAAAAAATATATTGTATGGGAAACTTTATGATGTTGGGGCATTTCTTATACAAACATGTAAGTCAAAAGTAAATCTTTCTGGTACTTTCACGGTATACTCCACACAGAAGGACATACACACCCTAAAGTATTATCACTAATTTATTTTACACCTTGTATCATCCGGGGATTATTAAAAATGCGCGAGCATTATGAATAAAATCTAGCTTTATCAGGCGAAGTAATTAATTACTATAACTTCATTATTAATAAATTTCATCAGATTGCTCGGTAATGACTATATTGCTACTTCGAAATTGAAATTATTAGTACCTATAGTCAGTTATTTAATTTTTAAGTACTTTATTATTACTAATCCTTAATTTTTTGTCAAAAATGTAATACTAACCCATGGACCATAGAAGTCTGAAATAAAGAAATTTGTATATGTATTTGAAATGTGACACGGTGTGGGGAGGAAAACACCCGTCACACGCTTTGCCCAATCAGAGACTGTCAGATTCAGCGCAGGACCTATATTTACCCCCACGAAAACAGAGGAGTCTTATAAGTATGATCTGTCACAAAATGTGTGTTACATACAATGTGTTACAAAGTAGCAAGAAACGTCCAATCTTTTTCTTTCTTACAAGCTGTGCCTACGACTTCGTTCGCGTAGTATTTGATTACTTAAACCGTTTATGCAGCGCACGCTACGAAAGTCAAAATCTGAATAATTTTCCCCATTCGTGCAACATTTCTCACGGACGCTTTGCTTTTATTAGTCGCAGAGTAATGTTAAAAGCGTTTATGCAGCGCACGCAACGAAAGTCCTCAAATGTGAATAATGTTCCCCGCAACATTTCTCACTGACGCTTCGCTCCTGTTGATCGCAGCGTCAAGTTATATAGCCTAAAGCATTCCTCTATAAATGTATTATCCAACAAAGAAATATTTTTTCAAATCGGACCAGTAGTTCCTGAGATTAGCGCGTTTCAACAAACTAACAAACTCTTCCGCTCTCCGAACTCCAGTAGGGATTCAAATATCGAATGCAAACGTGCAGACTTAACAAATATCGGTTCTTAAGATACATATTACCTGTTCCGTGTTCGCGGGGGAATTGGAGCCGCGTAGGAGCCGTGTGACTACTGACTGTGCTGCAGCTGGGACGAGATTTCAATAGCTACTGTTTAAATATTGAATGTCTCATACATTGGAAGCTTCTAGAGCTCTGACCCCAGTGTTATAGGTATCTGTAACTGTTATATTTTCAGGCTTGAACGGGGAATTTACTAGACGGACACGAAAGCAAGCCTACATGTATGTCTGACAGGCTACTGTATTGACATCTCAGTATCTCAGTATGATTTAGGGCTTGAATAACCGAAAAATATCGGTGAAAACGGTAAACGGCATGACGTGATTCATACCTTTAATTTATGGTAACCTTATATAACGGTACCGCTATTATTTCGGTACCGCAAAATTATAGTATCAATATTTTTTCAGATACCTAAAACAGATCTGTAAAATAACGGTTTTATTAGTAGGTAGTCTTGAGCTTGTGTAAAGTTTTAAATTGACAACGCCGCGCCGCGTCAGTGCGTGCGACGTTACTCTGAATTTTTTCGGTACCGAAATGTATGGTACATGAGGTATAACGATACCGTAAAAGAATAAAGGTATATTTCGTTATTTTGCGATACAATCATGGTGAATTTGGTGAATTTCAACCGTTTTGACTCAACCTTTAGATTAAAGCGATATCGTAATTTAATACCGGTATAATACCTTTATATCTGTATCGCTTTCAAGCCCTGGTATGATTACTCAAATAAGTACGACTGGATTTCTGAAAAGGTACGGGTTTTAACTTAAAAGCAGGGTTTTGCCAAAACATTTAAAATGTTATAAATCTACCCTTGGTAACCATTTTATATAGTTTGTATTAAAAAATAAATTAGCTGTATATTTTATGAGGTACGAAAAAGGTACGGTCCACACTAAGGTACGTGAGTGGTACGGTTGTGTGATAAAAAGTACGGAAACCCTACTTTTTGGTACATACGTTCAGGCAACGCTGGATCTCGCGAACTTGCATCGGACGGCACACTCACATTTTCGATACGTAAAAATAAAGATTGTAGTAATTATTTTAATATTTTTTCTATAATTTATACTATGGACTAGTTGTTCCCGCGATTTCGTTCGCGTGGTGTTTGAGTGACTTAATCCGCTTATCCAGCACATTCCCCGTTTTTGCAACATTTCTCACTAACGCTTCGCTTCTATTGGTCGCAGCGTAATGTTATATAGCCTAAAGCCTTCCTCTATAAATGGACTATCCAACAAAAAAAATATATTTCAAAGCGGACCAGTAGTTTCTGAGATTAGCGCGTTTAAACAAACAAACAAACTCTTCCGCTTTATAATATTTAGTATAATAATATTTATAGATATTAAGTAAAAGAAAAAAAGAAGTAAGTAACACAAGAAAAGTTGTTTTATTTTTAAAGTGAAAAGATACGTTCTTTTATCTGTCAAATGGGTTTTCAAGTAGAACTGCGGTCGCAATTCTCGAGACCGTGTTTTGAGACTTGTTTATTAATACGGACCTAAATCCGATACTCTATATTTATCCTAGCAGCTTGACAATATATTTGTTAGTAAATCCCAAGTCCCATATCCGTTTGATAGTTGTTACTAGTTATGGTCTCCAGGTAGCTGGCTAGTGCTAGCACAACTTGCAAACAGCAGTTTAGATACGGGTTATTTACAGCACTTTCCTTTAAATTTTGTTTAACCAACAAAACATGTTTGTAATAAAATAAAAATAGCGTTTCGATTTAGTATTTTCGCATTTTTGTACGCCCTAATGTTATTTGCATTAAACACCTTCGTGATCGAGTGGTTTGGAGCTCAAAAGTCAACAGGTCGTGGGTACAATCTCTGAGTCTGAACAGCAAACAAAAAAAGAAAAAAAAGAGCAATGAAATTATAAACTACGTCCTGTTAAATATCATTGAAAATCTTTTATGTTCACGTCTGGTTAGTAGAAGCAGATTACCTGTTTACGGAAACTCTATAGTTTCCGTAACCAGGTAATCTGATACTATTATTTTAAGAGTAGTTACTTCGCTCGGAGGATCTTATACAGGCTGACTGGTGAGACATGTGCAATACTTACGGAGAGTACGCGTTCCTACCCGCGGTGTTGGCGGCGTTGGGTAAATAGTTATTCAAGTTTAAGATACATTTATTCAGTGATTAATTGATTTTTTTTTCATCTCATATAATAGCCAAATATCACGTCCTCAAGTATTGTTCTTGTCTCACCAGTCACACTGTATATAAAAATGAATTGCTGTTCGTCGATTCGGCTATTTGTAGTCTTGAAATATTCTTGCCCAGGGAAGGTTTAATCGGTTTGTATGCTCAACGAAGTGAGCACTAGTCAGCTAGTACTGTATAAGTCATCCAGTAAAGGATGCAAAAGGCCAACTTTTTCTACGTTTGTGTCCGCTGATGTGACGTGTGTCGTTGCGTGCATCAGACGTCGTTGGCGGAACACCCAACAGCACGCCAGTTAGACATAATCATTTCCTAATTACCACTTACTTCACATGTCATAATAATTGTCCATGATCGTTAACATAACGAGTGTCAATAAACTTGAAACTCTATTTATAAAACCTCAACGCCTGTTTTCTCCATACAAAAATAAGTTATTTCTTCTCTGGATTATAATAATAATAATAGCTCCCCTCACCGATTTCGGTGTCGGTAGCCGATTTCATTGAAACCAGGCCAGCGACGCAGGAGTTATTTTATAGTGCCCAAGTGTCTGCGCAATACACATAACTCAGTGGGACGGTAAACCGACACTACTGGCGGGAGAAAAGGCGCCGGACCGACTTTTTACATGCCCATCCGACGCATGGTTCATCTTTCTTGTCAGACAATCAGGTGATCGGCCTGCATTGTTCTAACCAAACTTGAATACAACATTATTCCCTGTTCCAACGCGGGAATCGAACCCACGACCTCCGGGTCGAGAGCGAAGCTCTGAACCACTAGACCACGAAGGCGGTCTCTGGATTATGCTGCTAGAGTAACAATTTTTTTCCTGAATATCTTTGTATTATTTGTACGTCCTTATTTTTTCCTTTTTTTAATACATTAATTATTTGAGGAGATATGAACGATTAAAAATCTAAAAAAAAATACCAGACTTTTCGCTGTGTCAAACGTTAAACGTCCAGGAAACAAATTTGACTGCATCAGACGATAACATCAAAACATAGGAACCTAGCTCAAGCCTTTTTTTAGTTAATGGTGAAAAAAATATCTAAATCGGCTAAGTTTTGGACTAGGAAACAGGAATCCAGTTAATAGTTAATACAGTTGTCTCTATCGCACTAGTGCTGACTACCTAAAGGACCGCGAGACAGCAATAGATTTTATAAATACCTATTTTGTGTTTCCTTCAACCGTGAGTGAGGTTTCATCTTAAGGCTTTGTCGCCAATGACCTTGGACGACTATTTGTATGACGAGAAAGAGGTATTGCGCCGATCGAAGAGTATTGAAATCGTATCAAAACTAGTTTTGAAAAATAATTACACAAAATTTGCAAACAAAAAATGATAATTCACCGATTCTTGCCTTACTGAAAACAAAAGTATCGATCTATAAAACGATCGTACTGTTAAATATAATAAATATTTAAATATATGTTTTGTAATTTTTCAATAAGAGAAGTACTGGGAAAAAACGATTATAAAACTATAACCCGACTTCGCAAAAATGGTCAAGGTAGAGCCGTGTCGGTTCAAATCGATTGATACCTGATTTATATAAATCGGAGTGATGTAGCCGCTACGAACATACATACATATACTACCAAAATCATTACCCTTCTTTTGGAAGGTAATGATTTTCGAAGTCGGGTAAAAATTATACTTACACAATCAATACAATTGACATTCGATAGCAACGAATACGCAGCTGTCAATAAGAAACTATAATATTGACCTTTGCGTATCCGTAACGTTACGTGTACAATAATAGAAGGTACAGTATGCGGCCCGCAGGCCATAGATAACGAGACATAGACGATAAGTAACTTAACTCCAAGAGAGTTATGTTGGAGTTTATCTTCATACCGCTCGAAATGGCCGAGAATTCATCTACGAGTTCTCAGGAAGTGGGCGCGAATATCGAGCGGTACAGAATAGGTCCCGTGCGGTGTGCGATACCGTGGTAAACTTAACTGGGCAAATTAAGGAGTAACTTGTTCTACACTTAAACTACGTTATGCAACTCACTCAACGTGTAGTAATTTGTTGCAAGATGTTGCAATAAAAGCAAAATAATTGCAATTAAAAAAAAATAAGACATGAATAGATGATATGAATCGATATGTCGCAATTTTTTTTATGTCTTTACGTATTAAGTACATCGATTCCAGAGACGATTAGGTAAATGTACTTACGAGATATTTTAAAATGTATAAGTGACAGTTTTAATGCAATTTTCTCGAAATCTAAATTTTTCGACATAATATCCATGTCTTCAATTAAGTAACACCCGAATTGTTACTAGTAGTTAATGATGATTATTTATTATCAAATTTAAAAAAATGTATTTTCAAACGAAACTTAACAAGGTATTTTCGGAAAGTCAACAAAAAGCCTACCGCTGGTTCAACCCTAGCCCGCCGAGAAGAACCGGCGTAAGAAACTCGGACGGGGCCATCAGAGGAAAAATTGTTCTTTTTTTTTAAATATAATATACAGAATATGTTTACAATGTAATAACTTAATCTAATAGTTAAGAACACTCGCGATCATGTTAGCTATCAAACAAAGAAACTAGATCATCGACGGTTTCTTTATTTGAGAGCTACGATTCCACAAACACATACACTAGGGCATGAATATCGGAATCTCGTATCATCGGAGTCGTAATATCGTAATAACGGACTCTCGGAGCATTTGCTCCGGTATTACAGTATCGGAATTGAGTGAGCCAATACCGTAATATCGGAATTAGGATTTTTTTTCTCTAAAATGTTATAATTATGCTTATATCGTTGTTCTCAATTCGTATAAATCGAGCTGTGGATCATCACAACTAACCGAAATGTACAACTTATACCCTAAGTGACGTCACGTCAAATTTACTCGATTTTTGTCAGAGGCTAAAAATAATAAGTTGCAAATGATGACCCACATACAAAAAGCCTTTTACTTCGGTGGCATTCGAACAGGCTTGAGCAGCAAGACTGAGCTACAGAGGTCGTCAAATAGGCTAGATTTTTTTTAACCGAAGGCTGGCCTTGTCAATTCCAGACCACACTGCGACCCTTCTGACTCTATTGTAACTCCTTCACTTTAGGCCCAGCGCCCATTATTGGCATCGGCAAGGAAAAGGATCCTTCGGCATCCTACATGCAAGCGCACACTATCGGCAATTATGCTTAGGCATGCTTAGGGATGACGAGGCGTCCTTAAAGATGCCTGTAGCTTGCCGAAGCGTCTCAATATCATATATCATCATCAAGAACAGCCTCAGAGTACGCCGGTTCAGTTGCCGGCGGCGTACCGAAGGATGCCGAAGCATCCCGAAGCATTCTCAAGGCTGCCGATACAGCAGCCTCAAGCATACCGAAGCGGTATATTTGTTATTGCGACCACATATCACGGAAATTTCTACTTTATTGCCATTATGTTATAGTATATTATACTATAACATTTACTATTTGCCACCTAAAATCCTCAGTCGTGCCGATGCCGGTTATGGGCGCCGGGCCACAGAGTACCGGGTGGGAATAGGCTAGATATTTGAACCTATGTGTCCATTATCCAAATGAGCGTGGTTTAGCCTCGCCTGCGGTTTCACAACAAACTGGTAGATCCAGCTGTTAAGACATTGGACCGAAACATAGGCCACTTTTTAGCGCCGCAAAATGTACGTTTCTACTGTATTTTGTAGTGTGTAAAGTCGGGAGTATTATCTTATTTTGATGACTACCTTCGTAGCGCAGTGGTTGAGCGCGTTGGCGCGAGCGATAGGTCGCGGTACCTATTTATATTATCATACTCTATGGGTCGCGGGTTCGAATCCCGCCGAGGGAACAAAAGTATCTGGTCTAAATTAGATCAAGATCTATTCATCAGTTTCGAATAATATTCTGTGCAAACACACAAATAAATCTTTATTTTTTATTATATTAGTATATATGTATAATACTGAGATGTATAGATTATGAGTGCAAATATAAAAGGTAAATTATAAATATTGTACTTTAATGTTAAAATCATAAATTGGAAATATCGAAATAAATTATTAAGATCATTATCAGATTTATAGAAATAATTAACAAGCTAAACTAATTCAATCAATTCTGTTTAACTATTCTAATCATGAATTAACTAGAATATAACCTATTACAAAGCCCGTAATACTAATTATTATTAATTTAACGTGATTTAATATAATCGTGCTTTAAATGTTGATTAATCTGACCAATTCTATTTTATTGCGATTTAATATTGAAAGAAATATTCAGTTTTCATCGATCTTCACCAAATAAAAATTGATTAAACGCTGTTTAAGACGCGAACTTTGAACTTGATTTATGATGAAAGAAAAACGGATTTATAAAAGTCATGAACCTATGTTTTTTATTCAGAGTATAAAATATTTGACTTTTATAAATATTATTATTATCAATTACTATCACATGAGTATTTAATAATATTTTTGACGATGATGTAATAAATATTCTTAAGATCTTTAATGAGTGTAGAGTAGTCTAAGCAATTTTCGTCTTGTTTTTCTGCTCTTTTGCAGCCCAGAATTATATTTTGCACAACTCACATCAATTCGACACTCGTTGAAAATATTTTAAGAATATCTGTTATACATTTTGAGAGATTTGAATTTTCTCCGACCTTCCAATTTTCTGATCATAATAATATTGTGTTCCTAGCCTCAGACAACAGACGTTTCTTACTAAATCCTTTATTATTTTTCTTTGGTAAAACCTAAAAATATAAGTTTCTGTGAGATCATACTGGAGCCGCAGATATTACGATTCAATCTAGACTAGCTCAGCAGGCGTAGCATAACAAATTAATTTTATTAAAAAGGGCTCTATACAAACATAAACGTTGATAAAAGTAATGACATTTTGTATATACTCCATACATATATTTTTTTATATAGTATAATTATTATAATAACGGGTGTAAAAAGAACAGTCACTATAATGTTGGGATATGATTATACTACTTTTTCTGACTCTAGAAATGTATTTTTTTTCTTATTTTTTTTACAAAAATTAAAAAAAAAATGTTTTTTTGCTTCTTCGTTATTCTTGCGACAAAAAAAAAACAAAATGGTAAAAAGTATAAAATGTTTTTTTTTGGAATTGACAAAATATACATTTCCAAAATGAGGAAAGGTAGTATATGTAATTGTATTTCAAAGTTATAGTGTCCTTTTTACACTCTGTATATCATCTATTTTCAATGCGGTAGTAGTTATTCAGTAATACAAAAATGTCATTACATAATAAATATCATTAAGTAATAACATTACGCTATAAATAATATTGCCGCATCATAACCTACGATTAAACCTGGTTTAAGTGTTGTAGAACCGGCTTTGGCGGCAATGATATGAGGATGTCCGTTACATCGAACCGTGACGCTGAAACCGTGAAGTTTCATAATTACTCGATTTCTACTGGATAATGCGGAGTTATTAGTCAGCAATGTAATATGAGTTCACTCGAAGTCTCAACTTACATTGGCGCATTTTTTTTATTTTTTTTTTACGGGCATTGGCCCACCTCACATTCCCACCCTTTGCAACTCCTGTGAGCCAGGATCGACAGCGGTGACCGACCACGACAAACCCCTTGATATGAACTCAGGGGTGCCCGAGAGACAAGCTAAATCTGTCTTGGGACCAACAACGAAATCAATCAGAAGAAAAAAAGGAGGAGTAGGAAGTATTCCAGTTTCCCTCCCCAAGCAAAGTGGGAGACTGTACAAAATTGTAATGACACAAAAGGCCAAAAAATTATTGGAAAGCACCACGGGAATATATTTTATTATGTCATTGTAATCTAATTATGAATTTATGTAATTTTTGGAAATTTATTGTGAAGTTGATGAATGTTTTCAATAATAATTATGGCAGAAACGCTTGAAAGCACGGAAATTCCTACATTGGCGCATAGTCAAAACGTATCGTTTCATCCCCCTGGATGAAAATACTCGACTTTTCCACTGCATAATCTGTGTACTTTCTAATTATTAAGCTACAGATTACAGAGAAAACCACTTCACCAAACTGTGAAACATATGGCACCATAGAAGATGCATTTCATGTATTGATGGAATGTGATCAAATGAATCGCGTCTTGTTGGTACAAGTAGGTGGTTTTAATAGTCTTCTAATTGCTAGCTCACCCGCTCTCCGAGGGAATTAGAGTACCTAGTATTACAACTTATTGAAAACCTAAAAACAAGCGCCTCCGTGGTCTAGTGGTTCTGAGCTTCGCTCTCGGAGGTCGTGGGTTCGACTGCCGCGTTGGTACAACAAAAAGTTGTTTTCAAGTTTGGTAAGAACAATGCAGGCTGATCACCTGATAGTCTGACAAGAAAGATGATCCATGCGTCGGATGGGCATGTAAAAAGTCGGTCCTGCGCCTGTTCTCTCGCCATTCGTGTCGGTTTACCGTCCCACTGGGTTATGAGAGTAAAAGAAAGAGGAGTGTCTTTGTGTATTGCGCACACACTTGCTCACTATAAAATAACTCCTGCGTAGCTGGCGTGGTTTCAATGAAATCGGCTACCGACACCGAAATCGGTGAGGGGAACTATTATTATTGAAAACCATTGATGTTTTTAACTAAGCCCCCCCTAAATCGCCTAACGTAACATGTGAATGACCTCATATTTGTTTTTAACATCATTAATAAACATACATTATAATACTAGCTGTGCCCGCGACTTCGTTCGCGTGGTTTTAGAGTGACCGTTTATGCAGCGCACGCAACGAAATTTTCCCCGTTTTTGCAACACTTCTCAGTGGCGCTTCGCTTCTATTGGTCGCAGCTTGATGACATATAGCCTAAAGCCTTCCTGTATAAATGAACTATCCAACAAAAAAATATTTTTCCAATCGGGCCAGTAGTTTCGGAGAGAACAAACAAACTCTTTTGCTTTAAAATATTAGTATAGATTTGTTGCAACCATAACTGACATGTTAACTCTATTATATAAGAGCTCATTAATCGAATTAAGGTGACCTCTCGGTTGTGACACCCAACCACTTCACTTTTGCTACCACCACCACCGAGTGGGGAAACAGCTCCGCGTAGTGTACTGCTGTTGCTTCTGTCCCGTGGTCGTCTACTCTGTGCTGCTGGCAAAATGTGCGGGGAAATGGGAAAAGCTGTGCTGCGGGCTCTGACGGGGGCGCTGCTCTGTGGACTTGTCTCTGACGCTGCGTATCTAGAGGTACTTTTTTTTTTACCCAGAGTTGAGTAAAAAAACAAAATCTAGAGGTAGATTAGATTTTGTTTTTTACTCAACTTTACTGAGTATTTAGAGAATCTAGTGGTAGAATTATAATTTTTTTTTGCCGGTATGACAAGTAATAATGAAATAAAATATGTATGGAGGGCTTCCATACAACTGACGTAATTTTTTGGCCCCTTTTCCTCGATTTAAATTTATATATTAATCGAATAACGGCAATATGTAGTCACTTGTATATTTACAAAATGCGTAGTTGTATATTTACTTTAATAATAATATTAAAATTAAATAAAACTTAAGGGAAGCCGTTTTGGACGAAACACATTGTGAGCGGTCCAACACGCACTTGGCCGGTTTTTATCATAATTTTTAAATTTACAATACAGCGTAACGTTACGAATTAGTTATTTTAGAATTACATAATATGTTTGAATCAAATGAGCAATTTAGATAAAAATATTCATAAGTTCTGGCGCGCGGTCTGGGGGACATAAATGGGTTGCTAAGTTTTCTGGATCTGTTTTTTCAGTTTCTTATCAAAGTTTGGAAGTTCAATTGGCATTCCGGTGCCAGCACGGGCCATCTTTTACCAATGTTTTAAAATTTAATCATATCGAAGATGAACTAAACGATACAATGGAATATAAATGTGAAAAAAATCGTGCATCAAACCTATAAACATTGTACTGATTTAGGAAAAAAAATATGTCTGTTAATCCGCTTTACATTCCTGTTTCCTCGATATAAATTCTATTAAAACTAGTGCAGCCGCTTGCGTGAAGATAAACATTAAAAAATCTGTCGCCTGTATAATATTAACGTGATATAAAAAAAAAAAAAAAAATAATTTCGTTTGCCAAATAAAACGCAGCATTCACAATTACCACTATAAAATAACTCCTGCGTAGAAACCAGCCAGCTACGCAGGAGTTATTTTATAGTGCAAAAGTGTGTGCGCAATGCACAAAAGCACTCTCTCTTCCTTCACTCTCCCAGTCCCAGTGGGACGACCCGACACGTCTGGCGGGAGATCAGGCGCAGGACCGACTTTTACATGCCCATCCGACGCGACGCATGGATCATCTTTCTTGTCAAACAAAGGTGAGCCTGCATTGTCCTAACCAAACTTGAAAACAACATTTTTTGTTGTTCCAACGCAGGAATTGAACCCACGACCTTCGGGTCGAGAGCGAAGCTCTGAACCACTAACGACCACGGAGGCGCTTAATTGCAATATAATATGAGTATGTATTGAATAATATAAAATATTAGTAATGTCGTATTGTCAAGTTTATTAAGTTTGATAAGCTCTATTGGGACTGGCATAGTGAAAAAGCATTAAAAGTCCCTAATTAAAATAGAATTAAAAAAATATCGTTCGATTCGGATTACAAACTTCCTCCTTGGCATAATATAAAACAACGTTTCGTTTCAATTAAAAAAAAAGACAAACTGTTTATATTAAATAACTATCTGACCCGTGCCACACACACACAAACCTTTTAAACCTTCCCTGGACTTCAACGAATATTCCAAGACCAAAACTAGCCGAATCTGTTCACCCGTTCTCGAGCTTTAGCGAGACTAACGAACAGCAATTCATTTTTATATATAAGAAGATATAGATAGAGCATATTAATAATTTAAATAATAAAATATGTTTAATCTTTTAATGGTTGCCACGCAGTTCTCGCAACAACGTATTGTGAATCAGGGCGGCGATTCTCCGGCAGTGGAAAAACGTTCATACTCGAATAAATCGTCGACATTCGGAAATTTTAAGAACGATGCACACTTGGTGTATTCTCAGAACACACTGAAAAAAATCCGTTTATTACTTATTTAATCATAAGTGTGGAATGAGCAAAGAATAATCGTTCTTAGGCTGCCGGCATAAGTGTGAAAATTCTTTGTACATTTTTAGGTGATAAGAGTTCATTTTGTACAATATGCTTACGCATATTTCGCTGCTAAGAAAAATCGTTCTTGTTAGAGGGTAATAAGAGTAACAATTCTTTACTATTGCATATTACTTTTATAAGTAGTTATATTTTAAACGGCTTATTTTGTACTTGTTAGAACTTGTTAGTTGCGTTTTGCAGGTCGATGAAGTAACGTGTTTTCATTATTTTACTCGACGAAATGTTTCGTATTGTTTGTTTGTTTTGGTGGTGCGTTTAGGTTATACAATGTCGTTGACTTTTAAAGCGTCAATAATACTCGTAATTAATCATTTTTGTTGTAGACGTAAATATATTAACTATGTTTGTTTAATTTTTTAGTTCACATTAATAAATTATATAAATACTAGCTGACCCGTGCCCACTTCGTTGAGCATACAAACCGTTTCGCCGAATCGGTTCAGTCGTTCTTGGGTTATGCTAACCAACATATTTTGCGATCAATTTTTATATTATAGAAGATGTAAGGTTTACTTCGACAGTTCGATTGGTAATTGTTCTATTGGTACCCCAGAATACGTGTTTCATGAATCGTTCGAACTTTTCGGTAGTAGAACGGACAACTTCATACATACGGTGGCGGCTGGTAGGTTATCAAATTGGTGGTGCACTTTTCTTACTTAGCTTTAAAAAAACTTAGCGTTAAAAAAACGCTATGGGAAACTTCAAAGACATAAAGTGATTTTCTTGTAAATATTGTTGTTGTTTATTGAAATATTAATATTTTAATTACCTAAGTATAATATTATGTATTATAAACGTATCAATTACGTATTTCGTCAATCATAGATAGTTAAAATAATTTTTACCCGACTTCGGCGAAGTCAAAAGGAAGGGTACATGATTTTGGCAGTTTATGTATGTATGTAGCTCGCAGCAGCTAAACTACTGGTCAAAATCCAAAAAATTCTAAATTCAAAACTTTTTATTTCCATAAAGGTTATTAAATAACACGTCTTATAGAATTATCCTACAATATGATGCCTACCACCGGTTCGGAAACTAGTCCAGCGAGAAGAACCGGCGTAAGAAACTCGCGCGGGGCCATCTTTTAGCAAGGTCCGATTTTAATGAATGAGGTGTCAATCAATTCGTATTGTTGCCGCGAGTAACATAGACTATATAAATTTCATTATCTTAATTGAATTTTTTTGAATATAGTTTTTTAAGTTTAATTTTGAAAATCTAAAATCGTTTTTTAAACATTACACCCACTCTCAATAACGACAACAATTTAGTAATAAAAACTACTTTTTAAGTTGCTAAAATAAGTAAAAACTGCACAGCTGTGTATGGTCTTTTGTCGCTTTATGATATTAGCCCGCAATAAACTTGACTGTCGGCATCATGCATAGTGAACTTTCTAAGAAATTCGTTCTTTTGTTTACAAATTGGGATTGCTTGCACGTGTTGACTGTTTTTGACCATTACTAATAAGTAGGAGTCATGGATTATCTATACGTTAACATATTCTTAGTTGCTCACAAACTTTCAAACTGTAAGCATGGCTAGTAAAAGAAAATCACTGTGTATTGACGAAAAAGTATTACTGATACGCGCAATAGAAACGGAACATATGGGACATATCTACTATCACTAATCTGAAATAAATTTTTTTTCACATACATACATACATGCATACATACCTACATACATACATACAAACATACATACATACACACATACATACATACATACATACATACATACATACATACATACATACATACATACATACATACAAACATGCATACATACATACATAAATACATCAATACATACATACATACATACATACATACATACAGACATACATACATACATAGTACATACATGCATACATACTTACATACATACATACATACATACAAACATACATACATCGCCGCCCAGGGCGGCGATTCTCAGGCCTGGAACTTAGTTCCGAATTAGTATATCCCGCTCTCACGCGCGCTAAATCTCATTTGCATGAGCGGGACAGACCGATAGTAAAAACTAAGTTCGAGGCCTGAGAATTATAGCCCTGGGCGGCGATTCTCGCTATTAGAACATTTTCCGCATGACATTTTTTCATGATTTTTTCCATTCTACCGAAACGTTCGAGCGGTTTACAAAACACGTAATGCGCATGGTTCTCAGGCAGTGGAAAAAAGTTCACATTCGAATAAAACATCGAAATTCGGAAATTTTAAGAACGAAAAAGACTTGTGTATTCTCAGATCTTCACAGTCGAAGTAAATCGTGAAAAAGTCCCCGATATCCAACGAGTGGTAAGGACCGGTAGATGTCCGAATCCACATGTACAAATAAATAATTTGGCAGTCTATGTATGTATGTAATATATGTATTGATGTATTTATGTATGTATGTATGTATGTTTGTATGTATGTATGTTTGTATGTATGTATGTAAGTATGTATGCATGTATGTACTATGTATGTATGTATGTCTGTATGTATGTATGTATTGATGTATTTATGTATGTATGTATGTATGCATGTTTGTATGTATGTATGTATGTATGTATGTATGTATGTATGTATGTATGTATGTATGTACATATGTATGTATGTATGTATGTATGTATGTATGTATGTATGTATGTATGTATGTATGTATGTATGTATGTATGTATGTATGTATGTATGTATGTATGTATGTATGTATGTATGTATGTATGCATGCATGCATGCATGCATGTTTGTATGTATGTATGTATGTATGTATGTATGTATGTATGTATGTGTGTGTGTATGTATGTTTGTATGTATGTATGCATGTATGTATGTATGTATGTATGTATGTATGTATGTATGTATGTATGTATGTATGTGAAAAAAAAGTTTATTTCAGATTAGTGATAGTAGATATGTCCCATATGTTCCGTTTCTATTGCGCGTATCAGTTATACTTTTTCGTCAATACACAGTGATTTTCTTTTACTAGCCATGCTTACAGTTTGAAAGTTTGTGAGCAACTAAGAATATGTTAACGTATAGATAATCCATGACTCCTACTTATTAGTAATGGTCAAAAACAGTCAACACGTGCAAGCAATCCCAATTTGTAAACAAAAGAACGAATTTCTTAGAAAGTTCACTATGCATGATGCCGACAGTCAAGTTTATTGTGGGCTAGGATCATAAAGCGACAAAAGACCATACACAGCTGTGCAGTTTTTACTTATTTTAGCAACTTAAAAAGTAGTTTTTATTACTAAATTGTTGTCGTTATTGAGAGTGGGTGTAATGTTTAAAAAACGATTTTAGATTTTCAAAATTAAACTTAAAAAACTATATTCAAAAAAATTCAATTAAGATAATGAAATTTATATAGTCTATGTTACTCGCGGCAACAACACGAATTGATTGAAACCTCATTCATTAAAATCGGACCTTGCTAAAAGATGGCCCCGCGCGAGTTTCTTACGCCGGTTCTTCTCGCCGGACTAGTTTCCGAACCGGTGGTAGGCATCATATTGTAGGATAATTCTATAAGACGTGTTATTTAACAACCTTTATGGAAATAAAAAGTTTTGAATTTAGAATTTTTTGGATTTTGACCAGTAGTTTAGCTGCTGCGAGCTACATACATACATAAACTGCCAAAATCATGTACCCTTCCTTTTGACTTCGCCGAAGTCGGGTAAAAATTATTTTAACTATCTATGATTGACGAAATACGTAATTGATACGTTTATAATACATAATATTATACTTAGGTAATTAAAATATTAATATTTCAATAAACAACAACAATATTTACAAGAAAATCACTTTATGTCTTTGAAGTTTCCCATAGCGTTTTTTTAACGCTAAGTTTTTTTAAAGCTAAGTAAGAAAAGTGCACCACCAATTTGATAACCTACCAGCCGCCACCGTATGTATGAAGTTGTCCGTTCTACTACCGAAAAGTTCGAACGATTCATGAAACACGTATTCTGGGGTACCAATAGAACAATTACCAATCGAACTGTCGAAGTAAACCTTACATCTTCTATAATATAAAAATTGATCGCAAAATATGTTGGTTAGCATAACCCAAGAACGACTGAACCGATTCGGCGAAACGGTTTGTATGCTCAACGAAGTGGGCACGGGTCAGCTAGTATTTATATAATTTATTAATGTGAACTAAAAAATTAAACAAACATAGTTAATATATTTACGTCTACAACAAAAATGATTAATTACGAGTATTATTGACGCTTTAAAAGTCAACGATATTGTATAACCTAAACGCACCACCAAAACAAACAAACAATACGAAACATTTCGTCGAGTAAAATAATGAAAACACGTTACTTCATCGACCTGCAAAACGCAACTAACAAGTTCTAACAAGTACAAAATAAGCCGTTTAAAATATAACTACTTATAAAAGTAATATGCAATAGTAAAGAATTTTTACTCTTACTACCCTCTAACAAGAACGATTTTTCTTAGCAGCGAAATATGCGTAAGCATATTGTACAAAATGAACTCTTATCACTTAAAAATGTACAAAGAATTTTCACACTTATGCCGGCAGCCTAAGAACGATTATTCTTTGCTCATTCCACACTTATGATTAAATAAGTAATAAACGGATTTTTTTCAGTGTGTTCTGAGAATACACCAAGTGTGCATCGTTCTTAAAATTTCCGAATGTCGACGATTTATTCGAGTATGAACGTTTTTCCACTGCCGGAGAATCGCCGCCCTGGCCAGCTTTGCCAATACTCGGAAAACTGATTTTTATTTGTACAAAGTATAAACACCAAAATACTGGCGTGAGCCGAATTGCCGACTGACGGCAAACGAATTGCTTTTAATTAAATTTAATTTTAGCTGCTAGTATAAAGTTGATTGTTAGTTATCGATATTTAATTATGGAAACAAAATATTTATGTTTAAACTAAAAATATTATTTGTATGCTAAGTGCGAGTTGGATGCGCATAAAGAGTTCAGTAGTCTAATAATACCTTCCATTTTACGGTGACGGTGGCCGGTTTCATTGAAACCAGACCAGACTGATATTTTATGGTGCCCAAGTGTGTGCGCAATACACATAAGCACTCTCTTCCTTCACTCTCGTAGCCCAGTGGGAAGACCCGACACGAGTCACGACTGGCGGGAGATCAGGCGCAGGACAGTCTTTTTACATGCCCATCCGACGCATGAATCATCTTTCTTGTCAGACAATCAATTTATTGTTTTGCTGTCTTACGTCTATTTCTCCTTTCTTTCCACTCTAGAATTGTCTGTGAAAACCTGTAATTGGCCTTCTTGTGATTATAATATTAAAACTATACATGATCTAGCTGTAAGTTTTCCTAAATAAATAAAATAAAAGTATTGTCATGTCTAACGTCCGTTTAGTTGAAGTTTGTTGGCAACCTGCAAGTTTATCGTAACATTTTAGTTTCGGATCACACTGATAACCCGGAGTTAGCGTGTGCCAAACATATCATACAACACGGTAATACTACACAAACTACTTACATTTTGTTGACTTTATAAGATGCGTCTTTAGTATACACACCACCGACTAAGCCATCATCAGGTGTAGGTAGATTTGACCTGATGATAACTTAGTTGAAATTGATCGTGTATTTGTAACACGAATTTCCACCAAGAACACGGTACATTCAAGAATATCTATACTAATATTATAAAGCGGAAGAGTTTGGTTGTTTGTTTATTTGAACGCGCTAATCTCAGGAACTACTGGTCCGATTTGAAAAATTCTTTTTTGTTAGATAGTAGATATTTTAGGAAGGCTTTAGGCTATATAAAATTGCGCTGCTACCAATAGGAGCGATGCGTCAGTGAGAAATGTTGCAAAAACGGGAAAAATTATTCACATCAAAAACCAACGTGAGCAATCGAAAGATAATCTCGATAGTGTTTCCGACAACCAGGCGAACGAAGTCGCGGGCAGTAACATATATTTATAGTAGCTGACCCGTGCCCACTTCGTTGAGCATGGAAACCGTGTAAACCTTCCCGGGACTTCCACGAATATTTCAAGACCAAAATAGCCGAATCAGTTCAGCTCATCTCGAGATTTAGCGAGAATAACGAACTTGAATTGATTTTTATATAGCCTATGTTACTCAATCATAATGTAGCTTTCTGATGAAAAAAGAATTATTAAAACCGATCCAGTACTTTTTGAGTTAAGTCGTTACATACAAAAATACAAATCTTTACTCTTTATAATATTAGTGTAGATAGCAGCTAGTAACATGTATGATGATCATAGTACCTAAATGAATTAATCCTGTGTATGAATTTTAATTTGCTATTGTTTTTTCTAAAGTGTATGTAATATTGTGATGTCTAAATTTGTCGAATAAATATTTTATTATTATTAAATAACAGTTGATGATGATTATAGTACCTAAATAATACTTGACGATCATAGTACCTAAATAACAGTTCTTAATCTAAGCCCTAAGTTAGCCGAATGTGGCTGAAGAGAAAGGAGTCCGCTCCCTTGTCAGGGCCGCCCGGTGCGGTGTCCCAATCGCAGCCGAATGTTGCTAGAATTTAATTTGTATGCTAAATAATTTTTGTTTCTCGTTTCTCGTGAATTTCTTACTTTAGTGCGAGATTTGAAACGTACATACAGGCTTTAATAATAATCTGATAACGCTTTGTGTTTAAGGGTCCAGTATGCTGTGTGTAAACAGTCACTATAACTTTGAGGTACGATTATACTACCTTTCCTCATTTTGGAAATGTATTTTTTTATCAAAAAAAAAAAAAAAAATTTTTTTACATTTCTTATTTATTTTGGCGCAAGAATAACGAAAATGCAAAAAAAAATTTTTTTTGAGATAAGGTAGTATAAGAATCATATACAAAAGTTATAGTGACTGTTCTTTTTACACCCGTTATAGAGTTTACAAAGATAGTACCAGCGCTGAAAGAGTTTCTTTAAATGATTGTATGGGAAAATTTATGATGTTGGGGCATTTCTCATATAAACATGAAAGTTAAAAGTAAGTCTGACAGGCTAGTACTTTCATAATATCCTCTACATAGGATGCACATTTACATCCTAAAGTATTATCACTCATTTATTTTACACCTTGTATTTATTTAGCCTATATTACACAAACGTAAACGATTAAATTCGGAACTTATATAATACCAGCTGACCCGTCCCCACTTCGTTGAGCAAACCTCCCCGGGACTTCCACGAATATTTCAAGACCAAAAATAGCCGAATCAGTTCAGCCTATGTTACTTAGTGATAATGTACTCGTAGCTTTCTAATGAAAAAAAGAGTATTAAAATCGGTCCAATACTTTTTGAGTTAAGTCGTTACATACAAAAATACAAATCTTTCCTCTTTATAATATTATACCTATTAGTGTAGATTATATTATTACGAGTAAGACCCAATTAGTCTTATGTTTTTCTTTAATTGCTGTTATTATAGCCCCCTGGTAAACAAATAATCAAAAAATTATTTAAGTGCCATTAAAAATAATGAAGATATTGAACTATTAAATATAATGTTTGAACCAGAAGGGATTTTGACCCATTATGACGTCACGTTGTTAACCCTACATAAATATTACATCAACCTGCGTTCGTTCGCGAGAAATAAAATTGTTAATATAAAGTTTACCACAAGAAAATGTTATTGGTTTTGACCACCTCTGTCCCTACACCACCATTATTATTAAGTGCGATAAGACCTGCGGTAAATAAAAATCATATTAATTTGAACCTTAATAAATAGAACATGTAATTTTTCATTTTCATTAATCTCTATTAATGAAAATGAAAAATTACACTATTATAATAATGCTCACCGGCCACCGACACTGATTTCGGTGACGGTGGCCGGTTTCATTGAAACCTGACTAGCTACACAGGGGTTATTTTATAGTGCTCAAGTGTGTGCTCAATACACAGAAGCACTCTCTCTTCCTTCAATGTCGTAAGTCGTAACCCAGTGGGACGGATGACCGACACGACTGGCGCAGGACCGACTTTTTTCATGCCCATCCGACGCATGGATCATATTTCTTGTCAGACAATCAGGTGATCAGCCTACATTGTCCTAGCCCAACTTGAAAACAACATTTTTTGTTTAAAACCATTAGACGACGCGTATATTTCTGTATAACAATTATTGACAACTACGTTTCGCTTCACGTACTAATCCGTAGATTCTCTTTCGAGAATGTTACGGCCTAGTGGGGATTCGATTGATTAGCAGTCGAAGGGTTTGTTTGAAGTTTGACGCCTCCGTGGTCTAGTGGTACAGAGCTTGGCTCTTGACCCGGAGGTCGCGGGTTCGAATCCCGCTGAGGGAACAAAAAGCTTTAAATGTTCCTGTGTCATGGATGTGTGTTAAATTAATTGTGTATTAATGTAATAAAAATCTTAAATATGTTTTAGTGTAAAAGTATTAAATATATTTCCGTTGTCTGGTACCTACCTGTAACACAAGTTCTTCGGATACTTAGCACGGGGCCAGATTGACGAAGTGTGAAGCGTCCATAGATGTTATATTATTAATATTATATTAAGGGTGCAGGTTCGATTCCCAGGTTGTGGGATGTATCAATGAGACTTTTTCAGATCTCAAGAACATTATATGTTGCTGTATGTGCTGGGCAACCATGCGACACTTAAAACCGCCTATCTCAGGCACTACAGCATTTAAAGAGTGGCTACTTCGTTTGGAGAATGCTGTATAAATCATCCAATAATGGATGCAAAGGCCTACTTATTCCTGCGTAGGATACTGATCTATTCCGAACTTTGGGGCCGCATCAATCGGAATGGACACCTAATTAAAGTGAAATGTTTGGCTTATCTTTTCGCTATTCTGATGGAGCTCCGAAATGGGACGCTAAAAGGTATTGAATAAATACCAACTCAGCTCAGTCAAAGAGCATTTAAAAGTATTTACCTTGCTCCACTTAGAGTGTAGTTCATATGTTACATAAAAACTGGTCCACGGCACGGCCAGTCCAAACGTTGAGTAACACAAATGGTACCTTATCTCAAAGGTACAGAGTTGATTTCACGGATTGCATAACTTGTGTACGAAAGGAGATTCGAGTTAGGTACACCTCGACCGACTGAACTTTGAAATGGTCTACGCTTTTTCACATTTGAATCCCTTTGAGTGAAACTAAATGAGGCAGAAGAGAATAATTTAGGTAAGAAAATTAGTTAAAGGAGAATGCAGAAGGAAAATAAAAAGTAGGAATAATGTACTTCTAATATTATTTTGTTTTACTTTTAATTTTATCTAATTGATTGTATCATACATGTTATTGTAAATATACGTTTTGAAAAATAACAATTTTGGCTACCCTTTTTGTTAAAAGATAGCACTCGTGCGAGTTTCTTACGCCGGTTCTTCTCGCCGGGTTAGGGTTCCGAACTGGTGGTAACTGGTAACTGTAATTGTAATTTATTTTCAAAATTGACCTTCAAAAAACAAACTTTATGTTTTAATTTTGAATAAAAGCTTTTTAATTTTTTATTTTGCATTTTCGATAGATGCGGGTATTCATAAAAAAATAATGACGTCACAAGTCTGATAAATAATCTAATCAGAATTAGAGTAAATACTCTAAGGGCGTGTTTCACCAAGCAATGTTAAAGTTAATCGTTCGTTAAATATAATGTTATTCCTTTCGTAATTCCTATCAATGAATGAGATGGCATGGTGTTTTAACATGGCGTTAACTTTAACATCGCTTGGTGAAACATGCCCTTATTCTATTAAAAGTTACTTAGTAGAGTATTTCTTAAGTGAACAATTTTCCATCCTTTTCCAATTTTCCATAGTTTTCCATATTAAGTTTTTTACGCCGGTTTATCTCAGTGACTGAGGTCAGCGAACCGAAATTTGTTTTGACATATCTCACTGAAAAAATGTTTATTTCATTTTCTTTCTTTCAGAGATACGAACCACACCCCTTCCAGTACGAGCAGGTGGTTTACAAGAAACCCTTGAGGGAGCACGAGAAACCCCAGGACCTGCGCAACGTGCCGGGACACCCGGGGGTGGACTACCCCATCTACCACGCGGTCCCGGAGACCAGGTTCTCCTGCGCGCACGTGCCCATCCACCCTGGGATGTACGCTAACGTGGAGACTGGATGTCAGGTAAGGGTTTTACCTCCATTTGAGCTTAGAATTGCTAAGACAGGATTAGTGAAATAGAGTAGATAAGTTCTATCATTGATGATTACCAATACCTTACACAGGTATTGGTAATAATCAGATATAACTTATTATTACCAAGGTGTAAAATAATGAGTGATATGTGCTCCCTGTGTAGAGTTTACTTTGAAAGTACCAGCGCTGAAAGACTTACTTTTGACTTTCATGTTTCTATGAGAAATGTCTCAATATCATAAATTTGCCGATAGAATAAGTTAAAAAAAGTAAGTCTTTCAGCGCTGGTACTTTCAGATTAAACTTTATATACGGGACCCATACACCATAAAAGTATTATCACTCATTAATATTATAGCCTGTATAGCCTCCTTTGATAAAATAGGCTATGAACTAAAATAAGTTTGTTTATTTTAATTCTCAGTCCCATATCAATCGACTGTCGGTAGTACAAATAATAGCGATGTAACGATTTTCTTTATCCTGGTTAGTTTCAAAGCAATCCACCAAATAAGATCGAACTGATTCGATTCTCGATTGTGTCGAGAGTAAGCCTGCTGGTCTCTGGGACCTGTGCATTCGTTCCAGCTGCTGTAGAGAGCCTTTGAGGTTTATTTAATTGGAATTGTCATTTCGCCTAAAAGATATTATATAATTAATTTCGATAAAACGCTTTACGTTAAACCGATTGTATAAAGGCGAATTAATTCGATCAAAGGCATTCAACACAATAGAGTCGGTTATATTGACATATTTCTGGAACTTCTCCACGGTTCACTTCGAACACAAAGCATATTATAGTACCTATACAGGTTGTAATATTAATGAGTGATAATACTTAAGGGTGTATATGGGTCCCGTATATAGAGTTTACTCTGAAAGTACCAGCGCTGAAACAGCTACTTTTTTTAAATTATTGCATGAGCAAATTTATGAAACATGAAAGTCAAAAGGAAGTAATCTTTCTGCGCTGGTACTTTCACACTATACTATACATAGGAGGCAAATACACACCTCAAAGTATTATCACTCATTCATTTTACAAGGCCTATATTAAATATAAAGCAATTTCACCTGTAAATTAAGGAAAAATATAATAATATATTTAGCAGATTGACTGTCATCATAATAAGACTCAGCTCACATTGGCACAGAGTCAAAGCGTCGCGTTTTTCGTGTTTCCCATAGCATATTCAATATTCATCTCTTTTTTTGCAAATAACTTTAATGCTAGGAAGTGAACAGAATAATAGATTTTTTAAAAATCTGTTATTTTTTATTTTAAAATACATGGAAAACTTACAGCTAGGAACAATATTTAAAATGAAAACAGATTTGAGTTAAGCTTTATTGCTATTAGCGACCAGCGTCGCCCATATAGCGAGGCCCCATTAGTGCGTTGCATCGTCGCAGCGTCGACGCTGCGTCGTTTCTCGTGTGTCATGTCATAAAAAATATATTGAAATCGGGGCAGCTGCGACAGCGCAACGCGACGCAGCGCAACGCAAATGGGGCCTCGCCTATTTTCGGGGTGTGTGTCAATTTTCGAAATTCATTTTCCCCAATTGCGGCCTTACCCTCCAAACTGATTCGATTTTGATTCAAATTCGATAGTGCTGTGTACTTCCCAATAAGTTGTCGTTTGTTTATTTTGATTCTCAGTCTATTGACATGGTCGGGAGTACAAAAAGTTACGTTGTAACGATTTTCTTTATCCTGGTTAGTTTCAAAGCAATCCACTAAATAAAATATCAAAAGAAATGAAAATATACTTTATTGTGCACAATCAGAAGTTACACAAATACACTGAGATAAACAACACAAAATCACGATAGTACACAAAGCCGTTGAAATCGAACTGATTCGATTCTCGATTGTGTCGGGAGTAAGCCAGCTGTACTCGATTACGAAAATACAAGAGAGAAACATTATCTGAATAGTTTATTTCCAGTCTGGCTGTATTTATGAAATTCCTGACGCCTCTTAACAGGAATTTAATAAATCAAGTTCTCCCCCATGTCCTTGCAGTGGGAGGCCATTTTATTTGGTACTATACATTTATTATTTAATATTAACAAAAGGTCGCCCTGTGGTAGGAATTCGCCCTATTTTTTTAATTAGATAGAAACAATACAAAATTCCCACAGCGGAACATAATGATATAACCTCCTTTTTTTTTGGAGGTCGGTTAAAACGGAAGTGTGAGTTAATCTGGAGTAGTGTGTGCTATTGTTATTTTTATTAATTCTTACGTATTAAAAAGTATTATTAAAAAAGAATTGCCCACCTTAAAATTTGACTGTGTCAAATTCCACGCCTTTTAGCAAAATTCTCATACATCTGTGTAATTAAAGTTTTATCTTCAGAAATTAATAATATGGTAAATAAATGAAATTAATCAGTTAACTTTTATGTATTAAGGCCGTGTTTCACCAAGCAATGTTAAAGTTAAGGCCATGTTAAAATACCATGCTATCTCATTCATTGACAGGAAATTCGAGAGGGATAACATGATATTTAACATGGCGTTAACTTTAATATTGCTTGGTGAAACACGCCCTTAGTCTTTGATGAGCTTTAAAACGTGTAGGTACCTACTTTGACTCTATAACATGAATATTAATAATTCATGGTCTTAAAATAAAAGTTGTTATAAAAAAGTCATATCTTATCATAATCTTATATCTAAAAGTGAATTGCTGTTCGTTAATCTCGCTAAACTCGAGAACGGCTGAATCGATTCGGCCATTTTTAGTCTTGAAATATTCGTGGAACTCTAGGAAAGGTTTAAACGGTCTCTATGCTCAACGAAGTGAGCACGGGTCAACTAGTCTTATATCTAAAACTGAATTGCTATTCGTTAGTCACGCTAAAACTCGAGAACGGCTGAATCGATTCGGCTATTTTTAGCCTTGAAATATTTGTGGAAGTCCCGGGAAGTTTTTAACGGTTTGTAAAATATTAAAACACAAATTTAACTTTAAAATGCTCATAGGCGGCGGCCTACCACAAGGTCTAATGTATATTCCATGCAAAAATATGTCGTCTCAAAAACACTTGCAACAAAGTGCTTTTTGAAACACTTTAAGATAATTTCGCCTTAAAGTGTTGTTTAATATTGAGATTATTTATACCGCCGGGGCTAAATTAAAGAAGTTTGCAACTTTACTTCGCCGCGTGACCCCGAGCTCGGAAGTAATCTTAAATTATAATTACATTATCATTACAAACTTTAATTTAATTTCGAAACATGCGTCGTCGAGATTGTTCCTCTGGAATTAAACATGTACGTTGTAATTTGAACTGCCCAATATTTCTGGAAGTGGTTTTTTAACCGACAGTGACGGACTGTTTTTGTACTGCGTTCTAACTTTTACTATAGATATTACGTAGATAGCCTCCGTGGTCTAGTGGTTAAGAGCTTCGCTCTCGACCCGGAGGTCGTGGGTTCGATTCCCGCGTTGAAACAACATAAATGTTGTTTTCAAGTTTTGGTAAGGACAATGCAGGCCGATCACCAGATTGTCTGACAAGAAAGTTGATCCATGCGTCGGATAGGCATGTGAAAAGTCGGCAACATTTTTGTTGTTCCAACGCGGAATCAAACCCACGACCTCCGGGTCGAGAGCGAAGGTTTCAATGAAATCGGCTACCGACACCGAAATCGGCGAGGGGAGCTATTAGATAGCATAATTAAAACGAGCTGTTAGAGACTAATTAACTATTTTTCAACAATAAGTGCGATCCAGTTGCAAGTAAAAAAGTTAAATAACGTTAGTAAATAACAGAGAGTAAAAATAACAGTCACTATAACTTTTGAGATACGATTCACCTCCTCAATTTGGAAATGTATTTATTTTGTCAAAAACTTTTTTTTTTTACTTTTTACCTTTTCTTATTTTTTGTCCCAAGAATAACGAAAAAGTAAAAAAAAATTGAGCCTTAAACCTAATATAGGCCCATGCAGTCTGAAATAAAGTTTATTTAACTTAATTTTAAAGTATGCAACATTTCCAAACTGGGCTCAGGTAGATGAATCTGGGAACTGAACAGCTCTACATCTCAATATTGTATTAGTTTTCAACTTCATTGTTTGCGTAAGAACAAAACATATAACATGCATTTTGTATATTCTTTTGTAAAATATATCGGGCGCTCCATTCAGTTTTGTTTGCTCTTTACTATTTAGTGCCTCAGCATATGTGTTATTGTTATTAGGTTCAAATTACACGTCCAATAATACACTTCTAGTTAATCGTATTTTACTTTATTCTACTACGTAGATAATACAATAAACAGTATCTTATAAATAACTATGTAGGTACACTGACCCCACTAACCTATCCGGGCCTCTCAAGGAGACTAACTTAAAACTATCTTAGGCATCAACGTCAATGTCATCTTTGACATCTAGTTGTTTTAAATACATAATATCATTATGTAACATCTCCCTTTTTCGAGAAACGCATACAATTTAATAATGCTTAAGATATACATGATTACAAAATATAACTTACTAATTAAATTTCTCATGTATGTACAATTTAGGTTGTTTTACAGTTCTACCAGATCTGGTAACATAATCTGTACCTATTTGCCTTTCCACAGGAACACAGTTATCATTATGCCTACTAATATCCTGAGAATTTTCACTCGTGAAACAACTAGGATTTATGGGAAGTATATTGCACGTATCATGACCAATATAAGAAGGATCTATTTTTTTAAATTCATCTTTACCGTCACCCGCAAAAGAGGAAGGAGGATTTATATTTTTTAAATTATTTTTCCTATGTCTAATATGCGCTCTATTTCTCCTATATATAACACCATTCATATCGGTAATATAATGAGACCTACCACAATCTAGATTTCTATGTATTACACCAGGAGTCCAAAAATCTTTGGGATTTTTTTTTAAAATAAATGTCATCTCCAGGCTTAAAGACTTCATTCCTTTGCCTTGCACATCTGTCAAAGTAATATGTCATTTTGTTTTTATTTTTGACATAAGATTTTTTGTAAACAGAAAACTTTACTAAATTCGGTTTTAATTTTTTACACAGGACAGGTATATTCATACGTAAACTCCTAGACATTAATAATGATGCTGGGCTGGGAAAATGGGAAAATCGCCTTAAGCAGTGTTCCGGTAGTGTAGCAATGCTAAATATCATAACTGTGTAATATCATAACATTTCAAAAGTTCCTTATTTGTGTTAGGTTTAAATTTAGCACATACTAGACACTGTTCAATTAAATTTTTAATGTCTGCATTTATATTGGGCCAATAAACTGTTTCCCTAGCAATGTTAAGTGTTTTATTTATACCTAAATGACCACAGTGAATTTTATCTAATATTTGCTTTTGTAAAACCTTTGGGACTATGAGCCTATTGCCCTTAAAGAGTAAATCATTCATTATATGTATTTCACTTTGAATATTCCAATATGGTTTTACCAAACAGTTAATTTTGTTTTTGCTTGTTGGCCAACCATTTTTTATATAAGATTTAAGCAAATTAAATGATTCATCTTGTTTACTTTCCTTTAAAATTGACTCTAAATATGACTTTGATACTGAAATATTAGAAAAAATTGAATTGACATGATATTGCAAGTCTTGTTCACATTGTGGTACATATGTATCAGTGAGTGAAGCTCGTGATAGCGTGTCTGCTATATACATATGTTTACCAGGTACATAAATTACTTCTAAGTCATATCCTTGCAACGCAAGCATCATTCTCTGCAACCTAGCTGGCACTTCATGAAGAGGTTTTTTAAAGAGATAAATTAAAGGTTTGTGATCTGTATGAACGGTAACAAGACCTCCATAAATATATTGATGAAATTTATTACAACCAAACTGTATAGCAAACAATTCCTTTTCAATCTGAGCGTAGTTTTGTTGAGAGCTTGTCAATGTTCTTGAGCTATATGCAATTGGTCGCTTATTTTGCATGATTACAGCGCCCACTGCATTCTTGGATGAATCTACTGACAAAATTAAAGGTACATTGCAATTATAGTTAGCTAATACAGGTGCTTTAGTAATAATATCTTTTAGTGATTCAAAACACTTTTGATAATTATCATCCCATAGGAATGGTATATCCTTTTTTAACAAGTTTCTTAAGACATTAGTTTTGTCTGCTAAGTTTTCAATGAAAGGGGCTAAAAAATTTAACATGCCTAAAAATCTTTGTAAATCCTTAATATTTTTAGGTGTAGACATATTTTTTACAGCTTTAATTTTATCTGGATCAATTTTAACACCATCTTTGCTAAAAATATAACCCAAATATGTTATTTCTTCTAAAAGAAACTTACACTTGAGCTTGTTTAACTTCAGATTTACCTGCCTAGCCCGTTCTAAGAATAATTCTAATCTCTTATTATGTATCTCAATTGTCTCCCCATATATTAATATGTCATCACACCAAATAATTATGCCTTCTATGTCCCCAAATAAATCAATCATAGTTTTATAGAATATTTCTGTCGCAGTATTAATACCAAAGGGCAATCGTAGAAATTTATAGCGACCAAATGGGGTCTGAAATGTGCACAAATCACTACTTTCTTTTGTTAATTTTATATTATAAAAACCAGAGAACGCATCCAAGTGGGAAAAATATTTAGCTTTAGACAATTTTGACCTGACTTCATCAATATTTTTAATAGGATAATGACTTCTCAATAGATTTTTATTTAAATATCTAGGATCTAAACATACCATTAATCCTCCTGCCTTTTTCATGGTAATGACTAAACTACTTACCCATAATGTGGGTTTGTTAACCTTTTGTATAATTCCCAGTTGTTCCATGATTTCTAATTCTTTCCTTAACGGCTCGATGAGAGCAAACGGTACCTTCCTCGGGGGATCTACTCTTGGTATGGCATCCTTCTTTAATACAATACTGTGTTCATATGGAAGACATCCTAGGCCCTGAAAAACATCATTATATTTGATTACAATATTGTCACATGTTTTTTCATATAGGTTATGTATATTTTTCACAATTTTATTGTCATTTTGACAATTTACAGAGAAGTTTTTTGTTATTAAATTTAACTTTATACAAGTTGGTAAGCCAATTACAGTTGGACAATTCAAACTTGTTATTACAAAAGTAATTGTTTCAGGCTCTACTTTATTATCTAATAAACTTTATGACCATTATAAGCAAAAATATTATAATTTTTACACTGTTGTTTGTCCTTATTTTTAATTTTTAGGTTTGAGCTTTTACATGTGTCTAAAGACATCATATTTATATCTGCTCCAGTATCAATTATGCAATCTACTCTTTTATTGTTTATATTAAGAAAATAATGCCAAGAATTATCATTTTTACTTAAAATTGTGCTATTTCTATTACTTTGTGATTCAATGTTGAACAATGTCCCTATAGTAAATCTCTCAGCACTATTTTTTGTTACTTCATCATCGAGATTTGAGTTGTCTACTTCAGAAACAACATTCCTGACATTATTTTTCTTATAACATAAATTAGTAAAGTGTCCATATTTAAAACATGACCTGCATTTATGCTTCCATGCTGGGCAGTTGCGATGAGCATGTGTTGTGTTGCATCTCCCGCACGTTGTTCTGGACCCGGGTGTAGCTGATCTTCTTTGTTGATAATGCGGCACTGGAGATCTGGTTTTTCTCCTATGCTGGTGCGATGAAAACGATGATGACGGAGAACTGTTCGGACGGTTTCTGTGTATCTTGTATACGGTGGCATCTTCTCTTCTTTCACCCCCATTGATTGAATCTTCACTCTTCTGTGCCATAGTGAGTGTTCTACACAGCAGCTTGGCTCTTTCTAGGGAGAGATCTTGTTCTTGTAGCAGCTTTTGTCGAATTTGTGAGAAGTTTGTGGCCATGTTAGCAATGAGAATATCTTTCACCAGGGATTCACGAAGCGTACCAAACTCACATGAATGACTTGCATTTTCTAGCTCCATCAGAAAATTGTCCAATGATTCGTTCACACGTTGTTTTAATGTGAAGAACCTGTGTCTTGCAACTGTCAAATTCTTCTTTGGTTCAAAGTATTCAACAAATTTCTCCTTTACTTGTTTGAATGTAGAATTGCTTAGGTCCAAATTGAAGGAGTTGAAGATATTTAGACCCTTTTTCACCCATAGAGTGTAGCATAATAGCAATCTTCCTTTTGTCTTCAGTTTTCTCCATTCCCGACGCCAGCAAATATATCTCGAACGACTGAGTCCATTTTCTGAAGTTTTCAGCATTATTGTTGATGATTTCCGTCGAAATTTCCAGCTTTTGTACTCCGTTTGCAGCCATTGTCGTCATTGTTGTTGAACCACACCCAGCCGGTCTCGAAATTTCTTTTTTCGCCGTTCTCGACGTACCCTCTCTTTTGTTAATATTTTCTTTTTCTTCTTCTGACACCATATTTAGTGCCTCAGCATATGTGTTATTGTTATTAGGTTCAAATTACACGTCCAATAATACACTTCTAGTTAATCGTATTTTACTTTATTCTACTACGTAGATAATACAATAAACAGTATCTTATAAATAACTATGTAGGTACACTGACCCCACTAACCTATCCGGGCCTCTCAAGGAGACTAACTTAAAACTATCTTAGGCATCAACGTCAATGTCATCTTTGACATCTAGTTGTTTTAAATACATAATATCATTATGTAACATTTACATCATACAGAACAATAGCAACTATCCCGTATCATGTCAAGTGGTATTCGATGTTATTAAAGTCAATGATTCCTGGGCACATGAGTTGACAAATGTGAACATTTTCCCGGCAAAATAGTATGAATATAGGTATAATATCCTATTTTTACCCGACTTCGGCGAAGCCAAAGGGAAGGGTATATGTATGTATGTATGTATGTTCTCTTGTTGTAGCTAAACTATTGGTCCGATTTTAATAAATGAGGTATCAATCGATTGGTAATGATGCCGCGAGTAACATAGGCTATATAATTTTTCGAAAATTTTTGAATTTTGAAAATTAAAACTCAAAAACTTTATTAGACCTCTTTTTTTTGCGATGTCGGGTTATAGTTTTTTAAACTTTTATTTTATATCTCAACATTGCATCTTATTTGAGCAAATAAAAATCTATCTATCTAAGCTTTAAATATACTATAGACGACTTCCGTAGCGTAGTTGAGCGCGTTGGTGCTCGAGCGAGAGGTTGCGGGTTCGAATCCCGCCGAGGGTACAAAAAGTTTTCAATGTTCCTGGGTCATGAATGTGTATTAAATTTGTGTATTAATATAATAAAAATCTTAAATGTGTATAGTATAAAAGTATTAAATTTATTTCCGTTGTCTGGTACCCGTAACACAAGTTTTTCGGATACTTAGCACAGGGCCAGATTGACGCGGTGTGAAGCGTAAATAGTCGTTAATTATCTAAAAATCCGTCTATGGAATTAATCATACATATATCCTATCCTATAAACTCAATGTTCTGGGCAAATATTTTTGCGACATTTCACCTTCACCCATTCACGTCTTCCATTACGAGAATGCTTGGAACAAGCAAGCAGCACTCTTGTGTAGTCTCTACTAATTATTTTTCTGTCATCAGGCCTACCACGTGTGCCACGACGGGCGCGAGGGCCACCAGGGCGCGGCGTTCCTCTGCACGAATGGCACGCTGTTCGACCAGACCAAGTTCGCCTGCGACTGGTGGTACAACGTGGACTGCTCGCAGGCCCTCGAGCATTACAAGTGAGTAACTGATAGCCCACCTCCGTCCATATAAAAAAGATGCTCGCCGTATTTTGCTGAACACATTATAAAGGGTGATTCATGGTTCATATAATAATATAGTGTGAAGAGAATGACGCGTAGAGCATTTTTTGTTTTGGCACCTAATGTCACAGTAAACTCTACACAGTAGGCACACCATATGTGCCTACTGTGTAGAATAATATTATAATAGCTCCCCTCACCGATTTCGGTGTCGGTAGCCGATTTAATTGAAACCAGGCCAGCTACGCAGGAGTTATTTGATAGTGCCCAAGTGTGTGCGCAATACACAAAGACACTGTCTCTTCTTTTTACTCTCATAACCAAGTGGGACGGTAAACCGACACGACTGGCGAGAGAACAGGCGCAGGACCGACTTTTTACATGCCCATCCGACGCATCGATCATCTTTCTTGTCAGACAAACAGGTGATCAGCCTGCATTGTCCTAACCAAACTTTTTGTTGTTCCAACGCGGGATTCGAACCCACGGCCGAGAGTGAAGCTCAGAACCACTAGACCACGGAGGCGATTACTCACACACTGCGTAGAGTTGACTGTGGAAGCACCAGCACTCAAATACTTACTTTTGTTTTTCATGTTTGTATGAGAAATACCTCAACACATTCCTAAATACTTTAAAAGGGAGAACCTCTTTCAGCGCTGGTACTTTCACAGTAGACTCTATAGACGCGACCCATACACACCCTAAAGTATTATCCCTCATTAATATTATATCCTGTATAGACATATACCACGCGGACAGATTTTAGCCTTGTTTTTGTATGGGACGTTATCTGGTGTGTCGTTTTGTTTTTTTTTTCGAGCCGAAGGCTGCCCTTGTCAGGCCCTGAAGTCTCTGCGACCCTTTTGGAACTATTGTGACTCCGTTGATCGAAGTAATAACCCTATCCTATTCAACTTTCAGACTAAACGCGGATCCTCTGAAGAATCCTTACGTGCCGAAGCCGAAGGTAGAGCATGCTGAGCCTCAAGGCATTTACTACAGGCTGAAACACTAGACTTAAGTATAGGTTACATGGCGCTGGCTTGAAATACATCATGATTATATGAAGAACAATACAATTTCAACGGTAGTTTTAAAAACTTTAAAACCCGGCTGCGGCGATTTTATTATTATTTGAAAGAAAGAAAGAAAGAAAGAAAGAAGTAATTTCGAACATAATCCTTCTGGAGCAGTTGGGTAATTATTAGGGTCAAATCAAAGAAATGTTCCTCAAGCTATGTCAATTAATTTACTAGGAATTACAAAAGCATGAAAATATTAAATCATATTACGTAGAATTCAGAAGCCATCTTTAAATTAAAGCGCCACTCAAAACAAATTAGCAATATTCTAAAAATAGTACTAGAAAGGTAATTTATTATGATACTAAATTTATTTAATGTTTTTGCATTAGAGTGAAATATGTTTAATCACCTATGTATGGTATTCCTAGAGTTATAGTTTATAGTCTTGTTTTAGGCCCAACTCATATTGGCGCAGTCGCGCGGCGTTTTCCAACAATATTCATAGTTTTGATTTCATTCCGCGAAAAATTTTATGTTATCGATTTCCAAAAAGTAACGCCTGATTCTGAAATTAACTGTAAAAAATTGTTGTGTTTTTAAATTTAAATAAAATAAATAAACAAATCATTTATTCCCTTCTTGGAACTATACTACACAGGAAGTAAAAAACAGAAAATATAAACAAACCAAAAATATAAAGAAAAAACAAAGAAGATAATACTATAACATACATGTCCATTATGGAAAAAAAAAATTTTAGTTGTCAAGCTATGAGTGAAGTGATGATGATGAATCTCTAAGAACTCTCACGATGAGGTCAGCTCAATCGGTCAATCAAAAAATATATTTCAAAATCGGTTCACCATTTTGCTGATACAATCCCACAGACAGACACAATAAAATCCCTCTGTTTCTTAGGGGGTTAAAAATTAACATAAATAATATTAAGTAATAGTTTAAAGTTGAATCGCCGCGTTTCTTCGGCTACGCGCCAGTGTGACTTGAGCTTAAAGACCCCTATTGTAGTCGATTTATTATCTTAAATTTATTTCGATGTATTTATTTAAGACCAATTTTGACCGCGTGTCGGTAGGAATGGGAGGATAGCACGGCCATACAGAATATAGGCGTAGCTCTCTTGGTGTCGCATATAAAGGTAGTGTGCTCAACTAATATACAATATTCGATTATACTTTTTTTTATAAATAATATTCATTTCAGTTTAATTTTTCATACATTTAATTACAAACCTTGTATAATTAAGGTTTATTATACTTATTCTTTGTAAATATAATAAGTGAAATTAAATTGGCTTTTTATTTATGTGTACGTTAATTTTTGCCAGAGGCTTCGTTTTTCATGTTCAACATAATATTAACATTTTAAATGAATTAGCCACAATGGCTCAGTTGCTTAGCGCGGCGACGGTAAAATCAAAGGTCACAGGTTCGAAGCTCGCTCTTCGGCTTGTTATATGAACCATGAGACAACCTGTATATAAAATATAGAGCCGTTGGATCTCGACTTCGGGGGTCGTGGGTTCAGTTTCCGTGTTTGCACAGCGAAAAATGTTGTCATAAATTTTGATTCACTGTAAAAATCGTCCACGTAACGTAAAACGGTGTGCTGTCGAAAACAACGTCGATTTTACACGAATTCAGGATTGGGAGTTTCCAATATGTGTACGTTCCGAAGTTCTATTACACGTTTGTTTGACAAACGGTCCGCATGTCCAATGTGCACGTATGACACGACACGGCGCCGTCTATGTAGCAGGTAAGTGCCGGCTGTAGCAAGACGCGTTGATATTAATGAAAATGAATTTTTTTATCTCTAAATAAAACTTAACAAGTTACTCTTGGAATTTCAACACAAAAAGATACCACTGATTTAACCCTAACCCGTCGAGAAGAACCGTCGTAAGAAACTCGTTTATGATGATGTGGGTAATTATTATAATACTGATTGGTGTCAGTAGCTGGTTTTGATGAAATCAGACCATCTAAGCAGGAGTTTAATGTGTGCTCGTAATACACAAGGACACTCTTTTGTACTCATATAACCTATGTCCTAGTGGGAGAGTTACCCGACACGGCTGGCTAGCTAGACAAGCATATCCGAAGCATGGATCATCTTCCTTCAGACAAGCAGGTGATCAGCCTGCATTGTCCTAACCAAACTTGAAACAACATTTCAATTATAATAATACTATAGAAATATTACTGCAATGCCATTTTAGTGAATCAATTGTGTGAAAAAAAGTAAAGCAAAAAAGGACGCAAAGCGCCACAATCCTGTGGAATTAAAATACTACTGTATAATATATGTAATAGTTTTGCCGAATCCACTATCTCGATATCTACGGCCCAATACCTACGATCAATCATTTCAATCAGTCAGAGATCTACTGGGCGTCAACTGTTCCTACATCATTTCACGTTATTATACATGGTGGCATAAAAAATAACGATGAATTGCGATGCGGCAACGCATCGTGTCGTGACGCCGCGAGGAGACGTTTCACGTTGTCGCCGTAGTAACGTGGACACGCGGAGAGGGCCAAATAGTACAAACATTGAATAGCAGCAACTTTTTAAAATAAATACAATAGGTATAGGTAGCTAAAATCTATCAATCCTTATAAAAATATTTAGTCACTCAACTTTTTATGAAATAAAAACTATAGTGGAATGTAAAACAACAAATAAAGTGGAAAAAATACTCGTTATATATAACGAGCAAAAAAGGGCTTAAAATCACGTTTTTTCTTTGGAGCCATTTTAATTATTTATTTTATTTTTAGTATTTGTTGTTATACGAGTAGCAGCAATAGAAACATATTTTTTTGTGATAAATATATTATGTTTCTTTGCTGATAAATTTGAACTGGCCAGCTATGGCGGTTCTCTCAAGGACAGGCAGTATCTCAATACAGCCTGTTACAGACAGATAAACGGACAGACAGCGAAATCTTAATAATAAGGTCCCTTTGACCCTTCAAAAAGGTACCTTTTGTGTGTAGGTAATAAAATGAAAAATGTTTAAAATACAAGCAAAAAAATTGGTTTTCAATTTTACTGGATTTCTAGTAACTGTCTGTATATTGGACAATGTTTGTTTCATCAAAAAATCATTCTATAAATAAAATATACTTCTGGAGAAGTATATTTGGTTATAGAATGAATTCATGGTACTTTAACAAACAAAACAAAGTGGTGCAATTTTATTACTATAATACACTTTATTGAGACAATATCAGTCATCACTTTTTACAGCGCGGCGTCTGTAAAAACTTTAAAATTTATTTTCCACGAACTTTAAGTAGTGAGCGAGCTGAGGTCAATGAAAAAATCATCGTTAAGGCAAAAAAAAAAAAAAAAAAAAACTAGAAGCGAAATCTCAAGCGGAACGTGACAATGAATTGACGACCTCCGTAGCGCAGTGGCAGAGAGCGTTGATGCTCCAGCGAGAGGTCGCGGGTTCGAATCCCGCCGAGGGAACAAAAAGTTTTCAATGTTCCTGGGTCATTGGATGTGTATTAAAGTGTATATTATAATAAAAAATCTTAAATAATAATATGTGTGTATTATAAAAGTATTATATATATTTCCGTTGTCTGGTACCTGTAATACAAGCTCTTCGGATACTTAGCACGGGGCCAGAGTGATGTGGTGTGAAGCGTCCATAAAAATAAGAATTTTGTTTTTTTGTGCACGTCTTTTCCAAATCTCGATGAGGGAAAGACTAGTAGGTATGATATTCGAGAATCGCGTATAACGGGTGTAAAAAGAACAGTCACTATAACTTTGGGATATGATTATACTACCTTTTGTCATTCTAGAAAATATGTTTTTTTTCCTTTTTTACAAAAATTAAAAAAAAATAATCCTTTATTGTTATTTTTGCGACAAAAAAATAATAAATGGTGAAAAGTATTAAAAAAAATATAAAAAAAATACATATCCAAGATAAGGAAAGGTCGTATAATCGTATCTCAAAGTTATAGTGACTGCTCTTTTTACACCCCGTATAGCACAAAAAAACTTCATTTGCTTGAATTTTTTCCGTTCACACGAAATCCTATTTGTGAGTTACGAAGCATTCTTCAACTAGTGAGGATAATCGGTACGTGAGCCAAGCGGTGATTTTAAATGAAAAATGGCGCTGAATTCATTAAAATAATTGCACATCTCTCAGGTGGAGCGCAAGTCATCTGCTGGTAAGTGCTTTCCGCGAATCCCGTAATTGAATTAAATTTTTTGCAACATATGATCGTTTTTTTTTTTAACTATAATTTACAGTATTATTAATGTAAACGACTAGTAATTAATAACCCAGAGGCACACTCTATAGATATTTATTTAGATTCAAGGAACTTTACATGAACACTCACAAACAAAGAGATTTACTTTAGAAAATATATGTCAACGATTAATTGTTTAAGCCTTGAGCGATTTAACAGAGTAAAACTAGCAGTTTTGTACAAGCCCGCAAAAGTTTGCTCGCCGCCTAGCACGTCCGTTTTTATACCGCGCAGTGGCGCCATCAGGCGGCAGCAAATGCGCGCCAATTGCCAAAACACCACTGGAAGTCATCCGCAGCCTTCTTGGTGTTGCCAACATTGACAAAATGTAAACGTCAACTGGTTTTATAATTGTAATGTTAGTTATAGGCAAATTCCTTGGGGCGCAGGAGTAAGTATCCTCCTCATGAACCATATCATTTTCCGTGTGTGTCATACGCGACATAGGGAATGCAATATATCCGGAAATTGGATCTTGAAACTGCACTTGCCAACACGCTTGCGTAATAGCTGAAGTGACTGACATCATTGGAAAAATCTATACTTTTTTTATATTATAAAGGGGTAGAGTTTGTTTGTTTAAACGTGCTAATCTCAGGAACTGCTGGTCCAATTTGAAAAAATATTTTTTTGTTGGATAGTCGCTTTATAGAGGAAGGCTTTAGGCTATATAACATTACGCTGCGACCAATAGGAGCAAAGCATCAATGAGAAATGTTGCGAATACGGAAAAATGTTCACTTTTGAGGACTTTCGTTGCGTGCGCTGCATAAACGGTTTAAGTTACTCAAAAATATGTATGAAAGAATTATTTCTATTTAATAATCATAATAACAAAAACCAACGTGAGCAATCAAAAGATAATCGCGATAGTGTTTCCGACAACCACGCGAACGAAGTCGTGGGCACAGCTAGTTAAGGCCGGCATACATAGGTTTTCCGTAGTAATTTTCCGAATTCGTTTTCCGTATTCGGACATCTGAACGAATGGAATCAGTAGAATAGTATATTGTGCAACAAGTGCGACAAGTTGTCGATTGCCCACGAAAGCGAAGTTGAACGCACGAGCGAAGCGAGTGCGGTCATTCGCTTGAGTGGGTATCGACAACGTCGCACGATTTGCACATACTATTTTGTATTACAAATGCGGGATAAGTAAGTAAGTGGTATCTTGGCGCTCGCTGTTGCGGTTGAAAATGGGCTGTTTGCCCATTCTAAACTTTTCGCACTCAAATTTTAGAATGGGCAAACGGCTCGTTTTCAACCGCAACAGCGTGCGCCAAGATGCTACTTATCCCGCATGAGTGCTACAAAATACATTAACTGACGCACACAGTCGTTTTTTTTCCGAACTGAATAAATTCCACACGTACGTTTCGTACTGTTACAACCCTAGCTAGTATGTAGCATAAGCTAATACAGCACTTTTACCACGCGCTTACTATTTTCCGTTTACTTAGCATTTTTGTCTCAGGTTCTTTTAAATATTCATTTTATTAGTTAGTTAGATTCTGGAAGCCGCCGCGAACAGTGCATTTATTAGCACCCGGTATAATCTGTGGGAAGTCATAGTGTAGTTTGTGTGTGTTAAAGTTAATAAAGTAGTTAAGTGTAAAGTGTAGTTTTTTTTAAAAAGACAAACAGGGACGGCCGCCTAACAAATTGGTGTCAGAAGTGTGATTCCGTAGAAAGTCTTACGACGAGAGTCAAAAAAGACCAGGAATCCGAACCAGGCACCCCTGTCAATGTCTGATAATTTTGGACGACGGTAAGACTCCGCTATTGAAAGCGCGAGCCCGCTCCGCTACATCTGGACGACAATAAGCCTCAGCTTTTTGTGTGAGCCTGCTCCAGCCAGTTGACACCTGGATACCAGTAAGCCTCCGCTCTTTGCGTGAGCCTGTTCCAGAACCGGACGACGGTCAGCCTCAGGCCTTAGCCTTGAGCCCGCTCCGACTACTCCACACCAGGACGACGGTCAGCCTCAGGCCTTAGCCTTGAGCCCGCTCCAGCTACACCCCACCAGGACGAAGGTCAACATCAGCAGCCTCAGCAGCAGCGCTGTCTGAGCCCGCTCCACTCCAGCTCCAGGTCTAACTCACCACACCGGGCAGAACAGATCCGCCCCAGTTCCAGGCGTCTCGTTGCAGACTCCAGTTCCTACACCACGGCATGCAGGTTATCAGCGTGTTACTGTGAGTGTCTTGTGTTTCTAAATCCTAAATCGAAGTTATTCTAAATCCTAATTTCTAAATCATAAAGTGCTAAATTTGAAAAGTCCCAAAATCTTAAAGTGCTAAATCCTAAAGTGTTCTAAATCGTGAAATCCTAAATCGTGAACTTTTAAATCAAAATAAAATTATAGACTCTAATTCTAAAAATAATTTTAATTTCTATTTTAAATTACTAAATTTTCACTGTATCCTAAAATATAATTTTTTATATTTTTAATAGAAAGTTCAGCATAACATAAATTTTAATGTCAGTCAAAGGAGAGTCATCTGAGGAAAACAAAATGTCCGAAAAAATTACTTTAACATTTTTAACTAAATTTATTAAACCATATAATGGGGACAGGGAATCACTCCCCGCATTTCTCACAAATTGCGAAAATGCAATGCTTTTAGCTAGCCCCGATCAACAATTAATTTTATCAAAATTTATTATTTCTCAATTAGAGGGAAAAGCACAGGTTGCTTGTAGCTTAAAAAATTTTTCTAGTTGGCAAGAATTAAAAAGCTTTTTACGTTCAACTTTCGGTGAAAAGAAACATGCAACACATTTATTATCGGACTTACAAAATTCTAAGCAATTGCCTAACGAAGATGTAATTAAATAGTCCCTCAGAGTCGAACAAATTTTAACAAGAATTCAGTCAGATATTCATTATAGCACTAAAAATGAGGAAGAACTTCCTGGCCGAATAGCCGCTATGGAAGACCTCGCATTAAATACATTTTTATTGGGATTAAATTCTTCTATTTCTACTATTGTAAGGTGTAAAAATCCTACAACTCTCAGTGATGCAATTCAATATGCCACTGACGAGGAGAAATTATTTAATTTATCTAAAAATAGCAGTAGGTCTCAAAGACAGTGCTCTATTTGTAATAAACTCGGACACGTTTCATCCGAATGTTTTAAGAATAAAAAGCCTAATTTCCAAAAATCTTATCATGTTAATCCTCAATTTCATTCTAATTCAAATTCTAATACTAATTTTAATACTAACTCTAATAATAATTCTTATGCTAAAAATAATTTTATTCCTAAGTCGAATAGTAATTCTTATGCTAAATCATGTAATTATTGTAAAAGCGTTGGTCACACGCTTATGGAATGTCGCAAGCGTCAATTTAATATGAAACGCCGCGAAAATGCTAACGACGCACAACGTCGTCACGCCACTGTTGCAACACACCTTTGTGAAGACTCTAATAATTATAATTTTATTCATGATCATCAGTCTCAATCTATTCAAGATGATTTAAATTAAAAAGGATTTTGGTGCCGTGTCTGCCAAAATCCAATCAAAATCATAAGGACACGATATATTCTAACTCTTATACAAATTTTTCTAAATCTACACCTCAATCCATGAGATTGAGTCCATCTCAACCTAAGATGTTGAGTCCATCTCAGTCAAAGATGCTGAGTCATTCTAATTCTAATTTTACATCTCAACCTAAGATGTTGAGTCCATCTCAGTCAAAGATGCTGAGTCATTCTAATTCTAATTTTACATCTCAACCTAAGATGTTGAGTCAAATTACATCTCAATCCACGAGATTGAGTCCATCTCAACCTAAGATGTTGAGTCCATCTCAGTCAAAGATGCTGAGTCATTCTAACTCTAATATTACATCTCAATCCACGAGATTGAGTCCATCTCAACCAAAGATGTTGAGTCCATCTCAGTCAAAAGAACTGAGTCCTATAATTTTTAATGGTAAAAATAAATGCCAAAAATGTAAAAAGGTTACTTTTAATACTAACTCAAATTATTCTAATTCTATGTCTCAATCGTCTCAATTGTCTCAATCGTCTCAATCAAATGAATTAAATTCTACTAATTTTAATGGCAAAATAAATTGTCAAAATAATATACAAAAATCTTATACTAATTCTAAATGTAGCGTAAATTATCCTAAATCTACATCTCAGTCGCATAAGCTGAGTCGCGCTAATTCTAATTTACTTAAATCTAACTTAAATCCTAATTCTATTTCTAAATCTATATACGAAATTGGTTATAGTAAAAAGGTGTCATTACCTCATACTTACTTATATTCTAAGCATGCACCGGAAATGCTATGTTTTCTAGTTGACACGGGATCAGCTATCAGTATTATAAAGGGGTCCTGTTTGTTACAAATTCCAATTCTTTCACGTGAAATTGTGAAATTAAAAGGCATTAATAGTTCTGAAAATCCTGTTGAGACATTAGGAACTTTTCAGTTGGAATTCAATATATCCAACGAAACATTAAATTACAAGTTTCATGTAACAAGTGATGATATTAATTTAAATAATTACGACGGAATTATCGGTAGCGATTTTTGCAATTTCTTTAAGTCTAACATTGATTATTCTTCTAAATCTATGACTATAAATAATCATTATATTCCTATTGTTTACACTCAGCCAACTTATATCATACCGGCTCGTGCCGAAGCGGTTATTGAGTGCACTGTATCAAATTTCTCGCCCGAGCTGTATCATAACAATGAAGCTCTCGTTCTAGATCATATCTTATGTGAAGGTGTTTACGTCGCTAATTGCATAGTGAAAATTAAACCTAATAATAAAGTGAATCTTTCTATTTTAAATACTACTGAAAAAAGTATCGAAATCAAGGACTATTATGTCGAATTAACGCCACTAGAGCGTAATTGTTTAAATAATTCCGAAAATTGTATTAATATTAATTCTATTTCAAGTTCGAAATCTGATCGCGTAAACAAAGTTTTAAATTTAATTCGCTGTTCTCATCTTAATAATGAGGAGAGAAAAACTCTTCTCGATTGTGTTTCGTCATATACGGATATTTTTCATTTAGACGGCGAACCTTTAAGTTTTACGAGTGCCATCGAGCACACTATTAACACAGGAGACGCTCCACCTATCCATGTCAAATCCTATCGTTTCCCTGAGTGTCACAAAGAAGAGGTCGATTCCCAAATTCGCAAAATGCTTGATCAAGATATCATTCGCCCTTCTACTTCGCCTTGGAGCGCCCCAGTTTGGGTAGTCCCGAAAAAAATTGATGCCTCTGGCAAACAAAAGTGGAGGATAGTCATAGACTATCGTCGCCTTAATGACGTCTCTGTTTCCGAATCCTATCCGCTGCCTCTTATCACAGACATCCTAGATCAACTAGGTCATTCTAAATATTTTAGTACACTAGATCTTACAAGTGGCTTTCATCAAATTAAAACTTGTCCCAAGGACGCCCCTAAAACAGGGTTCACAATAAGTACAAATTCAAGCATGTCTGGACATTATGAATTTACCAGAATGCCTTTCGGGTTAAAAAACGCCCCAGCCACGTTTCAACGGTTAATGAATACCGTATTGTCAGGTTTACAAGGTCTAGATTGTTTTATATATCTTGATGACTGTATAATTTACAGTCAAAACTTACAAGATCACATGTTAAAATTACAACGCGTTTTCGACAAGTTTCGGCAATATAAATTAAAACTTCAGCCGGACAAATGCGAATTTTTAAGACACGAAGTCACTTATCTTGGCCATATCATCACCGATAAAGGTGTTTCTCCGAATCCCGAAAAAGTCAAGGCCGTTTCCCATTTTCCAGTTCCTAAAAATCCTAAAGATATTAAATCCATCCTATGTTTGATAGGCTATTATCGCCGATTTATTGAAAATTTTGCTAAGCTAACTAAACCTCTTACGTGTCTCTTAAAGAAAGATGCTGTTTTCCAGTGGAACGCGGAACAACAGCACGCATTCGAATTTTTAAAAGGAAAATTAATTTCAGCTCCTCTTCTCCAATATCCAGATTTTTCTCAAATTTTCAATGTCACTACGGATGCTAGTAATTACGCCGTAGGCGCGATTTTGTCTCAAGGTCCTATAGGAAAGGACAAGCCGATAGCATACGCATCGCGAACTTTAAATAAGCCTGAAGGTAATTATTCTACAACGGAGAAAGAGCTTTTAGCCATTTTATTTGCTGTCAAAACTTTTAGACCATACTTATATGGTAATAAATTTAAGATTATTACGGATCATAGACCACTTGTGTGGCTATTTAATGTAAAAGATCCCGGTAGCAGACTCATTCGCTGGCGCTTGAAACTCGAGGAGTACGATTACGAGATTGTTTATAAACAAGGTCGTCTTAATTCTAATGCCGACGCGCTATCTCGATGCCCAGTTAACGCTATTAATATTAAAAGTTTAAATAATTTAACTTATGAAAAGTATTTTAAAAGTCAATTTACAAATCAACTTCCTATTTCTAATACTATTATTGAAGAATGTACTCAAGGATTACATTTATCTAAACTAAATAATATCGCATGTCCAGTATCTCTAGATTTTGATTTTTCTATTCCACATTGCGAAGAAATAATATCTCAGCTTGAAAATGCTGACGAGTTGCTAAATTCCGAACGCGAACCTTTTACAATCAAACATGTTAATGTTAAGGATAAAAATTACTATTTTCTATTTTCTAAGGTTCATCATTATGAGGAAACGCATTATAAAGACGTTTTCAATTTATTAATAAAATTAAGAAATATTTTAATTGATTTTGAAAATATTACGGATCTTGCTATATCAGATTTCTCGGATCCATTTTCTAAACTAGCTTATACTAAAATTTATAATATGATTTCTTATATTTTTCATAATACTAATATTAAAATACATATATACAAAAATCAATTAATATATCCTACTCCGGTAGAAGTTCCTAAGATTTTAAAAGAAAATCATGATTCGCCTATTGCGGGTCATCCAGGTTCACAACGGATGTATAAACGTATTAAAGCCAGTTATTACTGGAAAGGAATGCGCTCTGACATAGAATATTATGTTAAAAAATGTAAACTTTGCCAAATTAACAAACCTTTACGAAAATCTAACAAGGCTCCTATGGAGATTACTTCTACATCTACAAAGCCGTTTGAGAGACTAGCTCTCGATATTGTAGGCCCTTTACCCGAAGCGGGTTTCCAAAATTTTAAATTCATCTTAACATTGCAAGATGATCTAAGTAAATTCACTAGTGCATATCCTATGGTCTCGTCGACTAGCGACGAAATTGCTCGAAATCTAATTCATTTTATGTCTCTTTTTGGTTTTCCTAAAATGATTTTAACAGACTTAGGTACACCCTTTACGTCTGATTTATTCAAACAATTAACAGAAATTTTGAAGGTCAAAGCTTTATTTACTACTCCTTACCATCCTCAAACAAATGGCGCGCTAGAACGCTCACATGCCACTTTAAAAGAATATTTAAAATCATTCGTGAATGAAAATCAGAATGATTGGCATTGTTATTTATTTACCGCAATTTTAGCTTATAATACTACGCCTCATTCTTCTACTAATTTTACGCCACACGAATTATTATTCGGTTACAAACCTTCTATTCCTAGTTCTTTATATGAAAGTAGCAGTAATACTACTTATAATGAATATATACGTGCTTTACAATATAGAATGCGCTTTAGTCGCGAAAAAGCTATTCAAAATCTTATAAACAGTAAAGAAAGATCTAAACAATATTATGATTCTAATTCTCGTGAAGTAACTTATAAAGCAGGTGATATGGTGTATTTAAAACACCATCACAGATTACGTAAAGCCTTATCGCCTATATGGAAAGGCCCTTATAAAATTCTAAAAGTGCATAATAAGCATAATGTGACTCTACAGATAGGTCGCAAAAACGTTAAACATCATGTTAACGAAATAAAACCAGCTAATTCTTAAAATATTTCGTCTCTTCTTTTCAGACTTTTATGCTGTCATGGCATTTGCCTCAGCGACGCGGAATCAAATATCCTTCCTATATCGCATAGCCCAGGAATTTATTTTGAACCTATTACTTATGTTAACTTTTATAATGACTATTGGAAAGTTGTTACACATATTGATTTATTCACTCTAGAACCTTATTTAAATAAAATACAAAATCTTTTGCACGATACTCTCGATCTTTGTAACAAGATTCAATCGCAAGATTTAAGTTCTTGTAAAGATATTTCCAGTCCTATTGAAATTTTAATTCAGTCTAATTTTATTAAATTGCAATCTTTATCTCATATTATTGTTGATCATAAGACAAGTAAAGTCAAACGGTCACTAGAATTTGGTGGTGAAATTTTAAAGTTTTTCTTCGGCACTTTAGACGCTGACGATGCTAGAAAATATGATGCTGCAATTGAGTCTTGCAAAAAGAGTGAATCTGAAATGTTTCATTTAATGCGTGACAATATACACGTTATAAAAACTACTATTAATAATTTTAATACTACTATTTACAAATTAAATCAAAATGAAATGAAACTAAATACCCAAATTAATAATATGAATAATATTCTTTCTAAAATTACGGATACAGATAATTTATTATTATATACCTCAAAGTTAAATAGTTTACTAAATATTATTGAAAGCTCTTTACTTACTATTTCTAATTTACTAGATACTACCTTAAATTCTATTTTATTTTCTAAGGTAAATATTCTACATCCTAGCGTAATTAGTCCTATAAGTCTCTATAATGAGCTAGTTAAGCATAGTAATCAAATAAATAAAAAATTTGATTTTCCTGTAGCTCTTAATATACAAAATATACATTCTTTAATTGATGTTTCTAAACTTAGCTCTTATTACGTAAATAATAAAATTGTATTTGTTTTACAAATTCCTCTTATTACGCCGGACAAGTTCATGGTATATAAAAATATTCCTTTACCGACTCCTCATGATGAGTCACATAATACCTTCGCCTTAATTCAACCTTCTGACTCGTACATCGCCTTAAGCGACGACAGACTGCATTATGTTATGCTGAGCTCATTAAATAATTGTAAGTTAATTAGTAGCAATTATTCTATATGTGAATTGTTTAATATCTACTCTTGTATTAGTAATCCAAATTGTGAATCTAAGATTTTAACCGAGGTCACACTTTCGTTACCCTCTGAATGTAATTCAAAGCTTTTATTTGGTAATATTGATATTTGGCAAAAGCTACAAAATAATAGATGGATTTTTGTTCAATCCAAAATAAATAAATTAACTATTCGTTGTGATGATGATATTAATGACTATTCTATTCAAGGTACAGGAATTGTAAAATTAACTCCTGATTGTGTCGGTTATTCTAAAACTGTTCAATTATTACCGACAAATTCTTATTCTTTTCTAATTAAGTCTCCTTTAGACATAAGTTTTGATATTACAGCTGATGATTGCTGCAAGAAGGACATATTTAATAAAAGTTTGCCACATTTATCTCCTATTTCTTTAAGTAAAATTAATTTAGACTCTTTAAAGTATGCTTCACATCAAATGGATAATTTGGAAAATGAATTAAATAATTTAGAAAAGGAATCCCATTTTATTAAATATGGCCAATATTATTCTACATTTACTTATGTTTTAATTGTGTGTTTATTTTTATATTTTGTGTACAAAATTTACAGATGTTTCTCAAATAGGAAATCTTCTAATTCTAGATGTTGTATTCAAATTTTTAATCAATGCAATAATAAAAAGTCTATAAGAAACAAATCTAAAATTTCTAATTCATTGGAAATGACAGAAATGTCGTCATCTGAAGACGATAAAAAGTCTGTCCACCCTTTACCAATTCGGCAATTAAATTTCAAAGACGCTAATAAGCAACAGTTCTCATCAAATAGAAATTTAAATTTTTAAAAATGTATACACTGAAATTTATATGCTTAAATTTTATACCTTTTCTATATACACATTTTTATTTCTAGATCTAAGCTTATTATTTTCTATATTATCTTGTCTCTTGTCATGTTTTGTCTCTTTTTATATTGTCTTTGAAATGTTATATTTGTAATTTTAATTTTCTATTTCTTGTAGACTTCTCACACATTATCAGTCGATTCTTTTCCTACTCGCTTCATCTTAAAAAGATAAAGCTCCGTCAAAAGGGGGGAGCTGTTACAACCCTAGCTAGTATGTAGCATAAGCTAATACAGCACTTTTACCACGCGCTTACTATTTTCCGTTTACTTAGCATTTTTGTCTCAGGTTCTTTTAAATATTCATTTTATTAGTTAGTTAGATTCTGGAAGCCGCCGCGAACAGTGCATTTATTAGCACCCGGTATAATCTGTGGGAAGTCATAGTGTAGTTTGTGTGTGTTAAAGTTAATAAAGTAGTTAAGTGTAAAGTGTAGTTTTTTTTAAAAAGACAAACAGGGACGGCCGCCTAACAGTACGTCCGGAGAAACTTACTCGAAAAAACCTAATGACGTCATGCGGAACGCGGCGCACACGTTCGGAAATTTCTATTCAGTAAAATTCAGTTTCGCGCCCGCACCGCGCGCATCGAACATATTTTCTGTATTGGTTACGCATAAATTGTACTGACGTCAATACATTCCGAATGAAAAAAACGAACGCTTGCGCTAGTCTCACGGAATTCCAATTCGAAATTACGCATTCGGAAAACTAATACGGAAAATGTATGTGGCCGGCCTAATAATAAGCTCAAAAATCTGATCGAAAACCAGTTATAATGTAATCCGTCATATGGCCGGGTGAGTCGATTACAGTCGTGAGCGGCGGCACGTGGGCTCCCCATCCATTAGCGCCTTGATTTGCGGCGGCTTACTTAATTAGCTGCGTGATATTGCGTCGGGCAAACCGTGTTAAGGTACTCAGGTGTTGAATCAGTTTCATTAAGCCTGCTCAATTTGAGGGCATTTAAGGGCCAAAATATAAAAATTGCAGTGAAATAACGACAATTTTTTAAATAAGCGATATAAAAAAGTAACCTCCAAACGGCCAAGCAGTGAGCGAACGTCACCATTTATGTAAACAAAAAAGTATTTCGTGAGAGTTATGATGACACAGATATACACAGACACGACACGCTTATAACACCCCTCTGTTTCGTCTGGTTAAAATACCCGACTTCGAAAATTTTAACGGGTGTAAAAAGAACAGTCACTATAATTTTGCGATATGATTATAGACTACCCTTTCTCATTCTAGAAATGTGTTTAATGATTTTCGTTTTTTCGTTATTCTTGCGACAAGAAAATAAGAAAAAGTAAAAAAAAATTTTTTAGTCTTATACAAAAAAAACTACACATCCAAAATGAGGAAAGGTAGTATAATCGTATCTCAAAGTTATAGTGACTGTTCTTTTTACACCATGTGTAGCCTATATTGCCCTTCTGAATATATTGACACCTTTTTCATTTAAATCAGATCAGTAGCAGAGGCAAAGATGAAACATACATGCATACATAATATACTGCCGAAATCATTACCCTTCCTAAGGCTTCGTCGTTGGGGAGTGATAAAACTTATTAGATAAGATTAGAAGAGTTTCTAATAAAACCATAACCATTTTATTTCCAAGCTATTTCCGGAAAGACAACAAGAAAAACAAGCTACCACCGGTTCAACCCTAACCCGCCCAGAAGAACCGGCGTAAGAAACTCGCACGGGGCCATCTTTTAGCAAAAAGATGGAAAATAAATCTTTTGTAAAAGTATATATTTGTTACAATGTAATTTAATCTATACATATTAATATTATAAAAGTTAGGATATATAGTAAATAAATATAAGCAGCCATTACGGTTGGCCACCTTATTCCCAGGGTGTGCAATTATTAACAAAATCAGTTGACGCCTCCGTGGTCTAGTGGTTCAGAGCTTGGCTCTTGACCAGGAGGTCGCGGGTTCGAATCCCGCTGAGGGAACAAAAAGTTTTAAATGTTCCTGAGTCATGGATGTGTATTAAATTTGTGTATTAATATAATAAAAATCTTAAATATGTGTATAGTATAAAAGTATTAAATATATTTCCGTTGTCTGGTGCCTGTAACACAAGTTCTTCGGATACTTAGCACGGGGCCAGATTGACGTGGTGTGAAGCGTCCATAGATATTATTATAGTTATCTTATAATTAGCTTTAGGGCGTGTTTCACCAAGCAATGTTAAAGTTAACGCCATGTTAAAATATCATGTTATCCCTCTCGTATTTCCTGTCAATGAATGAGATGGCATGGTATTTTAACATGGCGTTAACTTTAACATTGCTTGGTGAAACACGGCCTTATTATTTTTGTTGCTTAAGTTGCTTTAGCAATTTTTAGAAGGCCCATGTTTGTGTGTAATACACTAGTGCATTCTCTTTTGGTCACTCCTAACCCAGCGGAACGGCTGACCGATGGTAAGAGACAAGTAACCAACTTCTTACATGCCCATTCTTTCTTGTCAGACAATTAGGTGATCAGCCTTGCATTGTCCTGACCAGGAACCTTACTCTCCAAACTGACTCGATTAAGTTTCAGATTCGATCGTGCCGTGTACTTCCCAATAAATTGACGTTCGTTTATTTTGATTCTCAGTCGATTGCTATGGTCGGGAGTACAAAAAGTTAGGATCTAACGATTTTCTTTATCCTGGTTGGTTTCAAAGTAATCCTCTAAATAAAATAGCCGTTAAGATCGAACTGATGAGTAAGCCTACAGACTTGAAAACATTATTTTGTTTCATTTTGTTTCATGTTTAAATTTAGGAATCCAAGCCCCTCGAGTCAAGTCAACCACTGCAAGAAAAACCTGCCGAATTGAAAAAATATTCCTTTATTTGGAAATCAGTTAAAAAGGATGCAATATTTGATATTCGATTAAAGCCTTCAATTTGGGATTTAAAACCTTGAGTGCCCAATTTCATCCTAAAATTCCTCCTAATATCCCATAATGTAACGACATCAACTTAACACAACTGGTCGTATTAGATTCTATGCCGGATATGAAGGTGTGACGGCGCGAGTAAGCGCCGGAAATGAGCTGGCGGTTACAAATTGATTTTTCACAAACCTGCTCTTTTAGCAGGACTGAGAAATTTCGGATTTATGGGAATGATTCGAATTCCTTAAACAGCCGGATATTTGTCTGACAAGCAATGTGAAGCAAGGGTAGGTGTATCTTTTTTTTTTCTGGCAAATGGCACACACATATACAGGGTGTAAAAAGAGCAGTCACTATAACTTCGTGGAGTAATAACCAGGCAAGAGATATATCCATTGGTACTAGTCATTTGCTTCTAATCCACTGTTTTAAAAATTAAAAAAATTTCAATAGGTAATGTACAACGTGCACAACACAGCGATCAGCTGATTACGCTAAGGTCAATAGCAAGCGTAGGACGTTCATTACGTACTAGGGCAAAAATTATAATATTTAAGAATTTAATGCAGAACGTTGTTTCAAACAGTTAAGCCTTGCGACTAAAAATAATAAATTGCATTTTTTTTTTCAAAATTTAAATAATGAAAAAAATTCATTTCTAGAATGAGAAAAGGTACTTTAATCATATCCCAAAGTTATAGTGACTGCTCTTTTTACACCCTGTATGTGTATGTACTAGTATGTACAGTACTAGCTGTGCCCACGACCTTGTTCGCGTGGTTTTTGAGTTTTTTGTTTTTAAGCCTGTAGCGCACGCAACGAAAGTCCCCAAATGTGAATAATTTTCCCCGTTTTTGCAACATTACTCACTGTCGTTTCGCTCCTATTGGTCGCAGCGTAATGTTATATAGGCTAAAGCCTTCCTCTATGCATGGACTATCCAACAAAAAAATATTTTTTCAAATAGGACCAGTAGTTCCTGAGATTAGCGCGTTTAAACAAACAAACAAACTCTTCCGCTTTATGATATTAGTATATAATATAGATACTGTGAAAGTACCAGCGCTGAAAGACTTATTTTTGACATTCAAGTTTGTATGAAAAATGCCCCAACATCATAAATTTTCTCATACAATAATTTAAAACCAAGTACCACTTTCAGCACACCCATACACACCTTAAATATTATCACTCATTAACATTATAGCCTGTATAGCCAATGGCCATCATCATCATTTCAGCTTTGCCCTCCATTTATGGACATAAGACTCCCCAAAGCATTTCAGCGGACAGTTACCTATACTTAGATGGTGTTTGCCTATACTCATCACTAGTGCTTTTTACGACACCCATGGAATTTTGCGATACAGCAGGCTCACTCCCGACACAATCGAGAATCGAATCAGTTCAATCTCAACGGCTTTTGGTTATTAAGTGGATTACTTTGAAACTAACCAGGATAAAGAAAATCGCTAGATCGTAACTTTTTGTACTCCCGGCCATATCAATCGACTGAGAATCAAAATAAACAAACGTCGATTTATTCGGGAGTAGGGGCACGAGCAAATCTGAATCAAAATCGAATCAGTTTGGAGAGTAAGGCCCCTGGACGCCGCGCCACTGATATATTACCTTAGCTATTATTACAAATCTATTGACACCGGATTCATTTAATCGGACCGAGTTGAGGATACAGTGGCACAAACAAATAAACTTTCAAAATTATTATCTTCCTTTGCCGCAGTTGGGTTATATATAGATATATATCACTGTCGCAATTCTCCAATCCAAGCTCTTCAAAACGTAATACGGTATCAAAGTTCCGAAGTTCGAAGCGAGAATTGTCACCCAATTGTGTCGCGTTACATACATATTAATTGGAGCTTCATTTCAATATCAAGATAAGTTGAACACCGGTGTCGGTAAACGGAGGTAAGCGTGTGACTTTGGTTGGCCCAATTCTTAAGACATCAGCTTGACACATTTTAGTATTTTGCCATTGTAAAGTAGAGCGTCCGTGGTTTAGTGGGAAGACCGTAGATAAGCACTCGAAAGGGTTCGATTCCCATGTACCAATGAGACTTTTTCAGATCTCAAATACATTTTAGGCCTCAGCCTTGAATTTTGCGGGCAGCGGGGTGGGAGCGGCGGCGGCGCGGGAACGGTACTCGTTATCCGCTCCCACGCCGCTGCCGCGCCGCTGTTTTCAAAAACCAGTCCATTTGATTTTAAGCAAAAGATCCTGACCCCGCTTCCGCCCCGCTGCCCGTAAAATTCGAGGCTGAGGCCTAACGGTGAAGGAAAACATCGTGAGGAAACCAGCACATGGTTGGTCCCAGACGTATTGACCAGTCATTCCTCTGGACTTGGCCGTGTGAGAATGCCGTATGTGCTTGGCAACCATGCGACATTTAAAACCACCATATCAGGCATAAGAGTGAATACCTCGCATGAAAATTACTGTACCTAAGGTATATATAATCCAATAACGGATGCAAAGGCCTACTTTTTCTACTGTAAAGTGTGAGGAAAAAGACGTTCTCATTTTTGTCCTTCTGTGCGATTTATTGACTGTCCAGCAATTCACAATTGCTAGGTCATGGATCCTTGATACGTTTACAAAATTTCAAATTAGTCAGACATTTGGAAATCGATCAAAATTATGCTTAAAGATTTCGTTATATACATAAACCCAAACCTAGCGTGTTAAAAATACTGTATTTTATAGTACAGCTGAACATAATGTATCCTTTTTTTGAGTGTCAATTAACAAAAGACACATTAGGTAGAGGTCTAATTTAGACGTGATATCGTCTTTAAAGTAATCAGGTTCATAAAGGACCGTCAGTACAATAAATGGCAGCACACCGCCATTTCTTTACATTTGAAGACATGAATGGATGTTGTAACGTATTAAGTACATTAATGTAAAGAACCGTCTTTGGAATCAATGTATTTAATGCGTTACGACATATTCTAAAATGTTTGAGTGACAGTGAAATCAATTTTCTCAAAATGAGAATTTTGCGACGTATCATTTTCACAGTAATAATACACAAATTACTTGCACTTTCTCCACTTTATTAGTTACTGTGTACAATGTATTTCCATCAAGAACCTACAGTACATTCAATAACATATGTATCATTTTCATTTATTTATATCACACTAGTTTCACTTCGTTGAGCATATAAACAATTTGTGACCCGTTTAAGTCTTCCCTGAACTTCCACGAATATTTGAAGACTAAAAAGAGCCGAATCGGTTCAGTCGTTCTCGAGTTTTAGCGAAACTAACGAAAAGAAATTCATTTTTATATACAAGGGAAAAAGAAGATTGAATTGGAATGGAATAGATCATCATCTCTCCCTCCTGTGACTGGAGCCGGCAAGTTCTATATTCCATGGATAAAGCTGTGTGGATAATTTTATGCATGGAATCCGTAGGATACATGTAATGTAAGCGCGCGTATGTTCGCGCGTAATGACACCGTCAGGCTTAACTTACGGTTACAACAATATTCGCTAAGACATACGAAATGTACCTACTAGTACCTACTTACAGCTATTGTGTATTTTGTATACAGTGTGTAAAAAGAACGGCCACTATAACTTTGAGATCCGATTAAGTATACGACGACCTTTCCTCATTTTGGAAATGTATTTTTTTTTTTTTGTCAAAAACAAAAAAATGTAATTAAAATAAAAACTTGAGAGGTGTCAAGGGACACCCGGATGGAACGAAGTTTTATTATTTATTATTTACAAAAAACCTGTATACACTCAACAAAAATAATCGTCGCGACACCACACTGTTCAATGCTAATTAGAAATGAAAATATCTGGCTTGCTTTCTATAAGAGAGAGAGAGACAGACAGAGAAACATGTGACGCCGCACAACTTACAATAGCTTACTATAGCAAAAAGTGTCGTGACAACTTTTCGTAAGAATTTTTTCCGTCTGGCCCCCTTATACAACGCGCGATAAGGAACTTCGTTTCAAAAAAGACATTTCTAGAATGATAAAAGGTAGTATAATCATATCCCAAAGTTATAGTGACTGTTCTTTTTACACCCGATATAATTGCGAATAAGACTGTACACAGTATTGGACAAACAGTGGTTTTTAATGCTGTTTTAAGTTATATAAATAAATTGTATTATTTGATTTTGGTGAATGAAGAAAAAAATGACTTAACGAACATTGTTCGTAGAGTCTGCATCCTGAGGATTCGGGATCGGAGCAAAACGCGCGTCGAGTTTTGCAACCTGCGCCCTAATTTTTTTTTTTTTTTTTCGAAAGGGTACTCACTAATGGCATGAGAGCCGATTTAGTTGTGTCGGACTATAACTAGCCGGGTGGCTAGTTGGTTAGAAGGGAGTAGATCGGGGGTGTGACCCCCCCTTACATCACCCGGGTGATGTTCATACCGGATTGGGGATAGCTACGGTGGTAGACTATTATTATGCGGTCTGTGGGACACGTGTCCACCCTGCTGAGGGGCCCGAACCCCATCCTCACTCACTGACGAGTGAGGTAGCTCGCGCGCGGTAGCAAAAACTATCGTAGAACGAGTTATCGCGTTAGAGAAGCTCTTTTTTTAATTATTAGTGACGTGGCTAGAATTAGGCTGGGCCGTGCCTCACCCTTCCGCGAGTGGTCGGGTTTGTACGCGCGCGTAATTTCTAATGTCTAGGTCATCGTTGTTTATAGAGCTTTCTATATCCAAAGCGCGATCGCGGTCGTTTAGATGTGTTCCTAAACTGCTAGGACGCGGGCTCGAACTCGGGTTCGAACTCGGTCCCGTGTGTGAGTCGGTCTGTATGTCGGTACGTGTTGTAGTGAGTGTGGAAAGTCTCCTGGGACAACGCCGGCGCCGGCCTTGGTGCAGTACTAACCACGCGGGTGCGTGTGATGTAGTGTGTTTACGTGACTGCATATGTTGCAGTACGTTCTTTGTAATACTATCTATGGGATCATCTTTTTTTTTTATTTTTTTATTTATTTATTACTTTATTAAATTTGTTTACATATAGTACTAGTAGCACCGTAAACCCGACAAGGGTTTATCTCGATGCTATGTTTATAATATTAAATTATAGAACATATAAGAAACATGCTACAAAATTAAACACTATTTAACATTATATTATTAACATCGTAAATAGGTCTTACGTCAAACGCATACGTCAATGGTACACATGTACCATTCACCGCGCGCCGCAGCCAACTAACAATATTATGTTTCGCAGCATTCATTCTTTGCGATTTATTGTTTACGTGTTGTAGTAGCATCCCCTAGCGTCAGCCTTGCACGGTTTTAAGAGTTTTTTTTTTATTTAAAGACTAGTTCTTTTTAAAAATTCCCCACTATGGTCACACCGGTATTGAGTCGGTGCGCTGCGTTCGGCTTCATTCTGTGTCTCCGTGCTCAAGCCTTCGCACGTTCGACCCCTGTGCGTTCAAGGATTGTTCAAAATAAGTTTTTACGATTTGTAAGAAACTAGCTTGTCAGTGACTCAAAATATTCTATAGAATTCCTTGTGCTAGTTACCATCATCACTACTACTATTAGATATAAGGTACTGTTGAAAATACTAGCTGGTATTAGCTAATATTAGCACCGGGCGTCGGCAGGCGTCGCGGCGCTTGGCGTCGCGGCACTGGGCGTCGGCAGGCGTCGTGGCGCTGGGCGTCGGCAGGCGTCGCGACGCTGGGCGTCAGCAGGCGTCGCGGCGCTGGGCGTCGGTAGGCGTCGCGGCGCTGGGCGTCGTGGTACTGGGCGTCGGCAGGCGTCGCGATGCTGGGCGTCGGCAGGCGTCGCGATGCTGGGCGTCGGCAGGCGTCGCGGCGCTGGGCGTCGGCAGGCGTCGCGGCGCTGGGCGTCGGCAGGCGTCGCGACGCTGGGCGTCAGCAGGCGTCGCGGCGCTGGGCGTCGGTAGGCGTCGCGGCGCTGGGCGTCGTGGTACTGGGCGTCGGCAGGCGTCGCGATGCTGGGCGTCGGCAGGCGTCGCGATGCTGGGCGTCGGCAGGCGTCGCGGCGCTGGGCGTCGGCAGGCGTCGCGACGCTGGGCGTCGGCAGGCGTCGCGGCGCTGGGCGTCGGCAGGCGTCGCGACGCTGGGCGTCGGCAGGCGTCGCGGCGCTGGGCGTCGGCAGGCGTCGTGGCGCTGGGCGTTGGTAGGCGTCGCGACGCTGGGCGTCGGCAGGCGTCGCGGCGCTGGGCGTCGGTAGGCGTCGCGGCGCTTGGCGTCGTGACGCTGGGCGTCGGCAGGCGTCACGGCGCTGGGCGTCGGTAGGCGTTGCGGCGCTTGGCGTCGTGACGCTGGGCGTCGGCAGTCGTCGCGGCGCTGAGCGTCGGTAGGCGTCGCGGCGCTGGGCGTCGTGGCGCTGGACGTCGGCAGGCGTCGCGACGCTGGGCGTCGGCAGGCGTCGCAGCGCTGGGCGTCGGTAGACGTCGCGGCGCTGGGCGTCGTGGCGCTGGACGTCGGCAGGCGTCGTGACGCTGGGCGTCGGTAGGCGTCGCGGCGCTGGGCGTCGGTAGGCGTCGCGGCGCTGGGCGTCGGTAGGCGTCGCGGCGCTTGGCGTCGTGACGCTGGGCGTCGGTAGGCGTCGCGGCGCTTGGCGTCATGACGCTGGGCGTCAGTAGGCGTCGCGGCGCTGGACGTCGGCAGGCGTCGCGGCGCTGGGCGTCGGCAGGCGTCGCGGCGCTGGGCGTCGGTAGGCGTCGCGATGCTGGGCGTCGGCAGGCGTCGCGGCGCTGGGCGTCAGTAGGCGTCGCGGCGCTTGGCGTCGGTAGGCGTCGCGGCTCTTGGCGTCATGACGCTGGGCGTCAGTAGGCGTCGCGGCGCTGGGCGTCGGCAGGCGTCGCGGTGCTGGGCGTCGGTAGGCGTCGCGATGCTGGGCGTCGGCAGGCGTCGCGGCGCTGGGCGTCGGTAGGCGTCGCGGCGCTTGGCGTCGTGACGCTGGGCGTCGGTAGGCGTCACGGCGCTGGGCGTCAGTAGGCGTCGCGGCGATTGGCGTCGTGACGCTGGGCGTCGGCAGTCGTCGCGGCGCTGAGCGTCGGTAGGCGTCGCGGCGCTGGGCGTCGGCAGGCGTCGCGACGCTGGGCGTCGGCAGGCGTCGCGGCGCTGGGCGTCGGCAGGCGTCGCGACGCTGGGCGTCGGCAGGCGTCGCGGCGCTGGGCGTCGGCAGGCGTCGCGGCGCTGGGCGTCGGCAGGCGGCGCGGCGCTGGGCGTCGGCAGGCGTCGCGGCGCTGGGCGTCGGCAGGCGTCGCGGCGCTGGGCGTCGGCAGGCGTCGCGGCGCTGGGCGTCGGCAGGCGTCGCGGCGCTGGGCGTCGGCAGGCGTCGCGGCGCTGGGCGTCGGCAGGCGTCGCGGCGCTGGGCGTCGGCAGGCGTCGCGGCGCTGGGCGTCGGCAGGCGTCGCGGCGCTGGGCGTCGGCAGGCGTCGCGGCGCTGGGCGTCGGCAGGCGTCGCGGCGCTGGGCGTCGGCAGGCGTCGCGGCGCTGGGCGTCGGCAGGCGTCGCGGCGCTGGGCGTCGGCAGGCGTCGCGGCGCTGGGCGTCGGCAGGCGTCGTGGCGCTGGGCGTTGGTAGGCGTCGCGACGCTGGGCGTCGGCAGGCGTCGCGGCGCTGGGCGTCGGTAGGCGTCGCGGCGCTTGGCGTCGTGACGCTGGGCGTCGGCAGGCAACGCGGCGCTGGGCGTCGGCAGGCGTCGCGGCGCTGGGCGTCGTGGCGCTGGACGTCGGCAGGCGTCGCGACGCTGGGCGTCGGCAGGCGTCGCGGCGCTGGGCGTCGGTAGGCGTCGCGGCGCTTGGCGTCGTGACGCTGGGCGTCGGTAGGCGTCGCGGCGCTGGGCGTCGGCAGGCGTCGCGGCGCTGGGCGTCGTGGCGCTGGACGTCGGCAGGCGTCGCGACGCTGGGCGTCGGCAGGCGTCGCGGCGCTGGGCGTCGGCAGGCGTCGCGGCGCTGGGCGTCGGCAGGCGTCGCGGCGCTGGGCGTCGGCAGGCGTCGCGGCGCTGGGCGTCGGCAGGCGTCGTGGCGCTGGGCGTCGGTAGGCGTCGCGACGCTGGGCGTCGGCAGGCGTCGCGGCGCTGGGCGTCGGTAGGCGTCGCGGCGCTTGGCGTCGTGACGCTGGGCGTCGGTAGGCGTCACGGCGCTGGGCGTCGGTAGGCGTCGCGGCGCTTGGCGTCGTGACGCTGGACGTCGGCTCTTACTATACTGTGAAGCTAAGCCTAGTAAAGTAAGGGCGCATAGATCAAGAACTTTGGTTCTACATGGGATTTGTCCACTTTTTGATAGATTTTGATCAAGGTGCTGGTAGATTTAGGGCGAGTAGAGTAGCTTGGCTTTATACGATATCTGATAACTTTTTCACAGGTTAAGCCATATAGAGTCGTCTTGGCAACATTTTTACATAAAAATGTTTTTGGTGGGATACTAATATTCGGAACTAAGTAAGAGGCCTGAGAATCGCCGCCCATCATGGTGGTATGGGGCTTTGAACGATCGTGTTAACATTATTTACTGTGGTGATGGTGTTTTCACGTTTTTTCTTGCGACTGTACACACAAGTAGTGTGGAAAGGAGGCAGGTGCTTTATGCGTACACTCACTCATTTGCTTGCAGGTTGTGGTTATAATATTTTTCGCAATAACATATTTAAATTTTATAATAATTATTATGGATTTAGGCAAATTAACACTTGATTCAATTAACTAGTTACATAATGCATTGTCTGTTCAAACAGGTTTGCCTATTTGTCTGAAAGTAGTGACAAAATATTATACTACGTCCCGTTTAATTTAACACAAAGTAAACCTATGACATAACCATAGACACATAAAAATAGACGATAAAAGTGATAATTGTGAATTGTACATTAACTTTTAAAGTACCCTTAAATGTTCGCAATGTTCTATTTTAATATATGTAATACACCACAAAATTTTAATATTTGCACGCCTTGGCCAAAATAAGTTGGAACAGTATTAACCTACATTGTAACATCTTAATTGTATCTTATTTAGAGCAAATAAAATAGTATCTATCCATCTATCTATCTATCTACAAGGTGTAAAATAAGTAAGTGATAATACTTTAGGGTGTGTATGTGCCTTATGTAGAGTATACTGTAAAATAAACAGCGCTGAAACTTACATTTGATTTTCATGTTTGTATGAGAAATGCCGCAACATTATAAATTTGGGAAAATTTATGATAACTTGGTGTTACAATAATTTAAAAAAAGTACCTCTTTCAGCGGTGGTACTTTCACAGAAAATTCTATATACGGGACTCATACACACCCTAAAGTATTATCACTAATTAATATTATAACCTGTATATATCTATCTATCTGATATCTATTATCTTACATATTGACGCTGTTAAACTTTTCATATAATTATTATCATCCGATAACGTAACTTTACGCAGCTATCCAATGTGACCTACAGATCCCTTCGCGGTTTGGAAGGCGGTCCGAACTGTGCGTGTGCAGGGCTCTAGTCTCAAGCTGCGTCTGTGTGATATTGGCCTTTAGTTATCCATGAATACTAATAACTGTTCCCGGCGCCGCACGTGCTGTTGTATATTACTGAGCTCAAGTTATAAGATGTAGCGGGTGGTAATAAAATATTTGAATTAAGCAAGTTTGTAAGTCGCGGTCTATACGGTTTTGCGTTTCGAAGAGAATTCTTGTCACTGAAAATTGTGACTAGACAGAACAATATAGTTAAATATCCAATAGAAGTAACATCTAGGGCCCGTATTCAAGTCTCAAACTCGGTCTTAAGAATTGCGATAGCAACCTCTACTTGAGAACCTATTTGATAGATAAAACAATGTTTCATTTCACTTTGCGAAATTAACAACCTTAGTAAGGTTGTTCATTTCGAAAAGTGTTACAAACTTTTTTTTTTCTTTTCGAAACGCAAAATAAATTAATATTTTCCTAAATTATTATATGTGAACCCACACTAGCAACTATTAAGTTTTATAACTGTATAGCTCTATACTCGTAGCTCTATACTTGTCAGACAATCAGATGATCAGCCTGCTGTGTTCTAACCAAACTTGAAAAGAAAGTTTTTGTTGTTCCAACGCGGGACTCGAACCCACGACCTCCGAGTCGAGAGCTAGGCTCTAAACCACTGGAATACGAAGAGTTACTAAGGCTTCCCTATCTGCCGGAACCCTCGGAGTTGTAACACGATTTTTGCTGTAAAATTCCTCGTCGCTTATCTCTTGTGCCTTTATACAGCATACATACACATAGTCGGTGTTAGCATTATTGCTGGGTATTTGCATTAATTGGAGCAAAAGGTGTTCTGTAGCCGAGCAATAAGCGAGCGTCATTTGATACGGGTCTCCCCGGCTTTATGAAGCTGGGTTAACTAATAGCTCCTAATCTAAGGTTTTAATTAAAATAACAAAAAAAAATATTTCAGCAGTATGTAGGTATTAGTATTTTACTATTTTTATGATGTATTTAGATTAATGAGACTTGTAAAATTATTCTTTGGCCTACTGGCTTAGAGCGGGTACACATTATATACGCGCGCTTTATCAACGCGCGTTTTGAGAACCAAGAGTTCTGTACAGACAGTGTACTCTGTAAATACTCAAGCGCGCGCTTTGTCAACACGCGTTTTTAAAAACCAGGAGTTCTGTACAGACAGTGTACTCTGTACATTCTCAAGCGCGCGCTTTGTCAACACGCGTTTTTAAAAACCAGGAGTTCTGTACAGACAGTGTACTCTGTACATACTCAAGCACGCGCTTTGTCAACACGCGTTTTTAAAAACCAGGAGTTCTGTACAGACAGTGTACTCTGTACATACTCAAGCGCGCGCTTTGTCAACACGCGTTTTTAAAAACCAGGAGTTCTGTACAGACAGTGTACTCTGTACATACTCAAGCGCGCGCTTTGTCAACACGCGTTTTTAAAAACCAGGAGTTCTGTACAGACAGTGAAAATAATCGATTTTTAATATCTTTTTACATCCCTATTTTAGGGCTGGCACCTATTTTGTGCCAGCCCTAAAATAGGGATGTAAAAAGATATTAAAAATCGATTATTTTCAAACACAGTCGCGCCCTTTCCTTTGAGTTTGTCGTTTAATAAGAAACACCACGGTTTACAGAAATGCAAAAAAAGGTATTTAAATTTAAGAAATTTTCTATTAAAAGCATGAGAAATCGAGGATTAGGATTTAGGAGGCACCTGTTTCCTGCTCCAAAACTTAACCGATTAAGGTATTTTTTCACTATAAATTAAAACAAAGCTTTTATGATAAAACAAAGATTTTGAAGAATATATTCCAATTTGTTTCCTGGATGTTTAAACAAAGCCGAAAATCTTACCGTTCTATTTGATTCCGTTTACGTTGATTCAAATATTATTTAAACGTTTTTCATCAACTATGTTTTATCCTTATTGAATAACATTATCAAAAATAACTTTCAAATATTTTTTTTCTATTTAAAACAAAGTCCTAATGTAAAAATTCCTTATTAAAAAAAACTATTTTTCAGAAATAGATTTTCATGGGAATGAGAAAAATCGGTTATTAATTCATCGATTTTTTATGTCAATGTCCCTTTTCTAGCCTAATTACATACCTTTATAGAAATAATAAAATACCACAATTAAAATTAAATACTACCCGCAAACCACAGCGGCGGAGGACACAACACACGCCGCAAATAATGGAAGTTCTGTGTTACGGTTTGACGCTTTTTGTGTACACTTCTGTCCTAGAATGGACTGTGGCTTTGTGAATGCTTTATGTGTTTTAATAATAAATAATAATAAATAATATGCAAAATGAACACGATGTTATTTACTCGTATTATCCTTTATTGAATATATTCTCACAATAACTACACTCTATTTGATTTGCGAAATAATATAAGTTAGATACGTATACGTAATGTTTTTGTATACACTTTTTAAAAAGAACAATTTTCCATATTTTTGCTAAAAGATGGCCCCCTCCGAGTTTCATACGCTGGTTCTTCTCGGTGGGCTAGGATTGAACCGGTGGTAGCATTTTTGTTGACTTTCCGAAAATAGCTTGTTAACGTTTACTACTCATTTGGAAATAAAATATTTTGATTTGATAAATATAGACCCATGTATTTTTATATGTGCACTAGCTGACAAGTTCCCACTTCGTTGAGCATAAAAAAACTGTTCAAACAGTCCCTGGACTTCCACGAATATTTCAAGACCAAAAAGAGCCAAATCAGTTAGCCGTTCTCGAGTTTTAGCGAAACTAACGAACAACGATTCATTTTTATATAGATGACCCGTGCCTACTTCGTTGAGCATAAAAAATATTAAAAAAACCGTTTAAACATTCCCTGGACTTCCACGAACATTTCAAGACCGAGACGCGAGACTATCGAACAGCAATACATTTTTATATATAATTTAGGATTTTTTTTTTAAATTTTGTTTTATATTTTATTAGTCTAATCTACTATACAACGAATGTTAGTTAAATAATGAAAATTTGAGACCCCACTCGAGTATACTTGCAGACATTCGTTATTCCCACTTTCACCCCCCCATTACTTTTAAACGCGTCAATCGATTATCCTCAAATGTCTATGTCTAAGAATTGTAAGTGGCAATAAGTATCCATAAATAAAAAAAACTAATGATTTTTAGCCCCTTTACGCAGAGGAAGCTTTCAAAAGGAAAAAAAAAACCGTTTTTTAAACATTAATCATTGATGCTCCGCTCCTACTGGTCTCAGCGTGATGTTTTATAGCCAATAGCCTATCTTGATAAATGGGCTATTAAACAATGAATTTTTTTTTAAATCGCACCAGTAGTTTATGAGATAAGCGCGTACAAACAAATTTGACAGCTTAGTTATCTTAGTATATTATATAAAAATTAATTGCTGTTCGTTAGTCTCGCTAAAACTCTACAACGGCTGAACCGATTCGGCTATTTTTAGTCTTGAAATATTCGTGGATGTCCCGGGAAGATTTAAACGGTTCATCAAAAATTGCTTCTATGCTCAACGAAGCACGCTTCAGTGGGCACGAGTCAGCTAGTATTAGTATAGACAAATCTATGGTCTGAACTATACATAGACTCGAGATACTTGCACGAAGGTGAGGTTACACCGGCTGGTCCAGGATTAATTGTCGTGATCCCATGACAATCGCTTAATCAAATACATGAAGTCCGAACTCCCGGAACATGCGACTTGGCAATGTTGAGTATTGCTTACGATGCAATTTGATTACAATTACTCCATTGTTAGGATACCGTTCCGAATAACAAAAACGGGACTTTATAACTAAGACTTCACTGTCTGTACATCCGTCTGTCTGTCTCCGCTCAGAAATGTATTAAAACATAGCGTTATTTAGTTATATAGTGATAGAAGGCTGTTCTAGGCGTTATTCACGTTGGGTCATAACACTCATAACTCATATCACAGGTTGATTTTGTACATATGCTTGTAGTATTTATTAACAAATACCTAACCTAACCTACTTACAACTTTTTGTTATGTTTTACTCTTTTATTTTGTTTTTTTTTTGTTTAATGTAATAGGTTATTTTTGTAACAACATATACAACACAATACTAACGTGTTGTGTTGTATATATTTAGCTTACTATTTCTATTTTGTATGAAATTAAGTGTCCAAACCTGTTGAATAAATGTCTTATTATTATTATTATTAAATAGCGAAAACAGATTTTTTATTATCCGGTTGGAATTCGACAGTTGGCTAATCTGGAATAGGTACGACACTAGCGCCAAATTGGTTTAAATTTGAGTGTCGATTTAATGGAACTAACTAAAATTAGAAAGAAAACATTCCGTTTACTATGTTGTCTTCAAATGCTATGACAGCAAAAGTAACATTGCAATCGGAATTGAATTTAGTATCAAGAGTAAGCTAAGCATGCTTTATTTTTAAAGTGCCTAAGTGCGCAATAAACACAAGATTTTTTTATTTACATTCGTAGACCAGTGGGACTGACATTACTGGTTGGATATATAGACGCAGAACCTACTTTTAACATACCCATCCGACGCATGGATCAACGACAGGACAAGAAATGACAAGCGAATTCGTGTCCTAGCGATGCTTAATGCTTATGTCTAATCCCATTTTGGTTTCGAACTTCGTAAGCTATAATAGCGATGTTTACACGACGTATGATAGACACTTACATTCAAAATAGAGCTTACCTTGGATGAAAAACTAACTATGAATGAAATTCATTCTATACTCCGATGTAATATTAATTATCAAAATTTGACGACTTCAGAGGCATGTTATAGGTATGTTTGGTTCTTTCCATTTTGGTTTCGAACTTCTAACCAACCCCGAAGACAATATTTTTTTGTTTTCCAAACTTTTTCTAGTTGTTAGATTGTTTTCCAAACATTTTTTTCTTTCTTTCTTTCAAACAATAAATCGGTCTGCTCTACCTGGCGTTTGTTTTAGTATTACTGTATAAACGATTTTTTTAAAGGTATACTACTTTTGCCACATTACGGAAAAAATATGGGAGTAAATTTTTTGAATTAGCGCGCAGTGCGCACTGACAGGAAAAACCGACACTATGAAGCTAGTCAACATAAAAAAAAAAAACTATCAACTGTATAAATACACAGTTATTTATTCCATGCAATTTATCTCAAAAATGTTTACGTATCTAAAGAGAAATTTCCATCGTTTATTTCTAATCTTATCCTTCGAAATCCAATTCCTTATAATTCAAACATCAAGATCTTTTGTAATTCCAGTCGGCTTAGCGTCGGATCATCGTTTGGCTGGCGGCGATAAAAAACGATAACTTGTAATGAGAAAAGTTCTTTTCGTTTATGAAAAGGATGTTCAATCGGTTGAGTTATGGACCGTTTACACGAGGTAACTTAAAATAGAGCTTAACATACAGTTTAATTTACTGATTTAGTTAACCCTACAAAAACAGAAGAGTGTTATAAGTTTGTCGTGTGTATGTGTTGCATCGTGTCTCTCAAATGGATTAACCGATTTTGATCTAGTTTTATTTGTATGGAAACTGAATTGATCAAGAGTGTTTTTTAATTATAATTCAACATCATAAGTTCACTCAGTGCCTGACTTGGCAAAAGAGCTCGGGCGTGTCTGCGTTTATCACGCGCGACTTCTTTGTTATCATATTTCGATAGTGCAAATTAATAATAATAATATCTATGGACGCTTCACACCGCTTCAATATGGCCCCGTGATAAGTATACGAAGAACTTATGTTACAGGTACCAGACAACGGAAATATATTTAATACTTTTATACTATTACTAGCTGTCCCGGCAAACTTCGTATTGCCTTATTAATTAATTGCTTGACATACTGACTGCAGCGCCACCTATCGGTTCCAATTGTAAATCTAAACCATTCTCGAATCTCCACGAACACACACAAAAAATTTCATCAAAATTGGTCCAGTCGTTTAGGAGGAGTTCAGTCACATACACACGCACACAAGAAATATATATATTAAGATACATATTGAAGATATTTGTTATATAAAATTTAGTACACATCCATGACCCAGAAACGTTGAAAACTTTTTGTTCCCTCGGCGGGATTTGAACCTGCGTCCTCTTGCTCGAGCACCAACGCGTACAAATTGACGACCTCCGTAGCGCAGTGGTTGGGCACTGCCTTTATTAGTCGCTTACCTTGGATGAAAAACTCAAAACTACGAAATTCATACTATACTCCGATTGAATATGATCTTAAGGACAGTGGCGAAATATAATTTGATATTTTTTATGCGTCTAGAAATGTCATGTAAGGAAAACAATTATTTAATTTTTATAAATTGTACCAATATATTCTAGTTTGTTTTTTTTCTTTCCCCTCAGTTATCGTTTAGTTGCCTTTTTTTTTTTTGCCAAAGCGCACGACTTTTTAGCCTGCTTATAAAATATACTATTTCATCCTATCGTATGAGTTGTGAACAAACATATGCTCTATTAAATAAATTGATGTTTAGTTTTCAAAGTAATCGGGTAAAAAGTTAAAAAGAAAGGATGAAGTATTTTTCAATATAACGTAACAGTTCACGAGTTCTTCTGATACTAAACGCCCGATTTCTGGAAGGGAAATCAATGACATATACAACAGAGACACGACCTAGTACTAGAAAATGGTATCCCCTCATACTGGCAATTCGACTGGCTATTTTTGTTTTCTTCGTAAGCCAGGCACATTCCAGAAACCGCCATCTAGTGCCACTATTGGAAAATACTAATTACTAATTTCGTTTCGTATCTTCTTCTTAATTATATAGTTGAATTTAGCTCAATGTGATGCTTAAAAATATGCTAGCCTTTATTTTAATGACAATATTTGTACTTAATTTTGCAATTTTTTTCAAACCAACTAATCAGTCAAATTCAGTTCTAAATTTAAACTTGACAAGATATTTGTACACTGATTAGTTATTTTGGCGTTGATGTGCGTTTTAAACCAGATAGACGTACTGTGATGTGTTTAAAGAATATGTATTAGTAGAGTTTAAATAAAAATATATTTAAAGCGACGCAGACGGGTTCTATGATCCAAAGAATACGGCTATATAAAGGGCGCTTTTTAGGGAAAAAGGTCGGTTATGAAAGGATTGAGAGGTAATAAGGAAGGGTTCTTATTACTGAACCAGATTTTGTTCATGGATTAGAAATGATAAATTGGTGAAGCCCTTTGGATCTCATTACTGAGCTTTTGATGTACTTGTGTGAAAGGTAAAAGAGAAACGAGCAAATGGAAAATACGCGTAACAAAATGTCGACTAATAGAAAATGGCCGTCCTTAGGGTTCCGTGACTTAAGAGGAAACACCACGAATTTTTTTCCATACAAAAATAGAGGTCTAGGGGATTTCTATTTCCTCCCTGGATAATACCTATAGAGTAACAATTTTTTTCCTGAATATTTATGGATATTGTTTGTACGTCCCTATTTTTTCCTTTTTTTAATAAATTAATTATTTAAAGAGATATGGACGTTTAAAAACCTAAAAAAAATGGCCAGACTGTCCGCTATGTTTAAATATCTAGGAAACAGATTTCTACAATAATCAACAAAATCAAAAAATAGGAACCTAGCTCAATTCTTTTTTTAGCTAATACAGAAAAAAATATTTAAATCGGTTAAGTTTTGGAGGAGGAAACAGGAATCCCCTAAACGTCGATTTCTGGTAATTTTAATAGGTAATTTCAGTCCAAGTTGCAGTTGTCTCTATCGCACTAGTGCTGGCTAGCTAAGGCACTGCGAGACAGCAATAGATTTTATAAATACCTATTTTGTATTTCTCTCAACCGTGGTGTTTCCTCTTAAGAGTAAACGGGACTTGTAGTGGATTTATACCAACGCATAAATAAAATAATAAAGTCTTGCGTAATTATAAACACTTTTATTGTCCTTTTTACAAAACATTATCCAAACAACACACACATGATACTCAAGTCCGTTATATATTTTTCCTAATAGCCGACTGACAACAACATGGCTCCCGGTATTTTCAAAATGCCCACACGCCGCGCTCTCATTGGTTGAGCGCGGACATCACCTCCCGCGCGAAACGTTCGAACTTCGAATACGCTCGGTTACAGACTTCATTATTAAGCCGATGTCCGTCTGTCTGTCACCAGAATAATTTACCTTATGAATAGGGTTGCCATCATCAAAATTAAAAAACTAAGACATAAGGTGTCAAAACCCGGACTCTGTAGCCCATAACCAACAAAAGTACGCTTCACCTAATTCCAAAAAATCTCAATACTAAACAAATCTAAATGTGGGTATGTTAGTGTGAGCTAGTGCGCGTGGTGATTATGCAGGCTGTAATATTAATTAGTGATAATACTTTAGGGCGTGTATGGGTTATAGAGTTTACTGTAAAGTACCAGCGCTGAAAGAGGTACTTTTTTAAATTACTGTATGGAAAAATATATGATGTTGGGCATTTCTACAAAAAGTAAGTCTTTCGCCGCTGGTACTTTCACAGTATACTCTAAATAGGAGGCTCATTTATTTTAACGAATTTTTGGTTGTTCTTAGAATTATTTGAATAAACATGATCATTCTGCAAATCTTCTGCTTCAAATTTCAAACATCCATGTTTGTACAATTCTCGTAAAATTTAACCAAGCTTTTATTTAAACCTTTCATTTTTATTTGAAACCGGTCGTGTTATTTTGTGAAAACTATTAATAAAAACGCAATAAAATAGAAAAGTGTAAATAAAAGTTGTGCATTATTATTGTGAACACGAATTTCCATCAAGAACCAACAGTACATTCAATCAGTGATATCGAAAGCGTTTTTTTTGCGTTTATTTGCATCTCATACATCTTCTCTTATATATAAAAATGAGTTGCTGTTGGTTAGTCTCGCTAAACTCGAGAACGGCTGAACCAATTCGGCTATTTTTAGTCTTGAAACATTCGTGGAAGTCCAGGGATGGCTTAAACGGTTTGTATGCTCAATGAAGTGGGCATGGGTTAGCTAGTCTTATATATAAAAAATGAATCGCTTTTCATTAGTCTCTCTAAAACATGAGAACGGCTGAACCGATTCAGCTTTTTTTAGTCTTGAAATATTCATGGAAGTCCAGGGAAAGTTTAAACGGTTTGTATGCTCAACGAAGTGGGCACAGGTCAGCTAGTTATGTATAAAAAAGAATTGCTATTCGTTAGTCTCGCTAAAACTCGAGAACGGCTGAACCGACTCGGCTATTTTTAGTCTTGAAACATTCGTGGAAGTCCAGGGAAGGCTTAAACGGATTGTATGCTCAATGAAGTGGACATGATTCAGCTAGTCTTATATATAAAAATGAATTGCTGTTCGTTAGTCTCGCTAAAACTCGAGAAGGGTGGAACCGATTCGGCTATTTTTATTCTTCAAATATTCATGGAAGTTCTGAGAAGGTTTCAACGGTTTCTATGCTGAACGAAGTGGGCATGGGTCAGCTAGTCTTCTTATATATAAAAAGAATCGCTGTTCGTTAGTCTCGCTAAAACTCGAGAACGGCTGAACCGATTCGGCTATTTTTGGTCTTGAAATGTTCGTGGAAGTCCAGGGAATGCTTAAACGGTTTGTATGCGCAACGAAGTGGGCACTGGTAAGCTAGTATTAACAGAATAATTAATTTAAACTAAAAAATCTAAAACTATACGTAACCACACATTTGTTTTCATTTGAATACCCGCTATGCATTACAGAATCTAATTATTATTAAATAACCAAACGCAGGCTCCGCGGCCATGTTGGCAATTAGAACATTAATAGAGTTGGTTTTATGAAAGCTTTGTTTATAATGTGATTTGCGGGATATTGTGGTGTGTTCAAATATTATGTTGGTTTCAACATGTTAGTAATAATATTTTATTGGAAATTAATCACACATTTTAAAGGCAATTTTGTGAGTATACAGGTTGATGTATGGTTCATATAATAGAGTAGAATGTGAAAAGAATGACGCTTCGAGCATTTTTTGTTTTGGCACCTCATATAAATTACTTACCACAACGCGACAAATCACGATTAAAGATCTCCATGAAAGTCACAAAACAGATGAGTTTAAATCCTGGTCAGGTCTTACATAGGTCAACCACCAGTACGTTCGTGTAGGCTAGGAGCCCGCGAGCCCCAGCATAGTAAGATTCACTCCTTGTGGTCATTTTGAACTTTTAATTTTTTTTAATTTATATACTTTTATTATACTTTTGTTTTATTTTTATTTATAGGTATTAAGTAATTTATATGAGGTGCCAAAACAAAAAAATTCTCTACGCGTGATTCTCTTCACACTACATTCGGCTTAATATAAGAACCATGAATCATTCTATATTTGTTACATAATATACTTAATATTCACGCGCAAACAAAAACCAATTATGATAATACTTTGCAAACTGACTCAAATTCATCTTTTTATATTGCCATATAATATTTACTCTTAGGAAAAACTTTAATGAGTAATTTTTTAAACCCATGACGGGTATTTCATGGGTTTAAAAAATTACTCATTAAAGTTTAAAGTCACTTTGTGACTTGTGACCCCAAGTTTTTTTGCACATACCGGGTCGATGAGGTCTTTCCACATTTCATTTAAAATAATGTATTGAACAGTCCTACCAAACTGCCATGTGGAAATTAGGTTATTGAATGATTCGTTATAAATAAAATTATTTTTGGACTCATTATGCTGAAAATAAAAAAGATAAGCAACATCTGAAATAAGAATTGGGATAAGTATTAAAACATTTATTTTTTAAGCAATTATATTAAGGACGTTCAGTCAAGATGTTGAACGTTATATTAAACAACTTGACGAGTTGTCCTTGAATTAAATGTTGTCATTTCATAAACGCGCTAGTCGTTCAATTTTTTTTTTTATTTTTTTTATTTTTTTATTTACCATTTAAAACAATTATTAAATTACAATGTTTGTATAAAAATATCATCAAGAAACCACAGAGGTTTGTGAAGATGATATTGCAAGTTAGCGCCAACTTGCAGGTAATTAAGTTACTTACAAAATAATAATACAAAATAATAATATCTTTACCTATAACTATGGAGAATAGGAGCTAAGCTATTATACTGTCATGAAAGTGTTTTTTTAATATGTTTTTAATGCTATTAGGTTTTATAGAACTTCGCAGCTCAAGAGGTAAGTTGTTGATAAGCCGAGGGACGAGGTACTGCGTCGTTCGCTTGCCGTAAACATTATTCGCACCTATCGTACACAACCGATTCTGAGAAATGGCTCGTGTATGTACAGTATGATCTAGTTTCGTCTTTAAGGATTCATTAAAATAGTTTTCTTTGAGAAGCACTAGAATTAAACTGCTGATTCGATCATTTGATCATCAGTCATCTGACTGCGACATAATCTATATCTATACATATAATAAATCTGTAGAGGAGTCGTGTCTGTACATTGAAGATATTTGAAAAAAAATATGATAGGGGACCTTTATTTACGCAATAGTACCCAAAACTATGATTTTTAAAATTTTTGTCTGTTTGTCTGTTTGTCTGTTTGTCTGTTTGTCTGTGGGTTTGTGCACGCTAATCTCAGAAACGGCTTATCCGAGTAAGATGTACTTTTCACTAATATATTGCGGCAAGCTTCACTTAACATTTAGTGTTTGTTTTATGTAAATCGGTTCATAAATAAAAAAGTTATGACAATATTAAAAGATCATGTCGTTTTTGCTGGACGTTTGTAGGAAGCGCGCGCCGGGCCCGGGAGCCGTCGCGCCGTCGCGCCGCCGCGCGCGCGCGCCGCTTCAAATTGTATTAGCAGCAAACGCACCGGGGCCGCGGGGGTGACTTTAATTTGTTAGTTTTAGGCTTGCTAGGTATGAACAATCTAAGATTTTTTTTCTTGAGTTTATTACGAAAGTTATTTGTATAAAAATAGTTAGTACTTTTACTGTACAGTCCTTTGTGATAAGTAGGTACTGTATTATACATATTTGTTAGCGTAGGTTAGTAATAAGTAAATAAATAAAAACCGGCCAAGTGCGAGTTGGGCTTGCACACCGAGAGTTCCATACAAACCTGATTGACATAGAATTTTGATTTGGTTACAGCTTGAATATATTAGAGACCTAAGTATTTGTTATAAGTTTCAATTAAACACATTCATGACAAACGGTACTAAGTTTAAAAAAATCAAATTTTTTTTACTATCTATATAATGTTACTAAAAACGTATGGTTTTAGACGTTGCTTGGTTACAAATTTAATGATTTTGAGTTCACGGGAAGTACCCTTTAGGTTTTGATTCCCTTACGAGTGTCGAAAATGACGAAATTACGGACATAAGCGACTGCTTTTGATTGCATTGGCTAAGAAGTCTGATTTTTTCACTGCTTCAAGGAACAGTAGTTCCTGAGTATTTTATATAATTTTCATCACAACACGCGTTTCTGAGTAAAAGGGTCTTGACAGACAGACGGACATGGAAATGATCTTATAATGTGTTTCGTTTTTTCCTATTGAGGTACGGAATCTTAAAAACAGTTTTAAGATTTTCATAAATATATTGCTCTTTTTTTTGTTTTTTCTATTTAATAAGATATACGTTAAAAACATCTCGATAGTTACTAAACTGTGTTACAGGGGAAAACTGTTGATACAACTCGATTCCAATCGAGATACCTTTTGAAATTCTAGCCTTTTGCGGCCTGCCCTGGATATGTGTTAACAGTGTGATTATTATGGGTTTTTTGTAAAATATCATAATATTGATAGAGTATTCTCTTATACAAATCTCTATATCTATACGCCAAATGCCGTACTTTTAATACAATTATAGCAAAGTTGAGTAGGTACCTACATTTATACAATACGTTATCCGAGAGTTATACTCAGCGTGCATCATTAGCAATGTATAATATTATTTTGCATTCTATATTATAGTTCTCATTCCGTCCGTTTAAATTCATACTACAGCCTACTATTACTGTACATTTTTATAGTTTTCTTTGTCCAAATTATGTATTCGATAACTGCATAATATACCTATAGAATTTTGATTAACATAAGTATTGTGTTTACAGTTAAACTAAAAAAGTTATGTCAATATAAGTTAGATTTATATTTGTCTTGATATTTTTATTTCTTAGTTTTTATCATGGACCGAATGGTTTTTTGTGTTAAGTACAACTTAGGTTTGTTTTCTTTCTTTTGGGACTTTCTATATTTTGCTACTTTTCTGTATAAAATCAGTTAGTACTTTAACAGTGAAGTGATTTATAATCAGTACCTACTATGTTTGGTTATTAATAAATAAAAAAACCGGGCAAGTGCGAGTCGGACTTACGCACCGAAAAGACCGCAAAATTTTGCGGCGCGCTGTCTTAATATCATTGTCGCCACACCAGCAGCGTCGGCGTGGATACGATCATCGTCTGCAGTCGCTGCGGCGCTACTAGATGTTCGTCGTGTATGTGAGCGTACTATCAAGTAGTCCCGTTCGCATTATAGTAATTGTAAACGGTCGTTTGTCAAGCTGGTAGTAGGAATTGTCAACATAAAGTAGTTTTTTAAATACCTCAACGACAGTTTTTATAACTAAAAATATTTTTAAAACAGATTTATTATAACACTGCCCTAAATCACTTTTCCACGCGTACGAAGTCGCGGGCACAGCTAGTTATATATATTAAGGAATACCTGAGGAGTCACAAGTGATTTGACCTTTCAAAGAGCAATACCCTCTTTTTTTAAGGTTGTAGTGGTCGAAAAACATTGCTGGCGACAGTGAATTTCAAGTGGGAATCGGCTTGATTAAAATCGTACTTTTTGATTTTTCATCATTCTGTTTTTGTCCAAAAAAATATTTTAAAATCTCCCATTTGCACAAAATACCTCAAACCAATTGTTATTTTCGTTGTAATATAAGCCTTCGTATAATTTTTCCCATCGCTATCAAAATGAACCGCCGTGTTTGTGGGATTAATCAACATTTCATCTCCTGAGCGCCGTAACGCCGCGGAAACATCGAAAATTTTAAATTGAAATTTCTTTTGTAGCTCAGCTGCGGTGGAAAATAGGATTCATCAGTTTTAGGGTACCGAGCACGCGGGAAGGACCCTTGTAGTTTGCTCTGTCCGTCTTCGCACTCCTACAGTTATGGATACAATAAAATACTCATTTAAGTAGATTCGTTTTCCGCGTATGAAATCCGCGTACCGCCGTACAATGTAAACTACTACAAACATACATCCACACATTTTACAAACTTTCGCGATAGTAATATTATTAGGATTAGGATTAGTAAGATTCCATAAATAAGTACAATACAAATAATAAAGATTTTTTCTATACCTACTCGTATATTAAATAAACGCGAGGGAAATTATTTTAGTGAAAAAACACGTTTTAAGGCAATATATAAAAGTTTAAAGCTATGGGTACGGAGCCAGTCCATAAGCCATGCTCAGATACGCTCTTTGTTATGTTATTATAAACTGATACTCTCCCATTTTTCTGAAACCTTACCCTTTATACCTGCAATTTTTTTATTAAAGGGTTACTAAATATACTAAACTGAGAACCCCTAACTCTAAACCGTGTCTGAACTTGATATTATAAATTTAAAGAAATTGATTGTTTATTTGTTTGCTAGGCGCTTAACATAGGAACTACTGGTCCGAATTCAAAATTTAATGTTAGATAGCCTATTTCTGCCGACCTCAGACTAAACGGCACCTAAATTACATCTGGCCAGTTTTCACTTTTTAATGCCATTATAGGTATACCATTTTAAAATCTCCATCAATCTCACTTGGAATGGTTTTTCTATCTTTTACCATTTGGACCATATTTAAAAAAAGGCGGTTATTTACCAAATAAAATTAATTGACAACACTGAAAAGCGGTTAAATAACAAAAACAACCTAATTAATATTAAAGTAAAAAAAATATCGATCTTTTGACATAATATGATAATAATATTAATATCTGAAAATCAGCGTTGCGAATTGTTATGTTCGCAACATTATGCTGAGTGAACACCAATTTGGTAAATTTTGTTTTTTTTTCTTTAATGTTTATACTTTTTGTTTTGTTTTTATGTTTACCAAATAAATTTTCTTTCTTTCTTTCTTTCTTCTTTCTAATAATTGTTTATAGAAAATCAATAGCATCGATTTGAATTTGAAAATTATTCCGCGTTTTTGGGCTCTATCTCAAAAACAGATTTTTAATTTGAGGACGGCAGATTTGTCGAGGCAACAAATCGCATAGACCAATAGAAACAGTTTTAATGTAATTTGTTCAATATTTCACGAGGACGTAATTGCGGGTAGTTATGAAATATTTTAGCCAGATGACAAGTGGTTCTATAAATAAAACCATTATCTGTTTGCCGAGTCTGAAACGTTTCTGTCCCATATTAGACCCGGTCCAGTCAATCTACTCATTAGCGACCCGGATAAGGTAATTACTTCGGGAAGGAAAAATACGGTTTTTATTTAATTGTCTCGTACATTGCTGCTTTAGTGGGCAATGAGCAATCTTTTGGAGTAGAAACTTCTTTAGCGGCGTTGTGCACATTTTGGCATGTGTAAAAAATGTTAAACACGAGACACGTGACCAGGTTGCACTTGGCAGGCAGTACCTCTGTCTACTGTCCTACTGTTTTGTTTTTCACTCTGCCGGCAAACCCTGAGTGTAATCCGTTTTTGGTTTATTGTATAATTGCATAATACTCAATACTAGATACCTATATATATAAGTAACTTCTCGGAAGAAACAGTATGGGAAAAACAAAATGGTCAAAAATTAAGCGATATGTTTATAGAAATTCGTAGGTCTCGTGGAAAAGATCTATACAAAATTGACAAATAACACTATGGCCTCCCTAGGTAAAAGTATAAGATGTAGTAATTGTATTTGCAAATATATCTCCGAATAATTTGTGCGTTTCAGTACCTGCTTAGGTATTATAGTTAATATTTTGTATATTATGTTGTAAGTAACCATATCGTGATGTATGCTTATTTAACTATAAATTAATTAAAAGTAAAGTGTTGGTGCATCAAATTAATATACTACATATAAAATTTTACAATTTTTACATTTAGCAAGTATTTATGAATATTTCTTATATGTGAAAATATTAATTTAACTAAGGATCTTACACGACGATATTAAAAATCATCCTTGTATACTGTAAAATTTCTAAAGTAATTAGCTATTATACTTTTTTTATTATTTAACACTGTATTTTTTTGTAAATGTTATAATCAGTAGTTGTTAAGGACCATAGTTGTTAAATGCGACTTAAAAAAAAAACATCCTAGTAAACCTTGAAAAAGCACCAGCTAGTCTACTACAGGCAATGTATTTTGAAGCGAATGTTATCGTCGTTTCATTTGATGTTGGTAACGGAGTCACGGGCATAAAGTCATCAAGGCTGGCAAACGCGCTGCGCGTGACTTGGCGTTTAATTCTTTCATCCCACCTATCTTCTAGGTTTACACTGGATACTTAGGAGTGGAAAATGTTTTTCAAAATCAATTACAACTTTGGGGATTGTTTTTGCCAACGTATAGAAGTTTGGGAGGAAAAGAAATATCTCTGAACGACTTGTTGCGATCAGTAGATATAGTAATATGTTTTATATTTCACTTTGCAATTGCAATCAGTAGATTTATTGTTCTATATTTCAACTACAAAAGTCGCTTGTAGTTGCCCCTAAACAAAATGTACATTGTACACCTTTATATTCACAAAAAGATAAACAAAACTTTATTATAATTATTATCTTAGCAATATGCATAAAAATTTTCGCTACAGTAACTTTGCATATTAAAGAAAGACAATTTTCTACATGCTGAACAAACTTTTGCCTCTTCAGCGAGTTTTACGAAAGACAAAAGAATATTATGGTTTCTTTTGTTAATAGAAGTGTGAAGGCAACATTTTATTGTACGAGTGGCAAACTACAAATTCTCCAATATTATAAATGTAAAAGCCAGTTTGTCTGTTACTCTTTCAAGCCGGATTTGATGAAATTCGGTATACTGCCGTCATAACAAAAAAAAGACTCATCTGACATTTTTTACCAAAATGAGCTATACATATATTCGGAATCAGTAAAAAAAGACCTACCAGTATTTTTATATTTGGCAAAAATTAACCACTACCCTGAAATTCTTGCTTTCGAATAAGATGCATCAGCTTTAAATCATAATTATATACTAAATAGAAAAGGCATCTCTGGCCTAATAGTAGTCTGACACACACAATCTTTCGTCTTTATTTTTATTAGATACTAGCTGTGCCCGCGACTTCGTTCGCGTGGTGTTTGTTTGACTTAAGCCGTTTATGCAGCGCATGCAACGAAAGTCCCCAAATGTAAATTGTTTGTTTGTTTAAACGCACTAATGTCCCGTATATGATGCCCAACGCCGCGACGACCGACGCCGCGACGCCCGACGCCGCAACGCCCAACGTCGTGGAGTCGATGCCCGACGCCGCGACGCCCGACGCCGCGACGCCCGACGCCGGGACGCCCGACGCCGCGACGCCCGACGGCGCAACGCCCGACGGCGCGACGCCGCGACGCCCGACGCCGCGACGCCGACGCCCGACGCCGCGACGCTCGCCGTCGCGACGCCGACGCCCAACGCCGCGACGCCCAACATCGCGACGCCGACGCCCGACGTCGCGGCGCCCGACACCGCGGTGCCCGCCGCCGTGACGCCCGACGCCGTGACGCCTAAAGTCGCGACGACGACGCCCGTCGGCGCGACACCCGACGCCGCGACGCCCAACGTCACGACGCCGACGCCTGACGCCGCGACGCCCAACGTCGCGACGCCGACGCCCAACGCCGCGACGCCGACGCCCAACGCCGCGACGCCGACGCCCAACGCCGCGACGCCGACGCCCAACGCCGCGACGCCCAACGTTGCGACGCCGACGCCCGACGTCGCGACGCTGAAGGACGCCGCGTTGCCCAACGTCGCGACGCCGACGCCCGATGCCCGACGCCGCGACGCACGACGCCGCGACGCCCGACGCCGCGACGCCGACGCCCGACGCCGCGACGCTCGCCGTCGCGACGCCGACGCCCGACGCCGCGACGCCCGCCGTCGCGACGCCGACGCCCGACGCCACGACAGCCGACGCCGCGATGCCCAACGTCGTGACGCCGACGCCTGACGCCGCGACGCCCAACGTCGCGACGCCGACGCCCAAAGCCGCGACGCCCAACGTCGCGACGCCGACGCCCGATGCCCGACGCCGTGACGCCCGACGCCGCGACGCTGACGCCCGACGCCGTGACGCCCAACGTCGCGGCGCCCAACGCCGCGACGCCCAACGTATATCTTCAAAGACTAAGTAGTAGTGGTATAACATTAATATTTAAAATCGATTTATAAACGACGAAGATATCCACGAACAAATATAAAAAAAACATAATATATTTACGTATTGAGAAACCACCTCTTATTTTGGAAGTCGGTTAAAAATATTATGTTGATTATTTCATGTTACAATCTACCTTTGTGCCAAGTTTCATTTAAGTACGTTGAGTAGTTTGGCTGAAATACCGTCAAATAGGTAGTTACAATTTTTTGAAGATCCCACGGGAACCCTTTCGTTTTTCGGGATAATAATTTCCAATAATGCTCTTCAGGTCATAAGCTACCTGCCTGCCAAATTTTAATTTAAATACGTTGAGTAGTTTGGCTGAAATACCGTCAAATAGATAGCTACAATTTTTTTAAGATCCCACGGGAACCCTTTCGTTTTTCGGGATAATAATTTCCTATAATGCTCTTCAGGTCATAAGCTACCTGCCTGCTAAATTTCATTTAAATACGTTAAGTAGTTTGGCTGAAATACTGTCAAATAGATAGCTACAATTTTTTTAAGATCCCCCGGGAACCCTTTCGTTTTTCGGGATAATAATTTCCAATAATGCTCTTCAGGTCATAAGCTACCTGCCTGCCAAATTTAATTTAAATACGTTGAGTAGTTTGGCTGAAATACCGTTAAATAGATAGCTACAATTTTTTTAAGATCCCCCGGGAACCCTTTCGTTTTTCGGGATAATAATTTCCAATAATGCTCTTCAGGTAATAAGCTACCTGCCTGCCAAATTTCATTTAAATACGTTAAGTAGTTTGGCTGAAATACTGTCAAAAAGATAGCTACAATTTTTTGAAGATCCCACGGGAACCCTTTCGTTTTTCGGGATAATAATTTCCAATAATGCTCTTCAGGTCATAAGCTACCTGCCTGCCAAATTTTAATTTAAATACGTTGAGTAGTTTGGCTGAAATACCGTCAAATAGATAGCTACAATTTTTTTAAGATCCCCCGGGAACCCTTTCGTTTTTCGGGATAATAATTTCCAATAATGCTCTTCAGGTCATAAGCTACCTGCCTGCCAAATTTCATTTAAATACGTTAAGTAGTTTGGCTGAAATACTGTCAAATAGATAGCTACAATTTTTTGAAGATCCCACGGGAACCCTTTCGTTTTTCGGGATAATAATTTCCTATAATGCTCTTCAGGTCATAAGCTACCTGCCTGCCAAATTTTAATTTAAATACGTTGAGTAGTTTGGCTGAAATACCGTCAAATAGATAGCTACAATTTTTTTAAGATCCCCCGGGAACCCTTTCGTTTTTCGGGATAATAATTTCCAATAATGCTCTTCAGGTCATAAGCTACCTGCCTGCCAAATTTCATTTAAATACGTTAAGTAGTTTGGCTGAAATACTGTCAAATAGATAGCTACAATTTTTTGAAGATCCCACGGGAACCCTTTCGTTTTTCGGGATAATAATTTCCTATAATGCTCTTCAGGTCATAAGCTACCTGCCTGCCAAATTTCATTTCATTCTATACAGTGGTCTTAGCGTGATGCGACGACAAACATTCCCATATGGACAGACAGACAGACAGACAGACAGACAGACATTTTTTTCAAAAATGTTATTTTTAGGTTCTGTGGCTCTTATAGACCCCCTTTTTTTGATTTTCACTTAAATATTCTTAATGTACAGACATGACCCCTCTACAGATTTATTATATGTATAGACTAGCTGTGCCCGCGACTTCGTACGCGTGGAAAAGTGATTTAGGGCAGCAGTTCAAATACATGTTTAGTTTATGAACACTGTCGTTTGGATATTTAAAATCACTAATTTATAGTAATGCTTCTTTATACACGGTATTAGACGTGCATAGGCAAAAGAAGTAGGCCGATGGAGGAATAATAATAGTTTACTGTCAAATAATGGCCGTTTTTGTCGTAAATGTTTTGAGGTATTTTTTCTATGGAAATGCTAACAATTCCTACTACCAGCTCGAAAAATGACCGTGTATTATTAACCGACTTCAAAAAAAGGAGGAGGTTCTCAATTCGTCTGTATGTATAATATTTTTTTTTCTTTTATGCGAACGGGACTACTTGATAGTACGCTCATATACGCGACGAAGATCTCTGTACTGAGATTTGTATGGACTTTACGCCGCAGCGACTGCAGACGATTATCGTTTTCACACCGACGCTGCGCTGCTGGCGCCGAGCGCCAAATTTTTTAAAAGTCTACTCTCGGTGCGCAATTCCAACTCGGACTTGCCCGGTTTTTTATTTATTAATTACCTACGCTAACAAACATGTAGCCTACTTAGGGACTTTACGGTTAAAGTACTAACTTCTTTTAGACGACAAAATAACAAAAGTCCAAAAGAAAGAAAAAACCCAAGCCGTACCTAGCATGAAAACTAATAAATAAAAATATCATGAAAAACATAAATCTTACTTATATTGACATAACTTTTCTAATTTAAATGTACCTATGACATCTCATTCATATCTTGAAAACAAACTATCCTACGCCTATACTTTATTAATCGTATTTGCAAAACCTAAGTATAATAATAAATTACTTCGCACAAAGTAATAATTATTTTCACTTGTACTGGAAAATAAGTATTACTTTGTGCGAAGGAAATTTAATTGTTCCTTTTAGTTTACCTTTTGAAGTCGTTTTTTTTTTGTTTAAAATTATTTAATTTTCAGATTTTTAGTGATGGGTATAGACTGAGTAGGGATAATTCTCGAATGATCAGACGACGATTATTTGAGGACGGAAAATGAAAAACAAAAACGATTAGGTAAAAAAAAATAGTAGAAAGAGAAAAAGTCTACTTAGCCTAGCCTGGCGTAAGCCAGAGCGGCGCATTTTTTTTTAATATATATATATATATATATATTATGTATATTGTATATATAGTTTATTATAATTTTTCAATATATATATATATATATATATATATATATATATATAGTTTACTGAAACACGAAATTTTTTGATATTATAGATCCAGGATATGGTGCAAAACCTTACTGTTTGGTAACATATGCTTAGACTACTTCAGAAAAAATCAAAATCAATATATTATTCCACATAAATTTTGAGGATTTCCTTCGATTCCTCACGGATCCCATCATCAGGTCACCATTTTGGTGACAATGGGACCAAATTTAAATTATACCCTACACAACATAAAAAAATAAATAAAATCGTTCCAGAAACGATAAAGATATCCGCGAAGAAACATAAAAAACAAACATATATTTACGAATTGAGAAATCTCCTCCTTTTTTGTAAGTCGGTTAAAAATATTATGTTGGTTATTTCATGTTACAATCTACCTTTGTGCCAAGTTTCATTTAAATACGTTGAGTAGTTTGGCTGAAATACCGTCAAATAGGTAGCTACAATTTTTTGAAGATCCCACGGGAACCCTTACGTTTTTCGGGATAACAATTTCCAATAATGCTCTTCAGGTCATAAGCTACCTGCCTGCCGAATTTCATTTAAATACGTTGAGTAGTTTGGCTGAAATACCGTCAAATAGGTAGCTACAATTTTTTGAAGATCCCACGGGAACCCTTACGTTTTTCGGGATAACAATTTTCAATAATGCTCTTCAAGTCATAAGCTACCTGCCTACCGAATTTCATTTAAATACGTTGAGTAGTTTGGCTGAAATACCGTCAAATAGGTAGCTACAATTTTTTGAAGATCCCACGGGAACCCTTACGTTTTTCGGGATAACAATTTCCAATAATGCTCTTCAGGTCATAAGCTACCTACCTGCCGAATTTCATTTAAATACGTTTAGTAGTTTGGCTGAAATACCGTCAAATAGGTAGCTACAATTTTTTGAAGATCCCACGGGAACCCTTACGTTTTTCGGGATAACAATTTTCAATAATGCTCTTTAAGTCATAAGCTACCTGCTTGCCGAATTTTATTTAAATACGTTGAGTAGTTTGGCTGAAATACCGTCAAATAGGTAGCTACAATTTTTTAAAGATCCCACGGGAATCCTTTCGTTTTTCGGGATAACAATTTCCAATAATGCTCTTCAGATTATAAGCTACCTGCCTGCCAAATTGCATTTAAATACGTTGAGTAGTATGGCTGAAATACCGTCAAATAGGTAGCTACAATTTTTTGAAAATCCTACGGGAACCCTTTCGATTTTCGGAATAACAATTTCCAATAATGCTCTTCAGATCATAAGCTACCTGCCTGCCAAATTTCATGTAAATACGTTGAGTAGTTTGGCTGAAATACCGTCAAATAGGTAGCTACAATTTTTAGAAGATCCCACGGGAACCCTTTCGTTTTTCGGGATAATAATTTTCTAGTAATGCTTTTCAGATCATAAGCTACCAGCCTGCCAAATTTCATTTAAATACGTTGATTAGTTTGGCTGAAATACCGTCAAATAGGTAGCTACAATTTTTAGAAGATCCCACGGGAACCCTTTCGTTTTTCGGGATAATAATTTTCTAGTAATGCTTTTCAGATCATAAGCTACCACCCTGCCAAATTTCATTTAAATACGTTGAGTAGTTTGGCTGAAGTACCTTCAAATAGGTAGCTAAAATTTTTTGAAGATCCCACGGGAACCCTTTCGTTTTTCGGGATAATAATTTTTTAGTAATGCTTTTCAGATCATAAGCTACCAGCCTGCCAAATTTCATTTAAATACGTTGAGTAGTTTGGCTGAAATACCTTCAAATAGGTAGCTAAAATTTTTTGAAGATCCCACGGGAACCCTTTCGTTTTTCGGGATAATAATTTTCTAGTAATGCTTTTCAGATCATAAGCTACCAGCCTGCCAAATTTCATTTAAATACGTTGAGTAGTTTGGCTGATATACCGTCAAATAGGTAGCTACAATTTTTTGAAAATCCCACGGGAACCCTTTTGTTTTTCGGGATAACAATTTCCAATGATGCTCTTCAGATTATAAGCTACCTGCCTGCCAAATTGCATTTAAATACGTTGAGTAGTATGGCTGAAATACCGTCAAATAGGTAGCTACAATTTTTTGAAGATCCTACGGGAACCCTTTCGTTTTTTGGGATAACAATTTCCAATAATGCTCTTCAGATCATAAGCTGCCTGCCTGCCAAATTTCATTTAAATACGTTGAGTAGTTTGGCTGAAATACCGTCAAATAGGTAGCTACAATTTTTTGAAGATCCCACGGGAACCCTTTCGTTTTTCGGGATAATAATTTTCTAGTAATGCTTTTCAGATCATAAGCTACCACCCTGCCAAATTTCATTTAAATACGTTGAGTAGTTTGGCTGAAGTACCATCAAATAGGTAGCTAAAATTTTTTGAAGATCCCACGGGAACCCTTTCGTTTTTCGGGATAATAATTTTTTAGTAATGCTTTTCAGATCATAAGCTACCAGCCTGACAAATTTCATTTAAATACGTTGAGTAGTTTGGCTGAAATACCTTCAAATAGGTAGCTAAAATTTTTTGAAGATCCCACGGGAACCCTTTCGTTTTTCGGGATAATAATTTTCTAGTAATGCTTTTCAGATCATAAGCACCAGCCTGCCAAATTTCATTTAAATACGTTGAGTAGTTTGGCTGATATACCGTCAAATAGGTAGCTACAATTTTTTGAAAATCCCACGGGAACCCTTTTGTTTTTCGGGATAACAATTTCCAATGATGCTCTTCAGATTATAAGCTACCTGCCTGCCAAATTGCATTTAAATACGTTGAGTAGTATGGCTGAAATACCGTCAAATAGGTAGCTACAATTTTTTGAAGATCCTACGGGAACCCTTTCGTTTTTTGGGATAACAATTTCCAATAATGCTCTTCAGATCATAAGCTGCCTGCCTGCCAAATTTCATTTAAATACGTTGAGTAGTTTGGCTGAAATACCGTCAAATAGGTAGCTACAATTTTTTGAAGATCCCACGGGAACCCTTTCGTTTTTCGGGATAATAATTTCCAATAATGCTCTTCAGGTCGTAAGCTACCTGCCTGCCAAATTTCATTTCATTCCATACAGTGGTTTTAGCGTGATGCGACGACAAACATTCCCATATGGACAGACAGACAGACAGACAGACAGACAGACAGACAGACAGACATTTTTTTCAAAAATGTTATTTTTAGGTTCTGTGGCTTATATAGACCCCCTTTTTTTAATTTTCACTTAAATATTCTTAATGTACAGACATGACCCCTCTACAGATTTATTATATGTATAGATTAGTTTGAATAATTTTTTTACATAGACACGTAAAAAAAATAGGTGGAATTCAAACCCGCAACCTTCGGTTTGAAATCACTTCACAGCCACAGTGGCCGTTAAAATGAAATAAATAAAACTAAAAAACATGAAAATGAAAGCACAAAGTTATGCATAAATGAAATATCGTCACTGGAAAAGCAAAATTACTTATCCGCCAAATATGGCATATTGACTTATATACATATTCGGAATCAGCAATTTTTTCCGCGTCTAACTGTCTTGGTATTATCACGATCGGAGCACTTTTATGTCGTTTAAGTAACCCGTAAAATTGGAGGTATTTTTTTTTGTCATTGCTGAAACGACGTATTTTTTGGTCTTTTAATTACGTATGTCGCTTAAGTCATGTTTCCTTACACTGTGAATAAAAAAATAAGAGTTTGAGTAAAGTTGATTTGCTGTGTACTGAATAAATAATGTATATGAGAAGTTTTGGTTTTGCTTAGAAAGCAAAAGTAAATCGTTTAAGTAATTTTGGCTCATTTTACCAGGAATAAAGCATGGCATATAAGTAATATTGCCTTCTCGGTTTTGAGTTGTGATAATCGTATTAGTCATTTATCCTTACTGTAATTCAGAAATTTCATGAAACATGCTTACAACATTATAGGCATGAAAGTATTTTGTCTCTCTTATGTTGATGTTGAACTATACGCAATAAGTTATTTTGCTGGTAATCTTTGAAGTGTGACTTAGGTACATATTATTGTCATTTGCGTAAATTTAAAGTATATTTTCCAGTGGTCTCGAACCTACCGATTTTTCGGTATTTCTACCGAAATGGACTCTATGCTACCGAAATACCGAAACGCAATGATTTTTCCACGATTTTAGAGAATACATGGAAATTCTCCCGATTTTTCTACCGATTTCTCATTTTTTTGTTGTTCTCCAATCGAAAATGTTGATTTTACAAATTTTGAGGATATTAACGACATATTATGGTGCTGCGGTATCAAATACACTGCTTAGAACAGATCTATAACGGGTGTAGGATCTGTAACAGTCACCACTATAACTTTTGTTTAAGTTTATACTATCTTTTCTCATTCTAGAAAATGTATTTTTTTTTTGGTTTTTCGTTATTCTTGCGATAAAAAAAATTGAAAAATATTTTTTTTTAGTTTTTGACAGAAAACTAAAAAACAAAATATGTGGCAAAACTGCTTCTCAAAAGAGCTCTGCTTCAGAAAAGAGCCTGGCACTAAGCACTATGCCTAATACCAGTCTCTTTTCTATTATTACCTATAGGTAAGTTAGTAGATACGCTGATTTTTACGTTATTATAATATTTTTATGTTCTAAGTTGACTTTTATGTTAATAATAATCAGTGGATTTCTGTTAAATAAACAAATTTGATTGAAAATTGCATATTTTTTGTCATATACCGATTTTAGGTACAAATATACCGATTTTGAGTTGGCAACTCTACCGATTTCGCTCATTGACGTTCGAGACCACTGATATTTTCTTTTTAAATGTCTTTTTAAATCCTTAAGTAACATCTTATTAATACAACTTTAACTTTAACTAACGAATTTGATATTGGATTTCATTAACCCGGTAAAGACAAATGCCTAAAATCTACAAAATTTTAAAATGACAGTAATATTAATGAAGAAGAAAAGCAAAAACACTTAAAAAATATCAGCCACATATAGTGTATATATGATGTATACCATTCGTTCTTTAGACATTAAAAATTTTGTAGCTCTTATAATATTTATTAGACTGACTAAGAACTCAAGTACGAAACTAAGTACTTACTGTTACTTATTTCATAGTTACCTACATAAAAAATTGTTTCGTAACTGTAAAGAGTTATTTTTATTTTATTTTTGCAGATATTCTATTACGTATATAAAGTGGAATTGAAAAATACACGATTATTCATGACTGTTTTTACTTAATTTACTCGTTTTTCCAAAAAAAATTAAAAAAATACAATACGATCTGTTAGTTTTTCACTGTGGTAAAATTTATTTTAAAGTAATTTTACTTCAAAACAAAAAACAAAATCACAATAGAAGTAAACTTGACGTGTTTTTGTTTATTTTGAATATGCCTGTACGTAATATCAAAATACATGAATAAAATATTTCATGTCGCTAAAGAAAATTTGACTTACAACAAAATAAAGTTGTTTTACTGAAACGCCACTTATCTCCCAAAATAGCCATGATAACAATATAAACTATATAAATATAAATACTAGAAGTAATAAGATTCCCAAATCATGCAGCTTCATCACTTTTAGATGGTTTGGTGAAAAGATAACGAATTTTTTTCGTAAAAAAAATCTTTAAACGGCTTTTTCTCAAAACAACATTTTGGCGTTTCAGTAAAGTAGGTTTTCCAGTGACGATATATATTTCATGTATTACGAAATGCTTTTGGCACGTAAAACTAGATTCAGTTACACATTGGTTTTCATTTGATTAGTGAGTGTTTTGGAGAGAGTACAGCAGGTGCACGAGGCTCGGATGATGATTGGCTGAGAGGATTGAATTTCAAACTACCCGCACAAATATCGTGTATTGTTTTGAATTAATAATTTTGTCGGTTGGCTCGTGTATTATGATCGAATAATTTTTTGCGTCCATGCTATCCCATAAGAGCTAATAACCAGGTTGTTTTGTTTGACATTGAGTGTGTAAGGTAAATCTATCTTAACTAGTGAAAAAGAAAATGTTTATAAAATGATAATTTTCTTTTTTTTTAACAGGAATTTGGCTGATATTGTAACATTATCATAAAACTCTTGACAAGTTTGACTTCAATATCTTTAAAACAAAATATAAATAAACAAGGTTGTACACATATATTATTTGTAGAAAACTGTAGTTTTTAACTCGGCTCGGTTACATCTAACTCATATTGTATATGTCGCAGTCATTTAATTGAATCAGCAGTTCAATTGAACGACTAGCGCGTTTATGAAATGACGACATTTAAATATAATAAAGGAAATAGCTGATTCAATCAGATGACTGCGACATATACATACTTCTATGGGCACGACCACGGCTCTACCTTGACCATTTTTGTACCTATGGATTTCAGGATTTAAAATTAAATTATTTTCTTGTTTCAACCTTTTTAGACTCATTTTTTGCGTAGTCGGGTTATACTTTTATTTTAATATCTGTAAAGTATCAGTCAATAGTATTGCACTAGAAAAAAATTTGTATAAAACTGCATAGGGTTTGAGAGCCACCGTAAATCGAACTCAGCTGTGCGAAAAGCGCCTCTAATGCCGTCTTAAAGTGTTCTTTATGCGCGCCCGGGGAAGTCCGATCTCATGTCTCTCTACCATTATTAGCGGAATTATTTGCATCTGGTATTAACTGGAAATGGGTTTATACTGATTAAAATAAATCCAATCAAAAACAAAACTTGTAAAATGAGTCAAGTCTCGCAACTCGAATGAGTTGGCAATCGCACTAATTCCCGTTCGAGAGTTCACTCGGCGGGATTCGAACCCGCGAACTCTCGCTCAAGCTCCAACGCGCTAAACCACTGCGCCACGGAAGCAATCAAGCTTTCTTTAGCAGCGTAGTTCACTTTTTGGGATGGGATAAAAAAGTTAAACTCGCGTGGGCACGTAACCTGATCTAAAATTCGTAAGACGGAGACGCCAGCGCGTATGAGAGGAAGTTATAACCACCTCTCTTTCCACCGCGTATGCCTGTTTCAGTTTTAACTTCTACAGGCATTCCCGTTTTTTATTTAGTCGAGTATTTATAAAACCATACGTCATATACAATGTCATATATCCCAGTAAGGCTACGTTTCCACTGACGCGGAGCGGGGCGGAGAGGAGCTTGTGTGAAAGTGAAAATCGAAACACGCATTCGCGGTGGAAAGAGAGGCGGTTATAATTTCCTCTCATACGCGCTGGCACCTTACGAATTTTCGATCAGGTCACGTGGCCACGCGAGTTTAACATTTTTTACCCATCCCAAAAAGTGAACTACGCTGCTAAAAAAAGCTTGACGACCTCCGTGGCGTAGTGGTTGAGCGCGTTGGAGCTTGAGCGAGAGGTCGCGGGTTCGAATCCCACCGAGGGAACCTGGAACGGGAATTAGTGCGATTGCCAAGTCACTCTACTATTATGTAGTGGAAACGTAGCCTAAGTGCCTGTAAACTGAATAGTTGATCATCTCTTGGCTCCGCTGGAAAAATGTGAAACTACCCGCGTGTACATTACCGTAATGGACTGCGCACTATAAAACACTATAATGGGTACTAGGCGGAATATTTATAATATCTTTGTTGCGCAAACTGAGATATATTATACTTACAATGGAAGGGTTCTTGTGTGCTATTTCCAAGAAAATTATTATATTATTATAATACTTTTAAACTATTGCAGACTACCGTGTAGCCAAGCATTCGCTTAACGTGGATTGTAAATCTATATTTATACATCTACCTATAGGTATATATCTGTAGACGGGACAGACATGAGACCATATTATATGAGAACAAATCATATATTTTGAGTACTATTGTTTAAATAAAGGTCTTTTTTATTTATTAAATTAAACCTATACTTACGCAATAGTACTCAAAACAATGATTATTGAAATTTTTGTTTGTCTGTGCGTTTGTGCACGCTAAGAAACGGCTTATACGATTTGGATGTAGTTTTCACTCATATATACGGAAAGATATTAAAACGAGTATCTCAATTCAAGTACCTCGGACACTTTGTTACGGAGGACCTTAAAGATCAAGTAGACATAGAGCGTGAGCGTAGAGCCCTAGCTGTGAGGTGTAATATGTTGGCCCTCAGGTTCGCACGTTGTAGTAAGGCAAAAATAACACTTTTTAAATCGTACTGCCAAACTTTTTATACTGCGAGCCTGTGGACCAATTATACACAAAAAAGCCTGGATAAAATTAGAGTTCAGTACAATAATGGCTTTAGGATGCTTTTGGGTCTCCCGCGTTTCTGCTCGGCGTCGGGTATGTTTGCAAATGAGCATACCGATGATTTTTATGCCATTATAAGAAAAAAGACATGGTCCCTCTTGAGCAGACTGCGATCGAGCACCAATAGTATCCTGAAGATGTTGGCTGATAAATTAGATTCGCCGATACTAGAACACTTTATGAGAGTTCTTGTAAGGTGAATATTACTATATAAAGTGTGTTCCAAAATTAAACTAGAAATATTCTACTAACTTAGTTTTAAGTCAATTGTAAACTAACAAAAATTTGGGCCATAGTTGCTCCTAATAAAGAATTTATTTATTATTATTTATTTATATATTGTAGTAAGATTGACTTAACATTTAGTGTTTGTTAGCACTTTGTTTCACGTCAATCATATCTATACTAATATCATAAAGCGGAAGAGTTTGTTTGTTTGTTTGTTTAAACGCGCTAATCTCAGGAACTACTGGTCTGATTTGAAAAAATATTTTTTTGTTGGATAGTCCATTTATAGAGGAAGGCTTTAGGCTATATAACATTACGCTGCGACCAATAGGAGCGAAGCGTCAGTGAGAAATGTTGCAAAAACGGGGAAAATTATTCACATTTAGCGACTTTCGTTGCGTGCTCTTCATAAACGGTTTAAGTTATTTAAAAACCACGCGAACAAAGTCGCGGGAACAGCTAGTAGATAATAAAATGATGGTAAATATTATCGCCCGTTGCTATTTAGTAATAATAGGGGATCGAACAGAGGGGTAAGGGACAGGGAACCTGTGGGCTTACTCCCGACACAATCGAGAACCGAATCCGTTCGATAGTGAATTACTTTGAAACTAATCAGGATAAAGAAAATTGTTAGATCGTACTTTTTGTACTCCCGACCATATCAATTGACTGAGAATCAAAATAAACAAATGTCAATTTAATAAGAAGTACGCGGCATGATCGTATCTGAATCAAAATCAAATCAGTTTGGAGAGTAAGGCCTCTGGAACAAGCTCGGACCTCAATAGGACCTTAATCCTCACCTCGTAATCATACGGACCTGAGAAACTCAATGTGTAGCGAATGTCGGGCCCTGATTGGTATGCAAATTTACACAGTTTCAATACAAATCAACATACCCACCTACCCTTAGGATGCGCCAGATTAGATAATAATACCCATATACTCCGGGATCCCTCAAGGATGGGTAACCTCCCCGGCATTGTCAGTCTCGGCGCCGAGGAGAGCGCTTCAGTTTGCCGGAGCGCTCTCTCAATTTGATGGAAGCCCGGTCCCTCCCTATAGAGGTGAACCGGCCGGTCGAGGGAGGAGTAGCCTGTGTTTAGACAGATCCAGGCACTCCACCCAACATAACGGCTGATGGCAATCCGCAAGTGGTTTTAGTGGGTAAACCGGCCGTAGCGAGCCGGGAGTCCCACATACCCCTCACGGGGGGATGCGTAAAGCATTTTCTTTGCGAAATCAAAAAAAAAAAAAAGATAAAGCCCATGGAGGTTATTTACTAACCCAGAGTTATATGGTGCAAGTGCCTTAGTGTTATTGTTAGCTGTATCATCAAATTATGAGCAGAAATAAAACGGTAGTAATATAATAATGGTATACACAAGACAGTAGTAAAAAACCTAAGATTTACCAACTCTGAATGGTAAAAGCCCGAACGATTTTGTGATTCCCACTTTCAACACCATTAACTTGATAAGTCTTGGAAAGACAAATGAGTAAATGACCATTGTAATATTAATATAACCAACGATATTACTATGCTACCTGCATAAAAATATGTCGGTACCTAAAGCCTTGTATCCACTCGACCATGCTCAGGCGAATGAGCGGCTTATTTGGCCGAGCCGCTCAAGTGGAGACGCCTGAGCACGCTTGGCCCGAGCAAATCCGAGCGCGCTCAGGGCGAGCCGGCATCTGTCGGTTTTTGTCCGTGCTCAAAGGCGCTCAGTATTCGCTCGGCGCTCAGTGTGGACGGTTGTTTTTGTGTTTGAGGCGAGCGCGTCGATTGTGAATGATTATAAAGGCATCAGGAGCTACACGGACACGTGAAGACAAGACGGAGCCGAGCATATACTGAGCAGCCTGAGCACAGCTTTTTCAATGTTAAGGCTGGTTCGACCAAAACATTCATTTTGTTCCTCTGAGCATGCTCAAGTGGATACAAGGCTTAAGCTATTGACTGAAATAAATGAATAAGAATTATATCTTTGTTTTATTCCCGAGTTCCAACAACCAAATTTTAATGGTAAAACCTAGCATGCATTGAATTCTTATAATAAAATCCCTTTAAATTTACCAACTCATGTCGGTAAATCCTAAGATTTACTTTTCTATCTTGAAGACGAAAAAGAATCTTGGGTGAGCGCGTTGGTCGCTGGTTCGAATCCCGCCGAGGGAACAAAAAGTTTTCAATGTTCCTGGGTCATGGATGTGTATTAAACTTGTGTATATTATAATAAAAATCTTAAATATGTGTTTAGTATAAAAGTATGAAATATATTTCCGTTGTCTGGTACCTGTAACACAAGTTCTTCGGATACTTAGCACACATATACCGTACTTTGAGCTTTTACATTAACAAGTATACTGCTAAACTCATTACCCTCTTTACTTTGCTGTAATTAATCCAACTTCATCAACACAGAATGGCAAAAATAGTTAATGACTTTTCATCACGCGTAGGTTTTACGAGTAGCCACTGTTACAATTAGGGTTACAAGAAACATTGAACACAAACAGTTGACGGGGGCTTTTCCGAAGGAATTTATTTTATGGGTTTAATTGCTCAATACATATACAGGCTGACTGGTGAGACATGTGCAATACTCAAGGAGAGTTCTCGGTACTCGATTCCCATTATAAATATGTAATAAAATTAGGTACTTAATTTTTTACCAAATTTTCCTTTGAATAGATGAACCATGGATACTATGAAAACTATGCGGCTAGGCAAGTAGGCATACTAACCCCCTGTTCCACATGCAACTGTCAGCTGTCAAAAACTGTTCAAAACGCTCAGAATGATCACGTCATTTTGCATATTTTTACCCATCTTGTTTTTGACGTTTACTTAGATTTCACAGATTTCACTGATCTCGATGTTATTTTTAAATTATGGATCGAGCAAATTTATTCTACATTCTTTTTTAATGTAGTTATAATTGTTAATTTAAAATATTAATAGAATTTATGGGATATAAAGGAAATGTTAAATTTTGACATCTGTCAGTCGTTCCACTAGCATTAAGAATGATCTGAGCGTTCAGAGTAAAAAGACCGCCTAAAGGAACACGCCCCTATGCAGCCGGCGCGGCACCCCGGCGCGGCGGCGGCGTGCGACTTCAACGTAGGTAGTACCCGCGTTCCTACCCGCGGTGTCCATGCCAACGCATGGACACCGCGGGTAGGTAAAGAATTATTCAAGTTTAAAATACATTTACTTAGTGATTAATTGATATTATTTTTTATATCATCTTTTTTCATCTCATATAATAGCCAAATATCACGTCCTCAGGTATTTCTTATGTCTCACCAGTCACACTGTTAAAGAAGCATTTTGTACATTTACATTCGTAACGGCCACTAATTGCTTTAACTGAAAATAGGACAAAATAGGAACAGATTGAAAGAAAGAAAGAAAAAAAATTCTAATCATCATACAATGTAACATTATAGAGAACAATATGTTAGTAAAACTAATGAGCATAGAAAGGTGTCTATAATAATATTATTAGTAGGGGTGGGCTAAAATTCGTTTTACATTCGGTTTAACCGAACTTCGGCAGCTTGAACCGAACTTCGTCATTCGGCCGAATTTCGGTTCAAATTCCGAACATTCTGCTATAAATAATTGCACTATTATTATAGAAATTAATGAAAAGTCAGTGAAATAAAACAAGTCTGATATACGTATATATAGTCATTTATTTGAATTAGAAAAAGTAATCATACATGATAAACAAAAACCCTTAAATTGGCCTTTTTAACTACCAAGCGCCAAAATCGAACCCATGACCTCCGAGTCGAGAGCTAGTTTCTAAACCACTAGACCACGGAGGATTAAGGCCTACCATGAAATACTTTGGTTGCTTTTGTCCAAATGTGAACATCATAGCTGAAACAACGACAACTTATTATACCCCTTCTGGATAAGTCGGTTGTTAAAAAGGGGTATTATGCCTGTAGTATTTTTTTTAATACGAAATAAAACCATATTGCAGGTACGTTTAAATTCCTGGGTTTAAAACGACCATCGTTAACTTTAATCTGTGTCATGTGCGCCACTACGGTCCTTTGCGTTTATCTCTCTGCTGATGAAAATACAGGGGTTGAATTTTTAACCCCTGACGAAAACCGGGGTGTAAACAAGCTTGATGTGTGTGGCAGGGATGTTAGGGAGCTCTGTAACCGTAACCGAAGTAATCGGATATCCGATATTTAAAAATATCCTTAACCGTAACCGAATCCGAAATTAAAGTATTGCTACTGTAAAAATGTAATATAACCGACATTATCCGAAAATATCCTTAACCGTAACCGAATCCGAAATTAAAGTATTGCTACTGTAAAAATGTAATATAACCGACATTATCCGAAAATATCCTTAACCGTAATCGAATCCGAAATTAAAGTATTGCTACTGTAAAAATGTAATATAACCGACATTATCCGAAAATATCCTTAACCGTAACCGAATCCGAAATTAAAGTATTGCTACTGTAAAAATGTAATATAACCGACATTATCCGAAAATATCCTTAACCGTAACCGAATCCGAAATTAAAGTATTGCTACTGTAAAAATGTAATATAACCGACATTATCCGAAAATATCCTTAACCGTAACCGAATCCGAAATTAAAGTATTGCTACTGTAAAAATGTAATATAACCGACATTATCCGAAACAACGGATGATCCGAAATAATTTAATATCCATATCCGTATCCGAAATTTCATATCCATTTCATCCATGGTGTGTGGCATCATAACTCGGATAAATCGATTATGATCGAGTTTGGTTTGAAAGCTGACGTGATCGCGGTTGTTCTAAGCTATAAATTCATTATCATGAGTGCGTTCACGGCTGGACAATGCGGGGTTGTTTATTTTTTTATATTGTTTATATCATATGGACATAATAGCTATACCAACTAATGTTTTTTAAAGTTATACTTTAATATTTCTCTAGTGTCTAGAATTTGAATGGGATGGCACTGTTTTTGAAACTTAAGTTAAGACTTTCATTAGAAATCAGTTTTGCATTATACTTAACACTTGTGTACTTATTGTGGTGAAATAAAGATTATTTATTTATTTTTTAGACTTTCTTGGTTCAGTGGTTAGTAGCGCTCAAGCTGAAGTTTCCGCTTTCGAATCACGAGGGAACAAAAGCTAAGAACTTTCACAATCCCTTTGGCTAACAAACAAAAAAACTAGATAAAATCGATTCAATCGTTTGGGAGTTATGATGCCACACAGTCAGACTGATATAACCCTCTTTTATGCACTTCGCACCTGAACCCTCATCACTTACTTACACTCGCACTTGAGAGATCATGGCTTACTTACATTTCGCACCTGAGAGCTCATCGCTTACTAACACTTCACACCTGAGAGTTCATCATTTACTTACACTTTGCACCTGAAAGATCATCGATTACTTACACTGCGCACCTGAGAGCTCTTCTTCTTACACTTCAAAATTGAGAGCTCATCGCTTACTTACACTTCGCACCTGAGAGCTCATCGCTTACATACTATTCGCTGCTGAGAGCTCATCGCTTACTTACACTTCTCACCTGAGAGCTCATCGCTTACATACACTTCGCTGCTGAGAGCTCATCGCTTACTTACACTTCTCACCTGAGAGCTCATCGCTTACATACACTTCGCTGCTGAGAGCTCATCGCTTACTTACACTTCTCACCTGAGAGCTCATCGCTTACATACACTTCGCTGCTGAGAGCTCATCGCTTACTCACACTTCTCACCTGAGAGCTCATCGCTTACTCATTAACTCGTACACAACATATAAGCCAATTCTCCGCCAAAGGCTTGTACAATACCGCAGTTATTGTGCCGATTAAATGGGACATTTGCGAACTCACTCTTTGCGGAAATGCGATTGTAAATTACTACGAATGTGTGGAATTAACTGATTTGTTGGGGATTTATACCGCTCGTGCCCAATGTACTGCAATAACACGGTTTAAATATGCTGATTAACAACTGACAAGTGCGAAAAGGTTCACAAAACATACAAAAAAACTTGAGAGGTGTCAAGGGATGGATGGAACGAAGTTCAAGTTTAGAGTGCAGAAATGAAAATGTCTGGCTTGCTTTCTATAAGAGAGAGAGAGAGAGAGACAGAGAAACATGCGACGCCGCACAGCTTACAATAGCTTACTATAGCAAAAAGTGTCGTGACAACTTTTCGTAAGACAATTCGAAGGGGTCCTAGGTTGTGGGTGCTAATTAGACTTTTTTAGACCTCTAGTACATTATACGCAACACACAGATATAACACACGTACAAAATAAGCAACGCATGATAAAGATAATTTGAAATATCCAGTAAAAATATCCACGATAAAGACAGTTTGAAACAAGTGACGCACGATATAGACTATTAGAAACAAGCAACGCATGAGGTACAACGCTATATTTCAGACGACAAAAGTAGAAACAAATTTCAGGTGTGATAAATATTCCCTTTTCCCTGGGGGTCTGTGGGTCGTCTGGTCATTACAGAAGTTTTAGTGGCCATTACGGACCCCGCGGCGGAGGGCCGGAGATTTACGCGCCGGGGGCTCTCGGACCCACGTCAACTATTTGTAGGTTAACTTTATTGCTAACACTTCATTTTAATAATTGTATACGAATTAAATGTAATGAGACATTTATGATGAATATTTTGGTATTGATGTATTATCACAATTTTCGTTAAAAAAACTTGAATATGAAAAACCTACTGAATGTTCAACTAATTCGTATAGTCAGGGTTCCCCCATACATGGTTTTCACTTGATCAAGCTAATTTTTCGTGAGTATCTTCATTTGGATGAGTCGCCCAAGAATTTCTTGGACGGAACTCTTGTCTGTGGTAGCTAACAGAGATAGGAAGAATAAAGTTTGTGGAATTGGTGATTCCAAAATATCTATTTTTTTTTTTTTGATAAATGTCAAGCTAATGATCAAAATTATCCGAAAAAATATTTGTCCTTCAAAATCTATAGTTTGATCAAAGAGTTCCCTCTTGCCAACTTGTATCGATAACAAGGTCATCTTAAATTATTAGTAACCAGCTGATTTTGTTTTTATTACTTAGTTAATATTAATGTAATTCAACAGACATACTTAATTGGTAGGACAATTGCGTGGTACGTTATCCCGGTCCTACGCTCGAAAGTTAAGCATTTTTTTTTATCCTTGCTAACTCTGTTAGCTACCACAATCGAGAGTTCCGTCCAAGAAATTATTGGACGACTCATCGCAAGGTACTCAAGAAAAATTAGCTTGATACTAATCAAGTGAAAATCATGTATGGGGGAACCCTGACTAGTATGTCATATTATTTTGTATAACAATTGTTATAAAATTTTATCTAAAGTTATCAATTGAGGTGACGCACTGCATACTTTTTGTAGACAGAATTTTCTACTGTATAAATATGACCGATTTTGTTAACGACATTTTGTATGACTTGTGTGCAGTATTAGCATGTTCTATTTTACATCTACAAAAAGTCGATTATCTCTGGTGGGTGGAAAGTGGACACTGGACACCCTTACGTATATAGATAACGAATTTAGATGCTCCCAGCGATACTCTCCAAAATGATTCGATTTTGATTGAGATCCTATCCTGAATAAATTGACGTTTGTTTATTTCGATTCTCAGTCGATTGACATCACAGAACAGATAAATAGGTATAACCTATTTTATCTGTTCTGTGATTGACATGGTCGGGAGTACAAAAAGTTACGATCTAACGATTTTCTTTATCCTGGTTAGTTTCAAAGTAATACACCATATAAAATACTAAAAGCCGTTGAGATCGAACTGATATGATTCTCGATCGTGTCGGGAGTAAGCCTGCTGGTTGGTTTCAAAGTTATCCACCAAATAAAATACCAAAAGCCGTTGAGATCGAACTGATTTGTTTCTCGATTGTGTCGAGAGCCTGCTGTATCAATTTTTTTGGCTTTATTATTATTTTTGCGACAAAAAATAAGAAATGGTAAAAAAATTTTTTTTTTTAGTTTTTGCCAAAAAAAATATAAAAAAAATACATTTCCGAAATGAGGAAAGGTAGTTTAATCGTATCTCAACGTTATAGTGACTGCTCTTTTTACACACTGTATAAGGCTTATAACCAGTAGTGGACGACATAGCTAATAATAAAAAATAAAAAACAAAAGTTTTAAACATAAAGTTTGTTACCAACATACAATTACCAATTAGAAACGGTTCGCTTAAATAAATAAAAACAAATTCAAACATTTATTCGGTAAGACATTTGATCATTACTCTACATAACATGAAAATCATTTCTAGAAGAACATTATTAGGAATTTTTTGACTTATAGTCACGTTTCGCAGCGCCTGAGTGTGCAAGCGAGCGAGGGCGATTTGGGTGATGGTGGCCGGTTTCATTGAAACCAGACCAGCTACGCAGGAGTTTTTTATAGTGCCTCAGTGCGCAATACACAGAAGCACTATCTCTTCATTCACTCTCGTAGCCCACTGATCGACACACTGGCGGGAGATTAGGCGCAGGACCGACTTTTTACATGCCCATCCGATGCATAGATCTTCTTTCTTACCAGACAATCAAGGTGATCAGCTTGCATAGTTCCAACCAAACTTGGAAACAACATTTTTGTTGTTCCAACGCGGGAATCGAACCTACGACCTCCGGGTCGAGAGCTTGGCTCTGAACCACTAGACCACGAAGGCGTCCGAGCACATCCTACACTCGAACGGTTTTGTCATAACAACTTTTTTTTTTATTTTGACATATCAGACAGCTAAATATTTACCTAAGTGAAAATAAGTATTACTTTGTGCGAAGTAAATTTATTTTTTGCTTTTTGGTTTAACTTTTTTAGTTGGTTTTTTTTGGTTAAAATTATTTTATTAAAAATTCACCCTGCATACGGGTTCCGTTCCGTTCGTAAAATTCTCATAAAACTCTTTCACATCACGTTTTAATTAAATCATAATAATTTGAATTCCGATGTGTACCACAAAATAACAATAGTAGATATTGTGCTAATATTTTGTTTTCATTTGAGAACGTCAGTTAATTCTCGGAATAGATCATGGCTCCAATAATGAATTATAGGAATACTAGCTGTGCCCGCGACTTCGTTCGCGTGGTTTTTGAGTAACTTAAACCGTTTATGCAGCGCACGCAACGAAAGACCCCAAATGTGAATAATCTCCGGTTTTTGCAACATTTCTGACTGAAACTTCGCTCCTATTGGTCGCAGCATAATGTTATATAGCCTAAAGCCTTTCTCTATAAATGGACTATCCATCAAAAAACCTTTTTAAAACCAGACCGGCAATTCCTGAGATTAGCGCGTTTAAACAAACAAACAAACTCTTCCGCTTTATAATATCAGTATAGATTATATTAATTATTATATAGGAATCAAGGAGGAGTCAAACAGGAGTCAAGTCGATGATCGATTCCGAGAACTATAGTACCTTAAGTTTCGCTCTAATGAACTGTTCTCAGTAAGCCGGACGTGTGGGCAGCTCACGCTTGGCCGGTACTGTTGTGTCGTGTTTGAGGACAATCATATCTGCGTCCAGTCACGCGGAACGATAGATATGGGGATTAGCACGAACAAATGGCTGCAACGTATTCGTGAAATGAAATTTGTAACATAAGTTGGTAATATATTTTGCGCTGTCTAGATTTCCGTACATGGGTTTAATTTCACCTGTATGTATGTGATTATGGATGTTCATCTTTTTCCTCATAACTTCTAATCTAGTTAAGATAATTGGGCAAATGAGGTGTCCTATTTTGTATTTCTCTCAACCGTGGTGTTTCCTCTTAAGTAAAGAATAAAAAAAAATCTTAAATTTTCAAATCATATGTAAATGTTATGTGAGCTGTTGTTCTCAGCTTTGCTTTTAATCACCTGATACTTGCAAGAATTTTTTAGCGCGCTGTAGTCGGGATATATTTTTTTAATCTTTATTTTGTCTCTTTTCTGACTTTCTGGATCTCTCGCCAGTCGTGTCGGTTTACCGTCCCACTGGGTTATGAGAGTAAAAGCAAGAGAGAGTGTCTTTGTGTATTGCGCACACACTTGAACACTATAAAATAACTCCTGCGTAGCTGGCCTGGCTTCAATGAAATCGGCTACCGACACCGAATCGGTGAGTGGAGCTATTATTATTATTATCGTTTGTCATTTAGCAAACCATAGGGTTAGTGAAGCTTATGTCAAATACCATACATTTTTGTTTTCAAACTTCATAAATATAATAGCAATGACATTGAATAAGGGATGGTACTATTGTAACTCCGGAAATTAGGCATCGTGCCTTTTCGCACTTAAACTAAGTCCCTACTCCCTAGTGTAAATTTTGTTTAAACTTTCAGGTGCGGTTAAAAATTCAGCAGCTAATACTTATAGGCCCTCAAGAGTGAGGAAGAAGTTGAAGTTTATGATACTCTTATCGTGAACAACGATAAGTACACGTTAAATTTAAGGTGTACTTACTTCAAGCGTTAACTTGTTGTATTAAAGTACGTCCGAGATAAATTTAACCCATACAAATCCGTCTTTGACACAACCAGAGGTCGCTAACAAAATGTATGGGATTTGACATAAGCTTTGCCAAGTGACATACGAATTGTCATTTAGCGAAGCTCATGTCAAATGTCATACATTTTGTTTTCGATCTTCGTAAGCGATGAATAGCGATTGCATCTTGAATCAGGGGCCTTCAGGGGCCTGATATGATACTACCGCAGTCATCACTTACGAAATTCGAAAACAAATTGTATAGGAAATTGTATAGGATAACAATGTTCGCAGAGTCTACATCCTGAGGATGCTCCGGGGTCGGAGCGAAACGCGCGTCGAGTTTTGCAACCTGCATGGTGGTGGGACTTTGCACGATCGTGTTAACATTATTGCTTGTGTGGTGGTGGTGTTTTCATGTTTTTTGCTTGCGAGTGTACGCATAAGCAGTGTGGGAGGAGGGAGGTGCATCAAACGCATGTCTATGGGTACACTCACTCATCTGCTTACAGGTTATGGTTATATTTGTTTTGCGGGATATTGCTAGATATAATATATTTAAATTTTATGCATTTCCGCAAAGTAAAGCCTGATTCCATTAACTATGTATAGGATTTGACATAAGCTTGTGAAATAAGTGAAAAATGTCAAATCCCATTCTTGTTTTCGAATGTGATAATAGCGGTTATATAATATTGAACTTTGATCTTAGAACTGTACGTCCAAGTTCTAAGATCAAAGATGATCAAATATGAAAGAATAATTCGCCAAACCAATCTGTTTTATCAGGAATACACGATCTTCCATTCATCCCCAAGTATTCCCTAATCAAATTAATTTAATTCGGTTTGTATGTAAGAATGTAATTTACCTTATTTGATTACGGAAGACTGATTTCCTCAAAAGTGGACTTGGAAACGTTTGAAGAGAACCGTGGTTTGAAGTAACCATTCAATTGGTTTATATCATCACAAAGTAGATATACAGCGTGTAAAAAGAGCAGTCACTATAACTTCGTGGGGTTATAACCAGGCATGAGATATATCCATTGGTACTAGTCATTTGCTTTTAATCCACTGTTTTAAAAATTTAAAAATTTTCAACTGCGATCAGCTGATTACGCTGAGAGGTCAATAGCACGCGTAAGACGTTCATTATGTACTAGGGCAAAAATTGTAAATTTAAGAATTTAATGCGGAACGTTGTTGGAAACAGTTCAGCCTTGCGACTAAAATAATAAATTGCAAAAAAAAATTTTTTTTTCAAAAAATTAATAATTTAAAAAAATAATTTCTAGAATCAGTCAAGGTCCTATAATCCTATCCCAAAGTTATAGTGACTGCTCTTTTTACACCCTGTATAATGTAGGCCAAGCAGGAACATATGGAAGCTCCGTAAAGTAACGTTAACGAATAATTGTATGAGAAGCATGACAGCGCTAATACAATTGACATGAACCGATGAAGGTTGTCGCAAAAAAAATTACCGAGAAAATTGAGTTAAAACCTTCACTTACATTAGTTATGATATTATGTATACTCGGAATTTTAATTAGATTCCACATTTATTATTGTAGTGATAAACACAAAAATCGATAAACAATCGCGATTTATGTTAATAATTATAATAATGGTGTGCCAATTAAAGACTAAATTATTGATTTTTATTTAAATAAATACATTATTATTCATAATAATTATTTATTAATTGGTAATCACTGCTTTATTGTAATGGTCTAAATGCGTATCCCATGTTGTCAAAGAAGAGGAAAAAATGAGTAGGTTAGATAATATGTTAATTGACAACATCAGACACATCTATACAAATAAGGGCCGATTTTTCAATCGTCAGATAACTTTTATGTAAGGAATAAATATGTGACTTTGACAGATTTTGTATGGAACAAATGTCAAAGTCACATGTTTATTCAACAGATAAAAGTTATCTGACGATTGAAAAATCAGCCCTTAATTATATTGAAGTGTCAGTTTGTAACTTTCAATTAGCAATGTTTTACTAAATGCATATGAAGGATACTGAAAACGACAATGCAATTTAAAAAAAATTGTGTCTGTCTGTCCGCATGTCTGTTTGTTCCGGCTAATCTCTGAAACGGCTGGAGGGATATTGACGAGACTTTCACTGGTAGATAGCTAAAGTTATGAGGATTAACATAGGCTACTTTTCATCATCATCATCGTCATCAAACTAATGATCTCCGAATCGACTGGACCGACTGTTTTTGACCGGAGCATTCACCGGCTTTGCTTATGTTAGTAGGTGTAATCTATACATCTACATTAATAATATTATAAAGAGGAATGATTTGTATTTTTGTATGTAACGACTTAACTCAAAAAGTACTGGACCGATTTTAATCAAATTATTTTTTCATTAGAAAGCTACATTATCACTGAGTGATAGGCTATATAAAAATCAATGTTGCTGTTCATTAGTCTCGCTAAAACTCGAGATCAGCTGACTCGGCTATTTTTGGTCTTCAAATATTCGTTCGTCCCGCGAAGGTTTACACGGTTTCCATGCTCAACGAAGTGGGCACGGGTCAGCTAGACTATAATATATATATAAGAAAGTCGTGTTAGGTACCTACACTATATATGGTAATTAAAGAACGCGAACGTTAGTTTGTTTTAGTCATAAACTATTTTTATGCTCAACGAAGTGGGCACGAGTCAGCTAGTTTATAACAGACAAAACATGTTACAGAAATTGACAACGATAGCGATGACGGCGACAATTTATAAAATAAAATATTACCAAAATACATATATTTGTTTTATTTCTCTTTTTTTAGATATACTACTTTTTAAGTAAACACGTTGGTTTTTCAGTTCAGACATTTTATTAGGTAAGTAATGTCATTACGTACAATTCTTTTTCAAATTACAAACTAGATGTCGCTAGTTCACACACTTTGATATAAGTTTCAACACCCCTACCTATCAAAATAAACTAAACAAATCTGTAAATTACAATTTAAAAATTCCTAATGTTCTCATAAACTTGTAGTGTTTAATTGCACCTAGACCTTTAGTTAATAAATCTGCTGGCATTTCATCCGTAGATAAATAATTGATCTCTACCTTTCCACTTTTAATGACTTCTCTTACAAAATGGTGTTTAACATCAATATGTTTAGACCTATTGTGACATTGATTATTTGTGGCCATCTTTAATGCACTTTGGTTGTCACAATTCAACCTAATTGTTAACAAAGAGCCAGTTAGCTCATACAATAGTTCCCTAAGATATATTGCTTCCCTAGAGGCTTCAGAGAGCGCAACATACTCGGCCTCAGTGCTTGATAGAGCTGTTACTCTCTGCTTTCTGCTCTGCCATGAAACAGCTGTGCCTGACATAACAAAACAAAATCCAGTATACGATTTTCTGTCCAAGCTGTCACTTGCCCAGTCAGCATCAACAAAACCCTCTAAGCTATCTCCTTGACTACAAAATTTTAAACAATAGCTTTTAGTTTTCTTTAAGTATTTTAGAACCCTCTTAGCATAATTCCAATGTTCAACACTGTAGCAAGTATTAAATTGGCTTAAGTAACTTACAGAATAGGTAATATCGGGTCTTGTCATGACTGATAAATACATAAGACAACCTATGAGTTTTTGGTAACTAATTCCTTCTGTACATTTATCTACCTTTGTTACATTTAATTTATTCTCTATAGGTGTATCAGCTGTCCTACAGTCAGTCATATTGAATTTCAGCAATAATTCCTCTATATAATGTTGTTGATCCACAGTTATTTCATATTTATTACAATATTTATGAACATTTATATTCATACCTAGATAATGCTTTACCTCACCTAAGTCTTTGATTTTAAATTCAGAATTTAAAATACATTTTAACTTCTCACTCTCAGACTTACTGTTAGAGAAAATAAAGAAGTCATCAACATACAGTGCTATAATTATTTTGACATTTTTAGAAGTTTTTGTAAATAAACATGGCTCTTGGATACAGCTTTTATAATTATTTTTACAAAGTAAATCATTAACTCTCTCATACCAAACTAAAGCGGATTGTTTCAATCCATACACTGCCTTTTTGAGTTTTAACACTTTCCCTGCCATTTTATCTACAAAACCTTCAGGCGCACACATATAAATATCCTCTTTCAAATAACCATTTAGATATGCAGTTTTGACATCTAACTGTGTAATGTCAAGTCCTAGTTTTACACTAAGTGCAAATAATAACCTCAATGTTGAGTGTCGTACAACAGGAGAAAAGGTTTCATCATAGTCCAGTCCATGTTTTTGAGTAAAACCTTTTGCAACTAATCTTGCACGATATTGCACTTCACTATCAGTTTTTGGCTTTTTCTTAAACACCCACCGACACTGCACAATTGTAGCACCTTTAGGAGCATCAACAAGATCAAATACTTCATTCTGCCTAAACGATTCCATCTCCTCCTCCATTGCCTTCCTCCATTGAGCACTTTCAGAACTTCTTAAGGCTTCAGTCACGGTAAGTTCAGTGTCTGTAGTGACCAACCATCCAATTTGGTTGTACTTTGCAGGTTTCCGTCTCTCCCTCTTTGGTCTTCCTGAGTCTTGTTGTTCTGGTTCTAGTGTCTCACATAGGCTGCTGCTGGTTGATGGAGATTCAGGAACATAGGTCTCATCTGCATCTGCCTCATAGAATGATAGCTGCGATGATTCACTGTCAGAACTTTCCTGAGTATCTAATGTTGATTGTTCATGACGCTCATATTCCCCTACTGAACGATCACATTGTACGGGAACAGGTAAACCATCTTCCACACACCATGTTGCTTCAGTGGCTTCAGATATATCTCCTGGTACTGCTTTCTCCATTACCACTACATCTCGGCTGATATTAACCTGCCCTTTTACAGGATCATATACTCTGTATCCTTTTACATGTTCTGAGTAACCAATGAGAATATGCTGCCGAGCTTTCTTGTCCCATTTATTCCTTCGCTCCTTAGGAACATGCACCATTATCGGACTGCCAAAAATTCGTATATGGCTCAAAACTGGTTTCTTTTTATACCACATTTCGTATGGTGTCTTGTCATTAAGTCCTGACGCTATAGATCTGTTTTTCAAGTAAACTGCAGTAGATACTGCCTCGGCCCAAAACTTTTTATCTAGCTTAGCATCAAACAACAAGCACCTTGCCTTCTCAACTATTGTCCTGTTGTTTCTTTCTGACATACCATTTTGCTGCGGTGTGTAGGGGTTTGTCTTTTGATGTATAATACCAACAGATTTCAGAAAATTTTCCATTGCTTTTGAACAAAATTCTCCACCATTATCTGTTCGTAAGAATTTTATATTAGCATTTGTCTGTTTCTCCGCCATAGTCTTGAAATCCTTAAATAATGTAAAGACTTCATTTTTATTTTTCATGAAGTAGACAAATGACATTCTGGTGTAGTCATCTATGAAAAGAAGAAAATACGTTGACAACCCAATTGATTTAACTTCCATTGGCCCACAAACGTCAGAATGCACAATTTCCAGCACTCTAGTAGCTCTTGTGCCAGTAGGGAATGGTAAGCGTGATTGTTTGCCTTCACAACAAACAATGCAGTTGGATTTAGTCACATCATAACCATCCTCATAGCTGATTCCTTCTACTGCACCATTCTTCATTTTATGCAAGTCACTAGTATTTATGTGTCCTAATCTCCTGTGCCATAACATAGTGCTATCTCTGGCTAGTAAGCATTTTGTCACTGGTTTAGTACATAAGTCTAACTTATAAACACCTTCAATTAAGTTAGCGGTAGCTACTAATTCTTTCTTTGCATTGTATATGAGACACTGATTATCTGTGAAAGTAACACTATTGTTGTTTTTTATTAGCTGACTTACCGACAATAGGTTCGTTGTAAGACTTTTAACACATAGGACGTCTTTTATTGTTATATCGTATCCCATCTTGGTTGATATCTTAACATTTCCACTGCTTATGACTTCAAGTTTTTCATGATTTGCTATCATAATCTCGGAGCATGTTGCTGGTCTCGAGACTTCTTCCAACCAACTTGCGGTAGCCGTCATATGAACGCTGGCTCCGGAATCCACGTACCACTCGTCTTTACTATATTTAGCACTAAGGAATACAGCACTAAATGCATTTGAAGACTTATTTTTGCTTGTTTTCTGTAGCATTGGGCATTGATTCCGAAAATGACCCGGCGTTTTGCATTTGTAGCAAGTTATAATTTTATTATCTCCTGTCACTTTGAAGTTTGACGTAGATTTTTTATTTCCGCCATTCTCGTTCCGATTAGTGTTGCCATATCTGGGTTTTGCCACCCATTTTGTGGCAAAAGCCGCTTCAGTATTCTGTGTTTCCATCGATGTTATTCCCGCTAATTCTAACGGTTCCGAGTCTAACAATTTTGTCTTAATGACGTCGGCCGTAATAGCGATACCGGAATGTTCAATGGCCATAATCATTGGCGAAAACTTATCTGGTAGTCCCGCGAGCATTAATGATCCGACCCACTGATCAGTAATCTCAAAACCCGTTCCACTCAATCGCTGTGATGCTTCCACAATTTGAGTAATGTATGTTGTCATATCTTGACAATTTTCTCGCCTTATTGAAATCAGGTGCCTCAATAACGAGATCTTCCTCGAAAAACCTGAGTCGTCAAACAGGGATTTGAGTTTATCCCACAACTCTTTCGAAGTCGTCGTCTTCTTGATATGCACAAACAAAGCAGGATCGATGGTTAGGCATAATTTAGCCCGCGTCTTTGCGTCGTCTTCGGGTTTTATGATTTTTCCGGAATCCGGCTGCACACAATGTAACATGCCTTCCAATACAAGCACGTTTTCAATCGCGAATGTCCACTCATCATAATTGTCCCTGCCTTTTAATTTAGGCACACTAGCTAAATAGTTTGCCGACATCTTGCACAACACACACGTTAGTTTATAAATACACTTTAATCACTCCATAAACTTGGAAAACTGTGATTTTGCGTGATAGCCCATAACCTTTTAAGTAAACACGTTGGTTTTTCAGTGCAGACATTTTATTAGGTAAGTAATGTCATTACGTACAATTCTTTTTCAAATTACAAACTAGATGTCGCTAGTTCACACACTTTGATATAAGTTTCAACACTACTGCTATAAACGAGAGGAATCGATCCCGAAATAATCCATTTCCGTATCGAATAATTTCGCACGTCACTATTTAGTACTTGTCATAACGTTGCAACACTGAATGTGTCAAATCTGGAATCGAATTAAAATTCCGACTATAGTAACGTAATAAGTACATTGATTTGAGAGACGGATGTTTAGATTAATGTACTTAATATATTACGACCCATTATAAAATGGTTAAGTGACAGTTTGAACACCGTCAACCGCCACCGTCACCGAATCCGGTGACGGTGACCGGTTTCATTAAAACCAGGCCAGCTACTCAGGATTTTGTAGTGTCCAAGTGTGTGCGCAATACAAGCACTCTCTTTACCTTTACTGTCGTAGCCCAGTGGGACGGATACCTGATACGACTTGCGGAAGATCAGGCGCAGGACCGACTTTTTACAAGCCCATCCGACGCATGGATCATCTTTCTTGTCTGACAATCAGGTGATCAGCCTGCATTGTTAACAACAGTTAATCAAACCCACGACCCCCGGGTCGAGAGCGAAGCTCTGAACCACTAGACCACGGAGGCGCTCAATTTTGATTATCAAAACCACGCAACACATAATAGTCTGTGTTATTACTGTGAGGCTTTCGGCCATTTTGTTTTAGTAAGTATTTCCCAACGAATTTCCATGGGCAATTCACACATCGCCACGTGAAATATTGAATTTCAGACCGCTCATTTACATACTTGCGCCAGTCTGGGTTATATGGTAGATCAAATGAAATATTTTATTTACAGAATGCAGTTTACAGAGGTGTTATCTTAAATCTAATTCGTTCCTACATCCATTCTACCATTTAAATGGTGTGTGAAATTAGTTTATGCAGCGCACGCAACGAAAGTCCCCAAATGTGAATAATTTTCCCCGTTTTTGCAACATTTCTCATTGACACTTCGCTCCTATTGGTCGCAGCGTAATGTTATATAGCCTAAAGCCTTCCTCTATAAATGGACAATCCATCAAAAAATTAAATTTTCAAATCGGACCAGTAGTTCCTGAGATTAGCTCGTTTAAACAAAAAAACAAACTCTTCCGCTCTATAATATTAGTATAGAAACATAAATCGATTAAATAAATTTGAATAGTTAATATTAAGTTAGATAATAATAATAATTATATAGAAAATTATTATTCAGTAACTATAGAATACACATTAAAATGTAGATAATAATTTTTGTCATGTCCAAATATAGTAATCAAACCTGCATATCCAGTGCGAATCAGCGGTCTACCTATTGGCCCACGGACGGCTCCAATACCAACATAAGTCAATGAAACCGCGGAAATTACATGTCAGTGTGAATGCAAATAGATGTAAAAAACAATTATACAAGTACAAGCTAAATAGAGCCTTCCAGTCGAGCCGGATGTGTGGAGGACCGCACAAAGTCCCGTGCACTGGTGGCGCTTGTAATTTACCGAGCGGAGTTAAATAGAGCAAATCACAGGGTGAGGGTACCGGCGGATTAGCAGTCATTAACTAACTGTTCGTGGGGTGTCACAGTAAGAATTATCTAACACAGTGTTTTTCAAACTGTGGGTCTCGAAGCCTTGGCTTACCATCCCATACAATCTATCTTTAATACAAAAAAATTGCAATAGATGTCACTACTATTAATGTTTGCAAATTATAAAATGTAAACATGCCGAATTAAGTACAAATATTGACATTAAAATAAAGATAAGCATATTTGTTAAGCATACCATCACATTAAGCTAAATTCAACTCCTTTTAAGAAGAAGATTAGTATTTTCTAATAGTGGCGCTAGATGGCGGTTTCTGGAATGTGCCTGGACTTCACCCTTTGCTAGTCGCATTGCCAGTATTAGGGTGATACCATTTTCTAGTACTAGGTCGTGTCTTTGTTATATTTTTACTTGTGCTTGGGGGTCACCAGAAAATGGAAAAGAAGACAGGTACCAAATCAAAGCCGCACGTAGTCTTAACAACTTACCTCGTACTTACTTTCAAAGCTGTTAGCTTCATAATTAATATTGGCACCAAAACAGAGAAAATTATAAACGTATTCTTATTTACATACTAACTTATTGTCTGTCTACGATCCAAGGGGGTCGCCAGAAATTTTCAACCTTTAAAAGGGTCGCGCATTCAGAAAGATTGAAAAACACTGATCTATCATATTGTTCATCGTCATCAGCATATCAGCTATGACCTCTTCTACTGGGCATGAGCCTCCTTCAAAGTATTTTATGTGGGGGTAGTTTCATATACTCGCTTCGCTTGGCAGGCGGGTTGGCGAGCGCAGTTTAAATAACAATGTCCGCAGAAACGCTGCTGCCTATTTTCGGATAACTGTCAACGCCATCTATCGGTGTGAGCTGCCAACCTGTACGTCGGCCGATACCAACCTGAAGGGAGCCATGTGACGTCACGCAGCACGCGCCCTGCGTATGCACAACGAACGTCCTGAGCGAACTTCATCTACATGGTCCTACAAAACCCACCATCACAAAATATTATAATATACGCCTGTTAACTCCTGACAAGGAACGTTGTTTTTATTTATCCCTCCAGTATTATTTATTGCAAGTCATTAACAGTAGCCTTTTGAGCCACGGGAAATATTTATTTAGTTATTTAGTTAAGGTACAAATATAGTTGATGGAGAGATGAGAGATACTGGGTACCAGAAATCTAATTAAAAAAATTGCAGCCATTCCCCCTTCAGTACATATCTATATCTATACATATAATAAATCTGTAGAGGGGTCATGTCTGTACATCTATACATATAATAAATCTGTAGAGGGGTCATGTCTGTACATTAAGAATATTTAAGTGAAAATCAAAAAAAGGGGGTCTATAAGAGCCACAGAACCTAAAAATAACATTTTTGAAAAAAATGTCTGTCTGTCTGTCTGTCTGTCTGTCTGTCTGTCTGTCTGTCTGTCTGTCCATATGGGAATGTTTGTCGTCGCATCACGCTAAGACCACTGTATAGAATGAAATGAAATTTGGCAGGCAGGTAGCTTATGACCTGAAGAGCATTATTGGAAATTATTATCCCGAAAAACGAAAGGGTTCCCGGGGGATCTTAAAAAAATTGTAGCTATCTATTTGACGGTATTTCAGCCAAACTACTCAACGTATTTAAATTAAAATTTGGCAGGCAGGTAGCTTATGACCTGAAGAGCATTATTGGAAATTATTATCCCGAAAAACGAAAGGGTTCCCGTGGGATCTTCAAAAAATTGTAGCTATCTATTTGACAGTATTTCAGCCAAACTACTTAACGTATTTAAATGAAATTTGGCAGGCAGGTAGCTTATGACCTGAAGAGCATTATTGGGAATTATTATCCCGAAAAACGAAAGGGTTCCCGGGGGATCTTAAAAAAATTGTAGCTATCTATTTGACAGTATTTCAGCCAAACTACTTAACGTATTTAAATGAAATTTGGCAGGCAGGTAGCTTATGACCTGAAGAGCATTATAGGAAATTATTATCCCGAAAAACGAAAGGGTTCCCGTGGGATCTTCAAAAAATTGTAGCTATCTATTTGACAGTATTTCAGCCAAACTACTTAACGTATTTAAATGAAATTTGGCAGGCAGGTAGCTTATGACCTGAAGAGCATTATTGGAAATTATTATCCCGAAAAACGAAAGGGTTCCCGGGGGATCTTAAAAAAATTGTAGCTATCTATTTGACGGTATTTCAGCCAAACTACTCAACGTATTTAAATCAAAATTTGGCAGGCAGGTAGCTTTTGACCTGAAGAGCATTATTGGAAATTATTATCCCGAAAAACGAAAGGGTTCCCGTGGGATCTTCAAAAAATTGTAGCTATCTATTTGACAGTATTTCAGCCAAACTACTTAACGTATTTAAATGAAATTTGGCAGGCAGGTAGCTTATGACCTGAAGAGCATTATTGGAAATTATTATCCCGAAAAACGAAAGGGTTCCCGGGGGATCTTAAAAAAATTGTAGCTATCTATTTGACGGTATTTCAGCCAAACTACTCAACGTATTTAAATTAAAATTTGGCAGGCAGGTAGCTTATGACCTGAAGAGCATTATTGGAAATTATTATCCCGAAAAACGAAAGGGTTCCCGTAGGATCTTCAAAAAATTGTAACTACCTATTTGACGGTATTTCAGCCAAACTACTCAACGTACTTAAATGAAACTTGACACAAAGGTAGATTGTAACATGAAATAATCAACATAATATTTTTAACCGACTTCCAAAATAGGAGGTGGTTTCTCAATACGTAAATATATTATGTTTTTTTTATATTTGTTCGTGGATATCTTCGTCGTTTATGAATCGATTTTAAATATTAATGTTATACCACTACTACTTAGTCTTTGAAGATATACGTTGGGCGTCGCGACGTTGGGCGCCGCGACGTTGGGCGTCACGGCGTCGGGCGTCAGCGTCGCGGCGTCGGGCGTCACGTCGTCGGGCATCGGGCGTCGGCGTCGCGGCGTTGGGCGTCGGCGTCGCGACGTTGGGCGTCGCGGGGTCAGGCGTCGGCGTCACGACGTTGGGCATCGCGGCGTCGGGCGTCGCGGCGTCGGGCCATCGGGCGTCGCGCCGACGGGCGTCGTCGTCGCGACTTTCGGCGTCACGGCGTCGGGCGTCACGGCGGCGGGCACCGCGGTGTCGGGCGCCGCGACGTTGGGCGTCGCGGCGTCGGGCGTCGCGGCATCGGACGTCACGGCGTCGTGCGTCGCGGCGTCGGGCATCGGGCGTCGGCGTCGCGAAGTTGGGCAACGCGGCGTCCTTCAGCGTCGTGACGTCGGGCGTCGGCGTCGCAACGTTGGGCGTCGCGGCGTTAGGCGTCGGCGTCGCGGCGTTGGGCGTCGGCGTCGCGACGTTGGGCGTCGCGGCGTCAGGCGTCGGCGTCGTGACGTTGGGCGTCACGGCGTCGGGTGTCGCGGCGTCGGGCGTCGCGGCGTATGGCGTCGCGGCGTCTGGCGTCGCGGCGTCGGGCGTCGCGCCGACGGGCGTCGTCGTCGCGACGTTGGGCGTCGCGGCGTCGGGCGTCGCGGCGTCGGGCGTCGCGGTGGCGGGCGTCGCGGCGTCGGGCGTCGCGGTGGCGGGCACCGCGGTGTCGGGCGCCGCGACGTTGGGCGTCGCGGCGTCCGTCAGCGTCGCGACGTCGGGCGTCGGCGTCGCGATGTTGGGCGTCGCGCCGTCGGGCGTCGCGCCGTCGGACGTCGCGCCGTCGGGCGTCGCGCCGTCGGGCGTCGCACCGTCGGGCGTCGCGGCGTCGGGCGTCGTCGTCGCGACGTTGGGCGTCGCGGCGTCGGGCCATCGGGCGTCGCGCCGACGGGCGTCGTCGTCGCGACTTTCGGCGTCACGGCGTCGGGCGTCACGGCGGCGGGCACCGCGGTGTCGGGCGCCGCGACGTTGGGCGTCGCGGCGTCCGTCAGCGTCGCAACGTCGGGCGTCGGCGTCGCGATGTTGGGCGTCGCGGCGTTGGGCGTTGGCGTCGGTCGTCGCGGTGTCGGGCGTCGCGGTGTCGGGCGTCGCGCCGTGGGGCGTCGCGCCGTCGGGCGTCGTGGCGTCGGGCGTCCCGGCGTCGGGTGTCGCGGCGTCGGGCGTCAACTCCACGACGTTGGGCGTTGCGGCGTCGGGCGTCGCGGCGTCGGTCGTCGCGGCGTTGGGCATCATATACGGGACATTAGTGCGTTTAAACAAACAAACAATTTACATTTGGGGACTTTCGTTGCATGCGCTGCATAAACGGTTTAAGTCAAACAAACACCATGCGAACGAAGTCGCGGGCACAGCTAGTTAAGAATAAAAATATCGAGAGGGTGAGTGAAGCTCGTAATTTAGGAGTGTTGATAGATGAAGAGCTTACATTTGAAAAGCATGTCGTAAAAACTGTAAGTCGATGCTTCTACCGCCTAAAAGTTTTATACAAGATTAGAAATCTTATTCCAGAAAAACTGCGTAGCACTCTCTGCGAATCCCTTGTACTTTCGAACTTAAATTACGCTGACGTAGTCATAGGACCTTGTCTTCGCTCGCGGTCAAAAAGACTCGTGCAAAAAGTTCAGAACGCTTGTGCTAGGTACTGCTGTGACATACCACCACGCGCACACGTCACGCCATACATTAATAACTTGCGCTGGCTCAAGATGGATGGACGCAGGCAGGTACATTTCGCCACACTTTTATTTGGAGTAATTAATTTTAGAATACCATCCTACCTATTTAACAAATTGCAATGGGCTAGTGATAACGAACTGACTGTCACTACTAGAGGTTCGTCGTTTTTGCTGGTCACGCCGATACATCACACATCCAGTTTCAGAGGCAGTTTTAAATACCTTGCTAGCAAAGTCTGGAACAATCTTCCACCACCTCTTCGTGCTCTGAGAACAATACATAGCTTTAAGTTAAAATTCAAAGCACACTTGCTATGTAAACAATTTGAAGAATATAGTTAATTACAACGATAATACAATTTTATTACCATTAAATATATTACTAAATAGCATTTATATTTAATATTTAGTTCATTAACGTGACTTGTCATATTTTTAAGTCTAATAATTTCTCAAAATTTTTATTGAATCTACGTAACTCATAATAATGTAAATTTGTTACTATTATTTTATTTATAACAAAATCTATATGAATTTAATTTTAATTACAAATTATAATATTATGTATACATTCCTCACCCTTTAGTTTTGCAAGCAGAAGCGTAGTGGTTTAGATATTTTGTACGCTGGATCATTATATAAACTAAATTAATAATATAATCACTTTATTGTTAGGTAGGTATGCGTCGTCCGTTCCAGTAGGGCTCGCCAAGTCACCATCTCATAAACTAGGTTACTAACAAACTTCCAAAGCAAAAAAGATGACGGCTATAATAATTGTGTTCCTGTATATAATCTATTTTCTTATTATTTAATTCTATTAGCCTCTGTGAGCTCTGCTCTGCGCGGAGTCCCCGCGTGATGTGCGGTGCGCGCCCCTGCCTCTTTGATACCTCGTTGTCGTTATATTATCTCAAGCTACTCGTCGGCCGCCGCTATTACTGACTGAACAAGGTCGTGCGCTCCGGTGTGGCTCAAACTATTTACCTATATAATATTATGTAATACTTTTTGTTTAATTTTTTTTTCATATTACTATTATTGTTTTACTATTTATTATCTTATACTATATACATATGGGCATTTAAAAAAAATAATTATGTATTTAATTTTTTATTGTATAAATATATATTATATTATATATATATATTATATATATATTATTCTGTACAACTCTGCCGGTGTGCATCTGTCGAACGCCAGACAACTGGATCCACATAATACCAGGGATCGCGGTATCGGTATTAGGTACTATGCCGTGATCGTATACCTGAGTGGACTCCAATTCCACAGCTGTTTTGCGTTACACTACCCATCCACATAATGTATGTCTGTTTATGTTAAGTTTTAGTTTATGATACTGTTAATACTTTGTGATGTAGTGTAATGTGAATGTGACTGTTGAATAAATTTAATTACTTACTTACTAATTACTTAGATGCTATTCTTTTTTCGTAACACAAAAACCGGATGTATTTTATTTCTATTGAAATCGGATCAATACTACCGTTCGAATGGTGAAACAAACATGCATATATATACAAATTTGTTTACGCCGGTTCATCTTGCCGCAGGATTCCAAATCGGCAATAAATAGTTATTTATTTTGAAAATTGAGTTTCAAAGGCTTTATATTTTAATTATTAATACTTTTTATTCATTTGCTAGCTGTGCTTGCGACTTCGTTCGCGTGGTTTTTTAATGGCTTAAACCATTTATGCAGCGCACGCAACGAAAGTCCCCAAATGTGAATAATTTTCCCCGTGTTTGCAACATTTCTCATTGACGCTTCGCTCCTATTGGTTGCAGCTTAATTTTGTATACCCTAAAACCTTCCTCTATAAATGTACTATCCACCAAAAAAGTTTTTTTCAAATAGGACCAATAGTTTCTGAGATTTGCGGGTTTAAACAAACAAGCTCTTCCGCTTTATAATATCTATATACTAATATTATAAAGCGGAAGAGTTTGTTGGTTTGTTTGTTTGTTTATTTGTTTGTTTAAACGCGCTAATCTCTGGAACTACTGGTCCGATTTGAAAAATTCTTTTTTTGCCGGTTAGTCCATTTAAAGAGGAAGGCTTTAAGTTATAAAACATTATGCTGCGACCAATCGGAGCGAAGCGTCAGTGAGAAATGTTGCAAAAACGAGGAAAATTATTCACATTTAGGGACTTTCGTTGCGTGCATAAACGGTTTAAGTCACCACGCGAACGAAGTCGCGGGAACAGCTATTTGTATATATTTATTTAATGGAAGAAAATCATTATTCTTTTTGGCTTCGTTGCAGTCGGTAACGTTCCATCTAGAAGGTGCATGCAACTCAATTACACTACTCGCTACGAAGACACTTGATTAAACCAATTCAATATTCAGCGTCCTTTGTTGCATGCGAGACGACCGTGTGCTTTGTACAGACTAATTGAATACATTTGTATTGGGATTTGTAGGTTATGTATTTTCTGGGATGTCATAGTTGTGTAACTAACTATGAGGTTTATATTTCACACAAATTAACTAGGTCTTTGCATCCGTTATCAGATGATTTGTACAGTATTCTCCGAGTGAAGTATAGAATAGTACTAGTACTATTTAATTGGTGGTTACTTTTAATGAAAAGTACTAATAAAATCTAGTGTAGTGCCTGGGACAGGCATATACAGGATGTAAAAAGAGCAGTCACTATAACTTTAAGATATGATTATACTTCCTTGCCTCATTTTGGAAATGTATTTCTTTTGTTATTTTTTGTCAATAACAATTTTTTTTTACAATTTCTTATTTTATTTTGTCGCAAAAATAACAATAAAACAAAAAAAAAATTGAATTATTTGTAAAAAAAAAAGAAAAAAAAAATACATTTCTAGAATGAGACAAGGTAGTATAATCATATCCCAAAGTTATAGTGACTGCTCTTATAACACCCGTTATAGGCAATAACAATATTTAAATACTGTTTAATTAAAGTAATGATTAGTTTTTCGTTACAAGAGTTTGTTTAAAATTTGCAAGTCATTAGCAAACCACAAACAACGGCGACTATTTAACATTTGAAATTCGAATACATTCCAAGAATTTAAATACTTTGTTGACTTTTGCAGTCACGCAAATTGGTTAAGTAACAACTATGTAAGAAAATTAGTAAATAAAAAGTTTTATTAAGTATTTACTGCATACTTTTTGTGATAAATTTTTGTAGACGAAAAATAGAAAATTACTGATTTCAATAGTGCAACACACACGTCCTACAGAAACTATCTGATGTGATCACAATATCGGTCATATTTGTCTGGTGGAATATTCTTCTGAAAAATTGGGCTTAAAATTTGGGACCTTAAAAATCAGGAGTGAAATATGTGGATCACCTTAGATCCACTTTTTATAGATGAAAAACAACACTAATTGAATTTTTTATGATTATTAACATGGAAGTAAAAAGTAAGGCTTTCAGCGCTGCGTACTTTCACAGTACTCTACATAGGAGGCACATAAACGCCCTAAAGTTCCCGTTCTTCTTACATCTAGTAAGACAAATTATACAATTTATGTTTTAAAATATGATTTGCGAATCGCATTCGTACACCAGTCATAAAAACTTGTGACCATTGTAAATATTTTATTTCTCAAATTTATTCGGAATAATAAAAAAGTTTCCACCGGTCGTAACCCAAGTTTTCAGAGTTTTCTACTGGCGACGAACATTTGAATATAACTTCAGCACAGAGCTGACTTGATTCCATGAATTCATTTAACTTTAAATCTGAATATTTGACTAGATTTGTTCATAGTAAAGAAAAACTAGTTATTGTTTCTGTGTAAAGTTACTGCTTAGGCCAGCTTAATCTTTGTAAATGCCTTGATAAAATTATAATAATAATATCCGCTCCACACCACGTCAATCTGACCCCGTGCTAATTATCAATATAACTTGATTTAAACACATCCATGACCCAGGAACATTGAAAACTTTTTGTTCCCTCGGCGGGATTCCCGAATGGTTCTGCTGTTGCGCACGCAGATGCTGCTAACTGGGCCGCTGCAGTTATCGCCTCAGGCGGGTCCGGCGGCCCAGCAACATGCGGAGGTGGAGGCACCGGAGGGTTTTAGTGGGTAACCTCGGGTAAGCTCCTCACCGCAACGCCTGGGTGATTCCCACATATCCCGATGGCCACTCCACCAGCGCCATCGGGAATTCATAAAGAATTTCCCTCTGTTAAAAAAAAAGGCGATTCCCACATCGCCTCGCAATGCGCTGAGTGGCACGTGTATGCCTGTTCTAAAGTTGCTTGTAACTCTCCGTTTGTATAGAACCCATAGTCAACACAGCAAATGCACCCACGCGCGTTCATGCAGATCACGCGCATACAAGCGGAGCAACATGCATCCCGCGCGTGGGTGCGGGGCGAGCTGCGAATTACGCACGTGAGTAAAAAGCCCGCACGATGATACAGATCTGTACTCCCGCAAGTACGCGTGTAGGTGCGCCGACACGCAACATGCAGCGTGATGCGTGGCAGTGTTATAATCGCCATAAGCGCTCGCAACTAGCTCGATTGTATCTATTAACTAATATATAATTATCTCTTTCCTAACCACAAGCGATGCCACTGGTCAGTAATCCGACGCATCAAATTTCTCAGGTGAGAATGTCTTAACCAAACTTGAAAACAATACTTACAGTTGTTCCAACGCGGTAATCGAATCCAAAACCTCCAAGTCGAGAGCTAAGCTCTGATCTACTGGATCACGGAATTGGAACTATACAAGATTATCCATATAATGTAATAAAGTTATGTAAAAAGTAATGCTTGAACATAACTAATTAGGTGTAGAAATCATCTTCGAGTTGCCTGATATCATACCTTAAATGAGGCGGGAAAAAGAACGCCGAGGGGAGCGCTCTAGTTTGCCGGAGTGCTCTCTTATTTAGATGGAAGTCCCTTATGAGGTAGACCGGCCGGTCGGGGGAGCGTGGTCTGTGTTTCGACAGATCCAGGGCACTCCACCCAACATAACGGCTGATGGCAATTCGCAAGTGGTTTAGTGGGCAAACCGGCCGTAGCGAGCCGTGAGTCCCACATACCCCTCGGGGACTGGGGGAATGCGTAATGCATTTCCCTTGCGATATCAAAAAAAAAGGGTTAAGTCCACTAGCAGACGTCATAGCTGAAATGATGATGATTAGAGTTCTATTGCACTTAATACTGTTTCCCGTTTTCTGGAATCCATATAGCCGCAGCCTTACACCGCTCAATTTAATTAGCTCTCCGCAGCCAAGGTTTTGCAATCGAAAAAATACTCACCAAAAATATTTGCCGAGGTTTATTAGCCTTTCAGATTCCAGTGGCAAGCCTAATTGCAGTGAACACGAGGCTCGAAGCGGTGGTCTTATGTACGTTTTACAAAACCCGAAAAACTAATAACCCCTTTGATTTGCGTCTCCTCTTGTGCCTGCATCAATTACTAGGTGTGCTTGTTTGCGAGTTCATTGGGGCCTCCCACTAATTACGTCACACGATTTTTAGGTTTTTACCCCTTGTTGCTTTTTGTTGCATGTTGTCTTATTTGTAGAGCAGCTGTTGGCCTTTTGATGTTACATCACACATTGTTCAAAATTATTTTTTTGTATTAAAATAATCGATGACATAATATAACGATTATGTAATTCTAATTTTGATCTTTTCCTGTGTCGTTTAAAAATTGCAGATATTTTGATGCTACATATATATAACATTCAAACGTGAAATCCGAAAGCTTTCCACGACCCCTACCTCTTGACGCTGTGTCATATTCAGCCCTCCCCCCCTTTAACGTAATTTATGGACGGCCCAAAAAAACTCAAGGCCTAATTCGCGTAACAAGTCCGGCCTTAGATTTATTCGGGTAATGAACATCTGTTATCGACGTTCCGGGCGATTCTGTTCAGGTCAGTGGTTCAGTGCTCGATTTAATTTGCCTGCCCAAAGCCCATTTCCTTGGGCTGTAATTTCTGTGCTGGAAAATACTCGCCTTTGCCGAAGTTCGTTAAGGCAATCCTAATTGCGGGCCGTTATATCGGGACAAAAAGTACGATGGTTACGTTTGTTTGTATTGATTGCGACAATCATACATTTTTGCTTTTATTCTTGATTAATTTTGATTTTATAATAATAATAATATATACGGACGCTTCACACCACGTCAGTCTGGCCCTGTGCTAAGTATCCGAAGAACTTGTGTTACAGGTACCCGACGACGGAAATATATTTAATACTTTTATACTAAGCACATACTTAAAATTTTTAACTATATTATACACAAATTTAATACACATCCATGACCCAGGAACATGGAAAACTCTTTGTTCCCTCGGCGGGATTAGAACCCGCGACCTCTCGTTCGAGCACCAACGCGCTCAACCACTGACCTACGGAGGTTGTCAAATTTTAGTCTTAGACGTAGTTAATTGATTGATTAATTGATATTTAATTATTTTTACTGTACATTTATTTGCTTAAGTATTTATAGTATGTAAAAATAAAAATAAAACTTAAAATAATTAATAAGAGAGTTACTAGACGCTGTTAATTTAATACCTAGCGAGACTCTAGTAGCGTCTTGTTTAATTAGAAATGGTAAAGATATATTTTTTTCGAGATAATCAAGCAGTTGCTTTATAAGACAGTTATCACATGACATCGTTTGCTTATTGCTTAAAAACTTATCCTAATTCTTAGTTTAGATTTTGCTCAATTTTCGGATTTTCTTCGTAATAAGTCTACAAGTAAATAAATTAAATATTCATTCAATAACATAATTGTTCGTTCTAAGGTCCAAATCTCTAGAAGTCTACACATCTAAGCGATCTTAGACCCATTGTTTTCCAGTGGGAGTTGGACAAACAATGTCTGTTGAAATAATTACTGGCGTGTTCATATCGAGACTCAGTCACGCCGACCTCACTTCCCGTGTCCGCCTGGCGGCGCACAAATAATGAGCACAACACAACAGGGAAGCCTCACAGTAACACAACCTGCTAGACCAGGGGCCTTACTCTCCAAACTGATTTGATTTTGATTCAGATACGATCATGCGGCATGATCGTATCTGAATCAAAATCAAAGTACTTCCTAATAAATTGACATTTGTTTATTTTGATTCTCAGTCGATTGATATGGTCGGGAGTGCAAAAAGTTACGATCTAATAATTTTCTTTATCCTAATTAAAAGTTATTTGTTAAACTGTTTTAAAGTTATTCACCAAATAAAGTACGAAAAACCACAGATATCGAACGGATTCGGTTCTCGATTGTGTCGGGAGTAAGCCCCCAGTAGGCCAAGCTCGAAGGCTACGTAAAAGTAAAGTTATCCAATGATAAGGGAGAATGTTTAATAATTTTTCTATTTAGCTCTCCGTAAACTCTGTCGAAAATAAATAATACGAGTGAAAAAAATATAACGATACGGCGTGTAGTGTCCGAGATATATTAAATTCTTAACACGATGACGTCATTTTCCAACACGTTACAAGTAATTTACAAAAATGTTTGTAAATTCGTTAATACTTGGTATTTTTTAATGAAATAAAAATTAGTATGTTTGTTTAGATGCAATAAAATATAAGAGAAGTTACAATACTTTGTGTAGTTTTCGAGATTTTTTATTCCAAATTCTTGCGATGATGTCATTTTCCATCGGGCCTCAATATTTAAAAAAAAATCTCAAAATTCACCAATTTGTGGTCTTTTTTAATTAAACAAATACACCACTTTATAGATGCGACACGCTCTACTAGGACAACAGCTTTGAACGATTTTGTGTATCCAGTAACATGTATGAAAAGCATGACAGCACTAACACAATTGACATTCAATTAGTTTACTTTATGGAGTTTTCAAATGTTCCAATAGCCCAAGCGCATTTGAAAGTTCCGTAGAGTAATCGATTCTCAATTGTATTGATGATTGGCCCACTGTTTGGTTTACAGGCCGGTCTTGAATCTCATTAGACCCAAACCAGGTGTATTAGAACTTGCGGTCATTTCCATTGCGTTCAAATATTTGGAGGTATCCACTATCCACCACAGTATACATGAATATATTTTAGACATATTGTGTTTACTGTGGACATGGTATAAGGAAAATGATTAAAAATACGAGTAGTAAGGCTAACACAAAAAAAAAGATCAAAATCGGTTCATCCATTTGGGATCAACACACACATGATGTTGATTTTGTGGGGGGGGGGGGGGGGGGGTGAAAAATAGGCGCGAAAAGGCAATTTCTGCTCAAAACTAGATTCAAACGCAGCCATAACTTGTCAATATCACAATAACACGAATAAATGGTTCGCACATCCCGGTGATTAAGATATAACAGACTGCCAGCGAACAAATCACGTATTATGGCCGGACCTGTCTGTTGTGACACTGCGTTTAGTAAAGGTCTATGCAAACTACTAATAATACACTTCTGTCGCTTTACTAGTTTTTATTACGTATAAAATACATCTTGTTACTAGGTGTGCGTTCGAGTTGCTAAGAATAAACGAAAAAAAACGTTATTTTCGTTCACATCCCGTTTTTTTAGCACCACTTTGATCATTTTGATGTTCCACACGCAGCTGTCAGCTGTCAAAAACTGTTAAAAACGCCAATTTCGTAAGAATGATCACGCCAATTTTCGTATTTTTACCCAGCTCCCTACTTGATGCAAAATGTACATTTTTTGAAGTTTACTTGGATTTGACAGATTTCACTGGTCTCGATGTATTTAGGTTATCATTGAGCACACAAGTCATCCGAAAAGGAATGCAAAGGCCTACTATTTAATTCCCTTGACTGTCTGCCTAAATAGAAGCATTATTTATTATATTATATTATATTATTATTACCTGGAAGAAATTGCTTTAAAGTAATAAGGCCGCCTTTGGTCTGATTTAATGTAATTGTTGTCTGTATCTTTTTATAATTATTTGTGCACAATATAGTATATTAATTCATTTGATAGACACACATATTATGTAGGATACAATATGTGTCATACATTGCTCTCCATTACAGTCTACTGCTCGTCTGTATATTTTGATCATAGCGCCAGAATAGATTATGGTCGGCCATTAATTCCGATTAAGCTTGGATTATTACTCACTCTACCAGATGTAGCACGGATATTGGATTATAATGATAATTGTATCCATGGACGCTTCACGCCACGTGTATCTGGCTCGATGAGTTTCCGAAGACCTTGTGTATTGACTAATGTGTTACCGAATAAAAGAAATCAATCAAATCAAATAAATACTATATTTAATCCTTTTATACTGTACATAATTTATTACAGGCTTTAATTATCTGAATAGTACGTTAATAATTCAGTCGTTTAGTGCTTATTCAATTTATTTTATTTTCATCATTTATAAATCAAAAAGATGAGCAAAGTCTAAGATAAGAATAAAAATTGGTTTTATAACACGTGGTCAAGACGCGGCGAGACGGCAACAAAATTTTCTAATACCTATTTTTCGATTCTCTCGTCCGTGTGGTTTCCTCTTAAGCGTTAAGTCATTAGTCTTTTTTTAGCGCATCCGTGGTCTAGTGCTTCACTCTCGACCTCAGGTCGTGGGTTCGTTTCCCGCGTTGCAACAACAAAAATTTTTGTTTTCAAGTTTGCTTAGGACAATGCAGGCTGATCACCTGATTGTCTGGTCTGACAAGAAAGATGATCCATGTGTGGGATGGATGTAAAAAGTTGGCACTGTGCCTGTTCTCCCGCCAGTCGTGTCGGTTATCCGTCCCACTGGGCTACGAGAGTGAAGTAAGAGAGAGTGCTTCTGTGAATTGCGCATACTTGGGCACTATAAAATAACTCCTGCGTAGCTGGCCTGGGGCCTTACTCTCCAAACTGATTTGATTTTGATTCAGATACGATCATGCCGCGTACTTCCTAATAAATTGACATTTGTTTATTTTGATTCTCAGTCGATTGATATGGCCGGGAGTACAAAAAGTTACGATCTAATAATTTTCTTTATCCTGATTAGTTTTAAAGTAATTCACCAAATAAAGTAAAAACCACTGATATCGAACGGATTCGGTTCTCGATTGTGTCGGGACGAAGCCCCCTCGTTTCTCATTGAAATCGGCGTGGGAGGCATTTGTTATCTTGTATGTTTCGCTACAATCGGTTACTATAATCTTAAAACCTTTTACGGTAGAACTCAGTAGCGAGAGATACATTTTTTACAAGTTATGTTTTTGATGAGATCTCAGTTCTTCTTGTTGAATATTATCCTAAACTAGTGTTATTATCGGAAGAAAAAATGTAACCTTGTAATCCTATTCATATAGGTACTAACTGCATAATTGATTTTGTAACCTCATGATTACAAAGTCAATTATGCAGTACTTATTACCAAAAGGCATCATTAGTAAAATTGAAATTTGAAGTAATTTTAACAGATCCACGTCTTGGCTTTCCATTTGTGGGATATTTTTGTCGCCTCGCAGTTCCATTAACTCAGGGTTGTCATAAAACCAATTTGAATTGAAACCAATCGGATCAAATTGAACAAAACATCCCACCCTACAGGCTTGTTGGATGAAAAAAAAGAAAACATTTTTTTGTTATATTATTACGTTTTTCTTTCTTTTTGTAGTTTTTATAGTTTTTGTTCGACACAAAAAATCTGTTTGTACTTTAATGAATTAAAGACACTGAGTAAAAAAGTATCGGTCCAATTACTTAGGTACCTAATATCGTCTTGGGTTTCTAGGGTTGTCACGCTTAAAAAAATGCATTATGATTGAATGAGGGGTTTTCGAAGTGTCACTTTTAGGTACAGAGACTACCGTAAGATGGCGCTTGCATAATGTAATATGTCAAAAAATCTGTGAATTTTGTTGGGTGGTTAATAGTTGCCAGATGCTGTTCCATACACAAAAATAATCCTTTCAAATTCCTTTCTTAGTGATCTCCTACACTTCCGAGGAAACCTACATACATTATAGCTCGCTGGCTTCAATATCTTTGATTTTTCAAACAAATAATTAATCACACTTTCTCCCGTTTCCGTAGGGATTTCGGGAAGTTCTTGTTTAGTACTCCCCTATACTTATATTCTAAGAAATATACATGCCAAATTTCAGCCTGCTGTCGAGTATTTTCGACTCGACGCTAAGATAAATATTTTACCTCTTGGGGCTCTTGCCAAATGTGATGACGGAGAGATGATATCTGCTGGCGTAAAGTGAGTTGAACATAATTTAAAGGATTTTTTTCTTATAGTTAATCCTGTTTTTATATGTTTGATAGCCTCTATCCATCTTGATCTCCGAGTTTCATCTTGGGGAAAGCGGTGGTTACCTATATTTTTACAAAATTGTACTACGCATGGACTAGCCATGTTTAGTTTAGTTCTCAGGGCACAATTAATAAATAATAAACTATTGCAAGTGAAAGAAAGAAAGTTGAAAGGTAAACAAACAAAAAACAAAGCGGAGATTGACATTTTACACAGGACTTGACATATTACTTAGGTTGAATGCCATCTATCAGCATTTTTCTCAAACTAGTAGAACTGTCAAAATAAAAACCGCTCATTCTAATATAATAAAATTGTAATTGACTCAGGAATGAAGCGCGCTGTACGTCGCTGACTACACCGGTTAAAGTGTAGCTTTTAAGTATATATTAAATATAAAATGTATATTAGTATGTAAGGCAAACATTTTTTTTGATGTCGCATGCGTTGTCGCAAGAGAAATGCGTTACGAACCCTCAAAGGAGGGTATGAGGGACAGCCGGTTTACCCACTAAAGCCACTTGCGGATTGCCATCAGCCATTATTAGTAGTGTCCTGGATCTTTCAAAACACATCCCCCTATGGCATGTATTAATGTATTATACATGGGCCAATGCAGCCTGAAATAAATGGTGATATATTTAATACTTAATACAATTTTCTTAACCGTGACAACCCTGAGAAATTGTCTGGATCTGCTTATTGATGCAGCTAGCAAGGAGACCTCACCTCACGTAAGAGTTGCCGTAATCCTTACTTACAAATCCTTCTTTGCACTTGACAATGTAGTTTAAAAATTGAAATATTATTTTGAACCCCTGACAAAATAAAATCGGTGTTACAAGTTTGATGCGTCACAAACGGATAAACCGATTTTGAGTATTTTTTTGTTTCAAAGCTGACGTGATCACGGTTGTTCTAAGCTAATAATACTAGCTGTGCCCGCGACTCCGTTCGCGAGGTTTTTGAGTGACTTAAACCGTTTATGCAGCGCACGCAACGAAATGTGAATAATTTTACCCGTTTTTAACAAAAAAATAATTTCTCAAATCGGGCCACTAGTTCCTGAGATGAGCGTATTTAAACAAACAAACAAAATCTTCCGCTTTTGTTTGTTATATATTAGTATAGATAATATAATATAATTCATCATTATCAGTTTTCTCGGAGTTATTTAAGTTATTTAAAAATAATGTTTTATGTTTTTTTTAATTTGTCTTTTGTTTTTAGTGCTTCGAATAGTTCTCATTCGATGTATAGTAAATATTATTTTGCTTTCAAACATAAACCGCTTAACAGATTTTAAATATGGTACAGAAATAGACGGGATTTTTAAATGTGCGATATTTAAAACAAACAGATTCGTAAAATTTTTACCCAAAATATAGATCTAGATTTTTATGGCCTTTACCAAAGTAAACCTTAGCTGTATTAAAGTAATGGTTGAATATATAGTTATCCTCATCATCACTGAGACCTCTATTTTCTAACTTCCGACGCAAAACGACGGGGTGATATAAGTCTGTATGTGTCTGTCTGTGGCATCGTAGCTCCCAAACGGATGATCCGATTTTATTGCGGGTTTTTTGTTTGAAAGGTATATCAGTGGAGAGTGTTCATAGTTATGTTTGGTGGAAATCGGTTCAGGTGTTCAAGGTCATCAGGTCGTTTGTTAGGTGTGATAGGAATGTTGGTTTTATGATTGATTACGTTCTATGGAACCGCTTATAGTTCAGTACAGCTACCTGATTCAAGATGCCATCGATATTATAATTTACGTAGTTCGAAAACAAAAATGTATGAGATTTGACACAAGGTTCGCTAAAATATGACAAGCGAATTCGTATGTCATTTAGCGACGCTTCTGTCAAAACCCATACACTTTGTTTTCGAACTTAATAGTAATGTCATCTTGAATCAGAGCCCTGTATCTATAACTACAGGGCATGGAAACAGTCTTTGGCATACATGTCTATAAAGAATGGTAGTATAACAATATAAATATTTTTGTTTTCACGTTGAACCACGGTCAATAACGCGACATGTTTTCTCATGTTCGCTACACACGTAAAGATAATACTGTACAGTTTGATGGTCTGTTTCAATAACATAACTATATCTATAACAAAAGGTTAAAAGTCGTACTGTGACGAATGCTGCGTTCGCGAAATAATCTAAAAATTGGAGTACTTTGAAACTTTTTCCTCAATACGGGTCCAATTGAAAAATAATAAAAAAATATCTTACCAGAGGATTATAATTAAAAAAATGAAATTTAAGCTTCATTGCTCGTAACTTGTCATCTGTATTATTTATTAAAAAATATATTTTTTAATATTTCACGTTATACCTTTATTTGTTTTTATCACAATGTGGCGTATGACAAAAGGTTGCAGTTACACCAATAATAACAATAATAATAATAGTGCCTCCCACACCGATTTCAGTGACGGTTTCATTAAAACTAGGCCAGCAACGCAGGAGTTATTTTAAAGTGTGTGCGCAATACACATAATCACTCTCTTTTTATTCTCTTTCAAACGGAAGGATAACCGTTAAGACTGGCGGGAGATCAGGCGCAGGGCCGACTTTTGACATGCCCATCCGACGCATGATCTTTCTTGTCAGACAATCAGGTCAACAGCCTGCATTGTCCTAACCAAACTTGGAAACAACAATTTTTTGTTGTTGTAACCCGGAAATCGAACCTACGACCTTCGAGTCGAGAGCTAGGCTCTGAACTACGGAGCAGTTCCACCATTACGTGTGTGGCGGGAGTTATACATACTGTATGAGCTGAGTTCGACCGCCACAGTAAGTCTCCCGCTGGTAAAGGCGCCACTTCACTGTATTTATTACACCATAAATTCCAGACTACATTAGAGCAAGTGATTTCATTAGCTAAAGCCCGTGTAATATTAAAATAACATCCACCCGTGCTAGGCTCGGACTACATGCTCGGAATTTTCCTTCCGGAGATCACTGGAAATAGAACTCTGCGCTAATAGCATATAGTAGAAATTCTAACACACAAGCGTCGAGTTGACAAATTTGACACTGACGTTTGACTCGATTCTCGTGTGTTCGATTTTCAACACTATTACAGCGCAGAGTTCTATTTTTATTGAGCAGAATTATTAAGGCAGCTCGTATCTTACGATGAGGGTAGTCAGATAACTTTGCAATTGAATTGAATCGCGTGTAAAGTGAATGGTCTATTTTAAAGGCCATTTTCCGAAATGAACCGTGTGGAATGAAGGCATATAAACTTGTTAAACCTCTAAAATAATAGAGAAGTAGTTTCTATATAATTTCTCTATTCTAATCTAATAGTTAATTGTACCTAATGTAGAAACTGCAGTTTGTTTTATAAATGAAAGTCAGAATGAAATATCGTCGTTTTAACTTCTCAGCCTCGTATTCAAAAAGCTACAACTTAAAATTTAACTACATTCTGTTTCATGTCATTTTCGTTCATGTCTACATCCTGAGGATGCTTCGGGGTTGGAGCGAAACGCGCGTCGAGTTTCGCAACCTGCATGGTGGTGGGGCTTTGCACGATCGGGTGGTATTGCTTGTGTGGTGGTGGTGTTTTCATGTTTTTGCTTGCGAGTGTACGCATAAGCAGTGTGGGAGGAGGGAGGTGCATCAAACGCATGCCTATGCGTACACTCACTCATCTGCTTGCAGGTTGTGGTTATAATTGTTTCGCAGGATTTTGCTAGATATAATATATTTAAATTGTATGCTATGGATTTCCGCAAAGTAACGCCTGATTCCATTAAGCTACAACTTTTTAGTAGAGTCAAGAAACTTAATAATTTTAGATTTTATTATGACATGGATTTTGTTTTAAATGAGATTCAGTTGTGTACAGTATACATCTAAAATCCATGTCATAATACAATCTAAAATTATTCAGTTTTTTGAATCTACTGAAAAGTTGTAGTTTTTAAGATACGAGGTTGAGAAGGTAAAACGATAGTACAATATCTATAGACGCTTCACACCACGTCAATCTGGCCCCGTGCTAAGTATCCGAAGAACTTGTGTTACAGGTACCAGACAACGGAAATATATATTTAATACTTTTATACTATACACAAATTTAAGATTTTGATTATATTAATACACAAATTTAATACACATCCATGACCCAGGAACATTGAAAACTTTTTGTTCCCTCGGCGGGATTCGAACACGCAACCTATCGGTCGAGCACCAACGCGCTGAACCACTGCGCTACAGAGGTCGTTATAAGATATGTGATTACTGATATTGTTTTTCGAAACATTACATTACATCCAGGTGGTGCCAGACTACGTAGTCTTTCCCCGTCAACCATCTTTCCCCTGGGGGTATAAGGCGACAGAGAGCATATATTACATCCGGGAATTGACGTTTCCGCGGACATCCGGATGTCCTGAAACAACTACACAGGAATCAAAATCACATTGGAGCGTTGCGATACTCATTTGATGAAGGTGATATGTAGCAGAATTCTGACTTCGAGATAATTGATTTCAATCTGTCACGTATACATTTTAGAATACGCCGTAATTAAGTACAGTAATCTAAAGATCTGTCTCTAGAATAAATGTACTTAATACGCACATGACATCCTACAATGTCTATGTGACAGTTCGAACCCAATTTTCTGTGTATTTTTTTTGCGAAATATTTATCATCCGTTCATGTGTTCAAATATTTATACCCAATTAGGAATATATCGAAAAAACCTTAGCATGAGACAAGTCTTTACTTCTGTATCTTATACAGTTTAATTAATATCTTATGATATAATCTTAAGATTAATAAAGGAAATTTGCTGAATTAAAGTTAATTATTATAACTATTTTGCAGAACTCGGTAAGTACAGTTATTTTGCTAAAAGTACTATTATTTTGTTACATAGTACGAACTATAGGGGAATCGACCATACGTCTTGTTTTTGTCTTGTTTAGACCATGGTCTATTAATTTTTCAACCCCTGATGCAAAAACGACCTGGGCCCTTACCCAAGATGCCATCGCTTAGTTACGTAAAGTTCTGTAGATACGTTATCTGTTTTGAGATAGCGACATTGATTTCGTACCCAACATGCACTAAGATTGCGCTTCGTCTTGGCGTAATTTTTAAAGCGTTTTGTCTCTGGTTCCGGCGCCATCTATCGTAATTTTCGCTGTCAAGTGTCAACTGTGTCAACTGTCAAATCCGTCACTAGACTATCATGTTACAAGACAACAAACTACCATGTGCCAGTGTTGCCAACCTAGGAGTTTTTCCCCTAAATTCGGTGGAAAAAAATTTCTACAAGCAGTTTTTAGGTGTAAAATTGTTTAGGTTTATATTTGGGGTCTCTATTTTTTTACTTACCTATAACGACCAAAATTTTAAAAGTCAATCTGTATAAAAAATAATGTTGGTAGTGTATCTTAACGTATAATGGACATAATCACATTTTTATCAGTATTAATTTATTTTTATTATATTTCTAGTTTTCAGTGCCATAAGAAAATTTAGGGATTTTTTTTAAGTAGTTGTTACCATTTTGGGACTTTTGTTGTAAGTTAGGACATAAATATTTATGAGAGTTGGTAACACTGCCGAATGGCCGACGAGTTGCTACTTAGATGTTTTTAACAATGAAGTATGAACGTAGATTGAAGCTATTAGTAATTAGTGAAGAAGATGTGTAATCAAACTATGAAGAGTGCAAAAAAGCACGATGCCATAGATCAGTAATACAATCACGGAGAAATTCATACATTAATAGAGGTTAACAACAACACAGGTAAGTAAATAAAACTTTTATGTAACATGTTTAAATGGAATGTTTATGCAAACGGCAACAATAATTATGGTAGAACAAAAAAGTGGTGCTTAGTAGGTATACAATTTAAGGCTTTCCGTACCTACCTGGCAGCCAGTCATTTATCATAACATCATATTCGATATTAATAAGTATAATATTATCTACTTCGTATGGGAGTCATGGGAGACTTTGTATATACTACGCAGTCACGAATATCAAATGGCTAAAGTAGCCATTCATACTGTGTACCTTGATCAATAAAATCGTCACCCGTAACATAACCATGTGAGTTAGTGAATGAAGTATGAATGTTAGGATCTTATTACATTTAGATATTATGTGCCGGCCTACCCTTATGGGAAATTGATTGGCATAATATTATGTAGGGATTGGCATAATAAATATTATTATGCCAATCCCTACATAATATTATGCCAATATGGGTATAATTGAAGTAACTACTGTATAAAGTCATTGTTTAATTAATCATTATTTATAAAACTTATTTGTATTTATATAACTTGATCCTTATATAAACATATTATCATCACCTGTCTAGGTAACAATAAAATAACAAGTGGTTTTCACAAATCACAAAATGGATATGTTTAATTATAATTAATATATTTGTGTGAATGAAAGCACATAAGTCTATATAATATGTATTAAATCTGATAAAGCTAATAATATATATTTTTTCAGACAACGGCTGCAGCAGCCTTAATAGGACACATCACCTGCACCATCTAGTGCCTGCTGACCTGCAGCGATAAGGCATTGAAAAGAAAAATAAACAAAGAATGACGTGGGACACTCAAATTTTCAATATTGACATTTCATATTAATAAATATTTACTTATACTGCCTGGTGTGTTTTTATCCCATTTTCATAATTATTACTCACCGTCAGACGGTGGGTGTTTAATTCCTACCTTGTTATGGAACATGTAGGCTAGGTTCTAATCCTAGGTAGGATAGGAACCGTCATGTGAGTCTTTAAGTCATTAACAAGTAAATTTATTTAACTTTAAAGGGATTAAATGAATTACAAATACTGGAAAAAAATGTTTTATTAACAATTATTATTGTTGTATTTATTTTACTCTTAATTAGTCAGTATAATGAGAAATAGTTTAGTATACTTAGATTTGTTAATTTTTACAGTTCCATTTTTTATCTCATATTATCTTGTCTTCACCTACCAGTTTGCAGTACCTACAGATTTTCACTTGCTTTTGATGTTGCTTAATATAAGTAATTCACTTTGAAACTAATTATGCCAAACACTGCTAAGATTTACAACAATTAAACATATTAATACTTATTTAGTTTCTAATGTTTTACAAGTAATTTGAAGCTTATGAATCAGTTTTCAATGTTTTATATGTTAAGATATTAACAAGTAAAGTTACTTAACTTTAAAGGGATTAAATGAATTACAAATACTGGAAAAAAATGTTTTATTAACAATTATTATTGTTGTATTTATTTACACTTAATTAGTCAGTAGGTATAATGAGAAATAGTTTAGTATACTTAGATTTGTTTTTACAGTTCCATTTGGCCACATTTTGTTCATGAATGCTTTCTTATTCCTGATGAATTATTCTATTTACCTAATTCTAGTACTAAAATATTTTTAATACAGTAAGCATTTCTTTTTCATTATCATCTCTTTCACTTAGCAGTCTTTAGCATTGGTGTTTATGTTTGCAAATCCGAGTACCTACCTACCAACCAAAGCTTAGTAATTTTGCCAAAATTTCATATTATCTTGTCTTCAACAGCAGTTTGCACTACCTAAACAGATCACTTGCTTGTAAGTAATTCACTAATTATGCCAAACACTGCTAAGTTTTTGGCATTGTTTTGGCATTATTTTGTTTGGGTAACCAACAGCTTATTAGTAATACATTAACAATACAGTATAGATAGGATCAAAGCCAGTAACAGGATATGAATCAGTTATCAATGTTTTATATCGGGAGATAAAAAATAATGTCGGGAATGTCTTCTATTGCCTTCAATTACTGTATATATACGCCTCTCCTAGGTTTATTCGTGTTGTGCGGCCAACAATAATCGCAAAGCACCTAAACTCTATTGTACTCTAAACAAGAATATCAGCTGATTAATAAATTTCCTCCATATTGTTCGATATCGGAGTTAAAAGCACCTCCTTAGACTTCGTTATCTTGAAAACAATAACGTATAAGATAGCGTTCGACAAAATGTCAAAATGTGTAAATTGGGTAGCCATTTCATATAACATTATCGCCAATTGGAAAGCGTAAAAGTTTTATGTTATCGTCTTCGACAAAAATGTACGTTGGGTAGCACTACAAATATCGATGACGACTAAGGACGTCATTAGTCGTACGCAAAAGTCAATTCCATACATTTTTAAATAGCGTACTTCGATAACGACAAACGTTAAAGCATGTTGGGTAGACCCCCTGGTGTTATAAGTTTGACGTATCTGTGTAAATGTGTATGCGTCTGTCTGATGATCCGATTTGAATGCGGTTTCTTTGAAAGGTATATCAGTCGAGAGTGTTCTTAGCTATGTTTGGTGGAAATCGGTTCAGGTCTTCAAGGTCATGAGGTCGTTTGTTAGGTGGGATAGGAATGTTACACGCTAAGTCGAGGGTATTTTTTTATTTTGTAATTTTTTTAAATCAAAATAAAGGAGATCAAAATCTAGTCAAAATAATTGTAAGTAATAAATGAGTGACGTCAAAAAAGTGTTTTTGCCAACGCTATAAAAACAAACTGCAATTTCTACATAATTAGGTGCAATAAACTATTAGATAATGGTTCTATTATTTTAGAGGGATCCTGGAATTTCGTACGTGACCGCCCGGGGCCCGGACCCATTAACCCTGTCCCGCCGTGATTTAGGGTCCCAATGACCCCCTTAGCGGCTCTCAACAGATTTCTCGCAGTATTTAAAACACTGGAGCCGGCGATAGCGGCTTTGTTTGATGTTTATCTTGAAGGTTTAGTTTTATTTGCAAAACGCCAGTTGCTTAGTGATAATAGCTCCCCTCTCCGATTTCGGTGTCGGTAGCCGATTTCATTGAAACCAGAAGTTATTTTATAGTGCCCAAGTGTGTCCGCAACACACAAAGACACTTTCTCCTCCTTTTACTCTTATAACCCAGTGGGACGGTAAACCGACACGACTGGCGGAAGATCAGGCGCAGGACCGACTTTTTACATGCCCATCCGACGCATGGATCATCTTTCTTGTCCGACAATCAGGTGATCAGCCTGCATTGTCCTAACCAAACTTGAAAACAACATTATTTGTTGTTTCAACGCGGGAATCGAACCCATGACCTCTGGGTCGAGAGCGAAGCTCTGAACCACTACACCACGGGGGCACGGAGGTGAGTTGCTTAGTAAGCACTGACTCCAAAGGTTCGATTGCCTGGTTGTGGCGTTTACCAATGAGGGTTTCTACATCTAAAGTACATTAAACGGACGCCTTGATCGTGAGGAAACCCGCACATGGCTAGCCCCAGACGTATTGACGTATTATGAGTTATTCCTAAAGGAATCTAACGTTGATATTATTTGTATATCTGAACATTGGTTCAAAAAACATGAACTCATTTTCAACTTCAATGATCACCAGGTAGCAAGTTCGTTCAGTAGAGAAAATGCCATTAGAGGCGGCTCTTTAATATTAATTAAGAAAAACTTGAGATTTAAGGAACGTAAGGATATTGTGAGTCTCTCAACTGAACGAATAATTGAAGTAGCCTGCATAGAGTTGAGTCAACTTATTATTGTAAGCGTATACAGACCTCCTTCAGGGTTATACGAAACCTTTGAACAATTAATAATGGAACAATTATTGTCAAAGATATGTGCATCTAACAAAAAGTTAATTATATGTGATGACTTTAACATTAACTTATTAGATTTAAACTCCTCCACCACTGTTAGATTCTCATCATTGTTTAGATCGTATAATCTTTTTAATTTATTTCATGAACCTACACGAGTATGCAATACAACTGCTACTTGTATAGATAATATATTCACCAATCTTACACCATGCAAAAAAGAAATAATTAATAAGCTCAGCTCTGATCACCATGGACAGTTAGCTTCTTTTAGTATCAACTGCGATACTAACTTAAAGGAAAATCTTGTGTTTGTTCCTATGAATACAAAACGTATTGAGAAATTTAGGAGTAATTTAATTTCAAATATTCAATTATTGGATGGGTCAAACAGCTCAGATGAAGCTTTTAATAAATTATTCAAAATTGTAAGAACCCAATTTAATTCAGTATTTACTCCTAAAACGGTTAGAATTAATAATAAAAAAAGTAAATTTGTTGAATGGGCAACTGCAGGAATTAAAATTAGTAGGCAAAAATTGTATGATTTATGTAACGAAAAGTGTATTAATAATAGTGAAACATTTAAAACTTATGTTAAAAATTATTCAAAAACCTTCAAAAAAGTATGTAAAGCTGCTAAGGCTATTCATATAAAGAATAAAATTAAAAATTCTAAAAATAAAATTAAAACAACATGGAAGGTAATTGCTGGTGAGACTGGAAACGTCACCTGTCGTACCTCGAATTTTGAACTCTCCTTTGAAGATAAAAAGATTACTAAAGATCTAGAAGTTGCGACGGTCTTTGAAAAATTTTTTGCTGACATTCCGGTCTCAACAACAAAAAATTTAAATTCCTCTCCTGCAGCTGCTGTAAAATTACTCAGAGACAATGTACAGGAATGTGATGTCAATTTTAAATTTAAAGAAATTGATTACAGAGATATTATTAACTCGTTTAAGTTGCTGAATATTAAAAATACTGCCGATCTCTGGGGCATGTCCACGAAAGTTATTAAATCAATAATTGACATCGTAGCTCCTTATCTAGCCATGATTTTCAATGACTGTATAAAGAGTGGTGTTTTTCCTGACCTGATGAAGCATAGCAAGGTTATACCCTTATTTAAAGCTGGAAATAAATCTGATCCGACAAATTACAGACCTATATCGATTCTGCCGACTTTTAGTAAAATATTTGAAAAATTAATTTTAAACCAGTTATTATTACATTTTAATATAAACAATCTTTTACATAATAGTCAATATGGTTTTACTAAGGGTCGATCCACAACGGACGCTGGTATAGGTCTTCTTTGTAATATTTTTGAAGCTTGGGAGAGGTCGCAGGATGCGCTAGGTGTGTTTTGTGACCTTTCCAAGGCCTTTGATTATGTTGAGCATGCTACATTGATCAGAAAATTGCACCACTATGGCATAAGAGAATCGTCACTCGACCTTTTAAGTTCTTACCTTAAAAATAGGACTCAAAGGGTGGAGGTTAATAGTAAAAGGTCCAATGGGACCAACATAGAATTAGGTGTCCCACAGGGATCCATATTAGGCCCATTTCTTTTTCTCATCTACATAAATGACTTACCTTATTTAGTTAAGGATAAACATGAGATAGTACTTTTTGCTGATGATACTTCACTAATTTTTAATGTGAAGCGACAACAGTCAAATTACGACGAGGTAAATTGTGCTCTCTCAAAAATAGTACATTGGTTTAATGTTAATAACTTACTCTTAAATTCTAATAAAACAAAATGTTTAAAGTTTAGTTTGCCCAATGTAAGGCAAGTACAAAACAATATACTATTAAATGATGAGAAAATGAACTTAGTCGACACCACTGTGTTTCTAGGTATAACGCTAGACAGTAAATTACAGTGGGGTCCTCATATTGCCAACCTGGCAGATAAGCTCAGTTCTGCAGCATATGCAGTCAGAAAAATTAGAGAAATTTCTGACGAAGATACAGCGCGACTAGTCTATTTCAGTTATTTTCACAATAGAATGTCTTACGGCATCCTTTTATGGGGAAATGCAGTCGACATTAACACAATATTTGTGCTGCAGAAGCGAGCAATACGTTCCATTTACAAGATGTCCTCATTTGAATCTCTGAGAGGTAAGTTTAAAGAAATAGGAATACTAACCGTTGCATCTCAATACATTTTGGACAATTTATTATATGTAAGGAAAAATTTAAATAATTTTAAAACAAAAAGTGACAATCATTGTAGGAACACTAGAAATAAGCACAAGCTCGATATACCTATGATCAGGCTTAGCAAAGTAAGTAAATCTTTTAAAGGGCAATGTATACGCCTATACAATAAAATCCCAGAAAACGTTCAAAATTTTTCTATTAATAAATTTAAAAAAGTAGTCAAAGAACGTTTGTGTGCTAAAGCTTATTATAAGATAATTGATTTTGTTAATGATTGCACACCCTGGGAATAAGGTGGCCAACCATGATGGCTGCTTATATTTATTTACTATATGTACTCTAACTTTTATAATATTAATATGTGTAGGCTATAGATTAAGTTACATTGTAAAAAATATATGCTGTTAAAAAAGATCAATTTTCCATCTTTTTGCTAAAAGTTGGCCCCGTCCGAGTTTCTTACACCGGTTCTTCTCGGCGGGTTAGGGTTGAACCGGTGGTAGCTTGTTTTTCTTGTTGACTTTCCGAAAATAACTTTGTAAGTTTCATTTGGAAATAAAACGTTTTTTTTTTATTTATATGTTATGAGAATGCCGTATATGCTGGGCAATCATGCGACATTTCAAAACGACTGCCTCAGGTGTAACAGCATAAAAAAGTGGCTACTGCGCTAGGAGAATACATTTAATTATTATAGGTCATCCAATAACGGATAAAAAGGTGTTAAAAAATCACTTTCTACGTAGAAGATGTTTTAATATGTGAGAAAAGTAGAATTTCTTGAAACTGAAAAAGGTTAAGCTTTTATTAGGGCGCGGTTTAATTTTGCTTCATAATTGAATGGTTATATAAATTTTTGTTTCTCTTGCAGCGAAATCTGAATATTTAATTTTATGTAATCTACACTAATCTACATTAATATTATAAAGAGGAAATAGTTGTATTTTTGTATGTACCGACTTAACTCAAAAAGTACTGGACCGATTTTAATAATTCTTTTTTAATTAGAAAGCTACATTATCACTGAGTAACACAGGCTATATAAAAATCAATTGCTGTTCGTTAGTCTCGCTAAAACTCGACATCAGCTGAACTGATTCGGCTATTTTTGTCTTGAAATATTCCTGGAAGTCCCGGGAAGGTTTACACGGTTTCCATTCTCAACGAAGTGGGCACGGGTCAGCTAGTTTGTTTATAAAGCGACAAGAAGCAAAATAGATAATTTGTCTCGAAACAAGAACACCGCCCTTGAACACGTAGGTTCCGTACTGGAAAATAAAACGTATCTCTTTCAGCGCTGGTACTTTCACAGTATACTCAACATAGGGGACTACATAAAGTATAATCACTCATTAAAATAGCCAGTAGAAATATACTTGGAGGTGTCTGTTGTCTATAGACACTCGAATTCGTATGTTAGGTACTTCTATCAAATACCATACGTTATTTTCGAACTTCATAAGTGATAATAGCGATACCATCAAGAATCAGGACAACGTTTAATTTGATCCAGTTGTCCTGAGCCCTGACAGGTGGAAGTAAATATTATAAGCTTATAAAATACGTCATTAGGCTTACGAGAAAATTGTAGAATTCTCAGATAGAGAACAATGTATATTTATTACTAAATACAAATGACTATTTAAAAATAACATAAATAAATTAAAAACTATTAATATTATTATTATCTAAACTATAAACTAAGCAAGTAATAAAAAAGACTGTATGTAAAAAACTATATCTAAATCGGTGGCCGCTGGTAATGTACCCAAAAGGCTCGCCGTATCGCCAAACTGAGAATTACATTTTATCTCAGAACACGAAACTTTAATAAAACCCTGCGAGTACACTTGAAGTATAATTATATAACCTGAAGTATAATTATATAACCTGGTATGACATTCTACGGTTAATTACCAACGGGGGTCGTATGTATCCCCCGGCGCTCGGAGATAAAGGTTAATGTTCCAACTTCTCCAAATATTCAAAGAAACATATTCCGGGAACTAACTGCTTCAATGACTTCTCGTAATTTAAAAGTTATTTCCGACAGAAGTACCGAGTTTCGACGTTACCATGTTATGAAGTGTTTGTTAGGGTAGTATACACTGCGTATCGTCTAATAGGCATGAAAGTACCGTACTAAGACCGTGTTTCACTAAGCAATGTTAAAGTTAACGCCATGTTAAATATTTTTATTTTTTTATTTTATTTTACAATTTATGTACACACAATAAATTTACAAAGAAAAATTGCTAAAAAATACATTTTGTACAAAGGTACATCTAATTGCAAAAATGGAATGTCTTCCAGAAGACCTAAGAAAACACGAATATCATGTTATCCCTCTCGTATTTCGTCGTCGTCGTCGTTTCAGCCTTTAACTGTCCACTGCTGGACATAGGCCTCTCCAATACATTTCCAGTGCGACCGGTCCATTGCCACCTGCATCCAACGTGACCCGGCAGTTTTCACCAGGTCGTCGGTCCATCTGGTAGGTGGCCGTCCCACACTGCGCTTGCCAGTACGTGGCCTCCACTCTAGGATCTTTTTGCCCCATCGACCGTCCAATCTTCGTGCTATGTGGCCGGCCCATTGCCACTTCAGCTGACTGATCCTACGGGCAATGTCAGCAACCTTAGTTCTTCTACGGATCTCCTCATTTCTGATTCGATCACGTAGAGAAATACCGAGCATTGCCCTCTCCATAGCACGCTGAGCGACATTGAGCCTTTTGAAAAGATCCTTCGTGAAGCACCACGTCTCAGAACCGTAAGTCATCACTGGTAACACACATTGGTTGTATACCTTTGTCTTAAGGCACTGAGGTATTTTGGACGAGAAGACGTTGCGTAATTTACCGAACGCTGCCCAGCCGAGCTGGATCCGTCTACTGACCTCTCTCTTAAAGTTGGGCCTACCTAATCGGACAGCCTGCCCTAGGTATATATATTCGTCAACAACTTCAAGAGTAGAGCTCCCAACAGTTAGTGTGGTGGGTGCAACATGGACATTGTGCATGATCTTTGTTTTGTCCATGTTCATTTTAAGACCCACTTGTTGAGAAACTCTATTGAGGCCACCGAGCATGTGCCCCAAATCTTCCAGCGATTCTGCCATGACTACTATGTCGTCGGCAAATCGAAGGTGAGTGATGTATTCGCCATTGATGTTGATGCCAAGTCATTGCCATTCCAGGAGCTTGAAGGAATCCTCCAGAGCAGCGGTAAACAGTTTCGGGGATATGATATCCAAATCCAAATGGCCCCACTTTCAGCTCATCATCGCTTCTGCAGCCCAGCCTCGCATTGAAATCTCCCATAACAATTGTGAAGTGTGTTTTAGGGCTACGTATGGCCCTACTGACGTCCTCATACGTAGCTTCTACTTCATCGTCTGGATGTGTTGACGATGGGGCGTATACCTGTACAATCTTCAACGAATATCGTTTTGAGATTCTCAGTACAAGGTATGCAACCCTATTTGACACACTCTCGATGGACACAATGTTGTTGATAAGAGATTTGTGGACGATAAACCCAACACCACCTTGTGACTTCTGTTCTCCCTCCCGGTAGTAGAACAAGTGGCCGGACTGTAAGGTTATCGTATCCTCGCCCTCTCTTCGGATCTCCGATAAACCAATAATGTCCCAGTGCAACTTGTTCATCTCCTCTTCCAGCTCTACGAGCTTCTCGTCTAACCTCAAAGTGCGCACGTTGTGTGTTACCAGGGCCAGTTGTCGTTTAGAAGGGGGGTGGTAGCCGGATCTCTTCCGGGGATTCTTAGCACCCCCCGCCCCGCCGTTACCGTGGCCGCTACCGTAGCCAGGAATAGCGTGGCCGCCGGGGACTAGGGGCCTGGTCTTCTGGTGCGTAAACATAGGAGGTTTAAAAAGCCTACTGGTACCACGCTGGCTAGACGGGTTGGTACAGGGTTTTGTTTCGAGTTTTCCTTCTCTCACATTAGCTGTTGATGTGTGTGTGTTTCCTTTTAGTCGCCTCTTACGACTCCCCTAGGATAGCATCGGGGGTGGTGATAATTGTATTCTAATGCCGTCACCACACGGCCTCTCGTATTTCCTGTCAATGAATGAGATGGCATGGTGTTTTAACATGGCTTTAACTTTAACATTGCTTGGTGAAACTTTAACCTACTTCCAAATAAAGAATTCTCTCCATCGTCCAAAAAAAGAACTCAATTTGGCCGGTTTTTTATGTATGTACAATGTACACCGATTACTCTATAGGTTGATGATCCGGTTTGTATGATTTTTTTTATTTGACGCAGAATAGCTGCCGTTTGGTCCTATAAGTTCAAAAAGAACATAAAGTGTAGTTATACATCATAAAAGTATTATTTTATGCTTTGAAATTCAAGAATGGCATCTTGAATCGGGGCCCCGCTATTATCACTGACAAAGATCGAAAACAAAAACGTATTTGACTTAATGTTCGCTAAATGACTTACAAATTCGCTTGTAATTTAGTCAATCAACTTATTTATTTAAAACATGAAAGATGTTTAATTGCATAGTTAAGATCATTATAAGATGTTGTAAGACCGACCGATTAGGCCCGACTTGGCACCACATGGATCTTACTACTCTTTACAGTAGAAGAACTGAGTAGCGATACCAGGGGCCATATTATGATCTTTTACAATAGCAGCCTGGTTCCAGGCAATTCAATAATACGGTCTTAAACTGCCTTGTTGTTTTTCGTATTTCAACGACATGTTATTCTGAATGGATCCACCCTAGTTGGGTTGTCTGAAAGTGCATTCGGAAGCAAGTCAAGTGTCACGTGTCCGCTTATTAGCTGTCATCATGCAGTTATTATGTGAACGTAATACGAAAATTCCAGGCAGCCATGTTGTATGGCGTAAACTGGCTTGAATTAAGAGCTTGTAATAGGCCCCCTGACCTTTTTAACAAGTTATATTTTTGATGGGATTGTATATTTTCATCAGTACTTTATTTTCGTTCGAACGTGTCAACTGAGCGTAACGAGAGCTTTTATTTTCAACCAACACAATATGAATATTGTACGAGAACAATTAAAAACCTTTCTGTTGTGATGATATTATCGCCATAGGCTTAATTAATAAAAATATCCATCGTGTTTTTTTTAACTTGTTTCTTTAACCAAGACTCCATGACCTGTTATAGCTTGGCTTTCTACTGGGTGGGTTCGATTCTCGCGTTGGACTAAAAATGTTTAGGTTTGGTTATCTAATGCTAATCACCTAATTGTCTGACAAGAAAGATGATCAATTCCTCGAATGGGTATGCAAAAAGTCGGTACTTTGCCTGTTCTCTCGCCAGTCGCTTCGGTTATTCGTCCCACTGGGTTGCAAGAGTAAACGTAGAGAGAGTGCTTCTGTGTGTGCGCACACAATTGGGCACTATAAAATAACTCCTGCGTAGATTACCTAGTTTCAATGAAAACGGCACAGTCACTGGAATCGGTATGGAAGGCATTATTAAGTAGTTATTGTCGGGTAACCGTCCCACTTATTTGAATGAAGGAAGAGAGAGAAGTGCTTCTGTGAATTGCGCACACACTTGGGCACTATAAAATGCCTCTTGTATAGTTGGCCCGTTTTTATGAAATCGGCCACCGATGTCGGCGTGGCAGCTATTATTTTTCAACATGAGCACAGGGGACGTAAAAATAAAATGGTATAAAATAGTGTAACGTCCGCTTCACACGCGACTCGCGTCGAGGTCGTGGTAGCCTTTATGCGGAATTTTACTGTGTTTTTGTAGTTTTTGTAAACGTGTCGACGCTACAATAAAGTTTGATAGTAAATTAGCTGTTTGAATATGTATTGACAGGGTGTTTTAAATACAGGATGATTCATGGTTTATATATTTAGTCGAATATAGTGTGAAGAAAATAATTTTTTGTTTTAGCATCTTAAATTACTTTATAGAACTAAAAAATCAAAGGTGACAAGGAGTAAATGACTAGAAATTGTAGATAATACATTATTTCTAAGTGTTAATATCGATAAATACTTTTGTGGGAATACTAGTGGAAGCCCCAAAGGGAGATCTCCGACCGAGCGAGATGGTATGCTCGGTCAGGCCGAAGCCCACTGTACTAGTTTTCAGATGTCGTATATATAGCGCCGGACTTAGAAAACTTCGATAGCGCGATGCAGGATGTGGCGCTAGTAGTACCGCTACATCACTCCCCCCCCGAAGACCGGAGGTCGAAACTTAAGTCGTCTTGTGCTTCAGTCGCCAGTGCCAGTGAGTCCCAGTGAGTAGGAACTGTGCTGCTGCTGCACGGGCTCCAGTGAGTCGGAGTGCTGCCGTGCGGGCCGATGCTACGTGCTGAACCAGGAGAGATCTGCTCTGCTTGCTGACCGGTCGTTGTAGTGAAAGTGCCCGTTGAAGCCGATGAGGATTCGACCAGGCCGCGCTGCGTTGCGGCTAGTGGACGAGGTACCCGAAGAGGCTGAAGCTGGCTGGCGAGGTGCGGAGGGGCGGGGAGTGATGATGATGAAGGAGGCATGTTCTGTCGAGGGTCACCAATGTGGGAGTACGAGTGGAAGCCCTAAAGGGAGATCTCCGACCGAGCGAGATGGTATGCTCGGTCAGGCCGAAGCCCACTGTACTAGTTTTCAGATGTCGTATATATAGCGCCGGACTTAGAAAACTTCGATAGCGCGATGCAGGATGTGGCGCTAGTAGTACCGCTACACTTTAACTGGAAAAAACATATTGAAAGAAAATACGAATACGAAAACGAATCAGCGTCAGACTGTGTTTCCACTGACGCGGAGCGGGGCGGAGAGGAGCTTGCGGTGCCCGAATCACTATGCTCGAAATCTCCGCTCCGTTTCCACAGAAATAGCACAAGCATAGTTATTGGTCAATTTGGGCACAGCTAAGCTCCTCTCCACTCCGCTCCGCGTCAGTGGAAACGCAGCATTACTAGCGTATCACGGCTATGCAGCATATGTATTGAGGTATGGTATTAGAATCGAATTGGTTTTAGATCGACATTGAAATGACTTCGAACCTTACTCTCCAAACTAATTCGATTTTGATTCAGAATCGATCGTGTCGCGTACTTCCCAGTAAATTAACGTTTCTTTATTTTGATTCTCAGTCGATTGATATAAGTACAAAAAGTTATGATCTAATGGTTTTATCTTTCCTGGTTGGTTTTAGAGCAAACCAAATAAGATCGAACTGATTCGATTCTTGATTGTTTCGGGAGAATGCTGGTCATCTAGTTAGTTCAGATAGCAAGCAAAAGGTTTTGCTACTACATACCGAGATGAATTTGTGGCGATACTACTAGCTCCACAATCCTGCATCGCGCTATCGAAGTTTTCTAAGTCCGGCGCTATATATACGACATCTGAAAACTAGTACAGTGGACTTCGGCCTGACCGAGCATACCATCTCGGTCGGTCGGAGATCTCCCTTTGGGGCTTCCACTCGTACTCCCACAAATTCAAATCTAACTTGTCGCCCCAGAAGACCGCCGTTTACGTTAAAACGATACGCTTTCAAACGATCGTAGAATTCGAGAGTCGTCACTTGGGGATGTCCGGTTGATGTAAGTTTAACGAAGAATATTGGCTTCATCCAAGATTCAAGTGTTGAAGTACAGCACATTTCCTAAGTACTTACATAATATACTTAGCAAACATCAAAGCGAACTGCAAGTAGTCCTAAACACAAAAGATATTGATGTGTGTTTAATTTCTGAATCACACTTCACTAAAGAATCTTACATTAAGATCAAAGATTATAAGACCTATCATGCTCTGCATCCTAATAACACAGCTAGGGGAGGCAGCTCTGTCCTTGTTAAAGAAACTATTATTCATCATGAAGAATACAAGTGTGAAGAACCAATCATACAAGCTATTGCTATAAGTGTTCAAACCAAACATTACCCTGTAACGTTATGTGCTATTTATTGTCCTCCAAGACATGCATTGAAAGCAGAAAACTATAGATATTTGCTAAATAATCTTGGAAATAGATTTATTCTAGGAGGTGATTTCAATGCTAAGCACACTCACTGGGGATCTAGACTTACGACAGCAAAAGGTAAAGAACTGTTACTTACTATACAGGAACTAAACTGTAAAGCAATATCAACAGGAAAACCTACTTACTGGCCTGCTGACCCAAACAAGAAGCCAGATCTAATTGATTTCTTTATTTATAAGAATATAACTGAAGGTTACATCGACATCGAAGAAGGGTATGACATGAGTTCAGATCACTCGCCTATTATACTAACACTTAACGAGAATATAGTCATGAAAGAGAACTTTCCTACGTTAGTAAACAAAAACACAGACTGGGAAAGCTTTCAGCTAGAACTAGACAAATCCATAGATCTTAATGTGTCACTTAAAACAGCAGATCAACTGGATGCAGATGCAAAAATATTTATCAAAAATATTCAACAATGAGCTTGGAACAATACACCCGAAATAAAGATCAGGAAAAGAGGCAATTCCTATCCAGTCTACATAAGAGAGCTAATCGCTAAAAAGAGAACACAAAGAAGAAAATGGCAACAAAGCAGATATCCACACGACAAACAAGTGCTAAGCAATTTGACAAAACAACTAAGACGGGAAATACAAAAGTTTCACGATGAATCACTGGACACTCATCTTAGCGAGCTAACCAATGATAAGTCCACAAATTACTCATTATGGAAAACAACCAAACATTTAAAAAAGCCCATAATGCATATACCACCTATTAAACAAATTGATGGTGGCTGGGCAACAACCAATCAGCAAAAGGCTGATAGATTTGCTCAACATCTTGAACAAATTTTTCATCCCAATGTAAGTGATCCACAAGTTTTAGAAATGATTGAGGATGATGAGATTCTGATTACAGATGAAGATATGGATATTAAACTTGTGACTCCCAAGGAAGTCTATAAAGAAATCAAACGTTTGAATCTCAAAAAAACTCCTGGGTATGACCTTATCACTGGAGAAGTTCTTCGACATCTTACACGTAAAGCCATCGTGAAACTTACCACGCACATTAATGCTGCATTTCGTCTAAAACATGTACCTGATGTGTGGAAAGTAGCTGAAGTAATAATGATACCAAAACCAGGAAAACCACCTCATGATAAAACTTCATATAGACCGATCTCTCTTTTACCAATAATATCAAAATTATTCGAAAAACTTTTATTAAGAAGGTTAAAGCCTTTAATAGATGAACAAAAAATAGTACCAGACTATCAATTTGGATTCAGAGAAAAGCACTCTACCATAGATCAAATACACAGAATCACCAACATAATTGAAAATGCACTAGAACAAAAACTGGTCTGCACTACTGTATTCTTAGATGTAGCTCAAGCATTCGACAAAGTTTGGCATGAAGGCCTTATTCGAAAAATCAAGAAGTTCCTTCCATATCAATTTGTAGAAATAATAAGCTTCTACTTGTCAAACAGGTTTTTTAGAATAAGACAAGGAGACTCATATTCAGAGCTTAAGCAAATTACTGCTGGCGTACCTCAAGGTAGTGTATTAGGTCCGGTCCTGTATCTATTATACACCTGCGATATACCAGAACTAGAGAGTAACACTATTGCAACCTTTGCTGATGACACAGCTGTTATGGCCACAGGTGTCACTCACAAGGAGGCCGTGGATAAAGTCCAAAAAGCCATTAATACAATATATGAATGGACAAAACAATGGCGGATAAAACTAAATGAGTCTAAATCTATTCATATAGATTTTACAAATAAAAGACATAATTATCATCCGGTATACATAAACAACGTCGCTATACCATACGAAAATAACGCCAAATATTTGGGTATGACACTAGATGCGAAACTTCGCTGGAAGACACACGTGAAAAAGAAACGTGATGAACTAGATATTAAGTATAAGAAAATGTATTGGCTCCTCGGTAAACACTCGAAGATGTCAGTACGAAATAAAATACTTTTATATAACCAAGTCCTTAAGCCAGTATGGACCTATGGTATCCAGCTCTGGGGCTGTGCCAAACATAGTTATATACAAATTATACAAAGATTCCAAAACAAAGTACTTCGAAGTATTGTTAATGCACCGTGGTACATAAGAAATGACGATCTACACAGGGATCTTAAAGTGGAATCTGTCGCTAACGAAATTAAAAAAATTGCTGAAGCTCACGAAAAACGACTTCAAAACCACGTTAACGTCGAAGCTATTCAGCTCTTGGACAATACAGACATAGTCAGAAGACTAAAAAGGACAAAACCTTTTGAGTTAGTTTATTAGTGTTAGTGTATAGTGTATACCTAGTGCAGTGAGACTTAAAAAAAAAATCACACGAACAAAGTGACTTCCCCTTAATAGAGACAATAAGTAAAGTGCTGATGGACACATTCTTAAATTTGTAAACATAACAATAATTAGCAAGTTAAGTTATAAAAAAATTACTCATTAGTCTTAAGGCTAGATTGTAATTTTAATGTTGTTACTATGCATTAGAAACATCATACAAATAAAAAAAAAAAAAAAAAAAAAAACTTACATAATATTGTTTTAAAGTTTTTGTTCCTTCCCCAGGATTAGAACCCGCAACCTCCCACTTGATGCGCTAAACCAATGCGCTACAAAGGTCCTCAATGTTAGTGTTACTCATTATCATCAACAGAAATGCATCATCTAAATGCCTGTAGTTTGTTTCACATAAAAAAATACTTATGAAACCAAATAGCGGTGCTAAGAAATCGAGTTCACGTGCAATGGCGGCGAGAATCTGTTTTCCAGCGATCTATCTCCCAAACGTCTCCCGAATCGGCTGGGCGCCTGCCAAATGTGCCACCAGCACCAGACGTTTCCTGCTGTCTCCACACACCTTATTACTGTGAGAGTTAAGTTCAATATCGATTGGTTCGACAAAATAATATTTTTGTAAGGATACAGCTCTGAAGCTATTGCTCGCCTGAATTGACTCTGTCATATTTGTAGCAATAATATTGTGTTGGTGCTATATATGACTTTTTTTTGTCTATAAAATGATATTAGTTCAGCAGCATTATTGAGTCTAATGGCTGCCATTTTAAGAAGTAAAGGTCTATCAACAAAGTAGAGATTTTGCAGAAAGCCCATAATACATTCTAAGCTCCTTAAGTAAGCATTAAGTGACTCTGAGTGTGATCGTTACTAATAATAACATTAATAAAGCCTTTTATTTTCCACATCAAAGTTTACATTTCAAATTTTTTTTTAGTAATGTTAGTATTATTTTATTTTTTATGAGTTTAATAATAATTAATCTATGTTGTTAGTACCTTTTAGTGTGTTGCTTTTTGATGTAGATCCCTGTTGAGTGAAGGCCTCCTCTTTCTCCATCCTAGGTTTACCATGACTTTGCCGCATTTGACAGGCATTTTAAGGTTTAGACAGGCGTGCGGCCGGCATTGGTATTAGACATGCAGTTTCAAATTACGCGACGTCTTTTACTTATTAGTTATTACCTACAGCGTTTTGCTTTAGACACGTATTTTTCTGAAAAATCAGGCACATTAGGTACTATGTACAGGCATCCGTCTATTTACATATGGTAACCCCACTCCCTTCACAGTTCTCTGTCTTTGGCGAGTATCCTCCAATCTATTCCCACTAGTTTAAGTATGTCATCAGTCCACCTTTTCGCTGGTCTACCGACGTGGTCCTTATTAATACAACGTAATTAAGGGTATATTATCATGATATATTGAAGAGTTCCGCAACTATCAACGCCCGATAGGGTTTTTTAAATTACTTCAAATGTTGGCACATCATGAAGTTACAAGTTTCTAACAAAAAATTTATTTCAACCCACTCCCATCGACTTCAGAGTAACGCTAGTAAATTTTTTTAGTGTCCATATTGTGTGTGTTTTCATAACTACTTTATTCTCATAACCCATAAAATCGGTTATGACTGGCGAGAGAACAGGCGTAGGGCCAACTTATTACATGTCCATCCGACGCATGGATCATAATTCTTGTCCGACAATCAAGTGATCAGCCTGCTTTGTCCTAAACAAACAACATCTCACTCCTAATCGAGAGAGATTGTAGGAGATAGTGCGGGAGACAAATAACAACTCGACGGTCAGATCAGTAATGCATCATTTATTCTTAAAACTACGGCTAACACCAATGCATATTAAAATATCTAAGGGTTGAAAATACAACCTCCTTTTTCGGTGTCGGCTAATAATATAAAACTTTGACAAACTAAAAAACAAAACTGCGATTGTAATTCAGAGTGTGCAAACATAATAAACCGACTTACATACTCTATCGGAAAACATAACCCTCCTTCTAGCCGCCGCCCGGGTAAAAATAACCGCCTCATTGTCTTCAGCTCAATTGAGCGTGTAAATGTAAGTGCAGCTGTCAGCCGACGCCGTGCTGCCGCTCAGGAACATTTCAGATCCATTGTCAGCTATTTCTGGCGAGAATTCATTTGTACAAAAATAACACTTCATTGCATTACGCTTCTGAGGAGTCTAAGTTTAAATTTACTTTTAAGAATAAGAATAAAAATAATATTATTAGCCCCACATACCCCTAGGGGACCCTCCCTGGGGGATGCGTAATGAATTTCCCTTGCAAAATAAAAAAAAAAGTCACGGCTGAAACGACGAACAACGTCGAATGTGTTAAAACTTTCCGCCCAAACTGTTTAAAACAACAAAAATGTTGGTAATCTGCAGCACAGGTTTCGAGGAACTTCGTAAGCGATTAATAGCGATGGCATCTTGAATCAGGGCCCTGGACCACACTGTTGGTCCAGGGCCCTGATTCAAGATGCCATTGTTGGTAACTTCTCAAAAACCCTTATTTTTGTAGTTCTTATACTCGCCATATAAAGGTATTTGTTGTAGTTGCTTATACTCACCACGAATACCAGGCAGGTAGGCGAGCGCAGTTCTCAGTGTCAATCTGACACAAGTTCTTCACATTAAAGCAACGTGTGAACGTATCATTGGACAATTTTGTAATGGAATTAGAAAACGCAAGTCATACATGTGAGTTTGATGAGTCTTCGTTTCGCTTCGTGAGTCCCTGGTGAAAGATATTCTTATCGCTAACATGGCCACAAACTTCTCACAAATTCGGCAAAAGCCGTGTGACGTGTGCGCGGAAACGCTGCTGGCTATTTCCGGATATATATATATCCTGAAATACCCAGCCATTCCCTCTGTCGCCTTTTACGACATCCACGGGATAGTTGGTACTAGAAAATACTTTTTTATTAAAATTAATTACATTGTAGTCAATTATTTTTCATAGCACTTGCGTGTATACTGTATATTTCAAACACGTCTGTCACTGTTCTGTCACTACACTAAAAAGAAACTGATCGAGCAGGAATTGCCGTGTACAGTGTACAGCCCGCGCAGCAGTTTAGTGACACATTTATGGTCCCACCAGCTCATAAGAGGACCACGTAATAAATTTTAAGTACAACTTTAGGTTTGAGGAAGAAATGCGAAATTTTCTGCACAAAATTTCTGCATAAAACGTGACAAATAAAATAGTACGCCAGCGTTTACATAAATTACGACTTCTCTTGAATATTTTTAAGATGTTACGTGAAAAATGAAGTCATTTTTAAAACGCACACAGCGGGGAGAAATTCTTGGGTGCATTTGCAGGTGTTACCTAGTGCAGGTGCTACACTAGTAAGTGTCTGCACTTACCTAGTGTAACACTATTCATTAATTCAAGTTCTACAGTTTCTTACAAGCGAAACATTAGCGATTTTTGTCATTCTTGGGACGAAAAAAATACAAAATATTATCATCACTACATAGTATAAAACAAAGTAGCTTTTTCTGTCCCTATGTCCCTTTGTATGCTTAGATCTTTAAAACAAAGCAACGGATTTTGATGCGGTTTTTTTCAATGAATAGAGTGATTTAAGAGGAAGGTTTATATATATAATACATATTAATCACTAAGTAAATGTATCATAAACTTGAATAATTCTTTACCCAACGCATGGACACCGCCAACTACCTACGTTGATGTCGCACGCCGCCGCGCCGGCTACATAGGTATGCCTACTTGCCTAGCCGCGTGATTTTCACAGTATCCATGATTCATTTATTCAAAGGAAAATAAGGTAAAAATTAAGTACTTAATTTTATTACATAATATTTATAATGGGAATCGAGTACCGAGTATTCTCCGTAAGTATTGCACATGTCTCACCAGTCAGCCTGTATTTATAGATTATTATTAATATACCAGAGGAACATTCTTCATTCAATTCCAGTTTTAATCCCGAGCTATCGATAAAACTTTTCTGAACGAATTCTCAAACGTGTATTCTTGTCCGGCAATATAAGGAATTGACATCTTACGAGCCGTAAATTTTATTAAAAAGCCAATCGCCTGTCGAGTATAACATCTGGTATATGCTTGGCTGGTATTAAAATAGTGTCTAAAGTTATATATCACCTGAAAATTTTCAGCTAGATCAAATATTTTTTTATTTTAAATATACAGATGGGCGCGTTTACCGACGGAGTGGCTACCGACTGGTCGACGAAACAGTGGCCGGCCAAGAAAAGGTGGCGCGACGATCTAGACGCGTTTCATAAAGAGTGGCCAGGCATAGCAAAAGATCGGGACTTGTGGAATGAGAGAGGGGAGGCCTTTGCCCAGCAGTGAGACAGTAACGGCTATTAATAATAATAAATAGGATATTTTAGATAAGTAGACTTAGTATATCTTAATATTTTCATTTCCTTAAAATGCTATTATGGTACAATGTATGTTATTTAAAACTTTACATTCTTAATTTTATTTACATGTCGAAAGGGCTCTCATGATTTAATAACATTCCTTCGGATACTGTGGGCTTTCGTGGGTAAATCGTGAAAAGAGAACAGAGTAACAATATCACTTGTTTATTCGTAATCACAATTTCTTTATAAATTCACTATTCACTACACTTTATGAATTTACTTTACTTTAAATTCACTTTACTTTACTTTACAAGTATTGACACTAACGAAACATAACACGTTTCAAGACATCTCAACTTGGCGACCAAATCACGAATGAATTCAGTCTCGTCGAGAAAGTCCCAAGTCATGTCAAAGCGCGCCATAGACAAGTTGCGCCATTTTGCCACTTGGGGGCGCGCTTCCGTCTCGTTTTGTGTCCATATTCATATCCGGCTCCGACACGGCCATTCTGATAAGCCACACGTCCCGTGTGATGCTTCTGCAAAAGAGAAAACCAGCTGCAATATCACGAGCCTTTCGCTCGGCCAACTCTGACCAATCTCCAAAAATCATCAAAATAAACTTCAGATCTCAATGTAATTTTATTTCAAATAATCTTTCAAATAAAATTCTCGTTAAAAATTTTTTTGACATAGAATGATACCCTGGGTCATGTTACTTAAATCATGTTAAAACTGTAGGAACTGTACACAACTGAACACAAATAAACTAGTAAAATCTCTAACTCCACTACCATACCCAATTTCATAGACATAGAACTCACAAGGTTCATTGTCCCAGACTGCCAGTCAAACGCCCTCCTGACATAAAACGGACTTAATATAGTCCGAGTTACCGGTTACGAAATAACTGGACGGTCAACCTCATTACTCATAGACCCAGTCCCATATCGCCAGTCAAACGCCCACCGAACATAAAACGGACTTGATACAGTCCGAGTTACTGGTTACGTAATAACTGGACGGTCAACTTCATATTCGCTCATAGTACGGTAGGTAGAGACTTTACCCAACAACTCAAATTTGTTCATCATTAGCAAAATCTTTATCATTATCAACTTTCACCAATACATGACCCGAAGGAATCTTTCTCTAACGTATGCACAGTCATAAGTACGCTTTGAAATTGCAACTTTTACAGCCTTATTTTCAACTATGAAAAACAACCAATCGAAAATCTATTTACTTACGCCTTATTGCTTTCATAAGGTGTATTATTTGAACTATCTTTTTATCTCGGTTACTGTATGAAACAGTCAATGTACCTTCTCAACTAAGATTTGTAAAAAGGGTTCATAGAAAAAGACTATACAGAGTCTGCACACTAAAGTCACGAGATAAACAATTACGCTCACCAAAAAAAACTCAATATCCTAATCTGATACTTCAATGAAGTACAGAGTACAGGCCCCTTGGCGCCTGACGCCATCATCATAGGCCGATACATTGCAGCATTGCTGCATGGGCAGCAGTACCCAGCACAGCTCGACGCGCGCAGTGTGCGTCGCGTCGCGGCGCTCGTTCATTGAATCTCCGTCTGTACACAAAATTAAGCAGCACAAAAAAATGTTCAAACTGTCCAATTATGTTCTTTTTAGGGTTCTCTATCCGTGGGGTGTCGAAGAAAGAGTAGCACATCCTATCAACCATCTTTCCCGTGGATGCGCCCGCCAACTCGCCTGCCAAGCGTGGCGAGTATAGACAACTATCCCCCATGTAATATTTTAAGGGAGGCTATATCCAGGAGTGAACATCATATTGAAATGATGATGATCATCCAAGGGTAAATAACAGAAACAGAAAATTTTATAACTTTGCTGTATGTCTGTTTGCCACCAGGCCGCAGCTCAAGAACCAAGCTCCAACCAAGAACCAACGCAGTTCAAATATCGCGGTCAATTATTATGAGATCAAAATGTTAAATTTGACTTTGCAATAAATTTCATTTCATTTCCTTTTAACGATCTAACTTATTGACTAAAGAAAAGCTGTTACAGTAACAGTATCATATTAACAACTGATCAGCAGCTGTCCCAATAACACAACTTGACCACTACATTTTAGTTGCACCATCGCGGGAATTGAACCCACAATTCTTAAGTGGAGAGCCACGCTCTGGTCACGTGTGCGATCACAATACCAGAAGACTCCCAAGTGCGTTTACAACCTTGCACATGATAACCAAGTTCACCGAAGCTGACTGAAGTCCACCGATGAACTTTCTTATCCACCTCAGCCACAAGCTCACGGCCTCTGCCACTGGACCGTTGAGTGTGTGCTGCCGCGTTCACCATCAACACCAGCCACAGGCACCTAGTAGGCTTACATACTGCAGCTTCTGGAAACGTGAAATTAAAATGCGTCAATTCAATAAAGTTTATTTAAATCACAACCTATTTTCTTTTCGACGCAAATTACACTATTATTGTCGTAACTTATAGTAATTCAAATCCGCCTAGTGTGAAAGTCATAGATAGACAAACATGTTTCAATTTTACAGCTTACAATAACAATATCATAAACTGACAGTTTTATTGCGGATGTCCTAGCACTTATTATCAGTTATCTGTTTGTTTAAACACTCTAAGAATAAATAACAAACACGACATTATTTAAAGTTACTTTTGAAACTGATCAATGGCTATTTCTTACTACGTACGCGGTAACGCCAAATAAGAAATAGAACTGTGTACAAACTGTATGTATCTTCTGTGATTAACACCCACTTGATGAACTTCACTATTTAATAGCAGGGATGTTAGGGAGCTCCGTAACCGTAACCGAATCCGAAATAAAACTTTTGCTACTGTAAAAAGGAAACTAATATCCAATATCCGTAACCGAAATTATCCGAAACAAATGGGTAATCCGATATCATTTAATATCCATATCCGTATCCGAAATTTCAAATCCATTTCTTCCCGGTTTAATAGACATGGTAAGTTTACGGAAATTTAATTTAAGTAGTTTCAAACTAGGTAGCATCTTCCAAACAATATTTGTACACGTCAATTGATTTTGTTTATGCAGTGCAGGTGCACCGATACGCATACCGGATGTTGTTTATTTCAGGCACACCTAATAAGAATATAGTACATCCAATAACAAGTTTCAGGTGTTGGTAACCAATCGATATCGATACGATATCGACTCTATAGTACTATTCACCTTTCCTACTTTCTTACTTCACGTTAATGTGAATCCGTTGGAACTTTATCTATTCTGAAATGAACACCCAACAAATAACACGAATGCCTAATTGTATTATCAAAATACACGTCATGAGAATTGCTTATCATATTCTGATTTTGATCACTTTATTACAAACAGTACGATTTCACGAAATGAAATGTCGATAATGATCATCTGCTGATCAAACTTTCAAGTACTGCTGTATTACAGCGTGATCTACTTCGGTCAATCAAACAGTAATAATAATGAATATCTGTAAGACGTATGTCCTATGTACTAAGTACTTGTTTTTACTTTGCGTTAATGATTGCTTATTCACTTCGATTATTTTTTTAAATAATACTTTGGTTATAAAACCAGAACCATTTAGAACTTTATAATGAAATAAGTAACGATCATGATACAACCAGTTCACATCATTGCGAAGCGAGTAGAGAAGTCCATAAGATGCACAATGCTTGTCTGCGCTGGTCGGACACCCAGCACGCTGGTCGGTCACCCAACAGCCAGCACGCTGGTCAGTCACCCAGCACGCTGGTCGGTCACCCAGCACTGCTCGTTCTCCCCTTGGCGAGGCTATGCATCATCCGGTCGAACATCATCCCAGTGTTTTGTCCATCTGCACATAAAACAAAACAGCAAAACAAAAGAACACTTTAGTGTCGGTACAATTTATTGTAAATGAAATTTTGTGACAATACTCGTATAAGCAAGATACTTTATGGACACTTGAAACACAAATTAATAACTAGTGTATTGGTCTTTAAAAATTATTTGAGGAATAAAAAGTTGGCTACCACCTTTTACCAAAACCATAATCAAAGCCTGTCGTTAAAGCGCCACTGCTGGTGTCGCCACCGTGTAGACGTCACGTCACTGTCATCATCACGTCACCGCTGTCAGTACTTCTACTCCTTCTTAATCATCGTGGCGGGATTATTGGTACATGGTATCCTTGCAGCACTCGGCTCACCGCTGTCCCGTCTTACCACAATTACGCCATGTACATAGCTTGCAAAGCAGCACGTGTTAGTACGTACTGCCCAACTCATGTGGATCGAGTTCGTATTGATTTGCAATGATTACTATTATCACTTTTTGCAGACTACACAAAAGATTAGGTACACTTTTTTTTTTTTTTACTACCCGCACTTTTAAGAAAAACCTGTCTCTCTTGCACGATTTGATCCCAGATTCTGATGTCGAAAGGGCTCTCATGATTTAATAACATTCCTTCGGATACTGTGGGCTTTCGTGGGTAAATCGTGAAAAGAGAACAGAGTAACAATATCACTTGTTTATTCGTAATCACAATTTCTTTATAAATTCACTATTCACTACACTTTATGAATTTACTTTACTTTAAATTCACTTTACTTTACTTTACAAGTATTGACACTAACGAAACATAACACGTTTCAAGACATCTCAACTTGGCGACCAAATCACGAATGAATTCAGTCTCGTCGAGAAAGTCCCAAGTCATGTCAAAGCGCGCCATAGACAAGTTGCGCCATTTTGCCACTTGGGGGCGCGCTTCCGTCTCGTTTTGTGTCCATATTCATATCCGGCTCCGACATACATAATTAAAACATGACGTATTCAGTGAATACATGTTTTAATTTAATAACTTTAACTTCGTTTTAATTTTGTTGTGTCTATAATAATTGAAGACATGAATGGATGAAGGTCGCAAAACATTTATACCCAGAATAATTAAACATTTTAGGGCCAATTTTTCAATCGTCAGATAACTTTTATCTGTTGAATAAACATGTGACTTTGTCATTTGTTCCATACAAAATCTGCCAAAGTCGCATATTTATTCCTTAGATAAAATTTATCTGACGATTGAAAAATCGGCCCTTAGAATAGTAATTATGTTGTAACGTATTAAGTACATTCATTCTGAAGAGACGGATCATTAGCATAATGAACTAAATACGACGTTACGACGTATTCTAAAATGTTTAAGTGACAGTTTGAACCCAATTTTTTCGAAATCAGAATTTTTCTACATATCACCTTCATCCAATCATGTCTTCAATTATAATCTGAATGTAAACAAAATAAATTATATTTCACCAAAAGACTATATTGGGGGGTAAAAATTTTAACAATATTATATCAGCAAGCAAATAATGTCTTGAGATAGAATGAGTGATGGTAGTATAAATCAAGTGTGTATCGGGCCCGGAATGTAGAGCCGCGAACCAAATCACGCGGAACGAGGCGATTTGTCCCGCGGGGGATCATAAAGCCAAGTGTACACACACGTTTATAAACTTCCGACGCAAAAACGATGGAGTGTTATAAGTTTGACGTGTATGCGTCTGTCAGTGGCGTCGTAGCTTCCAAACGAATGATCCGATCTTAATGCGGTTTTTTTTGTTTAAAAGGTATATCAGTTGATAGTGTTCTTAGCTATGATTGGTAGATATCGGTTCAGGTCTTCAAGGGCACAAGGTCTATTGTTTTTTTTTTATTTAGTTTTTTTGCGCGTCGGTGCTCAAGCAGGGGGACGCAGGTTCGAATCCCCCAGACTTCCGTTCTGGGGATTCGAACCTGCGAGACTAACGAACAGCAATAGTTTATTTTTTATTTTATGATATCTTTTGAATGGGATGTCCAACTTCAATAATTCAAAAAGTAATCATCAGGTATTGAGACAGTCTGAAATACTAAATTATTTATTTGAATAAAAATTTAAAAATGGTATGGATAACACTGTCGGATTTTGATCGGCATTTCTATCAATTTGTTAAATGTCACAAAGTAGTTATAGGGACGTAACTACAATAGTTAGACATATGGTCTCGCGAAGTTTTTTGTAGATATTGATATATTCTATAATATTGTCGAACATTTTTTTGTCCTATCATTCGCAGCGTATGCGATGAATTTTTTTACACCTTCGGTTGGTTTTAATGGGAATTTCTAAAGAATTTTATAGTAATCTAGTACTACATGAATATAGCAGAATATAGAAGCAGTGATAATGTAGTTTTCTAATGAAAAAATAATTATTAAAATCGGTCCTCTTTATAATATTAGTGTAGATATTTCCGTTGCCTGGTACCTGTAACACAAGTTCTTCGGATACTTAGTACGGGGCCAGATTATATGGTGTGAAGCATCCATAGATATTATTATATAGATATGGCGATTCTATATCGCCCTGCACTATGCAGCGTGGAGCGTGAACGCGTGTTCTAACGTTGTTTGTAAGTATCTCCGTTTGTATAGAAATCACGCACAATCCAACACACAGAAAATGCACCCACGCGTGTTCATGCAGATCACGCGCCTACAAGCGCAGAAACACGCATCCCGCGCGTGGGTGCGTGCGAACAACGCGCGTGAATGAGTAAAAACCCCCACGATGATGCAGATCTGCACTCCTGCAAGTACGCGCGTAGGTGCGTCGACACGCAACATGGAGCGTGATGCGCGTCAGTGTGATAATTGCCTATATTCTGTTTAGCACCGATCTTAAAAAACTTCGATAGCGCGATGCAGGACTGTGGCGAGTAACCCACGCCACTAGTGACTACCCTGGTAGTAGTAGTGAATTATGAGTGTGGCAGTTCGCGTGATCGAGGAACATTCTAGTACCCACTTAGCCAATTATCGACCTCATGACGTCACGTAATGGTTTCATTGTGAACAGTAAACGTAATTGTAAATTCTTTTTAATCAACTAACATGAAATGGTTGTTTTGGTAATTGTTTAGTTTTTTAACTGACATCCAAAAAAAGTTCTCATTTGGCCTGATTTTTTGTATGTACACCGATAACTCTGAGATTTGTGATATGATTTGCGTGAATATGTTATTGTTGGATGCAGAATAGCTGCCATTTGGTCCCATAAAAAAATAACAAAATTTTTCCTATTAGTTTTCTTTTATGAACTTTTTGTGTTTATCCATACGTGTTTTATATTTAGTAGTTCCTCACATAAAAGTAAAAAAATAAAAAGAACCTACGTTTAAAAAACCGAATTCAACAAAAAAAGTATAAAATAGCCTTTTTTAAATGAAGTCACAATTTTAGGATTCAGTGTCAGGAAATTTCTAAGAAAAACATTCTCAAGTTACTCACATATAGGTCAGGTTGCTATAAACCCACCATTACTGACTGACTGTCCGAGAATGACTCATAAAAAAACATAAATTGTAACTACATTTAAAGTAATGTTAAATTACTTATTTTATGCTTTTCAGTTGTTGAATTCGGTTTTTTTAAACGTAGTTCACTTTTTGTACTCATAAATATGACGTTAATGTTTAACTACACTTGAACAAAACTTTCATTGCTACATTTGGATAGTTCGTCATGACACAAGCGCAAAAATTGGCATCTGAGGAACTTCAATCTATTTTTACACTAGATATTAAAAGTAAACTGTTATTGAATTTAGACTGCCAATCTCCACACGTATCATAAAACTTGTGTAATTTATTAACTATCTGAGACAAAAGTTTTAAAACATTACATAGTTGACTTGGTGATTTCAAATCGTTAATTATGTCACTTAGAATTTTTAAAAATCTAAATATCAAATCACTGCAATGTTTTTTTATGCCACTTCATAATTTAGATTTGAACGTCATATTTATGAGTACAAAAAGTGAACTACGTTTAAAAAAACAGTTCATTACTAAACAAATGTAACTCTATTGGCATATATGCCAATGGTATACCACGTGGTATACCACGCGGAGAGATGTTAGCCTTGTTTTTGTATGGGACACATCACCCAGTGTATTATTGATCGAAGCCACCAGAATAAGCATCAGAATATAAAAGAGAATTAAAAGCTAACTCTGGTTTTATAACGCAGACTGGCACAACCCTTAATGCCGTGTCAGTCATATATGACCAGACTTTATAATAATATTTTAATGTGGCAGCGAAAGGGTTATTATCGTATTGAAATAACTTTTTGAATTTCGAATACAATAATATTGAATGCTATTCTAAAGTCTTGCAATATGGGCTATAATAATAATTTAATAGTGTGTGCTATTATAATGATATTAAAAGCCCGCAAGGCTTCAATTTATGAGGCATAAATCATGTTGCAGGCTATATTTAAATGATATAATACATTGCATATCCGTGTTGTGCCGGAAAAAGAAAAGCTCCTCCCCATAGACATTATTTTTAACCGACTTCCAAAAAAGGAGGAGGTTTCTCAATTCGACCGTATATGTTTTTTTTTGTAAGACCGATTGTGCAGCCGAATCAGTACAACCTTTATCATGTCTCGATGACCTCCGTAGCGCAGTGGTTGAGCGCCTTGGTGTTCGAGCCTGAGGTCTCGGGTTCGAATCCCGCCGAGGGAACAAAAAGTTTTCAATGTTCCTGGGTCATGGATGTGTATTAAATTTTTGTATAATATAGTAAAAATCTTAAATATGTGTATAGTATAAAAGTATTGAATATAGTTTCGTTGTCTGGTACCTGTAACACAAGTTCTTGGGATACTTAGAACAGGGCCAGATTGACTTGCTGTGGAGCGTCCATAGATATTATTATTATTATTATTATTATTATTATGTATGTGTATAGCTTCCTTGCTCACGGGCAATTAAATCCCGGACCTTTGGAAGGCATGTGTGGGGCCGAAGCCAACACACCAGAGGCCCCGTTACATAATTTTAATTTAAATGTAATGTGACACTAGCCGGCAACTCTCCCTGTACGCACCATGGGAGTGCGCCCACGGAGACCCACCGCTTAGTGTAGGACTATTGCAAGGAATGTTTATAAGAAAAGATTATGGGCTATAGGGGTGAGGTGCTAGTGGACTGGGCTTCTATGACTATGGAAGGACTACTATAATTATTATTATTATTATACTTTTTAGAAGAAAACTAGACTGACAATGAGTCAAATATGAGTTAGAATAATGGTATGTATAGGTGTATGAATAAACACAATATATAAAAAATGGTTATTACTATTCACGAGAGGACCCTTTAGAAGATCCCGATAATCGGGCAGATTTTCCTTCCATATTACTTCTGACCGACTTTTTGTATGACATGTTCGTTGCACTATTGAAATCAGTATGTTCTATTTTTAACCTACTTCCAAAAAAGGAGGAGGTTCTCAATTCGTCTGTATTTTTTTTATGTTTGTTACCTCAGAACTTTCGCCTGGGTGAACCGATTTGGATGATTTCTTTTTATTCAGCAACAAAATTTGGTGACTGATTTTCGCTCATGTGTGCGCAGACTAATATCATTATATTATAATAGCTCCCCTCACCGATTTCAGTGTCGGTAGCCGATTTCATTGAAACCAGGCCAGGAGGAGTTTTTTATAGTGCCCAAGTGTGTGCGCAATACACAAAGACACTCTCTCTTCCTTTTACTCTCATAACCCAGTGGAACGGTAAACCGACACGAATGGCGAGAGAACAGGCGCAGGACCGACTTTTTACGTGCCTTTCCGACGCATGGATCATCTTTATTGTCAGACAATCAGGTGATCTTCGAAAACAATTTTTTTTGTTTTTCCAACGCGGGAATCGAAACCACGGTCGAGAGAGAAGCTGTGAACTACTAAACCACGCTATATTATATTATTATGGCCTTAATTAACGTACCTTTTTATAGGTATATAAATTTGAAAAGGTCAAACTACCCTAATTTAATACAAAAGAACGTTAAATATAATCACCCTATTTAAACATTAATAATTGTAATACCACTTTGTTTAAACATAACAAGTGTACATAATTTTATATCGTTTGAATGTAAATTACACTAGAGCCAGGGAGCTTTTAAGATAACAATCAAAACGAAGCAAGCTTAAAAGCTCTATGTATGAAACAAGACGTGAATAGAGCTTAGAATTAAGCTCATTCCTGCTGGGTAAACGTAACGTTTAAGGTATGCTAAATCCGATTAAATATACAAAATGTATTATAAGATTTACTTTTAGTTTGATAAGCAATTACTTTAGGCCATATTTCACAAGCTACTGTTAGATAGCTTGGCATGTTTTATGTCTGTCAATCAATATGAAACAGAGACAAAACTCCGAAGCTATTTTATAGTGCCCAAGTGTGTGCGGTGTACACACAATATCTACTATAGTCTGTAATGACTAGTACCAAAAAGGTACAAGATGTTGATGTCGTCGTCGTCGTCGTCGTCGTTTCAGCCTTTTAGAGTCCACTGCTGAACATAGGCCTCTCCAACACATTTCCAGTGTGTTCGGTCCATTGCCACCTGCATCCAACGTGACCCGGCAGTTTTCACCAGGTCGTCGGTCCATCTGGTAGGTGGCCGTCCCACACTGCGCTTGCCAGTACGTGGCCTCCACTCTAGGATCTTTTTGCCCCATCGACCGTCCAATCTTCGTGCTATGTGGCCGGCCCATTGCCACTTCAGCTGACTGATCCTACGGGCAATGTCAGCAACCTTAGTTCTTCTACGGATCTCCTCATTTCTGATTCGATCACGTAGAGAAATACCGAGCATTGCCCTCTCCATAGCACGCTGAGCGACATTAAGCCTTTTGAAAAGATCCTTCGTGAAGCACCACGTCTCAGAACCGTAAGTCATCACTGGTAACACACATTGGTTGTATACCTTTGTCTTTAGGCACTGAGGTATTTTAGACGAGAAGACGTTACGTAATTTACCGAACGCTGCCCAGCCGAGCTGGATCCGTCTACTGACCTCTCTCTTAAAGTTGGACCTACCTAATCGGACAGCCTGCCCTAGGTATATGTATTCGTCAACAACTTCAAGAGTAGAGCTCCCAACAGTTAGTGCGGTGGGTGCAACATGGACATTGTGCATGATCTTTGTTTTGTCCATGTTCATTTTAAGACCCACTTGTTGAGAAACTCTATTGAGGCCACCGAGCATGCGCCCCAAATCTTCCAGCGATTCTGCCATGACTACTATGTCGTCGGCAAATCGAAGGTGAGTGATGTATTCGCCATTGATGTTGATGCCAAGTCCTTGCCATTCCAGTAGCTTGAAGGAATCCTCCAGAGCAGCGGTAAACAGTTTCGGGGATATGATATCCCCCTGTCTTACTCCTCTCTTTAAAGGGATATCCTTCGTGCAGTGCTCCTGTACTCGGACTGACATGGTGGCGTTATTATACAAACACTTCAACACTTCGATATACCGATAGTCAATACGGCAACGCTGGAGAGATCTAAGGACCGCCCATATTTCGACGGAATCAAAGGCTTTCTCATAGTCCACAAACGCCAAGCATAATGGCCGATTATACTCTTCGGTCTTCTGTATAATCTGCCGCAGCGTATGTATGTGGTCTATAGTACTATAGCCTTTTCGGAAACCGGCTTGTTCGGTAGGCTGAAAGTCATCTAGCCTGCGTTCGAGACGCATCGTAATAACTCTCGAAAACAGCTTGTAGACATGGCTCAGCAGTGTTATGGGTCTATAGTTCTTCAGTAAGGTTTTGTCGCCTTTTTTGAAGAACAGGACCACAACACCCCTGTTCCATGCCTCTGGCGTTTTCCCATCGAGTAAGGAGGAATTGAAGAGCTTCTGAAGGACTTTTAGTACCGGCGTGCCGCCCGCTTTCAGAAGCTCTGTAGTGATTCCATCCTCACCCGGAGCCTTGTTGTTCTTAAGCTGTTTGAGAGCTACCCTAATCTCGTACAGGCTGATGTCCGGGATGTCTTCGGTATAGTGTCGGGTTAGCCTGGCTCTTGGGTCTGCAGCTAAACTAGCAGGTTCAGCTGAGACCGAGGTATACAGCTGTCCATAGAACCTTTCTATCTCCCGTAGTACCTCGGACTTATTTGACGTTACGCGTCCATCTTCGGTCTTCAGCTTTGTCAGCTGGCTTTGCCCAATAGAAACGTCTCTTGCAAACACTTTGGAGCCTTGGTTCCGCTCTATCGTCTCTTTAATACGCTGGGTATTAAAAGAACGGATATCGTGTCGCAAGGACTTCGTAATCTGTCTATTGAGCTGCCTATATGACTCAGCGTCACTCGAAGTTTGGAGCGTCATTGAACGTCGACTAGCCATGAGGTTCCGGGTTTGGTCGGATAGTTTCTGAGGTCTATTTGTACGGTGGGTCTTGAGAAATTTGGACCCCACCGTATGGACAGTTTCTACCAGCCTGCTATTTATATCGTCCACTGATGCGCAGCTGTCTAGCCATTGGAAGCGATTTGACAGTTCAAGTTGAAAGCTCTCGGGGTTTTGGATATGGGCATTCGACGGTCGGAGCGTAGACTTCATCAGACGCGATCTCTCAAGTTTGACGTTGATATTCAACATGCCTCTGACGATTCGGTGATCACTACCGGTCTTAACCATGTTGATCACAGAGACATCGTTGAATATCTGCGGCTTGGTGCTCATAATGAAGTCAATCTCGTTTCTAGTTACACCGTCGGGACTCAACCAGGTCCATTTCCTCTGCGGCGGCTTTTGGAAGAAAGAATTCATCATGAAGAGTCCTTCCTTCTCCATAAAGTCCGCCAGCATCTGTCCTCTGGGATTCCTCTGCCCAAATCCAAATGGCCCCACTTTCAGCTCATCATCGCTTCTGCAGCCCAGCCTCGCATTGAAATCTCCCATAACAACTGTGAAGTGTGTTTTAGGGCTACGTATGGCCCTACTGACGTCCTCATACGTAGCTTCTACTTCATCGTCTGGATGTGTTGACGATGGGGCGTATACCTGTACAATCTTCAACGAATATCGTTTTGAGATTCTCAGTACAAGGTATGCAACCCTATTTGACACACTCTCGATGGACACAATGTTGTTGATGAGAGATTTGTGGACGATAAACCCAACACCACCTTGGGACTTCTGTTCTCCCTCCCGGTAGTAGAACAAGTGGCCGGACTGTAAGGTTATCGTATCCTCGCCCTCTCTTCGGATCTCCGATAAACCAATAACGTCCCAGTACAACTTGTTCATCTCCTCTTCCAGCTCTACGAGCTTCTCGTCCAACCTCAAAGTGCGCACGTTGTGTGTTACCAGGGCCAGTTGTCGTTTATAAGGGGGGTGGTAGCCGGATCTCTTCCGGGGATTCTTAGCACCCCCCGCCCCGCCGTTACCGTGGCCGCTACCGTAGCCAGGAATAGCGGGGCCGCCGGGGACTAGGGGCCTGGTCTTCTGGTGCGTAAACATAGGAGGTTTTTAAAAGCCTACTGATACCACGCTGGCTAGACGGGTTGGTACAGGGTTTTGTATCGAGTTTTCCTTCTCTCACACTAGTTGTTGTTATGTGTGTGTGCTTCCTTTTAGTCGCCTCTTACGACTCCCCTAGGATAGTATCGGGGGTGGTGACAATTGTATTCTAATGCCGTCACCACACGGCAACAATGTTGATGTATTCTAAATATAAAAAGCGACCGAATAGAGAATCACCTCCTTTTTTGTAAATCGGTTAATAGGCGTATTAGTCTAGAGGCTTGGGTCACCTTTTTTCATAGACCAACTGAATATAAAGCATTTTTTATTCCAACGCGGGTATCGAATTCACGACCTCTAAAGTCGCTTTACTAAGCGGCCAAGTGCGAGTCGTACTTAGTATATTAGCAATAGCAGCAAGTTTTTACATTTAGCATTCCCCGTATTTTGGAAGTTACAGGGGGGGGGCATACATTTTTCCAATTTGGCAGCGTCTCTCGCGCAAACTATTGAGTTTAGGAAAAAATTATACTAAAAACCTCAATATCGTTTTGAAGACCTATCCATAAATACCCTGCACGTATGGAATATGGATATGATGCAAAAAAAAAAAAAGAGTTTTTTTTCTTTTTTCTATTTCTATCAGAAAATCTTAATGCGGTTCACCGAATGCAAATGTACTTACCAAGTTACAAAGGTAATTTTATAGTTTCGGAAAAAAGTGGCTGTGACATACGGACAGACATGACGAATCTATAAGGGTTCCCATTTTTGCCATTTGGCTATGGAATCCTAAAAACCAAGCCATCCACTGACCCATGGAGGATACTGGGTGCGTCAAAATGAAATAAATTGAAATACATTTTCTGATAGATTGAACGAATGTGTTCTTCCAATCGCAGTTCAAGTTACTTGAAAAGTTTTATTTGTTGCAGATATTCCACGCTCTTTCAAGTAAAAAGTTAATACTTAGTGTTCCCGTTTTATAGTTTATCTCGTGTCTATATTTGACACCGCAATAATATATTACTTAAAATAGTTTTATATTTTTATTTTATTATTTTATAATTTTATATCTTCTTATATATAAAAATGAATCGCTGTTCGTATGTCTCGCTAAAACACGAGAACAGCTGAACTGATTCGGCTATTTTTTGTCTTGAAATATTCGTGGAAGCCCAGGGAAGGTTTAAACGGTTTCTATGCTCAACGAAGTGGGCACGGGTCAGCTAGTTAATTATAATTTTGAATATATAATAATAATATTTATGGACACTTTATACCACGTCAGTCTAAGTATCCGAAGAACTTGTGTTACAGATACCAGACAACGGAAATATTTTTAATACTTTTATACTATACAGTATACACATATTTCAATTATATTAATACACAAATATAATATACATACATGACCAAGAAACTAAGAATACTTTTTGGAACAAAAAGTGTTCTTAGTTTCACGGCGGGATTCGATCCCGCGACCTCTCGCTTGAACCAATAAGTTTAACCACTGCGCTACTTACAGATGACAATATACGATAATAACTATACTAAATAAAATATGAGAACGATATAAGGTCACAACGAGACAAGGCACGTATGATAGCGATTTTTTTTTCTTATTCACTTCAATATACACATTTACATGCAAATATTTGTTTAAAATTCGAACTCTTGTAACGCGATACTCTATTATTATTTTAGTAATTTATTTTTTAGTAAAGTTTATTTTTACTTCTATCATAAGTATACCAAGCCCCCTCGATAAACGAACGCCAAAATTAAATATTATTATTAATTCATTCACTAAAAAAAATATATACATACAGACGAATTGAGAACCTCCTCCTTTTTTTGAAGTCAGTTAAAAACACATTTCATTGCAAGCCCCTGTATGAAATTTGATCTCTCGTAACGCGATGTACTATTAAATATTTTTAGTAAGTAAAGTTTAATTTTTTACTCTCTATCATAAGTAAACCGAGCTCAGTCGATAAATGAACACTCCAGAACTTTAATTTCCCTCGAGTGTACATTAAAGGGCTGATATTGGCCCTACGCGTTTACAATTAATTAACTTTATATATTTGCTCTCGCTCCGTCGTTCATCAGAAAGAAACAGCTGATTATGCGTACACACGCGCGGCTTGATCGCAATAATGAATGCGTCCACAGTCACGTACAGAACAAAAATCGAATAAGGCCCGGCGCTCACATTGGCACCGTTGGTTTATCGGTGGTTTATGGTTTAACTTAAACCAAAGGTTGCGGGAGCGATTCCCACCAAAGGAACGGAAGTTTTATGTGATCCTAATTTTGTTTTTAATATAAATAGTTTAATAAAAGCTCCCCTCACCGATTTCGGTGTCGGTAGCCGATTTCATTGAAACCAGGCCAGCTACGCAGGAGTTATTTTATAGTGCCCAAGTGTGTGCGAAATACACAGAAGCACTCTCTCTTCCTTTTACTCTCATAACCCAGTGGGACGGTAAACCGACACGACTAGCGAGAGATCAGGCGCAGGACCGACTTTTTATATGCCCATCCGACGCATGGATCATCTTTCTTGTCAGACAATCAGGTGATCAGCCTGAATTGTCCTAACCAAACTTGAAAACAACATTTTTTTTGTTCCAACGCGGCAATCGAACTCACGACCTTCGGGTCGAGAGCGAAGCTCTGAACCATTAGACCGCGGAGGCGATTAATATAAATAGTCGGTGCATTAGTGCAGCTTATCAAATGATGTCGCGTCCGTATTCGCAATAACTCGTCGTGTCCCGACTGAAGGTGCTCGGCTGGCCGGGAGCCAAGTCCGCTGATTTCGATTCCCTAAGCGGTTACAGCAGTTTAAAAGGCACGCTACGTGCGCCACGGCATTTCATGTTTGCTGAACGGTTTAACAATATTTTGACAGCTGTTTCAAATGGCAAACACAATAGGACAAAGAATACGCTATCAATGTGTATACAACTTCTTAGAAGTAATATACAAACATGAATGAACTTTCTAAGTATAGACAAATTGTCTCACAAGAAAGATGATCCAATCATTGATAATGGGCAATTTTTTTAAAGGGGTGTAGTATCAAAACCCACTAAACTAAAACGTACTTATAAAAAATATCACAGGATACAAAAACCGATTAAGCTTGAACGTTCAAGCTTAATCGGATTTTGATACTGGTATGCACTGTTATAGGGGCTTTTGATTTTGAAATAATTTTTGATGGGCAGATTTTTGTATATTTTACCGGGTTCTGGTACGAAACTAGCCAAGCATTTTAAAGCAATTTTTACAAGATTTCTTTCTCTGTCTTTCTTCTCTCTTTAACTCAAATTTTTGGAGGCATTAAAGCGGGTTTTAGTTTTATACCCCTCATTTAGGTACTGTACCTAAATGAGGGGTGTAGTATAGGTGTAGTACCAAAACAGGTGTACCTGTTTTGGTACTACACCTGTTTTGGTACTGCACCTGTTTTGGTACTGCGCCTGTTTTGGTACTACATCTGTTTTGGTACTGTACCTGTTATGGTACTACACCTGTTTTGGTACTGCACCTGTTTTGGTACTACACCTGTTTTGGTACTGCACCTGTTTTGGTACTACACTTGTTTTGGTACGGCACCTGTTTTGGTACTACACCTGTTTTGGTACTGCACCTGTTTTGGTGCTAGTCGGTCATCTGTCCCAGTGGGTTGTGAGAAAAAAAGTGTCACCTTGTATATTTTTATTTTATTTATACAGAAAAACTTACAGCTATACACATCTTAATACTAACAGATTAGTACTAACAGATTAGAGACAGAAAGCCATTTACAAGTTTTTACAGATATACTTTCACCTTGTATATATTTGAATATACTTTGACACCAAAAATGACTTTTGCGTCCCTGGTTTCTACAAAACCGGCCACCGTAAGTAGTGTTGGAGCTATTTTATTAAAGTTCATTTTATTCGGGCTAAATTATTTAATTTCAATATTTCATTACTTTCCTCTATTCGTGGTTGTCTGCAAGAAATCACTAAATAATAATAAGGCCGCACTTTATTACTTAATTCCGTATATTATTATTCGTCGCCTTCGTTGTCTAATAGTTTAGAGAATAGCTCTCGACTCTCAAGTCGTGGGTTCGATTACCGCGTTGGAAGAATAAAAAAGTTTTCAAGTTTGGTTAGGACATTGCAGGCTGATCAGCCGATTGTCTGACAAGAAAGAAGATCCATGCGTCGGATGGGAATGTAAAAAGTCGGTCCTGCGCCTGATCTCCCCCCAGTCGTGTCGGTTTACCGTCCCACTGGGCTACGAGAGTGAAGGAAGAGAGAATGCTTCTAACCTAATCCTGATCTGAGCTGTCATGCAGTAGTCACTGCGCAGTTAAACTTTAAGAAGCCTAGATTTTCACCCTTTGTGACTTCCTACAGGCCATTTAAGGATATAATATTGACAGATGTTTTTAATCAAGACTTGGATAGAATTGATTGGGGCTACCTAGAACACATTAATGACATTAATGAAATAGTTTTTGAATTCAACAGGCTGATTACCTTGCTTTTTGATCTGCATGCACCGGTCAAAACTGTCACTATAAAAAAAAATCCCTGCCTTGGTTAACTGACACAGTCAAACAAATGATGAGTCTGAGAGATAGGAGTTTTCATAAATGGAAAACAACAAAGGAAATCACTCACAAAAAGTCTTATAAAGACCTCAAATCTTTGGTTGTGTCAGCTATACAATGTGAAAAACGCGCTTATTTTAATAAGAATATCAATAGCAACATTAATAATCGTAAAACTTTATGGAAAAATATAAAATCTAACTTAGGCTTATCTAATACCATTGAATCCCATTTACCTATTGCCTGTAATGATCCGAATACCCTTAATCAACACTTCCTTAATATTCTCGGTGCTCCTTCAGACTGCCCTTCCCTATTAATTTATTTTGAGACTCACACAGTAGGTGTGACTAAATTTAATTTCTATCCTGTATCGGAAAGTGCCATTCTGAAGATTATGCAAGGGCTCAAGTCAAATGCCACTGGTGAGGATAACATCTCTCTGCAGATGTTAAACTTGACTCTGCCTAATACTTTTAAAGCTATTACTAACATTGTAAATAAGTCCATACTAACATCCACCTTCCCCTCTAGCTGGAAAACGGCCCTGATAAAACCTATCCCTAAAAAGCCTAATCCCTCCTCCCCCCAAGATCTCCGTCCAATTAGTATTTTACCCTGCATATCCAAAATAGTTGAAAAGGCAGTCTATAACCAGGTTATTAACTATTTAGAAACAAATAACATCCTACCTAAGTTCCAGTCTGGTTTCCGTCAAAAACACAGTACCATTACGGATTTACTGGACGTTATGGACAACATTGTTTCTGCTCAAGACCATGGTATGGGTACTATCCTTGTCTTATTAGACTATTCCAGAGCATTTGAAACTATTAGTATTCCTCTCCTTCTTTCAAAATTATCTTACTATGGTTTTGAGCCTCGTGCTGTCCAATGGTTCCGCAGCTACTTGACTGATAGGTCGCAAAGGGTGGAAGTAACGGCTGGTAATGGTACAAAGACTTATTCAGATCGCACTCATGTTACTAGAGGTGTGCCTCAGGGATCCATCCTAGGCCCATTATTATTCATACTTTTCAGTGCGGACATATCCCATAATATACTTAACTGCAATTACCACATGTACGCGGATGACACCCAACTCTATATAAGCTTTAACCCCAATGATACTCTTGTGGCTGTAAATAAACTTAATGAGGACTTAAAACGTATCGCTGAGTGGTCTAATTCCTGTGGGCTGGTATTGAATCCAACCAAGTCTAAGTTCCTTATTCTGGGCTCAAGAAAACAGGTTGCTGACATACTTGATAAACAACCTTCTGTCATAATTTCTGGACAACAAATCATACATGTCAATATAGCACGAAACTTAGGGGTACTGTTAGATTCACACCTAAAGTTTGAACAGCACATGTTAGAGGTAGTCAGCGGCTGTTTTTACCGACTCCGGAATCTAAACAAGTATCGCACATATTTTAGTGAGGATCTTAGGATCAGGCTTTGTGAGACCTTAGTACTATCCAAACTTAACTATGCAGACACTGTCATGGGTCAAAACTTACTTGCTAGAACCGAGAGGCTTGTGCAAAGAGTCCAGAATGCCTGTGTGCGTTTTTGCTTTACAGTCCCACCACGTGCTCATGTTACACCCTTCATTAACTTCTTAAAATGAAGGAACGCAGGAAACTTCATTTTGCTTCGCTTCTTTTCGACATAATTCTCACCCGTACGCCTTCTTACTTGTATGAAAAAAATTTCTGGGCAAGTGATGTCAATACACGAACAAGAGCCTCACACTATAAGATCTTAATGCCACAGCACCGTACAGCAGCATTCCGTGGATCTTTTAAGTACGCGGCCTCCCGCTGTTGGAATAACCTTCCGCCTCCTCTTAGGGTGCTGAAATCAAAAAAAACGTTTAGTCGTCATTACAGGATTCACCTACTTACTTTACAAAAAAATTAGGAAATAAATACCTGAGATGTATGCACCACGAGCGTGAGGTGGGGGTTTTCAAGCGGCGGGTCGCCCATTATTTACTCTTACTATCTGTTTACTCTCCCTTTGTGTGTTTGTCGTTTTACCTTACATAATATGTTGTTATTATTTATGTATCTTTAACTTGATTTGTGTCCATGCCACGTCAAAGACCACGCCTATTTTGCCACGCTGTATTTTTATTTTTGTATTGTATTGTTGTGTTGACTTGTGCTGTCAAATGTGTCAAATGTCATTAAAACGTCAATTTTTACCATAGACCTTCTGTCAATAGATGTATTTTTATGTTATATATAATATATATATATATATATTTTAATTTCTTTATTTCATTATTTGTTTTCTTTTTTTTTTGTGTGTTTTGTAATAATTGTGCAGTGTATTGTATGTTTTAATTATTGTACCCCTGTGATGTCACTCATTGGCCCTGGCAGAATACCAGTGCAGCGGGCTTGCTCGCTGCGTATAGCTGAGCTAGGGTCCATTTTTGACATCACACAACATATATACTTAGCTTTAGTTTAGTTTCTAGATTCATATTGTTCCCTCTATTTATCGTATATGTGTTGTGTGATGATAAAATAAATATTTTTATTCTTATTCTTAGTCTTAACTATTTCGCACACACTTGGTTACTATAAAATAAGTTTTTATCCAAATAAAACTTAACTAGTTTTTCACGGAATGTCGACATAAAAATCTAATACTGGTCCATCCTGACCCGTAAAGATTCCATCTTGTTATAGATTGTTGGAATTGTAGATTTAATTAAATATTATTATTATAAGCCTAAACTGTCCCAATGCTGGGCAAAGGCCTCCCTCAGTGTCCTCCAGGTATATCTTTCCTGCGCCACCGCTAATTAAATATGTGTTTAAAAAAATATTTGATTCATTCGTTCATGTTCACATCACAGCAATTAATTAGCAAACATTTTTAATCACTTCGGATATTCCAGATTTTTTAAGGAAACTCGTAGGCACTAACACAGCTTGAATGTACCTTTGATGTCGTTAAGTGGCTCTAGAAACTGCGTCTGACGGGGATAAAAACTTCACCCCCGTTTGAAAATGCTTTGATTCGCTTTACGCCTTGTGAGGACTACATTGTGAGACTGCAAGGGCTTGTACCACTCGTTCCAGACAGAAATAGCTTAAGTCATATCTTTGAAATCTCCCTCATGTCGAGTTAAAGAGTTTTCAAACAAGACCTTAAACGCTCAACTACAAAAGTTTTACCTCAGAATACAAAGACCACGCACTCTCAATTAAAGTTTTATTTAAAATCTGTATTTCAAACTTTGTCTTGCCTATTAAAAAGTGCTTTTGTAGATTTGATGATTTATATAGTATTCCTCTAGTGAATTCTTTTAATTACTTGGTAAAGGTGGTGGTTTATGCTTTTCCTTTATTCTTGCGACAAAAATAAGAAATGGTAAAAAATAAAAAATATTATTTTTACGCTACGACAGCGACAGCTCGTAGACATTTGCTACGTCTCCTACGCCGCGTAGCATCTTGCTACGATCGCTTCGCTGCGTATCTTATATTATTATAGTTACGTGTGCTACGCCGCGTATTCACATTATAATTCCGCTACGCCGCGAAGTATTGTAACTACGTCATGCACTACGCCGCGTAGCCCTGAGCTACAGGCACTACGCTGCGTAGCCATTAATTGCTACGTATACTACGTTATATTAAATTAATGTTATTATGCAGATGTTCTACTCCGATTTAAGATTTCCGAGTCAGATTTTAATTAATATTAACAAAGACGCAATAATGATACCAATTGAAATAAAACTTAATTTGTGCAATAAAGAAAATATTGAGACATAAGTTTGAACGAAGTATTTAGTATTTATTTACGAATATTCCGTATTTTGTATCTAATACAGATTTCACTAACACCCAACATTTATAAATGTGACTATGAAAGTGAGACTTAATTCTTATTGTTATACATCTGGGAATCACACTCCCTTCTAAAGTACGAATTTACCCACTGGACCACACTTCATAGATTAACCGAAATTAATTTATGACCATAAAGCATGTACGCTCTAACTAGCCGTCCGGTGCGGGTAATGTTGATTAGCCAGTGTATTAGCCGGCAGTTATTGGCAACACATTAGCCGGCTAACAAGTTCGACATTACTAACTAGCCGGGAACAGCCGCTCGTAACTGGCTAAGGGGTATGTAAGCTCATAATGTATGGGCCGATCGTATCATGACTTAATGTTTCTTGGCAAAGTGAATATAGTTAGTTATTTAGGCTTTAATTAAACATTATATAAAGTAGCCCTCGAATTGTTAAGCCGTGAGAGAAATTATGGTGAATTATAACAAAATATTATATTATATTATATTATCATTTATAATCATCTATTTTATTGATCTTAATATCTATAAAGTAACCCGCCTATCCTTGATTTCCATTTTCATAACCATTTCTACATATATTTTCTTATACTTTATTTACTTTTGTGTACATCTTCCTTACATTAATTATTTAATAAATTAAATGATGTTTATTTTTTGTACTTATGTAATAACGGTGCCTTTACCCTTTATTGGTCTTGAGATTGGATTAAAATGTCTTTAACATATTTATTAAATAAATTTAAATAAAAAAATATATTTTATTTTATGAACATTTATTTAAAAAAGTAGATTTATTATCAATAACACAAAAAACTCCTTAAAAATAACATATATAAATTAAAACTATGAAAAGACAAATGACCCAAGGGCTGGCGCTTACCTCGGCCAACGTATCAGTTTAGCGATACAGCGAGGTAATACTGCCAGTCTTTTGGGTACATTACCAGCGGCCGCCGATTTAGATATAGTTTTTTACATATAGCCTTTTTTATTACTTGTTTAGTTTATAGTTTAGATAATAATAATAATATACCTAAAATAGTTTTAAATAAAAAAATATTTTATTTACAAATTAAACTTAACAAGCTTTTTTGGAAAGTCAACAAAATACTGCCACTACTTTAACTACCATTATTATATTTATTATTGTTATGAGCACGCTGTCACCTAGTGTTAAAATTTTTGTACACATTATTTTGTTTAACTGTAGTGTATTTTTATATTTTACTATTTTTTTGGCTACAGAGTTTTGAATATCAGCGTTGTAAAAAGGTAATTTTCAACATTATGATATGTGAGCGGTAATGAGTATTTTTAGTTGATAGTGTATTTTACTTTTGTTTATTTTTATTTTATCAATCTTAAAATTATTTTTAAGATCAGGTATATTTTATTATTCGTGGGTTAAATTAACCCACGAAGAAACAGAGGGTTTAAATGTGTGTGTGTGTGTCTGTGGTATAGCTCCAAACGAATGAACCAATTTTGATCCAGTTACGTTTGTTTGCATGCATGCTTTTAGCCATAATTCATAATTATTAGTTCACTCACTGCTTGACTATTGGGGGATCATTTGAATTGTTAATGGTGTTAGTTTTTTTTTTGTGATTTTTTATGCAGTTAATTGGGGTAGCAGTAGCGGGAAAAGATTGGCTAGAAACAACAAAATTACCTTGGAGGAGACTTTCACCATAAGGGGGTCCGTACAAACAAAATTATAATAATTTATACTCATTTGATTCACAAAAAACAACAATAATATAAGTTTTTTTTCTAATAGAATGGTAAAATTGTAATTCAAATTTATTATTGTGTATTATAAGAAATGTAAAATGTTCTTCCCCCAAGTCAAGTCCCCCAAACTGGCCGAGGCTGTCAGGGAGTCGGTGTGATTCTTTCGTCTCGAATAGTTGAATGTGTGATGGACCATGAATGTGTAAGCCCAAGACTAATCTGGGTTAGGTTAAAAGTCGGACTCACTCGCTTATTTATCCTTGGTGTCTATGCACCGACGGATCTGGGCGGAGGTGGGTCATTAAAAGCCCAACAAGAGAGAGAGGATTTTTGGGATAACATGAGAGAGGTATTGAATAAATGCGGAGAAAATGAACGGATCGTGATGTTAGGGGACTTTAATGGGTGGGTTGGAGTAAAGCGTGATGGGTATGAAGGAGTTCTGGGTACGTTTGGGGACGAGAGAGTGAATGACAATGGGAGAAGCCTGCTTGAAGTATGCTTGCAATGGAATCTGTGCGTGGCCAACACAATGTTTGACCACAAAAAGATCCATTTATATACAAGAGATGAGGGGAAGTCTAGAAGTATGATTGATTTTGTTATTGTGGATGAAAGACTGAGGAAGAAAGTGCTAGACACTCGGGCATACCGTGGTGTAGGGCTCGACTCAGACCACTTCCTGGTCATAGCCCGAATGCGTGGTCTCTTTAAACGGTGGCGACACCGAGGGGCTCAGACTACGAGTGTGTTAGATAGAGTAAAAGTGGAAAATCTACAAGAAAAAGAAAAGAACGACGAGTATGTAGAGAAACTGAAAGAAAGATTTAGAGGCATAGAAGAGATAGGTGTGATTGAAGATTTGTGGGAGACATTTAAAAAAGGGGTCGTGAATGTTGCTATTGAGGTGTGCGGGGTAGCTAAAAGAAGGAAAGGAAGAAAGAACTATAATGTGTGGATGGACAAAGATGTACAAAGGGCGGTGCAAGAAAAGAAGAAAGCGTGGTTGGATTGGTTAGCAACAAAAGCTAACCAAAAAGTTCAAAAGGCAACGGTTGACGAGATAAAGGAAGCAAGAACGAAGTATAAAAGATTGAAATCAGCAGCGAAAGAAGTTGTGTCTAGAAAGAAAGAAGAGCGAAAGGATGATTTTGATAGGAGACTCACTGAAGATTTTCAGTCAAACATAAAGTTTTTCTGGAAATCCATAAAAACAGCCAGAGGAAAAACATCTACCTCGGAGCTAAGTACAGTGAGGAGTCAAGATGGGAACATTATAAAAGGAGAAGAATGTGTGTTAAAGAGATGGAAAGAGTATTTTGAAAGTTTGTTTGAAAGAGAGGAAGTGCAGGTACAACATCCGGCACCTTCCATGGAAACTATTATAAGTGTTGATGAAAGTGAGATAAGCATGGATGAAATAGTGAAAGCGTTGAAAAGTATGAGTTTAGGTAAGGCTGCAGGGTATGACAGGATAACCGTTGAGATGCTGAGGGCCGGGCAGGGAATAGTGGCTAGCCAGCTGTACCGCCTTTTCAATTTGTGCTGGAGAAATGGGCAAGTACCGGGAGACTGGTGCAAAGCCGTAATTGTGCCATTGTATAAGGGAAAAGGGTCACGGCAAGACTGCATAAATTACCGCGGTATAAGCCTTCTCAGCGTCGTTAGTAAAGTGTATGCGAAAGTGTTGATTGAAAGGGTTGTGAATGTAACAGACGAAAAAGTATGGGATGCACAAGCGGGATTTAGAAAGGGAATGGGATGTACGGATCAGGTCTTTTCCTTGCGGTGCATAGCCGAAAAGTGTTTGGCTAAAAACAAGAAGGTCTATTGCGCTTTCGTAGATCTGGAAAAGGCCTATGATAGAGTGGTGAGGAATGAATTGTGGTCAGCTTTGTCCGTGAACGGTGTGAGCAGTATCCTCATACGAGCATTACAATCTCTGTATAGGGATTCTAGTGCTTGTGTAAGGATAAACGGGGCATACACTGAATGGTTCAACATCGAAAAAGGTGTTAGACAGGGATGTGTAGCGTCACCGTGGCTGTTTAATCTGTTCATGAACAATTGCGTGACAGATCTAAAAGTGAATGAAAGTGGGTTGAGATTGAATGAGTTACTCGTCAAATGTTTTCTCTATGCTGATGACCAAGTATTACTTGCGTCTTCGGCAGAGGAGTTGCAGGAGATGATAACTGTTATGAGTGGAGCTTTTGTTAGAAAGGGAATGAAGATAAATGTAAAGAAGACGAAAATGATGGTGTTTGAAAGAGATGAGGCAGTGACAGACTGCAATATAGTGATTGGAGATGAACAAATTGAACAGGTGAATGAGTTTGTGTATCTGGGTTCAAAGTTTACAAGAGATGGAAAATGTGAGAGTGATATTGAAAGACGAGTGAATGCAGGAAACATGGTGAATGGAGCTTTGCACTCCTTTATGAACAGTCGGAAGGTGTCTAACAAGGCTCGTTTGGCTGTGCATGAGGGGGTGTTGGTTCCGACACTCATGTACGGAAGTGAAAGTTGGGTATGGCAGAAGAAACATGAAAGCAGAATAAATGCAGTTGAGATGAGAGCGTTGAGAAGTATGGTAGGAGTTAAACTGAATGACAGGATAAGAAATAGCGAGATAAGGAAACGTTGTGGTCTGAAAGAAGATGTAGTGACAAAAATTGAGAAAGGTATGCTGAGATGGTTTGGTCATGTCGAGAGAATGAATGACGAACGATTGACGAAAAAAGTGTATAAGGCGAGTGTGAATGGAAGTGTGGGAAGGGGTAGACCTAGGCGGACGTTTCAAGACCAAATTAGGGACGTCTTGAAAAAAGGCCAGGTCAAGAGTACCCTAAACCGAAGAGCATGTATGAAGAGAATAATGAAAGTGGACGAAGCGAAACAAGTGTGTAAGGATCGTAGCAAGTGGAAGGAAGTGGTCTCTGCCTACCCCTACGGGAAAGAGGCGTGAATGTATGTATGTATGTATGTATGTAAAATGTTCTGTATGGAATTAAATAAAGCAGTATTATTATTATTATTCCTCAAATTTTCTTTTCTCCCTTGCGGGGTTGAGTTTTGTCTAAAGTTGCGGGCTTGTGACCAAACAACTTTAGACTAATACTAACTGATGGATAGGAATTTTCGGACAGAACGGCACGTATTTAGAATGACCGCTTTTTGTAATGTTGAGCGTACGTAATGTTTTAGGGATGATGCCAGTACTTGATATGATTATTGGTATGGTTTTAACTGTGTTAACTTGCCACTGTGATTTCAATTCTATCGTCAAGTCTGTGTATTTTGTAACTTTTGTAACTTATTATTATTAATTGGGGTTTCGACTAGCAGGAGGCCTCATAATATGACGGAGTCTTAATCCTACATCATCCGTTACTCAACTAAATATTACTTTCAGCACTCAACAATAATGTGTTACGCCGAGCTTACAGACGCCATTTGACTTTGTAATGGTGGAACATTTGAATTGCAACGAGACGTAAGCTGAGTGTACTCTGTATATCTAACTCATACAATATAACTTTACCGGAATAGAAATTGGGTATTAGACTGTATAAAAGTACGTTGGAAGAAAGTTTAGGCACAGTACATATTATACGGGGTGTTAAAAGAATAGTAAGTATAACTTTGGTATATGATTATACCACCTTTTCTCATTCTAGAATTCTAATTTTAAACTTTATAAGAAAAAAAATTTAAATACTATTTTTGGTTTATGGGGAGGTGCTATTTTGATTCATTATGATGATGATGACGATGATGAAATCTATACGACATCTGTAGAGTTATTTGGTGAATAAGTTATACGAATACTACATATTTCGTTTGCGAAACAGCGGACAAAGCTACGAGTACTTTGGAAATAAAACATTTTTCATCATTTAAAAACTATTTCATTATAAATGCAAATTTCATATTGCACCGTGTCAACATTGAAATGATATCAGCGAACCCACAAAAAAGAAAATCGCCTGCAATATAATATGCATGATACGAAATCTAGGTCATGTCACTTAAAAACAGAAAAACGTGTACGCGATTTTAAACGCTCCGGGAGACGATTTTTCTGTTGATGAAAATGCTCTCGTTTTCAGAATCGCGTAAACAAACTTTAGTTGAAAAAGTATTTGCTACAAACCGTTTTAACGAGGTCCGTTATGTACATGGACGAAATTGTACAACGGTTTTAGTTAAAGCAGGGCATCATAATTATGAAAACTGACCAAGTGCGAATCGGAATCGCGCTGGAAGGGTTCCGAACAAAAAAAAAAAACTTTTTAGTGGCTCTAAGTGAAAGTAAAAGATTCGTTTGGTAGCTACGATGCTACCGACAGATTGACAGACAACATATTTATAATTTCCACCTCCTTTTTCTGTCGAGAGTCAATTGTAAATGCGAAGTGAAAAACTGCTAAATTAGCCGTACTGAAAATAAAACATTTAAAAAATGCATCGTCAAATATATATCACGTCTGAAAATTGGTGAAATATTTTCATAAAATAAAATAAAAGTACAAGGCCAAACAAAATGTTATGGGACCAAATGGAAGCTATTCTGCGTCGAATAAAAAAAGAATCATGAAAATCGGATCATTAACCTCAGAGTAATCGGTGTACGTACAAAAAAACCGGCCTAATTGAGAACCCCCTATTTTTTTGGAAATCGGTTAAAACAAGCCAAAAGAATCACGTTTGTTGCATACAACACAGGGCATACCCTGTCTGTTCTATATTTTTAGTCCAGTCGTTTAAGCTTAAATTTGGTAAGATTCTCGGAATTAGAGATACCCAGCTGTAAGTCTGTAAATACTTGTATATTGACTTCCTAAAAGTTAGGTAGGGTGTACGCAACCATTCAATTTCAAGGGTTAAAGGTAACAAAAATCGTTTTTTTGTAAATATCTCATTTCCTATGGGTTTGGTAGGTGATGAGGTGAACTTACTAAAATGACTGGACTATTTAGTATTTGTTGTTAAAGCGGCAAGAGAAATGTATCATTTGTTAAAACTTCATGAGACAACATTGAGATACTGCCGGTGACAGACGGACTGACAGTAGAGACTAAGTCTCATTTTAGTAAGTTCACCTCATCACCTACCAAACCCATAGGAAATGAGATATTTACAAAAAAACTATTTTTGTTACCTTATACATATTATATATTATATATATGTATAATAGGGTCCCGTTTTTTACCATTAGGATACAGAATCCTAAAATACCTTTTTGTTAAAACTTTTATCTGGTAAATTATTTGGCTTATGTTATCCGAGCTATAATTACGAATCTATTGACATAGTCATATTTACCACATGGATGAAATTGTATAAATAAAACAATCTCAATTGCAACCTATATTTCAGAATCTATTTGACAGATGACGTTTGGTTTCATTTTTAAAAGTGAATATTCATAAAGAAAAACATTATTTTTAGTATTATAGTATTATCATTATTTTATAAACTTTTTTTTTCACGTTTTAAAAAAGAAAAAAATGGAAGTATGTAACATATGTTTTATTTTTTTTAAAAGTGACACGATTTTTTCTTATCTATCAAATAGAGGTTCCGATTGAGATCTTATAGATCGAGACTTCGTAAATTATAAATGTTAACCAAGCAATTATCACAAATCAATTGACTCCTCTTTCATTATGTAGATTGGGCTTTACCTTAGTTTGTACGACCGTAAGGCCTTATCTACCGATCCGATGGAAGGAAAGATATATAAATAGACCACCAAAATCATTACCCTTCCTTTTAACATCGCCTTGGGTAAAAACGTAGTTATTTTAAAGAAAAGCGAGCATTTTGTAAAATTACATTTTAATTAAATTTGAAAATCATTTAAGCGTATATTATTTCCGAGTTCTTTAAACGTTTGCACTCGGGATAGTGGATAGGAGACCGACTGGAAAACGAGGAAAGCATTAAAATTAAAACGTCCTAATGGTCAATGCGGAATCAATTAAAAATAAATTTGTTACATTGTATTAAAGACCTAGTTTGCTTATCAAATTTCATCACACAGTTTTCATTTTAAACCGTTTTTAACGTAATCGTTTCTTTATTTAGTTATAGAAAATATTAATCACTAAAAGTCAATAAGTAGAATGTTGTAACGTAACATTGAAATCGATTGAATATCAAATAATGATTTTTGCACATTACACCACACAATAAACTCACTGGTCGTTGACCTAAGACTTTACCAGGATTGAAACTCATATGTTTTGTGACTTTTATGGATATATTTAACGGAGTGCGGTATTTTGTGGGCGTCACTTTATAGGAAATAATAACACCAAACTGAACGTGTTTATATTATGAACAATCAAACCTATTGCTACAAGTACTTAATGCAAAGCAGACATTGAACGTAAGCGAATTTAGTCAACTTCATTTTTCTCAAGCCCCGCCATCCATCGCGCGCCACCCTGCCTAGTCCTCCCTGTCATCGGTGACACACGTCTTCTCCTTCCTCTTTTGTAAGCGGCGACCGGCCTCTTGGCAAATATGACTAAACTTGCTAGGCTTTCTTTTTTTTTTTTTGCAAGCCTTACGTTTCAACTCCGACACGGCCATTCTGACTAGTCACACGTCCTCGTGTGCTGCTCCTGTAAAAGAAAAAAAACCAGCTGCAATATCACAAGCCTTTTGCTCGGCCTAACCTGACTCTACAATTTTAGGCCAATTTGCTAGTTTAATCTCTAATAGTAATCTCAACAGATACTTTAACTTCTTTAATGCACAACAATAAACTACGCAAAGTCTCAGGTAATGCCTATATGACCAGGGCTCTTTAGTCGAAATACGTTAGCCGCGTAACACGACGTGTTCTCCCCACGGCTAACACGTGTGCATCACTCATTGAATACACATCATGTGGTCTGTGTAGACCCCAACCTTCCAGCATCACACGCCCGCTGCGCTCCGCGTCCTACTTGAGTTGCCCCAAGAGATACCGACTTTTAATGGTTGCTGCTGCGAAATGATGCTTGGTAGGTCAAATACTGTCATCAGAATTTGACTTCTATGACACGGCTCCATCGCCGACATACGTCAACCGCTTAACACATTTGTGTTAACCGCGGCTACCCGTGTGCACATGCACAGCGTATGGTCTGTGAAGACCCCGACTCCGCCAGTATCACACTACAGTCAGTAGATAAACAATTACGCTCACCAAATAATTTTGGTTTCGAATGTGATACTTCAACGAAGTACAGACGACAGTCGTCTAGCCGCCGCGCCACCGCGCTGCGCTGCATCGCTCGCCGCGCTCCGTCGCGTCGTGTTGCGTCGTTAGCGTTGCTCGAAGCTCGATCCACTGTACACAAAATGAAACAGCACAAAAAATGTTCAGACTATCTAAAATTAAGTTCTTTTAGGGATTTATTTACTAAGACTTCGCTGTGCCTGTCTGTCTTTAATCAGGCTGTATCTCAAGAACAAATCTATCGCGGTTTAAATATCAGCAACAACAATGAGATTAAAATGTTAGATTTCACTATGCAGTGAAATTAATTTAATTTCCTTTCAATGATCTAACTGATTGAATGAAAATAAGCTATTACTTTAGAGTCACACAATAACAAGTGATCAGATTGCACTGTCCTCACTAAACTTGATAAAAATAAACATTTTTAGTTGTACTGTCGCGGGAATCGAACCCACAAAGTCGAGTACTAGGTTCTAAACCACTGGACCCCAGAGTAATTCATAATAATAATAATAGCTCCCTTCACCGATTTCGGTGTCGGTAGCAAATTTCATTCAAACCAGGACCGCTACGCAAGAGCTTTTTTATAGTGCCCAAGTGTGTGCGCAATACACACAAGCATTCTCTCTTCCTTTTACTTTCATAACCCAGCGGCACGGTAAGTTGTCGGTAGCCAATTTCATTGAAACCAGGCCAGCTACGGCCAGGAGTTATTCTATAGTGCCCAAGTGTGTGCGCAATACACAGAAGGACCCTCTTCCCTTCTCTCTCACAACCCAGTGGAACGGTAAGTCGACACGTCTGGCTAGAGAATAGGCACAGAACCGACCCTTTACATGCCCATCCAACGCATGGATCATCTTTCCTGTCAGACAATCAGGTGATCAGTCTGCATTGTCCTAACCAATCCTAAAAACAACCTTTTTTTTTTTTGTTGTTTCAACGTGGGAATCGAACCCACGAATCCAGGTCGAGAGCTAAGCTCTGAACCACTAGACCACGGAGGCGATTCATTCGTCATTCATAATACCTGAAGACTCGCTAGTGCGTTTACAACCTTTTACAAAATCACCAAGTTGGTCGAAGCTAACTGAAGTCACTCAATGAACTTTCTAATCTTCCACCGCATCAGTGGACTGCCACGGCCTCTGAGACTCTTGGACCGTTGAGTGTGTGATGCCTTGTTCACCATTAGTTCCAGCTTACATACAGTAACTTCTGAAACATGAAATTAAAATGTGTTAATTCCATAAAACTCATATCACAAACAATATTATCCTGTTGGACGAATTTTAAACTATTCCATATCGCATAATGTTCTAAAAAGTAAAAGTCTGTTAAATCTGTAGGTAATATGTATTCCAAATTTACTTTAACAGATATTTTTATAGCCAGCTTAGGAATAAATAACAATGTACAAGACATTATTTAAAGATACTCTTTTTTTTTTTTTCTTTGTTTTAAACTCACCAATGAAAATTACATTTAAGTATGTAGTTTCACACTACCTACTTATGTTAACCCTCAAGACCCCATGATCAATTTATTGATTTATTGACTACTCTTAAGATTTGTTGTAACTAGTGATTTGTCAAGCCCTCAGCACTTGACTTTAAAATGGACTTCACGTAGAAACTAAGGGATAACACATTAATTGCATCCCAAGATTAATTATGACCAAAGCTTTGTTTATTTAACACACATGTCTTGTTGTATTTTGTTTCAACTATTGTAAAGGCTCCCGATGGGGCCATTCGATCGTGGCATGAATTTCTGCTTGGTTGTGTCCCGACAGAAGATAACTTGTAAAAGCTCTGCCTGTTAATCCTAATTAAGTTTTAAACTTTAATAAGTTGTAACTTTAAATAAATTTTTAATTCTTTTTGAATCGTCTTTCTCGCTCCTACAAACTTGTCTACCTACTTACTATCATGTAAACAATATTTACAAAGAACATGTCAATGTTATTGTATAAGCCTGTTTGTTTACAACTTGTGCTCACCTGCATAAGACCTTTACTTGTTGTGTAATAATAATTATTATCATTAAAATCAAACTTTGATTTCTTCTTTATTAACTGTGTTGATTTCACTCTATTAATAAGAATATAGCTAGTATAATAACAAGTTTTAAAACTCACATAATTTAAGTATCAAAATACTGTAAGATCTTTTACTTTGAATCTCTTTTCTGTTACCAATACTGTGATTATAAAACCAGACTAATTCTGAACTTTACAATGAAATAAGTAATGATACTCATACTACCAGTTCACATCTTTGCGAAGCAAGTAGAATAGTCCATAAGATACACAATGCTCATCTGCGTTGGTTGGTTACCCAGCAAAGCTCATTCTATGCATCGGGCAAGCATGCAAGCTATGCAAAGCTATGCATCGTCCAGTCCAGCATTATCCCAATGTATTGTCCATCTACAAATAAAACAAAACAGCAATACAAACGAACACTAAACTTTAAAGTTTATTTAGATTTTTGGGCAAGCAATTTCATGGAAACTTTGAAATTGTATTTACTTTGAAGGCTTCCAAATTATAACGAGGAATAAAAAGATTGCTACCACCTGTTACCAAAGCCATCAAGCTTATAACCAAGACCTGTCGTTGACTAGCCACGTCAATCTTGTCATATTATCGTGGTTCTATTGTAAATCGTCACGTTCCCATTGTCAATCGTCACATTCTCATTGTAAATCGTCACATTCCCATTGTCAGCACGTTACCATCGTCAGCAGCGCTGTCATCCCATCAATCGTCTTTCTGCTATGCATTATATACCATGCTGCCTTTGGTAGTGGAGGCTCCGTAATATAATCTGTTCCGTCTCAACGTGATCTGAATATCCGCAAGGCCATAATATCCAATCCAACAATTTGTAGGTACCCTGTAACCATCTATCTTGATTTTGCGGGTATATCCCAATTTCTGATAACGGAGTGCGGTATTTTGTGGGCGTCACTTTATAGGAAATAATAACACCAAACTGAACGTGTTTATATTATGAACAATCAAACCTATTGCTACAAGTACTTAATGCAAAGCAGACATTGAACGTAAGCGAATTTAGTCAACTTCATTTTTCTCAAGCCCCGCCATCCATCGCGCGCCACCCTGCCTAGTCCTCCCTGTCATCGGTGACACACGTCTTCTCCTTCCTCTTTTGTAAGCGGCGACCGGCCTCTTGGCAAATATGACTAAACTTGCTAGGCTTTCTTTTTTTTTTTTGCAAGCCTTACGTTTCAACTCCGACATATTTAATCGTGATTTGTCGCGTTATGATAAGTTATATGAGGAGCCAAAACTAAAATCTCTCTACGAGTCTCTTCACGCTATATTTGGCTTGATATATGAACCATGAATCATCCTGTATACCATCTTCTGACTAAGTACTCGTCAATACAGACCATAGGAGCCCAAACTCGATGGGGTTGCGTGGTTTTATTGCAGAGTTCCCATGACCGCCTTCCAGCTCCAGCATCAGCTCCACATTATTCAAATATTGCACTGCCACGTGTATATCATACGTTGACGACTGATACGTTATCCGTAGCGCAGTGGTTGAGCGCGTTGATGCTCGAGCGTGAGGTCGCGGGTTCGAATCCCGCCGAGGGAACAAAAGGTTTTACAAAATGTTCTTTTGTATGTGTATTAAATTTGTGTATAATACGAGTATAATAAAAATCTTAAATATGTGTTTAATATAAAAGTATTAAATATATTTCCGTTGTCTGGTACCTGTAACACAAGTTCTTCGAATACTTAGCACGGAGCCAGATTGACGTGGTGTGAAGCGTCCATAGATATTAATTTATTTCTCTTAACATCTGGTTTGTTGTGTATTTTATTTATCTTAAAATTTTCATCTCTATATAACCCACCCTAATGAAACTTGTAAACAGATTCGAATCCAATCCGCAAAAGTTAATTCCAAAGGCACGATACCAAGAAGTTGGCCGAAAAGATTAACTAGAAATTAGCAATCAACAAAACATCGCCGGCCGGCCTTCAATCAAAACCCGACCCAAATACGTCACACTTAAGATATATTTTAGTACACATTACCGCCATCAAGTTCCTGCCAGTACTGAATAATAAACGCGGGCCTCTCTCGAGTTGCCGAAGTAAATAATTGAACGCCCCTGACCGACGAAGGTTCTATAAATCTGGTGTTCCCATCCTCCTCGAAATTTAAGAGATGTTATATAGAAATCCGTGGGCTAGTGGGTTGACCGTTGATTCACACTCGAAAGGTGCAGGATCGATTCCTATAATAAAAATCAAGAACAAAAATAGTTGAGTTAATAAAGAAATTATAGAAGATTATGACAGTTTTAAAAGAGCATTTTGTTGAGCAGGATGTGAAAGGAGGGAGTTTAGTCTGTAGGCTGCTGGGCCACTATTCCAGTAGAGTCGGACATTTCCTTGTAGGGCCGGCCCACAAGGAATCCCAGAAGATTCTCCCGCCCTCCCCGTGAAAAAAAGACCCCTTATAACTTCGTTGTAGATATGTTTGAAACTATAAGCTTGCATTTTTATATACCAATTAGGCATTGTATAAACACGGTATATTTCAAATTTCATTCAATTTAAAACAGAAGTTTCTTAATTTTGTCACTGACTCACTACATCAAACATTTTGGAATTTCTGTCTGTAGTTATGTAAATATGCCAACTGCATAAATAACTTTGTAATTCCATATAAATATAATTTAGAATTACAAAGTTATATTTGAATTTCCCAAGAAAAACACAAGTTAATCTTCTACGAAATGAACTGAGATCCAATCAAAAAATTAAGATCCCATCAAAAACATTACTTGTAAAAAGTGCCAAGTCTCGCTAGTTGTGAGATACATGTTATACCAAGTAAGGGTTAGTCGGTCGGTCTAACAACATCGTATAGTGATAATAGTTTATCAATAATCTCGCAACTTAGTAGCGAGATTATTGATAAACTATATTTATATAAACTATTATAATGTGTATTCTTCTAAGACTTGGCACTTTTAACAAGTTATGTTTTTGATGGGATATCTTAATTTCTCCGAGGCTACATCGCATATTAGTTTATTTACCCATTTTTTTTTATGATATAGGCCTGTATAAAAAAACAATATATAATACTACTAGCGGACCCGTGCCCACTTCGTAGAGCTATATGCTCTGTTTGTGATGAAATCCAATTACATTTCGGAACCCAGAACCCGCAACGCGGAACCCGGAACCCTCTACGCGGAACGCGGAATCCGTAATCCGCAACGCAGAACCTGCATGTGAAAAATTACTAAAGCAATTATTAGAAAATGGGAAAAGGGGTGGGTGAAAATTTAGGGTTGTATGTATTTTTTTATAAAAAAATATATCCAAAAAATATATTATAGAGCTTAGTAGTTTTTTTAGTATATAGAGTTTACTGTGAAAGTATCAGCGCCGAAAGAGGTACGTTTTTTTAAATTATTGTATGGAAAAATGTATGATGTTGGGGCATTTCTCGTGCAAACATGAAAGTAAACAGTAAGTCTTTCAGCGCTGGTACTTTCAAAGTTACTCTACATAGGAGGCACATACACACCCTAAAGTATTATCACTCATTTATTTTACACCTTGTATATTATAATAAAGAAACACTATTTTGCTTATAATACACAGTGGGAGACAAATAAAAATACAGACAGTATAGCTCAACGCCCGCTCAGTTTATTTATAAATTTTCACAATTAACTGGATCATATCCATTGGCATACTATGTACAGCAGTTTATGAATCAACAAAAACGTTAATAGATTATTATACAATTAGGCCTCAGATTAACTAATATTTACAGTATAGGCCTTTATATTAGAAGAAAACTTTTCAAACTTTCAATACGTATATAAATCAGTTACTTACATAAATATAAGTCTCTTACTAATAAAAATTTATCTGTCTGTCGAATGAATTTTCTAACGTATCAGACAAGGAAAAACACTATACAGGGTGATTAATGGTTCATATATCACGCCGAATATTATTGTAAAGAGAAGGACGCCGAGAGCATTTTTTGTTCAGGCACCTCATATAATTTTTAACGCGACAAATCACGATTAAAGATATTCATAAAAGTCACAAAATAGATGAGTCCTGATCAGGTTTTAAGTCAACGACTCGTGCGTTCATGTATAGGAGCCAGCGAGCCCCAGCATAGTAAGAGTCACTCCTCGTGGTCATTTTAGACCTTTGAATTATTTTTTTCAGTTATACTAAGTAATTTATATGAGGTGCCATAACAAAAAATGCTTTACGCATCATTCTCTGCGCACTATGTTCGGCTTAATATATTAACCAGGAATCATTCTGTATTATACAGTACGTAAATATTTTTATTACCAAAAGAGTTAGACATATTATCGATGTTGGCAATTCGATCAATATGTATAGCAAATATCATTTTTATAGTACAGTTTAAATATAATATATTCACATTATATTAAATATTTTAATATATTTAATTTCTTCAGTTATCAAGTCTTTATTGTATTTTGCAAGTTACAACTATTAATGTGGGAACTGAATAAAATTTCAATTCGATTTAAAGATACATTGCTCTTTTATTTATGAAAATATTTTCAGCTAATGATCCTTGTTATAATATTTTTGGGTTGGGTTATTCAAAAGTGAAACATGGGGTTTTCAAAAGTCTTTTATTAATAAAAAGTAGGCTTTTGCATCCATTATTGGATGATTTGTACAGTATTCTCCGGGCAAAGTGACCAGTCTTTAAATGCTGTAGTGCCTGAGACAGGTGGTTTTAAATGTCGCATGTCGCATGGCACATACGGCATTCTTACAACATAGTCGGCCTAATCCAGAGGAACGACTGGGGCCAACCATATGTGGGTTTCCTCGTGCTACTATCTGGGAATCGAACCTGCACGTAATTAACGGTCTACCCACTAGGCTAGACACTTCATTACTATCATTGAAATCCGATGAAGTTCGTCTCAGAACCGTACAAAACGGCAAAACACGTTTGTTATTAACGATTTAGCTTGTCACTTACCGTAGCTTATGTCAAACCCAAACTATTTTTTGAACTTAGTAATAACAGAACCCTTAAAAGTATACAAGGATGTTGATGAGCTTAAAATATTTTTATAACTAAAAGGGATTTAAAAGCATAATCCTGTTACCAGCTCTGACTCAAGATGCCATCACTATTATAATTCACGAAGTACGAAAAATGTAAGGGATTTGACTTAACGTTCGTTAAGTGACAAGCGAATTCGTATGTCATATAGCGAAGCTTATGTTAAATCCCAAACATTATTGTTTTCAAACTTCGTAAGTGATTATTACGGTGACATCTTGAATAAGGACTCTAATGTCATTAATAAGAGCATATATTATTATTTACATTGTAATAATATATATTGTCAATAATAATAAAATCGATTTTAATATAACACTAATAAATCGATCTTCGATACCCTGTCTGAGAAGACGTCATATTATACTAGTCAGGATTCCCAGATACACGGTTTTCACTTAATAAGTATCAAGCTAATTTTTCGTGAGTACCTTCATTTTGATGAGTCGCCCAAGAATTTCTTGGACGGAACTCTTGTTTGTGGTAGCTTACAGAGTTAGCAAGGATAAAAAATCTCAACTTTCGAGCGTAGGACCGGGATAACGTACCACGCAATTTGTAGGACAATTATGTCTGTTGAATTACATTAATATTAACTAAGTAATAAAAAGAAGATCAGCTGGTTACTAATAATTTAAGATGACCTCGTTATCGATACAAGTTGGCAGAGGGAACTCATTGATAAAACCATAGATTTTGTAGGACAAATATTTTTTCGGATAATTTAGATAGATCTTGAGATTTATCAAAAAATAATGATAAATATTTTGGAATCACCAAATCCACAAACTTATTGCTATCTCTGTTAGCTACCACAAACAAGAGTTCCGTCCAAGAAATTCTTGGGCGACTCATCAAAATTAAGGTACTCACGAAAAATTAGCTTGATACTAATCAAGTGAAAACAATGTATGGGGGAACCCTGACTATACATGTTAACTACAATTGATATGGCATGTGTGTAGTAATAATAGCTAAGTCGATGCCATACAAATTGTAGTTAACTTCTTCACGTCGAGTGGTAATATCAACTCGCACTCAACACTCTTCTCTTTTTTATTAGACTAACTAATATGTACTTTAAAATTTTTGATTCATTTTGTTGCGGGTCCAAAGATGGCTACAGCATATACCTTGGGCACTCCTGATTGGTTAAAACCGTCGATCCTGGCTCACAGGTGAAATGCTAGGTTTATCAGGTAGCCAGTTGTCCGCTAAAATTATCTAATGGATACGTAGATATTTTATTAAATACTTAGATGTAGTAAATATTAATAGTGCGGTGTTATTTGTAAACCTAATTTTCACAATGTTAAAAAAAAAGAAAATAGCCCTTTAAAAAGTTATTGAACCCGACTGCGATTTTTTGTAATTTTTGATAAAAAACAAACATTTTGAATTAGCGCAAAAATCCACAATTTTTTTAATACACCCAGTATTACTCTAACTGTAAACACGAATCTGAGCCCTTCAGAGTGCAGAGCGTGCCAAACAGTTTTTATATTATACTACCACAACTGGACAAAAACCAATAAACCTTCCCTGGACTTCCACGAATATATCAAGACTAAAATTAGTAGAATCGGTTCAGCCGTTCTCGAATTTTAACGAGACAAACGAACTGCAATTCATTTTTATATTAATATATAAAAAAAAAATTAAGATATACAGGATGTAAAAAGAGCAGTCACTATAACTTCGTGGAGTAATAACCAGGATGATATATCCATTGGTAATAGTCATTTGCTTTTAATCCACTGTTTTAAAAATTAAAAAATTTTGAATAGGCAATGTACAACGTGCACTACACAGCGATCAGCTGATTTTTTTTTTTTTTTTTATAGGTTATTTTATAGAGCGAGACGAAAAGGCAGACGGGCCACCTGATGGTAAGCGGTCACCGTCGCCTATGAACATGGGCAACACCAGAGGAATCACCAATGCATCGTCGGCCCTGAAGGAGAACTTTTTTAACACCTTTCTTGAAGAACCCCATGTCATAGCGTTCCGAGAATACCTTAGAAGGAAGCTCATTCCACAGTTTGCAGGTGCGCGGCAAGAACGATCGGGAGAATCGAACCGTGGTGGATCGCCACTGATCCAATCGATGTGGGTGAAACTTCAATCTTCGGCGGGTGGTGCGATGATGGAAGGGTGACGTGGGCATCAGATCGAACAATTCCGCGGAGCACTCACCGTTGTAAAGTCGGTAGAACACGCAGAGGGAACCTATGTCTCTCCGAAGACTTAGTTGTTCCAGCCTGTCAGTGATTCGTGGGTCGTTGACGATTCGGATTGCGCGTTTTTGTACGGCATCAAATGGATTTAGCTGGTAGAATGGCGCCCCTGCCCATAGATGGGAGCAGTACTCCATGTGAGGCCTGACTTGAGCTTTGTAGAGCATAAGCAGATGCCTCGCAGTGAAGTACCGCTTCGCTCTGTTAAGGACGCCGAGCTTTTTGGAGGCCAATTTGGCCTTAGCTTCTAAATGACACCGATATTGCACCTCACTCGATATGTCAACTCCCAGAATCCCAACACTTTTATTAACGGTGAGCGCGGTACCCTGAAATTGTGGCGCCATGACGAATGGGGATTTCTTAGCGGTGAACGCGCAAACCTGTGTCTTCGTGGGGTTAAACTCAGCTAAGTTGAGATGTCCCCATTCTGAGACTCGCTCCAAAGAGTTCTCGATTTCAGACACAAGTTTAATTCTACTATCCTCCTCTTGTGACTGAGAAATGTTTGCTGGGCCCATGTATAAACCATCCCCCGTACTGTCATCCGCATAGCAATGAATGCTGCTGGTCTTCAGCAGCATATCATTAATATGCAAAATAAACAGCGTAGGGGATAGCACATTATACAACATGATTACGCTGAGAGGTCAATAGCACGCGTAAGACGTTCATTACGTACTAGGGAAAAAATTATAAAATTTAAGAATTAAATGCAGAACGTTGTTCCAAACAGTTCAGCCTTGGGACTAAAATAAAAAATTACGAAAAAAAAAAATTTTTTTTTTCAAAAAATAAATAATGAAAAAAAAATATTTCTATAATTAGTCAAGGTCCTATAATCCTATCCCAAAGTATCAGATATAGATTACACGTACATTATACATACTCACGAAAAATATAACCCTTCTGACGTAGTCGTAAAAAAGGTGGAAATACCTTTAAAACAAATATGTAATATCTTCAAACGATTCAAGGGCGTTCGCAGGAGTATTCCGCATTTAGATAAATCAAACATTGAAAGTATTTCTTGCGTGTATTATGTTCTCCCCTCTCGGATCGGTTTCGGATACTCTCCAATACGTATTCAATTACTCGAACGGAATTTTATAACGCTACCATAATTCCTTTCCATTTGTGAAAACGGTTACACCTATGTGTAGCCGAGTTCGTAACTAAGTTACGGAATCGTATGAAATGAAGATATGAATCGGCGGGAATGATCTGTTATACCTATATACCACTTTTTTGGGGGGAATACCAGAAGAAGTTGAAGTAACATCGAAACAGTAGAAATAAATATAAAACTGACTATATATATAAATAAATAGCTGTTCGTTAGTCTCGCTAAAACTCGAGTATTTAAATTCCAAAAACAGCTGAATCGGTTCAGCCGTTTTTGGAATTTAAATATTCGTGGAAGTCCAGGGAAGGTATAAACGGTTTGTATGCTCAACGAAGTGGGCTACCGGATCAGCTAGTAACTTATAAAACTATAGCTGAGTTTTTTATAGTGATAAATCCAGTGTCGTTCATATATCAAGCCGATTATAGTGTGAAGAGAAGGAGAGAATTTTTGGTTACGACACCTCACATAAATTACTTACCATAACGCGACAAATCGCGATTAAAAATCTCGATAAAATCTCCACAAAAAATACGTGTTTCAACCATGGTCAGGTGTTAGGTCAATGAACAGTGCATTCGTGTGTATAGACTAGGAGCCCGCAAATCCCAGCATAGTAAGATTGACTCTGTGTGGTCATTTTAGACCTTTGTATTTTTTATCGCGTTATGGCAAATAAAAAATGCTCTACGCGTCATTCTCTTCACACTATATTCAGCTTGGTATATCAACCGTGGAACATACCGTATATATTCTTGAAAAACACAACCCTTCTTCTGGCACAGTCGGTTGGCTCTTTTGCGTCGCGTGAAATGGCATAAGCCTACCCCCTTTTACAGTATCTGGTCACTCATCGTGAAACCAGTGACTCCCTGTGTTCTTTTAAAGTCATCTGACCACTAAATATTATTGGTTAATTCATTACTCTTCTTTTTACAGCACATGGGTATAATTTAGGCTCAACTTAGATTGACGCATCATGTTTTTATATAATTTTAAAAACTTCATTTGCTGGCGTTAAGAAAATTTGGAGATTAATTTTGATACCATTAAGTCAGTTAGTCAACATTTTACAGAATTTTCAATTGAAGACATGAATGGATGAAGGCGATATGTAGAAAAATTTTGATTTCGAGACAATTGAGTTCAAAGTGTCACTGAAACATTTTATAAGTCGTAACGTACATTAATCTAAAGACTCGTCTCTAGAATCAATGTTACTAAATATCCTAAAATGTTTAAGTGACAGTTTAAACTGAATTTTCTGTGAAATATTTTGCGACTTATCACCTTCATCCATTCATGTCTTCCATTATTTATTTACTTTTTTCTGAACCTACAAAACGTATAACTTCTTTCGTCCGTATAGTGTACTCACAAACCATTTTACTTATAGCATAATATACTTTATTTTTATGGCGTTAAGGTATAAATTTGTATGATAGCAATAATATGGCGAGCATTGATGTGTCTTCGCTTATCACGCGATATTTCGTTGATACAAATTTGTACCTTAATAATTTAACAATAGGGTTGAATATTATGCTGTATGTGAAATACTTGGTTCTTCGAATTCGCACCAATGTAATTTGAACCTTAAAATTCAAACGACTACTACAGCTATAAAGCTGAGAATGCCTTAAAATTACTCAATTGAATTCTATCTAATTATTTTAAAGTTTCATGACATTATGATGTTAAGCTCTTTTCTATGGTTAAAAAAGCTTTCCCGAAAAAAATCCTGTTTGTCTTAAGATAGGCTTATTTTAAGACAAACAGGATTTTTTTTCGGATTATATAGCTATTTAAAGCTAGAACAAGAACATTTTTTCAAATACAAATAAAATATAGTTACGTTACGTAAAATCCTTCTGGAGTAAACTTATAAATTACATTTTTGCGGAATGAAAATCGTCGTTAAATTATTATATATTTTTTAATTTTAGTTTTTTCTAATTTAAAAATATTTATGTGACAATCAAAAGAGTTTTGATGTTGTCAATTCAGTTGAAATAAATATGGTTTATATCGAATACTAGTATTTATCGTCTAAATAACAAATCGTTTAACAATGACCCTTCAAGCCGAACCAGCGATCTGTGGATGATAGCTTTTTGATTTTATATTTGCTTGAGTGGCTTCACCTAGATATTCTGTGCATTCTATCAGACTCTTGTTTTCTTATTCAGTTCCGATTGTTAATAAACATTGATAGTAAAATTATAATTTTAGATTTTATAACAATGGAAAAGCTAATTTGTTTATAGAATTTCAGCCTATATTTTGAAATATTTACATCAGAACTAACGGACAGGTGACAGTGTGCTAATAAAGATGTATCCGCACTAAGGCCAAACTTGTAGTGATGCGACACATGGCGATCTTCGTCAATTAGTGTTGTGACACAACGTAGCCCTCATCAGCAAACTGTATTTTGGTCGTTCATAGCAAACAATATTTATTGCCCGGTTTTGAAGGTAAATTATATTTTATACGGTTTTTGTTATACTCTAGACAAAATAAGTTTAACTGGCTCCAAGTTTTAAGACGAGTGATTACTAGAATAATCTTTAAATTTCAGCTATATAATTTGTTTTATGCAAAACATTTGGGCCTTTATTAAACTCGCTCTAAAGTATTTTTACTTAAAAAATAATCATTTCTTTTCACAATTAAGTTTTCATTATTTAAATGTGTAAGCGCCATCTATTAGTAGCAATAAAAATTAAATTTTGTAATCGATAAGCGGAACGAACACTTTGGATAGCTGAGTTAAGCTTAGCTTATTATACAATTTTTTGCTTAAAAACTTTAGATAGGTTTTATAATATTTATAAACGTAGTTTACATATTAAGTTTTCGAACTAATAACGATAACAGATATAAAAACTAAAAATGCTTCAAGCAATATTAACATCATAAACATTTTTTTCGACACTGAAATCTTATACTATGTATTTACAATTCTTATTAAAGTACAAAATGTACACAGGCCTAGCCTGGTGTAAGTATTTTGAAACTTTCACTTGATTGGTAGTTTAAAAACGTTCTCCTATTGGTCAATTTTCTCTTGAAAACACCAGGTTAGGTCTGTTGCGCTTATAATATATTATGGCAAACATCGACAGTTAAATGTTAACAAAATTAGAAAAAACATTTAATTTTGTCCTAATATTATAAATTATACACATAATATAACTGAAGTGTGCGCGCAACACAAGTATTCGACTTAAGAGGAAACACCACGAATTTTTTTCCATACAAAAATAGAGGTCTAGGGGATTTCTATTTCCTCCCTTTATAATAACTCTACAGTAACAATTTTTTTCCTGAATATTTATGGATATTGTTTGTACGTCCCTATTTTTTCCCTTTTTTAATAAATTAATTATTTAAACAGATATTATGGACGTTTAAAAACCTAAAAAAAATGGCCAGACTGTCCGCTATGTTTATATATCTAGGAAACAGATTTGGCTACAATAAACAACAAAATCAAAAAATAGCAACCTAGTTCAATTCTTTTTTCAGCTAATACAGAAAAAAATATTTAAATCGGTTAAGTTTTGGAGGAGGAAACAGGAATCCCCTAAACGTCGATTTCTGGTACTTTTAGGTAATTTCAGTCCAAGTTGCAGTTGTCTCTATCGCGCTAGTACTGGGTAGCTAAGGCAACGCGAGACAGCAATAGATTTTATAAATATTTTGTATTTCTCTCAACCGTGGTGTTTCCTCTTAAATGTGTGTGTCAGTGACTCGGCCTACTACCTGCGCGCACAAATAATTTTTCTATATAGACATTTGTATTCAATTCTTATAGCATTGCACTTCTGTAGAAATATTATACGTGACTTACATTTTATACAGTCAATAAACATGTGTACCTGTAACAAAGTTAAATATTATATTATTTTCATAGTACATGCATTATGCAGTCGGTTAATAAGAAAACAGCCGTCATAATTAGATATGTTATTTTCATAATATATAAAGTCGGTTAATATGTTAATATTCGAGTTCGTTTAGAGTTTAGGCCAATGAACAAGTACTGTAATGCTTACATATTTCGCTAAATGATAAGTACAGCATGCAATTTGGTTGCCACTTAATTTACACACACGATGTTAGAAGAACAGTCTTATGTATGTATAACATTTTTTTCTTTTTTTTTTCAATGTTAATAATGTATAGTCTTAATAAATAAAATTTAATATATCATATAAAACTTTGAGATATACTACTTTTACTAATTTTAGAAATGTTTTTTTTTACTTGAAATTGTTATTTTTGCGTCTAATAGAACATAAATTATTGTGTAAAAATGTATTTTTTTTGTTTTTGACGAAAATTAATATCCCAAAGTTACAGTGACTGCTCTTTTTACAGTACTGTATAATATAATATATAAAATATATAATAGGCTGTTATAGATGTTACTATTTTAATTGAGCACTTTACTTACATTGGAATTCCTTTAGACTAATAATATTTGAGCCAACATCAATTGAAGAGCCCAGGTGAGAAAACACAACGACGGGCCTGAAACCAAAAACATAGTTTTGAATGTTATGAAACCCCCTAATTGTGTGTGTGTAAAAAAGTGATGAATATCTAAGAACACCCTTGGTCACATGCTCTCAAAAATTAAACTAGAACAAAATCGGATTAATAAAATCAATGTAAATTATTAATTTAGTCTTTACATGTTTTCGTCTGTACAAGTAATGCATCTACTTATTTTTATATCTAAATCACCTAAAGGTTGACTGGTAGATAATTTACCTTTAGTCCGCCTATGTACAAATGTGCATGATGCTTAATCTATACTTAATATAATAAAGCGGAAGAGTTTGTTTGTTTGTTTAAACGCGCTAATCTCAGGAACTACTGGTCCGATTTGAAAAAATCTTTTTTTGTTGGATAGTCCATTTATAGAGGAAGGCTTTAGGTTATATAACATTACGCTGCGACCAATAAGAGCGAAGCGTCAGTGAGAAACATTGCAAAAACGGGGAAAATTATTCACATTTGGGGACTTTCGTTGCGTGCGCTGCATAAACGGTTAAAGTTACTCAAAAACCACGCGAACGAAGTAGCGGGAACAGCCAGTAAATAAATAAAATTGTACTTTTGAGAGTTACGATGCCACACACAGACACGTCAAACTTATAACACCTCTCTATTTTTGTCAAAATGACATTTACAAAGTTAATTCATTAAAATGGTAAAGCTTTTAGTGGAAGTGTTATACCAATAAACTTCAACGTACAACGTACACACCAATTAAAACGAATGGAAAAATAAACAGTCGCGACAAAGTGCTATTTGAAGTTGCAATTTATGAATGAGGTACAGAAAAAGTGTGTGTACATTATGTAAGCACGTATGAAGGTACTTCTTCCTGTAAAATGATATCTAGCTACCTTCATGGTGTTGGTTTCTCGTGTCAGTGAGCGCTCGCATCAAAATTTTTAATAGATAACGTCATGGTGTCGGTTTTTCATGTCAATTTGTAAGATGAGTGCGCCCATCGTAAAAATTTACTCTAATCTTTTGCAATAATGCGCCAAAAGAAGTATAACTCAAAAATCATACTGTGAAGTCAACAGAAACAATTTGTATTTGTTAACAAAATAAAATATTTGTATTTGTTGTACATAAAAAAATCGACTTCGACACAAATTTTATCTAGTACTTTGACTATGGGCCGATTTTTCAATCATCAGATAAGTTTTATCTGTTGAATAAACATCAGACATTGACATTTGTTACATACAAAATCTGCCAAAGTCACATATTTATTCCTTAGATAAAAGTTATCTGGCGATTGAAAAATCGGCCCTTAGAGAAGTCAAAGTAATAGATAAATCCGTTTGGTAGACATAGGTGATATTTTATTGGTATGTTGGTTTGTGAACATTAAAAAACATTGAATATTAAAATCAAGATGATTTTTTAAGCCATTGTTAATTATAGAATCTGTTACTGCCTAGATTATTGAAACTAAAACGTTTGTGACTACGATTTTTAGTAAGCGGGTTAAATAATCTAAAATATTTTTGCAATAAATTAATGTATATATATTATATACTATATTTAAATATACTATACATTAATTTCTTTTAGTTCTTCTCGCTGGGCTAGTTCACGAACCATTGGTAGGAATCACATAGACACGAGGTTCAGATTGTTTGTAAAAAATATATTCTGAGTAAAATGTGTAGATTTGATTTGATATTGAATAAATTGTAACTCACCTGCAGAGCCAATCGCAGCTGCAAACTGCATGTCCGCTGACGTCACGGTCTCAGGCGTGGTGCTCATTGGACCTGGTAATTAATAATAGATAATTATAACTATTTACCAATTGTATGTGACAATACGATACGACCTGATTAATTATTACTATAATCATTTCAGCCACTCTGAACCTCAAAGTATTTTATGTAGTTGCCACGTTTGGCAGGCGCATTGACGAGCGGAGTTTTCAGATATGCACAGATATGCATAGATCGGCATAATTATATATTAATTAGACTAGCTGATCTGTGCCCACTTCGTTGAGCATACTGTTTAAACCTTCCCTGGACTTCCTCGAATATTTAAAGACCAAAAATAGCCGAATCAGTTCAGCCGTTCTCGTGTTTTAGCGAGACTAACGAACAGCAATTCATTTTTATATATAAGACTAGCTAGCCCGTACCCACTTCGCTGAGCATAGAACCGTTTAAACCTTCTCGTGACTTCCACGGATATTTCAAGACTAAATAGCCGAATCGGTTCAGCCGTTCTCGAGTTTAAGCGAGACTAACGAACAGCAATTCATTTTTATATATAAGATGACGTGGTGTGAAGCGTCCATCGATATTATTATATATTATTATAATGGTAACTTCATCAACTTCAAGAATTTGGAGAATTTCTTTTTTTACTCCTATTTATTTTGGTTTCTATTTTTCGCTTAGATTCCCTATTACGGCATTCCTCAAACAATAGATGTAACGAAGTGTAAAATTATTCAGGGTCCCTCTGCCCGATGTCTGTGCACACAGCCGTCCTGATAAAAAGCTTAAATGTTGAAATTGTTATTTTCTTATTACACTACGTTCAGACTTTTTCTATAAAAATAATAATATTAGACTTAAAATTCTAAGTGAAATCTCAACACAACGAGGTAATTCGAAAAATTTTTATTATTTTTTATATCTCAGACAAAACAAACTTAAACTCCTCAACCCTAGAAATCAAACCTTAGAAACAAACTATCTTTATAGGGTTTCCATATTTTTTCTCACTAAGAATCTTTTTTTTTAATCTGTCAAACATTCTCTCTGTGGTCTCCGTATCTTTTAGTGGCTTTTCATAATATGATATGTGAAACAGGTATGATTTAGTCACTTACATTATATGTAAAAGTTTCACAAATTTATATAAAAACTTTCTTATAATCGACTGCTTAAGTGCTTTATAAGTTGCTCCCTCCGCTGACATTTCTAAACTATAATATGAACATGAAACTTTTCCTAAAAGGTAACGAATAATATTCTGAGCTAAGTCAGAGGCAACATTTTGTAATTAAATGTCCATTACAAGATTACGGAACCTATCTTATAGCGTGTTTCAATCTATAAGAAACGACAGATTGCCGATCTATATTTTTAATAATAATAATACACCCCTCACCAATTTCGGTGTCGGTAGCCGATTTCATTGAAACCAGGCCAGCTACGTAGGAGTTGTTTTACAGTGCCCAAGTGTGCGCGCAATATACAAAGACACTCTCTCTTCCTTTTACTCTCATAACCCAGTGGGACGGTAAACCGACATGACTGGCGAGAGAACAGGCGCAGGACCAACTTTTTACATGCCCATCCGACGCATGGATCATCTTTCATGTCAGATAATTAGGTGATCAGCCTACATTGTCCTAACCAAACGGAAAACAACATTTACTGTTGTTCTAACGCGGGAATCGAACCCACGACCCCCGGGTCGAGAACGAAGCTCAGAACCACTATACTACGGAGGCGCAAAACTTATTAATATAGATAGATACGATATTAAAATGCAGCATTTGACATATCTATACTCTTGGTCAGTTTATTTACGTTTAATATGTTTAGGAAAATGCAATTGGGTAGCTTATATAATACAGGCTAAGTTCCTAATAGGGTAAATTCCGTGGGGTGTTGGGGTAAGAATAGCACTTCGCCATAAACAGTAGGTGTCATATATAACCGCGTCTGAAAACTACGTTTACTAACCCGCCTGACAAGCGTGACGAGTACACGCGACTACACACCATGAAATACTTTAATGGAGGCTTATGTCCTAGACGTCATAACTGAAATGATGATGATGATGTTAAGTTTACACCAAATTATGACGCGGCGCTGTATTTTTAAGATGGCGTTTGTGTGCAAAAGCTTACTATACATGTAAATGATTTTATGAATGACAGCACACCTTGGGAATAAAGTAGCCCTCTGCAAGGCTATATTTATATACTATAAAATTATTGTACTTTTGTTATTTAGTTTTAGTTCTGACATTTGTAAATCTTATATGAAAAGAGCAATTTTCCATCTTTTTGGTAAAAAATGGCCCCATGCGAGTTTCTCACGCCGGTTCATCTCGCTGGGCTAGTTCCCGAACCGGTGGTAGGCATCACATAGTCACGTTCAGAAAACATTTTGTAAAAAATTATTCTGGATAAAAATATGTTTTGATTTTGATTTTGAAAAATTGAATTTTCATCATACAAGAAAACACAATTGCAATAATACTGATTTCAAGTTTCACCGGTCATGCATAGAGTTGCACCGCTCTAGCAATAATATGTGTACCATGTTGTGTAGAGAATAAAGTCAGTTTTAAATCACTGTCAAAAATATACACGGTGTGAAATAAATGCGTGATAATACTTTAGGGTGTATATGTGCCTCCTATGTGGAGTATACTGTGAAAGTACCAGTTCATGTTTCTATGAGAAATGCCTCAACATCATAAATTTGCTCATACAATAATTAAAAAAAGTAATTGCTTCAGCGCTGGTACTTTCCCAGTAAATTCTATTACCCCAAACACACCCCAAAGATTTTTTTTTAAATTACATCATGTATACCTACGTCTCAATTTTGTGTCATCTGTCCCTTACGTTCTCATATCAAATACGATTAAAATAAGTATTGTTGTATTTACCTAATACCTACCTGGGTAGTAGATTGCCTCTTTTCTGACGACGTAGTTGGCTGAGGGTATCCTCAGCGTGCAGACGAACTCCGCTGGTGAAGGGAGATCTACGTCCCTTAACGTGACCTTGGCGACGGCGGAGTACCGGTCACCCACCAGCTCCGCACTGTGTGTCACATCTTCTAAGCGCCTGATGAATGAACGTCATTTGTATTCAGAATAACACAGTTTTTAGTAAAACTTAATTCCAAATGCGTCAATTATACAGGGTGTAAAAAGACCAGGGGGCCTATTACAAGCTCTTAATTCCAGCCAGTTTACGCCATAGAACATGGCTGCCTGGAGTTTTCGTATTACGATCACATAATGACATAAGGTGGATGCATTCAGAATAACATGTCGTTGTAATATGAAAAACAACAAGGCAGTTAAATGCCGTATTATTAAATTGCCTGGAACCAGGCTGGTATAGTAAAATATCATATTTTATTATAATAACTTTAGGATATCATTACTGATCTTTATGATAAAGTCAATATCCCGGAAACGTAGGGTTTACAGGGTGTCAATCAAATTTAGAGACAATTTTATTTTATTAAAAACTTTGGGATATGCAACCTTTTCATCTGTTATTATTTTTCTCAAAACTAAAAAATACCATTCACAGTTTTTTAGTTGCAAGAGTAACAAAGAAGCAAAACAATTTTTTGTTGCCTTATTGTCATTTTTGCTAATTAAAAAAAAAAATTGTAATAGATATAAAAAAAGATACATTTTAAGAATGTATAATTTTATCCCGCTACCCGGGACTCATCTCATGCTATAGTCACCGCTTGGCATGCGGGTGGGTGACCGCAGTAAGATGGTCGTAATACTCAGGTCGCGCTGCTGCCCACGAACCTGCTGTATCCCTTAGTCGCCTTCTACGACATCCACGGGATAATATGGGGGGGGGGGGGGTCCAATTCTTTACGGCCGGAAACCACACGGCTTCAGGCTGATGATGATGATGATAGCCGAAGAGGTGTCTGTTCTGAATGAACGAATGACGCCGAATCGGTGAGAATTTATTTATGCCAAATCTTCGCCATACCCTCTCAACCTCGTAGCTAAAAAACAGTAGAGTCAAAAAACTTAATAATTTAAGTTTTTATTATGACATGGATTATGTTATAAATGAGTTTCAGTTATGTATACGTTCAAAATCTATGCCATAATAAAATCTAAAATTATTCAGTTTTTTGAGTAGTAAAAAGTTGTAGTTTTATAGATACGATGTTGAAAAGGTAAAGATATGACACTTATAAACTGCATGTTGCACGTACCCAACGGTTCAATCTGGTTAATACCTGATAGAAATAAAAATCACCCCCACGTACCGCTACGTGAGTGTTTTATAATTCACGGGAATTTCTCGAGTCTGCCAGCGAAATAGAAATAAATGTGTTTGAGGATATTAGAGAGAATTCTCCCTTCGGTGACGCTCGGCTTATTCAATCAACTATTTTCGCGTGATTTTTGTATGAAATATTGTAAGCTTTTTCTACATAGCCGCCGCTCTCGTTCAAATTTCTTTCGTTAAGTTTCATATGTACGCAATAACACTGATGATGACTGCTGTGAGTGGTCGAGCGCGTACACAAGTGGGTTTTTTTCTCCCACCAAAGGAACAAAAAAGTTTTTTGTGTTTAATGGATTTTGTGTTTAATGGAAGAGAATGACGCGTAGTGCATTTATTGTTTTGGTACCTAATATAAATTACTTACCATAACGCGACAAATCACGATTAAAGATCTCCAAAGAAATCACAAAATAGATAAGTTTCAACCTTGATCATATCTTAGGTGACCAGGGCGTTCGTGTGTATAGAGCCCTAGGAGTCTGTGAGCCCCAGCGTAATAAAATTCACTCCTTATGGTCATTTTAGACCCTTAATTGTTTTTTATGTATATTAAGTAATTTATATATATTATGTGCCAAAACAAAAATCTTCGTCTTTCTAATAATCATACTATGTTCAGCTTGATATATGAACCATGAGACACGCTGTACAGTAATAATTCATAATGTATAAAATTATCGAATCTGGGGGCACGGGAGTGCCCCCGTCAAGACGAGCCAAGCGAAGCGCAAGGGCACTACCTACCTTTTCTCGAAAGGTTTCGTCGTTTTTTTGAACTCTCATAACTTTGCTTTGGATGATGCTACATAGTTGAAAATTTCAACATATAATGACACCAGTAAATACATGAAACATACAAAGTTTGAATGTTGTAGCTATTATACTTTAGATTTTATCAATGTCTAAAAACCCCAGATTTCGTCACTGACTCATTTATAGATCATCAAAATTCATAAGGTACTTCCTGACGTCCTAGTAAGCTGATATTATTTATGTAAGCTGTTATTGCTACAAAACCAACAACAAAAATTATTAAAATATAAATGCCGCCATTTTGAATCCAATATGGTGGACGGTACAAAATGGATATTTAATATGTTTATTATACGGATATGATCTTTAATACATAAAAGAAATATTACATTATACAACAACAAACAACAATTATACAAGTACATAAAAAAAATAAGACCTACTTTTTGTAGGACCGATAATTAATCGGTCAGATTTTTGCTCCATATTATTTCTATCCGACTTTATTTATTTGAGTGCGTTGCACTACTGCAATCAGTATGTTCTATTTTATTCCGATTATTAATCGGTGACCGACTTTTTGTAAATGAAAAATATATCAATGAGAAAATTCGTTTTTTATCCACTTATTTAAAATTAGGTATTATATATTTGATAAGTAAAAATTAGGTAAGAATTATCAGGCAGCAAGTAGTAATTTGTTTTCAGTGTATATAAACAAAATATTACGTCGATCACTTGAAATCGGTCCGGTATAAGCTTCCGCTGATTTTATAATAGCGTTAATATTGAGTTTAGAGGGAATCTTATGTAAAAAATGTTCGACACTTTGATAGCGCGATGTAGATAGCTAACAGCGCAATCTATGTTTGGAACTGTGAAACATCTAAACACACATTTATCAACACATATATCAGTCGGTAACGTTATAATGATAAGAATAAACGAAAATATTACACGATCAATGTATAAATAATTTTAGTGTTTAATCTTATGACTATTAACATAATAATAATATGATTTTTAACACGTAACGTCATGACGTTTAAAGAGGCCATAATGAAAAGAAAACCTTAAAGCTATTTTTCAAAAATAAAAATAAGTACAATTTTTTTTCCTTCAAAAATGCTAAGTTGCACTTAGCATAAGTTTTTACAAGAGCAGTACAAGAATTAGTACCTCTAGTGACCAACAGATGGCGCTGACCGTCGTCTACATCACGATATTATTATAGACTTACTGTATTATTTTAATAAGTATCAACATGCTTTATAAAAGGCAATCTCCCTCGTATATATAAGTAATTCTCAAATTCTCGGATTATTAGTGTTGAATATATACTAGTGGCATCCTAGGATATCCAAATAAGAAGTTTCACTCCAGCAATAAAATAATGTATATTATTTTATAATTTATATTTATATATAATATAATTATATTATAATAATATAACAAATAAAGAAATATGGACGAGAAATTTATTTGAAAATCCGCCTCTACCTCCTAAAAATTGCGGTGAAAGTTTATACACGGTATAATATTGACGGTGACATCAGTCGACGTCACTAGACGTCACTAGGCTAAGGCGCTGACTGTCTAATTTCCGTAAGTAAAGGCCCGGGGTCAAAATAGGTTATCTTTAAATTAAAAAAAAGTCCATTAACCAGCTTACAAAAATAAATGCAATCCCACCAAAAACATTTTCATGTAAAAATGTTGTCAACACGAGCCTACACAGCTTACCCTGTGAAAAAGTTATCAGATATCGTATAAAGCCAAGCTCTACACTACACCTTAATCAAAATCTATCAAAAAGTGGTTAGATCTCATGTAGAACCAAAATTCTTGATCTATGCGCCCTTACTTCACCAGGCTTAACTTCACTTACGCTATATTGCAGTTAAAACGTGATACTTGACCGTTTTGCTACCATTACGAACATTTCATACGAATTCATTAATCGTGTGCGAAATAAAACGGCCAAGCATCACGTTTTAACTGCAATATAGCGTAAGTGAAGTTAAGCCTGGTGAAGTAAGGGCGCATAGATCAAGAATTTTGGTTCTACATGAGATCTAACCACTTTTTGATAGATTTTGATTAAGGTGTAGTGTAGAGCTTGGCTTTATACGATATCTGATAACTTTTTCACAGGGTAAGCTGTGTAGGCTCGTGTTGACAACATTTTTACATGAAAATGTTTTTGGTGGGATATAATATTTCCGTTGTATGGTAACCGTAACACAAGTTCTGTATAGAACAACATAAATAGTGTCCATTGATACTATTTATGTTGTTCTATTGTTAAAAGTCGGTCCTGCGCCTGGTCTCCCGCCAGTCGTGTCGGTTATCCGTCCCACTGGGCTACGAGAGTACCACTGGAATAGAGAGTATTTGTGTGTATTGCGCACACATTTGGGCACTATAAAATAACTGTGTAGTGTACGGCCTGGTAATAAAACCGGCTGCCGCCACAGAAATTTTGTGGGAGACATTTTTATAGAGCAACGTAGATGTTTTATCATTAAACTAAGCGTAGTTTACAGCTGCCTTTAAATGTGGCAAAAGTAGCGATTTTACCACATTTAAAGGCAGCCTCCTGCCTCACGGTAACACGATTGGATATTCGATTGGACAAATGGAACTTGGCACAGTAAATTGTGCACAAAATATTTCATCAAGAAAGTCGCCGGTGTGTTAGTAGCAGGTGTGACCGGGTGAGGTAATCCCGACGGGTAAAATGGCCACGGCAGAAAATTTATGACCGCATCGAAATTTTTATTGCTGACTGGTTGGCCCGACGTTGCTCTGTCGGGACTATGAATTGGAATAAATAAATAACTACTGCTACAAATACAGTTTACCAATACTAACCTCTGGTTTCTGAAAGGCTGATCAATTCGTAGATCAGCTAACATTTGAGTTATCAAATCCTTCTGAACGGTCGGTGAACATAACTCGCAACAACTTCGCTTACTATACGCTACATTAAACCAATGAGCGTTTAGAATAGCTTGTTTACTCAAATGTTACCTCATCGACGATTTGATCAGCCTTTCAGAGACACATGAACACATGTTCATCGTCATCTTCATCATCATCTGCAGTCTACTGCTGGACATAGACCTTTTTTTATGTCGAAAGGGAAATGTTTTACGCATCCTCCAGGGAGGGTCCCCTAGGGTTATGTGGAACTCCCGGCTCGCTACGGCCGATTTCCCACTAAAACTACTTGAAGATTGCCATCAGCCGTTATGGTGGAAGGAGTGCCCTGGATCTGTCAAAACATAGACCAGTCCTTCCCCAAACGGCCGGTTCACCAATAGGGATCCGATCCCTATCAAATTTCTTATTCTATCAAATTAAGAGAGCGCTCCGCCAACTGAACACCTCTGCCAATAATCACTAATCATCCTAATATTGGCATCCCACAATCATCCGCTGCCTTCTCCGAACCGGTAAATTATTCCACTGTATCTCTTTACCTTTCAGGCGTGGAAAGCGTGAGGATGGGCGCGGGGAAGGCACCGTCCGCCGCGCAGATGACGTTGACGGTGTCATCATCCGTCTTGTTCTGGATCAGCCGGAATGTCGTCTCTGGCGCTGTGGAACATCATGCTTAAGTATTGCCATGTATTATTCTAAATAGAATAATGCATGGCTCCAGAAAATCATGAAGAAGAAATTAATAATATTGTTATTTTAAAAAGGTTGTCAACGCTTGTCGACAGTCTGTTTCAGATATGACGTTCACTGCTGGATATAAGTCTCCCCAAAGTATTTCATGGGGGATAGTTGCCAATACTCGCCACTCGATTGACAGGCGAGTTATAAAAACACAGTTTCACTGTGCATGGTGTACAGTGATTGTCTATATTATAGTAAGTATGTGAGTGGAAGCGCCAAAGGGAGATCTCCGACAGAGCGAGATGGTATGCTCGGTCAGGCCGAAGCCCACTGTACTAGTTTTCAGATGTTGTATACGAGTACATAGCGTCAGACTTAGAAAACTTCGATAGCGCGATGCAGGATTGTGGTGCTAGTAGTACTGCCACAGTTATACCGAACACGCTTATGGGCTTGCTGGAGTACTCTTCAGCCATGAAGGTGTACTTCCGCACTGCACTCCCACGAGTGCTCGGTGTTCATCTTCACGATGCGCATCGCAGTACGTCATCTTCGGGTGGGCGAACGCGCAGAGTGTCAGGTCTACTCGTCCACGCAGCACACTGATCGCCTGGTGTACCGGGCTCGCGATCCACTGGTATACCAGAGCGCGCAGGGAGTGCGCCCACGGAGACAGTGAAGGAGGATTGCAGAAAATGATTATGATAAAAAAATACGTCAACATACCAAACACAGTCATCCGCTTCGTAGCGTAATCTTCAGCCATGAAGGTGGATATTACGCACGTGTACTCTCCCGAGAGTTCCGTGCTCATCTTCACGATGCGCATCGCACGGTACATGGTGAGCGGGTCTGTGGACGCGCGGTGCGTTAGGTCTACTCGCCCACGCAGCACGCTGATCGCCTGGGGCAGCTGGCCCGCGATCCACTGGTACACGGGCCGCATGCGGCTCTGGAAGAACCACTTTAGCACCAGGCCGCGAGTGTCGTTCCCATACGTATAGTCACAGTCCAATAAAGCTGTATCCTGGGCTCCGTATTGCACTACTTCAGGCACTATCAACTTCACTATTTTCACAGCATCAAATTCTGGAACAACAGAAATAGGTAGTTTATATTTTACATATTTATTATCCATTAACTTACGATAGAAAAAAATGGATATTTATGGTTAAATAAAAAAAACTCCGATTTTGGACTTGACTTTATATACGTATCTAGGGACCGTCGATATGAGAGTAGGAATATGCTTAGTAAATCAGCCACGTAAAATCAGCGTTAGACTAGAAAATTTTACGAAAATAATACATTACTAGTGTTGAAACGTACTGTCCGTTGACCTTTCTGCTTATCTGCTGACAGCTGATTTGAAGTCACAGCTGAACAGATGGAAAAGAGCTTTTGAGAAATAAATACATTTCACGACGTCAGCTGAATTATGAGTGTAAGGTAAGCAGCATCTGCTTCAGCTGCAAATATTTATTTCATTACGGGTTATTTTTTTCTACCTAAACGACAGCATAAATAATGTGCCTTATGCAGATGTTTAGCTATGACAACTTCATGTAATTAATATTACCAAACCTTATATTATATACGCGCTCGTGAATTCAAGGGGGGGGGGGGTGGACAGTCTGTAAATCTGAACAATATAATATAACTTAATTTAGACCTTTTCATCCCTTATATTATGATTTATACAGTATTCTCCGTATGAACAACCACTTTTATAAATATCTAGGACAGCCGCTTTTAATTGTCGTGCGATTGCCTTGCACATAAAGCTGGTTAAAATGACGTCATGAGCAAATATACTCACCATGTTTTCTTTCATCGTTAGAGCGTTCGTACAAAGTACTTGAGATCTGAAAAATCTCATTGGTACATAACAAAATAAGGAAATCAAACCTGAAACCTTTCGATTACAAATCAACGGTCTACACACTAGGCTATGGTTGCTTTAAACTAACGAGATATACGATATACGATACGATACGATATACGATACTAGTAATTACTACAATTAACCCCCAGGTTGTGAGATAAGGCATGCATAACCCTCGCTTCTATGCTTCACAGTCAAGTGTCTATTAGCTTTGTAGATAATAGCAGGGGAGCCCAGGATGCTAAATGTATTTTATCGAGCGTTGTGGAGATCTCGTAGGTTTTGGAGTAAGTTAATAAGAGGACAAAAACATAGTTAATATGATAGTTTTTATTTTAGTGGTGCAATGAGCAGAAACAGCATTAAACTTTGGAAAAGATAATGTTATAAAATAGTAGCTTAATATCTACTTGGTAATATACTGTTAGATTATCTGATGATAGTGTATATTATGTGAAATTCAATTATTTAAATAGGGTATTTTTTACCTTTAATATTGATAAAGGTATTTGTATTATGTAAATTGTAAATAGATACTTTTTTAAAAGAAATTTTTTTACTTTTTGGTAAAAGATGGATAATGCGAGTTCCTTATACCGGTTCTTCTAGGCTAGTACCCGAACCGGTGGTAGGCATCATATATATGCTGTAATATTAATGAGTGATAATACTTGAGGGTCTGTATGGGTCCCGTATATGGTTTACTTTGAAAGTATCAGCGCTGAAACAGTTACTTTTTTACTATTTAATTGTATGGACAAATTTATGATGTTCGAGCATTTCACATACACAGGTAACACAATGGCTGACAAACAGGTTCGAGCATTTCACATACACAGGTAATACATAGTATTTCAGTTAGTAAACTCTACAATACTCTACATAGTAGACACATACACACCAAATCAAATCAAATAAACCATAAAGTATAATCAGTCATCTATTTTAAACCTTGAAGAAACGATGTTCAGAAAAAAAAAATTGTAAAATTTATTTGGAAGGTTCAAGAACCGAGTCAATACTCAAACTTAATCCCCAACTTCAAGCTAATCCGTCTGAATATAACATTTAACTATTTTAACAACCCAAGTAAATAAACTAATTTACATGCCTAGATAACAGAGGCATGTAGGAAACATTATATACTATCGTAACCTGACGCGCTTGAGGTAGCTCGTAAATCCCTTTTTGGCTCCCCTAGTATTTGCGACTGGAACGTTCTATAGAATGGAGCTAATGTTATGTTCTAGAACCATTTTATGTTATTCAATTATATTTAAGAGTACTACTCATTCAACAAAGCTAATCGCATTTGCAACCATTAAAATACCGCGAATGTTGCAAATAATTTAAATTCTAAACTTTGAGTTTCTATTTCTTTGAATAACGTCTTTTTGTTTCAATATTTTACGTTACTTTATTCGAAGAAAACAGGTTGCTAACAGTAAGGTTTAAATTCAATTTCTTCGCTAGTATATTACAATCTGATAACAAAATTTATTAATATATTAAACTAGCTAACCCATGCCCACACAAACTGTTTAAACCTTCCCTGGGCTTCCACGAATATTTCAAGACTAAAAATTTCCGAATTGGTTCAGCCGTTCTCAAGTTTTAGCGAGACTAACGAACATAAATTAATTTATATTTATATAGATAATATACCTATAATTAGCACAGAGTATAATATATAAACATTAAAGTGTCAAATGTCACATGTGATAGCTTAGTTCGATTTTCAACTCAATTTTATAAGCGCAGAGATCTATTTATAACGCAGTTGTATCGTAACATCTCAATCGGCCTTGGGAACGAACAACTATACACGGGTTTTATCTTCACATAAGTTCAAAAAAATACACGTTTTTGCAATATAAAAGCTTTCATATCGATATGCCAGACAACATCAGATCCACTTCAAGCCTTTGTGTTGCTTCTATGAAAACAATGTTGATTTGCATTAAAGGCTTCTTTTTGAAGTTCGTATGAAATTTAAACGAAAAACCTTATTTTGTTCAATAAAATCGGTAGTAAAACTAGCTTATGCAGGTTGTAAAAAAACAGTCACTATTACTTTGAGATACGATTATACTATCTTTCCTTATTTTGGAAATGTATTTTTTTTTTATTTTTGTTGTCAAAAACTAAAAAAAAAAAATTTTACTTTTCACCGTGTCTTATTTTTCTGTCGCAAAAATAATAAAAAGTAAAAAAAAATTTTTTTTCTGAAATTTTTGTAAAAGAAAAAGAAAAAAGAAATACATTTCTAGAATGAGAAAAGGTACTATAATCATATCCCAAAGTTATAGTGACTGCTCTTTTTACACCAGTTATAATATAAACGGTTGTCAACACATTCCCAACACTTCAACTCCTGTAGCCGGGATCGACAGTGGTAAGCGACCTCAAAACCTTTTGATATGATCTCAGGGGTGCCCGAGGGACATGCTAGATCGGTCTTGGGACCCGCATCGAAATCAGAAGAATGAAGCAGGAGAAGGAAGTGTCCAGTTTTCCTCCCCAAGCAATGCGGGAGACAGCAAAATTGTAGTCATCATCAGGTGAAGGTAGTCATCATACTATGTCGAAGCCGGTCGTGTATTTGAAGAAACTTGTAAAAAAACTAATATAGTGGAAAAAAGTGCATTTAGTGTATTATTAATCCCACCAAAAACATTTTCATGTAAAAATGTTGTCAAGACGAGTCTACATAGCTTACCCTGTGAAAAAGTTATCAGATATCGTATAAAGCCAAGCTCTAAAGACTTCACGCCCTCAATCTACAAGCACCTTAATCAAAATCTATCAAAAAGTGTTCAGATCTCATGGAGAACCAAAGTTCTTGATCTATGCGCCCTTACTTTACTAGGCTTAGCTTCACTTACTCTACATTTCAGTTAAAACGTGATGCTTGGCCGTTTTATTTCACACATGATATATAATGCCTATAAAATCTTCGTAACGGTAGCAAAACGGCAAAGTATCACGTTTTAACTGAAATGTAGAGTAAGTGAAGCTAATCCTAGTAAAGTAAGGGCGCATAGATCAAGAACTTTGGTTCTCCATTTAATAGCTAATTTTAAATAAGTGAATAAAAAACAAATGTTCCTCTCATAAATATATATTTTTCATCTTCGGTAAACTTTTGTAGATGAGTAATAGAATATACTGATTGCAGTGCAACGCAATCAACATACATAAAGTCGGACATAAATTATATGGAGCAAAACTCTGACCGATTATTGGTCCTACAAAAAGTAGGTCGTAGGTTTTTTATGTACTTGTATATTATATTCCTTTTATGAATTAAAGATCATCAGATCCTTATAATAAATAAACATCCATTTGAATCCAATATGGTGGTCCACCATATTGGATTCAAAATGGCGTCATTTACATTTTAATAATTTTTTTGTTGGTTTTGTAGCAATAACAGCTTACATACATAACTTCAGCTTTCTAAGATTTTCGGAAGTAACCTAAGAATTTTGATGATCTATAAATGAGTCAGTGACGAAATCCGGGGTTTTTAGCCATCGATAAAACCTAAAGTATAATAGCTACGACATTCAAACTTTGTATGTTTCATGTTTTTACCGGTGTCATTATACGTTGAAATTTTCAACTATGTAGCATGATCCAAAGCAAAGTTATGAGAGTTCAAAAAAACAACGAAACCTTTCGAGAAAAGGTAGGTAGTGCCCTTGCGCTTCGCTTTGCTCGTCTTGACGGGGGCACTCCCGTGCCCCCAGATATATAAAATGTATTTCCATCAAGAACCTACGGTACATTCAATAACATATGTAGTGACAACAAGTCATAATTGAAAAAGGCGAACCACAATAGGATATATGCCGATGCCGTACGAAGCCTGTATAGTGTATGTTTTAATAACCAACTAGCTATCACGACGTACTTTGTACTGCCTCAGAATTAAGAGAAAACACAACGGCAGTTTTTCTATAAATTCTTCCTGAGTATCTATGTATTCTCGTAATATTAGTACGTCCTTTTTTTCCTTTTTTTGTAAATTAATTATTAAAAGAGATATATAGACGTTCAAAAACCTCTCAAGCAAAAGCAAATAGCTCAAGTCTTATAGGCCTCAGCCTCGAATTTTTCGGGCAGCGGGGCGGTAGCGGGATATTTTGCGTAAAATCAAATGGACCGGTTCAGGTCAGTCAGTCAGGATCTTTTGCGTAAAATCAAAGGGTCTTAAACACACCCGCAACTAGTACAATCTCTTTTGAAAACTTTGACAATGCTCTTTCTGTTTAATTAATTTTTATGTATTCAACGCTGCCCGTCGATAGATCCGAAAACTTTAAAAATTATTAAAAAAAACTAGCCAATGAATTTCAAAAATATTTAATTTATATTCTTAAAATATCCTATTTCAGCAAAAAAAAAAGTACATGTGTTTTTTTTGGACCATTAACACAAACAACCGTCAAGAACTGCTCTATCCATCTGTGAAACAGCATGAAGATACATATGTTATTGAATGTACTGTAGGTTCTTGATGGAAATACATTGTACACAGTAATAATACACAAATTACTTGCACTTTCTCCACTTTATTAGTTAATTAACAGATATATAAAATTACACGACCGGTTTAGACTAAGTCATCATCAGGTGTAGGTAGATTTAAAATTTATAAATAATTCGTAAACATTGTGCAGATAATATTAATGATGCCAGCTCAGTGAAATTTTTACAATTTTGTGCAGTTTTTTTCTACCAAATTATACTATATATTTTTTTATTATACACAAATTAAAATTAAAATCAATTATAACACATTATATTGATAAATTAATAACCTAAATAATAATTTAAATGTAATATCACAGAATAGAATGTCTGCACAATGTTTACGAATTATTTATAAATTTTAAATCTACCTACACCTGATGATGACTTAGTCGAAACCGGTCGTGTATTTCAATAAATCTTATGTTTAACAACTAATAAAGTGGAGAAAGTGCAAGTAATTTGTGTATTATTACTGTGTAGCATGAAGATAGTATAATAATATGTAAGGATAGTCTTAGACAATTGGGTTATATTGAATGAATGTGCGAGTTTCTTTTCGGCGGGTTAAACCGGTGGTAACTTGTTTTTAGTAGACTTTCCGAAAAAAGCTTGTTAAGTTTCATTTGGAAATAAAACGCCCATCACCAAATGGTCCAGGTTAACGAACATTGTTCGCAGAGTCCACATCCTGAGGATGCTCCGGAGTCGGAGCGAAACGCGCGTCGAGTTTTGCAACCTGCATGGTGGTGGGACTTTGCACGATCGTGTTAACATTATTGCTTGTGTGGTGGTGGTGTTTTCATGTTTTTTGCTTGCGAGTGTACGCATAAGCAGTGTGGGAGGAGGGAGGTGCATCAAACGCATGCCTATGCATACACTCACTCATCTGCTTGCAGGTTGTGGTTATAATTGTTTATTATTATTAGTATTGTGGTTATAAGTGGATATTGCTAGATATATTTAAATTTTATGCTATGGATTTCCGCAAAGTAACGCTAAAAAATGATTCCATTAACTAAACACTTAAGTGTTAAGTAATTTAAAAAATATATCTATCTCATTTTCGCAAAACGATGTTTGTACGCAGGAAACGCTATTGCCCATTCCCTGATACATTTTCCCTCTGTCGTGGGGGAAGAATGAATGAGGAAGTGTCCTTTCACCCCATGGATAATGATAGTAGTTGTAAATCCTACTAACGATTAAGTTTTATACCAGTAGTTAAGCGCATTTTAATTTGTAAAGCAAATATTGCACTGCAATTTCGAAACTATTATCGCCCGGATACCCAGCAGTTTCTGAGAAAAACCACTGCGTTAGATAACAAAGTTGTAAGTAGAACAGAATTTGCTGGAAGTTTCAGAACATAATCTCTCATCCCTTATGGTATTTATCTGACTCACCCTCATATTAAATAATAATTTCCGAGTTAACCCTGTAATATCAATATTTGTGATTAACCCTTTTTTGGATTTACAACTTTATTTTGCAATCCTTAAACATCACTAAAATGAAAAAAGCTATCATAATATATTATATCATATCCTAAAGTTATAGTGACTGTACCTTTTACACTCTTAAATTAATTAAATGTAATTTTCCACAGTTTCACCTATTTCATCTGTTTGTTTGCATTGGATCTGAATAATAGACCAAACCTAACTATAACCCTAAACAAAATAACTGCTGATATAATATGAATCAAAGCTTAGAACACTAGATTACGTCAGTTTTCATACAATATAGATTCAAATCGGTTAATTCGTTTCGCTGGTAAGGTGCCACATACACACACAAACGTCAATTTATGCAACTATGCAGTAAGAACTAACTCTTATATCCAAACAACATTGTAACTAAGAATCTACAGTACATTTAATAATATACTGTATTCTAATCTTAGCATTGTATGATATATATTTTAATATAAGCATTCCCTTCTTCACTATATAAGCTTTAAGTGTGTAAAATTTTATATCATCAGTTCGCACAATTCTCGTTAAACTGAATATTAACTTTTTTCTTGCCGTATTATTAATAATAATGTACAGATCAGTAAAAGTTTTGGTGTCGGTGAAATTTTTCGTCGAAATCAGGCCAGCACTCTGATTCAAGATGCCATCTCAGGGCTCAGATATCCTTTTTATAATGCCCAAGTGTGTGGGTAATGCACAATGATACTGTTTTTTCTGTTCAGAAGAAACAGGCTTACTCCCGACACAATCGAGAATCTAATCGGTTCGATCTCAACGGAATTTAGTGTTTTATTTGCTGAATTACTTTGAAACTAACCAGGATAAAGAAAATCGTTAGACCGTAACTCTTTGTACTCCCGACCATATCAATCGACTGAAAATCACAATAAACAAACGTCACTTTATTCGTCAGTACGCGGCACGAATCTGAATCAAAATCGAATCTGTTTGGAGACTAAGGCCCCAGGACTTTTGACTTTGTATATGTCTATCCGTCGCATCTATCTTGTCAAAGGAGGTGTTAATAGGAGTCTTGGTTTCAAACCGCCCACCGATTTTGGAATCGGTGTGAGCTATTATTAGTGCACTTGGAACATGAGTATCGGACCGTACGTCCGGTCCGGCCGCCGGCCACATCGGCCTTATCTTTGCGTTTCGGCTCTCGTGCACATTAGGGTACTAGTTCACTGTTGAATATTATAAGATATAAGCTCAACCACCACGGGACCACGGGAGAATATTATAAGATATAAGCTCAACAGCCAATTGTATACTGCTGTTAATAATAATTGCATATTATTAAATAAATATGATAATAAAATAAATGTAATTGACATTAATAATATTTTATCGTATAAATTATGTAAATTGACATTAGATAGATATTTTCTATCTTTTTATTATACAAGACTTATAGCTAGTACGCTATACAATTTTTTATATTTAAACTCAGCCAAGAACTTGGCTAGTAAGACAACAACTGCTTCTTTTGAGCAGTCTAGTTATAATAATATGACTTATTATAACAGCTTGGAATATGTTCCAATTAATAATAATTTAAATTAGACTGTAAGACAACAGAGGAAGTCTCTCGCACCATAGTTTTAAGTAATAATAAAAATAATATAATTAAACATAATAACTTATGTACACTTACGCTGGTGCATCAAAATATACAAGGAATGGCTAGTAAAGAACTAGAAATTGATCTGTTTTTAAATAATAACAATATAGATATTTTTTGTATAACTGAACATTGGTTAAAAAAAAATGAAATTATATTCAATTTTAGTATGCACCAGCTGGCTAGTTCTTTCTGCAGAGAAAAAGCCATAAGAGGTGGGTCACTTATATTAATTAACAAGAATTTGAAATATAAAGAACGGAAAGACATTGTGAGCCTCTCTACAGAAAGAACAACTGAAATAGCCTGCGTAGAGGTGGGTGACTTTATTATTGTAAGCGTATACAGGCCTCCATTAGGATTATATGATTCATTTGAAAAAAATATGGAAATATTACTAAACAAGGTATGTGCATCTAACAAACAAATACTATTATGTGGCGATTTTAATATAAATATTTTAGAAAGTAATTCTACTACAGTTAGATTCACATCTTTGTTAAAATCATATAACCTAACAAATCTATTTCTGGAACCTACAAGGATCAGTAGCAACTCTGCAACATGCATTGATAATATATTTAGCAACATAGATCCAATTAATAAAGAAATAATCAACATGCTAAGCTCTGATCACTGTGGACAGCAAGCAATTTTTAATATGAACAATAACTGTAAACAAATAAATAAAGACCGAGATACATGTATACCAATAAATGTTAAACGTATTGAGAAGTTTAGAGGTAAAATAACTAAATATAGGAAAGTTAGAATACCATAATAGCCCAGATAGGGCATTTGATAAATTATTTAAATTAATTAAATATCATTTTGACACCATTTTTACCTCTAAGACAGTAAGAATAAACAACAAAAGTAAGTTTAGCGAATGGGCATCAACAGGTATTTTGAAAAGTAGATTCAAATTGTATGAATTATATAATGAAAGGACATTTAACCAAAGTGAAGACTTTAAAAATTATGTGAGATTATATTCTAAAATATTTAAGCAAGTTTGCTCTGCAGCAAAATGTCTTTACATTAAAAATAAAATTAAAAATTCAAATAATAAAGTTCAAACAACATGGCAAATAATTGCGACTGAAACTGGAAGAGTCACCACTCGCAACTCAGATTTTAAATTAAATGTAGATAATAAAGTAATTAAATCCGACAATGAAGTTGCTACAGATTTTGAGAAATTCTTTGCTGACATTCCAGTTTCAACAACAAAAAATTTAATTGCCTCTTCTGTTGATGCTGAATTGCTTCTTACAAAAAATGTAAAAAAGTGTGAAGTTGACTTTCGATTTAAAGAAATAGGACCCCAAGACATACTAAAAACTTTCAATTTATTAAATATTAAGAATACTGCAGATTTATGGGGACTATCAACGAAAGTTATTAAATCGATAGTCGATATTATCGCACCTTTCCTGTCAACAATTTTTAATGACTGTATAAAAAGTGGCTCTTTTCCTGATTTAATGAAACATAGTAAAATAATACCTCTTTTTAAGTCTGTTAGTAAGTCGGATCCATCCAATTTCCGGCCTATATCTATTCTACCAACGTTAAGTAAAATATATGAAAAAATTATTCTTAATCAAATGCTAGCACACTTTAATATTAATAATATTTTACATGAGAAACAATTTGGTTTTACAAAGGGACGCTCTACAACAGATGCAGGCGTCGATTTGATAAATTATATTTTTAATGCTTGGGAGGAATCGCGGGATGCTCTTGGAATATTTTGCGATCTCTCCAAGGCATTTGACTGTGTGCAGCATACAACATTAATCAGGAAACTAGACCACTATGGGGTAAAAGGTCCAGCACTTGCCCTCTTGAAATCATACTTATCAAATAGAACTCAGAGGGTTGAGGTAAATGGAAAAAGATCCTTAGGCTCTAGAATAGAGATGGGGGTCCCACAAGGGTCTATTTTAGGACCTTTTCTATTTTTAATTTACATAAATGACCTACCATACCTCATAAATGAAAGACATGGGATAGTATTATTTGCTGATGATACGTCTCTTATTTTTAATATGAAACGGCAAAATATATGCCATGACGAAGTAAATAATGCTCTCTGAATGATAGTACATTGGTTTAGTGTCAATAATCTTTTACTTAATAATAAAAAAACAAAATGTGTAAAATTCACATTGCCTAATGTGAGGCAAACTGAAACCAATGTACTATTGAATGATGAACGTATGGAACTAGTGGATACTGCAGTATTCTTAGGTATAACGTTAGACTCTAAACTTCAGTGGGGCCCCCATATTGCTAGACTGGCCGACAAACTCAGTTCAGCAGCATATGCAGTTAGTAAAATTAGACAATATTCAGACGAAAGTACAGCACGCTTAGTGTATTTTAGTTACTTTCATAGTATAATGTCCTATGGCATTCTGCTATGGGGCAGTGCTGCAGATATAAATAGTATCTTTGTGCTGCAGAAGCGAGCTGTTCGGGCAATCTACAAGCTGGCCCCCAACACTTCTCTTAGAGAAAAGTTTAAGGAAACTGGAATACTAACTGTAGCTTCTCAGTATATCCTCTCTAATGTATTATATGTCAAGAAAAATGTAAACCTGTTTATAAGAAAATATGATAATCATAATAGAAATACTCGGAATAATAATAAACTTGTTGTTCCAGTAACAAGATTAAGCAAAGTAAAGAATTCGTTTAAAGGCCAATGTATACGCCTATACAATAGGATCCCAGAAAACGTTCAAAATTTTTCAACCAATAAGTTTAAGAAAGTAGTCAAAGAACGTTTGTGTGCAAAAGCTTACTATAAAGTTAATGATTATATGAATGATAGCACACCTTGGGGATAAAGTAGCCCCCTACTAGGCTACTTATATATAGAATGTACTCATGTTATTTACGTTTATTATATTTAGTTTTAGTATTGACATATTTAAATATGTAAATTTATACTTTTTTTTTAAAAAGAGAAATTTTCCATCTTTTTGGTAAAAGATGGCCCCATGCGAGTTTCTTACGTCGGTTCTTCTTGCTGGGCTAGTTCCCGAACCGGTGGTAGGCATCATATAGAAACGACGTTCAGAAAACATTTTTTGTAAAATTTACTCTGAATAAAAATATTTGATTTGATTTGATTTGATTTGTGAGTTTCGAGTAAAATTTTTAGGTATTAGGCTAAACTCACATTGGCGAAGCGTCGTGTTTCCAAAAGCATATTCATCTTTATTTTCCAATTATTAAGATACAAACTATGATTATGCGAGTAGTAGGTAGGCATCGCGTTTTTTCGACTCTGCGACAATATAAGTCCACTTTTGGTAATGCGTTAGTTGTTTTATTATAATTGCCTCCGTGGTCTAGCGGCTTAGAGCTTCGCTCTCGAAGGAGGTCGTAGGTTCGATTCCCGCGTTGGAACAACAAAAAATTTTGTTTTCAAGTTTAGTTGGGATAATGCAGGCTGATCACCTGATTGTCTGAAAACAAAGATGATCCATGCGTCGGATGGGCATGTAAAAAGTCGGTCCTGCGCCTGTTCTCTCGCCAGTCGTATCGGTTTACCGTCCCACTGGGTTAAGGTGTCCATGAGTATTATTGTGCACACACTTGGGCACTATAAAATGCCTTCTGCCGCATCTGGCCTGGTTTCAACGAAATCGGTGAAGGGAGCTATTATTTTTATTATTATATAGCCTTTAGTTTTTTATGTAACTTTAAAATATTTTTTCGCACAGACAGCCTTGAGCCTTTTTTAACCGACTTCCAAAAAAGGAGGAGGTTTCTCAATTCGACCGTATACCTATATGTTTTTTGATAAACAGGCTCTCCAACACTGAAATATTTTTTCAAGTCGAACCTGTAGTTTTTGATTTTAGACAAACAAACCCCTCAGCGTAATAACATTAAGTATAATAGATAAGTATAGACGTACTGATGAACGGTTTCCATGATACATTATAAAACATGAATCGTGAAACAGTTCAATATGTAGCTACAAATGTGGGGCTCATTAACTATTCAGTTGGGGGTGGGGGGTAGGGGGTGGGCAGTGGGCACCTGGACGAAGCTGGCGGGCGTCCAGCTCAGATAACGTTTGAGTTTATGCGGCTTAGCTGAACTTAAGGGTTAGGTCATACTAAGACACGGAATTCTATATCGACCCAGTTTAGTAACCTATATAATATCTATAAATATATGTTTCCCGTTACTATATACGCGTGAAATGAAAACACGTTGGCAGTAAAAAAAAAAATCGAAATCGATTTTACCAGTCAAAAGTTCTGCGGTAACAAAAAAAATAATCGGATAATTGAGAACCTACGTTTTAAGTCGGGAATTTATGAGATTTTTTAAAGTTTTTGTAGATGTTAAATTTAAATCGAAAACCTGTTTTCCAAATAAATACCCAAGTAGCATCTACGTTTGTAGTTATAATCACAATAATTCTCGTAACTATTTCTGATCAGCGTTCCTTTTCCACACGCGTCAACACGCGTGTGAGCGAGAGTGATATAATGTAGAAAATAGCATTATATTACGCATGACAGTCCGTACTGGCATATCGTTTTCTAAACTTTTAACCGCTTGCTATGGCGTGTTTTGAAATAATGAAAGACGCAGGCAGACTTAAGTCGTGGACGATTTTGACATGGTAATTATCATGATAGTACAATAAGCAGTTTACACAGATAACGCCACAGGTTGAAATGCATTCTATTGCGCGGTCCGAACTGAACGTGAGCAGGGCGCTATTGATTCCTACAAAACTACGATAACCGTAGCAAGCTACATCGCTGTAGGACGGCTAAATCACCGTAGCCCAGTTAAGTCTTCGTAGCACTGCTACTTCGCCGTGTTACAGCTAGGTCTGCGTAGCACAGCTAGTTCTTCGTCGGACAACTACTTCGCCGTAGCACTGCTACTTCGCCGTAGCACTCGTAGCACTGCTACTTCGCCGTAGCTCTGCTACATCGCCGTAGCACAGCTATATCGCCATAGCCAGTTTAAATATCGCCTTAGTACCTTTGCATTGCCGTAGCACAGATACTTCGCCGTAGCACAGCTAATCGACGTAGCACAACTACATCGACATAGCACAGTTGTATCGCCTTAGCACAATAACATCGGCGTAGCAAAACTATTTCAACGTAGCACAGTATATTTGTCGAAGCACAGATACTTTGTCGTAGCACAGATACTTTGTCTTAGCACAGATACTTTGTCGTATCAGATCGGCGGCTCTGCTACGGTGAAGTAGCTGTGCTACGACAGAGTATCTGTGCTATGCTAAAGTTACGTCGCGGCTACGGCGTCGTATTGCTTTACTACGTATTTGCTAATGGGGTCTATATGTATTGATTTGATATTTTACTTATTTCTAGGAATAATAGGATTAATTTATTATCTCCACTTCGAAATGGATCTGACTTTAAAATGAAATGCGAATGAAAATTGTACAAATAGTGTTTTGGTTTGGTCACGACTTTAAACGGATAAAAACACGCAATGTCTTTTATTTTAAAGCAAGCTTATTGTTCGACAAAAACATTTTTAATAGTAGATTGTTCACTTTGGATTTGCATGGTGTAATGCCATTGCTCACTTTTTCATGCATATTTTATTGTACATGGATTATGACACAAACAGCATCGTACTCGCGTGTCGGACGCCGGACACTGCGCGCCGGACACCGGACACAAACATCACTTCTGTGCGCGCTTATATTTATTGCACCATTATCACGAACCATTAAAACGTACAGGCGACGAGAAAAATTGCAAAATTACGACTAGTTTTTTTAAACAGCTTTTCCTGAACCTGTTAGGCTTTACACTCTTTTTTATGATTTATAAAAAAAACTTATGCAAATCCGTCAAGAAATTTTAAGGTTATTAATAAAATATGGCAATTTAGATTTTGTGTCTCTTTATATAGATATGAGGATATTGTATCACACGAGAATATTGTACTTTTAAATACAGATACTATTATTTTCAGAATTTTAATGCAATTTATGATAGTAGTGGGATGTCTCTACCATTAGTTTACAATTAGGTTATTGATTGAATATTAAATTTACTTTTGGACTCATTACGTAGAAAATCAAAAACATAAGCAAAACCTAAAATAAGAATTAGGATAAGTTTTAAAATCATTTAAGTTTTAAGCAATTAAATAAAAATATGTATATTTTTCTTGCAAAACGATATTTCTACGCGGGTTGGTGTAATGTCTTTGTAGGGTTAACAACGTGACGTCACAATGAGTTGTTCCCTTCTCGTTTGCACATTATATTTAATAGTTTAATAATATCTTCATTATTATAAATGATGAATATAATTTATTTATTTATTTATTTAAGGTCGTATTAACATCTAGGTCATTTAACGACCACCTTAAATACAATTATTACTCAAATAAATTTATACATATTAATCAGTTTTAAATATTTTAAAGTACAGGTACAACCTTTCCCATTCAAACATTGGTTTAAATTTTTTGGTAAGTAACAATTTATTTTTTTCTAAATTGAATTCTACACAATCTATAAGTAAATGTGAAACAGATACCTAAGTCAGATCCACACTTGCATTTATTTATGTCTTTTTTAGTAATAAGATGGATATGAGTTATGTTAGTATGTCCTATACGCAATCTGGTAATCACTACTTGGTCATTTCTATAATTAGATGAATATAATTATTATATAATATAATTTTAGTTTTACATTATTTGTTAATTAAAAATTATCAAATGACTAATTTAACATGAAGCTGTGATGATTTGTGGTGGTAAGTAGTAACTTCATTTGAAAAAAAAAAATCTAACATTTTCTTTTATAAATATTTGCATACAAACTATTTCCTGGCAAACTCTTATTATAATGTCCCTTAAGCCCCAATATTATTTTACCTAGTAACTCTTTTCAGAAATAAAATTATGAAAACTATTAAAGATTTTACATTTTTTCCATCTTTTTTACACAACTGTACGATAGCTCAACTGTACTGGGCTCAACATGGTAGCTGCTGAAAACTATACGGATTTGCTATTCGATAAATAAAATCGAGAATATTTTTTTAAACGCTTAACTGATTTTATTTTTATGTCAGCTTTAGTTTTTATTACTCTATATAAATATTTACATGTTTAAAACGTTTTTCACAATTAAGGGTCAACTCACACAAAACGCATACATTTTTGGGATTGTGATTTTTTAAACTTTGTTAACCTGGTACACTAGTACTGCTAATTACTGATCTCAGGACTTCGATCGTAGGGCTAGGGCCACCTTTACCAAACACATAATATTATTTTAACTTTGATTTTGGGTGGGATAAGAGGGAGTAAGTTCACTCTTGTACAAAAATACAGTGTGCAAAAAGTGCAGTCACTATAACTTTGAGATACGATTATACTACCTTACCTCATTTTAGAAATGTATTTTTTTTTTTGTCAAAAAGGAACAAAAATTTTTTTTTTACTTTTCACTATTTCCTATTTTTTTGTCGCAAAAATAACAATAAAGCAAAAAAAATTTTTTTATTTTTTTTTTAATTTTTTAAAAAAAAAATTATCATTTCTAGAATGAGAAAAGGTAGTATAATCATATACCAAAGTTATAGTGACTGCTCTTTTTACACCCATTATAACCGTTTATTTATTTTCTTAGATTTTTATTTTACAAGTGATAACAAATACATAATCAGAATCAAAATATTTTACTACCTAATTAAATGTAACGTAACAAGCTTTGTTGGAACAATCAACAAAATAGGTTACCACAGGATCAAAGTTCAAACCTAACCCGCCGAGAAGAACCGGCGTAAGAAACTCGGATTATTAATAATCGTATTATTACAACTAACTAAAGTAACTATAATATAGCAGATAAATAGGTAATAAAAATATTTCTACCTATTTATCTGCTATGTTTGTTTGTTACTTGCAGTCAAATATGTATCTTTTGTGTAGTAAATAAAGTAATTTTTTATTGCCATCTTAAAAAGTGCGTCGCGTTAGTTTCACCTGAGAAGCATTCAAATGTTTGCATAGAACGGACCATAAAAATTGTTTTACAATACGAGTGATTCATAATTTTGTATAAAATTGTATAAGGTTTATAGGGGCTAACAAGCCTTGTCTATTTTGTATGAACAGGAATATTCTATTTGTACAGCTGAATCAATATTTACCATACTATAAATAATTCAAGGATGTATTTAAACGACGAATACGGTAATTATTTGGGAGGTTTACCTTAAATTTATTTGACAACGAATAGAAAACAAATCATGGGTCATTATAAAAAAGATTTATCGTTTTCGTGTTGATATTAGGTGGTCATTATCGGCTATTTGTCACGAATACTGCATTAACTCCTCTTCAGGGCCCGATTCTGGAAGATAGTTTCGTATGTCAGTCTTTCTCTCGCGCACGCGCGTCATATCCTACCTGCATGAGGGGGACAGATATATAACATAATGAAAGTCATGTACTAATAAGATTTATATTGCTTAAGCATTTTTTGCTTCGTTACTGATATGATAAACTTTAACGTTGCTAGCCTACTGCGGTTTGAACATATACAAGGTGTAAAATAAATGGGTCATAATACTTTTGTGTGTGTATGTCCTTCCTATATAGAGTATACTGTGATAGTACCAGCTCTGAAAGACTGCCTGAACATTATGAATTTGCCAATACAATAAGTAAAAAAACTATGTATTTCAGCGCTGGTACTTTCACAGTAAACTCTATTGGGAAATGATTATACTACCTTTTCTCATTCTAGAAATGTACATTTTTTTTTGCTTTTTCGTTATCCTTGCGACAAAAAATAAGAAATTTTAAAAAGTAAAAAAATTTTTTTTTTAGTTTAAAATTACATTTCCAAAATAAATAAAATAAAATAAAAAATAAAAAAAACTTTATTTGGACATTTTAGACAACACATTCACACATACATAATTAAAATACAAAATAACCAGATAACAACAAAAAAACAAAAGAAAAATGAGGAAACGTAGTATAATCGTATCTCAAAACTATAGCGGCTGTTCTTTTTGTACACTGTATACATAAAAATTCCTGTTAGTTAGTATCGCTAAAACCGAGAACAGCTGTACCTACTTTTTTATTCTTCTTTAGGAAATGGCTCCTTGGTGATTTGCCAGAAAAAGTATGTGGCAGAAAAAAAACTCTGTCACCAAAGTAACAGTATAAGTCCCGATTTCACCAACGCATATTAGTGTTGACGGCTTGATAAAATAACATGCCTTCTCATTTATAAGATAATTGATTTTGTTAATGATTGCACACCCTGGGAATAAGGTGGCCAACCATGATGGCTGCTTATATTTATTTACTATATGTACTCTAACTTTTATAATATTAATATGTGTAGGCTATAGATTAAGTTACATTGTAAAAAATAAATACTGTTAAAAAATATCAATTTTCCATCTTTTTGCTAAAAGTTGGCCCCGTCCGAGTTTCTTACGCCGGTTCTTCTCGGCGGGTTAGGGTTGAACCGGTTGTTTTTCTTGTTGACTTTCCGAAAATAACTTTGTAAGTTTCATTTGGAAATAAAACGATTTTATTTTTTTTTATTCATTGATAGGAATTACGAGAGGAACAGCATGATATTTAACGAAGGATTGAAGCACGCCCTTAGTGTCACGTGCGTAACAAACAAATAAATATGAAACCCGGTGACCAAGCCCCAAACAGCACACACCCGAAGTTTGACAGAGAAATATTATGATTTCCGTTGTATATCGGCGGAGCAATCAGCTAAGAGCCCCGACCTCTGTTAGACGCGTCTTTATTAGGTATTTTGTCTCTGGCAGGCGTCCAGCGACTGTGCCGTATCGTTATTACTATAATATTTACTATGTTTATTAAAACAAATAATAAATATATTTTATTAAGGTCCCTAAAGTAGGCGCAGTCTACCATTTTGCGATGTTAAGGGCGTGTTCAACCAAGCAATGTTAAAGTTAACGCCTTGTTATATATCATGTTATCCCTCTCGTATTTCCGGTCAATGAATGAGATGGCATGGTATATTATTAACATGGCGTTAACTTGAACATTGCTTGGTGAAACACGGCCTAAAGCTTTAAAACATATTTACAATTTTAAACGGTAGTCTCATTACATATATTATGTTAATAAAACAAAAATTTACCCGACGACATAAATTATAACGGGTGTAAAAAGAGCAGTCACTATAACTTTGAGATACGATTATACTACCTTTCCTCATTTTGGAAATGTTTTTTTTTTTGCAAAACTCAAAAAAAAAATTTTTTACTTTTCACCATTTCTTATTTTTTGTCGCAAAAATAATAATAAAGCAAAAATATATATTATTTTAAATTTTTGTAAAAAAAAAGATAAAAAATTTATTTCTAGAATGAGAAAAGGTAGTAAATCATATCCAAAAGTTATAGTGACTGCTCTTTTTACACCTCTTATATTATGTGTGCGTGTGTTATTGTGTGTGTATTATACAAGGGTTATGTTAAATTCTATACGTTACTAGATTTTCCGAATCATTGTGTCTAATGGTTTTAATTATTAATTTATGTCAACATTCACATGCCTAAATGGACAGGTTTTTTTCGTAAATTAAATATATCAGCCGCTACATACTAATATCAGTTTATTTTCATTACATACGGACAAAGGACTCACAACAATGCCTCGTCAATACTCCATTTATCTATCATCGTATTATAACGACCCTTTACTGAAATAATGAGGAAACTCACTTTAGGCCATGAACAGGCGGCCGAATATTGAATCGCTAATTAAATAACGGCCTATTCAGGCTATCACTACATCTGCTTGGCGCAATGAAAGAACATCAAGTTACTCAAACGCCACTTAAGTTAAGTATTGTTTTAGTATTCGGTCGTCCGGTAGTATGTGGTACTTAAATCACACTAATAATATAAATTATAATATTGGTAAAAGTTTGTGTGTTTGTTACTCTTTAACACAAAACTATTACGAAAATTTAATATGGTAGTAGTTTAAATGCTAGGAGATTATCACATAATTGTTAAGGTAGTTTAATGTACGGTTTCAGTATTTTATTGTGCGCGTACGTAGTATCGGGAAACATCATCATCATCACTTCATGAATTCATTTACAACTAGTTGTATGGATTCATGAAAAAATCATTAAAATGAAGTGAAGCGAAAACTTTCAAGTTCTACATCAAAAAATATAAGCATGGGTATATTTAGTCCATAGAGTAGTCTCCTTAGTCTATAAGGCTCTAGTTACGTAAAATCCACCCAACGCAGTGTGTTTTAGCTTTACGACAACACAACCTTGAACTATGAAGCTTTCACTCGTTATTACTGAGAAATAAAAACAGTATGCATACAATTTTATATTACTGACTAGTTTTATATCTACTGAAAAAATGTTTATTGTGTGCAAATAGTTAGTGAAAGTTACTACATACATGCTTGCTATAAAGAAAACTGGGAAATTTTATGTGCTCAATATCGCTCTACACCGCACCATCGTGGCAACCCCGACCACCATAACACACCACTCGCGACAAACTTACCGTTGACGCACGTGAGCAGCCACAGCAGCATCACGCACGCCGGCCGCAGCCCGCGCGCTCTACACCGCACCATCGTGGCGAACCACGACCACCATAACACCACACTCGCGACAAACTTACCGTTGACGCACGTGAGCAGCCACAGCAGCATCACGCACGCCGGCCGCAGCCCGCACGCTCTACACCGCACCATCGTGGCGAACCACGACCACCATAACACCACACTCGCGACAAACTTACCGTTGACGCACGTGAGCAGCCACAGCAGCATCACGCACGCCGGCCGCAGCCCGCGCGCTCTACACCGCACCATCGTGGCGAACCACGACCACCATAACACCACACTCGTGACAAACTTACCGTTGACGCACGTGAGCAGCCACAGCAGCATCACGCACGCCGGCCGATGACCGCGCGCTCTACACCGCACTATCGTGGCGAACCACGACCACCATAACACCACACTCGCGACAAACTTACCGTTGACGCACGTGAGCAGCCACAGCAGCATCACGCACACCGGCCGCAGCCCGCACGCTCTAAACCGCACCATCGTGGCGAACCACGACCACCATAACACCACACTCGCGACAAACTTACCGTTGACGCACGTGAGCAGCCACAGCAGCATCACGCACGTCGGCCGCAGCCCGCGCGCTCTACACCGCACTATCGTGGCGAACCACGACCACCATAACACCACACTCGCGACAAACTTACCGTTGACGCACGTGAGCAGCCACAGCAGCATCACGCACGCCGGCCGCAGCCCGCGCGCTCTACACCGCACCATCGTGGCGAACCACGACCACCATAACACCACACTCGCGGCAAACTTACCGTTGACGCACGTGAGCAGCCACAGCAGCATCACGCACGCCGGCCGCAGTCCGCGCGCTCTACACCGCACCATCGTGGCGAACCACGACCACCATAACACCACACTCGCGGCAAACTTACCGTTGACGCACGTGAGCAGCCACAGCAGCATCACGCACGCCGGCCGCAGCCCGCGCGCTCTACACCGCACCATCGTGGCGAACCACGACCACCATAACACCACACTCGCGACAAACTTTGTTGGGGCGGCAACGCGTCCGCCCTCGTCGAGCTCGCTCGGACTACTGAGGGCGGCTCGTGGGGAGGGTGGAGGAAGTTGTTTGTGTTTACCCCGCGCGGTGCCACGTGCCTTGTCATTAGTTCCCGCGTGCTCGATCGCTTTTTATTGTACTCGGTAATGCGACTATTAGCGCGTACAATAAATAGGGTCGTATATAATTTGCCGCTAATCGGCCTCTGTCAACATTTAATTTGAATCCATTATGAACTTAGACAGTGATTCGAAACCATTAATTATATTTTCAAGAGGTTAGTTGCTTATCTAAACATTAAGAAATAAATAAATAATATCATAACTTCCTCCCCCCATACTTTGAATTTGATAATTAATTGAACTCAAAATTAGTTTTAAATTGAGTGTCGATTTATTGGAACTAAATGAAATTAGAAAAAATCCCGTTTGGAATTATGTTTTCAAGAGAAGCCCCGCTATATTTAGTAGCAAGGGACTGACGTTGTGACGTCCGCTTCTACTTTTGTATGGGACGGTTCCACCAGATTAAAAAAAGTTTTAAAAATATTAATTCATCATTATCCCCAACATCATTTCACTTATGACGTTCACTGGACATAAGACTCTCCAGTTGCCTACACTCGCTATGCTTGGCAGGCTGGTTGGCAAGCGCAGTTTCCAGATTTTTTACAACACCCACGGGAAAAAATATAGTTGATGAGGTGCTATTCTTTCTCCCACGGATTAAAAATATATTATTTATTTTTAGGATATTATAAATTTTGTAATGTTTAAATTTTTTAGAGAAATGTTAATTTATATATCAAATAAAATATTATAGGATGAAAATTTAAAATATTATATTATCACGACGTAAAACTGCAAATGTAGGGCGGCTCGCTTCCGGTATGATATCATGTGTCCGAAAGCTTGCCCGGAGCTTATAAACTTATTTTTGAGGTTTATTGCGCGATTTGTGAGCTTTTATTAACTTTCCGCTGCGATTTCTACTGCTGAGTTTTTTCTTTGCAATGTTGAAGCTTTCTAAAGTTTATCGAATTACTTAATACTTGTTCAATAGGAGTCGAATATTTCTATATAAGAATTCAATATGCTATATGTATAAAATATGTTTTAGATGTACGAAATTAAACATATTACTTGACATCAATTTCAAGGCATTATAATCCTTGATTATTATATTATTTGTGATGACAGTTATATAATAGTAAGCAAAATCATTTTGTATTTTTATCTATACCTATTAAATTTATAATGAAACATTGTTTTGTTTTTTATCATTTAATTTATTGATAATTAATTGAATACTTACATCTTATTGTATTTTGTTTAAAGGAATAATTTTGGCTATCATTGTTTTTTTAAAGGTGGCACTCGTACGATTTTTTTACGCTGGTTGTTCTCGTCGTGTTAAATTCAATCAATTTTGAAAAATAAATAACTTTACTTATGTCACAAACATAAATTTTTTCCTTTTTTTAAAACGTAAAAATAAAGATTATACTCATTTAAAAAAAAAAGATAAACCTATATGAATTTTAAGGTATAAAAGGAAAAGAAAATAAAGTACTATGTAATAACATTTACAAAGTTGTTCACTTTTAAAAGTGAAACGAAATGTATTTTTTATCTGTCAAATATGTGAGGTTGGGTTTGAGATTGTATTTATACGGGCCTAAGTATGCTATTAGGGCAATGTATTTTTAGTTTTTAAACATACATAAATTAATCCAAACATCCGAATAAGTAAACGGACAAATGTAGAATGTGCCTTCAAATAAAGCCCGCACTGGGGCCGACGCGTACGCTTCATTACTTAATATCAGGGATGTTATGGATATTAAATATCGGATACGGATATGAATTTATTTCGGATTATCCGGTGATTTCGTATAATTTCGGTTACGGATGTTAATTTTTTAAGGAATTCTAAAAGTAAAATGCAAACAACTTAGGGCGCATTTTGAACCAATTCAATCGATACCGTAACAAACACATTTGTTTAAATTTGTTGAACTATTTTCAATTGTAAAATTGGTCACAAATCAGTTGTTTACAAGAATTTTATGATTTTATGATAACAGAAGAAAACAAACAATGTGCGTTGCTTGTGTCGGCAGCGGCCGGCCGATCAATACAACTTGTCATAACGTGTCTCAATTAGGCTATCCGATATTATTCGTAACTTTTATTTCGGATGCGGTTACGGTTACATGTAAGGGGTTAAGATGATTATATAGGGTAATCAAGACAAAACATTTCATAAGATATATCTTTTAGACTTTTAGTAATATGTCATTAAAATATTTCCATGTCCATATGGGCTGAAATTGCGAAAAAAAAAATTAATGTAATAACTTAAGTAACCAATTTCTTGGAATAAATAAATGTTTATCTTTATCTTTTTTTTTTCAGATAACCGATAGTTTCGGTTACGGTTCCGTCTCTATACCATCCCTGCTTAATATAAGCGAGTACCTAACTCTACCGAACTCATACCATCGTAGTGATAACAAACGCCCGAACAGTTCGTTTGTTATTCCCATAACGATCACAACGCAAACACAGTTGAATGTTTTCTCTGTTATATTAAGGACCCATCTGTTGTCGCTCCTTTTTTACCCGACTGCGCGACGCAAAGGAGTGGTATAGTGTTTAATAGCCTATCTATGTATGTGTATGTTCCTTTGAAGAATACAGACGACACTAACTCACTTGTAGTGTATGTCACTATGACAGTTGACACTTCAACTGTCAGGGTCTCGAGAGTATGGTCAATATGGCGACCAGTCATGATATAGATGTCAAGGATATACGACTAGCCTTAGGTGTTGATGATACGTTGGCGAGCCATATATTATAATACACGAATACTACATCAGTCATAACTTAAAAGTATAAAATAAACATATTTTTCAAATCAAACCGGCTGCGTAAAAACTATAGGTACATATCATAAAAAAACTATAGGTACGTACGTCATAAAAAAACTGAAAAGAAGAAATAAGCACTTAAATGTTCGGTCGTCTAGAATGGAACATAACAACTAAGTAGTCAGGATCCACAAAAAAAAATTATTGGCTGTCGAATAATATAATTATGGTATGGCCAGTATTGAGAAAAAACTTTTTAAAGTACTCCAGTTTTCAGAATCCTGCAAAGATAATAATAATAATTTTAATAATATCTATGGACGCTTTACACCACAATCTGGCCCCGTGCTAAGTATCCGAGGAACTTGTGTTACAGGTACCAGACAACCGAAATATGTTTAATACTTTTATACGATACACATATTTAAGATTTTGATTATACACAACTTTATTACACATTCATGACCCAGGAACATTGAAAACTTTTTGTTCCCTCGGCGGTATTCGAACCCGCGACCTCTCGCTCGAGCACCGACGAGCTCAACCACTGCGCTACGGAAGTCGTCAATGACAGTTATGATCAAGATGTCATGACGGTTATATGAGTCATATAGAATCAAAAACAGCAATCTGTCTTTTGACTTAGTATCGGTACTCATAATAAGTCAAAATTCACTCTTTTTGATTATATACGACTCATATAGCCTCAATCGTAGATATGTAAGCAAGGACACAATACAAACTATTCATATTACACTACAACACGTCATTACTTGTTATCTACGACATACGCCTACAAAAAAGTAGGTCTCGACTGCAACTATCTGAAACCACTCGCGAGGCGCTAATACGAACGCGGAGGATTCACATTGGAATAGTTGTTTAATAATATGAACTCCCGCAATATCTAAGCCCGGATTACATTAGAATACTTGAATAATAATAATAAGGCCCCGTGCTAAGTATCAGAAGAATCACTTAACGAACATTGTCTAGTTGTAGTAACGAATATCGCATCCGTGGTCTAGTGGTTCTGAGCTTCGCTCTCGACCCGGAGGTCGTGGGTTCGATTCCCGCGTTGGAACAACAAAAATTTTATAAGAAGAACTTGTGTAACGGTAACCAAACAACAGAAAATTAGATACTTTCAAACTATACAGATATTTAAGATTTTTATTATATTGCTGTCCCGCAGTGCCTTGGCTAGCCAGCACTAGCGCGATAGAGACAACTGCAACTTGGACTGAAATTACCTATAAAAAGTACCAGAAATCGACGTTTAGGGGATTCCTGATTAATCCTCCAAAACTTAACCGATTCAAATATTTTTTTCTGTATCAGCTAAAAAAAGAATTGAGCTAGGTTCCTTTTTTTTTGCTTTTGTTGTTTATTGTAGTCAAATCTGTTTAAACAGTTTTGGAGAGTCTGGCCATTTTTTTTAGGTTTTTAAACGTCCATATCTCTTTAAATAATTAATTTATTAAAAAAAGGAAAAAATAGGGACGTACAAACAATATCCATAAATATTCAGGAAAAAAATTGTTACTCTAGAGGTGTTATCCAGGGAAGAAATAGAAATCCCCTAGACCCCTATTTTTGTATGGAAAAATTTTTGTGGTGTTTCCTCTTAGGAGCTTCGCTCTTGTCGGTGCAGTTTTCTCCATTCCTCTCTGCACCCCGCCCTTCTCTTGACCTCCTGATAAGACACGACCATCACTTTCTAATCACTTTCTCCATAAATATTTATTACATATCCATAAACTGGAACACAGAAAAATCGTTCTTTTGAAAAACCTTCGGGCTCAGGTACCATTGAGATTAACAGCCAGGCGGTGTCCACCATATACTGGTGGAGCGACATGCCTATCATATTTGAGTGTGTGTCCACCCTATTTGAGTGTGTGTCCACCCTTATTTGCAATAAAGTAAGTTTAGTCTCGATAATGGTACGGCAAACAGAGCGATGCCGAATTCGGAACTCATTCGACGTCCACACTCCACATGCAGTCGAACAGATACTTTGTTTTAATGTTCCTCCATTCATAAAGTTTTACGTGAATGTTCAGAAGGTTTTTTATAATATGGGTACTGGGTACACAGTACTGGGTATCGCCTCCGTGGTCTAGTGGTTCAGAGCTTCGCTCTCGACCCGGAGGTCGTGGGTTCGATTCCCGCGTTGGAACAACAAATAATGTTGTTTTCAAGTTTAGTTAGGACAATTCAGGCTGATCACCTGATTGTCTGACAAGAAAGATGATCCATGCGTCGGATGGGCATGTAAAAAGTCGGTCCTGCGCCTGATCTCTCGCTAGTCGTGTCGGTTTACCGTCCCACTGGGTTATGAGAGTAAAAGGAAGAGAGAGTGCTTCTGTGTATTGCGCACACACTTGGGCACTATAAAATAACTCCTGCGTAGCTGGCCTGGTTTCAATGAAATCGGCTACCGACATCGAAATCGGTGAGGGGAGCTATTATTATTATTATTACTGGGTACACAATACACATGTTGCTTAATTAGGTGTTGATTGTGACATTGTAAATTAGTAGAAATTTAAATGTACCAATGTATAAATTATTTGTAGGAACAGACTTGGGACTCTATTTTATTGAGCCTTAGGGCCAACTCACACTTAATTGTCAGTTACAGATACTTTCCTCGTAGTGTAACCTCCGAATTGTCAAGCAGAGGGAGAACTGATAAGATCACGTCAGCAAAAAATATACTTGAACAAAATTGGTTCATCTGTTTGGGTGCTATGATGGCACAGACATACGGACACATCAAAATTATAACACCCCTTTTTAAATAGGGCCCTGACATATTCATTTATTTAAATTATTTTTAAAGATTTAAACTACAATAATACAATTTTGTTTACGATATGCCTATAAACTCTAGTCGAGTTTGTCCAGACATAACATTCTCGACTATATTATTATTTATAAAAATACACTTACTATAATTATATTAACATACTATATTAATAAAATTTTATGTTATGATTCAAGGTGCCCTCGCTATTGTCAACAAAAATTTATAGTACTTGACTTCATTAAGTGACACACGTTTATATGATTCGTATGCATTGAGTTATAACTACTAGTAATATTAGTTCAATGCTCGTATGTTACTTATGTCCAATCCTATATATTTTTGTTTTCAAACTTTGTGATGAATAAAAACCCTGGTATATTCTATAGCCATTAATCAGATACCACCCTCGAATTCAGAATAACTCATTTGACAACTAAGGCGCTTTCATTACGTTTTAAAACTAAAAGCCGGAGATCAGCGAAGTTGGGCCACAATATGTGGGCTCGTAGCGTCCAATCCGGCAAATGTATGCGGAGGGCGCCGCGAGCCGACCGAAACTTTTACAGGCTTATTCAAATCCGAAACGCTATCTTATTCATACCGAATCGAAGCTGAATCCGGATTCTATTCCGTCACGTTGTGTTCACAATTCACATGCAACCTTGCAATGTTTGTGTTTTGTTTTGGTCTTTTCACATGCAACGACTTCGTTGTAGTTAATCAGTCCACAAAAACTAATAAAAAGCTACACCTTATTCAAATCCTATTTTATTCATACCGAAGATGAATTCTGATTCTATTCCGTCGCGTTGTGTTCACAATTCACATGCAACCTTGCAATGTTTGTGTTTTGTTTTAGTCTTTTCACATGCAACGACTTCGTTGTAGTTAATCAGTCCACAAAAACTAATAAGAAGCTACACCTTATTCAAATCCTATTTTATTCATACCGAAGCTGAATTCTGATTCTATTCCGTCGCGTTGTGTTCACAATTCACATGCAACCATGCAATATTTGTGTTTTGGTCTTTTCACATGCAACGACTTCGTTGTAGTTAATTAGTCCACAAAAACTAATAAGAAGCCACACCGTATTCAAATCCTATTTTATTCATACCGAAGCTGAATTCCGATTCTATTCCGTCGCGTTATGTTCACATGCAACCTTGCAATCTTTGTGTTTTGTTTTGGTAATTTTGTCACATGCAACGACTTCGTCGTACTTAATCAGTACACAAAAATCAACAAGAGCTACCACACCTGATTCAAATCCCTTCCCATCTTATTTATACCGAATCGAAGCTGAATTCCGATTCTATTCCGCCGCGTTATGTTCATATGCAATCAATCTTTGTATTAATTAATAAATTAACCACTTTGTTGTAAGTAATCAGTCCACTATTAAGTTTCGTCACTAATTAATCCATAGGGTGATGGGAGAAAATAATAGAACATCCCCATCAACCATCTTGTCTATGGGAGTCGTAAAAGGCGACAGAGACAATATATATCTGGCAATGGGCTGCATCGTTTCTGCGGACATTATTATTCTTAAAACTGCGTTCGCCAACCCGACTGTCAAGCGTGGTGAGTATAGGTAACTACGGCCTCGAAGTACTATGGGGAGTCTTATGTCCAGTAGTGTACGTCAAAGCTGAAATGATAATGATGATGATGATATACATTTTAAACGTTATATTTATATAACAAATACAATGCCCCTGGTTTATCAAACTCCATTAAAATCTATGATCAACTAACATGGCTTTCAAAACAACAATCCATTTTTAACGCTGATTGGTGGAATATTATCAGACAGAAAGGAACGGACAGATATTATATAATTACATCACGCTTGCACTTGCAAGATTCATTAAAATTTAACAGGTTAACCTATGACACAGATTAGTTGATATAAGATTTGAATCAACCTTATTTGAAGAATTTTAACCAATCGAACCAATGCATCATCCGTTCCTTTCTGTCTGACAAGATTCCACCAATCACCATTCAAAATGGTTTGATTCGAATGCCAAGTTGATTATTCGTTTGAATAGTTCTATCGGGGGCTAAGCTACTTTTGTTGTTTCTCGGGTGTTCAATTCTTTTCATTGTAAAATTGTTGGGTTTTGATTGTGTTTTAGAAGCTTCATTTGTGTGCTCTATGCATATTGTATTTTAATCTGAAAAACAGAATTTCATATTTCAATACAAAAGAGCCAGTGAAATAGTCGTTTTTAAATTCATTCAACTTTAATTAACACCGGGTTTAATTGTACAAAGCGTCGGATCGAGAAAGGTATTACTTTTTATTGAACAAAAACTTGCACTCCACTAAGGGGTGCCCACCTTATGGCATACTTTGTGGGACCGAAAATCGGACAAATGTTTCTTATGCGCACACACTTGGGCACTATAAAATAACTTATTATTATAAAATAATAATATGTAGTACTAGCTGTTCCCGCGACTTCGTTCGCGTGGTTCTTGAGCGACTTAAACCATTTACGCAGCGCACGCAAATTCTCCCCGTTTTTGCAACATTTCTCACTGACGCTTCGCTCCTATTGGCGAAGCGTAATGTAATATAGCCTAAAGCCTTCCTCTATAAATGGACTATCCGACAAATAAAGAATTTTTCAAATTGGACCAGTAGTTCCTGAGATTAGCGCGTTTAAACAAACAAACAAACTCTTCCGCTTTATAATATTAATAGTATAGATTAATTGTGACCGACATTTTGTATGATCTGTTTGATGTACTATTGCAATCAGTGTATTCTATCTTTTACCTATAAAAAATCGGTCATCAATCGCTCGAGAGACTTGTACGAAGCATCGGATCGAGAAAGGAATTATTTCCCGCATACGATAATAATAATAGCTCCCCTAGTCGGTAGCCGATTTAATTGAAAGCAGGCCAGCTATGCAAGAGTTATTTTATACTGCCCAAGTGTGCGCGCAATACATAAAGACACTCTCTCTTCCTTTTACTCTTATAACCCAGTGGGACTTTACTCTCATAAACCGACACGACTGGCGAGAGAACAGGCGCAGGACGGACTATTTACATGCCCATCCGATGCATGGATCATCTTTCTTGTCAGACAATCAGGTGATCGGCCTGCATTGTCCTAACCAAACTTGAAAACAACATTTTGTGTTGTTCCAACGCGGGAATCGAACCCACGACTTCTGGGTCGAGAGCGAAGCTCAGAACCACTAGACCACGCAGGCGCATACGACTTATTTTTAATAGGCCGATTCTTCCACAGATTTTTGGTAGACCGAATCTTCCACCGATTTTAAGTAGGCCGACTCTTCCACCGATTTTAAGTAGGCCGACTCTTCCACCGATTTTAACTAGGCCGACTCTTCCACCGATTTTAAGTAGGCCGACTCTTCCACCGATTTTAACTAGGCCGACTCTTCCACCGATTTTAAGTAGGCCGACTCTTCCACTAATTTTCCGCTATTTTGTATGACGTGTGTTGCACTTAAAATCGTTATGTTCTATTTTTCACCTACAAAAGTCGGCTGCAAAAATGATGCCGAGGGTGGGCATCCTTATTGAAAAAAAACTTGCACTCCACTTTATAAATGATTCAGCAGAAGACGGCAGTTGAAATAAACTAATTAAGTTACTAATTGATTTTATAATAGATTATAATGGGGTTATTGAATGAATATAATTTATTTACTTTTGGACTTATTACGAAGCAAATCAGAAAATGAGTAAAATCTAAAATAATTAAAGTTTTAGTATAATTGCTTAAAACTCAAATGTTTTACATTTGAGTTTTAAGCAATTATATACAGTTATCGATCTCTATCTTACAAAACGATATTTGTACGTAGGTTGGTGTGATGTCTATGTAGGGTTAACAACCTGACGTCACAATCGGTTGTTCCGTTCACGTTCGCACATTATATATTTTAATAGTTTAATATCTCCATTATTTTTAATGGCCCTAAATTTATTTTAGTTTTACATTATTTCTTTACAAGCGCCAACATATATAATAACATCAATTAAAAAAAACATTCAAAAGACTAATTGTAATTTTATAGGACTAGCTGTGCCCGCGACTTCATTCGCGTGGTTTTTGAGTGACTTAAACCGTTTATGCACACGCTCGTTTTTGTGCTCGCAACGAAGGTTCCCAAATGTGAATTTTCCCCGTTTTTGCAACATTTCTCACTGACGCTTTGCTCCTATTGGTCGCAGTGTAATGTTATATAGCCTAAAGTCTTCCTCTATAAATGAACTATCCAACAAAAAAAAATTTTTCAAATCGGTCTAGTAGTTCCTGAGATTATCGCGTTTAAACAAACAAACAAACTCTTCCGCTTTATAATACTCGTAATAGTATAGATTATAATATTAGTATAGATATTAATTAGTTTCAAGTTCCTTACAATGGAAATGATTTTAGCCCCCTAAAACAGTGGGGTGTTATAAGTTTGACTTTAAGTGTGTGTGTCTGTGGCATCGCTTCCAAAGGGATGAATCGATTTTGATCTATATTTTTTTTTAGCTCAGGTGATCGCAGGTGTTCCTAGATTCAATTCAATCCCTACTTAGCAATTCGAGTGTTACTGAATTTTACTTAATCGTGCCAACCTTCTGTGCATCATATATGGGTGTCCATCGATTGCCGACTTTTTGTAGGACTGGCAATCGGACAGATCTTTCCTCCATATTATTTCTTCTTGTCTGACGTGTTCGTAAGGAATGGAGCCACAGGCTAAGCATAGAGCAGTGCGCTGTGGCACCAAGACTAGAGCACTCCAAAGCGCTGATCCCGGGTTTTAACAAACGACACGCAGAATCGGCGCTTTCTATAATAGGAACCAACTAAGAATCCTCACCAGAACCCTAACCGGGCACTGCAAGCTAAACAAACACCTTCACAGGATAGGTATAGGTTATCTAATAACTTGCAGATTCTGCAAGGAGAAAGACGAGACACCCCTCCACCTTCTTCTTGATTGTCCAGCTCTTCTTATAAGCAGGAGCAAGTACCTCGGGCTGCATGAATACTCTACAGCAGAGGGAATTCGCACCGCAGACCCCCACCATATAGTTCGCTTCATGAGTAACATAGGACTGGGGACGGTACTCTAAAGCGAAGGAGTCACAATTCATCCAGATCCAGAAGGGTCGCAGTGACGTCTGGGCCTGACAAGTTCAGCCTTCGGTTACAAAAAAAATGTCAAGTGTGTACCGTATCTGCAAAAATCGGTCACCAATCGCTCGAGGGACTTAGCATCGGATAGCATCGGATAGCATCGGATCGAGAAAGGGCGATTCTTTCACCTACAAAAAGTCGGTCACCGATGATAATCGGTGACCGACTTTTTGTAGGTGGGTGGGCACCCTAAATGAAAAACGTCAGTTAGAGATGTCAGTAAAACTTGAAATGTATCTAAAAATTTATTGTCAGCTTGCAACTTGTTTGACACTTTTCGACTTCTCTTGCGAGCGTTTTACATTGCCCGATATTGATATCCGATTACATATTAATTATGTACCAGAAGCAGGTTTTAATTTATTTATTTAAGCATCATTAACATTCATAACGTCTTAAATATAATATAATATGTAGAGCATAAAAGTGTTAAATATATTTCCGTTGTACCAATAAAATAACAAATTACAAATTTCTTGGAATAAATAAATATTTATCTTTATAAGTTTCCAATACTTACCACAGGCATTATGTCCGCCTATGTACTATAATAATATATAGGTATAACTATTGTTATTATTTATTCTATTATATGTTGAATGTTGATAATAATAATGTATGTGGCCACATGTCAATTTGGCCCTATGGTACCTATTGGAAACTTATAAAGATAAATATTTATTTATTCCAAGAACTTTGTAATTTGATATTTTATTGGTACAACGGAAATATATTTAACACTTTTATGCTCTACATATTACATTAAATTTAAGCATTTATTATACACATAATTATTATACACATAATCTTTAATACACGTCCGTGATCCAAGAACACAGAAAAGATTTTCCTTCGGGATTCAAACCTGCTACCCTCATCTCAAGCACCGCCTCACTCCATCATTGAGCCATAAAGGTCATCAAATATTAAAATATATTATAAAGATAACATGTCTACGTAATCCTTCACGTATACGTATTCTTGCGATACGATATCGGATATCCGACTGGTATGCGATTATGTATCGCATAATGTAAAAAGCTCTAAGCATTCGGCTCTCACGGCACGACTGAACTTCAGACTTATGAAACTTGAAGTTTTTATGACATGCCTTGTCTATTTAGTTTTTTGTTTTATCCGAGTATTTTACTTATTGGTTTTACATAACGTGGTATTGTGTTTTACAGTGAAATCTTGACGATACTTTGTAACAGAAGACCAATTCTGATACTTAGACTGTATTTGACTTCGCAAATATATATTTTTATAACTAGATGCACAAGACTTTTAGATTGAAAGTTTTACAAGGAAATAAAATCTCTAGGATTAAGACTGTATCAGCTATAGAAACTAGTCTTTTGCGGGCCTAGTTTTCACTATGATTATAGAAATCTAGATTTCTCCCACGACTGCGTGCGTGTAAAAGCAAATCCGGAAAATAACAAATAAATAAAAAGTATTTATTTCAGGCATCATCTGCAGCCACTTAAAGTTTTCCGCGGCAGAAAATCATCTCGTCCTTCCCCGTGGGAAAAAAAAGAATATCAATTGTACTAAATAAAAAAATCATATTAGACTTAAAAACAGAAAATATGAAACCCCACTCAAATGGTCCCCACTCAGCATGCGTCGCAAACATCATTTGCAATGCTAGTTTCAGTGAGTACCGTAAAATATTTTTTATCTCATTACACTTCATTACTTCAACAAAATAATAATGAATGTTATAATTAGTGTTTGTTACTATGACTGTAACAACTTTTTTTTAAAACTAACGTCTTCTCTAGCTCCATCTACAGTGTTGAGTGAGTGAAAAGGAAGCACGACTCTTAGATATACGAAAAATAACTGGCTGTGAGAGAAAGAAAATGTTTGCGCGTCTCTCTCTCGCCTCTACAGTAATATACGAAATGTAATCTCTATCTATCTTCACAAATCAAACAAATCTCTCAACTTCCGTTCGCCTCGCTAGATCACATTTTTTGTAACGCTCTCATCAGCTCAGTCCCCAAGGCTATTCAAAATATGGTGTTACAGTATTTTTAATACTACACGAAGTGATTACTTACATATATTCACTGAAATTAATTCTTTGTAAAGAATTAATTTCAGTGAAAAAAAATGTCGCGTAAATACTCCCGAATTATAATAGTGAGGTAACTAAAACGAAGAAACCGTCGCAAAAGGAAATTCAAACAAGTAGGAGTTAAATTAAATTATTGAAGTTAAGCGCTCGCCCGCAAACGAGGTGAGGTCTGTTTGTTCTGGCCCGGTTCACCGACGGCCTGCGGTGGCTTCTAATTCAAAGTCCACTATGTATACAAATCTATCTAAATAAAGGCAAATGAATGGAATTCAAAGGATGGCGAAATTTAGCGTAAACGTAATCTTGGTAACAGCAAAAAATAGTTGGTCTTATTTAAAAAAATATATAACGTTCGGTTTAGTCATGGAACAAAACATTATGTTGGTCCATGGTTTAACACCTACTAGGGCCCTGACGGACAAATAATTTTTGATCAACTATAAATTTTACTAAACTTTTTTAAAATTCTTGTATGGGAAAATTGATGATGTTGGGGCATTCTCATACAAACATGAAAGTTAAAAGTAAGTCTTTCAGCGCTGGTACTTTCACAGTATACTCTACATAGTAGTCACATACACACCCTAAAGTATTATCACTCATTTATTTTACAACTTGTATTATATAATGTTATGGATTTGTTTGTCAAGAGACTTTTCTTACAAGGAATTTTCTTTATCGAACAAGAAAACATTGAAATATTATACATAGCTTATAACCACCACACAGATTTCGATGTCGGTGGCCCAGCCAGTGTCATTGAAACTAAACCAGCTACGCAGGAGTTATTTTATAGTGCCCAAGTGTGTGTGCAATATACAGAAGCACACCCTCTTTCATTCACTCTCGTAGCCCAGTAGCCCAGGGAGACGGATAACCGACACGACTAGCGGGAGATCAGGCGCAGGACTGACTTTTTACATGCCTATCCGACGCATGGATGGAACTCTTGGTGTTGTTTCCAAGTTTGGTTAGGACTGCGGGTGATATGAGCCTGCATGGTCCAAACGGAACTTGAAAACAACAGTTTTTGTTATTCCGACGCGGGGATCGAACCTACGGGTCGAGAGCTAGGCTCTGAACCACTAGACATATTATATTATATATTTTTTAATTAGTTAGCGGTTAAATTCTTAAAATTATTTGATCGTGGTACAAGATTTTTCTTTATACCTAAGTGTAAGCTACTCGATATTATTGAAAGCTTATTTTACCTTTATATTAATTTAACAGATGTGCCTTTGACAGGATTCGAACCCACGACCCCTGCGTATCACGTTTCTACTTGACCAGGTGAGAGAGATAGTGAAATATAATTATTTATCGACCGCTAACCGGTGAAACAAACTTGGATCTTAATCCTATGGTAATAAGGTTCGAAAGTGGTAATATAGCGAACGCAATTCAATATAGTAAACGCCTTCTTCGTCCAGTGGCTAGTTTTTGGCTCTCGGGAGTCGTTCAATTCCCACGTTGGAACAACTTAACACGGGGTTAAGCTGGGCCATAATTCATATTTGCCATCGCTATTATCACTTACCAAGTTCGAAGACAAAATGTATAGGATAAGGTTCGCTAAGTGACAAAATAATTCGTATGCCATTTAGCAAAGCTTAAATGTCAAATCCCATACGTTTTTCATGTGATTTCAGGGGCCTTTCTCTACAAAATGATTCGATTGTGATTCTGATTTGATCGTGCCACGTAATTCCCAATAAATTGATGTTTGTTTATTTTGATTCTCAGTCGATTAATATGGTCGGGAGTACAAAAAGTTACGATCTAACGTTTTTCTTTAACCTTGTTAGTTTCAAAGTAATCCAAAAAAACACCAAAAGCCGTTGAGATCGAACTGTTTCGATACTTGATTGTGTCGGGAGTAAGGCTGCTGGGCTGATTATCTGATCGTTTAAAAAAAATGAGATCAATGCGTCAGATGGGCATGTAAAAAGATGTAAATCTAAAAATGGGTAACATACAACGATTCTCTTACATTACTCTCATAAGCCAATGGGACGCATACCGGGGCCCGGATTCAAGATGCCATCGTTATTTATCGCTAACGAAATTCGAAAACAAAATGTATGGAATTTGACATAAGCTTCGCTAAATGACATACGAATGCGCTTGTCATTAAAACAAAATGTATGGAATTTTACATAAGCTTCGCTAAATGACATACGAATGCGCTTGTCATTAAAACAAAATGTATGGAATTTGACATAAGCTTCGCTAAATGACATACGAATGCGCTTGTCATTAAAACAAAATGTATGGAATTTGACATGAGCTTCGCTAAATGACATACGAATGCGCTTGTCATTAAAACAAAATGTATGGAATTTGTCCTAAGCTTGGATTGTTATTGTTTAGTGTAATACTTGTATTTGACCTATGCGTATGTCACTTAGCTTATGTCAAATTCCATACACTTTGTTTTCGAACTTCGTAAGCGACAAATAGCGATCGCAACTTGAATCAAAGTTCGGACACGACTAAAGAACATGTGCAAGCTCATAGGCTTATGAGAGTAATGGAAGACAGTCCTTGTATATTACCCATTTCCGGACATAATATATTCTCTCTTTCACCTTTTAAATGTTTATTTTTGTATAAATTTTATTGAAAAGATACACCAACAATATATTGTTATAAAACCTAGTACAATTTGTCAATTATAGGTGTATGCAGCTATTAGGCTGCGTTCCCACTGACGCGGAGCGCAATCTCCGCTCCGTTTCCATGGAAACAGCAAGGGCATAGTGATTGGTCAATTCGGGCACCGCAAGCTGCTCTCCGCCCCGCTCCGCGTCAGTGGAAACGCAGCCTTACATCTGGTTAAAAATCCTCCATACATTAGAAAAAAAAAGTTTTAACAAAGGTATAAAAATTAAATTTAAATAAACCTTTTAAGAAACTCACGTGAAAGACGGTTTATGGGGTGCTATTCTTATTTCGCCACCCCACGGACAAGCTGTTGTGCTGTCGTTTTATTTATAGGACACTCCAGCGGGCTACTCTATCGCTGGATTTAAGCGGATCAAGAGGTGTCAAAGCGAGTTTGGAGATCCGGATTTAATTTGGTGTCATATGGTGTCCCCCAGTGTGAGCGGACGGTTGAGGTCGTAGCTAAAAAATATCAGTAAACAAGAGTAAACAAGTAATTGATTAAGGCTATTTCTTCAGATTTTCTATTTAGTCCTAACATATCAAACATTTTTTGTACTCTGATTACATGTAAAACTTTTCATTATCTATACAAACCTTCGATCAGCTATACACTAGAAGTAATGTATCCCATAAAAAAACAAGGCTAAGGTGTCCGCGTGAAAACGAACAGTCTCTTTAACTTTGAGAGACGATTATACTACCTTTCCTCATTTTAGAAATGTATTTTTTTTTGTCAAAAACATTTTTTTTTTACTTTTGACCATTTCTTTTTTTTTGTCGCAAAAATAACGAAGAAGCAAAAAAAAATTTTTTTATAAAAAAAATATTCAAAAATACGCTTCTAGAATGAGAAAAGGTAGTAAAATCATAATAACCTAAAGGGTGACTCTTACACCCGTTATGCCAAAAGAGTAAAACGTGTTTGATTTGTTTAATATCGAACTGAGACGAACGTTTTAAAACATATCAATGTTGATTCAGTAATTTAAAATTGCTAATTATGTCACTTTTTTTTAATGTAAACTTAAACACGCATTACGGCATTGTGTTCCAAGGGAATTAAACACTTTCTAAGTGAGCTGATATTCGCCGAGACGGAGTTATTGTATGTGACGGATATCTTGCGTATTGTTGATCGAAGATATAAACAAGAGTATTAAAATTGAACAAATTAATGTCATTATGGTGATGCGTAACTTAAATTAATACCATTATAACATAATGGCCATTACATTATATAATGAGTTATAATTTATAATATAACATTATGAGTTATAATAAACGTCATGGATTTATATATTATTAAAATATAATATGTATATTAAAATAAAATAAAACCAAGCTTCTAATTATTTACATCACATTTGTACCTTGGTTCAGTTGTAAAAACTTGTAAACTAAGCTAAGCTAAACTGTAACTTGTGTACTAAGCATGCTACTAATGTTTGTATACTGATATATTTTGGCTGTGCCGTGGCGTCATTAGCTGCGGCTTATCCCCGCTTCACGCCAGGGCTTCTCTATCTAGTTTCGAAATGACCATGGAAAACGATCATTTAGTTTGTATTATGTTAGAATTACTTAGGTTAAACTGACATTGGCACAGAGTCTCGTTTATTCATGTATATTCATATCATATTTATCTCTATAGTGCTCAAGTGTGTGTGCAATACACACATACACTCTCTCTTCCTTTTACTCTCATAACCCAGTGGGACGGTAAACCGACACGACTGGCGAGAGAACAGGCGCAGGACCGACTTTTTACATGCCCATCCGACGCATGGATCATCTTTCTTGTCAGACAATCAGGTGATCAGCCTGCATTGTCCTAACCAAACTTGAAAACAACATTTGGAGATATAAGGGATAGTTATGCTTTATTTGTCTTTATTTTAAATTATTAAAGTACAAATTAATATTATGATTATGCATTATTATTTATCGAGCGTAGTGTCGATGGTGCCTCGCTCACGCGAGTCGTCGACGTATGCAAATTTTTTGAAAAACGACGAGATGCGATTTTGTTTCACTTTGATATTATCTAACTTTAAAAAAAGGAGGAGGTTCTCATTCGGCCTGTTTTTTTTAAGTATTTAGTATTCGTTCTTACAACGGCATTCAGTGTTTCATGTATTATATTGTCATTCCGTATGGTGTTACAGTATAGTGACAGACAGGCGAACAGTATTTTAGCAATAGGATATAGCCATTTGCGTAGCCAAAAATAGGGATCAAAACGAAAACAAAATGGCGTTGGCCGTTAAACCGGCATAATTTTCTCATCGCTATAAACCACAGTATATTCCCGTCAGATTCAGTTGAGATTTAACCTCTCGAGATAAATCGCGGTCTGCGGTCACAGGAAGCCAGATCAAAGACTGACTCTTTCGCGAAATAGTTTCGGGCTCAGGTTTAAGCAATTTGGTTTAGATATTCAAAACAATAGGTTTTGCCAACTAACGCCCGAAATTAAAAAACAATCTTGATGAAATTATAGCAATCTGAAATTTTTGCTATTTGAGTTCAAAAATGACACTTAGTGCATGTTACTCGTAATAACATGTCCTAAATCTTTAGAACGCCTCTTGACAGATATTCAATCTCAAAGTGCAATCCCTGAAATTGAAATTTATCGGATTGCATTAAGAGATTGAAAATCTGTCAAGAAACGATCTAAGATAGACGTATTTTGACAGATTGCATAATATTCACATGCACTAACTGTCATATTCGAACAGCGGCCATTCTTTAGGGCGTGTTTCACCAAGCAATGTTAAAGTTAATCCTTCGTTAGATATCATGTTGTTCCTCTCTTAATTCCTATCGATGAATGAGAAGGCATGGTATTTTAACATGGCGTTAAAATACCATGCCTTCTCATTCATTACTTGGTGAAACACGGCCTTAATCTGCTATCCACCCTCCCAATCAACATTCAAGAAATTAATAATTAATAATCACGCACGTGCGTGTTATACCGAAAATTAGAGTAGATTGAACCCTTTTTCTCAATACTGATTGTTTCTTCTCAATACTGATTGAAATTTCCCATAAAAATATTCGGCTCGATATGAGGGGTACCTATAGTATCATAATCTACTAAAACGTACTCATGAATTGAGTGAAGTAAACCGACAAACGCGCGCCAACTGCTGCATTACATTGCTCAACTGGCACTAAAAGGCAGGAATTTTAAATCGGATCATTACATGTGATGAAAAGTGGATCCTGTACGATAATCGTAAACGCTCATCGCAATGGCTGAACCCTGCTGAACCAGCAAAGTCTTGCCCCAAGCGAAAATTGACTCAAAAAAAGTTAGGTACTTGTAAGCCTTTGGTGGACTAGTGCCGGTGTCGTACACTATAGTTTATATATTCTTAAATCTGGTCAGACGATTACGGCTGATGTCTATTGTCAGCAACTGCAAACCATGATGGAAAAGCTCGCCGTTAAACAACCGAGATTTGTCAATCGCTCTACGCCACTGCTGCTTCAAGACAACGCTAGACCACATACGGCCCAACAGACGGCTACCAAATTAGAGGAGCTTCAATTGGAATGTCTAAGACATCCACCGTACTCTCCGGACCTTGCTCCAACAGATTACCATTTTTTTCGAAATTTGGATAACTTCTTGCAAGGAAAAAAATTCAATTCCGATGAGGCAGTCCAAACCGTTTGTTTTTTTTTTTTATTAAATTTTCTATTATTAGTATTGTATTGTATTATTGTATTAGTATTGTATTACTATATTCATTGATTGAGATGAAAGGGATCAATGAACTACCTATAAGATGGCAAAAGTGTATAAATAGCAATGGTACATACTTTGATTAATAAAATATATTTTAATATGAAAAAATCGCCTTTTATGTTCCTCCCATACAAAACGCCAATTTCATATGTAAGGACCTAATATATAAAAAAAAAAGGCGGTCATTTATGAAAATGAAACAAACGTATTACGATTGGAAATAGACTTAATCAAAAAGAAAGCTTTTTCAATAATACTGGTATTAATAAACCCAAAAAATTTCGCAGTTCAAAATATGAGGGAAATATTTTCACATTATTCAATGCGGCCAATATTTTTATGTTCTTTATCCTAAAATATTATTCTCGGTATTACGATAAATTGTCTCTTTCCGCGTGATTTGGCCGCGGCTTTGGAATTTGGAGTTATCTATTAGGGGGCGCTCTCTTGAGCCGACAGTCTTAAGGCGAGGAATAATCGCTACTAGCGCTACTCTTTTTAAAATAAATTTTACAACGACACAAAGATCTTATTAAAAAAAGTAATCGGTTCAAACTCTAAGTAAATAGTTAAACTAATCTATTGGCATTTGATTACAGCTCTAAATCCCATACTGTATTTACTCTCATAAATACTTAGAGTTTGAACCGATTACTTTTTTTGATAAGATCTTTGTGTCGTTGTAAAATTTATTTTAAAAAGAGTGGCGCTAGTAGCGGTTATTCCTCGCCTTAAGCTCAACTCACATCAAGGTCGAAGCGTCATTAGGGTTACGTACCTAAAAAGGAAAAAAGCGGAACCCTCATAGGATCATTGGCTGACCGTGTATCTGCCTTTTTTTTCTGAAATTACGCTCGCCAACCCACTTGCCAAGCTTAGCGTGTATAGATAACTACATACATCAAAAGAAAATGAAAAATCTTTTATTTCCAAATAAGTTAGATACTAACACTTCTAAAAGTTTCTTACGCCGGTTGTTCTCGCTATTCTTAAATAGCGAGAAAAACCGGCGTAAGAAAGTCGCTCGGGGCTATCTTTCAGCAAAAAGATGAGAAAATAGTTTTTTTTTTTAATATATAAATATAAGTTACAATGTAAAATAGTTACAAAATAACTTACAATAAATTACAGTTCACAAAAGAATACTATGTATATAGAAGTAGCCTCGAAAATGGCCACCTTGTTCCCAGGGTGTGCTATCATCAACAAAATCATTTATCTTATAATAAGCTTTAGCACACAAACTTATTGAATTTATTGATTAATTTTATTTTACGTTTTCTGGGATCTTATTGTTTAGGCGAATACATCGAATACCTTTAAAAGATTTGGTTATCTTGCTAAGCCTGATCATAGGTATATCTAACTTGTGTTTATGTGGCAGTCATCTGGTTGAATCTGCTTATTTGATTGAATGACTAGCGCGGTCATTTAATGGCGTCAAACAGCTCGTACAGATTTTTTGATTAATTTATTTTAATGTGCGTTATAATAGTACGCATTCGGAAGTTTCATAGTCTCGCATTCATTGAATTTGTTGGTAAAAATAAAAATCAATGAACGCGCTAGACATTAAATCAAATAGGAGTTTAACCAAATGACTGCGACATTTACACCTCATGAAATACTTTGGGGGGAGGCTTAAGTGCTGTACATCCGAGTTGATATGATGATGATGAATCTGTACTCCCAAATTCATGCGAATCGCATCTAGTTTAAAATTAACGCTAAACCCCACAGTGGACCGTAATAATTATAAAACGAAACGTTCCCAGCATACTAACGGTCTGATTCTAATTAGTTTTATTCGTAATGAACTTTGTGAAATCAGGAATCGCTGCGGTGAAACAAATTTTGACGACCGCGGTGGCTCAGGGAGCGCGTCCGTGCTTGAGACACGGGTTCAAATAAAAACTTTTGCATTATTGGATTAATTAAGTCGCTTCAGCTATGACGTCAGACGTCCATAGACAAAAGTAGGCCTCCCCTTCCCTAAGGATGATGTCCATAGACATAAGCCCTTCCCAAAATATTTAATTGGAGGGTAGTTGCCTATTCTCTCCTCGCTTGGCAGGCAGGATGGCAAGCGCAGTTTTAGGTTCAACGATGTCTGCAGTAACTCAATAGGCAGTATCCCACTTCCGGATATGTGAATGAACGTTCAAGCTGAAACTTTCAACTGTGTAATAATATTCAACTTATTCAAAATATTTTCAGCTAGTTGGGTTATCAGAAACAATTGACAACTAGTTGTTCGTAATCTATACTAATATTATAATCTATACTAATATTATAAAGCGGAAGAGTTTGTTTAAATCGCGCTAATCTCTAGAACTACTGGTCCGATTCGAACAATTCTTTTTTTGTTGGATAGTCCATTTATAGAGGAAGGCTTTAGGGCTTTGGGGTAAACATTACGCTGCGACTAATAGGAGCGAAGCGCCAGTGAGAAATGCTGCAAAAACGGGGAAAATAATTAACATTTGAGGACTTTTGTTGCGTGCGCTGCATAAACGGTTTAAGTTACTCAAAAACCACGTGAACGAAGTCGCGGGAACATCTAGTTTTATAATAATTCAGTTGTATTATCATCATTTTTATACGTTAAAATGTGATATATTTGCCACTAGTAAAATATAACTAATGAACAATATTTTATTCAGTAATTAAATTGTATAATTATGCGCTTTTATAATTTTCATACAAATGTCTCATTGTCTATTCGTGTCGAATACGTAGTTGTTATTGTTCCAGCTAATCTCACAGAGGTATTGCTTCCTCAGGTGTAAGCAGTATGACAACATAATTATGTATTCGTAACTTCATATAATGTCAATTCTATGGGCTCATTAACTTTCAAACAGTATCTTTCGACAACGATACGTAGTAGTTAATCGTGTCTGCTAACACAGCATATTGAACAACACGGCTTTGTGTTAATTTGTGACTAATCCGGCTACGTTCCCACAGGAATAAATTAACGGGTACTATTCTACTGTAGGGCTCAGGCTATATGGTTCTGAATTTCCCCGTTTCGAAAAGAGAATTCTGATCACTACAAATAGAACTCTTGGCATATACATCAGAGTTCAAAATCGAACACACAAGCGTTGAGTCAAACGACAGTGTCAAAATTGTTACTTCGATGCTTGTTGAGTCAAATGTCAGTGTCTAATTTGACATTTAGACGCTCATTGAGTCAAACGACAGTGTCAAATTTGTTACTTCGAAGCTTGTTGAGTCAAATGACAGTGTCAAATTTGACATTTCGGCGCTCATTGAGTCAAACGACAGTGTCAAATTTGTTACTTTGATGCTTGTTGAGTCAAATGTCTGTGACAAATTTGACATTACGGCGCCCATTGAGTCAAACGACAGTGTCAAAATTGATACTTCCATGCTTGTTGAGTCAAATGTCAGTGTCAAATTTGACATTTAGATGCTCGTTAAGTAAATGTCAGTGTCAAATTTGACATTAGGACGCTCGTTAAGTCAAACGTTCATGTCAAATTGATATTTAAATAAATAAATAAATAAAAACCATTTATTTTATCATCACACAACACAATATGACGACTAAGATAGGAACATGACGAGGAAGACAAATCTAAAGCTAAGTATACATATATGTTGTACATATATGTGTGATGCCAAAAATGGACCCTAACTCAGCTATACGCAGCGAGCAAGCCCGCTGCACTGGTATTCTGCCAGGGCCATTGAGTGACATCACTTCTAGGTATATAGAACAAAAAATACCAATACACAATTACACATAACAAAAAAATAAAATAGAAAGAATAAAAAACAAACACGTAAAAAATTTTGAATACACATAACGACAGAAGGTCTATAGTCTATGGTAATTAAGATTGTGGGCCTGTTCCATTTAAACGCTTGTTGAGTCAAATGTCCTTGTCAAGTTTGACATTTAGACGCTCCTGTGTTTGATTTTATCCTATTGTATTAGAGTGTAATTTTATACTATAAAATTGAGTACTTTAGTGTGTATGGGTCCCGTATATAGAGTTTACTGTGAAAGTACCAGCGCTGAAAGAGTTACTTTTTTAAATTATTGTATGGGCAAATTTATGATGTTGAGGCTGTTCGCATAGAAACATGAATGTCAAAAGTACGTCTTTCAGAGCTGGTACATAACAGTAAACTTTAAGACACACACCCTAAACTACTATATCTAATTTATTTTACATATTGCATATTCAGATCTCATAATTCTCTCCGGGACGAAAAATTCCTAACCGTATAGCCACAGCCTTAGAATCTCGGGCTTAATTATGCCCCTTTTAGAATACTGTCTCCAACTCCCTTGCTAAAATATTCACACCCTCTAGTATAGTCGAATTCTCGACTCACTAAATGCTTGAGTTCATATTTCAGCTCCTAAGTCTGAGAATACATAAACCGGAAGTCCGCTGAAAATTCCGGAACACTGAGAATAGGACTCTAGCTCTAATATAATACAGTTGAAAGTCTAACTGTGTGAAGTTTGACATTGACAATTGTGTTGTCAATGTCAAATTTGACAACTTTACACTCGTGTCGTCGTATGATAAAAACAATTTAAGGCTGTGCTGGCAATAAGCTGAAAATTGGAGTAAGCATATTATAATAAAAGCTATTCAATATAATTAATTTTCAATGAATTACAAACTATGTTATACAGGCTATAACATTAATGAGGGGATAATACTTTAGGGTGTGTATGAGTTTGTATCAGCCCTGAAAGAGATAATTTTTGTTTAAATTATTGTATGGGAAAATTTATGATATAGAATAATTTAAACAAAAAGTACCTCTTTCAGAGCTGGTTCTTTCACAGTATACTCTACATCTTAGCACATACACACCCTAAAGTATTATCACTCATTTATTTTACACATGCATATACCTATCATAACTACATCACACTGATTATGCTATTAATAACCTCCAACATTCCAAAAGCTAATTTACCATCAGAATTTATTGCAATGGCTGATGTTGACATGTTTACAAAAAAACCATAATAATCCCATAAAAGGCCAAACATCGACCTCGTATTCGCGTGTGAAGCGGACGTTACATGCCGATTTAATTTTACTTAATATTGTACTTTGTCATGACTCATGGCTTTCATGGTAGGGCACTATTGACTAAATATTTATTTATTTATTTATTTATTTTCACACTTTATGCACAATGTACAATGGCGGACTTAATGCCAAGGGGCATTTTCTTCCAGTCAACCATAGGGTGATGCAGAGACAAAACAAAAGAAAAGGTGCTCAATCATATTATGGGAGATAAATGTTAAAACAACAAGTGAAATAATTTGGAAGAGTAGAAGGAAATATAACTCGTCGTCGTTCGTCGTTTCAGCCTTTTAGAGTCCACTGCTGAACATAGGCCTCTCCAACACATTTCCAGTGTGTTCGGTCCATTGCCACCTGCATCCAACGTGACCCGGCAGTTTTCACCAGGTCGTCGGTCCATCTGGTAGGTGGCCGTCCCACACTGCGCTTGCCAGTACGTGGCCTCCACTCTAGGATCTTTTTGCCCCATCGACCGTCCAATCTTCGTGCTATGTGGCCGGCCCATTGCCACTTCAGCTGACTGATCCTACGGGCAATGTCAGCAACCTTGGTTCTTCTACGGATCTCCTCATTTCTGATTCGATCACGTAGAGAAATACCGAGCATTGCCCTCTCCATAGCACGCTGAGCGACATTAAGCCTTTTGAAAAGATCCTTCGTGAAGCACCACGTCTCAGAACCGTAAGTCATCACTGGTAACACACATTGGTTGTATACCTTTGTCTGAGGTATTTTAGACGAGAAGACGTTACGTAATTTACCGAACGCTGCCCAGCCGAGCTGGATCCGTCTACTGACCTCTCTCTTAAAGTTGGACCTACCTAATCGGACAGCCTGCCCTAGGTATATATATTCGTCAACAACTTCAAGAGTAGAGCTCCCAACAGTTAGTGCGGTGGGTGCAACATGGACATTGTGCATGATCTTTGTTTTGTCCATGTTCATTTTAAGACCCACTTGTTGAGAAACTCTATTGAGGCCACCGAGCATGCGCCCCAAATCTTCCAGCGATTCTGCCATGACTACTATGTCGTCGGCAAATCGAAGGTGAGTGATGTATTCGCCATTGATGTTGATGCCAAGTCCTTGCCATTCCAGTAGCTTGAAGGAATCCTCCAGAGCAGCGGTAAACAGTTTCGGGGATATGATATCCCCCTGTCTTACTCCTCTCTTTAAAGGGATATCCTTCGTGCAGTGCTCCTGTACTCGGACTGACATGGTGGCGTTATTATACAAACACTTCAACACTTCGATATACCGATAGTCAATACGGCAACGCTGGAGAGATCTAAGGACCGCCCATATTTCGACGGAATCAAAGGCTTTCTCATAGTCCACAAACGCCAAGCATAATGGCCGATTATACTCTTCGGTCTTCTGTATAATCTGCCGCAGCGTATGTATGTGGTCTATGGTACTATAGCCTTTTCGGAAACCGGCTTGTTCGGTAGGCTGAAAGTCATCTAGCCTGCGTTCGAGACGCATCGTAATAACTCTCGAAAACAGCTTGTAGACATGGCTCAGCAGTGTTATGGGTCTATAGTTCTTCAGTAAGGTTTTGTCGCCTTTTTTGAAGAACAGGACCACAACACCCCTGTTCCATGCCTCTGGCGTTTTCCCATCGAGTAAGGAGGAATTGAAGAGCTTCTGAAGGACTTTTAGTACCGGCGTGCCGCCCGCTTTCAGAAGCTCTGTAGTGATTCCATCCTCACCCGGAGCCTTGTTGTTCTTAAGCTGTTTGAGAGCTACCCTAATCTCGTACAGGCTGATGTCCGGGATGTCTTCGGTATAGTGTCGGGTTAGCCTGGCTCTTGGGTCTGCAGCTAAACTAGCAGGTTCAGCTGAGACCGAGGTATACAGCTGTCCATAGAACCTTTCTATCTCCCGTAGTACCTCGGACTTATTTGACGTTACGCGTCCATCTTCGGTCTTCAGCTTTGTCAGCTGGCTTTGCCCAATAGAAACGTCTCTTGCAAACACTTTGGAGCCTTGGTTCCGCTCTATCGTCTCTTTAATACGCTGGGTATTAAAAGAACGGATATCGTGTCGCAAGGACTTCGTAATATGTCTATTGAGCTGCCTATATGACTCAGCGTCACTCGAAGTTTGGAGCGTCATTGAACGTCGACTAGCCATGAGGTTCCGGGTTTGGTCGGATAGTTTCTGAGGTCTATTTGTACGGTGGGTCTTGAAAAATTTGGACCCCACCGTATGGACAGTTTCTACCAGCCTGCTATTTATATCGTCCACTGATGCGCAGCTGTCTAGCCATTGGAAGCGATTTGACAGTTCAAGTTGAAAGCTCTCGGGGTTTTGGATATGGGCATTCGACGGTCGGAGCGTAGACTTCATCAGACGCGATCTCTCAAGTTTGACGTTGATATTCAACATGCCTCTGACGATTCGGTGATCACTACCGGTCTTAACCATGTTGATCACAGAGACATCGTTGAATATCTGCCGCTTGGTGCTCATAATGAAGTCAATCTCGTTTCTAGTTACACCGTCGGGACTCAACCAGGTCCATTTCCTCTGCGGCGGCTTTTGGAAGAAAGAATTCATCATGAAGAGTCCTTCCTTCTCCATAAAGTCCGCCAGCATCTGTCCTCTGGGATTCCTCTGCCCAAATCCAAATGGCCCCACTTTCAGCTCATCATCGCTTCTGCAGCCCAGCCTCGCATTGAAATCTCCCATAACAACTGTGAAGTGTGTTTTAGGGCTACGTATGGCCCTACTGACGTCCTCATACGTAGCTTCTACTTCATCGTCTGGATGTGTTGACGATGGGGCGTATACCTGTACAATCTTCAACGAATATCGTTTTGAGATTCTCAGTACAAGGTATGCAACCCTATTTGACACACTCTCGATGGACACAATGTTGTTGATAAGAGATTTGTGGACGATAAACCCAACACCACCTTGGGACTTCTGTTCTCCCTCCCGGTAGTAGAACAAGTGACCGGACTGTAAGGTTATCGTATCCTCGCCCTCTCTTCGGATCTCCGATAAACCAATAACGTCCCAGTGCAACTTGTTCATCTCCTCTTCCAGCTCTACGAGCTTCTCGTCCAACCTCAAAGTGCGCACGTTGTGTGTTACCAGGGCCAGTTGTCGTTTATAAGGGGGGTGGTAGCCGGATCTCTTCCGGGGATTCTTAGCACCCCCCGCCCCGCCGTTACCGTGGCCGCTACCGTAGCCAGGAATAGCGGGGCCGCCGGGGACTAGGGGCCTGGTCTTCTGGTGCGTAAACATAGGAGGTTTTTAAAAGCCTACTGATACCACGCTGGCTAAACGGGTTGGTACAGGGTTTTGTATCGAGTTTTCCTTCTCTCACACTAGTTGTTGTTATGTGTGTGTGCTTCCTTTTAGTCGCCTCTTACGACTCCCCTAGGATAGTATCGGGGGTGGTGACAATTGTATTCTAATGCCGTCACCACACGGCAATATAACTAATATATGTATATAACAAATATTACCAATACTAAAAATATATTTTATAAATACTATTATACATAATATAAATAATACATACATACTAAAAATAAAAGATATATAATATATATATATATTAAATATATAATATGTAAAAATGATTAAGATTCTGCCAAGAGATTAAAGTACAATTGTCGGACCTTTCGCTTAAATGTATCTCTGGTTGTTGCCAATCTGATTTCAAGAGGGAGAGCATTCCAGAGAAGGATTGCTTGAATGTGGAAAGATGAGTGAACGAGACTAGAAGTATGAGGAGGACACAGAAGTAGGGCATTGTTTGAAGATCGAAGGGTTTTGTCATGGCTACTACAAAGATATTGGAAGTGAGGAGTTAGGTAAGTAGGGGAATTGGGAGAACGAAGGAGAGAGAAAAGCGTACACAAGGCCCGAAGTGACCTGTGTTTTTGTATAGAAATTCTCTCTTAAATATGCTATTTAAGAGAGAATTTCTATACAAAAACACAGGTCTACGCTATTTCTTCTCTGGATAATGCCACTAGAGTAATCTTTTATCTTGAGTATGTATACTATTAATTAATACGTCCCTATTTTATAATTTTTTCATAAATTAATTATTACACGAGATATAGATTTGATCGGGCAGTTGCGGGATGGCAATAGAATTTACAAATACAGGGTCTATTTTGCATTTCTCTAAACCGTAGTGTTTCCTCTTAACCTCAGATAGTTAATATATTGAACACGATAACCTATAACGAAGGAAGTGTTTGGGCTGCCATCAGTCAGGAATTTATCTGGGTGGGGTTTAAAAAACAATAAAAGTCTTTATTATTGGATAACTTAGAGGTTTATAGTTTGTTAGTAAATACTGATAGGTATCTTATTGTGTTAACGATACCGCTTTACAGGTACAAATAAGTTAATTTTATTACACATACAAAAACACAAAAACAGAATTTTCAATAACAAAATTAGCATTTGTTATTACAAAACCCCGAAGCTCAAAGTAATGTTATGCCGAAACGGAAAAAACCAACAAAACATTAAAACCTCTCCTCAAGATAAACATCAAACATGGCGTCTATTAACTGCTCCAGTCATCCACCGTACAACGAGGAATCTGTTCCAGAACGTGGTGGGACTTGAGGCCGTATTATAATCGTCATAATATGAAAATACCTGCCAATTTAAATGCAAAAGCAAGCCAAGTGTCACGTGACCGCTGACTGGCTGTCAATAAGTGATCGTAATACGAAAATGCCAGTCAGCCATGTTGCATGGCGTAAACTGGCTGGAATTGATAATAATAGCTCCCCTCACCGATCTCAGAATTTTAAACAATTTCTTTCAAACTACTTTTCGGATCTCTTGATCAAGATCGCTACGAGCTACCTTAAGGGCGTGTTTCAACAAGCAATGTTAAATTTGATCCTTCGTTAAATATTATGTTGTTCCTCTCGTAATTCTTATTAATGAATGAGAAGGTATGGTATTTTAACAAGCCGTTATCACTAACATGCGTTGGCGAAATCTGGACTTACGCCCGGTTTCTGAAAGGCTGATCAAATTGATCAATTGATCAAATCAGCTAATCTGAACGCTCATTGGTGAAAACAGTAAGTAGTTGCTGATTTGATCAATTGATCAATTTGATCAGCCTTTCAGAAACCAGGCGTTAGTCTTACACTTGGGCGAATGTTATTTTAATATTACACAAGCTGTAGCTAATGAAATCACTTGCTGTAACGTAAAGTCTAGAATTTACAGCGTAATAAATAGAACGGCGAAGCTGCGGGAGACTTATAAAGTGCTCTTGCTCAAACTTAGGTATTAAAATATCTTTCTAAAATCTTATATATAAAAATGAATTGTTGTTCGTTAGTCTCGCTAAAACTCGAGAACGGCTGAACCGGTTCGGCTAATTTTAGTCTTGAAATATTCGTGGAAGTCCCGGTAAGGTTTAAACAGTTCATCACAAACTTTTTCTTTGCTGAACGACGTGGTCGGCGACGGGTCACCTAGTCTTATGTATAAAAATAAATTGCTGTTCGTTGGTCTCGCTAAATCACGAGAACGGTGGAACCGATTCGGCTATTTTTAGTCTTGAAATATTCATGGAAGTCCCGGGAAGGTTTAAACGATTTGTATGCTCAGCGAAGTGGGCACGGGTAAGCTAGTAACTTAATAAATAATATATCTACACTATACAGGCTATAATATTGGGTGATAATACTTTAGGGTGTGTATGGGCCCCTTATAGAGTTTACAGTGAAAGTACCAGCGCTGAAAGGGTGAGGTACTTTTTTAGATTATTGTATGTAACGGATGAAAGTCAAAAGTAAGTCTTTCAGCGTATTCTCTACATATGAGGCACATGCATACCCTAAAAGTATTATCACTAATTTATTTTACACCTTGTATACTGCTACAGCGACGCGTAGGCATGTAATTTACATTAATTGCTTGGACGGCCAAACGTATAGAGATTCTTCAGGAAGTATGTATAGACCGTGTTTGTGTTAATGTGCGAATGACAGCGGTTTTGTGTATAGAAGATATGACGTATGTTTGTGACTAGCGTCTACGTGGTCTAGCTGCTTATAGCTGGAGGTCGTGGGTTCGATTCCCGCGTTGGAACAACAAAAAATGTTGTTTTCATGTTTGGTTTGGATAATGCAGGCTGATCAGCTCTGTCTGACAAGAAAGATGATCCATACGTCGAAAGATCATGTAAAAAGTCCTGCGCCTGATCTCTCGCCAATCGTGTCGGTTATCCGTCCCACTGGGTTAGGAGAGTGAAGGAAGAGAGAGGGCTTCTGTGTATTGCGCACACACTTGTGCATTATAAAAATAACTCCTGCGTAGCTGGTTTTAATGAAACCGGCCATCGTCACCAAAATCGTGTGGGAGGCATTATTATTATGTTTGAGACGCCGACTTGTCACTGCGTGAGGCCTTTTTTTTTTCGACTGGTATTCCTTCCACGAGTATGTCGGTTCGCTGCATGCACTGCATGAGGCGTAGTCGGTAGGTATTAACAAGAGTTTAGTTTGGATAATAAAAGACAATATAAATGTTCCAGTAGCGGGCGTGTACGGCATACGGCGTATAATATATATAATACGGCTCAAACGACGATGATGTTTGGTATGGTAGTGTAGTTCTAGCATGAAAGATTCACAATAATCTATTCTCATACCTCTATATTTAAGATAGAAGAATTAAATAAGATTTTTTGTTGTTCCAACGCGGGAATCGAACCCGCGAGGTCGAGAGCGAAGTTCAGAACCACTAGACCACGGAGGCGCTTTAGGTTCCTATAAAGGTAGTAAGTAGACCAGTAACCATTTCTAACCATTTGAAAATGTAACTTAGAAAAAAATAAAGACTTTTTTACTTAAAAAAAAACCTGACTTCCGATTCAAGATGCCATCACTAGTTAGCGTTTACGAAGTTCGAAAACAAAATGGATTTGACATAAGCTTCGCTAAGTGACATGCGAAGTCGTTTGTCATGACGATATCTATCTTGAATAAGGGCCCTTAATAGATAATTAACAAATTGTACAATCAGTTAAATTTAAAGACAACAAAGGCAAATAAAATATGCCCCAATTTGTTTGCCTAAAAAGGATTCGTGACAAAAATAATGTTTTATTTTCCAATAAGCTATTAATAACTTTCGATCAATTTGGTCTAAATGCTACGGCGTAATCTGTTTTATGGCAACCCTAAGTTAATGGAACTGCGAGGCGACATCGAAAAATAACTCGCAAATGGAACGACAAAAAATAATCTATTAAAATATCTTTTGAGCTCGACTTTAGGTAACTCAGTATTTTTAAGTCAATGGATATTAATAATTTTGTACCTGGGGGCTGATTCAAGATGCCATCGCTAAATATCGCTTACAAAGTTCGATAGCAAAATGTATGGGATTTGACATAAGCTACGCTAAATGATCGCGATTTGGTATTTCATTTAGCGTACCTTATGTCAAATCCCATACATTATCGAACACGAAGAACTTGTGTTACAGGTACCAGACAACGGAGATATATTTAATACTATTATACTTTACACGCATTTAAGATTTTTATTATATTATACAATAAATACACATCCATGACCCAGGAACATTGAAAGCTATTTGTTCCCTCGGTGGGATTTGATCACGTGACCTCTCGTTTGAGTATCAAAGCGCTCAACCATTGCGCTACGGAGGTCGTACAGAAACAGAGTGTACTTGTTCATTGCGCACCCACTTTTTCGACCCCCACGGGAAGAGAAGGTTAAAGGGGACTTGCTATACTTAGGGCGTGTTTCACCAAGCAATGTTAAAGAAATCCTTCGTTAAATATCATATTATCCCTGTCGTAATTCCTATCAACGAATGAGAAGGCTGTTATTTTAACAAGCCGTTAACACTAACATACGTTGTTGAAATCGGGACTTACTGTGACACCCCACGAACAGTTAGTTAATGACTGCTAATCCGCCGGTACCCTCACCCTGTGATTTGCTCTATTTAACTCCGCTCGGTAAATTACAAGCGAGATCAGTGCACGGGACTTTGTGTGGATGCACACAGAAACAATACTATAAACCAATTGTTCACACAAGTTTTTTCGACGCTACGGTTAATTTACCGTAAGTGGGTTGTCACTGTGGGAGCTTGTTGACATAAACGGAATAGTTTCACGGCGTCGAATGCACCACGTATCTGCCGCATCTACGCACGGTTTGTATTTGTTCGACGTATTGCAATGTATTGAAGCGTGTAGATACAGCCGAACGTATTCACGTTTTTCTGTCAAATTATCTACGAAAATCCCAACGAAGCGGCGCGGCGCCTAGTCGTTACTTTGTCCGGTAGCTTTACCGAGTCATGTACAAACTCTACACGTTTATTACTCTATTAGTTTACCGTGCGGTGAGCAAAACGTGCGTGTACAATGGGCTTAAAGTTATTTTCAGCTTGCACTTGATTTATAGTAGTACCACCACGTATCGGACCGTGGCAAATAGCACGTACCGTTCCAAACTACGCTCCAAAACGAACGTGTAAACTAACCGTCAGATTTCGTTGTCGAGAGCAGCACTTTTTCCACAGTATTTAGCGTCCTTATTATAGGCAAACAGTCCAAGCCGTGGACGATTTATAATAATAATAATAATAAACATTTATTCAGCAAAATTAGACATTACATTACACTGAGTACGCACAATAAAACACTAACATTGAAGAAATAAGAAAAAGTAACATGTGAAACAAGACAGATTACAGCATGAACAAAATACATGATAAATAAATAAAATAATAATAATTCGGTTCAGAAGGTAGGTAGTGTAATGCCTATATCGCCGAAAAGGTTACCACTCAGGCGTATCACCGTGGCGTGAGCACCACAGCGCCTGGTATTCTGTGGTTCCATCAGTATTCTCATTCATTTGACATCAAAATTATCACAACAGTTGAGTTCGCAGTCCAAAACTAATAATTCGAGGTTCATAACTGCGACAGTTTGGTCTGTAGTCCGTATTTATAGATGTCACCGCAGTTTGGAATGCTCATGCGTGGTCTTAACTCTACATGTGCATGGCGCGTTCACATTGTTTACCAACTAACACTAATTGTCAAAGAGTTTTTGGTGTTGTTTTATTTTGGGTACTATTTCGTATAATTACTACATAGTACCATGGCCTACCATCCCATACAATCTATCTTTAATACAAAAAAAAATGCAATAGATGTCACTACTATTAAAGTTTGTAAATTATAAAACGTAATTATGCCGAAATAAGTACAATTATTGACATTAAAATAAAGATAAGCATATTTTTGAAGCACAACGTCATATTAAGCTAAATTCAACTCCTTAATTAAGAAGAAGATATGAAACGAAATTACTAATTAGTAATTTCCAATAGTGGCGCTAGATGGCGGATTCCGGAATGTGCCTGGACTTCACCCTCTGCCAGTCGCATTGCCAGTATTAGGGTGATACCATTTTCTAGTACTAGGTCGTGTCTCTGTTATATAGTATCTACTTTGTGGTAGTACCTTTGACCACCTCCTAGTCTGTGTGCATGTGCGTGAGGGGGTGAGTGACAAGCTTCGTAGAGCAAGGATGTCACCCATGTAAAGCACGTATATATATACGCGTGTCAGATACACGTTATCTGCAGTTCAATTCTCTAAGCGGCTGTGCTCGTCGCTGTGATCACGAATGTCCGTTACATGGTCAGTTAGCATAAAAACTAATCTTGGGGAATTCCAATGCGGCAATCATTGCTATTACAGGTTGTTTTTTTTTTTTATTTATACTAAATGTTTACGCCTATCAGTGAAAACTTATGGCTTTCTGTATGCTATATTGACTCTATTTCTGTTATATATGAGCTGTTGGTTTTCCGAAATAAATAAATAAATTACCCGTTGGAATTTTGGCTGTCACAATTTTTGTGCTTGGAGTTTTGCACTGCTGCGCGTTTAAAAAACCTCATGTTCTCACAAAACCAAGGCCCAAAAAGCTTTTTAATTCACCTTACGATGGCTTGTAACTTGTAACAAGTCTCGTGGACTCGAGTCACTTTTTACCCAAGTTACGTTAACTTCGCTCCGAAATTCGACGTGTCACTTAGATCCGAGACTTTGAGTGGAAGTTTCGGACGCCTATTAAGAAGTACTTACTTGCTTAATGTTTTGTAATGTTGTTAGTTCGTTCCTTTACCTGAACATCGATATTTTATTAATACAAATAAAATAACCTCAATTTTTTATGTTTTGTAATGTTGTTAGGTTGGTCCTTTACCTATACATCGATATCTTGTAGTATACATAATTTTTTTAAATAACTTTAACTTTACTACGTAAATTATACATAGTGTAAGATAACCAGATATAATGCTTTTGGGATATTATTATACTACCCTTTCTCATTCTGGAAAAGTTTTTTTTAACTAACATTTATTTTTACCTTTAAACATTTTTTTTGTTGCAAGAATAACAAAACATAAAAAAGTAAACAATAACGTTATTAACGACATTTTCAATCACATTCCGTTTTTTATGTATGAACTTCGGCCAAAATAAAGTGATTGAAAATTTCGTTAATAACATTATTTCCTTGCAGATGCATTTCATGTTGTGTATAATCATATTAATAATATTATAATAATATCTATGGACGCTGCACACCACGTCAATCTAGCCCTGTGCTAAGTATCCGAAGAACTTGTGTTACATGTACCAGACAACGGAAATATATTTAATACTTTTATACTATATACATATTTAAGATTTTTATTATATTATATATACACATCCATGACTCAGGACATTGAAAACTTTTTTTCCCTTGGTGGGATTCAAACCCGCGACCTCTCGATAGAGCACCGACGCGCTCAACCACTGCGCTATGGAGGTCTTAAAAAAATCATATTGCGTGCGCCAATGAAATTATAAACTCCTCTTGTTTTATTAAATACTAGCTGACCCATGCCCACTTCGTTGAGCATGGAAACCGTGTAAACCTTCCCGGGACTTAAACGAATATTTCAAGACCAAAAAAAGCCGACTCAGTTCAGCTAATCTCGAGTTTTAGCGAGACTAACGAACAGCAATTGATTTTTATATAACCTATGTTATTCAGTGATAATGTAGCTTTCTAATGAAAAAAGAATTATTAAAATCGGTCTAGTACTTTTTGAGCTAAGTCGTTACATACAAAAATACAAAATATCTTTCCTCTTTATAATATTAGGGTAGATCAGTAACGTGCGCCTTATGTTAAGCAGTCTAGTACGTATAATAATGTACTGTCCTATTCTATCATGTGCAATCGATATTTAATATTACTTTCATAACAAACTTGAATGAGTGAATTGTCATATTAGTAAATAGTTTACCTGCGATTGTGTCGCAAGAAATTCATAACAAGCTCAATTGAGGCGGATTGCGCTCAGTCGATCGCTATTGACTATTCAGGACTCAGGTGCCTTTGAATACTATCCAATTGGGTTCGATGGACGACCGACACAGCCCCGAGGTGATGGAAACCCAGCTAATTTGCTATTCAGAATATCTAAAACCAAACCAAAACTTTCTAGTGTACAAGATACATTTTAGAAATAAGCAGTACCTATGTCTTTCTTTGTAAATTGTACTTTTGTAAATGTTTTTGTATACAATAAATTGAAGAAATGAATGGGTGAAGGTGATATGTAGCCAAATTGTAATTTCGAGAAAATTGAGTTCAAACTGTAACTTACATACATACATACATACATACCATCACGCCTCTTTCCCGTAGGGGTAGGCAGAGACCACTTCTTTCCACTTGCTACGATCCTTACACACTTGTTTCGCTTCGTCTACTTTCATTATTCTCTTCATACACGCTCTTCGGTTTAGGGTACTCTTGACCTGGCCTTTTTTCAAGACGTCTCTAATTTGGTCTTGAAACGTCCGCCTAGGTCTACCCCTTCCCACACTTCCATTCACACTCACCTTATACACTTTTTTCGTCAATCGTTCGTCATCCATTCTCTCGACATGACCAAACCATCTCAGCATACCTTTCTCAATTTTTGTCACTACATCTTCTTTCAGACCACAACGTTTCCTTATCTCGCTATTTCTTATCCTGTCATTCAGTTTAACTCCTACCATACCTCTCAACGCTCTCATCTCAACTGCATTTATTCTGCTTTCATGTTTCTTCTGCCATACCCAACTTTCACTTCCATACATGAGTGTCGGAACCAACACCCCCTCATGCACAGCCAAACGAGCCTTGTTAGACACCTTCCGACTGTTCATAAAGGAGTGCAAAGCTCCATTCACCATGTTTCCTGCATTCACTCGTCTTTCAATATCACTCTCACATTTTCCATCTCTTGTAAACTTTGAACCCAGATACACAAACTCATTCACCTGTTCAATTTGTTTATCTCCAATCACTATATTGCAGTCTGTCACTGCCTCATCTCTTTCAAACACCATCACTTTCGTCTTCTTTACATTTATCTTCATTCCCTTTCTAACAAAAGCTCCACTCATAACAGTTATCATCTCCTGCAACTCCTCAGCCGAAGACGCAAGTAATACTTGGTCATCAGCATAGAGAAAACATTTGACGAGTAACTCATTCAATCTCAACCCACTTTCATTCACTTTTAGATCTGTCACGCAATTGTTCATGAACAGATTAAACAGCCACGGTGACGCTACACATCCCTATCTAACACCTTTTTCGATGTTGAACCATTCAGTGTATGCCCCGTTTATCCTTACACAAGCACTAGAATCCCTATACAGAGATTGTAATGCTCGTATGAGGATACTGCTCACACCGTTCACGGACAAAGCTGACCACAATTCATTCCTCACCACTCTATCATAGGCCTTTTCCAGATCTACGAAAGCTCAATAGACCTTCTTGTTTTTAGCCAAACACTTTTCGGCTATGCACCGCAAGGAAAAGACCTGATCCGTACATCCCATTCCCTTTCTAAATCCCGCTTGTGCATCCCATACTTTTTCGTCTGTTTCATTCACAACCCTTTCAATCAACACTTTCGCATACACTTTACCAACGACGCTGAGAAGGCTTATACCGCGGTAATTTATGCAGTCTTGCCGTGACCCTTTTCCCTTATACAATGGCACAATTACGGCTTTGCACCAGTCTCCCGGTACTTGCCCATTTCTCCAGCACAAATTGAAAAGGCGGTACAGCTGGCTAGCCACTATGCCCTGCCCGGCCCTCAGCATCTCGACGGTTATCCTGTCATACCCTGCAGCCTTACCTAAACTCATACTTTTCAACGCTTTCACTATTTCATCCATGCTTATCTCACTTTCATCAACACTTATAATAGTTTCCATGGAAGGTGCCGGATGTTGTACCTGCACTTCCTCTTTTTCAAACAAACTTTCAAAATACTCTTTCCATCTCTTTAACACACATTCTTCTCCATTTATAATGTTCCCATCTTGACTCCTCACTGTACTTAGCTCCGAGGTAGAAGTTTTTCCTCTGGCTGTTTTTATGGATTTCCAGAAAAACTTGATGTTTGACTGGAAATCTTCAGTGAGTCTCCTATCAAAATCATCCTTTAGCTCTTCTTTCTTTCTAGACACAACTTCTTTCGCTGCTGATTTCAATCTTTTATACTTCGTTCTTGCTTCCTTTATCTCGTCAACCGTTGCCTTTTGAACTTTTTGGTTAGCTTTTGTTGCTAACCAATCCAACCACGCTTTCTTCTTTTCTTGCACCGCCCTTTGTACATCTTTATCCATCCACACATTATAGTTCTTTCTTCCTTTCCTTTTTTTAGCTACCCCGCACACCTCAACAGCAACATTCACGACCCCTTTTTTAAATGTCTCCCACAAATCTTCAATCACACCTATCTCTTCTATGCCTCTAAATCTTTCTTTCAGTTTCACTACATACTCGTCGTTCTTTTCTTTTTCTTGTAGATTTTCCACTTTTACTCTATCTAACACACTCGTAGTCTCAGCCCCTCGGTGTCGCCACCGTTTAAAGAGGCCACGCATTCGGGCCATGACCAGGAAGTGGTCTGAGTCGAGGCACCACGGTATGCCCGAGTGTCTAGCACTTTCTTCCTCAGTCTTTCATCCACAATTACAAAATCAATCATACTTCTAGACTCCCCCTCATCTCTTGTATATAAATGGATCTTTTTGTGGTCAAACATTGTGTTGGCCACGCACAGATTCCATTCCAAGCATACTTCAAGCAGGCTTCTCCCATTGTCATTCACTCTCTCGTCCCCAAACGTACCCAGAACTCCTTCATACCCATCACGCTTTACTCCAACCCACCCATTAAAGTCCCCTAACATCACGATCCGTTCATTTTCTCCGCATTTATTCAAGACCTCTCTCATATTATCCCAAAAATCCTCTCTCTCTTGTTGGGCTTTTAATGACCCACCTCCGCCCAGATCCGTCGGTGCATAGACACCAAGAATAAATAAGCGAGTGAGTCCGACTTTTAACCTAACCCAGAAGAAAGAAAGAAAGAAAGAAAGAAAGAAAAAATTTTTATTCTGACCATCATACAACACAATGTAACAATATGAAAAGAACAATAGTATCTAAAATAATGATTATTATTATGTTGTATGATGTCAAAAATTGACCCCAGCTCAGCATTTCACAGCGAGCAAGCCCACTGCACTGATATTCTGCTAGGGCCAATGAGTGACATCAAAACACAACAATGTTTTTGGAAAAAAAAAATATATATATAAAGAAATAATAAATAATACTTAATAATGTAACTAATAAAAAAAAAATTAACTAATAAAAACAAGAAAAAAATTTAAAGTACATAAAAAGAATAAGAAACTCTATAGTCTATGAATAATTTTGACAGGGCTGTCACCTGCCACATACAAGTGACAGCACTGCCAAAAATTAAAAATTAATTATTAATTACCTTCCATTATAAATACAATACAACATTAATTTATAAAAACTAGGTTATAAACGTGGCAATACGTGGCACAATTAATATTGTTTAGATTTGCTCCGTTTATTGTAAATGTTAATATAAAATATAAAATCAGATAATAACTTAAATTTAAAGGACAGCAACCAACAAAGGTGGATCATGAATAAGCCAGTATGTCCCGCCATTAAACAACCCTTCCACTACGTTCCCGAGGCGCATGAACCAGAGGTACTTATATTTGCAACTGAGATGAAAATAAATAAGATTTGTATTGTTGACTAAATGATTTTTTTGTTTTTAGCGCCCGAAGAGGAGGTGGAAGGTTGTTCCAACAGCGGGAGGCCGCATACTTGAATGATCCACGAAATGCTGACGTTCTGTGTCGTGGAGTCACTATCTTATACTGGGAGGCTCTGGTACGAGTGTTTACATCACTTACCCATGTGATTTTCACGTATAAGTAGGAGGGCGCGTGGGTGAGAATAACGTCAGTAAGAGTCTTGGGCTTACACATTCATGGTCCATCACACATTCAACTATTCGAGAGGAAAGAATCACACCGACTCCCTGACAGCCTCGGCTAGTTTGGGGGACTCCCGACCAGTATGCCGTGTAGGGACCATGAACCGTGGTGTCACATCCTTTCCGCTTAGTTTCATTCACGCACAAAATATCTATGCATCGTTCATCCATCATCTGGCAAACTTCATCTACCTTACCATCCATTCCTCCTCTTACATTTAATGTAGCGAAGCGGCTCTCCATGGGCCACTTTTCGCCCCCGCGAGAAACGAGACGTGATGGGTGGCGAACCACATCGCCGCCATTTTGGTTGATTGAATTATTTTTGAAATCCTCCATTGCGTTCCCACGAATAGCGAGGGAAAGGTTTGTCCACCCCAGCAGAGCCCCGCATGCCAGGGTAAGGCTGGCCTAATTCTGGGTCGCCCGGTCCCAGGGCAGTGTGGCACGCTAACGACTAAAGCTTGCCCCTAGCCATGCATCCATCCGCGCGGCAGACGTTGGATTGGCGGAGAGGGTAGGAATAGGGAGAGGGAAGGATAGGTGGTGTGAGAAGGAAGATTGGTCAGTTAGAGTAGGAAATATGGAAATGTAGGATATTACCGCCCAGGAGGGCAAGGGGATAGGACAGTAATAGCTAGGGAAGCCGGGGTCGCATACCCGTATACTATACCACAACTACCGGACAGGTAAGTTGGGATGAGTATCCCATGACCACTGTAACATGACCACTGTAACTTAAACATAGAATACGTAACGTATTAAGTACACTAATAACTGGTGTAAAAAGAGCAGTCACTATAACTTTGGGATATGATTATACTACCTATTCTCATTCTAGAAATGTATATTTTTTCTTTTTTTTTTTTCCAAAATTTTTTTTTTTGCTTTATTGTTATTTATGCTACAAGAAAATAACAAATGGTGAAAAGTAAAAAAAAAACTTTTTTAGTTTTTGACAAAAAAAATACATTTCCAAAATAAGGAAAGGTAGAATAATCGTATCTCAAAGTAATAGTGACTGCTCTTTTTACACCCTGTATAAAGATCCGTCTCTAGAATCAATGTACTTACGTTACTACATAATTATCATTATAATGTTTAAGTGACAGCTTAAACTCAATTTAGAGTAATTTTTTGCGACGTACTTATATGGTTTTAAATTTAATAAATAAAAGTTTAATAAATTAAAACCATACTACGAATACGCTGTAATAAAATCTTGCAATTAGCAGGTGATTACAAACAAAGCTGTGAGCAACAGCTAATAATATTTACATAATTATTTGAAATGTGCTAACAAAAATCTTTCATTTAATCCACACAACACCGCCAAGAAGAAAAAATGCTTTACCTCTTTTGACATTTTTCTGTGTACGGCCCACTTTTTATAGTACCGTTAGTAAGGCCAATTTTTTTTTAATAGCTTACCCGTGCCCACTTCGTTGAGCATACAAACCTTCGTTTAAACCTTTCCTGAACTTCCACGAACATTTCAAGACCAATAGCCGAATCGCTTCAGCCGTTCTCGAGTTTAAGCGAAACTAACGAACAGCAATTCGTCAATCAATCATCATCAATTCAAAATGATGGGTGAATTGCTGATGGCCGAAATTAAGACTTTTTATTTATTTATTATTGTAATATATAAAATATATATAGGGTGTAAAAAGACCAGTCACTATAACTTTGAGATACGATTATACCACCTTTCTTCAGTTTGGAAATTTAATTTTTTTATATTTTTTTTGTTAAAAACTATGAAAATTTTTTTTTACTTTTCACCATTTCTTATTTTTGGTCGCAAAAATAACAATAAAGCAAAAAAAAATTTAATCTTTGTAAAAAATAGTGAAAAAAAAATACATTACCAGAAGGAGAAAAGGTAGTATAATCATATCCCAAAATTATTGAGACTGCTCTTTTTACACCCGTTATAAATGAAAAAAAGAGATAATAATTTCAAAGTAGCGCATGTATCAAAATAAAACTATTCTATCAGATAATTCGTATTAAAGTGTTACCAATATGTCGAGCAACAGTTGACGTGGGTCAGCGAGTCCCCAGGCTTCGTAAATCTCGGACTTTGGCCGTTCGGTGATAGCCACTACAACTTCTGTAATGACCCTGGCCCCACAGGCCGTGTGTCTGCAAAATATTTATCACCTGAAGTTTTATCTCGTAGCGGTATAATTTTTGAGCATTTGAAATGATATACGAAGTACAATTCATGCAAAAATTCCATAAAATTTTTGGCCATTTATTCTATATTTGTGTCTGGATAATATTATCATGGTTTATCTTAGACTAAAACTCATGGATAAATTTCGCATTTAAATTATTTAACAAAACGTTGTATTAATTTTTTGCACACAATGTTTGTGTGCAAAAAACTTGCACCATTTACAATATTATGAAAATTCAAAAGGCGTAAGAAGTAAGAACATCTTTTATGATAATATGAACCTTATGCCTCGAGTTTAATTCCGAGGATTGTCAAAACAGACCACAGAATAATATCGACATACACACAGACACACAGATAAAATCGAATCGATTAATCTGTTCAGTCTGTGTGTGGGGACGCCCATCGATACATCGCCATTTTGTAATACAATGCATTTAAATTTTATTTAAATAGAAATATACAATAATTTAATAAAATAATAACAAGAAATGAAATGGTATTTAATATATTTTGAGATTCGACATATTTTTTCAGAAACTAATAGCGCTTAATGGATTTTTAGTGGAACAGTAATGGATGTCCTTGTAATACTATACCGATTCAATGAATGGTTAATATCGATTCCGCAATTGGTTTTTATGAATGCGCTAGATTTATCATTTTTAATCTTATACCTCGTCTATGAGGGACATCGTTGCTAAGGCTCATTTTACTATATAATGATCTAAGGATTTTATAAAACATTAAGGTTCTTTATTATATTATGAAGTTATAGTTAAATTAAAAAAAGTGAATTATGCAATTAATGATTAATATGTAATGATAGACTGCTGGAATAAATTTTTCGTGGGTACTTTTTTAGTTTTATGATGTGATGAGAATCTCCTTATTCAAACAGTTAATTACAAAGGGTAATTGAAGAAATGAATGGATGAAGGTGATAAGTCGCAAAAAAATCACAGAAATTTGAGTTTAAACTGTCACTTAAACATTTTAGGACATCTAGTAACGTATTAAGTACCTACATTACAGGTACATTGAATATGACGACGGATCTTTAGGGCGTGTTTCACCAAGCAATGTTAAAGTTAACGCCATGTTAAATATCATGTTATCCCTCTCATATTACTTGTCAATGAATGAGTTGGCATGGTATTTTAACATGGAGTTATTTTTAACATTGCTTGGTGAAACACGGCCTTAAAATGTTTAAGTGACAGATTGGACTCAATTTTATAGAAATCTGAATTTTGCTACATGTCACCTTCATCCCTTCATGTTTTCAATTATAATAGGCCGAAATATTGAAGTAGATAATAATTATAATTGTATCGGTCCAAATGTGTAAAAATATTTTTTAGATATTTAGGCCATTGAATAAAAAAACAATTGAAAAACACAACACAATCCAAAGAAGATTATACCATAGAAATACTGCAAACAATTTTGCTAGTAATGGCAGAGAGATATGATATCCGGGGATACCCGGGCGCGCATAAAGAACACACTAAGATGGTATTATTGGTGGCTTTATTTGCCGACGAGCCGGATTTGTGGCAATATCTTCCGGCAAAACATCCTTATTATTATAAGTTCTAATAAATTTTATAATAATAGCACTTTGTGGAATGAACCAAGGACTTTTATATACTTACAGGATTAATCTAAAATGGGTAATACCCATTTCATATCAATTTTAATGTTTTTTTTTCAATGGGCTTGATATAACTGTAAGTGATAGCGAAAATTACAAAAAGATTATGAGATCTCGTTAATGATGAAAACTATTGACATTTTATATGTAACGAAGTAAGAAAAGGGTTTTAGCTAATTTAGGAATTAATAATATTTCTTTGATTATATACTTAAATAAAAAAAGAATGTTTTTTGGAGTCTGTTAAAAATTAAAAAATCGTACATTCGGTTTAACGATGGCGAATAATTTAGCAGTAAAAAAATGTGACGTCACGTTCGAATTTTGAATTATTTTTAAAAACAAATTTACGTGATTGATGCCAGTTATAGGCCAAAGGCAAATTCAGTCAGGGAACTAATTATAATGAATTATTATTACTATATAGTTAACTCGAGTCACTCGAGTCGAAAACGTAAGTGGTCAACTTAAAAAAAAACTAGATCAAGATTGGTTCATCCATTTGAGAGCTACGATACCACAAATACACAGATAGAGTGAGAGCCATGTGGAGCTTATAGCACGCTCTGTTATAGTTGGGGGTTAGATACAAAAAAAAATTGATACTTATTAGGTTGTCTGGAAGAGACTGCTGTAAGAAGTAAGACTGCCTTTTTGTAGTACAATAACTTATTTTTGATTATTGTATGTGTTTTTCATTGTACAAATAAAGAACTTTCTATTCTACTTACGTGTGTTACTCACGACTAAACGTTAATTTCTTCATAAGCATAACAATATTTAAGGAAATTCTACAAGAGTGCTAATTTAAAAGATATTAAAGGGCAGAATTGAAAATAATAAAAAAGCACTTGCAGGGTTTTCCAGGGGCGTGGCGGTGCTCTGCTGGGGACAATTTTAATGCGACATTAGTTAGCGCATAAATCATCTACTTTAACTTATGGAAGATAGCGTTTTTGTAAAATAATATTTATACCTCCGTCACAAACTAGATATATAACACACGACATAGTACTAGAAAATGGTATCATCCTAATACTGGCAATTCGACTGGCTATTTTTACTTCCAATAGATAAAGGGTGAAGTCCAGGCACATTCCGGAAACCGCCATCTAGCGCTACTATTGGAAAATACTAATTACTAATTTCGTTTCGTATCTTCTTCTTAATTAAGGAGTTGAATTTAGCTTAATGTGATGTTATGATGAAAAATATGCTTATCTTTATTTTAATGTCAATATTTGTACTTAATTCGGCATATTTACATTTTATAATTTATAAACGTTAATAGGTTTAAAACATCTTTTGCATTTTTTTTTGTATTAAAGATAGATTGTATGGGATGGTACGCCTTGCCTCCGTCAAAAACAGAGGGGTATTTCGGTTTTATGGCGAATCGATGCCAAGCTTCTGCTTTGTTTGTTGTTATGTTTCTACATTGGAGAATCGTTGTTGAATGTCAAAATTATTGGCATTGTCATACTTTATATACAATTATCATTCGATAACGTTACTTTTATGGAGTTGTCAATCTATAGTAATTAAGGTGTTATGGGAGACAACCATTTCCTTCCTCTTGCCATCGCCGTGGTTGGATAAAAACATTAAAAATGATACTTTTTAATTTTAATATCGTGTGCATAAAAAATTTCAATACAAAGTATTTAAAACTCATGTCCTTTTGCCATATTACTATTATCAACTATAACTTTTAAAATTCACTAATGGAGTTAAATGTTGATGTGTTTTTTTTTTAATAAAAAAAAAATTGAAATATCAATCTCAATAAAATTTGTAACTACTATAAATCACAAGCCAATAAAAGTATATAGAATTATAATATAGTATAAATATACCCCATACAAAATTATATTTAGTGTCCTCGTCTTTTACTCAAAGACAAATACATGGTAGTAGGTTTAACAATGGCTAATAATTTTGCAGTCAAAAAATGTGACGTCACGTTCGGATTTTGAATTATTTTAAAAACGAATTTACATCGTGCCAGTAGGCCAAAGGATAATTTTATGAGACTTATTAATCATAATCAGTCAGTCTTAACAGCGAACTGATTATGATGAATTTTTATCTTTTACTCAAAGACAAAGACATGAGCAGTGAATAGTTTATCTTTTGCGTATTTTTTTAGAAATGATAGTATCGCTGCCGCTTATATTTTGGGCCTGTAGAGGTACCTACGTGTTCTATATGTGGCTTGGCCCTCGCGTGCTCTAACTGCTATATTTTCAGTGCTAAAGCACGAACGAATGAAGAAATTTTCAATTTTAATTACCCTATTAAACCCAAACCGCTAGCCTCGTTAGTCCAAACAAGTTTACAACTTACATTCTTTGATCATCGTCTGCGGTACTTTGTAATTTGTCTAGTGAGGTAAGTAAGATCGATTAAAATCGACAAAATCTCTAATATACTTATTATAATTAATAACTTACGTGAATCTTGCTTCGAAAATGACAGCTTAGTTATGATAAGTGCATTGGTGAAATAAATAAAAATTAAACAACACTATTTATTTCATTGTCATTGATCCTTGATACGTATGCAAAATTTCAAATGAATTAGACTTCTAGTAATTGGTGAAAATTATGCTCTAAATTCCGTTACATACATACTCACAACCTTATGGGCCTCGATCCTCGTATCTCGAAGTTCGTTACGAATGTCAGTCTATCCTGTTCGTACACGCATAATTAGACACGCGTTCAAGTGGGACAGACTGACATACAAAACAATGTTTGAGGTTCGAGAATCAGGGTCAGGGAAAGAAATGCCCCAACATCATTTTTCCCATAAGGTAATTAAAAAAAAAACTTTATTCAGCGCTGGTACTTTCTCAATAAACTCTTTAATACGCTTTATACGGGACCCATACACGTCCTTAAGTATTATCACTCATTAATATTACAGCCTGTAAAATAAACTACCCATAAGGTTAGTTCATTATGAAATGTGTGGGGGTAGTTGTGAAACTACATGAGCTGGCGTTTCATTTTGCTCGTGACAGATTTTCTATACTAAATAATTACACATTTTCATAATAATTATGTTTGGAACATATTAAATTATTTTGTTCGGAACATATATTTAGTTTAGTCATTACGCGTTGTGGTGTACCTATAGGTACTAAGGTAGAAAGGACAATGCCGATTTTTCTATGAGAGTTGGGCTATTGTTGCGTCTTAACCAAATTAACTGTAAAACATAGAAAATGTACTCAGGATTCATATTTTAAAAAATCACTTAGATATTCGATGGGAGTTTTGAGAAATCTGAATTTAAAACGTTCCGAATTTTGAGGTTAAGTTATGCATTCAAAAGTGTAAAATATAGTATCAAAAGTAATTTGCAATATCTATCGACATACACTTATAGTAAATTAATCAACGGAGGATTGCACGACTCAACGTTGAAGTAAGACTTTTAATACACTTTGTTGGAACACTTTGAATAATAATTAAAAAAAACACTTCTTTCACACACCCCATCAAAAAGTCAAATTCATTATTCACGTCACACAAATGTCAATAGTACCATACGGTTAGGGCTGCCAGTAAAAAAAAATGTAGCCTAAAATAGTTTTAGAAAAAGAAAAAATAACTTTATTATATTTCTTATTACTTTCAATTAAAAAGAAAAACTTCATTAGCATTATTTTATAAAGTAATCTTCGACTAATGTTCATTATGTTAAATAGAGTTGGTGTGGGTTTCTTTCATTTATTTCATATCACTATTCTTACTATTTCACTTAAAAACTGGTATTAGAACGTAGTGATTATATTCTCTTTGACTGGTATTGGCAATAAACTGGCATCATTTGGCGGTTGACATACAAAATGGCGGTTCCGCTAATTTCTAATTCAATATGGTTACTTTTTTTTATAACTTGTAAACCCCCATTCGCTTACAACTAAAATTAATATACAAAATATAATATTTCAAAAGACGAATATTGATATATAAATGGTTAAGACGCAAGAGTGACGCAAAATAGCCCAGTTTTCGGCATTCTCCTTTGATCAAAATACGTAGTATATAAATATATATTTTACGGGTTCTCTTGCCTCTTAGATGTTGTCAAAGCAATATAAAAAAAAAACCATACCCACTGTTTTTACTGATATTTTTACGACCTGTAGGTATCTACAGGTCGTAAAAATATCAGTAAAAGCAACGCATGTTAAATATTTGAGGATTAAATGGCAGCTATTCTGCGTAGAATAAAGAAATAATCACGCAAATCGGATCATTCACTTCAGAGAAATCGGTGTACAAACATAAAAAAGCAGATCCAATTCAGAAACTCCTTTTTTGGAAGTCTGTTAAAAACTGCACTCGTGCTGAGCGTAGCGATCAAATCAAATCAAAATAATTTATTTCCAAATGAAACTTAACAAGCAATTATTTTCCGATAATTGCTTGTTAATTGTCAATAAAAAGGCTACAACCGGTTCAACCCTAGCCCGCCGAGAATAACCAGCGTAAGAAACTCGGAATGGGACTATAGAATATCACTTGATAACAGTTGACGTCATAGCTGAAACGACAACTTACATACTCTCGAAAAACATATCCTATTTATTTTGGCGCAGTCGGGTCAAAAGGCACTGAGAAATCGTTGAACAAGGTCAATTGCAGGGAAATAACGATTTAAACGGAATTTTCAATTTCTGTTATTTTAACCCCCGACGCAAAATCGACGAGGGTAAAAAAAACAGAAATTTAATGTGTATGTGTCCGTCTGTGGCATCGTAGCTCCGATTTTATTGCGTTTTTTTGTTTGAAAGGTATATCAGTCGAGAGGTTTCTTAAATATGTTTGGTGGAAATCGGTTTTAGATGTGATAGAAATGTTACACGCTAAATCTGGTGTTTTTTAATTTTTAATTAAGTTAATTATGTATGAACTTAGGGCGAAAGAAACATGAATCTGATTAAAAATTTCGTTCAATACGTTATTTCCTTGTAACTGGAACATACCTAGAGGGACCGAAATGACGCACGATTTGCCGCCGACATACGGCTTCGGAGTAATCGGTGTCGATTATAACAGCTTGATATCGGAAATCTGTCGCGCGCGACGCTTCCGCGACATGTGGAGTCGTGAAATATTATAGCCCGAACGCTATTCAAAATATAATAATAATAGCTCCCCTCACCGATTTCGGTGTCGGTAGCCGATTTCATTGAAAGCAGGCCAGCTACGCAGGAGTTATTTTATAGTATAAGTGTGTGGGGAATACATAAAGACACTCTCTCTTCCTTTTACTCTCATAACTCAGTGGGACGGTAAACCGACACGACTGGCGAGAGAACAGGCGCAGGACTCACCTTTTACATGCCCATCCGACGCATGGATCATCTTTCTTATCAGACAATCGGGTGATCAGCCTGCATTGTCGTAACTAAACTTGAAAACAACATTTATTGTTGTTCCAACGTGGGAATTGAACCCATGACCTCCGGGTCTAGAGCGAAGTTCTGAACCACTCGACCACAGAGGCGATAAAATATGTATGATCAACTAACATGACATTCGAATTAACATATTCACCAAAGACACCGATTAGTTAAACAAACGATTTGAATCAACCTTAGCAGCGGAATTTTAACCAGCCTTGAAAGTGCGAGCGGGATGTGATTAAAAAATATTCGTCCCTTCCTTTCTCTCTTTTAACGTTCCACCAATCAGCGTTCAATATGTGCTGTTAATTTGAATACCATGTTAGTTGATTTTGAATAGCGTTCCAGTTGCCGGCTGTATATCACGTTAAATTGATCCTTTAGCAATTCACATTGAGTGGTTATATTTAGTGCTACACCTCTTAGGTTCTACTCATATTCGCAAAGAGTCTAAACGTAACTTATTTAACTAAATATTAGAATATTTATATCGTTTAGTATTATTACTGCCTGAAACTCATCATCACATGATCTTGAGCTTATGCTCTCACACCTGTTTCAGGATCGGCTATCAGTTTCGTAGAAACAATCTGCCAAGTATTCAACTTTATAGTGCCTAAGTGTTTGTGCAATACATAACGACACGATCTTTCTTATAACACAAAGTAGACAATAAACTTATACTCTCATAGCCCAGTGGATCAATTACCTGACATGACTTGCGAGAGAATAGGCGCAGGACAGACTTTACAATCTCATTCAATCATGTAATTGATTTCATTTCTGACATACACATAAATCGCGTCAAACTTATAACACCTTCGGTTTTTGTCGGCGGTTAAATACGTGAATTAATTTTCGATACTTGTTACGTAGATATTTAGTGGGTTTTACCGATTTCATCGATAATGTACCGTGACACCGACATTTCATCGGCTTCGTGCCAAGCTTGCCGGTTTTAAATTACACCTACTGTAATTATATTTTTAATATATAATTAAACAGGTAGTATATTTAAAGTAATAAAATAAATAATACTCAATAATGTGTATACATAATTACAAACTATTACTTACCCATTCACGATTGTTTGTCTTTCTTGTCTGGTTTGCGGAAATTTTATATACTTTCTTAAAATAGTAGGGTGGTTTAATACCATGTTTACTTCTGCTACGGCCTTAGAGACACTGGCCTGACTCAGTCCATGCAGATAGCTCATACCTACAGGTTTTCGATATGAGCCACTTGCATAGAATGAGAGCACTGTTAACACCAATGCAATTAATGGTAATAGTTTTTAGTTTATTTTTTAATCATATGGAAAAGTTATAGTGACTGTCCTTTTTACATAATATGTATCTACGAATAGAAAACTAATTTATAAAACAGTCTTTCCTTAATAGAGCTTAAAATCGTTAGATTTAATTTACTTACTTAACCGTTTCATTTCAATGAAAATTATTTTTCTTGTAGTATGGACTTTAACTAACTTTTTAATCCCCGATACCTCTCTGTGTTTGTTTCTTTATGGCACCGTAGCTTCCAAACGTATGGTCCGATCTTGATCTAGGTTTAGTTTGAAATAGCCTCTCTCAAAGATTTCGGTGTCTGTAGCCGATTTCATTGAAACCAGGCCAGCTACGCAGGAGCTATTTTATAGTGTACGTTCAATTTACAAAATGTCCTCTTTTGAATCTCTAAGAGAAAAGTTTAAACAAATTGGTATTCTTACCGTTGCTTCTCAATACATTTTAGACAATGTGTTGTACGTTAAAAAGAATTTAAGTAATTTTAAAATGAAAAGCGACAATCACAGTAGGAACACTAGAAATAAGCACAAGATAGATATACCGGTGATCAGACTGAGTAAAGTTAGTAAATCATTTAAAGGTCAATGTATACGACTTTACAATATAATCCCAAATAACGTTCAGAGCCTCCCTATCAATAAATTTAAAAATAAAGGACGTCTTAGTGCTAAAGCTTATTATAAGGTCAATGATTTTATTGACGATTGCACACCTTAGGAATAAGATGGCCACATGCAAGGCTACCTCAATGTACTTTATGTACTCTGTCTTTTGTTATAATATATAGATTAAGTTTTTACATTGTTAACATTTTATGTACCTATACACTTTTCAAAAAGAACAATTTTCCATCTTTTTGCTAAAAGATGGCCCCGTCCGAGTTTCTTACGCCGGTTCTTCTCGGCAGGCTAGGGTTGAACCGGTGGTAGTATTTTTGTTGACTTTCCGAAAATAGCTTGTTAAGTTTAACTTGGAAATAATATTTTTTGAATTTTGAATTTTGAGTGCCCAAGTGTGTGTGCAATACAGAGAAGCACACTCTTCCTTTTACTCTCACACGATAGACGGTAAACCGACATGACTGGCGAGAGAACAAGCGCAGGTCCAACTTTTTACATGCCCATCCAACGCATGGATCATCTTTCTTGTCAGACAATCGGGTGATCAGCCTGTATTGTCCTAACCAAACTTTAAAACAACATTTTTTGTTGTTCCAACGCGGGAATTGAACCCACGACCTCCGGATCGAGAGCGAAGCTCTGAACCACTAGACCACGGAGGCGATTAGTTTGAAAGCTGACACGACGGCGGGTGTTCTTAATTTTCTCTGATTCAAGATGCCATTGCTATTATAACTTCTTCTTTTTTTTTTATTGGGAATGGCTCCTTGGTGATTTGCCAGTGTGAGAGTGTGTTAAATAAGACTCTGCTTTATGAGAAAGTTTTATGAAGAAACAAGGATACGGTGTACAGGAAGAAGTCTGTTGAACAATCTATTGCCTAAAACAATTCAACATTTAGAGTTAGTACCAAACACCTAATAGTTTTATGTTGTTAGTAAAAATATAACGTATTCTAAAATAGAATACTTTGTAAAGTATTAAGTAATTATAATTTTGCTACATATCATCCATTCATGTCTTCAATTATATTAGCCCTGATAAGCTTATTAAATCTTAATCTCGCACATTTGTCGCGACAACCTGGAACATTTGATCTTAGACAAAATAACGGCATCAGATTCGGCAAAGCCGATTAGTTGAATCAGCCGATGTAATCAATCATTTGCGTAAAGTTTTCGTGCAGACTAATCGTCAATTTACGACGAAAAAACGAAAAACTGTGATTTAATACGAAAATATGATAATTAAGGATTGCAAAACATCCTTAGGTGGCCATTTGTCCTTCATTATCCATATTCGCTCATAAGCGAAAATTAAGTGTCCGTAAGCGAATTGAAATTGCTGTATATTAATTACAATCCATCCCTTATTAACATCATGTTATGATTAACATGGGACCGTGGGAGACGGCGCCCCCTTAATGAAATTATCTGGCTACGCACAGAGTGATTTTTAATTAATTTTCACCTGCATGGGCAAATTAATTGCGTCGATGGCAGATTGGCAATAATTATGTTTGCGACGTGCATTTTGTTTGTGAAAATGGATTTAAGCATGTACTACAGTGGTTTAACGCCTCCGTGGTCTAGTGGTAGGTCGTGGGTTCATACAGTATAATCCGTGAAGTAACCAGTCTTTAAATACTGTTGTGCCTGGGACAGGCGGTTTTAATTATCGCATGATTGTTCAGCATATACAGCATACTCACAACATAGTCGTCCAGAGGAATGACTAGTCAATATGTCTGGGGCCAACCATGTACGGTTACGATGTTTTCCAGGTTTTCCTTCACTGTTAGAGCGTCCGTATAATGTACTTGAGATCTAAAAAAGTCTCACAACCTGGGAATCGAATCTGCACACTTTTGAGTGACAATCAACGATTGATCCTCAAAAACACTCGCATTTAATATTGGTAAAGCTAGACAGTAAGTTACAGACTTACAAATATCTTCCCGTCCAATTTGCAGCTTACAGCAGGAAATATGTCAAGTTTCAGCACTTGCAGTGCCTAGGACGTCTGAATTGTTAACTAACTCAAAGCTATTCCAGTTATTCAGTTAACTCCTTAGCACACTGGTCTGTTGTTGCTAAAATCGCTTTTATCTATACAAGGTGAAAAATTGTCATCATTATTTAGACTGATCATAAAATACTTTGGGAGATGTTTATGTCCACTACTGGACCTATAAGCTTCCCCAAAGCAATTAGGGGGCTGGGGGGTATTTTCCTATACTGCCCATTTTGGTCGGCTGATTAAGACTCGATCAGTATTGAAACTCATATATTTTCACTTTTATCGTGATTTGTTGCATTATGGTAAGTAATTTATATGAGGTCCCAAAACAAAAAATGCCCTACGCGTCATTCTATTCACTCTATATTAATAATAATAAGAACATTTATTGGACCCATTAAAAACATTACACTACACAATAAACTTAGACATTACAATGACAGGACAGCAAAAATTACACAATATAAGTAGACAGAAAAACAATAACTATATATAAAAAAACTATAACCCGACTTCGTAAAAAACTGGTCCTTGAAATGCATAAGTACAAAAATGGTCAAGCTAGAGCCGTGGTCGCACCCGCTTTTGGGATTGAATATTGCAACAGCAGACGAATATTATGATTTAACGGGTCCGACCTCGGCTCTAGCTTGACCATTTTTGTACCTATACTATGCATTTCTGGATTTCAAATTGAATTTTTCTTGTTTCAGCCCTTTTAGACCAGTTTTTTACGAAGTCGGGTTATAGTTTTTAAACTTTTATTTTATTATATACTAGCTGTGCCCGCGACTTCGTACGCGTGGAAAAGTGATTTAGGACACTTTTATATTTTTAAATATATATTTAGTTTATTGGCGCAACCGCTGACAACTTTCGCCAATAGGTACTTCCCAGTGTATCCGAGTGTTGATCCCGATCCAGCAAGTCACGTACCCGGCAAGCCTCTTGGTATGCAGGGTATAATAATAATATTATAGTACCATCCTTTCGGAGCTCGGCAAAAGAAGTAGGCCTTCGAACAATATGTAGAAGTCAGCAAAGGTATTCGAAGTTAGGATAATATTATTCGAATGCACCGTATAGACCCAGCATGTTTTTTTCACGTTAATTTAGTAAATTATTTAACTTCGATGTCCGTCTGTCTATCTGTCTGGTTGTCAAAACTTTAACACGTGTAGGTATCAAGCTAACAATCCTATTAAATACTCAGGATCTTCTGTCCCTTCTGGCTTTGAAAAAAACAGACTCCTTAGCCCTTAGACCCAAAGATTCAGCCGTATCTCTCTAATTTCCGACACTCCAAAGGGAACCAAAACCTAAATTTGATACGAAGCAACGTCTTAATAGTTGCGAAACTATAAAATTATTTTCAAATTTTTTGAACTTACTACCGTTTTTGTCATTAATATTTTGAGATATTAAATTAAAACATATATTGCAATTATTAAGGTATTTAAAACGAAACTCTCGGTTAGACATGGGCGCAGCGGCACGCCCCGTCGAGGATCCAGCAGGCTTACTCTCGACACAACCGAGAATCGAATCAGTTCGATCTCAACGGATTTGGTGTTTTATTTGGTAGATTACTTTGGAACTAATTAGGATAAAGAAAACCTTTGGAACGTAACTTTTTGTCACCCGACGATATCAATCGACATAGAACAAAAATAAACAAACGTCAATTTATTCGGGAGTATGCGGCACGAATCTGAATCAAAATCGAATCAGTTTGGGGAGTTAGGCCCCAGCTCGGCGCACCGATCGGTTTTAGTAGCGTTTTTTTTATTACCCTACCCTAAGTATAACAATAATATAAATAAATTAAATTTAGTTTTGAAGAAAATATAAAACAAAAAAAGATTAAATTTGAATGTTTGCAGCGCGGTTCCTGCCGCGCTTCATACAAACGTCCAGCATTTTTTTTTAATTGTCATAAGTTTTTTATTTATGAACCGATTGAGATGAAATAAATGTTAAGTCAAGATTACTACAAATATGATTGAACCACATCTAAATCGGATAAGCCGTTTCTGAGATTAGCGTGCACAAATGCACCGACAAACAGACAAAAAAAAAATATTGTTTAGGGTACTATTGCATAAATAAAAGTCTCCTATAATAACACAGGCACAGTTAGCACATTTTAATAGTATTTTTTACTCAGCAGTCTACACTACACCAGCCCGGCTCGGACGTAAGACGTCACGCAGCAGCCTGCATTACGCGGCGCCCGGTCGAATCACGGCGAAACGATTTTAATTTTGCTATATTTCCTAAACTACTCATTATGTTTGCATGGTATAAAGGGCAAATATTATAGTCCTCATGGAATGCTTAAGCCAACTAACGTATTAAAAATGATAAGGATTAATACCGTGATGGTATAAATAGCTTTCCAAAAACCGCTTAATTGCCCGTTTTTTAGTTTATCGCGAAAGGCTTTCTTTTAATTATACAGTTAATTAAGTTGATTTTATACAATAAATGATAATTTATTTCAATTTGTGAAGCAAGTTCAAAAATACAATTTTTATATTATTATGACACTGTGAAAACACTGTTTTCCCAGAAAAAAAATCCTAATAGTTAGGTACTTACTTGATGTTCTAATCTACTTTAGTGCCACGTTCTATTGCTTTGCGTCACTGTGTAAGCGATCCCCCGCGCCCCCGCACGATCCGTTCGACCGCAGGCCGCGCGCGCGAAATTCATCCGACTTGCTTCAAATTTATCGTCACTGCTCGGCTCCTATGTATCGTAGCGTTATGTTATATAGCCTATAACCTGCCCAGGAATATGGGCTACAATCGTACCAAGTTTGGTTAAAATCCCTTCAGTAGTTTTTGTTCCCATCGCGCACATACAGACAGACAGACAGACAGACAGACAGACAGACAAAAATTTTACTAATTGCATTTTTGGCATCAGTATCGATCGCCAATCATCCTCCAATATGTATTTTGAAAAAATATTCAATGTACAGAATTGACCTCTCTACAGTTTTATTATAAGTATATAGATATATAGATATAGATTTTTCTGTTTCCACATCAAATATAACATTATATTTTTACAAAACTAACGTTCAATTAACGCATAGAAAGTAAATTAGCAACTCCTAGATACTACTTGTACGACCGCATTTTAAACGTTATTATGAATTTAACAATGAAATATAACAGTTAATAAAATACTAAAATACATATTCGTAATGTGCTTGCCAAGACCTATCTTTTGATACCAAACACAAGACAAATATCTTAATTTAATTTTTTTTGAGATAGTTTTTGAGGTATAATTTTCAAAATCCAAAATTTTTCGAAAAATGTTATAGCCTATGTTACTCGCGGCATCATTACCAATCGATTGATTCCTCATTTATTAAAATCGCACTAGTAGTTTAGCCGCTACGAGGGAACATACATACATACATACATATACTGCCAAAATCATTACCCTTCCTTTTGGCTTCGCCGAAGTCGGGTAAAAAAGAACTTAAAGACAGGCGCAATGTATGGATCAGATGGTAGGTAATGCCTAACCGGAGCGGGAACACAACAGTGCCTGGTATTATGTGGTTCCTAGAAGTCATTTGAAGGACAGAATTAAAACACTCGGCAATAGCTCGGAAATAGACAAATACATATATATAATTTATTAAACCGTGCGTGGTTCTTCTCGCCGGGTTTTAAGGCTTTGTATAACGCCAATGGTATTGAACGAATATAAATACACAATAAAAATTAGGATTGATATATATTATTAACCACAAATCATTCTGTATACTATCGTAACTTATCGATGTGGAAGAGAAGTGACTTTTCTACGAAATAACAATCTAACTGATTGTTATTTCGTAGAAAAGTCACTTCTAGGAAAATTTTATTATTCGTTTGATCTGCGAGCATCGCAGTTCGCAAGCCATGTTATTGTTTTTAGATTTGTCTATCGGAGTTTATTTTCAGGACCCGGTCTATATTCCAGTATCGTGCACAAAGAACTATTCAGCTTTGACTGTTGTTCCATCAAATGAATTGTTTTAAGAAACGTCTTTGTGTTTTGATATTTTCCGATTTTGAGTTTTGCATCTTGTTTAAAGCTATATTTGAACAAACATATCAATTTATGAAACCACAATCCTCTAGTGAATATAATGAAGATAATTACAGAGATATTTTTTGGAATTTTTTAATAAGCCCAGTATTGAGAAAAAGTGTTCAAAATGTTAGTTTATCGCGTGTTTAATGCCGTAATACCGTGTTTAATGACGTCATGCCGTGATTAATGACGTCAGGTCGTGTTTAATGACGTCACTATGGGGCCAGCTCGTTCTAATTCAGTTCCTGTACCTGAATTATTAACTTCGGTCAAGTCGCCGAGTGGCCTGACGTCCTGCAAATAGCCGGACAGAGATTTCAAAGTTCAGCTGCATTTGTGAATTTAATATATTTAAAGCTTTCATAAAGTGATATGGGATATGTCAAATTTATTTATTTATTTGAGTCAACAAACAGCTAACACAATAATTTTTACAATAAAAGTATTACAATAAGAACAATCCACTTAATCGTGTAGCCAGCACCGTTAACTCCAGATTATTACAATTCAAGTAGATAAAGTACTTTTACGTATATATTTTTTTATTTTATGTTAAACAATATTTAAAATATGAACAATAGTATTATAACCAATATAACTTATTGATCGTAATTGTTTTGTTCTGTCTACCTTTATATAGGACGTTTCATAGTTCTTATATCAAGCCAAATGTACTGTGAAGAGAAGGATGTATAGAGCAGTTTTTGTTTTGCCACCTCATAAAAAATACTTAACATAACGCGATAAAAAAAATGCATTTGTAACTCATTTGTTTTACAAATAAATATTTAAAATATAAACAAGTAAAACATATTATACAACCTATAATATTAATTAGTGATAATACTTTAGAGTGTGTATGGTTCCCGCATACAGAGTTTACTGAGCAGGTACCAGCGCTGAAAGAGGTACTTTTTTAAATTATTGTATGTAAAAAAAGGGACATTTCACATACAAACATCAAAGTCAAAAGCTTTTCAGCGCTGGTACTTTCACAGTTAACTATACGAGGCATATACACATTACATACCTTAAAATATTATCACTCATTTATTTTACACCTTGTATTTATATACAGTTTTAAGTGTAATGAATAAATTAATTTTCGCACCCGACTAAACTAACTGTAAAGCTGTTTAGTTTGTGATTGATGGTGTTACCGCCCAATTGATATCTAATGACGTCATGATTTCATTACACACTCACACTTGGCCCATCCGCATTGGCCTCGGGGCATACTAAACTATGCATTGGGAGTTGATACTATTAGCCCACCCGGGGCTATTCCTATCACCAATTATAATATCGTATGCAATCCGATCCATGACTTTAAACAATTTGTGTTGAATGACTAGCGCGGTTATATATAATGGCGTCAAACAGCTCGTACAGATAGCAATGTGTTGATATATTTTTTGATTAATTTACTTTAAGGCGAGGTATAACCGTAACTAGCGCCACTCTTTTTAAAATAAATTTTACAACGACACAAAGATCTTATTAAAAAAAGTAATCGGTTCAAACTTTAAGTAAATAGTTAAACTAATTTATTGGCATTTAATTACAGCTCTAAGTCCTATAGTGTATTTACTCTCATAAAAACAGCAAAAAGTGGCCGTTTTAGTTATTACTTATGAGAGTGAATACACTATAGGATTTAGAGCTGTAATTAAATGCCAATAAATAACACAAAATACTCCTTAAAAATAACATATATAAATTAAAACTATTTTAGGTAAATTATTATTGTCTAATATAATCTAAAATTATTAAATTTTTTGACTCTACTGAAAAATTGTAGTTTTATAGATACAAGGTTGTAAAGGTAAATCGACGATATTCCATTTTTCTGAATATCCAATTATTGTCGTGGACAATAAGGACCGACAGGTCTATAAGACGTTTGAGCACGGGAGGGTCGTGGGTTCGGGGACACTCATCAGGACCACAATGGACTGTCACGGTTGCTGAACAACAACACAATAACAACGCGAGTTCCTTATCACGGTTACTTGGAGTTGTGTAATAAGGAAAAATGTCAAGTCTATAGTTATGTAATTATAGTTACCAAACGCAACGAAAATCTATGTTTATATTTATTTATTTCACACAGAAACATTTATACATGACAATTTACATGGAAATACGACACGAAGGTACTGCTTATTTCTAAGCAAGAAATCAGCCCTACAGAGAGAAATTTGATAAAAGACAACAGATAGAACGTGCACAATCACTTACAATAATTATAAACAATTACATCCATCCATACTAGACTAAAATCAAAATTATACTTACGCTACCAAAATAATTAATATAATAGACCTAAATATAATACATAGTTGAATATACACATTCATATTATATTATATACATATCTATAATAGTCTATTGCGGATGCTGCCGATCTTATTCAGAAAAGAACTTTCATCTCCGACTCATCATCATTTCGGATGTGACGTCATAAGCCCCCAAAATATTTCATGGGGGGTAGTTGACTATACTATCCATGCCTGGTAGGTGGGTTGTCGCATTTTTGAGATGACAATATCCGCTAAAACGCTTCTGCTTACTTCCAGATATCTATACTAATATTATAAAGCGGAAGAGTTTGTTTGTTTGTTTAAACGCATCTCAGGATATGGTCCAGTTAGAAAACAATTTTTTTGTTGGATAGTCCATTTACAGAGAAAGGCTATATATATAGCCGTAACTATATAACATTATGCTGCGAACTATAGGAGCGAAACGTCAGTGAGAAATGTTGCAAAAACGGGGAAAATTATTCACATTTTGGGACTTTCGTTGCGTGCGCTGCATAAACGGTTTAAGTCACTCAAAAACAAGTTGCGAGCATCGCTAGACTAGTAATATTATATTCTCTCTGTCTCCTTTCACGAGTTTCTTACGCCGGTTCTTTTCGCTAAATTAGTCCCCGAACCGGTGGTAGGTCGTGAGACATTAGGTAGACAATTCTAAAAGTGTTAGTTTTTAACCTATTTGGAAATAAAAGATTTTTATTTTAATGGAAAAATGGTGGTTAGGGAGGTGCTGTCTTCAGCACCCCACGGATAATCCGTTTTCCAATAATACTAGTAAAAATACCTCTAATTCAAAGGATGTATTACTGTTTGGACAAGGACGCCTTTTAATTCAAAGGCTGCCTATACCACTGCTTGGAATGACAAGGACAGCGCATGACGCCATTTAAGCCGTTATATAACACCAACGACATTAAACGACTATTAATTAAAGACATGAATGGATAAAGGTGATATGTAGCAAAATTCTGATTTCGAGATACTAAAATAATAAAATAAAATAATAAAAATTTTATTGAACAGAAGCACATGTATACAATCTTAAGTCTATGACTGGTCTCCACACTAGCATCCCTGTGTCGTGGAGGCCAGTCTCTTTCATATCTAAAAATACAATGGCACAAAGAAAAAAAAGTAGGTAGGTAATTAATATAAATATAATTGACGTAATTTTCACACTCGCGTCTCCAATATACATGTATTTATCTATACTAATATTATAAAGAGGTAACATTTGATTGTTTGTTTGTTTGTTTGAATGGAATAGGCTCTGAAACCACTGAACCTATATGAAAAATTCTTTCACCGTTGGAAAGCTACATTCCTAGCGCTGAACATAGGCTATATTATATGTTTAAAAAAAGTAGGGTTCCTTACTAAAACCCCAACAATGTAGCCCAAAGTGTAAAAAAACGACCAAATTCGCAATTTTTTTTTACGGTATGTTCGTTATTGTCACGAGAAGGTTTTATGAAAGAAAATGTTGAAAAAAATAAGCAGAAAATTAGAAAAAAGAAGAAAATACGTGATGGTCACGCGGGGTTTGAACCTGGGCTCGATCGATTCACGTCGTTGCCAGTTTATATGACACGGGTGTCATGGTAACAATATTGTTTACAAATGGAAAATAAAAATTATGAAATGCTATAAATACCGTTTTTATATCAGCTTAAACTATTTGGATTAATAAAATTATTAGGATTAACATAAACATGAATCCAAATAGTTTAAGCTGATATTAATACGGTATGTATAGCATTTCATAATTTTTGTTTTCCATTTGTAAACAACGTCGTTACCATGACGACCGTTAGACGTTATAGACGTTTGGCTGCGTTTCCATTGACGAGGGGCGAGGCGGACAGGAGCTTGCGGTACCCGAATTGACCAATCACTATGCTCGAAATCTCCGCTCCACTCCGCTTGGGCTAAGTTCCTATGCGCCCCGCTCCGCGTCAGTGGAAACGCCAAGATTGGGGAGGTTTTCCAAATCTATACATCTAAACAAATAAATAAAATTGAAGTGTCAGTTTGTAACTTTCAATTAGCAACGTTTTTCTAAATGCATATGACATTTTAAACGATATCTTCTGCTTTTTTTTTGCATTGGCAACGATATTTACTGAAAACGAAAATGTAATTTAAAAAAAAAAAAATGTCTGTCTGTCAGCGTGTTACTTTGCTCCAGCTAATCTCTGGAACGGCTGGACCGATTTTAACGAGACTTTCACTGGTAGATAGCTAAAGTTATAAGGATTAATTTAGGCTACTTTTCATCACCATCATCATCAGAATTGGCTGGACCGACTGTGACGGGAGCATTCACCGGGCTTAGCTTATGTTAGTAGAAGTAATCTATACATCTATATGTATAAAAGTAAGTCGTGTTAGTTAAATTATTTATAACTCAAGAACGGCTTTTTCGATATGGCTGAAAATTGGTGAGGAAGTAGCGCAAGTAGACGGACATAGGATACTATTTATTCCATTTGACAGCGTTTCCGTGAACGTTGCGGGTTCTGCGTTAGGGTTTCGCGTTGTGGGTTTCGCGTTGCGGGTTCCGGGTTTCCGTGTTGCGGGTTCCGGGTTCCGCGTTGCGGGTTTCGGGTTCCCATGCTGCTGGTTCCGCGTTGCGGGTTTCGGGTTCCCATGCTGCGGATTCCGCGTTGCGAGTTCCAGGTTCCCGCGTTGCGGGTTCCGGGTTCCCGCGTTGCGGTTTCCGGGTTCCCGAGTTGCGGGTCCGGGTTCCCGCGTTGCGGGTTCTGGGTTCCCGCGTTGCGGGTTCCGGGCTCCCGCGTTGCGGGTTCCGGTTTCCCGCGTTGCGGGTCCCGGGTTCCCGCGTTGCGGGTTCCGGGTTCCCGCGTTGCGGGTACCGGGTTCCCGCGTTGCGGGTTCCGGGTACCGCGTTGCGGGTTCCGGGTTCCGCGTTGCGGGTTCCGGGTTCCCGCGTTGCGGGTTCCACGTTGCGGGTTCCGCGTTGCGGGTTCCGCGTTGCGGGTTCCGCGTTGCGGGTTCCGCGTTGCGGGTTCCGCGTTGCGGGTTTCGGGTTCCCGCGTTGCGGGTTCCGGGTTCCCCCGTTGCGGGTTCCGGGTACCGCGTTGCGGGCTCCGGGTTCCGCGTTGCGGGTTCCGGGTTCCCGCGTTGCGGGTTCCGCGTTGCGGGTTCCGCGTTGCGGGTTTCGGGTTCCCGCGTTGCGGGTTCCGGGTTCCCCCGTTGCGGGTCTGGGTTCCCGCGTTGCGGGTTCCGGGTTCCCGCGTTGCGGGTTCCCGCGTTTCGGGTTTCGGGTTCCACGTTGTTTTTTTTTAGTTGAATTTCATCATAAACTCTTTTTATGCTCAACGAAGTGGGCAAGGGTCAGCTAGTCTTATATATAAAAACTAATCGCTGTTCGTTAGTCTCGCTAAAACTAGAGAACGGCTGATTCGATTCGGCTATTTTTGGTCTTGAAATATTCGTGAAAGTCTAGGGAAGGTGTAAACGGTTTATACGCTCAACGAAGTGGGCACGGGTCAGCTAGTGTATGTATAAAGAAAGAAGATTACAACGTAATATAAGGGTTAACTTTTCATAGTAAGCTATATAAAAACAAAAATATCAATTTAGTAACCGACAATCCTCTAATAAATATAATGAAGATTATTTTATAGTTTTTTGGGATTTTTCAATAAGACCAGGGCCCTAATTCTCAGGCCTCGAACATAGTTTTTACTATCGGTCTGACCCGCTCATGCAAATGAGATTTAGCGCGCGTGCGAGCGGGATATACTAATATTCGAACTTTGTTCCACTGCCCGAGAATCGTACTCCAGTAGGCTTACTCCCGACACAATCGATAATTTAATCAATTCTATATCAAATTTGGTGTTTTATTTGGTGGATTACTTTGAAACTAAGCAGGATAGAGAAAATCGTTAAATCGTATATTTTATACTCCCGACCATATCAATAGACTGAAAATCAAAATAGTTAAACAAAATTTATTCGGGAGTAAGCGGCACGAATCTGAATCAAAGTCGAATCAGTTTGGAGAGTAAGGCTCCAGGGCTTCCACCGTGGACTCTACCAGTGCCACGATTTAATGATTTTCTTTATCCTGGTTAGTTTCAAAGAAATCCACCAAATAAAACACTAAAAGATCGAACTGATTCGATTCTCGATTGTGTCGGAAGTAACCCATTGAGATATAAAAAAAAAGATTAAAAAACTAAAACCCGACTTCGCAAAAAATGGTCCTTCGTTTTGCCTTCACCGAAGTCGGGTAAAAGTACTCCAGCTCAGCTTGTCGGGCCCATGCAGCCTTAAATATCGTTTCAGTATTCGGTCAAGTAGCCAACAAGTTCGAAACAACGGTTCAAAGCGACAGTCGCCGTAAATTCTGAATTTTATTTGTCCGTTTCTCGATACATCACTCGGTACGTGCAGCGTTCGTTCCGTCTGAATTTAGTGGATAATCTCGAACGCGATTTCACGTTTTGACATCGGGGTTAGCGTTACCGAATTTTAATTAATGGAAGCTGTCGTTATTTTCATTGTTTCGATAACGTTACGGATATGTCGTTGTTAATAGTAGGGGAGTCCAGAACATTGAACGTGTATGTACTCGAGCGTTGTTGATACCTAGTAGGTTTTGGTGCTTAGATGATAGGAGGAAAAAAAACTAGAGAGAGATATTTTTTTTTTTTATGTAGTGGTGGAACGATAGGAAACAAACTTTGAAAAATCAAAATTGGTATGAAATAGTTTTATAATATAGGTTATTTATATTATAGATTCGACAAGATTAACAAGAGTTTTACGCTGAGTCGAATATAAAATATTTGAGAAACTCAATTATTTAAATAAAATTAACTTTTTAACTTTTACTAAGGTCTCTATAAGGAGCTTCTTTGACATCTGCTTAACATCTCCAACCTCAATCTGACGCATCAAATTATTTTTTGATATAAGTATCAAAAAATAATTTTTGGAGTTACTCAAGCGCGTCAGATTAAGATAGTGCATGTCTCCCACATGCCTCTGGTTATCTAGGCATAATTTTTAAATTTGATTGGTAGTTTTACAAATTCTTCCGTTTTATAATATTAGGAAAGATCAATAAAATTAAATGATTCATTGTTACCACCATTTCCTCCCGATTTTTTTATTTTTTTATCCTCACGATTTTATTTTTTATTTTATTAGCTGCTATCCCGCTGCTGGGCAAAGCCCTCCCCCAAGGTCTTCTACGTATCTCTTTCCTGTGCCAACACTGGCCAGCCCGGCTGATGTGCATGTAAGACGCCATCTTTTCTTGGGCCGGCCACGTCGGCGTCGTCCATCTTCGGGTACCCATTCCGTGACTATCTTTGCCCAGCGGTCAGGATGCATTCGGCTAACATGTCCCCCCGAATCCCATTTCAGCTTAGCAGCCTTGATGCCTATGTCCTTGATTCCTGTTTTTGAGCGCAGTGTGGTGTTCCTTATTCAATCAATTATCTACACTGCCAAAATGCTGCGCTCCAACCCAAAAATCTTAGAAACAACAAATAGCTATTACTTCGTCCCTGATAGTTTAACCTAAAGGTAAACAAACCGAAAACATCGAAATCTTCACTTATTCATTTATTTTGCACACTTATCAACACTTTCACAGCTGGTATATTACAGGGTCTTACTTCATTATCCAATACTTTTAAAAATAATTAAACAATAATTAACATATTTAAACATCAAATGAAAAACCTTCACAGTGGAAATACGCTAATTTGACACTGCCGACTGTACAATATAGTCTATAGTCTACGGATTCATATAGCCAGCAATCATAATTAATCATTGCGTTAATATTGGCCAATTGGCACCACTGACTAATCTATGGTTGTGTCATAGACGGCTTTGTTTACGTCAGGGTTAAATTTATCTCAAACGTACTATACATAAACTCACGCATGTAATGTATTCAAAGCGAGTGGGAATGTTCGAGATAATTTGAAGATCATCCCTGCAGAGATCGTTCGAGTTCAGCTGGAGTAATCTGATATCGGCCCGAGGGTAGATATTTAAAAAATTCAAAACATATCATTTCCAAATGAAACTTAATAACCTTTTTTTGAAAAGTCAACAGATAACGGCAATAGTCATAATATAACTTTAAATTTACCCCTTAATTGCCAAGCATTGAGTGAACTGATAATGATGATATATTATAGCTTATATATATATTATAATATACAAATAGATATTTAATCAAATGTTGTGTATAGTAGTTATAGGATCGCAGTGTAAAATGCCTTTTAATTATGTTTCTTTTTATATTATGTACCTGCACTGTTGTCTGTTACTGTACCTAATGAATAAAATTAAAATTAAAATATTATATAGTTTTGATTACCTCCGTAGCGCAGTGTTCCTTGGTCATGGATGTGTATTAAAATTATATATTAATATAATAAAAATCTTATGTTAAATTTTTTATTTAATTTTATTAAATTTTTACTTTTATACTTTAAACATAGTATTTAATATTTTATTTAATTATATTAAATACTATGTTTAAAGTATAAAAGTATGATTTGACTTCATTAAATATATTTTCGTTGTCTGGTAACTGTAACATTCTTCGGATACTTAAGTGTAATGAAGTAGAAAGTGATGGTTGTATCGTATTAGGAGGCCAAGAGAAGGGCGGAGTGAAGAGACGAATGGAGAAAACTCCACCGACAAGAGCGAAGCTCTTAAGTTGGAAAAAGAAGAAACACATAAAGGGATATAACACAGCCAAAGGTTAAGGAAACACAAACTCACACATATAACGATACATAATAAAAAAAACATAAAGTATAAGTTGTACTATACAAACAAGGCTATGCAATGCCCACGCCCTGCGAGCCATGGCGCCTGGTCTTCCGTGGCCTCCTTGTAAGTTTGCGATCTCACGACGGCACACAAACACAATTCACACTACTTGCTACAGTACAAAAAAAAATTACCGCCGAATTTTGAAGCTGTAAGTGAACTAATAATAATCAATTTTAGCTTACAATACCCGCAATCAAACAAGATAAATTATATCAAAATCGTTTCAACCGTCTCGAACCTACGATGTTCTATCTGACATGATTCCTGAGATTTTCTGAGTATTTTAATTCCTTTAATGCTTTTGTATTTCAAGACATTTCATTTCATTTTAGTTCTTTAGTAGATTGAAAATCTGGGGCACTAGGTACAGTTTTAAATTTATTACAAAAAGGAACTTTTATGATGAAACGAGGATTCGGGATGAGCAGTAGTTTTAGTTTCTTTCAGATCTTCGCAATCAAGGAATAAGTCTTATTTATTTCGTGGAACATTTTACTTAAGCTTATGGTCGAAGTTTTACTTGAGATTAAGGTCAGCATTATTCTTTTAAATAGTTTGAAGGGTCATGGAAGGTGGCTTGAATAGTTACGTTATTAGAGGTCACCGTATGGTCTCCGTATGTAAGAGCCATTTTTGTTAGAAAAAAATTAAAAAGTGTAAATTAAAAATTTTTAAAGTGTAAATTAAAAAGTGCTGGATAGTACGAGTTAATCTATTGTTGTAATTTTACAACATTAGCTCAGTAATTCGGTTCTTCACACAAACCATAAGTGTAAAAAAATTAAACCACTGTAAAAAAAGTGGCACTATCATCGTACCTAATCTTCCAGTTTCTGAAAGGCAATTATCTTTATTAATATAAGTTTAAATTTAGTACTGAACTAGCTGTGCCCGCGACTTCGTTCGCGTGATTGTCGGAAAAACTATCGCGATTATCTTTGATTGCTCACGTTGGTAATTGTTATTATTATTATTATAAAGGAATAATTCTTTAATTCATATTTTTGAGTAACTGAAACCATTTATGCAGCGCACGCAACGGAAGTCTTCAAATGTTAATAATTTTCCCCGTTTTTGCAACATCTCACAGTGACGCTTCGCTCCTATTGTTCGCAGCGTGATGACATATAGCTTAAAGCCTTCCTGTATAAATGGACTATCCAATAAAAAAAGAATTTTTCAAATCGGACCCGTAGTTCTTGAGATTAGCGCGTTTAAACAAACAAACAAACTCTTCCGCTTTATAATATTAGTATACGTTTTAAAACTGGTAATATACGTCATTCGTAAGTCGATTTGATCATTGATTTGCCTTACAGAAACCGGGGTTAATATGTTTCATTACGTATTAATATTGTTCATTTTGTATAATAGCATTTCGTATTATCTACGAAAATATCGAAAACCAAATGATCAGTGCTATCAAAAAGCTATCACCAATTCAGGGCTCTCGTAATCCACGAACGAAATTCGTTTTATACAAAGTAGATATCTGACCTTATTGCCTCACAATCCTTTCATAACAGACCTTTCCCTTTTGAAAAGCAGCCATTTTGGAAAAATCCGTCCCTCATTAGATCACAAAAATCCTTTAAGCTTTTTAAAATACATGCGCCTTCTTGGAAACCTATGAAACGAATAGGATTATTAATCAGTCGAATGAGGATTCTATTTTTACCTACAGTATGTCAGGCCTAATTACCATTGCTATTATTACTAACGAAATACTATATATAATATACTAGCTGTTCCCGCGACTTCGTTCGCGTGGTTTTTGAGTGACTTAAGCCGTTTATGCATCGCACGCAATGAAAGTCCCCAAATGTAATAAATTTTCCCCGTTCTTGCAACATTTCTCACTGACGCTTCGCTCCTATTGGTCGCAGCGTAATGTTATGTAGCCTAAGGCCCTTACTCTATAAAATATGGACTATCCAACAAAAACAGAATCTTTCAAAATGTTAATGGTTAGTTTCGTTGACGTTCGTTTAGGTTAGCACTTTGGCACTATTTTGGCTTTTCTCGCGTCGCGGTGGGTTCGGTCCTAAGAACTTTGGCTTTTGCGTCCGGTATGCGTACCGGGCGCGCCACTTGGTGGCTTTATTTTCCTCACGTAGAGGGATCCGCTGGATCTTTGGTCGTGGTTCTCCACCCGGGGCTCTCCATAAAAAAGAATTAGTCGAGGGCTTCCGTCGGGTGTGAGATTGCGTGATGACACACAGAATCTTTCAAATCGGACCAGTAGTTCCTGAGATTAGCGCGTTTAAACAAACAAACGAACTCTTCCGCTTTATAATATTTGTATATATTACTACGGACGTAAGCTTCGCTAAGTGACATACGAATTCTCTGTCACGTAGCGAACCTTACGTCAAATCCTATACTGTTTTATTTATCGAACTTTGTAAGTGATAATAGCGATGGCCTCTTGACTATGGATAGTGAAACTATCCACTACGACTCTGTTTGCATTTGACCTGGGGCTTTACTCTCAAAACTGATTCGATTTTGATTCAGATTCGATCGTGTCGCGTACTCCCAAATAAATAGTGTTTATTTTGATTCTCAGTCAATCGACATGGTCGGGAGTACAAGTTAGAATATAACGATTTTCTTTATCCTAGTTAGTTTCAAAGTAATCTACCAAATAAAATACCAAAAGCCGTTGAGATCGAACTTATTCGAATCTCGATTGTGACGGGAGTTAGCCTGCTGTACTAAATCAGTTATTAATAAAGAGGACTGTTATTGGATTTAAGGTGTAGGGTAATTTAAAACTAAAGAGCACATAAGTAAACTATCTAATGCCTCACGCCATGAAAAAATCGATCCACATCACCACCGCTGCTCAGTGATGGATCAACCACACAAGAGTCAACCGAATCTCAATCTTATCACTCGGAAATAAGAAGCATGACTCTTTAGTAGGTTTCGATTGCAGATGTCTATATAATTGAGTGATCCATCACATTTATTGCTCCTCGTATGGTTTTGAGATTTATATTATGAGGTACGGGTGTAGGAATCGAATAAACATTTTTCCTGAACTGAAAGTGTGATTGATTCAAAGAAAAACGTATCGCCATCATTATTTTCATTCATATATTGAACTAGCTGAAGCGTGCCCACTTCGTTGAGCATAGAAACAGTTTGTGATGAACCGTTTAAACCTTCCACAACACACAACTACTAAAAATAGCCGAATCGTTTCAGCCGTTCTCTATTAGCGAGATTTTTACATATTTTTACACTTTGTTGAGCATAAAACCTCACATTTTAACATATTACACACCTATTAATTACATGCAGGACTTAGTCCCAGTTTTACGAACGCTATTCAAATGTATGATCAACTAACATGGCTATCAAATTAACTACCTATATTGAATGCTGATCGGTGGACAATTATCAGAGAGAAAGAAAGAGACAAATATAAGACGTCACGCTGACACTTGCAAGACTGGTTAATATTCCACAGGTTAATTCACCAAAGACACCGATTAGTTGACGATTTTAATATCTGAGAATTTTTAACCTACTTCGCAAATGCGAGCGTGATGTGATTAAAAAATATATGTCTTTTTTAATCACATCACTTTCTCTCTGATAATGTTCCACTAATCAGCGTTCAATATGGGTTTTTAATTTGAATGCCACGTTAGTTGATCATTCATTTGAATAGCGTTCCAGATATCAGCCCAAAATGTCACCAGTAAATGAAAATAATTAATTTATGATCTAATATTATAATTATATTTTTTATTTTTTTTTATTTATTATTTTTAACCCGGGGTTAGTAATAAAGAACACTCTTTGCTCCTTAGCGGGACCCGAAACACTGACAAACTACTCGGCTCCAGGGTCTGAGCCTGCAGATCGGTCTGCATCCACCTGGGGCCGTATTATGATCTTTTACAATACCAGCCTGCCATGCCTTGTTCTTTTTCATATTACAACGACATGTTATTCTGAATGGATCCACCCTAGTTTGGCTGTCTGAAAGTGACATTCGGAAGCACTTGACTATTGTCACGTGACCGTTGATTGACTGCCATTATGTGATGATGATTCCAGGCAGCCATGTTGTATGGCGTAAACTGGCTGGAATTAAGAGCTTGTAATAGGCCCCCTGGTAGGAAGTCGTCCAAAGCTTGGACGTTCTGACCTCAGCCTCTTGAGAACTTTTCTGCTCCAGCGGCAGGTTGCGAGCTATGTAGCCCACAAAACTTCAACTCCCTAATATAAATAAAACCGGATTTTTTAATTGATTTTTCTGCTGCGGATTTCCGCATATGATTTTAGGACGTAGAGACTCCGAGCATATACCATAGTTTGTCGCCAAAATTAATGGAGTTGAAATAGGAAAGTTTACGCACGTGTTTAATATTTCGCTTCAACGTCCACGTTTGTATATTCCAATATACAAACTCATTTTATAAACTAATTCAAATTTTGCCTTCAGTGAGATAGCTGTTTTCACTAAATATAGTTTTGTGACGTTTTCACTAACACATTTAAATTTTATAGAGACGAAATCATCTATGTAATAGGTCATCATGTAGGACAATTGAAAAAGTGGTAGTTTCTAACCTATTCGTAAATAAAATATTTTTCATTTAATTTTGATTTTGTTATAGAAAAGCCATATACGAAATTAAACTATTTTACTCACCCGCGTATTTTCACGCACTGCTTGCTGATGATGAAAAAAGCCAGGAACACTTTCGAGTTTTTAATAAACTAGAACAGACAGAGATAAATAGGTACATTTTTTGAGAATTATTTTTCAGTATTACTCTAAAAAGCTAATGAGTAACCAAACAGTTAAAATATCAAGTCACCGTTCAATGTTGGTTGTGCGGTTTAGAGCGTGTTTCGCCATATACATATAATATATACGCCGGATAACATGGTATTTAACATGGCGTTAACTTTAACATTGCTTGGTGAAACACGGCCTTAAGGTTCTCTGCTTGATTAAATTATTTGTATAGTAAAACAATATTCTTGACACGCTGATGGAGACATCAGAATTGTAAATATAATTCGTTCATGAGTGAAACGTCGTTCCGCGGAATGAACATCGGCGCTCATTTCATTAAAATAATTGCGTATCTCAAGCACCTGCCGTGAAGTGCTCTCCGGTACTTTCGTTAATTGAATTAAATTGCAACACCGATGGACTCTTCATTTAAAAATGGCGGCCTCGTCGAGCGAAATGCAAATCAATTACATTGATGAGCGATGATAAGTGAAGCAAAAACTTTAGGTACAGCAGTACGACAATTGTGCGAACAGGAGATTGTAAAATTTGGCACAATTTTATATGAAGAGAGTGCTTAATGCTAATATACGTAAAAATAACAGTCACTATAATTTTGGCATATGAGTAATAAATTTTTTTACCAAAAATTGTATGCTTTTTTGTTATTTTTGCGACAAAAAAATTATAAATGGTAAAAAGTATTTTTTTTTTAATTTTAGACACAAAAAAATATTTAAAAATATATATTTCCGAATTGGATAACTTAGTATGCCTGCTCTTTTTACACCATGTACTATTTAAATAATACTTAGAAATTGCTATGGCCTCATCAAGAGAAATGCAATTCAATTTTATTGATAAGCGCGTATTGGGTTCAGTTATACGAGTATTGTGCCAACGGAGGATTGTAAAATTTGGCACACATTTTGTTTAAATGGTGAAGGTTTACTTAATAGAAAATAGAAGCTACACATACGTTTCGATATAATGTGATCTTAATATAAACAACGCTTACTCTATAAGCGATTAAAATTATTGCAATTATATCTTATCCTATGCGCAATAAAATTATACTTATAGTTCATCCCTGATAAATTTAACTCAAAGGTAAACAAACCGAAAACATCGATATTTTCACATATTTACTTATTGTGAATAGGTAAGAAAAGTTGTATTTGCTAAGTACCTTTTACTTATCAAATATACAATTCACAATTTTCACTTTTCTTACTTATTAAACAATTTTAAATATATATAGGTATTTTTCCCATTTTATCTTATTTATTATAATATGTAAGTAATTTTTTTCATTTATTATTTTTATGTCATTATAATATTATTAAAAACAAAAAATATTTAACACAATATGTTATATAAATTTATTGTGTTAAATATTGCGTTAATATTGTCCAATTGGCATCATTGACTAGTCTATTGTTGTGTCATAAACAACTTTGTTTAGGTTTGAGTTGAATTTATCTCGGACGTACTATAGTTTAGTCGAATTTCGTAGTACAGAAGGAACACAGAAAAAAATTGTAACTACGCTTGGTAGACGATTTCTCTTCATTCGCAATTCAATCAAATGTTTTATCCAAACGCAGTCAAATTCACGTCCATTTTCTATTCAGTAATCGTCAGCATCCACGTGAGAAACTATCGCAAAACCTTTCAATTTGCATCTCTTGTTCAGTGACACGGTGTAAAAGATATAGGATAGGAGACATCAAGTTCATCAAGCAAGTTGATCTATATATTAGAGCGGGAGAAAATTCTTCTGTATAATATAAAAATACAATAAATAAAATATTAACTAAAAAAGTTTATTTTTAATCTCTAAATTGAATTGCTCTGTTTGTCAAGACTATTCAAACGAGTACAAGCTCGACTGTTTTATCTTGTAGTATAGAAGTTCCTATGGCCACCTTCCGACTCCTTTTTGACCAGCTTCAATGTACCATAAAATTGCATTGTACCGAAGTTACGTTATCAAATCAAATATCAACAAAATCTAAAGACAAGAAGCTAAAAGCTAATTGTAATGAGAAAAGGTGTAAGAATATGAAAAGTTATATCTTCTTATTTTTAATTTTGTGACTTTTAAATTTAGTAACTGCTTCATATTTCCTTTCGGAAAATATAAAAGCTTTTCTGATTTAAAACAAACGCATACTTATTATTATTGTTATTTTGAACGAAATTATAAGACCACGTCGCAGTCAGTAAATCAGCAGGATTTGAAATTGTTTTGAAACTTATTCAATTTACCCGAAGCGAAATAAGTTATTTAAATATTAAACAACTTCACGTGAAAACAAAACCCACTAATTATGAGCGGAAGATATTCTGTTCGTTTTCATTGTATGTTTCTGTCAGTATGGAATTGTTAATTAACTTCATTTTAATTAAGTATTTTTTTTTCTGAAAACATTGCAAGTCTCAGACTATAAATATATTATAAAGCGTACTCTGGGTAAAGTGTGGCTTTACCCAGCAAAATAAGCAAATACAAAATCAAACTTAGAGGGCGAAATATATATTTTTTTCGTTTCATTGAAAAAATCTATCAACGTGTCATGAAATTGTTTATTAAAACTTCATTTAAATTAAGATTTTTTTTTGGAAAAATTGCAGTGGTTAAGTCGCTCTTCAACGAAAAAGTAAGGCCTACATTAAATATTAAATATTCAAAATGCTCTACAAAGAAAACAAGATACTATAAAATACAATAGTGCTTAAGACCGTGTACGCACGATAATCTGAATATTTGAGTAGGTAAACCTTTTGTCTTAATACTGGTTTTATTAAAAGTTCACAAAAATGGAATAATTAATTAATCTTCATTATATTTATCAAAGGATTATCGTATTTATAGAACGATAATCCTCTGATTTAAAATTTTGTACTCTTATAACATAAAAACATTACTTAAAGTACACAAATTTTTAACGTTATAATAACCTATTATAACCTTTTTTTGTTATTTATATTAGTGACGCGAGTGTGGTAATTATTTAAATATTTTAAGTAAGCCAACTCAGGGGACTACTAAGGTTTTGGTTTATGCAAATTTTTGTTTATGTAATTCGTGGAAGTCCAGGGAAGGTTTAAACGGTTTGCTCAAGGAAGTGAACACGGGTCAGCTAATATATAGGTAGATATAAAAATTAATTGATGTTCGTTAGGCACGCTAAAACTCGAGAACTGCTGAACTGATTCGGCTATTTTTAGTCTTGAAAAATTTTCGCAAGTCCAGGAAAGGTTTAAACGGTTTGTATGCTCAACGAAGTGGGCACGGGTAAGCTATATAAAAATAATAACGGTTGTAAAAAGAGCAGTCACTATAACTTCGTGGGGAAGAGATATATTCATTGGTACTAGTCATTTGCTTTTAATCCACTGTTTTAAAAATTAAAAAAAAATCAATAGGCAATGTACAACGTGCACAACACAGCGATCAGCTGATTACGCTGAGAGGTCAATAGCACGCGAAAGACGTTCATTACGTACTAGGGCAAAAATTATAAAATTTAAGAATTTAATGCAGAACGTTGTTCCAAACAGTTCAGCCTTGCGACTAAAATAATAAATTGCAAAATAATGAAAAAAAATCATTTCTAGAATCAGTCAAGGTCCTATAATCTTATCACAAAGTTATAGTGACTGCTCTTTTTACACTCTGTATATAAAACTGTAAATATGTAAGTGAATATAAGGTACAAAGTAATGAGCGCGATGTTAGCAACTACGGCAGCACGTAACAACTAACTTGTGAGTTAACGTACTCCGAAAGTTACGTCTGGGCGTATACACCGAAATGTTACTGATAAACTTAAGGCTGCGTGCGAACGATAAGCTGAAAATTTAAGTACTTTGAAACTTTTTTGTATAATGCCTCCCACACTGATTTTATTGACGCAGGCCGAATAAAACCAGGCAGGAGCTATTTTTATAGTGCGCAAGTGAGTGCGTCATATACAGAAGCACTCTCTCTTCCTTTACTTGAGTGGGACGGATAACTTTACCACTTTACTACAGTTGGACGAATAACCGACAACTGGCGGGAGATCAGGCGCAGGACTTTTGACATGCATCCGACGCATGGCTCATCTTTCTTATCATACAATCAGGTTATCAGCCTGCATTGACCTTACCAAACTTCAAAATATTTTTTTTATTGTTTTGGGAATTGAACTCACGTCGTCTGAGTCGAGAGCTAAGCTCTAAACCACTAGACCACGGAGGCACTATACCGCTACGGATACTGAACGCGGGCAGAGCCGCGTTCAAAAGCTAGTTTCTTAATAAGTTCCAAGCACGTCCGACGCAGAAATACAATCTCACACGGAGCCATTTCCTCAATATTTAAACAGAAAATATTGAATTGAACACTGTATTGAATATTCTAAATCCGGCAGGGAACTTTTTATATCTCAGTAAGAGCATATAGGCCAAGCAGGGACAATTGAAAGCTACGTATTTGTTAGCCGACGCCAAAAAAAAAAAATTATATCTATGGACGCTTCACACCACGTCAATCTGGCACTGTGCTAAGTATCCAAAGAACTTATGTTACAGGTACCAGACAACGGAAATATATTTAATACTATATAGATATTTAAGATTTTATTATATTATACACAAATTGAATACACATCCATGACCCAGGAGCATTGATAACTTTTTGTTCCCTCGGCGGGATTTGAACCCGCGACCTTTCGCTCGAGCACCAACGCGCTCAACCACTGCGCTACGAAGGTCGTCGAAAATGGAAATCGTTCTCAATTCACCCTGTTTTCCTTACGTATGTACACCGATTACTCTGAGGTTAATGATCCGAATTTCGTGTTTTTTTTTATTTGACGTAGAATAGCTGCTGCTTTTTATACGACCAAAGTCCCTGATATCATGGATTAACATAATATAATAGACTTTAAATACGGAAAAATTACAGTCTTTTTGGATAGTGTGAAGATGGGCTGTGCAAATACCAGTAAGTATTATTATAAAACAATCTTTATTTTGTTATAAAAATACTGCAAGGAGCATATGAAATTGTATTTGTTTTGTGTACATTCTTGAGGACTGTTGGGTCTTTAATTACATTCACTATTTGTTTTAATACTACGTAAACGGATGGCTGTTTGTTGCCAAATAAATAAAAACAAAAAAAAATTATAGCAAGTCAACCCTTCCAGAATATTCCATAGATGAACTGAACGTTTTCGTCACGCGACCGAACCCAGCGGCTGTGACCACAAATCAGCGTGAAGTTCGCGCGGAGCAGATGTTTTGCGATGAGATTTAATTAAAGCAACTTCAAGCCGACAAAGTTGATCTTAAATATTGTTTTGGCAGTCAGCTGTACGCACCCTTTCGAATTAAAAGTTGCAATGATACTTTGATATTGAAACGGTAACTTTTAATGGCATCTGTGGCTCGGTTAGCACAAGTCGACGTTAGCGGGTTCTAATTCTTCAATGGAACAAAAAAATTGTTGAATAAAGCAATGTTACGAATTCCGCTGAAGAAACAAAGCGACTCACTTAGCGAAGCTTCATTCATTTTTTTAGAACTTCGTATTGAATCTGGGTCCGTAATTAAGGATTGAGTATAGTGATAATAATGAATCATAGCAAAAACGCTCTCGATCAGTCATCAAACAAACAAAACTAGATCGAAATCGGTTCATGCGTTTGGAAGCCACACAGATACGCCATACGTATAACATCCGTTTTTGTCGGCGGCTCAAAATAATTAAAGCCGTTTCGGAGAAAAATTCAACGGAATTGAAGGGAGCCTGTCACCGTGCGGTTCACTGGAACTTTTCGCGAGTTAATTACAGAGGCAATTTCGTGGGGCAGGTGACGTCACGCTCGCGCGGACCACAAAGGCCCATTGTGACGTCAGCGACACCGCCGACACTCCGCGTGACGTCATGTGTTTGTGTTGTCCCCAGTTTTGTAGCGGTTCATTTGACAAGGACACCCTCTGTTCCTTTTACACCCATGATCCAGTGGGACGGTTACATGCGACTGGCCGGAGAATGGGCGCAGGACTTTTTACATGGATCTTGTCAGACAATCAGGGTGATCAGCCAGAAGAGTCCTAACCAAACTTTAATTGATCCAACACGGAAATTGAAGACACGACCTCCAAGTCCAGAACTTTATGGTCTAAGCCACTTGACCACGGAGGCGTTCTAAATGATATTTATACAAATATTATAAAGCGGAAGAGTTTGTTTGCTTGTTTGTTTGAACGCGCTAATCTCAGGAACTACTGGTCCGATTTGAATTTTTTTTTTTGTTGGATAGTCCATTTATAGATGAAGGCTTTAGGCTATATAACATTACGCTGCGACCAATAGAAGCGAACCGTCAGTGAGAAATGTTGCAAAAACGGGGAAAATTATTCACATTTGGGGACCTTCGTTGCGTGCGCGGCGTAAATGGTTAAAGTCACTCAAAAACCACGTGAACAAAGTCGCGGGCACAGCTAGTAAAACAATAATGCTTCTTCTTCCTGTTTAGTGCCTCAGCATATGTGTTATTGTTATTAGGTTCCAATTACACGTCCAATAATACACTTCTAGTTAATCGTATTTGGCTTTATTCATACGTAGCTAATTTAATATACAGTATCTTATACATAACTAGGTACCTATACAGATCTTAACTCTAGGGGCCTCCCTAGGGGACTAATATTAAATCTACCTATCTTAGGCTTCAATGTCAGACGTCATCTTGACATCTTATTGTTTTTTAATCATAATACATAATGACATAGCATTATGTAACATCTCCCTTTTTCGAGAAACGCATACAATATATCAATGCATATAATATACATGATTACAAAATATAACTGACTAATTAAATTTCTCATGTATGTACAATTTAGGTTGTTTTACAGTTCTACCAGATCTGGTAACATAATCTGTACCTATTTGCCTTTCCACAGGAACACAGTTATCATTATGTCTACTAATATCCTGAGAATTTTCACTCGTGAAACAACTAGGATTTATGGGAAGTATATTGCACGTATCATGACCAATATAAGAAGGATCTATTTTTTTTAATTCATTTTTACCGTCACCCGCAAAAGAGGAAGGAGGATTTATCTTTTTTAAATTATTTTTCCTATGTCTAATAATATGCGCTCTATTTCTCCTATAAATAACACCATTCATATCGGTAATATAATGAGACCTACCACAATCTAGATTTCTATGTATTACACCAGGAGTCCAAAAATCTTTGGGATTCTTTTTAAAATAAATGTCATCATGTCCAGGCTTAAAGACTTCATTTCTTTGCCTTGCACATCTGTCAAAGTAATATGTCATTTTGTTTTTATTGTTTATTATCAATAACACAAAAAACTCCTTAAAAATAACATATATAAATTGAAACTATTTTAGGTAAATTATTATTATCTAAACTATAAACTAAACAAGTAATAAAAAAGGCTATATGTAAAAAACTATATCTAAATCGGCGGCCGCTGGTAATGTACCCAAAAGACTGGCAGTATTACCTCGCTGTATCGCTAAACTGATACGTTGGCCGAGGTAAGCGCCAGCCCTTGGGTCATTTGTCTTTTCCGTGAGTCTTTTAGATAGGTCTTTCAAAAGGCGTTTAGCACTGGGACCCCATGGACCCAAAGTCTCGACACCAAAAGGCAGAAAAATGTATCCATCGCCGATGGATTCATATTTCCGCCTTTTGTGGGTCTCGGCGTGTGCCGCCGCCGCCAGTTTTTATTGTTGTCATGACATTTTTTGTAAACAGAAAATTTTACTAAATTCGGTTTTAATTTCTTACACAGGACAGGCATATTCATACGTAAACTCCTAGACATTAATAATGATGCTGGGCTGGGAAAATCATTTTTAGCTGTGTTACGGTAGTGTAGCAATGCTAAATACACATCAGATCCATCCTGAGCGCATTTACGTAGTATATTTTTGGATACTTTTACAGCGCTCTCCGAAAAACCATTACTTCTTGGATAATATGGACTCGTGGTTATATGCTCCACGTCCCATTCAACCAGAAAAGATTTGAACTTACATGAGTTGAAAGGTGGACCATTATCCGACACATTAGTGTCGGATCGTGGGATTCCGTGGCGTGCGAAAAACGATTTCAAGTTTTTAACCACGTTATCAACGTTGTAATTCTTATGTAAAGAAGCTAGCTCAAAATATTTAGAATAGTAATCTACACAGACAAGGTAATTCTCCCCATCAAAATAAAATAAATCAACCCCTACTCGTTCCCAAGGGAGTTGTGTAATATCATAACACTTCAAAGGTTTCTTATTTGTGTTAGGTTTAAATTTAGCACATACCAGACACTGTTCAATTAAATTTTTAATGTCTGCATTTATATTGGGCCAATAAACTGTTTCCCTAGCAATATTAAGTGTTTTATTTATACCTAAATGACCACAGTGAATTTTATCTAATATTTGCTTTTGTAAAGCCTTTGGGACTATGAGCCTATTGCCCTTAAAGAGTAAATCATTCATTATATGTATTTCACCTTGAATATTCCAATATGGTTTTACCAAACAGTTAATTTTGTTTTTGTTTGTTGGCCAACCATTTTTTATATATTTCATCTTGTTTACTTTCCTTTAAAATTGACTCTAAATATGACTTTGATACTGAAATATTAGAAAAAATTGAATTGACATGATATTGTAAATCTTGTTCACACCGCGGTACATATGTTTCATTGAGTGAAGCTCTTGATAACGTGTCTGCTATATACATATGTTTACCAGGTATATAAATTACTTCTAAGTCATATCCTTGCAACGCAAGCATCATTCTCTGTAATCTAGCTGGCACTTCATGAAGAGGTTTTTTAAAGAGATAAATTAAAGGTTTGTGATCTGTATGAACGGTAACAGGACCTCCATAAATATATTGATGAAATTTATTACAACCAAACTGTATAGCAAACAATTCCTTTTCAATCTGAGCGTAGTTTTGTTGAGAGCTTGTCAATGTTCTTGAGCTATATGCAATTGGTCGCTTATTTTGCATGATTACAGCGCCCACAGCATTCTTGGATGAATCTACTGACAAAATTAAAGGTAAATTGCAATTATAGTAAGCTAATACAGGTGCTTTAGTAATAATATCTTTTAGTGACTCAAAACACTTTTGATAATTATCATCCCATAGGAATGGTATATCCTTTTTTAACAAGTTTCTTAAGACATTAGTTTTGTCTGCTAAGTTTTCAATGAAAGGGGCTAAAAAATTTAACATGCCTAAAAATCTTTGTAAATCTTTAACATTTTTAGGTGTAGACATATTTTTTACAGCTTTAATTTTATCTGGATCAATTTTAACATCATCTTTGCTAAAAATATAACCCAAATATGTTATTTCTTCTAAAAGAAACTTACACTTGAGCTTGTTTAATTTCAGATTTACCTGCCTAGCCCGTTCTAAAAATAATTCTAATCTCTTATTATGTATCTCAATTGTCTCCCCATATATTAATATGTCATCACACCAAATAATTATGCCTTCAATGTCCCCAAATAAATCAATCATAGTTTTATAAAATATTTCTGTCGCAGTATTAATCCCGAAGGGCAACCGTAGGAATTTATAGCGACCAAAGGGGGTCTGAAATGTGCACAAATCACTACTTTCCTTTGTTAATTTTATATTATAAAAACCAGAGAACGCATCCAAGTGGGAAAAATATGTAGCTTTAGATAATTTTGACCTGACTTCATCAATATTTTTAATAGGATAATGACTTCTCAATAGATTTTTATTTAAATATCTAGGATCTAAACATACCCTTAATCCTCCTGCCTTTTTCATGGTAATGACTAAACTACTTACCCATAATGTGGGTTTGTTAACCTTTTGTATAATTCCCAGTTGTTCCATGACTTCTAATTCTTTCCTTAACGGCTCGATGAGAGCAAACGGTACTTTCCTCGGGGGATCTACTCTTGGTGTGGCATCCTTCTTTAATACAATACTGTGTTCATATGGAAGGCATCCTAGACCCTGAAAAACATCATTATATTTGATTACAATATTGTCACATGTTTTTTCATATAGGTTATGTATATTTTTCACAATTTTATTGTCATTTTGACAACTTACAGAGAAGTTTTTTGTTATTAAGTTTAACTTTATACAAGTTGGTAAGCCAATTACAGTTGGACAATTCAAACTTGTTATTACAAAAGTAATTGTTTCAGGCTTTACTTTATTATCTAATAAACAGGATACATTAGATACTGCCACTATGGGAATTTTATGATGATTGTAAGCAAAAATATTATAATTTTTACACTGTTGTTTGTCTTTATTTTTAATATACAACTTTGAGCTTTTGCATGTGTCTAAAGACATCATATTTATATCTGCTCCAGTATCAATTATGCAATCTACTCTTTTATTGTTTATATTAAGAAAATAATGCCAAGAATTATCATTTTTACTTAAAATTGTGCTATTACTATTACTTTGTGATTCAATGTTGAACAATGTCCCTACAGTAAATCTCTCAGCACTTTTTTTTGTTACTTCATCATCGAGATTTGAGTTGTCTACTTCAGAAACAACATTCCTGACATTATTTTTCTTATAACATAAATTAGTAAAGTGTCCATATTTAAAACATGACCTGCATTTATGCTTCCATGCTGGGCAGTTGCGATGAGCATGTGTTGTGTTGCATCTTCCGCACGTTGTTCTGGACCCGGGTGTGGCTGATCTTCTTCGTTGATAATGCGGCACTGGAGATCTGGTTTTTCTTATATGCTGGTGCGATGAAGACGATGATGACGTAGAGCTGTTCCGACGGTTTCTGTGTATCTTGTATACGGTGGCATCTTCTCTTCTTTCACCCCCATTGATTGAATCTTCACTCTTCTGTGCCATAGTGAGTGTTCTACATAGCAGCTTGGCTCTTTCCAGGGAGAGATCTTGTTCTTGTAGCAGCTTTTGTCGAATTTGTGAGAAGTTTGTGGCCATGTTAGCGATGAGAATATCTTTCACCAGGGACTCACGAAGCGTACCAAACTCACATGAATGACTTGCATTTTCTAGTTCCATCAGAAAATTGTCCAATGATTCGTTCACACGTTGTTTTAATGTGAAGAACCTGTGTCTTGCAACTGTCAAATTCTTCTTTGGTTCAAAGTATTCAACAAATTTTTCCTTAACTTGTTTGAATGTAGAACTGCTTAGGTCCAAATTGAAGGAGTTGAAGATGTTTAGACCTTTTTCACCCATAGAGTGTAGCATAATAGCAATCTTCCTTTTGTCTTCAGTTTTCTCCATTCCCGACGCCAGCAAATATATCTCGAACGACTGAGTCCATTTTCTGAAGTTTTCAGCATTATTGTTGATGATTTCCGTCGAAATTTCCAGCTTTTGTACTCCGTTTGCAGCCATTGTCGTCATTGTTGTTGAACCACACCCAGCCGGTCTCGAAATTTCTTTTTTCGCCGTTCTCCCTCTCTTTGGTTAATATTTTCTTTTTCTTCTTCTGACACCATGTTTAGTGCCTCAGCATATGTGTTATTGTTATTAGGTTCCAATTACACGTCCAATAATACACTTCTAGTTAATCGTATTTGGCTTTATTCATACGTAGCTAATTTAATATACAGTATCTTATACATAACTAGGTACCTATACAGATCTTAACTCTAGGGGCCTCCCTAGGGGACTAATATTAAATCTACCTATCTTAGGCTTCAATGTCAGACGTCATCTTGACATCTTATTGTTTTTTAATCATAATACATAATGACATAGCATTATGTAACACTTCCTTCTCTCCACCAGTATGAACCCCTCCTCATCGCACCTCTTGCTCTCGTCCTTGTCAGGTTGCGGTGGCTGAGCCTTGCGGCTCTCTTTCTGTTACTTATTGCTACACCATTATGAATTAGGCTTAAAACAATGTAATGTCAAATATGACATTTGACTTTGAAGCTTAAGATCTATTTTAGAAGCAGAAGTCTATTTTATAGTCCTCTTGTAGAGGCCATAAAGATGGGACCTATGTACCTAGCTATAAGATATTGCATATTAAGTTAAAGTATAATAAACGTAATTATAAAATTACTAGCTATTCCCGCGACTTCGTTCGCGTGGTTTTTGAGTGACTGAAGCCGTTTATGCAGCGCACGCAATGAAAGTCCCCAAATGTAATTAATTTTCCCCGTTTTTGCAACATTTCTCACTGAAGCTTCGCTCCTATTGGTCGCAGCGTAATGTTATATACTAAAGCCTTCCTCTATCTATCAACAAATCTATCTAACAAAATAATATTTTTTCAAATCGGACCAGTAGTTCCTGAGATTAGCGCGTTTAAACAAACAAAGAAACAAACTCTTCCGCTTTATAATATTAGTATAGATTTCACGTGTATCATTGGACGTGTAAATGGCCTAACGTATTCAGTGGCATAATAACACTTTCTTTCCATTTGTCTTCGCCTAATTATCTAACCTATAAAAAGTAGGCCGTTGGAGGCGCACCCTTATCGGGTAAACCTGGTGCGTGCTTGACAGTTGGTGCGTGCAAAATTAAACTAATCTAAGTTTTCGCTTTGATCAAACTTGGCTGGCAGCATGCATGCCCAATACAGTTTGCCTACATCCGAGATTTGTACTACCTCGATTACATGTACAGCATATCGCGTTGAGAATATTAATCCGGGACTCTGTGAAACCGCCGGGTATCCCGGGACGTGTTGCGAATCCCGGGCTAATCCCGCAATATATCGCGGCAGAAGAAGCTATGATTTGGGTACGTGCTGCCCGAATTACGGAAGTGAGAAGATAATTTACTATTTGTGTACGACTGTATTCTGACTTCCGCAATTTCCGGAAACGGATTAAAATGTTACATTTTAACATTAACTAGAGGTCATACCGTCGAATTTCGATCACGCTCTATACAAGTCTGGGTTATACAAGGAGTAAAATAAATGAGTAATAATACTTTGGGGTATGTGCCGCCTATGTAGAGTTTATTGAGAAAGTACCAGCGCTGAAAGATTTACTTTTGACTTTCATGTTTGTATGAGAAATGCCCTAACTTCATACATTTTCCCATACAATAATTTCAAAAAGTACCTCTTTCAGCGCTGGTACTTTTATAGTAAACTCTATATACGGGACCCATATACATCCTAAAGTATAATCAATCATTAATATTACAGCCTGTATACGCATTCTTAAGATATTATACGACCACTCATTTATTTGGCGTTATTTATACAGTGAATTAAATTTATGTATTCTTTCTACAGTAAAAATTTGCACAGAGTTCGTTATTGCGGCTTCGAGCTACTGAAATTTTAATGAAATATACACGCCTCGATTAATATGCACATCACAAACGGTTTACTGTAGAGTTCCATATCGTTAACTATTGTACTATCGATACCTCCTTTTGTACACAACTGTACACCGTTCGCTTACTAATTGGCCCTTTCTCCACTTACCAGCCCGGCATCGGTCCGGTATCGGCCAGGCGCCCGCGCTGGACCGGTCAGTAATACGACCGGAATCTGATAGAACTCTGTAGAACTTTGGGTCTTAATACAATACGGTTGAAACTTGACGTTCATTTGTCAATTCGTTAACTTTGACATTGAAATAATATTTTGAACTCTGAGCTAATATGATAGAGTGGAAAATCACGAGTGACGAGGTGTCAACTGTGACATGATTGACATTTCCCTTGCCCTCATTTGTTCAATTTTCACTCCTTTACATCACTAAATAAAGGAGTGAAAATTGATTCCTGATTCCTGTTTTGAGTGCTTTAAATTATCTCTAAACTTAAAATATCTTTTGAATTCCGGTTCATCGTTTGCTGACGATGGATTCGTGCCGTCCCGGTGAGTGGAAAAACAACCATTCGAATAAGCTGTACGCTTGAGAACAAAACACATATTATTCCATTATACACAGTCATTAATCCAGTAACGACAAATAGTGTAGGTTAGGTAAAATAAAGCACCATTTATACAGGCAGGCATGTTGTCATAAACTTTGTTGACATAAACTTATAAATGAGAAGCGTAACTAGCCGAAACAGCAAAAGAGAAAGAAAATATGTGTACCTCTCGTAAAATTTTACCTTTATACCTTCAAAAACTTATTTTTACGTCTCGACTTCCGTTCGCCTTCCTCGATCACACTTTTTGTAACGCTCTCATCATGCGTTCTCCAGCTACCTCGAGAGTGAAAAAAGAAGTTTCCCTTCAATAAAATACTAGCATGAATAAAATGCTATATACTATATCATTTTTATCTAATTGTATGGTTGTAATTGGACTCTACGGACACATTATGAGGTTTCGATCGTTAGTGGAATTTCCCGGGAGTCGCATTTTTCACGCGAACTGAGACAGATAACGTTTCGGTAACGGATGTAACATCTGAACTGCGTGTCACTAAATAGTATTCATTTTATCTGTGCACTTATTTTGAATATTATGTATAACGGAGGTGCGGTATTTTGTGGGCGTGTTGATTGTTTTGTATCGTCAGGAAATAATAGGCCGCACATACAGTACTGGTATATTGTTTGTACAATAACATAGTTTCACTTTAAAATATTAACTCAGGTCGTGGATGCAAATGGATAACGATCAGAAACGCGGAGAGTTCTGCGCTCGCGTCCGTTCCGTCCGACACCCCACCGTTATGTGTCATTTCAAACGAGCATAGACCACTCCCAAGCCATGACAGCTGTCCATGTCATAGCTTGACGTTTCGTAGACTGATGACAGCTACAGGTGACATGTTGCACGACTGAAGCGCCATCCCGCCGACACGGCCATCCTGCCGCATCACACGTCCTCGTGTGTGCCTGAAAGAGACACATACAACCAGTAGCCTTTGCCGTCCCTCGGTCATCTCTGACCAATAAAACGTATTCACTTAACACCAAATTTATTACAACTCTTTTAACTTAGCACATAGATCAAAAACTTTGTTTACTGATTTCAAACTATGTCCACTAATTACATAGTGCTTTTGTAAATCAACAACATCGGAGGATATCTGAAGTTCAAACTTTAAATCAAATCATCATTACGCAATGAACACATGTCGCGATTCCATACAGTCTACACCACACATAACACCTCTCTCGAGCATTATGCGACCAGTGCCTCCATCAAGCACGTCAAAAGAGAACAATGCCTCCATCGAGCATTTTCCCCCCAAGTGCAACCGAACATAATCACGCGATGTGCCAGAAACTTCAGATCATCACTTTGATCAGCTAACTCTTCTACAACCAACTGACCTTCAGAGCATCCTTCTCAGTCTATCATGACCATACTTTTATGTCCTCTTAGAATCTAACGCCTTTAGCAAGTATCGATCCCCATCTAGCGACTCAATGTTTATTCATCATCGAAATGAATATTTCGTAAATAGGCTTCAGACAAGACTGTACCAAATTTTCACACTACAGTCAAGAGATAAACAATTACGCTCACCAGATAAATTTTATTTCGAATTTGATACTTCAACGAAGTACAGACTACAGAGCGGAAAGTCCTAGCCGTCGCGCCGCCGCGCCGCACAGCACCACCCGCCGCGCTCCGTCGCGTCGCGTTGCGTTGCGTCGCGTTGCTAGCATTGCTCGAACACCCAACCTCCATCTGTACACAAAATGAAACAGCACAAAAAAATGTCCAGACTGTGTAAAATAAAGTTCTTTTTGGGTTTGCTTATCGGTGAGGAGTCAGAGAAAGAATAGCAGCTTTCATCCATCCAGCAACCATTTTTTTTCTTGCCGTTAAAGCGACAGAGGGAATACAACAAAATTGGAAATTGCGCCCGCGGACCCGCCTGCCAAGTGTAGCGAGTATAGGCAACTACTTCCTATAGAACACTATGAGGGATGCAAATGTCCAGAAGAGGACATCAAAAGCTATGGAGGTTTAAATATCGGGAAAAACAATAAGATCAAAATCTAAAATCACTATGCAGTAAATTAATTTCATTTCCATTCCTTCTTATTCCATAACTGATTTGATGAAGAAAAGCTATTACAGTATGAGTCACACAATAACAACTGTCAGATTGCACTGTCCTCACTAACCTTGACAAAAATAAACATTTTTAGTTGTACTATCGCGGGAATCGAACTCACAAAGTCGAGTGCTAGGTTCTAAACCACTGGACCCGAAAGTCGTTCATAATACCAGAAGACTCTGAAGTGCGTTTACCACCTTTCGCATGATAACCAAGTTCGCCGAAGCTCACTGAAGTCCATTGGAGAACATTCTTATGCTCCTCTTCTTCAGCCACAGCCCACGGCCTCTGTGACTCTTGGACCGTTGAGTGTGTGATGCCTTGTTCACCATTAGTACCAGCTTACATACAGTAACTTCTGAAACATGAAATTAAAATGTGTTAATTCCATAAAACTCATATCACAAACAATATTATCATGTTAGACGAATTTTAAACTATTCCATATCGCATATTGTTCTAAAAAGTAATACTCTGATAAATCTGTAGGTAATATGTATTCCGAATTTACTTTAATAATTTTTTTTTATAGCCAGCTTAGGAATAATTAACAATGTACTAGACATTATTTAAAGTTACTTTTTTTTTTGTTTTAAGCTCACCAATGAAAATTACATTTAAGTATGTAGTTTCAAACTACCTACTTACTATCATGTAAACAATATTTACAAAGAACATGTCAATTGTTATTGTATAAGCCTGTTTGTTTACTACTTGCGCTCACCTGCAGAGATAAGACCACTACTTGTTGTGTAATAATAATTATTATCATTAAAATCAAACTTTGATTTCTTCTTTATTTACTGTGTTGATTTCACTCTATTAATAAGAATATAGCTTGTATAATAACAAGTTTTAAAACTCACATAATTTAATTATCAAAATACTGTAAGATCTTTTACTTTGAATCTATTTTCTGTTAATAATACTGTGATTATAAAACCAGACCAATTTTGAATTTTACAATGAAATAAGTAATGATACTCATACAACCAGTTCACATCTTTGCGAAGCAAGTAGAGAAGTCCATAAGATACACAATGCTCATCTGCGTTGGTTGGTTACCCAGCAAAGCTCGTTCTATGCATCGGGCAAGTATGCAAGCTATGCAAGGCTATGCATCGTCCAGTCAAGCACTATCCCAGTGTATTGTCCATCTACAAATAAAACAAAACAGCAATACAAACGAACACTAAACTTTAAAGTTTATTTAGATTTTTGGGCAAGCAATTTCATGGAAACTTTGAAGGCTTCCAAATTATTACGGGGAATAAAAAGATTGCTACCACCTGTTACCAAAGCCACCAAGCTTATAACCAAGACCTGTCGTTGACTAGCCACGTCAATCTTGTCATAACATCGTGGTTCTATTGTAAATCGTCACGTTCCCATTGTCAGCACGTTACCATCGTCAGCAGCGTTGTAATCTCATCAGGAACAAAGGTTTCTTGCAGTTGCAATACTCGGATCGCTGATATATTTTCGTCTTTCTGCTGGCAGACTGAAGGCTTCGTAATATTATTTACACTCTGTTTCGATTCAATGCGATCTAAATGTCAACAAAGCTCAGTAAATCCACATTATCATGTTGATTGTTCCAATTTGTACCCTTTAACAAACTATCTTGATTTTCGGGGTTACATCTCGCTTCTGATAACGGAGGTGCGGTATTCTGTGGGCGTCTCTTGATTGTTTTGTATCGTCAGGAAATAATAGGCCGCACATACAGTACTGGTATATTGTTTGTACAATAACATAGTTTCACTTTAAAATATTAACTCAGGTCGTGGATGCAAATGGATAACGATCAGAAACGCGGAGAGTTCTGCGCTCGCGTCCGTTCCGTCCGACACCCCACCGTTATGTGTCATTTCAAACGAGCATAGACCACTCCCAAGCCATGACAGCTGTCCATGTCATAGCTTGACGTTTCGTAGACTGATGACAGCTACAGGTGACATGTTGCACGACTGAAGCGCCATCCCGCCGACATGTATTATAATTTTTTTAAATATTTATTTATTTGGAATAACAACAGCCATCAATCTTAATCTAAGTAGTTATAAGTTATAACTACAACAATGAGTAATATATCTATGGACGCTTCACACCACGTCAATCTAGCCCTGTGCTAAGTATCCGAAGAACTTGCTTTACAGGTACCAGACAACGGAAATATATTTAATACTTTTATACTATACACATATTTAAGATTTTTATTATATAATACTCAAATTTAAAACACATCCATGACCCAGGAACATTAAAAAAATTTTGTTCCCTCGGCGGGATTCGAACCCGCGACCTATCGTTCGAGCACCAACGCGCTCAACCACTACTCTACGGAGGTCGTCAAGAGTAATGTAAGGCCAACAACAGTTATTCACCTATTACTATAGATTCCTATAAAAGTTTGTAATAATAAGTACATATTTTAATGATACAAGACAAGTGATTACAGGTATGGCGACAAATTGTGTGTAGGTAATAATCATAAAGTACTTTTTATTTGTGCTATATAAAAATGTAACAGAGAAAATGTCGCCAGCTCTTTAATGCTACTGATAATAATGTTTGTGCAAAACGCTTATACTTATAGCTATTATAATAATATTTTAGTCATAATCATAATTTTATATAAACAAATTAACCAGAATACGCCAATTATTATTGTATTACAAATCTATTGATCCTTCTTTTTTTAAAAAAATACTTTAGTTACATTTTCATGCAGCGGGTTATCTGTTGTACCTACACACTATCATTGTGACAGTAGTAAGTTCAAAGTAAGTATAAATACTGTAAAAGTAACAGCTAGTATTTTTAAATATAAATACTGTAAAAGAAACAGATAATATTTTTTAAACTTCATAATAATATATTGTAAGATTAACAGCTAGTATTTGTAAATATAAGTACCTACTGTAAAAGTAACAGCTAGTATTTTTTTAGTATAAATACTGTTAAAAGTGCAGCTAGTATTTCTTGAACTATTATTAACCGACTTCCAAAAAAAGGAGGAGGTTCTCAATTCGTCTATATGTTTTTTTTTTTAATGTTTGTTACCTCAGAACTTTCGCCTTGGTGAACCGATTTGGATGATTTTTTTTTTATTTGAAAGGTGGTGCTTCCCGTTTGGTCCCATTGTCACCAAAGTGGTGACCTGATGATGGGATCCGTGAGGAATCGAGGGAACTCCTCAAAATTTATATGGAAACATATATCGATTTTGATTTTTCTGAAGTAGCCCAAGCATATGTTACCAAATAGTAAGATTTTGCACCATATCCTGGACCTAAGGTACTGAACAGAACTTCCGAGTCCTTAGAGATACACGTTTGAAGATTGCAGCGTTGTTTAAAGAAATGCAAGCATACGCCACTACGTCAATTACAGTGTTATACCAGTGTTTACCAAAGTGGTGACCTGATGATGGGATTCGTGAGGAATCGAGGGAACTCCTCAAAATTTATATGGAAACATATATCGATTTTGATTTTTTCTGAAGTAGCCCAAGCATATGTTACCAAATAGTAAGATTTTGCACCATATCCTGGACCTAAAGTAGTGAACAGAACTTCTGAGTCCTTAGAGATACACGTTTGAAGATTTCAGCGTTGTTTAAAGAAATGCAAGCATACGCCACTACGTCAATTACAGTCGAACTTGGTCTCATAGTTATCAAAGTGCATGCCTGATGATGGTGTCGTGAGGAATCGAGGGAACTCCTCGAAATTTATAGGAACACTCATAGAAATTTTGTATTTTTTTCGAGTACCATAAGCATATCCGACTAAAAACAAACATAATTTTGAATCAACTATCAAGGTATACCACATAGATCAGAAACAGGCATACAGGACTGCTTAGTCTTTGAAGTTATAAGTTTGAAAATTACGACATCGCTTAAAGTACTGCAAGCATATGCCACTATATCAATTACAGTACTCAACACCACCTCTGTCTTCGCCAGATAGTAGGTATCTATAAATAGGTACTATCATAACAATATGACGAAATAGGTAAATATTAAAACGGTAAAAAATTGTTTTGAGCCAAATAAAGAAATGTAAATCATATTCAGTATATCTAGTATCGACTTTGATATTATTAAAATTTGTATATCATTTTATAGTCTACTTGATATATATAATTTTTGTGCTGCTCTGGCGGTAAGTACCTATCCTTACTCAGTCTACCCATAACTAAAAATCTTAAAATAAAATAATTTTAAACAAAAAAAAAAACCGACTTCAAAAAGTAAACTAAATAGCAAAAAATAAATTTACTTCGCACAAAGTAATACTTATTTTCACTTAAGTAAATAAATTTATTCTAAAATTTTGAAGTCGGTGCCAAGTAAGTACTTCAACAACCTTACTACAATATCAAATTATTAAATATATGAAGGCAATCACAGAAAAAAAGAATCAGAAAAAAATATACAACTATCAATGTAAATATTACTATATAATATTATTTACCTACCAAAGTACTGGCTTACAAAACAAATTATGAAAGAACGCTAAACTTGGCACCGACTTCAAAATTATAGAATAAATTTATTTACTTAAGTGAAAATAAGTATTACTTTGTGCGAAGTAAATTTATTTTTTGCTTTTTAGTTTACTTTTTCAAGTCGGTTTTTTTTTGTTTAAAATTATTTTATTATGAATACTGTAATGTACAGATAGTATTTTCTTAAACTAAATAAATAAATATTAAATATTGCCCGTGCGACGTGCGAGTAGAAATACCGTACATTTTTTCCACGTTAAAAATTAGCTACTTTTGCCTAAATTAGCTATCGTTGCCAAATTTTATAGATCTTGTAGTATCGGCGTCTACTAAAACATCTGTAATATAGAAATTGCTGTTCGTTAGTCTTGCTAAAACTCGAGAATGGGTGAACCAATTCGGCTATTTTTAAGTTAACGAGTTAGCTAGTTATGTATAAAAATAAAATCCGTCCACTTTATCATCGTATCAAATAAAAATAAATATAGAAAATATAAATTATCAATAACTCAAGGTTCACATTACAAGCTACAAGACGAAGTTATTTGCCTGTCTGGCTTCTGCTTCAGGTTGAACAAGCAGGGTAGGTATGCGTAGACCTGTCAGCTGCATGGTTAAACTCCAGCGAAGTGGATGTATACGCGATCGTTTACACTTCGCCGAGAGAAGTTTACAGAAGCCTACGAAGTTACTACGTGCCTAAAGGCGCTGGGATGTAAATCAGTCTTTCGTCGCTTTATCTTCACAACCTCGTATCTATAAAACTACAACTTTTCAGTAGAGTCAAAAACCTTAATGATTTTAGATTTTATCATGACATGGATTTTGGATGTATACTGTACATAATTGAACCTCATTTAAACCGACGCTTATATATCTAGGGCAGTGTTTCTTACGCCGGGTTTTCCCGAGTTTCTTACGCCGGTTAATCTCGACGGGCTAGGATTTAACGGTTTATTTATTACTAGCTAACCCGTGCCCACTTCGCCCATGCTCCAATCATGGAAACCGTGTAAACCTTCCCGGGACTTCCACGAATATTTCAAGACTAAACATAGCCGAATTGGTTCAGCTGATCTCGAGTTTTAGCGAGACTAATAAACAGCAATTGTTTTTTATATAGCCTATGTTACTCAGTGATAATGTAGCTTTCTAATGAAAAAAGAATTATTAAAATCGGTCCAGTACTTTTTGAGTTAAGTCGTTACATACAGAAATACAAATCTTTCCTCTTTATAATATTAGTGTAGATGTAGATTAGTAACTTTTTGTTGCCTTTCCGAAAATAGCTTGTTAACTTTTATTTAGAAATAAAATATTTTGATTTTATTTAATTTTCCAATTAGTGTACTCCCAGAGGTACGCGAAGTTGCATCCAGGGATACATTTGGCTATCATTAAAAAGAACAATATTCAATATATTATTAAATAACAATAGGTATATTATATTATAAATATTTTTTTAATTTATCATCGCTACAGGTATGCAGGTCTTTTTTCGAAGTGAAAAGAACAAATAATTGAGAACCACTGCTCTAGTGTAAGGTGCTTGAAGGCATCTGTATCTCAGTGGTCAGCGCGTTGCGCGAGATTACATGCTCGAATCCGAAAGAAGTTGATTTTTTACATAAAAATTGTTGATATTAGATTAAATGAAAATTAAATTATTAAATAGGCTACATGTATTGCTACACGTTGATCATAAATTAAATTACCTGTTTATCAGTTTTTTGGGTTCCGTGCCTAATGCTAAAACCCTATTACTAATCGTTAGTAGTCTGTTTCTCACCAGTCTATCCATTTTGTGCGGAACCCATCATGCTTAACCCCGACTCGCCTTCTGCCACTTTTTTTAAAATGCAAAAAATTTAATTTCATAAATTGTGTTGAAGACTAAACGCAATATACACAACTCCTGTACTGTTCTTTACTTATAAAATGTCTAAGAAGTCCATTCAGGGACTTAACCCTTTCATTCGAGTTCCTTCTCAACACTATTATACCCTCTCTTTGTGAAACACAAAGACACGGCTGTTGTGAAATAACATTATTGTTAAATGAGACCATTTCATAAAAATGAAATGTTGTAAAGACTTTTCATTGCACGGTATGAAGGCCTAAGGCTCACCTCACATTGACACAGAGACGATGCGTCAAGTTTTTCACCAAATTTCAATATTATTTAATTTTTAACCAACTTCCAATAAACTAAATTAAAATTTTTAAAAATCTTGACTTAGTGTGTAACATTCCAATAACACCTAAAAAACGACCAGGGGCCTTACTCTACAAACTGATTCGATTTTGAATCAGATTCGATAGTGCCGCGTACTCCCGAATAAATTGACGTTTATTCATTTTTATTTTCAGCCGATTGGTACGGTCCGGAGTACAAAAAGTTACGATATAGCGATTTTCTTTATCCTGGTTAGTTTCAAAATAATCCACCAAATAAAACACCAAAAGCCATTGAGATCGAACTGATTCGATTCTTGATTGCGTCGGGAGTAAACCTGCTGATGATTTTGAAGGTCTTCATTCGATCAAACGATTTCTACCAAACATAGCTAAGAACACTCTCGACTGATATACATTTCAAACCAAAAAAACTGCATTAAAATCGGATAATCCGTTTGGGAGCTACGATACCACAAACAGACACATACACATTTACACAGACATGTCTAACTTATAACACCCCGTCGTTTTTGCGCCGGAGGTTAAAAAAAGGGGGAGGTTCTGAAATCATCCGGTTTTTTATTATTAAGGTAATTTGTATTGTCTAACTATCATAGCGAGCGTAGGCCTTCGTTTATCACATCATCACACAAATTTGTACTTTAATTACGTAGCCATAGAGATGAATATTAGGCTATTGTTGAAACTTGAATCTTTAACTCTACACCAATGTGAGGTGAGCCTTAGAATGTTGTAAAAGGACGCAACTACGTAACAAATATATGGAATGAAAGCTTTTAAGCAATATCATCAAGTTAAATCGTTCGTGTAATATGACAAAGGATCCGAAACATAACAGTGGGTTTAGCAGGAAGAATTGTCTACTAGGTTTTCGTAACTTTGTCGTTTTCGTAGGAGAATTGAATTTTTGAATTTTGTTATGAAAATAATAACAACATCCTTACTATTGACATTCGTTAGTTACAAATGCGTACTTGATAATGTTATCTCTCAGCAATTAGTATAGTAGTACTTAGTAGTAGACCATGTGTATGTTATATTGTATGTATTATTTATTATATTATACTAGCTGTGCCCGCAACTTCGTTCTCGTGGTTTTTGGGTGACTTAAAACGTCTAGGTAGCGCAGTTGCAGCTTAATGTTATATATCCTAAAGCCTTTTTCTATAAATGGACTATCCAAAATAAAATGAATTTTTCAAATCGGACCAGCAGTTCCTGAGACTCTTCCGCTTTATAAGGCACCCACGGAGATAGTCCGGAATTCAGTGAACATTAATTACAGAGCGTATTATAATATCTCGGAGTAACCCAGAAAGAATCCCTTTGGCCAAGATGAAACGGTTCAATTAAAATAAGCCCACTTATAGACAGAGATCCCAGCGACACCAGGAACTCTCTTAGTGATAAAACATCATGTACCATGCTTTTACATGTTACTATTTATTATATTTTTGGACTAACTTGCTACTTTAAAAGAAAAAAACTATTAACAGCAGATGTTTTACATATTATTATATACACTATACAGCAGGATTATTTTAAAATACTTATTATCTTGTTTACTTTAGTGCATGCTGTAGTATATAGTTAAACCAGTAATGGTTTATAATTTAATGTTGACACTGTGTATATAAATTTTTTATGTATTTTTTTTATTAAATAAATAAATGTATTTACTTTTAAGTCACCAATGCCACAATGGCACAATTTACAGCAGTGATAGAATGTGTATTATAAAAGTGTAACCGAAGTTAGCAATCGTTAGTAAATCTTTTTATATAGGTAAATTAAAAAATGTATGCATAACCACTAGTTCCTTCTGTGTACATTCATTGGACACACTACATGGTACATGTTTTATCAGTATCAGGTAAGGGGTGTCTGATGACGCTAGGATCTCGGTCTATGATGGGGATTCGCCGACTCGAGTACATTTAACAGGTTTAAACTTAAACGGCTTAATTCCTTTTCATCTAAGGATTGAATAACTGTAAATTGATATTCAAATCTGTTATAAATAAATTATACTTAGGGCTTAATTCACCGGGCGGAGCAACCAGTTGCCGAGCTCTATATAGCAGAATGTAGATAACGCCTCCCACACAAATTTCGGTACCGGTGGCCGGTTTCATTGAATCCAGGTCTGCTACGCAGGAGGAGTCACAAAGCGCTGATTCTTATAGCCTGAATGCTAAGTCTCGGTTTCACCAACGCATGTTAGTGTCAACGGCTTGTTAAAATACCATGCCTTCTCATTCATTGATAGGAATTACGAGAGGAACAACATGATATTTAACGAAGGATAAACTTTAACATTGCTTGGTGAAACACACCCTAAATGTACGATTTGCATCGTACAATCTTGAAGCTCTTTTTATCTTGTTCTCTATCTCTTTCTCTCTGCTGTGGGAGTCAATCCAAAGATGCACTAAAGTAAGGCGGGTGTCCCACGCCCGTTGGTCGGCGCGCCCTTTTCCTAGTTGACACCTCCTCGATAGCAATTACCGGTTCGCCGCGGGCGACTCACCCCGCACCGTCGCAGATTATAAATCTCAGGCAATTAAACGGCTAACACCATTAGCAGCCATCTTCCACCGACAGATCAACATTTAGGTGTCTAGACACGCGCTTTTATTTATCAAATATGAAATATACAGTTGTTTTATAACAGCACTTAAAATTACTGAGGTTAATGGTGCATATACATTAAGTAATGCTTAAGCCGCGTATAGTCCATCATACAGACGCGCATGATATCATAAGGCAGGCATGAGTTGACGTGCAACTTAATATGTTGTTGCAAATTTGACGTTGCAAAAAACTTAAAATGTTGCCAATTTGCCATAGCAGGCTTCGATGCTGTCGTGCACGACACATGATTTCCATCACGGCAGTCGATGCCCTACCTATGCTGTCACACACTCCAGTCTAGTCTAGCCAATCGTGGCTTTGGTGAATTAACCGTATCTGTGGAAATTTATCTGTTCCTCTCTTACTTTTTCATATCCAATCATCGTTCAATATGAGTTGTTAATTTAAATGCCATGTTAGTTAATTATATATTTGAATAGCCTTTCAGAAACCGGCCGATATACTTAAAATATTGTGTCAAATTTGATACGTGACCTGTGTCAGCACAATTATCGTGAAATTGTACCTAATATTTTTGCTTTACGTACTATCGAATAATGTAATAATATAGCCTATGTTTTTTTCTATATAATATAGTTCGATTCCCGGCGAGGTAATGTATTATTAAAAATCCAATATCTGCCGTTTTAGTTTAAATCAAAATCGATCTCACAAATCCTTGCAGTATTTATCTCCTATAGTATCGGATATCCCCTACCATGCTTTTTAAAATATCTGCCTCGGTATATATCAGTCATACCAAAACGAATATCTCGTGACTCTTTTGTACATAAAACTTATCAGGCTGTTGTTCGATTTTATAGAGATCGGTATCGATAAAGTATCGGTACTTCGAGTTAGGTTTTGTGCTGGCGTGCGATAGTGGTTTACGATCGGAACGTATTTCCACTGGTAGCTGGTACCGAGCGTAAATACTGATTTGGTATACTGATAACATAACCAAGGGCATGTCAGGACGTTCCGTAACTATAACGGGTGTAAAAAGAACAGCGACTATAACTATGGGATATGACAATACTACCTTTTTTTCATTTTACAAAAGTAGGTATTGTTACTTGAGTTTTTTTACAAAAAAAATAGTTTTTCTTTGCTTTTTCGTTATTCTCACGACAAAAAGTAAGAAATGGTAAAAAAGCGAATTTTTTTTTATTTGACAAAAAAAGAATTTCCAAAAGGAGGAAAGGTAGTAAAATCGTATCTCAAAGTTATAGTGACTGTTCTTTTCACATTCAGTATGTATTTGGGATTTTGATTGAGTTAAAAAGTAATTATCATGGGATATAAGTTATAGTTTACTTTGATTCCACTGCAAATAACTTTACATAGAGCGTTCCTGCGCTATTCATGGAATAAGTTACATATTAACGATACCTATACAAAAAAAAAACAAAAATTCAAAATATTTTATTTCCTAATAAAACTTAATAAGCTATTTTCGGACATTATGCTATCTCTCAAGCGCCTCCGTGGTCTAGTGGTTCAGAGCTTCGCTCTCGACTCGGAGGTCGTGGGTTCGATTCCCGCGTTGGAACAACAAATAACGTTGTTTTTATGTTTGGTTAGGACAATGCAGGCCGTCTTCTGACTGTCTGACAAGAAAGATGATCCATGCGTCGGATGGGCATGTAAAAAGTCGGTCCTGCGCCTGTTCTCTCGCCAGTCGTGTCGGTTTCATCGTCCCACTGGGTTATGAGAGCTATAGGAATAGAGAGTGTCTTCGTGTATTGCGCACACACTTGGGCACTGTAAATTAACTCCTGCATAGCTGGCCTGGTTTCAATGAAAAAAAGGTGAGGGAGCTATTTTTTTATTTTTTTTAGGGTTTTGCAGTAACTACATGGAACCCTTCGTCTGTCTTCTTTTACTAAATTCCTTTACCAAACTGATTTGATTTGGATTCAGATACGATCATGCCGCGTACTTCCTAATAAATTTACATTTGTTTATATTGATTCTCGGTCGATTGATATTGTCGGGAGTACAAAAAGTTACACACTAACAATTGTCATGATTCAATCCTGATTAGTTTCAAAGTAATTCACCAAATAAAATACGAATAACCACGGATTCGGTTTTCGATTGTGTTGGGAGTAGGCCCGCAGTATGAAGTTTTTAATCCGTGCAGCGTGCCAATGTTGACGATGTAATCAAATGAACAGCCTATCTACGCAAATATTAATCGCTTTTGTTTGAAACCTGTGAACTAAAGACGGGTTTTTAACAAGCACATTTCATAAACATAGTTGGTACTCGTATGAACGATTTGTGTCATTCACCTCTCGCATCTGGCGTGTGAATTCATAATTCATAATTTTTATTTGCATCAAAAGTGGTACATAATAAGTATGGTGTTACAGTTTATTCCATAGATATATATTATGAATTATGAATATAATAATAAAAGTTAAAACCCGACGGTATGTCGCCGCTAGAGGCGCTTGTGTAGCGTAAGGTCTCTGAAATGTCAAATGTGGCGGATTACGCGGGCTTATTTCTATTTTAGATTAATGTCGCGAATATTTATCAATTGTTTGATTAATTCTGGAAAATATTATAAGTTTTGGTTAAGTGTTTAAAAAATATGTCAAGTCGTAAGTATAATACATTTAGATTTTATGCTATGGAATTCCGCAAAGTAACGCCTGATTCCATCAACTATTTGCAATCGATCACGTCAAAAAAATAATGTAATGGCTCGCTGTTGTGTGTGTGTGCACAGTTGCTTAATTTTTGCATCGACTAGAGTTGCTAGAGCGCTAGAGCGCCAAAAACAATTTGGCAATCATAGGAATTATTAATTAAATGTTACGTCAAACAAACATTGACGACAAATTCATTTTTCAGATAGTTAATGGAATCAGGCGTTACTTTGCGGAAATCCATAGCATACAATTTAAATATATTATATCTAGCAATATCCCGCGAAACAATTATAACCACAACCTGCAAGCAGATGAGTGAGTGTACGCATAGGCATGCGTTTGATGCACCTCCCTCCTCCCACACTGCTTATGCGTACACTCGCAAGCAAAAAACATGAAAACACCACCACCACACAAGCAATAATGTTAACACGATCGTGCAAAGTCCCACCACCATGCAGGTTGCAAAACTCGACGCGCGTTTCGCTCTGACCCCGGAGCATCCTCAGGATGTTGACTCTGCGAACAATGTTCGTTAAGAAATTTTTTAAATTGATATTGTATCATTTTTCAGAATTTTAAAACTTTAAAACTGGTGTTTTTTGGCGCTTAGTTGACCTTTTAAGCGTTGCGTCGATTCAAGAGCAAACATAGCGCAATTTTTGCGATTGCTTTGCTTTTGCAAGATAAACGTATTTAGGTAAAATTGCGAAGAGCGACATGTCAGCTGCCCGTAATGATAGGCGACGCTAACGCCCGGTTTCTGAAATGCTGATCAAATTGATCAAATCAGCTAATCTGAACGCTCATTGGTGAAAACAGTAACTGCGAAGTGATGTTCACCAATGAGCGTTCAGATTAGCTGATTTGATCAATTTGATCAGCCTTTCAGAAACCGGGTGTTAGTTTAGCATCATTTTACATCAAGATGCGACATTTTCACGATTCAAAACTGAAACTTATTCAATACACAGGAAGGTTCATTGTTCAACGGCGTGGCGCAGCGCGGTAAAGTTCAAACTCCTGCAGTGTATTCTCTTTTGTATCAAAAACTTCAAGTCACGGTGTAAGCTGACCCTTACAGTAATTTGTACCGGCTGAATATTAACAAGATACTATTTGGCCCATGGAATTTGTGGCCCATTCCAAATAATCCGAGGACTTTTGGCCCGCCGTTAAATATACTTTATGGCCTCGGCTTAACCGCGGAGGATTCATTTGCGAAAGTAGTTTGGCTCCGGTTCATTAAAATACGCCAATAAATTCACCGACTTAAATGGCTAGTGAAAAAATAAGTTATGAATGGCTAAATTGCGTTGTATATGTCGCAGTCATCTAATTGAAGTCGCTATTTGATTGAGTGACTAGCGTTTTTATCGAATGACGATATTAAATTGTAGGACTAAGGGCATGTTTCACAATGCAATGTTAAAGTTAATCCTTCGTTAAATATCATGTTGTTCCTCTCGTAATTTCTATCAATGAATGAAAAGGCATGGTATTTTAACACGTCGTTAACACTATCGTTGCTTGGTGAAACACGCCCTAAGGCGTTTATATAAAAGATATTATAAAGATTTATTGCTTTATAATAATATATTTTATATAAAAATGAATTGCTGTTTGTTCGAGAACGGCTGAACCGATTCAGCCTTAAGGACAACTCGTCAAGTTGTTTATTGTAATGTCTCCAACATCTAGACTGAACGTCATTAGTCATTTAGGGTAATCGTTGAATTACCTAATTATGGAACATCTAGGCGTAATGTGACATTTTTTCTAATTTGCGCTCATACTACCGATATTTTATCGATAAATGTAACTAATGTATCTAATTTTATCGATGCATATAAATATACCTATATAATAGATAACTGCTGACTTAAAGACACGAGCATTCATAAAAGACGGGGGTAAAAAACGGGAACAAATTAAACACACACACATACATAATATTACATATTAAAGGCGTTAATTATTCATAAAATCAATATATTACACAATTTAGCAAACTAACTCCACCGAAATCATTTTTAATCAGATACTACTTTTTATTTACTTTATTTCAATGTGGTTTTGATTCTTAAAAGATTATATTTAAGAATCTTCTCTAAATCCTAAAAAATCTATCTTTACGACAGGTCTCTGTCAAATGTTGATATGTACATAGATGGTGTTATAATCAAAGTATACTAGCTAAGTGTTACGTTGTTATTTTATGACTACATGGAGTTTTAAGCCCCGATAGTAAATAGTTAGCAGTGTTCTATTTTTTGGTCCACCTATCGCAGCACTAAATGTCTGTTATCAGCATTAAATTATTACTAAATGAGCACTAAATGTTGAGATATAAAACAAGTGATTCTGCTGATTTGACTTTTCTAGCTTAACAGACGTAAGAACGAAGCTCTTAAGTTAGAAGAAGATTTCTTTGGTAGTATTTACTACCAAAATACCTTCCTTTTGTCATCTCATAATTAAGGCTGCCAGTCAGGTAACAAAATAGATATAAAAATATATTATGCAGCATTAATTATGAAACTAATAAGTTGAGTACCTATTAAGTGCAGTCTTTGTAAGCGAGGCCAGATGGGAATACTTACCATGTTTAAGACTGTTCCTTATAGATTTGTTCCTAGTAGTAAAGTATTCTTCATCCCAGAGCAATCTGCGAGCTTTGTTTAACTGTTTATCACTTAGCAACGAGCAAACTGTTCTGCTAGATTTATTGCTTTATATTATCTTTTATATAAAAATGAATTGCTGTTTGTTCGAGAACGGCTATACCGATTCGGCTATTTTTGGTCTTGAAATATTCGTGGAAGTCCAGAGAAGATTTAAACGGTTTGTATGCTCAACTTGTGGGCATGGGTCAGTTTAGATATAATTTAAGGAAGCTTACACTCAATAAACGCTGGGATACATTTTATCCTGAACAGCCTGATATACTAAACAACTAATAAAAAAAAAAATATTTTTATGAGACTTTCGGACAACAGTCGCTGAAACCACTTTTCGACCTTACGGCTCAGAATGCGCGTAGGTCGCGTAAATCTCCATAAAATTAAACGCTTAATTGATGGCTGAGTAACAAAACAAGTATTACTCAACCCCCAACCAATTGCTATGTAAACAAGGCTTATAATGTCATTAAGGCCTCTTTCATGTCGCGGCGAGTGACGCGGCGACAGCGATAGGGTTCCTCCATACATTGTTTTTAATTGATTAGTATCAAGCTATTTTTTCTTGAGTAGCTTCATTTTGATGAGACGTCCAATAATTTCTTGGACGTAACTTTCGATTGAGGTAGCTAACAGAGTTAGCAAGGACAAAAAAATCTCAACTTTCGAGCGTAGGACCGGGATAACGTACCACGCAATTTGTATGACAATTATGCCTGTTGAATTACAATAATTAACTAAGTATTAAAAACAAAATCAGCTGGTTACTAGTAATTTAAGATGAACTCGTTATCCATACAAGTTGGCAAGAGGGCAAACTCGGTTGCTCGCACCATTATTACGAATCTCTTTAAAGCGGTGGAAATAATATACAAACAAATTGTAAAACCATAACCATTAAAACTGTACCTGTCTCCTATCACATAAAACTTGACGTATCTACTCTGCGCTAATTAAATGGAGACTAATTCGCTTGCACTGTCGCCGTGTCGGTCGCCACGAATTTTGATGCAGAGGCCTTAAGCATTAAGGGTTGCGTTAGTTGATGAAAATTTATCGGCCTCTTGAAAACAAATTACGCCCTCGGTCCTCTTAATATTGATTAAGGGCTAATAAATTGTTTAAGACGCCGCTGATGGGAGACGTGTATTCGTAGAACTCCATGGCCTAGTGGTTTAGAGGTTCTCAACTCCGGAGGCTATGGGTCCGATTCTTGCGTTGAAAGAACACAAATATATTCTTGTCTGTTTAGGACTATGCTGGCTGCAAGCAGGAATATTTGAATGCTTTACAAAGTAAATTAAAGTAATAAAAAATGTACTAGAGGCATGACAGCGCGTATACAATAAAATTGTCACTCGCTTGCTTTATAGTTACCTAATTTTCTGAACCGAAAGTTTATACATTTGTCGGATTTGCCTTGCGTCTTTAACCTCCCACTTGGTTATGAAAGTAAAAAGAAGAGTGCTCTTATTGCTTGGGCACTACAAAATAATTCTTGCATGGATGTCCTAGCCAAGCCAAGCTCTTAACCACAAAGGCGATTCCTAATTTATTAATATTCTTTGAATACATCTCTACTCAGATCGAGTTATTAATTATATTATGATAATTAAATAATAATATTACGAGACCTTTTTTCGCTAAACGAACTCATTAAATGAAAGAGAATAGACGACCGCAGCTAAACTCTAAGCAAATAGGGGTCGGTGCGAATTAAATATTTACCAACGCTTTGATTATTTTCACCTCGGAAGCTCGATTTCAGTAATTACTTACTGTATTATCTCGCTTCAGTTCGCACGCTGACTCATATGTCAAAAGGTAGGTTGCACAGCATGTAAAACGAGAATAAGACAATATTAATTACGAGCAAACTATTGAGTGGAATCAAAATGTTTTACTATAAAATGATCAAGATTTAATACAGATAATATATTGAATAATAGATATAAATGTACTGTCTGGTCCTTGGAGCCGAATGGTCCACCAGTGGCAATTTCACTTAACATTAGTGCGAACTTAGTCCTAAAATATCAAAATGTTGTAAATTCTAATTCAAATTCATTTATTCCAAGAAATTGGTTACAATAGTTGTTACATATTACATTTTTTTATAATTTTATCTCACAATTTCGGCCCATAAGGACATAGAAATAATATTGGTAGTAGGTACAACATGCAATAAAACATTAGAATATAAAGTAATTTGACGTGTCATGTTGTCAACTGTCACATTTTAAGAGCTGTTATTTTGGAGGTTATCGCTTGGTGCATCACGGTCTTTATTATAATATTATAATATTGTATAAGCAATAAAGTATTTCAATAATAATAATAATAATAGTTCGTCGTTTCATGTCCACGAAAGTTATTAAATCAATAATTGACATCGTAGCTCCTTATCTAGCCATGATTTTCAATGACTGTATAAAGAGTGGTGTTTTTCCTGACCTGATGAAGCATAGCAAGGTTATACCCTTATTTAAAGCTGGAAATAAATCTGATCCGACAAATTACAGACCTATATCGATTCTGCCGACTTTTAGTAAAATATTTGAAAAATTAATTTTAAACCAGTTATTAGTACATTTTAATATAAACAATATTTTACATAATAGTCAATATGGTTTTACTAAGGGTCGATCCACAACGGACGCTGGTATAGGTCTTCTTTGTAATATTTTTGAAGCTTGGGAGAGGTCGCAGGATGCGCTAGGTGTGTTTTGTGACCTTTCCAAGGCCTTTGATTGTGTTGAGCATGCTACATTGGTCAGAAAATTGCACCACTATGGCATAAGAGAATCGTCACTCGACCTTTTGAGTTCTTACCTTAAAAATAGGACTCAAAGGGTGGAGGTAAATAGTAAAAGGTCCAATGGGACCAACATAGAATTAGGTATCCCACAGGGATCCATATTAGGCCCATTTCTTTTTCTCATCTACATAAATGACTTACCTTATTTAGTTAAGGATAAACATGAGATAGTACTTTTTGCTGATGATACTTCACTAATTTTTAATGTGAAGCGACAACAGTCAAATTACGACGAGGTAAATTGTGCTCTCTCAAAAATAGTACATTGGTTTAATGTTAATAACTTACTCTTAAATTCTAATAAAACAAAATGTTTAAAGTTTAGTTTGCCCAATGTAAGGCAAGTACAAACCAATATACTATTAAATGATGAGAAAATGAACTTAGTCGACACCACTGTGTTTCTAGGTATAACGCTAGACAGTAAATTACAGTGGGGTCCTCATATTGCCAACCTGGCAGATAAGCTCAGTTCTGCAGCATATGCAGTCAGAAAAATTAGAGAAATTTCTGACGAAGATACAGCGCGACTAGTCTATTTCAGTTATTTTCACAGTAGAATGTCTTACGGCATCCTTTTATGGGGAAATGCAGCCGACATTAACACAATATTTGTGCTGCAGAAGCGAGCAATACGTTCCATTTACAAGATGTCCTCATTTGAATCTCTGAGAGATAAGTTTAAAGAAATAGGAATACTAACCGTTGCATCTCAATACATTTTGGACAATTTATTATATGTAAGGAAAAATTTAAATAATTTTAAAACAAAAAGTGACAATCATTGTAGGAACACTAGAAATAAGCACAAGCTCGATATACCTATGATCAGGCTTAGCAAAGTAAGTAAATCTTTTAAAGGGCAATGTATACGCCTATACAATAAAATCCCAGAAAACGTTCAAAATTTTTCTATTAATAAATTTAAAAAAGTAGTCAAAGAACGTTTGTGTGCTAAAGCTTATTATAAGATAATTGATTTTGTTAATGATTGCACACCCTGGGAATAAGGTGGCCAACCATGATGGCTGCTTATATTTATTTACTATATGTACTCTAACTTTTATAATATTAATATGTGTAGGCTATAGATTAAGTTACATTGTAAAAAATATATACTGTTAAAAAAGATCAATTTTCCATCTTTTTGCTAAAAGTTGGCCCCGTCCGAGTTTCTTACGCCGGTTCTTCTCGGCGGGTTAGGGTTGAACCGGTGGTAGCTTGTTTTTATTGTTGACTTTCCGAAAATAACTTTGTAAGTTTCATTTGGAAATAAAACGTTTTTTATTTTTTTATTTTTATGAACCCTTCGTCATCATTCACTCTTCACCACAACCGTAACTCTTTTTTCATAAAAATTTAATATGAATCAGGATACTTGGCACACGCCCGTACCTACATCATTCACCCGGCATAATACCGAGACTTCTATTTGTTTAAAATATAATAATAATAATAATCACTAGATCTTAATAATGCCGAGACTTCTATTTGTTTAAAATATAATAATAATAATAATCACTAGATCTTAATAAAAATACATACATCCAGATGCAAAAGTCAATTGTCATCGATACCTGCTCATTAGTTCGTCGTTTTCTTAACCCGTCCTCATCTTTCTCTACGCCTCAATCATAACACTTGTTTTCACTTATGAATACTTGTCATAAGCCCGGACCTGAGTCATTCATCCAGCAAATAGCCAAAACAACGATTCATTCTAAATAATAATAATAATAAAATAATTAATAATAATAATGTTTCCAACGGCCGTCATCAACATCCTTTCCACAACATCTGTATTTGGAGAAATTTCATTTATTTATTAGATAATATTATACTTTGACGACCTCCGTAGTGCAGTTCTCTCGTTTGAGCACCAACGCGCTCAACCGCGTTGGTGCTCAAACGAGAGGTCGCGGGTTCGATTCCCGCCAAAGGAACAAAAGTTTTCAATGTTCTTAGTTCATGGATGTGTATTAAATTTGTGTATAATATAATAAAAATCTTAAATATGTGTGTTGTGTATAGTATAAAAGTATTAAGTATATTTCCGTTGTCTGGTAGTACCTGTAACACAAGTTCTTCTGGTAGTACGTAAATCAACCTTATCTGAGAAATTTTTACCAGCCTTGCATGTGTGAGCGTGATTTAATATATACTAATATTATAAAGCGGAAGAGTTTGTTTGTTTAAACGCGCTAATCTCAGGAACTACTGATCCGATTTGAAAATTTTTTTTTTGTTGGATAGTCCATTTATATAGGAAGGCTTTAGGCTATATAACATTACGCTGCGACCAATAGGAGCGAAGCGTCAGTGAGAAATGTTGCAAACACGGGAAAAATTATTCACATTTAGGGACCTTAGTTATATTATGATATTATTATAACTGGTTTTTGAGTGACTTAATCTGTTTATCCAGCGCACGCAAAAAACCAGTTGTAATATAAAATAAGTATGTCCCTTCCGAAAAAGGAAGGGAATCAGCAACCGGTGGAAGGCATCAAATAGTCACGACGTTCAGAAAACATTTTGTAAAAATTTATTCTGAATAAAATGTATTGATTTTGATTTTGAGCATTTAAAACCCATATTAATCGCTGATTCCCTTCCTTTCTCTGTTAATTTGTATGCCATTCCAGAAACCAAGAAGTAATTATAAAACTAACTAGATATTAGTGTTCTTTGCTATAATTAATCTTCATCAGTTTGCTTACTAATTGACGACAAAGGTTACTTACTTTTTTATAGTTAATAAATAATATGCAACATTGTGTACGTGACATAACGATCATAGTTGTTAACGATCTCTTGTAGCATCTTTCATTATTTAGATTTTGACCTGTTTATACTGAAACATTGGATTTAACTCGTTTGTGGAAAATGCATTTTAAGAAATTTTCCGTTCATAAAAGTTTTTATTAAAATTGACATCGTTGTATTTTAAAGGAAACATATCAGAGAGCCATTTAACTTGAATATTGAAATATGTTTAGTTGAAATTAGTTAAACCACTATAGCCGAGTCTACTAATATAGAACATCGTTGTTTACTAAGGCTTTTTACTAAGTTTTTGCTTCACGTATAATATAGATACGTATGCAGGGTGTAAAAAGATCAGTTACTCATAACTTTCGGATAATGATTATAATGTTATTCTATTTTTATTATCTAGTGCCTTTTCTTATTCTGAACATTCTGAATTTTTTTTTCAGAATGTTCTGTGTGTGAATTTGGATTTTTATCGTTTATAAAATATATAAATATGAAAGTTTGTTAGAATGGTTGTGTGTATGTCTGTATGTTTGCTATTTTTCACGCGAAAGCAACTGATTAGATTTTGCTTAAACTTACTTAGATAACACACCAAAATAGCACATAAGCTATATTTTATATATATTTTACTTCTAATCTACTTCACGTGGGCGAAGCCGTGGGCAAAAGCAATTAAACTGTTGAGTTTAAATTTATATCTTAAGATTAGTAAAGTACGCATTATATTTCAGAACTTGATGTAATATTTTTTATTTTTAACCGACTTCCAAGAAAAGGATGAGGTATATACACCGATTTCTCTGAGGATAATCCGATTTGCGTGATTCTTTTTTTATTCGACGCAAAATAGCTGCCACTTGGTCCCCTAAAAAATTTAATTAGTTTGGCCTTGTAGTTTTAATTTTATGAACGTTTTTCACCAATTTCCAGAGGTTCACCAGGTATGTAAAAAAAAATTATTTTATTTATTTATTTTATTTGGAACAAAAAACAGTTACTTATTAAAATCTTAGACAATTACAAATTATTAAATACTACAAGTGATAAACATGTAACCCACACCATTGTTCACGAATTAATTAGTTTATAAAAAGCAACTAAAAACATAACTTAAAACTTAAAAGAAGTTTATATGTGTACAAAACTCTTATTTACTAGTACTTTAATTTGAAACATTTTTACATGGATGATGTATCATGTAGTACAGTACGACTAATTTAGGAGTTTTTCACTTTCGTATATTCATACACATCTCGGCACAAAAAAGTGGTGGAAATTATAAATATTGAGAGTGTGGCGTCTGTCAGTCTGTCTGAAGGATCGTAGCTACCAAACGGATTTATCCTACTATAATTGAATTTGACTTAGTAACACTAAAAATAAAAAAGAAACCATCGACGAACTAAAAAAACCGACTTCAACAATAAAAAAGTATTAAAGTAATATTTATTTATAATTTAGTTACTTTTTGAAGCCAAAGAACTACATCTTAAAGTTGCTGACCTAATAAGGGTGTTACAAACTCACATTTGCTGACAACGACTATTATTAAATACGAAATATTATTTTATAAGTACTTTTTGTTGTTGAAGTTCGTTTTTTAAACGTAGTTTCTTTTGTATAATTATGTGTAATGTTAGTATTTTCTAATCTCTTGAACAATGTGCCTTGTGATATACAGATATCCTAAATTACAATCTACAGAGATTCTCGTTATATATATATAATATTTAGTTTTGAAAATAGACCTCAAAACAATTTATTCTAAGCACTAGGGTTTATTGCATGCATTAGCTATAAAAGGTTTTTGCTATAAATACTATTACTCTCACAAAGCCGAATGCGGAATGCAAATAATATATCATAAAATCACCCTAAGAAATGTTTTGCTTGTCCTTTTTCCCTGAGTTTGTGGCGATCCTGACACACAAAAGTTTCAGTGGCTATTCTCATACCGTGACTGTAACCTAAAATAACCGGTTCTAAAACCAGAGAGGATAAACCAGAGAAGAGTTATTTTTATTGTGAGCAAGTGTGTGCGTAATTCTCAGATGCACTCTCTCTTCCTGTACTCCCGTAGCCCAGTGGGTCAATTACCCGACACAACTGGCGGGACATCAGGCGCAGGACCAACTTTTTACATGCCCATCCGACGCCCAAACTTGAAAACCACTTTTTTTGCTGTTCCAAAACGGAAATCCACGTACTCCACGTAGGCGAATACCTGTTTTAAACCTATCAAGTATTTATATGCTCGTATATTTATGTTGTTCACTGTATATGAAAAGTGCAAAGTTTGGCTCCCACACCCCGGCACGTCCAAGTTTTATTTAATTAAAAGCTAGCAGTTAAGAACAATAATTCACGCTGAAAGTATCGTTCTTTGAACCCACAGTTTTGCATCAACTTTCAAATTAAAATAATTATAGAAGTATTTCGTACGCAAAAATCGCAGGAACTCTACATTTTGGTTGCGGTAAAAACTATCTGTTAATCCAGCATAAAAAAAAACAATATAAAATTGAATCAAAATCTATTCACTAGTTTTTGCGCAAACAGCAAGAAACATCCACACATACAAACTTCCGATTTTTTAAATACTAATTTAAAAAATCGGAACACAACCCTGATTGTACTAACATTACAATTTAAAAAATTGTAATGTTAGTACAATCAGGGTTGTGTTGATTTTAACAAAAGACAATGATTTATCAAAATATAAATTAAATGTTTAACCGAACATAATGAATTTGATTTCGTAAATGCCTATTAATTGGGAAATATTTGTGTGTTTGCATTTTCCATGGTAAACTAGATGTTGTCCCTGACTTTGCCCACGACTCTGCTGCAAATCGCAGTAGTAAGTAATGCTGCAATAAAATAGGCTCTCGTGTTAATTCAAAGTTTTTTTTTTCTTTCACTTTAACAATTTAGAACAATTTTTTAACATAATTTTAAAAAATCAAGCATATTTGATTGCTCACTTTGACTTCTTTCTCTTTCTCTCTCTCTGTTTAAAATATGTGCGTTTCTCTTCACCTATATTCTTTATCATATTCACTATATTTTATTTTATTTTTGGTTTATTTAAACATCATGCACATTTCGTATATAGGCCGACTTAATGCCTCAAGGCATATCTCCATCATTAGATACTTGTTTTAAATGTGTAATACCCAGATGTGTTAGTGATAAATGTAAATTTTTATTCGTTAATTAAACTATTATACAACATTTCCTCTAAATCTGTTTAGTTATTATTTTTATTCCTTTCAAAATTTAACATTTAAAATGCATTAACATTAAAGGTGTTAGTTTGGAACAATGCAATGAAAGAGGGTTACTTTTTTTTGTTTTTACGAGATATTTGTAAAAAAAGAAAATGCATGAATGGCTTTGATCAAAGAAGATGAAAGGTTCAATATATTGGTATTGAGCAAAGGAGGTTGCTATTTCATATTATCGCTATTAAACGAACATCTGCCCGAGGCTTACCGGCTCCAGTGCAAGCCTGCACTACAGACGCCACAGAATATACAACAATAGGGCTTTGAGATAAAATGGTACGTTGAAATTTAAAAAGAAGCTAATAATAAATAAATCTTATATATAAAAACGAATTGCTGTTCGCTAGTCTCGCTAAAACTCGAGTACGGCTGAACCGATTCGGCCATTTTTGGTCTTGAAATGTTCGTGGATGTCCAGGGAAGTGGGCACAGGTCTACTATCTTCTCTCTTCTTATATATATAAAAATGAATTAATGTTCGTTAGTCTCGCTAAAACTCCAAAATGGCTTAACCGATTCGGCTATTTTTGGTCTTGAAATATTCGTGGAAGTCCAGGAAAAGTTTAAACGGTTTCTATGCTTAACGGCACGGGTCAGCTAGTGGTTATTAGATATTTTTTACCGCATCGAAAAAACTTGACAAGTGCGGGTCAGACTCGGGCAAAAAATCACGTTCGTTGAAAGCTCTGAGGCTCAGAGTCTGATCCCCTGAAATATTTATTTTTAGGTACATTAGTCAGGGTTCCCTCATACATTGTTTTTACTTGATTAGTATCAAGCAAATTTTTCGTGAGTACCTTCATTTTGATGAGTCGCCCAAGAATTTCTTGGACGGAACTCTTGTCTGTGGTAGTTGAAATATGCCAACTCTGTTAGCTACTACAATCGAGAGTTCCCTCTAAGAAATTCTAGGGCGACTCATCAAAATGAAGCTACTCAAGAATAATAAGCTTGATACTAATCAAGTGAAAACAATGTATGGGGGAACACTGACTATATGGTAAAGCCGCAACAGAAATACATGTTTTGTGAAAATTTCAAATATCTGACTATCATGAGATACGCCATGGCCACCAAGACGTCTGAGTAATAGGATCCCGTTTTGCCTCTTTGGGTAAGGAACCCTAAAAAAAAAATATAAAAAGTATGTAAGTATGTAAAGTAAATGTGTAAGTACCTACTTAAGATTTTAAAGAGGATTTTTATCGTTTCAATATTCTTAGCGCGGGCAAAGTTGAAAGATAATTTTAATACGAAAAGTAGTTTACAAACTTTGTTATTATTATTATATAAAATATCTAAACATATAATAAATCTGTAGAGAGGTCATGTCTGTACATTAAGAATATTTAAGTGAAAATTAAAAAAAGGGGGTCTATATAAGAACCTAAAAATAACATTTTTGAAAAAAATGTCTGTCTGTCTGTCTGTCCATATGGGAATGTTTGTCGTCGCATCACGCTAAAACCACTATATGGAATGAAATGAAATTTGGCAGGCAGGTAGCTTACGACTTGAAGAGCATTATTGGAAATTATTATCCCGAAAAACGAAAGGGTTCCCGTGGGATCTTCAAAAAATTGTAGCTACCTATTTGACGGTATTTCAGCCAAACTACTCAACGTATTTGAATAAAATTCAGCAGGCAGGTAGCTTATAATCTGAAGAGCATTATTGAAAATTGTTATCCCGAAAAATGAAAGGGTTCCCGTGGGATCTTCAAAAAATTTTAGCAACCTATTTGAAAGTATTTCAGCCAAAATACTCAACGTATTTAAATGAAATTTGGCAGGCAGGTAGCTTATGACCTGAAGAGCATTATTGGAAATTATTATCCCGAAAAACGAAAGGGTTCCCGTGGGATCTTCAAAAAATTGTAGCTACCTATTTGACGGTATTTCAGCCAAACTACTCAACGTATTTGAATAAAATTCAGCAGGCAGGTAGCTTATGACCTGAAGTGTATTATTGAAAATTGTTATCCCGAAAAACGAAAGGGTTCTCGTGGGATCTTCAAAAAATTGTAGCTACCTATTTGACGGTATTACAGCCATACTACTCAACGTATTTAAATGCAATTTGGCAGGCAGGTAGCTTATAATCTGAAGAGCATTATTGGAAATTGTAATCCCGAAAAATGAAAGGGTTCCCGTGGGATCTTCAAAAAATTTTAGCAACCTATTTGAAAGTATTTCAGCCAAACTACTCAACGTATTTAAATGAAATTTGGCAGGCAGGTAGCTTATGATCTGAAAAGCATTACTGGAAATTATTATCCCGAAAAACGAAAGGGTTCCCGTGGGATCTTCAAAAAATTGTGGCTACCTATTTGACGGTATTTCAGCCAAAATACTCAACGTATTTAAATGAAATTTGGCAGGCAGGTAGCTTATGACCTGAAGAGCATTATTGGAAATTATTATCCCGAAAAACGAAAGGGTTCCCGTGGGATCTTCAAAAAATTGTAGCTACCTATTTGACGGTATTTCAGCCAAACTACTCAACGTATTTGAATAAAATTCAGCAGGCAGGTAGCTTATGACCTGAAGTGTATTATTGAAAATTGTTATCCCGAAAAACGAAAGGGTTCTCGTGGGATCTTCAAAAAATTGTAGCTACCTATTTGACGGTATTTCAGCCAAACTACTCAACGTATTTAAATGAAATTTGGCAAGCAGGTAGCTTATGACCTGAAGAGCATTATTGGAAATTATTTTCCCGAAAAACGAAAGGGTTCCCGTGGGATCTTCAAAAAATTGTAGCTACCTATTTGACGGTATTTCAGCCAAACTACTCAACGTATTTGAATGAAATTCGGCAGGCAGGTAGCTTATGACCTGAAGAGCATTACTAGAAAATTATTATCCCGAAAACGGAAGGGTTCCCGGGGATCTTCAAAAAATTGTAGCTACATATTTGTCGGTATTTTAGCCAAACTACTCAACGTATTTAAATGAAACTTGGCACAAAGATAGATTGTAACATGAAATAACCAACATAATATTTTTAACCGACTTACAAAAAAGGAGGAGGTTTCTCAATTCGTAAATATATGTTTGTTTTTTTTGTTTCTTCCCGGATATCTTCATCGTTTCTGAAACGATTTTAATTTTTTTTTATATTGTGTAGGGTATAATTTAAATTTGATCCCATTGTCACCAAATGGTGACCTGATGATGGGATCCGTGAGAAATCGAAGGAAATCCTCAAAATTTATATGGAATAATTTTTAACCGACTTCAAAAAAAGGAGGAGGTTCTCAATTCGTCTGTATGTATAATATTTTTTTTTTTTTTTTTTTTTTATGTATGTTCACCGATATTTTCGTCAATTATAGACGGATTTCAAAATTTTTTTTTTGTTGTATAGAGTTCACTTCTGAGGTGGTCCCATTTTCACCAGGTCAGGATCTGATGATGGGATCCAGGAGAAATCGAGGGCAACCACCGAAAATTGTATGCTCGTATGGTGTTTTTGTTACGTAATCATGTCTTACTCAGGTATATGCTTCCGGGTGTCAACATCTGATGCTGCTGTGCTGATGATGAAGCTAAAGTACTCCTTAACGGTTAGGATTAGCAGTTGGAAGGCAGTACTGCAATTGGACGATGGAAACTATTTAGTAGTATGTAGGGCTAACATGTTGCTTGTGAGGTATGCTTGAATCAACATCTGATGCTGCTGTGCTGATGATGAAGCTACAGTGCTCCTTAACGGTTAGGATCAGGAGTTGGAAGGCAGTACTGCAATTGGTCGATGGAAACTATTTAGTAGTATGTAGAGCTAACATATTGCTTGTGAGGTATGCTTGAATCAACATCTGATGCTGCTGTGCTGATGATGAAGCTACAGTACTCCTTAACGGTTAGGATTAGGAGCTGGAAGGCAGTACTGCAATTGGTCGATGGAAACTATTTAGTAGTAGGTATGTAGGGGTAGTAGTAGGTATGTTGCTTGTGAGGTATGCTTGAATCAACATCTGATGCTGCTGTGCTGATGATGAAGCTACAGTACTCCTTAACGGTTAGGAGTTGGGAGCAGTACTGCAATTGGTTGATCGAATGTATGTAGGGCTAACGTGATACTTGTAATATACCATCCAGACTCACGGCGAGAAATCTCGCCGAGAAGTCTCGCCGGCCCTTCTCGCGAGAACAAGCAATTTATCCACACTCTCATTTTTCTCATTCGTGATCTGTTTCCTATGCAGTATGGACGACATTGACGAATTGAAACTGCAGCAGGTTTGGCTGTGTGTTATTGCATATTATAACTTTGTCAATGTCGTTGGGTCTACCCATGATAATAAAAAATATAAATACCTAATAAGTATTATATTATCAAACTCTTTCAACTAAGTACCTATTAATAACAATTATAGCTTCCTAAAAATATGACCAATTCGACAAACGGACGTTGTAATTAGTGACTATATATTAAATAAACTGAAACCCTTAAGTAAATGAACTAGCATCTATTTAAACGCATCAACACAACTAAAAATCGAGAAATAAAATGACTTTTAAAAAAAAATTAAACTGACTTCAAAAAAAATAACTAAAAAGCGATAAATAAACTAATGTATCTACTTAATGCATAATATATACCTACAATTATTTAAATATTTACAACTCAATACCTAATACTTTAACAAAGTCATCTTTAACTATTTAAATATTTACAGTTATCACTTATTTTTGAAGTCGGTGCCAGCCAAACAAATAAATGTAATTAAGAATACTGACCGACACTAAAATTCAAAGCAAAACTAAAAATACGAATTTGAGCGCGCTGAAATAATCTATTTCAACGCGCTTGCCAGCCGCGCGCGTCAAACAACACAACAGACTATGTTACCTAGGCTGCAGGCTGGCACCAAACAGTTAGGTTTTGCACCATATTCTGGATCTATAATATCAAAAAATTTCGCGTTTCAGTAAACTATATATATATATATATATATATATATATATATATATATATATATACAACTAGTCTACCGTTGCTCTGGCGTAAGCCACGGTACACTTTTTCTACAACGGTAGACTTTTTCTCTTTCTACTATTTTTTTTTAAACTAATCGTTTTTGTTTTTCATTTTCCGTCCTCAAATAATCGTCGTCTGATCATTCGAGAATTATCCCTACTCAGTCTATACCCATCAGTAAAAATCTGAAAATTAAATAATTTTTAAACAAATAAAAACGACTTCAAAAGGTAAACTAAAAGGAACAATTTAATTTACTTTGCACAAAGTAATACTTATTTTCCAGTACAAGTGAAAATAATTATTATTATACTTAGGTTTTGCAAATACGAATAATAAAGTATAGGCGTAGGATAGTTTGTTTTCAAGAAATGAATGAGATGTCATAGGTACATTTAAATTAGAAAAGTTATGTCAATATGAGTAAGATTTATGTTTTTCATGATATTTTTATTTATTAGTTTTTATGCTAGGTACGGCTTGGGTTTTTTCTTTCTTTTGGACTTTTGTTATTTTGTCGTCTAAAGGAAGTTAGTACTTTAACCGTAAAGTCCCAAAGTAGGCTACATGTTTGTTAGCGTAGGTAATTAATAAATAAAAAACCGGGCAAGTCCGAGTTGGAATTGCGCACCGAGAGTAGACTTTTAAAAAATTTGGCGCTTGGCGCCAGCAGCGCAGCGTCGGTGTGAAAACGTCTGCAGTCGCTGCGGCGTAAAGTCCATACAAATCTCAGTACAGAGATCTTCGTCGCGTATATGAGCGTACTATCAAGTCCCGTTCGCATAAAAGAAAAAAAAAATTAGGTATACATACAGACGAATTGAGAACCTCCTCCTTTTTTTGAAGTCGGTTAATAATACACGGTAATTTTTCGAGCTGGTAGTAGGAATTGTTAGCATTTTCATAGAAAAAATACCTCAAAACATTTACGACAAAAACGGCCGTTATTTGACAGTAAACTATTATTATTACTCCATCGGCCTACTTCTTTATAAAGTGTATAAAGAAGCATTAACTACTATAATTACTTATACTATAATTGATTTAAGTGTAACGTAGTGTAATGTCCAAATGTGTTTGTGAATAAACGTTTATTTATTTATTTTATTAATTTATAAATTAGTGATTTTAAATATCCAAACGACAGTGTTCATAAACTAAAAATGTATTTGAACTGCTGCCCTAAATAACTTTTCAGACGCGTACGAAGTCGCGGGCACAGCTAGTATATTATATAAAATAAAATTACAGTGGTCCATATGTCGCAGTCATCTGGTTGAATCTGCATATTTGGTTGAATGACTAGCGCAGTCATTTAATGGCGTCAAACAGCTCGTACAGATAGCAATTTGTTGATATATTTTTTGATTGATTTACTTTAATATGTGTCAACACATTCGGAAATTTTGAAGTTTAACAATAAAGTAAAAATAGAATTCAATGAACGCGCTAGTCGTTCAATTAAATAGCAGATTCAACAAGATGGCTGCTACACATATAGCCCCTGTACGTGTTTTAGCAAAAATTAAAAAAAAAATACATTTTACAATTTATTATGTTTTAGTCGTAATAGTAAAAACAATACACTTCTAGAAAGAGTAAAGGTATTATCATGTATGATCATATCCCAAAGTTAATAACTTTGTAAAGTAAAAATAACGGTTTTAATAATAACCGTTATTTTTACCACACAAATAGCGTTCTTTCAATGACTTTTTTACTTTGTTTTAGCTTGTAGCAAATTATAGTTGTGGCTTTTAGCTAACTAATTGCCATTCTTCCATTCAAGTGTTAATGGCGATGGTATCAGTCGGAAGTGCGAGGGGACTGTCCATCATACCTCACGCCATTGAAAACGCGTTGTCATGCCAGCCTTAATTAACAATACTCGTTAATTTATACTTTCAACAATTTCGGTACCGTCAAAGTTAGATTAATTCTTAATATTATCGCATGTTCTAGTGGTTCAGAGCTTCTCTCTCGACCCGGAGAGACACTCTTCATTCACTCCTAGAGTCCAGAGACAAGTGTGTATGCAATACATATGTATTGCACACACACGTAGGCTGTATTTAATAAATGGTTTCAATAAAACCGGCCATGGTTGTCTGGTACCTGTAAAGCAAGCTATTTGCGACAGAAAAACTTACCACGGGGCCAGATTGACGTGGTGTGAAGCGTCCGATTATTTACATAAATCATGGAATACAAGCGTCAATTATAAAAAAAATTGGCCATCTGATATTATACTGTCATTAAGCGGTATCAAATTACGAAATGATCTGTACAGTCGATACACCTCATCCATCACACCGACGGGAGCTGTCATGTCGCCTGGCCTGAATAATGACAGTATAAGCTACATGTTATTAATATGGCCTCAAAAAGGCTTTGTTTATTGATAACAGAAGCCAAATTCGTGTGAATATTTCAAAGGTGCTTAGAGAAAGCACAAAAATTGAGAGAGCCAAGATTCCAACGACTGTAATAGTGATGATGGCTGAATTGGTATTCCCCAAGATTATTTTCTACGCTATAGACCAGTGATTCTTAACCGGTGGTCCGCGGACCACTGGTGGTCCCTGGAAGCACTCGAAGTGGTCCGCGAAGCCCTCGGAATAATCATAACCATAATATGAAAATTTGAACTGAATAATTTACAAAATAATGCGTTAGGCATCGGAGATAGATACAAAGAAGTTCAAAACGCTTCGATAGCGCGATTCAGCTAATTGACTTTTATAGATACTAGCGACATCTAGTATTAATAAGGTGATGAAACTGGATAATAGAAAATAGATGGTTGTACGTTTTATGTATAGGTCCTTTATTAACTTAAATTTACTATATTTACCACAAAATTTGGCAAGACAAACAAAATGCAAATGGTCCCTCATCACGAAAAGGTTAAAACCACTGCTATAGACAACTATCTCAGCCGACCATGTGATTGCAGTGACATTCGTGATCAAAGCGACAAGCATAGCCGGTCGCTTAGAGAATTGCACTGCTGTTCAATTCACGAAGGCTAAGCAGAAACATTTGATAGTTGCGTGAATGTATCGTTATCAAAATATGTCAATTGAATCCGCAGTCATGGTTTTCATACATTTTCATACATTTGTTATATTATTAGTACCGAGGGTACACGATATCAGTGTGTAATCAAAAGTTAGTAAAAAACATAAAAAATGTATCGTTAAAAATGTATCACCCCTGGAAATTGGTGAAATATGTTAATAAAATAAAAAGTACAAGGCCAAACTATGCAAAAGTTTTAGGGGACTGAATGGCAGCTATTTTGCTTCGAACAAAAAAAGAATCGCGCAAATCGGATCATTAGCCGCAGAGTTATCGGTGTTCATAAAAAAACCGGACTCGAGAACCGCCTAATTTTTTTCGAAATCGGTTAAGAACTATAACTGCGGGTTACAGTTTTTGTAGCTGTGTTGCTTATAATAATAGCTCCCCTCACCGATTTCGGTGTCGGTAGCCATTGTTTTCATTGAAACCAGGCCAGCTACGCAGGAGTTATTTTATAGTGCCCAAGCGTGTGCGCAATACACAAAGACACTCTCTCTTTCTTTTACTCTCGTAACTCAGTGGGACGGTGAACCGATACGACTGGCGAGAGAACAGGCGCAGGACCGACTTTTTACATGCCCATCCGACGCATGGATCATCTTTCTTGTCAGACAATCAGGTGATCAGCCTGCATTGTCCTAACCAAACCTGAAAACAAAAATTTTTTGTTGTTCCAACGTGGGAATCGAACCCTTGACCTCCGGGTCGAGAGCTAAGCTCAGAACCACTAGACCACGGAGGCGCTATGTTGCTTATACCCAGTTTTATAAATCGCTTATTTCGTTAATGTTCCTACTATTGATTTACATTAGTGGCCCCGAAATATTAAATTCCTGCATGACACGCTGGTATTCACAATACTCGTAAACATCGTCGGCAATTTTGTCACGTTTTTAATCTACATAGCGCGGGCGCTCCGACATCTTTAGTTTCCGACATATTGCGTCGTCAGCTTCGAAACGACATAACGACGTAACAGACGCAGCAAATTGAATTGCTGCAATTTAAATACAGCCTGGGCCCCCATTCTCAAGCCTCGAACGTCTTTTCGAATCTCAGTCTTGCTTGAGCACATAATATGATTTGGCGCACGGACGAGCGGGATAGACTAACGATCGAATCGAAGTTCGGTGAGAATAGAGACCCTGGTTTTTAACCCCCAACAGAAGGGTGTTATAAGTTTGACGTGTCTGTGTGTGTGTAAGACTGCAATTACTGGCGAAATTGCAGTAACTTTTCTTAGTAAGTAGTCTTTCGCCATTTATTTTTAATCATCTATAAGCTATGAATAAGTCGTACATTAATAACAATTAGTCGTAATTTATCACTTGTATCTAACATATTGTATTTGACACATTAAATTTAATTTGCTTACGTACTCACCTGTACAGCTCAGAAATGACGAATGACAAAAAAAGACAGCATAGCGCTCAGCTTATTTTATGATTATTTAATTAAACTAGTTATTTAATAACAGGATATTCTACAGCATAAATTAGCAAATAAGTTATAGTTCAAAGCATTAAACAGCCAATTACAGAATCTCATAATACAGCAACAGCCTTCTAAGTGTTATTCATATATATTAGAAGGCTGTTCATTCAGGCTTGTAGTCTATGTGTCTGTCTGTGGTATGTTAGTTCTTAAATATTAGGTATGGTCATGGCCTATCCCATACAATCTATCTTTAATACAAAAAATTGCAATAGATGTCACTACTATTAACGTTTGTAAATTATAAAATGTAAATAATAATAATAATAATAATATATCATTTTTTTCCATTTTAGTTATTACACCACCTAATAAAAGTACAGAAAACATAAACAAAATCATAAAATTAAGGAAGTAAAAAATAAAAAAAAAATTAAAAAAATATGCCGAACTAAGTACAAATATCGATATTAAAATAAAGATATGCATATTTTTAAGCATAACAACACATTAATAAATACAATAAAAATAATTTATTTCAGACAATTACAGTCCGTGTAATGTGTTAGTAATCTTATAATTTAAAACTAAATATCTATGTTAGTAATGTACACATAAGGTTCTGAGGTAATTCAACGATCCACACATCTCACAATATGTAGATCGATGAAGTGACTCAAAACTGCAGAGTCTAACCTATCTGTTATCATTTTCATTTTTCTTACTAAGCTAAATTCAACTCCTTAATTAAGAAGAAGATACGAAACGAAATTAGTAATTAGTATTTTCCAATAGTGGCGCTAGATGGCGGTTTACGGAGTTTCTAAGGACTTCGCCCTTTGCCAGTATTAGGGTGATACCATTTTCTAGTACTAGTTATAGTAGTCGTGTCTCTGTTATAATATATCTACTTTGTAGTATTGTAGATAACTTTTTTTTCAAATCTGACGACTGTTTCTAGATTTATTCATCGTCATCAGATTTGTCACTGGCAATTTATATATCAGATATGACATGTGTTTGGCGAGATAGTATTGTATTATATTTAAGTGTAATTTTAGATGAATAAATGATAAAAAAAAGAGACGACAATAAAAAAAAACCTAATCATAATAATCCAGAGATACAGCTTAGTGTTGCGGCTACACAATAAAATCTAAATGCATATTTCAATTACACCGCACGATATCACATATGAATATACACTGTGAATTGTAAAGTCATTTTATTAAGCCCGAGTAATATCTTTGTATATATTTCTTCTATATGTGTGTTGACAGAGAACTCCAAAACAGTTGAACAGGTCAACTAAATGGTGCTAAACTTAATTCTAAAGCATTATGAAGTTCGCCGGGACAGTTTTTTTTTTTTTTCATAAAAATGTGATTATTGTAAATACGTTTTATTACATCTATCATAATATAATCATAGTGCCTTTACAGGCTTTAATAATAATTAATGATAATACTTTAGGGTGTATTTAGGTCTCGTATATAAAGTTTACTGCGACAAATTCATGATGTTGGGACATTTCTCATAGAAACATAAAAGTCAAAATTAATTCTTTCAGCGCTGGTACTTTGACAGTATACTCCATTTAGGAGGCACATACACACCCTAGAGTATTATCGCTAATTTGTGTTACACTTTTTATACCTATGCAATTAGTATAAAACAATATAATTTAATTTCTAAGAATGTTTATTATTGAACAGAAATTTACTTATTAAGGCTTAATTTGTTTTTCTTCCCATCCTTTCCGCGCAGGGCCTCGTCCGAGCCGTATTGAAGGTCAGCTTCGAAAAATTCACGATAGTTGCAAATTTTCTGTTTCCAGTGATCTGAAACAATTGAAAATCTATACTAATATTATAAAGCGGAAGAGTTTGTTTGTTTGTGTGTTTGTTTAAACGCGCTAATCTCAGGAAGTACTGGTCCTATTTGAAAAATTATTTTTGTTGGATTGTCCATTTATCGTATCCCGTTTTTTCAACATCAATTCGAGGGAAATGTCCAAGTCAGGGTATGCGGCCACCAACCACCGTGGGAGCCCGGACCGCGGAATTCATTCTAATACTTTACTTCAGTAGGGAATCACTCTTAATTTGTAATTCGTAATTTTAATTTTTGTATCTTTTTTTAATTAATAAAGTTATTTTTAAAATTTGCTTTTTTTGGCAAACAAGGCTGCAACAATCGTTACTGTATTTTCTGATGTTTAAAATAATAATAATATTTATGGACACTTCACACCACGTCGATCTGGCCCCGTGCTAAGTATCCGAAGAACTTGTGTTACATGTACCAGACAACGGAAATATATTTAATTCTTTTATACTAAACACATATAAAAGATTTTTATTATATTATAAACAAATTTAATACACATCCATGACGTTTGAAAACTTTTTGTTCCCTCGGCGGGTCGAACCCCTGATCTCTCGCTCGAACACTAATCAGCTCAACCACTGCACTGCGTCGGATATAAGGGCTTGCACACAGAACCGATATGCGATGCGATATTATGCCGCATCTCTTATTTTGTAGAGTCAAAATAAGAGACGCAGCATCGCATCGTGATTTTGTGTGCGAGCCCTAAATCAATGGTGGTTCTGCTATGGCAGGATTTGTTTTCGTACCTGTTATTTCACGCAGCGAGCTACCTGTTCCCCCATACTCCTGAGGCAACAGCTCTCGAGGTATGCAGTTGTATAACGTATCTAAATCGTTGTGCATATGGAACTGTAAATTAATAAAATAATTAATAAAATAGTTTTGGCACCGCATGTATGTATCATCTTTTTTAACAGACAATCAGGTGATCAGCCTGCATTGTTTGAACCTTGAAAACGACATTTTTTGTTGTTCCAAACCACGACCTCCGAGACGAGAGCAAAGCTCTGAACCACTAGACCACGGAGGCGTCTAAAATAATAATAATAATATCTATGAACGCTTTACACCACGTCAATCTGGCCCCGTGCTAAGTATCCAAAGAACTTGTGTCACAGGTACCAGACAACGAAAATATATTTAATTCGGTCACACAAGAGGTCGCCAATAGCGACACAAATTACTTTTTCCACATTATTAGTTATTTAAACTAATAATGTGGAAAAAGTAATTTGTGTATTATTACTCGGGTAATACTTTTCCGTAAGTACATTTTTGCAAAATTAAACCTTATAATATTATGTACAAAATTTTTGTTTCGCATATTCAATTTACAGTTGGGTTTCAGTATCAAGTTGAACGCAAACATTCAAACCATTTCACAACTAACTTCAAAAATTCAAAATTCAAAATTCAAAAAATTTTATTTCCAAGTTAAACTTAACAAGCTATTTTCGGAAAGTCAACAAAAATACTACCACCGGTTCAACCCTAGCCCGCCGAGAAGAACCGGCGTAAGAAACTCGGACGGGGCCATCTTTTAGCAAAAAGATGGAAAATTGTTCTTTTTTTTTTTTTTTATTTAACTTTTTAACTAAAATTGAGTTTATGATGTCATCCTGAGATAATAATAAATGACATTGCATACAATCGGTCAGTGATTGAATGAAGATAATCTTGGATAAGGAAAATTAAGCTGATAAGTTTCAGGATTCCATACAGTTATTTTTATTATAGTTAATTTCATTACTGTTTTAAATAATTTTTAATTTTGTAGCATGTTAAGTTTATTTCTTTAATTTAATATCATGAACATAGCATCGAGATAAACTCTTGTCGGGGTTTACGGTGCTACTAGTACTATATTTAAGTAAACAAATGTAATAAAGTAATAAATAAAAAAGTAAGTACTTATTACACGTATGTAATGTCCAAATGTGTAATGAATAAATATCTATTAATACTATATTTTAAATGAATCGGTACCCCCGGTTTCTCGAATGCTGTTCAAATGAATAATTAATTAACATAATAATAATAATAGTCCCCTCACCGATTTCGGTGTCGGTAGCCGAATTCATTGAAACTAGGCAAAAGCAGGAGTTATTTTATATTGCACAAGTGTGTGCGCAATACACAATGACACTCTCTCTTTCTATTACTCTCATAAGCCATAGTCCAGTGGGACGGTAAACCGACACGACTGGCGAGAGAGCAGGCGCAGGACCGACATTTTACATGCCCATCCGACGCATGGATCATCTTTCTTGTCAGACAATCAGGTGATCAGCCTGCATTGTCCTAATCAAACTTGAAAACAACATTTTTTGTTGTTCCAACGCGGGAATCGAACCCACGACCTCCGGGTCAAGAGCGAAGCTCAGAACCACTAGACCACGGAGGCGCTAACTAACATGGCATTCAAATCAACAACCCATATTGAATTAGTAGAATGTTATCAGACAGAAAGGAACGGTCAGATATTTTATATTTACATGGATATGTGGATCGATACGAGTGAAATAGAAATGTTATTTTTCTCGGATTTTTGTACTATAAATTGAAACTATAAAATATAGTTTCAATTTATATATGTTATTTGACATAAATATCTGGAATTTACAATATTATTACTATTAAATCATAAAAAATTTGGCTCAAAAAATAAAACTATTTACTTACTCTGTTCTTAATTTTTTCTGTCAGGAATCGTTTTGCAAACCTCATTACGGCGTAGAAAAAGTATGGAGCGCCAACTATATGCACTTCTTTTATTCTCACTGGCAGAGCGTCCTGAAAATGATAATTATATTATAATGTTACTAGCCGACCCGTGTCCTTCGTTGAGGATAGAAATAGTTTGTGATGAACCGTTTAAACCTTCCCGGGACTTCTATGAATATTTAAAGTCTAAAAATAGCCGAATCGGTTCTCTAGTTTAAGCAAGACTAACGAACAGCTATTTTATATACGAGTAATATAAGAGCATTTTATATAAGGAACATTTTTATATAAAAGGGAAGAAAAAGATTTGAATTTTTATTCTGAAAGTTCATTGCTCCAAAATTTATAAATACTGAAAGTTTTTTTTAGAAGATTTATATGGCGAAGTACAAGTCGCACACTTTTTTTTACTTTTATATTTTCCAATTATTGTTAAAGTACAAATTATTATGCAATATCATATAATTAGTAATTAGTATATTTCGCATCACATCTACGCGCGTTAGATTATACCTAGTGAATGTATAGAAAAATTAATCGTTGACTAGAAAATCAGTGACAAAAGAAAGCATTCAATCTTATTTCTGTCATACAATATTTCTGTTACACGTTGTATTATGATGCCACTTACTTGATTAGCCCTGATTAAGTTTCTCAACTGTCTCAATGAGTAGTGTGTGTAATGCGCAAACACAGAATTCCGGAAATCAATTATGTTTATCATACCAGCTACCACCAGGTTGTCATCTTCCATAAAATTTATCTGAAAATATGTGTATTAGTAGCTGGACCCAAAACTCTACTCAAACGCCACAGGATGGTTAAACTTTTTTAAAATCTTATTTATTTGTTACAAAATTACAAAATATTTATGTGGCAACTTAATAATATGATTAGTATAATTAATAATAATAATAACATACAAATAATAATAATAAAATATATAAATAATAACTAACCTAACCTACCTCTAGACCTACCTACTCTAAAATTAAATAGAAAACATACAGACAAAAACATGAACTTTTAACATCATCTTATTATTTAAACAAACTGGGCAAGTGCGAGTCGGATTCGCACATAATAAAACAGATTTCGGTTTGAAACACAAAAATATTACATTTGCTGTAAGAAGTGTTTTGCTCCCTTAAAATATATTTATTTTATTTAGCTGATTTAGGTTGACGATAGGCGATAATAATTAACCCTGAAAGGAAGCAACAGATCAGCTGTTTAAAAACTAACTACTTAGTATAGGTTATTTAGGCCGGTCAGTGGGATTGATAGACCCTGTTATTCCTTTTTAACAACTTATTTACCTCACTCTAGCTTGCGTGACCCCTTTACACCGAGCAAATATCTCAACATCTAAAGATATCGAGTGGCAGGATCATATAAGGAGAACTTGGTATTGTTGATTCCACTGACATAGAAGTTTATTTCGAAATCAGTTTAATTTTTTCTCTTGATATTTATAACTAGTAAGATAAAATTTATTGTGAGGTTAGCTTGTAGGATTGGCACAGACTGATATCTTCTTTTAACATCTTACATGCACCACTCTAGCTTGCGTGACCGCTTTACACCGAGCAAATATCTCAACATCTATAGATATCGAGTGGTTGGGACTATTTGGGAGGTATCGGAAAGTGTTGAATCTGCTAGCTAGTTAAGTAATTGGCTCATTGATAGACATATTAGTCTATTAATTAACTGATTATCTCATAGTTTCTGTATCTTAATAGATTATCATGATGACTAGAGGAAACCTGGCCCGTCAGACTGAGGAACAACTCCGTCTGACTCTTCAGGAACTAAAATATTACAAGAAACAAAATGAACTGTTGCTTTCTGAACGTGAAGATAGTGAAAAAGAGATGTTAAGAGTCATTAAAAAAAATCTGAGCTAAAAATGGAACTTAGTAGGTTAAATGTCAATTATGATATTTTGTATCAAAAAAGCACAGAATTACAAGATATTGTAGACAGTTTTGATCAGTGTAGGGATGAGTATGAGGAAGCCCTGAGTAACACTAGCATGTGGAAGCGGAAGCTACATGAAGCCCAAACTCAAATCAAGTCTTTGGAAAGTCAAATACAGGAGTACAATTCCTCAAAAACACAAAACTTGTTCCAAGAAATGTTTGGAAGGGATCCTAGTATTTTTGAAAAAGATGTCACTAATAAAACAAATTTTTTACCAACTATTGACTTGACAGGTGACGATACTATGCCGTCCCATACATTTCCCAGTAAAAATAAATTGAAAAAATATGTTAAAGTCAACAAGCACATTAAAAAAACCAGAAAACTGTTGTAAAAAAATAAGAAAAATATATTGAAATTATCCAAGTTAACAAAGGATAAATTGTATTTTAAAAATCAGTACTTAGTACTAAAAATCTAGAAGATACAAAATGTACAGTCGGCGACAAATCCGGTTTACCAGTTTGGCGAAAGAATCGGATGCGTAAGCGTAGAGTCTAGCCCCGCCTTCCCTTAGATTTGAGCCAATCACGGGAGAGTTGTGGCGTGCGCTCGATCATAAACAAAGTATAATATTTGGTTTAATGTAACAATCAGTTGCAATTAGCACCCCGCTGGTTGTCAACGTCCGTGTTTTTTTGTAATTTGTTTCGCTTGCGCCCCGTTTCGGATTGAATATTGACTCCTGCTGTGTTTTATGGATTCTGATTGAGTGCACTTCTGAAGACCTTCGCTTTTTCGTATTGGACAGTTTTTGATAGCCTTATTATTGACCTGTGCTTTTAAATAGACTGGAAAAATGCCTGCAAATTTGACGAGTGACATAAGGAATCAAATAGTTTTCCTTAACGATCAAGGGCGGAACATATTATCAGAAATATCCAGGGAATTGAACATTTCGGTGAGTAAATATTATTATTATTATTGTTTAATTTAGACCGCTAAGAGTTACTTTGTGTTTTATACCTACTTGTTTCTTAAAACTATTGCGAACTAGTATTTTACTATCAAGCTCTCATTTCTATATCACTTTAGCACAATGGTTATTTATGGGAACTTACACTGTGACACGAGAATTTTATTATCGTAGATAGTAGAAGTACTATTATAATTTATTTATTTTTTATTATGAAAACCAACAGCATAATACAAATAATTTAACAAACTTAGTATCTTACAAAGGTTGGCTTTACTTACTATTATTGGCTTTACTTTTGTAAGATACTAAGTTTGTAAAATTATTTGTATTATGCTGTTGGTTTTCATAATAAAAAAATAAATAAATTATAATAGTACTTCTACTATCTACGATAATAAAATTCTCGTGTCACAGTGTAAGTTATCTTACTCCTCCGAAACGGATGAACGATTCTTATGAAATTTTATATGCCTATTTTTTTTAATAATGTAGAACTAAAACTGCGGGTTGTGGGTTCCGTGTGCAGCTCCGCGTGGCGGGTTTGCGGGTTTCACGATGTAAATGCTCAACCAAGTGGGCACGAGTCTGCACTCTGCTAGTAATATTTTAAATGTTTAGTTTTTCATAATAAATTAAAAATACTTTTCATTATTAGAGTCTGACAAGCCTGTCGTTATAGCTAAAAATATAGGTTCTATTATATATATATTCAATTAGTCACGTATGTAGATTGTAGCGTATTATGTTTGCTTATAAATACATTTTTAATTACCTAAATAAAGCTGTTTCAAAAAATATATATTTAAATCGAACAATTTTATAAATTTAGATAACAGGTGTGAGAGTTCTGACTCATGCATTATTCCTGCGTGGGAATAAGGTTTATTTTATTTGATCACTGTCTGGATTTATTGCACAAAACATTTCTATTGTTTCTATGCACGTGTTGTCGTTTCACACCGAGGAACCGGTTAATCAGCCTTTAGTAAACGCATCGGAACAAGTTTATGATAAGATTTGAGTGTTCCAAGAAATTGGTAAAAAGTAAAAACATAATACCTACGTTGTTAATACAATTTCGGCCCGCAGTTATTTATTTATTTATTGTTGTAAAATGTTGTGTGTATATTTTGTTTAGTGTCAGCTTCGTTCAAAATAAGTAAAGTATTTAATTAAAAAAAGTAACCAATGCAATTTATTGCTCTGCGAACTAAAAATTTTAATAATTTATTGCACATTAGCAAACAGGGACGAATTCTTTAGTAGTTATTTATATTAGATCCGTTACACGCGTAAAAGTTAACTTTTACGCGTGTAACGGATCCTGACATAAATGTTTTTTTTATAACATTGTTACAGAATATTTACTATATTTTCTACTTTTTTCATAAGTTCATGAAAGATGAAACCATTTTTTCTGTGCCGGTCTGTAGTGTTTGTAACTACAGGCCGGCACAGAAAAAATGGTTTCATCTTGTAACATTATACCTACTAGGTTATAGTTATAAAAAAAGGCTATAAAAGTTTCTTTTGATTTTATTGTTAGACCTGCCTTTGGAACGAATGTAATGTCACTAATAACTCTACAACTGAGAGCTAAAAGCTAATTAATTTTATAAGTTTCTAAACATTATTTAAAATATATTTTAATAGCATTCGGCTATTAGATAACCTTAAATATATCAATATGAAAGTATAATATAAAAACTTACTAGTATTAACGTAATAAGGTTAAATATAAAAAAAAACGAAAAAAATAACCAAATATGTATTCATTCAGCATACTGTTGCGAACCTAACAGTTCACAACGCTAATTTTCAGTGGACACCGTAGACAGACAAACAATCAAATAATAAAAATGATAATTATCATATTATAAAATTATAAATTATATGATAAAATAAAATAATGGAGTATAGAATAATACAAAAGATGAGATCAATAACAATCAGCAGTGCTTAAAGACTAATTACAATAATACTTAAACAATATATTTAAAAATATCATTATAAAATATAAGTGTAAGCCCAATTTTACAATCCCCTGTTCGCACAATTCTCGTAAAACTTTATCCATCTCTTACTAATATATAGATACCTAATGCCCTTTTGTATTTTTTCAGAGGTCTACTGTGCGTCGGTGGGTTAATAGAAACGCCGACGAAGGATCAACGACCGACCATCCTCGTGCATCTCGTCGAAGGATTTTAAATACTCCTAGAAAAGACCGAATGAAGGAAATATATACCGAGCGACCCTTTACAAAAACTGCCGTTTTTGCTAACCAATTTTCGTGCTCCTTGCGCACAGTCCAAAGAGGTCTCCATGAAGTTGGTTTTCACCACCGGCGTCCTTCAAAAAAAATTGTTTTAAACGAACAACAAAAAATAGCACGAGTCCAATTCGCTCGTGATTATAGAGACTTCGATTTCTACTACGCCATATTTTAAGACGAGAAATCTTTCACCAGTAGCCAACATGGCCGTCTGAATTTATGGCGTACTAACAACACAAGATATGAGCCCCGAAATGTATTGCCAAATAAAAGCTCGGGGCGCATAATAGTAAATATGTGGAGGTGGATGAGTGCAGCAGGTCCTGGAGAACTGGTATATATTGACCGAAGGGCTAACGGACAGTCCCATGCGGAGTTGCTGCAACAAGTAATGTTGCCTCCTGTGCGCACTGTGTACCCGAGAGACGCTGTGCCTTTTTTTTATTTCTTTCAGGACAATTGTCCTATACACAGAGCGCGAGTAGTGCGAGATTGGCTTGAGCAGCAACCAGAAATAAGAACTGTCCCATGGCCGTCTAGGTCCCCAGACCTTAACCCAATAGAAAACCTATGGGCAATGTGTGCACAAACGTGGGACAACAGAGACGAAAGAACTAAGCCTGCGCTCGTCGCTCACTGCGATGAGGTTTGGAATTCGTTTCGGGGCTCTAACTTTTGCGAGGTCCTTGTGAGCTCTATGCGGGATCGGCTCGATGCTGTTATTGACGCCGGTGGAGCAATGACTAAGTATTAAGGTATAATAATTATATAATATGTTGCAGTCAAAACTCTTAACCAGTCTTTTTTGCTAGTCAATAGTAAAAGTACTATTGACTAGCAAAATTAGTCAAAAGTGCTTTTGACTGAACAGGTTGGTCAAAAGTGGTTTTGACTTAAAATTAACATAATATAAATATTATACCTTAATACTTCGTCAGTTCGTTTTACCTTACCAACAATTAGAAAATTATTTACATATGTTGATTTTAATACAAATGATAGACAAATAAATATGTAAATATTATTAATTTGTTGTTAATGTTACACGTAACATACAAGTAATTTATTACTGACATAAAAAGTTTATTTTATGCTTAACCTTTTGTGATATTTTACAGTTATTAAAGTTTATTGTATATTATAGTTTTTGTTATTTCTTTTGTTTACCTGATGATCAAAATATTTTGTTTTATTGTAAAGTTTCTTTCAAGTTTCAACCAGTTATGTTAAGTACCACCTAAAATATTTTTAATCTTGCTATCAATTATCTTATATACCTATTGAAATGCCAATTGTTTAAAAATTTAAAATTAGCGGACATTGATTTTGATTAAAATCTAAATTAGAAATTTATAATACAATACTTTTATATAATCAGGGCCGGATTTAAATTTCTGCCTCTGTATGTTTTATTTTCAGATTTGTCTTCTTTAATCCAGCATTTTATAAATAACTATTGTTTTAGCTGCTGATCATATTTTTTGTAGAGTTTAGCAAAATACTGATTGACTCTTGTTTTGTGATAATTCAACAATTACAATTTAGCTATTTTATAGTTTTCTTTTTTAAAGAAAACGGCTTTAAGATTATTATTTTTTACTTTTTAGGAATATTTTTTGTATATTAAAAATCTTTACTGTAGGAAATAATATTTTATGATATGGTACTACTATAAATCAATATAAAATTATATATATCTCTAAAAATATTTTTCTACTTGCTATTCATTTTGAAACTTCAGGATGACGGACATTTATTTTGATTTGAATTGTTCTTTATCTTGATAAAAAACAATTTGTCTTGACAAAACTATATATTTATTTTTAGATTTAGGAAGCCGTTTGCGAGATATTACATTTTAAATCGTTAATTTAATTGTTTATGTATCCTTAAATGTTGTATGTAAACGTGCTTTAAAAAGTCCTCCCACTAACGGCTGAGATTAAAGAATTTTTAAAAATCATGACGGTATGTGATCTTGTTAGTTAATGAGACTTTTATGGTTGACTGCTGCCAGTTTTATACTTGTATAGTGTTGATTTTTATGTGTTTTGTATCGATTTTATTTACGTTTCACTGTTCTAATCTAAATAGTATAGCATTTTAAATAATAAGTTGTAGTTTAAGCATTTTATATAATAAGTTGTAGATATAATATTTCAAAATGTAGGTATTTTAAACCAAAATTATAATATTGTATTTATTTAGAGATCTTATTTTGTGAAATATGTGTTCCGTAGGTACTGTGAAATACCGTGATTTAAATCTATTCACATTTTGTTAAATAAAGTAATTGTTATTTCTAAATAAAAATATATATTATTTAATTGTCTTTATTTTTTTATTTTTTTATTGACATACACACAGGGGCTGATGATGATTAGTATAATTTTTCAATATATAAACCACATCAACTTTCAATTAAAGAAAACCGCACCAAAATCTTTCAATTCATTTAGGGGCTGCGATATAACAGACAGACACACAGGGTTGATGATGATTAGTACAGTTTTTAAATATATAAACCACGTCAGCTTTAAACTAAAGAAAACCTCATCAAAATCTGTCGATTCATTTAGGAGCTGCGATATAACAGACAGACACACAGGGGCTGATGATGATTAGTATAATTTTTAAATATTTAAACCACATCCGCTTTCAATTAAAGAAAACCGCATCAAAATCTGTCGATTCATTTAGGAGCTGCGATATAACAGACAGACACACAGGGGCTGATGATGATTAGTATAATTTTTAAATATATAAACCACTTCAGCTTTAAACTAAAGAAAACCGCATCAAAATCTGTCGATTCATTTAGGAGCTGCGATATAACAGACAGACACACAGGGGCTGATGATGATTAGTATAATTTTTAAATATATAAACCACGCCAGCTTTCAATTAAAGAAAACCGCATCAAAATCTGTCGATTCATTTAGGAGCTGCGATATAACAGACAGACACACAAGGGCTGATGATGATTAGTATAATTTTTAAATATATAAACCACACCAGCTTTCAACTAAAGAAAACCGCATCAAAATCTGTCGATTCATTTAGGAGCTGCGATATAACAGACAGACACACAGGGGCTGATGATGATTAGTATAATTTTTAAATATATAAACGACACCAGCTTTCAACTAAAGAAAACCGCATCTAAATCTGTTGATTCATTTAGGAGCTGCGATCCAACTGGGATCATAAGAAATATGTATTTAGTCCAATAAATTAAAATGATTACAATAAACAAACAAATATTACTATAATTATAAGCGCACGCGCATTCACTATTTAATTATTCAAGAATCAAAATATTACGAGTATGCTTGTGTGCAAGTAGGCGGAGCTAAGTAAAATCGACCGCAAACGAATCTCGCCTTTAGGGTGGTAAACCGGATCTGTCGCCGACTGTACATATGAGGCAGAGGTATGCAGTCTCCAAACTGAAATTACAGAACTACAAAACTCCCTAAAGTCGATAACTAAAAAATATGAATTGGCCCAATTAGAGATATCTAGTCATGTATCTGCGTTGAATACCTTACTGGAAGTTTCACATTACAATGAAGAAAGAGTTGAGTCTTTATTGAGACTTAACTCTGTGTGTAATTGCAAAGTAAGCTATTCAATGGATAATTCTTATAGTGTAGGTGTGGAGACTCCTACTAAACCCTCCACGAAAGAAATCTTGATTGCATCATCTGCTTCAAGCTCGGGCTTAATCAGTATTTACAGCGATGAGCTTGGTCGAGGAGTCGGGGTGCAATTGAGCAAGTTGTATGATGGACAGTGGGTATATAATACCTGTATGCTAGGTGCAACATTTGAACAAATAGCTAAAAAAATTTTATGTACAGCTCACTGTCTTATAATATTAGTGGGGATACGAGGAAATTTCAATAAGACAAAAATGGAAAATTATATAGAATTATTAAACAAACTTCATAATATTAACAAAATTATATTATTTACATTTCCTTACACAAAGCAGTTGCCACGGGAAAAGCTAATTAGACATAATCTTAACCTGTTAATAATAATTGCATATTATTAAATAAATATGACAATAAGATTAATATTATTGACATTAATAATATTTTAAATTATAAATTACTAGCTACTACCCGCGACTTCGTCTGCGTACTTTTAATTTGAATATTATTTAAAAGAACGGTATAGCATTTGGTTAAAAAATAGTTGGTATATTTAAAAAAAAAATCTGTTTACAGTAGGTATAAGGTACCTATGTATTCCATTAAGTGGCAAAAAATTCCTAAGGAAAATTTATTGGTATATTTATGGCCAAGAGACACTTATAGGGGCCAGCGTCACGTTGTGTACAAAAATATTTTTAAAAAACTATTGTCGACAGAAACTTGACAACCATTTCGGAGTTTAACAGATGCCGTCCGGCCTCCGTCTTCTGGTGCTCTTCTACGATAACATCGGGTAGCCGTTCTCATTATGTGGAGTTTCTTTTAGTAGATTCCGAGGAATTTTTTATGTGCATTTACGGTCTTTCATGCACGGGCACAGAGGGTTTTCAGCCCCACATGGACCGTGGATCGTGTTTTTCATAACAATATCGTAAAGTGCCTTGTCATTGTTAGGATCTGGTATCTCAGCGCTTATAATTTTATCGATTTGGTCAGGTCGCAATTTATCTTTTAACCAAAGTAAAATGTGGGCATGTGGGAGCCCTCGCTTCTGCCACTCAATGGAATACATAAAGCGTTACACTTCTCCAAAAACCCTTCCTTGGCAACACTCTGGCAATGAAGTCGTGCCTATCGTTGGCGCTTTGAACTGGCATCAATTCGTCAACTATTTCAGACTATGATGGATTGCAGGTGAAGGTTACGAATAAATCAGGTCGACCATAGGCAAATGCGTCTTGAGTATACTCGTGTAAGTATCGGGGACTGTTCACAAACGAAGAGGGCAGAATCACCATTTTACCTATACTATAAGGGTTCACGTTGGCATCATTCAATACAGCATCTTGGAGCTGAATATAATTTTCGGCTCTTAGTTTTGTTTTATTAAAAGATATGTATCGGAGTCTTTCGCTTTCAACCTTCACGTACATATCAACATAAAACTGGATAGGGAGCTGTTTGCATCGTTGTATTACGTTAAAATCGCCTTCGCGTATCATCATATTATGATAGGTATAAAAGGCCATGCTCGATACTTTTTTGTTGGGCAAGGGGAGGTTGGTCACTGGATTGACTTGTGGAATTAGATGTAACTATGAACTAAAAGATCCCGAAATATTAAGTACATATGTGCAAAATTCATTTACAGGACCTAACTAATAAAAAAATATTTTATTCATTCTAAATATCATGTTCCTAGGTTCAGTGGTTAAGATTTTGTATACAAAAAGTTTGGCTTCGTAGTTCCCGTTCCGAATCCGTTCCGTTCCGTTGGAATTTCGGGAATTTCGTTTGTAGAAAAACTCTGCACATCCTAAGAGACCTACGTACCAAGTTTCACGGTTTTCTAAAAAAATTACGGACACCCATACAAACTTTCAACCCCTTTTTCACTCCCACACTGGTAAAAATGTCAAAATGCTAGAACAAACGATTTTTTGTTTCTTATTTAGTGCCTAACTACAAAATGTAATGTTTTTATCTTCAAAAATGACGAATTTCATACAAACTTTCAACCCCTATTTCATCCCCTCACAGGTTGAAATTTCAAAAACGCTACAACAAATGTTTAATTATTTCTTATCAAGTGCTTAAATATTAAGTTTCATGGTTTTATCTTTTAAAATTAAAGAAATCCCATACAAACTTTCAACATCTCCATCCCTCTTTTTCGCAATAAAAGATAGCCTATGTCGTTTCTCAGGATCTAAAGATTGTCTGTGCCAAATTTCATCAAAATCCGTTGAGAGGTTTAAGCGGGAAAGCGTAACAGACAGACAGAGTTACTTTCGCATTTATAATATTAGTAAGGATGTAAGTTGACATTAGACAGATATTTTCTATCTTTTTACTTTACAAGACTGATAGCTAGTGCGCTATTAACTTTTTTGTATATAAACCCAGCCAAGAATTTGGCTAGTAAGACAACAACTGCTTCTATTGAGCAGTCTAGTTATAATATGACTAATTGTAACAGCTTGTGTTATGTGTTCCAAATAATAATAATTTAAATTAGACTTTAAGACATCAGAGGAAGTCTCTAGCACTATAGATTTAAGAAATCATGAAAATACCATTATTCAATATAATAAACAACATTCACTTAAGCTGGTGCATCAAAATATACAAGGAATGGCTAGTAAAGAACTAGAAATTGATTTTTTTTTTAAATAATAATAATATAGATATTTTGTGTCTCACAGAACATTGGTGGAAATGAAATTTTGTGGTGTGGTGGCGATAAGAGGTGGTTCGCTTATATTAATTAACAAGAATTTAAAATATAAAGAACGTAAAGACATAGTGAGCCTCTCTACAGAAAAAACAACTGAAATAGCCTGCATAGAGATGGGAGACTTTATTATTGTAAGCGTATACAGACCTCCATTAGGATTATATGATTCATTCGAAAAAAATATGGAAATATTATTAACAAAATTTTGTGAATCTAACAAACAAATACTATTATGTGGTGATTTCAATATCAATATTTCAGAAAGTAATTCTACCACAGTTAGACTCACATCCTTGTTAAAATCATATAATCTAAGTAATTTATTTCTAGAACCCACCAGGATCAGTACCAACTCTGCTACATGCATTGATAATATATTTAGTAATATAGATCCAATTAATAAAGAAATTATCAACATGCTAAGCTCTGATCACTGTGGACAGCAAGCAATTTTCAATATAAACAGTAAATGTAAACAAATAAACAAATACATGTATACCAATAAATGTTAAACGTATTGAGAAGTTTAGAGGTAGAATTAAGGCTAACATTGGTCAGTTAGAATTTCATTATAGCCCATTTGATAAACTAATTCAGTTGATTAAATATCATTTCGATACTATTTTTACCTCTAAGACAGTAACAACTAACAATAAAAGTAAATTCAGTGAATGGGAACTTTATAATGAAAGAACATTTAATCAAAGTGAATAATTTAAAAATTATGTAAAATTATATATTCAAATAATAAAGTAAAAACAACATGGCAAATAATTGCAAATGAAACTGGAAAAGTCACCAGTCGCAACTCCAATTTTAAATTGAATATAGATGATAAAATCATTAAATCTGACAGTGAAGTTTCTACTGTTTTTGAAAAATATTTTGCCGACATTCCAGTTTCAACTACAAAAAATTTAAATGCCTCTTCCGTTGATGCTGAATTACTTCTGAAAGAAAATGTAAAAGACTTTCGATTTAAAGAAATAGGGCCCCAAGACATAATAAAAAACTTTAATTTGTTAAATATTAAGAATACTACAGATTTATGGGGCCTATCAACGAAAGTTATCAAATCGATAGTCGATATTATTGCACCTTACTTATCAACTGTTTTCAATGATTGTATAAAAGTGGCTCTTTTCCTGATTTAATGAAACATAGTAAAGTAATACCTCTGTTTAAATCTGGCTGTAGGTCGGATCCATCTAATTTCCGACCTATATCTATTCTACCAACGCTAAGTAAAATATATGAAAAAATAATACTTAATCAATTGCTAGCACATTTTAATATCAATAACATCTTGCATGATAAACAATTCGGGTTTACAAAGGGACGCTCTACAACAGATGCAGGCGCCGATTTGATAAGTTACATTTTTGAAGCTTGCGAGGGATCGCGGGATGCTCTTGGAATATTCTGCGATCTCTCCAAGGCATTTGACTGTGTGCAGCACACAACATTGATCAGGAAACTAGGCCACTATGGGGTAAAAAGTCAGGCACTCGCCCTCTTGAAATCAAACTTATCAAATAGAACTAAGAGGGTTGAGGTAAATGGAAAAAGATCTGTAGGCTCTAAAATAGAGATGGGGGTCCCACAAGGATCTATTTTAGGTCCTTTTTTATTTTTAATTTATATAAATGACCTACCATACTTCATAAATGAAAAACATGGGATAGTATTATTTGCTGATGATACGTCTCTTATTTTTAATATGAAACGACAAAATACATGCCACGACGAAGTAACATGATATTTAACATGGCGTTAACTTAAATATTGCTTGGTGAAACACGCCCTTAGAATTATAATTCGAAGTGAACTTCTTCGAGTTCACTTCGAATTACGAAACTCTAAAATATGGTTTACCTGATTAATTAAATTATAAACCGTCATCACATCAATTAAGGTGTATTCTTTGGGATGAAACGAGCCAAACCTCAGCATGTTTAGTCTGGGACCATTCTGGCTACTGGTACTTGGCAGCATTATTACTGTTCTGAAAAGGTCCAAAGGTGAGTAGACTCAGCTTTCCGTGAGAGAAAGAATAGCATGACCCCATCAACTTTCTCGTAAATGTCGTAAAATGCAACCAAGGGAATACACAGGCTATAAAGTGATAATAATATTCCACCAAAACATTTTCATGTAAAAATGTTGCCAAGACGAGCCTACATAGCTTACCCTCTGAAAAAGTTATCAGATATCGTATAAAGCCAAGCTCTACACTACACCTTAATCAAAATCTATCAAAAAGTGGTCAGATCTCATGTAGAACCAAAATTCATGATCAATGCGCCCTTACTTCTCCAGGCTTAACTTCACTTACGCTACATTGCAGTCAATACGTGATACTTGGCCGTTTTATTTTCGGGTCGTCTTGGCAACATTTTTACATGAAAATGTTTTTGGTGGGATTTCATTTATTTTTGTAAGCTGGTTAATTACGAATACGAAATGTGAATATTTTCTAACAATCGAATAACATTCGCAGTAAAAAAATATCGTATACGACTGAAAACTTGACTTGAAAAACGGTGGCTACTATCGGACCGATAACCGATTTCATATTTTGTAATTTGTACAGACAGCAATTTATTACAACCTGCTGCCTGCTACTTCACTTACTATTACAACCTAATGCCTAATTTTATAAAAGTGGATAAAAAACTAGTTTTCCTCTCATAAAAATATCTTTCATCTTTAAAAAGTCTGTCACCGATTAATAATCGGTATGAAATAGAACATACTGATTTCAGTAGTGCAACGCACTTAAAATAAATAAAGTCGGATAGAAATTATATGGAGCAAAAATGTGACCGATTATCGGTCCTACAAAAGTAGGTCTTAGGTTTTTTATATACTTGTATATTATATTATATTCCTTTTATGTATTAAAGATCAGATCCGTATAGTAAACATCCATTTTGTACCGTCCACCGTATTGGATTCAAAATGGCGCCATTTATATTTTAATAATTTTTATGGTGGTTTTGTAGCAATAACAGCTTACATAAATAATATCAGCTTTCTAGGATTTCAGGAAGTATCTTATGAATTCTGATGATCTATAAATGAGTCAGTGACGAAATCTAGGGTTTTTAGACGTTGATAAAATCTAAAGTACGAGTATAATAGCTACGACATTCAAACTTTGTATGTTTCATGTCTTTACCAATGTCATTATATGTTGAAAATTTCAACTATTTAGCATCTTCCAAAGAAAAGTTATGAGAGCTCAAAAAAACGACGAAACCTTTCGAGAAAAGGTAGGTAGTGCCCTTGCGCTTCGCTGGCTCGTCTTGATGGGGGCACGACCGTGCCCCCAGATAGGGTTTGTATGAATCCCGTATATAGAGTTTACTGTGAAAGTACCAGCGTTGAAAGAGTTACATGTTTTTAATTATTGCATGGGCAAATTTATGATGTTGGGGTATTTCTAATAGAAACATGAAAGTCAAAAGTAAGTCTTTCAGCGCTGGTACTTTCACAGTACACTCTACATAGGAGGCAAAAACACACCCTAAAGTATTGTCAAACATTTATTTAACACCTTGTATATACGGGAGTAATAAAAGCGATGTTATCTTAAATCAGGGCCTTGGTTCAACAGTGACAAATCAAAAAACTCTTTAATACAATCTCCAGGGTGCCCGAAGGACATGCTTGATCTGTCTTGGGAGCCACAACGGAATTAATCATAAGAATGTAGGAAAAGGAAGTATTCTAGTTTTTCCCCAGCTGTATGGAAACATATTCAAGATTTTTATTACTATCCGTGCTCCCGCGGGATTTGATCCCGTACCTTCTTGTTTGAGGGCCGAAGCGGTAACCACTGAACAGCCGGTACCCGCCCCGGCCTACTCTTTGTATGCCGATTATTCCACCGATTTTGCCGCAGATTATTCTACCATAACCGATTTTGAGATGATGAGATGACCGATTTTGAGTCCTATATTTTAAAAGACAAGCTCGTTGCACTATTGAAATGAGTATGTTCAATTTTTATCAACAAAAAATCGGCCTACTATCGGTTTGTGACCGACATTTTGTATGATGTGTGTCGTAAAAGTATGCCATGGACGGGCAAGGACCCTTAGTTGGTTAATCACTTACCCCATGTCCAATAGCTCTGCCACTTTAGGATCATTATATTTCAAGTTATACAAATCCAGCGCTGTACTTCTTAAGCTATAATAAAGATCTATTTTGACTTTCGCATGATCCAATCTAAATTTACAGCCTCGTAAAAACGCAGCCAGCCATTGGTCATCTGAAATAGTACGCTTACTGTTAGGCAGTTTTCACATGACACCGCGGCGGCTGCAGCGGTCTCCTTATAAAAAAGTACCTGCACTTTTTTTAACTTTATTTGTTGTTTTACACTATTATTTTTCATAAAAAGAAACTTCGTTTAAAAAAACAGACTTCATAAAATAATACTAGTAATAATAATAATACGAGTAATACAACTAGTAATAGTAATAATACGAGTAATACAACTAGTAATAATAATAATAATACGAGTAATACAACTAGTAATAATAATAATACGAGTAATACAACTAGTAATAATAATAATACGAGTAATACAACTAGTAATAATAATAATACGAGTAATACAACTAGTAATAATAATAATACGAGTAATACAATTAGTAATAATAATAATACGAGTAATACAACTAGTATTTTAGGTTGAAGTTATAACGTAGTTTCTTTTTTATTTTTTACTTTTTGTGTCTCGAAGTCAAAGTAGAAAATAAATCCGTTTGGTGGCTACGATGCAGGCAGACTAACAGATAACATATTTATAATTTCCACCAACTTTTTCAATTATGAGGCTTCGCACGATCGTGTTAAAATTATTGCTATTCTGGTGGTGGTGTTTTCACGTTTTTGCTTGCGAGTGTACATACGCATAAGAACTTTGGATGAAGGGAGGTGCAACAAACGCATGCCTATTTGCTTGCAGGTTGTAGTTATAATTTTTTTATATAATATATAAAAAAAAAATTAAATCAGAAAAACGTAGTTGTGTTGCGTAGATACTACCTGTTCTGGCTCTAAGATGTGGTTGACCAAGTATCCATTCCTTGAGGTGCAGTATCCCGTCTGCGAGTACCTCTGGGCTCTCACCCAGCTCTGCTCGAGCCGTCTCCGCTAGAGCAATGTCGAGGGGCCTTAATGACGTCATAGCTAATCTGCAAACAAAATAATTTTGAAACTGTTACACGAATATTAAAAAAGGTGAAAGTTCTTGTCATCGTTCATTTGGATCAATTTTGGTACAGTTTGGTATAAAGCTGGTACACTGGAGTAACAAATCATTATTATGTTTTTTTTATCCCAAAGTTCAGTGCAACATGATTACTAAACCCTGTTAATACCCTAAAATTATAGGTAAAAATCATTCTGTCTCTGCTAGTTGCCAATGAAAGAAAGAGAGATGATGCCACTGTGACACAGTAATGTCATTTTACTGACTAAAATAATTGATGACATGAATCAATGATGGTGATATGTCGCAAAAAAATTACCCAGAAAAATTGAGTTTCAGTTTTTCTGTTTCTGTTAGTGAATAACCAAATTGACTTAAAGCTGGACAGCTTGAACTCAATTTTCTGGGTAAAAAAAATTTGGGATATTGTGTAGTAACGTATTTAACATTGATTCTAAAGACGAATCTTTAGATTAATGTACTTAATACTTTACGACGTATTCTAATATGTTCAAGTGACAGTTTGAACTTAATTTTCTCAAAATCATAATTTTGCTACATGTCACTTTCATCTATTCATGTCTTCAATTATAAATCAGTGTATACTTATTACGCGGGCTGAGCCGCGGGTACATGTGAATCTATACTAAAATTATAAAGCGGAAAAGTTTGTTTCTTTGTTTAAACGCGCTAATCTCAGGAACTACTGGTCCGATTCAAAAAAATATTTGTTTGTTGAATAGTCCATTTATAGAGGAAGGCTTTAGGCTATATAACATTACGCTGCGACCAATAGGAGCGAAGCGTCAGTGAGAAATGTTGCAAAAACGGGGAAAATTATTCACATTTGGGGACTTTCGTTGCGTGCGCTGCATTTATGGTTTAAGTCACTCAAAAACCACGCGAACGAAGTCGGAGGGCACAGCTAGTACATATTACGTTTTCCGATCACTTCGTCGTTCGTGGACGATTATAATTTTATTATCAGACGTGGTAAGCACCATAATGGTAGCAGATAGACTGAATGATCTTTGAGGATTCTTTTTCGAACTGTCTTTTACTATTCATAATAGCTCCCCTTGCCGATTTCGGTGTCGGTAGTAGTGGTAAACCAGGCCAGTTACGTAGAAGTTATTTTATAGTGCCAAGTGTGTGCGCAATACACAAAGACACTCTCTTTTTCTTTTACTTTCATAACCCAGTGGGTCGGTAAATCGACACGAATGGATCATCTTTCTTGTCAGACAATCAGGTGATCAGCCTGCATAGTCCTAACCAAACTTGAAAACTACATTTTTTGTTGTTGCAACGCGGGAATCGAACCCCACCTCCGGGTCGAGAGCGAAGCTCTGAACCACTAGACCACGGAGGCGATTAAAAAAAATGGTTACTATTCATAATTATGCGACGACCTCTATAGCGCAGTAGTTGAGCGCGTTGGCGGGTTCGAATCCGCCGATGACGGTAAAAAAATTTTCATGTTCCTAGGTAATTGATATTATTAAATTTGTGTATTAATGTAATAAAAATCTTAAATTTGTGTTGCATAAAAGTGTTAAATACATTTCTGTTTTCTGGTATATGTAGCACAAGTTCTTCGGATACTTAGCACGGGGCCAGACTGACGTGGTGTGAAGCGTCCATAGATTTTATTATTAAATTTTTTCAAAATAATGCAATGTTGTACCTACCTGTATCAATCACAATACTATAACATTTATATATTTAGCACAATAACTCGTTCAAGCTATTTATACACAGTTAAAACTACCACAATAACACTTTTACAGCAATATAAGAATAATTATTTATAGAAAGTACAATCGTGTGTTATCGTTACGAACGGTCGACACTGAAGGTACAAATTTGTATAAAAATCGTTAACAACAATCAATCGATATTTAATCTTGTAGCTGATCATACTGTATCTTTTAAAATTCATTGTTTTATACGTGCATCTTTATTTAAGGTGGATTTACATCATAAGAACAAAGAGCTAGAACAAGTGAATTGTTTATTAATTTTAGTGTTAACGAAATTTATTTTATACAACAACAAAGATCGTTGACACCAAAAAATAAACGATCTTTGCAAACGCAGACAGAACAACGAAAGTTTTCTAGTTTAGTTTTTTTTAATAATCACTAGCAAAGCCGTGCCCACTTCGTTGAGCATACAAACCGTTTAAACCTTTCCTGGACTTCCACGAATATTTCAAGACTAAAATTAGCCGAATCGGTTCAGCCTTTCGCGAGTTTTAGCGACACTAACGAATAGCAACTTTTGCCATACTTTGCAGAAATAAGACGCACGAACTTAAGGCGAGGAATAACCGCTACTAGCGCCACTCTTTTTAAAATAAATTTTACAACGACACAAAGATCTTATTAAAAAAGTAATCGGTTAAAACATTAAGTAAACGTCGTCTCGTCTTAACGCGACTGAAACATACATCCCTATAATAAAAACGTGAAATAAATGAGTTAATACATCAGGGTGTGTACAGGTCCCGTATATAGAATTGACTGTGAAAGTACCAGTTTTAAAAGAGTTTACTTTCTATTATTTATTGTGTGGGTAAATGCGAAGTGGGCACGGGTCAGCTAGTAAATAATATTATTATGTCGTGTTTATTTATCAGTTGAATTAAGCTATTTTGACGTTTGCGGATTTATTTACGTAAAGTATTGTCACTCATTAATATTACAGCCTGTATTATAAATATGCTAGAATACTAAGTAGCTCTTAGATGACTATGCGGTCGGCTCACTCTACGACGGATAGCATCACTACATATTATTGTATCTTTGTTAGTGCAAAAGTAATCTAATCTAAATCAGGGAACTAGATTAGTTTTTATAACAAATTGTTTGATTTATGATGATAAGATGTTATTGAATCTTGGTATGTAATTGACATGTATAACGGGTGTAAAAAGAACACTCACTATAACTCTTGGATTTGATTATACTACCTTTTCTCACTTTGGAAATGTTTTTTTTTTGTCAAAAACTCAAAAAAAATTTTTATGAATTTTGCAGATCTTCTCACTTCTCCAAATTCCCTCTCACCATACCGATTTCTTTTCATATTCTTTCACTGTACACGCTGTCAGACTTTGGAACTCCTTGCCGACAGAGATCCGTGAGTGTAAAACCCTCACATTATTTAAAAAGGGACTTTTGTTTTTTGTTTTTAAATAAAATAAAAAAACATACATTTCTAGAATGAGAAAAGGTAGTACAATCATATCCCAAAGTTATAGTGACTGTTCTTTTTACACCCGTTATACTTGTCAATTCATATAAAAGTGTTTTTAATCAAATTGTTGTACAGATATCATTATTATATAAAACAAACAAATTAGGATTACGATCTATGTTAATCTATTATGATATTATGATCTGCTAATAATTAAATACATTTCAAAGTTATCATATTGTAATATCTTTGTTTTTATTCCAAGGTTGGTTGTAGGTACTTGAAGTGCACAGTAGTCGAAATTTGTCCATGATAACATATTATAATAAGTGAGTTTAAACTTTGTTTCTTCTTGATTCATAGAGAAAAACATGCTGAATCGAGAACCTCTTCTTTTTTGGCTTCGGTTAAAAATATTGCGACTGATCGACGATGAACGTATATAAAAATTTTAATAATGATAATTGTTACAATGAAGTAAAAGAAACTGATTGGACACCTGTAGCGCAGATCGGCTTTGACGGCGCCCCTAACGGTATTTACTGATAGTGCATTAAAACTTACTTCAAGTTGGAAATGTAACCAACATAGTACATTTTCTAGCAAAACGGAATTTTATAAAATCTTGAATAGCGACCGGAGAAATTATTGAGTGCGCGAAATAGAACTTTGTAGTTAATAAAATCGATTTTATCGAACTCACGAGTTGACATATATGACACTGACATCCAACCGCTCATGGATTCGATTTTTAACTGTTGTATAGTACTAGCTGTGCCCGCGACTTCGTTCGAGTGGTTTTTGAGTGACTTAAACCGTTTATGCAGTGCAAGCAACGAAAGTCCCCAAGTGTGAATAACTTTTCCCTTAAATTAATGTTATATACTCGTATTAAAACACAAACTAGGAACTTGCACTTTTTTCCACTTTATTTGTTATTTTCGCAATAATTAATGTAAAATGGCGGAAGACTATCTCAACATGTAGACACAAATATTTAAGTCTCTCGAAAACATTCAAAAGTTCATTTTAATCTATTATCTCAATCTAAATTGTTATAATTCAAACATAAAACTAATCTATTTCGTTATCTCGTCGGTTTAACGTCGGGTCATCGTGAATGCCGCGATAAAAAACGATAAGTCAAAATGAGAAAAGTTCTATTTGTTATAAAAATAAAAGAAGAGAGTTATGATGCGTTTATCGCAAGTAACTCGGGAAATATCATCACTAATTTGAAGGTAAAATTTGTGTTGGTTTCTAACCTTTAGGGCGCGTTTCACCAAGCAATGTTAAAGTTAATACTTCGTTAAATATCATGTTTTCCCTTTCGTATATCCTGTCAATTAATGAGAAGACATAATATTGTAACATGGCGTTAACTTTAATATTTCTTGATGAAACACGCCCTTAAACTCGCAAACGGCTAAATAAATTTTGATAAAATTTGTATTCAGGAAGCTGTCAAAATCGCCGATGAATCGTTTATCCGGTGTAAAATTAACTATTACTATACCTTTGGGATATGATTATACTACCTTTTCTCACTATAGAAATGTATATTTTTACAAAAATAAAAAATATATGTTTTATTATGCTTAAAAAAAAGAACCGGTAGAAAGTAAAAAATAATATTTTTTAGCTTTTGACAAAAAAAAAATACATTTCCAAAATGAGGAAAGGTACGGGTCTGTTCTTTTTACACAATGTACATTATGTCTGTACATAACGGATTTGAAACATGATATTTATTATTTGCAGTCAATGCGATAACGTATGAGTGTTTTTTCGAGATGTCGAGTAGTGTTTTCCTGAATCCGAAAAGAGATATTAAGGTACAAAAAAATATAGATAAATTTAAAATTCAAAAGTATTTCTAAACAAAAGAAAACATTTTATTGAACTCCTAAACGTAACGTAATATTTTAAAAAGGCTAGGTATAAAGTGTCCTTTAAGGAAGAGGTTTCTATGAGCTAATGAGGGTAACGGCTTTCCCCATAAAGGGCCTATTCAAAGGGAAAGGGTCCGCTATGAAAGGATTGTGAAGTAATAAGGCTCTAAAGAAAGCGGATTTTGTTCCTGGATTATGGCTGTGGATGACTTTTGGATCTCATTAGAAGCTTTTATAACCCAGCATTAAGATAAAGACGCTATTGAATCAAAAAATAGCAATACTATACCTAACATTTTTTTTTTCTTTTTATATACGAAACATTTATCTCGTGTGTCTGATCCGCACTTGGTTGTTTTTTCGCGTTTAACTCAAAATATAATAAACTAGCTGACCTGTGCTCACTTCGTTAAGCATATAAATAGTTTTACACAATCCTGAACCCTCAACGTGGAACCTACAACCCCGAACGCAACGCGAATTAATTTTTTATTTTATTTATCGATTTGGAACACAAAATATTAATTCAAATAGTTAAAATTTATATAAATGCGGTATTTATAGCATTTCACAATTTTTATTTCCCATTTGCAAACAATGTTGTTACCATGACAACCGTATCCTATAGAATGGTAACGACGGAAAAGATCGAGTTCAGGTTCAAACCCCGGTGACTATTACGTTTATTTTCTTTCTTTTTCTATTTTTTAAAAATATAATATAGCCTATATTCAGCGCTGATAATGTAGCTTTCTAATGAAAAAAAGAATTATTAAAATCGGTCCAGTTCTTTATGAGTTTATTCGTTACATACATAAATACAAATCTTTCCTCTTTATAATATTAGTGTAGATTAATAAAATATAACAATAAAAAATCTTTACTTTAGAAAATTACCATAGATTAAACCATGTAACCCACAATGTAACCCACCGAACAGCTTAGAGATTTGTCAGTGGGTCTAACGCTCAATTGATAAAGCTATAGCATACATAATATTGTTAATACTAACACACATAATAGGTATCAAATTAGACAACAACATTTTTTTACACATAATATTCTTGGTTTGTCTAGACTTATGTTTTGATATCCAACACGAGACAATTATTTATTTATTTTCGTTGTTATTTGCGACATCCTAACAAATCGATTGACACCTCATTTATTAAAATTGGATCAGTAGTTTTGCCACTACAAGGGAACAAATATACATACTGTATATTTGTAATATAGACTGCCAACATCATTACCCTTCCTTTTGGCTGCGCCGAAGTGGGGTAAAAATCCATACAAACAAGTCGAGTTGGGTCTCAATTTGGGAAAGACTTATGGAGGGACTTGGAACACATTTAAATAAATACACCTCATAATATTTAATGGTACCTCACATCCTCTAATGTTGTATGCCTGCGAGTCACAAGATATTTTCCAGGAATATTGAGGAAAGCGTAGGAATAAGTACTTACTTGTTATGTATATTTCGAACCAGATTTTGTCTGTGACCGCGTTAAGATAATTGTAATAATGTTGTAAGGGTTTTGAAGATTTCAGAGAAAGGAGTAGCACACGACAAAACCTTTCGAGAAAATGTAGGTAGTTGCGCTTCGCTTGGCTCGTCTTGGTGGGGAACGACCGTACCCCCAGATTCAGAAATCTCCAAAATCCGCGCCAAGTTTTAGATATTTCAGTTACAAAAGTACGAAACATTATTTGTTATATACTATGATAATTTAATGATACAAGATGAGCGAAGTATACATAAAGTAAAGTTTAAAAAATTTATAACATAACCCGTGCGATTCCGGACAGAAAAATATGTCGACCTGCAACTACAAACTTTGTAAATAAAACACTGTAAAACATGAAAACTATGATATATAACAGGGCAAACTGATAATATTGTACAAATTCAAAGCGAGGAACCACCCTAGCACAGGTACGGCCCTGGGGCGACTCTAAACTGCTCTATGCATTGGGAATTAATTCTATTAGCCGGCCTCAGGCTATTTCCGATTGCCAAATATAGCGAACGTATCCAATAGGAAGTTTGATTTCGCATGAGAATAAAACTTCCAGTAATTCAAATACTGAAACGATACATTAAGAACAGGAAGTATTCACAGGCTGTCGCTGTTACGGCTTGACCAAATGACATGGTTGTCATATTAAATATTTGGCTCTAAGTTTTGTGATTTATATAATAATGTTAAAAAATTATTAGTAAATAAAATCCCATCAAAAACATAACTTGTAAAAAGTGCCAAGTCTCGCTACCTGTTATGGCCAAATAGGGGTTAGTTCGTCGGTCTAATATTATCTTATAGTGATCATAATCAATATTATTAATAATCTTTCATGTTTTAAATAAATAAGTGATTGACTTGGCAATCGCATGAAAACAACATAATAAATATAATAATATTGATTATGATCACTATAAGATGTTGTTAGACCAACCGACTAACAATACCTTTGAGTATATAGATATCGTGTCGGCACAAGAAATCTGACTCGGCGAATATCAGCTCCCTTTAAAAGTGAGCTGTTCACCTAATGAAATAATAGCTCATTTAGCAAGTAAGTTGCTATTTTGCTCTTATAAGTCACTTCAAATTTTTAAAAATCTAAATTTAAACACAAATATTGTGTTTTAAAATTAGATGATTAAAAAAAATACTTTGAAATGTTTTAAAACTTTCGTCTCATTTCGTTATTAAACAAATGTACCTACTCGTAGCTCTATTGGCTTAAACTACGCGGACAGATCTTATTATTGTTTTTATATGGGACACGTTTTATAGTGTATTTAATTTTTTTTCTTTTGTCGATTCCTCCCTTCTATCAACATCCAATTAACTAACAAAAGGAAAAGATTACAAGGGAATATTTTAATTTTTTCCACTTACTCTACTAAAATGAAAACTAGAATTGTCATCGTAGTAAACACTCAATGGGTCATTTAATAAGATTAGTAATCATTTTATAGAATGCTTTAATGCAATTTAATATGCGTTTAAACAATATTTTAAAACAGCTCAAGTGCGAGTCATGAAAGTTTGGTATAAAACGTTGATATAAGAGGCGGAAGGAAGCCCCTAAAATTTTTACTTTCCTATTTTTTAGTATTTGTTATTACAACATACATACATACATTTGAGATACAAGCTGGTGACAAACAGACAGACAAACGAAGTCTCAGTAATAACCATAGGGTAAAAATAAAACAAATTTTTACTATTCACGGAACCCTGAAACGAGGATTGAAAACATATTTTTTCTGAATATCCAATTATTTTCTTGTGTCCTGAACAATGATGAGATGACCTGTAGATAAGAATATGTCAGGAGCACGAGACCAAAGCTTTGTGAACACTCACAACCATGTTGGTATATTCACGTAGGCGTTTGAGTCACAAAAATAGGCTTTTCATCAGATATTGGATTACTTATAATATGGTACTCTTTGAATACTGAAGTGGACAGGTGGTTTTAATAATAACATAATCAGAATAATCAAGGAACAGGTCAATGCATCTAGGGCCAACCATGTGCGGGTTGCCTCATGATGTTTTCCTTCATGACTACTTACGTACTTGAAATCTGAAAAATACTCATTGGTACACGCCACAACCCAGGAAACCAATCTGTGATTCTAAAGCGAATCAACGGGTTGCGAGCTTCTTGGCGTAGTAGGTACTAAAAGACGTGCGCAGGCTAAATGACATACCAAATCACGATCATTTAGCGTAGCTTATGTCAAATCCCATACATTTTGTTATCGAACTTTGTAAGCGATAATTAGCGATGGCATCTTGAGTGGGCCCCCAGGTCTTGGGGACACAAAAGAAAGTAGAATAAAATAGTCCGTTTCCACAACATCACCGGCAGGCTGATTACGTAAAAATAGCGATTAGCAAAAGTCGCCCGAAAAAAAGACGTAAAAAAAAATGTTCTAACCACTCGCTGTTGGGTTTAAATGCACATTTGCTTCATTTTTTCTACGACACTGGCGCCAAAACAATTTAGTGGCAATCCTTGTAACTATAATGTAACAATAAAAAATATAGGTAAGTAACTAAACGATATGTCAAACTAACATTGAAGACAAATAAATTTTGCTATTTTTAAAACTTTAAACTGCTCTCCTGTTTCATTTGGTTTTTTTTGGCGCCTTATTAGGTACCTTGTAGCCGTAGATAAAGTTCAAGAGCGAAAATTGCGCAATTTTTGCGATTGCTTTACTTTTGCAAGATACGTAATAGCCCTACCGAGCTCAGGAGATGAAATGTTGATTAATCCAGCAAACACGCGGTTCAGTTTGATAGCGATTCGAAAAATTATACGGCTGTACAAAGGCTGTATTACTCAACAAAAATAACAATTGGCTTCCGTTGTACGTGTTTTTTGATGCAGATTGTTATTTTATGATAATATCTTTTGGAAGGTTAACCAGTTAAAATTACAAACGCTGTGAGGTGAAAAAGTGTGTGACTACGCTACGTATTAAAAAAATCTCCTAAGAACCTCCTCCTTTTTAAGAGTGTGTGAGTGTGACTACGCTACGTATAAAAAAGCTGGACGAATTGAGAACGACCTCCTTTTTTTGAATTAGGTTAAAACCACAGCGTAACCGCAGCACCTCTCAACGTACGGCGTAGTTTCGTTACTCATGTGCTATACGTCAAATTTAAATCAGGCTTGCTGTATAAACCTGTCTTGGGAGCATGAACTCAGAAATTTTCAGCTTTTATACTATAACCTATATATACTGGGGACTTACTCTCCAAACTGATTTGATTTTGATTCTGATACGATCATGCCGCGTACTTCCTCATAAATTGACATTTGTTTATTTTGATTCTCAGTCGATTGATATGGTCGGGAGTACAAAAAGTTACGATCTAACAATTTTCTTTATCCCGATTAGTTTCAAAGTAATTCACCAAATAAAGTACGAAACACCACTGATATCGAACGGATTCGGTTCTCGATTGTGTCGGGAGTAGGCCTGATGTATCTATGACTATAACGGAAGTCTGGTGATCACGGGCTCTGGCTCTATTAGGTCTGAGCTTCTAAAATATCTTCTAAAAATTTACAATAATAATAATTATAATATTTATGAACCCCACGCCAATTCGACCCCGTGCTAAGTATCAGAAGAACGTGTGTTACAGGGACCAGACAATGGAATTTAATACTACACATTTTAAAGATTTTAATTGTAATATATTGTACGTACACATATTTCATAACACATCTATGCCACAGGAACACATAATACCTTTGTTCTTTTGGCAGGATTTGAATCCTGCGAACTTCAGCCTAGTCTAATGTGGCATCTAACCTTACCTTATAATGTTTTTAAAAGTCTGCTGTGAACAAGGAACAACAACATTTTTACATCTATTAAATTATTTACCCGACCAAATGTCGGCCATTTTGACTTAAGTATCGGATTTTAAGGCGCTTTAAGATGCAATAAAAGGCCGAGATTAGACGAGATTTACTCAATTATCAGGAACCCAACAGAAATTTCCGTTTTATGACCTCAAAATAATATTATTTTAAAAGCCTATTGCCCTACATACCAAACCTATAACACGCGCTTGGTTAGACGTCTTAATAAAGGCATAGTTTTTGTAGATGGGTGGATTGATTTCCACCGATCTTCCAGCAGATTCTTCCACCAAAAAAATATGAACGATTTTATAATAGAATTTTTATATAGGTAACGTATTTTGTACGTGCACTATAGTAATCAGTCTGCTCTATATTTACCTACGAAAAGTTGGATTTTCGAAATTGGAATTATGATAATCGGTGACCGACTTATTTAATACAGTAGCGCGTTTATGTGTGCGTATGCTGATTCGGACTATTTGTATTACTATAAGTCATCTGTTATATTGCAACAATATTATTACAAGAAAAAGACGAATTATAATATGCCATCGTCTTTTGTCGTAAAAAGTTGTAAGATCCATGTGATGCCAAGCCAGGGTAAGTCGGAGTGAGAGCGTGAATAAAAAAGTGAGCAATGAAACATTAACTAATATGCCGTGTTTTAGTACACTTCCAAAAAAAGGGCGGTTCCAGCGATTTGTGGATATTATTCGATTAGTTACCATTTGGTAATTTATTAGAAGCACTTAGCACAAACACTAACTGCTAGTATTTTATATCGACAACTATTGTGTATGGGAATTGTAACAAAAGGTTATTTGTATCGGTCTCATAAAGTACTGTTTTTTATCAAATCTATAAAAATTATCAAAACACACTAAACAATTATGTATCCCTATCATATAGTTATCGTACATAATATATCTTGGTATCTGTATGAAACTAAAACAATATACCACTCCTTGCCACGCGCAGTCGAGTAAAAAAGCAAAAGTGACTGAATCAACGCACAGGCAATTTGAAATTTCAGAAACGACAAAAGCATTCGAAGGATATTTCAAAATTCAATCCCAAGGGTTGGTTCAATGTCATAACGGGCGTAGCCGCAGGCAACAGCTAGTAATCAATACATGTGTGGTAATTGTCTAATTAGCATATGAAATTCCTAATTAAAATTAAACACAAGTTCCCACAATTTCATTATCAAAGCCTCTCTAATAAGGTTCTAATAATTGCGCCGGGCCGGGCGGCGTAGCGTGATAGTTATGGTTTTGATAATTTGATTTTCGTGTGCATAAATTGAAACTGAATAGTGAATACTATGTACTTCGTTTCGATGTGATCAAAGCAGACAGACGCTTTAAATTTGAAATTAGTGTTTAGTGTATAAATGAAGAAAAAACTTGTATTAAATGCCAAGTCTCGCTACTTAGTTCTTTTACCGTAAAATGATGCCAAGTCGGGGTAAGTCGGTTGGTTTAACAACATCTTATAGTGATATTAATAATATTATTAAAGATATTTTGTTATTTAAATAAGTAGTAGATTGAATTGACAATCGCAGTAAACAATCTGATTTAATATGTATCACTTGTGAGATGGATATGTATGTACATTGTGTTTTCTTGCGATTGCCAAGTCAATCTACTTATTTATTTAAAATATGCAATATTTTAAACAGTATTGACATTTATTCTTAATTCTCTTAGATCCTTTGAACGATTCGTTAGATATTATGTTGTAAATATTCTATGTAAATAATATGAAATGAATATCACCTCCTTCGGGTTGGGTTTGTTTGATGAACATTTTAAAATTTGTGTGTACAATAAAGCTCTATATTATGGAATATAAATTTGTGTGTACAACATACAAATTTTTGTTTTTCTTAGAACAAGAAGCAGCTTTACGAATTTTGTTCCTTCTAAGAATGAATTTAGTTTCTTCTAGGAACTAACGCTAATTTATAGTAGGTATTCGTTTATGTAAAACCGTCATCTAGCCTATTAGTGAGAGCTACCAGCCACGTCTAGCGTTTGATGCAAATGAGCTCCTCATCTGCATGTAGAGCTGAACAACTTCTGGGATCAACTGCTTCATATGTAGCTGGGTAAACACTTGAACACGATACCAATGTAATTACAAGTTTATCTTACGGTAACAGCGATAACCTGACTAGGGACAGTAATAATATAAGACACAGACTTATAAGGAAAGCGCCTCCGTGGTCTAGTGGTTCTAAGCATCATTCTCGACCCGGAGGTCGTGGGTTTGATTCCCGCGTTGGAACAACAAAAAATGTTGTTTTCAAGTTTGGTACACTTCAGGTTGATCACCTGATTATCTGACAAGATAAAAAAGACGATCCATGCGTCGGATGGGCATGTAAAAAGTCGGTACCTGCACCTGTTCTCTCACCAGTCGTGTCGGTTTACCGTCCCACTGGGTCAGCCTACCGCTGGAGTCGTGTGAAAACTGCCTTACCCTAATTTTTACTACTTTGTCATAATTAAGTAGACGATCGACACACGAATAATAATATTTATTGGGAGACAGACAGGTTAATGGTCTAGTTATGCCGGTTAAAATTCATATAATAAACTATCTGTGCCCGTGACTTCGTTCGCGTGGCGTTTGTTTGACTTAAACCGCTTATGCAGCGCATGCAAGAAAGTCCCCAAATGTAAATTGTTTGTTTGTTTAAACGCGCTAATCTCCCGTATATGTATAATAGCCGACGCTCGACATTGGGAGTCGCGGCGTCGCGACGCCCGACACCGCGACGCTCAACGTCGCGACGCTGACACCCGATGCCGTGACGCCCGACGCCACGACGCCCAAAGTCGCGACGCCGACGCCCGACGCCGCGACGCCTAACGACGCGATGCCGACGCCCGACGCCGCGACGCCGACGCCCGACGTCGCGACGCCGACGCCCGACGCCGCGACGCCCTACGTCACGACGCCGACACCCGACGCCGCGACGCCGACGCCCGACGCCGCGACGCCGACGCCCGACGCCGCGACGCCAAACGTCGCGACGCCGACGCCCGATGCTGCGACGCCCGACGCCGCGACTCCCGACGCCGCAACGCCTAACGTCGCGACGCCGACGACCGACGTCGCTACCTCCTTTTTTGGAATTCGGTTAAAAATATTATGTTGATTATTTCATGTTACAATCTACCTTTGTGCCAAGTTTCATTTAAGTACGTTGAGTAGTTTGGCTGAAATACCGTCAAATAGGTAGTTACAATTTTTTGAAGATACCACGAGAACCCTTTCGTTTTTTGGGATAATAATTTCCAATAATGCTCTTCAGGTCATAACCTACCTGCCTGCCAAATTTCATTTAAATACGATGAGTAGTTTAGCTGAAATTTACGTCAAATAGGTAGCAACGATTTTTGAAGTAGCAAGGACGGTAGCGAGGGCGGTAGCGAGGGCGGTAGCGAGGGCGGTAGCGAGGGCAAGTGTTTGTGTGTGTTTCGAAATATTCCAAGCAAACGCTTATCACAAATTAGGCCTCTATAACTCATTACTTACGCTAGTGAAGTTTTAAGCAAGACTGCCTTTATAAGTAATCGTCCATGGAACAATTTGATTAAAAAATTTGATTAAATAAAGAGATAGAACTACACTTTATTTAACGCCCAATTTTAACGGAAAAATGATATATATGTATCTGGAAAACGCATAAGAAAGTATATTAAAAATAAGCTTGGCAACCGTAATGATATAACTTTTTGTCGCAGAGGGTTAAATGAACGTCAATTAGACTTAAAAGCAAAATCAAATAGAAGATTTGAATATCGACGATAGTTTGTTGTGTTCGAAAGACGCCTTCATTAAAGTGTCCCGGGAAGTTGGAGCCGGGCAACTCTATTAAGTATATCGCTGCTTAATCCGGTTTACAGCTTTTGAACCTTATTGCTTCGTGATAAGGTCGAATAGCGGTTAATGTGTCGGCCACGGTATGTCACTGTTAAATATGCGGAAACAACGTCCGTTTAAAAGCTTTGTAGACAATTAATGTACTTTGGACGTCTTTGAAATCAATATCTATGAGATGTCCATTGCATATTTTTGTAGCTGATACCTTTAAACAAAAGATGATCTTACCACAAAGTCTTATAACAGTCTTACTTTAACATCATCTATAAATTTTGTGTAAGCAAATATGATCTCAATTTATATAATCGAAAATATATTTATAAATCCAAAAGTAATGTTAAATTGACGCCTCCGCGGTCTAGTGTTCAGAGCTTGGCTCTTGACCCGGAGGTCGCGGGTTCGAATCCCGCTGAGGGAACAAAAAGTTTTAAATGTTCCTGAGTCATGGATGTGTATAAAATTTGTGTATTAATATAATAAAAATCTTCAATATGTTTATAGTCTAAAAGTATTAAATATATTTCCGTTGTCTGGTACCTGTAACACAAGTTCTTCGGATACTTAGCACGGGGCCAGATTTACGTGGTGTGAAGCGTCCATAGATATTATTATTATTACTATAATTAATACTGGTATAAGACCTCGTAGCAAGGCCCTAGGTAGACAATATTTTTTTTATGTTTTGCGATTACTTTTAATGACTTTTTTTTTCTTGTGTCAAGGTTTCGGCTACTTTCTAGTCAGCTACTAACTATCCGTGAAAAATAACCAAAATACACCCAAGGGTTTAAATCTATGGCCTTCAATAACATAAAACAATGTTATACTTGTAAGTAATAAAGGAGAAATATAACGTTGTTTCAAGTTCTCATTTCAAAACACTTGGAACTTTTCCATGAGAAAAACAAGCTGGCAAAACAACAATTTCATTGAAACAACAATATTATTGAAACAGTAAAAATATTATTGAATAAGAAGTTTTGTACGAAAAACTGTAGAAAATCTCATCTAGCCCATTAAAATAATAATACTCGAGTGATTGTTGAGATAATATATCTATACTAATATTATAAAGAGGTAACGTTTGATTGTTTGTTTGTTTGTTTGTTTGTTTGTTTGTTTGAATGGAATAGGCTCTGAAACCACTGAACCAATATGAAAAATTCTTTCACCGTTGGAAAGCTACATTCCTAGCGCTGAACATAGGCTATATTATATGTTTAAAAAAAGTAGGGTTCCTTACTAAAACCCCAAAAATGTAGCCCAAAGTGTAAAAAAACGACCTCCAAAATTTGTTACGTCGTGTGCGCTTCGACAACGGCTTGACCAATTTCGCAATTTTTTTTACGGTATGTTCGTTATTGTCACGAAAAGGTTATTATAAAATAAAATGTTGAAAAAAATAAGCAGAAAATTAGAAAAAAGAAGAAAATACGTGATGGTCACGCGGGGTTTGAACCTGGGCTCAATCGATTCACGTCGTTGCCAGTTTATATGACACGGGGGTCATGGTAACGACATTGTTTACAAATGGAAAATAAAAATTATGAAATGCTATAAATAACGTATTAACATAAACTTAAACTATTTGGATTCATTATACTATTTGTCCACCACTAATAAATAGTCGGGTCATTTTAATAGGTAACATTTGACAGTTAATCTAAAATGAGCGACGTAACGTTGTAACGACGACATAATAAAATAAATATTTTCTTTTTGTTAAAACTGCAGAATTTACTAAACTTTATTTAATAATTATTAGATATTTATTGTCAACATAAACCAATATGAGTTTTTTTACGATTTGCTTTCACTGATAAACGATCTTAAATATAATATACAAATTATGATTTAATGAAATAAACGTCGTGATAATGTTACGTCAGTTAACACTTTTTCTTATTAAACACTAGAGACTTACTCAAAAAATCGATTAATCTTTTAACAACTATAAATATACCTATTTAAAAAAAGTACTTAACTTATAAGTTGTAATAAGAATATATTATAAATGTTAATTTAAAAATCAGATCGAAGGAGTTAGATCCATGGTCATAATTCACGAACAATTAAAAAAAAAATCGAAAACGTCATGATAAGACGCCACTATGTCTTTTGTCGTCATTTGTCTTTGTGCGAAGTTAACGTCTGTCTGTTCTGTCTTTTTTTTTTCTTGCTACTGAAAACGAAAATGCAATTAAAAAAAATGTCTGTCTGTCTGTTAGCGTGTCTCTTTGCTCCGGCTAATCTCTGGAACGGCTGGACCGATTTTAACGAGACTTTCACTGGTAGATAGCTAAAGTTATAAGGATTAATTTAGGCTTCTTTTCATCATCATCATCGTTATCTAACTAATGATCACCGAATCGGCTGGACCGACTGTGACGGGAGCATTCACCGGGCGTTAGCTTATGTTAGTTCCATCTATACATCAGCTATTTGTATTAAAGTAAGTCGTGTTAGTTAAATTATTTATAACTCAAGAACGGCTTTATCGATATGGTTGAAAATTGGTGAGGAAGTAACTTAGAGCCAGTAGACGGACATAGGATACTATTTATTCCATTTGACAGCGCAGAACCAGCAACGTTCACGGAAGGGTTTGGCGTTGTGGGTTCCGCGTTGCGGGTTCCGGGTTCCCGTGTTGCGGGTTCCGGGTTCCGCGTCGCGGGTTCCGCATTGCGGGTTCCGCGTTGCGGGTTCCGCGTTGCGGGTTCCGCGTTCCCGCGTTGTGGGTTCCGGGTTCCCGCGTTGCGGGTTCCGGGTTCTCGCGTTGCGGGTTCCGGGTTCCCGCGTTGCGGGTTCCGGGGTTCCGCGTTGCGGGTTCCGGGTTCCCGCGTTGCGGGTTCCGGGTTCCCGCGTTGCGGGTCCCTGGTTCCCGCGTTGCGGGTTCCGGGTTCCCGCGTTGTCGGGTTTCGGGTTCCCATGCTGCGGGTTCCGCGTTGCGGGTTCCGGGTTCCCGCGTTGCGGGTTCCGCGTTGCGGGTTCCGCGTTGCGGGTTCCGCGTTGCGGATTCCGCGTTCCCGCGTTGCGGGTTGCGGGTTCCCGCGTTGCGGGTTCCGGGTTCCCGCGTTGCGGGTTCCGGGTTCCCGCGTTGCGGGTTCCTGGTTCCCGCGTTGCGGGTTCCGGGTTCCCGCGTTGCGGGTTCCGCGTTGCGGGTTCCGCGTTGCGGGTTCCGCGTTGCGGGTTCCGCGTTGTGGGTTCCGCGTTGCGGGTTCCGCGTTCCCGCGTTGCGGGTTCCGGGTTCCCGCGTTGCGGGTTCCGGGTTCCCGCGTTGCGGGTTCCGGGTTCCCTCGTTGCGGGTTCCTGGTTCCCGCGTTGCAGGTTCCTGGTTCCCGCGTTGCGGGTTCCGGGTTCCCGCGTTGCGGGTTTTGGGTTCCCATGCTGCGGATTCCGGGTTCCCGCGTTGCGGGCTCCGGGTTCCCGCGTTGCGGGTTTTGGGTTCCCATGCTGCGGTTTCCGGGTTCCCGCGTTGCGGGTTCCGCGTTCCCGCGTTGCGAGTTGCGGGTTCCCGCGTTGCGGGTTCCGGGTTCCCGCGTTGCGGGTTCCGGGTTCCCGCGTTGCGGGTTCCGGGTTCCCGCGTTGCGGGTTCCGGGTTCGCGCGTTGCGGGTACCGGGTTCCCGCGTTGCGGGTTTCGGGTTCCCATGCTGCGGGTTCCGCGTTCCCCCGTTGCGGGTTGCGGGTTTCGGGTTCCCATGCTGCGGGTTCCGGGTTCCCGCGTTGCGGGTTCCGCGTTCCCGAGTTAGGGGTTGTTTTTTTTAGTTTAATTTCATCATAAACTGTTTTTATGCTCAACGAAGTGGGCAAGGGTCAGCTAGTCTATACTAATATTATAAAGAGGTAATGTTTGATTGTTTGTTTGTTTGTTTGTTTGTTTGTTTGTTTGTTTGAATGGAATAGGCTCTGAAACCACTGAACCAATATGAAAAATTCTTTCACCGTTGGAAAGCTACATTCCTTGCGCTGAACATAGGCTATATTATATGTTTAAAAAAAGTAGGGTTCCTTACTAAAACCCCAAAAATGTAGCCCAAAGTGTAAAAAAACGACCTACAAAATTTCTTACATCGTATGCGCTTCGACAACGGCTTGACCAATTTCGCAAATTTTTTTTACGGTATGTTCGTTATTGTTACGAAAAGGTTATTATGAAAGAAAATGTTGAAAAAAATAAGCAGAAAATTAGAAAAAAGAAGAAAATACGTGATGGTCACGCGGGGTTTGAACCTGGGCTCGATCGATTCACGTCGTTGGCAGTTTATATGACACGGCTGTCATGTCAACATCATTATTTACAAATGGAAAATAAAAATTATGAAATGCTATAAATACCGTTTTTATATTAGCTTAAACTATTTGGAGTAATAAAATTATTAGGATTAACAAAAACATGAATCCAAATAGTTTAAGCTGATATAAATACGGTATGTATAGCATTTCCTAATTTTTGTTTTCCATTTGTAAACAACTCCGTTACCATGGCGACCGGTAGACGTTATAGACGTTTGGCTGCGTTTCCATTGACGCGGGGCGAGGCGGACAGAAGCTTGCGGTACCCGAATTGACCAATCACTATGCTCGAAATCTCTGCTCCACTCCGCTTGGGAACCACTAAGTTCCTATGCGCCCCGCACCGCGTCAGTGAAAACGCCAAGATTGGAGAAGTTTTCCAAATCTATACATCTATACAAATAAATAAAATTGAAGTGTCAGTATGTAACTTTCAATTAGCAACGTTTTTCTAAATGCATATTATGACATTTTAAACGATATCTTCTGCTTTTTTTTTGCATTGGCAACGATATTTACTGAAAACGAAAATGTAATTTAAAAAAAAAATGTCCGTCAGCGTCTCTCTTTGCTCCGGCTAATCTCTGGAACGGCTGGACCGATTTTAACGAGACTTTCACTGATAGATAGCTAAAGTTATAAGGATTAATTTAGGCTACTTTTCATCATCATCATCGTCGTCATCTAACTAATGATCACCGGATTGGCTGGACCGACTGTGACATTCACCGGGCTTAGCTTATGTTAGTAGGAGTAATCTATACATCTATATGTATAAAAGTAAGTCGTGTAAGTTAAATTATTTATAACTCAAGAACGGCTTTATCGATATGGCTGAAAACTGGTGAGGAAGTAGCTTAGAGCAAGTAGACGGAGATAGGATACTATTTATTCCATATTTTGTCAGCGTTTCCGTGAACGTTGCGGGTTCTGCGTTTGGATTACGCGTTGTGGGTTCCGCGTTGCGGATTCCGGGTTTCCGTGTTGCGGGTTCCGGGTTTCGCGTTGCGGGTTCCGCGTTGCGGGTTCCGCGTTGCGGGTTCCGCGTTGCGGGTTTCGGGTTCCCATGCTGCGGGTTCCGCGTTGCGAGTTCCGGGTTCCCGCGTTGCGGGTTCCGGGTTCCCGCGTTGCGGGTTCCGGGTTCCCGCGTTGCGGGTTCCGGGTTCCCGCGTTGCGGGTTCCGGGTTCCCGCGTTGCGGGTTCCGGGTTCCCGCGTTGCGGGTTCCGGGTTCCCGCGTTGCGGGTTCCGGGTTCCCGAGTTGCGGGTTCAGGGTTATCACGTTGCGGGTTCCGCGTTGCGGGTTCCGCGTTGCGGGTTCCGGGTTCCCGCGTTGCGGGTTCCGGGTTCCCGCGTTGCGGGTTCCGGGTTCCCGCGTTGCGGGTTCCGGGTTCCCGCGTTGCGGGTTCCGGGTTCCCGCGTTGCGGGTTCCGGGTTCCCGCGTTGCGGGTTCCGGGTTCCCGCGTTGCGGGTTCCGGGTTCCCGCGTTGCGGGTTCCGGGTTCCCGCGTTGCGGGTTCAGGGTTCCCGCGTTGCGGGTTCAGCGTTCCCGCGTAGCGGGTTCAGGGTACCCGCGTTGCGGGTTCAGGTTTCCCGCGTTGCGGGTTCAGGGTTTTCACGTTGCGAGTTCCCGTGTTGCGGGTTCCGGGTTCCCGCGTTGCGGGTTCCGGGTTCCCGCGTTGCGGGTTCCGGGTTCCCGCGTTGCGGGTTCCGGGTTCCCGCGTTGCGGGTTCCGGGTTCCCGCGTTGCGGGTTCCGGGTTCCCGCGTTGCGGGTTCCACGTTGTTTTTTTTTTAGTTGAATTTCATCATAAACTCTTTTTATGCTCAACGAAGTGGGCAAGGGTCAGCTAGTTATATTATAAAGAGGTAACATTTGTTTGTTTGTTTGTTTGTTTGTTTGTTTGAATGGAATAGGCTCTGAAACCACTGAACCAATATGAAAAATTCTTTCACCGTTGGAAAGCTACATTCCTAGCGCTGAACATAGGCTATATTATATGTTTAAAAAAAGTAGGGTTCCTTACTAAAACCCCAAAAATGTAGCCCAAAGTGTAAAAAAACGACCTCCAAAATTTCTTACATCGTGTGCGCTTCGACAACGGCTTGACCAATTTCGCAAATTTTTTTTACGGTATGTTCGTTATTGTCACGAAAAGGTTATTATGAAAGAAAATGTTGAAAAAAATAAGCAGAAAATTAGAAAAAAGAAGAAAATACGTGATGGTCACGCGGGGTTTGAACCTGAACTCGATCGATTCACGTCGTTGCCAGTTTATATGACACGGGTGTCATGGTAACAACATTGTTTACAAATGGAAAATAAAAATTATGAAATGCTATAAATACCGTTTTTATATCAGCTTATTAAATTATTAGGATTAACAAAAACATGAATCCTAATAGTTTAAGCTGATATAAATACGGTATTACATAGCATTTCATAATTTTTGTTTTCCATTTGTAAACAACGTCGTTACCATGACGACCGTTAGACGTTATAGACGTTTGGCTGCGTTTCCATTGACGCGGGGCGAGGCGGACAGGAGCTTGCGGTACCCGAATTGACCAATCACTATGCTCGAAATCTCCGCTCCACTCCGCTTGGGAACCACTAAGTTCCTATGCGCCCCGCTCCGCGTCAGTGGAAACGCCAACATTGGGGAGGTTTTCCAAATCTATACATCTATACAAATAAATAAAATTGAAGTGTCTGTTTGTAACTTTCAATTAGCAACGTTTTTCTAAATGCATATGACATTTTAAACGATATCTTCTGCTTTTTTTTTGCATTGGCAATGATATTTACTGAAAATGAAAATGTAATTTAAAAAAAAAAATGTCTGTCTGTCAGCGTGTCACTTTGCTCCGGCTAATCTCTGGAACGGCTGGACCGATTTTAACGAGACTTTCACTGGTAGATAGCTAAAGTTATAAGGATTAATTTAGGCTACTTTTCATCACCATCATCATCGTCATCTAACTAATGATCACCGAATTGGCTGGACCGACTGTGCATTCACCGGGAGCATTCACTGGGCTTAGCCTTTGTTAGTAGGAGTAATCTATACATCTATATGTATAAAAGTAAGTCGTGTTAGTTAAATTATTTACAACTCAAGAACGGCTTTATCGATATGGCTGAAAATTGGTGAGGAAGTAGCGCAAGTAGACGGACATAGGATACTATTTATTCCATTTGACAGCGTTTCCGTGAACGTTGCGGGTTCTGCGTTAGAGTTTCGCGTTGTGGGTTCCGCGTTGCGGGTTCCGGGTTTCCGTGTTGAGGGTTCCGGGTTCCGCGTTGCGGGTTTCGGGTTCCCATGCTGCTGGTTCCGCGTTGCGGGTTTCGGGTTCCCATGCTGCGGGTTCCGCGTTGCGAGTTCCAGGTTTCCGCGTTGAGGGTTCCGGGTTCCCGCGTTGCGGGTTCCAGGTTCCCGCGTTGCGGATTCCGGGTTCCGCGATGAGGGTTCCGGGTTCCGCGTTGCGGGTTTCGGGTTCCCGCGTTGCGGGTTCAGCGTTCCCGCGTTGCGGGTTCCGGGTTCCCGCGTTGCGGGTTCCGGGTTCCCGCGTTGCGGGTTCCGGGTTCCCGCGTTGCGGGTTCCGGGTTCCCGCGTTGCGGGTTCCGGGTTCCCGCGTTGCGGGTCCGGGTTCCCGCGTTGCGGGTTCCGGGTTCCCGCGTTGCGGGTTCCGGGTTCTGCGTTGCGGGTTCCGGGTTCCCACGTTGCTGGGTTCCGGGTTCCCGCGCTGCGGGTTCCGGGTTCCCGCGTTGCGGGTTCCGGGTTCCCGCGTTGCGGGTTCCGGGTTCCCGCGTTGCGGGTTCCGGGTTCCCGCGTTGCGGGTTCAGGGTTCCCGCGTTGCGGGTTCCTGGTTCCCGCGTTGCGGGTTCCATGTTCCCGCGTTGCGGGTTCCGGGTTCCCGCGTTTCGGGTTTCGGGTTCCCGCGTTGCGGGTTCCACGTTGTTTTTTTTTTAGTTGAATTTCATCATAAACTCTTTTCATGCTCAACGAAGTGGGCAAGGGTCAGCTAGTGTTCTATAAAACAGTAGTTACAATAATTTGAAAACCATACGATTTTGAAGAAAACAGAATTTTAAATAGTGACAAAATATTTTGGTGGTGATTTTACACAAACACTTAGTCTTGCGTTATTAACTAATTTGTAGACATTAGGGTTGACCGCTCCAATCAGAATAATAATGAATTGTTTGTATAACATTTAGTTTTCATGTGATTTTATGTTCACTAAAGCTCGATTTCGGCTGATGCGAATCGGCTACTTTTAGTCTTAAAATATTCGTGGAAGTCCTGGGAAGGCTTATACGGTCTGTATGCTCAACGAAGTGGGCACGGGTGAGCTAGTCTACTTTGAAACGTTTAATATTTTAATGTTGATAATATCACAATAAAATAGTGCTAGAACGACCGACTAGCCCCTAATTGGAATCTCATCGCTTCCACATGTTGTTAAAAAAAGACCAGGCTATATCTCAAGAACTACGAAAGCTAGACTATTAAAATTCTCACAAATTATTATAGATTTCTGTTACCACTAAAACAAAAAAATATATATTAAAATAATATTCTCATATCTGCTCGCGTTTGGCCGGTATTCTTGGGTTTTAAAGGGGTACTATTTACCTTGAAAAAAGTGGCAATCCATACAAGTTAGTGGCAAACATCCGATCAGTTGCCCACGTTATGAGCTGTTGTGTTTTTGCTTAGTGTTTGTTTGAATTTGTGTTTGTTACAGTAGTTCAGAATTTATTGCACGCCCGTGCAGTGTTTCTACGAAGCACAACATTTGGATACGAATTCCAACTTTGTTAGAGAGTTTTCAATTAATTGCTTTTTCTGCTAAGGTATTTTATTTAAGCCAGAAGCTGAAGCCGTTTCCTTTTCATATCTTGTTTATTAGATACATCATGATCTTTTCATATCGAGATTATTAAATACATCATTCATGTCAGCTCTAGCTCAGACCTCTTTAGAGTGAGATGTGAGATTGATTATGACTATAATAATTTGCATATTTTTTAGTTTTATCTTCTTTTTTCTTTTGATTTGTTTCGAATCTGACATATTAAAAAAGTAGCAGTCGTGTAACTTGATCTAAGCATTGTTAAAAGCACAATTTCTGCTTGTGTTTCAGCATGATGAGTACTTTTTTTGAAAGCAGTAATTATGTGACCTGACTGTTGTATATCAATATTAGTGTCTCCAATTAGTAAATACTTCTATTTATATTTATTTTAGAAATGTTGGCCGATAGTCCTGTGACGAAATTATATTTGCTAGTTTTGGGTGGCCTGTAAACTGCACATAAACTTATATTGTAATTTTGATCAAGACCAATGATGGGCAACAACAATAATAATATCTATGGACGCTTCACACCACGTCAATCTGGCCCTGTGCTAAGTATCCGAAGAACTTGTGTTACAGGTACCAGACAACGGAAATATATTTAATACTATTATACTATACACATATTTAAGATTTTTATTATATTATACACAAATTTAATACACATCCATGACCCAGGAACATTGAAAACTTTTTGTTCCCTCGGCGGGATTCGAACCCGCGACCTTTCGTTCGAGCACCAACGCGCTCAACCAACTGCGCTACTTTTGTAAATTGTAATGTAAGTTATAGTTGTGTAATTTAAACATGTTAATGTAAAATAATAAAATGACTTGGCAATCGCTCTAAACGATCTGATTTAATATTTATCACTCGTGAGATAAATATTAATATGTTTTTTCATGCGATTGCAAAGTCAATCTGCTTATTTATTTCAAACATGAAATATTATTAATAATATTGATTATGATCACTATAGGATGTTGTTAAACCGACCGACTGACCCCTTGGCATAACATGTTTATCACAACTTTTTACCCTAGAAGAACTAAGAAGTGAGACTTGGCACTTTTTACAAGTTATGTTTTTGATGGGATATAATATTCTTCTTTGATGTGTACAGAAATTACAATGACATGTACCGTTTTTAACCGACTTCCAAAAGGAGGAGGTACTAAATTAAATAAATAGCTGCTATTTGGTCCCATAAAATTTTACATTGTTTGACGCTGTAGTTTTTATTTTATGGATATATTTCACCAAATTTTTTAACGAATCAACTTGTCGATACATTTTTTATGTCGATGATTTGATTTGTATGATGTTTCAGTTCGCCTAAGTTGGGAGTTTTGCACTTCCCCATTTATAATTTACTTTCGACACAAAAAGGATGTGGAAAGTAGATACAAAACGGATTTATCTTTAATTTGACTTAGAGACACTAAAAAGTAAAAAATAAAGAAACTATGTTTAAAAAAGCCGACTTTAAGAACTAAAAGTGTTATTTTAGGCTTTTTATTTGTTGAAGTCGGTTTTTTTAATGTAGTTTCTTTTTATTTTTATTCCTCCATTCGCACAAATTTTGACCACAGTCTTGCTTCACGTTTTAATAAAACAATATTGATACATTGTAAACTTTACGAGTACTCCGCTATTTTACCCGGTGAATAAGGATGTAACAGGGAGTAATATTTTCTCTTCTAAGACAAGTAATCTCGGAATAAGCACTCTCGCTGGAGTATATAAATCTCTGTATAACGCCCGGCTATAGATGTTATGGAGATTTACTTGGAGCTCTACAGATCCTATCTTTGAGCACTATTTACGACTCTTGCTGCGAGTAACTATTAACTAATCTGGGGGATAGCACAAATGCTACGTATTTGTTCGATGGTACGACAGCCCTACAAAATTGCCATGTTTAATGCGTGTATCACCAAGTTACTCCTTCGTTAATTATCATGTTGTTCCTCTCGTAATTCATATCAATGAATGAGTGGGCATGGTAATTTAACAAGCCGTTAACACTAACATGCGTTGGCGAAAGCGGGACTTTAACATAATAAGGTGGAAAAAGTGAAAGTATTTTTTTTATTAATTAAATATATAACCTATATAATTATATTAATAAGCAATTAATTGTGTATTTTTACTGTGAATAAAGTTGTTAATTTTCTGTCAAATAGGTTCTCAGGTAGAAGTGGTGATCGCAACTCTTGAGACCGAGTTTAATATTATTTCATTAATTCGGGCCTAAGTTGAATAACTCCGGTATGCTTAACACATTTGTAGCTGAAGAAGGCGCGAACTGGCACCGGAATGCCAATTGGACTCCGTAACTTCCACTTTGAAGATGATCAAAGTGAACTAAAAAACAGACCCAGTAAATTTAGCCGGGGGTAACTCCTTTGAGGCTTCTCAGAATTCGTAACGAAAATTGCCAAAGTTGTAAAATTTTATTTTCATAACACTTTTTGTGGAAATGGACTTGGTATTTTAATTTTATTTATTGGGATTCGAATAAGGTCATAGGGTAATGGGCAGACTAGTTTTATTACCGGACCACATGAAGAGAGATTTAAAAAGTTTATCTCTAAAAGACAGAAAACATAAAAAGTGTCCGATTAAGATACTCGAGTTAGAGTTTTATATTTACAAATCTTTATAAAAATATTATTAGTATTACAAATCTAGAGTGAATGATGTGAACTTAGCAATAAGTGCTGGAGTGAAGTTAAGTGTGTGTTGAGTTTAGTAAAATAAAACATGTGATGATATTAATTAACTTTAGTACTTAATTCATAAACCATGAAAGATCTCTTTAATCTATAATTACTCACGTTATCGAAATAGTTTAACAAACATTACCTAAGAAGATACTAAAATGTATCTCTCCGCTTTAATCCTTTGCTACAGTAACGGCGCCCTTACTTATCGTTATTTAATGGACTTTTTCATGTCTAAATATGACACTCCTTACCTCCAGTCTTTATGGTAAAGTAAAATAGGGTAAATTGGTAAAAAATTAGGCCTTAAGGTAACCGGTAGAGTTTGATTTTATTTGTCAAATGTCAATGTGCAAATAAAAAAATAAATTTTAATACAGACAAGTCGTATTATTGGTTTATATGTCATAAAACTGCCCTGGTAATTAATAGAGCAGTAAGTCGGAAAAGGCGGTTTCGAAAAAATGAGATGCGCTAATAATTGCCGGCCTGTCAATTAAAAAAGTGATTACAGTCTATCTCTTTACATCTTGCCATAATTCTCTATAATATTTTCTTTTTCCTCGAATTCTTTGTCTATAGGATAATATGATAAGTATCTATATCCATAGGGATAGTATCCAGTTACATAACAAACTCGAAGTAGTTCGAGCACATAACAGATATACGATCTGCAGTAATGGAGCCGAACGTATCGCGTGCTAAACGAACACGTTAACAATAGGGTTGCCTCTTTTTATACAAATTATCCTAGGTATTATTTTAGCTTGGAGTCGCGGTTGTATTATGTTCCCCGTGGCTTCGTGGGCGGCGGTTCTGTAGTACCGCCGAGTTTAGTGGGTATGGCTGCGTCCACTTACCATCTTAACGGACGCGGCGAGCCCCACATACCCGTGGTAGGCTTATAATTATTAATTTAGCGCATTAAGCAGAAAATTTTAGTACTTTGAAACCTTTTTTCGTAATATAATATGATGGGGAAAAAGTCTTTTCGCATACATAATAATATGTATAAACTTGTCATAAAATCTCTTGGCCAATACCAATTGTATCTGACTGATTTTGGTATCATTAAAAAGTTTTAATTTTACAGAAGACAATTCCAAATTCAAATTAGGTAAACGTGAGATTTTCATTTGTTTTTCTTATTGTTAAAATTAGTGATTCTAATGAAGATATTCAATACATTTTCAAATTTTATTACAAAAACGGTAAAAATTTGATGTTTATAGACCTAATACCGTGAGAGTAGCGCAAATATGGTTTAAGCGTTTTCAATCCGGAAATTTTGATATCAAAGATGCTCGTCACTCTGGTCGCTCTGTTAAGGACAAAATTGATGCCATTTTTGAAAATGTAGCTGAAAAGATGTAGTAAGCTTCTTAAGAGAACTGGGGATTGACCACGAAACGGTTTTGTCGCATTTGAGCGATTCAGCTACTTTTAAATTAAAATTTGAAACTAACATTGAAACCTATTCGCAAACGTCATGGACTGAACGGAATTTTCAATGCGATGAAATACACTTTAAACTAATCCTTCTGACTTAGGAGTTAAGAGCTCTTTTAAAAAATAAAGCTGAATATACAGTTCCGACACAAATATCAACTTTTAAACTGACACACAACTCTGTTGTGTTATAATATTCGCTGCAAAACTTGCTTTGTATACCCGGACCACGTACAATACTGAGGATAATTTCCTCAGAGCACAGTAAAATCTCTAAAATTTGATAATCACAGCTATGTAACTAGTTTTAAACGGTTGCCTCATATTTTTTACAGGGTCATTCATGGTTAATATACTAAGCTGAATCTAGTGTGAAGAGAATGACGCGTAGAGCATTTTTTGTTTTGGCACCTCTTATAAATTATTTTTTTTGTTGTGGAATTAAACCCACGACCCCCGGGTCGAGAGCGAAGCTCTGAACCACTAGACTACGGAGGCGATAAAATAGAAAGAGAAACTTGTTGATCACTGATTATTCAACAAAACACGCTGATGGGAGCCTGTTACCGCGCGGTTCGCTGGAACTTTTCGCGAGTTAATTTTGAAGGCAATTTCATGAGTCATGTGACGTCACGCTCGGATGCCTCACAATGGCCGGCCATGATGACGTCATCTACCTCAACTTCAATCACAAGCCCGGTTTGATTAGTACAGTAAACATGTTTTTGGTGCAAGATTTGTACTTACAATTGCAACATTATATATTTTTATTATTTTGTTATTATTTTGAGACATAAGTCTTGAGTAATAATTACAGCAGGCAGCCGTTTGTATATATTTTTTAGTAGCTGTTACCAAAGCAAAGAGAAAATATGCTTAGTTATTTATTAGTAGTTTAGCATACAAACCGTTTAAACCTTCCTTGGACTTCCACAAATATTTCAAGACTAAAAATAGTCTAATCGGTTTAGCTATTCTCGAGTTTTAGCGAGACTAACGAACAGCAATTAATTTTTATATAAAAGAGATAGTGGCAGGTACTATTTAAACAAAAAAGAGGAAGATACTTCTACAATTAAATTTATTAGTAATAAATTAATAAGTAATAAATTTAATAAAAGAGAGTTAACACAGTACCGTCTTAACTTGGACCATTCATAGCTAACGAGGATGTAATATGGAACGGACATAATATGGATCCTTAGTCCCCGTTCACACAAGCATTTGTTCATCGCGGCGTTATTTAAATTAGCGCTAGAAATATACCTCTACGTGGATGGAAGTATATAGGCAGCTGGAAATTAAACACATGATACCAATGTAAAAGTTAGTGTATTCGATTTCAGCTCTATTGTAATGTCTTAAAGGTCTATTTCAAAACTTTTCTGTATCTTAGGGCTTACTATCGAAACATTCTTTGCCGATCCAAAACCTATCCGATTTCAATACATGTGACAACATCGAAAATAATACCGAATATATTGTTATGGAATAGTTCCATAAAATTTACACTCAATGTCAAACCAATTTCGTGTGCAATAGTGTCCTGACGAACTGTCAAATTCAAATTCAATATAGACAATTTTATACAAGAGCAGGCTCAGAGGTCTGAAATAAGAACCTTTGTACATAATATCATGTGCTCTAATTTAAGTTTTAGCCCCCAGTTTCCCGAACGCTATTCAAATGAATGATCAATTAACATGGCATTCAAATCAACGACCCCTATTGAAAGCTGATTGGTGGAACATTATCAGACCGATAAGAACTAATTTAAAATTATAAAATATCTTTTCGTTCCTTTCTATCTCATCATAGAACCAATCAGCGTTCAAGATGGGTTGATTTGAATGCCATGTTAGTTGATCATTCATTTGAATTGCGTTCGGGGAAACGGGGATTTAATGTAATGTTTGTGTGTACATAAATTAATAAACAAAAGAGTTCGTGCAAACGAGGACTTATGCTACATTAATCTCAGTACAAAGCTAACACGCGATATACACATGGATTAAGACCGTAAGGCCGTATTGTTGATCACTCACCATGAAATTTCCATGAAAAGGTCACGAACGATGTTGTGTAAAACTTTTCTAATTTAGGGTGCTTACAGTTTCGCAAAACAATAACATTTTGTACACATAATTTACTTTTCTTATGTACAAATCTTATAAATATAAATTAATTGATGTGCTTTAGTCTCGCTAAAAATCGAGAACGGCTGAAGCTAAAGCTTTAGTTTTGAAATATTCGTGGAAGTCCAGGGAAGTTTTAAACGGTTTGTTGCTCAACGAAGTGGGCACGGGTTAGCTAGTCTTATATATAAAAATAAATTGCTGTTCGTTAGTCTCGCTAAAACTCGAGAACGGCTGATCTGATTCGGCTATTTTTGGGTCTTGAAATAGTCGTGGATGCTACGTGGATGTATATAATATGGAAGGTTTAAACTTTTTGTATGCTGAATGAAGTCGGTACGGGTCAGCTAGTATAATATGAATACATGATTCTTTATTATGAATGATAGCACACCTTGGGAATAAAGTAGCCTACTCATACCGCATACTTGCACCCCTGAGATCAACGGGTTTTTGAGGTTGGCCGCTGTCGATCCTGGCTACACAGGAGTTGCAGTGGTAAGAAGTGTGGTGAATTCAAATCATATGTCAAATAATGTCTTTAGTGAATTAACCATGCCTGTGGAATTTTATTAAGCCTTGCAAGTGCGAGAGTGATGTAATTATAAAATATCTGTCCCTTCCTTTCTCTCTGATAATGTTCCACCAATCAGGTTCAATATGAATGCCATGTTAGTTGATGATACATTTGAAAAGCGTTCGCGAAACCAAGGTAAGTCTTTAATACATATATATTAGACTAGCTGACCCGTGCCCATTTCATGACCAAAAATAGCCGAATCAGTTCAGCTGAACTCGAGTTTTAGCGAGACTAACGAACAGCAATTGATTTTTATATAGCCTATGTTACTCAGTGATAATGTAGCTTTCTAATGAAAAAAGAATTATTAAACTCAGTCCAGTACTTTTTGAGTTAAGTCGTTACATACAAAAATATAAATCTTTCCTCTTTATAATATTAGTGTAGATGAGTTTTGTCGCAGAAACATATTGAAACATCGTCTACCATGAAACGTATGCGATTTTGTTGGCAGAAGCAAATTCTGAAACTAATACTGGTCACTGATGCAAAGCGATCCAAATATTAATCAAAATATACATTTGCACTAAGCATCGAGTGTACTCTGAACGGCATTACAATATTGTATTACTGTGCATTCCTGTTAGAATTAACCAATGGAGTATTTAGAATTCATGTAATCATAATATTATGTACCATAAAATAATAACATAATATACCAATATTATTAAAAATCTTTCATAATTTAAATAAATAATAATATATTGACTTGCTACAAAATGTATACAGTAAAAATTTAAAAAAATATGGATTTTCTTGATAAACCTATGTGACAAACATGACTCAAAGCATCATGTTTGTCACCTAGCCTAAGTAGGCTCATCAGGCTAGTTAAAGGCGCACAAAATCCACAATTTAAATATTTCTCATTTCATCGTTCCAGCTAAAACTCTAATGTTGAAAAAAAAACCCTAAAAATGGATTTTAGCTAGAGAGATGTTGTTAGATACTCGTTTACTGTGAGAGTGCCACTGGGTAAATCAAAATAAAAAAAAATACTGTCTGATTTTAGTGTCACTACTGGACATAAACCTTCAGTACTTCATGCGCATTGATAAAATAATAACGAAGTCCTCAGAAATGCTGCTGTCTATTGCCGGATATACATATTGTTGCCTTTTATAACACCCACGGGATGTATGGGCAGATGTTATTTTTACTCCGTCACCCCATTGATTTTCTTAAAATTACCCTTCTTTTATTGTTCAAACTAGCTGACCCGTGCCCACTTTGTTGAGCATACAAACCGTTTAAGCATTCCCTGGACTTCCACGAATATTTCAAGGCTAAAAATAGCCTAATCGGTTCAGCCGTTCTCGATTTAGCGAGACTAACGTACAGCAATTCATTTTTATATAAAGAAGATAGTGTTATAACATTAAATGATTGTGTCGATGACAGTACGGTTGTTATTGTCCGTGAATAATGTAGAATCAATATGCGCTGACGTCCCCGGCTGTGGAGCAGCCGCGGAGGATTTAATTATAATCCCATCAACGCATCAGTTACAAAATCAACTGACTCTTGTTTCCAGAAATCGCGAGCTCGCGTGTTAATTTTAATATTGTTCATTTCACTCGTATGGCATCCAATTAGTGTTCTGGCAATTTGCGTTTCGTCCCGTTTTTATTGGGGTCTGGTTTCGACGCTGTTCGTACGCCATAGAACGTGTTGCATGTGAAGAGGGGTTTATATAAAACGAGCGAATGCATATTCTGCAGTGCTTTTCTCTGATAATGTTTTTTGTATTTCGACAGCTGAATGCGAGGTGAGTGTCAAATTTCCCACACTGTGAACTTCGAAATTTGACACTTGCCTCGGATTCAGCTGTCGAGATACCAAAAACATTCTTAGAGAATAGCACTGCTGTCCCCACTATATTAATAGAATGTTTGTTTACATTTAAATGTAAACAGACAATAGACATAGATAATTTTTTCGTTGTCTGGTTTGCAAAGGTTCTATGGAATATTGATATTTAGGTATATTTAAGCTTTCGTTTAGACTAAAAATAAAAAATGCTTTTGTTCTAGTTTTTTTGGTGTACATCTACATTGACAAGGCATACTAATATTTGATTGATCGCCCATATTAATAAGAATGTATTTTTTAAGTTTGATCTTTAGAACGGTATTATTTACTTTTGGACACAAGAGTCCAAAAAAAAAAGTTTCTTGTCAGGAACGTGCAGCCCATAAACTTCTAGCAGACATAAAATCTTCAAATTTAAAATACAATTAGCGTTTAGTGTATAAATCAAGCGAAAACTTAAACATTTTGCAATTTCTGTCAAGTTATTTATGTACCAAATACATAAATAACTTTGTAATGCCATATAAAAATATAGGTTTACAAAGTTATAATTACAAGTAAAGTTCAAATGAATCCCCATAAAAACATAATTTGTAAAATATACCAAGTCTCGAGATTATAATAAATATTTTTTGTTTTAAATAAATAATAGATTGACTTGGCAATCGCACCTAATTATCGGATTTGTATCACTTGTAAAATAGAAATTACATACACAATATTAGTTATGTTATGTTTTAATTGGGTCTTTTAGAAAATTCTGAGCATTACTTAAAATAAATAAAAATAAAAAAACAAACACGCTTAATGGGAACCTGTTATTAAATGATTGCATTGTCATTAGTACGTATGCAAAATTTCATATCAAACTTCTAGAAACTCGTAAAAATTATACTCAAAGATTCCGTTACATATTATTATACATACATACCTAGATTCTTCTGCACACTTTCCTACACATAGACTTATCAGTGCCGCACACTAGATTGTTTGCGCAAATGACTTAACTGCACCTCAACTTTTCGTTTCACCGATTAATTATTATTTTTTACTTAAACGCCAACCGCTCTGGTTCTGAGCACGATTATTATTTCCTCGAACTCTCGTTGAAATGAAGCAGAATAAGCACTCGACTCCAATTTAATTTATTAATAAGGATGTAATAAATATAATTAATTGGTTAGCGATAAATATCAGTACATAATAATTAATGTCAGATAATTTACAACGTACTCATCGATCCAAAGAGCTTCCGTGGCCTAGTTGGTAAACCGTTGATAAGCACTCAAAAGGGTGCAGGTTCGATTCCCAAGATGCCATAACTTAGTAGTTATGGCATCTTGGGAATCTTATAGTGAATATAGTAATCTTATAGTAAATGAAAAACTTGAGATCTGAAAAAGTCTCACTAGTATGTAGTACAGTCGGCTGCACTAACATGTATACATCTACAAATTTGCAAAAATATGTCTACGTTTAATTTTCAAAAATATCGTCACCTTATTGCATTCAAAGCGATGTAACCAGCAAAGTGTTTCAAAATGATGAATACATTATTTTCATAATGAAGTAAACAGCAGTATTTCAGTGAATAGTATACACACTTAAATTCATAATTATGAACACGCGACAAATTTCAGTAGCATGTAAACATTGTTTATTTCATTATAATGTAAACGTTAATTTTGTGTTTCAGAAAAGGCTGGTCAAAATTTCATTACATTGCAATATATACAATAATGAATTCTATTAATAATAGAGGTGATATGTTGACGGGTATTATTATTGACGGTTATTTAAAAATCACACATACATTAGAATATCAATTATATTCTTTAGTGTAATAGGTATAACTCTGATACACGCGAACGTATATATTTCAAAGACTACTTTCATCGGTTTTTATAGTCTACCCTCAAACTATAATATGATCAAAACTAAACAATGTTAATATCGTTCTGTATTAGTAATATTGTAAATATAAATAATATAGACTAACACGGGCATCATGAAAAACATCCCATATTTTAAAATGATAAAAATAGTAGTTTTAAATGACTCCATTTGGATTACCTAAGCTTAACAACAAGAAACAAACCAAAAAAAAATTAATTACTGAATAATGAATATTGAGAAGTGCAAACGATAACTGTAAATTAACTCTGTTGTACAAACTCGTGACTAAATATTTCTGGTTTCGTTATCATCATATTATGTATAGTTTGAGGGTAGAAGTAAAAACCTGATAAAAACAGTCTCTGAAATAAAATATTATGTTCGCGTAAAATTTCTGATCTACTGCAATAAATTGGATAATTCTTGTCTTTTCTTGTTTTTTTTCAGTCAGAAAAGCAAAATTTTTTTTTAACTAGCCCCTGAATAGTCAAACAGTGCATGAACTGAAGACGAATTATTGCGATCTCGTCTTTCGAATTCTCTTTCGAATTCAGATCTCGAGCTTTGAATAAAAAAAAAAGTATATCAAAATCGGTCCATCCATTTAGTAGTTACGATGCCACAAGCAAACAGACAAATACACATAAATAAACGTCAAACTTATATCATAGTGTAAGTTTAGTTTGCAGACACGCAAGCTAACATTTTGTGTGATAAACAAAATTAATATAATATTAAAATATCATAGATACCTATAGTTTGAGGGTAGAAGTAAAAACCTAACAAAAATAGTTTCTGAAATATATGTTTAGGTAAAATATCTGATCGACTGGAATAAATTTCATAATTCTTTTCTTTTTGTGTTTTTTCTAGTCATAAAGGTAAAACTATTTTTAAGTAACACTCGAATTGTTCAGCAGTAAGCAAATTTATTTTGTTGAATCATAGCTTTAGTGTTTTAACATGACCACGTCAGCTTTCAAACAAAAAAAATACATCAAAATCGGTTCATCCGTTTGGGAGCTACGATGACAGACATACAGACAGACTCAAAAAATCCCTCTGTTTTTGTTGGAGGTACAAAAAGGGATTTTTTACTAATTCAATAGTCCAAATTTCATGTTTCTACCATTTGTAGTTACGGCTGTGCGAAAAGAAAAAGAAAAAATGAATGTATACATCTTATTGGAACATACCCCGAGTACATTTTTGTGGCATTTAAAACATATTTGCAGAAAAGTGAAAAATGCTAAAATTTTCTAAGTGTATCCATATTATTGATACAATTAATGTTTACATTGTAATGAAGTAAACAATGTTTACATATTATTGAAATTTGTTGCGTATTCATAATTATGAATTTAAGTGTGTATACTATTCACTGAAATACTGCTGTTTACTTCATTATGAAAATAATGTATTCATAATTTTGCAACACTTTGCTGGTTACATCGCATTGAATGCAATAAGATGACGATATTTTTGAAAAACTAACGTAGACATATTTTTGCAAATTTGTAGATGTATCCATGTTAGTGCAGCCGACTGTACATACTAGTGAGACTTTTTCAGATCTCAAGTTTTTTTCAACTATACGGATGCTCTGACGTTGATGGAAAACATCGTAAGGAAACCCACACGTGGTTGGCCCCAGACGTATTGACGAGTCATTCCTCTGGACTAGGCCGACTATGTTGTGAGAATGCCGTATGTGCTGGGCAACTTTTTTAAATGTTTTAAAATATATCTTTTTATAAAATGGTAACTTCGCTCGGAAATCTTAAATATAAAAATGAATTGCTGTTCAGGAACGGCTGAACTGATTCGGCTATTTTTAGTCTTGAAATATTTGTGGAAGTCCAGGGAAGGTTTAAACTGTTTGTGTGCTCAACGAAGTGGGCACGGGCTAGCTAGTCTTATACTTATCTAAAAATGAATTGCTGTTCGTTAGTCTCGCTGAAGCTCGAGAACGGCTGAACCGATTCAGCTATTTTTGATATTTAAGTAGTCGTGGAAGTTTTTCTTTGCTTAACGAAGTGGGCCCGGATCAGCTAGTATTGTATAAATCATCCAACAACGGATGCAAAGACCTACTTTTTATCGATCCAATAATACACATTTATAACAAAGTAGGTTATTTATTTATAAAGTGAGACAATGACGATAACGCGATTTGATGCAAGGTATAAAAATCATAATAATACTTTAGATACCAATGAATAACACTTATCATAATAAGTCCCCAATCGCACCTCACCACCATAGCCCAGTATCATTTCTATGAACCATTCCTTACAATAATTATAGTCATACACCGGTAAGTCTTCGCGGGAGCCTCTCCCTTTACAGGGAGAATAGCCGGATGGTATCACATTTCATTAAAATTGTTCTCCGCCTCTGCGTGTTGGCTTCAACCCCACGCATACCTTCCAAAAGTCTAGGAATTACCCGTGAGCAAGGAATGCTGGGGCCTTACTATCCAAACTGATTCGATTATGATTCAGATTCGATCGTGCCGCGTACTCCCGAATAAATTAACGTTTGTTTATTTTGATTCTCAGTCAATTGATATGGTCGATAGTACAAAAAGTTAGGATCTAAGTATTTTGTTTATCCGGGTTAGATTCAAAAAGCCGTTGAGATGGAACTGATTTGATTCTCGATTGTGTCAGGAGTAAGCCTCCTGTACACAAAAATTATAATAATAACATCTCCAAAATACTACACACATCCCTCAAAAGACTTAATATTATCCACTCATACATCACAAATACAAAAAGAAGCCATTCTATATTATTTCGTATCATCTTTGGCAATTAATTGTTAACAAACATCGCATCTGAAGCTCTTTGACCATTAGCATGCAGCTTTAGAAGACTCCAGCATGAGAGAAAAGAAGAATAAAAAATCAACAAAAATAATAATCCATCATATTTATATCAATGGTCCCACAACTAGTAGCATAATTTTTGTGACTTACTTATTGTCAGTGAAAAATATAACTGATTTCAATACTGCCCTGGTAATTAAGAGAGCAGTAATTCAGAAAAGGCGGTTATGATTGATTTTGATTTTAATGATTTATTCATTTAAGTTATTTTATCATACACATTCATGTATTACGCCAAACTGATCTAGCAGTTTGTGGGCGCTCCGCTTAGTATTACATAAGTAGGTACTTAAATGTGTAGACAACTAGGTATATATGAGAAAATGGCACTTAAAAATAAAGCTTTAAGTGCCATTTTCTCTAAACCACTTTTTCTGACTTACTGCTCTATTAATCACCAGGCCAGAATAGTGCAACGCGCACATCCTACAAAAAGTAGGTTAAAACAATCGGTCATATCATATTATGTGTATGGTAAAACATTTTCAGTTTTACAAAATGTTAGGAATGAAAGTTAAAGTTTATCTGGTATACTGTTTAAAATGTAAAAAAATGTTTAATTACACTGGGTATTTAAAAAAATCTTAATCCAAATAATACGAACTAAAACATTGGTTTCATTGCAAATTCCCATTTACAGGATATTTTTTCTTATTGCCTTTTCAATAAAGCTTAATTTCCTATGAAAATTGCGATTATTGTCATCATAATATAAATTCTTAAGACGATTAGAAGCTAACGCTCTAACTTTTTGACGACACCTGTGGCGTAGTGAACAGTTTTTGACAAAGGGATAAAAAATTGTGTTCATGGGTCGTGGATGTGTAACACATGAACACAATTTTTTTTAAATAAAAATGTAATGTAATATTTAACTAAAGTAGTTAAATATAAGTATGTATAGTACAATTTAAGTCATAGAAAAGTGGTTTCAAAATGAAATAGTCGATTTTTTTTTGCTAATAAATTTAGATGTGGTTTATTAAAAAAGGTAAAGACTGGAGATATATATATAACTCCAAGTTAATTGTGAATCAATAAGCGAACTGATGATGGTGAATTATAGTCCTCGATCACGTCAGCATTCAAACGACAAACTATATCAAAATCAGTTTATTCGTTTTGTTGTTGACGCAGAAACTTCAAAACTATATTTTCATTGTGGTTCAAAAATACACGTCTAAATATTTTTGATCATCTCTCTCGAACAGTCGCATTTACAAGTAAAATCGTGGGAAATAGAACGTTTGTGTGCACTGCAGTCCTTTACGCGGGAGTAAATTTATCTACTTAATCTTCCTACAAATATAACTTGTGCTTATTTAAACTAGTGACGCAAACTCGCTGTTTAATTACTAGCTTTTGTCCGCAGCTTAGGGCTCCCACCTTCTCTCGCCGGCGACTTTTTGGTGTCGCGACTCACGCGTTTCTGACGATACGGTCGCGATGCAAACGCGATTCAGCGACTTCAGTAGCGGTGTGAATTGAAATTTTCTGTGTTCCTGGGTCATGGACGTGTATTAAATTTGTCACTTAATATAATCAAAATCTGGGACATATTTATAGTAAAAAGTATTAAATATATTTCCATGGTCTGATACACGTGTAACACAAGTTCTTCGGATACTTAGCACGGGGATAGATTGACGTGGGGTGAAGCGTCCATAATATAACAGGTGTAAAAAGTATTTTTTATAGATTTGACAAAAAGAATATAAAAAAAAATACATTTCCAAAATGAGAAAAGGCAGTATAATCGTATCTCAAAGTTAAAGTGAATGTTCTTTTTACACGCTGTATATTATTATGATATAATAATTATCTCTCTCCATTATTTTTCCGCCGGCTGTTTACGTAAAAGGTCAAAGATAAAAAAAATGTGCTAATCGCTGTTGTGTTTGAATTCAATTTTGCTTTTTGCTACGACAAACCAATTTAGTGGCAATCATTGGTCCAGTCATTTTAGGCATTTTAAACTCCAATCTGGGGAAAAAATCCTATTGGGCTGATTTTCGTGACCTTTGGAACTTTGTAAATTTTTTAGCCGGTACAATACCTTTCGATGTCGATTTTTCACATCTTCATATATCACTGAAATAAAGGTGTATACAAAAATTCAGCCGACTAGGAATTTTTCCCCAGAAGAAACCTAAAATGACTGGATAGGCATTATTTATTAAATGTTACTTCAAACAAACATTAATGTTTCAGAAAAATGAATTTGGTGTTCAAATTCATTTTTCTGAAACTGCTGATTAATTTGGTTTTAGGCGCATATCCTTTTTTATCCTATTTTATCTTATCTTTTAACCGTCGATAAAGGACAAGAGCAATAATTGCACAGTTTTTGCGATTGCAAGTTATACGTAATACGGCTGCCAAAATCGCCCGACGAGTTCAAGCATGTATGTCACTAGCTCGCCGACGTACCGACGAAACAGTCGCGATACAAACGCGATTCAGTAGCTTACTCTCCATCATTTCCATGATGTCATCCGACACGGTGTGTGTGCTTGCATCGATACAGTCGCGATGCTGTAGCACGTTAGTAGCGCGTTGACATCGTTTTTGTAGAACGCGCGTTAGCAGCGAGCGTTTACGGAACGCGCGACTGCATCGCTACAAAATTCTCCGTGGGGAGGGCCCTTAAGCAAGTTTGTGGGTGTTGTAGTTTTTAAGATTTCGTTATTAATCAGTGAGTCTCGCTTTTATGTATTTAAATTTTCCATTCTTTTTAGATATTTACAGATTCCACTTAAACTTTCTTTGAGACTACTTCAAGAAGTATTCAAAGTGTGCTTTGTAGTTTATAAATAACTAGCAGATCCCTGCTCACTTTGTTGAGCCTCCTCACCGATTTCGGTGTCAGTAGCCAATTTCATTGAAACCAGGCCAGCTACGCAGGAGTTATTTTATAGTGCCCAAGTGTTGCGAACACACTTGGACACTCTCTTTTCCTTTTACTCTCATAACCCAGTGGGACGGTAAAGCGACACGACAGGTGAGAGAATGGGCGAGGGCCGACTTTTTAGTTTTTACATGCCCATCCGACGCATGGGTCATCTTTCTAGACTTAAGACCAATTATGTATACCAATTTCTTGGAAATAAAGACAATCTTATCAGGTGATCAGCCTGCTTTGTCCTAACCAAAATTTAAAACAATATTTTTTGTTGTTCCAACGCGGGAATCGCACCCACGACCTCCAGGTCGAGAGCGAAGCTCTGAACCACTAGACCACGGAGGTGACATTATAAACAATATGACTTGTAATAAAACTGAATTACACCTAGCCCGGAACCGGAAACTGCACCTGCTACGTGGAGCCCGCAACGCGAAACTTGCAAACCCGGAACCTAGTACATAGGGACGGCCTATAAATACTCTTTAAACTTCTAACCTTGAGGGCGTGTTTCACCAAGCAATGTTAAAGTTAGCGCCATGTTAAATATCATGTTATCCCTCTCGTATTTCCTGTCAATGAATGAGTTGGCATGGTATTTTAACTTGGCGTTAACTTTAACATTGCTTGGTTAGACCCGTAACCAAGTTCTTCGGACACTTGGCACGATTTACGCTGTATGTAACGTCCGTAGATAATCAATGTAATTATAAATTATCACTTGTATAAACAAGTGATAATTTATAATTACATCACGCTAGCACTTGCAAGACTGGTTAAAAGTTCCTCAATTAAGGTTGATTCAAATCGTATCTCAACTAATCGGTGTCTTTGGTGAATTCGGTCCGTTCCTTTCTGTCTGATAATATTCTACCAATCAGTGTTTAATATGACTTGTTGAAATAATTGCCATGTTAGTTCATTCATTTGAATAGCGTTCGGGAAACCGGGGGTAGTTTTGACAAGTTTAGATTTCTATATTGTTTTGTGATGTAGTGTAATGAAAACACTCTGTATATTTTTTGAAAATAAAGATATCATCCCACGATCATATTAAAATGAAATTTGAACGTAAAAATCCCTTTTCTCTGTAAAAGTGCACCTTATTCTGTTTCGAGATAATGCTGCAATGGACAATGCTTGGTAAAAAATGTCGTTTCGATTTTTTCGTCTACCCTAGGCATTATCCTTTTTAGGTCTGAAATGCGGTTTCCGGACACAAGCAGATGGGTGCAGGAGTAAAAAATAATTATCCTTTCTTCTTTTGACATTTTTCAACTGGTATCTGTGTAGAATAATGTGATATGCGCACTTTTGACGAAGTGATGAAAATATAATAGCATAAGGTGATCTTCTAATATACTGTTATAAAGTGAAGTTTGGCGATCTCCGTAGCGCAGTGGTTCAGCGCGTTGGTGCTCGACCGAGAGGTTGTAGGTTCGAATCCCACCGAGGGAACAAAAAGAGTTCAATGTCCCTGGGTCATGGATGTGTATTAAATTTGTGTATTAATATAATAAAAATCTTAAATATGTGTATAATATAATAGTATTGAATATTTATTTCCGTTGAAGATTCGATCGAAGAACTTGTGTTCAGGTACCAGACCTATAACACAAGGATACTTAGCACAGGGCCAGATTGACGTGGTGTGAAGCGTCTATAGATATTATAGATATTCTAAAAGTGACAATTCTTAAAGTATTAGTATCTAACCAATTTGGAAATAAAAAGATATTGATATTTTTTTATATTCGTTTTTGGGGTCCGTACCCAAAGGATATACACACGGATCATCTTTCTTATGAGACAATCAGGTGATCAGCCTGCATTGTCCTAACCAAACTTGAAAACAACATTTTTTGTTGTTCCAACGCGGGAATCGAACCCACGACCTCCGGGTCGAGAGCGAAGCTTTGAATCACTAGGCCACGGAGGCATCAAATTAAAAAAAAACACAGGACAGACCGCGACTCAGCAAGAAACCTCCACTCTCTACATGCGAAATTTAAAAGTAAAGTTATGATGCTCACGTATCCAATACAGTCGCAATAACGGGATCAGAGACGTGGGCTATGTGTAGCCATCTTGTTTCAATTTTGGACAGCCTTTGAATACAGCACATTATTAACCCTGACTCGTCCATTCTTGACTTTGATCGGTTGGGAAATGTATAATCAGCAAGAAGTAGGTTGGAATAATTTTCGAAATAATATAGGCTTACAACCCCCGGTTTCTCGAAGGCTATTCAAACGAATGATCAACTTACATGGCATTCAAATCAACAACCCATATTGAACGCTGATTGGTGGAATATTGTCAGACAGAAAAGAACGGATAGATATTTTATAATTACATTGCACTTGCACGATCGGTTAAAATTCCACAGATAAGGTTAATTCACCAAAGCACCATGACATAAAAATGAATCGCTGTTCGTTAGTCTCGTTAAAACTCAAGAACGGCTGAACCGAATCGCCTATTTTTAGCCTTGAAATTAGTATTTCAAGGCTAAAAATAGGCGATGCGGAAGTCCAGGGAAGGTTTTATAATTATAAAAATAATAAAAAATATGCTGTTTGTATGCTTAACGAAGTGGGCACGGGTCAGCTAGTCGTCTATAGAAAAATATTATTTTATACTGTACCTATAGTTGTTGAAGTCGATTTTTTTTGTTTTTTTTTTATTGCAATAATATTATATTTATCGTACTCGAATCTGTAGAAAGCCAAAACCAAAACTCCGATTCTCAAATTTATCTAACAGTTCGGACAAATAAAACTTTGCGTTTAATGTTGGTTTAGCACGAGAATACCATTTTGCTGTTTTACCATATCGATGAAACCGAATTGTAATTTTATTATTGTAACTAGCTGTCCCCACGACTTCGTTCGCGTGGTTTTTGAGTGGCTTAGCGCACGCAATTAAAGTCCCCAAATGTAATTAATTTTCCCCGTTTTTGCAACATTTCTCACTGACGCTTCGCTCCTATTAGTCGCAGCGTAATGTTATATTATAGCCTTAAGCCTTCCTCTATAAATGAACATTCCAACAAAAAATAATTTTTCAAATCGGACCAGTAGTTCCTGAGATTAGCGCGTTTAAACAAACAAACAAACGAACAAACTCTTCCGCTTTATAATATTAGTATAGATTAGCGAAACTTTAAGGCCTAATTTTGGCCACTGTAAATAAGGTCCGTTTAAGTTGTTGTGTTTGTCTACTAAATTAATGGCTGGCTACTTTTACTGTTTGTCTGTACAATGCGAGGCATTAGTTCCTAAGTAACAGGGCATGGTAAACCGCAGGGCCCGCGGATAAATATACCTCGTTTGGTCTTACAAACACTGCCCAGTGCTCAGTTCTAAACACAAAGTCCTTTCTAAATTACTGCCTTTTTAGGTAGTAATAACTACAAGTTCTTTTACTGGCTGTTACTTCTTGAAGACTTCGGTAATTACAAAAACAAACAGAGTTTGTGTAACTAAAATTAGTATACGATACAATTAATACATATTACATATTATTATATCGCATCATCGTCATCGCAGTTTCAGGTATGACGTCCAATGCTGGACCTTAGCCTTCCCAGTCTTTCATGGGTCATTAATCTTTTTGTTCCCTCGGCGGGATTCTAACCCGCGACCTCTCGCTCGAGCACTAACGCACTCAACCACTACGCCACGGAGGTCGTCAAAAGAAAATTATGTATTATAATAATTAATCATAGCAAATCATAAAAATTTGAAAATTTATTTTTTTGTTGGATAGCCCATTTAGAGAGGAAGGCTTTAGGCTATATAACATTACGCTGCGACCAATAGGAGCGAAGCGTCTGTGAGAAATGTTGCAAAAACGGGGAAAATTATTCACATTTGGGGACTATCGTTGCGTGCGCTGCATAAACGGTTTAAGTTACTCAACGAAGTCGCGGGCACAGCTAGTTACATAATCAAATTCTAAACATTTTGCTATCGAACTTTGTCGTCGCAATAAGCGATGACCTGGCGAAGCGCACTGCTCCTCAATTATTAAAATAAACAGTGAAGTAGCCCCGTTTGTTTATACAGTTCATTCAAGATGAAGTCTGCTTTTATTTGGTTCCGGATTGAAACACAATCAAACATTGAATTGTATACGCGGTGCTGCGTGCGACAAACACGACGTAGAGGCACGTTTCCAATATACGAGTAGGCCAGCCTCTATTTACTTTCTGTAGCTACTACACAATTTCAGGGCCCATTTTAATAGTAAAATGTCACAGTTTTCAACTTTTAGTTATACTAGGTGTGAAATAAATGAGTTATTACACTACCTACCATCCGATCCATTGCGCCTATCATTAAGTTTTTTTTTTATATAAATAAATTGTGTAATTTTTACAGCTGTCCTGTCATTGTAATGTCTAAGTTTCTTGTGTAGTGTAATGTTTGTAATGTGTCAATTAAATCCCGGACCTTTGGAAGGCATGCGTGGGGCCGAAGCCAACATGCAGAGGCCCCGTTACACAATTTTATTATTATTATTATACTGTATCTGCTTCCTATGCGGAGTATACTGTGAAAGTACCAGCACCGAAAGAATTACTTTTGACTTTCATTTTTCTATGTGAAATGAAATTAGTGTTAAATGAAAATACCAATATTTAGGAATAACTTTTGCTTTGGATGTGTTATTGTATTCCATTTAGTTTTGAAAATAATTAAATACGAAATAATGTAATCGCATAGAAGAATATTGCTTAATAATTATTTGTTATTTGTGTTTACCTAATGCTATTGCATCATTCTAAACTTCCAAATCAACAATAAAGGATTTATTATTATACATAAATAGACAAAGAGCAACGTTCGTGAGTATGACTGGTGATCAGCCTATGTTTGAAGATTTTCCAAATCTCACAGAAGAAGACCTTATTTTGTTTGCTCTTGGTACATAGGTACCAAATCAAGCTAGCCCGTAGTTATTATGCTGAGCATCTAGTACAGGGGCTATATAACATTGAGGTGTATCGAGAGCAACAAATAATGGGACTTAGCGAGTATATTGAAAAGCAGGACGTTTCAAGAGTCCGAATTCAATCTAGACACGTGTGAGGTTCAACCCTGGACCTCACTTCATGTGAGGTCCAGGGTTTATTATTCTTATATCGTCGTTGACCGTCAAAGGAATGGACGAGAAGCGACAGCTCATTATTATTGTTCATGTTTGAGTGGAAGGCGCATGGTCGGTTGCTGCGCACACGGTATGTGCGTAGTCTGGTACCTCGGTTGGGCAAGAAACCAAACCGAAGACATACGGTTTTCAACAGAGGAATTAAGTGCTATTATAGAACACGAGTAAGCACTAACAACCGCTGGACCTCCTTATTAAACATAGTATAATATGTATCATTATTGTAATCATGATAATGTAATAAGTATTTACTGTGTTGTTTATTAAGTAATAAATTCATGTTGGTACTATCCAAGGTTTCTTATTTCATCTTACCTTCCCGTTCTCACTCTAAAATAAGCTAAGATACTAATTCAATTATGCACATCGTCCTCAAAAACAAAAATGCATTTTATCCACTTCCAAGTATATTTCGGCGTAAAGATTTCTCCACTGTAATTGTAGGACTGCCTAATGAGAATTGTTCTTGGCCGCGGATAGCCCACGCTCCATACAATTTTGCCCATTCTCCTTTGTCCATACAAGAAGAAAAAAAGTACTTCTTTTAGCGCTGGTTCTTTCACAGTAAACTCTACATACGGGACCCATACACATTACACACCCTAAAGAATTATCACTCATTATTATTATAGCCTGTAGATAGAAAGCAGCTGGATTTCCTTTAACTTCGTTCCACGTCTAACGCCTCCGTGATCTAGTGGTTCGCTCTCGACCTCCAGGTCGTAGGTTCTATTTCTGCTTTAAAACAACAAAATAATGTTCTTTCCAAGTTTGTTGACGACAATACAGGCTGATCACCTGATCGTCTGATAAGAAAGATGATCCATATTATGTCGGATGGGCATGTAAAGTCAGTCCTGCGCCTGTTTTCTCGCCAGTCGTGTCGGTTTACCGTCCCACAGGGTTATGAGAGTAAAAGGAAGGGAGGATGGCTTTGTGTATTGCACACATACTTGAGCACTATAAAACGACTCCTGCGTAGCTGGCCTGGTTTCAATTAAATCTAGGCTACCGACACCGAAATCGGTGAGGGGAGCTATTATTATTAATTCCATTGTAGCTGTCGGGTTCCCCCAAGTTAGTTTTCACATGACACCACGGTAGCAGCAGCTGTCATTATAGCTACATTAATCTCCCTATGATATATATGGAAGCTTACACATGTCGCCGCTGCGGCCGCGGTACAGACGTGTTATGTAAATCCTAGAAATATGCAGCGGCGCCGCAGTGTCATGTGAAAACTACCTTGTAGAGATTTTGAAGACATACATCCAAATCACAATCTAATAATGTACAGGCAAGGGCGTCCAAGGTTTGACAGGTGATATTTAATGAAATATTGACATTTTATTTTATTTATTATTTTATAGTTAATTAAAACGGTGTTGACCCCAATTACATTAATTAACTTATATCTAAGTACAATTAAAACATACTAAATAGACGATTACATTAATAGAAATATTCACAAAGCACGCACAACATTGCCAATGTTACGCTAAACATTAATGGAAATGTATGGAAAATACGCAACTCCAATATGTTCTGATTTATATGGCCGTAATTAAAATTTAGCCGATACACCAGCACATGTTCCCGAGGGCTGCCATATATCCTGGATAATATTATGACGGCGCTGATCGCCGCCAAATTAACCTGGGCGCGATTTATGGTGACTAATAACCCCCTTCCCTCCCCCTTGCTAGTAAAAATACATACTGCTTCTTCTTCTTCTTTTTTTTTAAATGGCTTCTTAGTGATTTGCCAATGTGCCAATGACGACCTCCGTAGCGCAGTTGGTTGAGCGCGTTGGCGCTCGAACGAAAGGTCGCGGGTTCGAATCCCGCCGAGGGAACAAAAAGTTTTCAATGTTCCTGGGTCATGGATGTGTATTAAATTTGTGTATAATATAATAAAAATCTTAAATATGTGTATAGTATAAAAGTATTAAATATATTTCCGTTGTCTGGTACCTGTAACACAAGTTCTTCGGATACTTAGCACAGGGCCAGATTGACGTGGTGTGAAGCGTCCATAGATATTATTATTATTATTATTATTAATGTCAGGGTGGATAGGTGAAGACTCTGCTTTATGAGTAGGCTTTATAAAGAAACAAGGGTACGGTGCACATAAGGAAGTCGGTTGAATAGTCTATTACCTAAAACAAACACAAACGTCTAGGATAAGTACCACACACCTTATAGTTTTATATTGTTAGTTAGAATAATACATACTGTATGTGATACACAATGCTTACCTCATCTGTCAAGTGATTTTTGTTGTGTAAAAATGCTATAAAGCTTTTACAGTAAATATTTTCATTAGTCATCGTTAAGCCAAATAAGTGACGTCCAAATCAAATATTTTTAATATATAGGTTATGAAATAACACTTATAGAATTGCCCTACATGATGCCTTCCACCGAAATTTATCCCGGCGAGAAGAACCGGCGTAAGAAACTCGCGTGGAAACTTTTAGCAAAATGATGGTTTATTTCTAGACTAAGGGCGTGTTTCACCGAGTAATGCTAAAATGCACCTATGTGAACTTGGCAACCGACTTTCAAATTATTTATTTTTATTATCATCATTCGATTGTACTAGGATTGTACCCGATTGTACCGTATTTAAAATTGTTTGCACCTCAAAGGGGTAAAAATTACGGGGTGAAAAAAATTTGCTCAGCAACCAACTTGAAGATTTAGTAATTTCAATAATGCTATCTTGAAGAACATCGTTTGTACCGGATTGTACCACAATTTTTTTTTTTAAAAGAAAAAAAATTTTTTTCTTTACAAAAAAAATTTTTTTTTAAGAAGTCCAAAATGTTTAACATATAGTTCAGCTACTATCTACTTCATAAAAATTTAATATAAAGGAAGTTTCAGGGCGAGTAAGCAATTTATTAGTAAATACCTAAAGTACGTTTTTTATACTACAGCAGAACATGACACGTTTTGACGTTTGTGCCTCTCTATAACGTTACAGTTGTTATTGATATTAGTACCTGACATATTTCTTAGTACGAATACACTTTATTTGAACGAGCACAAATGATAGATAGCCAACGGTGACTCGCGAAAGTAAATAAAGTCGTTTTTTCAATACTACAGCAGAACATGACACGTTTTGACGTTTGTGCCTCTCTATAACGTTACAGTTGTTATTAATATTAGTACCTGACATATTTCTCAGTACGAATACACTTTATTTGAACGAGCACAAACGATAGATAGCCAACGGTGACTCGCGAAAGTACCTAAAGTCGTTTTTTCAATACTAGAGCAGAACATGACACGTTTTGACGTTTGAGCCTCTCTATAACGTTACAGTTGTTATTGATATTAGTACCTGACGTATTTCTTAGTAAGAATACACTTTATTTGAACGAGCACAAACGATAGATAGCCAACGGTGACTCGCGAAAGTACCTAAAGTCGTTTTTTCAATACTAGAGCAGAACATGACACGTTTTGACGTTTGTGCCTCTCTATAACGTTACAGTTGTTATTAATATTAGTACCCGACATATTTTTCAATACGAATGCACTTTATTTGAACGAGCACAAACGATAGATAGCCAACGGTGACTCGCGAAAGTACCTAAAGTCGTTTTTCAATACTAGAGCAGAACATGACACGTTTTGACGTTTGTGCCTCTCTATAACGTTACAGTTGTTATTAATATTTGTACCTGACATATTTTTTAGTACGAATACACTTAATTTGAACGAGCACAAACGATAGATAGCCAACGGTGACTCGCGAAAGTACCTAAAGTCGTTTTTTCAATACTACAGCAGAACATGACACGTTTTGACGTTTGTGCCTCTCTATAACGTTACAGTTGTTATTGATAATAGTACCTGACATATTTTTTAGTACGAATACACTTTATTTGAACGAGCACAAACGATAGATAGCCAACGGTGACTCGCGAAAGTACCTAAAGTCGTTTTTTCAATACTACAGCAGAACATGACACGTTTTGACGTTTGTGCCTCTCTATAACGTTACAGTTGTTAGTAATATTAGTACGTGACATATTTCTCAGTACGAATACTCTTTATTTGAACGAGCAAAAACGATAGATAGCCAACGGTGACTCGCGAAAGTACCTAAAGTCGTTTTTTCAATACTACAGCAGAACATGACACGTTTTGACGTTTGTGCCTCTCTATAACGTTACAGTTGTTATTAATATTAGTACCCGACATATTTTTCAATACGAATGCACTTTATTTGAACGAGCACAAACGATAGATAGCCAACGGTGACTCGCGAAAGTACCTAAAGTCGTTTTTCAATACTAGAGCAGAACATGACACGTTTTGACGTTTGTGCCTCTCTATAACGTTACAGTTGTTATTAATATTTGTACCTGACATATTTTTTAGTACGAATACACTTTATTTGAACGAGCACAAACGATAGATAGCCAACGGTGACTCGCGAAAGTACCTAAAGTCGTTTTTTCAATACTAGAGCAGAACATGACACGTTTTGACGTTTGTGCCTCTCTATAACGTTACAGTTGTTATTGATATTAGTACCTGACGTATTTCTTAGTACGAATACACTTTATTTGAACGAGCACAAACGATAGATAGCCAACGGTGACTCGCGAAAGTACCTAAAGTCGTTTTTTCAATACTACAGCAGAACATGACACGTTTTGACGTTTATGCCTCTCTATAACGTTACAGTTGTTATTAATATTAGTACCCGACATATTTTTCAATACGAATGCACTTTATTTGAACGAGCACAAACGATAGATAGCCAACGGTGACTCGCGAAAGTACCTAAAGTCGTTTTTCAATACTAGAGCAGAACATGACACGTTTTGACGTTTGTGCCTCTCTATAACGTTACAGTTGTTATTAATATTTGTACCTGACATATTTTTTAGTACGAATACACTTTATTTGAACGAGCACAAACGATAGATAGCCAACGGTGACTCGCGAAAGTACCTAAAGTAGTTTTTTCAATACTACAGCAGAACATGACACGTTTTGACGTTTGTGCCTCTCTATAATGTTACAGTTGTTATTAATATTAGTACCTGACATATTTCTCAGTACGAATACACTTTATTTGAACGAGCACAAACGATAGATAGCCAACGGTGACTCGCGAAAGTACCTAAAGTCGTTTTTTCAATACTACAGCAGAACATGACACGTTTTGACGTTTATGCCTCTCTATAACGTTACAGTTGTTATTAATATTAGTACCCGACATATTAAAAATTGTAGCTTTTAATTTGCCGGTATTTTAGCCAAACTACTCAACGTATTTAAATGAAACTTGGCACAAAGGTAGATTGTAACATGAAATAACCAACATAATATTTTTAACCGACTTACAAAAAAGGAGGAGGTTTCTCAATTCGTAAATATATGTTTGTTTTTTATGTTTCTTCGCGGATATCTTCATCGTTTCTGAAATTATTTTAATTTTTTTTTATGTTGTGTAGGGTATAATTTAAATTTGGTCCCATTGTCACCAAAATGGTGACCTGATGATGGGATCCGTGAGGAATCGAAGGAAATCCTCAAAATTTATGTGGAATAATATATTTATTTTGATTTTTTCTGAAGAAGTCTAAGCATATGTTACCAAACAGTAAGTTTTGCACCATATCCTGGATCTATAATATCAAAAAATTTCGCGTTTCAGTAAACTATATATATATATATATCTTTCTACAATTTTTTTTTTATCTAATCGTTTTTGTTTTTCATTTTCCGTCCTCAAATAATCGTCGTCTGATCATTCGTTCAATATCCCTACTCAGTCTATACCCATCACTAAAAAATAAAAATCTGAAAATTAAATAATTTTAAACAAAAAAAAAACGACTTCATAAGGTAAACTAAAAGGAACAATTAAATTTACTTCGCACAAAGTAATACTTATTTTCCAGTACAAGTGAAAATAATTATTACTTTGTGCGAAGTAATTTATTATTATACTTAGGTTTTGCAAATACGATTAATAAAGTATAGGCGTAGGATAGTTTGTTTTCAAGATATGAATGAGATGTCATAGGTACATTTAAATTAGAAAAGTTATGTCAATATAAGTAAGATTTATGTTTTTCATGATATTTTTATTTATTAGTTTTCATGCTAGGTACGGCTTGGGTTTTTTCTTTCTTTTGGACTTTTGTTATTTTGTCGTCTAAAGGAAGTTAGTACTTTAACCGTAAAGTCCCAAAGTAGGCTACATGTTTGTTAGCGTAGGTAATTAATAAATAAAAAACCGGGCAAGTCCGAGTTGGAATTGCGCACCGAGAGTAGACTTTTAAAAAATTTGGCGCTCGGCGCCAGCAGCGCAGCGTCGCGTCGGTGTGAAAACAAATCTCAGTACAGAGATCTTCGTCGCGTATATGAGCGTACTATCAAGTAGTCCCGTTCGCATAAAAAAAAAAAAATATTATACATACAGACGAATTGAGAACCTCCTCCTTTTTTTGAAGTCGGTTAATAATACGCGGTCATTTTTCGAACTGGTAGTAGGAATTGTTAGCATTTTCATAGAAAAAATACCTCAAAACATTCACGACAAAAACGGCCATTATTTGACAGTAAACTATTATTATTACTCCATCGGCCTACTTCTTTTGCCTATGCACGTCTAATACCGTGTATAAAGAAGCATTACTATAAATTAGTGATTTTAAATATCCAAACGACAGTGTTCATAAACTAAAAATGTATTTGAACTGCTGCCCTAAATCACTTTTCCACGCGTACGAAGTCGCGGGCACAGCTAGTATAATAATATAATACTATTACGTTCAGGGGGTAGTAACTTACTTTCATAATATCTGACTGAGCAGAAATAGAAAAATAATTTCAAGATGTTGTATCCATATTTATTATTATTTCAAGTAAGTAAAAAAGTGAAAGTTACTCTGTTTGTCTATCCGTTACCTTGTGACAGTATTGGTATGGAGATAAGTTTATAAATAGGAGTCAGCCAAAAGTCGTGACTTTGACAAAGCCAAATTTACTCACACAAAAATAGTATTTAATTTTATTATTCCTACTTACAAAATAAAATAAAAATACTTAAACAACTACTTAAAAAAAAAGTTTCGTTGTGTTTCCTCTTAAGGCCCACGTTTCACCAAGCAATGTTAAAGTTAATACCATGTTAAATATCATGTTATCCCTCTCGTATTTCCTGTCAATGAATAAGATGGCATGGTATTTTAACATGGCATTTTAGACCTATGTGAACTTGGCAACAGACTTTCAAATTATTTATTTTTATTATCATCATTCGATTGTACTAGGATTGTACCCGATTGTACCGTATTTAAAATTGTTTGTACCTCAAAGGGGTAAAAATTACGGGGTGAAAAAAATTTGCTCAGCAACCAACTTGAAGATTTAGTAATTTCAATGATGCCATCTTGAAGAACATCGTTTGTACCGGATTGTACCACAATTTTTTTTAATTTTTTTTAAAGAATTTTTTTTTTTCCTTAAAAAAATTTTTTTTTTTAAGAAGTTCAAAATATTTAACATATAGTTCAGCTACTATATACTTCATAAAATTTTAATATAAAGGAAGTTTCAGTGCGAGTTAGCAATTTATTAGTAAGTACCTAAAGTAGGTTTTTTATACTACAGCAGAACATGACACGTTTTGACGTTTGTGCCTCTCTATAACGTTACAGTTGTTATTAATATTAGTACCTGACATATTTCTCAGTACGAATACTTTTTATTTGAACGAGCACAAACGATAGATAGCCAACGGTGACTCGCGAAAGTACCTAAAGTCGTTTTTTCAATACTAGAGCAGAACATGACACGTTTTGACGTTTGTGCCTCTCTATAACGTTACAGTTGTTATTAATATTAGTACCTGACATATTTTTTAGTACGAATACACTTTATTTGAACGAGCACAAACGATAGATAGCCAACGGTGACTCGCGAAAGTACCTAAAGTCGTTTTTTCAATACTACAGCAGAACATGACACGTTTTGACGTTTGTGCCTCTCTATAACGTTACAGTTGTTATTGATATTAGTACCTGACATATTTTTTAGTACGAATACACTTTATTTGAACGAGCACAAACGATAGATAGCCAACGGTGACTCGCGAAAGTACCTAAAGTCGTTTTTTCAATACTACAGCAGAACATGTAACGTTTTGACGTTTGTGCCTCTCTATAACGTTACAGTTGTTATTAATATTAGTACCCGACATATTTCTCAGTACGAAAACACTTTATTTGAACGAGCACAAACGATAGATAGCCAACGGTGACTCGCGAAAGTACCTAAAGTCGTTTTTTCAATACTAGAGCAGAACATGACACGTTTTGACGTTTGTGCCTCTCTATAACGTTACAGTTGTTATTAATATTAGTACCTGACATATTTTTTAGTACGAATACACTTTATTTGAACGAGCACAAACGATAGATAGCCAACGGTGACTCGCGAAAGTACCTAAAGTCGTTTTTTCAATACTACAGCAGAACATGACACGTTTTGACGTTTGTGCCTCTCTATAACGTTACAGTTGTTATTGATATTAGTACCTGACATATTTTTTAGTACGAATACACTTTATTTGAACGAGCACAAACGATAGATAGCCAACGGTGACTCGCGAAAGTACCTAAAGTAGTTTTTTCAATACTACAGCAGAACATGACACGTTTTGACGTTTGTGCCTCTCTATAACGTTACAAGTGTTATAAATATTAGTACCCGACATATTTTTCAATACGAATGCACTTTATTTGAACGAGGACAAACGATAGATAGCCAACGGTGACTCGCGAAAGTACCTAAAGTCGTTTTTCAATACTAGAGCAGAACATGACACGTTTTGACGTTTGTGCCTCTCTATAACGTTACAGTTGTTATTAATATTTGTACCTGACATATTTTTTAGTACGAATACACTTTATTTGAACGAGCACAAACGATAGATAGCCAACGGTGACTCGCGAAAGTACCTAAAGTAGTTTTTTCAATACTACAGCAGAACATGACACGTTTTGACGTTTGTGCCTCTCTATAACGTTACAGTTGTTATTAATATTAGTACCCGACATATTTTTCAATACGAATGCACTTTATTTGAACGAGCACAAACGATAGATAGCCAACGGTGACTCGCGAAAGTACCTAAAGTAGTTTTTTCAATACTAGAGCAGAACATGACACGTTTTGACGTTTGTGCCTCTCTATAACGTTACAGTTGTTATTGATATTAGTACCTGACGTATTTCTTAGTACGAATACACTTTATTTGAACGAGCACAAACGATAGATAGCCAACGGTGACTCGCGAAAGTACCTAAAGTCGTTTTTTCAATACTACAGCAGAACATGACACGTTTTGACGTTTATGCATCTCTATAACGTTACAGTTGTTATTAATATTAGTACACCTTGAGTCTTTTGTTATTGTACTACCAAGGTATTTAAAGGAGTCTACATGTTCGATTGTAGCATTATTTATTTTTAGGGGTGTATTCGGATGGCATAGTTTAGATGTTACTATTATTTTTGTTTTGTTGTAGTTAATTTTTAAACCAAATTCTTCAAAAATGTTATCCATCTCAGTTATTAATTCCTTCAAACTTTCTTTGTTTTCTGCAACTGCTGCAATATCATCTGCAAATCTGATAAAATGTATTTTTTTACCGTTAATTTTTTTATACCTCCCTTGTCCTTTTCAGTTATTTTGCTTACAGCACACTCTATAAATAAATTAAAAATTAATGGTGAGAGTGGACAACCCTGCCTAACTCCCTGCATGATTTTTGCTATAGTCCTTTCCTCTCCTATTTCTATTACAGTTTCTTGTTCTCTATAAAGTTGATATATTATCCTTCTATCTCTGTAGTCCAGACCCGCCCTTTCTAGTATATTTATCATTCTACTCCAATTTATTCTATCAAAAGCTTTTTCTAGGTCTATGAAAGCAATATGAGTATCCAGGCTTAAATCCATCCTTCGGTCTATGATTTGCCTTAGAGCTAGGATAGCTTCACGCGTTCCTGTTTTTTCTCTGAACCCAAACTAACCTAATAGGTTTTCATAAATATTTTTGATTCTATTTTGAATAATTTTAATAAGGATTTTAGAGGTGTGTGAAATCAAGCTAAGGGTTCGGTGTTCTTCACATTTCTGTGTATTTTGTTTTTTGGGCAGAGTGACTGTTTTTGTTATTTGGAAGTCTTTTGGTACCTTTCATTTCATTCCTGATTTATAGATTACTTGTATAATTTTGAATATTTCCTCTATAACAGGTGCACAATTTGCGTATTTTATTAGTTCTATTTGTATGTTGTCTTCTCCTACCGCTTTTCCATTCTGTATGCTTTTTAGGGCTTTGTTAAATTCCTATGTCTATTATAAAAAATATGTCAGGTACTAATATTAATAAAAACTGTAACGTTATAGAGAGGCACAAACGTCAAAACGTGTCATGTTCTGCTGTAGTATTGAAAAAACGACTTTAGGTACTTTCGCGAGTCACCGTTGGCTATCTATCGTTTGTGCTCGTTCAAATAAAGTGTATTCGTACTGAGAAATATGTCAGGTACTAATATTAATAACAACTGTAACATTATAGAGAGGCACAAACGTCAAAACGTGTCATGTTCTGCTCTAGTATTGAAAAAACTACTTTAGGTACTTTCGCGAGTCACCGTTGGCTATCTATCGTTTGTGCTCGTTCAAATAAAGTGTATTCGTACTAAAAAATATGTCAGGTACAAATATTAATAACAACTGTAACGTTATAGAGAGGCACAAACGTCAAAACGTGTCATGTTCTGCTCTAGTATTGAAAAACGACTTTAGGTACTTTCGCGAGTCACCGTTGGCTATCTATCGTTTGTCCTCGTTCAAATAAAGTGCATTCGTATTGAAAAATATGTCGGGTACTAATATTTATAACACTTGTAACGTTATAGAGAGGCACAAACGTCAAAACGTGTCATGTTCTGCTGTAGTATTGAAAAAACTACTTTAGGTACTTTCGCGAGTCACCGTTGGCTATCTATCGTTTGTGCTCGTTCAAATAAAGTGCATTCGTATTGAAAAATATGTCGGGTACTAATATTAATAACAACTGTAACGTTATAGAGAGGCACAAACGTCAAAACGTGTCATGTTCTGCTGTAGTATTGAAAAAACTACTTTAGGTACTTTCGCGAGTCACCGTTGGCTATCTATCGTTTGTGCTCGTTCAAATAAAGTGTATTCGTACTAAGAAATACGTCAGGTACTAATATCAATAACAACTGTAACGTTATAGAGAGGCACAAACGTCAAAACGTGTCATGTTCTGCTCTAGTATTGAAAAAACTACTTTAGGTACTTTCGCGAGTCACCGTTGGCTATCTATCGTTTGTGCTCGTTCAAATAAAGTGCATTCGTATTGAAAAATATGTCGGGTACTAATATTAATAACAACTGTAACGTTATAGAGAGGCATAAACGTCAAAACGTGTCATGTTCTGCTGTAGTATTGAAAAAACGACTTTAGGTACTTTCGCGAGTCACCGTTGGCTATCTATCGTTTGTGCTCGTTCAAATAAAGTGCATTCGTATTGAAAAATATGTCGGGTACTAATATTAATAACAACTGTAACGTTATAGAGAGGCACAAACGTCAAAACGTTACATGTTCTGCTGTAGTATTGAAAAAACGACTTTAGGTACTTTCGCGAGTCACCGTTGGCTATCTATCGTTTGTGCTCGTTCAAATAAAGTGTATTCGTACTAAAAAATATGTCAGGTACTAATATCAATAACAACTGTAACGTTATAGAGAGGCACAAACGTCAAAACGTGTCATGTTCTGCTGTAGTATTGAAAAAACGACTTTAGGTACTTTCGCGAGTCACCGTTGGCTATCTATCGTTTGTGCTCGTTCAAATAAAGTGTATTCGTACTAAAAAATATGTCAGGTACTAATATTAATAACAACTGTAACGTTATAGAGAGGCACAAACGTCAAAACGTGTCATGTTCTGCTCTAGTATTGAAAAAACGACTTTAGGTACTTTCGCGAGTCACCGTTGGCTATCTATCGTTTGTGCTCGTTCAAATAAAAAGTATTCGTACTGAGAAATATGTCAGGTACTAATATTAATAACAACTGTAACGTTATAGAGAGGCACAAACGTCAAAACGTGTCATGTTCTGCTGTAGTATAAAAAACCTACTTTAGGTACTTACTAATAAATTGCTAACTCGCACTGAAACTTCCTTTATATTAAAATTTTATGAAGTATATAGTAGCTGAACTATATGTTAAATATTTTGAACTTCTTAAAAAAAAAAATTTTTTTAAGGAAAAAAAAAAATTCTTTAAAAAAAATTAAAAAAAATTGTGGTACAATCCGGTACAAACGATGTTCTTCAAGATGGCATCATTGAAATTACTAAATCTTCAAGTTGGTTGCTGAGCAAATTTTTTTCACCCCGTAATTTTTACCCCTTTGAGGTACAAACAATTTTAAATACGGTACAATCGGGTACAATCCTAGTACAATCGAATGATGATAATAAAAATAAATAATTTGAAAGTCTGTTGCCAAGTTCACATAGGTCTAAAATGCCATGTTAAAATACCATGCCATCTTATTCATTGACAGGAAATACGAGAGGGATAACATGATATTTAACATGGTATTAACTTTAACATTGCTTGGTGAAACGTGGGCCTTAAGAGGAAACACAACGAAACTTTTTTTTTAAGTAGTTGTTTAAGTATTTTTATTTTATTTTGTAAGTAGGAATAATAAAATTAAATACTATTTTTGTGTGAGTAAATTTGGCTTTGTCAAAGTCACGACTTTTGGCTGACTCCTATTTATAAACTTATCTCCATACCAATACTGTCACAAGGTAACGGATAGACAAACAGAGTAACTTTCACTTTTTTACTTACTTGAAATAATAATAAATATGGATACAACATCTTGAAATTATTTTTCTATTTCTGCTCAGTCAGATATTATGAAAGTAAGTTACTACCCCCTGAACGTAATAGTATTATATTATTATACTAGCTGTGCCCGCGACTTCGTACGCGTGGAAAAGTGATTTAGGGCAGCAGTTCAAATACATTTTTAGTTTATGAACACTGTCGTTTGGATATTTAAAATCACTAATTTATAGTAATGCTTCTTTATACACGGTATTAGACGTGCATAGGCAAAAGAAGTAGGCCGATGGAGTAATAATAATAGTTTACTGTCAAATAATGGCCGTTTTTGTCGTGAATGTTTTGAGGTATTTTTTCTATGAAAATGCTAACAATTCCTACTACCAGTTCGAAAAATGACCGCGTATTATTAACCGACTTCAAAAAAAGGAGGAGGTTCTCAATTCGTCTGTATGTATAATATTTTTTTTTTTTTATGCGAACGGGACTACTTGATAGTACGCTCATATACGCGACGAAGATCTCTGTACTGAGATTTGTTTTCACACCGACGCGACGCTGCGCTGCTGGCGCCGAGCGCCAAATTTTTTAAAAGTCTACTCTCGGTGCGCAATTCCAACTCGGACTTGCCCGGTTTTTTATTTATTAATTACCTACGCTAACAAACATGTAGCCTACTTTGGGACTTTACGGTTAAAGTACTAACTTCCTTTAGACGACAAAATAACAAAAGTCCAAAAGAAAGAAAAAACCCAAGCCGTACCTAGCATGAAAACTAATAAATAAAAATATCATGAAAAACATAAATCTTACTTATATTGACATAACTTTTCTAATTTAAATGTACCTATGACATCTCATTCATATCTTGAAAACAAACTATCCTACGCCTATACTTTATTAATCGTATTTGCAAAACCTAAGTATAATAATAAATTACTTCGCACAAAGTAATAATTATTTTCACTTGTACTGGAAAATAAGTATTACTTTGTGCGAAGTAAATTTAATTGTTCCTTTTAGTTTACCTTATGAAGTCGTTTTTTTTTTGTTTAAAATTATTTAATTTTCAGATTTTTATTTTTTAGTGATGGGTATAGACTGAGTAGGGATATTGAACGAATGATCAGACGACGATTATTTGAGGACGGAAAATGAAAAACAAAAACGATTAGATAAAAAAAAAATTGTAGAAAGATATATATATATATATAGTTTACTGAAACGCGAAATTTTTTGATATTATAGATCCAGGATATGGTGCAAAACTTACTGTTTGGTAACATATGCTTAGACTTCTTCAGAAAAAATCAAAATAAATATATTATTCCACATAAATTTTGAGGATTTCCTTCGATTCCTCACGGATCCCATCATCAGGTCACCATTTTGGTGACAATGGGACCAAATTTAAATTATACCCTACACAACATAAAAAAAAATTAAAATAATTTCAGAAACGATGAAGATATCCGCGAAGAAACATAAAAAACAAACATATATTTACGAATTGAGAAACCTCCTCCTTTTTTGTAAGTCGGTTAAAAATATTATGTTGGTTATTTCATGTTACAATCTACCTTTGTGCCAAGTTTCATTTAAATACGTTGAGTAGTTTGGCTAAAATACCGGCAAATTAAAAGCTACAATTTTTTGAAGATCCCACGGGAACCCTTTCGTTTTTCGGGATAATAATTTTCTAGTAATGCTTTTCAGATCATAAGCTACCAGCCTGCCAAATTTCATTTAAATACGTAGAGTGGTTTGGTTGAAATACCGTCAAATAGGTAGCTACAATTTTTTGAAGATCCCACGGGAACCCTTTCGTTTTTCGGAATAATAATTTCCAATAATGCTCTTCATGTCATAAGCTACCAGCCTGCCAAATTTCATTTAAATACGTAGAGTGGTTTGGCTGAAATACCGTCAAATAGGTAGCTACAATTTTTTGAAGATCCCACGGGAACCCTTTCGTTTTTCGGAATAATAATTTCCAATAATACTCTTCATGTCATAAGCTACCTGCCTGCTAAATTTCATTTAAATACGTTGAGTAGTTTGGCTGAAATACCGTCAAATAGGTAGCTACAATTTTTTGAAGATCCCACGGGAATCCTTTCGTTTTTCGGGATATCAATTTCCAATAATGCTCTTCAGGTCATAAGCTACCTGCCTGCCGAATTTTATTCAAATACGTTAAGTGGTTTGGCTGAAATACTGTCAAATAGGTAGCTACAATTTTTTGAAGATCCCACGGGAACTCTTTCGTTTTTCGGAATAATAATTTCCAATAATGCTCTTCATGTCATAAGCTACCAGCCTGCCAAATTTCATTTAAATACGTAGAGTGGTTTGGTTGAAATACCGTCAAATAGGTAGCTACAATTTTTTGAAGATCCCACGGGAACCCTTTCGTTTTTCGGAATAATAATTTCCAATAATGCTCTTCATGTCATAAGCTACCAGCCTGCCAAATTTCATTTAAATACGTAGAGTGGTTTGGCTGAAATACCGTCAAATAGGTAGCTACAATTTTTTAAAGATCCCACGGGAATCCTTTCGTTTTTCGGGATAATAATTTTCTAGTAATGCTTTTCAGATCATAAGCTACCAGCCTGCCAAATTTCATTTAAATACGTTGAGTAGTTTGGCTGAAATACCGTCAAATAGGTAGCTACAATTTTTTGAAGATCCCACGGGAACCCTTTTGTTTTTCGGGATAACAATTTCCAATAATGCTCTTCAGGTCATAAGCTACCTGCCTGCTAAATTTCATTTAAATACGTTGAGTAGTTCGGCTGAAATACCGTCAAATAGGTAGCTACAATTTTTTGAAGATCCCACGGGAACCCTTTCGTTTTTCGGGATAATAATTTCCTATAATGCTCTTCAGGTCGTAAGCTACCTGCCTGCCAAATTTCATTTCATTCCATACAGTGGTTTTAGCGTGATGCGACGACAAACATTCCCATATGGACAGACAGACAGACAGACAGACAGACAGACAGACAGACAGACAGACAGACAGACAGACAGACAGACAGACAGACAGACAGACAGACAGACATTTTTTTCAAAAATGTTATTTTTAGGTTCTGTGGCTTTTATAGACCCCCTTTTTTTAATTTTCAGTTAAATATTCTTAATGTACAGACATGACCCCTCTACAGATTTATTATATGTATAGATAGTTTAACACGCTAAAAATAATTTTAAACAAAAAAAAAATGACTTCAAAAGCCAAACAAAATGCAAGAAATAAATTTACTTCGCACAAAGTAACTAATACTTATTTTCACTTAGGTAAATAAATAAATTAGAGACTTCAAAATATTCTATAATTTTGAAGTCGGTGCCAAGTAAGTACTTCAAAAACCTTACTAGAAAATCAAACTATGTACAACAACTAACTATCAAAGTAACTATTATTTTATTGTGTACCTAAAGTAAGTACTGGCTTTTTTTTTTGATTTTCACATAAAATTTCTTTAATGTACGGACATGATCCCTCAACAGATTTATTATATGTATAGATAACATACAACTGTTGGTTGCTATTTAAGCAATTGTAAAATTTTTGCAATAATTATATTATGTTTCTAAATTTAATGTTTTAAACACACTCACACACTTTGGAGGGATATTTTAAGTAGATGTCAAAGAAACTCCTAACTATCGTAGGTACTGACGATTTAAAAGTCGGGTGAAGTTATAACCATCAAAGTACACAGTAGGATCACGGACAACCAACGAAAAAGGCAATTAATACCATATAGGCTAGGCAATCAAAAAAAGTACAATTTTCCCGAGGGAAGACCTATTTACGCAGGCGACGCCGCGGGCAAAAGCGAGTATACCATAAAAAGCAATGAAACACGTCTGTATTTTTAGAGTGCAGCTCGCGAGCCAACGGTTGTAAGTCAATTTGTAACCAATTCCTGTCACGTAGCCAATAATGTTCGGAGATAGCACTTTACCTACAGACAGAGTTTTGTATTTCAATTATTTATTATTGAACAATAATGTATTTTAAAAGCAGTTGAACTAGAACTATATAACAGATAGTAAATAATATAAAAACAGTGAATAACTAGATCTCAAATATTGCAACTTATACAGTTTTTATTGCAGTCGCTAATAACCTTACATAAGAACTGAAATTACCTATCGAAGGTACAAGAAATGGACGTTTAGAATACACCTCCTCCAAAACTTAACCGATTTAGGTACTTTTTTCATTATAAACCAAAAAAGACATAATGTAGTTGATTTTTTTTCCTGGATGTTTAATGACAGCGGAAAATCTGGCAATTTTGTTTAGGTTTTTGAGCGTCTATATCTCTTTAAATAATTAATTTCTAAAAAAAAAGGAAAAATAGAGACTCAGGAAAAAGAATTGTACTCTAACGGCATTATCCAGAGAGAAAAAAGAGGTCGTGACGACCCCTGTTTCTGTATAAAAAAAACGGCTTTCAAAAGTCGATTCTTATGAACGCGTAATGATATAATAAATATGGCGTGAAACGTAAATTAGTGAAATCACAGACAAACATAATATTAATATAGGTTAAAAGAAGAACCTCATTTTTGGGTCGGTTAAAAAACGATAACAACACAGGCTGAAAACAGACCCTTCACAGACCCACCAGCAAAATGGGACTATTCCATAAAAATGTTATTAAAACGTTCATTACTGTTCTTTACGGTATAAAACCCTAAAAATATTAAAACGACCCAACTTAGAAACAGAATAAAAGCTTTAGAGCTGCAACATAAAGTTAAATCGTTCGTGTAATATCACAAAGGATCCAAAGTGATATAAGAAAACCGCTTCGACTCGAGGGTACAGATAGAATATTACTCTACACTACGTCAAGCTGGCCCCGTGTTAAGTATCCGAAGATATTTGAAAAAATAATCTTGTTATAAATATTGTTGTGTATGTGGTTTGCCTTTGAATAAATAATAATATACATAGATATATTTATATATGTTTGTATGAGTTTAGTATACGGTGTAAAAGACATAGCACTGTCTTGAACGCACCACGTCAGAGGCATACGTAACTAATATTTAATCTGTGCAGAGGTACGAGAGTCGTAGTCGAGTGGACGTGAAATAGTTGTCATTACTAAGTGTGTGATCAAGCCTGTGATTCACACGAATACAGAGTATTACAAGTATTATTTATTATTATGAGTAATATTTTGAACCTACGGAAACAGAGGGGTTTTATAAATTTGACGCTTGTGTGTGTGTCTGTGGCCTCGTAGCAAAAACAATTAACCAATTTCTTTATTTAACCCCCGACGCAAAAACGACGGGTTATAAGTATGACGTGTATGTAAATGTGTATGTGTCTGTATGTGGCATCGTAGCTCCCAAACGGGTGATCAGAATTGAATGCGTATTTTTTTGTTTAAAAGGTATATCAGACGAGAGTCTTCTCAGGTATATTTGGTGGAAATCGGTATTCAAGGTACTCAGGTCATTTCTTAAGGTACGATTCCACCAAAATAGTGTTCAGAACATTTGTTAGCCAACATTTTTTTCAGAATTCCAGCTGAGCCAATTTGTATGTGTTCCAATTTAGCGAGTCCACCGGTACAAACATCTATTAGGTACGCACAATGTTTGCAACAGTTCAGAACACCGGTGGAATCGCACCTTTACGTTCATAGGAATGTTACACGCTAAGTCGGCCGGTTTTATAATTTTTAATTTAGTTATTGTTTGAAAGCTTATTACCATGACGTTTAAAAACTATTTATTCCCTCGTTTAGCAACGCTCTGACTACTGATCCGGTTTATTACTGTAACAAACTTCAAAACTAGTTCTAAATCCGGTTACTAAAAACCATTGGATGGATATCCGAATTTAAAATCAATGGTTTCAGCGAGGGGTCTCATGAATATTAACGTCTTTGAGTTGAACTTTTCGTTAAACAGAATCCCTTTGACCAGATGAGACAGTTTAATTCAATCACCACTTCTGGGGAAATGTATACTGACTTGCTAAGTAGGTTTAATGCCGGTTTCTAGTGATGATAAACTCCACTTAAACTGGTGCCAAGTATCCTAATCCCTAGACATCCAACTATTCACTTAATCAAATTCAATATACAAGGTGTAAAAAATAGTGATAATACTTTAGGGTGTGTATGCCTCCTATGTAGAGTTTACTGTAAAAATACCAAGAAACTTGCTTTCGACTTTCGTGTTTCTATGAGAAATGCAACAACATCAATTTGACAATACAATAATTAAAAAAGTAACACTTTCAGCGCTGGTACTTTCACAGTAAATTTTATATGTACCCATACACAAACTAAAGTATTATCGCTCATTAATATTACAACCTGTAGATAAATAATGTCGCTGTAATTCATTCACCACTTCTGAGGAAATATTATATAACCGACTCGTTAAGTAGCTTGACTAATACCTGGCTTCAGGGTAGTAAGATACTTAGAAAGAAGAAAAGCTATTATTGGATACCATGGACGTGACGCCTAAACCTTGGACGATCTCCCACCAGCTAGGCAGACTATCTGAAGAAGATTGCAGAAAGGTGGATGCAGGCCGCGACTGACCCGCAGGCTTTTAATGGAAATCTTGCAAAAACAAAGAAAAGTTTTTTATCTCCGTAACCCTAAGGGCGCCTTCACATTACGCCGCAAGCAGTGCGGCAGAAGCGCAGCAGCCGCGCGATAGCAGCGGAAGAAGAAGTTGCTGGATTGAAAAATTTGGAATAAACAATTCACATATATATATTTTTTGGTTCTGTTGCTGTAATCATTGGTCCTCGAATCCCACAAAGTTGGACGTGTGTCAAATTAGCTCATTGTGAAATAAAGTTCTACCGTAGGTACGTACGATTGCAACACTGGCTCGAAGTCGACAGACAGCACGCGGCTGCCGCGCTGCCGTCCAGTATGGACAATCACGTGTCGCGCTGCTGTTTTTAGTATGGAATTAGCCGCCTGTGAACAGCGCGTCTGCCGCGCTGCTATAGTCGCGCTGCTGCCGCACTACTTGCGACGTAATGTGAAGGCGCTCTAAAACTGTCTAGGTCATCATCATTCTTCAATTACAGCCTGGTGAGATGGACGGACAGGCTGACAGCAAAATCTCAGTAATAGGGTTTTTACCCTTAGTGTACGGTACCCTAAAAAGCAGCATCGTTGAAATTCCTAAAATTGATATTGTGTCACGGAGCCTTTGCAAATTAAACATCAAAGGTAAAAAGCGAATGGCGAACGCTGACATGCAACGTCAAATGGTTCAGATCACTGCGCTGATACAAAGCGTTGTGCAGGCGGGATCGCATGCACAGTTCAAAAGTCATTTTTATACTCGAGTAACTATAACAATAAAGTCTATGATGGGGTTTCTAGATATATTATAACATTCCACGATCCATGTATAAAAACAGCATAAATATCGATACAGTAGTTTAATAATAATAAATAATAAAAAGTTTTTTAAAGTAATTTTTTTAAGTGATGCAGCTCACCAAACTGCGTAGCATTTTGTCGGTGGGTTATGCGCTCTGTTTAAAAAACTATCCCACCAAAAACATTTTCATGTAAAAATGTTGTCAAGACGAGTCTACACAGCTTACCCTGTGAAAAAGTTATCAGATATCGTATAAAACCAAGCTCTACACTACACCTTAATCAAAATCTATCAAAAAGTGGTTAGATCTCATGTAGAACCAAAATTCTTGATCTATGCACCCTTAATTCACCAGGCTTAACTTCACTTACGCTACATTGCAGTTAAAACGTGATGCTTGGCCGTTTTATTTCGACCACGATTAATGAATTCGTATGAAATGTTCGTAACGGTAGCAAAACGGTCAAGTATCACGTTTTAACTGCAATATAGCGTAAGTGAAGTTAAGCCTGGTGAAGTAAGGGCGCATAGATCAAGAATTTTGGTTCTACATGAGATCTAACCACTTTTTGATAGATTTTGATTAAGGTGTAGTGTAGAGCTTGGTTTTATACGATATCTGATAACTTTTTCACAGGGTAAGCTGTGTAGACTCGTCTTGACAACATTTTTACATGAAAATGTTTTTGGTGGGATTTCATTTATTTTTGTAAGCTGGTTAATGGACTTTTTTAATTTAAAGATAAACTATTTTGACCCCGGGCCTTTACTTTGCTATAATGGAACAGTCAGCGCCTTAGCCTAGTGATGCCTAGTGACGTCGACTGATGTCACCGTCAATATTACACCGTGTACTTAATAAACTTTCACCGCAATTTTTAAGAGGTAGAGGCGGATTTTCAATTAAATGTCTCGTCCATATTTCTTTATTTGTTATATTATTATATTATAATTATATTATATATAAATATAAATTACAAAATATACATTATTTTATTGCTGGAGTGAAACTTCTTATTTGGATATTCTAGGATGCCACTAGTATAAATTCAACACTAATAATTCGAGAATTTGAGAATTAAATACTTATAAATACGAGGGAGATTGCCTTTAATAAAGCATGTTGATACTTATTAAAATAATACAGTAGTCTATAATAATATTGTATGTAGACGACGGTCACCGCCATCTGTTGGTCACTAGAGGTACTAATTCTTGTACGGCTCATATAAACTTATGCGACATATACACCTAAGTGCAACTTAGCATTTTTGAAGGAAAAAAAATGTATTTATTTTTATTTTTGAAAAATAGGTATAAGGTTTTCTTTTGATTATGGCCATCTTTAAACGTCATGACGTGACGTGTTAAAAATCATATTATTATTATGTTAATAGTCATAAGATTAAACACTAAAATTATTTATACATTGATCGTGTAATATTTTTGTTTATTGTTACCATTGTAACGTTACCGACTGTTAAATGTGTTGTCAATAAATGTGTGTTTAGATGTTTCACAGTTCCAAACATAGATTGCGCTGGTAGCCACTTAGATCGCGCTATCGATGTGTCGAACGGTTTTTACATAAGATTCCCTCTAATCTCAACAATTACTTTGTTATAACAGCAACGGGAGCTGTTGCCGGACTGATTTCAAGTGATCGACGTAATATTTTGTTTATATAATATTCAGTATAGTGTAATTTAGAGATGTGATAAACGGCTTAAAATGAAAAGTTCACTTATCTGCTATTAAATAATCAAAAAGCAACTTATGTTAACTGCTTATCTGCTTATCTGCTTATCTACTTATTACCACTTAGGAATTATTTTGACTTTACGCTTATGTTACATTTCGATAGTTAAAAACTGATTTCAACGTACTTTGCAGGCTTAGGATCAGGACTGTCTGAATAAACAAAAATATTAAATGGCTGTCCTAGTCTCGGATTCTAAAATTTGTTGGTAAAAACAGGATTCAATGAAAGCGCTAGTCATTCAATTAAATAGCGGATTCAATTAGATGACTGCGACATATACACTGACAACAAATTACTACTTGCTGCCTATTAATTCTTATTTTTTACCTAATTTTACTACTACTTACTTACCAAATAAATAATACCTTATTTTAAATAAGTGGATAAAAAACTAATTTTCTCATTGATATATATTTTTCATTTACAAAAAGTCGGTCACCGATTAATAATCGGAATCAAATAGAACATACTGATTGCAGTAGTGCAACGCACTCAAATAAATAAAGTCGGATAGAAATAATATGGAGCAAAAATCTGACCGATTATCGGTCCTACAAAAAGTAGGTCTTATTTTTTTTTTTGTACTTGTATAATATTGTATAATATAATATTTCTTTTATGTATTAAAGATCATATCCGTATAATAAACATATTAAACATCCATTTTGTACCGTCCATCATGTTGGATTCAAAATGGCGGCATTTATATTTTAATAATTTTTTTGTTGGTTTTGTAGCAATAACAGCTTACATAAATAATATCAGCTTACTAGGACGTCAGGAAGTACCTTATGAATTTTGATGATCTATAAATGAGTCAGTGACGAAATCTGGTGTTTTTAGACATTGATAAAATCTAAAGTATAATAGCTACAACATTCAAACTTTGTATGTTTCATGTTTTAAATGGTGTCATTATATGTTGAAATTTTCAACTATGTAGCATCATCCAAAGCAAAGTTATGAGAGTTCAAAAAATCGACGAAACCTTTCGAGAAAAGGTAGGTGGTGCCCTTGCGCTTCGCTTGGCTCGTCTTGACGGGGGCACTACCGTGCCCCCAGATAATGTCGTACATTATACTAACATACATAATTAGATTTCAAATTTAACAACAACAACTTTTGTATCAATAAAATTTTAAGTTAATTTTTAATTTATGACTAAGTATTTAGTTTAGAGCACACAAAAGTGTTTGAGCTTATTAGAGAACTTAGTTAGTGATATGACAATATTGTTATGTATGTTTGTGCACAAAATAGCATCCTCAATCCACTCCCAAATTCAAAATAATCATTTTAAGGTTTATGGTAGGAGCTAGCTATGCCTTGCGAATGATCGCGTGGTTTTTGAGTGACCGTTTTTGCAGCGCACCCAACGAAAGTCCCCAAATGTGAATAATTTTCCCTGTTTTTGCAACATTTCTCACTGACGCTTCGCTCTTATTAGTCGCAGCGTAGTGTTATATAGCTTAAAGCCTTCCCCTATAAATGGCCTATCCAACAAAAAAAGAATTTTTCAAATCGGACCAGTAGTTACTGAGATTAACGCGTTTAAACAAACAAATAAACTCTTCCGCTTTATAATATTAGTATAGATATAGATAAACTATTATCATTTCTATTAATCAGGTCTTAGTGGACGCTTGATCTCTTAGCTGCTGGGTTACTATAATATTATGCTCCAATCAACAATACATTAGATAACGTGTCCATAAAACAAGACTTTAAATCTGTCCTCGTGGTATATCCCAATATAGGTAATATAAACCAATAGAGCTACATTTGTTTAATAACGAACTGAGACTAAAGTTTTAAAATATTTCATAGTTGATTTGGTGCATTGGAATCGTTCCCCCATACATGATTTTCACTTGATTAGTATCAAGCTAATTTTTCGTGAATACATTCATTTTTAATGAGCAGCCTAAGAATTTCTTTGACGGAACTCTTGTTTGTGGTAGCTAACAGAGATAGCAAGAATAAAGTTTGTGGATTTGGTGATTCCAAAATATTTTTTTTGATAAATCTCAAGATAATGATCTAAATTATCCGAAAAACAATTTGTCCTACAAAATATATGGTTTGATCATAGAGTTCCCTCTTGCCAATTTGTATCGATAACGAGGTCATCTTACATTATTAGTAACCAGCTGATTTTGTTTTTATTACTTAGTTAATATTAATGTAATTCAACAGATATAATTGGCCTACAATAATGCGTGGTACGTTATCCCGGTCCTACGCTCGAAAGTTGAGATTTTTTTTTATCCTTGCTAACTCTGTTAGCTACCACAAACAAGAGTTCCGTCCAAGAAATTCTTGGGCGACTCATCAAAATGAAGGTACTCACGAAAAATTAGCTTGATACTAATCAAGTGAAAAAACAATGTATGGGGGAACCCTGACTATCATGTCATTTAAATTAAAAAATATATATAAAAAACACACATTGCGGAACCTTAAAAGAGAAAAAACCCCTGAACTTTTTGTAGGAACTCGGTATCATGATGTTTGAATTCCAAGATATTAGTTAATCTACTGGATGCGTAATCATCGCTGGGCAGACTAGCTGACTATGGACACAGGAAAGCGATAATAAAAAAAAGTTAAATAAAGAATGGTAAAAAATACAATACAAAGTGGCATATTTGACTTAAAAACAGAAAAAAAAATTAACAAATTGGTGCCTACTCAGCACATCTTGCAAACATTTTGCAACGATGATTTTAGACAATAAACATTAAACTTCAAGTATGTACAACAAAATTTACAAAAAAGATGTTAACAATTGAGCTTTTTTTAAATTTAGATTATGGTCACATTGTATCGGAACGGCCTGGAATTTCATCACTTATATAATTAACAAATCCATTCAGTGGCTTAAGAGCAACAAAAACATACATTTGTGAACGAATGGTTCTGAATTTACAAAGACATAGAAGTGCAAAGAAAACACTTGAACAAAGCAATTAAAACATTGCGGCTTTGGTCATAGAACTTATTTTTCAATAGCGGAGTTTTAATTACTAAGTTTCAATGAATCGCGTTAAAAACCGCTGCTTCATTAAAATGTCCGTTTACTAGAGCTTGGGTGTGGCAGATATATAAGAAAATATAATTATTTTCATTTCTAACAATGTTATATAAATTTAAAAACTTTCAAGACTAAAATATAATGATGCCTCCCACACCGATTTCAGTGACGGTGGTCGGTTTTCATTGAAACCAGGCCAGCTAGGCAGGAGTTATTCTTATAGTGCCTAAGTGTGTGCGCATTACACAGAACCTCTCTCTCTTCTTTCACTCTAGTAGCCCAGTGGGAAGAATAACCGAAACGGCTGGCGGGACCGACTTTCCGACGCATGTATCAATTTTCTTGTCAGATAATCAGGCGATAAGCCTGCATTGTCCTAACTAAACTTGAAAACAACATTTTAGTTGTTCCAACGTCGGAATCGAACCAATGACCTTCACGGCCACGAGTCGAGAGTAGTCTCTAAGCCACTAGACCACGAAGGCGAAGACTAAAATATATTTTGAGTATAAATCATTCTCAGATAATAAAACAAAAGCCACTTTTTTATCGAAATATACCTACTACATTATTATTTACTTTGTGCTAATATTGTAATATTTATCATACAAATAAATTAACAAATAAAAAGATACATCTCCACAGTTTTCCTTGGGGTGTTTTACTACATTTTTTAAATTAAAATTTATTACGTCCGAGATAAAATTAACCCAAAGGTAAACAAAGTCGTTTAGAGTTTATATGCAACCATAGATTAACTAGTCATGCCAATTGGCCTATATTAATGCAATGATTAATTATTTTTAGCTACATGAATCCATAGACTAACGCCCGGTTTCTGAAAGGCTGGTCAAATTGATCAATTAATCAAATCAGCTAATCTGAACGCTCATTGGTGAAAACAGTGACTGCGAAGTGATGTTCACCAATCAGCGATCAGATTAGCTGATTTGATCAATTGATCAATTTGATCAGCCTTTCAGAAACTGGGTGTTAGATTATATTCTACAGTCGGTAGTGTTGTGGCGGTACCTACTACTAGCGCCACAATCCTGCATCGCGCTATCGAAGTTTTCTAAGTCCGGCGCTATATATACGACATCTGAAAACTAGTACAGTGGGCTTCGGCCTGACCGAGCATACCACCTCACTCGGTCGGAGATCTCCCTTTGGGGCTTCCGCTTGTACTCCCACATTGGTGACCCTCGACAGAACACGCCTCCTTCATCATCATCACTCCCCGCCCCTCCGCACCACGCTAGCCAGCTTCAGCCACTTCGGGTACTTCGTCCACTAGCCGCAACGTAGCGCGGCCTGGTCGAACCCTCATCGGCTTCAACGGGCACTCTCACTACACGACCGGTCAGCAAGCAGAGCACATCTCTCCTGGTTCAGCACGTAGCATCGGCCCGCACGGCAGCACTCCGACTCACTGGAGCCCGTGCAGCAGCAGCACAGTTCCGACTCACTGGGACTCACTGGCACTGGCGACTCAAGCACAAGACGACTCAAGTTTCGACCTCCGGTCTTCGGGGAGGAGTGATGTGGCGGTACCTACTACTAGCGCCACAATCCTGCATCGCGCTATCGAAGTTTTCTAAGTCCGGCGCTATATATACGACATCTGAAAACTAGTACAGTCATTCTGCTCTCGGACGCCGTCCGATGAACAGGTACCGTGCCGCGATCCGCTCGTCACCTTGCCAGGTAGCGCTATCCCTGCGATAGTGCTGTCTCGCTCTGTGCCGTGCGCGCAGTCCAGGTACTCGACTCGCTTTTCGATTCCGCGCCGCGACGAGAAGACGACAGAGTTCCGCTGAGACGCTCGTTGTCTACCTCGTTCCCGCCTCTTATCGCGAGCCTTCTGCTCGCCTTCGCCGCCGCGTTTCTCGCCACGTACTTCCGCCTGTACGAGTGAGTCGTTTTGTGTTGTGTTGTGAGTTCCAGCGCCCGAAGGAACGTTAACTGTAAGTAAAAGTGACACGATAGGCACACACACGAGGAGTCCCTCCTCTTACTCACCTCCCCTCCCGAACGCCGGGAGGGGCAGATTTTAAGTCATTAACTATTAGAGAGCAGAATCTCCAAGCCAGATCCGGGCGCATTAATCATGGCTAACAACCTGATTAATACGTTCCTGGCATTCCTGTCGCAGGAATTCCTTCAGGTAGCCACTAGGTGGGAGCTTTTTATGAGCTCCCAAAGCCAGGACTCTCCCGCGTCCTCCGACCCCGAGATCGCGAGTGTCTCGCAATTTATTCCCGCGATCCCTACCGAAAATTTCGCGGCCACCCAATCTCCTTCTGAGATGTCTTGCTCGGAGCAGGATTCCGACCGTAATGAAGGCGAATTCATTACGGTCAAGTCGAAAAAATCGACCAAGAGGAAGCGCGCCGAAGCTTCTTCCTCTTCGGTCCTATCGTCCCCGACGAAACCCGCCGCGACTAAAAATCGTAAAACCGCGAAAGCCGTGCAGGCTAGTAGCTCCGCGATCCCCGTAGGCGCCCAAACTGCCCCTCAGGCATCCCAGGCCTCGCCGGCTTCCCAATCACAGCCCCTCCCGGCCTCTCAGCCCTCCCAGGGTCCCCCGAAATCTAAACTTCCTCCCCCTGTAATAGTACAGGAAAAGGGAAAGTGGAACGTAATCGCCACAGCCATAAACGAATGTAAAATTCGTTACTCTTCCGCCCGCACTACCCCCATAGGTATTAAGGTGCAAGTTGAGTCCCCTAACGACCACCGCCATTTAACTTCGTTCCTTCGCGAACAAAATATAGGTTATCACACCTATGCCCTTGAAGATGAGCGCCAACTGCGCGTAATTATTACCGGAGTTGATAAATTTCTCTCCAACAAAGAAGTCCTCGAGGACATTATTTCTCAGGGCTATCCCGCCCTTGAGGTGCACAGAATGCACCATCCCATTAAAAATCACAAGTATAATATGGTACTTGTAGTCCTTCCCCTCACACCTGAAGCTAAAGCCATTTTCAACCTACGTACAGTATGCTATATGTCCGGCATACGAGTAGAGTCCCCGCGCAAACGCGGCGCTCCTGGCCAATGCCATCGGTGCCAACTATACGGTCATTCCGCGCGTAATTGTTACGCGAGACCCCGCTGCGTCAAGTGCCTTGGTGACCACGGCACCTCTGACTGTCCCCGCAAAAACCCAGCTGAGGAGTCCGAGCCTCCCAGCTGCGTTCTTTGCCAAACCCAAGGCCATCCTGCCAACTACAGAGGGTGCAAAAAAGCACCCAAATTTAAGAGGCGCCCAGCGCCTCAACCACTTAAAGCCATCCCCCAGGAGAAATTTGTCCCTGCCCCCCCTCCCACCTCAAATGCCTGGGCTAAAAATCCCTCGCCCCCATCTCCGGCGGTTATCGCCGCTCCCCCTAAACAGGCCTCACCCCCCGCGCATACTCGCGAACTTCCAACATCTTCTTTCACGAACGATATCTCGTTCATTGCCGATTTTTTCAAAGATATTAAGAGTATCGATCCAATTAAAACGGCCCTTTTAGCGGCAAAACTTAAAGGTTCGCTAGCGGACAGAGCAGACGCGATGGTAACACATGGCACCCTTATCAATAAGATCATAAATCTTAACGGTAACTAATGGATCCCGCAGGTAGAAAAAGGCCCCACTCCCTATGTATAGTGTCGTTCAACACGAACGGCATTAGAAATAACATTGACGAAATCAGTGAATTCGTCCATTCTAACAACGTCGATATTCTTCTAGTTCAGGAGACGTTTTTAAAACCTAGTATACGGACCCCAAAAATTGCAAATTACAAAGCAACTAGAAACGATAGAACTCGATCCCGTCTTGGAGGTACAATTATTTATTATAAAAACTCACTTCACTGTGTCCCCCTCGAACCGCCATCACTATTAAGTCTTGAAACTTCTATATGTCACATCAGCATGACAGGTCACGAACCCATTATTGTAGTATCCGCGTATCTATCTACAAACGCGGCCCTTCACATTAGCGACTTAGAATCGCTCTTTAACTTAGGCAACGCCGTCATCATAGCCGGCGACCTAAATTGTAAACACCCCGAGTGGGGTAACGTAAACAGTAACGTGAACGGAAACGTTCTTTATAGATTAACAGACCAATTAAGATTTGTACTCTTAGCACCTGAGGACCCCACTCGCTATGATACTCATCAACGTTCAAATAACGTTATTCACAATCCCAGTACCATTGACGTAGCCCTAGTCAAAAACATTTCTCTCAATATCAATATTGAGACTCTTCACGAGCTTAACTCGGACCACAGACCGGTTAAAATTGCACTTGGCAATTTAAACCCCTTAAGCACTAGTACTAAAAGAGTAATAGATTATAAATTATTAGCAGACAATTTAAAGGATCTTCAATCGAGTCATCTCGATAACATTCCCGACATTATTGATAGTAGCGATTTGGCCCTTCAGGCAGCCTCTAAATTGACCGACCACCTGGTAGCGACCATAGATAAATCATCCAGGGAGATGCCAATGACTTTTGAAAGACGTTGGCCTCTCCCTGAAGACATAAGAGAGTCCATCAGACTCCGAAACGCGGCTAAACGCGCCTATGATCGTTACCCGTCGGAAGAGTGGAGGAAAACCCTCCGACATTACGAGAGGGAAGTTAAATTCAAAGTTAGATACCATAAAGCCGAGAAATGGGATCGACTTCTAAGCGAATTAGAACCATCACATACCGCGTACTGGCCTCTCGCGAAAGCCCTTAAAAAAGACACGGAGTGTGATATGCCTCCGTTAATTTTATCTCCAGATGAATCAGTTGATATGTTAGCACGAACTTTTTATCCAGAAGACAAAATTGAAACAGACAACAATGATCAAACAATTACAAGACAGAAATCAATAGAAATAGTAAGAAAAGTAAACAGTGAAGAAATAGAAATGGAACCTCCCTTTACTGAAGACGAAATAACCTCCATTTTAACACAAATGAACCCAAAAAAGGCACCTGGTCTCGATGGTCTAACATCAGACATCTGCCATGCAGTCTTTTCAGCACATCCATCCATAATGCTGGCACTGTATAATAAATGTTTAGAAATTGGTTATTTCCCTCGCAAATGGAAGATGGCTAGAGCTGTAGCTGTTCCTAAGCCCGGTAGAACAGACTACACAGACCCTAAATCTTATAGACCAATCGAGCTATTACCAATACTTGGTAATAGTCTAGAAAAACTCCTGGTAAATAGGCTGATATGGACCTTGGGCAAGGAAGACATGATAAGCACTAGACAGTACGGTTTCACACCACAAAAAGGCACGGAAGATGCATTATATGATGCAATGCAAGTTATTAAAGAAGGACAAAATAAAAAGGAAATAGTTGCAGTGATTTCACTCGATATTCAGGGAGCTTTTGATCATGCTTGGTGGCCAGCTATCATAGTACAACTTGAAAAAATGGGAGTTAAGGGACAGATGTTAAAAATTTTTACAAGTTATCTTAGTGAAAGGTCTGTAAAAATAGCTTACGCTGGCTCCGAAATTATACAAGAAACAAATATTGGCTGTGTACAAGGATCTGTTTCGGGGCCCCTTCTGTGGAATTTGCAGCTAGATCCACTATTAAAGGCTGTGGAGCAAATGGAAGCGTATGTGCAGGCCTATGCTGATGACATACTGATAATAGCAACTGCCGTCAAAATTAAACATCTGGAAGAAAAGATAAATGCTGCCCTGGAGGCGGTATCGAAGTGGGGCTCCTCAAACAAAATGACCTTCGCTGCGCATAAGACGCAAGCTGTTATTATAACACGAAAAAGAAAGTATGATGAGCCCAAATTCTATCTTAATGGGACCTTAATTAAATTCTCAGATTCTCTAAAAGTACTGGGGCTAACTATAGACAAACACCTTAACTTTAGAAAACACCTAGAATCTATCCATTCTAAATGTTTAAGTACATTTAATGTAGTATCAAGAGCCGTAAAAACACAGTGGGGCTTAAATCCGGAAGTAACAAAACTTATTTACAAAACAGTCATCGAACCCAAAGTTTTATATGCTGCTAGCGTGTGGGCACATATCTTAGAAAAAAAATATGCAAAAGATCGTCTTAATAAGATCACACGGATGTTTGCTATTAAAATAAGTAGAGCTCACCGCACGACTTCTCTTACATCGGCTACCCTGATCGCAGGAATTTTACCTCTTGACCTTCGCGCCAAAGAACACGCTCTCTTGTATGAGATTAAAAGAGGAAAACCTCTACAAACCCTCCCTGGAAAAAGTTTGGAAAAGAGAGTAAGCCCGTATGAATTGCTTCATCCAGCAGAGAGATCTATTCTAAAATACGATAATGACTTTACACATCAACAGTTAGGATCTACAGAGGAATGTTTGAAACTGTTTACTGATGGTAGTAAAATTAAAGGTAGAGTCGGAGCAGGAATCTCTTGCTGGAAAGGTGGAACAGAAACTTGCAAAATTTATTTTAACCTCGCAAGCTATTGCACTGTTTATCAGGCTGAACTAATGGCAATCCTAAGAGCTAGTGAAATTTTCCTTAAAGACAATGCATATAAAGGATTAATTATAAGCGACTCATTGTCATCATTGCAAACCATCTGTGACCCACATACAATTAATACCTTAGCTGTTAGGATAGTCCAAAATATCTGTAAAGCAAAAATTGAAGACAGGGAACTTAAACTATGCTGGGTCAAGGCACATGCAGGAATCGAGGGAAATGAAAACGCTGATGAGCTCGCGAAAAAAGGCGCTCTAGAATTCTCCCAACAAACAGCCTATGATAAATATCCATTATCTTACGCAAGGGGTGTTTTAAGAGCAGAAACTCTTAGAAAATATCAAGAAAGATATACCACATCGATGACTGGCGAACTCACTAAATCATTTTTCCCAAATATAAAAAGAGCTTATAAAATAATACAGAGTGTAGGTATCAACAACGTTAAAACACAAATTTGGTCGGGTCATGGGGGACTTAGGGCTTACCTCTTCAGATTCAAACTGCTTGAGGATGCCTCTTGCTCCTGTGACGGTGTTACGCCTGAAACAGTTGGTCATATTCTGACAGAGTGTCCCCGATTTGACAAAAATAGGTACGATTGTGAACATGAGATTGACAGCTCCATTACAATAAACAATCTTGAATCTATTTTGGACGACGAAAAAAGAAGAAATGCCTTTTTAATCTTCGCTGAAACGATTTATAGGATAGCAGCAAGAGCAAACGGATCAACCGTCTAATAATATCGATTAGGATCTTCTCACTGCTGTAATGTTATTATTAACTTGACATATTCAATCATTTCTTTATTATTATTTTATTTATTTATTTTATCTATTATTTTAATTGTATTATTTAATCTAATTTAATTTATTTTTATTTGACATTTCATTATTATATCTATTTAGAGTTAATTTAGCTGTAGGTACTTTATTTAATTTCTGTGATTGTTTTATCTTTATGCTTGTGACTATATTTGTAAATAAGAGAGAGAAAAAGAAAAAAAAAATATATATATATAATACTTAATAAAAAATCAAGAAAAAAAAAAAAAAATTGTTCAGTAAAAAAGATAGTGAAGAAAATTATAAAAGTATTAAAAGAGTGCTGCATTTTGATAGCAGCAGGATGTGAAAGGAGGGAGTTTAGTCCGTAGGCTGCTGGGCCACTTTCCCAGTAGAGTCGGACATATCCTTGTAGGGCCGGCCCACAAGGAATCCTTGAGGATTCTCCCGCCCTCCCCGTGGATATGCCTCCGTTAGTCGTGCCAAATCACCCTCCTGCACTAGAAGATACCGACAAAGCCGAAATACTAGCCGATACCATTGAAAAACAATGCCGGCCTAGCTCCCTCCCTGTAGACCCCTTGCACCTTAGTTTTGTTAATAGAGAGGTCGAAAACCGACTCTCGATGCCACCCACTGTGCCTCCAAGGCCGGTGGACTCGGATGAGATCAAAGAAATTATAAAAAATTTGAATGCCAAAAAAGCCCCCGGTCAGGACGGTATATCAAACAAAACCCTTAAATTATTACCTGCCGCACTAATTCAATTGTTAGTAAACATTTTCAATGCCCTCTTAGTAGGATGTTCATTCCCAGACATCTGGAAAGTAGCCATTGTTATAGGCATCCATAAACCGGGTAAACCCTGCGCGTCCCCAGGTAGTTACAGACCGATTAGCCTAATTAGCTCATTAGGCAAAGTCTACGAAAGAGTAATACTCAGGCGTCTAAAAGACGTCATAGTAGGCAAAAACCTACTCCCAGACGAACAATTCGCCTTCCGCGAATTGCATAGTTGTCCCGCCCAAGTACACCGCCTCACGGAGTACATACTAGAAAGTAAAAACGATAGGAAAGCGACTTGCGCTGTTTTCTTTGACGTTGCTAAAGCGTTCGATAAAATCTGGCATAACGGTTTGCTATATAAACTTTATCAATTAGATATCCCCGATTATTTAGTACTGATAATCAGTAACTATTTAAAAAACCGGTCATTTCTTTTTAGAGTCGAAGGTACTCTTTCCTCCCAAAGACCCATCGCGGCGGGTGTCCCACAGGGCTCAGTCCTCTCTCCCTCCCTCTATAACCTATACACTAGCGACATTCCCAAACACCCTAAGGCCATGTTCGCGGATGACACAGCTTTATACTGTGCTCACCGCAAGCCCTCTATAGCCGCAAAATCCCTTCAGGAGGCAGTTACCGACCTCGGTAACTGGTTCTCGAAGTGGAGAATAGAAGTCAATCCAGACAAAAGCCAGGCCATCCAATTCGATAAAAAAAACGGCCACTAGACAAAAAATGTGTCCTATTAGTCTGCACGGTAATATCATTCCCGAAGCCAAAAACGTTAAATACCTAGGCGTAGTTCTAAACAAGTCGATGAATTTTTCAACTCACGTCACAGCCGCGATCCGAAAAGCGAAATTTGTACTTTACAAATTGTATCCGCTATTAAATGCGCGTAGTAAAATGTCCTTAAGACATAAACGCACCCTCTACATAACTTGTATAAGAACAATTCTCACTTATGCGTGCGTCTCTTTCGCACACATAAGCGACAATCAAATGGACCGATTACAAAAAGTCCAAAACCGGTTTTTACGTCTAGCAACAGGCGCCCCCCGGTATATGCGTAACATCGACTTGCATAGAGACTGCGAACTCGTCACTATTAAAGCCCACATCCAGGAACTCGCCGGGAGATTCTTTGATAGAGGCAAAAGGCACCCCAACCCGCTCATTCGTAAGGCCCAGGATTACGAACATGACGCACGGACTTTCCGACATCCTTTCAAACGACCTAAGCATATCTTAGTCGATCCCATAGATATTATCACAAAACACGTACTGCAACATTTGCAGTCACGTAAACACACCACACCACACGCACCCGCGTGGTTAGTACTGCACCAAGGCCGGCGCCGGCGTTGTCCCAGGAGACTTTTAGCACTCACTACAACACGAACTGACTTACAGACCGACTCACACACGGGACCGAGTTCGGACCCGAGTTCGAGCCCGCGTCCTAGCAGTTTAGGAACACACCTAAACGCCCGCGACCGCGATTTGGATATAGAGAGCTCTATAAACAACGCGGACCTCCTAGACATTAGAAATTACGCGCGCGAACTAACCCGACCGCTCGCGGAAGGGTGAGGGCCTTCCTTCCTTCTTGCACTAGCCAAGTCAATATCAACATAAAAGAGCTTCTCTAACGCGATAACTCGTTCGTGGATAGTTTTTGCTACCGCGCGTGAGCTACCTCACTCGTCAGAGAGTGAGGACGGGGTTCGGGCCCCTCAGCAGGGAGGACACGTGTCCTACACACCGTATAAAAATAGACTACTTCCGTAGCTATCCCCAAAATCCGATTTGAATATCACCCGGGTGATGTTAGGGGGGGTCAAACCTCCCCATCTACTCCCAGCCAAATAACTAGCCACCCGGCTAGTTATAGTCCGATACAGCTAAATCGGCTTTCGAGCCATTAGTGAGTACCCTTTCGAAAAAAAAAAAAAAAAAAAAAAACTAGTACAGTGGGCTTCGGCCCGACCGAGCATACCATCTCGTGAGGTCGGAGATCTCCCTTTGGGGCTTCCGCTTGTACTCCCACATTGTCAAAAAAGCGTATTTTTACTGTGAAGGTTTTTCATTTAATGTTTAAATACCTATGTTAATTATTGTTTAATTGTTATAAAATGTATTGGATAACGAAGTCTGATCCTTTAATATAGCTCTGGAAGTGTTCATAAGTGTGCACAAAAAGTGAATAAGAAAAAATTTCAATGTTTTCGGTTTGTTTACCTTTTGTTAAATTTATCAGGGACGAACTATAATAGATTTACATCGGTGAAATAGTTTCTTTTTACTCATGTAAATTATGGTATAAATAAAACATATTATACAATGTTTCACTTACCTACTGAAAAGTGAAAAAGGGTAATAACTTTGCGAAGGCGAGAGGGAAACTACTGTGCCTTATGGGCCGGCAAATCTTTATAATACAGGTTGATTTATGGTTCATAATATAGCAAGCCGAATACAGCGTGAAGAGAAGGACGTGTAGAGCATTTTTTGTTTTGGCACCTCATATAAATTATTACTTATCATAACGCGACAAATCACGATTGAAGAACTCCATAAAGTCACAAAACAGATGAGTTTCAATCCTGGTCAAGTCTTAGGTCGACGACCACTACGTTCGTGTGTATAGACTAGGAGCCGGCGAGCCCCAGCATAGTAAGATTCACTCCTTGTCGTCATTGTAGACCTTTGATTTTTTTTAGTTATATTAAGTAATTTGAAAACAAAAAATGCTATACCTACGCATCATTCTACACTATATTCGGCTATATTAAACATGAATCACCTTATCAACGCCTGTGATAAAAACTTTGTAGTGTGCATAATCTGACTAATAAATAATAATAGCTACCCTCACCGATTTCGGTGTCGGAAGGCAATTTAGTTGATACCAGGGCAGCTACGCAGGAGTTATTTTATAGTGTGTGCACTCCTCTCTTCCCTAGTAGAGTAAAAACTCTCATAACCCAGTGGGATGGTAAACCGACACGACTGGCGAGAGAACAGGCGCAGGACCGACTTTTTACATGCCCATCCGACGCATGGATCATCTTTCTTGTCAGACAATCAGGTGATCAGCCTGCATTGTCCTAACCAAACTTGAAAACAACAATTTTTGTTGTTCCAACGCGGGAATCGACCCACGACCTCCTCCTCCTAGTCGAGAGCGAATCTCTGAACCACTAGACCACGGACGAGGTAGAAATTGACATAAAATATTGTTTTCTTTCGTTACTCGTACAATTATAAACAAATAGCCGCGTTATTCGATCGCGTGAATTGCTTAACCGCTATACAAAATCACCATAAAATTATGACTGAATTGATCACCGAGTAACTAAACGCACTTATTACCCCAGCCACTTGCTATGTAAATAGGGCTCATAACTTCATTTAAGGGTTGATGAAAATTTATAGGCCAGGGCCCGCCCTCCGAGGAACAAATTACACCCCCGGCTCCCTTACTATTTATACTTCATAAACTTTATACGTTAGTGTTGAAACTTGATGGCGAAGTGGATAATTCGCGAGAAGGCCGACTTTCTTTCGCAGATTTGAGAGAGGTTAGGTTATTTACTTATATATTTTTAGTCGACAAAAACACGTGTTTTAGTAAATCTTCTACAAAAAGAACTGGGATCCCATCAAAAACATAACTTGTAAAAAGTGCCAAGTCTCGCTACTTAGTTCTTCTACCGTAAAAAGTTGTGAGATACATGTTATGCCAAATTTTAATAGAGGTGAGTTGCTCGATCTAACAACATCTAATAGTGATCATAATCAATATTATTAATAATTAATATTTTATGTTTAAAATAAATAGTAGATTAACTTGGCAATCACATGAAAACAACATAATATTTATCTCACAAGTGAAACATATTAAATCAGATCGTTTAGTGCGATTGCCAAATCAATCTGCTATTTATTTTATACATAAAAGATTATTAATAATATTGATTATGACCAGCCCACTAACCCCTATTTGGCATAACATGTATCTCACAACTTTTTACGGTAGAAGAACTAAGTAGCGAGACTTGGCATTTTTTACAAGTTATGTTTTTGATGGGATATAATATTCTTAAATAATGTAAGCTATAAAAATATTATATAATGAGATTCTATAATGATGTACTTCTTGAGATTCAATTTGTTTTATAATTGCTTGTCTAAAGCCCGCACATTTCCCGGGTTGTAATCCCGGGAAACGAAAAAACAAATTTTCATTTTCCAGGGTCATGGATGTATTACATAATAAAAGTCTAATAATTTGCAATTTCTTATTAAATTTATAGTCTAATAGTCTAATAATTTGCAATTTCTTATTAAATTTTCTAATTAAATTTATCAATTGTAACTACAATATAAAAGTATTTATAATATATAAACGATAATTCTCTGTTAAATATTTGCATAAAACTATAAAATTTATTATATTCGTTGTCCCAGTAAAAAAATCTTCGAAAACTTAGCATGGGGTCAGATTACCATGGTTTCATTGTCTAGCAGAGCTTGTAGGTTTAAAGATAAGATCCAAACGTATACGGAACGCATTCGCACTTGGCCGGTATACTAAATTGTTATTATTTTACGATCATACGTAGCAAGTTTAATTTTACCTTTCTATCGTTTAATAGTAGGTACAATAATAATTTAAAACCCTAAGTGGTCGATAACTCTTTCACACATAGGTTCGAGGGGTGCTATTTTGTAGCTAGCATTAAGTAGGTACTTAGATTTAGTTGCCACACAGGAGCCTGTAGGAGTAGGTAATATAAATATAACTGTACTGACCACAGTTTCTACTCTGTAGGTGTCTAAGGGCGTGTTTCAACAAGCAATGTTAAAGTTAACGCTATGTTAAAGTACCATGCCTTCTCATTCATTGACAGGGAATACAAGAGGGATAACATGATATTTAACATGGCGTTAACTTTAACATCGCTTGGTGAAACACGCCTTAAGGTGTTAAATAATACACTGTTCGTAGTTGACACTTCTGTGTTATATATAAGAGATATCCAGCAGACGAGAACGTCTGCTGGATATATCTTAACACAAACATATTGTTAAACACACTTGTACTTCCAATATGTAGCGACGGCGCAACACAACACGTGTTCCATATTAATGCGTGTGTACACGTCGGTAGTTCAGAACATGCCGCGTGGGATGTTCGCCCACACCACGTGACTAGACCGAGACATTATGGCGTACAGCTGGGGATACACAAGCTAGGAAATCAGTAAAGAAGCTGGCATGAAAGTTATGCAGGAGTAACTAGCATATTGCGTAACAGAATGCTAAGCGTGTAGTTACTCGAGCATTGTGTGACCTAGGTTTTGGTGACTGGATGACAGGGGAAAAAAAATATTATAGTTCTTTAATTTGGGAGTGGAATGAGCGGAAATAGCCTTATTCAGGCTGACTGGTAAGACATGTGCAATACTTACCGTGAGTATGCGTTACTCGATTCCCATTATAAATATGTAATAAAATTAGGTACTTAATTTTTTACCAAATTTTCTTTTTAATAATTGAATCATGGATACTATGAAAACTACGCGGCTTGGCAAGCAGGCATACCTATGCAGCCGGCACGGCACGGCGGCGCGGCGGAGTGCGACACCAACGTGGGTAGTAAGGGCGCGTACGCGCGGTGTCCATGCGCTGGGTAAAGAATTATTCAAGTTTAAGCTACATTTACTCAGTGATTAATTGATATTATTTTTGTTTCACCTCATATAATAGCCAAATATCACGTCGTCAAGTATTGCTCATGTCTCACCAGGCACACTGTATAAACTTTTAAATACACAAAACTGATATAAAATAGTATTATAATATAGGTTATTTATATTTAAATTTGACACGATTGACAAGAATATTACACGGATGCGAATGTAAAATATTTGAGTAACTCTATTATTAAAATAAAATTATTTACTTTTTAACTTTTGCATGAGTCCCTATAAGCTTACTCGACTTTCAACGCATCAGTGTTTTCTGTAGGAGCTTCTTTGACACCTACTTAACATAATATCTCACCTTAAAGTAATTAATTTTTTGAAGGTTAAAAAACCCCACCTATCAAATTTGAAAAACCATGCCATTATTGTACTTCTTAAGATATAAAAAATGCAATATATATAACTTATATTGGGATACCCAAGTATGGTATGATTAATCTTGTTAAAGTTTATCACACAAACTAAGGACCGTATAAATAAAACAATCTCAACTGCAACCTCTACTTGATAAACTATATGACAGATAAAACAACGTTTCATTTCACTTTTAAAAGTGAACATCTTTACTAATGTATGTAGATACTTAAATTTTTTTTTTTTTGAACCTTAATATTCATAATTTTGTGTCGGGGCGGTACTTCGATAGCGCGATGCAGGATTGTGGCGCTAGTAGAAAAATATTAAAATAAATATCTATATTTTTATAATCTTTATTTTTACGTTTTAAAAAAGAAAAAGTAAAGTATATAACATACTTAAGTAAAGTTATTCATTTTTAAAAGTGAAACGAAACGTTTTTTTTTTCTGTCAAATAGGTACTCGAGGGGGCCTACTCCAGATGCTATCGTTAATTATCGCTTACAAAGTTCGATAACAAAATGTATGGGATTTGACATAAGCTACGCTAAATGATCGCGATTTGGTATGTCATTTATCGTACCTTATGTCAAATCCCATACATTTTGTCATCGAACTTTGTAAGCGATAATTAGCGATGGCATCTTGAGTAGGCCCCCAGTAGAGATTTCGATTGAGTTTGCTTTATTTACGGGCCTAAGAAAAGTGCAAATGCTTCGGTAAATAAGTGAATAGATTTTTCCGCACAAACGAAAAGAAAGTCCGATTGTCGGGAAAGGATTCAGAGATTTGGTTCATTATTGTCGATAAGGGCGCCTACCTCACGACCGATATTTACACTGATGTTGCCGAAGATTGTTCCACTATACAATTGAATACATGAATAGATGAAAGTGATATTATGTCGCAGAAAAAAAATATCCAGAAAATTTAGTTTTAACTGTCATTTAGGGATATGTAGGAGCGTATTAAGTACATTGATTCTAGAGACAGATTTTTACAATAATGAACTTAATACTTTACGACGTAAAAATATATAAGTGACTAAAATGTTTAAGTGACAGTTTGAATAAAAATTTTCTCAAAATCATGATTTTGCTACATATCACCTTCATCCATTCATGTCTTCAATTATGGCTGTTTTGTGACCTTTTCTTGTTTTTTAACCAACTTCCAAAAAAAGGAGGAGGTTCTCCTTCGTCCGATTTTTTATGTATACACCTATTTACTCTGAGGTTAATTGTCCGATTTGCGTGGTTCTTTTTTCACCTACAAGAAATCGGTTACAAAGGGAAACGCGTTACGCATCCCCCAGGGAGGGTCCCCTAGGGGTGTGTGGGGCTTGCGGCTCGCTGCAGCCAGTTTACCCCCTTAAACCACTTGCGGATTGCCATCAGCCGTTACTGGAGGGACTGCCCTGGATCTTTCAAAACACAGGCCACGACCCGCCGTCAGGACGGTCTAAAGGGGCTAGACACCCTAACGAAGTCAAAGACAGCCGCTGCTGCGAGAAGAGAGCTACATCTACAGAATCCAATCAAAGTCTTCCCCAGCTTCCTTTAGCTCATCGGCGGACCAATTTTTCATTATCGAAACTCCTAACTCGTTAGAAATGTGCGCGATCTGTTTGATCGCTTAATTGCGATATGCGGGTAGATTGGGAAAGTTGTCCGGAGGAAAGGGTTTTTAATGAAATCTCATTAAAATCGTTTGTAAGGATCCTTAGGATTCTTGAGGTTTTTTTAATTAGGCAAGAAATAAGGATTGTCTGTGGGGTGCGAGGGTAGTAAACCCCCCTCCCCCCCAATTTAGAAAAAGTTATTAGATATATATCGTATGAATACTACACGCTCTAAACCTACAAATTATACACTACACCTTAATCAAAATCTATGAAAAAGTGGTCAGGGGCCTACTCTCCAAACTGATTTGATTTTGATTTAGATACGATCATGCCGCGTACTTCCTAATAAATTGACATTTGTTTATTTTGATTCTCAGTCAATTGATATGGTCGGGAGTGCAAAAAGTTACGATCTAACAATTTTCTTTATCCTGATTAGTTTCAAAGTAATTCACCAAATAAAATACGAAAAACCACTGATATCGAACGGATTCGGTTCTCGATTGTGTCGGGAGTAGGCCCGCAGAAATCATCTGTCGTTCTTATGAAGAGTACAATTATTATTCGAGTTTTTGGGCAAAGCTGATTACGGATATGGTCTTAACTCAATTTGCCCAAAAACTCGACTTATTTCACTCATCCTAAGGATAACAATAATGTAGAGACAACATTCTTGATCTATAGGCCCTTACTTTACCAGGCCTAAGTTCACATACTGTACATTTCACTCAAACGTGATACTTGGTAATTTTGCTACCGTTGAGATGTTATTCATCGTGAGTAAAATAAAACGGCCAAGCTGCGTTTCACATTCGTCACAGCGTCGTGGACATTGCTTTTATTTTAGCAATGTACTCGACGACTCGTCTGCCAAGCGTGTCTTGTATAGGCTACCATCCAAGAAATTCTATGTGAGGATTATGTGCAGCATTGGACGTGATAGCTGAAACGACGTAACGCAATCATTAACATAAACTATTAAGACAACTCATAAACAATCATAAAAGAAGGTGTCTCTTGACCAATCTATGACAATTAAAATATTTGTACACCTTACGTTAGATAAAATTAAAGAAATAGATTTATTTATGATATACGCACAGACAAAGAAATTTATATGTTTTTTTACGTAATTAAATATTTTTATAGACTTTATAAAATACTTACTACTGTTTTGTGTAAAACGTCGTACAAAAAAATGTGTACCTCATATCCTACGTACACAATACTAGCAAATATTTGCGATTAGTTTCCTGATCAATCGCCAGCAGAAACTAATATTTCCAGTCAAAGCATCGAACTTAAATCCCGATAATTGTACTGGAAAAGCGGCTAGACTGTGCACAAACAATGATTTCCAGCGCATCTGAGTCGTTATTAAACATGCAAAGCAGTTTTAGAGGCTTTCAGTGGAGCCCTCATATCCGAGGCTTTGCCAATTATAGACAGCGGCGTGCACGGAAAATTTACGCATGCCAAATATTTTATTGAAGTGCACGCCGATAGCGACTGTACCTGAGTGAGTCATAATAATACGCAGGTATTATTTCATTGTGTTTGTGAGTGAGCGGTACAAGAGCACTCCCTTTCACACACCGACACGACTGGTGAGAGATGAGGAGCAGAAAGCCAATTTTTTTTTAAAACAAACAGTATAGTGGCTAATATAATATTTACGTGTTTTTACATATAAGATATTTAATATATACCTACCTACCATCATCTGACATTAGTACAACATTAACTGAAATTAAACCAAGAGAACCAAATGAAAACAGAAAAATAATAGGAAACTTACAACGCATGAAGTATCATCTTTTTACTCAGTTAATCAGCTTAAGCACTATCTGTCTTTCGTTTACTGGCATATTGGTGAGAACCAGTCGTGTCTGTTATTCAACCGACACGACTGGTGAGAGATAATCAAGAGTCCATCCAACCCATGAATCATCTTTTTTCTCAGCTAATCAAATAAACCAGGTGTTCTTTTACAATACATCAGTGGGACAAATAACCGACATGACTGGTAAGAAATAGAAAGCAACGAGAAGCAACAAGAAGGACATCCAATTCATGAATCATATTTTTCTCGGATAATCAGGTGAACAGCCTTAATTGTCCTAACTAGACTTGAAATCATTTTTGTAATTTCATCGTAGGGGCACCGAGGCAACTTACGCACTTCGGAGTCAAGAGCAACATTATCAATCTACACTAATATTATAAAGAGGTAACATTTGATTGTTTGTTTGTTTGTTTGTTTGAATGGAATATAATAGGCTCTGGAACCACTGAACCAATATGAAAAATTCTTTCAACGTTGGAAAGCTACATTCCTAGCGCTGAACATAGGCTATATTATATGTTAAAAAAAATAGGGTTCCTTACTAAAACCCCAAAAATGTAGCCCAAAGTGTAAAAAAATGACATTCAAAATTTCTTACATCGTGTGCGCTTCGACAACGGCTTGACCAATTTTGCAAATTTTTTTACGGTATGTTCGTTATTGTCATGAAAAGGTTATTATGAAAGAAAATATTGAAAAAAATAAGCAGAAAATTAGAAAAAAGAAGAAAATATACGTGTTGGTCACACGGGGTTTGAACCTGGGCTTGATCGTTTCACGTCGTTGCCAGTCTATATGACACGGGTGTCATGGCAACAGCATTCTTTACAAATGGAAAATAAAAATTATGAAATGCTATAAATACCGTATTTATATCAGCTTAAAATATTTGGATTAATAAAACTATTTAGATTAACAAAAATATGAATCCAAATAGTTTAAGCTGATATAAATACGGTATTTATAGCATTAATAATAATAATAATAATATAATAATCTATGGCCGCTTCACACCACGTCAATCTGGCCCCGTGCTAAGTATCCGAAGAACTTGTATTACAGGTACCAGACAAGGGAAATATATTTAATACTAGCTGACCCTTGCCCACTTTGTTGAGCATACAAACCGTTTAAGCATTCCCTGGACTTCCACGAATATTTCAAGGCTAAATATAGCCGAATCAGTTCAGCCGTTCTCGATTTAGCAAGACTAACGTACAACAATTCATTTTTATATAAAGACTAGCTGTACCCGCGACTTCGTTCGCGTGGTGTTTGTTTGACTTAAACCGTTTATGCAGCGCATGCAACGAAAGTCCCAATATGTAAATTGTTTGTTTGTTTAAACGCGCTAATGTCCCGTATATGACGCCCGACGCCGCAACGTCCAACGTCGTGGAGCCGACGCCCGACGCCGCGACGCCCAAACGCCGCGGTGCCCGCCGCCGCGACGCCCGACGCCGCGAAGCCCGACGCCGCGATGCCCGACGCCGCGACGCCCGACGCCGCGACGCCCAACGCCGCGACGCCCGACGCCGCGACGCCCGACGCCCGACGCCGCGGCGCCCGCCGCCGCGACGCCCGACGCCGCGACGCCCGACGCCGCGACGCCCGACGCCGCGACGCCCAACGTCGCGACGATGACGCCCGACGGGCGTCGCGGCGGCGGGCACCGCGGCGTTTGGGCGTCGCGGCGTCGGGCGTCGGCTCCACGACGTTGGACGTTGCGGCGTCGGGCGTCATATACGGGACATTAGCGCGTTTAAACAAACAAACAATTTACATATTGGGACTTTCGTTGCATGCGCTGCATAAACGGTTTAAGTCAAACAAACACCACGCGAACGAAGTCGCGGGTACAGCTAGTCTTTATATAAAAATGAATTGTTGTACGTTAGTCTTGCTAAATCGAGAACGGCTGAACCGATTCGGCTATATTTAGCCTTGAAATATTCGTGGAAGTCCAGGGAATGCTTAAACGGTTTGTATGCTCAACAAAGTGGGCAAGGGTCAGCTAGTATTAAATATATTTCCCTTGTCTGGTACCTGTAATACAAGTTCTTCGGATACTTAGCACGGGGCCAGATTGACGTGGTGTGAAGCGGCCATAGATTATTATATTATTATTATTATTATTAATGCTATAAATACCGTATTTATATCAGCTTAAACTATTTGGATTCATATTTTTGTTAATCTAAATAGTTTTATTAATCCAAATATTTTAAGCTGATATAAATACGGTATTTATAGCATTTCATAATTTTTATTTTCCATTTGTAAAGAATGCTGTTGCCATGACACCCGTGTCATATAGACTGGCAACGACGTGAAACGATCAAGCCCAGGTTCAAACCCCGTGTGACCAACACGTATATTTTCTTCTTTTTTCTAATTTTCTGCTTATTTTTTTCAATATTTTCTTTCATAATAACCTTTTCATGACAATAACGAACATACCGTAAAAAAATTTGCAAAATTGGTCAAGCCGTTGTCGAAGCGCACACGATGTAAGAAATTTTGAATGTAATTTTTTTACACTTTGGGCTACATTTTTGGGGTTTTAGTAAGGAACCCTATTTTTTTTAACATATAATATAGCCTATGTTCAGCGCTAGGAATGTAGCTTTCCAACGTTGAAAGAATTTTTCATATTGGTTCAGTGGTTCCAGAGCCTATTATATTCCATTCAAACAAACAAACAAACAAACAATCAAATGTTACCTCTTTATAATATTAGTGTAGATTGATAATGTTGCTCTTGACTCCGAAGTGCGTAAGTTGCCCCGGTGCCCCTACGATGAAATTACAAAAATGATTTCAAGTCTAGTTAGGACAATTAAGGCTGTTCACCTGATTGTCCGAGAAAAATATGATTCATGAATTGGATGTCCTTCTTGTTGCTTCTCGTTGCTTTCTATTTCTTACCAGTCATGTCGGTTATTTGTCCCACTGATGTATTGTAAAAGAACACCTGGTTTATTTGATTAGCTGAGAAAAAAGATGATTCATGGGTTGGATGGACTCTTGATTATCTCTCACCAGTCGTGTCGGTTGAATAACAGACACGACTGGTTCTCACCAATATGCCAGTAAACGAAAGACAGATAGTGCTTAAGCTGATTAACTGAGTAAAAAGATGATACTTCATGCGTTGTAAGTTTCCTATTATTTTTCTGTTTTCATTTGGTTCTCTTGGTTTAATTTCAGTTAATGTTGTACTAATGTCAGATGATGGTAGGTAGGTATATATTAAATATCTTATATGTAAAAACACGTAAATATTATATTAGCCACTATACTGTTTGTTTTAAAAAAAAATTGGCTTTCTGCTCCTCATCTCTCACCAGTCGTGTCGGTGTGTGAAAGGGAGTGCTCTTGTACCGCTCACTCACAAACACAATGAAATAATACCTGCGTATTATTATGACTCACTCAGGTACAGTCGCTATCGGCGTGCACTTCAATAAAATATTTGGCATGCGTAAATTTTCCGTGCACGCCGCTGTCTATAATTGGCAAAGCCTCGGATATGAGGGCTCCACTGAAAGCCTCTAAAACTGCTTTGCATGTTTAATAACGACTCAGATGCGCTGGAAATCATTGTTTGTGCACAGTCTAGCCGCTTTTCCAGTACAATTATCGGGATTTAAGTTCGATGCTTTGACTGGAAATATTAGTTTCTGCTGGCGATTGATCAGGAAACTAATCGCAAATATTTGCTAGTATTGTGTACGTAGGATATGAGGTACACATTTTTTTGTACGACGTTTTACACAAAACAGTAGTAAGTATTTTATAAAGTCTATAAAAATATTTAATTACGTAAAAAAACATATAAATTTCTTTGTCTGTGCGTATATCATAAATAAATCTATTTCTTTAATTTTATCTAACGTAAGGTGTACAAATATTTTAATTGTCATAGATTAGTCAAGAGACACCTTCTTTTATGATTGTTTATGAGTTGTCTTAATAGTTTATGTTAATGATTGCGTTACGTCGTTTCAGCTATCACGTCCAATGCTGCACATAATCCTCACATAGAATTTCTTGGATGGTAGCCTATACAAGACACGCTTGGCAGACGAGTCGTCGAGTACATTGCTAAAATAAAAGCAATGTCCACGACGCTGTGACGAATGTGAAACGCAGCTTGGCCGTTTTATTTTACTCACGATGAATAACATCTCAACGGTAGCAAAATTACCAAGTATCACGTTTGAGTGAAATGTACAGTATGTGAACTTAGGCCTGGTAAAGTAAGGGCCTATAGATCAAGAATGTTGTCTCTACATTATTGTTATCCTTAGGATGAGTGAAATAAGTCGAGTTTTTGGGCAAATTGAGTTAAGACCATATCCGTAATCAGCTTTGCCCAAAAACTCGAATAATAATTGTACTCTTCATAAGAACGACAGATGATTTCTGCGGGCCTACTCCCGACACAATCGAGAACCGAATCCGTTCGATATCAGTGGTTTTTCGTATTTTATTTGGTGAATTACTTTGAAACTAATCAGGATAAAGAAAATTGTTAGATCGTAACTTTTTGCACTCCCGACCATATCAATTGACTGAGAATCAAAATAAACAAATGTCAATTTATTAGGAAGTACGCGGCATGATCGTATCTAAATCAAAATCAAATCAGTTTGGAGAGTAGGCCCCTGACCACTTTTTCATAGATTTTGATTAAGGTGTAGTGTATAATTTGTAGGTTTAGAGCGTGTAGTATTCATACGATATATACGCCGTGACGCCCGACGCCGCAACGCCCAACGCCGCGACGCCCGACGCCGCGACGCCCAATGTCGCGTCGCCGACGCCTGACGCCGCGACGCCCAACGTCGCGACGCCGACGGACGCCGCGACGCCCAAAGTCGCGACGCCCGACACTGCGACGCCTAAGGTCGCGAAGCCGACGCCCGACGCCACGACGCCCAACGCCGCGACGCCCGACGCCACGACGCCACGACGCCCGACGCCACGACGCCACGACGCCCGACGCCACGACGCCCGACGCCGAAACCCAACGCCGCGACGCCCGCCGCGACGCCCGCCGCGACGCCCGACGCCGCGACGCCGACGCCCGACGCCGCGACGCCCAACGTCGCGACGCCCGACGCCGCGATGCCCGACGTCGCGACGCCTAACGTCGCGACGCCCTGCGCCGTGACGCCCGTCACCGCGGTGCCTAACGTCGCGACGCCGACGCCTGACGCCACGACGCCCAACATCGTGACGCCACGACGCCCAACATCGTGACGCCCGACGCCCGACGCCGCGACGGCCAACGTCGCGACGCCAACGCCCAACGCCGCGACGCCTACCGTCGCGACGCCCGACGTCGCGACGCTGACGGACGCCGCGACGCCCAACGCCGCGACGCCTAACGTCACGACGCCGACGCCCGACGCCGACTTTCAATCCGACGTTGCGCTGCTGGCGCCGACCGCCAAATTTTTCGGCGTCGGTGCGCAATTCCAACTCGCACTTGCCCGGTTTTTTATTTATTAATTACCATATGCTTGCAGTATAAACGATGTCGAAATTTCCAAACGTATATCTTCAAAGACTAAGTAGTAGTGGTATTACATTAATATTTAAAATCGGTTCATAAACGACGAAGATATCCACGAACAAACATAAAAAAACATATATTTACGAATTGAGAAACCACCTCCTATTTTGGAAGTCGGTTAAAAATATTATGTTGATTATTTCATGTTACAATCTACCTTTGTGCCAAGTTTCATTTAAGTAAGTTGAGTAGTTTGGCTGAAATAGCGTCAAATAGGTAGTTACAATTTTTTGAAGATCCTACGGGAATCCTTTCGTTTTTCGGGATAATAATTTCTAACAATGCTCTTCAGGTCATAAGCTACCTGCCTGCCAAATTTCATTTAAATACGTTGAGTAGTTTGGCTGAAATACCGTCAAATAGGTAGCTACAATTTTTTGAAGATCCCACGGGAACCCTTTCGTTTTTCAGGATAATAATTTCCTATAATGCTCTTCTAAGCTACCTGCCTGCCAAATTTCATTTCATTCCATAGAGCGGTTTTAGCGTGATGCGATGACAAACATTCCCATACGGACAGACAGACAGACAGACAGACAGACATTTCTTTCAAAAATGTTATTTTTAGGTTCTGTGGCTCTTATAGACCCCCTTTTTTGATTTTCACTTAAATATTCTTAATGTACAGACATGACCCCTCTACAGATTTATTATAATATGTATAGACTTTAATACTATACACATAATATGTAAGATTTTTATTATATTACCTAATACACAAATTTAATACACATACATGACCCAGGAACATTGAAAACTTTTTGTTCCCTCGGCGGGATTCGAACCCGCGACCTCTCGTTCGAGCACCAACGCCCTCAACCACTGCGCTACGGAGGTGTCAAAAATTTTGTTTTCCATTTGTAAACAATGTTGTTACCATGACGACCGTTAGACGTTATAGACGTTAGGCTGCGTTTCCACTGACGCGGAGCGAGGCGGAGAGGAGCTTGCGGTACCCGAATTGACCAATCACTATGCTCGAAATCTCCGCTCCACTTCGCTTGGGCACCGCTGAGCTCCTCCGCGTCAGTGGAAACGCTGCCCTATAGACGGACCAAGATCGGGACGGTGTTCTAAATCTATACATCTATACCTACAAATAAATAAAATTGAAGTGTCAGTTTGTAACTTTCAATTAGCAACGTTTTTCTAAATGCATATGAAAACAAAAATGCAATTTAAAAATTTTTGTCAGTCTGTCGACATGTCTGTTTGTTCTGGCTAATCTCTGGAACGGCTGGACCGATTTTAACGAGACTTTCACTGGAAGATAGCTAAAGTTATAAGGATTAATGTAGGCTACTTTTGATCATCATCAACATCGTCATTAAACTAATGATCACCGGCCGTTAGCTTATGTTAGTAGGAGTAATCTATATATATAAAAGAAAATTTATATAGTATATCAAAGAAAGTCGTGTTAGTTACATTATTTATAACTCAAGAAGAAGAAAGAAGGTTTTATCGATATGGCTGAAAATTGGTGTGGAGGTAGGTTAGAGCCAGTAGTCGGACATAGGATACTATTTATTCCATTCGACAGCGTTCCCGTGTACGTTGCGGGTTCTGCGTTAGGTTACCGCGTTGCGGGTTTCGCGTTGCGGGTTCCGCGTTGCGGGTTCCGCGTTGCGGGTTCCGCGTTGCGGGTTGCGTGTTGCGTGTTCCGCGTTCCGGGTTCCACCTTACGGGTTATGCGTTGCAGGTTCCGCGTTGCGGGTTCTGCGTTGCGGGTTCCACGTTGCGTGTTCCGCGTTGCGGGCTCCGCGTTGTGGGTTCCCGGGTTGCGGGTTCCACGTTACGGGCTCCGCGTTGCGGTTTCCGTGTTGTGGTTTCCGCGTTGCGGGTTCCGCGTTGCGTGTTCCGCGTTTCGGGTTCCACGTTCCGTGTTACAGGTTCCCGGGTTGTAGGATCCGCGTTGCCGGTTCCGCGTTGTTTTTTTTACTTGAATTTCATTATAAACTGTTTTATGCTCAACGAAGTGGGCAAGGGTCAGCTAGTATGCAATATAATTAATTCTTTTCAGACCTGACGATTTTTTTTGCGATTCACTGTGTTCTCGCAAAACAGGAATTTTATGATTGGGCCTTATATTAATTATCATTGAGTTAGGTGAAAATTAAAAAAAAAATGTTTTATTCATTTTTTGGTTTTACTTTAATTTTTACTGTCTTCATAATGATTTTATTCTAGTCGTGTTCTATAGGCCAGTGGCCGTATACTTAGACTAATGAACTTGGAGTTAGGTGGTATTACTAATTACTTTAATAAATATTATTCAAGTAAATATATTAGCAACCACTTGTTAGTGGTTGATGTAGAAAATGCTCGCTACGGTAAAAAGCTAAGTATGATGGAGGCTTTAGCTGCAGTTCATTTACTTGAACAATAATTATTAAAGTAATTAGTAATACCACCTAACTCCAAGTTCATTAGTCTAAGTATTATAATGTTATTGATCAATTGCCACTGGCCGATAGAACACGACTAGAATAAAATCATTATGAAGACAGTAAAAATTAAAGTAAAACAAAAAAATGTTAAGATAGAAGAAATTGAAGTTTTAACTAACTCGTTGAAACCTCTAACGTTTATTGAATATTCCATAGGGGTGTTCAGATATTACGCAAGGGATGGTGAGCTGCGGCCCATCCCGCCTGCGTTGAGGATTTACGGGATATTTCTACTGTTGCTCGTTATCTTGTTGCTAGCCCTCAGCATTATATACAACGACTTACACTACTATGACATAACTCGTGATGACGCTCAGAGCAAAACGTGGACAGTCAAATTATTAGCCATTGTTTTTAACAGATTGTGTACGCTGTTCAGATGTTTTTGTACGCATTAGGCGTATATGGTAGAAACGATGTGGAAAAAATAAAATACCTGGCGCAAATTGACAAAACATTAGATCAGCTGTTCAAGCGGAGGCAAAGTAGGGGTTTTTTTAATTAATTTCGGCATGGTAGCTTTTTTGGTCCCGTTTTGTGTGTGGATGTATTTTGAATTTATCATCCTTACGACGCAATTATTATTTAAAGTCTTGACTTACGTAACGGCTTTTAAAGTACTTCTCGGGAAGTTTGCATGTATCGTGTACGTTGACTTAGTTGCGAAGCGACTGAACTCCATTGGCTCTGTACTGGAGATTAAAGACTCCGACAAGTGGTATAAAAGCTGTCATTTACAGGCGCGTGGCGCATACAACGACACGAAAACATCTCGTAAGTTCTATAAATTGTCCAAGCGCAAATTTATATTGAAGAAGTTGGCTCAAGCTTTCGATAGAGTCAGCTCAACAGTCTCCATCATAAACGCGGAATTCCAATATGACATTATTATTGCGTTTTTCATGACATTCTTGAACAATCTTGTTGTTATCAGAAGCGTTTTGATGACGCTCTCATACAGATTAGCATATAAAATATTTGTGCTGTATTATTACATATTCATGGACAATATGAGTTTGATTGCAATGTGCTACTATTGTAACTCTCTACAGCGGTACAGAGATCGAATTAAAAAGCTCGTAAAAAATATAATAATTGATTACAATGGACAAAATTCACTGAGGTTACAGGCAAAAGTGTTTTTTGATGTCATTGAGAGCAACGACCTGGAGATAAGCGTTTGTCACATGTTTACTTTAAATATGAAAACTGTACTACATTTTGCAGGGGTGAGCACTACGTATATAATTCTTGTTATACAGTCAATACGCGTCTCTTAAAAAATATTATGTTCCTTAATGCGTGAGGCTGACAGACCCATTGTATATACTTAAACCGTTTGGTAAGACATAATCTCATCAAAAAAATTTTTTTTCAAGTCTTGCTACTTAGTTCTTCTACCGTTTAAAGTTATGTGATCCAGTTTATGCCAAGTCAGGGTTAATTGTATATATCATACAAGATATTATAGTGATCATATCAATATTATTAAAAATATTTCATGTTTTAAATAAATAAGTAGATTTACTTGACAATCACATGAAAACACAATATCTATCTAACACGTAATACATATTCAATCTGATCGTTTAGTGCGATTGCCAAGTAAAACCTACTAATTATTTAAAACATACAAGATTATTGATAATATTGATTCCTGACTTGGCATAACATTAATCTCACATCTTTTTACGATAGAAGAACTAAGTAGCGAGACTTGGCATTTTTTACAAGTTATGTTTTTCATGGGATCTCAGTTTGTAGAAGATTAACTTAAACTAGTATTTTGTCTAGAAGCTCAAAAATAACATTGTAATCCTATACATTTATACGGGATTACAAAGATTATTATTTATGCAGTTGGCGTATCTAGATAACTAGACATTAATTCTTAATTTTTTTATTATTCTTTCATTTTTACGCTATACTGCGAGTTTTTGCTTCTATATCTGCAAGAAGTGCCTAACACTTTAGATGATATGTCAGTGAGTGAGTGAGTAAGTCAGTGACAAAATTAAGAAACTTTGACAATTGTAACTTTAAAACGTCGGTTTCAAATGGAATTAAATTATACAATGCCTACTTAGGTCCTAACATACAGGCTTATAGTTTTATTCACAACAAAGTTATAGGGGCTCAAAAATTGCCTGAATTGTTTTTAGGATGGTACAGCCGCTCTCAACTTGGCGAGGGCACTGCCGTGCCCGCAGATATTTTGATACATATTACGCAATCTAAGCCAATGACGACGTTGTTAGTACGATAATTTGATTTATGCACAAACATTTTCGGAGAATATTTTTAACTTACTTTTGTATTCGTCTTGATATTATCATGAACCAATCAGTTCAAAGTCCAAAACAGTCCATGATAAGTCAATCAGAATGCGTTTGACATTGGTTTATGAGAAAACCATTTGGTACGAGTAATACAGCAAAACATAACATCAAACTTCGAAACTGTAATATTGTTAGATTGAATTAGCAGAATAGACCTTTTCTAATGTTTCGTTCCGTAATACATTGTGTGAAAAGTTGATTAATAATAATTATATTTTTACATCAACAATGTTGCTGAAAATGTATGTATGTAGCTATTTCTTGTAAAAGTAATAACTTTATTATTAATATTTAATTAATGTACCTAACTTTAAGTCATGTATAATGTCTAGCTAGTTCCGCGTTTTGTTTACATAATGGTAATACTATTATTATGTTTGTGTTTGTTTGTATTTGTAAAATAAATAAAAATTTACTATTTATAATATGGATTTCAACATAATAAATACCAAGATCTACCTTTTATAACTAATCTATCTTTAACAATAGTTACAACGACATACAATTAAATGCCATGATGCCTATATCAATATTTATTTATTAAACTAGCTGGACCCGTGCCCACTTCGCTGAGCATAAAAAAATATAAAAAACCGTTAAAACATTTCCTGGACTTCCACGAATATTTCAAGACCAAAAATAGCCAAATCGGTTCAGCCGTTTTCGAGTTTTAGCGAGACTAACGAATGCTCTTCATTACTCTCGCTCAACGAAGTGGGCACGGGTCAGCTTGTTTATATCTAATTAAAAGTCAAGAAGTTAATAATATTTGAAGGATTGTTTGTTTTTAAGCATTTGATAATATTAGGTTACTTACATATTATTATGAAATTGGCATTTTGTATGGGAGGAACATAAAGGTGATTTTTTCATGCAATAGCAATGGTACATATTTTATTAATTAAAGTATGTACCATTGCTATCGATACACTTTTGCCATATTATAGGTAGTTCATTAATCCCTTTACTTAAAAAACCATTCGGACGGGAACCAATGAAATCTTTGAAAGCGGTTTGGACTGCCTCGTCAGAATTGAATTATTTTCCTTGCAAGAAGTTATCCAAATTTCGAAAAAAATGGTAATCGATTGGAGCAAGGTCCGGAGAGTACGGTGGATGTCTTAGACATTCCAATTGAAGCTCCTGTATTTTAGTAGCCGTCTGTTGGGCCGTGTGTGGTCTAGCGTTGTCTTGAAGCAGCAGTGGCGTAGAGCGATTGACAAGTCTCGGTTGTTTAACGGCGAGCTTTCTATCATGGTTTGCTAAAAAAGTAACTTTTTTTTGAGTCAATTTTCGCTTGGGGCAAGACTTTGCTGGTTCACCAGGGTTCAGCCATTGCGATGAGCGTTTACGATTATCGTACAGGATCCACTTTTCATCACATGTTATGATCCGATTTAAAATTCCTTCAATATTGTGCCGGTTGAGCAATGTAACGCAGCAGTCTACGCGCGTTTGTCGGTTTGCTTCACTCAATTCATGAGGTACCCACCTTTCAAGCTTTTTCACCTTCCCAATTAGCTTCAAGTGGATTAAAACGGTTTTGTCACTAACACCGCAGCCTGTAGCTAACTCTGATGTGGTTTGCGATGGATCTGCTTCCACTTATCATTATCGACCTTGGTCTCCGGCCGTCCACGGGGATTTCTGCAGGTCGAAATTTCGAGAACGAAAGCGTTGAAACCAAAAACGCACCGTGTTTTCTTTTGCGACACCACCCCCATACACATTATTAATCCTTCGAGCCGTTTCTGCAACACTGCTGCCACGGTGGAACTCGTACTCGTAAATAATGCGATATTTTATGTTTTCCATTTTGTGAAATGAAGTGACGCAGAAAAAAAAGCAAAAGAGAAAAAAAACAAATGAATTACGGGTTTCAAAACACAAATGCATGAGTAAATAGCTGTTTAAATTTGAATTTGGAATTCCTATCCAAAGAGGATATATTTAAGATCAAAGTGGCCAGTACGACTAAACGCCAATTTCATAATTTTATATGTAAGGACCTAATATATACGCTGATGTACGGACAAACTCCACACCGTATGTTTTACCCACGGTTTATGGGACACCAAGCTCGGTCTTTATTTCGTAATTTAATTTGGAAAATAAATATAAAAAATAAAAAATGGGCTGCAGCGGATCGGCGGCCATTGTTATTGTTTTGAAACTGCGCTGGCTAACCCGCCTGCCAAGCATAGCGAGTATAGGAAACTACACCCCATGAAATACTTTGGAGGCTTATGTACGTACAGCAGTGGACGTCATAGCTGAAGTGATGATGATGATGACTGCGGACTTCTTAGTATATTTCTTATAAGTTATATTAAATAAATACAAAGTACAGCTTATAACAATTTAAAGAGAATATTCATTTTTGAAAAACTATAAAATGTGTAAACTTAAGTCACTGTTTTGGGAAGGTTTATTTGAAATGCTGAAATCTATACTAATATTATAAAGAGGTAAAGTTTGATTGTTTGTTTGTTTGTTTGTTTGTTTGAATGGAATAGGCTCTGAAACCACTGAACCAATATGAAAAATTCTTTCACCGTTGGAAAGCTACATTCCTAGCGCTGAACATAGGCTATATTATATGTTTAAAAAAAGTAGGGTTCCTTACTAAAACCCCAAAAATGTAGCCCAAAGTGTAAAAAAACGACCTCCAAAATTTCTTACATCGTGTGCGCTTCGACAACGGCTTGACCAATTTCGCAAATTTTTTTACGGTATGTTCGTTATTGTTACGAAAAGGTTATTATGAAAGAAAATGTTGAAAAAAATAAGCAGAAAATTAGAAAAAAGAAGAAAATACGTTATGGTCACGCGGGGTTTGAACCTGGGCTCGATCGATTCACGTCGTTGGCAGTTTATATGACACGGCTGTCATGGCAACGTCATTATTTACAAATGGAAAATAAAAATTATGAAATGCTATAAATACCGTTTTTATATCAGCTTAAACTATTTGGATTAAAAAAATTATTAGGATTAACAAAAACATGAATCCAAATAGTTTCAGCTGATATAAATACGGTATGTATAGCATTTCCTAATTTTTGTTTTCCATTTGTAAACAACGCTGTTACCATGGCGACCGGTAGACGTTATAGACGTTTGGCTGCGTTTCCATTGACGCGGGGCGAGGCGGACAGGAGCTTGCGGTACCCGAATTGACCAATCACTATGCTCGAAATCTCTGCTCCACTCCGCTTGGGAACCACTAAGTTCCTATGCGCCCCGCTCCGCGTCAGTGAAAACGCCAAGATTGGAGAAGTTTTCCAAATCTATACATCTATACAAACAAATAAAATTGAAGTGTCAGTAAGTATGTAACTTTCAATTAGCAACGTTTTTCTAAATACATAATATGACATTTAAACGATATATTTACTGAAAACGAAAATGTAATTTAAAAAAAAATGTCTGTCAGCGTCTCTCTTTGCTCCGGCTAATCTCTGGAACGGCTGGACCGATTTTAACGAGACTTTCACTGGTAGATAGCTAAAGTTATAAGGATTAATTTAGGCTACTTCTCATCATCATCATCGTCGTCATCAAACTCATGATCACCGAATTGGCTGGACCGACTGTGACATTCACCGGGCTTAGCTTATGTTAGTAGGAGTAATCTATACATCTATATGTATAAAAGTAAGTCGTGTTAGTTAAATTATTTATAACTCAAGAACGGCTTTATCGATATGGCTGAAAATTGGTGAGGAAGTAGCTTAGAGCAAGTAGACGGACATAGGATACTATTTATTCCATATTATGTCAGCGTTGCGGGTTCTGTGTTTGGGTTTCGCGTTGTGGGTTCCGCGTTGCGGGTTCCGGGTTTCCGTGTTGCGGGTTCCGGGTTCCGCGTTGCGGGTTCCGCGTTGCGGGTTCCGCGTTGCGGGTTTTGGGTTCCCATGCTGCTGGTTCCGCGTTGCGGGTTTCGGGTTCCCATGCTGCGGGTTCCGCGTTGCGAGTTCCAGGTTCCCGCGTTGCGGGTTCCGGGTTCCCGCGTTGCGGGTTCCGGGTTCCCGCGTTGCGGGTTCCGGGTTCCCGCGTTGCGGGTTCCGGGTTCCCGCGTTGCGGGTTCCGGGTTCCCGCGTTGCGGGTTCCGGGTTCCCGCGTTGCGGGTTCCGGGTTCCCGCGTTGCGGGTTCCGGGTTCCCGCGTTGCGGGTTCCGGGTTCCCGCGTTGCGGGTTCCGGGTTCCCGCGTTGCGGGTTCAGGGTTCCCGCGTTGCGGGTTCCGCGTTGCGGGTTCAGGGTTCTCACGTTGCGGGTTCCGCGTTGCGGGTTCCACGTTGCGGGTTCCGCGTTGCGGGTTCCACGTTGCGGGTTTCGGGTTCCCGCGTTGCGGGTTCAGGGTTCCCACGTTGCGGCTTCCGGGTTCCCGCGTTGCGGGTTCCAGGTTCCCGCGTTTGGGGTTCCGAGTTCCACGTTGCGGGTTCCGGGTTCCCGCGTTGTGAGTTCCGGGTTCCCGCGTTGCGGGTTCAGGGTTCTCGCGTTGCGGGTTCCGCGTTCCGGGTTCCGCGTTGCGGGTTCCGCGTTGCGGGTTCCGCGTTGCGGGTTTCGGGTTCCCATGCTGCGGGTTCCGCGTTGCGGGTTCCGGGTTCCCGCGTTGCAGGTTCCAGGTCCCCGCGTTGTGGGTTCCGGGTTCCCGCGTAGCGGGTTCCGCGTTCCCGCGTAGCGGGTTCCGCGTTGCGGGTTTCGGGTTCCCTTATTGCGGATTCCGGGTTCCCGCGTTGCGGGTTCCGCGTTCCCGCGTTGCGGGTTCCGCGTTGCGGGTTCCGCGTTGCGGGTTCCGGGTTCCGCGTTGCGGATTCCGCGTTGCGGGTTCCGCGTTCCCGCGTTGCGGGTTCCGGGTTCCCGCGTTGCGGGTTCCGGGTTCCCGCGTTGCGGGTTCGGGGTTCCCGCGTTGCGGGTTCCGGGTTCCCGCGTTGCGGGTTCCGGGTTCCCGCGTTGCGGGTTCCGGGTTCCCGCGTTGCGGGTTCCGGGTTCCCGCGTTGCGGGTTCCGGGTTCCCGCGTTGCGGGTTCCTGGTTCCCGCGTTGCGGGTTCCGGGTTCCCGCGTTGCGGGTTTTGGGTTCCCATGCTGCGGGTTCCGCGTTCCCGCGTTGCGGGTTGCGGGTTTCGGGTTCCCATGCTGCGGGTTCCGGGTTCCCGCGTTGCGGGTTCCGCGTTCCCGAGTTAGGGGTTGTTTTTTTAGTTGAATTTCATCATAAACTGTTTTTATGCTCAACGAAGTGGGCAAGGGTCAGCTAGTCTTAAATAAAATAAAACTACATTTACATGTAAAATAATTCTCCTGGTTAATTAAGAATAGGGCATACAAATGTAACACATATCCATTTAATAACTAAGGATCCTAAGAATAAATGCGTGAGGTGTGATAGTGACATATCTGTTAAGCACATATTAATTGAATGTCCAATGTATAATACTGAACGTTTGCAAGTGAAACTCCCTGTAAGTTTAAAAGAATGTTTAGATAAAACATAGAAAACTGTACAATACCTAAACTTAATTAATTATTATAATTTAATATAAAATGTAAACCTATAGTGGTCGCTAATGACCAGTGATGTTTGAGCGACCTTAAATAAATTAATTAAAAAAAAAAAAAAATCTCCTGGTTAACTTTATATACTTGAAAATTGTAAAATGAATTCTAAAATATTTTTATATAAAAGTTGTGCGTTGGTAAATCTGAAATTCCAACTGCAAAAGGCGAGAGTAAATATTAGTATAAAGTACTAATATTTACTCTCGCCTTTTGCAATTCAACATTAACTTTTCTTTTCTTTTAAAAGTTAAATTCGTCTCCGAATAGCAATACGATTAAAAAAGAGTTTAAAGGAGGATTAAAGAAGAGTATCTACATTTTTAACCCCTACCAAAAAAACAACGAAAAAGACGAGTGACAGGTAAAAGTATTTTTTTTTTAAAGCTGCTTGATCAATAGTGTTTTCGCTATAACTCAGGATCATCAGCTTAATAAAATTTTAAAATGTTGTGTTGTATAGATACTATTTATTAAATTATGGTAATTCGTTACTAAGAATATATTATGGTAATTCGTTTGATAACTCAAAATAATAATAAAAAGTAATTAAAATATGTGAACGTGCTAAAATCATATTAGAACATCGACGATTATACATTGGATATTTTGATTCTGACTGCATTCTTAGCGGTTGATTTAACCAATGCCCACTTCATTAAAGAGCCAAGTGTGATGAAGCCCTTAGTTGCATTTCATTTACTTGAATAATTACTAGTAACGCTGTACCATGTTACTCCATATTCATTAGTGTAATATAAGTATCATAATGTTATAGATCGGTTGCGACTGGAAGATAGAACACGGCTGTAACTCAATCATTATGAAGACAGTAAAAATTAAACTAAAACCAAAAAATGTTAAGCAAGAAGAAATTGAAGATTTAATTTACTTGTTAAAACCACTAACGTTTATTGAATATTCCATAGGTATGTTCAGATATTACGCGAGGGACGGACAGCTGCGGCCCGTCCCGCCCGCGCTGAGGATTTACGGGATATTACTACTGGCGTTCGTTCTCGTGTTGCTAGCCCTTAGCATAATATACAACGCCAGCGACGTATCTCACTATAGGTGTAACCATTGCGACATAACTTGGACAGACATATTATCTATTATCTTTAATAGATTTTGTACCGTTCTTCAGATGCTTTTGTACACGTTAGGCGTCTACGGTAGGAACAATGTGGCAATGATAAAAAAACTAGCGCAAATTGACAAAATATTAGATCAACCGTTCAAGCGGACGCAAAGTAGGGTTTTATTATTAATTTTTGGGATGCTAGCTTTTATGGTACCGTTTTGTGTGTGGATGTATTTCGAATTTATCTTGCTTAAGATGCACGTGTTTTTCAAAGTCTTGACTTTCATAACGGTTTTTAAAGTACTTCTCGGGAAGTTTGCGTATATCGTGTACGTTGACTTAGTTGCGAAGCGACTGAACTCCATCTGCTCTGTACTGGAGATTGTAGACTCCGACAAGTGGTATAAAAGCCGTCATTTGAAGGCGCGTGGCGCATACAACGATACGGAAACATCTCGTAACTTCTACAAACTGTCCAAGCACAAATTCATATTGAAGAAGTTGGCTCAAGCCTTCGATAGAGTCAGCTCGACAGTGTCTATCATAAACGCGGAATTCCAATATGACATTATTGTTGCGTTTTTCATAACATTCTTGAACAATCTCATTCTCATCAGAAGCATGTTGATGAAATTCACAGACGCGGGTGAAAACATATTTTTCGTGTTGTACTATTACATGTTCGTGGATAATATGAGTTCAATTGCAATGTGCTACTATTGTAACTCTCTACTGCGCTTCAGAGATCGCATTAAAAATTACGTAAATAACATAATATGTGATTACAATGGACAAGAGTCATTAAGATTACAGGCGAAAGTGTTTTTTCATGTTATTGAGAGCAACGGTCTAGAGATAAGCGCTTGTGACATGTTTACTTTAAATATGAAAACTGTATTAAACTTCTTAGGGGTGAGTACTACGTACATAATTCTTGTCGCACAGTCAATACGCGTCTCTTAGAAAATGTATGTAAATGTTATGAACAAATCGCCCCTACTCTGTACTAGTACGGACAGCGAGGCTAACAGTCCCATTTTTCAAAATTTTAACCGTATGTAATAGATTAGGGAAAAAGTCTTTTCGCATTACAGTATGTATGAACTTGTCACAGAAGCCCCAAAATTTTTATAGCAAAAAAATATCGAACAAAATGGCACCTATATATACTTTAGTCAATTGTAAATAAAATTTATAAAAAAAACCTTTTGAATTTTCATATAAAATGCGAATAAACTTTTTCCCCAACGTAATATTATGTTATTGAATGTACTGTAGTCTGTAGGTTCTTGATGGAAATACATGTTACACAGAAATGATAGACAAATTACTTGCAAATTCTCCACTTTATTGGTTATTTAACATATTTATTGAAATACATCGGTTTCGAATAAGTCGTGTATTATTGCTGTTTAACCGTATGGTATGATATAATATTTTTAGACTTATTACGTAGTCATAACAGAGGACCACGCTATCAGTACGACAGTTAGATCCGCAGTCCAAACTGCACATATACCGATACAAAACACATACAATACGCGGATCGAACTGTAAGTCACGTGCATTGTGTATTTTTTAAACATTTTAACATCTATACTGTAGCTATTGTGCACGCGTTTGACATTGGCTTATGCGAATACCATATTTTGGTAATACAGCAACTTTATATCTAATTTCTAAACTGTATTATTGCACGATTGAATTAGCAGAATATACCTTCCTTGTAATGTTTCGTTCGGTAATACATTGTATGAAAAATATTTAATCTTTATTAGACTTAAAGTATAATTATATTTTCAGTCAACAATGTTTCTGACAAAGTAAGTAGCTGTTTCTCGTAAAAGTAATAACTTTTGCTTTTAATAAAAACAATAATGTTATTACATTAAATTACTTATTAGTAACTAACATTAAATTATGTATTATGTGTAACTAGTTTTGTTTACATAAACTATAGTGGTAGACAATATTATTTTGTTTTTTTTTTTGTAAAATAATTAAAAAATATTTGTAAAGATGGATTTTAATACTATACTTATAAATATTGACATTTCGTATTATTTTACCTATCATCAACAGCGACATCAAAAAAAGAGTTTTTTCAATACAACCGTATATACAAGGTGTACAATATATGAGTGATAATACTTTAGGGTGTGTGGGTCCCGTATATAGAGTTTACTGTAAAAGTACCAGCGCTGAAAGACTTACTTTCGACTTTCATGTTACATACAATAATAATAAAAAAAAGGTAACTCTTTCAGCGCTGGTACTTTAACAGTAAACTCTATATACGGGACCCACACACCCTAAAGTATTATCACTCATTAATATTACAGCCAGTATAAATAAAGTTAAAGTTCTCGAAGAACTTGTATCATGTAAAATTCGGTGTCGACTCGGAGGTCGTGGGTTGGAACAACAAAAAATGTTATCATATTATATAAGTTTGGTTAGGACAATGCAGGCTGATCACCTGATTGTCTGACAATAAATATGATACATGCGTCGGATGGGCATGTAAAAAGTCCGTCCTGCGCCTGTTCTCTCGCCAGTCGTGTCGGTTTACCGTCCCACTGGATTATGAGAGTAAAAGGAAGAGGAGTGCTTCTGTGTATTGACCACACACTTGGGCACTATAAATTAAAACCTAAGTAGCTGGTCTGGTTTCAATGGAATCGGCTACCGACTCCGAAATCGGTGAGGGGCGTTATTATTATGTAAAAGTGTAACACTACGAAATCAGTATTTTCTTTATGTCACCTAAAAAAAAGTCGGAAGTTATAGTTATAAGACGCTTCAAAGAGATATTTAAAAGTGAAAAGAAAATTAAAAAGAAAGAAAAAAACAAGCGAAGACGACAAAGCTTTGAATATCCAAAATCTCACTTTAAATAGCTTGGAAAGCTAAAATCTATAAATCTCACTTTAAATAGCTTTCCATTGAATGTTTAATGAGAATTGTCCCGTCACTCCGTACAAAGGGATTATGCGCAGATCAGAAGCCGCAAACTCCCTTTTTCTCAGCTAATAAATAATATTCGAGCCACTCTCGCCGGCTTTGATGTCAAGCCACTTCATGTGCCTTCGCCCGCCTCATTATAGACCGTGGGGTGCGTGCAATTCGAAACTTTTAAATATTATGAGACTCTTAACCTAAAAATTGGTCGTGGGGTACCGGAATAATAATCGTAGCCGTGGGAGGTAATAAGCGACAGAGGGAATATACAAGGTGTAAAATAAATGAGTGATAATACTTAAGGTTGTGTATGTGCTTCGTATGTAGAGTATATTGTAGAGCAAAAGTACCAACGCTGAAATACTTACTTTTGACTTTCATGTTTGTATGAGAAATGGCCCAACATCATAAATTTTCCCATACAATAATTTAAAAAGTACCTTTTTCAGCGCTGGTACGTTCACAGTAAACTCTTTATATGGGGCAACAACTAAAAAGTATAAAATGTTTTTTTATAATGTTGTTACAGTTAAATGTTTTTTTTGAAGTCGGTTTTTCAAATGTAGCTTTTTTACCTTCTAGTGTATCAAAAGTAACTACAGTAGGATAAGTCAGTTCATATGTTTGGTAGCGATGATGCTACAAACATACTGACACACACACATACAAACTCCAAATACATAACACCACATTTTGTGTCAAGAGTCAATAAAAGTGAGAAACTTCTAAAATGTTCAAATTGAGATTAAAATGTTCATTAAAAAAACTACAGAGACAAACTTTGTAAAATTTTTAGGAGTCCAGCTATTTTGAGTCGAATATAAAAAAAACTCCTTTTTTAAATCTCCCAACCCCTTTGTACTGGGAATGGAGGAACACAAACCACTGTAGTTTATGTGAACCTAATGGGGCATAGTGAAACCACGATTCTTCGAAAATATACTCTATTTGTATCGCTATAAAGTTGGTTTAAGCGTTGCTATAGCTTGAATAATGATTATGAATAGTTCTTATCACTATGATCTGTATAAAAGAAATGTGTACTTTAATTCTATAAATATCTATAATAAGTTACCAGACCATTTTAAAAGTCTAAATGTTAATAATTTTAAAAAGAAAATCTCAAAATGGTTGTCTGAGAATTGTTTTTATACATTAAACGAATATATGACATTTAAAAACTAATAATAATTATAAATTGACATGTACAATACTAATAAATTTGTAATTCTATACTAATAAAAATAAATTGACATTCATAATATATTAGAATAATATAATATGTAAAAATTATTATAAAATGTAAATACATTTTATAATAATTTTTACATATTATTCTGCCATTACAATGGCATGCAAAATACAGTAGAGGATTTCCTCTACTGTATTTTGCATGCCATTGTAATGGCAGAATGTATGTTCTATATGTAATTAATTTTAACACCTAATTTGTAATGTACGACATTCTTGCAATAAATGATTATGATTATGATTATGAAATCGGATCATTAATCTCAGCGTAAACGATGCACATAATAAAAAAGCAACCGAATTCAAAACCTTCTGCTTTTTTGTTTTTAGATAAATAACATTATAGTAAATAATAAGTTATTGACGATCGTATGTGATGCTAGGCTAAGGCTTAATTTCTTTTAAAAATCTGTAAAGTATTTATTTTGCTTGCCATATTATATGGCAGAATATGTTTGTGACTTGCATTATAATAATTGTAACACCGTTTGAACACCACATTTTGTGTCAAGAGTCAATAAAAGTGAGAAACTTCTAAAATGTTCAAAATGAGACTAAAATGTTCATAAAAAAAAACTACAGAGCCAAAATTTGTAAAATTTTTAGGAGTCCAGCTATTTTGAGTCGAATATAAAAAGAACCGAGACAAAATCGGATCATTAATCTCAGCGTAAACGGTACACATAATAAAAAAAGCAATTATATATAACTATAGATAACTATAAATTCAAAACCTTCTGCTTTTTTGTTTTTAGATAAATAACATTATAGTAAATAATAAGTTATTGACGATCGTATGTGATGCTAGGCTAAGGCTTAATTTCTTTTAAAAATCTGTAAAGTTTTTTTTTGCTTGCCATATTATGTGGCAGAATATGTTTGTGACTTGCATTATTATAATAATTGTTACACCGTTTGTACCATATTCTAGCAAATATACAGGATGTAAAAAGAGCAGTCACTATAACATTGATATACGATTATACTACATTTACTCTTTTTGGAAATATTTTTTTTTTAATTTTTTCAGTCAAAAACAAAAAAGAAAAATAATTTTTACCATTTCTTATTTTTTTTGTCGCAAAAATAACAAAATTATATGTATAATATATCTATGTATAACATACGATAAACATGAGATTAGTGAGTCGCGTGTTGTAAAGTTCTTAGGTATTAATATTGATAATAATCCATCGTGGAAACCACATATTGAGCTGACATGTAAGAAAATAAACAAATACGTTTATCTCCTTAGTCGTCTAAAAAAGACAACTTGCACACAAACGGCATTAACTGCGTACCATGCATTTGTGGTTTCAGCTCTTAGGTATGGTATGGGGCAACTCTGTAGACATAACTAGATTATTCATTGGACAAAAGAAATGTATCAGGGCTATATGTGGAGCTAAACCTATAGACTCATGTCGCCCATTATTCAAAAAATTAAAACTGCTTACTTTAGTATGTTTGTATATTTACGAAATAAGTTTATTTGTTCGAAAGTATAAGAGTGAATTTTACACAAAAAAATCAGAAATTTTAAATATATATACCAGGTATCCAAACAAGTTGGTACTACCAATTACACAAACAACATTTTTGAGTAAAGCCTGTTATTGTATGTCTATCAAAATATACAATAAGCTCCCCGAGAACTTAAAAGGACTTACTTATAACATGTTTAGAAGAAGACTGTACAACTGGCTCGCTGAAAAGTGTTTTTACACCATAAATGAATTTTTAGGACATACTGATTAATTAAATTTAGTTGTTTTTTTTTTTTTTTGCAAATTTATGAATATTATTAGGTACAATGAAAATTAAAATGGATTAATATTATTGTTGTTCCAATTAAATGACATAATAATATTTTCAATCTAATATTTATAAACTGTAATTGACATTTTTTATATTAAGATGACTTTTATTTTTTGATTTATTGACATTTTAATTATTATTGTATGACATCTAATTTTATATCCAATTAATTCACTGTACTTGACATTTTATTTATACTTATACCTACTAATGTTGACTTTTATATATACTTGCATAGTGACATTTTAATTAATAGTGTTGTATCCAATTAATGTATATGGTTGAAAATGCAGGTTGCCATGATGTAATATTAAGAATTAACAATAATATACTATGTGGTGTTGGAAGGTAAATACATAATATGTAAGGGGTTAAGATGATTATAATATAGGGACATTTTTATTTTTTTTAATTAAGCATGAATTTCATAAGATAAATCCTTTAGACTTTTAGTAATATTAAGTTATAATAAAATATTTCCATGTCCATATGGGCTGAAATTGCGAAAAAATAAATAAATAATGTAACAACTTATGTAACCAATTTCTTGGAATAAATAAATCTTTATCTTTATCTTTATCTTTAAGACCAAAAATTTTTTTCGGGGCTTGTGTTGCATTTTTGCCTTTTTTGTAGTAAAAAATTTAAAATATATCGAGTTTATGCATTAGAATCACTTTAACGATAAGAATAACAAATTAAAATCTCACATTTACCTAATTTGAATTTGGAATTGTCTTCTGTAAAATTAAAACATTTTAATGATGCCAAAATCAGCCAGATCAATTGGTATAGCCCAAGAGATGTTATGACAAGTTCATTCATACTATAATGCGAAAAGACTTTTTCCCCAACCTATTATATATTATAGAAACTAATTTTAGTAACTTAAGGACTACTTTTTGCAGAGATGCAGTTGCGCGATTCGTAATAGCTCGACAACACCGCTACTGACGCGCGTTAGGCGCTACTAACGCGCGATAGGCGCTACTAACGCGCAAATTACTAGCATCGCGACTTTTTCGATGCAAACGCGTTACCGTGATTATAGTAAGTAAATAATGGATGGAGGACTACTGATTCGCGACAGTATAGCGACTGAATTGTAGTTAGTTACGTGGGCGAGGGTGCAGATACATAAAATAAATGTAAATTAAGGAAATTACAAAAATACAGCTTAGGAAGAAAACAAGAGTAGATAACAAAAAGAATATTAAGGGTTACATAATATTATAAGCGATCAATAAATAATAAAGCATAGCTAGTGACCACATTGCGACTGTATCCGATGCAAACGCGCGCCTTTTTTTTGATGTCACAAGGTAAATGCGTTACGCATCCCCTAGGGGACAGTATGGGGCCCTAACCATGCCTTGTAACTTTTTCCATAGCACTTTTTTACCCTTCAAATATCAAAGCACGCTCGTAAATTTGTGATGAATTGTGTTACCCTTCAAATATCGCAGCACGCTCATCAATTTGTGATGAATTGTGTTACCCTTCAAATATCACAGCACGCTCATAGATTTGTGATGAATTGTGGGACAATTCATAGACTAGTACCGGTGTATTTACGAACTCGAAAATAGACTGGCATCATTATGTCCCATCACTTGTTTGTGGATCTACATGCAAGCAAATTTTGTCCCGTAATACTGAAATGTACTTATATGGATCGAACATCGACGTAATGCACGATATACTGGTTTATAACCTCAGTGGAAACTTTCTATAATTCTCAGTGACATTCAGACAGACAAAAAGTAAGGTAGTTTTCACACGACACGGGCACAAATATCCCTGGGACATGAAGTGTGTCCCATGGTTCACAAACCAGGCTGAATATAGAGTGAAGAGAATTTTTGTTTTGGCACCTCATATAAACAGTTAATGACCAATGCGATCGTGTGTATAGGCTAGGAGCCCGTGAGCCCAAGCATAGTACGAATCACTCCTTATAGTCATTTTATACCTTTGTATTTTTAATCGCGTTATGTAAGTAATTTATATGAGGTGCCATAACATATATGCTCTACGCGTCATTTTCTTCACACTATATTCGGCTTAATAAAGCCAAAATTACACTGAATAAAGCTTTAGAGTGGGTACACATTAGGCGCTTTCAAACGCGCGCTTTGTCAACGCGCGTTTAGAGAACCAGGAGTTCTGTACAGAAGAGTGTACTCTGTACATACTCTGGCGCGCGCTTTTTCTTTATCCAAAAATGCGCATCAGCAAAGCGGGCGTCAAAAAACGCCTAATGTGTACCAGCTCTTAAGTGGAAACATTACGCCTGTTTTGTCCATAATAATAGCTCTCCTCACCGATTTCGGTGTCGGTAGCCGATTTCATTGAAACCAGGCCAGCTACGAAATCCTAGAAATAAAAGAAATCCCAAACGACTAGTACTAGATAAAATACCAAGAACTAATCTATTTAAAAAAGAATACTATGCAATGTGTATTAAAGCTTACAATGCGATTCCAACGGCCATAAAATCACTCCCTTACATAAAATTTAAAAAAGAATTAATAAAATGGCTTAAGGTTGTTTGAGCGTAGCCGTTCAAACCAGTTCCGCGCGGCAGGCGAGCAAGGGGACTGCGACGGACGGAGGGGGGCAGGTCGTTGCCCTCGACGCCCGCGCACACATCACGTAGGCACTAACTCACGACCGTTCCATCAATGTACGCGTGTCTCTCTCTGATACTTATACCTTTACTTTATAATACAGTCCATTGTTACTTCAAGCATTTTATTTATATATCCCTCTAAGATATATACAACAGTGCAGTATATAGCCGCAACATAGTGGTCCTTCAACCTCAAGATCAAGAACCATCGAAAAACCAAGAAGATCGGGGTATCAGAGTGAGTCGTATCGTTCCAATATCCTTCTACAGCCTAGTCATCTTTTCTATGCCTCTTTTCTTCCTAGCTTGCCTTTATTTGATTTAGCGCGTTGCACTATTTCAATTACGTAAGCGCTGGAGTTGTGCATATCGTCGAGACGTAGGTAGTTACGGTCGATCGCTATCTTGCCGAGTCATTGACCGCACCACGCCCATTTACCTATAATCACTATTTCGCATTCATTCATAATTTAATTTGTTCATTTCTTCTTTCATTGCCTTTCTAAATTAAAATATTGACAAGGAAATAATTTAGCTTCGACTTATTCTTCTTAATTCAACTTATAATTCTTTGCATAATTATTATAATTTTCCCTTTATATAATCATCATTAAAGTCATGGAGCGCTTAATTAAAAAGAGAAGCTCAATGAAAGCTAAGCTTACTGCCTTTTCAAATCACTTAGAAATCATTAAAAGCTGTACCGATCTTTCAGAATTGCAAGTCATCGATCTTCAAGGCCGTTTCGCAAAAATCGAAAGCTTATACGATCAATTTGACGAATTACAGACCGAGATCGAGCTCATGTCGGACGATGCTGATGAGGCTTTCGCTGCTCGCCAGGCTTTTGAGGAGCAGTACTACCGGCTCGTGGCCCTAGCTCGAAGCATGATTGCGCGTCACGAGCGCAAGCGCCAGGAGGCCGGGGACTTCGTGACGGGCTCCGAGGACTCGGCGGCACCGCCCATATGTAAGAATAGCTTTGTTCGCTTGCCGAAAATTGATTTACCGACATTCCACGGGGGCTATGAGTACTGGGTAGAATTTCATGACAGTTTTACATCTTTGATTCATAATAATAGCTCGATAGATAAAATTAATAAATTTCATTATCTAAGAGCTTGTCTTAAAGGTAGTGCGTTAGAAGTGATAAAAAATATGGATTTTAAGTCTGATAATTACACAATAGCCTGGGATTTATTATGCGAACGTTACAATAACAGTCGACTTCTTATAAGTAACCATGTTCAAGCGTTATTTAATGTAGAATCTATTCCTAAGGAGTCGCATACTTCTTTACGACGCCTTATTGATGTTATTAACAAAAACATACGAGCACTGAAGGCTCTCAATGAACCGACAGAACATTGGGATACTTTAATCATTTATATGATGTCTAACAAATTAGATATTATTACTGGTAGGAAATGGGAAGAGTTTCGAAACACAATACCGAAGTCTCCTACCTTATCACAATTTTGTTCATTTTTAAGCGATAAAGCAGATTTATTAGAAAGTTTAGAAAATAATTTAAATATACAATACATAAACAAAATAAGTCAAGAAATTTTTTAGCGTTACAAAATAATAATAAAAATCATAATATTTCTAATTTTCAGTTAAAATGTCCTTTATGTACAAAAAATCACTATTTATTTAATTGCGAAACATTTAAAAATTTAACAGTTGACTTGAGAATTAAAAAAGCAAAAGATCTCAAGGTTTGTACAAATTGTTTACGTTCAGGACACTTTGAAAAAAAATGTAGGTTGTCTAATTGTAAATATTGTGCTGGTAGGCATAATACACTTTTACATACTGACAAACCTGACCAACCCTTTTCGAATCCCATGCCTAAACCCATAGAAAATGCTACATTTACATCTAACACGTCTTCAATACAGCTTACTACTGATGTGAACGTTTTACTGTCCACAGCCATGGTCAAGGTCATCAGCCCAGGCGGAAAGAAATACGAAGCACGCATTCTTCTAGACAACGGCAGCACGGCTAACTTCGTTAGTTCGAGTTTTTTCAATAAGTTGGGATTGACCCAGCGCGGTACGTACTCCACAGTCACGGGTGTTAACAACCTAACTAGTTTTAGTACACAGTCTTGCAATCTCGATATTGAGTCTTATAACGGTGGCTATACGTTTAATATTGACTGTCTTATTTTGCCGCAAATTACACAAGTCTTACCTTCGTCATTTATTGATATTAAACACATTGCTATACCTACCGGCTTACATCTAGCTGACCCTTTGTTTAACGTACCGTCAGTCATAGACATACTGGTAGGTGCCCAGGTATTCTGGGAGGTTATTATGTACAATCACATCGATTTAGGCAAAAATCAACCTAAACTTTGTGAAAGTCATTTAGGTTGGCTCGTCTCGGGTACTGTCCCTAGCCACTCACACAAATATACAAACAATTTAAAATCCCGTAATACTATTTGTAACTTTTCTCAAAACGCACTTAATAATATTGACCTAACAAAATTTTGGGAGTTAGACTCAATTTCATCTAGGCACTCGCTTTCGTCGGAAGAGCGAGCATGCGAAGAAAGTTTTTTAGCAAATACTTATCGTGACAGTGATGGTCGTTTTGTTGTCACCATGCCACTTAAATCGAATCCCAGTATCTTAGGGAATTCATACAACATGGCCAGACGTAGATTTTATTCTTTAGAAAATCGTTTTAATCGTGATCCTTTATTTCAATCAATGTACTTAGATTTTATGAGGGAGTACGAAGCCTTAGGTCACATGGTATGTGATAGTTCAGGTAATTCTGACGTCATGAACAGCGTAAGTTATTTTTTACCACATCACGGAGTCATACGCGAGTCCAGTACAACAACAAAATTGCGGACCGTGTTTGACGCATCCGCTAAAACATCGTCAGGTATATCACTGAACGATATTCAAATGGTCGGTCCGGTCGTTCAAGATGATCTTTTATCAATATTGATAAGATTTCGACAACATAAATTCGTAGTGTCCGGCGACATTCAGCATTTTTTTCGATCCATTAATTTAAATCCTTCGCAACGTCACTTACAAAAAATAATTTATCGCAATGACTCAAAGGAACCTCTTAGAACATATACACTGAACACGGTTACATACGGAACCGCCTCGGCTCCGTACCTAGTTACAAAGTGTTTAGTGAGTCTCGCCGACAGTGCGAGTAACGACGCGGTTAAGCAGTCTATTCGACGAGATTTTTACGTTGATGACTATTTAAGCGGCGCGGACACTCTTAGCGACGCTATTGAACTTTGTAAGGAAGTGATTCATATTTTATCGTTAGCTAATTTTAATTTACGTAAGTTTCGATCTAACAGCCAGGAAATTCTAAAATCAATAGTGCATAACAACGAAAAATTAAGTGATACTTTAGATCTTTCGTGCAATAATATCAATATTAATTCAAAAACATTAGGTATAAATTGGTTGTGTGATTCGGATAGCCTTTCGTTTAGTATAAACATAGACATAAGCAAAAGAATAACCAAACGTAACATCTTATCGGTAATAAGTCAAATTTTTGACCCTTTAGGTTTAGTCGGTCCTTGTGTCATAGAAGCAAAGATTTTAATGCAGAAATTGTGGTTAAATAAGTTAGACTGGGACGAAGACGTGTCGGACGATTTAGCACAAATGTGGATGTCGTTTGCCAGTACCTTAACTGCACTTAATAATTTAAGAATTCCTAGGTGGATTTTGTGTGACGAAGCCATCAGACGAGACATACACATATTCGTAGATGCGTCGGCAAAAGCCTATGGTGCCGCTTTGTATGTTCGATCAGTTAGCATTTCCGGTAAAATTCAAGTTTCTTTACTCACGTCGAAAAATCGTGTGGCCCCGGTTAAACCTACTACCATACCACGTTTGGAGCTGTGCTTAGCTCTGTTAGGTGCAAGACTTTGTACTCAAGTTAGGGCTGCACTCACTATAAATATAGATAGTTGTACATTTTGGTGCGACTCATCTGTAGTTTTGGGATGGTTGTCAACACCCGTAAACAAACTTAAGCCTTTTGTTAAAAATCGTATAAACGAGATACAAGAAAGTACTGTTGGCTGTGAGTGGCGTTACGTGCCGTCAAAGGTCAATCCTGGTGACCTTGTCTCGCGTGGGCTGAAGGCCGACCTAATCGTCGGGTCATCTCTGTGGTGGTCCGGACCATCGTTTCTTTTAGATACCGAAAATAATTGGCCAACATTGCCTACAAAATTGTCGAGACAAGATTTACCAGAAGTTATATCGCTTCACACTGATCTTAACTCATCTTTAAATACTAACAATAATTCATTCAAGTTACATAACAATATATTAATTCTGAACTTAATAGCTAAGTATTCAAAATTTACATATTTACAAAGAATAGTTGCTTATATACAGAGATTTATTAAAAATTTAAAGAACTCACATAATAAAATAAAGGGTTTACTTGCAACAAAGGAATTAAATAACGCATTAACTATTATTTTACATACAGCGCAACGAGACATGTTTCCCGAGGAATATAGTTTATTGAAAGCCGGGAAGCCTTTGCCGCGGAAAAGTAATCTTAATTCTTTAACACCATTTCTCGACGCCTACGATATCATTCGTGTTGGCGGCAGGCTTGATAATTCACCGTACGACTTTAACGTTAAGCATCCTATATTGTTATGTAGCAAACACAAATTGACAAAAATGCTATTCGAAATGCAACATATAAATCTTTTACATGCAGGTCCTCAACTGCTCCTTACGAATATTCGTCAAAATTATTGGCCTTTAGGAGGCAGGAATTTAGCGAAATCTACTGTTCATAAATGTTTTAAATGTTTTAGATTTAAAGCAAAGCACATCCAGCCTATAATGGGACAGCTACCATATAATAGATGTAACCTTGAGTATCCGTTTGCACATTGTTCGGTGGATTACGGAGGTCCGGTACTCATAGCCGATCGGAGGGGTCGCGGCTGCCGGCTAACAAAGTCATATCTTTGCGTGTTCGTGTGCCTCGCCACCAAGGCTGTGCACTTGGAGCTCGTCACGGAGCTCAGCAAGCAAGCTTATATGGCTGCATTGAATAGGTTTATCGCGCGCCGCGGTAAGCCTCGAAGCATATTGTCCGACAATGGTACTAACTTTGTCGGTGCCGCTAACGAGCTTTCTGCTTTTTTACAGAACCCCGATGTCACTAGTGATCTCTGTGCTGAAGGTATAGAATTTTCTTTTATCCCTCCTTATACACCACATTTCAATGGGATTGCGGAGGCGGCCGTGAAATCTACCAAATTCCATCTTAAACGGTTGCTACATCAAAGGCATTTTACGTATGAGGAGTTAGCTACGTGTCTGGCTCAAATAGAGGCAATTTTAAATTCTCGCCCTCTCACTCCTCTTTCTTCCGATCCTCAAGACCTCTCCGCACTCACCCCTGCTCACTTCCTCATTGGACGGTCACTCACTTCTGTGCCCCAGCCTCATCGAGGAGATGACAGCATTTCGAGCATGCAGCGCTACGAAAGAGTGACCGCAATAAAAAATCATTTTTGGACACGTTTTTATTCGGAGTACATATCTCAATTGCAGAAGCATACCAAGTGGCAGTCCTCACACGGGAAGCTCACGACGGGCGCGTTGGTCCTCGTGAGGGACAGCACTGCGCCACCTCTCTGCTGGCTGATGGGCAGAGTCACACAAATATACCCTGGCCCAGATGGGGTTGCGAGGGTAGCGGACGTCAGAACCAGGAAGGGAGTCTTAAGGCGGGCCTTCACAAATATTTGCCCACTTCCTATTGAAGACGAGCCTTCAACGGGGGGAGGATGTTTGAGCGTAGCCGTTCAAACCAGTTCCGCGCGGCAGGCGAGCAAGGGGACTGCGACGGACGGAGGGGGGCAGGTCGTTGCCCTCGACGCCCGCGCACACATCACGTAGGCACTAACTCACGACCGTTCCATCAATGTACGCGTGTCTCTCTCTGATACTTATACCTTTACTTTATAATACAGTCCATTGTTACTTCAGGCATTTTATTTATATATCCCTCTAAGATATCGACGGGTCCCAAGAACAAAATCGTATGTTCAAAATTATCGTTTTACACTATGAGCATTTGAATTTCTGTGTACGTATAATCATAATTTGTTAGTGAAAATATAGACATTTTGAGGAAAAAAAATACAAAACGCTATTTGAGAACTCAATACCTTTATCTTCACATTTTATTAGATACCTTAATTACTATTTTCGCATAAATATGATTCGTATGATACCATACGGTTTTGTTTTCCGGAACGACCTAGCACGTATCTGAATGTACGACATTGTTCTTCGGAACAATCTAGTATACATCTTAATATACGACTTTGTTTTATGGAATTGATGTTTCATTTTCATGTCTTATAAGACAATAATTGTGAGTTCAATGTTTAAATTCATAATATAAACAGTAAAGGTTAATGTTATTACAAATACTTATTTACTTTATAAATTTTCTATAAATTTTATTAAGTTGTTACATTATAAAAATCATAAAATCTATAGATGATTTTTTTTTTTTAAATCTTTAACAAAAATAAATTTTAATCCAATTTATTTTTCAATCATTTCTCATCTAGTCTTATAAAATATAATATATTATTTTATATAAAATATTTTATATTTAAATCAAATCTTATATTTAAATTAAATGAAATAAAGAAACTTTTGAACTTTCTAGGAATTATTTGAAATCCTAAATCAGTAAACCTAAACAGTCACCCTAAGGGTGAATTTTCAATCGTCGGATAAATTTTACCTCAAGAATATATAATATTATGTGACTTTGACAGAGTTTACATGAACCAAATGTCATAGCAGCATTTATTTCACTGATATAAGTTATCTGGCCATTGAAAGATCGGGCTTTAATCATTTTAATATAATAGTAGGTATAAGATGAATTATCATAATTTAAGAATCTTTGTCCCTGCTGCTCTTTTTTTATCATTACCGTCTGTAATATTGTGACATATTTCGCATTGATATTTATAGGAATTTAAAAGCCAAGATTATTGTTTCAATGTACTTTTAATGGGTGTAGTTTAAAATGATACTGGCGCTCAGTTGTAGCTTTCAATGTGTAAATAGATTCAACACACCATTCATTATTCATCGTACGGCAGCCTCAGTGTAAACCTAATGTACAACATAAGGTTCATACTGAGGCTGCCGTCAATTATATACCGTATATTAATATATAAATTTAAAAATGAAAAGGCGTTGACTTACAAACGTTAATCGGGAAACAGTAGTCTTAGATGACATTACAAGTGGTAAAAAGTATTTTAATGTAAAGTGTCGTTTATTGAAAGTGCTATATCGGTTTATACATCGCTTTTTTATACTTTGCCTCATACATACACTGCTTTTCTCTATTAACAAGCATCCAAAATCCATAAAACCAGTTTTTGTTCTTCTGTAATTTTATCTCAAGACTTATACTTACAGGTAAAGCTGTAAGTATAAGTGTTGAGATAAAAAAAACATTTTATCATTAATAAATCCACCTTTTTTTGAGATGTAACGTTTTTTTGCTTCGGGGCGATTTCAGGCGGATTATAATGAATAAATCTAATCAGTATGATTAAAACAAAAAGGACCATTACATGTTTTGTATATATTACTGAGAAAGGTATAGGTGTAGCTAATATCATATGGGATTGAATTTGTAAGTTCTTCAAGTTCTGGTGATGAATATTTCTGATGAGTTGTTAAAGGTGAAGGTGATTTCAATGTTCAACGAAAATAATCTTTATATTATGTATGCATCACTAGCGGCAAATATAAAGATGGTGAAGCAAAATGATCGCAGGTAACATAATAGGTATCTGAGTTATTGATATGAGGATCTGCTTTTTCTCCAAATTTATCATTTTCATCAAAAACATCATGCCAAACTACTACTGAATCGATGTCAATATTCTTGGGTCCAAGTGTCATAGGCAAGACGTTAGTGTACCGTTGACACCCAGTCTCTAACAAAAAGGAAAATGTAAGTGTGAAATTTATAAGTAAATTCATATAGATTACTAAAAATTATATTATTTTATTAAAAAGTACATTAAATCATATACTTTTTTATAGAACAAACACGCATGTAAAAATTGTTTACAGCGAACAAAATTGTTTATTCAAATACGACATATTTTTTAGTAAAAATTTTCGAAGAAAAAAATCGTATCTGCTCAAACGATAAATTATTTTGCCGAACAAAGACTTATGTAACAATAATAAGGTAGAAAATAAATATGTCTAATCGTAGTCTTATTATAAAGTCTATCAATATAAAAGTAAAATAGGTTTTTCTGGATTTATTTATAAGATAAATTTAGATTTTTGTTGAACAAAATTGTATATGCATAAACGATGAAAATGAATGAGTTTCCGTGTAATTTTGTTTACAATAACTATTAACTTTAAAATACAACAATTTATGCAATGTTACAGTATATTATGTACACAACTAAACTATTAGTTACCTTTTAAAAGGTTTTATCGTTGTTGTTAATGCTTGTAATAAGACTGCCATAATTTTCATTTAAATGCAGAGCTAAATTTAGTAATATTTTCTTTCCTGGCCATCCCGACATTATTTAACCACTCACTAGATGGACGTTTATAAACATAAAATGTAATTTTAAACTAAATCTTTGTATTTTTGAGGAGAGCGGGTTTGTATTTGATTTTGCAGAGAACAAACACGCAAATGACGGTAAGTCGCTGCGAGCGCGCTCAGTGTTGCATTGAACAAGTGCGTACATGTCAATACATGTTTGTTTGCGGGTATCTAATTCAAATAAGATATTGTTCGATTGATTATTTCAATAAGTAAATGAAAAATATATAAAAAAAATATAGTGCCATATAGTTTTTAGTATGTAGAATACAAATATGCAATAAAATGCATTTTGTCTTATTTTTCCATACGATGTTGTTCTTGGGACCCGTCGATATATACAACAGTGCAGTATATAGCCGCAACAAGGTTAAAAACTATTATTCCATAGCAGAGTTCTTAAATGTACCTACATACCATTATATAATATAAATTGTAATATTAATTGACATTTAGAGTAAATTATTAAAATATAAAATTAAAAATTGAATGATTGTTAGCTTGTAAGAATGACCTGTAAGAATTATAATATATTATTGACTAGTTAAATGTTGGGTGTAATATTTTTAATGTATTTAAATGATATAATAATTAATAAGTATTAGAAATAATTGAATGTAATAGATAATAATAATTTAATAGGCTAAAAACTTGAAATGTATTAAAATAAACCTTATATGTTTGAATGCTAAAAATAGTGAAAAGTGTTAGATCTTTGAAATAAACTGTAACACCATATTATGTACCACTTTTGATGCAAATAAAAATTATGAATTATGAATTACGCAGGAGTTATTTTATAGTGCCCAAGTGTGTGCGCAATACACAGAAGCACTCTCTCTTCCTTTTACTTTAATAACCCAGTGGGACGGTAAACCGACACGACTGGCGAGAGAAAAGGCGCAGGACCGAATTTTTACATGCCCTTACATGCCCACCCGACGCATGGATCATCTTTCTTGTCAGACAATCAGGTGATCAGCCTGCATTGTCCTAACCAAACCTGATAACAACATTTTTTGTTGTTCCAACGCGGGAATCGACCCCACGACCTCCGGGTCGAGAGCGAAGCTCTGAGCCACTAGAACACAGAGGCGTTAAATTGACAAAATAAGTGTTTTCAAGATACAAAAATAGGGGTCTATGAGATACCTGTTTCCTCCTTGGATAATGCCGCTAGAGTAACAATTTTTTTCCCGAACATCTATCGTCAAGACGAGCCAAGCGAAGCGCAAGGGCACTACCTACCTTTTCTCGAAAGGTTTCGTCGTTTTTTTGAACTCCCATAACTTTGCTTTGGATGATGCTAAATAGTTGAAAATTTCAACATATAATGACACCAGTAAATACATGAATTAAACAAAGTTTGAATGACGTAGCTACTATACTTTAGATTTTATCGATGTGTAAAAACCCCTGATTTCGTCACTGACTCATTTATAGATCATCAAAATTCTTAGTTTACTTCCGGAAATCTTAGAAAGCTAAAGTTATGTATGTAAGCTGTTATTGCTACACAACCAACAAAAAAATTATTAAAATGTAAATGCCGCCATTTTGAATCCAATATGGTGGATATTGGATTCAAAAGGATGTTTATTATAAGGATCTGATGACCTTTAATTTATAAAAGGAATATAATATACAAGTACATAAAAAACCTACTTTTTGTAGGACCCATAATCGTTCAGAGTTTTGCTCCATATAATTTATGTCCAACTTTATGTATGTTGAGTGCGTTGCACTACTGCAATCAGTATATTCTATTATTCATCTACAAAAAGTCGGTCACCAATTATTAATCGGTGACCGACTTTTACCGAAGATGAAAAATATATTATTATATTATTTATGAGAGGAAAATTTGTTTTTTATTCACTTATTTACAATTAGCGCGAATATGCAGGCAGCTAATAGTTGTAAATTGCTGTCGGTCACAAAATAACTGTCGGTGTATGGAACAGGTCCGGCACAAGCTCCATCTGTTGTTAAATTTCTTTTCTGTAAAGTTCTTTGTATGCTTAGCATTATTATAATGTGATTTGTAAGAAACTAGCTTGACAGTGGCTCAAAATATTCTATAGAATTCCTTGTGCTAGTTACGCTGGCGTTGGCGCTGGACGTCGGCAGGCATCGCGGCGCTGGGCGTCAGTACGCGCCGCGACGCTGGGCGTCACCTGCCGATGCCCAGCGCCGCGACGCCTGCCGACGCCCGGTGCTAATATTAGCTAATACCAGCTAGTATTTTCAACAGTATATCTAATAGTAGTAGTGATGATGGTAACTAGCACAAGGAATTCTATATAATATTTTGAGCCACTGTCAAGCTAGTTTCTTACAAATCACAATCGGCGCTGGGCGTCGGTAGGCGTCGCGGCGCTGGGCGTCGGTAAGCGTCGCGGCACTGGGCGTCAGCAGGCGTCGCGACGCTGGGCGTCAGCAGGCGTCGCGACGCTGGGCATCGGCAAGCGTCGCGGCGCTGGGCGTCGGTAAGCGTCGCGGCGCTGGGCGTCGGCAGGCGTCGCGACGCTGGGCGTCGGCAGGCGTCGCGACGCTGGGCATCGGCAGGCGTCGCGGCGTTCGGCGTCGCGGCGCTGAGCGTCGGTAGGCGTCGCGGCGCTGAGCGTCAGCAGGCGTCGCGGCGCTGGGCGTCGTGGCACTGGGCGTCGGCAGGCGTTGCGGCGCTGGGCGTCGGTAAACGTCGCGGCGCTGGGCGTCGGCAGGCGTCACGACGCTGGGCGTCGGCAGGCGTCGCGACGTTGGGCGTCAGTAGGCGTTGCGGCGTTGGACGTCGGCAGGCGTCTCGGCGCTGGGCGTCGGCAGGCGTCGCGGCGCTGGGCGTCGGCAGGCGTCGCGACGCTGGACGTCGGCAGGCGTCGTGGCGCTGAGCGTCGCGGCTCTCGGCGCTGGGCGTCGGTAGGCGTCGCGGCGCTGGGCGTCGGCAGGCGTCGCGGCGCTGGGCGTCGGCAGGTGTCGCGACGCTGGGCATCGGCAGGCGTCACGGCGCTGGACGTCGGCAGGCGTCGCGACGCTGGGCGTTGGCAGGCGTCGCGACGCTGGGCGTCGGCAAGCGTCGCGACGCTGGGCGTCGGCAGGCGTCGCGGCGCTGGACGTCGGCAGGCGTCGTGGCGCTGGGCGTCGGCAGGCGTCGCGACGCTGGGCATCGGCAGGCGTCGCGGCGTTCGGCGTCGCGGCGCTGAGCGTCGGTAGGCGTCGCGGCGCTGAGCGTCAGCAGGCGTCGCGGCGCTGGGCGTCGTGGCACTGGGCGTCGGCAGGCGTTGCGGCGCTGGGCGTCGGTAAACGTCGCGGCGCTGGGCGGCGGCAGGCGTCGCGACGCTGGGCGTCGGCAGGCGTCGCGACGCTGGGCGTCAGTAGGCGTTGCGGCGTTGGACGTCGGCAGGCGTCTCGGCGCTGGGCGTCGGCAGGCGTCGCGGCGCTGGGCGTCGGCAGGCGTCGCGACGCTGGACGTCGGCAGGCGTCGTGGCGCTGAGTGTCGCGGCTCTCGGCGCTGAGCGTCGGTAGGCGTCGCGGCGCTTGGCGTCGGCAGGCGTCGCGGCGCTGGGCGTCGGCAGGTGTCGCGACGCTGGGCATCGGCAGGCGTCACGGCGCTGGACTTCGGCAGGCGTCGCGACGCTGGGCGTTGGCAGGCGTCGCGACGCTGGGCGTCGGCAAGCGTCGCGACGCTGGGCGTCGGCAGGCGTCGCGGCGCTGGACGTCGGCAGGCGTCGTGGCGCTGGGCGTCGCGGCACTCGGCGCTGAGCGTCGGTAGGCGTCGCGGCGCTAGGCGTCGGCAGGCGTCGCGACGCTGGGCGTCGGCAAGCGTCGCGACGCTGGGCGTCGGCAGGCGTTGCGGCGTTGGACGTCGGCAGGCGTCGTGGCGCTGGGCGTCGCGGCACTCGGCGCTGAGCGTCGGTAGGCGTCGTGGCGCTGGGCGTCGGTAAACGTCGCGGCGCTGGGCGTCGGCAGGCGTCGCGACGCTGGGCGTCGGCAGGCGTCGCGACGCTGGGCGTCAGCAGGCGTTGCGGCGTTGGACGTCGGCAGGCGTCTCGGCGCTGGGCGTCGGTAGGCGTCGCGGCGCTGGGCGTCGGCAGGCGTCGCGACGCTGGACGTCGGCAGGCGTCGTGGCGCTGAGCGTCGCGGCTCTCGGCGCTGAGCGTCGGTAGGCGTCGCGGCGCTTGGCGTCGGCAGGCGTCGCGGCGCTGGGCGTCGGCAGGTGTCGCGACGCTGGGCATCGGCAGGCGTCACGGCGCTGGACGTCGGCAGGCGTCGCGACGCTGGGCGTTGGCAGGCGTCGCGACGCTGGGCGTCGGCAAGCGTCGCGACGCTGGGCGTCGGCAGGCGTCGCGGCGCTGGACGTCGGCAGGCGTCGTGGCGCTGGGCGTCGGCAGGCGTCGCGACGCTGGGCATCGGCAGGCGTCGCGGCGTTCGGCGTCGCCCAGCGCCGCAACGCCTGCCGACGCCCAGTGCCACGACGCCCAGCGCCGCGACGCCTGCTGACGCTCAGCGCCGCGACGCCTACCGACGCTCAGCGCCGCGACGCCGAACGCCGCGACGCCTGCCGATGCCCAGCGTCGCGACGCCTGCCGACGCCCAGCGTCGCGACGCCTGCCGACGCCCAGCGCCGCGACGCTTACCGACGCCCAGCGCCGCGACGCTTGCCGATGCCCAGCGTCGCGACGCCTGCCGACGCCCAGCGTCGCGACGCCTGCTGACGCCCAGCGCCGCGACGCTTACCGACGCCCAGCGCCGCGACGCCTACCGACGCCCAGCGCCGATTGTGATTTGTAAGAAACTAGCTTGACAGTGGCTCAAAATATTCTATAGAATTCCTTGTGCTAGTTACCATCATCACTACTACTATTAGATATACTGTTGAAAATACTAGCTGGTATTAGCTAATATTAGCACCGGGCGTCGGCAGGCGTCGCGGCGCTGGGCGTCGGCAGGTGACGCCCAGCGTCGCGGCGCGTACTGACGCCCAGCGCCGCGATGCCTGCCGACGTCCAGCGCCAACGCCAGCGTAACTAGCACAAGGAATTCTATAGAATATTTTGAGCCACTGTCAAGCTAGTTTCTTACAAATCACATTATAATAATGCTAAGCATACAAAGAACTTTACAGAAAAGAAATTTAACAACAGATGGAGCTTGTGCCGGACCTGTTCCATACACCGACAGTTATTTTGTGACCGACAGCAATTTACAACTATTAGCTGCCTGCATATTCGCGCTAATTGTAAATAAGTGAATAAAAAACAAATTTTCCTCTCATAAATAATATAATAATATATTTTTCATCTTCGGTAAAAGTCGGTCACCGATTAATAATTGGTGACCGACTTTTTGTAGATGAATAATAGAATATACTGATTGCAGTAGTGCAACGCACTCAACATACATAAAGTTGGACATAAATTATATGGAGCAAAACTCTGAACGATTATGGGTCCTACAAAAAGTAGGTTTTTTATGTACTTGTATATTATATTCCTTTTATAAATTAAAGGTCATCAGATCCTTATAATAAACATCCTTTTGAATCCAATATCCACCATATTGGATTCAAAATGGCGGCATTTACATTTTAATAATTTTTTTGTTGGTTGTGTAGCAATAACAGCTTACATACATAACTTTAGCTTTCTAAGATTTCCGGAAGTAAACTAAGAATTTTGATGATCTATAAATGAGTCAGTGACGAAATCAGGGGTTTTTACACATCGATAAAATCTAAAGTATAGTAGCTACGTCATTCAAACTTTGTTTAATTCATGTATTTACTGGTGTCATTATATGTTGAAATTTTCAACTATTTAGCATCATCCAAAGCAAAGTTATGGGAGTTCAAAAAAACGACGAAACCTTTCGAGAAAAGGTAGGTAGTGCCCTTGCGCTTCGCTTGGCTCGTCTTGACGATAGATGTTCGGGAAAAAAATTGTTACTCTAGCGGCATTATCCAAGGAGGAAACAGGTATCTCATAGACCCCTATTTTTGTATCTTGAAAACACTTATTTTGTCAATTTAACGCCTCTGTGTTCTAGTGGCTCAGAGCTTCGCTCTCGACCCGGAGGTCGTGGGGTCGATTCCCGCGTTGGAACAACAAAAAATGTTGTTATCAGGTTTGGTTAGGACAATGCAGGCTGATCACCTGATTGTCTGACAAGAAAGATGATCCATGCGTCGGGTGGGCATGTAAGGGCATGTAAAAATTCGGTCCTGCGCCTTTTCTCTCGCCAGTCGTGTCGGTTTACCGTCCCACTGGGTTATTAAAGTAAAAGGAAGAGAGAGTGCTTCTGTGTATTGCGCACACACTTGGGCACTATAAAATAACTCCTGCGTAATTCATAATTCATAATTTTTATTTGCATCAAAAGTGGTACATAATATGGTGTTACAGTTTATTTCAAAGATCTAACACTTTTCACTATTTTTAGCATTCAAACATATAAGGTTTATTTTAATACATTTCAAGTTTTTAGCCTATTAAATTATTATTATCTATTACATTCAATTATTTCTAATACTTATTAATTATTATATCATTTAAATACATTAAAAATATTACACCCAACATTTAACTAGTCAATAATATATTATAATTCTTACAGGTCATTCTTACAAGCTAACAATCATTCAATTTTTAATTTTATATTTTAATAATTTACTCTAAATGTCAATTAATATTACAATTTATATTATATAATGGTATGTAGGTACATTTAAGAACTCTGCTATGGAATAATAGTTTTTAACCTTGTTGCGGCTATATACTGCACTGTTGTATATATCTTAGAGGGATATATAAATAAAATGCCTGAAGTAACAATGGACTGTATTATAAAGTAAAGGTATAAGTATCAGAGAGAGACACGCGTACATTGATGGAACGGTCGTGAGTTAGTGCCTACGTGATGTGTGCGCGGGCGTCGAGGGCAACGACCTGCCCCCCTCCGTCCGTCGCAGTCCCCTTGCTCGCCTGCCGCGCGGAACTGGTTTGAACGGCTACGCTCAAACATCCTCCCCCCGTTGAAGGCTCGTCTTCAATAGGAAGTGGGCAAATATTTGTGAAGGCCCGCCTTAAGACTCCCTTCCTGGTTCTGACGTCCGCTACCCTCGCAACCCCATCTGGGCCAGGGTATATTTGTGTGACTCTGCCCATCAGCCAGCAGAGAGGTGGCGCAGTGCTGTCCCTCACGAGGACCAACGCGCCCGTCGTGAGCTTCCCGTGTGAGGACTGCCACTTGGTATGCTTCTGCAATTGAGATATGTACTCCGAATAAAAACGTGTCCAAAAATGATTTTTTATTGCGGTCACTCTTTCGTAGCGCTGCATGCTCGAAATGCTGTCATCTCCTCGATGAGGCTGGGGCACAGAAGTGAGTGACCGTCCAATGAGGAAGTGAGCAGGGGTGAGTGCGGAGAGGTCTTGAGGATCGGAAGAAAGAGGAGTGAGAGGGCGAGAATTTAAAATTGCCTCTATTTGAGCCAGACACGTAGCTAACTCCTCATACGTAAAATGCCTTTGATGTAGCAACCGTTTAAGATGGAATTTGGTAGATTTCACGGCCGCCTCCGCAATCCCATTGAAATGTGGTGTATAAGGAGGGATAAAAGAAAATTCTATACCTTCAGCACAGAGATCACTAGTGACATCGGGGTTCTGTAAAAAAGCAGAAAGCTCGTTAGCGGCACCGACAAAGTTAGTACCATTGTCGGACAATATGCTTCGAGGCTTACCGCGGCGCGCGATAAACCTATTCAATGCAGCCATATAAGCTTGCTTGCTGAGCTCCGTGACGAGCTCCAAGTGCACAGCCTTGGTGGCGAGGCACACGAACACGCAAAGATATGACTTTGTTAGCCGGCAGCCGCGACCCCTCCGATCGGCTATGAGTACCGGACCTCCGTAATCCACCGAACAATGTGCAAACGGATACTCAAGGTTACATCTATTATATGGTAGCTGTCCCATTATAGGCTGGATGTGCTTTGCTTTAAATCTAAAACATTTAAAACATTTATGAACAGTAGATTTCGCTAAATTCCTGCCTCCTAAAGGCCAATAATTTTGACGAATATTCGTAAGGAGCAGTTGAGGACCTGCATGTAAAAGATTTATATGTTGCATTTCGAATAGCATTTTTGTCAATTTGTGTTTGCTACATAACAATATAGGATGCTTAACGTTAAAGTCGTACGGTGAATTATCAAGCCTGCCGCCAACACGAATGATATCGTAGGCGTCGAGAAATGGTGTTAAAGAATTAAGATTACTTTTCCGCGGCAAAGGCTTCCCGGCTTTCAATAAACTATATTCCTCGGGAAACATGTCTCGTTGCGCTGTATGTAAAATAATAGTTAATGCGTTATTTAATTCCTTTGTTGCAAGTAAACCCTTTATTTTATTATGTGAGTTCTTTAAATTTTTAATAAATCTCTGTATATAAGCAACTATTCTTTGTAAATATGTAAATTTTGAATACTTAGCTATTAAGTTCAGAATTAATATATTGTTATGTAACTTGAATGAATTATTGTTAGTATTTAAAGATGAGTTAAGATCAGTGTGAAGCGATATAACTTCTGGTAAATCTTGTCTCGACAATTTTGTAGGCAATGTTGGCCAATTATTTTCGGTATCTAAAAGAAACGATGGTCCGGACCACCACAGAGATGACCCGACGATTAGGTCGGCCTTCAGCCCACGCGAGACAAGGTCACCAGGATTGATGACCGGATGCGTCAAACACGGTCCGCAATTTTGTTGTTGTACTGGACTCGCGTATGACTCCGTGATGTGGTAAAAAATAACTTACGCTGTTCATGACGTCAGAATTACCTGAACTATCACATACCATGTGACCTAAGGCTTCGTACTCCCTCATAAAATCTAAGTACATTGATTGAAATAAAGGATCACGATTAAAACGATTTTCTAAAGAATAAAATCTACGTCTGGCCATGTTGTATGAATTCCCTAAGATTTCAGCCCACGCGAGACAAGGTCACCAGGATTGACCTTTGACGGCACGTAACGCCACTCACAGCCAACAGTACTTTCTTGTATCTCGTTTATACGATTTTTAACAAAAGGCTTAAGTTTGTTTACGGGTATTGACAACCATCCCAAAACTACAGATGAGTCGCACCAAAATGTACAACTATCTATATTTATAGTGAGTGCAGCCCTAACTTGAGTACAAAGTCTTGCACCTAACAGAGCTCCGCACAGCTCCAAACGTGGTATGGTAGTAGGTTTAACCGGGGCCACACGATTTTTCGACGTGAGTAAAGAAACTTGAATTTTACCGGAAATGCTAACTGATCGAACATACAAAGCGGCACCATAGGCTTTTGCCGACGCATCTACGAATATGTGTATGTCTCGTCTGATGGCTTCGTCACACAAAATCCACCTAGGAATTCTTAAATTATTAAGTGCAGTTAAGGTACTGGCAAACGACATCCACATTTGTGCTAAATCGTCCGACACGTCATCGTCCCAGTCTAACTTATTTAACCACAATTTCTGCATTAAAATCTTTGCTTCTATGACACAAGGACCGACTAAACCTAAAGGGTCAAAAATTTGACTTATTACCGATAAGATGTTACGTTTGGTTATTCTTTTGCTTATGTCTATGTTTATACTAAACGAAAGGCTATCCGAATCACACAACCAATTTATACCTAATGTTTTTGAATTAATATTGATATTATTGCACGAAAGATCTAAAGTATCACTTAATTTTTCGTTGTTATGCACTATTGATTTTAGAATTTCCTGGCTGCTAGATCGAAACTTACGTAAATTAAAATTAGCTAACGATAAAATATGAATCACTTCCTTACAAAGTTCAATAGCGTCGCTAAGAGTGTCCGCGCCGCTTAAATAGTCATCAACGTAAAAATCTCGTCGAATAGACTGCTTAACCGCGTCGTTACTCGCACTGTCGGCGAGACTCACTAAACACTTTGTAACTAGGTACGGAGCCGAGGCGGTTCCGTATGTAACCGTGTTCAGTGTATATGTTCTAAGAGGTTCCTTTGAGTCATTGCGATAAATTATTTTTTGTAAGTGACGTTGCGAAGGATTTAAATTAATGGATCGAAAAAAATGCTGAATGTCGCCGGACACTACGAATTTATGTTGTCGAAATCTTATCAATATTGATAAAAGATCATCTTGAACGACCGGACCGACCATTTGAATATCGTTCAGTGATATACCTGACGATGTTTTAGCGGATGCGTCAAACACGGTCCGCAATTTTGTTGTTGTACTGGACTCGCGTATGACTCCGTGATGTGGTAAAAAATAACTTACGCTGTTCATGACGTCAGAATTACCTGAACTATCACATACCATGTGACCTAAGGCTTCGTACTCCCTCATAAAATCTAAGTACATTGATTGAAATAAAGGATCACGATTAAAACGATTTTCTAAAGAATAAAATCTACGTCTGGCCATGTTGTATGAATTCCCTAAGATACTGGGATTCGATTTAAGTGGCATGGTGACAACAAAACGACCATCACTGTCACGATAAGTATTTGCTAAAAAACTTTCTTCGCATGCTCGCTCTTCCGACGAAAGCGAGTGCCTAGATGAAATTGAGTCTAACTCCCAAAATTTTGTTAGGTCAATATTATTAAGTGCGTTTTGAGAAAAGTTACAAATAGTATTACGGGATTTTAAATTGTTTGTATATTTGTGTGAGTGGCTAGGGACAGTACCCGAGACGAGCCAACCTAAATGACTTTCACAAAGTTTAGGTTGATTTTTGCCTAAATCGATGTGATTGTACATAATAACCTCCCAGAATACCTGGGCACCTACCAGTATGTCTATGACTGACGGTACGTTAAACAAAGGGTCAGCTAGATGTAAGCCGGTAGGTATAGCAATGTGTTTAATATCAATAAATGACGAAGGTAAGACTTGTGTAATTTGCGGCAAAATAAGACAGTCAATATTAAACGTATAGCCACCGTTATAAGACTCAATATCGAGATTGCAAGACTGTGTACTAAAACTAGTTAGGTTGTTAACACCCGTGACTGTGGAGTACGTACCGCGCTGGGTCAATCCCAACTTATTGAAAAAACTCGAACTAACGAAGTTAGCCGTGCTGCCGTTGTCTAGAAGAATGCGTGCTTCGTATTTCTTTCCGCCTGGGCTGATGACCTTGACCATGGCTGTGGACAGTAAAACGTTCACATCAGTAGTAAGCTGTATTGAAGACGTGTTAGATGTAAATGTAGCATTTTCTATGGGTTTAGGCATGGGATTCGAAAAGGGTTGGTCAGGTTTGTCAGTATGTAAAAGTGTATTATGCCTACCAGCACAATATTTACAATTAGACAACCTACATTTTTTTTCAAAGTGTCCTGAACGTAAACAATTTGTACAAACCTTGAGATCTTTTGCTTTTTTAATTCTCAAGTCAACTGTTAAATTTTTAAATGTTTCGCAATTAAATAAATAGTGATTTTTTGTACATAAAGGACATTTTAACTGAAAATTAGAAATATTATGATTTTTATTATTATTTTGTAACGCTAAAAAATTTCTTGACTTATTTTGTTTATGTATTGTATATTTAAATTATTTTCTAAACTTTCTAATAAATCTGCTTTATCGCTTAAAAATGAACAAAATTGTGATAAGGTAGGAGACTTCGGTATTGTGTTTCGAAACTCTTCCCATTTCCTACCAGTAATAATATCTAATTTGTTAGACATCATATAAATGATTAAAGTATCCCAATGTTCTGTCGGTTCATTGAGAGCCTTCAGTGCTCGTATGTTTTTGTTAATAACATCAATAAGGCGTCGTAAAGAAGTATGCGACTCCTTAGGAATAGATTCTACATTAAATAACGCTTGAACATGGTTACTTATAAGAAGTCGACTGTTATTGTAACGTTCGCATAATAAATCCCAGGCTATTGTGTAATTATCAGACTTAAAATCCATATTTTTTATCACTTCTAACGCACTACCTTTAAGACAAGCTCTTAGATAATGAAATTTATTAATTTTATCTATCGAGCTATTATTATGAATCAAAGATGTAAAACTGTCATGAAATTCTACCCAGTACTCATAGCCCCCGTGGAATGTCGGTAAATCAATTTTCGGCAAGCGAACAAAGCTATTCTTACATATGGGCGGTGCCGCCGAGTCCTCGGAGCCCGTCACGAAGTCCCCGGCCTCCTGGCGCTTGCGCTCGTGACGCGCAATCATGCTTCGAGCTAGGGCCACGAGCCGGTAGTACTGCTCCTCAAAAGCCTGGCGAGCAGCGAAAGCCTAATCAGCATCGTCCGACATGAGCTCGATCTCGGTCTGTAATTCGTCAAATTGATCGTATAAGCTTTCGATTTTTGCGAAACGGCCTTGAAGATCGATGACTTGCAATTCTGAAAGATCGGTACAGCTTTTAATGATTTCTAAGTGATTTGAAAAGGCAGTAAGCTTAGCTTTCATTGAGCTTCTCTTTTTAATTAAGCGCTCCATGACTTTAATGATGATTATATAAAGGGAAAATTATAATAATTATGCAAAGAATTATAAGTTGAATTAAGAAGAATAAGTCGAAGCTAAATTATTTCCTTGTCAATATTTTAATTTAGAAAGGCAATGAAAGAAGAAATGAACAAATTAAATTATGAATGAATGCGAAATAGTGATTATAGGTAAATGGGCGTGGTGCGGTCAATGACTCGGCAAGATAGCGATCGACCGTAACTACCTACGTCTCGACGATATGCACAACTCCAGCGCTTACGTAATTGAAATAGTGCAACGCGCTAAATCAAATAAAGGCAAGCTAGGAAGAAAAGAGGCATAGAAAAGATGACTAGGCTGTAGAAGGATATTGGAACGATACGACTCACTCTGATACCCCGATCTTCTTGGTTTTTCGATGGTTCTTGATCTTGAGGTTGAAGGACCACTATGTTGCGGCTATATACTGCACTGTTGTATATATCTTAGAGGGATATATAAATAAAATGCTTGAAGTAACAATGGACTGTATTATAAAGTAAAGGTATAAGTATCAGAGAGAGACACGCGTACATTGATGGAACGGTCGTGAGTTAGTGCCTACGTGATGTGTGCGCGGGCGTCGAGGGCAACGACCTGCCCCCCTCCGTCCGTCGCAGTCCCCTTGCTCGCCTGCCGCGCGGAACTGGTTTGAACGGCTACGCTCAAACAACCTTAAGCCATTTTATTAATTCTTTTTTAAATTTTATGTAAGGGAGTGATTTTATGGCCGTTGGAATCGCATTGTAAGCTTTAATACACATTGCATAGTATTCTTTTTTAAATAGATTAGTTCTTGGTATTTTATCTAGTACTAGTCGTTTGGGATTTCTTTTATTTCTAGGATTTCGTAGCTGGCCTGGTTTCAATGAAATCGGCTACCGACACCGAAATCGGTGAGGAGAGCTATTATTATGGACAAAACAGGCGTAATGTTTCCACTTAAGAGCTGGTACACATTAGGCGTTTTTTGACGCCCGCTTTGCTGATGCGCATTTTTGGATAAAGAAAAAGCGCGCGCCAGAGTATGTACAGAGTACACTCTTCTGTACAGAACTCCTGGTTCTCTAAACGCGCGTTGACAAAGCGCGCGTTTGAAAGCGCCTAATGTGTACCCACTCTAAAGCTTTATTCAGTGTAATTTTGGCTTTATTAAGCCGAATATAGTGTGAAGAAAATGACGCGTAGAGCATATATGTTATGGCACCTCATATAAATTACTTACATACGCGATTAAAAATACAAAGGTATAAAATGACTATAAGGAGTGATTCGTACTATGCTTGGGCTCACGGGCTCCTAGCCTATACACACGATCGCATTGGTCATTAACTGTTTATATGAGGTGCCAAAACAAAAATTCTCTTCACTCTATATTCAGCCTGGTTTGTGAACCATGGGACACACTTCATGTCCCAGGGATATTTGTGCCCGTGTCGTGTGAAAACTACCTTACTTTTTGTCTGTCTGAATGTCACTGAGAATTATAGAAAGTTTCCACTGAGGTTATAAACCAGTATATCGTGCATTACGTCGATGTTCGATCCATATAAGTACATTTCAGTATTACGGGACAAAATTTGCTTGCATGTAGATCCACAAACAAGTGATGGGACATAATGATGCCAGTCTATTTTCGAGTTCGTAAATACACCGGTACTAGTCTATGAATTGTCCCACAATTCATCACAAATCTATGAGCGTGCTGTGATATTTGAAGGGTAACACAATTCATCACAAATTGATGAGCGTGCTGCGATATTTGAAGGGTAACACAATTCATCACAAATTTACGAGCGTGCTTTGATATTTGAAGGGTAAAAAAGTGCTATGGAAAAAGTTACAAGGCATGGTTAGGGCCCCATACTGTCCCCTAGGGGATGCGTAACGCATTTACCTTGTGACATCAAAAAAAAGGCGCGCGTTTGCATCGGATACAGTCGCAATGTGGTCACTAGCTATGCTTTATTATTTATTGATCGCTTATAATATTATGTAACCCTTAATATTCTTTTTGTTATCTACTCTTGTTTTCTTCCTAAGCTGTATTTTTGTAATTTCCTTAATTTACATTTATTTTATGTATCTGCACCCTCGCCCACGTAACTAACTACAATTCAGTCGCTATACTGTCGCGAATCAGTAGTCCTCCATCCATTATTTACTTACTATAATCACGGTAACGCGTTTGCATCGAAAAAGTCGCGATGCTAGTAATTTGCGCGTTAGTAGCGCCTATCGCGCGTTAGTAGCGCCTAACGCGCGTCAGTAGCGGTGTTGTCGAGCTATTACGAATCGCGCAACTGCATCTCTGCAAAAAGTAGTCCTTAAGTTACTAAAATTAGTTTCTATAATATATAATAGGTTGGGGAAAAAGTCTTTTCGCATTATAGTATGAATGAACTTGTCATAACATCTCTTGGGCTATACCAATTGATCTGGCTGATTTTGGCATCATTAAAATGTTTTAATTTTACAGAAGACAATTCCAAATTCAAATTAGGTAAATGTGAGATTTTAATTTGTTATTCTTATCGTTAAAGTGATTCTAATGCATAAACTCGATATATTTTAAATTTTTTACTACAAAAAAGGCAAAAATGCAACACAAGCCCCGAAAAAAATTTTTGGTCTTAAAGATAAAGATAAAGATAAAGATTTATTTATTCCAAGAAATTGGTTACATAAGTTGTTACATTATTTATTTATTTTTTCGCAATTTCAGCCCATATGGACATGGAAATATTTTATTATAACTTAATATTACTAAAAGTCTAAAGGATTTATCTTATGAAATTCATGCTTAATTAAAAAAAATAAAAATGTCCCTATATTATAATCATCTTAACCCCTTACATATTATGTATTTACCTTCCAACACCACATAGTATATTATTGTTAATTCTTAATATTACATCATGGCAACCTGCATTTTCAACCATATACATTAATTGGATACAACACTATTAATTAAAATGTCACTATGCAAGTATATATAAAAGTCAACATTAGTAGGTATAAGTATAAATAAAATGTCAAGTACAGTGAATTAATTGGATATAAAATTAGATGTCATACAATAATAATTAAAATGTCAATAAATCAAAAAATAAAAGTCATCTTAATATAAAAAATGTCAATTACAGTTTATAAATATTAGATTGAAAATATTATTATGTCATTTAATTGGAACAACAATAATATTAATCCATTTTAATTTTCATTGTACCTAATAATATTCATAAATTTGCAAAAAAAAAAAAAAACAACTAAATTTAATTAATCAGTATGTCCTAAAAATTCATTTATGGTGTAAAAACACTTTTCAGCGAGCCAGTTGTACAGTCTTCTTCTAAACATGTTATAAGTAAGTCCTTTTAAGTTCTCGGGGAGCTTATTGTATATTTTGATAGACATACAATAACAGGCTTTACTCAAAAATGTTGTTTGTGTAATTGGTAGTACCAACTTGTTTGGATACCTGGTATATATATTTAAAATTTCTGATTTTTTTGTGTAAAATTCACTCTTATACTTTCGAACAAATAAACTTATTTCGTAAATATACAAACATACTAAAGTAAGCAGTTTTAATTTTTTGAATAATGGGCGACATGAGTCTATAGGTTTAGCTCCACATATAGCCCTGATACATTTCTTTTGTCCAATGAATAATCTAGTTATGTCTACAGAGTTGCCCCATACCATACCTAAGAGCTGAAACCACAAATGCATGGTACGCAGTTAATGCCGTTTGTGTGCAAGTTGTCTTTTTTAGACGACTAAGGAGATAAACGTATTTGTTTATTTTCTTACATGTCAGCTCAATATGTGGTTTCCACGATGGATTATTATCAATATTAATACCTAAGAACTTTACAACACGCGACTCACTAATCTCATGTTTATCGTATGTTATACATAGATCTCTACCTCTATTACCCTTGTTATAAAATTGCATAAATGTAGTTTTTTTAATATTAAATTTTAAATTATTATAGTCCATCCATTCAATTATGTCATAAAGGACCTAATGCAGTCTGTGAGAGTAGCGCAAATTTGGTTTAAGTGGTGCTCTTTCTATCCTTCTCATCCCGCCAAGCAGTGACAGTGATAGCCTTTTAACTTTAAAAATCGTTTAATTATACGGCAGTTAATTTTTTTATCTACTGCATATATTCCTTAGCTAATATAGTGATAAGAACTATTCATAATCATTATTCAAGCTATAGCAACGCTTAAGCCAACTTTATAGCGATACAAATAGAGTATATTTTCGAAGAATCGTGGTTTTACTATGCCCCATTAGGTTCACATAAACTACAGTGGTTTGTGTTCCTCCATTCCCAGTACAAAGGGGTTGGGAGATTTAAAACGACTGAACAAAGAACAGGGTTAATACATCAACTTGTATCTTAAAGAGTATTAAGAGCTATTTTCCTTTAATTTAACCTTTTCCCTTGAAACTATTTCCTAATTAATATAATGTTAACTATGTTAATGGCCACCGCTCCACTTAGTAATGTAGTGTAGTGTATTTAGCCGACTTTCAAATCAATTGTGATATGATTATACTACCTTTTCATTCTAGAAATATATTTTTTAGAAAAATAAAAAAATAAAAATTTTTGGTTTTTGTTATTTTTGCGACAAAAAAAATAAGAAATGGTAAAAATTATTTTTCTTTTTTGTTTTTGACTGAAAAAATTAAAAAAAAAAATATTTCCAAAAAGAGTAAATGTAGTATAATCGTATATCAATGTTATAGTGACTGCTCTTTTTACATCCTGTATATTTGCTAGAATATGGTACAAACGGTGTAACAATTATTATAATAATGCAAGTCACAAACATATTCTGCCACATACTATGGCAAGCAAAAAAAAACTTTACAGATTTTTAAAAGAAATTAAGCCTTAGCCTAGCATCACATACGATCGTCAATAACTTATTATTTACTATAATGTTATTTATCTAAAAACAAAAAAGCAGAAGGTTTTGAATTTATAGTTATCTATAGTTATATATAATTGCTTTTTTTATTATGTGTACCGTTTACGCTGAGATTAATGATCCGATTTTGTCTCGGTTCTTTTTATATTCGACTCAAAATAGCTGGACTCCTAAAAATTTTACAAATTTTGGCTCTGTAGTTTTTTTTTATGAACATTTTAGTCTCATTTTGAACATTTTAGAAGTTTCTCACTTTTATTGACTCTTGACACAAAATGTGGTGTTCAAACGGTGTTACAATTATTATAATGCAAGTCACAAACATATTCTGCCATATAATATGGCAAGCAAAATAAATACTTTACAGATTTTTAAAAGAAATTAAGCCTTAGCCTAGCATCACATACGATCGTCAATAACTTATTATTTACTATAATGTTATTTATCTAAAAACAAAAAAGCAGAAGGTTTTGAATTCGGTTGCTTTTTTATTATGTGCATCGTTTACGCTGAGATTAATGATCCGATTTCATAATCATAATCATAATCATTTATTGCAAGAATGTCGTACATTACAAATTAGGTGTTAAAATTAATTACATATAGAACATACATTCTGCCATTACAATGGCATGCAAAATACAGTAGAGGATTTCCTCTACTGTATTTTGCATGCCATTGTAATGGCAGAATAATATGTAAAAATTATTATAAAATGTATTTACATTTTATAATAATTTTTACATATTATATTATTCTAATATATTATGAATGTCAATTTATTTTTATTAGTATAGAATTACAAATTTATTAGTATTGTACATGTCAATTTATAATTATTATTAGTTTTTAAATGTCATATATTCGTTTAATGTATAAAAACAATTCTCAGACAACCATTTTGAGATTTTCTTTTTAAAATTATTAACATTTAGACTTTTAAAATGGTCTGGTAACTTATTATAGATATTTATAGCATTAAAGTACACATTTCTTTTATACAGATCATAGTGACTGTGGTTTTCGTCGCGGTTTTTTTTATATTCGACTCAAAATAGCTGGACTCCTAAAAATTTTACAAAGTTTGTCTCTGTAGTTTTTTTTATGAACATTTTAATCTCAATTTGAACATTTTAGAAGTTTCTCACTTTTATTGACTCTTGACACAAAATGTGGTGTTATGTATTTGGAGTTTGTATGTGTGTGTGTCAGTATGTTTGTAGCATCATAGCTACCAAACATATGAACTGATTTATCCTACTGTAGTTACTTTAGATACACTAGAAGGTAAAAAAGCTACATTTGAAAAACCGACTTCAAAAAAAACATTTAACTGTAACAACATTATAAAAAAACATTTTATACTTTTTAGTTGTTGCCCCTTATAAAGAGTTTACTGTGAACGTACCAGCGCTGAAAGAGGTACTTTTTTAAATTATTGTATAGGAAAATTTATGATGTTGGGCCATTTCTCATACAAACATGAAAGTCAAAAGTAAGTCTTTCAGCGTTGGTACTTTTGCTCTACAATATAATCTACATACGAAGCACATACACAACCTTAAGTATTATCACTCATTTATTTTACACCTTGTATATTCCCTCTGTCGCCTATTACCTCCCACGGCTACGATTATTATTCCGGTACCCCACGACCAATTTTTAGGTTAAGAGTCTCATAATATTTAAAAGTTTCGAATTGCACGCACCCCTCTAATGAGGCGGGCGAAGGCACATGAAGTGGCTTGACATCAAAGCCGGCGAGAGTGGCTCGAATATTATTTATTAGCTGAGAAAAAGGGAGTTTGCGGCTTCTGATCTGCGCATAATCCCTTTGTACGGAGTGACGGGACAATTCTCATTAAACATTCAATGGAAAGCTATTTAAAGTGAGATTTTGGATATTCAAAGCTTTGTCGTCTTCGCTTGTTTTTTTTTCTTTTTAATTTTCTTTTCACTTTTAAATATCTCTTTGAAGCGTCTTATATCTATATAACTTCCGACTTTTTTTAAGGTGACATAAAGAAAATACTGATTTCGTAGTGTTACACTTTTACATAATAATAACTCCCCTCACCGATTTCGGAGTCGGTAGCCGATTCCATTGAAACCAGACCAGCTACGTAGGATTTATTTTATAGTGCGCAAGTGTGTGGTCAATACACAGAAGCACTCCTCTTCCTTTTACTCTCATAATCCAGTGGGACGGTAAACCGACACGACTGGCGAGAGAACAGGTGCAGGACGGACTTTTTACATGCCCATCCGACGCATGTATCATATTTATTGTCAGACAATCAGGTGATCAGCCTGCATTGTCCTAACCAAACTTATAAATGATAACATTTTTTGTTGTTCCAACCCACGACCTCCACTCGGCACCGAATTTTACATGATACAAGTTCTTCGAGAACTTTAACTTTATTTATACTGGCTGTAATATTAATGAGTGATAATACTTTAGGGTGTGTGGGTCCCGTATACAGAGTTTACTGTTAAAGTACCAGCGCTGAAAGAGTTACCTTTTTTTTATTATTATTGTATGTAACATGAAAGTCGAAAGTAAGTCTTTCAGCGCTGGTACTTTTACAGTAAACTCTATATACGGGACCCACACACCCTAAAGTATTATCACTCATATATTGTACACCTTGTATATACGGTTGTATTGAAAAAACTCTTTTTTTGATGTCGCTGTTGATGATAGGTAAAATAATACGAAATGTCAATATTTATAGGTATAGTATTAAAATCCATCTTTACAAATATTTTTTAATTATTTTACAAAAAAAAAAAAACAAAATAATATTGTCTACCACTATAGTTTATGTAAACAAAACTAGTTACACATAATACATAATTTAATGTTAGTTACTAATAAGTAATTTAATGTAATAACATTATTGTTTTTATTAAAAGCAAAAGTTATTACTTTTACGAGAAACAGCTACTTACTTTGTCAGAAACATTGTTGACTGAAAATATAATTATACTTTAAGTCTAATAAAGATTAAATATTTTTCATACAATGTATTACCGAACGAAACATTACAAGGAAGGTATATTCTGCTAATTCAATCGTGCAATAATACAGTTTAGAAATTAGATATAAAGTTGCTGTATTACCAAAATATGGTATTCGCATAAGCCAATGTCAAACGCGTGCACAATAGCTACAGTACAGATGTTAAAATGTTAAAAAAATACACAATGCACGTGACTTAACAGTTCGATCCGCGTATTGTATGTGTTTTGTATCGGTATATGTGCAGTTTGGACTGCGGATCTAACTGTCGTACTGATAGCGTGGTCCTCTGTTATGACTACGTAATAAGTCTAAAAATATTATATCATACCATACGGTTAAACAGCAATAATACACGACTTATTCGAAACCGATGTATTTCAATAAATATGTTAAAAAAACAAATAAAGTGGAGAAAGTGCAATTCGTGTATCATTTCTGTGTAACATGTATTTCCATCAAGAACCTACAGACTACAGTACATAATATTACGTTGGGGAAAAAGTTTATTCGCATTTTATATGAAAATTCAAAAGGTTTTTTTATAAATTTTATTTACAATTGACTAAAGTATATATAGGTGCCATTTTGTTCGATATTTTTTTGCTATAAAAATTTTGGGGCTTCTGTGACAAGTTCATACATACTGTAATGCGAAAAGACTTTTTCCCTAATCTATTACATACGGTTAAAATTTTGAAAAATGGGACTGTTAGCCTCGCTGTCCGTACTAGTACAGAGTAGGGGCGATTTGTTCATAACATTTACATACATTTTCTAAGAGACGCGTATTGACTGTGTGACAAGAATTATGTACGTAGTACTCACCCCTAAGAAGTTTAATACAGTTTTCATATTTAAAGTAAACATGTCACAAGCGCTTATCTCTAGACCGTTGCTCTCAATAACATGAAAAAACACTTTCGCCTGTAATCTTAATGACTCTTGTCCATTGTAATCACATATTATGTTATTTACGTGCTTTTTAATGCGATCTCTGAAGCGCAGTAGAGAGTTACAATAGTAGCACATTGCAATCGAACTCATACTATCCACGAACATGTAATAGTACAACACGAAAAATATTTTTTCACCCGCGTCTATGAATTTCATCAACATGCTTCTGATGAGAATGAGATTGTTCAAGAATGTTATGAAAAACGCAACAATAATGTCATATTGGAATTCCGCGTTTATGAGAGACACTGTCGAGCTGACTCTATCGAAGGCTTGCGCCAACTTCTTCAATATGAATTTGCGCTTGGACAATTTGTAGAAGTTACGAGATGTTTCTGTATCGTTGTATGCGCCACGCGCCTTCAAATGACAGCTTTTATACCACTTGTCGGAGTCTATAATCTCCAGTACAGAGCAGATGGAGTTCAGTCGCTTCGCAACTAAGTCAACGTACACGATATACGAAAACTTTCCGAGAAGTACTTTAAAAACCGTTACGAAAGTCAAGACTTTGAAAAACACGTGCATCTTAAGCAAGATAAATTCGAAATACATCCACACACAAAACGGTACCACAAAAGCTACCATCCCGAAAGATATTAATAAAACCCTTTGCGTCCGCTTGAACGGTTGATCTAATATTTTGTCAATTTGCGCTAGTTTTTTTATCATTTCCACATTGTTCCTACCATATACGCCTAACGTGTGCAAAAGCATCTGAAGAACGGTACTAGATCTATTAAAGATAATAGATAATAAGTCTGTCCAAGTTTTGTCGCAATAATTGTTGTAGTGAGATATGCCATTGTATATGCTAAGGGCTAGCAACACGAGAACGAACACCAGTAGTAATATCCCGTAAATCCTCAGCGCGGGCGGGACGGGCCGCAGCTGTCCGTCCCTCGCGTAATATCTGAACATACCTATGGAATATTCAATAAACGTTAGTGGTTTTAACAAGTAAATTAAATCTTCGATTTCTTCTTGCTTAACATTTTTTGGTTTTACTTTAATTTTTACTGTCTTCATAATGATTGAGTTACAGCCGTGTTCTATCTTCCAGTCGCAACCGATCAATAACATTATGATACTTATATTAGACTAATGAACATGGAGTTAAGTGGTACAGCGTTACTAGTAATTATTGAAGTGAATGAAATGCAACTAAGGGCTTCATCACACTTGGCTCTTTAATGAAGTGGGCATTGGTTAAATCAACCGCTAAGAATGCGGTCAGAATCAAAATATCCAATGTATAATCGTCGATGTACTAATATGATTTTAGCACGTTCACATATTTTAATTACTTTTTATTATTATTTTGAGTTATCAAACGAATTACCATAATATATTCTTAGTAACGAATTACCATAATTTACCATAAAAATAAATAGTATCTATACAACACAACATTTTAAAATTTTATTAAGCTGATGATCCTGAGTTATAGCGAAAACACTATTGATCAAGCAGCTTTTTAAAAAAAAATACTTTTACCTGTCACTCGTCTTTTTCGTTGTTTTTTGGTAGGGGTTAAAAATGTAGATACTCTTCTTTAAACTCTTTTTTAATCCTATTGCTATTCGGAGACGAATTTAACTTTTAAAAGAAAAGAAAAGTTAATGTTGAATTGTAAAGTACTAATATTTACTTTCGCCTTTTGCAGTTGGAATTTCAGATTTACCAACGCACAACTTTTATATAAAAATATTTTAGAATTCATTTTACAATTTTCAAGTATATAAAGTTAACCAGGAGAATTATTTTACATGTAAATGTAGTTTTTTTTTTTAATTTAAGATTTCAGCATTTCAAATAAACCTTCCCAAAACAGTGACTTAAGTTTACACATTTTATAGTTTTTCAAAAATGAATATTCTCTTTAAATTGTTATAAGCTGTACTTTGTATTTATTTAATATAACTTATAAGAAATATACTAAGAAGTCCGCAGTCATCATCATCATCACTTCAGCTATGACGTCCACTGCTGTACGTACATAAGCCTCCAAAGTATTTCATGGGGTGTAGTTTCCTATACTCGCTATGCTTGGCAGGCGGGTTAGCCAGCGCAGTTTCAAAACAATAACAATGGCCGCCGATCCGCTGCAGCACATTTTTTATTTTTTAAATTTATTTTCCAAATTAAATTACGAAATAAAATAAAAATTGAATGATTGTTAGCTTGTAAGAATGACCTGTAAGAATTATAATATATTATTGACTAGTTAAATGTTGGGTGTAATATTTTTAATGTATTTAAATGATATAATAATTAATAAGTATTAGAAATAATTGAATGTAATAGATAATAATAATTTAATAGGCTAAAAACTTGAAATGTATTAAAATAAACCTTATATGTTTGAATGCTAAAAATAGTGAAAAGTGTTAGATCTTTGAAATAAACTGTAACACCATATTATGTACCACTTTTGATGCAAATAAAAATTATGAATTATGAATTACGCAGGAGTTATTTTATAGTGCCCAAGTGTGTGCGCAATACACAGAAGCACTCTCTCTTCCTTTTACTTTAATAACCCAGTGGGACGGTAAACCGACACGACTGGCGAGAGAAAAGGCGCAGGACCGAATTTTTACATGCCCTTACATGCCCATCCGACGCATGGATCATCTTTCTTGTCAGACAATCAGGTGATCAGCCTGCATTGTCCTAACCAAACCTGATAACAACATTTTTTGTTGTTCCAACGCGGGAATCGACCCCACGACCTCCGGGTCGAGAGCGAAGCTCTGAGCCACTAGAAAACAGAGGCGTTAAATTGACAAAATAAGTGTTTTCAAGATACAAAAATAGGGGTCTATGAGATACCTGTTTCCTCCTTGGATAATGCCGCTAGAGTAACAATTTTTTTCCCGAACATCTATCGTCAAGACGAGCCAAGCGAAGCGCAAGGGCACTACCTACCTTTTCTCGAAAGGTTTCGTCGTTTTTTTGAACTCCCATAACTTTGCTTTGGATGATGCTAAATAGTTGAAAATTTCAACATATAATGACACCAGTAAATACATGAATTAAACAAAGTTTGAATGACGTAGCTACTATACTTTAGATTTTATCGATGTGTAAAAACCCCTGATTTCGTCACTGACTCATTTATAGATCATCAAAATTCTTAGTTTACTTCCGGAAATCTTAGAAAGCTAAAGTTATGTATGTAAGCTGTTATTGCTACACAACCAACAAAAAAATTATTAAAATGTAAATGCCGCCATTTTGAATCCAATATGGTGGATATTGGATTCAAAAGGATGTTTATTATAAGGATCTGATGACCTTTAATTTATAAAAGGAATATAATATACAAGTACATAAAAAACCTACTTTTTGTAGGACCCATAATCGTTCAGAGTTTTGCTCCATATAATTTATGTCCAACTTTATGTATGTTGAGTGCGTTGCACTACTGCAATCAGTATATTCTATTATTCATCTACAAAAAGTCGGTCACCAATTATTAATCGGTGACCGACTTTTACCGAAGATGAAAAATATATTATTATATTATTTATGAGAGGAAAATTTGTTTTTTATTCACTTATTTACAATTAGCGCGAATATGCAGGCAGCTAATAGTTGTAAATTGCTGTCGGTCACAAAATAACTGTCGGTGTATGGAACAGGTCCGGCACAAGCTCCATCTGTTGTTAAATTTCTTTTCTGTAAAGTTCTTTGTATGCTTAGCATTATTATAATGTGATTTGTAAGAAACTAGCTTGACAGTGGCTCAAAATATTCTATAGAATTCCTTGTGCTAGTTACGCTGGCGTTGGCGCTGGACGTCGGCAGGCATCGCGGCGCTGGGCGTCAGTACGCGCCGCGACGCTGGGCGTCACCTGCCGATGCCCAGCGCCGCGACGCCTGCCGACGCCCGGTGCTAATATTAGCTAATACCAGCTAGTATTTTCAACAGTATATCTAATAGTAGTAGTGATGATGGTAACTAGCACAAGGAATTCTATAGAATATTTTGAGCCACTGTCAAGCTAGTTTCTTACAAATCACAATCGGCGCTGGGCGTCGGTAGGCGTCGCGGCGCTGGGCGTCGGTAAGCGTCGCGGCGCTGGGCGTCAGCAGGCGTCGCGACGCTGGGCGTCGGCAGGCGTCGCGACGCTGGGCATCGGCAAGCGTCGCGGCGCTGGGCGTCGGTAAGCGTCGCGGCGCTGGGCGTCGGCAGGCGTCGCGACGCTGGGCGTCGGCAGGCGTCGCGACGCTGGGCATCGGCAGGCGTCGCGGCGTTCGGCGTCGCGGCGCTGAGCGTCGGTAGCCGTCGCGGCGCTGAGCGTCAGCAGGCGTCGCGGCGCTGGGCGTCGTGGCACTGGGCGTCGGCAGGCGTTGCGGCGCTGGGCGTCGGTAAACGTCGCGGCGCTGGGCGTCGGCAGGCGTCACGACGCTGGGCGTCGGCAGGCGTCGCGACGTTGGGCGTCAGTAGGCGTTGCGGCGTTGGACGTCGGCAGGCGTCTCGGCGCTGGGCGTCGGCAGGCGTCGCGGCGCTGGGCGTCGGCAGGCGTCGCGACGCTGGACGTCGGCAGGCGTCGTGGCGCTGAGCGTCGCGGCTCTCGGCGCTGAGCGTCGGTAGGCGTCGCGGCGCTTGGCGTCGGCAGGCGTCGCGGCGCTGGGCGTCGGCAGGTGTCGCGACGCTGGGCATCGGCAGGCGTCACGGCGCTGGACGTCGGCAGGCGTCGCGACGCTGGGCGTTGGCAGGCGTCGCGACGCTGGGCGTCGGCAAGCGTCGCGACGCTGGGCGTCGGCAGGCGTCGCGGCGCTGGACGTCGGCAGGCGTCGTGGCGCTGGGCGTCGGCAGGCGTCGCGACGCTGGGCGTCGGCAGGCGTCGCGGCGTTCGGCGTCGCGGCGCTGAGCGTCGGTAGGCGTCGCGGCGCTGAGCGTCAGCAGGCGTCGCGGCGCTGGGCGTCGTGGCACTGGGCGTCGGCAGGCGTTGCGGCGCTGGGCGTCGGTAAACGTCGCGGCGCTGGGCGTCGGCAGGCGTCGCGACGCTGGGCGTCGGCAGGCGTCGCGACGTTGGGCGTCAGTAGGCGTTGCGGCGTTGGACGTCGGCAGGCGTCTCGGCGCTGGGCGTCGGCAGGCGTCGCGGCGCTGGGCGTCGGCAGGCGTCGCGACGCTGGACGTCGGCAGGCGTCGTGGCGCTGAGTGTCGCGGCTCTCGGCGCTGAGCGTCGGTAGGCGTCGCGGCGCTTGGCGTCGGCAGGCGTCGCGGCGCTGGGCGTCGGCAGGTGTCGCGACGCTGGGCATCGGCAGGCGTCACGGCGCTGGACGTCGGCAGGCGTCGCGACGCTGGGCGTTGGCAGGCGTCGCGACGCTGGGCGTCGGCAAGCGTCGCGACGCTGGGCGTCGGCAGGCGTCGCGGCGCTGGACGTCGGCAGGCGTCGTGGCGCTGGGCGTCGCGGCACTCGGCGCTGAGCGTCGGTAGGCGTCGCGGCGCTAGGCGTCGGCAGGCGTCGCGACGCTGGGCGTCGGCAAGCGTCGCGACGCTGGGCGTCGGCAGGCGTTGCGGCGTTGGACGTCGGCAGGCGTCGTGGCGCTGGGCGTCGCGGCACTCAGCGCTGAGCGTCGGTAGGCGTCGTGGCGCTGGGCGTCGGTAGGCGTCGCGGCGCTTGGCGTCGGCAGGCGTCGCAGCGCTTGGCGTCGCGGCGCTGGGGGTCGCGGCGCCATTTCAGTTAAAACGTGATACTTGGCCGTTTTGCTACCGTTACGAAGATTTTATAGGCATTCATTTATCGTGTGTGAAATAAAACGGCCAAGCATCACGTTTTAACTGAAATGTAGAGTAAGTGAAGCTAAGCCTAGTAAAGTAAGGGCGCATAGATCAAGAACTTTGGTACTACATGGGATTTGTCCACTTTTTTATAGATTTTGATCAAGGTGCTTGTAGATTTAGGGCGAGTAGTCTTTAGAGCTTGGCTTTATACGATATCTGATAACTTTTTCACAGGGTAAGCTGTATAGACTCGTCTTGGCAACATTTTTACATGAAAATGTTTTTGGTGGGATGTATATTATTCGTACGTCCCTAATTTTTTTTATAATTTTTTAAATATATTAATAATTTGAGAAGATATGGACGTTCAAAAATCAAAAAAAAAATACCAGACTTTTTGCTGTGTAACATTCTTGTTACAAGGCAAAAAGTCTGGTAATTTTTTATATCTGGCAAAATAAATATTTTACAGATTGAACAAATTTGACTGCATTATACAATAAAATAAAAACATAGATACCTAGCACAAATCTTTTTTTAGTTTTTAATGAAAAAATGTCTAAATCGGTTAAGTTCTGGAGGAGGAATCAGGAATCGCCCAAACGTCGATTTCTTATACTTTTAATAGGTAATTTCAGTTCGAGCTGCAGTTGTCTCTGTCACGCTAGTGCTGACTAGCTAACGGACTGCGAGACCGCAATAGATTTTATAAATACATATTTTGTATTTCATTCAACCTCCTCTTAAACATGGTGTAGTTTTTAGAAGTTTCAAGACACATGGCGCGCGGCGGTAGGCGAGTCTATATTGCGGCGGTGTCGTGTAAAAACTACCTTACAAACAAACTTTTGCTTCATTGCGATAAACCAACATGCAACCAAAACCGAATTTAGATGTAGTGGGTATTAAACATTGACAAATCCACATTTAGCCGCAAATCTACCACCGCATTCAACTTACCACCGTATTCAACTTACCACTGTATTCAACTTGCCACATAGAGTTGAAACTTTCCGGGGAAACTGTGACCATAATGTGTGAATTTATTGGCCAACAAACTTACAGGTTGAAATCCGATACAATCGGACTGGGCATCGTGTATCTTATTTTGTTCAATATGGAGAAACAAACATACGAAGTTAACATACAATAGGGAATATGAGTATGTTTTGAAGCAGTTAAAATTGTATAATCATTTTGTACGAAATGTAGTATTTAGTTCTACCTTTAGTTTTTTATGTTGACATTCCGAAAATAACTTGTTAACTTTTTTCGGCACATAATAAGCACGATATTGTACTTATAACGGGTGTAAAAAGAGCAGTCACTTTGGGATATGATTTTATCACCTTTACTCATTCTAGAAATGTATTTTTTTCTTTATTTTCACAAAAAAAAAATACTTTATTGTTATTTTTGCGACAAAAAATAAGTAGTGGTGAAAAGTAAAATTTTTTTTTTCGACAGCAAAAATATAAAAAAAATACATTTCCAAAATAAGGAAAGGTAGTTTAATCGTATCTTAAAGTAATAGTGACTGCTGTTTTAACACCCTGTATATTGTAAAATGTTCTCATGTCTCACTTTAGTCTTCCCGAGAAATAAAGTTCTTTAACATCATTATGATCAACATCACCATTTCAGCTATGAGGTCCACTACAGATCATTAGCTTCCTCCGAAGAATTTTATGGGGGTTACTTGGAATAGATGTTGTCCAGCGCAGTTTTCAGATCAGACACCCACGGGAAATATGGTTGACAGGAAGGTGCTATTCTTTCTCCGGCGCCCCACAGAAAGACCGATTTCGATAAAATTTTGTACAGATAGTAGAGATTACGAAGAATAATATAGACCTCGGAAAAAATATACAATTCCAGTGCGATTTTGTTGCGTGGACCTTTTGAAAATCGTTTATAGAACGTACAGTAACACTAAACAGTCATTATATTAAAAAGTTACAGGATTCAAAAAAAACTATAGGTATTTATTTTTCATCATAAAATTGAAAACAATATTCCTTAAGTGTTATGTTATTTTTATGATAAATGTCGTAAAAGGCGACAAAAATAATTATATTCGGAAATGTGTATCAGCGTTTCCGCGGACATTATTACTTCCTGAAAACTGTGCCAAGCGTGGTGAGTATAGGCAACTCAACAAAACCCATAAAAATACTTTGGAAGAGGCTTGTGTCCAGAAGTGGACATCTTAGCTGAAATGATAATGTCTGAATAATGATGGGATGAAGCTAGCCCGCCTGCTAACCTTGGCGAGTATAGGCAACCCATAAACCCATAAAAACCCATAAAAATACTTTGGGGGGGATTACAGACATCTTAGCTGAAATTATATTATCTGAATAGTATTAAGGTGATGGCACTGGTACTGCTAGGAACTTGAAACTATGCCAATATATTACATATCTTTGCCAAGAAAATTCAAGAAAATTCTGCAATAACTACGTTGCAGACCCACTTTTCTGTCCCTGGCTAAGGAGGCTCTCGTGAGCATCGGCACCGACGTAACAACGAAATATAAATCGAAGAATTCAAGACACAAAATATATTATATAAATTCGGATTCCTATTGCGGAAGGTAGCGTCTTCGAATAAGGTGTTGCTGAGGATGTCCATCGAAATAATACGTTTTAAGTGAAATATGTGTGAAGAGTGTCTCTAAGATCAAAATTGTTTAAGTTTTTGACGAGACGTCTAATAAATAGATGAACGCCGGCTGCACGCACGAAAAAAGATGACTCATTTGTAACGTTACGTTCATTGTATACGATCGGAGGAAAAGCTCTGCACGATCGAGTGAAAGGGACGATCGGTTTGAGCGTCATCAATGCTTTCTTATGACGTTGTCACGTTAAACTATTGTTCGTAAACCGACTCTACAGTAGGTTAAGTCTCGATTTCACCAACGCTTGTTCAAATACCATACCTTCTCATTCATTGATAGGAATTACGAGAGGAACATTGCTTGGTGAAACACGCCCTAAGTATTGAAAGAAGCAACATTTTTCAAAAGTTAATTTGTATGATGTGTGTTTAATGTTTAATTTTATATGTTTACCGTATACTTACATTCACACTGTAGTTTGTTAGTAATTGTCTAAAATTAAGAGATACATAGACTTATGTCATTAATACAGTTGCATGTTGCAAGGCAGATATATCCCCTAAGTAGGTAACAAGTCTCTATAAAATTAATAAAAAAACAAGTCAAAATAGGCCCTGAAGGACACCTTTCTTGAAGAACCTTATGTCAAAGCGCTCTGAGAATACCTTAGAAGAAAGCTCATTGTCAAGTCCACAGTTTGCAGGTGCGCGGCAAGAACGGTCGGGAGAATCGGACCGTGGTGGATCGCCACTGATCCAACCGATGTGGGTGAAACTTCAATCTTCGGCGGGTGGTGCGACGATGGAAGGGTGACGTGGACATCAGGTCAAACAATTCTGTGAAGCACTTACCGTTATAAAGTTGGTAAAAAACGCGTAGAGGAAACCTATGTCTCTCCTAAGATATTAGGTGCTCCAGCATGTCAGTGATTCGTGGGTGACGATTCGGATTGGTTTAAGTATTTGTTAACAACAGAAGTACATAATATTTTGTTAATATTTCAAGTCTAGCTATAGAGGTTCTTAAAATACGTAATACGGAGGCCATACACCATGCCATGTCCATGCAGGACATAATAAATAATAGTTCCCCTCACCGATTTCGGTGTCGGTAGCTGATTTCATTGAAACCAGGCCAGCTACGCAGGAGTTATTTTTTTAGTGCCCAAGTGTGTGCGCAATACCCAGAAGCACTCTCTCTTCCTTTTACTCTCATAACTCAGTGGGACGGTAAACCGACACGACTGGCGACAGAACAGGTGCAGGACCGACGTTTTACATGCCCATCCGACGCATCGCATGGATCATGTTTCTTGTCAGATAATCAGGTGATCAGCCTGCATTGTCCTAACCAAACCTGAAAACAACATTTTTTGTTGTTCCAACGCGGGAATCGAACCCACGACCTCCGGGCCGAGAGCGAAGCTCTAAACCACTAGACCACGGAGGCGATACTGGAGGCGAGGATGCAGGACAGACGAACATACAGCGGAGTTTTAGTAATATGGTTTTTATCCTGTGTGTACGAAACCCAAAAAATATTTCAAATGTAAATTGGTCCGAAGTGAGTTCGAGATGTTCAAATATTAAAATGGAATTATCGATAACGCGGAATTGAGTTTGATAATTTGAATACAAATCTACTGAATCAATAAAATCATGAATAAGACTGTCCATAATATGTATTCGTACTTAAAATTCTGTACCAATCTCTTATATATATAAAAATGAATTGCTGTTCGTTAGACTCGCTAAAACTCGAGAACGGCTGAAACGTTCGGCTATTTTTGGTCTTGAAATTTTCGTGGAAGTCCAGGGAAGGTTTAAACGGTTTGTATGCTTAACGAAGTGGGCACAGGTAAGCTAGTCCGATTATAGATAACGGTGTTTTACCTTTTTTATATATTGTATAAAAATGTATTATATTTTTTAGTTTTTCAATCTCATATTAAAAGTTATTCGTACTGCTTTTTTTCGTAATATATTGAGTTTTAAACTGCTAAATTTATAAAAAAAATTAGACTATGTTACTCAGAGATAATGTCGCATTCTAATGGTTTTTGCGTTATCGTAACCCGTCCAGTAGTTTTAATGTTTAATCATAAGACACATACAATAAAAAACTCTAAGACCCGTATTAATAAAGAAGTCTCAAACCCAACCTCACTTGAGAACCAATTTGACAGATTAAGGGCGTGTTTCACCAAGCAATGTTTATATTAACGCCATGTTAAATATCATGTTATCCCTCTCGTATTTCCTGTCAACGAATAAGATGGCATGGTATTTTAACATGGCGTTAACTTTAACATTGCTTGGTGAAACACGGCCTAAACCACGTTTCGTTTCACTTTTAAAAGTGAACAACTTTATTAATGTTGCATATTACTTAAATTTGTTTTCCTTTTATACCGCAATACTCATATTATAGATTACAGAAAACTATTATAATTTTTGTTTTTGCGTTTTAAAAAAGAAATAAAATAAAATATGAAACATAGTAAAGTTCTTCATTTTTAAAAGTGAAACGAAACGTTTTCTTTTATCTGTCAAATAGGTTCTCAAGTGAGGTTGGGTTTAAGACTTCTTTATTAATACGGGCCTAAAACAATAAGTAGGTATCCCTCGTCAAGCATCAAGCATGTCGTGGATTGAATTAAAGTAAATTATATCTAAAAACATCTCTCCTTCACGTAATCTTTTAAACAGAACAACCGTATCAAAATTATGGTATTCGTTTCGGAGCTTCGATGATACGGACGGACACACATGACAAACTTACAACACCCCACTGTTTTATCGGGGGATAAAAATACAAATTCTCTGTCTATTAATGACGTCCTTATAGCGCAGTGGTTCAAACTATTGGCACGTTTGAATCCCGCCGAAGGAATATTTGTTGCTTAGTCCTTAACATTTGTTGTGTAGAGTAAAAAGTATTAAATATTATGTTTGCGTTGTCTGGTCCCTGTAACACAAGTTCTACTGAAAGAGCGTCATGTTAACTTAGTGTAAATAATATAATATAATAATAATATCTATAGACGCTTCACACCACATCAATCTGGCCCTGTGCTAAGTATCCGAAGAGCTTGTGTTACAGTTACCAGACAACGGAAATATTATTTATTTAATACTTTTATGATATACACATATTTAAGATTTTTATTATATAAATACACAAATTTGATAAACATCCATGACCCAGGAACATTGGAAACTTCTTGTTCCCTCGGCAAGATTCGAACCCACAACCTCTCGGTCGAGCACCAACGCGCTGAACCACTGCACTACGGAGGTCATCCATTTTTTTTTTGTTTTGATTGAATCTTCATTCTTTTGCGCCATTGTCAGTGTGCCCAAATGTTGTTTTCAAGATTGGTAACAATATAATATGTTTTATCTCAATAAACATTAAAATAATTACACACAAACAAGCCACAATAAAAGCAATGTCCAATCGCTGGCAAAACGTTTTATATTTTGTCGGGAATCTTTAAATGTCTTAGTGAATTCCTTTACCAGCAATACTCGGGGGAAAACGAGATTTTTCCCTTCAGTTCTCTATTTCCGCAACGATTTCCTGTTTCAATTGTATTTTAACCGCTTCTAGGGACGCTTAGAATTAATATAAGTAATGCAAATAAATACCGGCGTATAATCTTGGATTCTGTTTTTTTAGCGTTTGATCAAAAATGTATGTGTTGCGGCATGCAAGCGGTTTAGTTAAGATGATCTCTGGAAACAAACCTACCCCAAAGTCCCTCTTTTTCTTGGGGATTGTCTATACTCGCCACACTTGACAGGCAGGCTGATGATCACAGTATTTTTGTATTATTACGAACTAGCTGTGCCCGCAATTCGCGTGTTTTTTTAAATGACTTAAAATGTGAATAATTTTCCCTGTTTTCGCAACATTTCTCACTGACGCTTCGCTCATATTGGTCGCAGCGTAATGTTATATAGCCTAAAGCCTTCCTCTAAAAATGGACTATCCAACAAAAAAATATTTTTTTAAATCAGACCAGTAGTTCCTGAGATTAGAGCGTTTAAATAAACAAACAAACACACTCTCCCGCTTTATAATATTAGTATATAATATATACATCAGAGAGACGCATTTCACATAACTCTAGCTTAAACAAAGCCTCCTAGTCAAATAAAGAAATAGTAGGCATTATACTACTGTAGCGGTGGCACTCATTTGTATTAGCCGTAGCTACAGCGGCGCTAGTCGGAGTACCGCCGAGTTTAGTGGGTATGGCTGCGTCCACTTACCATCTTAACGGACGCAGCGAGCCCCACATACCCGTGGCAGGAATCCACGTTCTCCGCGTGATGCGGTCAATAGCATTTCTCGACGGATAAATCTATAATCCGACTTCGCAAAAAAGGGTATAAAAAGGCTGAAACAAGAAAATAATTCAATTTGAAATCCAGAAATGCATAGGCACAAAAATGGTCAAGGTAGATCCGTGGTCGCACACGCTATTGGCAATATTGCAACGGCAGACGAATATGCTTTGTCAAGTTCTTTTTATTCTACCGTATTTTGATGTGATCTGATGCTTAGATTTCATCAAAGTCGGACCAATAGCTTAGCTGCTGGAACATACATATATTGACTGCTAAATCCTTATCCTTCCTTTTGGCTTCGCCGAGTCGGGTAAAAATGGCATTATATTAAAGTCAAATATTTTTATTCAAAATAAATTTTACAAAAAAATTTTTCTTGAAGGTCGATTCTAAATGATGCCTACCACCGGTTCGGGAACTAGCCCAGCGAGAAGGACCAGCTCAAGAAACTTTCGTGGGGCCATCTTTTATAATACGAGTAAGATTTCGCTTAATTTCGCTTGAACTAATGATCTATCAATGTAACTTAGAATTTTAAACTAACCCAATATGCTATATCGCTTTCTCTGTGCTCTTTGTGTCAATTTTCCACTTTTAAAATTATCCTGTTCCTCATTGTGTCAATTTTCCACATCTAAAATTATCCTGTATATTAAATGTCCACCTGCATAATAAAATAGCAGAAGATAATGGAATGTTAATGAGAAATTGGCAGTTGAGTTTAATTCATTTTTCCTGTTCCGAAATAGAAGAGGCTTTTATTTGAGTTAATAAAAGGAGGCCGATTGGCAACCTTTTATATCCTTGCCATTCTCGTGGATGAAAATTTTCGAATGCAAAACTTGATAGGTACCATGTTTACGTCTCAGGGAATCTAATTCATAAGATCAGGGAATCTATAGGTATTAAGGAATCTAATTCATAAGATCAGGGAATCTATAGGTATTAAGGAATCTCATTCATAAGATCAGGGAATCTATAGGTATTAAGGAATCTTATTCATAAAATCAGGGAATCTATAGGTATTAGGGAATCTAATTCATAAGATAGAAACGTGTTCACAAAATGATTTTCGGTCTTATTCAAAATTAAATTAGGTATTTTATTTTAACATAAAACTGAAGAAACTTTTTTCATAAATTCAACAAACAGGTTTCCATCGGTTCAACCCTAACCCGCCGAGAAGAACCGGCGAAAAGAGCTCAGACGGACGGACTTATAATGACGACACACAGACTTACTTTATTTATTATCAATGGCAAAAAACATCGCATTTAGCACTAAAAAAAAAATCAGGCTACATGGCCCATATTATAAATACCTTACAAACTAACATACATACAAAATATACCTAAAACTACACTTAAACTACACGAGTTGTCAGCGACGTGTAGCGCGCTTCATTCCGGAGTCTCCCCAGGAACTTCCGGTAGACTACACCCATCGGCCAGAACTCCTCCGCCTCAAAGGTCGATAGAAGATGCGTCGGTACTCTCACCACATAGGAACTGAAGTTGACCTTGTGGCGAGACTCCAGACGCTCAACCCTCAAGGGAGGGACGTCTTCTTCCGGATGTAGTCCACGACGTCCTTAACCTCCATGGACCAGTGCAGGCGGGACACGTACAGCGGCGTGGAGCGTACTTCACACCGCAGGCGCTGCTCGGGTCCGCAGGGTGCGGTGCCGCGATGGTTGCGGACGGCGGGCTTCTTCTTCCTTTTCTCCACCAGTATGAAGCCCTCCTCATCGCACCTCCTGCTCTCGTCCTTGCCAGGTTGCGGTGGCTGAGCTTGCGGCTTTCTGTAGCCTGGCGGCTCTCTTTCTTCCCCTCTGTCTTCGCCCGCGGGGGAGGTGCGGGGTGAGCGGCGATACTCGCAAAACATTTTTGCTGAGTTGCTTGGTCACTCGGCGACTGCGCGACGGAGGGGAAGGCGGGCGGAGGCGGCGGCGGTTGCTGACACATCTGATTCTGCTGACACGCAAAACGATGTGTCGGCTCGCGCGCCACCATGACTTGTGTTGACGTAGGCAGTCGAATGATCGGGTGACCCACTTAATGAATTATTACATTTTAATTGTTATAATTCACTACGTAAGTCACGGATGGTAGATTCCGATGCATCCAATCTACCCCGCATCTCGTCCAGCTCTGCCTTCATACTGTTGAAGTTCTTCAACAGGCTGGAGACGTCGACGTGGTCCATCGTCAACACCGGCAGCTTGTGGAGATCTTTCGCCACAAAGGCCGGCACGTCGTCTGGATCCGTCTGCTTCAGCAGGGAGATCATATCCTGCACGCTTCTCTCTGTTCCACGGAATTTCTTGATTCGGTCGCCGCGCTTAATTTTTTTTTCAAGGAAAACTTACAGCTAAAATAGATATAGAGCTAAACAATAGTTAAGGAAGGCCAATTAAAAGTTTTCACAGATAGTAAAATGACATTAACAAAACAAAAACAGACAGCACTAACCAACGCACACAACTAACAAATGCACAATTCCAGTGATAGTACAAAGACAAGCAAACACACACAACGAATATACCATAGTTACGCAAACAATTTAAAGCCTATTGCTATTAAAATACAAATTGTTGTAATCTTTCTTAAAAGTTGTAGCATTTAACTAGCCCTGATCATAATATAAGAGTTCTAGCGATAAGTATTATTAGAATAGAATAGAATAGAATAGAATTTATTTATTTCCAAGAAATTTGTACAATCAGGTCTTACAATTATTTAGTTGAGCTCTAAATTTCTGCCTCTTGGGCGTGGAAATATTGTTAGAAAATTGTGCATGCTAAATTATCAATTAATGTTAGGTACATGCATATTTCATAATCACATTAGAACACTCAATATGGAGAGCTAAATAATGAAAGCACGATAAAAGCTATACAATAGCTTACAACAATATAAACTCCTACAAATATACAAACGAACATAATCTAGTAATAAATTATTGATAAAGTATTCCGCATTGGCGATCCTAATACATATTCAAGATACTCTATAGAACCGAGAACGGCAACAAGCAATTAGTACTCAATCGATTGGCAAATATCCGATACAACCGGAGGCTCCGTTTTAATGAAACGGTTCTTTAGTTACTTGAATGTTATAATGTTACCTTTAGGAATTTGTTTATTTTCGTTCACTTGAATTTGTTTATTTGACGCTGTGGTAGGGTAAGCTTACACTGAGACACAAAGTGTGTGAAGAATTACACTGAATGAGTTTGGATCATAAAATTTTATTCAGAACTAGCTAACTCGTGCTTACTTCGTTGAGCATATAAACCGTTTAAACCTTCCCTGAACTTCCACGAATATTTAAAGACTAATAATAGCCGAATCGGATCAGTGATTCTCGAGTTTTAGCGAGACTAACGAACAGCAATTCATTTTTATTTATAAGATGAATTTAACAAAAATGTATTCTGCATGTCTGTAAATAATGTTTACCATTGCGCCGGTGAGGGAACTAGCTCAACGACAAGAACATGTATAGTACGTCCGAGATAAATTTAACCCAAACGTATATATAGCCGTCTATGTGATGTAAATTGGCCAATATTTATGCAATGATTAATGTTGGCTACATGAATCCATAGACTATAGACTGCATTCTACATTCGGCAGTGTCAAAATGGCGTATTTTTACTGGAAAGGTTTTTCATTTGATGTTTAAAATATGTTAATTATTGTTTAATTTTTATAAAATGTATTTGACAATGAAGTATGCTCCTTTAATATACCTGTGAAACTGTTAATAAGTGTGCACAATAAGTGAATATGTGAAAATTTTGATGTTTTCGGTTTGTTTACCTTTAGGTTAAATTTATCAGGGACGAACTGTAGTGGATTATCATATTTTTTATTCTTTCAAAAATACTATTAAGACATACTTCATTACGAATATTATGCAATTATGCATAACATTAAACATGTAATAAGGTGCTCTTTTACATACTCAATTAGGGTCGTTTTGTCCCCGTCCGAGTTTCTTATGCCGGTTCTTCTCGGTGGGCTGCGGGTTGAACCTGTTTTGTGGTTAAGCTTGTTGAGTTTCATTTGGAAATAAAATATTTTGATTAGATTTGATTTGAAGGTGAAAAATAAAACAAACACAATCGGTTCATATCGACGAAATTATCCACGATAAAACACACAAAAAAACATAATAATATATTGTACCGTCTTATTGTGAAACCTCCTGTTTTGGAAGTCGCTTAAAAAGTAGGTCTTAGTCTTCAAATTTAATTCAATCGCGGCTGAATAAGCATAGATATTGACCGATTCTATTTCGGTGTTTGATTAAAATCCGAATAGGGTTGTCAAAATTCCGTTACACAAAAACCAATTTAGATCACGGAATGACACGCCCAGTTTATTAGACACCCTTCTGTTTTGTTACAGCCCCGGACACAGAAGCGAGCGAGAATATATCCAGCTATAAAATATAATAGCACTGATTAGTGATTTGTGAGTAGTCAGATTCATACCACAAGTGTAGTGAATCTAACAAATATACGTACATACATAATATTATGTATGTGCGTATATTTGTTAGATTAACTTGTCCTTGCAGTAGACTAAACTAGAGGTCCGATTTTAATAAAGGTGTCGATCGATTTGTAATGATGCCGCGAGTAACATAGGCCTATATCTTTTTTAACCTCGTTTATTTTTTATTCTCAACCTCGTATTTATAAAACTACAACTTTTCAGTAGAGTCAAAAAACATAACAATTTTAGATTTTTTTATGATATGGATTTTAGATGTATACTGTACATAACTGAACCTCATTTAAAACAAAATCCATGTCATAATAAAATCTAAAATTATTATAGTTTTTTGACTCCACTGAAAAGTTATTGTTTTATAGATTTAGTTAAAAGTTGTTGTTTTATAGATAGATAAAGTTGTTATTTTATAGAACCTCGTTAAAGTAAAGTGACGATATAATTCTCTGAAATTTAAATTTGCCTTGATCATTTTCGTACCTATGCATTTCTGGTTTTCTTAATTATTTTCTTTTTTTTGTGTGTTTGGGTTTTTAGACCTTATTCTGTACGAAGTCGGGTATTGTTTTTTATTTCCAAATTTAGAAATACCGAGGCATTAATTCTTTAATGTTGTTGTGGGTTGAGTCTTTTTAGTTCTTTAATTTTTGATCAAGTGAATTAATCTGTCGATACTCGGTATATATTATTACCAATGTATAAAAATAATATGTTATTTGACATATTATTTGTAACTTTACAGTGATTCTGAATGTTATAGGTGCAGGTGGTAATGAGTGTCACCTACACTGGTTTTAAAACTACACCGGCAAGAAAATTCGGCGTAAGAAAGTTGCGCGTGACTTTCTTTTACATAAAATAACCTCTATAGTATTATAGAGATTCCGTGATCTAGTTGGTTTAGGATCTCCAGAGGTAGCGGTTTTATTCCTAGGTTCATAAACATACGCTCTAACCAAGAAGAAACATTGAGAGAAAACCAGCACACGGTTGGTCCTAGATGTATAAACTTATTCTGTAATACGTTTAATATATATACGTGTGGTGGGGCTATACCGTATGATATGTAACCGCTTGTTCTTGACTCTACAGTATTTTAAGATCATCCAATAATAAAAAGCTCTAAGTTTGATAGTATAGCTCAGTGTAGAATGGAACAAACTCAATAGAGCCTCGATGAGGGTGCCGCGGTATTTAATTATAACCCTCAAACCTCCCGCGGCGCGGTCTGTGATATTATACATTCATCTCATAATATACATACGAGCCTATTATCAATGTAATAAGGACTAATAATAATAATTACTTATATATAAATAATAATAATACTACGTCAATCTAATCCCGTGCTAAGTTCTACAAGATGTTTCCGTGTCTCGTAACCGTTACTAGTTTAACCACAGAAGAGTAAAAGAGATTAGAATGGCATTGTAGGCGGGGCAGACGCGCCGTACATATGATCAAATGATCATATGTCAGCCGAAACACGTTTTATCGGTCAACAGTCACAATCTTACTGTGACAGCGTACGGAGCTCCATAAAAAATCGTTAAAAATGCCGTGTTGCGCTGTTTTAACGTGTCGGAAAAGAAGCCAAGTGTGTAGTGTAGCCCGAGAAGGAATTTCTTTCCACCGGTAAGTCCAAAAACTTTAAATTTTATGTGATATTAGTAATTATTTCTTGTTACTTTTTATACGATACACAAATTATTTTTATTAGATTATACACACATTTAATACACATCAATGACCCAGGAACATTGGAATTTTTTTTTCTCTCGGTGGGATTTGAATGTGCAACCTCTCGGTTGAGCACCAACAACAATGCAGTCGACTATTGTACTATGGAGGCAGCGTAGTGGTTGAGTGCATTGGTGCTCAAGTATTGACATTGAATAAGCTATTACTAACAAGTAACAAATATAAAACAACATATTATAATGTAACTCTTTAATATTTAATTAATAGGATTTCTTATTTATAGAATTGATTATCTATACATATAATAAATCTGTAGAGGGGTCATGTCTGTACATTAAGAATATTTAAGTGAAAATTAAAAAAAGTAGGTCTATAAAACCCACAGAACCTAAAAATAACATTTTTGAAAAAAATGTCTGTCTGTCTGTCTATCTGTGTGTGTAAAGTCCATATAAATCTCAGTACAGAGATCTTCGTCGCGTATATGAGCGTACTATCAAGTAGTCCCGTTCGCATAAAAGAAAAAAAAATATTATACATACAGACGAATTGAGAACCTCCTCCTTTTTTTGAAGTCGGCTTATAATACACGGTCATTTTTTGAGCTGGTAGTAGGAATTTTTAGCATTTTCATAGAAAAAATACCTCAAAACATTCACGACAAAAACGACCATTATTTGACAGTAAACTATTATTATTAAAAATAAATAAAGAAGCATTACTATAAATTAGTGATTTTAAATATCCAAACGACAGTGTTCATAAACTAAAAATGTATTTGAACTGCTGCCCTAAATCACTTTTCCACACGTACGAAGTCGCGGGCACAGCTAGTTATTGAATAAAGAAATCACAGCCATAAACTATGTGCGCTAAACTATTGAAATGTTACTCTTTAAACATTAAGGAGAAACAAAAAACATAATATTATAAAGTTTCACATTTTTATTACAAATAAGATGATATTGTCAGTAACACAGTAATTGTTTGCTGCATTTTGCTCTATTTATATATATTTTGTTCTTTCCTCATATCATAATTCTCAAGACATAACATCTTTTATGCTCCTTTTCTAGAAAATAATGCCATCTTTGCTATTGTAGTTTTATCAGCTGTCCATCAACTCTGAATCTGCAAAAAATTTATGATTAGATGTATCAGTAATTTCCGGTATAAAATGGCAAACCAAAAAGATATTAATCTTTAAATTTCAAGCAATGTTCCAACCTAATTCATGCATTAATACATGAATTTATTTTTGCATATACCTATATTTGGTTTGCAACGAAGAAACCTATATAAAGTTTCGGTTCAGTTTTCTTTTTCTCCTTTAAAAAGTAAGCGGTTTTGATTAGCAATATGTTAGATAATAAAGTAATAAATACCTTTGGCAATAAAATTCTATACAAGAAAATTACTATTTTGTAGATTGATATTTTGTCACGAGTTCTATTACAACTAACAAGTTCGGAGTTGGTAAAGTTGCAGAACGTCCTCGCATCCTTTTTTGTTCCAAATGGAACATGGTTTTATAAAATTATAAAACCCTTATTATTTACATCTATGTTACACAACAAAAATACATAATAATTATTTGTAAGCTTGAATTTTCGAAAGACAATATTGACAACTGACAAGTGACAACTGAAAAAGTTATACCTACCGAACATGTTGCTGTTCTTTTTTAACATATTGAATGCAATAACTGTGCATCTCACTTGCACACAAATAGTGTGAAGTTGTCTGGTTAAATACCACTAATAGCTATTTTGTAGCTATAAGACGATTGAAAAATCGAAAATATTTATTGGCTTGACAACTAGGCAAATAATTTTATTTGTCAGGCTACTATTTGACGATTTATCTGAGTATTGAAAAATCGGCCCTAAGAACAATACATTAGTCGTACGGTACCCTGTCACCCCTCAAAAATTTAACCGAACTATTGCAAAAAATGTGACAATTATTTTATCGATATCAATTATTGACCTTCGGTCGCCCTAGCGTGTATGAGAAAAGTGCGCGTGTGTAAGTGTACATCTAATGCATTGTTTACGTTAGTGTGACAACCAATTACAAATTAGCGATCTAAGTGCGTGAGGTTTATTTGTGTGCGTAACGCTCGTACGTATTGGGTTACTTCCATGTAGTGGAATTAAGAGCGGCGACACGCGTTCTGATACAAATTTGAAACTATTTCCATTCTAACCTCTTTATCTGTTCTGTGAGTTTAACAGCTACAACGGAAACATATTTAATTTTTTTTGTAAAAGTGAAAAAAATTTTTTTTTGCTTTTTCGTTATTCTTACGACAAAAAAATAAGCAATGGTAAAAAATTCAAAAATACATTTCCAAAATGAGGAAAGGTAGTATAATCGTATCTCAAAGTTATAGTGACTGTTATTTTTACTACATTATAATATTAACTTGGACGTTATGATACACTTTTATAATAAAATTTTATATAATAAACTATAATTATAATAATCTTTTCATTTCTATTTTCGCAGTTACTTCGTTACTAGATGAAATTTACATACAAGTTTTTAATAAATGCAATTTAGTACTGTCATAAGAATGTAAGGAGTTCTGAGCTAAGCGCAGCACTTTAAACGCAAAGATGTTTGTTAGTGACTGTACCAACATAAGCCTTTGATGTCGTTGAGTGGCTCTACAAGCTGCGTCGGGCGGGATAAAATCTTCATCCCCCCTCTTCAAACGCGTTGATTCTCCTTTCCCTTGTGAGGACTCAATTTTATGGCCCGCTTGAAGGTCTAATTAAAAAAATGCGTTTCGATGATTTGGCCTCAATTCATGCTCTATGTTTGCCGCACGGCCAGAATATAATTGAAGACAAATGGATGAAAGTGTATGTAATATGTATCAAAATTCTGATTTCAAGAAAATTGAGTCCAAACTATCACTCAAAGAATATGTGTTAAGTACATTAATATAAAGAACCATCGTCACGTACTTGTGGGAGTACGAGTGGAAGCCCCAAAGGGAGATCTCCGACCGAGCGAGATGGTATGCTCGGTCAGAACCATCTTTGCTATAAAATAATAGTTTGCTGTGACCAATAGGAGCGAAGCATCAGTGAGAAATGTTGCAAAACGGGGAAAATTATTTGCATTTGGGGACGCTCGTTGCGTGCGCTGCATAAACGGCTTAAGTCACTCAAAAACCACGCGAAAGAAGTCGCGGTCACAGCTAGTACTATATATACATGCATAATCATAATTGGGTTATTGAATGAATATTACATTTATTTACTTTTGGACTCATTACACAGAAAATCAAAATTATGAGTTAAAATAAAAATAAGGATAAGAGGAGCTGTCATTGACGTCGCAAGAGCTCCTACAAATAAAAATATAATCGTGAAATTTTATTGGCTAATTTAACTGGAAAGTGAATTCTACTCGTGCTGAAGGACATAAACTTTGCGGTACGATAAATTTCCTTACTTATTCCTTGTTATTTACAAAGAAACATGCACTATTAATTGCGAGAATCAGCTGATCACCTACCTACAATACTCACCTATCGAACCGACGCAATCTTCTCGCTCGCACTCACTGGGATCCGTATTTGCCTTCCCACTCCGGATTCAAACTGATAACGATTCCACAAAATTTTGTATGCAGAAATTGTCACTACCACTGAATTTCACTTACACGATTGCTCGACACAACCTTTTGAATTATTATTAAACACAATGAAGAGAAACTGCTTTGTATGTTCACAAATAATAACCACTCCTCGCATAATACAATGCTCAAAATGCGAAAAGTCTTTTCATCCCATCTGCGTTAACTCAACTATGGGTGATCCAAAACAACAGGAGAATTGGTTATGCACGAAGTGTCGTAATATACCGACCGTAAACACGTCACAAACAGGCGCCAGCGCAAGCGTAGTCGCGGGCGCGTGCGCTTCGTCCTGCAGTGGGAACGCAACTACGAAGGCATCGCGCGCTAGTAAACGCGCCGCATCGAGTTCCCCGATAGCCGCTGAATCAGACCCGGCCGACACTGAAAGGAATATTCTATCCGAACTCCGGACTTTGCGCCTAGAAATGCTGGACTATAATAACTGTTTATCCGAACGATTAGACCAATGCCTGGTAAAATTAGACAGCTTTGACCGCAGAATCACAGAAGTGGAGCAGAAAGTTCTAATCATACCGGAACTAAAAGCTACTATCGTCAGACTAGAGGAACAACTTGCTCAACAATCTCAAAGCGCGATAAAAAATTAGATAGAAATTTTAGAACTAGAAGAAAACCGCAACGAAAATCTATCTCACATCACGATGGTCATTGCTGCTAAGATAGGCGTTGACTTACAGGATACAGATATAGACTGGGCGGCCCGTGTTGGACCCAAAAAGACTAAACCGAGCACTAACGTTCAACAACAATTGACTAACACGATCACACCCAGACCTATTATCGTTAGATTAGTACGGAAATCTAAGAGAGACGAACTTATCAAAAGTGCTAAGACGCGCCGCTCCCTATCCTCTAATGACATAGATGTGTCGGGACCCAATCGAAAATTTTTTATGAACGAGCACCTCACAAAGCAAAACCGTATCTTATTTCGCAACGCCAGAGCTCGATCTTCAGAAAACGGGTTTCGTTTCTGCTGGGTCAACAACGGAAAAATTCTGGTGCGCAGAGGAGAAGGATGTCCCGCTATCACAATTAATTGCACAGCTGACCTGGAGCGCATTAGAACACACACTTCTAATTAAATGGCACGGAGTCACAGAATTATTATTTTTAAAAACTTTAAATTGTATATATTTAAATAACATATTTTCATTTCAATGTAATTTTCAATATATTACTATAAGATATACCATATCCCCCACACTCATTCCACAAAAAAACCTAATATTACCTTATTATCCAAACATACTCACAAATTTCCAAAATAAATTAACTTTGCCTCACATTATAACACAATTACTGCTAAGTTATGATTTTTCAGACACAATCCACAGCTTTCCTAAAATATTTCACACATATAATTATATCACAATTATTCACTACTACCATACAAATGTTATCATACATATAAGATTCTATAATTCTTCCGGTTTTAGCAAAATGAAACAAAAAGTGTTGTCCCTCGCCACTGCTGTTAGTGATAATAAAAGATATTATGGTGGTACCACACTAAGCCAACAAACAATGGTGTATACGCGTGAATTGGGAGACTCAAGTTTAATTATTAGACTACCGAGTTGGAATGGTCGGACAAATAGATTGACTACAAAATTACCCGAGCCTGTCTACCAAACGGACGTGTTGTTAACGCGAACAATAATACTAGCTTTTTACTTATTGGACTATGGATAATCCTGATCTATTAAGTGACATTGATGATACTCTATCTATTAACTGTCATTATGTAGACAAGCTCGAGGACTGTGGAACAGCGCTGGAGAACCTAAACTTCAAGATTTTATCCTGTAACGTTAGAAGTCTGGGACACAAAGCTTCTTCTGGCGAGCTCTTTGTCACTCTGAGGCGACTTGACATCTGTTTTGACGCGATGGTGTTCACTGAGTGCTGGTTTAACTCCCCAGACCCTCCCATTCCAACTATACCCGGTTATTATGCTTTTCACACTAAAAATGTAATAAATAAGTGCGGCGGCGTGACGATTTACGTTAAAGACTGTTGGTCTGCTAAAGCTCAGGAACCAATATTTGACGATGCCAATTGCCTAACTGTTAATATTGAAGAGCAGATAAATATTGTAGGCATTTATAGATCGCCGTCGATCTCTAATACTCAGAACTTTATAACCTCCCTAGAACTAGTCCTAGAGTCTAATAAAAACTTTAAAAACTCAGCAATAGTAGGAGATATAAATATTAATATGCTAGAAGAAACATTAAATAATGCTGATTCCTACTTGAGCACAATGACCGAATACGGCTTCCTTCCTGCTATTACCCTCCCAACTCGTATTCAATCTTGCCTAGACCATATTTTTATAAAATCGAAGTCGAAAGCAGTAGGTATTGTTTGTAATTGTTCGTTAACTGATCACCACCTTACCTTAGCCGGAATCAGCCTCAACAAAATAAAAAAAACTAAAAAATTTCTTGCCAGAACAAAGATAAAAACAGACTACGATGGAATTCTTGCAAACCTGAAAAATAATAGCTGGAATAATATCCTAAATGCAAACAATGTTAATGAGGCAACCAGAACCTTTAATGACACTCTTACAACTGTAACAAAGAGATTTACAATGGAGGTAAGGACCAGCAGAAGAAAATATAACTTAAAGCCCTGGATCACACCGGGACTTATGCGTTGCATGCGCCACAGAGACCTCCTGCATCTAAGAGTTAGAAGAGAGCCAAACAATATGACGCTTAAGATTACATACGTAAGGTATCGTAACTTCTTTAATCAACTATTACGCAAAGTTAAAAACAATTATGAAAATAAAATACTAACCCAAAATCACCGAGACCCAAAGAAATTGTGGAACACAATAAAAGAGGTTTGTGATATAACATACGCTAAATCCGATACACACGATCTTTTAAAAAATCATGCGTCTCAAGAACAAGCGGCTAACTCATTTAACAAGTACTTTGCGCAGGCGGCTCCAAAACTTACATCTGAAATTTTAAATAGAACATCAGAAACTGAGGAATCGCTTGCCAGAAGTCTAATAATTAACTTACCTACCTCAAGTTCGATTTTTCTCTACCCAGTGGACTCGGATGAGATAGACAACATACTGACAGATTTGAAATCAGATGGCGCCCCAGGTATTGATTCCTTTTCACCGTTTCTGCTAAAATACATTAAATCCGCTATCCTAGTGCCACTGACACATATATGCAATCTTAGTATGGAGACGGCCACCTTCCCGGATTGTTGGAAAACAGCCATGGTGCGCCCGATTTACAAATCAGGGCCAAAAGAAAAAATTGAAAACTACCGGCCAATCTCGCTCTTGCCTGTCCTTTCAAAAATTCTAGAGAAGGTGGTGAACAGGCGTGTGGTAAAGTTTTTGGAAGTTAACAAACTGTTATCGGACCGCCAATTCGGCTTCAGAAAGGGTCGTAGTACGGAGGACGCTGTAGAGCTGCTGACGTCTACTGTCGGAGGAATTCTGGACGAAGAGAACAGGAGCATCGGGGTATTCCTAGATCTCGCAAAAGCCTTCGACACGGTTTCAACTCCACTGTTATTGCGTAAACTAGAAGGCCTTGGCGTAAGAGGTAACGCCCTATCCTGGTTTCAGAGCTACTTAAGCGATAGACGGCAGAGGTTAAAGCTAGGATCTTTGATGAGTGATGAGCAAAAAATCACGAGTGGGGTCCCTCAGGGCAGCATTCTCTCTCCAACCCTGTTCACCATATACATGAACGACATCCTGCAACTGAACATCCATAATGCAGAAATTATTTGCTACGCAGATGACACAGTGGCAATTTTTCGTGGAACATCCTGGAGGAGTACAATCTATGCTGCTGAAAAGGGTATCTTTCATATCTGTCACTGGCTTAACCAAAACCTCCTGACCCTTAACACCATGAAAACAAAATTGCTGTTTTTCCACATTACTGGTGCTACTAACCCTAAGGAAACATTCATAAGATTACACCGAGTAAACTGCTCCACTCTGTCTTTTCCCCTTCTTCAAAGATGTACGTGCGAACGTTTAACCCGAGTTACATCAGTTATGTACCTGGGAGTTGAGTTGGATGAAAAACTCACTTTTATGCCTTTTATTGCAACGATAGCCAGGAAAGTTCGTAAGTAATGTACATAATGAAATCATTAAGACCTGTCGCAAGCTTGGCAGTAAAAAGACTTGTTTACAGCGCGCTGTGTCAGTCTCAGCTGCAGTACTGCATCGGCGTATGGGGCGGTGCGGCTAAGTCGCACATGATTATACTAGAACGTGCCCAGCGCGCAGTGATTAAAGTCGCACTCGGTAAAACTCGTCGTCACCCAACTAATGAACTGCTTTGGGCTTTCGACGTTCTCAGTGTAAGACAGCTATTCATCCTAAGATCGTTAACAAAATTTGCAAGATCCCAACACACCTCGCACGCAGAACCAGGGATGACGGAAACACGCACAGTTTTCGCATCGCGATTACCACCTTATATACACAATATTGTTGGACAGTCAATAGCAAAAGAAAAAAACATTCCTTTGGATTCTCTAGAAAACAGTTCTATTTCCGAGTATAAAAGATGGCTTAAATCCAAAAACTATGCAGAAATGGAACATTTTGTGGAAGTCCGAAATACTAAAAGGACAATGTGCTAAACACACACACTTACACACATTCGTTCTCACACACACAAACACACACACTCACTCACACATATTTTTATTTTATTTTATTTTTTATTTTATTTTATTGGGAAAACTTACAGCAATAACAAAACTTACAATAAATTAAACATAATAAAAAACAACATGCCAATTACAAGTTTTCACTAGTACAAACCAAAACTACTAAAGCTCAAACTATGCACCTGAGCACTTTTTTAAATATAAAAACTACATACACAATAAAAGTATACTACTAGATGGTTGTATCAAATAAAATTTAAACAAAAAGAATATTACAACATGCAAAACCTCAGTTTAACAATAAAGTTTTAAACCACGTAAAAAGGCGAACCAATTAAATCAAATAAGTACATAATACGTAGTAAAATAAAATATTATATAAATTCAAAAAATAAATAAATAACAACACGCATAACAAATGATCAGACATGGCAACACTTTATTATTCATACATTCAATTTAAAGAAGGTATCAGACAAAATTCTCTTAATTTTAGATGGATTCAATGAAAAAACACCCTCGAGTAGATTTTCATTAAGGAATTGATTCATCTGAGCGCTTGACCTAAGGATGAATGAGTTTCGACGATAATAGGTGTTAAATGGTGGGACATAAAAGGGCATGAAACAACGAACACTTCTAGTGGGAACATTGAGATTATATTTCATTAATAAATCAGGAGCATCTATTTTATTGTTAATAATTTTACACAAGTAAACTAAATCTGAAATGTTCCTACGATGGTGTAGTGGAAGAAAGTGGAATCTTTTGCATCTGGTAAAATAGTCTGGTAGGCTAAGGTGACATTTAAATTCTAGAAACCGAAGAAAACGTTTTTGTATAGACTCAAGCCTGTTTATATAGATGTCATATGCTGGGTTCCAGAGCTCTGAACAGTACTCTAAAAGACTACGAACATACGCACAGTATAAGACTTTTATGACTTTAACAGACTTGAAAATATTACAAGACCTAATAATAAAACCTAAAGCTTTTGAGGCTTTGCCTATAATGAAATCAACGTGCTCGTCAAAAATTAACTTACTGTCAACAATGACTCCAAGATCTTTAATTGACTTCTTAAAAACTAACTCTTCATTTTTTAGTTTATATTGATAATTTATTAATTTAAATTTACGGGTAAAAATAAGAGCAGAACACTTGGAAACATTTAAATCAAGTTTATTTACTAAGCAGTAGTTACTGAATCTATCCAGATCCTCCTGTAAGAGGCGACAATCATCGTGTGTAGAAATCTTTTTCATTATTTTCATGTCATCAGCATACAGTAAGACTTTGGAATGATAAAAGCAATGGGTAATGTCATTAACGCAAATGGCGAAAAGTAATGGTCCAAGCAGAGAGCCTTGTGGGACGCCAGAGGGTATAAATACCCATCTGGAGGTGAAACCGTTAATAGCAACTGCTTGGGACCGGTTGTTGATATAAGAAGTAAACCAACGAAGCAGATTACCGTGTATACCCGCAGTAGATAACTTTTCCAGCAAGATACAATGGTCTATCCGATCAAATGCCTTGCTGAAATCAGTAAATATCATGTCCACCTGCTTACCTGAATCCATACCTGATGCGACATAGTCATAAGCAAGCAGAAGATTAGATGTCGTTGAACGCGCTCTCAAAAACCCATGTTGCTCAGGGACAAACCAACATTTAAGAGCGTCATAAACTTGATTGTATACTATGCTCTCAAAAAGTTTAGCAAATATACACAATTTAGATATAGGCCTATAGTTTTGAACATTGACTTTGTTTCCACCTTTATGTACAGGTGTAACAAATGCCGACTTCCAGATGCTCGGAACATACCCTTCTTTCATCGATCTGGTATATAAAATGGATAGAGGAGTCACCAAGGCTGAGGCACATTCAACGACAAGTGTTGGAGAAACCTCATCAGTTCCAGCACCCTTATTCAAGTGAACTGATTTCAGTAGCTCAAGTACCCTATCAGGATTTATGATAACGTCCCCAATATAATTGTGATTTATTTTTTGTTCGTTAAGATTATTAGGGATATTAGAACTGCCGAGAGGGGTACTGGAACTAAGAAAGTTTGCCTGAAAGTATGTCGCGAATAAGTCACAAATTGAGTCACCTGTAGTTGCTAACTCATTTTCATAGCGCATGGAAGATGGGAACGATGAGGAAGCTTTGCGGTTGCCTTTAACAAAATTCCAAAACATTTTAGGATTGTCAGTGATTGACTTCTCAGTGTTATGAACGTAAGACTCATAACACCTCTGCTCTAATGATTTGGCCCTTCTCCTTAACAACGAAAAAGTAAGATAATCACTGTTATTACCATATCTTTTAAATTTGCAGTGATATTTGTGTTTCTCTCTTAGAACCTTTTTAAGCGCAGCATCATACCATGGGGGATGGCAGTTAGGAGTAACAGTTTTGTTGGGAATATGTTTGTCTCGAAACTCATAAATAATATTGTAGAAATCTTTTGTCGCATCATCAAGCGATTTGTTGTTTAGGCAATCGTACCAATCTACTGAATTTAACGAAGAACGAATTAAATCAAAATTACCGCGTTTATAGAAATATTTTACGCGCTTTTTAGGTTCTAAGGTAATTTCAAAGCTCTGCAAAAGATCAATACATAACGATCGGTGGTGAGGGAAATCATCGGGCACTAACGGATCAACACAAGCACTTACAACCATTTCGCAGTTTGAAAAAACCAGGTCCAAGAGCCGATCATTAAGGTTACGAACCTGACTGCGTTGTTTGAGGTTACACTGGGCAAGGGTGTCCATAAAATTAATTTGGTTTCTCGTAAGTGGGACGCCACCCGATGCAAAGTGTATTCCCTCAGGATGCCAATCAATAAACGGTAGGTTAAAATCACCTAAGACAATGAATTTATCATTTGAAATTGAATTAATTATGTTAAATAAATTATTAGAAAATGTTTCAAGCTGCAAGCTAGAACTATTACCTTCATTCTGATTACATAGATATAGTATGCAAAGGTGTATTTTGTCTAGAGAACCATTCATAGGAGAGAGAGAGACCCACAGGTCCTCAGCCGCGGTGTGCCATTCAGGGCGACCTACAGCAGCAAACTCACGACGAATCGCTAAAAGTACACCACCACCTAGTGATTGGTTTGTTAGGGAGTAATTTCGATCGCGCCGCCACACAACATATCTGTTGTCAAAAAGTTCCTCATCAAGAATACCTTCCAGTAGCCACGTCTCTGCGATCGCTATAATATCATAGGAATTAAGACAAAGATTTCTCTTAAAAATATCTGTTTTTGTACGTAAGCCCCGAGCGTTTTCGTAAAAAATTGATAGTTTTGAGTCCATATTATAATATTAATCTAAAACTTATAAAGCACAATAAATGCAATATATAAAATATATATATATAATATCTATAATATACTTCTGATATACTAAAAAAATGTGTGACAGAAAAGTATGCAACACCAATTATTTGGACAAATGATTGTAACTTACTTGACCATGTAATCGGTAAATATAACGTAGTATTAATAATATTGTATATCATAACAAAATATAACAACTGGTGTGCTATCTTCTTTATAATGGTAACAATATAAATAATATTTATGGGGCTATAAAATAAGATTTTATTTAAGCGTATAAAATATGTTTTAATTATAACGTTAAATGTAGTCATTGTTATAACTAGTATTCTGCCATTAAAGACGACACACAGAGGAGTGAGTTCCTGCGAATATGAAACACGTCCCTTGTTAAATATAAAATAAGAAAATACAATAACAACATTACTTGTTCTCTGTTTTTGATATGCAATTTTATACGCTTTAATTGTGTTCTTTGCAAATTTAAAGATACAAAATATATTTTGAGTTGAGAAATAAAGAAGGTAGAATAAAAAATGCAGGCAAATCGAACCATCCGTATGCGCTAGCGAGTGCGAACGCGACAAGTAATACAGCGATCTACGGATCCTTACCGGTTTTAGTGATCCGAAGCTGTACGAGCAGCGACGAAGCGAGAATCCGAGCGCAAAGCAAGAGGTTCTCAACCTTTTTACGTGGTCTACCATTACATTTAAGCATAAAGCATGAAAACTAATTAATATAATAGAATTTAGATATAAAGCACTAAGTTCAAATAAGTACATATAGTGGGTAAATGTTGCACTATAAAATGAGTATAAGCAATGAATAAAAAAGCGTAAAAATATAGTTAAGTATACTAAAATTAAGCTAACTACATAATATGAATAACAATGCAAGTAGCATACTATGCTAATTTGTTTAAATCCACCTCGCTAGTGATAATAAAGACGGGTGACTTATCATTTTTACGTACATGTATCTTACAAAACTTTACCCAAACATATTGAAATCCTTTTAGCTTCGTATATTCTTTAACTTGCGTCAGCAGCTTCTTTAATTCCGGAACTAGGTGGTCATTCACATAAACAAGGCGATCGCTTTCGCCCATTCCTATATCACTCAAACTTATACGTTTCCGTGCCCTTGTGGCGGCGATGAATTCCTCCTTGATATATCGATTTATGAAACTGACTATAATCGATTTATTCTTTGATCCATGCGTTGGGACACGAGATACGTAATTAATTTGCGTCTTCGGTAGGGAATAATTGACGACTTTAGCGATTGAATCAATTAAAGTAAACAAATTTTCGTTCGGTTTCATCGGAAGGCCTTTTATTTCAATATTATTCATGCGAGACCACTGCTCCCGGCTGATGTTGTCCTTCTTGAGGAGGGCAATGTCTCTTGAAAACGAAGATTCCATCTTGTGGGATTCAGAGACATGTTTCTCAATAACCTGAACCTTGGTTTCCAAGCTCTCCAACCTGGAGCTATTGAATTCGCACGAGGACTTGAGCTCCGAGATTTCATTTTTTATAGATTTCACATCTTCAAATAATTCTGGTAGTTTCATTAAGTGCGATTTCATAACCCGTAGCTCAGACATGATCGATTCAAGAGTAACAGTAGCAGACTCGGAGACTGTAGGTGATCGCGACCCCGTAGCGATCTTACATTGAGGGCATCTCCACATTGAGCGTCTGTCAGCCCCAAGTTTGCGATACCCGGATTCGGAGATCGATGCACAAGTAAAATCTAAGTTCCGCAAACATCCATTACAAAAAACTCCGTCAGTAAAGGAAGTACTACATACATCACACTTCATTTTTTAAATATAATTTAATTAATCCGACGATAAAAAATGTTGAGAACCACTGGTTTCAAAGGAAGCAGCAAGTTATACGTGTACTCAAGACCGATGCACAGCGCAACATACACACACTTTTGCCCCTCCCCTTTCATCCCCTCATCCCCCAACCACTTTTTTATTATTGCTATAATTATTTAACCATTTTATTATGTTTCATGTAATGTTGTTTTATTAGATTTAATGAATAATTTTAATTTCAACTAACATTAAACTTAAGTTGCCCTTCAGCACCTACATAGATATTAAGTGAGCGCGTCAATTTCTAGATAAATAAAATATGTATAAAGACAACTCGGACCACCAAGACACAGGCTCCGCCTAGTTTGGGGTCCACTGCCACAAACTTTATGTAATAACAAAATACACAACTAATCACAAATGTTTCAATATAGCTATGTAAGTTTTAACATATTTAACTATATTAAAAGCATTGTAGAATAATAATATGTACCTCCTTAAATTAAAATGAATAGTTTCTAAAGTCTAACAATATTTGGAATATGATCGCAAATTCAAAATTATATTATTCTTCTGTGAATTGTGATGTAAAGATAAAATTAGATTTCTATTCACTATCATTTTGTTGTTAGTGCTTTTGTAAATAAAAAATATCCAAGTATTAAATTTTGGAACCGTCTGATTATTAAATGAAAATTATTAATTATCTATTATAACTGTAGAACAAACTTTACTTAACAACAGGATTAGATTAATATGATGTACCTATAGTTGCATATTTGTTCTATTGTAGTGTGTAATAACTAATAAATAAATAAATAATAAATTTCAAAAATTTCAATTTGAAAGTATTAATAAAACATTAGAGTTTTAAGCAAGTAAACAAAGATTGTAAAATTCTTTCTCGCAAAACTATATTTGTACGCATTTTGGTGTATGTAGATTTAACAAAGTGACGTCACAATCGGTTGTTCCCATCTTGTTCGGACATTATATTTAATATCTTCATTATATTTAATGCTACTCAAATAATTTTAGTTTAACATTATTTGCTTACCAGCGGGCTGTAATAACATCAATAAAAAAATATTCAAAACACTGATTTGCACCTGAATAATTGGAAAATCGAGAGAGATATCGAAAAACACGAAAAATCACGAAGTTTCGAAACTGTACCAATGTGAGTTGAGCCCAAAATGTTTTTTTCTGTCCTCTCCTACACCAGGAATAATATTTTCGTAACCAGACACGAAAAAAGAACATTTCACCGAAGTAAATACGTCACTGTCTGTTTTTAAATCAATGTTCTCACTTTGCCGTCGCGAAAGGTTTTCGATCGTGGCAGAATGATTGATAATTTCGGCGTAATGTACAATCCGACACCTGTGGGATATCATGTACGGTCGCTGACCTGGCTTACTTTGAACCTTATTGCTTCGTGATAATTTCGAATAGCGGTAAACCGAGTCTTTCGTCGACCGTACATAATATAACATGATATAACGTTCGAGGAGTTAGTAGTTTGAATGTTATCGAGTGTAAGTTAATTTAGTTTTTATTTTATTTTATTAGGAAACCTTATATATCATAGTTATGTACTTTAATGGGTTTTTTTATAGTATTTGTACTTTGTATGCTATCTAGTGTAGGATACTGTAATTATTTTTTATTTTACTAGGAACACTTATATATTCTAGTTTTATACTTTTATGGATATATTTATTAGTTTTGTCGCGATATGGTAAGTTTTTTATATGACGTGTCAAAACAAAAAATGCTCTACGCATTCTTCTCTTCACACTATGTGTGGCTTGATAAATGAACCATGAAACACGCTTTATAGATGAATATAATATTATAAAACAATAAAATGTAATAAACAGCTCTTGATATTTTATTTAATTTTATTCGTCTTTGATCTACGACAGTGTCGACGTATGTCTTATAAATGTACATTATTTTAAAGTTTACGGTTTTTAAGTTTTTTAATACAATAATAATAAGTATTTTGGGTACTACGTGCGTAGCGTCAGTGTAGCATTGTCGTAGAAGTTCCGTAGCAATCGCGTAGCATTCTCGTAGCGCAGTCGCGCCGGCCGTTACGAAACCGTCAAGAATCGTAACATTCGGGAAATTTTTTTTTTCATTGCATGGTAACTTTAACTAATGCTTTAAAGATGTATAAGGACATGCCTAAGTGAATAGTAGGACGAAAATTAAAAAAGTTTTATGTGTAGTTTTGAAATAATACAATTCCAATTAACAAAAAAAGCCAAATACAAAACCGCCATGTACAAGTATATCGGGATTAATTTCTCAACACAATACACAACTATGAATAGACTTTTAACGCCTCCGTAGTCTAGTGGATCAGAGCTTCGCTCACGACCCGGAGGTCGTGGGTTCAATTCCCGCGTTGGAACAACAAAAAATTTTGTTTTTAGGTTTGGTTAGGACAATGCAGGCTGATCATATGCAGGCTGATTGTCTGACATGAAAGATGATCCATGCGTCAGATGGGCATGTAAAAAGTCGTTCCTGCGCCTGTTCTCTCACCAGTCGTGTCGGTTTACCGTCTCACTGGGTAATGAGAGCAAAAGAAAGAGAGAGTGCTTCTGTGTATTGTGCACACACTTGGGGACTATAAAATAAATCCTACGTAGCTGACCTGGTTTCAATGAAATCGGCTGCCGAAATCGGTGAAGGGAGCTATTATTATAAATAGACTTATGTTTGTTAATAATTATCTATTGTAACTGAACCCTATCTAGCTGAACCGAATTGGGTCAAGCGTGCAAAGCCGAAATATCGAAACGTTTTAAATACAATTCCAAATTGGAGGCACTTGACGTTTCATCGAATTGCCAGGCCAAGTGAAGTGGTTTGGAGACCAGATAGAAGGTTGTTTAAATTTGATACTGAATCGATATAAAAGACTAGTAGTTATACATTTATATATTGTATACTATATGTTTTTCGCTACTTAGTATGCGCAAAATAAAAAGTAGCCAGTATGTGAAAATTGTATGTAAACATACCAAATTTCATTAAAATCCGTTCTGTAGTTTTTGTGTGAAAGGATAACAAACATAGATCCACATTCCACGCACAATTTACATGCTGGATTACTACGTCATAGGCTACTTTTACCGCAGCGAAATGTACGGTTACTGCGTGGTGCCATTTTGCGCGTGCGAAGTAACGGGAAACTTTTTTTTATTTTATTAACAGTTAGAATATAAAAGTAACAGTTATAACATAATATTACAAGAGGCCAATTACAAGTTTTCACAAATAGAACTAAGTTATAAAAAAAATAGAAAGAGTTTTAAAAACTAGTTAACAATACAACATAAATGATTCTGCATAGATATTGTGACAGACGTAAACGCTCTAACTAACTAAAGGAAACTCTCTGCAAAATCTGCCGCAATGCACGTTGCGTTGGTCAAGATTTGATAACCTCCGGCTTCTGAAAGGCCGATGAAATCGTCGATCAGCTAACATTAGAGTTAACAAGACGTTTTGAACGCTCATTGGTGAATATCACTCGCAACAACTTCGCTCAATTCGTTCACCAATGAGCGTTCTGTAGTGCACATCTCTGAGCGCAAAAAAAGTGACAGTTAAGATTCCAACGGCTTTAATAGCGATGATGGCCGAATTGGTATTTGTTTTTTTTTTATTTATTTTTCACTCTATCCCCAAAATTATTTTTTATTGACAACCGACCATGTGACGGAGACATTCGTGATCACTGTGACGAGCACAGCCTTAACCGGTCAGTTAGAGAAAAGCACATCAGAATGGCTTGTTAACTTAAATGTTAGCTGATCGATTTGACCAGCCTTTCAGGAACCGGGCGTAAATCTTGAATATTGCTCCGAAGCTGTAGTGCATATTGTAGAATATTCATAGCGGAATCTCACCTACGTTAGTGATTGGCTTCCAGGTAAACCGGGATAAAGGCGTATTACTCTAGTATCAAACTAGTCTCAGGCTAAACTATTATGCTAGTCTAGCAATATTTAAAACAACAACTACAGGGTGATTTATGATTCATATACACACACCGGCATATTTAGCGGAACATAACAAAAAGGTTTGATTTCAGTATCATGTAATGTTGCTGGCTGGTTTATACGTCATTTAATTTAAAAATAAATAATTTCAAATTAAGAAAACAACTGAACATCACATTTTATGCAATTGTTTAAATTTTATTCAAATACACCTTGTTTGGGGCGAACTTCGAACATTTCTTCCTTTTGAGTTTGATTTAAAATTTCATTGAAATATTGTTTTTTGTTAGTTTTTTTTAAATCGCGTATCTTTTTGGAGTTGAGGACTGAATAATGCCTGACTTAGCCCCAACGGAGATTGCTAGGGCACTCGAAATGCGAAGAAATGGTCAAACATACTGAGTGATATCCAGAGATCTTCGTAGACCAGTTTCAACGATCCATCGCAGTATCCAACGGTTCAGGGAGACCGGTACTTATGTGAGAAGATCAGGACAAGGCAGAAAAAGACGCACTTCGAGTAGGGATGATCGTTTCATTCGGCTTCTTGTACGTAGAAACCCCCGTTTGACGGCCGTCCAAGCCCGACATGAGTTAGAAGCGGTGCGGGGTGTAACCGTAAGTGAGCGTACGGCACAAAGAAGGTTCGAAGAAGCTGGTTTGGGTTTATTTGTGCCCGCAAAGGCTCCAAGGCTCGAGGTAAATCGTCGTAGAAACAGGTTAACTTTTGCTCAGGACATCGACTTTGGAACGCGGACCAATGGAGTAAGGTATTATTTAGTGATGAGTGCAGAATTCTCTTAAATCAAATTGACGGCAGGCAAAGAATATACAGACACAAAGGAGAACGATACATTCAGACAAATTTTGAAACTACAGTTGCATACGGTGGTGGATCAATAATGGTTTGGGCGGGCATTTGTTTGGGAGCTCGCACAGACTTGGTTGTGATTGACAGAGGGAATCTGACTGCAGATCGCTATATCAGAGAAGTTTAAGAAGAAAATGTCGTACCGTTTGCCCCATATATCGGTGACGATTTTGTTTTTATGCAGGATAATGCTCGGCCGCATACCGCTCGGGTAACCCAAGCTTATCTTAATGATATGAATATAACTGTTATGGAGTGGCCGGCGAGATCACCAGATATGAACCAAATAGAGCACGTTTGGGACTTGCTGAAAAGAAAAGTTAAGTCCAGAATTCCAGTTCCTGCCAACGTGGATGAGCTGCGAATCGCCGTAGTTGGGGAATGGCAGAGACTATCCCAGGAGACCATCGATAGCATAATTCTCAGTATGCCTAGACGGGTAGAAACTTTAATAAGAGCACGTGGAGGAAATACGCGATATTAATCACCATTTTTCTAATTTAATTAATTGTTATTTTAATATTAATTTTCACTTTTCCCGGTTACAATGAAAAGTTCAAAAATGTACCTTTTTTCACAAATAGCCTTTACTCGCAAAATCTGTTCTTAATATGATCTCATTTTAAATAAAACAAATGAAACTTTAAATTATAAAAAAGTATAGTAAGTAGATTTTAAAAATAAACCATATTTTTCAAATTATGGACCTTTTTTTTGTGTTCCGCTAAATATGCCGGTGTGGTATTAAGCCGAATAGAGACAAATTTTTGTTTTGGCACCTCATGTGAAGTACTTACCGTAATGAAAAAAATCACGATTGAAGATTTCCATTAAATTCACAAAATAAATGTATTTCAATCCTGGTCAGGTTTTAGGTCAACGACCAATGCGAACCCTTGGAATATATTTTTTAAATCATATTAAATAATTTATATGAGGTGCCTAAACTCTTCACATTGGCTTAATATATGAACCATGAATCACCATGTATATTGTCGTACGTGTAGCATATAAATAGAGGATGGATCTGTGTAGCTTGGACTTTGTACAGAACTGTCGTTCTACAAAAATGCGTCTACGGTTTGAGTCGCCAGCGTCTAGTATATAAGCGAGTAAGCTAAAATTTTGGCTAAATTCGCTTGCTCTGGTATTCCATACATGCCCAGTTCCCAAATGTAAACATAACTCAATATATAAATAGGGTTATCCATCCTTATAAATATGATTCACCGCACCATTTAAGTTTTGTTTCTATATTAAATACACATTACTCTGTGACATTTTTTGTTTACATTTAGTTTTAATTATATAAAATACTTTTTATTTCAAGACTAATCTTAGCGCGGCTACAACCTGACAGATCGGATAACAAAAGAGAGACAGATGACAGATACAAATAAAAAGAATCAGATACTAGGTTGCGTTCCATTCCACTAACAAAATCGAATCGGGACGGCGCCGGCGTAATGTTTGTTTCAGAGCCAGGGTCGGAACGGAACATGATGTTCCGGCGGTCTGATCCTAACGTGTAAATGGCGCTTATGAGTATGTAAATTTTCGATGGTAGTAGTATGAATATTCAATAGTATAAGAGATGGCCGCACGACAGCTTGCGTGGTATGTACACTTTTGGCGGAGATCTCAGATTGATCATGAGTGCTATTGGGAACTGTCCAAAAGCGTAGGACAAAAAAAAGGTCCTAAAAAGTTTTTATGTCGTTGTTATTAGTCGATTTGATTCCCGTTGGGAAATTAATTTGTAAAAAACCTAACGAAACAGTTTTAGTTGTAATCGAAATCGAGCAACGCCTTTCGGCATTTTTAATTTTACAAATCGCCTAAGCCATTGTATATAAAAAAAGTATTCAAAAGACTTATTATTCCATCAAAAACAAAACTTGTAAAAAGTGCCCAAGTCTCGCAACTAAGATCATTTGCCGAAAAAAGTTATGAGATCTATGTGATGCCAAGCCGGGGTAAGTCGGTTGGTCTAACAACATCTTATAGTGATCATATCAATAGTATTAAAAATCTTTAATGTTTTAAATAAATAAGTAGATTAACTTGGCAATCGCATGAAAGGAAAAGATTTATATATTATTATCTATGTCACAAGTTATACATATTAATTCAGATAATTTAGTGCGATTGCCAAGTCATTCTAATATTTATTTAAAACATAAGAAACTATAAGAAGTTATACTTCTTAAACTTCTGTATCAAATTGAATGAAATTTTAAACATACCGCGTTTATACAATTAATAAAAATACTTATTAACTCAAAATGTAGACTTCTAGTTTTATGCACAACGAAGTTACAAGGGGTCGAAAATGGCCTGAACTGCTTTGAGAAAAGATGGAAAGGCCGTGCTTAACTCGGCGGGGGCACTACCGTGTCCCCAGATTTAACAAACTATATTAATGCTTTTTTATCATTTAATACCCCTCCGGTACCACAATTATCGTATTGAATAACCACTTTGAGCGGTAATACTGCCATTTGCTCATATTTCTAGTCAATCAACTGATATTTTCGTAAATCGTGCGGTATGAAATACCGTTTTGTCTACTTTAACAGCGATGTAGCGGATTTGAGGTATTGTTTAAGTGAAACACGTATTGGCAGTGAATATCAAAATCCTACCTATGTATTTCACTCGCTCCTAGCCAGAGTGGCCGGGAGCGGGGGAACCACGACCAGGGGCTAAAGAGCCCCTCTACGTGGGGTCGAAGGGCCCCGGTGAAGTACCAGGGCCGAAGGTTCATAGTTTTTCTAGGAAAAACCCCCCGCCTATCGCGGGGGAAAACCGTTGCTCTGAGGGAGAGAGCCATGGTAGGCTGAGACCTGAACGGCAGGGCAACGAGCAGCGTGTGGGGGCCCCGGTCCTGGGACCGGAGAGCGTGTCTGGTTCCACTCCCCCTACACCGCCCCTCACCCCGCGGACCAAACCCTACCATTCCTGGGGGGGGAAAATAAATGGACACTAAAGACGTTTTTTTGAGGGCAAAACCCCCGCGTCAGGGCGCGGAGAAAAACCGTCGGACAAAAATAACTTTATTAAAAACAGTCGCCTGAAGGGCTAGGCATGGCGAGCGGCCTTTAGCCGTCTCACAGACCCGTCCGACCAGGGGATTGTGGGGGGGCTCCGGGAGCCAGGAGAGGGGAAGGGCAAGGGGATGCCGAACGTTCGTTTACACGATTGAAACAATATGGGGCACTGGGTGCGCACCATACAGCTTCCTTGCGGAAGCGGTGGGTACGGCAGTGTCCGGGGCCGGCTGTTGGATCCTCGCCAGTCGTACGGGTTCCTTCCTCTGCAGGAACCACTCGATGTCGAGGATATCCGCGGGCGGGCTCGAGGACTCTGCTGTAATATAAAAATGGGATTAGTAAAAATCCGCTCCGTGCAGAGAGCGCGAAGCGGGGGGGTTGTCTGGGACGGAGGGGGGGCAGGGACGCCCCTGGGCGGCGAGGGAGGCTACCAGACGGGTAGCCTCTGGCGCTACGCGAAGGATAGCGGGAAGGACAGGGGTACCGGCCTGGATGTCGGATATGATGTCCAGGGCCAGTATTAAAAGGTCTTGAAGGAGGTCAAGGGAAGGTAAGGGGGTGGGAATGGTGGCAGGGGGGCAGACGGCAGAGTCCTCGGGCGCGCGGCGGGCCGGGGTTGCACTGGGTCGGTGCGGGGTGCGCAGCTCACGGGCGCGCCGGGGGCGGCGCCTGCTATCAGCGGGCTGCGGCGAGACCGGCAGTCTCGGTTGAGGCTGCGGTGCCTGCAACTGCTGCGGGGGGGCGGGCACAGACGGCTCCGCTTCGTAGTCGGTGGAGGCGGCTGATGACGCCGGTGATATGGTGGTGGAGGAGCCCTTCGACCCCCGCTTGTTCCTCCGCATCGGCCGCTGCACAGAGGGGGCAGGGGCGGGCGGGGCGGGTGGGCGGGGGGAGGGCTCGTAGGCCTCCGCCGGTTGTGAGACCGGCGGGGGCGGCGGCGGTGTTTCAGGCTCGGGGGTGGCGCCGTGACGGCGCTCACTAGTGGCGCTGTGACGGCGCTCGGGAGTGGCGCTGTGGCGACTCTCAGGCGGCGTCGGGGGGGCAGGGGGGTGGTGTGGGGAGCTCCCGCACCTCTTCAACTCCCTGCTGTAGGTCGGGCAGCTACGGCTGTTCGCGGGATGGGCCCCATTGCAGTTGATGCAATAGGGCTTCTCACCGCGTTGGCGGGTGCAGTTTTCACTGTAATGCTCCCGGCCACACCACTTGCACGCCATCCGACTCTGGCATTGCTCGGTGCGGTGCCGGAAGCGCTGGCATGAATATCAAAATTTTATTTTCTCACGTATTTATTACAAAATTACCGTTTGTCGCGATAGCGTGCACAAGGTACACCTCTTGACCAATCCGGCGTCGATCCGCGACGAGAGCGAGACGGATGTATGCAGGATCACATTTATATACACCGTCTCACGCGATATCGAATTAGTGCGATGCCATTCGTCTGGGGTGCCGGTTGTATGACCCCATATCACTCCCCCTCAAGAGAAGCGTACGCTTCTTTTTACGACACGACCGCTTCTCGAGGGGCTCATTAGCCCCTGGTCGTGGTTCCCCCGCTCCCGGCCACTCTGGCCAGGTGAGCGTGTGAAAATCATAGGTAGGCCGCTTCTCGTCAGGTAGGGTTGTTTTGCAGGTGTAGTGGAGGCGGACGGCGTCTGGACGATGCTTCTGCTTGAGTCTTGGTCTTCACTTACGACGTAGGCAGGTTTGAGCCGGTCTAATGACACGACGGCGGTTCGAAGCGGCAGCCTTATCTTGTAGCACTTCTCGTAACGCTTGAGTACTTCATATGGCCCGTCGTATGGCGGTATGAGCGGTGCCCTCACCGCGTCGTTGCGTATGAAGACGTGTGAACACGTAGCTAGGTTCTTGTGCACGAAGGGTCGCATAGCGATATAGCATATATGTCGCAGTCATCTAATTGAATCAGCTATTTGATTAAATGTCTAGCGCGTTTATTGAGTGACGACATTTAATTGATTGACTAGGCCGAACGTTGATTGAACAAGCGTCACTCAACCTCCAACTAGTTAGCGGACTGTAACAAAGCCCTTTAAACAGAACGGATGTAAAATCAGTCCGGGGATTAAAATTTAGTTCATTTTTTCCCGCAGTGGCGCTAGTAGTCACCAAAATAAATATGACGGCAAACAGCTCGCACAGATACTACATAGTCGATATTTTCATTATAATTTTGTGTGACATGTCATGTCCTCATTTTTGAGGACCTTTTAAGTTGTGAACTTATCCTACCCCTACAATACAATACAATACAATACAATACAATACAAATATACTTTATTGTGCACACAACAAGTTACAAAAAAAACAAAAAAAAATATACATTACAAAAATCAGACATGCACACAAAGGCGGCCTTATTACTAGATAGCAATTTCTTCCAGACAACCTTATGGTGTTAGAGAAAACAATGCTAGAGAATGGGAGTTGCGCAAAAGTATATTTAATAAAATAAAAGTAAATAAAATAAAATAATACATAAACACAATAAATATATAATATATGTATACAATATAATATAATATATATCTATATATATATATATATATATATATATACAATAGATAAACCTACATGATATTTTAATTTATAATAATAAGTGTTAGTTACATAAGTTAAGGGTTGACACAATATGATTCCAGATAATGATTTTTTATAAGAGTTTTAAAGCGATGTATAGTTTCAGCCTGCCTTATATGGATAGGTAAAGAATTCCAAAGGGAAATGGATTTTACAATGAAAGAGCAATTAAAGTATTTAGTGCGGTGGATAGGAATGTCAAGAAGAAGATTAGATATAGATCGTAGTTCCAGTCTGTCAGAGGTACGGAAGTTAAAATTACTTTTTAAATAAGTGGGACAATGGGAGTCAAATAGGATGTTATAAAGGAAGGAGAGAACACGAGAGTCACGGCGGTAGCGGATTGGCAACCACTTTAACTTGAGGCGATACTCGGAGATATGGTCAAATTTACGTAAACCGAAAACAAACCTCAAAGCCAGGTTTTGAAGGCGCTCCAATTTGTTCAGTTGTTCCTCCGTCAAGTTAGTGAAAGAAGCGTCCGCATAATCTAAATGGGAAAGGAGTAGGGATTCAGCCAAAACTACCTTAGTGGGTATCGGAAGAACATATCGTAGACGTTTTAGGGAACGCTAGGTAGAAAAAACCTTTCTACTAATCTCTTGCAATTGATGCGTCCACGATAAATGTTCATCAAAGTACACTCCCAAGTTTTTAACCACTTTACTGAAAGGTATTGTTACACCATTTATAAGGACAGGAGGTAAAGAATCATGGTCAACTCTAGAAATTAGCCCGGGGCTACCAATTACAATTAATTGAGTTTTAATAGGATTAATAAGGAGTCCATGATTCTTGCTCCATTCACAAATATTCGACAAATCGTGATTCACTAGATCAAAAGCGGAATTCAGATTGTCCAAAGGAGACTGTGTGTATATTTGAAGATCGTCCGCATACAAGTGGTAGGATGATGAAATCGATATTGTTATAGGGTTTATAAAAATTGCAAACAGAAGAGGAGATAGCACACCACCCTGAGGCACGCCGGCATAGATATAACTCCAATCGGAGAAATAATCAGATGATTTAACTCTCTGCCGTCGTCCTACAAGGTAGCTACGAATTAAATTAATTATTGATGGTGACAGATTTAAAGATGCAAGCCGGGCTAGCAGAATATCGTGGTCTATGGAATTGAAGGCATTACTAAAATCCAGAAGTGTGAGAATAGTAAGCATTTTATCATCCATACCTGACCGTATATCATCAGCTACCTTTACCAATGCGGTAGTCGTACTGTGACCAGTGCGAAAACCGGACTGGAACGGACTGAGTAAGCTGTTGTGGGTAACAAATTTCGTAAGCTGGTGATGAATGATTCGCTCTAAAACTTTTGATAAAAAGGGTAGGATGGAAATAGGACGGAAGTCAGACACAGTCTTAGGACAGGAGGATTTAGGTAAAGGAATTATGTAAGCTGCCTTCCAGGCATCAGGAAAGGTACAAGACGCTAAACATGAATTAAAAATGTGTGCAAGAACAGGAACAATTATATCTAATATTGGTGTGATCATTCTACGACTGATACCGTCATCTCCTACTGCGTTTGACGATATGGAAAGGATGTGCTTTTTAATCTCACACTCGGAAACTGGAACAGTAAGGAACGGATCAGAATTCAATATAGGTAGCGAAGAAATATAATTTAACGTTTGTGATTTAATTTTGGGGTCGAGATTAAAAGAGGAAGTAAAATGGTTATTAAGTGAATCTATATCTATATTATGAGAGTCTTGCGGTTCAGAGCATTTGCCCACGCCGAGGGATTTGAGAAATTTCCATGTTTTAGCCGGATCCCCGTTCTCAACGGAGGCGTGAATATGACGTCTTTGTGCGTCACGACACATCATATTACAGCGGTTCCGGATTTTAATATATTTGTTACGATATTCTTCTGTCTTTTTTATTTTAAATTTGGCTTTGGCTGCATGCTTAGCATTTATCAGAGATTTGATTTCGTCTGATAACCAGGGAGCGGGAAGATGTTTGATTTTAACGGGCCTAACAGGTGCATGAATATCATAAAGAGATTTAAGTTTAGCGTTAAATATATCAATTTTGTCATTAATGGAATCAGCTGAGAGTAAGTTTGACCAGTCTATGTTATGTGCGTCCTCCTCTAGGCTCTCAATATTCATCGAAGAGAAATTTCTTTGAAGAAGAGTTTTTACCTTAGCTTTGGGAGGGCGAACATTATAGGCGACATAGATAAGATCATGGTATGAAAACATATCAGCTGTGACTTGTCCATGCATAGTAACACGATTAGGAGAGGAGACTATGATTAGGTCGAGCAGGGAAGGACGGGAACCTGGAAAGCAGTGGGTAGGATTCGGAGGTAGTAATTTCATATTATATGAATCTAAAATTGAACTAAGTTTAGTCGATCGACTATCACCCTTAAGTAGACAAGTATTGAAATCGCCCATTATAACACAATGATCGTAGTACGGTGTAAAAGCATCAAGCGTATTTTCAAAGGATGAGAAGTAATCATTGTGCATTGATGGGCAATAGTAGACCCCGAGTAATAATTTATTATAGTGCGATACCTGGACTTCTACCAGCAAAAACTCGAGAGCATCAGATGGAGGGGGTTGCGCTGACGAGCTAATAATAGTGTAGGACAAGTCTGAACGTAGATAAATCGCAACGCCACCTCCACCCCTCCCAATGCGGTCGTTGCGAATCAACTTAAAACCGGGTAAACTGTAGCATGTTGATGGTAAGCAAGGCTTAAGCCACGTTTCCGATATAAAGACAGCATCAACATTAGCCCGATCAAAAGACGCAAGCAAGTCGGGGTAATGAGCCGGAATGCTCTGTGCATTAATATGAACGGCCTTAAAACATTTGTTAACTGTGTTAAAATTTGAAGTTATGGTATCCCTAAGAGACATAAATGTGGCACTTTGAAAACTATCATCGCTGTTGTTAGAAGAAATTAAATATGATGGATAAAAAATCATCTGAAGCAAATGAGTCAACACTTACATTCATGATAATAATACAAACTAAATATAAATAAAATATATAAAACACTATAAATATATTATCCTACAACAATTGAAATATAATTGGCCTGCAGCCCACTGTGTCATAAAAAAAAAAACATAAGTATATAAATAAATTTGCTATAATAAAATTAGTAAATAAATAGAAAAAGAGTAGGTAAATAAATGGAAAGAATCCAAACATGCCTATTATTTTTTAAACACCTAGCTAAATATGAGCAGTTATTCTAACAAAATATAATTAGATTTAAGATGAGATGCTAGCCCAACACAAATTGGCAATTAAAATTTTAATGGAGTTATACTGAGATATAATAATAAAGTTCTAAGTACAAGCACAGCTTATTAGTTACAAAAATTGTATAACAAAGATGCAATTTATATACATAATACTAGATTAAGAGAAATCAGTTAAGTACATAATGGCTCATGCTAAATTTCATGTCCACACACAAAAAACAAAAAACAAAAAAAATATAATTAAAGTGACATTAAGAAGACGAAGAAGAATAACTATCACTCACTCCTGTCAGACGTCACCGAAACACATCTGTCAAAAGCTTCGTGTTGAAGAAAATGAAACAATATCAAACATTTTCAAAAAGTACAGATTACAAAATTAAATATGTTTCATTTTCGAAATACCGACAATTTGTGACAAAAGAAATTAGTGATGATGCATAGAAATAATTAACTATGAGATCTAAGTATGAACAATAAAATTATAAGTGAATGATTAATGAGAAGCGAATATTGGCAAAGCAGAGTTATAGATTTATATGTATATATGTGAAGATTGAGAAAGTTACCATGCTATTATTTAAAGTATGTTACCCTTAGAGTATTTACTTTTTGGTTCGCCTTGGTCTTGTTCCAGTTTCATTTTTGGTTTTGGATGCCGGAACTTGAGATGTGACTTCTGCCATATCACCACAGAGATCAGAAATGGCATCCAACTCCGCTATGCTACAAACACTGCTTTTGGAGCCATCAGATCTAGCAACGAAAATAGAGCCATTATATGTCCAACACTTTGTAACACCGAAACGCTGCCTGGCCGCCAGGAACACTTCATGTCTCTTTTTAATTAAAAACTCTGATAGAGTGATGCCGGAATTTTTCAGGCTGGTCTTAGCCCTCCAAACCTCATTCCGATCAGTAAAATTCTGAAACTTAACCAAGATCGGTCTGGGTTTTGATTCCTTTAAGCGTCCCAAGCGGTGACAATATTTTACTGAAGAAATGTTTATGTCTTGGACTTTTAACTGGGAAGACAACAAAGATGCAATAGCTTCTTGTGCATCCTTTTTGGCTTCGGGAACTCCATGCACAAGCAAAATCTTTCTTCTGTGCCTCATCTCAGTTTGATCATAGGCATCCATCAATATTTGCAACTGAGCCTGCATCATCTTAAGTGAATTCAATATAAAATTTTTGAACTCACAAAAATCAGATGCCAGTGTTGTAGAGGTGTTTGTAGTCTGGACCGCATACAATTCCTGCTGGAACTCCATCATCTTCGAGTTAAACATCTTATTCATTTGTGTTATTGATTCTTGCAAGGACTCCATTGTAAACAAGTGGAAGAGAAAAATAACAGCAAATTTTGACAAAAGTGCAAGTGATATAATTTGTTTAAGAAAACAGTGTTTATATACTGTATCTTATTATTGCAATTATAGGAGATTGTGACACTAGTAGATGCAGGTATAAATTTTTACATAATATTGATTTAAAATAATTAATTTATAATTTTGGTTAAGGAGCAGTTAAAAATTCAACTTAACTTTTTGCACGCCTACCCCCGAAAAAACCCCTACCATATATTCATCGACTGTTGATACATTAGACATTGTCCTTTAGAGTTGTCCTTTAGTTATTTTATTAAATTTCGTAATTTCATAAACGCGCTAGTCGTTTAATTAAACTGCTGATTCAATCAGATGGCTGCCAAGGAGGAGGTCTCATTGTACCTATTAATAGCCCGGTACACAAACATTTTGCTTATTACCAAGCGTATGGAGAGTTTTAAAAATTGCATTGGGCTCCATACTTACTTTGTGTCACGCAATCACAGCGATTCTGTTTTCTTTATCACCCATATTACCAACATGAGAAAACACAATGAATAATCATGTAAAAATTACAGATTCCAAATTCAAATCGAATATTTTATTTATTTTTAATTGTAACAGTATTTATGGCCATATTTGGTATATGTCGCAGCCATCTGGTTGAATTAGCAGTTTAATTGAACGACTAGCGCGTTTATGAAATTATGAAATTTAATAAAATAGTATAGGTACAATACCTCGATAAAAGGTAAACTCACAGCAATGATATACAACGTCAAAGTAATATTCCACGTGATATTGAAAGCTGACGTAATTGAGTTCAATAGTAATTACGTGCTATAAAGGCTATTGAAGGTTATTGAATTGGATTATGATTTAACTTCGATAATTATCGCCGGTGATTGTGTGTGGGACGTAAAGACGCGCCCTAATTACCTCAATTTTAATTATGATTCGTCGTTTAAGCTGTGACGTCCACTACTGGATGTAAGCCTCCTCCAAATATATGCTTGGCAGGCCAGTTGGCAAGCGCAGTATTCAGAGAGTCCGCGCAATGCTGCCTGCATTGTCCTAACTAAACTTGAAAACAACATTTGGACACACTAACAATTAGTCAGGGTTCCCCCCTACATGGTTTTCACTTGATTAGTATCAAGCTAATTTTTCGTGAGTACCTTCATTTTGATGAGTCGCCCAAGAATTTCTTGGACGGAACTCTTGTTTGTGGTAGCTAACAGAGTTAGCAAGGATAAAAAAAATCTCAACTTTCGAGCGTAGGACCGGGATAACGTACCACGCAATTTGTAGGACAATTAGGTCTGTTGAATTATATTGATATTAATAACTAAGTAATAAAAATAAAATCAGCTAGTTACTAATAATTTAAGATGACCTCGTTATCGATACAAGTTGGCAAGAGGGAACTCATTGATGAAACCATAAATTTTGTAGGACAAATATTTTTTCGGATAATTTAGATCATTATCATGAGATTTATCAATAAAAAATTATAAATATTTTGGAATCACCAAATCCACAAACTTTATTCTTCCTATCTCTGTTAGCTACCACAACTCTTGTTGAGTTCCGTCCAAGAAATTCTTGGGCGACTCATTAAAATGACGGTACTCACAAAAAATTAGCTTGATACTAATGAAGTGAAAACCATGTATGGGGGAAACCTGACTAAATGGTGCAGAAGAATGAAGATCCAATCAAAACAAAAAAATTGACGACCTCCGTAGCGCAGTGGATGTGAGCGTTGGTGCTCGAGCGAGAGGTCACGGGTTCGAATCCCGCCGAGGGAACAAAAAGTTAAATGTACCCGGGTCATGGATGTGTATTAAATTTGTGTATAATATAATAAAAATCTTAAATCTGTGTATAGTATAAAATTATTAAATATATTTCCGTTGTCTAGTAGCTGTAACATTCTTCTGATACTTAGCACGGGGCCAGATTGACGTGGTGTGAAGCGTCCATAGATATTATTATTATCAATGAGAATGAGAGAAGAGAATATACACCAGAAACCGTCAGACCAGTTCTCCGTCACATTGGTACAGACGACGATCAGGACACACGAATCAGAATCAACGAAGACCATCCATACCAGGGGAGAGAGCTTTACTCTCCAAACTGATTCGATTTGGATTCAGATTCGATCGTGCCGTATACTCCCGATTAATTGACTTTGATTTTCAATAGATTGATATGGCAGGGAGTACAAAAAGTTACGATCTAACGATTTTCTTTATATTGGTTAGTTTCAAACTAATCCACAAAATGAAACATCAAAAGCCGTGAGATCGAACTGATTCGACTCTCGATTGTGTCGGGATTAAGCCTGCTGGACCCAAAATAACGTACGGAACGGAAGTGATATAATAATATATTTATGGACGTTTCACACCACGTCAATCTGGCCCTGTGCTAAGTATCCGAAGAACTTGTGTTACAGGTACCAAACAACGGAAATATATTTAATACTTTTATACTATACACATATTTAAGATTTTTGTTATATTGTACACAAATTTAATACACATATCCATGACCCAGGAACATTGCAAACTTTTTTTTTGTTCCCTCGGCGGGATTCGAACCTGCGACCTCTCTTCTCGTCCGAGCACCAACGCGCTAAACCACTGCGCTACGGAGGTCGTCATTGATATGCACTATTTCTTAACTCTATCAAAAGCGAGAGACTTTTTACATGCACATCCGAAGCATGGATCATTAATAATAATCATACTACAATGTGCATGATTTAAATGAGATGATCGAATGCGATATCATGATTACTGTCATTATCCAAATTTAATGACGTGGATTTCGAAGTTATTTTTAATTTTATTTTAATACATTTTCATCTTGAAATATTTTCAATGTTTACTACTTAAGTAGAATAAAATGTACACTGAAAATAAAAATTACTAGTTAATAGAAGATTATTAAGAATATTAGAGTAAGCTCTAACTGCGACACGACGCTACTTGGTATTTTTAAGGTGGTTAATATAGTGTTCATTAATCACACAGTGTGGTTCGGCCACCTACCAGATGGACCGACGACCTGGTGAAAACTGCCGGGTCACGTTGGATGCAGGTGGCAATGGACCGGTCGCGCTGAAAATGTGTTGGAGGGGCCTATGTTCAGCAGTGGACAGTAAAAGGCTGAAACGACGACGACGACGACGAATTACACAAGATAGGCGTTTTGAAATTGTGGGCTCCGCACTTGCAATTAAACGTGTATTATAAGCTTCTTGACTGTTCCCTTAAATGCGGTGTCTCGTCACGCCTTGGCTTAAAGAATTCGTTTAGAGGCCAATGTATACGCCTATACAATAGGATCCCAGAAAACGTTCAAAATTTTTCAACTAATAAGTTTAAGAAAGTAGTCAAAGAACGTTTGTGTGCAAAAGCTTACTATAAAGTTAATGAATATATGAATGATAGCACACCTTGGGAATAAAGTAGCCCCCTACAAGGCTACTTATATATAGTACATTCTATGTTATTTAGCTTTAGTATTGACATATTTATATGTAAATTTATACTTTTTTTAAAAAGAGAAATTTTCCATCTTTTTGGTAAAAGATGGCCCCATGCGAGTTTCTTACGCCGGTTCTTCTTGCTGGGCTAGTTCCCGAACCGGTGGTAGGCATCATATAGAAACGACGTTCAGAAAACATTTTTTTTTGTAAAATTTACTCTGAATAAAAATATTTGATTTGATTTGATTTAAACTGTCTATACAGTCAACAAAACTTACTCAGTAAGAATGCACGTTAACCTTATTTGCAAGTGTTCGAATTTCAAGCTGTAATACGCTGTGCAGAGAGGATTCTCTGCTCAGCGCCGTTAACGTGCATTCTGAGAACTGGTACACATTAGGCGCTTATTGACGCACGCTTTGCTGATGCGCGTTTTTGGATACAGAAAAAACGCGCGCTTGAGTATGTACAGAGTACACTGTCTGTACAGAACTCCTGGTTCTCAAAACGCGCGTTGACAAAGCGCGCGTTTGAAAGCGCCTAATGTGTACCCGCTCTTACTGTATAGTGCATCGTCCGTATGTTGTTTTGTTGACTGTAGAATCAGTTTAAGCCGAAAAGCGAAGATACAGATCATATATTCCGGCACCATCATCAGATCAGTAAGAGATACAGCACTTTTAATACAGCAATATAGAATTTAGCTTGATTTACTACGAAAAAACATAAGTTTGATTTCAATTGCAGATCTACTCAGCACAGTTCGGTGCAGCTTGAAATTTGAGAACTCTTACAACGTTAACGTGTATCTTACTTTGTAGTGAACAAAGATAAATTACGTCATCTTAAAAATGCCGCACCTCGTCGCGTCTCGGCGTAACAGGCAAAACAACATAACATTTGCATATCCATAACACAAATCACATCCCCAATATTGTTTTTGTGCTTTATGTCTATTGCTTCGAGCCTAATGTACTGCGATATGCGAAGAATTCATAAATCTACTGAGAATCGTAAGAACAAGCAACAAATAGTATATTATACTAGTTGTTGCCCATTCCTCCACTCGGAAACATATTTTCGGGATAAAATGTAGTTTATTTTTTATACTTTTTAACACATATAATTCAATCTAAACCACAATTATTTAAAATCTTATTAAATAGAAACACTTGAATAAGTTATCACGTTTATTATTTTTTTTTTTTTGTCGCTGTTTTTTTAATTTAAATAATTTTTTATGATCGAGAAACGTCCTTTTTCCTAGGTCTTAAATGTTGTAGTATAACGTTTTGAATTTTTCGTTCACAAGATAGCCTACCGGTTAAGCAAGTACAAGACCAGATTGACATGGTAAGAATGCGTCCATAGTTATTAAAAAATATAATATTAAAATTGTAAAGCTTTTAATTAAAATTAAAAACGTAAATACGAGTGAATATTTATGGTGAGATAATAAATTTAAGTAAAGGAATAATTAAACAGTCTGGTAAAAATAGGTCCGTTATTATAGTTATTCATTTTGCACATTCCATTGTATTAATATTATTTAAATATGCTTTTATTTTTTGTAACTTGACTGTGAGGGCAAAAGGGATAAATGTTAGTAGTTTAAAAACAAGCTTTAAAGTTCATTGTGAGTCCTTTACCACAAGTGCAAACACTATGGTACAATATTCCATCATTCACAATATAATCCGACTTCATCATCAGATCAGCATCGGCAGTACCAAATTATTATATTGTAAAGACTATATACAAATCCAATTTTGATTACGCTGTGATCCTTAGAAGATGGTTACATTAGTTACTATAATCAAAACGCCTCCGTGGTCTAGTGGTTCAGAGCTTCGCTCTCGACCCGGAGGTCGTGGGTTCGATTCCCGCGTTGGAACAACAAAAAATGTTGTTTTCAGGTTTGGTTAGGACAATGCAGGCTGATCACCTGATTGTCTGACAAGAAAGATGATCCATGCGTCGGATGGGCATGTAAAAAATCGGTCCTGCGCCTGATCTCCCGCCAGTCGTGACGGTTTACCGTCCCACTGGGTTATGAGAGTAAAAGGAAGAGAGAGTGCTTCTGTGTATTGCGCACACACTTGGGCACTATAAAATAACTCCTGCGTAGCTGGCCTGGTTTCAATGAAATCGGATACCGAAATCGGTGAGGGGAGCTATTATTATTATTATTATAATTTGTTCCATTACATAGTTACATATCACTTACATACAGGCCCACCTAAAATCGTGCCAAAAATGGAACCCTATTACTAAGACTCTACTGTATGTTATTGAATGTACCGTATGTTCTTGAAGGAAATACATATTATATAGTAATAATACACTAAATACTTGCACTTTTTTCCACTTTATTAGTTTCTTTTTTAAAACTTAAAAAACTAATAAAGTGGGAAAAAAGTGCAAGTATTTAGTGTATTATTACTATACTCTACTGTATGTCTGTACGTTTTCTCTCACCAGGTTGTTTGATGAGCTTGGTTGGTGTTTCATGAACAATGATAGATAAATATTTTGATGACTGATTAAAATAGGTAAATAAATTTAGTAACGATGTTAAGTATCGAAAGTAAAATAGTCACATAATATTTCGTTGTGCATAGTATATTACTTGACACTAAACAAATTACAATAAAAATGTAACTCTAATAACGAACACGTGGTTTTATTGTTATTTGACTTCATCTTTCTCTTGAAACTGATTTCGAATTCTCATCCAAGACCCATATTTTTCCAATTATTTTAATAGAAAACAATAGGCTATTATATTGGATTAGAATATTTCCATTGACACTCAATTTTAAACCAACTAGTGTCACGACGAACTGTCTCATTCTAATTAATTTTGTAACTGGCCCGATCAAGCCGAATGTGGTGTGAAGAGAATGCGTAGAGAAAATATATAATAATATAAATATAATATCTATGGACGCTTCACACCACGTCAATCTGGCCCCGTGCTAAGTATCCGAAGAACTTGTGTTACAGATGCCAGACAACGGAAATATATTTAATACTTTTATACTATACATATATTTAAGATTTTTATTATATTATACACACTTTTAATACACATCCATGACCCAGGAACATTGAAAACTTTTTGTTCCCTCGACGGGATTCGAACCCGCGACCTTTCGCTCGAGCACCAACGCGCTCTTTCACTGCGCTACGGAGGTCGTATAATTATTAGTTTTTAATTCTTTTTTCACAAAAAAAAATCAAAGGTCTAAAACGACCACAAGGAGTGACCTTCGAGTCCTATCATAGTATCTAACTATGTTAGGACTCGAAGGCTCCTAGCACAAACGCCCTGGTTGTTGACCTAAGACCTTACCAGAATTTAAGCTCATCTGTTTTGTGACTTTTATGGAGATCTTTAATCACGATTTGTCGCGTTATGGTAAGTATTGTATATGAGGTGCCAAAACAAAAAATTCTCAACGCGTCCTTTTCTTCACACTATATTCATATAGAAACCGTGAATCAACCTGTATGTAGATCAAGGTTTAACCAAAATTGCTACGAGAAATTGCTATAAAACTCTCTAAAAGCAACAATACTTATAGTGATCATGACAAGCAACATAACTTATTCATTCCGATGGCAAAAGTTAGTAATTGATATCGGTAACGGAGGCATCTAACGGGGGGAATTACCGAATTGCGACCCGCGCGGGGAACCCCCCTCGGCCGCTCAATGAATATTAACTAGTTTCGGTGCAGAGTAATTTATTTATAGATGAAGTTGGCTAAACAGTGTTGTATAGTCCAGATGATTAATATTTCTTTAGACATTAGATAGACCTGTGGGAGTGGAAGACCCAAAGGGAGATCTCCGACCGAGCGAGGTGGTATGCTCGGTCAGGCCGAAGCCCACTGTACTAGTTTTTTTTTTTTTTTTCGAAAGGGTACTCACTAATGGCTTGAGAGCCGATTTAGCTGTGTCGGACTATAACTAGCCGGGTGGCTAGTTGTTGAGGGAGTAGATGGGGGGTGTGACCCCCCCTTGCATCACCCGGGTGATGTTCATACCGGATTGGGGATAGCTACGGTGGTAGACTATTATTATGCGGTCTGTGGGACACGTGTCCACCCTGCTGAGGGGCCCGAACCCCATCCTCACTCACTGACGAGTGAGGTAGCTCGCGCGCGGTACCAAAAACTATCGTCAAACGAGTTATCGCGTTAGAGAAGCTCTTTTTAATTATTAGTGACTTAGCTAGAATTAGGCTGTGCCGTGCCTCACCCTTCCGCGAGTTGTCGGGTTTGTACGCGCTGTACTAGTTTTCAGATGTCGTATATATTTAGCGCCATACTTATAAAACTTCGATAGCGCGATGCAGGATTGTGGCGCTAGTAGTACCGCCACAGACCTGAATCAAGATAATATCACTAATTAATTATCGCTTACGAATTTCGAAAGCAAAATTTACTGTTTGTATGTAATGTGACGACCTCCGTAGCGTAGTGGTTGACAGTATTGGTGCTCGAGCGAGAGGTCGCGGGTTCGAATCCCGCCGAGGCAACAAAAAGTTTTCAATGTTCCTGGGTCATGGATGTGTCTTAAATTTTATGTATAATATAATAAAAATCTTAATTCTTACATCCGAAGAACTTGTGTTACTGGTACCAGACAACGGAAATATATTTAATACTTTTATACTATACACATAATTAAGATTTTTATTATATTATACATAAAATTTAAGACACATCCATGACCCAGGAACATTGAAAACTTTTTGTTCCCTCGGCGGGATTCGAACCCGCGACCTCTCGCTCGAGCACCAATACTGTCAACCACTACGCTACGGAGGTCGTCACATTACATACACACAGTAAATTTTGCTTTCGAAATTCGTAAGCGATAATTAGTGATATTATCTTGATTCAGGTCTGTGGCGGTACTACTAGCGCCACAATCCTGCATCGCGCTATCGAAGTTTTATAAGCATGGGGCCAGACAGACGTGGTGTGAAGCGTCCATAGATTGGACGCTTCACACCACGTCGACATAGACATTATTATTAATGTGTGGGATCTGACATAAACTTCGCTAAATGGCATGCGAATTCGGTTGTCATTTAGCACAGCTTATGTCAAATCCAATACATTTTGTTTTCGAACTTCGTAAGTGATAATAGCGATGGCGTCTTGAATTAGGGCTCAGTTGTGTTAGTATATTATAAACAAAAAAAAGGCCGTTTTGCTCCTCTTTTTTTTGGAAGTCGGCTAAAAGTCTTTATTGACTTAAAATTAGTTATTTTTAATTAAAATGAACATATTGTGAGTAAGCTCTCCAGCAGCTTGACTAGGGATAAATCTTTTTTTTGGATCTAGTCAGTACAATGCAGACCGATATGTCGGATAAGAAATATCTATGCATCTTATGCGGATTAAAATACAGTACAAATCGCCAGTCACTAGTCCGTCCCTGTAGTGTGGAGTGAAAGTGTATGGCGTACACACTTGGTCACTATGTTGGTCTGGTTAAATAAAATCTCATACAATGATTCTTCAAATTCGGTTTATCAAGTTGAAGGTTCAGGGCCCTGATTCTCAGGCCTCGAACTTAGTTTTTACTATCGGTATGTCCCGCTCATACAAATGAGATTTACCGCGCGTGCGAGCGGGATATACTAATATTCGGAACTAAGTTCGAGGCTTGAGAATCGCCGCCCTGACTTCTCAGCCAAAAAACATGAAAAGTACAATCGAAAAAAGAAGAAAGAAGGAAAAGAAGCTTCGAAGTTAGTCGATTGTGACGCAAAATTCTTTCACAAAATCCAGAATAATGTAACAAAATATAAAAGGGAATTTATTTGTCACTTCCCATAAACATTTAAGTGGAGTCCCGTCTGCTCTAATATTTATATCGGTACCCGGAAGGCTTTCTTGGCGTAAAAGGGGCTGTAGTCTTCTCAGTTCTCCGTATACCTTCCGGTGCTTTTTAATTTCTCAATTCTCCTGTATAATACTTCTTAAAACTTAGATCTTTTCATCTATACAGGCAGATTCATTGTTCATATATTAAGCCAAATATAGTGTGAAGAGACGCGTAGAGTATTATTTTGGCACGTCATTTAATTAAAAATTAAATTATTTCCAGCAATTTTCAGTCTTGCCATACAACCGGTCGTAGAGCTTCTAAATTCAAAATTTAATGTTTGGTATTTGGATGATGGTACTTTAGGAAGCGACGCGCATACCGTACTTTCTGATTTTCAGAACCTAATCCATGAGCTCAAAAAAATCGGTCTGGAATTGAACTTGGGGAAGTGCGAACTTTTTGTCCCTGATAATTGTCAGGACAGAGATGCCATTATATCCAGGTTTAAAGATGTGGCTCCACAATTATCCATCATTGACAAAGGTTCGCTCCTTCTCTTAGGTTCCCCTATTCTAGACGAGTCCCTTCCAGATTTTATAGACAACAAATTACAAAATTTCTGTGATACTTTAGACCGCCTTCTCCAAATTAACTGCCATATGGCCTTTACCATAGTTCGTTATTGTTTATTTGTCCCAAAATTTACGTATGTCTTGCGGTGTTGTCAGCTCTGGAAGTTCCCTGAACTTCTAAAGCGTTTGGATGACACCTTAAAACATACGCTTTCTTCTATCCTAAATATAAGTTTCGACCACCGCTCATGGACTCAAGCTACACTTCCAGTAAGGTTCGGTGGCCTAGGCATTCGGAAAGCATCTGACATAGCCCTACCGGCGTTCTTGTCCTCAGTCCATTTCAATCACACAGTCATCTCCAAAATATTAGAGCGCTCAAACTACCCTTTAACCATTCCCTTTGCGGACGAGGCCAAGAACGCCTGGGACATCGTTAGTGCCGGTAGCATTGTGCCCGAAAATACATCTTCCCAAAGGCTTTGGGATGGGCCCATCTGCCGACTGGTACGGAATTGTCTTTTTAACACGTCTTCCAGTCCGGCAGAGCGGGCTCGTCTCTTAGCCGTGGAAAGGTGGGAATCGGGTGTTTGGCTGCAGGCACTTCCATCTGCCAATATTGGAACATTGCTGGACCGCAGTACATTTCAGCTAGCTACTGCCCTGCGTCTTGGTGCCCCCCACGTCGTCCCTCATCAGTGTGTTTGCGGCGCTAACGTAGACAGCTACGGTCATCACGGGCTGTGCTGCACTCGAAGTGCTGGACGCATTTCCCGTCATCACAGCCTGAATGACCTCATCCGTCGGGCTCTTGTCACCGCCGGTGTGCCAGCAATACTGGAGCCCTCCGGTCTGGCGCGCGACGATGGCAAGAGACCCGATGGAATGACCCTGGTTCCCTGGAGTGTGGGACGGGCCCTTGTATGGGACGCAACCTGCGTCGATACTCTTGCTCCGTCTCATGTCCAGGCTACCTCAAGCTGTGCGGGCGCGGCCGCTTACCAAGCAGAGAACCTCAAGCGGCGCAAGTATGAGACCCTTGGCGGTGACATCATATTTGAGCCGTTTGGGGTGGAAACCCTAGGCTCCTGGGGTCCCGGTGCACATAAGCTTTTTAAAGCACTGTCTAAAAAGCTTATGGATTTGACCCAGGACCCTAGAGCAGGGACCTACCTAGCACAGCGGATAGCCATTGCTATCCAACGCGGCAATGCTGTCAGCTTGCTAGGTACTCTGCCAGAGGGGGACGACCTGGCGGCGTTTTTCTATTTATAGAGTAGGTAGGTCTAGAGGTGTGTTAGGTTATTTTAGCTATTATTTGTTTATTTTATTACTATTTGTATATATTATTATTTTAATTATGTTAATGTTATTATTTTTAATTTATTCTGTGTTGCTATAGTAATTATTACTTAAAGTTGTAAGGTATTCAAAATTTTAAATTTATTAATTATAAAACGAGTTCAGTAAAATAATTAGATACTGAAATAAATATTTTAAATAATTATTTATTTATTTATTTACACTTTTTGCACAACGTACAATGGCGGTCATGCCGAGAGGCATTCTGTACCAGTCAACCATAGGGTGATGCAGAGACAAAAAGATGAAAAGGTGCTGCAAAACGATGAACGATGAAGAAATACTCTGGAAGGATAAAATAAATAAAATTAAACTAAACGTAATATAATGATAAAACCATATAATATAAATTTTAAATATATATATATATATATATATATATATATATATATATATATATATATATATATATATATATATATATATATATATATATATATATATATATATATACTTTAATTTTATTATATATAATTATATATCGACGCTTGAAAGGCAAAAGTGCCTAAGCGACACTATGGGCCAAATTGAGTTTTATATATCGTTGTAATCAGAAAAAAAATCTGCGTCGATTGGTCTGGGTCTCATAGCGCTGCGATGAATTTGGTTGTCGCTTAGGAAGTGCGTGAATTCGTACTATTTAAAGAATTTTGGCTACTAAGCGACAAAAAATTACCCCTTTTATTTTAGACAGTTGTTTAGGCATGTTGACAATTTTTTTTTTGTGGATAGTCATTTGTTCCTGAATGAAATTTATTTTAATCATTACCTTGGATAAATTTTCCTGAATGAAAATCATTAGGTGTTTTGTAATTTGTTATGCATTTGTTCCTGAAATTGTTTGTAACTACATTTGCACTTAGATGATATTGCCTTTTACACAATCGGCATAAAATTGTTATTAGATAATTTTACATTACACTGAAATATTGACTTGGTGTCGCTTAGGGAATTTTACCTGACAAATATTTTGAAACTGAATGTCGGTTAGATATTTTTATTGGTGTGAATATTGTATGGGGAATGTCGTTTAGATAACTTTATGTGAATTGAAACAGGAGTAAGTATGGCGCTTAGGAAGCGTAATATAGTGACAGTTGTCGGTTAGGAACGACGCACTGAGTGAACGGAACGAATCCGAAAACATTATTCAGCCGCGGCGTGTCGCTTAGACCGGTCGTTTCGCTGCGCGTTCGCCGATTTACGTCCATTTTGGCGCTTAGTAAATGGGAAAAATGTAAGTAAACATCACATTCCTTAGATTATTAAGTAAGTAAACTATGTAAATACTTCCGGATTTAAATATTTTTCATGTTCCTTAAATCAAATTATACGAAGCCATCTACATTATTTTTCGTTGTTTTTACAGATCTACGTAACAAGATGAATCCGAGGCAAGAGGAAATATGACGACCTACATAAACTATGTGTAGAGTTAATAATTCCAGCTTTTTTCCATAATGAGTATTTAAACATTCCACGCGATGCAAATGCCAAAGACGTATTACCCGAGTCAGATATAGAGGACCCTGATTTTAATTGATATTACTGAATTTTGTATTCCTTTTTTGTGTTGAGTGCGTACGAGTACTAGTAGGTATTTAATTCGAGATTCTTAAAGAATAGTTCTGTGTTTTAATTTCGTTCAAGTTTTGTTCCTACCCCGACCTGAAAAAGGGAACCAATATTTGTTAGGCTTATTATTTTTTGCGTGCCATTTTTTAATTAAAAACTTACAATAAATGCTCAATTTATACCAATCATAGTTTTCATCATTTATGTCCCATACAAAATGTCGGTTAGTCTTGCAAATAATCCTTTATAATTATTACTTGGATAATTTTTCTTGAGTATTTTCACTAAAATGAAATCATTTAGCCAATTGTTCCTGTTTGCAAAATAAGTATTATTACAACTTATTCATTTTAACCTGTTCGTATAGACAGTCGCGGAAGTATTTATATGAATCTACCTGTTTGTAATTGAGAAAGCTCTGGCGGTTAGATAGTTTTACCTGAAAAATTTTTTGGTGTAATTTTTACCTAAGCGACAAAACAGCACGAATTAAAAGTGTTAGGTCAATCCTATTTGATTACGATTCCAATGGTCTAACAATTATTTCTGTATGTTAAGAATTGACAATTTTATAAGCATTTTTCTCAAAAAAAAAAACTTTAAACAGCTCTCCTGAACATTTTGATAAATGTCGCTCAGGCAGTTTTGCCTTTCAAGCGTCGATATATATATAGAACCCTGTTAGGCCATGCACTAAAAAGTATCCTATAGGCAGTTTCCAGTGCTCAGTTAAACAAACTAATAGGAGGACATATGCCTCTGAAGCTAACACAGAAGTGTCATTTACACCAGTGCCCATGTCAATATACGAGTTTGATTTTGGTCCCACATACTTTTCTGGCGTATGGCCATTTCATCTGAAATTAGCGCGCAAACAACATTACATTTATCACATTAAGAAGGAGCGTTTACTTTACTAAAACTATTAATAAAGTAAACGCTTCTTCAGTAAATCCTGGAGCGCCATCGATGATGACAAATTTACTCCTTGCGTAATTATATGCCGATGGGGAATAGAAGTTTAAAGTCAAACAGATTTTTTTAAGTTCATTATAATATTTCGGTATAATTTTCTTTTCGCTTTTATGCTTTTTGTATATATTATGAAACAAATCCGCTGTGACAACATTTTTACTAAGAATGTTATATATATCAAGGAAACGTTCATGATTCAAAATTTTAATAAGGCCTTAAAAGTCATCTCCTATCTACTAGTCAAATATAGCCAGTCAAATATTGAGATATAAATTTCGAAGTTTTATTTGCCACGCAAAATGCGCTGGAAAAGTGTGTTGTTTATTCTAGTTCAATCACCTATTTTCCTTAACTAGAGTGAATCGGGCAGAAGTCGATACGAACGAAATATACTTCCGAGTATACCAACATAATATAGGTATTATATTATATATTATGTTATATTATACTCGGAAGCAGAGGAATAACGCACAAATTAGACATTAGCTGATAATATCCTCCATCCGAGATGGCGAGTTGCGTTTCGTTTCACCTTTTCACATATTTAAATTTGAAAACTGTACTAAAGCATAAAGTTTACGTTCCGTTTCGCATCATTGAAATAATATTTGAACATTTTTGATTTGCCTGTCAAGTCGTAAACAATATGTTTCATGACATGACGTGGCAAACACGGGTAATCTGATACTAAATATGGTTAAAATTTTTTGAATACAAGGCAACATTGAACACAAAGCGGTACTCCGATCGGAGATTTTAGGATTATATTATTTGACTGTGTTTTAGAAGATTTATACAATACTTACTTACTTACTAAATGGTATGTGATGCCAGTATTTTTCTTGTTTCATGTAGTATTATTTTTACATAGTTTGACTATGCAAATCGGCATTTTGCTTCGCTCTCACACAAATCTTTGACAAATTATCGAGACGTCTACTTCACTTTACGCTTGTAGCGCGACTGGCGCGGGTACGCCGAATTCGGCGTATTATTTGTTGCCGCATTTTTCAATACGCTGGACGGTATCTAGTCAAAGCGACCAATTATTAATCTATGCATAACCTATATGAAAAAACATGTGACAATATTGTAATCAAATATAATGATGTTTTTCAGGGTCTAGGATGTCGTCCATATGAACACAGTATTGTATTAAAGAAGGATGCCACACCGCGCATAGATACCCCGAGGAAAGTACCGTTTGCTCTCATCGAGCCGTTAAGGAAAGAATTAGCTATCATGGAACAACTGGGAATTATACGAAAGGTTAACAAACCCACGTTATGGGTAAGTAGTTTAGTCATTACCATGAAAAAGGCAGGAGGATAAGGGTATGTTTAGATCCTAGATATTTAAATAAAAATCTATTGAGAAGTCATTATCCTATTAAAAATATTGATGAATAAAAAATAAAAAATATGAAATGCTATAAATGAAGTCAGGTCAAAATTATCTAAAGCTACATATTTTTCCCACTTGGACACTTTCACACTCTGGTTTTTATAATATAAAATTAACAAAGGAAAGTAGTGATTTGTGCACATTTCAGACCCCATTAGGTCGCTATAAATTCCTACGGTTGCCCTTCGGGATTAATACTGCGACAGAAATATTTTATAAAACTATGATTGATTTATTTGGGGACATAAAAGGCATAATTATTTGGTGTGATGACATTTTAATATATGGGGAGACAATTGAGATACATAATAAGAGATTAGAATTATTTTTAGAACGGGCTAGGCAGGTAAATCTGAAATTAAACAAGCTCAAGTGTAAGTTTCTTTTAGAAGAAATAACATATTTGGGTTATATTTTTAGCAAAGATGGTGTTAAAATTGATCCAGATAAAATTAAAGCTGTAATAAATATGTCTACACCTAAAAATGTTAAGGATTTACAAAGATTTTTAGGCATGTTAAATTTTTTAGCCCCTTTCATTGAAAACTTAGCAGACAAAACTAATGTCTTAAGAAACTTGTTAAAAAAGGATATACCATTCCTATGGGATGATAATTATCAAAAGTGTTTTGAATCACTAAAAGATATCATTACTAAAGCACCTGTATTAGCTAACTATAATTGCAATTTACCTTTAATTTTGTCAGTAGATTCATCCAAGAATGCAGTGGGCGCTGTAATCATGCAAAATAAGCGACCAATTGCATATAGCTCAAGAACATTGACAAGCTCTCAACAAAACTACGCTCAGATTGAAAAGGAATTGTTTTACAGTTTGGTAGTAATAAATTTCATCAATATATTTATGGAGGTCCTGTTACCGTTCATACAGATCACAAACCTTTAATTTATTTCTTTAAAAAACCTCTTCACGAAGTGCCAGCTAGGTTGCAGAGAATGATGCTTGCGTTGCAAGGATATGACTTAGAAGTAATTTATGTACCTGGTAAACATATGTATATTGCAGACACATTATTTTATTTATTTATTTTTTTATTTTAAGATACATGGAAAACTTACAGCTAGGAACAATATTTAAAATAATAACAGAATGCATAATTAAAGAGCCAATTAAAAGTTTTCGCTGGTAGTAACAGTGTACACATTGACGTGAGCATAGATTTAAAACACAATAAGAACAATTTATAAAATCAAACAAAAGAATGAACTCTAAACTTAAAGAATAATAATAATAAAAACAATAAAAAACATAAAAATTATAAATGCAATTTTAAATATAGGTTGATCGCAATTACATAACAATGCTTGCCAAGTTGTCACCAGCACATTTCCCGGTAAGAAGCCTCTTTAGAGCCGCGACATTACAATTAAAAATGTCCAGGTCTATTGTAGAACAGGCTAAGTTGAATTGCTTGCTTGCACGATACATGAAGGAATTCTGTCGGTAATAAGTTTGGGTAGTAGGTAGGAAAAAGGGAACATGACGTCTACTGGATCTATACGGAATCTTAAAAGACAACTTTGATAACAGATCAGGGCAATCAATAGAGTTTGTTGCAATTTTTGCATTAGACGGTTGTCTAATGTAAGAAGATGGTGTTTAATACAAACTGACTTATAATGAGAGCTTTTATACGGTTGTTTGATTTGATAACATAGATAGCGTATGAATTTTCTTTGGATGTTTTCGATTCTATTGTTGTGAGTTTGGTATCTAGGATTCCATATTTGGGAGGCATATTCAAGGTGACTTCTAACCAAGGAACAATATAAGACTTTCAGCGTCTTAGCGCGCTGAAATTCTTTAGAATTTCGTTTTAAAAAGCCAAGTGCTTTACATGCTAATGCTATTATATTATCCATATGCGAGTTAAAAGATAATTTTGAGTCATGAATGACTCCTAGGTCTCTTACTATGGTACTTCTAGGTAACGATTGATCCTTAAGAGAGTAATCGTAGCTAATGATATTTTTCTTGCGAGTGAAAGTAACAACTGAACATTTTTGTGGGTTAAGGTCCAAACGGTTAGTGACACAATATTCCTCAAGGGCACGGAGATCTGCCTGAATACAGAGAGCATCACGCAAACTCGATATGCGTCTGTAGATTTTCATATCATCAGCAAAGCACAGTAATTGGGATGAATTAAGGCATTGGTTTATATCATTTACGAATATAGTGAATAACAAGGGCCCAAGTATGGACCCCTGTGGAACTCCACTTGGTATCCATAACCACTTGGATATACAATTATTAATAGCTACGGCTTGGCTACGATTATTAATGTATGACGCAAACCATCTGAGCAAGCTACCGTGAACACCAACCTGCTCTAATTTGTGAAGTAGTATTCTATGATCAATTCTGTCAAAACATTTACTATAATCAGTGTAGATGACGTCTACTTGGGCACCGTTATCCATAGAATCAGTTAGAAAATCATTCAGTAGGACCATGTTGGATGTCGTTGATCTGCCAGGCAGAAATCCATGCTGGTAAGTTTCAATTGAGTTCTTAACTGCAGAGTATAGTTGACTATAAATTAATTTCTCAAAAACTTTTGCTACAACACACAATTTGGATATCGGCCGGTAATTAGTCACATTCGTTTTAACACCCCTCTTATGTATCGGTGTAATATACGCGCTTTTCCAAATTTTAGGTACAACGCATTCATATATTGATTTTCTGTAAATAAATGTAAGTGGAACAGCAATGGATTTGGAGCATTTGATGAGGAATAAAGCGGGAATAGCATCGGGTCCTGCGGACTTGTGAGGATCTAAATCTTTTAAGAGATTAACAACTGCATCAAAGTCAATAACAATAGTAGATATATCACTTACCGTATGATGTGCAGTAGAACCGCCAACATCGTCAAGGGTAAGGACATCATCATTATTGGGTACAAGAAAATTCGATTGAAAAAAATCTGAAAAAACATCACAAATAGCTTCCGTGGAGTTAGCCATCACATTATTATAGTTCATTGTGTTCGGGAGTGTACCAGTATTCGATTTCTTTTTTATATAACTCCAGAAGTGTTTGGGATTGTGTTCAATCGAATTTTCGACAGTATTTAAATACTGTTTATGACAAGTAGCTTCAAGAGACTTAGCACGATCCCGCAGCAATTTATAAGTATGAAGGTCTGATAAATTATTATACTTTTTATACTTACTTAAATATTTATGCTTCTCCTAAGGAGTTTTATTAGTGCAGACGTAAACCAAGCTGGGTAAGTGTTACGGTGAGATTTACTTATAGGTACTGTTACGGGGTGGTTCAGGATATGCTTTTTAAAAAAAGAACTTTTATTTAAAACCCGAAATATATTTATTAAAAATGACACCTTTAAATATATTGACAAAGACCTACACCCGACGGAAGTCCAATTCTATCTGACGATAATATTAATATTTAATTATGTGGAAAACAATAGCCGTTTCCTATTGCATTCGCAATAATGCAATGGGAAACTCAGCAGTTTTGCTACACATACTACCCCATGTGACTTTCGATATAACAACCCCCCCGTTAAGATCGAACATCACATCTCAAAGTGATGAGAGATTACGAGTATACTAAAATGAACGCGGGAACTTGGACTTTCGTTTGGAGTATACAAGAAAATAGCTAAAAGACTTAAAATATTTATTTTCCCAAATTTAAATCAAAGTACAAAAATTAACACAAATATAAAAATTTCTAAAAATATAATTATCATTATTAAAATTTAATATTTATTGAAACAAAATTAAAACTTAAATCAATTAAAGTTAAAATTACAATTTATGATCTTTTGGTATATTGGTTAACACAACATTTCTTTTTAAAGGAGTCGGCGTGCTTATACTATTATATACCTCCTCCGGAATAGAATCATTTTTAAAACTATTATTATCCTTAAATACAACAAGAGATGTCGGATGATCAGTGCGAGATTTAGAATTATGACACTGATTAAAGATTTGAATACAGCAAGGAGATTTCTTACAAGTTATATTCTTTCGACATTTATACATTAGATATATTAAAAATACAATGCTGCTTAGTAAGCTAAAAGACAAATAATGAATGCCATATGTCTCTAAGTGAGATGGGTTTTCTAATTTATATAACTCATCTTCCATTGAACGAAGATGGATGCTGGCATGTAATAATGAGTCAAGATTACCAATATTTTTTAAACTGGAATGAGGAAGTTTTGCAAACGTTTTATTAATTTTTGAATGTTCACAACAATCATCTAATAAAATATTAAAATTTGACACTACGTTTGTTACGTTTCCGAGCGACGTTTCGCCAACTGCGGTAAACTGTAATGTTACATAAAAAGCTTTACAATATTTAGGTAACGTCAGAATACCAGTACCGAATAAAATAACATCTAAATTTACATCAGATTTTTCACAAGTAATATGACATTTTCCTGGCTCCGACTGAACAAAAATCCATCGATTAAAACTAATTTTATGAAATACATCAATAGAACCATGAATTATTTTAGCTACACAGGAATCAGGGAGTTTAGTAACCACTTCACTTAACAAAGTTGTTTCGCACGTAGGAATTGCAAAGACTGAAAATAAGTCGGCTAGCACACACACATAACACTTTTCACTGATTGGTTTACAATAATAATTGTCGATGTCCTTTAATAGCGAGTAGAACATGCGATCACCTGTTACTGCCACATATGAGCTAGTTGGTTCGATTAGAATATAGGTGTCTGGTTTCAATATATCATATGGGACTGGTAACGGTATTATATTATAAAGATTATAGGTTTGAGGTAGGATTAAAGGAATATGAAGGACGAATATTATTTTATTTTGATGATAATAACAAACTAATTTGGAAATATCTGTTAATTATTGTATATTCTGTAACGTTAATGGTACAGGCAAATCGTAATGGCTAGGAAGCTTATTTCTATGTTTATCTAATTCATATTATATAATTGATAAGGACTCAGTACAGTTGGATGTAAAATATTAAGCTTTGCAAATAAAATAGCATTGTTTATGTCATCGATATCGAAAGATGACGTTAATATTATAGCTTCTAAAGAATTAGATAAGGAATTAATTTGAGTTTTTAATGTTATTTTATAATCTGTATTAGAAATTGTATCTAATATATTTTTATGTATTATTTCCATATTTTCTAAAATATGTTATTTTGTCTATATTTTGATGACGTAAGAGGATTACAATTACACTTAGCTTTTCTAACAAAATATCTACTTTATCTAAGTTTGGTTGTATATGATTTATATATATATTAGTAAACTTAAGATCTAGGAGTTTATTTAAATAAAGGCCCGGACTACTAATGATGGGCGATACGTAATCTGATATAGTTAGCATAATCTTATAATATACGACAAGGCGACAACGCGCATAATATGAAATAGAATAATAGAACTTATGTTACAATTACGTTATTACTAACTTACTGACCTAGCACACTATGTCGTGTCGTCACTTGCGGTTTTTATTTCATCGAAGTGATGACGAACATGTTTGCGATTAATTAATATCATTGCAGTATGATTACCACAGAGTTTTATTATTTTATAAGGACCTTTCCACACTGGGGATAAGGCCTTGTTTTGCTTGTGGTGGGAACGGACATATACCATATCACCAGCATTGTAAATAATAGGCTTTGTGCGTGCGTCATAATAGTTTTTAGATTTTTCTTTAGACGCCTGAATATTTTGTAGGGCCTTTTGACGGCTGTAATAAAGACGATGATTAAGAGCTCGAATATAATCTGTATATGTATTGCTATCGAGGACGTCTATACTAGACGGTAAGTAAGGCTTAAAGCCAAATAATAATTCCAATGGCGAATAACCTGTTGTACTATGCACATTAGAATTGTAAGCTATCATAGCGCTTGGGATGTAGAGGTCCCAAGTGTTTTGATTTTCGCCTATATAAGACCTCAAATACTCTTTGAGAGTAGAGTGGCTCCTTTCTAGTGCGCCACAAGTTTGAGGATGATATGGAGAAGCAAAAATATGTTTTATACTAAATAACTTTGCTAATTGCTTAAAAAGGTCAGAACAAAAGTTTGTGCCTTGATCGGAAATAATCATTTTAGGTATTCCCATGTGTGAAATATAATTAACGAATGTTCGAGCTGTGTCCTCAGCTGAACATGATTGCATAGGATAAGCTTGTGAAAATTTTGTAAGATCGTCTTGTATGGTAAGTAAAAATTTATATTTATATTCATATGTTTCAGGAAGCGGACCGACAAGATCAAGGAATATTTTTTCGTTGGGTCGCGATGCTGTTGAAGTTATTATCATCGGCGCCCGATTGGTTTGTCGCAACGGCTTATTAATTTGACATGAGCGACAATTTTTTACATAATCTTCGATTTCTTGTCTCATGTTTTTCCACCAAAATTGTGATTTTATTCTTTCTAGCATACGAGAGATACCTGAATGCCCAGCGAGAGGTGAGTCATGATTATCTTTTAAGATTTGTTTGATTTCGCTTGGCGTAGGATATTTTATACAATTATGATAAATATGAATTTTTATATTAGTCGTATGAAAAATAAACGCGATAATATTATATATTTTTGTAAACGAAAGTTTAGAGAACGGATCTGTAAAATCTGAGATTGCTATCTCTTTCTCTTCGGAATACCAGTACTTTAACATGTCTCGATATTCACGAAGGACATTAAATATATCCTTGTAAGTCATTTCGTCAAAATGATTTAACTTAATAAATAAGTGTGTAAACACATGATTATCATTAGAAGTTGAATAATAAGTATGAAGTTCGCGTTCGATATTTCGAATATTAGGATCGCTAGTAGATGCGTCTATGATATCGCTACAATAAGGAATAGATTCGTCTAAATCAATTGACGTTGGATACGCGATTAACTTTATTTTAGTTTTTAGCAAACTTTCGTTATGTTCTTGAATAACGGTGTCGAATGTAACACCGGGTTGTTTCGAGATTTGAAGAAATTGATCATAAGTTTCTGATATTGAAGGAAGATTATGAGAATCAATGTCACTTCCGGGTGACAGTGTAGGATTACATAACATAGAGTTACTTGTTTTATCATCGAGAACGAGTATAGGATAGCGAGATAGTGCGTCAGCATTTGCGTTTAATTTTCCCTTTTTATATATAATTTCATAATCATACTCCTCTAATTTAAGGCGCCATCTAATGAGCCTGGATCCTGGATCTTTCACGCTAAACAGCCACACGAGCGGTTTGTGGTCTGTTATGATTTTAAACTTACGACCATATAGATAGGGGCGGAACGTTTTTACCCCAAATAAAATAGCTAAGAGCTCTTTCTCTATGGTAGAGTAATTACCCTCGGCTTTGTTTAAAGTTCGTGACGCATATGAGATAGGTTTATCTTTGCCTATTTCTCCTTGCGATAGCACGGCACCTACCGCGTAATTAGAAGCGTCGGTAGTTAATAAGAAAGGCTGCGTGAAATCTGGATATTGGAGTAGAGGTGCTGACGTTAATTTATCTTTAAGATTTGTAAAAGCTCGTTCTTGTTCATGAGACCATTTAAAAATTGCATCCTTTTTTAGAAGTGATGTCAATGGTTTTGTAATTTGCGAAAAATTATTTATAAAACGTCGATAGTATCCGACTAGACCTAGAAAAGATTTTATATCTTTTGGATTTTTAGGTACTGGGAATTGAGTTACAGCTTTGATTTTGATGATGTGGCCTAAGTAAGCGACTTCGCGCCTTAGAAACTCACATTTGTCAGGCTGTAACTTTAGATTAAATTTACGTAAACGGTCAAATACTAATTTAAGTTTAGAAATATGACTAGGAAGGTCGTGACTATAGATTATCGTGTAATCTAAATATATATACGCATGAAGACCTTGAAGACCCGAGAGTACTGTATTCATCAGTCTCTGGAATGTGGAAGGAGCATTTTTTAAGCCAAATGGCATTCTAGTGAATTCGTAGTGCCCAGAGACACTCGAATTTGTGTTAATCGTAAATCCCGTTTTTTGGGCGTCCTTTGGACTCATTTTGACTTGATGGAAGCCGCTGGATAGGTCGAGAGTGCTGAAATATTTACAATGACCTAGCTGGTCTAAAATATCGGTGATGAGCGGTAATGGATAGCTTTCCGATACCGTGACGTCATTTAATCGACGATAGTCAATAACTATTCGCCACTTCTTTTTACCTGAGGCATCCATTTTCTTAGGGACGACCCATACCGGGGCACTCCAAGGTGAAAAAGAAGGACGAATAATATTTTGGTTCACGTCTTTCTAATTTGTGAATCGACTTCTTCCTTGTGGCATTCCGGAAAACGATATGATTTTACGTGAATAGGAGGCGCATCTCCTGAATCTATATTATGTTCAATAGCGCTTGTATACGATAGAGGTTCACCTTCCATATGAAATATATCGGTGTAATGTGAGCAACATTCTAAAAGTATTTCTTTCTCTTCATAATTTAAATGTGAGCAACGAATAAGATCAAGTACTTTTTGTACTCTATCAGAATTAGAATAGGAAATTGAATTTACGACTTGTGACGATATATTAGAAATATTTTTTGGATCATAAGGGATTAATTCTACAGCGTAATTTTTAATCTCAATATCTGAGTTGGTAGTATTTAAAACAGTTACGTTAATTCTTTTATTACATTTTATAGTGACAATACAATTTGCGAAATAAATACCATCTTTTACAGTATGGTCTAACAATAATCCTTGATTGTTTGAATAATGCTCAGGTGAGTAATTTGATACCGCGCACTCTATGACGGCTTCGGAACGAGCGGGAATTATATAAGTTGGCTGGACATAGTTCATGTCCATGGTTTGCCCGCAAATATTAATTAATTTAGATTCATAATTTATGTTAGCTTTAAAATAGCCTAAAAAGTCACTACCGATGATGCCATCATATTCTAGACTTACATCATCGTTAAATATATGAAATTTATAATTATAAGTATTATTAGAAAGATAAAAATTTACTTGGCTTGTACCTTAAGATTCAGAGCAATGCTCGATATTATTGATCCCTTTGATCTTAATAATTTCACGAGATAAAACATAATTTTTATTTAAGCTAGATTTCTTTATAAGGCTTATACTAGCGCCGGTGTCTATTAGAAACCGTAAAGGACGCGAAGAAAATTCGGTCTTTAAATGGATATGAGGCAAGGATATTTTTTTTACAAATGAATTTACCTCATATTATATTGGAATTTTAATTTGATTATCATTATTATTTTTATTATTAATATTCTTTTTATTATAATATTTATTTATAAAATAATAATAATAATAATAAAAACCATTTATTTCAGGCTACATGGCCCATATTATAAATACCTTACAGACTAACATACATACAAAATATACTTAAAACTACACTTAAACTACACGTGTTGTCGGCGACGTGTAGCGGGCTTCATTCCGGAGTCTCCCCCGGAACCTCCGGAAGACCACACCCGTCGGCCAGAACGCCTCCGCCTCGAAGGTAGAAATTAGATGAGTCGGTACTCTCACCACAAAGGAACTAAAGTTGACCTTGTGGCGAGACTCCAGACGCTCCACCCTCAAGGGGAGGGATGTCTTCTTACGGATGTAGTCCACTACATCCTTAACCTCCATGGACCAGTGCAGGCGGGACACGTACAGCGGCGTGGAGCGTACTTCACACCGCAGGCGCTGCTCGGGTCCGCAGGGTGCGGTGCCGCGATGGTTGCGGACGGCGGGCTTCTTCTTCCTTCTCTCCACCAGTATGAAGCCCTCCTCATCGCACCTCCTGCGCTCGTCCTTGCCAGATTGAGGAGGCTGAGCCTTGCGGCTTTCCGTAGCCTTGCGGCTATCCTTATCCCCCTTTTTCTTCGTCCGCTGGGGATGAACGGGGTGAGCGGCGATGCTTGCGAAACTTTTCTGCTGAGTCGCTTGTTGACTCGGCGACTGCGCGACCCGGAGGGGAAGGCTAGCGGGGGCGGCGGCGGTTGCTGACTCCTCAGATTCCGCTGACACGCAAAACGATGTGTCAGCGCGCGCGCCGCCACGACGTGTGCTGACGTAGGCAGTTGAATGCTCGGGTGACCCACTTAATGAATTATTACATTTTAATTGTAATAATTCACTACGTAAGTCACGGATGGTGGATTCCGATGCATCCAATCTACCCCGCATCTCGTCCAGCTCTGCCTTCATACCGTTGAAGTTTTTCAGCAAGCTGGAGACGTCGACGTGGTCCATCGTCACCACCGGCAGCTTGTGTAGATCTTTCGCCACAAAAGCCGGCACGTCGTCTGGATCCGTCTGCTTCAGCAGGGAGATGATGTCCTGCACGCTTCTCTCTGTTCCATCTCTCCGTCGCGATGGCATGTTCGCGCTCTGGCCGAGCGTCTCGTACAGCAACTGCTTGCCTGAGCAAATCTCCTCGCTGGTGAAAGAAGATTTGCAGATCTGCATGATGCTGAGCTCGTCCATGGTGTCTATGGCGTGCTGGATAAACGCCAGCAACTCGTTGGCCACGAGCGCCATGGTGACATGCAGCGGCAATCAGCCGCGCGACTCGCAAACAATTAAATTTTGCTACCTAGTGTAATGCGGAGCGCGACCGTTCTATAGCGCTCAACGCACGACACTCATATATTATAGATTAGACACTTGCTTGGGGCTACCCGTGTGGGGGTCCGACGATTTTGAATTATGGACACATATTTGGGGCTGGTTACCCGTGTCGTGGTCCGATGATTTAGAAATATTGGCACTTGTTTGGGGCTGGCTACCCGTGTGGTCCAATGATTTTAATAAGATATTGGCGCTTATTTGGGGCTGGTTACCCGTGTGGTCCAATAATTTTGACATTCTGGCGCTTATTTGGGGCTGGTTACCCGTGTGGTCCAGAGATTTTTTATTAATAATATTAGATTTATGATTATAATTATTCGATTTTAAAGGAATATATGTTTGATTATTTTTTTGTGTGCCTAAATTAGTCGGAAAACGGCGGCACCTTTTCGTAATCCGATCAATTAGTTTAAATGACAGTCGCCGACATTTTCACTAGGAATTTCATAAGGTGTCGGTGACGGCGACGACGGCGGCTCGTATGTAATATGATGCGCGTTCGCGGACTTATTATAATTGTTAGAATGATTATTATACGAATTACGCTTTTCATTATAATATTTCCTTCTACGACATTCTTTTATGTCGTGGCCACTCTTTTTGCAATAGTGACAAAAAATGTGGGAATTAGATTGGTAATTATTATAATTCCCCTGAAAATTATTATTATTAAAATGCCTTGAATTTTCAGGCTTTGGAAAATCACGTGGCGGATTTGAGCGTTTTTTAATATTATTATAACATTCGGACTCCGCATGTCCTAATTTTCCGCAGGTTGCACATTTCGATTAATTAGTTTTATATAAAAGATTCAATATTTTTTCCTCTTCGAGGGCAATATTAATTGCATCATTAAGCGATTTAGGATTTCTACATCTAACATTATTACTTATTCGCGGATGAAGCCCTAAGGAAAATGAGAATAACGCTAAATCCTCTGTCATAGCGATTCGACCGGAAATATCTTTCTTTAGGGAATCCGAATTATAGATTTCGGATTGTAAATCGGTAAGACAACTTTCGACACGAAGTGCGAATTGTGAAACAGGCTCATTTAATTGTTGCTTACACGACTGTAGATCTAGCAATAAATGATTATAATGCTTTCTTTCGCCGAAATTTTGTTTAAGAAAACATTTTAATTGATTAAAATCTTCAAAAATTTTGTTGGAACAAGCGATTTGGGCTTTGCCCTCTAAACGCGATAAAATATATTTATTTAATAATATTTTCTGAGACTGAGATGCGAGATCTAATGCGTTTTGGCAATTAGTAAGAAAAGCGGTCAGAGTTTCACGATCTCCTTTATAAGGACTAATAAAATTACATAATACATTAATGGGAAATTGTTCACTTAATAGAATTTCTGTTTTCTCACAGCTTTTCTTGCTTTCGGTCGACATTGTAAAATAAATTTAAAGAATATCTAGATAATAATAATAAATGTAAGTATATAATTGACTTTATATTAATTTACTTATATATGTCAGGAATTAGATATTGGTAAGGACTTTGGTAAGTATATTGAAAGACACTCAATTAAAATAATAGCTGCAATGTAGCAATAACAAATAATAATATGTTTTACTCACAGCGTTGACAGGATCACCAGGAACGAAAATGAAAATGAAAATGAAATGAAAATTCTTTTATTTCCAAATAGGTTAGTTACTAACACTTTTAGAATTGTCCTACATGATGACCTACCACCGGTTCGGGGACTAACCCGGCGAGAAGAACCGGCGTAAGAAACTCGCTCGGGGCCACCTTTTAGCAAAAAGATGGGAAAATTGTTCTTTTTAAAAAAAAATATATATAACAATGTTATAACTTAAATAAATTACAATTTACAAATTTATATATACTATATAATATAGAAGTAGCCTCGAAAGTGGCCACCTTATTCCCAGGGTGTGCTATCATTAACAAAATCATTAATCTTATAATAAGCTTTAGCACACAAACGTTCTTTAACTACTTTTTTGAATTTATTGATGGAAAAATTTTGAACGTTTTCTGGGATCTTATTGTATAGGCGTATACATTGACCTTTAAAAGATTTGCTTACTTTGCTAAGCCTGATCATAGGTATATCTAACTTGTGTTTATTTCTTGTATTTCTACAGTGATTGTCGCTTTTCGTTTTAAAATTATTTAAGTTCTTTCTGACATACATTATACTGTCCAAAATGTATTGAGAGGCGACGGTCAATATTCCTATTTCCTTAAACTTTTCTCTCAGAGATTCAAAGGACGACATCTTGTAAATGGAACGTATAGCTCGCTTCTGCAGCACGAATATTGTATTGATGTCGGCTGCATTTCCCCATAAAAGGATACCGTAAGACATTCGACTGTGAAAATAACTAAAATATACTAGTCGCGCCGTGTCTTCATCAGAAATTTCTCTAATTTTTCTGACTGCATATGCTGCAGAACTGAGCTTATCTGCTAGTTTGGCAATGTGTGGACCCCACTGTAATTTGCAATCTAATGTTATACCTAGAAACACAGTGGTGTCCACTAAGTTCATTTTCTCATCATTTAATAGTATATTGGTTTGTACTTGCCTGACATTGGGCAAGCTAAACTTCAAACATTTTGTTTTATTAGAATTTAAAAGTAAGTTATTAACATTAAACCAATGTACTATTTTTGAGAGAGCACTATTTACCTCGTCGTAATTTGATTGCTGTCGCTTCACATTAAAAATTAGTGAAGTGTCATCGGCAAACAGTACTATCTCATGTTTTTCCTTAACTAAGTGAGGTAAGTCATTTATATAGATGAGAAAAAGAAAGGGGCCTAATATGGATCCCTGGGGAACCCCTAATTCTATTTTGGTCCCTGTGGACCTTTTTCCATTTACCTCCACCTTTTGAATCCAATTTTTAAGGTAAGAATTCAAAAGGCTGAGTGACGAGTCTCTTATGCCATAGTGTTGTAATTTCCTGATCAATGTAGCATGCTCCACACAATCAAAGGCCTTGGAGAGGTCGCAAAATACACCTAATGCATCCTGCGATCCCTCCCAAGCGTCAAAAACACTACAAAGAAGACCTATACCAGCATCCGTCGTTGATCGACCCTTAGTAAAACCGTATTGATTACTATGTAATAAATTGTTTAAATTAAAGTGTAATAACAACTGTTTTAAGATAATTTTTTCAAATATTTTACTAAAAGTCGGTAGAATCGATATAGGTCTGTAATTAGATGGATCCGATTTATTTCCTGCTTTAAACAGAGGTATAACTTTGCTGTGCTTCATTAAATCAGGAAAAACACCACTTTTTATACATTCATTGAAAATTATGGCTAGATAAGGAGCTACGATGTCAATTATTGACTTCATAATTCTTGTAGACATGCCCCAGAGATCAGCAGTGTTTTTAATATTCAACATCTTAAACGCGGTTATAATGTCTCTGGAATCTATTTCTTTAAATTTAAAATTGACATCACATTCCTTTACATTATCTCTGAGTAGTTTTTCAGCTTCTATAGGTGAGGAATTTAAATGTTTTGTAGTTGAAACCGGAATGTCAGCAAAAAACTTTTCGAAAACCGTCGCAACTTCTAGTTCATTCGTAATCTTTTTATTTTCATGAAAAAGTTCAAAATCTGAGTTGCGACAGGTGACGTTTCCAGTCTCACCAGCAATTACCTTCCATGTAGTTTTAATTTTATTTTTGGAATTTTTAATTTTATTCTTTACATAAATAGCTTTAGCAACTTTGCATACTTTTTTAAAAGTTTTTGAATAATTTTTTACATATGTTTTAAATGTTGCACTGTTATTAATATGTTTTTCATCATACAATTCATATAATCGTTGCCTACTTATTTTAATTCCTTCTGTTGCCCATTCAATAAAGTTCCTTTTCTTATTATTAGTTTTAACCGTTTTAGAAGTAAATACTGAGTTAAATTGGGTCTTTAAAATCTTAAATAATTTATTAAATGCTTCATCTGAGCTATTTGACCCATCCCATTGAATACTTGAGCTTAATTTACTTCTAAATTTCTCAATACGTTTTGTATTCACAGGAATAAACACAAGTTTTTCCATGGTGTTACTATCAGATTTAATATTAAAAGAAGCTAACTGTCCATAGTGATCAGAGCTTAGCTTATTAATAATTTCCTTTTTATATGGAGTAACATTAGTAAAAATATTATCAATACAAGTTGCCGTGGTGTCACACACTCTTGTCGGCTCATGAAACAGATTAAAAAGACTATAAGATTTTAACAAAGATGTGAATCTAATTGTGGTGGAGGAGTTTATGTCTAATAAATTAATGTTAAAATCACCACATACAATAACTTTTTTATTAGATCCACATATTCTTGTTAAAACTTGTTCCATGATTTGTTCAAAGGAATCATATAACCCTAATGGAGGCCTGTATACACATACAACAATAAGTTGACTCAACTCTATGCAGGCTACTTCAATTACTCGTTCAGTTGAGAGACTCGTAATGTCTTTACGTTCCTTAAATTTTAGGTTTTTTCTAATTAATATTAAAGAGCCGCCTCTAATGGCTTTTTCTCTACTGAACGAGCTTGCTATCTGGTGATCATTGAAATTGAAAATGAGTTCATGTTGTCTGAACCAGTGTTCAGATATACAAATAATGTCAATATTAAATTCATTCAAAAATAACTCAATTTCAAATTCTTTACCTACCATTCCTTGTAAATTTTGATGCACCAAATTAATCACATTAGATTTATTGCTATTACTAGAATAGTTTATGTTTTTGGTAGGATTTTCTACATGTGAACTTAACTTATTCCTGCAAGAGACATCCTCCATTGTCTTATTATCTAATTTAAATAATTACTTGGAACATGTTCCAAATCGTTTCTACTATCATTAGTATTCTGCTCAATAAAAGCAGGAGTCAAAGAAGCCAAATCCTTGGCTGGTGACGCATTTAAAAAGTTTAATAGCAATCTAGCTGTATGTCTTTTACAGAAATTAGATAAATAATATTTACCTATGCTCATACTACATAGTTTAAAGCTTAAATTATTTATATCTACAACCTGACATTTTTGGTTTTGTGTGTCATTTAAAACTATACAATTATTGTTAATAGCACTATACAATAGGCTATTCAATTCATGTCTTTTTAAATTTTCTTTATTACTACTTTGTGGCAACATTTTTATATAAGGAAAAGTGAACAATACAATGTCTGTAACAGCAAATAAACATTCTAATAATTCTGACATTTGCATTTTGTTTAGTTTTCCTCTTCGTCCTACTAAAATTATTAATGTGGTATTAGGACAATAAGTCATAGTTAAGGCCCTGTTTACTATTTCTTTATAAGTAGCTCCGGGCATACAAAAATTGGAGATTGATTGTCCGTTACACATTCTGTTTAGGTATGTACCTAGATTCTTACCTAACTCATCACTAAATAAACTAATATGTTTTTGGCATTCAGTATGTGCTTTCTGACTGGAACACATATTTTGTGTATTTTCAAAAATACTATGATTTACTTTGTCTGAGGAACCGTTAACTCTCAATAAAGAATATACACGCTCCTCATTATAACGTGACAGTTCAAGCAAATCATTAACAGCCAATATGTGTCCCTGTATTTCCCTTTGTGACAATTCATACTTCTTTGTTATATTGTCCAAAGAGTTGTGCAAGAGGGAAATTTCTGCCTGAAGGCTGCATACATCTGCCTCGTAGTTAAGTTGAGTTTGTTCCAACTCCTGGTTACAATTTAGTAAGCTATTATTTAACACTTGTTTTTCTTTAATAATGTTAGATAATCTATTTAAGGTTTTTTTGTTTTTCATTGATAGTTTACAATATTTTTTAATACATTTTTTAATCTTTATGTATTTCTTTAATTTATTCTTAGTGTTCATGGTGTAACTTGAGCGGCATTACAGGAACGACAAGTTAGCAGCAGGCAACAGCAGCGGCAACGGCAGCAGCAGCGGCAGCAGCAGCGGCAACGGCAGCGGCAGCGACCAATGTCAGGAACAACAGGAACGACGGCAGGAATGGCAGCAGGAACGGCGGCAAAACGGCGGCAGGAACGAAGACGCTTTCAGCAGCGACGATGGCAGGAACTTTGCCTACGCGATGACGGTTGCGACTGTGCGTGTTTTATGACGACGGGATGCAGGACTCAGGACTGGTCTGCAGGCTTACGGTGTAAGGCTGACTGTCGAGACTCAGTATGCACGATGTTTGACGAAGTGGACACATAATTTATTTCTACTCTGTTTAAGATAACACTCCGGAGATGAATTGGTTTATAGAGTTATTTTTTAGAGTCTTTACACAGCACAGTTTTTTATTTACGCGAACCGTTTTGGAATACCAGTGGAATGAGCGGATACTTCAACATCGGTATCCCACTTCTGACACCACTGTTACGGGGTGGTTCAGGATATGCTTTTTAAAAAAAGAACTTTTATTTAAAACCCGAAATATATTTATTAAAAATGACACTTTTAAATATATTGACAAAGACCTACACCCGACGGAAGTCCAATTCTATCTGACAATAATATTAATATTTAATTATGTGGAAAACAATAGCCGTTTCCTATTGCATTCGCAATAATGCAATGGGAAACTCAGCAGTTTTGCTACACATACTACCCCATGTGACTTTCGATATAACAGTACCCTGTCATTTATAACTTTTTTGACACAATTGTAAAAATAATCAAGCGCGTCCTCACATGATCGGTTAGAAATTTCAGTCTCCCAATGAAAAGAGTTGATATCATCGTTAATTTGCTCATAGTCACATTTATTAAACATATGCCGAGAAAACTGAGACAGTTTCAAAGTGTTATGGGAGAAGTCGAGGTCGATACAGAGCGCTTTGTGGTGCGGGTCGAGCGGCACGAGAGGATCGCGACACTCGGTGACCGTGACGTCATGATCGTTGTGCAGGACTAAATCCAATATCCTACCATAAGTATTCCTAATTTGATTGTGTTGCCTTAGACAGTGAGTGTTTAGATCGTCAATAAAAGTAACTTCATTATTGGACAACGACTCAGTCATAATAGGGGGGCATCGAGATCGGCCGGCCACAATATAGAGCTCATATTAAATTTACCGGTAATTAAATACTTATCATTAGGACTTTGCAAAAATATTTCATTGAGTTTATCTAAATAGTTATTTAACTGTTGAGACATTGTCAGGCCGAGATTTTGATTACATAAATATAAGACGCACAAGTTCAAATTAGGTGAAGTATTATGCCGTTTATTATAGCAACTGGGCGTTATAGTTAACCAAAGGTCTTCAGCGGTCGACTGAAATTCAGGGCGCGTAGCAACAGCGATGTCCCGGCGCGAGGCGATGAGCACCCCCCCGCCCCGTGTTTGCCCCGTGGCCGAGTAGTCCCGGTCGCGGCGCCACACCATGTACCTATCGTCGAACAACTCACTGCTATGGATATCCTCCGTCAACCAGGTTTCAGTCAAAATTACCAAATCATAATGTGAAACACATAAATTCCTAAAGAAAGTATTCGTCTTCGATCTTAAACCCCGCACGTTTTGATAATAAATCCTTAAATTATCGAATTTTACAACAAAAAGTATAAAAGCCATTTAATAACAGTATAATATTGTAAAACCAAAAATAGCTTCCAATATAATAATAACTTAATAGAAAATCAATAAATAAAGTGCAGTAAAAACGTGCAAATAAATAATAATAATATTCACAACACAATAATTTACAGCGCTCAAGCGGAAGGAATGTGAGACAATTCAATACGGTAGATCGTGCGAGCAAGCGAGTAACGATTTTCGGCAAATGTGATTATGGCGTGCATGAAAGAGACGAATAGCGAGCAATGGGCTGGTGCCGCGATCAAGCACCGATTATTATTTCTTGTAGCGATTGCAAACTTTTTTTTAGTGCAATTATGTAATTTGAAAAATAGCATTTTAGTTAGTTTAAAATGTAGCAGAAAATATTTAGAATACACATAAAAGACAATATAAGCATAGAATAAACACATTTTTAACAGTAGAATGTACTTACATATTAAAAAACACATTAAATTATTTTGTTTAAATCACTTTCATTACGAATTATTGTAACATGTGATGTGTCGTTTTTACATACATGTATTTTAGCATATTTCACCCAAATATATTGGTAACCTTTCGCCTTTACCGTATCCTTTGTCTTAGTTAGCAGCGCCTTCATGATGGGTGAAAGGTGATCATTCACAAATACTCGGGATTTACCATCATCACTGCTTCCTCTAAAACCGAGATCACCGGTATAAATAGCTTTTTTAGCTCGAGCTGCAGCAATGAAGTCTTCTTTCGTATACCTGTTAAGAAGTGATACTACGATGCTCTTTTCTTTAGAATTAGGAACCGGTACTCTAGCAATATAGTTTACTTGAGATTTATTTATTTCATACCCCACGTTTGAGCCAAGTTTACTAATGATGTCATAGAGGTTTTCATTATTGTTGCACGGTATACCTTTTATTTCGACATTATTGAGTCGACCTAACTGTTCTTTAGCTTGTAGCTCATATTGCAGCTTGGAGGTTTCATTCTCTGTCAGCTTAATTTTATCATTAAGACGGTCAATTTCAGAACATTTTTTCTCAACTACTAAGAGCCTGCTATGATGTTCTTCGATTTTCGCATTGTTAAATTCGCAAGAGTTTTTCAGGTCCACAATGTCGTTCTTAATACCGCGTAATTCTTCTACTATGGTTGGGAGACTAGACAGGTGCATCTTTATATCACGGATATGACACATAAATATAGCTTCCAAAGATATGCGGTCAGATTGAGTTTGAGGAGATGGAGATGCCCCTCTGCAAATTGAGCACTTCCAGGTGGCCCTGCGATCAGCGCCTAATTTCTTATAACCTGCTTCAGTAATATTAGCGCAAGAAAAATCCAAGTGCATCTTACAGCCACTGCACTGCACTCCATCATTGAAGGTTGTATTGCAAGACGCACAGGTATTCATGTTGACGAGATAAACAGAAAAAGGTTGAAGATCACTGACTAAGTAATAAATAAATAACACGTCTAGGTTGAACGAGTGCTCGCGCTACTGAGACTACTTTTCGAGAGCTTCATTCAGTGATACGTATGTACCACGATATGAACAAGATTTACAATATCATGTCAATTCAATTTTTTCTAATATTTCAGTATCAAAGTCATATTTAGAGTCAATCTTAAAGGAAAGTAAACAAGATGAATCATTAAATTTGCTTAAATCTTATATAAAAAATGGTTGGCCAACAAGCAAAAACAAAATTAACTGTTTGGTAAAACCATATTGGAATATTCAAAGTGAAATACATATATTAATGAATGATTTACTCTTTAAGGGCAATAGGCTCATAGTTCCAAAAGCTTTACAAAAGCAAATATTAGATAAAATTCACTGTGGTCATTTAGGTAGAAATAAAACACTTAACATCGCTAGGTGTACACGTAAAGACAACTAATATGCACTGGCTCACTATTACACCCAGATCCAAGCGCATGCGCACTGTTGTATCCCTGTCCTGTACGCGATCATGCTCACCCTAGCTTTCCCATCTTGCTGATCCCATATTCCTAGAATCATCCTACACCTTCCGTCCCAGACCGCCCGTCCAGACCTCTTTCACACACCTCATTCTATTCCTAACTCCGAGTCGTAACAGTTGTGCCAAATTCTACTATTTCGTTTTAATTACTATTTCTATTTTCTAGTTCATTAAATAAATCTTTTTTAAAAAGGGGTTTTTAAGGCCCCGGATAACATTGGTGGCAGCGAAAAGGGATGATTTAAAAGCATCCTCGGTACGTCTCGATACAAGGTCCGCGAAGTAATAGTGTTCCAGAACTTTATTCTATATCCAAGTGAAAAGTAATGAACTGAAATACGTGATCCTGAAAATAACTAACCGCGAATTAAATTCAATAATTCCCAAACATCATCGAGCATCGAGTCTACGGGCGGCGCCTTATCTACGGGTCGAGTTACGCAGCTTACGCTTCGAAGAAATGCTCCGGACGGTGCTTATCGCTGCATTCCTGTGAGTTATTTTCATCATACTTTTAGTTGGTCATTGCAAATCTATCACTGTAATTTTTACTTTTATTTTTACATTTATTTTACAAATTAAGTCATTACTATTGTAATTCAAAAATGGCGTCTAAGGACAGAAATGTAAGCCCTGTAAAATTCGAAGACACTGACAATAATGCATCCGACTTGGAGGAGGAGGAGGCATATCAACCTCCTTCAACTTTACAACCTCCAGGTCCATCTACTAGGTCAAAAAAGAAGGCAAAAGCAGATCCGCCAAGTAAACCTGAGATAGACTTAAATATTTTATTAAAATTCATTAAGCCGTACGACGGCAGCAGAGATTCACTGAATTCATTCTTAGTAAATTGCAATAACGCATTTGAGTTAGCATCCGATCAACAGAAAGATATTTTGTTTAAATTTATATTGTGCCAATTCGTGGGGAAAGCCGAAACTGCATGCTCTATAAAAGAATTTTTAAATTGGCAACAATTAAAAGAATTTTTAAAGACACAGTTTAGTGAAAGGAAACACTACGCACATCTTTTAACAGACTTGCAAAATTGTAAACAAAATTTAACAGAACCAGTAAGTCAATACGCACTTAAAATAGAAACGTGCTTATCACAATTATTAACTGAAATTTCGATTACTCATGGCCGTAAAAGCAGGGAAATGTTAGGCCGCACTGCAGCAATGGAAGAGATAGCTCTTCATCATTTTCAAATGGGACTTTTGCCCCGCATCTCAAATGTAGTGAGGTGTAAGTCTCCCAAAACTCTTAACGAAGCCATAAATGCAGCAGTCTTGGAAGAGAAAATTCAACAGTTTTTATACAAGCAAAATCCTCAACTTAAATCATTTTCCCCAAAACCTAATTTTAATGCTAACCGTCGCTTCCAAATTCCAACCCAAAATTCTAATTATAATAATAATCGTTTCCCAAATTCTAATAATCGAAATAATAATAATTACAATCGTGTTCCAAATCACACTAGTTCAAATTCACCGCCAGTTTGCCGATATTGCAAAAATGTGGGTCATACAATTGAAGAGTGTAGAAAAAGGGAATACAATAATAATCGCGTTAATAACTTTAATAAACCTTTTCAAAGGGTAAATTTTGCATACAATATCGATGAACATCCTAATGAACATATAAATGTCGAGGATGGTTATGATACTGTCGACAATACTCCAAAAAACTAATCGAGGTCTCGTCCCGGTGTCGTGCGGGACATATAAATACCAAAAAACGACACTTTTCTAAATCAACGCACATGTGGTGCAATTTCCAAATCAAATGATGTTATGCAACCCCGCAACATGGGCAAGTTGTATAATTCATTTTTTCAAAATCATGCTAGTAACAATTTAGCATCTTCTAAATCCACTGTATCTTATTTTAAATCCACTGAATCAATTTCTAAATCCACTGTATCTTATGCTAAACCCACTGCATCAAGTACTAAATCCACTGTATCAAGTTCTAAGTCCACTGTATCAAATCCTAAATCCACTATATCTAAATCTAAATCCACTGTATCGAATCCTAAATCCACTGTATCAAATTATATATCCACTGTATCAAATCCTAAATCCACTGTATCTAATTCTAAATCCACTGTATCGAATCCTAAATCCACTGTATCAAATTCTATATCCACTGTATCAAATCCTAAGTCCACTGTATCAAATCCTAAATCCACTGTATCTAATTCTAAATCCACTGTATCGAATCCTAAATCCACTGTATCAAATTCTATATCCACTGTATCAAATCCTAAGTCCACTGTATCAAGTTCTAAATCCACTGTATCAAATTCTAAATCCTCTGCATCCAAGTTAAGCATTTTCGAAATAACTAATGATCCTACGAAAACACTTTTACCATACGTCCTAGTTGATTCTCCTGTTTCTGAATTACCACTTACCTTATTAGTAGACTCTGGATCCTCTGTAAGTTTAATAAAAAAATCTTGTTTGCATAATAATCTTAAACTCAATAAGGAATTCATTAATCTAAAAGGAATAGATTCCTCAGGCGACCCTATACAAACCTTGGGTCATTTCAATCTCAAAATAAAGTTAACTAAATCTTGTATTACTCACCAATTCCATGTCATTGAGAAAATTCATTTACCATACGATGGCATAATAGGTTCTGATATGCTAAATTCTCATAATTGCAAAATCGATTATAATAAAAATCTATTACTATTTTCAAAAACGTCTCTTCCATTATATTTCCGTGATCCAGCCTATATTATTCCAGCTAGGAGTGAAACCGTCGTAGAATGTTCAGTCGCAAATCCTGAAATAAAAGAAGGATTAATTCTAGATCAACACATTTCAGATAACTTACTAGTAGCAAACTGTTTAGTAAAAGTGAAACCAAATAATCGTATAAATATAACAATTGTAAATACTTCAGAAGAATCAGCTACAATCCAGGCAAACCTAAATTTAAAATTAACTCCAATCGACTCTAAATATTCTGACGATAGTATTCCCTCTGTTCCTGTTAATAAAATTGAAAAAATACAAGCTACAGATAACTTAAGGCGAACCAGACTAGTACTAGATCAACTTAGAGTATCACACCTTAATGACGAAGAAAAATCAGCTCTCTTCAATCTCTGTTCCTATTTCTCTGACATTTTCCACTTACCTGACGAAGACTTGACATATACTAATGCTCTGAAACATGAAATTAAAACGACTTCCGATCTACCAATACATACTAAATCTTACAGATTCCCTGAAATCCACAAAGCCGAAGTTCGTAAACAAATAGATAAAATGCTACAACAAAATATTATTGAACCTTCCGATTCACCATGGTCTTCACCTATATGGGTGGTACCAAAAAAGCTAGATGCATCCAACGAACAAAAATGGAGAGTCGTAATTTACTATCGTAAACTTAATGACGTAACAATAGGTGATACTTACCCGCTTCCTCAAATAACTGAAATTTTAGATCAACTCGGCAACAGCAAATATTTCTCTACGCTAGATTTAGCCTCAGGATTCCACCAAATTCCTTTAAACGAATCAGACAAGCCAAAAACCGCCTTCAACGTTCCAGAGGGACACTACCAATTTCTAAGAATGCCTTTCGGGCTGAAAAACGCGCCTGCTACTTTCCAGAGGCTTATGAATACTGTACTATCCGGACTTCAAGGTATTCGTTGTTATGTATTTCTTGATGACATAGTTTCCTATTCCTATGACTTAGACTCACACATCGTGAATTTGACTGCTATTTTCCAAAGACTTCGTAAATTCAACCTCAAACTCCAACCAGACAAATGTGAATTCCTAAGACGAGAAGTAGGCTACCTTGGACATGTGATAACTGAAAAGGGAGTCAAACCAAATCCTGCTAAAGTCAAAGCCGTTACAAATTTTCCTATTCCCAAGTGTCCTAAAGACATCAAATCCTTCCTAGGTTTAGTGTCATATTATCGCCGATTCATCCCTGAATTCTCTTCTATTTCTAAATGTCTTACAAATTTACTAAAAAAGGATGTTCCATTTAACTAGGAGAACCAGCAACAGCTAGCCTTTGAAACGTTAAAATCCAAATTAACCACTGCTCCTCTTCTAGCTTATCCTAATTTCACACAACCTTTTATACTCACTTGTGATGCTTCAAATTATGCAGTAGGTGCTGTTCTGTCACAAGGACAAGTGGGTAAAGATCAGCCAGTAGCGTTTGCATCAAGAACTTTAAATAAAAGTGAATGCAATTACAGCACTACCGAAAAAGAATTGCTTGCTATTATTTTCGGATGTAAAACATTTAGACCTTTACGGGCGTAAATTTCAAATAATCACAGACCATAGACCATTAAAATGGTTATTTAATCATAAAGATCCCAGTAGTAAACTTCAAAGATGGAGGTTAAAACTGGAAGAATTCGAATATGAAATCATTTATAGAAAAGGTAAACTTAATTCGGCAGCTGACGCACTCTCAAGATATCCAGTTAATCCAATTTATCCTGAAAACAAAGAACTCACTAATCCTAACGATGATTCCCAGCTATTATCTACTCCACAAAACCCAAGTTCCTCTCCTGACACGATTCACAACGCACCTGACTTACTTATGTCTCCTATTGACTTTAACGTTGACTTTCCTGAATTCCAATTTGACATTCTTGATGACTTACCTGTTACTGATCACGAAATCCCAATTGATGAACAAGTAGTAGAGCAACCACAGGTCGTTGACGCTGAAAATCCTATTCCCGTCGCTGATTCAAATATCGAAAATCTTAATCCTAGCTCTGAATCTAATAATGAAAATGTGTCTACTTACCCTGAACCAAGCACTTCCTTGCAACCAGAATCTCCTACATCTGATGTACCTATTATCGACGTAAATTATTCTAAATTCCTAAAATCACCTACTAAATCTTATAATACTATAATCAATGAACATAATGAAAATCTTCTAAAGTCATCACAAAAATTATTAATTGTACCAACTTCAATAGATTTAGACGAATCAATACCATACGTGCAAGAATTATTAAGTAACTGTGCTAATCCAATCCTCGAAGAATTCTTAGAAATGGAAAGAGAACTTTACACGTATGGACCATTAGATATAGAAGATAAAACTTACCTCTTTTTATATTTGAAAGTAAATCACTTTGATGAATGTACTTACCCAGATTTATATAAATCCCTAAAATACACACGTGATCACATAATCATGTCATATCCTACGTCACACCAAGTCGCTATAACGGATTTTAGAAGTCCATTTGACAAATTCTCTTTCGCTAAAATCTATAATATATTAGGGTATTTATTCGATGGCACAAATATCCAATTACACATTTATCACAATAGCATTATGTATCCCTCGTTAAGTGAAATAAAAAAGATATTAAAAGATAATCACGATTTACCGATAGCTGGACATTTAGGATCAAACAGGATGTATGATAGAATTAAAGAAAAGTATTATTGGAAACGCATGCGGGCCGACGTCGAAAATTATGTTAAATCATGTACTCTTTGCCAAGAAAATAAAGCTTTTAGACAAATAAATAGAGCCCCGATGCAAATAACTACAACATCAACTGCGCCATTTCATCGAATATCAATTGATATTGTAGGTCCATTACCGGAAGTAGGTACTGCAAAAATCAGATTCATAATGACGTTTCAAGATGACCTTACAAAATACTCAGTCGCGTATCCCATTAGAACTACCACAGCCGAAGAGACCAGCGAATGTTTAATTCATTTTATTTTACTTTTCGGAATCCCAAAAACAATACTCACCGATCAAGGCACCAATTTTACAGCCGACTTATTCAAAAAGACTTGCAATTTCTTAAAGATAAAACAAATCTGGTCTACTCCTTACCATCCTCAGACTCAAGGAGCACTTGAGCGAAGTCATTCAACGCTCAAGGAATACCTCAAATCATTTGTAAATGACAATCAAGATAATTGGTCCCGATATGTTTACACAGCAATGCTATCTTACAATACAGCCGTCCATACTACTACCAAATTTACACCATTCGAACTCTTATTTGGCCATAAGCCATACCTGCCAGATTTTGTTTATAATACTGCTATTAACGATGCCACGTATCCAGAATACGTTAAAATGTTACAACATCGATTAAAACATGCTCGGGAAAAAGCAATGGAAAACAATTAAATCAAAGCAAAATTCTAAAACTTATTACGATAATAAAACAAAACCCGTAACTTACAAAATCGGTGATTTAGTTTATTTAAAAAATCACTTGCGTCTTAGAAAGGCCCTATCACCTGTATGGAAAGGTCCTTACAAAATCGTAAAAGTTCATGGCTTCAACACTGTATCTTTACTTATCAATCGCAGATACGTAAAACATCACGTAGATCAAATTAAACATGCATCAGGCCAATCTACGGATTAAGTATTAATTTAAGTTTAGTTAGCTTCTTAGGTAACTTTTAAGGTTAGCCTTAATACAATACAAATTCAAAGAAAATGTCTTTCTATTTCAGCACTTCTGCCCTAGCGGCTCAAGACTATGTCCAACAAATAAATTCAAGTCCAGGAATATATTTTGATCCAATAGGAATACTAAAAATAAGTAATAATTATTTAGATGTTGTTACTCCTATAGATATATCACATTTTCAATTACATATATCAAATATGAATTCAATTTTTGGAACATTGCGATTCCTGTGTAATAAAGTAGATATAGAATCTGATGATAGTTTGGAATGTAACAATATATTGCAACCACTTACTGTTAGATATAACGATCTAATCAAAGATTATAATTCTATCTCACATTTATTAGATCGCAGATTTCGAAGGTCTGCATGGTTTGGTGGAATAGGTTCTGCTTTTAAAACAATTTTTGGCACTCTTGATGAAAATGATGCTATCAAATACGATGAAGCACTTCAAAATGTTCAGTTAAATCAAAAAGAGTTGCCTTCATTAATAAAAGAAAACATTTTAATAACTACAACCACTTTATCGAATTTAAATGTAACTCTAAACAAAATAAAAATTAATGAAGGCAACCTTAATATAGCTATCGACAACCATAAAATAAACAACATATCTACAATTTCAAAAAACTTGGTAGTAAAAACTAATAATAATATTATGATTACAATATTAAATAGCTTAGAAACAAATATTATGACTCTATCTTTCCAATTAGAGGACATTATCAATGCGATAATGTTTAGTAGCCAAGGCATACTACATCCAGCTATACTATCTCCTAATTATCTTTATAAAGAGCTTGTCGATAACTTCCGTCACTTACCTGTTGACACAAAATTACCTGTAAACTTAGAATTAAGCGAAATGTTTACTTTAATCAATGTTTCTAGTGTATTAAGTTATAGTATTAATGAAAGGGTAGTATTTATCCTCAGAATTCCTCTTGTATCTCTGAAGGAATATAATTTGTACCATAATATTGCCCTTCCTACACCACATAATGTATCTGAATCTAATTATTTTTCTTATGTTATTCCAAATAGTAAATATATTGCAATGACCAATGACAAAAGTTCGTATTGTAACCCAGACTCACAACAGGAATGTAGAGCGATGAATGCCCAAACCTACATCTGCGACGTGACCACAGTATTTTCTACCAGTGAACATCCTAGTTGTGAAAGTGAACTATTAGTGAATATAATCAAAGCTCTACCAGTGCAGTGCAAAACCGAAAGTGTTTACGGCAAAACCGATATTTGGAAATCCATCTCGAACAATAGATGGATATATGTACAATCTTCTTTTAGTAAAGTATTAATTGAATGTCGCAACAAAACAAATGTTGATTTCAATGTAATAGGTACAGGAATACTTTTTGTGCCCAATAATTGTGTAGCTTACTGTAAAAATACAAAGTTAATTCCTAAATCTAAAATTATAGAAGTTAAAATAAGTAACATAAGTCCTAATATTAATATTATAAATGATTCCTGTTGTAGTCTTAAAAATTTAAATAATATACAGAATAATGAGGCCCATAGAATTGATTTGCAAAGCTTTGATTTAGATATAATTAGTTCAGAACATAAATTAAAATTAAAATCACTATCAAAAGAAGCCGACAAAATTATAAAGCAACATAGTTTTATTAAATATGAAAATCATTATTCAATTTCTTTTATAATCATTTCCTGTGTTTTAATCATAATTGTTGTCTATAAATGTGTTATTTTAATAAAGGGCTACAACCGTTGTCGTCGCATCCTTCCCACATTTTCCCAAACTCTTCCTGTAAATCCTTCTCCTACTCAGGACACGTCTTCATCTTCTTCTCCTTCTATTCCTCTTCAAGATCTAAGTAAAAATAAAAGTAATCCCAAATCCGTCCCGACACCTAACCTTAGAGTAAATGTCTTACTTCCCTTATCCGTTTTCTATAAACTTCGTCCCCGAAGTTTAGTCTACCCCCGGGAGGTGTTATATCCCTGTCCTGTACGCGATCATGCTCACCCTAGCTTTCCCATCTTGCTGATCCCATATTCCTAGAATCATCCTACACCTTCCGTCCCAGACCGCCCGTCCAGACCTCTTTCACACACTTCATTCTATTCCTAACTCCGAGTCGTAACAGTTGTGCCAAATTCTACTATTTCGTTTTAATTACTATTTCTATTTTCTAGTTCATTAAATAAATCTTTTTTAAAAAGGGGTTTTTAAGGCCCCGGATAACAGCACGTCTGACTTGTACCGCGTCTAGACAGTGACTGACTGGTCTGTCAACGGCCACGCCCTCTCTGGTGCATATGAGACAATGTATTATATCTATTAAATAGATACAGACACTACATCCCTTCCTTATCAATATTTTTATTTCAATAAAATCAGTTTAACATCAACATTAAATTAATCATATATAACCAATCGCTTTAACATCACATTTTTACTTTCTCATTTTACTGATATAATTATAATATAATTTTATTCATCATTATCCCCATTGCTCTCATTCTCTACTGTTTTCCATTGCCCTTCTACACGCTTTAAGTGAATAACATTTCTACGCAGTCTTTGTCCAGTTTCTTCATTTCGTATTGTAATGTCTCCTCCTACAGATTTTTCTACTACATGTGGTGTATTGTTGAAAGTAGTTGAAAGCTTATTGCTCTTCTCTATTTCTTTTACATACACCTTATCACCTTCCGTTAGATCTGGATCTTCCGCTCTTCTCTTTCGGTCTGCATATTCTTTTCCCTTTTCCTTTTGTAATTTGTCTCGGTCTCTAACATCTGCGTCCAACATCATCCGTTTGGTTTATATTTTTTAACATGGGAATTTTATCCCTGTTTATTCTCTTAAAAAATAATTCTGATGGTGTTTTTTCTGTAACTGAATGGGGAGTGGAATTGTACATCATCAGATAATCATATAATATCTCTTTCATGTCTCGATTTTCACTAGAACCTATTTTGAGTCGTTTTACTATGTCTCTGTTTTGTCGTTCTACTTCCCCGTTCATCTGTGGCCAATATGGCACAGTATTCAAAAGTTTAATGTTGCAATTATTGCAAAATGTCTTAAACTCTTCGCTGACAAATTGTCTGCCATTATCAGCAGTAATTGATAATGGGTAACCTAGTCGACTAAAAATTTCTCGAAGAAGTTTAATAATTTGCGAGCTAGTTATTGTCCTGGTAATTTTAATCTCCTTATAGCGAATATAGTAATCAACGATTACTAGGATATAATCATTACTGGGCAGTGGACCCAATAAATCCATTGCAATATCAATCCAGGGTTCAGATGGCAGGTCTCTTCGTTTCATTGGTGCTGGTGGATCTGGTAAGCCAACTAGGGTGCATCCTTTGCAGCTCTTTACCAATAACTCAACATCTTTATCGATTCTAGGCCACCAGACCTTAGAGCGAAGGCAACCTTTCATAGCGACCATTCCTGGACCTCATGAGCTGCTATTAAAACTTGTTCCCTAAGTGCCTTAGGAATAACAATTCTGTTTCCTCTTAACAGGATATTCTCGTAGAAACATAATTCATCAGAAAACAATTTGTATGACTTTATAGACTCATCCCATTGGTCATTATATAGTCCTTTCTTGATACTGTAATTACCTGGTCACTTTCGGATGCCTTTACTATTTGTTGCATTGAAATTGCACAAGGTCTAGCGAGTTCAACTATTTGACAGACATAGTTCTCTTCCGATTCTAAACTAATATTCTGGCCTGAATCTTTACATAATCTAGACAACGAATCCGCAATGTTGGTTTTACCGGGTTTATATTTTATATTATAGCGATACGCCTGAAGTCGTAAAACCCATCTTTCTACAAGAGCGCATGGTTTTGATTTGGGACTAAATAGAAACTCTAAAGGCTTGTGATCCGTTATCAAATCAAATTCCTTACCAAATAAGAAAATATTAAAATGTTCAATAGCCCACACTAAAGCAAGAGCCTCTTTCTCTGTCTGGCTATATTTTCTTTCACATTGGCTCAGTGTTCGATTTCCGTATGCTATAATTCTAGGACCTTCATTATCAATCTGTACTAGAACCGCTCCAAGTCCTACAGGGCTTGCATCTGCTATAACTTGGGTCTTATCTTTAATATCATAGTATCCTAAAGTTCTTATTTTCGATAATATCTTTTTTAAGTTTTGAAATGCTTCGTCGTGACATTTTTTCCAGTATTCTTTAATATTACATTTCTTTCCCAGTTTATGTCTAAGTATTTGTTTAAGAGGTTCTGTCATCGTAGCTAAATTCGGAATCCATTTGTTTATGTAATTCACTAAACCTAAAAAGCTTTGTAATTCTTCTATTGTTTTCAGTTCTCTAAATTCTGTTATACTTTATATATTTAGGCAGCGGTTTTACTCCTTCTGATTTTAATTCGTGACCCAAAAAGTGTATTGTCTTTACCTTGTAAATGCATTTCTCTTGATTTAACAAAACATTGTTCTGTCTTAATACCATCATCACCTTTTCGAGTCTCATATCGTGTTCTTCCTCATTGCTTCCCCATACCAATATGTCATGGATAAAATTAATGACTCCGTCGCACTTTATTAACATTTTTTCAACGATTTTTGGAAAAGTTCTGGAGCACATGTCACACCAAACATAAGTCTTTTATACCTATACAGACCATTGGACGTAATGAAAGTTGTTAAATAATCTTGAATCCGGATGTATTTCTGCTTGATGAAAAGCGTTTTTTATATCTAATTTAGAGAAATATCGCGCCTTCCTTATTTTTGGTAGTAAATTTTCCATACACGGTAGAGGATGGTTTTCTCTTAAAATAGCTGCATTAGCACGTCGCATATCAATGCATAAACGAACATCGCCATTATCTTTTAGTATTGGAACTATAGGAGAAACCCACGGCGAATGTCCGTGAACCTCTTCTATTATGTCCAAGTCTAGTAGTTCTTGAATTTTATTGTTTATCTTTTCCTCTAGTGGTATCGGTATTCTACGATAAGGTTGCACTACTGGTTTTACTGACGGATCAATTGGGATTTCGATTAAAATGTCTCTAAATTTTGGAAAAGGTTTATATGATTCTTGTTCTTGAACTTGACTTATATTCATACCCAGTTTAAGAACACCCAAACTTAGTGCAGTATCTTTACCAAGTAGGTTACGGGACCCTTCTTCTATAACAAAAATGGTGGCACGTTCCGTTTTCCCATTTACCTTTATTACCGCCTTAAACGAGCCACTAATCTTTAACGGTGTCTTACTTCCATATGCTAGTAATTTCTTATTTGGTGTCTTTTGTTGTCTTTCACAAATAATTTTATTTTTCTTTAAGTATTCCCAACTTTTATAAGAAATTAAATTTAAGTTACATCCTGAATCAATCAACATTTCTAAATTGACTCCTCCTATCTCACATTTTATCGTTGCATCATCGTTCACATTAAATATGTAGTGTATCTCTTCATTATCAACTGAATTCGCAGTATTTTCTGTACGCTGGCGTTTGTTAAAACTTTCACTTCTTTGGTTCTGTTCTAACTTGCGTTTCTGACGGTAATATTTTGTTTTACAACATCTTTGATAATGACCTAATTTTCCGCAGCCATTACATTTTTTATCTTTTGCTGGGCATGTCGAATTTTGAGTAATATGTGTAGAATTCCCACATCTTGTACACTTTTGTATTTTTCTTTCTGTATTATATTCATTTCCTTCTTTCTTCCATCTTAAATTATCCTTGTTTCTACTCCTGATTTCATTAACCTGGTTTGACTTTTCCTTATCCTTTTGCTCGTAATTGACTAATTGATAATTTACTATCTCTAAAGTATTTGCTCCAGTAATAACTTTGTCTAAAGTAATACTGTCCCCCATGTTCAGCATTTTCTTTCTTAACTCTGAAGAACAAGATTTCTCTAAGATCTGTTCAATTATGGTCATCCTCATCAGGTTTATCAAATTTACACTTTGATGCTTGACTCCTTAGCCTAATCAGAAATTTTTCAAAACATTCACCTTCATCTTGTTGGATAAGCCGGAAAATATGTCGTTCGAATGTTGTGTTTTGTTTAGGAAGAAAATATTCGTCTAACTTGCTAACAGCTATTTCAAAAACATCTATCTCCGCATCAACAACATTTGCACCAGGCAAATTATAAAATATTTCTTGCAGTGAACTTCCGCCTAATACTAGTAGTGTAGCTATCTTTTTGGATGGAATTGTAATATCAGCAGCTTCAAGATAAATGAGAAGGGACCGCTTCCATTTTTCCCACTTCGAACCGACTGACGTACTATCACCTTCTAAGTCCAATTTCTCCGGTGGCGGTAACTAACTTGCCATGATTTCAATGGGGCGACCTGTAAGTACATCCAATTTAATGGACATCAAGATACCTCTAATTTAATAGAAGTCCACATAGTAGATATATATACTTCTAATTTAATAGAAGTCCACACAGATACCTACTTCTTATTTAAAAGAAGTCAAAACTCTAAGTTCAATTTAACGAACTACACTTCCAATTGAATGGAAATCCGGATACAATATCAGTTTCAATTAAATAAAACACCATTAATATCATATTTTATTTCCAATTTAATGGAAAACAATTTTAATTGTATTTCTAATAAACAGAAATACACCATTTACCTACTTAACTAAAAACATAGTTTTATTTATTAAATTCACTAATCGATCATTATTGTAAAGAAGATTGTTGTGATAAGTATCTTTTGATATTATAAACACCAGGTAAGTATAATAGCATTTAATCAAATGAATGACCTATTGTTGTTTTTTATTTCATTATCAATTATTATAATAGGTAAGGCTATATTAGTGTATCGCATTGTTGAAATGTCGTTACCTCATAATAAAGCCATAAACTTTACAGTATCGTTAATTAATATTCAGTTACAATTAAAATAACTTAATGCATTTGCTTTTATCTAAATGCATATTTTCTAAATAATTTGTTTCAATTTATAAGTTGTTATTGACACCTTGGTATTTAATACCTTTTTTGCACGAGTTTCAAATTATGTATTATAATATTTAATAGAACTAACAAAACTGGTTTCGTACAAAACCAACATTAATGCCTAATTGGCATAGTGCAGTGGCATAGCCAATGACAATTGTAATCAACCCCTGTTGGGGTTACAGCTCCTGACCCAAACACAACCGAGTAAAGTTGCAATAGCATATTATAATAGGTATTATAATTTTGTCAAATTAATGTATTTTTAATCTAACTAGTTTTAGCTTACTAACAGTTATTTGCTAAAACATTCTAGTACAAACTGAAGTATATAGCAAAAGCCCATGATAAAAGCTAATGAGATATTCAGATACGATATAAAACATATTTCATAATTGTGACAAACTACAAATTAAAAGCGGTAAACAATAGTGACTCACTTGATTAAATAATTCTTGTTTTATTCACTTTTTATTGCAAAAGTCACGATATTTTCAAAAGAGAAGAAGGTTATACAAAATATACTGTACCGATTTTTTTGTTTACATTATTTATTCTTCAGAAATCCATAGGTACCTACCACCTTTAAGTGTTAAGAGACTCCAGGTGGTGACCAATTATCGTGCGTAAACAACATTACATCAGTGTAATAGATTAATTTTCTTTAAGATATGTGTACCTATTGAGTTCACAGTAAAATATTCAAGTATAATGATATACCATCTGGCATGGTTTTCAAATAAATAATTTAAAGTAATATAAAAAAAAAACTGACCTGTATCCTCGTCGCCACTTGTAACAATCACTATTACACGTAAAGACAACTAATATGCACTGGCTCACTATTACACCCAGATCCAAGCGCATGCGCACGTCTGACTTGTACCGCGTCTAGACAGTGACTGACTGGTCTGTCAACGGCCACGCCCTCTCTGGTGCATATGAGACAATGTATTATATCTATTAAATAGATACAGACACTACACTAGGGAAACAGTTTATTGGCCCAATATACATGCAGACATTAAAAATTTAATTGAACAGTGTCTGGTATGTGCTAAATTTAAACCTAGCACGAATAAAGAACCTTTGAAATGTTATGATATTACTCAACTCTCTTGGGAACGAGTAGGGGTTGACTTATTCTATTTTAATGGGGAGAATTACCTTGTCTGTGTAGATTACTATTCTAAATATTTTGAGCTAGCTTCTTTACATAAGAATTACAACGTTGATAACGTAGTGAAAAACTTGAAATCATTCTTCGCTCGCCATGGAATTCCACGATCATTAGTGTCGGATAATGGTCCACCTTTCAACTCATGTAAGTTTAAATCCTTTCTGGTTGAATGGGACGTGGAGCATATAACCACGAGTCCTTATTATCCAAGAAGCAATGGGTTTTCGGAGAGCGCTGTCAAATTATGTAAAAACATACTACGTAAGTGTGCTCAGGATGATTCTGATGTGTATTTTGCATTGCTACACTACCCAGCTAAAAGTGATTTTCCCAGCCCAGCATCATTACGTATGAATATGCCTGTCCTGTGTAAGAAATTAAGGCCGAATTTAGTAAAATTTTTGTTTACAAAAAATGTCATGAAAATAATAAAAACAAAATGACATATTACTTTGACAGATGTGCGAGGCAAAGGAATGAAATCTTTAAGCCTGGAGATGACATTTATTTTAAAAAGAATCCCAAAGATTTTTGGACTCCTGGTGTAATACATAGAAATCTAGATTGTGGTAGGTCTCATTATATTACCGATATGAATAGTGTTATATATAGGAGAAATAGAGCGCATAGACATAGGAAGAATAGTTTAAAAAAGATAAATCCTCCTTCCTCTTTTGCGGGTGACGGAAAAGATGAGTTAAAAAAAATAGATGATACGCCTTCTTCTATTACTCATGATTTATTTATTTATTTTATTTATTTATTTATTATTTTATAGTTAATTAAAACGGGTGACCCCAATTACATTAATTAACTTATAACTAAGTACAATTTAAACATACTGACAAATTATAAACTAAGTAATTAGGAACACAGTATACATTTAGATTTAGATTACAATTAACTAACTATAGAATAAACTCTTTCATACTTTCTCTCACAAAATTTCAAACAAACTTTCTTGACATCCATCCACATATCAGCAAACACATCACATTCGGGGTTGGCAGACAGAAGGGCGCAAAGCACGGCTAGTGCCCGGCACAGTGGGGACTCGGCTCTTGAGACTGAACGACATGCCGGCAGAGCAAATAATTTGGGTCGATGGCTGGTCGGCATAGGAGGGTATGAAGTTCCAGACAATCTATAAAACCACGAAGTACTTTAATTACTATATACATGAGATCCACCCCTCTCCTGACTTCGAGGGAGTGGTATCCCAGAGCACCTAAGAGGTAGCCCGTCGGGTACATGTAAGGATAATATCCATATACTCTTTTGTACAGGTATCTCAGAAAAGCTTTCTGTACTTTTTCGAGGATCAGTATAGACGTATCCGTGTAGGGGCTCCAAACACATGAATCTGTTTCCAGCTTGATGATACGCGCAATATATTTCCCATAAATCCTAGTTGTTTCACGAGTGAAAATTATCATTTATTATCATATTAGTAGACATAATGATAACTGTGTTCCTGTGGAAAGGCAAATAGGTGCAGATTATGTTACCAGATCTGATAGAACTGTAAAACAACCTAAATTGTACATACATGAGATATTTAATTAGTAAGTTATAGTTTGTAATCATGTATATTGTATGCATTGCTATATTGTATGCGTTTCTCGAAAAAAGGGAGATGTTACATAATGCTGTGTCATTTATGTATTAGCTTTAAGACAACGTTGTGTCAAAGATGACATTGACGTTGATGCCTAACTTAGGGTATTATTATTAGTCCCCTAGGGAGGCCCCTAGAGCTAAGATCTCTGTAGGTACCTAGTTATGTATAAGATACTGTATATTAAATAATCTACGTGAATAAAGCCAAATACGATTAACTAGAAGTGTTTATTATTGGACGTATAGTTGGATCCTAATAACAATAACATATGCTGTGGCACTAAACAGGAGTAATCAATACATCTATAATATTATGTATAAAAGAAAGTCGTGTTAGTTAAATTATTTACAACTCAAGAACGGCTTTATTGATATGGCTGAAAATTGGTGAGGAGGTAGCTTAGAGCCAGTAGACGGACATAGGATACTATTTATTCCATTCGACAGCGTTTCCGTGTGCGTTGCGGGTTCTGCGTTAGGGTTCCGCGTTGCGGTTTCCGCGTTGCGGGTTCCGCGTTGCGAGTTTAGCGTTACGGGCTCCGCGTTACAGGTTCCCGGGTAGTGGGTTCCACGTTGCCGGTTCCGCGTTGTTTTCTTTATTTGAATTTCATCATAAACTGTTTTTATGCTCAACGAAATGGGCAAGGGTCAGCTAGTTCATATATAAATTAGATAAATTTGACATTCTTTATCAATTTCAAGACAACCGTTAGACATTATATACGTAAGGATGCGTTTCCACTGACGCGGAGTGAGGCGGAGAGGAGCTTAACGGTGCCCAAGCGAAGCGGAGCGGAGATTTCGAGCATAGTGATTGGTCAGTGGAAACGCATCCTAACGTATATAATGTCTAACGGTTGTCATGGTAACAACATTGTTTACAAATGGAAAATAAAAATTATGAAATGCTATAAATAACGTATTTACATAAGCTTAAATTATTTGGATTAACAAAAATATTAATCCAAATAGTTTAAGCTGACATAAATACGGTATTTATAGCATTTCATATTTTGTTTTCCATTTGTAAACAATGTTGTTACCATGACAACCGTGTCATATAGACTGGCAATGACAGGAATGATCGAGTCCAGGTTCAAACCTCGCGTGACCAATACGTATATTTTCTGCTTTTTCCTAATTTTTGCTTATTTTTTTCAACATTTTCTTTCATAATAACTTTTTCATGACAATAACGAACATACTGTAAAAAAAAATTGCGTAATCGGTCAAGCCGTTGTCGAAGCGCACACGATGTAAGAAATTTTGAAGGTCGTTTTTTACACTTTGGGCTACATTTTAGGGGTTTTAGTAAGGAACCCTATTTTTGTTGAAAATATAATATAGCCTATGTTCAGCGCTAGGAATGTAGCTTTTCAACGGCGAAAGAATTTTCCATATTGGTTCAATGGTTTCAGAGCCTATTGCATTCAAACAAACAAACCAACAATCAAATGTTACCTCTATAATATTAGTATAGATAGATAGTTAAGGTATTTATGTTTATTTTTTTTTTTTTTATTTAACAATTTATTGCACACAAGATACATTCCAATAGAACAATTTACAAAGAAAGACGACACAAAGGTACTGCTTATTTCTAAAAAGAAATTTCTTCCAGCAGCCCTACGGAGAGATATGGGATTAAAGTTAGCAGATAGGGCGTGCAAAATTATAAACATGATATACATACATAAATACATACATACATACATAATTATATTTATATATATACCAACATATGTATATTTACAAAACAAAATATAAATTACATACAATAATAATAATATATACCTACTTGATACAATAAATAAAGTATATACTAAGAAAAAAATATAATAATTCTACTTATATGGATTGAGATACGAAATAATGCTCTTTTAAGCGCCTTTTGAATACAGCAATAGTGGGACTGTCGCGAACGGTGTGAGGAAGCGAATTCCACAGCCTGACTGCATGAACGGTGAAGGAGTAGGAATAGAGATTGGTGCGATGCAATGGGATGGAGAGAGTCGTTCTGACTTTAGATCTACAAGGGGTATCAAAGGGTCGAGAAAAATTGAATCTTTCGAGAAGATATGAAGGAGAGAGGGGATTATACAGGATATTATAAAGTAAACAGAGGATATGGGATTTGCGACGAAGGCGAATAGGGAGCCACCTGAGTTTCAATCGAAAAGCTGATACATGATCAAATTTTCTGAGTCCAAACACAAAGCGGATACAGAGATTCTGCAACCGTTCAAGTTTTGTTAGCAGCTCTTCGTTGATATCCAAGGAGTTGGCATAGTCAAGGATAGGGAAGATTAGTGTCTGGATAAGGAAAATTTTGGTGTTCACGGGCAAAAAATTTTGGAGGCCCCTTAATACGTGCATCGAGTGGTAGACTTTTCTGCTTACTTCACTAACTTGAGGATTCCAAGAGAGATTGCTGTCTATGATTAAACCTAGGTTTTTGGCAGTATTGGTATAGGCAATGACAGTGCCATTGTACATGACCCTAGGCACATTATGTAACCGCTGAGTCATGTATTTACTTCCTATGATCATGGCCTGTGATTTGTTCGGATTGACCAGCAGACCAAAGGATTTAGCCCAGTTAGATATACGCTGAAGATCAGCGTTAATTTTGGTAACTGCGGAATTAATCTCATCTATAGGTGAATGACGATATATTTGCAAGTCGTCTGCGTAGAGATGGAAATTAGATTCAATTATTTTGGAAATTGCGTTAATAAAAATAGAAAACAAAAGGGGAGAGAGAACGCCACCCTGGGGGACACCCACTTCGATATCACACCAATCCGAGGTAGCCTCATCAAAGCGGACACGTTGCGAACGTCCCCGAATATATGAGTCGAACCAGTCTACCGCTGAGGAAGAAATGTTAAGAGAGTGAAGGACGGAAAGGAATATGTCAAAATCTACAGAATTGAAAGCACTGCTAAAGTCAAGTAGGACAAGAATAGATACACATTTATTTTCCATTGCAAGACGGAGGTCGTCAGTGACTTTTAGCAGTGCTGTCACTGTACTGTGACCTGGACGAAAGCCGGATTGGAAGGAAGAAAGCAATTTATTTGTGGATAAGAATTGAGATAGCTGTTTGTGGACAATGTGTTCAAGGATTTTGGATAGATAGGGTAATATAGAAATTGGCCTAAATTGAGATAAGGAAGAAGGATTAGGAGTTTTAGGTAGTGGAATGACATTGGCATGTTTCCATGCTGTAGGGAAAGAACTCAGTGTCAGTGAATAATTAAAAATGTGTGTAAGTGTTGGCAAGAGTTCTGGAAGGGTAAGGGATATCATCCGAGGGCTCAGACTGTCGTTGCCCACAGCAGTAGAGGTGATAGCCATGATATGATTATTTACTTCATCCTCGGTGACTGGTTTAAACTGAAATGGGGAACAGGACGGAAGAGTAAGGGAACCAATATGGGAAATCGTATGTGATTTTGTAGCCTGGTCGACAATTACTGGTGGGGCAGAGAAATGAGCATTTAGCTCATTTAAATTCACTGAATTGTCAAAGCTATTGGAATATTTGCCAATGCCGAGTGTTGAAAAAAATCTCCATAATTGCGAGGGGTTATTTTGAACTATTGAGGAATGTATGTGGCGTCTTTTAGCATCTCTACACAAACGACCACAACGATTCCGCAGAAACTTATACTTAGCTAAATTCTCGTCTGTTGGTCGTTTCCTGTATCGCTGCATAGCACGGTTGCGTTTAGCCATGTGAGCGATTATGTCTTGCGACAGCCAAGGTGCCGGTGCATGTTTGATTTTAACTTTTTTTACCGGGGCATGTATGTCAAAGTTGTGTGTTATGGCATCAGTTAGAAGTGCTACCTTTTGGTCAATATCTGTGGCTGAGTAAATAGTTGACCAGTCGTAACCAATCAAGTCGCGCTTAAGAGCCTCCAAATCTATGGCCTTAATACTACGAAGGAAAGCATATCTCATTTTACGACGGGGAGGTCTAATTTTGAAGGAAAGGAAAATAAGGTCGTGATGTGAAAGGTTGGATGGGAACTGACCATGAGAATCTATTAGATCAAGTGACGAGGTGATAATGAGATCTAAGAGGGAAGGAATACAATTTGGAACATGATGGGTTGCTGAAAGTGGAAGTATATTGAGGTTAAGGGAGGAGATTAAGGTACACAGTTTAATCGCACGCGAGTCAGCTTTCAAGAGACATGTGTTGAAGTCACCTGCAAGTAAAGTATAGTCATAATTGGGGCAGTGTGTGGCTAACAAACATTCTAAATCGTTAAAATAATCTACACGCAGAGATGGACTATAGATTACACACAGCAGGAATCTTTTGTAGTGTAGGGTGACTTCAACACACAAGTACTCGACTGACCCGGAGTAGCTAGGTGAGGATGCAACAGTTTTGCTAACAATGTCACCACGCAGATAAATAGCCACTCCACCGCCGCCTTTACCTACGCGATCATTGCGAATCAGTTTATATCCCGGTAGAGCGTAAGCAGTCGACGAAAGTGATGGCTTAAGCCAGGATTCTGATACCAGAATGGCATCTACAGGAGAATTGCTAAACATATCAAGTAGATCTGGGTAATGGCGTGGTATGCTCTGAACATTAACATGGACAATGTTAAAGTTGTTGGAAAAAGAGGAAAAGGCACTATTTAATCGTTCACGAGCAGAAAGGGAAGCCTAACTCCCGTCGTCACTATCCACACTATTAAAACTGTCAGACGAAGAAGAGCATGAAAAAAAGGCATCATTCCCAATATCATTATCAATCAAATCCATATATATAAATAATACTATAAAATATACTACCTACTTAAACAATATTATAATGCTATGATATTAATATGATATAAAAATAATTATCTTAAAAAATTAATCAATAATAATAATAACGTATCCCACGTATTAAAAAAAACCCATCTTAGCTCACCGTAGTGAAGATAGAAGAAAATTACACACTTAATAACATAGAATTTACAATAATTGCATTAAAACCAATACACCATAACCCAAAACACAACAGTCTAGTAAGGCAACTAACGCTTAATAATTATTACCATAATATACTTTAATAAACTAAGCAAAGACAAATAAATAAATGTCGGATTGTACTATGGCAATTGGCAACATTAGAGCATGACAGCTTATTAAAGTTTAAAATAAAAATAAAATAAAAAAAAGACAATCACTATCAATGACAGTTGCTGTTTTGGTTGACATTGACATAAGTACCGATTATTTGTTGTTCTGTCAATATTAAAAAGAGTATTTTGTAATTGTTTGTGTATAATTAAAATATTATCGGGTGATTAAAGATTAAAATCCGGTACTACCTTAAATTTGCGCCATAGACAAAATTGAATTGAATTGTTATCCGATGAATGAGGGGCCGTCTTGGGATCTTTGACAGCAGGGAACGAAGACATTAGTGTTTTAAGCTCCTGCATGGATTCTATCTTTCGACGTGTTTTGTCAGGCAATATGATCGCAATCTTTCCCTCAGTGGACCAACAGCTACGTACTCCGAAGTGCTGGCGTGCAGTCCTAAACACCTGACTTAGTTAGGAACTCGGAGATAACAATGCCTGTGCCCCTGAGTGTAGTCTTTGCGTCCCAGACCAGGCGCCGCTGCTCAAAGTCCCGGAATCTAACTAGGACTGCACGGGCTTTCGCGTTAGGAGACCCAAGTCGATGACATGACTGAACATCATTACAGGTAAATTCAATCTGCATTTTGTCGCTGATGGTATTAGCAATGATCTTCAGTAAATTTTCATGCTTTGTTTCAGCAATGCCATGGAACAAGAGTATTTTCTTGCGAAGGAACGTCTCATGCCTGTCCAGTCCCAAAGATAACAAATCTATCTGCATTTTTAATTTGGATAGTGTTTGTTTATGTAATTGAAAAATGTATGTAAATTTGAGTATTCACCTTTCCATAGGCATATTATCTCATCCACGTATCTGTACCAATATACAATATTGTCCTTATATAATGATTTCAGTATTCTTGTTTCGAAATCATTCATAAAGATATCGGCACATAGAACAACAAATCGCACCTTAGTGCGATTTGTTTTGCATCAAAACAAAACCTATACAAACTGTTAAGTTTTTTTTTACGTTAGTCTCATGTTCTCTGATTTATTTTCTCTAAACTTCCATATTAAGGATCACGTAGTCCCAGCATTGGCCAAGTGTGCAGTCCAAATCATCATTCATCATAATTTTAACTGGCGTCCGCTTCTGGATAAGACTTCCCCAAAGTATTTTATGAGGGGTCGTAGCCTATACTCGCCATGCTTGGCAGGTGGGTTAGCGAGCTCAGTTTTCAGATAGAGACGGATATACTACAAAGCTATTCAATGTTCCCAACTCTTTCAGATACGTTGGGAAAATCATTTGACCGACCTGGATATCTATTAACTAATTAATGCTTTTAATATTTTTATTAGTAAGTAGAAATCTGCTCACCCGCGGCAAGTATATTCAAATTGATTCCATCTTTATGTGATGATAATAATATTATGTTGTATACCTTGGGAAGAAGGCTTTGGCAGGCCCACCTTTGAACCTGCTTCAACGCAATACTGACTAATTACAAGAGTACATTCTTGTAACTTGTAAGGTATGTTTCTAATAAGTAAGTTAGAATTTTGTAATCCATTATTTGGCAAAAGGGTGGGCCTGCGCATGTTTGTTACGCCAGTTTTTCTCGCCGAGTTAGTTCCCGAACCTGTGGTAGGTCATCATGTAGATTAGAAAAGACCCCGGTTTTTGAAAGGCTGATCAAATCATAGATCAGATGATTTACCTTTCAGAAACGGGGCGCTAGTAAAATATGTTACATAAATGATATCATAAGTGTATTAGGTTTAAAACAATGTAATATCACATATTGACGTTGACGTTGTTGGCTAAGACAGTCTTAATAGAATCTACCACTAATATTATTAAAAAGGATTGGATTTGCCCCAATTCTATATTATATATTAATTTCGGAGTATATTCAATGCAACCCAACAAACAGTCAATTAATGCAACTCCCTAACTACTTTACAGATTGTTTGTTTGAAATACCTATTATACATAATATTATAATATACCATATCAACTGTGAGTGACTGCACCGCTTTATCATTGTCGTCTGTATTCCAGATCCTCTAGAGGCGTACAGGATCAGGCGGTTCATCGTCTGTGTCCGGGGATGTCCTTTCAAGTTCCAGATCCTCCTCAACTTCCCCATGGATCCCAGCCTCGTCATGGGCATTTGTAGTTTTGTTCTCACTTACGTTATTACGGTGTTTCAGATTACTCACGTGTATTTAAAATAAATAAGTACAAAACTTATAGAGTTTGTATGACATTAATTGTAAATTGTAGTTGTCGTTACTAATAGGCTTTTTGTGAAATTTTGCGCAGATAATTGTGACTAAAAATGATAAACATATAAAAAAATTAAAATAAAAACTTGATTTTTTTTTGCCAATGAATGTAAAAACGACTAAATATGGTCTGCTACCTATCGTCCGTGATGTTTAACTAATAATAATTAATGATTTATAGATTTTTTGGATTAGTTTAGAAAAAATACAACTCAGTTATCGCAACGTCTTCACATATTTTATGAGAGTTGCACAGAGTAGTAAATTTTACATACTATAAGATAAATCATAAAATAATGATAAAAGTGACATTTATTTCATATTTAGATTAATTGCTACTTTGACTACATACTGAATGTAAAAAAAAAAGATATGTTTATCTCCTTACGTAAATAGTAGGTAACAAAGTGGGTGCATAATAAAAATACGCAGCCTGATCCACACATCGCGGTCGATTAATAAATACCTTTCACAGCGCGCCCGATCATCCACCGTAAATGACAGCATCGCGCCCAATCTAGTACAAAATATAAGCAGCGCTATTTCTATTTTACGTTGTGATTTACTTGGTAACATATTAACTACATTACTTTCAGACGTTTTACACCATACATGGGACCAAGTTTTAGGAAATAATTATTAAACAGAATTGTAATTCTTACTGATTTCAATACATATTTTGTAATATTACATTAATATTATAATTTATTTAAAGTGGGTAGGTATAGTGGAAAATAAAATTGATTTAATCTCATAGTAACAGAATCCTACTAGGGACAAATGGATTTTGTCGATCCACAACGGACGCTGGTATAGATCTTCTTTGTAATATTTTTGAAGCTTGGGAGAGGACTTCGGATGCGTTAGGTGTGTTTTGCGACGTTTTCAAGGCCTTTGATTGTATTGAGCATGTTAAATTGACCAGGAAATTAAATCATTATGGCATAAGGGACTCTGCCTTCAGCCTTTTGAGTTCTTATCTTAAAAATAGGGTTCAATAAGTGGAGGTAAATAGTAAACGGTCCACTGGGACTAAAATAGAATAAGTGTCCCACAGGGATCCATTTTAGGCCCATTTCTTTTTCTCATCTTTATAAATGACTTACATTATATTAGTTAAAGATATTAATTACTATTTGCTTAATTTGGTTTGATTTGCTACCTTGCCTTTCCTCATTTTGGAAATGTATTTTTTTATATATCGTTGTCAAACAGTAAAAAATATTTTTATCATTTCTTATCAAACAAATCTAAGCGTCACCTCACACAAAAAAACGGTAGAAAAAGAGAACTTGAAAAATAATAATATTCGTCTGCTGTTGAAATATACAATCCCAAATATAATACAATCCCAATTGTATTATATTTGGTATATAATACAATCCCAATAGCGGGTGCGACCACGGCTCTACCTTGACCATTTTTGTACCTTTGCATATCTAGATTTCAAATTGAATTATTTTCTTGTTTCAGCCTTTTAGACCCCTTTTTTGCGAAGTCGGGTTATAGTTTTTAAAATTTTATTATACCCGTTATAATCCTAATTAATATTAAATAAAAAGTAAGTAAAAAATAAAAAGTAAATCTTTTGCCTGTACCGACAGTTCATGGTGGACAGGGTATACTGTACCTTTGATTGGCTTGTTGCCGTGGTTGAGTGGCTCTAGACTCCGGAGTCTAGGAGCCGCGTCTGGTGAGGACAAAACCTCACCTTCTCTTCAAACGTTTTGATTCGCCTTCGCGCCTTGTGAGAACTCGGATCGAGAAAACATCTTCTTTGGCGGTCTAATTAAAAATATGCGTTTCGTCAACCTGTCTATACTCTACGCGATAAAATTGCGTAATTACTGCTTCACACTGTGTGTATGTTTGTTACTCTTTCACACGAAAACCACTTAACGGATTTTGATTAAATTTTGTATGGCAGTAGTTTACATGCTGGACTAACACAAAGGCTACAGTAGCAAAATGTACCGTTCCGTTGGGATTGTATTTTGCGGCTATAGCACCCTAAAGTCTGTAGATTGAAATTTAAAAGGTATAATGGATGGATTCTGGGCTTAAGATATCAAATGCATTTAAATCTACTAAAGCCTGAATAATTTTATAGATTTTATTTACTGTATTCTGACGAAATAGATAGACTGATGTAGATATTTTCAGACATTGTTTTAGGGAATCTATCGTCAATATTATGATTCATTTATTAACCGATTTCGAAAAGGAAATATATTTTAAGTCTGCATTTTTTATGTTTGTTATCGGAACTTTCAACTAGGTGAACCAATTTTGATGTGATTATTGTATTTCTGAATCATAAAAAATAAAACATATTATAAACGGCGCGAAACAAAGTGCTGTGATTGGCCGCTGAGAATAGCGCGGAATTAAGGTATGCTGTGATTGGCCGCCGATGATTTTAAACGCAGACGCATAGAATTTTCGCTCCATTTTGTACGCATTATTATAAAATTATTTAAAACCTAAAAAAAAAAATAATGTAATTATAAAACACTACCGAAGAATATACGCTTTATCAGTCTGTTAGCTGTTTTCTCTTCACTCCTCAAATAATAATAAACATCACGCAGCCATACCAGCAGAAACGCATAAAATACTTCAACATTTGGTCCTTCGAGCCGGATATTGGAGAAGATTATTATTTGAGAGACGCCATTTGGTGGAGAATATCGGCATACAGTGCATCATCGGTAAGACGAGCCAACCAAAATTACTCAAACCTTTACCTTTTCACCTATTTGATACCGGAATTTTATCAATTTCAGTGCCTATGATTTGTGCCTGCCGGCTGACTTACATACTATTGTCGTTGCTTACAATTTACGCTTCATTTCAAACAGTAAGTACTTACAGCTTTTTACTACAGTGCAATGAAATAGTTCTGAGCAAAATATTGATGATATGTTAAGGGATTTGAAGAAGAAACGAGGGTTTATAAAGTGTAGGTTAACAAACACAAAAAAATATGTTTCCTCCTTTCAAAACGTTGAGTTAACTGTTTATCAGCGCGCAGAGTTAAAATTGCGTATTCCCGGAGCTCAAAGTTTGTTGAATGATTTCAATCAGATACAAAGTAAGATTGAAGATCTCGTACCGGAATCGGAATACGATATGTTGATCGAATCGCGCGCAGAATTCGAAAAGGAATACTATGTAGTTCTTGCTATGTTAGACTGCATGGTAAATCCCGACAACTCCGATGAAAGGTCCGTCAATAAATCATTTGAGTGCTCCTTAGTTCATGAAGGTAATAATCATAGTGGTTAGTTTGTTAAATTGCCTACTATATATATTCCTAGCTTTGACGGTTCAAGTGAAAACTGGATTGAGTTTCGCGACACGTTCATGTCTCTTATTCATAATTCTAAAACAATACCAGCCATTCAGAAATTTCATTACTTAAAAGCTAGTTTAAAAGGCGACGCTAAGGTAGTTATTGAAAATGTAGAGTTTTCGTCTAGCAATTATCTAGTCGCGTGGGAACTTTTGTTACATAGATTCAATAATACTAGATTAATTGTTCAAAGTCATATTAAAGCTATCTTTTCCATTCATCCTATAACAAAGGAGTCGTCTGTGCAATGAAAAAACTGTGTATTAATTGTATGCGCTTTGGTCATTCCGTGGAGACTTGTGTTTTTGGCCCATGTAGAAAATGCGATCAAAATTACGTTGAATTAAATCACAATACGTTGATTTGGGATGCTATTAATTAAAAAAATAACACTGTAACGTTGTATGGACACGGTTCTAGTAAACTTCAGCCGGTTTCAGTGATAGATCCGAGCGCGAGCAGCTGTTATAAATTGCAGTCACATAATACGCACTCACATAGCGATTTAAATAATAATTAAAATAAAACATTTTGTCCGGAGCAACTCGTCATGTTGTCGACGGCTATGGTCGAAGTATGTGGCGAATCGGGTGAGTATTACAACGCACGTGCTGTTTTAGATAGCGGCAGCGAGCGTTCTTTTATCTCACAATCGTTATGTAGCAAATTAGATATACGCATTTTACAGTCCACACAACATATACACGGTGTAGGTAATTCTATTACGCGGTGTTCGCAATCATCTAACATTGAGTTAAAGTCGCGCGACGGGAGCTTTACTGCCCGTATTCAATGCTTAGTGTTGCCACAGATAACTTCAAAGTTGCCTACCGCTACGCTTAATTTACAATATTTTAATATTCCTCATAAATTATCATTGGCAGATCCTTATTTCTATGAACGCCAAGATATTGATTTATTATCTAGGTGCGGATTTATTTTGGGATTTGTTGACTGATGGAAAAATTCGTCTTAAAAATGGTTCCTATATTCAAAATACGAAATTAGGTTGGATAGTTTCGGGTGTCGTTCAATCTGTTCCGTATAAACAAAAGGTAAAACATGTCCATTGTAATTTTTTATCACAGTCAACTGATATGGTTTCACTCGGTAAATTAGTTAGGCGTTTCTGGGAGTTGGAGGAATTGCCTATAACTTCTAATGAAAAATATTCGAATGAGGAATCCGCATGTGAGGAACATTTTATAAAAACAACTAAAAGACTTTCGGACGGACGTTATTGTGTCAGTATACCGTTTAAAAATTCACCTAAAACTTTAGGTAGTACACGCGAACAAGCGACTAAACGTTTTTATGCACTAGAAAAACGTCTCGAACAGAATGCGAACTATAAAGGCATGTACCGTGATTTTATTCATGAGTACATCAACTTAGGTCATATGAGTCTTGTTGATTCGTATACTGATCCGCATTATTTTTTACCGCATCATGGAGTGCTTAGACAACACGCCACGACGACTAAGTTACGCGTAGTATTTGATGCCAGCATGCCTTCTAGCACTGGTGTATCATTAAACGACCTGCAAATGATCGGACTTGCAATACAGGGTGATTTAATTTCGATATTATTACGGTTTCGTGAACAGAGGTATGTAGCTTGTGCTGATATCGAGAAATTCTATCGCCAATTAGAAATCTCAGAAGATCAGCGTGACCTTCAGCTAATCTTGTGGCGCGATAGTCCTTTAGAACCACTGAGAGTTTACCGATTGAATACCGACACATACGGTACGGCTTCCGCTCCCTATCTTAGTTGTAGGTGTTTAAAGGACTTAGCATCCCCACAAAACTGTGTAGATCCGCAAATAGCTTACACTATTAATACTTGCTTTTACGTAGATGACTTAGTAGTTTCTTCTTATAATATTAAAGAATTAAACCGTATCTGTGAGGACGTTAGTAACATTTTAAATGCAGCCTGTATTACTTTGCGCAAATGGCTATTTAATTGTGACCGCACGAACCTAAACACAACTTCTGAGTTAACGGATAATAATAATGTACATCAGTTAACTTTATTCGATAAAATTGTACAGAATAAAACTTTAGGTGTCGGTGTCGGTTGGAATAGTGTATCGGATGAAATTTACTATTCGTCGCAAGTTCCGATAGATAAAGATAGTTATGTTTTATTAACCAAACGTCGTATATTATCATACGCGTCTCAGATATACGATCCATTAGGATTGCTGAGCCCGGTGATAACGGTTGCTAAAGTGTTAATACAAAAATGTTGGTTATTAAAATTAGAATGGGACGAACCCGTTCCCGATGAAGTTTTACAAATTTGGAATAAATTTACCGACGGATTATTTTATTTAAACTGTTTACGTATTCCGCGTTATGTAATGTGTATTGAACCCATTCGCATAGAGTTACATATCTTTACAGACGCGTCGCAAATCGCGTACGGTGCCTGCGCGTTCGTACGCACTATCAGTACATCAGCAGCTGATGTTACGGTGCGCCTGCTGTGTTCCAAGGGCAAGGTCGCGCCTACAAAACCCACAACTATACCACGCTTAGAGTTGTGTGGTGCTTTATTGGGGGCACGTTTGTATCATAAACTAAACGGGTCTTTGCGTTAAAATTTTGATAAAGTGGTATTTTGGACGGATTCCACCATCGTTTTGAGTTGGTTAGGTATGCCTATTAATTTGTTAAAACCTTATGTTCAAAATAGGACGACAGAGATCCACGAGTTAACGAAGGAACTTTCGTGGCGTCACGTGGCAGGCAAGGATAATCCAGCCGATTTGGTCTCAAGAGGTCAAAACTTAAACGCGCTTATATCTTCATCTTTATGGTGGAATGGACCATCATTTTTGCAGGACATACATTTTGTAGTTCCAGATCTAAACCAGTCTAATTTAGTACTTAACAATTTACCAGAAACTAAATCGTCTAACATCTGTTACCATAGCGTAAAACTAGATAACAATTTATTTTTCTCGGTTCTCGCAGTACATGCGATTAAAACGAGCCGCTGTTTACGTTTTACGTTTTATCTATAACGCTCGCAATGTGAACAATAAGCGATCCGGTTCACTATCTGTCGACGAATTAAGCCGCGCGGAGTTGATGTTAGCAAAGCTTAGTCAACAGGAGTCATTTTTGGATATTTTAGATTCGATTAAAAATAATCTATCGTTAAAGGGTTGTAGTCAACTTTCAAAATTAAATTTATATTTTGAAAGTTGACTACATTAGTTTATTGATTCGGATAATTTAGTCCGAGTAGGGGGACGTATTCAAAATTCGCCTCATTTTCATTATGATAAGAAATTTCCAATTCTTATTTTCGCTTAACATAATTTTTCTATTTTGCTTTTCCGGTTTGAGCACGCTTGCTTCACGCGGGACCGCAGCAACTTTTATATTCACTAAGGGAGATGTGGTGGCCCGTCGGAGGCCAGAACCTTGCGCGGAAAGTGGTGCGCTGTTGCGTGCGGTGCTCACGATTGCGACCGACTACGGTTACTCCTCTAATGGGAAACTTGCCCAAAGAACGTTTAGACCCTGGGTTTCCGTTCTTGCGTAGTGGCGTTGACTACGCTGGCCCAGTGTTTACGCTGAACCGCAAAGGTAGGGGAGCAAAATTAGAAAAATCATATATATGCATATTTATATGTTTAATAACGCGCGCAGTTCATTTGGAATTGGTGAGCGACCTTTCGTCGGATGGGTACCTTTTAGCTCTAAACCGGTTTATCGCTCGACGTGGTAAACCACAAGACATATTTTCGGATAACGGAAAAAACTTTGTCGGTCTGATGAATGAGTTCAAAAAATTTTTAGCTTCTTGTTCGAATGAAATCAGGGAGTACGCAATTTCTCAAAATATTAATTTTACGATGATACCTTATTACGCTAGTCATTTCGGGGGGCTATGGGAGGCTGGAGTAAAAAGCTGTAAGCATCATTTACGACGTGTCGTGGGAAATGCACATCTGACATTCGAAGAATTCACTACGCTGCTGGTGCAAATCGAGGCTATTCTAAATTCCCATCCATTAACTCCTCTTTCCACCGACCCCAACGATTTTCTACCACTTTGTCCATCTCATTTTTTGGTTGGCCGTCCACTGACTGTACCTGTGACGGCCGAGGTACACGACGTTCCTGTTCATCGTCTCACACGATACCAGCGTGTAGAACAATTACGCCAACACTTTTGGAACCGATGGTCGCAGGAGTATGTGTCCGAACTTCAGACCAGGAGCAAGTGGCACAAGAGTAGACGAGAGCTTAAAGAGGATATGCTTGTCTTAATCAAGGATGACAATTTGCCGCCATTGAAGTGGAGCTTGGGCCGCATCGTGAAGACGTATCCGGGCAAGGATGGCGTGTCGAGAGTTGCAGATATTCGCAAGACAGATGGCGTTGTACGGCGAGATTTTTCCAAGAAGAGTTCTGTTTATTGGAACATACTACAGTTCCAAGGCCGGGGAGTATGTTACCGCCTGAATCATAAAAAATAAAAAAAATAAAACATATTATAAACGGCGCGAAACAAAGTACTGTGATTGACCGCTGAGAATAGCGCGGAATTAAGGTACGCTGTGATTGGCCGCCGATGATTTTAAACGCAGACGCATAGAATTTTCGCTCCATTTTGTACGCATTATTATAAAATTATTTAAAACCAATGTAATTATAAAACACTACCGAAGAATATACGCTTTATCAGTCTGTTAGCTGTTTTCTCTTCACTCCTCAAATAATAATAAACATCACGCAGCCATACCAGCAGAAACGCATAAAATACTTCAACATCATCTATCTTTTTATTGAAAAGCTGACTTGGCGTATTTTTAATTTGTATGTCGGTTTTTAACTATTTTGCTTAAAAATAATGTTTAATATTGCTCTCCTTACATTTCTAAGTTATGAAAAGGCAAGCAAGATTAAAACCTCCGTTTTCTTTTTTCAAATGTCTGAATATAAATATTAAAAGGGTTTTAGAAATCTCCGTAAATCAAATAATTCTCCTTACAAATACGTACTTGAACCGTAAGGATATACCTACCGGTGAAAATATTTTTTACAGGGTTAGGTACGATTTGTTTTGCATCAAAAGAACGCCCCTAGTGGCAAAGAAGCTAACAAATACAATGCCATAATGTTGTGTTTTAAATGTTTTTACGTTAGTCTCAAGTTCTCTGATTTATTTTCTCTGGAATTTAGATTTAGGAATTAGGATCACGTAGTCCCAGTCTTGGACAAGTGTACAACCTTAATCATCATTTTGAATGAAAACTATTATATTATTATAATTATATTAATATCTGACTAGGGAAATACAATAAAAAGGCAAAGCATGATATTCACCATTAAAGGTTTATTCAAGAAGGAAATACAACAGCGTATACAATTCAATGGTTACTGCGGTAGCGTTCACTATAAGTAATAAATAGTCAATGAGCTGCGTTCATTATTTCAACAATTTTAAGTATCACATCCACTACTGGACATATAAGCCTTCCCCGAAGTATGTTATGGGGGTCGTAGCCTATACTCGCCAGCGCCACGCTGAGCAGGTGGGTTGGCGAGCTCAGTTTTCAGAATAGACGAAAAAACGGTTGATGGTTGAGGTGGTATTTTTTTTACTACAATGCTATTCGATGTTCCTAGCTCTTTCAGATACGTTGGGAAAATCATTTGACAGACCAGGATATCTATTATCTAATTAATGCTTTTAATATTTTTATTAGTAAGTAGAAGTCTGCTCACCCGCGCCAAGAATATTCAAATTGATTTCATCTTTATGTGATGATAATAATAATATTATGTTGTATAGCTTGGGAAGAAGGTTTTGGCAGGCCCGCCTTTAAACCTGCTTCAACGCAATATTGACTAATTACAAGAGTACATTCTTGTAATTTGTAAGTTATGTTTCTAATAAGTACGTTGCAATTTTGTAATCCATTATTTGGCTAAAGGGTGGCCCGGCGCATGTTTGTTACGCCGGTTCTTCTCGCTGAGTTAGTCCCGAACCTGTGGTAGGTCATCATGAAGATTCGAAAAAACCCCGGTTTTTGTAAGGCTGATCAAATCATAGATCAAATTATATCAGCCTTTCAGAAACGGGCCGCTAGTTTCTAACGTGTTTCGAAATAAAAAACTTTTCATTTAATTTTAGCGTACCTACAATGTGCAATCGCTTTAACTAACTGTATTCATAATGGAATTTTTCAGCGCACAAACTCAATGTATAAATTATGTTCTTTTTTCGTATGAATAAATAAACTTTTTTCCATTCAAGCGCAGGGTTTAATGATTGAAAAAAGGGGGTATGAATTCATATAAAAGCTGTTAAAGAGATTATTAAAGGGGAACTGATTATAATTTTATATAGCGTTAGCTTTCCCGCGGCTTTCCCCGAGTGGATAAGAATTTGTGTTTTTTTTTTACTAAATAACTCTACAGCTGCAGTTTGGTTCAGGTAATGTAAAGGTAATAATCATAATATTATTATGCGTACCCAGCTTCTGGTCTAGTCAGATCATACACACTATAATGTTTTTGTCCGAGCGTATATAAAGATTTGTCAGCCCATAAGCCACAGTGGCGGATTCCCTTGCAAAGTTATTACCGTTTTTCACTTTTGTATGTACTAGCTGTGCCCGCGACTTCGTTCGCGTGGTTTTTTAGTGACTTAAACCGTTTATGCAGCGCACGCAACGAAAGTTCCCAAATGTGAATAATTTTACCCGTTTTTGCAACATTTCTCACTGACGCTTCGCTCCTATTGGTTGCAGCGTATTGTTATATACTATATGACAAGTTGTTTGCAATTGAAAATATTAAAAATATGATATTGTTTACTTTTCCTTATATACAGATGTTGCCACAAAGTAATTCTAAAGAGAACTTTTCTAGATATAAGTTAAACAGCCTAATGTATAGTGCTGCTAATAATAATTGTATACTATTAAATGACACACAACAAAAATGTCAAGTTGTGGACATAAATAATTTTAGTTTTAATTTTTGTAACATAAAAAAAGATAAGTATTTCTTATCAAACTATTGTAAGAGACATATAGCTAGGTGGCTATTAAACTTTTTATTTTTAAAACCAGCCAAGGATTTGGCTTCTTCGACTACTGTTTTTATTGAACAGAATACTAGTTGTAGTATTAACGAATTGGAATATGTTCCAAATACTTATTTAAATTAGATAATAAGACAATGGAGGACGTCTCTTGCAGAAATAGGTTAAGTTTAAGTGTACAAAATCCTACCAATGACTTAAAAAAATTTAAAGTTTCAAATAATAATAAATGTAATTTGATTAATCTGGTGCATCAAAATTTACAAGGAATGGTAGGTAAAGAACTTGAAATTGAGTTATTCTTAAAGGAATTTAATATTGATATTATTTGCATATCTGAACACTGGTTCAGAAATCATGAACTCATTTTCAATTTCAATGATCACCAGGTAGCTAGCTCGTTCAGTAGAGAGAATTCTATTAGAGGCGGCTCTTTAATATTAATTAAAAAAACCTTAAAATGTAAGGAACGTAAAGATATTGTGAGTCTCTCAACTGAACGAGTAATTGAGGTGGCCTGCATAGAATTGAGTCATCTTATTATTGTGTGCGTATACAGGCCTCCATCTGGGTTATACGAATCATTTGAACAAATTATGGAACAATTATTGTCAAAAATATGTGCATCTAACAAAAACGTTATTATATGTGGTGACTTTAATATTAATTTGTTAGACCTAAACTCCACTACGGTTAGATTCACATCATTGTTTAGATCGTATAACCTATTTAATTTATTTCAAGAACCAACAAGAGTATGTGATACAACTGCTACTTGTATTGATAATATATTTACTAATCTTATTCCAAGTAAAAAAGATATAATTAATAAACTCAGCTCTGATCACTACGGACAGTTAGCTTCTTTTAATATATATTGTGACACTAACCTAAACGAAAATCAAGTGTTTATTCCTGTGAATACTAAACGTATTGAGAAATTTAGGAGTAATTTAAGTTCAAATATTAAATTATTAGATGGGTCAAATAGGTCAGATGAAGCTTTTAGTAAATTGTTTAAGATAATAAGAACCCAATTTAATTCAGTATTTACTCCTAAATCGGTTAGAAAAAGCAACAAAAAAGGTAACTTTATTGAGTGGGCAACTGCAGGAATTAAAATAAGCAGACAAAGACTATATGAATTATACAGTGAAAAATGTATAAATAACAGTGAAACTTTTAAAATATATGTTAAAAATTACTCTAAAATTTTCAAAAAAGTTTGTAAAGCTGCAAAGGCTCTTCATATTAGAAATAAAATAAAAAATTCCAAAAATAAGATTAAAACTACATGGAAGATAATAGCTGGTGAGACTGGAAACGTCACCTGTCGTAACACAAATTATGAACTTAGTTTTGAAAATAAAAAAATAACTACAGATCTAGAAGTTGCGACGGTATTCGAAAAGTTTTTTGCTGACATTCCGGTCTCAACTACAAAAAGTCTAGATTCGTCTCCTGCAGCTGCTGAAAAAATACTTAAAGATAATGTAAAGGAATGTGATGTCAATTTTAAATTTAAAGAAATTGATTCCAGAGAAATTGTTAATACATTTAAGATGTTAAATATCAAAAATACTGCTGATCTCTGGGGCATGTCTACAAAAATTATGAAATCAATAATTGACATCGTAGCTCCTCATTTAGCAATGATTTTCAATGATTGTACAAAGAGTGGTGTTTTTCCTGACTTAATGAAGCATAGCAAGGTTATACCCTTATTTAAAGCTGGGAATAAATCTGATCCGACAAATTACAGACCTATATCGATTTTGCCGACTTTTAGTAAAATATTTGAAAAATTAATTTTAAATCAGTTATTAGTACATTTTAATATAAACAATCTATTACATAATAATCAATATGGTTTTACTAAGGGTCGATCCACAACGGACGCTGGTATAGGTCTGCTTTGTAATATTTTTGAAGCTTGGGAGAGGTCGCAGGATGCGTTGGGTGTGTTTTGCGACCTTTCCAAGGCTTTTGATTGTGTTGAGCATGCTACATTGATCAGGAAATTAAAGCACTATGGCATAAGGGACTCAGCCCTCAGCCTTTTGAGTTCTTATCTTACAAATAGGATTCAAAGGGTGGAGGTAAATAGTAAACGGTCCACTGGGACTAAAATAGAATTAGGTGTCCCACAGGGATCCATTTTAGGCCCATTTCTTTTTCTCATCTATATTAATGACTTACCTTATCTAGTTAAAGATAAACATGAGATAGTATTATTTGCCGATGACACTTCACTCATTTTTAATGTGAAGCGACAACAGTCAAATTATGACGAGGTAAATAGTGCTCTCTCAAAAATAGTACATTGGTTTAATGTTAATAACTTATTATTAAATTCTAAAAAAACTAAATGTTTAAAATTTACTTTGCCCAATGTTAAGCAATTACAAACCAATATACTATTAAATGATGAGAAAATGAAACTAGAGGATTCCACTGTGTTCCTGGGTATAACACTAGATAGTAAATTACAGTGGGGTCCTCACATTGCCAATCTTGCAAGTAGGCTCAGTTCTGCAGCATATGCGGTTAGAAAAATTAGAGAAATTTCTGACGAAGACACGGCGCGATTAGTATATTTTAGTTATTTTCATAGTAGGATGTCTTACGGCATTCTCTTATGGGGAAATGCCGCCGACATTAACACAATATTTGTGCTGCAGAAGCGGGCAATACGTTCAATTTACAAAATGTCCTCTTTTGAATCTCTAAGAGAGAAGTTTAAACAAATTGGTATTCTTACCGTTGCTTCTCAATACATTTTAGACAATGTGTTGTACGTTAAAAAGAATTTAAGTAATTTTAAAATGAAAAGCGACAATCACAATAGGAACACTAGAAATAAGCACAAGCTAGATATACCGGTGATCAGACTGAGTAAAGTTAGTAAATCATTTAAAGGTCAATGTATACGCCTGTACAATATAATCCCAAATAACGTTCAGAGCCTCCCTATCAATAAATTTAAAATTGTAGTTAAAGAACGTCTTTGTTCTAAAGCTTATTATAAGGTCAATGATTTTGTTGACGATTGCACACCTTGGGAATAAGATGGCCACATGCAAGGCTACCTCAATGTACTTTATGTACTCTGTCTTTTGTTATAATATATAGATTAAGTTTTTACATTGTTAACATATTATGTTTACACTTTTTAAAAAAAGAACAATTTTCCATCTTTTTGCTAAAAGATGGCCCCGTCCGAGTTTCTTACGCCGGTTCTTCTCGGCGGGCTAGGGTTGAACCGGTGGTAGTATTTTTGTTGACTTTCCGAAAATAGCTTGTTAAGTTTAACTTGGAAATAAAATTTTTTGAATTTTGAATTTTGAATTTTATATATCCTAAAGACAAAAGAAGAATAGTAGTTCCTGAGATTAGCGCGTTTAAACAAACAAACAAACAAACAAACAAACTCTTCCGCTTTATAATATTAGTATAGATTAAGCCATAAATTAAACAATGCATAATATGTCTGTTCTATCATGAGACAAAAAAAACTAATACCAAGTTAGGTTATAATATTATTTGGTTTGTTTTATGTACCTATTATGGTTTACATACTGAAAATAATATGTGCTAAATGTTAACAACCTAATCTAAAATATATGTTGATCTCTCTAACTAAATTCATAGTTCAAAGAAGTCTTATATACTTTTTGCGATTTCACTATTTTTATTTGTATTGAGTAGGATAAAGAATATTTTATTATTTATTTTTATTTTGACAGAAATATAAATAATACAGTTGAAGAAAATGATGATTTATATTTTAAGCAAGTTCAAAAATACAGTTTTTATTGGGGGAATTTATGTTGGGGCATTTCTCATAGAAACATGAAAGTCAAAAGTAAGTCTTTCAGCGCTGATACGAGTACCTTCACAATAAAGTGTACATAGGAGACACATACACACACTAAAGTATTATCACTCATTTATTTTACACCTTGTAGATAAGCGCCCGCTCTTCCAACTTTAATCACCGTCTAAGTTTTCCGCGGGAAAATAATACTTTATTAAAAATGTAATAATGTGTTTTTAAGCGCTGGAAGCCGCTTTAACGAAGTGACATTAAGTTGTAATCCACCGGACTGCGGGCCGCGGCCGAGCACCGGGTAGTTTTAGATAAACTAAGTTTCATCTCGAGTGAAATAATAACTTGTTTGCATCATAATATACCTTGGACACTAGCCTAACAGGGGCCTTACTCTCCAAACTGATTCGGTTTTGATTCAGATATGATCGTGCCGCGTACTCCCGAATAAATTGTCGTTTGTTTATTTTCATTTTCAGTCGATTGATATGGTCGGGAGTACAAAAAGTTACCATCTAACGATTATCTTTATCTCGGTTAGTTTCAAAGTAATCCACCACATAAAATACTAAAAGCCGTTGATATCGAACTGATTTGGTTCTCGATTGTGTCGGGAGTAAGCCAGCTGGTCTCTATTTGATTTAAAAATCGGGACGTTTGTCAACGCTGAATAATAATAAACATAAAAAAAAATGAGTAAACAAAGGTTCTGATAAAACTAACACGCTCAACATGTGAGTAAACCCTTTCAAAAAGAACAGCTGTCTTATTATAAGAATCAGGAAAAATAAGCACAGGCGTCACAGAGTAACGGACTTGGCCGTACTGCGGGGTACAGTACTGCGGGGCGGCCTCGCGATATGTCAGCAGCTGATCGGCTGCGGAGATGAAGCTCTCACGTCCCCGAGATCCCAGCCATGCCGGACACCCCTTACACCCTTAGGTCGTTTGTCCACCGCTGCCGTCAGCGGACCGTCACTGAGAACGAGATTATTTCTGAGTATTTATAGTTATTAAATACGAGATTATGGCCGAGTTCAAGGCCCGCCAATAATAAGAGCGGGTACTCATTAGGCGCATTCAAACGCGCGATTTGTCAACGCGCGATTTGAAAACCAGGAGTTCTGTACCGACAGTGTACTCTGAGTGAGACATACTCATGCGCGCGCTTTTTCTTTATCCAATTTTAAACGCATTACAAGCACGCGTCAATAAGCGCCTAATGTGTACCAGCTCTAAAACAATCACAAACTCGGTCTTAAGAACTGCGATTGTAACCTCTACTTGAGAACCTATTTGACAGATAAGACAACGTTTATCATCAATATCATACAGTATGTACTATAAAAATCATTAATATTTTTACTTATACTAAGTTTAGAGAAAAATGCATTTAGTAAGTTTTGTTCCTTATATTTGACCAAAAATGTGATTGATAAAACCAAGGAATCAGAATGTAAATAAAGTGTGTAAATTTTTTCGTAACTTTAGCACCTTATACATAAAATTGGTAGAAGAAACCGGGTATTCACGTTCATTGCACATACTACAACATGGTACCTGTTTTATCAGTAAGTGTGTGAGGGGTGTCTGGCGTCGCTGGGACGTCTATATGAAAATATGAGAGTTACATTGAAAATTCATATCTAATGGGTTAAGGGAAATATATGTCTCGCCGCTGAGTATTTGTGAGTGATTTCGACTGAAATTGCGTCGTTTGGTTCCACGAATAATATGAGGGATGTTTGAGCAGAGAAGACTTGCCATTTCTTTATATTTGAGGTTTGAAATGAATTTTTATACAGCGCCATAAGGGTAATTCCAGACATGCCTCAGCGGTATTAGATGCCACGATTTTAACTTTTGAAAATGAAATGAATAGTTCAATTAGTTACCGAAAGACTTTATAACTAACCCTCTTTGTGTCATTGATTAGGTATTGCATAGAAGAGCCAAATTCTAATTTCGTTTCTAAATTCTTGGCCGAAACGAGACCACTATATAAAACGCATTAATAATTATTAATGCGCATTAATCATTATTAAACGAATTAATAATTATTAATGCGTTTTATACAGTGGTCTCAACTCAAACAAGCGTGAATTACATTTTGTGCCTCAATAAATAGAACAAACTTTACCGCTGATGCTTCATAAGTTGGGAAAAATCATAAATAACAGTGGAATAAAAACATATTTCGGATAGGGCAATTATTTTTGGAACCATATGAAAAAGGGTTTTAACCCTTTTCAAACTAAATAGGGATTTAAGGATGTTCCCTAACAGTTGGAACTTAAAAGCGTTTATTATGAAAAAGGGATATGAGAGGTGTATGGGAACTTTGTACCTGGCCACGATAATGCCTGATGTTTCCCGATTCCGACACTTTTGTTGTTCGTCAACAATAATCGGCCGGCTATGACGCAAAAATAGTAATTATAAAAACCACGCAATCGATTGCTGAACGCTAAAAATAGGGCTAATCGCTCGCTGTGTGTTTGAATGCACATTTGCTTCATTTTGACTACGACACTAGCGCCAGAAACAATTTAGTGGCAATCATAGGAACTATTCAATGTTACGCAAACAAACATGTCGGAAAATTAATAATTCTGAATTTTAATCACATATATACATAAAACATTAAAGTGCTTTCTGTTTAATTTGAATTATGGCGCTTATGTCCTATTACTTTTCAAATTTTGCTCTTGAACTTTATCGACGATTGCGTCGATAAAGTTCAAGAGCAAAATTTGCGCAATTGTTGCGATTGAAATAGGCTAGTTTTTATCCGACTACAAAAAGCCAAATAGAAGGGTTTCTGACAGTATAACATATTATATACTTATACATATGCATGTTTGTTCCACCGTAGCCCATAAACTATCGATCTGATTTTAATAATTTTGAACGTTCACAAAGAGAGCATAATTCAACAATTGAACGTTAAAATGACGGAAGTACTTACCACAGTCGCTGATATAAGCTCGGCTATTAATTTTCTAGAAAACAAATATGAAGATATGAAAAAGGACATGACACAGAAGAACGAGATTACGAAAACACTGGAAAATGAAAACAAAGTACTGAAGCAGGATCTGATCGACATCAAGGCTAGACTTTCTACTATGGAGCAACAATCAAGAGCTAATAATTTGGAAATACTATGTTTGCCTGAACAAAAATCGGAGAACATTATAAAGATGGTAAAACAGATAGCTTCAACTGTGCAATGCCCTATTAATGATAGTGATATACAAAGCTGTACTAGAATAATGAAACTAAATAAAGACAGCCCTCGACCCCGTACTATTTTAGTTAAATTCTTCAACCCACGGGTACGAGATAACTTTTTAGCATCAACTATAACCTATAAAAAAAAGCACCTACAAACGATGATAAACTTAATACTAGTCACATTGGTATGGGCGGATCTAGGAAACCAATCTATGTCTGCGAACACCTATCTCCATCGATCAAGGCCTTGCACGCAGAAGCACGAGTAAAAGCAAAATTACTTAATTACCGTTATGTCTGGGTTAAACATGGACGTGTTTTTATGCGTAGAAATGATAAGAGTGAATATGTTTATATAAAGAATGTGGACGTTCTTAACAGCCTCAAGTAGTTTTTCCTTTAACTAATTTAATTAATTATTATGTGCAGGCATTTGTGTTTATTTTGTTAATAAATTCACTTCTCTTAGCTGCTACTATCAAAATGTTAGAGGCCTAAATACAAGCTTGTCTCAAGTCAAACAAGAAGTGTTAAATAATAATTATGACATAATTACGTATTAGTGGAGACATGGCTCAAAAGTAACGTATTTGACTCCGAAGTTCTCGATGATAGGTATATTATTTATAGACGCGATAGAGAATCATCTAAACTTTCATGTCATAAGAACATAGGTGGTGGGGTCCTTATTGCAGTATCAAAAAACCTTAATACGGTGCGCTGTACTTCCTGGGAGAGTGATTGCGAGGATCTTTGGGTCTCTATAGATTTAATGTTAGGAACGAAAATGCTTACCCTACACTTATGTGCAGTTTATCTTCCTCCACCTCTGACATGCGATGTACTGTCGACCTTTATTGAAAAAGTAAATAATGTTCTTACTCTGAACAATAATTTTGAAAACTTAATACTAATATTGGGTGACTTTAACATCACAGATTTAAAAGAACCTTATTATGTCTCACAAACGTCGCTTAATCCGCAACAAAACTACAAACCACTTAAAAATATTCTGTATGATTTTCTAGATCTAAACTCTTTAAATCAAGTTAATAACATACTGAATTATAAAGAACGTCTACTCGATCTTGTTCTTAGTAATGTATCACTGAATGTTTCGGAATCGAACTTCCCTATACGAACTGTGGATAAATATCATCCCGCACTTGACGTAATAATTGACGTTCAATTGCAACATTCTGAACTAAAATAAACACAAAAATCTTACAAATTAAATTTTCATAAAGCAGACTATAAAAACATTTTAACTTCACTCGATTCAATTGATTGGGCATTGCAATTTAATTAATTTAATGACGATGTGAATAAAATGACTGATTACCTATTTAATACTCTGGATGATGTTATAGAAACACATGTTCCTAAATCTAAAAGTAAATCATACTCAAAATTTCCTATATGGTTCTCAAAAACTCTTATAAAACTATTAAAAAAGAAGCATAACTGTCACAAAAGATTAAAAAAGTATAATAACCCACTCGATAAAATTGAATTTAACTTTCTTAGAAAGGACTGTAGCAAAATGATTAGGCAGTGTTATAGAGATTATATTTGCGCTATTGAAGATTCTATTTCAGGTACTCCCAAAGTATTTTGGACACATATAAAAAATATGAGGAGAAAGAGTAGCTCATATCCATCGTCTATGGAACTAGAACATACTGAGGCAAATAACGGTTCTGATATATGCAACCTCTTTGCTAAGAATTTCTCTTCGGTGTACGAAATTGATACCAATAGTCATACACACTATACAGTAACTGAACCAAAAATATACATGAGCAACTTTTATATTTCCCAACGCGATGTACTTAAGAAACTTTTGAAACTTGACTGCACTAAGGGACCGGGGCCGGATAAAATCCCTCCAATATTCTTGCAAAAATGTGCTCCTGCGTTATCTCAGCCACTTCACTTTATTTTTAATACATCGCTTAAAACAGGTATTTTTCCCACAACATGGAAGAAAGCCCGTATAGTTCCTATACCTAAAGGAGATAATCCTAGACTTATTATCAATTACAGACCTATATCTATACTGTCGACTGTGTCAAAAATTTTTGAGTCATTAGTTCACCAAAATTTATCCGGACATGTAAATAAGCTACTTAATACTAATCAACATGGTTTTTTACCGGGCAGATCATGTAATACTATCATGTATACTTGATATCTTATGTAACTTTCTTAACTAATGCAATTGACGATGGAAGTGAAATTGACGCTATTTATACAGACTTTTCCAAAGCTTTTGACAAAGTCAATCATAACATTCTTTTACAGAAATTAAGGTCCTTTGGTATTGTAGGCACTTTATTAAACTGGTGCTCTTCTTACTTAAGTCAGAGGCAATCCTATGTGGGCTTCGGTTGTCATCAATCTGACCTCTTTACTGCTTATTCCGGGGTTCCTCAGGGGTCCATTCTTGGACCTCTCTTTTTTGACATTTTTATTGATGACATAAATAATATCTTAAAAAACTCCAACATATTCATGTATGCAGACGACCTAAAACTAGCTAGGATAATAAAAACAAAACTTGACGTAGGAAAGCTCCAGGATGATATCGATGCTCTAGTCTTGTGGTGTGTAAATAATAAAATGTACCTTAATGCAAAAAAATGCCATCATATTAAGTTTACAAGAAAAATATCAAACATTGCTGTATCTCAGATTCAAACTGTTCGAGACCTTGGTGTGGTACTTGACTCCAAGTTGAGTTTTATCCCACACATAGAGGAAACAGTCAGCTCTGCCATAAGATCCCTTGGTTTTGTGCTTAGAAACGCTAGAGAATTTCGTAAAGCCTCTACAGTATTGACCTTGTATAATAGCTATGTAAGAAGTAAACTGGAATACTGTTCTACTGTATGGAATCCATTTTACAGGGTGCATGTTGACAGAATTGAAAGTGTTCAACAAAAAATTGTCCGCCATTTGTCCCATAGATTTTGTAACTCCTTGCGTGGTTGCTCATACGACAAGAAACTACAATACTTTGGTATGGTAACTTTAGAATCTCGAAGACACATTTTAGACTTATTATTTCTATATCAATTAATAAACAATAAAATAGACTGCATGTTTCTCCTTTCTTCATTAAATTTCTACCTCCCAGTGAGATCTTCTAGGAAACTGGTACCCCTTTTTCGACCTAATTATCACAAAACTAATCTTGGTAAAAATAGCCCAATAAGTAGACTTACATGTAAATACAATGAACTATCGTTGAGGATTTCGGATCTTGATATAAACCATGATCTCTTCCGTAGTTTTAAATTAAAGATTCACAAATTCTATCAGTCCACTATATCTTAATTGTCTTGTATTTTTTTATTTATTATTTTGAATTTTATACTGTATTTTATTTTATTATGTGTTTGGCCTTAGTATGTGTAAAAAAATAAGTATTACGAATATTGACATCGCTATCATTTGTTATTATTATTTATGATTTGATTTTAATTTTATGTAATTCTTTTTAATTGTTAATTTTAATTTACCTAATTTTAATTTAATTTATATTTTCTTTTTGCATGATGAAATGACCTGTAATTAAAAGTACAATTAGCTCTTTCTTAATAATATTAAAAAAATGTATTTATATGATGAATTATTGTAACTTTTGTTGGTTATTCATAGTAAATAAATAAATAAATAATAAAGGAGGTGTCAATTATAGGTTTGCAATAACAGTCCGTAAACACAGAGTCGATGGCTAGGAGCCATGATATATCGTACCTACGTAATATATCGTATGCATAAAACGCTTTCTTCAGACATACGATATATTACGTAGGAGCGATCAATTTATTTACATACTCGACTTTTATATAGAAATTGTGGATATATTTCTATGTGTCGCTGACTCTGTCTCAAATTAGCCTAATACTCCCATTATAGATCTCTGTACATCGGGCGGAGTCATGAAATATGGGCGAGCGCTTCCAGATTAGGCTCATAATAGAGGCCATACATCACGGGTCGGCTTCACGGGCCGCGCAGGTTCACTTGAGGGATGTTATCGAAACCCATTGGCCCACCCATAAGACCTGAATAAATGTACCTTCTTATTTGTCTATTTTATGCCTAGTTACGAATGTATGCGCCTTCAAAAAATCATCAAAATTTGAAAAGCTGGCTATTCTTTATTGTACCTGATTACCTTCATTAACAGCTTCAAATTTTGATGTTTCTTTGAAGGCGCATAAATTCGTAACTAGGCATAAAAAGACAAATAAAGACGTACATTTATATTCAGGTCTTATGAAACTGCAATTGACCCAATTATGAACAAAATCCAAGACCTGACTTTTTTTTCTCTGCTCCGCTTGACGTGAAATGCCCCATAGTCTATATCAGATGTCCAAGAGATTATGTAAGAGCCTATGTACTTAGTTATAAGATGTACGATAGTATAATACAGAATAAGAAAAGATGTGTCTTTATCCGTAATAAGGTATGTAGTTTGCATGGACCTTCACTAAAGACATCACAACACTACCCTTTATTTCGCAGCAGTCGAGCAAAACTGAATAGCTCGACTTGGCTGTCTGTTGGAATAACAACTTACGTAACACATAACAACCATTACCCCGGCCAATTACGGCAGTAGCCGGCTAGTCGGCGCGGCGCTAGTTAGCCGGCTAATGTGTTATAACTCCCTCGGCTAATACACTGGTTAATCAACATTAGCCGCACCGGGCATAACGTGGCTGTACATGTTTAGAATCTGCTTAAGGCTTGTCCAGCTAGTTATTAAATAAATAATTTTTCACTGACACAAAATATTTAGATAGGTACACTCATCGAGTCCCTGACCCCTAAACTAGTGTCTACTGGGGCCTTTACAATACCATCCTGGTTTTAGGCAATTTAATAATACGGCCTTTAACTGCCATGTTCTTTTTCATATTACAACGACATGTTATTCCGAATGGATCCACCCTAGTTTGGTTGTCTGAAAGTGACATTCGGAACTGGCTGTCAATAAGTGATCGTAATACGAAAATTCCAAGAAGCTAAGTTGTACGGCGTACCTAAACTAGCTGAAATTAAGGCTTGTAATAGGCCCCCAGTATTGCAAAGGACAACGTTTATAGTTTATAGATCGCTTATACAGGTTGCTTCTTGGTTCATATATTAAGCCGAATATAGTGGGAAGAGAATGTCACGTAGAGCATTGTTTTGGCACCTCATGTAATTACTTACTATAACACGACAGATCACGATTAAAGATCTCCATAAAAGTCACTAAACATATGAGTTTCAATACTGGTCAGGTCTTAGGTAAACGACCAGTGCGTTCGTGTGTATAGACTAGGAGCCGTACCCTAATAATACTATGTCCAGTAAGTAATGAATAATATTATACAACAGAACAATACACAACAGTAAATGTCGGATGCAAATGAACGATTCACGTGGAACGATAGTCGTTCATAAAATTCCCTCTCTTCCGGCGCCGACAAACCTTCCGGGAGGCGAGGCATAAATGTTTCAGCGGCGTCGCGTCGCGTCCTCGTAAATGTCGGCATAAAGTGCGGGATGAAATTCCGTCTCCAATTTTCTTTTCACTTTACGCCCTCCCTTACTTTTGTATGAAAATTTAAGAGTGCCGATCTCGGAGGGTGCTGTTTCGGGCGATGATAAAATATACTCTACATTACTCTCGATGCACGGGACGCTCGGAAAACTTAAAACAATTACGTTATCCCGAATTATCAATAAGTAAGCGAACTTAATATACAGCGTGTCTCACGGTTCATATATCGAGCCGAATGTATTGTGAAGAGAAGGACGCGTAGATCGCTTTTTGTTTTGGTACCTCATATAAATAACTTACTATACTATAACGCGACAAATCATGATTAAATATCTCCATAAAAGTCACAAAAGAGATGAGTTTCAACCCTGGTCAGGTGCTAGGTCAACGACCAGTGCATGTGTATAGACTAGGAGCCAGCGAGTAGTAAGATTCACTTTGGTCCTTGTGGTCATTTTAGACCTTTTTTTTGAGTTATATTAAGTACTTTATATGAGGTGCCAAAACAAAAAATTATCTACGTGTCATTCTCTTCTTACTATATTCGGCTTAGGGCGTGTTTCACCAAGCAATGTTAAAGTTAATGCCATGTTAAATATCATGTTATCCCTCTCGTATTTCCTGTCAATGAATGAGATGGCATGGGATTCAAAATGGCGTTAACTTTAACATTGCTTGGTGAAACACGGCCTTAATATATGAACCAAGAAACATTATATATACTACTTATATGACTTTACAGAGCTAATATTCCTGCTTGGGCTTCTTAAATACATAAGTGACTTCTTTATTTGGTAATATTAAACCCATACTAGGTGATGAATGCTCTGTAACGCGACATTAGTGAACAATGGGAGCAAAACTTGACGCGTAATAAATCCGCATTAGCCCCCATGTGTGCGATGAAAATGTGGACCAGAGGAAGCTTGAAAATAAAACATTTTAGGACTGAATAAGATTGGGAAATGAAAAAATACGTAACATAATTTTGACGACATCCGTAGCGCAGTGGTTGAGCGCGTCAGTGCTCGAACGAGAGGTCGCGGGTACGAATCCCGCCGAGGGAACAAAAAGTTTTCAATGTGCCTGGGTCATTGGATGAGTATTAAATTTGTGTATAATATAGGTAGTAAAAATCTTAAATATGTGTATAGTATAAAATTATTAAATATATTTCCTTTGTCTGGTACCTGTAACACAAGTTCTTAGGATACTTAGCACAGGGCCAGATTGACGTGGTGTGTAGCGTCCATAGATATAATTTAAAAAATTATGTTCGTAAGGAACACTCTTTGAAAATCTATAAAATTCCAAATTTGACACAATCGAGAATTGAATCAGTTCGATCTCAACGGCTTTTGGTATTTTATTTGGTTACTTTGAAACTAACCAGTATAAAGAAAATCGTTACATCGTATCTTTTTGTACTGGCGACCATATCAATCATTGAGGATCAAAATAAACAAACGTCAATTTATGTTATCCACATGTTCGTGGAGGTCCCGTGAAGGCTTAAACGGTTCATCACAAACTGTTTCTATGCTCAACGAAGTGGGCAGGGGTCAGCTAGACTATAAATTCGTAGGCTTTCAATTTTATTGAGCTTAATAGTTTCGAATACAGAGCACCAATTACCATAAATAGGAAAACTTTGAAGATAGATCTAGTTAATATTCATTGAGCTACGAGGGGTTGAGGGGTGTTCTCTCGGGCCCGCCAATACCCCCAATCCGGTAATACCGGGTACTGTTTGATATCGTTACCAACTTGTAACTGTTAACTGCTTCTGCTACATACGTAATATTCGATACAGTCCATGCCAATTCAGATGTAACGTTTTGCTGTTACATTCCTTACCACCAGTTTCTGAACGGCTGATTAAATCGTAGATCAGCTACCCTGAACGCTCATTGGTGAACATCACTCGCAACAACTTCACTAGCGTTCACCAAAGAGCGTTCAAAATGGCTTGTTAACTCAAATGTTGGCTGATCGACGATTTGATCAGCTTAAAAATCAATCGGCATATAAATAAATAAACAATCAGCATATAAATTTTATAAACCGGGGATAAGGAATGTAACAGCAACACGTTACATCTGATGATAATCTAAACCATTGCGAGAGATAAGAACATTAAGGACCACCACGATACATCCTTCCGCCTAATTTGAGATCCAATACAAAATTTAATGATTCATAATTGTAATTGTAACTGCATTAATTATAAAAACCACATGAAATTACTTTTATATGTAAAATTTTTGTTGTTGTATGTTATGGTTCAGAAATAATTTTATACAGAAAAAATTGTATAAAAACTCAAATGTGACGATTTGATCAGCCTTTCAGAAACCGGGAGTTAACGTAACAGTCGTTTCAGTTTTCGATGAAGCCTACACAAAATAACATTAAATATTCAACCCTATGAGACTTGGGGCGTGTTTTACCAAGCAATGTTAAAGTTAATCCTTCGTTAAATATCATGCTGTTCTTTTCGTAATTCCTATCAATGAATGAGAAAAATGATTCTCGTTCATTGACAGGAAATACGAGAGGGATAACATGATGTTTAACGAAGGATTAACTTTAACATTGCTTGGTGAAATACGGCCTTAGTATGACAAATGTTAAATATAACCAATAACGGTGTGAACAATGGGTACAATAATCGTTCATTTGTATTTATTTCGTCCGGATTACGGACTTTACGAAACATTAGGCCCGCCGCCCGGGCAGCACATATGAAGTACGAACACAATATTGGGGAAATGATTTGCGATGTGTATGCAAATATGTTGACTGGGACTCGACGAAAATAATATTAGAGCTGCGCGGAGTACTATGAAACCCTTTTTCTTAATACTGGTATTATAGATAAATCTCAATAAAATATATAGTAATCTTCATTACATATACCTGAGGACGTTCGTTTTATAAATATTTTATAATAGATATTTCTGTTTTAATAAAGCTTGAAATATGCGAAAGCACACCTTTTTTAACGTTACAACCTTTTTCTTTTTACTCTATAGTAGCTGACCCGTGCGCACTTCGTATGCATACAACAGTATTTTCTCACCGATTAAACCTTCCCTGGATTCGGTCAGCCGAATCGGTTCAGTCGTTCACGAATTTCAGCGAGACTAACGAACAGCAATTCATTTTTAAATAATATATAGATTCGTGACGTGAGTGTGAAAATTACTTTAGTATTTTAAGTGAGACAAGCGTCAGGGGACTATAGTTTTAGTTTATGCAAATTTTGATTCAGAAATTTTTAAAACGGCTTTAAATTACAATTTTAACACGCTCCGGTCGGCTAGATACCCTTTTCTCGCCATACAAATATTCGGTCAGGGTCATTGTCGCTATACAAAGCTTTAAGGATCTGTAGCGGTACTACTAGCGCCACATCCTGCATCGCGCTATCGAAGTTTTCCAAGTCCGGCGCTATGTATACGACATCTGAAAACTAGTACAGTGGGCTTCGGCCTGACCGACGCTCGGTCGGAGATCTCCCTTTGGGGCTCACACTCGTACTCCCACATTGGTGACCCTCGACAGAACACGCCTCCTTCATCATCATCACTCCCCGCCCCTCCGCACCTCGCCAGCCAGCTTCAGCCACTTCGCGTACCTCGTCCACTAGCCGCAACGCAGCGCGGCCTGGTCGAACCCTCATCGGCTTCAACGGGCACTATCACTACACGACCGGTCAGCAAGCAGAGCACATCTCTCCTGGTTTAGCACGTAGCATCGGCCCGCACGGCAGCACTCCGACTCACTGGAGCCCGTGCAGCAGCAGCACAGTTCCGACTCACTGGGACTCACTGGCACTGGCGACTGAAGCACAAGACGACTCAAGTTTCAGTAGAGTCAAAAAACTTAATAATTTTAGATTTTATTATGACATGGATTTTACATTTGTACAAAACTGAACCTCATTTAAAACATAATCCATGTCGTAATCAAATCTAAGATTATTAAGTTTATTGATTCTACTGAACAGTATATGTGTTGTGAAGGTAAAGCAAGGAATGTCGAAATTCACCAACAACCATTTAAGCCTTGTAAACGTTAAAAAATAATAATTGTATGAAAAGTGTCATATTTGTGAAAATCTATTTTTTACGGTTTTTTTTTACTTTACGGAACTTTCAAGTGTTCCTGCTATACAAGGTGTAAAATAAATGATAATACTTTAGGGTACTTTTACAGTATACTCTACATATGTGCCTCATATGTAGAGTATACTGTTAAAGTACCAGCGCCGAAAGACTTACTCGATTTTCATGTTTGTAAGAGAAATGCCCCAACATCATAAATTTTCCCATATAACAATAAAAAGTACCTCTTTTAGCGCTGGTACTTTCACATTTAACTCTATGTATATAAGGGACCCATACACTCCCTAAAGTATTATCACTCATTAATATTATAGCCTGTATAATGTCTCTGGGCTCATTGTAAATAGGTTACATACAAAAATATAAAATAGGTTACATAATATAAAAATTCAGTTTATATCTATAGAATTTTTAACATTTTCAATTGGTCTTCATGAATACATTGGATAAAAATATCTTTTTTATACGCTATTAATATAAATCGGTAACGTGTATTAGGTACGTTTTATAATCCTTACGTAACACCGTGTAACAACACGTTTAAAGTTAGTAGAATTCCGTATTATATTTAATCAATTGAGCCGTCCAGAATCCGGAACAATTGGGGTGACAACAATTACGAAAAAAGTGAAAAGTATAAGTTGTTAAAAAGTCACTTGACTGAATCTCCTCAACATTCTGAATACACAATAGATTGAAAAAACAGTACTTCTGCTTTTCACTAGCGCTGAATCAAAGCGCAGCGAAACGAAATTGAATAGTACTAATTTAATACTTGTAGCAAATTCATACTTATAATCTTAAATAGACATAATATTCATTATAAGATGAAATAAAGGCTCGCAAATCCACGCGATTTTCAATATTTTACATAACCTCGCTACGCTTAATTCAGCACTTGTTTTAATTTACCCATAATGTAGCGTAACTGTCGTAACACACAGAAGTATTCACGTACAACAGAATAGTGAATGAATTCTCTGTAAAGTCATGATAGCTGGTCACCCTAAAGCTATTGTGCACAAGCGGCACTCGCCCTGTCATTTCCCGCGCTATACGCGACATAATTTTATTGTGAGGGAGCCCAAGAGAGAATTTTTGATGTGACTCAATTGTATCTGGTTATAATAATAAAAATGTCGCATAATCTGTCTCTGAAGAACAATTTACTACTGATTTTTTAGTGGTTGGGGCGTGAAGAAAAAGCATTCAATTCAAATGTCAGATTAACATAGGAGATGTTAAGTAGACCAAGCTTTTTTTTATTTAATATACTAATATTATAAAGCGGAAGAGTTTGTTTGTTTGTTTAAATGCGCTAATCTCAGGAACTACTTGACCGATTCGAAAAATTCTTTTTTTGTTGCTTAGTCCATTTATAGAGAAAGCTTTAGGCTATATTATAACATGACGATGCGACCAATAGGAGCGAAGCGTCAGAGAGAAATGTTGCAAAAAGGGGGAAAATTATTCACATTTGAGTATTTTCGTTGCGTGCGCTGCATAAACGGTTGAAGTTACTCAAAAATATGTATGAAAGAAATAATCCTTTTTAATAATCATAATAACAAAAACTAACGTGAACAATCAAAACATTATCGCGATAGTGTTTCCGACAACCACGCGAACGAAGTCGCGGGCACAGCTAGTTATTTATATGATTAGTTTTTTTTTTGAGATTTAAATATTATATCTGATTAGTTTTGCTTGTATTTTATCTGATTATAAATTGACAACGTATGTCTTTTAAATATCAATGTATTTTTTCTTAAAAAGAGGTCCTGTGCATCGAACTAGTAAATTAAAACTTTCTCTACAAAACTTCTGTCTCCCTTAAGGTCTCCACGACGACGACGCGACGTTCGAGTGGTACATATTTAAAATCATGGGCTTCCCCACCATTATTGTAGAACAATGACGCTGAGTCGCGAGAACGTTAAATATATTCATGTTATGTTAAATATTTAATACTGACGGCAGCCGACAGTCGACACCGAAATTATAACGCGAAATGTAAATGAAATCATGTTACAGTTACTGAGCAAACCCGCATCGAGCACTGTCATTGTTGATTTCCATACAACTCGTTGAAGTTGCTTTTGAAGTTATTGGAGTTCATACAAAGTGTACAATAAGTAAGTGATATATTAGTGTATGTGCCTCCTATGTAGAGTTTACTGTGAAAGTACCAACGCTGCAAGACTTACTTTTGACTTTTATGTTTCTATGAGAAATGCCACAACATTATTGATGTTTGCCCATAGAATAATAAAAAAAAAGTAACTCTTTCAGCGCTGGTATTTTATAATTAAACTCTATATACGGGACCTATACACTAAAGTATTATCACTCATTAATATTCTAGCCTATATACTAATTGTTACCCGCGACTTGGCTCGTATGAAAATCTAGATTTGAGTTAGACTTCCGTTTCGAGTTTCAAGCGTATACCATAGAATTTTTTTCCTTTTATTGTTCCTCAGTCGATTTTTTAAACGTAGTTTTTTTTGCCCTCACGTAATTTTACAAAATTCCGTCTTAGTAAAGAGTACAACGCATAAGGGGCCATCCATGAAATACGCCACACGCTTTAGATTTTAGGTTAACCCCTCTCCTTCCATTGAATTATTTCATGATCCCAAAATTGTCCATATATTTTATTTTGGCGCAATAAAATTTATGAAATGAAATTTGTTAGCCGACTCTAGTTCTAGATAAAAAGTAATTGGGTCAGTATTTGTGCCTGATGTTGAATAGTTTTGTGAACTCGGAGTAGCCTTTCGAATGTTTTTTTAATGTTGGCTTTATATTTTTGGATAAAGAGTATAAAACATAAAAGTAAATCATAAACGCATTCGAATTTAAAATTTTAGAATGCAAAAATGTATGGGATTTGACATAAGGTTCGCTAAATGACCAGCGAAATCGTATGTCAATTAGCAAAGCTTGTCAAATGACATATATTTTGCTTTCGACCTTCGTAAGTGATAGTAGCGATGGCGTCTTGAAAAAGGGCCCTGAACTTTTAAATGAATGTTTCAAAAGGAATTTTATTATATTCCAAACTATTTTGAAAGAGCTTCGTATAGTCTTGATTTATAAACGTAGGCTCGACAGTATAGGGGACACCAGGGTTGTAACTCATTATTATGTTTTGTGACTTTTATGGAGATCATTAATCGTGATCTGTCGCGTCATGGTAAGTAATTTAGATGAGGTGCCAAAACAGAAAACTGTCCTCTCTTCACACTATAATCGGCTTAAGGGCAGGTATTCCTGAAGAAGTAGGCATTTAGCGCTATCAGGGCAGCGCGCGCGCTGCTCCGCTCGGACGCAGCGATTGTGAACTCGCATGACCCTTCGCCAGCGACATAGTATACAAATATGCAGTAGGATAACTATAGACATAAATATTACGAGTAAATAGAATCTATTACGCTTTTGACAAAAAAAATATAAATTTAAGTTTCCAGTATGAAATTTGATAGCAAAATAGTTTCGACATGTTTGAGTAAACAAAAAAAGTACTAAAACCTAAGTGGCCAACTATATTTAAAAAGTGGGTATTAGTGTATTAAATATACAGTTTACAAAATTGATAAATGGAATACATCGTTTTACTAAATACTATTACGAACTTATTACTATTGAAATGCAAAAAGCAAACGTCCGCACTTATTTATATGCCACATATCCAAATAAATGGATCGGTCGTTTGGGTCTCATTTGTGGCCTACTCGATCCCATTTAGTTTTTTTTTTACTGGGGCTGTCTAAAGGAAGAGGTGTACTCAAAAACAATTTCAAATTTGGATGAATGAAGTCGCTCAAGGATTATCCAATATACAGGATGTAAAGTAAATGAGTGATAATACTTTAGAGTGTGTATGTGCCTCCTATATAGAGTTTACTGTGAAAGTATCAGCGGTGATAGACTCACTTTTGAGTTTTATGTTTCTACGAGAAATGCCCCAACATCATAAATTTGCCCATACAATAATAAAAAAAGTATCTCGTTCAGTGCTGGTACTTTCACAGTAAACTCTACATACGGGACCCATACACACCATAAAGTATTATCACTCATTTATTTTACACCTTGTATACGAGACAACCTCTTTATTATATTAAAAATATAAATTTTGTTGACACAGTATTAAACAGGGTGTAAAAAGAACAGTCACTATAACTTTGAGATACGATTATACTACCTTTCCTCAATTGGGAAATGTATTTTTTTACACAGTATATAACAGGTGTAAAAAGAGCAGTCACTATAACTTTGGGATATGATTGATACCTTTTCTCAGACTAGAAATGTACGTTTTTTTTCATTTTTTTACAAAATTAAAAATTCTTTTATGCTTTATTGTTATTTTTGTGACAAAAAAATAAGAAATGGTGAAAAAAAAAATTCTTTTAGTTTTTGATAAAAAAAATAATAAAAAAAATACATTTCCAAAATGAGGAATGGTAATATAATCGTATCTCAAAGTTATAGTGACTGCTCTTTTTACAGCCTGTATATTTATTATATGGAAAAAGTTTTGAAGGGTATATTTTGAGTTAGGGGATGATTTTGGAAAATCGCACGGTGCCAAAATGTAGAGCTACTTCGTCCAATTCTAGGGAACCCTCACACGGGAGTGTAGATGCTCTTACTTATTAGCTGAGATTTGGCCCGAGGGGAAAATTACCTGAGGAGGAGGGGAGGTTGGTTTCGTGGGAGTGAGTTTGGAATGGGTTTTGGAAAAAAGTTTTAGAGGGGTGTATTTTTGAATAGGGGATGATTTTGAATTATTCCATGAGGTCAAAAATGTAGAGCTCCTTCTCCCGGTTCTACGGAACCCTCACTAGGTGCAGTAATGGCTGAGATATGGCCCGAGGGGAAAATTACCTAAGGCGCGTTGGGAATTTCATGAGGGTGACTATGGAGGGGTATATTTACAGGGTGTAAAAAGAGCAGTCACTATAACTTTGAGATACGATAATACTACCTTTCCTCATTTTGGAAATGTTTTTTTTTATCCATAGTCACCCCCACGAAACTCCCCCCATTACCCCGCCATCAGGTATTAGTATTTACTTGCCAATACAAACAAAATATGAATTACCATAGCGAAATTCAGTAGTAGTACTACTGATAGTCTTATACTATGGCACTTTTGCTTGCGTTGTTTATTGCCCACGACAATCTTGAAATGGCGCGGAAGACATTGTCACGGAATAAACTGACGCAGTTCCGTCGTCCGTAAGCGCCAGCGCGCGACTGATGGGCTGGGATTGCCACCGAGCTGACGCATTTCGTAGTTAGAAAAACTTTGAAATTAAAACAAACATTTTATCAGGATTAATTCTACGAATTTTACTAAAAATATTTAGCAGCTCTATTAAGTACAAAAATCTTATTTAAGTATAGTAATTTAGTACAATAGTAATTTAGTCATAATATTGTAAACCCGTCACGAAAAGAGCTAACTTTACTATTTTTTCTATCGAGTGAAGTTTATTAAATCTTGTAACTGAATACGGATTTTAATATATTATATCCTTAAATAATACATATATTTATTTCAGAACTCAAAACACTTTTGCATGTGTATCAGGTTGTTATAAAAAACTTAAAAGCGCGGACTTTCATGGACTACCTGCCCTTAAAATCGCATCCGTGGTGGAAAAATTTTTTTTTTGTTCCAACGCGGGAATCGAACCCACGACTTCGGGGTCGAGAGCGAAGCTCTGAACCACTAGACCACGGTGGCGTCACTATGGGGTACACTTATGTTCAGCAGTAGACTTCAATGTAGCGATGGTGAACAATAATATTATGATGATGAGGATGATGATAACTTTAAGATATTTTTTCATGTCTTAAAAGTAATATAAATTGTAAATTAATTCAACAACCCAATTGCGAAGGCTCTTACCGTTTTATCGGCCCCGCCGCCCGCCGCCCGCCGCCCGCCGCCCGCCGCCCGCCGCCCGCCGCCCGCGGGGTCGCGGGGTCGCGGATATGAATGCTAATTGGTGAGCTCCTTGAATTTGTAACAATGTTTGTACTTGTATTGATATCTCCGGATACGACGTCGATCCCGAGAGCGACATTAATCCAATCGATATTCTTGTAAATGCAAAACTCCGCGAGGAAAATTTAATAATATAACTTACATTAGAGCTGACACTTTTATTTATCTACTAGCTTACCCGTGCCCACTTCGTTGAGCATACAAACCGTTTAAACCTTCCCGGGACTTCCACGATATTTCAAGTCTAAAAAACAAAATGCATCTAATTTGACATTATCTACGCTAAATGACGAGCGAATTTGTTTGTCACTTAGCGAAGCTTATGTCAAATCCCATACTTTTGTTTTAGAACTTCGTAAGTGATAAAATGTACCGATGATATCCATCGCTATTCGTCGCTTACGAAGCTCGAAAAATGTATGGGGTTTGACATAAGATTCACTAAGTGATAACAGCGCTGGCATCTTGAATCGGAGCCCAGGAGACACGTCGTTCAATACTCATTTCTCATGTCGTTTAGAGTCAGTAACGCGGGCAACAGTATGGAAACAACTGTCGTGTCGCGTCGCGTCGCCACGGAATGCCGCTGTTAAACCCTCTCGCGTGAGAACTGTGATAAGCAGCTATCACCTTTTTATGAATGAACGTAAAAATTTATAGACTTGTGTGACGAGCGAGATGGTAGACCTGACCGTCCTGCTCGGTCAGGGCGAAGACCACTGTACTAGTTTTCAGATGTCTTATATATAGCGCCGGACTTAGAAAACTTCGATAGCCCGATGCAGGATTGTGGCGCTAGTAGTACCGCCACAGACTAAACGTAACCTTTGAGTACAGTTTTACAACACGAATCGAGGAGTTTTAAATTTGGTACAGTAAAATTGTAATCGTCATATACAAAATCTACAGAATCATTATCATTGCTGATGACTCCGCTGAGGGCCAGATTTTTTACCGACCCTAACGGCCCCGGTAGCCGATAACCCGCGGTCAATATCCTCCAGGAACTATCGAGTACTTAGTTCGATTTTAATCAATATTCTATTTTACATAATGCAAATAGCTTATTTGTTGGTGGAAGTTTCATAAACTTGTCTACGTGCTAAGAATACTGATATACCACATTAGCCCAGCTTCTAGTTTCACAATTAACTTTTTTTACGAGCCACCGTTGCTATTTATGGTTTAGGAATTAAGTATCTACAGGTTGATTCATGGTTCATATAATATTATGTCGAATATAGTATGATGAGAATGACGCGTAGAGCATTTTTCGGTTTGGCACCTCATATAAATTACTTACCACAACGCGACAAATCAAAATTAAAGATCTCTATAAAAGTCAGAAAAAAGAAAAAAATAATAACCAAAAGATAGCAGAAATTAGCAAAAAGATAAGCGAACAACTTAGAAAAGAACGGAAAATAAAAAGATTAACGACATTAAGAAAGCATATGGAGAACTCAACTACAAAAAGGACTGGATTCCAAGCATTAAAAGAAATAAAGATAGTAGGAAGACCAGCAATAGACCAAATTCTAGGAATAGCCACAGAATACTACCGAAATTTATATTAAAGTCGTAAAGGGTAACAAGTAAGTAAGGAATATATTTAAGTGAATAATGAGAATATCACTATCTCCATTTTAGTGAAGCAGTAGATATCTGCATATCCATTGAAACTCAGAAACTAGATAAGCTCAGGATCAGATTTAGTTAGCAAATAAGTCTGTAAAGTCGTGGTGCTATCACGGGTAACGTAATTTTATTTATTTATTTATTTATTAAACCTTAATGCACTGTACAGTTTGTGCATTAAGTTTAATAAATAAATAAATAAATAAAATTACGTTACCCGTGATAGCACCACGACTTACAGACTTATTCAACGAAATCCTCGAAACAGATATCATCCCGGAGGACTGGAATAAATCAATAATCATACTGCTGCACAAAAAAGGAGATAAAGGTGATATTGGTAACTACAGACCGATCAGTTTGATGTCCAATATTTATAAAATATTTTCAAAAATCATACTTCACAGAATTACCAATACACTAGATGAAAACCAATCTAGGGAACAAGCTGGTTTCCGAAGCAACTTCTCAACTATAGATCACATACATACGCTAAGACAAATTCTACAGAAATATTGAGAATATAACAAAACGTATTACATAGGGTTTGTACACTTTAACAAAGCGTTCGACACATTGGAACATGAGTACATGTGGGAATCTCTGGAAAGACAAAGGGTGCAAGCAAAGTACATACGAATAATACGAATAATTAAAAAGGTATATAAACAGCAAGTACAGCACAAGTTAAACTTGAGTCCGCAGGCAACGAATTTCCTATTAAAAGAGGGCTGCGTCAAGGAGATCCAATATCACCTAAAATATTTTCAGCGGTACTGGAGATGATTTTCAGGAACCTAAACTGGACCAACATTGGCCTGAATATAAATGGAGAAAATCTCAATCATCTACGCTTTGCAGATGATTTTCTTCTATTTGCAGAGGTCGCAGGAACTCTGAGACTAATGCTGCAGCAACAAGCAGATGAACGTATTAAGGCAGGGCTAACAATGAATTTATCCAAAACCAAAATTATGTCGAATTCAAAAACAACATTAACAAAAGAACAAATAATAGTTAATAATGAACAAATAGAATATGTACATGAATATTATATATATTTAGGCCAATTAATCTTTACATAATATTATATGAATAAAGAAATAGAACGAAGAATAAGTAATACTTGGAAACGATTTTGGTCTCTTAAGGAAATAATAAAGAGTAAAGATATGCCAATGCAGGGAAAAAACAAAGTATATGAAGTATGTATTATGCCATGTTTACTGTACGGGTGCCAGACATGGGCGTTAACGGAACTACAAGAAAGTAAATTAAAAATATATCAAAATTAGATAGAAAGGAGTATTTTAGGTATTAAAAGAAAAGAGAGAGTGAAGTTACAAGAAATTAAAAAGAAAACAAAATTTAAAAATGTACACATAGCTTACAGACAGCTTAAATGGCGTTGGACGGGACATATGTTAAGAGAAAGTATAGAGAAATGGACTAAATTAGTAACATAATGGTATCCAAGAGACACGAAAAGAAGTAGAGGTAGACAAAATAAAAGATGGGAAGATGATTTTAGGAAAATAGGGTCCTATCTGGACACGATTAGCAAAAGACAGGAATACTTGGAAATCTTTATGATTTAAAACCATAGCTTAATTCAATTTAGTTTGTTTGTATATAGGCATGATTTAACTGTAAAGAAAGAAAAAACAGCAATAAAGGCTATTTTATTTTATTTTATTTATTTATAAAAGTCTCAAAACAGATGAGTTTCAACCCTGGTCAGGTGTTAGGTCAACGACCAGTGCTTTTGTGTATAGACTACGAACTCGCGAGCCCCAGCATAGTAAGATTCACTCCTTGTGGTCATTTTAGACCTTTGAATTTTTTTTCTGAGTTATATTAAGTAATATATATAAGGTGCCTAAACAAAAAATGCTCTATGTGTTCACACTATATTCGGCTTAATATATGCCATTTACTCTCTCCTCCATCAGTCATCCAGAGATCATTATCAGATCATCCATAGCTTACGCTGGGTGTTGGGACTAAATATACCCACCCAAAAATGACAACTCGACACTTCTATTTTCACCGATTCGAATTCTTTTCGGGGCAGAAATGAATGCCTAGACCCGCCTTCCCCTTCACGTGGTACTTTAAATAACTTGAGGTCCGAGTTAACAACTAAAGATGCTGGTTTCAAGTTTGGCGTGCCGGCTCTGCAATCACCTGAGACTGTCTGACAAGATGATCAATGCTTTGGATGGGCCATCGCTTCAGCGCCTGTCGTGTGGGTTATTCGTCCAGGTTCCGAAAGATTAGGAAGGGAGACTGTCCTTGTGCATTTCGCAAATACTTTAGCACTATAAAAATGACTCTTGCCGCCAGCGTATACCAAAGTAAATCGAGATGAGTCTGGTTTCATTTTTAGACACTTCCCGGTTACTGACTGAGATCAAAACTTGCATGCATATAATGTAAATCGCATGATTATGCAATATTTAAATTTTTTGGAGCATATCAGATGATGTAGCGGAAAGTAGGTCAAAGGAACTAGGTAATGAAACGACACAGCCGCATCGAGTATGGGCTCGTTTGAATAGACCTGATGAGTAGGTACTTTGATGCTAAATGTTTACCAGGGTCTGATGATGGAGGGTGAAAATGGGATAGGAACTCAGGAAACCTTGTTTTTTATTTTAATTACATTATTTTGTAGTTACGTCAATCAAATAAAATAAATAAATAAATAAAAATATCTTTATTAAACACATAAAGGGACATGACACAGCCAAAGGTTAAAAAAAAAAAAAAAGAACACTAACTTACACAAATAACAATACATATGAGGAAAGAAAAAATAAAATAAGATAAATAGAAAGTAAAAGTTTTACATTACAATAATTAAGGCTATGCAATGCCCACGCCATGCGTTTAAAGGGAAGCCACTCAGGCTTCGACCACGGCAAGCCATGGCGCCTGGTCTTCCGTGGCCCCCTTGTAAATTTGCGATCTCACAACGGCACGCAAACGCAATTCACACTACTTAATAAAATTAAAGACAACACATACATACATAACACAATAAATAACACAACATAATATAATACACAATTAGTCAGTCTGCGCTGAGACGCGTTAAGCGCTCCACCCTCGGCCTCGGCGCGGGCGCCAGGCGGGGCGGCACGACTACTCCGCTCGATAATTATAATATCTTTAAAAGAATAATATATTTTATACTATTGTAGTGTTCTTTATTGGAACTTCTGTTCAGCAGTCTTCAAGCTTACTAGATCGGATTTTACAGTGAATTATAATAGTTACATGATATATACACCATATAATACAATATACATAATCGATAAATATACACATAGAACAATAAATAAATAAAGAATCCTGTGTTGTTTACTACATTGATGCAGCGAGCAGACTTTGACCTTGGTGACAAGAAATTTAACCGCCGTGGCTCCAGCTTACAACACTAACGGTAAGCATTTAAAATATAATAATTGTTACCTAATATTAGTTATTTTATTATTTTAATTGCAGGGAAAAATACTTATAGGGATTGCACTTAGTATTGGAAGTTAGATAATACATATATTACTAATTATATCCTATAAAGGCAATAAGGACATATTATATTATGTAAATTAATTATTTCATTCGGTACTACTCAGGTGTTATGTGGCTGATAAGAAGAAAGTTGTTGCTGCATTATAAATGCTTTGTATTTTAACTTAAATCCCTGTGTTGTTTGCAGAGCACGGATTGGAGGTGGTAGATTGTTCCAGACCTTACTCGACAAGTAACGGAAACTACCTCTGAACGCGGAGGAGTGGTGAAGAAGATTAATAAGAAGATAGGAAGAGCCCCTACATACGGAGAATACTAGCCCGGAGACACTGAAACTGGGATTCCCGGAATTTTTGGCAGTGTAAACTTTGAACAATACATTAAATAAAGTAAATATCATTTTTTGCCTACTGGAGGTCCTCCCAAAAGAAACAACCAGTCAACCCAATGTATTTCCAACTTTATATATTTACAATTTGACAAGCTATTTATATAGTATAGTATTACGTCAAATATAAAGTATTACAAAACTTTGAGCTAAAACAGCGTACCAGAATATGTTCTACCATGCAGAATAATCTCTAGCCAATTACATTAGGTAGCTGCTCTTAAATATCGTAAGTGTTGCTTCACTGCGAGGCATCTGCTTATGCTCTACAAAGCTCAAGTCAGGCCTCACATGGAGTACTGCTCCCATCTATGGGCAGGGGCGCCACTCTACCAGCTAAATCCATTTGATGCCGTACAAAAACGCGCAATCCGAATCGTCACCGACCCACGAATCACTGACAGGCTGGAACAACAAAGTCTTCGGAGAGACATAGGTTCCCCCTGCGTGTTCTACCGACTTTACAACGGTGAGTGCTCCGCGGAATTGCTCGATCTGATGCCCACGTCACCCTTCCATCATCGCACCATCCGCCTAAGATTGAAGTTTCACCCACATCGATTGGATCAGTGGCGATCCACCACGGTCCGATTTTCCCGATCGTTCTTGCCGCGCACCTGCAAACTGTGGAATGAGCTTCCTTCTGAGGTATTCTCGGAACGCTATGACATGGGGTTCTTCAAGAAAGGTGTTAAAAAAGTTCTCCTTCAGGGCCGACGAATCCTCTGGTGTTGCCCATGTTCATAGGCGACGGTGAACGCTTACCATCAGGTGGCCCGTCTGCCTTTTCATCTCGCTCTATAAAATAACCTATAAAAAAATCGTAAGTGTCCACTACTGTTACAGAGCTAATAGCTGGTTGTAATCAAATATTGAACAAGTTTACAAAACACCAACAATATCTGCTTTTATTTATTACTAGATATTGCTCGCTCGCGCTAAATTGAATCGTATCCGTTCGCGTCCTGCCGAGTCCTGTGACGTTCCGATATATAGGATGTAAAAAGAGTATATAATTTTGAGATAATATGATTGTACATATCTATAAACCTTTTATCATTTTGGAAATGGGTGAATATACAAAAATTGGGTAACTCAATGTCATCAGCCAATATATACAAAATCTTATTATATTTTGTTGAAATAACAATTTATTTTAAAATAATGAAAAGTCCTTTATTTGGTCACCCAATTTCACTTCTTTATTTTACATACAATTTAATAAAAAAACTAAATTAATACTTAAAACGTCAGTCCTTTGGCATGTCACAATCCCGAAAACCAACAATCAAGCGACTATACATTAAACATTATCATTGATTTAAGAAAAATTACTAATTTACTACAATCTGTGATGTATGTAGTATAATATACTACAACTTTCATAATGCAATGTTTTCCATTTTATTAAAAAAAAAAAAAAACTTTGTGTTTGTTTCATTCGTCAGACCGTTGTGTGTTTTTCAAAGTTGAAATTCACGCCAAATATCACCGAGTCAAGGTTAAATCCCTGTTTAAGTTTTAATGTTGGTAATGAAGTTAGTTGTGGACCGCACAATTTGACGGCCGCCATAACTGTACCAGTGCTTGAGTTGTGTTTGTCGTCTATACACATGCTAAGCCAGCCAAAATTTCAGTCTCGTGATGAGTCGTTATTTTCTTGTTAATCTGAGGTTTATTTTCATTTATACATAGTTAACTATGATTTGTTAAAATGTATTTTGTTGATATTCGAAATTACCAAAAAAAAAAAACATTAGTTCTGATTATAACTTCAAATTATGTCTTTTTCGTCAGTCCGTTGGCGTCAGTCCTTTGTCAGGTATCGCGCCAGGGGACTGACGTGTCTCCATAGTACTGATGTTTTTTTTTGTTTAAGAGCACTTTTATCTTAATTGATACCGTGTATAAGCATTTCTATTTTATATTTCAGTTTAAAACATCATGCAGCACGCTAAAAGCAATTTGACTAGGGAAGAAATATAAAAAAAAGAGAGAAGCCGAAAAGGCTTGCTTGGCAAGAATTAAAAGAGACCCCATTAAATTAGCGGAATATTTGAAAAATAAAAACTTCAGAACTTAAGGAAAAAAGAGAAAGGACAACGAAAAAATGTTAAAGACATGACACCACGAGAGCAACGAATAACTAGAAAAAAATGGAAAAATTATTCATTAAGCTACAGGCAAAGAGAACAGCTATTGAAACAAACCACTAATACTTTTACGAGTATACGCCAGAATACTCCTCCACCAACCGACGACGAAATACAACCCATGGTTAATGAAGCAATCAGACCAGCTGTTATTAACGAAGACCAAAGAGCAAAAGAAGCTAAAAGGAGAAGTGAAAAGACAGAGAAAATCTAGAAACAGGGAAATAAAAAAGATGAGGGCTATAGTTTCAAAGCTTAAAACTAAACTAAATACTCAGCGTCAAAAATATAAACGAGTCAAAAAACAGCTAAACAAAGTAATAAAATCTGTTGAAAAAACGCCAAAGACCAGAATTGAAGACATGAGTGAAGATTTAACTAAAAAGAAAGAATTAGTGAAGAAGGCCCTTTTTGGGGAAGTTATTAAAACGCAATTAGAAGAAAACTACACGAAACTAAAGACTCCTGAAGAAAGAAAAAAATTTAAACAAGTTATATCTGGAAATGTAGTAGACAAATACAAACTATGGAGGATAAAAAACAAAGCAGTCACCTATAAAAAAACTGGACATAACCTGACAAATAAAAAAAAATAACAGCAAAATTAGTATGAAAGAATTAGTGCAGTAATTTTTCGAAGATGATTCTAAGAGCCGTCAAGCTGCAGGTAAGAAAGAATTTGTATCTCGTAAACAAGTTAAAAAACAGAAGAGATATTTACTTGATACCATGAAAAATCTTCATAAGAAATTTTTTAAAACCACTCCATGTGTAATCAGTTATTTCCTGTTTGTCCGACTTCGACCATTTTGGGTGGTACCCCCTTCTTTGTCAAACCGTGAAACTTGTAGTTGCACAGTCCACGAAAACATGGACCTTTAACGTGCTGCTCTAAAGAAGGCAAATATACTAACAGTGAGTAATCATCAAAATATGTTGGAACAGCTTTGTTGTGATCGATATTCTGTAAGATGTCAAGAGAGAACATGTGATAACTGTTGCTCAAAAACTCTGACATAAACAGAATTCGATAATTCCAAACCAATATTAATAACTAGCTGTGCCTGCGACTTCGTACGCTTGGAAAAGTGATTTGGGGCACTTTAGTATTTTTAAATATATTTTTAGTTTATAGGCGCAACCGATGACAACTTTCGCTAATAGGTACCTACTTCCCAGTGTATCCCAGTGTTGATCCCGATCCAGCAAGTCACGTACCCGGCAAGCCTCTTGGTATGCAGGGTATAATAATAATATAGTACCATCCTTTCGGAGCTCGGCAAAAGAAGTAGGCCTTCGAACAATATGTAGAAGTCAGCAAAGGTATTCGAAGTTAGGATAATATTATTCGAATGCACCGTATAGACTCAGCCAATTTTTCACGTTAATTTAGTAAAGTATTTAACTTCGATGTCCGTCTGTCTGTCTGTCTGGGTGTCAAAACTTTAACACGTGTAGGTATCGAGCTAAAAATCATATTAAATACTCAGGATCGTCTGTCCCTTCTGGCTGTGAAAAAAACAGACTTCTTAGCTTTATCTACCCAAAGATTCAGCCGTTTATGTCGCTAATTTTCGTAATTTTCGATGCTCCAAAGGGAACCAAAACCTAAAGGTTACTTCCCGGGAATCAGAATCTTTAAATTTTATATGAAGCAACGTCTTAGTGCCGACATAAGATAAATTACGAAACCATAAAAATATTTTAATTTTTTTTTAACTTACTACCGTTTTTGTCATTAATGTTTTGAGGTACTTATTAAATTGAAACTTATATTGCAATTATTAAGGTATTTAAAACGAAACTCTCGGTTAGACATGGGCGCAGCGGTACGCCCCGCCGAGGATCCAGCAGGCTTATATTATAAGATAATTGATTTTGTTAATGATTGCACACCCTGGGAATAAGGTGGCCAACCATGATGGCTGCTTATATTTATTTACTATATGTACTCTAACTTTTATAATATTAATATGTGTAGGCTATAGATTAAGTTACATTGTAAAAAATATATACTGTTAAAAAAGATCAATTTTCCATCTTTTTGCTAAAAGTTGGCCCCGTCCGAGTTTCTTACGCCGGTTCTTCTCGGCGGGTTAGGGTTGAACCGGTGGTAGCTTGTTATTCTTGTTGACTTTCCGAAAATAACTTTGTAAGTTTCATTTGGAAATAAAACGTTTTTTATTTATTTATTTTATTTTATTACTCTCGACACAACCGAGAATCGAATAAGTTCGATCTCAACGGTTTTTGGTGTTTTATTTGGTAGATTACTTCGGAACTAATTAGGATAAAGAAAACCGTTAGAACGTATCTTTTTGTACACCCGACCATATCAATCGACAGAGAATAAAAATAAACAAACGTCAATTTATTTGGGAGTATGTGGCACGATCGAATCCGAATCAAAATCGAATCAGTTTGGAGAGTTAGGCCCCAGCTCGGCGCGCCGATCGGTTTTAGTAGCGTTTTTTTACCAACCTACCCTAAGTATGATAAAATTAATATAAATAAATGAAATTTAGTTTTAAAGAAAATATAAAATAAAAAAAGATTAAATTTGAATGTTTGCAGCGTGGTTCCTGCCGCGCTTCATAGACTAAACGTCCAGAATTTTTTTTTAATTGTCATAAGTTTTTTATTTATGAACCGATTGAGATGAAATAAATGTTAAGTCAAGATTACTACAATATAATATGATTGAACCATATTTAAATCGGATAAGCCGTTTCTGAGATAAGCGTGCACAAATGCACCGACAAACAGACAAAAATTAAAAAAAATATTGTTTTGGGTACTATTGCATAAATAAAAGTCTCCTATATTAACACAGGCACAGTTAGCACAGTTAGCGGCTGTGCGTGGTTAAATTCAAACACCGGTACTGCCTCTTAGCACATTTTAATAGTATTTTTTACCAAGCAGTGGGATGGAGTTCCTTTGGTTGACCTTCGCCAAAATTCCTACCTACCAGCATCTGATACCTACACTACACCAGCCCGGCTCGGACGTAAGACGTCACGCAGCAGCCTGCATCACGCGGCGCCCGGTCGAATCACGGCGAAACGATTTTAATTTTGCTATATCTCCTAAACTATTCATTATATTTGCATGGTATAAAGGGCAAATATAGTCTTCATGGAATGCTTAAGCCAACTAACGTATTAAAAATGATAAGGATTAATACCGTGATGGTATAAATAAATAGCTTTCCAAAAACCACTTAATTGCCCGTTTTTTAGTTTATCGCGAAAGGCTTTCTTTTAATAATACAGTTAATTAATTTGATTTTATACAATAAATGATAATTTATTTCAATTTGTGAAGCAAGTCAAAAAATACATTTTTTATATTATTATGACACTGTGGAAACACTTGTCTTCCCAGAAAAAAAATCCTGTTAGTTAGGTACTTATTTCATGTTCTAATCTACTTTAGTGCCACGTTCTATTGCTTCGCGTCACTGTGTAAGCGATCCCCCGCGCCCCCCGCATGAACTGTTCGTCCGCAGGCCGCGTGCGCGAAATTCATCCGACTTGCTTCAAATTTATCGTCACTGCTCGGCTCCTATATATCGTAGCGTTATGTTATATAGCCTATAACCTGCCCAGGAATATGGGCTACAATCGTACCAAGTTTGGTTAAAATCCCTTCAGTAGTTTTTGTTCCATGCGTGCACATACAGACAGACAGACAGACAGACAGACAAAAATTTTACTAATTGCATTTTTGGCATCAGTATCGATCGCCAGTCATCCTCCAATATGTATTTTGAAAAAATATTCAATGTACAGAATTGACCTCTCTACAGTTTTATTATAAGTATAGATACAGTGGGTGAGTAAGAAAGAGTCCATAACAGATCTGAAAACGAAGAAAGAACGATTTGTGATGAAATGTAAAATAGAAACACAGGAAATGTCACCTGGAAATGCCATTACAAAACTTGAAAATGATATGGTTTAATTTTTCCGGCATTCTTTCAACATATTACACCAGTACATTGCCATTAAGCAATTGAAAGAGTCTTTATCTGATACCGATGCCATTGTACATATGGATTTTTCCGAAAACTTTTGTACTAAATACGAGTAGTTACAACCAAGAAATTCAACCCTTCCATTTCGGGGGTTCGCGAACCCAAATTTCGTTGTCGTTTATGTAAAAAACTCCGTTGTTTCACACTGCACTCTGCAACTAATTTGTCCCATAACGCTGGAGCAATTTGGGCCCATCTAAAACCAGTGCTGGCATCACTGCCATCAAATATTGAAAACATTCACTTTCTCAGTGATGGTCCAGTAACGCAATACAGAAACAAATCTATGTTTTATGTATTAGGCTGTAAACTGCAAGAGATTCTACCTAATATTATAAAATATACCTGGAGTTTCATGAAGCTGGACATAGGAAGGGGGCACCCGATGGTGTAGGCGCCACTTGTAAACGAACGGCAGACAAGTGATTGCTACAGGAGGAGATATAACTAACCTGAATGAGTTCGCTACTGTCATTCGTGAAAGATGCCCAGGTATAAAAATGGATGTGATCGAAGAGCGTGAAATTGGGCAGATGAACACCATCATTAATGATAAGTCGTCGGAAATGGTCGCTTTTAAGGGGACACTATTGGTACATTAGGTGACTGGCACAGCTTATATTCCCAATACGCTTACAATGAAGTCACTAAGTTGTTTTTGTGATACCGATGGATGTAATCATTACAAGCTAGGATCCATTAATTATCAGACAGAATTATGTGCTAAAAATAGTACACGTCTTAATCCTTCAACCGTATTCTCAGACTCTAAAGATGATGTACCACTATCTACATACGTGAAAGATAATGACGATCGCTCTAAATTGGTAGCGATCGATCGGCACCAGGAACTAGTGGTTATTCGCACCATCCAAGTCGTTATAGTAATGGTGATTATGTTTTGGTCAAATATCTAACAAAGAAAACAGAATATCATTATGCAGCGGTCTGCTCTTCGGTTGATGATGAAGACGGTGAAGTAAGAGTAACTTTTCTCAAAATTTGTAACCAGAATCGCACTCCGTTTAAATTGGATGAGAAAGATGTATCAGATGTTCCCGTGGATCAAATAATAAAAAAACTACCCGTACCAAACCTCATTACAAAAGGGAAGAGGGTTTTTTTACCAATTTAAGGAAAAAATTGATGTTTTCGAAAAATAATTTTTTATTGTTGCATTATTTTGAATCTTCATTTTTCGTTTTTTGTAGAGAAAAATATCTCATTTTATTTTAATTATTCCTATCTCTTTTGATGCTTTTAAGGCATAGCTTATTATATTTAGTTGATTTATTAGAAAAATACGTACCGTAATACCGTTAAGTAAAATTACCTCAAAATAATAAAAGCCAAAAATAGTTAAGATAGTAAAGACTGAAATAGTTGACTTTCATAGCATTATATTGTTATTGTTCTTAATTTCATGATAATTAGTACTTTTAATATGAATATTGTTAAATTTTTGTTTCTATTGTTTGTTGATTACTTTTAATATTTAGTAAAACTAAGTCAAAGTAGTAGGAGCTAAGTGAATAACGTTACGTTAAATGTCAAAAGGCTGTATTGAAAATTGAGATAGTATTTTCTCTTAGTATTACATATTAATAATTATTTTTAATTGGTTGTGTTTAGTGCCACAGCATATGTTATTGTTATTAGGATCCAACTATATGTCCAATATAATATAAACACTTCTAGCTAATCGTATTTGGCTTTATTCACGTAGATTATAAATAATATACATTAGCATATAAACAACTAGAATCATAGATCCAACCTATACGGGCCTCGCTGGAGGACTAATATTACAACTACCTTAGGCTTCAATGTCAATGTCATCTTTGACACAATGTTATCTTAAAGCTAATACATAAATGACACAGCATTATGTAACATCTCCCTTTTTTCGAGAAACGCATACAATATATCAATGCATACAATATACATGATTACAAACTATAACTTACTAATTAAATTTCTCATGTATGTACAATTTAGGTTGTTTTACAGTTCTACCAGATCTGGTAACATAACCTGTACCTATTTGCCTTTCCACAGGAACACAGTTATCATTATGCCTAGTAATATCCTGAGAATTTTCACTCGTGAAACAACTAGGATTTATGGGAAATATATTGCGCGTATCATGACCAATAGAAGAAGGCGTATCATCTATTTTTTTAAACTCATCTTTTCCGTCACCCGCAAAAGAGGAAGGAGGATTTATCTTTTTTAAATTATTTTTCCTATGTCTAATATGCGCTCTATTTCTCCTATAAATAACACCATTCATATCGGTAATATAATGAGACCTACCACAATCTAGATTTCCATGTATTACGCCAGGAGTCCAAAAATCTTTGGGATTCTTTTTAAAATAGATGCTATCTCCAGGCTTAAAGATTTCATGTCTTTGCCTTGCACATCTGTCAAAGTAATATGTCATTTTGTTTTTGTTATTTTCATGACATTTTTTGTAAACAGAAAATTTTACTAAATTCGGCCTTAATTTCTTACACAGGACAGGCATATTCATACGTAAACTCCTAGACATTAATAATGATGCTGGGCTGGGAAAATCACTTTTAGCTGTGTTACGGTAGTGTAGCAATGCTAAATACACATCAGAACCATCCTGAGCACACTTACGTAGTATGTTTTTACATAATTTGACAGCGCTCTCCGAAAACCCATTGCTTCTTGGATAATAAGGACTCGTGGTTATATGTCTCCACGTCCCATTCAACCAGAAAGGATTTGAACTTACATGAGTTGAAAGGTGGACCATTATCCGACACTAACGATCGTGGAATTCCATGGCGAGCGAAGAATGATTTCAAGTTTTTCACCACGTTATCAATGTTGTAATTCTTATGTAAAGAAGCTAGCTCAAAATATTTAGAATAGTAATCTAGACAGACAAGGTAATTCTCCCCATCAAAATAGAATAAGTCAACCCCTACTCGTTCCCAAGGGAGTTGAGTAATATCATAACATTTCAAAGGTTCTTTACTCGTGCTAGGTTTAAATTTAGCACACACCAGACACTGTTCAATTAAATTTTTAATGTCTGCATTTATATTGGGCCAATAAACTGTTTCCCTAGCAATGTTAAGTGTTTTATTTATACCTAAATGACCACAGTGAATTTTATCTAATATTTGCTTTTGTAAAGCCTTTGGGACTATGAGCCTATTGCCCTTAAAGAGTAAATCATTCATTATATGTATTTCACTTTGAATATTCCAATATGGTTTTACCAAACAGTTAATTTTGTTTTTGCTTGTTGGCCAACCATTTTTTATATAAGATTTAAGCAAATTTAATGATTCATCTTGTTTACTTTCCTTTAAGATTGACTCTAAATATGACTTTGATACTGAAATATTAGAAAAAATTGAATTGACATGATATTGTAAATCTTGTTCATATTGTGGTACATATGTCTCATTGAGTGAAGCTCTTGATAACGTGTCTGCTATATACATATGTTTACCAGGTACATAAATTACGTCTAAGTCATATCCTTGCAGCGCAAGCATCATTCTCTGCAATCTAGCTGGCACTTCATGAAGAGGTTTTTTAAAGAGATAAATTAAAGGTTTGTGATCTGTATGAACGGTAACAGGACCTCCATAAATATATTGATGAAATTTATTACAACCAAACTGTATAGCAAACAATTCCTTTTCAATCTGAGCGTAGTTTTGTTGAGAGCTTGTCAATGTTCTTGAGCTATATGCAATTGGTCGCTTATTTTGCATGATTACAGCGCCCACTGCATTCTTGGATGAATCTACTGACAAAATTAAAGGTAAATTGCAATTATAGTTAATTAATACAGGTGCTTTAGTAATAATATCTTTTAGTGATTCAAAACACTTTTGATAATTATCATCCCATAGGAATGGTATATCCTTTTTTAACAAGTTTCTTAAGACATTAGTTTTGTCTGCTAAGTTTTCAATGAAAGGGGCTAAAAAATTTAACATGCCTAAAAATCTTTGTAAATCCTTAACATTTTTAGGTGTAGACATATTTTTTACAGCTTTACTTTTATCTGGATCAATTTTAACACCATATTTGCTAAAAATATAACCCAAATATGTTATTTCTTCTAACAGAAACTTACACTTGAGCTTGTTTAATTTCAGATTTACCTGCCTAGCCCGTTCTAAAAATAATTCTAATGTCTTATTATGTATCTCAATTGTCTCCCCATATATTAATATGTCATCACACCAAATAATTATGCCTTCAATGTCCCCAAATAAATCAATCGTAGTTTTATAAAATATTTCTGTCGCAGTATTAATCCCGAAGGGCAACCGTAGGAATTTATAGCGACCAAATGGGGTCTGAAATGTGCACAAATCACTACTTTCCTTTGTTAATTTTATATTATAAAAACCAGAGAACGCATCCAAGTGGGAAAAATATGTAGCTTTAGATAATTTTGACCTGACTTCATCAATATTTTTAATAGGATAATGACTTCTCAATAGATTTTTATTTAAATATCTAGGATCTAAACATACCCTTAATCCTCCCGCCTTTTTCATGGTAATGACCAAACCACCCACCCACGATGTGGGTTTGTTAACCTTTTGTATAATTCCCAGTTGTTCCATGACAGCCAATTCCTTCCTTAACGGCTCGATGAGAGCAAACGGCATCTTCCTCGGGGGATCTATGCACGGTGTGGCATCCTTCCCCAATACAATACCGTGTTCATATGGAAGACATCCTAGACCCTGAAAAACATCATTATATTTGATTACAATATTGTCACATGTTCCCTCATATAGGTCATGTATATTTTTCACAATTTTATTGTCATTTTGACAACTTACAGAGAAGCTTCCTGTTATTAAATTTAACTTTATACAAGTTGGTAAGCCAATTACAGCTGGACAACTCAAACTTGTTATTACAAAAGTTATTGTTTCAGGCTCTACTTTATTATCTAGCCAACAGGCTACATTGGACACTGCCACTATGGGAATCTTATGACCATTATAAGCAAAAATATTATAATTTTTACACTGTTGTTTGTCCATATTTTTAATTTTTAACTTTGAGCTTTTGCATGTGTCTAAAGACATCATATTTATATCTGCTCCAGTATCAATTATGCAATCTACTCTTTTATTGTTTATATTAAGAAAATAATGCCAAGAATTATCATTTTTACTTAAAATTGTGCTATTACTATTACTTTGTGATTCAATGTTGAACAATGTCCCTACAGTAAATCTCTCAGCACTTTTTTTTTGTTACTTCATCATCGAGATTTGAGTTGTCTACTTCAGAAACAACATTCCTGACATTATTTTTCTTATAACATAAATTAGTAAAGTGTCCATATTTAAAACATGACCTGCATTTATGCTTCCATGCTGGGCAGCTGCGATGAGCATGTGTTGTGTTGCATATCCCGCACGTTGTTCTGGACCCGGGTGTGGCTGATCTTCTTCGTTGATAATGCGGCACTGGAGATCTGGTTTTTCTTCTATGCTGGTGCGATGAAGACGATGATGACGGAGAGCTGTTCCGACGGTTTCTGTGTATCTTGTATACGGTGGCATCTTCTCTTCTTTCACCCCCATTGATTGAATCTTCACTCTTCTGTGCCATAGTGAGTGTTCTACATAGCAGCTTGGCTCTTTCCAGGGAGAGATCTTGTTCTTGTAGCAGCTTTTGTCGAATTTGTGAGAAGTTTGTGGCCATGTTAGCGATGAGAATATCTTTCACCAGGGACTCACGAAGCGTACCAAACTCACATGAATGACTTGCATTTTCTAGCTCCATCAGAAAATTGTCCAACGATTCGTTCACACGTTGTTTTAATGTGAAGAACCTGTGTCTTGCAACTGTCAAATTCTTCTTTGGTTCAAAGTATTCAACAAATTTTTCCTTAACTTGTTTGAATGTAGAACTGCTTAGGTCCAAATTGAAGGAGTTGAAGATGTTTAGACCTTTTTCACCCATAGAGTGTAGCATAATAGCAATCTTTCTTTTGTCTTCGGTCTTTTCCATTCCCGACGCCAGCAAATATATCTCGAACGATTGAGTCCATTTTCTGAAGTTTTCAGCATTATTGTTGATGATTTCCGTCGAAATTTCCAGCTTTTGTACTCCGTTTGCAGCCATTGTCGTCATTGTTGTTGAACCACACACAGCCGGTCTCGAAATTTCTTATTTCGCCGCTCTCGATGTACCCTCTCTTTGGTTAATATTTTCTTTTTCTTCTTCTGACACCATGTTTAGTGCCACAGCATATGTGTTATTGTTATTAGGATCCAATTACACGTCCAATAATAAACACTTCTAGTTAATCGTATTTGGCTTTATTCACACGTAGATAATTTAATATACAGTATCTTATTCATAACTAGGTACAGAGATCTTACATCTAGGGGCCTCCCTAGGGGACTAATAATCAAGCTATCTTAGGCTTCAATGTCAGACGTCATCTTGACATCTTATTGTTTTAAATCTAATACATAATGACATAGCATATCAACGGATATCAGTTCGATATCAACGGCTTTTAGTATTTTATGTGGTGGATTACTTTGAAACTAACCGAGATAAAGAAAATCGTTAGATTGTAACTTTTTGTACTCCTGACCATATCAATCGACTGAAAATCAAAATAAACAGACGACAATTTATTCGGGAGTACGCGGCACGATCGTATCTGAATTAAAATCGAATCAATTTGGAGAGTAAGGCCTCAGTTAGGCTAGTGTCCAAGGTATATTAAGATACAAACAAGTTATTATTTCACTCGCGATGAAACTTAGTTTATCCAAAAATACTTGGTGCTCGGCCGCGGCCCGCGGTCCGGTGGATTACAACTTAAGAGGAAACACCACGGTTGAGAGAAATACAAAATAGGTATTTATAAAATCTATTGCTGTGTCGCAGTGCCTTAGCTAGCCAGCACTAGCGCGATAGAGACAACTGCAACTTGGACTGAAATTACCTATTAAAAGTACCAGAAATCGACGATTAGGGGATTCCTGTTTCCTCCTCCGAAACTTAACCGATTTAAATATTTTTTTCTGTATTAGCTAAAAAAAGAATTGAGATAGGTTCCTATTTTTTGCTTTTTTTGTTTATTGTAGTCAAATCTATTTCCTAGATATTTAAATATAGCGGAGAGTCGGGCCATTTTATTTAGGGTTTTAAACGTTCATATCTCTTTAAATAATTAATTTATTAAAAAAAAGAAAAAATAGGGACGTACAAACAATATCCATAAATATTCAGGAAAAAATTGTTACTCTAGAGGTGTTATCCAGGGAGGAAATAGAAATCCCCTAGACCCCTATTTTTGTATAGAAAAAATTTCGTGGTGTTTCCTCTTAATGTCGCTTCGTTAAAGCGGCTTCCAGCGCTTAGAAACTCATTATTACATTTTTAATAAAGCATTATTTTCCCGCGGAAAACTTAGACGGTGATTAAAGTTGGAAGAGCGGGCGCTTATCTACAAGGTGTAAAATAAATGAGGGATAATACTTTAGGGTGTGTATGTGTCTCATGTAGAGTTTATTGAGAAGGTACTCGTATCGGCGCTGAACGACTTACTTTTGTCTTTCATGTTTCATGAGAAATGCCTCAACATAGTAAGGCTTTAGAAAGGCCATAAAAACTGTATTTTTGAACTTGCTTAATAAACAAAATATGTAAATCATCATTTTCTTCAACTGTATTATTTTTATTTCTGTCAAAATAAAAATAAATAATAAAATATTATTTATCCTGATATAGTGAAATCGCAAAAACTATATAAGATTTCTTTGAACTATGAATTTAGTTAGAGAGATCAACTTATCTTTTGGAATAGTTTGTTAACATTTGGCACATACTATTTTTCAGTTTGTAAACCATTATAGGTACATAAAACAAACGAAATAATATTATAACCTACCTTGGTATTAGTTTTTTTTGTCTCATGATAGAACAGACATATTATGCATTGTTTCATTTATGGCTTAATCTATACTAATATTATAAAGCGGAAGAGTTTGTTTGTTTGTTTGTTTAAACGCGCTTATCTCAGGAACTACTGGTCCGATTTGGAAATTTTTTTTTTTGTCTTTAGGCTATATAACAATACGCTGCAACCAGTAGGAGCGAAGCAATAGTAAGAAATGTTGCAAAAACGGGGAAATTTATTAACATTAAAATTTGGGAACTTTCGTTGCGTGCGCTGCATAAACGGTTTAAGTTACTCAAAAACCACGCGAACGAAGTCGCGGGCACAGCTAGTACATGCAAAAGTGAAAAACGGTAATAACTTTGCAAGGGAATCCGCCACCGTGGCTTATGGGCTGACAAATCTTACCTTTGTTTTGATGGAATGTGCCAGGAACAAAAATGAAAGAATCGCACTCATAATGGGCTTTGGTTCAAATACATTAGATGTAGGTTGGGTACAGAGCTGTTTATGTAAACCGACCTCGAGTACAGCACTAGCTGTATATAAATTTCATTAATTTTGGCACAAATACTAATTCACGCGGGGAAAGCCGCGGGAAAAAGCTAACGTAATATAAAATTATAATCAGTTCCCCTTTAGTAATCTCTTTAACAGCTTTTATATGAATACTCCCATTTTTCAATCATTAAACCCCGCGCTTGAATGGAAAAAAGTTTATTTATTCATACGAAAAAAGAACATAATTTATACATTGAGTTTGTGCGCTGAAAAATTCCATTATGAATACAGTTACTTAAAGCGATTGCACATTGTAGGTACGCTAAAATTAAATGAAAAATCAATAGTTTTATATGTCGAAACACGTTAGAAACTAGCGCCCCGTTTCTGAAAGGTAAATAATCTGATCTATGATTTGATCTTACTACCTTTCAAAAACTGGGGTCTTTTCGAATCTACATGATGACCTACCACAGGTTCGGGAACTAACCCAGCGAGAAGAACCGGCGTAACAAACATGCGCAGGCCCACCCTTTTGCCAAATAATGGATTACAAAATTGTAACTTACTTATTAGAAACATAACTTACAAATTACAAGAATGTACTCTTGTAATTAGTCAATATTGCGTTGAAGCAGGTTTAAAGGCGGGCCTGCCAAAACCTTCTTCCCAAGCTATACAACATAATATTATTATTATCATCACATAAAGATGAAATCAATTTGAATATTCTTGGCGCGGGTGAGCAGACTTCTACTTACTAATAAAAATATTAAAAGCATTAATTAGATAATAGATATCCTGGTCTGTCAAATGATTTTCCCAACGTATCTGAAAGAGCTAGGAACATCGAATAGCATTGTAGTAAAAAAAATACCACCTCAACCATCAACCGTTTTTTCGTCTATTCTGAAAACTGAGCTCGCCAACCCACCTGCTCAGCGTGGCGCTGGCGAGTATAGGCTACGACCCCCATAACATACTTCGGGGAAGGCTTATATGTCCAGTAGTGGATGTGATACTTAAAATTGTTGAAATAATGAACGCAGCTCATTGACTATTTATTACTTATAGTGAACGCTACCGCAGTAACCATTGAATTGTATACGCTGTTGTATTTCCTTCTTGAATAAACCTTTAATGGTGAATATCATGCTTTGCCTTTTTATTGTATTTCCCTAGTCAGATATTAATATAATTATAATAATATAATAGTTTTCATTCAAAATGATGATTTAGGTTGTACACTTGTCCAATACTGGGACTACGTGATCCTAAATCTAAATTCCAGAGAAAATAAATCAGAGAACTTGAGACTAACGTAAAAACATTTAAAACACAACATTATGGCATTGTATTTGTTAGCTTCTTTGCCACTAGGGGCGTTCTTTTGATGCAAAACAAATCGTACCTAACCCTGTAAAAAATATTTTCACCGGTATATCCTTACGGTTCAAGTACGTATTTGTAAGGGAATTATTAGATTAACGGAGATTTCTAAAACCCTTTTAATATTTATATTCAGACATATTTTGAAAAAAGAAAACGGAGGTTTTAATCTTGCTTGCCTTTTCATAACTTAGAAATGTAAGGAGAGCAATATTAAACATTATTTTTAAGCAAAATAGTTAAAAACCGACATCCAAATTAAAAATACGCCAAGTCAGCTTTTCAATAAAAAGATAGATGATGTTGAAGTATTTTATGCGTTTCTGCTGGTATGGCTGCGTGATGTTTATTATTATTTGAGGAGTGAAGAGAAAACAGCTAACAGACTGATAAAGCGTATATTCTTCGGTAGTGTTTTATAATTACATTGGTTTTAAATAATTTTATAATAATGCGTACAAAATGGAGCGAAAATTCTATGCGTCTGCGTTTAAAATCATCGGCGGCCAATCACAGCGTACCTTAATTCCGCGCTATTCTCAGCGGTCAATCACAGCACTTTGTTTCGCGCCGTTTATAATATGTATAAGCCAATAAGCCTAATTTTCTGGTTGACGACAAATTAAACCATGTGTTGCTCTGTAAAGTAAAGTTTTTATTTTAATTCACATACAAAACACTTATTACAATATCACAAAGTTTTAAACATTACCTGTAAAGTAAAGAAACGACATTTAAAGTTAATTTGTCGATCTTTCTTTATTTAACCAACAAATATAAATTTTCTAATATTTCTATCACAAAATATCGGCCATTACAAGTTACAAATAATGTAATGACGCCACCTATTCACAAAATGAGAACCCCACAAAATGACATTTGTAAAGAGCGCCATATTTCAAACATAAAGGAATTCCTTTACATCTCCCCCCTTAGGATCAAAAATCTTTAGAGATTTTGATTTCATCATTTTTTTTTTCTTCTCTTTATTATTCAAAGTCATCTAATATAAAAGCTGGAAAAAGTTTTGTTACATGAAATATATTTGACTCTGGCTTTTTATGTCCTGTATTAATTTTGTATAACGATTGTGATAGCTTTTCTTCAATTTTAAATGGGCCAATCCTCAACTCATCTAATTTTCTTCTATTTAATTTGTGGCCATTTTCAACATATACCATATCACCAGTTTTGAAATTATGAATCGTTCTTTTTTTATCTACTAACAGTTTATTGTATTTATGTGACTTAATTGTTCTTTCTAATGCAATTTTTCTATCCCTTATCCAGTTATCTGATTCTTTTTTTAATTTGAGTTCATTAGGTATGAGTGAAACATCAGTACCATCCAGTAAGTATATTGGTGCAAAACCTGTTATTGAGTGTTCTGTGTTGTTATATTTTTCCACACAATTGTGAGCATTAGTCGTCCACGTTTTATTATTAAGATTTTCATTTATTTTGCATCTTATTTTATTTACCAGTGTTTGGTTTAGTCTTTCGTTAAGCCCATTAGAAAATGGCGAATTTACAGCAGTAAAAATCAGTTGGATTGATCTTTCTTTTAAAAACATTTTAACTTCTTTTGAGTTAATTCCAGGATATTGGTCGGTAAGAACCATGCCAATCTCATTGCAATTTGGAACACTTTTTAAAAGTTTTATAAAGTCCGTTGCACTCTGTGTCTTTGAAGTTTTTATAAAAGCAAATCGACTGAAATGATCGACTAAAAGGTGTAAGTATTTTTTTTGTTGATCTGGAGCCACCAAATCCGCCAATTGTGTCTATTGAGACAATTTCAAATGGTTTTCTAGCAGGACCTAGGTGAGACATTAAACCATATTTAGTTTGCCCTCTTGTCTTATTTTTTATACATATTTCACACTTTTTACATATATCAGTTATATTTCTAGTTAAATTATTTGCTGTATAAATATTTCCTATCTTTTTCTGCATTTGCTTTATCCCTATATGGCACATATTATCATGTATTAATTTCATAAATTTTAAACTGAATTTCTCAGACAAAAGTATTTTTTCCCTTTTTCTTACCTTCTTATAATACACATTATTTTTATATATTAACTTATTTTTGTATTTTATAATATCCTCATTTTTCTCTTGATCTATTAGTATGTCATTCAATTTTATTAAATTAACTATCTTTAATTGTTCATGTACATCATCACTTTTCAACACTGGGTTCCTGCTCAAACAATCAGCTTCTAAATTATTTTTTCCTGGTGTATACTTTATTTTAAAATCATATTGTGATAGATAATATGATAAATCCCCTAACTCCTCATCCATTCTCGATTTTATATTTAAATTTTCCAATGGTTTATGGTCAGAATATACCGTGAAAGTCTTACCTATTAGCCAATACTGCCAGTATTTTATAGCCTCTTTAACGGCTAAGCACTCCAAAAATATAGCTTTTTTCTTCTTTTGGGCTTCACTTAATTTTTTTGAGAAATATGCTACCGGTTTTTCTTTTCCGTCTGGTTGAATTTGCTTTAATATGGCCCCAATTCCTTCTAATGATGCATCTGTATATATATTTATTGGTAAATTTTGATCAAAAATCTCTAAAATTGGTTGTGAACATAGTAAAAGTTTAATTTTCTCAAAAGCTTCTTGGCAACTTGTTGACCATATAAATTTTTGGTTTTTCCTTAATAAATTATGCAAAGGTTCTAAAATTATGGAACTTTTAGGTATATACTCACGGTAGAAATTTATTTTTCCTAGAAGTTGTCTAATATTTTTCTGATTCTTCGGAGTTGGGAAATCTCTTATGGATATTAAATTGTCTCTCACAGGCTTTACTGTATTGTTTTCTATTACGTGTCCCAGATAGGTTACTGAATTTGTTGCAAATCGACATTTTGTAAACTTAAGTCTAAAACCTTCTTTTTTTATTGCCTCTAAAAGCTGTGATAAATGATTAATATGATCGGTATAAGATCCTGAAAATATTAAAATATCATCAATAAAATTTACAGCAAACTCTGTTAACTCATATTTTCGTAGTATGTTACTTAGTATTCTCTGAAATATGGCTGGAGATGTTTTCAAGCCGAAGGGTAGACAAGTCCATTGGTAGTGACCTTCTTGGGTAACAAAAGCAGTTTTCTTTCTATCCTCGATTCGCAAAGGAATGGACCAGAATGCAGAATTTATATCTAATGTAGAAAAGTACTTACAGTTTCTGGTTTTTCTAACCAAGTCCTCAATCAAAGGAAATGGTTGTGCTTGAGGTACCACCACTTTGTTTAAATCTCTAAAATCAATGCACAATCTTGTCCTCTTATTGTCTTCTTTTTTTAATGCAAGAGTTACTGGTGCAGCAAATGGGCTGTATGATTCTTCTATAAGATTTCTTTCAAGCAATTTTTTTATCTGTCCTTCTATCTCCAGTTTATCCTCCAGTGAACACCTGTAAGGTCTTTTACTACAGTACTTTTCCATAGTAAGATCAATTCGTGCCTCATAGTCTTGAACTGTTCCAATATCGTATTTATCTCTCGCAAAGCTTGATTTATATTTATCAATAAGTGTATTTATTTCAGATTTTTGTTGGCTATTCAAATGACTCAGGTCCAATGTAAAATCGTTTTCTTTTATATGTTCATTAAAATTTATAAAGTTCTTTTTAACATTTTCATTAGGCATGGATTCACAATAAAGTTTCTTTTTTCCTTCAAATTTCTGCTTAATTTCTAAATTTTCATTCTGAATCAAACCAAATTCCTTAATAATATCAAGTCCAATTAAAAAATCGTATTGGAAATCTTTTCCATCTACAATGTAAACATCTACTTTCTTCTCTATATTAAAAATCTTAATATTTATTGTTGTTAAACCTTTTGTCTTCTTCACACCATTAATTGTTAGTAATTTAGTATTTTCCTCTATACTATTATTTTCTTTTCCCTTCAGTCTTAATAATTTTGAGTTTATTAAGGAAACATTAGACCCGGAATCATAAATACCCAATATGTCTAATTTTCCTTCTAATGTTAATTTTACTTTAATTAATGGTGTGATTTTTCGTTTTTTGACTCAGTTTCACTCAACTCCACATCTAACACAGTGTTATTTACATTCCTATTGTAACTTTTCTTAGTCTCATAAACATCTTTTTGTTTATTAAACCAGCATTTTTCTTCCGGATGAAAACGGCTACCTTTATTTAATTTCTCACAATTTTTGCAAGGTTGTCTATCTATTCTTACTTTATCTTCGGATGTATTTCTTCTTAATTTATTATACATACTTTTATTGATGGTTTGTTTATGTTTACCAACTTCGTTAAAAAGATTTGCCGTTGATGTTATTGTCTCATAATCTATTTTATACATTATATAATCTGGTAGCCCCATAACAATGAGGTTAATCAATGTCTGAGTGTCAATATTTTTATTTATCTCCAATAACAATCTTTCCTTTTTTGTTGCATATTCCCGTAATGATCCTCCTTGAAATTTAAATGTAAAAGCATATTTAACTTGTGACCAACCTTTGTTTCCATATGTTTCACAAAAATTTGTCTTCCATAACGCCCATCCTGCGTTCACTGTATATTTTATTATCATACTTGAGTACCAATCTAGACACTGTTTGTCAAGTAAATATTTTAAAGTTTCGATTAAATCTACATCTTTTAATATATCGAACCGTGTACATTCAATCTCAAAGTCTTTCATCCACTGGTTAACATTTGATGTTTTACTAGAAAACTTCTCAAGCATAAATCTTTCAGTAATTTTGACCAAATTTTTTATTTCAGTGGTTGTAATTGTATTACTGTCAGGAAGCTTCTGTGTAATTCTATCTAGATATTGGTCACCAAACTGTAAATTTTCACCTTCATCCAAGTAAGTATTCCTTAATTCTTTGGTTAAGGGAATCCATAGTTGCCGTGTTTGATGCCTTTTTTTTAGAGTATTCTTAATTTTGATAAAAACATCTGTCGTTGTTATGGCAGTATGTTTGGTTAAAGGTTTCAAATCATCGGGAATATCAAATATGTGTCCATCAGGCGTCTCAATTGAGGTTATGCAAATTACGTTGGTTTTTCCGTCAGATGCTGCTAACACTGTAAACGTGAATTTTAATTTCTCCATTTCTGTTTACTAAATAAATGTCGTTTTATAAGCCAATAAGCCTAATTTTCTGGTTGACGACAAATTAAACCATGTGTTGCTCTGTAAAGTAAAGTTTTTATTTTAATTCACATACAAAACACTTATTACAATATCACAAAGTTTTAAACATTACCTGTAAAGTAAAGAAACGACATTTAAAGTTAATTTGTCGATCTTTCTTTATTTAACCAACAAATATAAATTTTCTAATATTTCTATCACAAAATATCGGCCATTACAAGTTACAAATAATGTAATGACGCCACCTATTCACAAAATGAGAACCCCACAAAATGACATTTGTAAAGAGCGCCATATTTCAAACATAAAGGAATTCCTTTACATATGTTTTATTTTTTTTATTTTTTATGATTCATACTCCCTGGCCTTGGAACTGTAGTATGTTCCAATAAACAGAACTCTTCTTGGAAAAATCTCGCCGTACAACGCCATCTGTCTTGCGAATATCTGCAACTCTCGACACGCCATCCTTGCCCGGATAAGTCTTCACGATGCGGCCCAAGCTCCACTTCAATGGCGGCAAATTGTCATCCTTGATTAAGACAAGCATATCCTCTTTAAGCTCTCGTCTACTCTTGTGCCACTTGCTCCTGGTCTGAAGTTCGGACACATACTCCTGCGACCATCGGTTCCAAAAGTGTTGGCGTAACTGTTCTACACGCTGGTATCGTGTGAGACGATGAACAGGAACGTCGTGTACCTCGGCCGTCACAGGTACAGTCAGTGGACGGCCAACCAAAAAATGAGATGGACAAAGTGGTAGAAAATCGTTGGGGTCGGTGGAAAGAGGAGTTAATGGATGGGAATTTAGAATAGCCTCGATTTGCACCAGCAGCGTAGTGAATTCTTCGAATGTCAGATGTGCATTTCCCACGACACGTCGTAAATGATGCTTACAGCTTTTTACTCCAGCCTCCCATAGCCCCCCGAAATGACTAGCGTAATAAGGTATCATCGTAAAATTAATATTTTGAGAAATTGCGTACTCCCTGATTTCATTCGAACAAGAAGCAAAAAATTTTTTGAACTCATTCATCAGACCGACAAAGTTTTTTCCGTTATCCGAAAATATGTCTTGTGGTTTACCACGCCCCGCGATAAACCGGTTTAGAGCTAAAAGGTACCCATCCGTAGAAAGGTCGCTCACCAATTCCAAATGAACTGCGCGCGTTATTAAACATATAAATATGCATCTATATGATTTTTCTAATTTTGCTCCCCTACCTTTGCGGTTCAGCGTAAACACTGGGCCAGCGTAGTCAACGCCACTACGCAAGAACGGAAACCCAGGGTCTAAACGTTCTTTGGGCAAGTTTCCATAATAGGAGTAACCGTCGTCGGTCGCAATCGTGAGCACCGCACGCAACAGCGCACCACTTTCCGCGCAAGGTTCCGGCCTCCGACGGGCCACCACATCTCCCTTAGTGAATATAAAAGTTGCTGCGGTCCCGCGTGAAGCAAGCGTTGGTGCTCAAATAGAAAAATTATGTTTAGCGGAAATAAGAATTGGAAATTTCTTATTATAATGATGACTTTTAAAAAAAAAATTAAACCGACTTCAAAAAAAAAACACAAACGACAAAAACTTTAACCAAACAAAAACAGTACCTACATAACTAAAAAGCGATAAATAACCTAATTTATCTACTTAATGCATATTATATATCTACAACTACATATTTAAATATTTACAACTAAATACCTAATACTATAACAAAGTCATCTTTAACTATTTAAATATTTACAGTTATCACTTATTTTTGAAGTCGGTGCCAGCCTGCAGCCTTGGTAACGTAGTCTGTTGTGTTGTTTGACGCGCGCGGCCGGCAAACGCAAAGCCACACACACGGCAAAATACAATCTATACTAATATTATAATACGGAAGGGTTTGTTTGTTAGTTTAAACGCGCTAATCTCAAGAACCACTGGTCCAATTTGAAAAATTCTTTTTGGAAAATTTGAAAAATTTTAGTGTCGGGCAGTTTTCTTAATTAAATTTATTTGTTTGGCTGGCACCGACTTCAAAAATAAGTGATAACTGTAAATATTTAAATAGTTAAAGATGACTTTGTTATAGTATTAGGTATTTAGTTGTAAATATTTAAATATGTAGTTGTAGATATATAATATGCATTAAGTAGATAAATTAGGTTATTTATCGCTTTTTAGTTATGTAGGTACTGTTTTTGTTTGGTTAAAGTTTTTGTCGTTTGTGTTTTTTTTTTGAAGTCGGTTTAATTTTTTTTTTAAAAGTCAGTTTATTTCTCGATTTTTAGTTGTGCTAATGCGTTGTGAACTTAAATAGATGCTAGTTCATTTACTCAAGGGTTTCAGTTTATTTAATATTATATACCTATAGTCACTAATTACAACGTCCGTTTGACGAATTGTTCATATTTTTAGGAAGCTATAATTATTATTAATAGGTACTTGAAAGAGTTTGATATTACATATTAGGTATTTATATTTTTTATTATCATAGGTAGACCCAACGACATTGACAAAGTTATAATATGCAATGGCACACAGAGCCAAACCTGCTGCAGTTTCAATTTCGTCAATGTCGTCCATACTGCATAGGAAACAGATCTCAAATGAGAGTGTGAATAAAATGCTTGTTCTCGCGAGAAGGCCCGGCGAGACTTCTCTGTGAGATTTCTCGCCGCGAGTCTGGATGGTATATTACAAATATCACGTTAGCCCTACATATTAAGTCCTTACATATGAAATTGGCGTTTTGTATTGGAGGAACATAAAGGCGATTTTTTCATATTAAAATATATTTTATTAATCAAAACTATTGCAATCTATACACTTTTGCCATCTTATAGGTAGTTCATTGATCCCTTTACTAAAAAAACCATTCGGACGGGAACCAATGAAATCTTTGAAAGCGGTTTGGACTGCCTCATCGGAATTGAATTTTTTTCCTTGCAAGAAGATATCCAAATTTCTAATAAAATGGTAATATGTTGGATCAAGGTCCGGAGAGTACGGTGGATGTCTTAGACATTGCAATTGAAGCTCCTCTAATTTGGTAGCCGTCTGTTGGGCCGTGTGTGGTCTAGCGTTGTCTTGAAGCAGCAGTGGCGTAGAGCGATTGACAAGTCTCGGTTGTTTAACGACGAGCTTTTCCATCATGGTTTGCAGTTGCTGACAATAGACATCAGCCATATTCGTCTGACCAGATTTAAGAAAGCTATAGTGTACGACACCGACACTAGTCCATCAAACGCTTACAATTAACTTTTTTTGAGTCTATTCTCGCTTGGGGCAAGACTTTGCTGGTTCACCAGGGTTCAGCCATTGTGATGAGCGTTTACGATTATCGTACAGTATCCATTTTTCATCACATGTAATGATCCGATTTAAAATTCCTTCATTTGTGCCGGTTGAGCAATGTAACGCAGCAGTCGACGCGCGTTTGTCGGTTTGCTTCGCTTAATTCATGAGGTACCCACCTTTCAAGCTTTTTCACCTTCCCAATTTGCTTGAAGTGGATTAAAACGGTTTTGTCACTAACACCGCAGCCTGTAGCTAACTCTGATGTGGTTTGCGATGGATCTGCTTCCACAATAGCCTTCAATTCATCATTATCGACCTTGGTCTCCGTCCGTCCACGGGGCTTGTTCTGCAGGTCGAAATTTCGAGAACAAAAGCGTTGAAACCAAAAAACGCACCGTGTTTTCTTTTGCGACACCACCCCTATACACATAATTAATTCTTCGAGCCGTTTCTGCAGCACTGGTGCCACGGTGCTCGTACTCGTAAATAATGCGATATTTTAAGTTATCCATTTTGTGAAATGAGTGACGTAGAAAAAAAAGCAAAAGAGAATAAAACAAATGAATTACGGTGTTCAAAACACAAATGCATGAGTAAATAGCTGTTTAAATTTGAATTTGGAATTCCTAACTAAACAGGATATATTTAAGATCAAAGTGGCCAGAACGACAAAACGCCAATTTCATATGTAACCTAATACATTCGATCGACCAATTACAGTACTGCTCCCAACTCTTAACCGTTAAGGAGTACTGTAGCTTCATTATCAGCACAGCAGCATCAGATGTTGATTCAAGCATACCTCACAAGCAACATGTTAGCCCTACATACTACGAAATAGTTTACATCGATCAATTGCAGTACTGCCTCCCAACTCCTAACCGTTAAGGAGTACTGTAGCTTCATCATCAGCGCAGCAGCATCAGATGTTAATTCAAGCATACCTCACAAGCAACATGTTAGCCCTACATACTACTAAATAGTTTCCATCGACCAATTACAGTACTGCCTTCCAACTCCTAACCGTTAAGGAGTACTGTAGCTTCATCATCAGCACAGCAGCATCAGATGTTGACACCCTGAAGCATATACCTGAGTAAGACATAATTACGTAACAAAAACACCATACGAGCATACAATTTTTGGTGGTTGCCCTCGATTTCTCATGGATCCCATCATCAGATCCTGACCTGGTGAAAATGGGACCACCCCAGAAGTGAACTCTATCCAACAAAAAAAAAATTTTTGAAATCCGTCTATAATTGACGAAAATATCGGTGAACATACATAAAAAAAAAAAAAAAAAAAAATAATATTATACATACAGACGAATTGAGAACCTCCTCCTTTTCTTGAAGTCGGTTAAAAATGAGGCGAATTTTGAATACGTCCCCCTACTCGGACTAAATTATCCGAATCAATAAAATAATTTAATTTTGAAAGTTGACTACAACCCTTTAACGATAGATTATTTTTAATCGAATCTAAAATATCAAAAAATTACTCCTGTTGACTAAGCTTTGCTAACATCAACTCCGCGCGGCTTAATTCGTCGACAGATAGTGAACCAGATCGCTTATTGTTCACATTGCGAGCGTTATGATAAAACGTAAAACGTAAACAGCGGGTCGTTTTAATCGCATGTACTGCGAGAACCGAGAAAAATTAAATAAATTGTTATCTAGTTTTACGCTATGGTAACAGATGTTAGACGATTTAGTTTCTGGTAAATTGTTAAGTACTAAATTAGACTGGTTTAGATCTGGAACTACAAAATGTATGTCCTGCAAAAATGATGGTCCATTCCACCATAAAGATGAAGATATAAGCGCGTTTAAGTTTTGACCTCTTGAGACCAAATCGGCTGGATTATCCTTGCCTGCCACGTGACGCCACGAAAGTTCCCTCGTGGATCTCTGTCGTCCTATTTTGAACATAAGGTTTTAACAAATTAATAGGCATACCTAACCAACCCAAAACGATGGTGGAATCCGTCCAAAATACCACTTTATCAAAATTTGAACGCAAAGACCCGTTTAGTTTATGATACAAACGTGCCCCCAATAAAGCACCACACAACTCTAAGCGTGGTATAGTTGTGGGTTTTGTAGGCGCGACCTTGCCCTTGGAACACAGCAGGCGCACCGTAACATCAGCTGATGTACTGATAGTGCGTACGAACGCGCAGGCACCGTACGCAATTTGCGACGCGTCTGTAAAGATATGTAACTCTATGCGAATGGGTTCAATACACATTACATAACGCGGAATACGTAAACAGTTTAAATAAAATAATCCGTCGGTAAATTTATTCCAAATTTGTAAAACTTCATCGGGAACGGGTTCGTCCCATTCTAATTTTAATAACCAACATTTTTGTATTAACATTTTAGCAACCGTTATCACCGGGCTCAGCAATCCTAATGGATCGTATATCTGAGACGCGTATGATAATATACGACGTTTGGTTAATAAAACATAACTATCTTTATCTATCGGAACTTGCGACGAATAGTAAATTTCATCCGATACACTATTCCAACCGACACCTAAAGTTTTATTCTGTACAATTTTATCGAATAAAGTTAACTGATGTACTGATTATTATTATCCGTTAACTCAGAAGTTGTGTTTAGGTTCGTGCGGTCACAATTAAATAGCCATTTGCGCAAAGTAATACAGGCTGCATTTAAAATGTTACTAACGTCCTCACAGATACGGTTTAATTCTTTAATATTATTAGAAGAAACTACTAAGTCATCTACGTAAAAGCAAGTATTAATAGTGTAAGCTATTTGCGGATCTACACAGTTTTGTGGGGATGCTAAGTCCTTTAAACACCTACAACTAAGATAGGGAGCGGAAGCCGTACCGTATGTGACGGTATTCAATCGGTAAACTCTCAGTGGTTCTAAAGGACTGAGATTTCTAATTGGCGATAGAATTTCTCGATATCAGCACAAGCTACATACCTCTGTTCACGAAACCGTAATAATATCGAAATTAAATCACCCTGTATTGCAAGTCCGATCATTTGCAGGTCGTTTAATGATACACCAGTGCTAGAAGGCATGCTGGCATCAAATACTACGCGGAACTTAGTCGTCGTGGCGTGTTGTCTAAGCACTCCATGATGCGGTAAAAAATAATGCGGATCAGTATACGAATCAACAAGACTCATATGACCTAAGTTGATGTACTCATGAATAAAATCACGGTACATGCCTTTATAGTTCGCATTCTGTTCGAGACGTTTTTCTAGTGCATAAAAACGTTTAGTCGCTTGTTCGCGTGTACTACCTAAAGTTTTAGGTGAATTTTTAAACGGTATACTGACACAATAACGTCCGTCCGAAAGTCTTTTAGTTGTTTTTATAAAATGTTCCTCACATGCGGACTCCTCATTCGAATATTTTTCATTAGAAGTTATAGGCAATTCCTCCAACTCCCAGAAACGCCTAACTAATTTACCGAGTGAAACCATATCAGTTGACTGTGATAAAAAATTACAATGGACATGTTTTACCTTTTGTTTATACGGAACAGATTGAACGACACCCGAAACTATCCAACCTAATTTCGTATTTTGAATATAGGAACCATTTTTAAGACGAATTTTTCCATCAGTCAACAAATCCCAAAATAAATCCGCACCTAGATAATAAATCAATATCTTGGCGTTCATAGAAATAAGGATCTGCCAATGATAATTTATGAGGAATATTAAAATATTGTAAATTAAGCGTAGCGGTAGGCAACTTTGAAGTTATCTGTGGCAACACTAAGCATTGAATACGGGCAGTAAAGCTCCCGTCGCGCGACTTTAACTCATGTTAGATGATTGCGAACACCGCGTAATAGAATTACCTACACCGTGTATATGTTGTGTGGACTGTAAAATGCGTATATCTAATTTGCTACATAACGATTGTGAGATAAAAGAACGCTCGCTGCCGCTATCTAAAACAGCACGTGCGTTGTAATACTCACCCGATTCGCCACATACTTCGACCATAGCCGTCGACAACATGACGAGTTGCTCCGGACAAAATGTTTTATTTTAATTATTATGTAAATCGCTATGTGAGTGCGTATTATGTGACTGCAATTTATAACAGCTGCTCGCGCTCGGATCTATCACTGAAACCGGCTGAAGTTTACTAGAACCGTGTCCATACAACGTTACAGTGTTATTTTTTTAATTAATAGCATCCCAAATCAACGTATTGTGCTTTTGATCGCATTTTCTACATGGGCCAAAAACACAAGTCTCCACGGAATGACCAAAGCGCATACAATTAATACACAGTTTTTTATCCTTAATAAAATTTAATTTGTTTTGTGAATTAAGATTAAGAAATGTTTGACATGAATATAACGGATGTTGACTATTGCACATTAAACATGGCTTAATAATCTGCGAACGCCATTTTTTATTTTGTGATTTGCTATTTCTATTGTAATTATTTTCAGCTATTATATTGCAATGAACTTTAGAATTAGTGTTATAAAATGTTTTTTTATTTACGTTACTTGTACTTACTTTACTGGAGTGACTTACGGTGAGAGTAGTTAATAAGTCTGCCTTTTCTTTAAGAAAGTCTAATAAGTCGCTTAACTGTATTTTAGCGTCTGTGTTAGACTTATAAAATATGTTTTATACTGTTCCCACTCGCGTTCTAAGGCGTGGTCCAGCTTTGACACAACAATATAAATAATTAGTGTATCCCAATACTCAGTCGGCTCACCCAAAATCTTAAGTATCGTATGTTCTTTAATATAGTGTCAATTAATTTATTTAATTGCACAGACGACTCCTTTGTTATAGGATGAATGGAAAAGATAGCTTTAATATGACTTTGAATAATTAATCTAGTATTATTGAATCTATGTAACAAAAGTTCCCACGCGACTAGATAATTGCTAGACGAAAACTCTACATTTTCAATAACTACCTTAGCGTCGCCTTTTAAACTAGCTTTTAAGTAATGAAATTTCTGAATGGCTGGTATTGTTTTAGAATTATGAATAAGAGACATGAACGTGTCGCGAAACTCAATCCAGTGTTCACTTGAACCGTCAAAGCTAGGAATATAATATATAGTAGGCAATTTAACAAACTCACCACTATGATTATTACCTTCATGAACTAAGGAGCACTCAAATGATTTATTGACGGACCTTTCATCGGAGTTGTCGGGATTTACCATGCAGTCTAACATAGCAAGAACTACATAGTATTCCTTTTCGAATTCTGCGCGCGATTCGATCAACATATCGTATTCCGATTCCGGTACGAGATCTTCAATATTACTTTGTATCTGATTGAAATCATTCAACAAACTTTGAGCTCCGGGAATACGCAATTTTAACTCTGCGCGCTGATAAACAGTTAACTCAACGTTTTGAAAGGAGGAAACATATTTTTTTGTGTTTGTTAACCTACACTTTATAAACCCTCGTTTCTTCTTCAAATCCCTTAACATACCTATCATCAATATTTTGCTCAGAACTATTTCATTGCACTGTAGTAAAAAGCTGTAAGTACTTACTGTTTGAAATGAAGCGTAAATTGTAAGCAACGACGATAGTATGTAAGTCAGCCGGCAGGCACAAATCGTAGGCACTGAAATTGATAAAATTCCGGTATCAAATAGGTGAAAAGGTAAAGGTTTGAGTAATTTTGGTTGGCTCGTCTTACCGATGATGCACTGTATGCCGATATTCTCCACCAAATAGCGTCTCTCAAATAATAATCTTCTCCAATATCCGGCTCGAAGGACCAAATGTTGAAGTATTTTATGCGTTTCTGCTGGTATGGCTGCGTGATGTTTATTATTATTTGAGGAGTGAAGAGAAAACAGCTAACAGACTGATAAAGCGTATATTCTTCGGTAGTGTTTTATAATTACATTGGTTTTAAATAATTTTATAATAATGCGTACAAAATGGAGCGAAAATTCTATGCGTCTGCGTTTAAAATCATCGGCGGCCAATCACAGCATACCTTACTTCCGCGCTATTCTCAGCGGCCAATCACAGCACTTTGTTTCGCGCCGTTTATAATATGTTTTATTTTTTATGATTCAGGCGGTAACAAATACAATAATCACATCAAAATTGGTTCACCTAGTTGAAAGTTCCGATAACAAACATAAAAAATGCAGACTTAAAATATATTTCCTTTTCGAAATCGGTTAATAAATGAATCATAATATTGACGATAGATTCCCTAAAACAATGTCTGAAAATATCTACATCAGTCTATCTAGTTCGTCAGAATACAGTAAATAAAATCTATAAAATTATTCAGGCTTTAGTAGATTTAAATGCATTTGATATCTTAAGCCCAGAATCCATCCATTATACCTTTTAAATTTCAATCTACAGACTTTAGGGTGCTATAGCCGCAAAATACAATCCCAACGGAACGGTACATTTTGCTACTGTAGCCTTTGTGTTAGTCCAGCATGTAAACTACTGCCATACAAAATTTAATCAAAATCCGTTAAGTGGTTTTCGTGTGAAAGAGTAACAAACATACACACAGTGTGAAGCAGTAATTACGCAATTTTATCGCGTAGAGTATAGACAGGTTGACGAAACGCATATTTTTAATTAGACCGCCAAAGAAGATGTTTTCTCGATCCGAGTTCTCACAAGGCGCGAAGGCGAATCAAAACGTTTGAAGAGAAGGTGAGGTTTTGTCCTCACCAGACGCGGCTCCTAGACTCCGGAGTCTAGAGCCACTCAACCACGGCAACAAGCCAATCAAAGGTACAGTATACCCTGTCCACCATGAACTGTCGGTACAGGCAAAAGATTTACTTTTTATTTTTTACTTACTTTTTATTTAATATTAATTAGGATTATAACGGGTATAATAAAATTTTAAAAACTATAACCCGACTTCGCAAAAAAGGGGTCTAAAAGGCTGAAACAAGAAAATAATTCAATTTGAAATCTAGATATGCAAAGGTACAAAAATGGTCAAGGTGGTCGCATCCGCTATTGGGATTGTATATTTCAACAGCAGACGAATATTAATATTTTTCAAGTTCTCTTTTTCTACCGTTTTTTTGTGTGAGGTGACGCTTAGATTTGTTTGATAAGAAATTATAAAAAGTAAAAAAAAATATTTTTTACTGTTTGACAACGAAATATAAAAAAAACAGTATTTTCAAAATGAGGAAAGGCAAGGTAGCAAATCAAACCAAATTAAGCAAATAGTAATATCTTTAACTAATATAATGTAAGTCATTTATAAAGATGAGAAAAAGAAATGGGCCTAAAATGGATCCCTGTGGGACACTTATTCTATTTTAGTCCCAGTGGACCGTTTACTATTTACCTCCACTTATTGAACCCTATTTTTAAGATAAGAACTCAAAAGGCTGAAGGCAGAGTCCCTTATGCCATAATGATTTAATTTCCTGGTCAATTTAACATGCTCAATGTCAATACAATCAAAGGCCTTGAAAACGTCGCAAAACACACCTAACGCATCCGACGTCCTCTCCCAAGCTTCAAAAATATTACAAAGAAGATCTATACCAGCGTCCGTTGTGGATCGACAAAATCCATTTGTCCCTAGTAGGATTCTGTTACTATGAGATTAAATCAATTTTATTTTCCACTATACCTACCCACTTTAAATAAATTATAATATTAATGTAATATTACAAAATATGTATTGAAATCAGTAAGAATTACAATTCTGTTTAATAATTATTTCCTAAAACTTGGTCCCATGTATGGTGTAAAACGTCTGAAAGTAATGTAGTTAATATGTTACCAAGTAAATCACAACGTAAAATAGAAAAAGCGCTGCTTATATTTTGTACTAGATTAGGCGCGATGCTGTCATTTACGGTGGATGATCGGGCGCGCTGTGAAAGGTATTTATTAATCGACCGCGATGTGTGGATCAGGCTGCGTATTTTTATTATGCACCCACTTTGTTACCTACTATTTACGTAAGGAGATAAACATATCTTTTTTTTTACATTCAGTATGTAGTCAAAGTAGCAATTAATCTAAATATGAAATAAATGTCACTTTTATCATTATTTTATGATTTATCTTATAGTGTGTTAAATTTACTACTCTGTGCAACTCTCATAAAATATGTGAAGACGTTGCGATAACTGAGTTGTATTTTTTCTAAACTAATCCAAAAAATCTATAAATCATTAATTATTATTAGTTAAACATCACGGACGATAGGTAGCAGACCATATTTAGTCGTTTTTACATTCATTGGCAAAAAAAATCAAGTTTTTATTTTTATTTTTTTATATGTTTATCATTTTTTGTCACAATTATCTGCGCAAAATTTCACAAAAAGCCTATTAGTAACGACAACTACAATTTACAATTAATGTCATACAAACTCTATAAGTTTTGTACGTATTTATTTTAAATACACGTGAGTAATCTGAAACACCGTAATAACGTAAGTGAGAACAAAACTACAAATGCCCATGACGAGGCTGGGATCCATGGGGAAGTTGAGGAGGATCCGGAACTTGAAGGGACATCCCCGGACACAGACGATGAACCGCCTGATCCTGTACGCCTCTAGAGGATCTGGAATACAGACGACAATGATAAAGCGGTGCAGTCACTCACAGTTGATATGGTATATAATAATATTATGTATAATAGGTATTTCAAACAAACAATCTGTAAAGTAGTTAGGGAGTTGCATTAATTGACTGTTTGTTGGGTTGCATTGAATATACTCCGAAATTAATATATAATATAGAATTGGGGCAAATCCAATCCTTTATAATAATATTAGTGGTAGATTCTATTAAGACTGTCTTAGCCAACAACGTCAACGTCAATATGTGATATTACATTGTTTTAAACCTAATACACTTATGATATCATTTATGTAACAAATACGCTTTACGTTAAATAAGACAGTTAACTTAAAGTAAGGTGTATTGATATAACAAAATCTAAACACCCTTCTGTTTCACTTTATTTAATATCCTGTAAAAATAACAAACCTGAAGCACGTAGAAGCCTATTATGTAAGGTCAGGTTGATAGCCCGCGTGTCGCTGATGAGCAGCCCTGCTACCAGGGCTGGCAGAATTTGAATAAGCAATAGATTACTTATCGTAACAACAATAAAAATAGTAGAGTATTGATCGAGTTTCTGCAAAAGTTAAGAAACAACACGTTATTATTAGAAACTAGCTGTGCCCGCGACTTCGTACGCGTGGAAAAGTGATTTAGGGCACTTCAGTATTTTTAAATATATTTTTAGTTTATTGGCGCAACCGCTGACAACTTTCGCTAATTTAATCAGTATCGATCGCCAATCATCCTCCAATATGTATTTTGAAAAAATATTCAATGTACAGAATTGACCTCTCTACAGTTTTATTATAAGTATAGATAACATTTTATAAAGATGTTCCTATGACTAGTTTAATCTAAATGCTAGAATGTATTTTTTTATTAGATAAATGAAGAGTGCTATGGAAAATAACGAATTTAACAGGAAACAGCTGATTCTTTGTATGAAACGTCCTATACAAGTTTATAAAGTATTAGTAAAGTACCTGTGATTTTTGCAAACTGGAAGAGTGCTATGGAAAATAACGAATTTAACAGGAAACAGCTGATACTTTGTATGAAACGTCCTATACAAGTTTATAAAGTATTAGTAAAGTACCTGTGATTTTTGCAAACTGGATATTTGAGCGTAAATCATAGTACAACACCTCAGTAAACTACAAAACGACATTATATACTGAAAAGAAAAAAGACATTTTGTTACAAATTAGCTATCCTCAGCTTTTATATTAGTCAAGATGCCAAGGCCATGAAAGTTCGAGAAGAAAAAAGGTATGGGATTTGACAATAACAATATTCGCGGAGACGCTGCTGTCCATTTCCGGATGTATCTCTACGCTTTCACCGATACCCCATCAAAAGACACCCCGATATAATAAGGTTTCCACCTTATTATATCGGGGTGTATGTAGATGGATAGACCCTTCAGCTTACCGTGCATAGTGGAAAGTTGAAAGTTTTCAATAGTCTAGAGGCATAGCAGTTCCCTCCTAAGTTGAGCACGGTCGTACCATCCTTTTCTCGACACAATTCAGGTCATTTTCGACCTCTTATAACTTCGTTGTCTATATGTATACTACTAATTAAGCATTGCATAAACACGGTATATTTCAATATTATTTCAACATTATTAATATTATTAATAATGTTTTATGTTTTAAATAAATCCCACATTGACTTGGCAATCGCACTAAACGAATTTCAGATTTTTTTTGTGATCTTTGTGCTGTTGATTTGAATTCAGAATATACTAACTAAAATAATATTTTACACAGTGATAAAAATAGATTAAAATTTTTCATAATTTTAAACAACTTACAATTGCACTGACTGAATCCTTAATTCGAACCACCGTATCGTAGTTACACTTATATATGCTCTGATAGAAAGCAATGTAACTTCCCTTCATATGTTGTAGACGCCCATTCAGTTTCACCAAATGTCGATGCGCAGTTAAAAGCGTAAACGAAAAGAGAACAGGAGTAATGGTGACAAATATCTTTGGTATTAACACTATCGCATACCCATGCGACACATAATATGTTAGCCATTCATTATTTAAATTAGTCACCAATAAATGACAAACTCTTAGTACAAAAAAAAATAATACATATAACATTAGTGTCCAACTAGTGGTTTGTGTCGAGTCTCCCATTTTATAATCGATCAGTTTGAATTGTTTTATCAAAGAAAAAAAAGTGTTCGATCGAGATCTGAACAATAGTACAACAGAACTTGTACTAAATTCTATGATGGAAAAAAAATCGATTATTATGTCCTGCGTTAAAATGGTAGCATTATTAACAATAGTCGAAGCGCACCAGACTATTACAATGAAAAGTATTTGTATAAATGTCAATATTTTTAAGTTGAAAAGTTTAAAACAAGACGTAAAACCACAGTCGGCACAAAAGATGATTTGAAAAAAAATAAAAATAATAGTCGTTAATTTAGATAATCTGGTCTTTTCTAAATCGTGTACAAAGTTATTATTTAATACGTGGACTTGTTTATTTTTATCCATATTATTTAGAATTTCGTCACAAGTATATATTTTAGAGACGTCCCGAATCCAACAGGCTTTAGTTATGACTCAGCCTATACCGAAAACTTACAGTTACATTAAACATAATTTAGATTTTATCACATGTTGATATTTATTTATTTTGTGGCCGTACAATTATTATAGTATTATGAAGAACCATTTTACGATTAATAACAATGTTGTTCTGTGACAACATCATATCCTAGACCTAGTACAATGTTGTAGCTCATGTTATTAAAACTCATATTATGTCAACTTGCTATCTAGCGTGACTTCTAAATTCTTAATTACTGTGACCTGTGTTGGAGTTTCTTCGTGAATAAAGTAGCATGTGCTAATTATTTTTCTTTTACGACAAAATTTTATGTGAGCACATTCTTTTATCGCCACACCATGCCTGGATAGAGTCAAGGCCTCTCTGAAGTCGCGGTCTTCCAGTAATTTAACTACCCGATATATTTTAAGATCATCCGCATACAAATTTACTGAACTTAATTCCGAGGGTAAATATCGTTTATAAATAAGGAAAAAAGGATTGGGCCAAGATAGGAACCTCGAGGGACTCCAGAAGACGCGAAAAAGGGGTCTGAGGAATGGCCATTGATTGTTACCACCTGAACCCTATCTTTGAAGTACGACCGAAAGCATGTGAGCAAAGGATAATAAATTCCGTATGCATGCAATTTGATTATTAGTATTTTGTGGTCTACTTTGTCAAAAGCACTAATAAGTCGGTGTAAACAGAATCGACCAGTTGAAGTTTTTTTTTAGCGTCATACAGGAGTGGTACGACGGACATGCATCAAACCGTTTTTAAACTTGTGTATGTTGTTAATAAATAATATATATAATTACTGTAGTGTTTGTCAAAATGGTGGTCTCATTATCGTGGACAATATAAGTACTATAACTCTATACGTTAGTGGGGGGTGTTTTAGTGCCACAGCATATGTTATTGTTATTAGGATCCAACTATACGTCCAATAATAAACACTTCTAGTTAATCGTATTTGGCTTTATTCACACGTAGATAATACATTATACAGTATCTTATATATAACTAGGTAGATACAGAGACCTCACCTCTAGGGGCCTCCCTAGGGGACTAATACCTAATCAAGCTATCTTAGGCTTCAATGTCAGACATCATCTTGACATCGTATTGTTTTAAATCTAATACATAATGACATAGCATTATGTAACATCTCCCTTTTTCGAGAAACGCATACAATATATCAATGCTTAAAATATACATGATTACAAACTATAACTTACTAATTAAATTTCTCATGTTTGTACAATTTAGGTTGTTTTACAGTTCTACCAGATCTGGTAACATAATCTGTACCTATTTGCCTTTCCACAGGAACACAGTTATCATTATGTCTACTAATATCCTGAGAATTTTCACCCGTGAAACAACTAGGATTTATGGGAAATATATTGCGTGTATCATAAGTAATATAAGAAGGCGTATCATCTATTTTTTTAAATTCATCTTTTCCGTCACCCACAAAAGAGGAAGGAGGATTTATCTTTTTTAAATTATTTTTCCTATGTCTAATATGCGCTCTATTTCTCCTATAAATAACACCATTCATATCGGTAATATAATGAGACCTACCACAATCTAGATTTCTATGTATTACACCAGGAGTCCAAAAATCTTTGGGATTCTTTTTAAAATAAATGTCATCTCCAGGCTTAAAGACTTCATTTCTTTGCCTTGCACATCTGTCAAAGTAATATGTCATTTTGTTTTTATTGTTTTCATGACATTTTTTGTAAACAGAAAATTTAACTAAATTCGGTTTTAATTTCTTACACAGGACAGACATATTCATACGTAAACTCCTAGACATTAATAATGATGCTGGGCTGGGAAAATCCTACACAGACAAGGTAATTCTCCCCATCAAAATAGAATAAGTCAACCCCTACTCGTTCCCAAGGGAGTTGAGTAATATCATAACATTTCAAAGGTTATTTACTCATGCTAGGTTTAAATTTAGCACACACCAGACACTGTTCAAATAAATTTTTAATGTCTGCATTTATATTGGGCCAATAAACTGTTTCCCTAGCAATGTTAAGTGTTTTATTTATACCTAAATGACCACAGTGAATTTTATCTAATATTTGCTTTTGTAAAGCCTTTGGGACTATGAGCCTATTGCCCTTAAAGAGTAAATCATTCATTATATGTATTTCACTTTGAATATTCCAATATGGTTTTACCAAACAGTTAATTTTGTTTTTGCTTGTTGGCCAACCATTTTTTTATATAAGATTTAAGCAAATTTAATGATTCATCTTGTTTACTTTCCTTTAATATTGACTCTAAATATGACTTTGATACTGAAATATTAGAAAAAATTGAATTGACATGATATTGTAAATCTTGTTCATATTGCGGTACATATGTTTCATTGAGTGAAGTTCTTGATAACGTGTCTGCTATATACATATGTTTACCAGGTACATAAATTACTTCTAAGTCATATCCTTGCAACGCAAGCATCATTCTCTGTAATCTAGCTGGCACTTCGTGAAGAGGTTTTTTAAAGAGATAAATTAAAGGTTTGTGATCTGTATGAACGGTAACAGGACCTCCATAAATATATTGATGAAATTTATTACAACCAAACTGTATAGCAAACAATTCCTTTTCAATCTGAGCGTAGTTTTGGTGAGAGCTTGTCAATGTTCTTGAGCTATATGCAATTGGTCGCTTATTTTGCATGATTACAGCGCCCACTGCATTCTTGGAATCTACTGACAAAATTAAAGATAAATTGCAATTATAGTTAATTAATACAGGTGCCTTAGTAATAATATCTTTTAGTGATTCAAAACACTTTTGATAATTATCATCCCATAGGAATGGTATATCCTTTTTTAACAAGTTTCTTAAGACATTAGTTTTGTCTGCTAAGTTTTCAATGAAAGGGGCAAAAAAATTTAACATGCCTAAAAATCTTTGTAAATCCTTAACATTTTTAGGTGTAGACATATTTTTTACAGCTTTAATTTTATCTGGATCAATTTTAACACCACCTTTGCTAAAAATATAACCCAAATATGTTATTTCTTCTAAAAGAAACTTACACTTGAGCTTGTTTAATTTCAGATTTACCTGCCTAGCCCGTTCTAAAAATAATTCTAACCTCTTATTATGTATCTCAATTGTCTCCCCATATATTAAAATGTCCTCACACCAAATAATTATGCCTTCTATGTCCCCAAATAAATCAATCATAGTTTTATAAAATATTTCTGTCGCAGTATTAATCCCGAAGGGCAACCGTAGGAATTTATAGCGACCAAATGGGGTCTGAAATGTGCACAAATCACTACTTTCCTTTGTTAATTTTATATTATAAAAACCAGAGAACGCATCCAAGTGGGAAAAATATGTAGCTTTAGATAATTTTGACCTGACTTCATCAATATTTTTAATAGGATAATGACTTCTCAATAGATTTTTATTTAAATATCTAGGATCTAAACATACCCTTAATCCTCCTGCCTTTTTCATGGTAATGACAAAACTACTTACCCATAATGTGGGTTTGTTAACCTTTTGTATAATTCCCAGTTGTTCCATGATAGCTAATTCTTTCCTTAACGGCTCGATGAGAGCAAACGGTACTTTCCTCGGGGGATCTATGAGAGGTGTGGCATCCTTCTTTAATACAATACTGTGTTCATATGGAAGACATCCTAGACCCTGAAAAACATCATTATATTTGATTACAATATTGTCACATGTTTTTTCATATAGGTTATGTATATTTTTCACAATTTTATTGTCATTTTGACAACTTACAGAGAAGTTTTTTGTTATTAAATTTAATTTTATACAAGTTGGTAAGCCAATTACAGTTGGACAATTCAAACTTGTTATTACAAATGTAATTGTTTCAGGCTCTACTTTATTATCTAGCCAACAGGCTACATTAGACACTGCCACTATGGGAATTTTATGACCATTATAAGCAAAAATATTATAATTTTTACACTGTTGTTTGTCTTTTTTTTTATTTTTAGGTTTGAGCTTTTGCATGTGTCTAAAGACATTATATTTATATCTGCTCCAGTATCAATTATGCAATCTACTCTTTTATTGTTTATATTAAGAAAATAATGCCAAGAATTATCATTTTTACTTAAAATTGTACTATTATTACTTTGTGATTCAATGTTGAACAATGTCCCTACAGTAAATCTCTCAGCACTTTTTTTGTTACTTCATCATCGAGATTTGAGTTATCTACTTCAGAAACAACATTCCTGACATTATTTTTCTTATAACATAAATTAGTAAAGTGTCCATATTTAAAACATGACCTGCATTTATGCTTCCATGCTGGGCAGCTGCGATGAGCATGTGTTGTGTTGCATATCCCGCACGTTGTTCTGGACCCGGGTGTGGCTGATCTTCTTCGTTGATAATGCGGCACTGGAGATCTGGTTTTTCTTCTATGCTGGTGCGATGAAGACGATGATGACGGAGAGCTGTTCCGACGGTTTCTGTGTATCTTGTATACGGTGGCATCTTCTCTTCTTTCACCCCCATTGATTGAATCTTCACTCTTCTGTGCCATAGTGAGTGTTCTACATAGCAGCTTGGCTCTTTCCAGGGAGAGATCTTGTTCTTGTAGCAGCTTTTGTCGAATTTGTGAGAAGTTTGTGGCCATGTTAGCGATGAGAATATCTTTCACCAGGGACTCACGAAGCGTACCAAACTCACATGAATGACTTGCATTTTCTAGCTCCATCAGAAAATTGTCCAACGATTCGTTCACACGTTGTTTTAATGTGAAGAACCTGTGTCTTGTAACTGTCAAATTCTTCTTTGGTTCAAAGTATTCAACAAATTTTTCCTTAACTTGTTTGAATGTAGAACTGCTTAGGTCCAAATTGAAGGAGTTGAAGATGTTTAGACCTTTTTCACCCATAGAGTGTAGCATAATAGCAATCTTTCTTTTGTCTTCGGTCTTTTCCATTCCCGACGCCAGCAAATATATCTCGAACGATTGAGTCCATTTTCTGAAGTTTTCAGCATTATTGTTGATGATTTCCGTCGAAATTTCCAGCTTTTGTACTCCGTTTGCAGCCATTGTCGTCATTGTTGTTGAACCACACCCTGCCGATCTCGAAATTTCTTTTTTCGCCGCTCTCGATGTACTACCCTCTCTTTGGTTAATATTTTCTTTTTCTTTTTCTGACACCATGTTTAGTGCCACAGCATATGTTATTGTTATTAGGATCCAACTATATGTCCAATAATAAACACTTCTAGCTAATCGTATTTGACTTTATTCACGTAGATTATATATAATATACATTAGCATATAAACAACTAGAATCATAGATCCAACCTATACGGGCCTCGCTGGAGGACTAATATTACAACTATCTTAGGCTTCAATGTCAATGTCATCTTTGACACAATGTTATCTTAAAGCTAATACATAAATGACACAGCATTATGTAACAGTTACTAAGTGATTTTAATACTTAAAAGACATGTGCCATTAAAAATTAAGAGATTTTTAATGGCACATGTTTTAATTTTAACAACATTAAAATTAAGAGATTTGTACTAATTTTTATTAAATTTCATTATAATTCTGACAAAATTGTGTATTTTATCAGTACTATGTTAACCTCGTCAGTCCCCTGGCAGTCAAATTCAGAAAATGTTAAATATCTCACAATCTACTTAAAAAAGTGACTGGCCCGATTGGGAACGAGATAATCATTAGATTAGCCACCATATACACCCGAATTTGTAATAATTTGATTTAATAACTATAGTAAACAAAATATCCTCAAGAGTTACCCAACTTTCGTATAATATAAACCCAAATGTATTTTTCTTATCGATAACTAAAAAAAAGATTTCTATACAAAAACATTTATTGAGGCACACAGTTTTTGAGGATCGGGAGCGATCGCAGGATGCCTCAAGTGTGTTTAGCGACTTCCCCCGCTAAACACACTTGAGGCATCCTGCTTATGATGACTTACCCCGGTTCGGGGACTAGCCCCGTTAGGAAACCCGCTTTTCGTCGTTTTTCGTTTTATAGGCCGGCCACATACATACGTTTTCCGTATTAGTTTTCTGAATGCGTAATTTCGAATTGGAATCCCGTGGAGACCAGCGCAAACGTTCGTTTTTTTTTCATTCCAACCAATACAGAAAATACTTCCGATACGAATAGAAATTTCCGAACGTGTGCGCCGGCACAAACAAAATGTAGGCAAGCGCTGCGTTCCGCATGAAAACGAATACGGAAAACGTATGTATGCGGCCGGCCTATAAAACGAAAAACGACGAAATGCGGGTTTTCTCACCGGGCTAGTCCCCGAACCGGGGTAAGTCATCATGTAGAACAATTCTAAAAGTGATAGTTTCTAACTTTTAAGTTTCTATTTGGGAATAAAATTTTAATTCATTTTAATTTCGAACAACAAAGATTTTCCTTCACGTACGACGAAGAAAAATAAAATGTTACAAACTTTACAAAATATGTTGTAATGATTTATTTCAAATACACGTGAGTAATCTGAAAGACCAAAATAACGTAAGTCAGAACAAAACTACAAATGCTCGTGACGAGGCTGGGATCCATTGGGAAGTTCAGGAGGATCCGGAACTTGAAGGGACATCCCCGGACACAGGCGATGAACCGCCTGATCCTGTACGCCTCTAGAGGATCTGGAATAGGTATTTAAGTTATTGCCGGCCTTTGAATCAAGGAAAAGAAAAAAGCAAGAATCTTTGACTAAGCCAAAATAAAAATAAAAGCTATTTGTTAATGTTCAAGTACTACATATTATTATTATTAAATTATTATTATTATTTTAATGTGTTGCACGCCATTGTAGTGGCAGAATGTACAACCACCCGATTTAGGGCAAACTAGTTTTGCCTTGGCTCAACTAGTTCATCCTATACGCGATGGAATTAACCAGTATAGCCTAGTCCAAAGTTATTTGTCCTAAGCCCGATAGGATAGACCAGTTTAGACTAGGCCAAACTAGATTATCCCGATATACATGCGCACACTCTAGGATAAACTGGCAACCAAGTAAAAATAAATAACAATTTTAATAATCTACTCGTATGATTATTGCTTTTTGATAAAAATCTGTATTACTTGTTATAGTATGATTGTTTGTATTACCATATAATTGAGACATTATTGCTTCTATAAAAAAAAACATTTATTATTTGTTAAATATTATGTTATGATTGTTTTATTGTTTGATTTAGTAGATATAGTATATAGTTTGATTGATCGTATTATTATTGAATCATTATAGTTAAAAAAAATTTTTTTTCAATTACGGAGTATTTTATTTAGTTTATCTATTTATTTTGACTTTCTTGATATACTTCAATGTTTAGACTAGGCCATACCAGTTTATCCTAGAATATGCGTATCTATATCAGGATCAACTAGTTTAAGCTAGTCTAAACTGGTCTATTCTATCGGGCTTAGGACAAATTAGTTTGGAGTAGGCTATTTTGGTTATTCCTATCGCGTATAGGAAGAACTAGTTGAGCCTAGGCAAAACTAGATTGTTCTTAAATCGGGTTTGGCCGGTAACATATACACTGTTATGACTTATGTACATGTACAGAAAAAAAACGTCAAACTACCTGAAGCACGTAGAAGTCTATTGTGTTAGGTCAGGTTGATGGCCCGCGTGTCGCTGATGAGCAGCCCCGCTGCCAGGGCTGGCAGAATTTGAATAAGTAATATGTTACATATCACGACAACAAGAAAGTCAGTAGTGTGTTGATCGATTTTCTGTAAATATTAAGAACCAGTTAATATTAATAACAATAATTAAAATAACTCCGTAAAGTATAATATAGCCTGTTGTAACCTGGCTACTATTACGAACCTATTGACGCCCCTTCTATTAAAATCTGATCAGTTTAGGCGCTACGGTGTAACAAACATTCATTTACAAATACTATATCTATCACGATAAAAATATGTATTTTGAGGAAAATAAAATCCATACCTGTGTGTTATGTAAACCGGCAATTTGATGATAAATAACAATTAAACTCCTCGGTAGACTAACAAACGAGAATACATACTGAAATAAAAACACATAACATTATATAAAATATATAATAGAATTATAGAATTAACCCAAAAAAAGAAAAACACCTTAACGTGATCACATCGTTGAGCATTAAAACGGTTTTACTTATTCTTTGTAGTACCTACAACTACGTGAATTATTTAGTCGTTTCGGACTATAAGTTTCGGATTAACTTTAATTTTAAAGCTGACAAAGTTTCACATACTAAACTTGCAATTCCTATTACACTTGATCAGTTTGAAGAAACTAAATCCTAGTAGTGGTACGTTCATTTACGTACAATTACTCGCACATTTACCGACTGACAAGCCGTTACAACTAGGACAAAATGAAAGTGTACCCGATTTTATATAAAACTTTTTTTTTAATTAAAATATAATATTTTTAAATAACTTACAATTAAACAAAACGAGTCCTTAACGCGAACCACCGCATCGTAAATAGACTTGTATACGTTCTGATAGAAAGCAATGTGACACCCTCTCATGTGTCGTAGACGCCGGTTCAGTTCCACCAATTGACGGTGCGCAGTATAAAACGTAAACGAAAAGAGAACAGGAGTAATTACTAAAAACAATTTTGGTACTAATATTATTGCGATTCCATTCAACGCATATTTTAGCAATGCGTTATTCGCGATAGACAGTAATAATCTGAGTATTCTTAATACTAAGAAGAATAATACGTATAATGTTAGTTTCCAGCCGGTGTGTTGTGTAGAGTGTTCCATTTTATGATCGATCATTTTTAATTGTTTAAAGATAGAAAATAAAGTATTCGGTCGAGCACTGCACAATAGTACAACTGAACTTAAGTATAACAAATTCTACCATGAAAATAATATCGGTTATTATCGGCATCGACAACGAGGTAGCAGTAGCTACAGTCGTAGCGCACCACGCTATTGCAATTAAAGCTATTTCAATAGCTGTCAATATTTTTAAATTGAAAAGTTTAAAACAAGAGGAGAAACCGAAGTCGGCGCACAGGACGATTTGCAAAATAATAAATGTAATATTCATTAATTTAGATAATCTGGGATTTTTAAATCCTTTATAAAATTATTATTTAAGACGTTGACTTGTTTATTTTGATCCATGTTATTAAGAATTACGTCCGAAGTAAATATTTTAAAGACGTCTCGAATGCTACAGACTAGACTAGACTAGACTAGACACCCAGCTCTATTTAGACATGTACTGGAAAGTTGCAGGTATTAAATGTAATTTAGATTTTATCACATTGACCTTAGTTATGAAATAAATATTTTCGTTAAATAAACAATGTTTCGACGTAGACTATAATATTATTGTTCTGTGACAATTACGAATTTAGTACAATGTTGTAGCTCGTGTAATTAATTATTCATATAGATAAAAAAGATTTCCGATATACTGGATTTTTCTGAAACAGTTCATGACCAAAATCAAAAAGCGAATTCGTTGACTAGCGCGTGGTCCGCGGAATAACACTGGGGTTTCTCGGTTTGTTATCTTTGTGATCGTATCCTTAGTACCGGTGCTTAGGAAAATTGAAGAAAAGCAAATAACCTGAGTTATTTGTGTTCTCACTGGCGCCATCTATTGGAAATCGAAAGAAAGAAAAATAGCAAGTTGAATAGCCAGTATTAGGATGATACCATTTTCAAGTTCTAGGTCGTGTCTATGTTTATTACTTTGTGCTATCGGATATCGACATAGGCCGGTCTAAACTACACCTCGTCGTAAAATTAAATAGTTACACATACACTTGTAATAAAACTACACCTCAGTTTTGGTCATACAAATATTTATATTTCCAAGTTTTCGTACGAATATATTACCAATAGATTTTGTTAATATAATTGAATATTATATCTCGAACATCAAAACCTATATCTATTAGCAAAACTTCAATTTCGCCCCCCTAAGGGTATTGCAGTACAATTGATATTCGAAACGGCTTCATACAATTGAAGCCGAACCGACTACCGACTACCGATTTTACATCGACTACCGACTTTACATCGTCCCCAGAGGCCCGAGCACAGACGACCAAGACATTTTTACGATATTTTAAAAGATTTCGTGGAAAATAATTTTTCAATATTGAATATCGTTCGATTTGAAATTTCCCGCGGGCCGTGAAATAAAATTATTATCATACTAATATTGTGAAGCCGAAAATTTGTGAGTGTGTTTGCTGCTTCTTCACTTGAAATCGACTTAACCAATTTTAGATAACTCTAGATTAAGGCTTTGTATAAAGCCAATAATCTTCAACGACTATTTGTATGACATAAAGGAGTGTTGCGCCCACCGGAGCGTGTTGAAATCGTATAAAAAATAGCTTAAAAAAATTTTTGGGACAAATTTAGCAAAAAGTAAAAGCTTAGTACCCTTTGCGTTTTGAGTCTTGTTTTGCTTAAAATACTAAAGCAATTTTCACACAACGTTTATATCTATAGTATCTCCGTGGACTAGACATCAGCAGGAGTGACGTCAAGCATATTAAATAAAAAATAAACTAAGCATTTAATTATGTGTTTTGTAGTTTTATTCCGTTTAGTAAATGTTCAAAGTTCACAAAGCGTTTAAACGCAGTGGATATTTCCAAATAGTTCTGACTGTACTATTTGGAATAAGCCATAGTGCGTTTTATTCTTGTGTTTAAAATGTGTATCTCTTTTATTTTTTACTTGATTTTTTAGAATGCCCAAAAGTCTCGCTGAATAAATGTTTTATTATTATTATTATATTCAAATTGATATTAGCACTGAATAAATTTAGGTTCAAGTGAATCCGTGCTTAAAAGTTCCCGTCTAAAATGTTTGCCGCGTAAAATGGTATTTCAGGTCACGTCCGCAGCAGGCACCCGCGGGAGGACCAGATTTGACCGGGAACAAGTGCCCCGCGCCAATTCGGCAACAAAAAGTATAGAAATCGAAGTCGATTCACGCTTCTTTCGAAATTAATCTTGCCAAATCTTTTAGACTTTTAGTAATATATCATTAAAATATTTCCATGTCCATATGGGCTGAAATTGCGAAAAAATAAATAAAAAATGTAAGAACTAAATATGTAACCAATTTTTTGGAATAAATAAATCTTTATCTTTATCATAATTGAAGACATGGATAGACGTGAGGGGTTAATAATTAACACCTATTTAAGTTTATGTATATATTGTCCTTTTCACCACACAGTTTATAATTTGGTACACTCTACACCGAAAACTTTAAATATAAGAATATGTTCGCGCGCGCGCAGCCTTCAGGACCGAGGTTCGTTTCAGACTACTTGACGGGTCGCTAGAAGCCTGCGCCCGCGCGTCCCTTAATAGATATTATACAAATCTATACGCGCCGCACCACATAGAACAGCTGATTAGCAGACTAATACTAAAGAAATACATAGTTTAATATAAATACATCGCCACACATGAATGGATAAAGGCCAATTAATTACCTTCGCAAAAAAAAACCCAGAAAATTTAGTTTAAGCTGTCACTTAAATATAATGTAACTTATTAAGTACATTGATTCTAGATATGGATCTATAGATTAATGTACTGAATACTTTACGATGTATTTAAAAATGTTTAAATGACAATTTGAACTCAATTTTGTCGAAATCAGAATTTTGCTGCATCCATTCATGTCATCATTTACGTTCCTCCCTCTTTCTTATTTCAATTGGCTTTGTGCATTGATTTATAAATATACAGATTCGTATACTCTTTTAAACGACAATACCATGCTGTGAATACCCCGTAGCGCCGTAGCACCGCTGATTAGATATCATTAACATAAACCTCCAAGCCACTCGCCACAATGTTAACATAACTGACTGACTGGTGACTGTGGTGGCGTCGCTCAGATTTGTAAGGATTTTGCACTGCCTGCAGATGATGATTATTTCCACGCCGACGCGGCGCCGCTGACCATGATTTGGCGCCCTGCGTACACACACGAATATCTATATTTCGGAGGGAGATTAAATGTGGGCGTCTTTTGATTGTTTGGTATCGTCAGGAAATAATAAGCCGCACAAACAGTACTTATATTCAGTTTAACAAAAACTTAGTTTCACTCTAAAACATTAACTCAGATCGTGGATGCAAATGGATTCATCTCAAGACGTGACGAGGTCAGCTGACATATTGGCTAACGTGTGTGAACATCAGCTTCTCACGATATCTTCGGTCTTCCAATGGTCACCCCCAAAAAAATATCATCACCCCCTTTCCGGTGTCCCGTCGACAATGCCATCTGTCATCGCTGACATAAGTGACACTTGTCAAACGAGCTGTCATAGCCAACTGTCACTGAACACGTCCAGGCGTGATCCCGTCGCCTAGAGATTCCTCCTCCTTCTTCGATCGATCCTATTCTTAGTTTTCCTCCGACACGGCCATTCTGACCAGTCACACGTCCTCGTGTGCTGCTCCTGTAAAAGAAAAAAAACCAGCTGCAATATCACAAGCCTTTTGCTCGGCCTAACCTGACTCTACAATTTTAGACCAATTTGCTAGTTTAATCTCTAATAGTAATCTCAACAGATACTTTAACTTCTTTAATGCACAACAATAAACTACGCAAAGTCTCAGGTAATGTCTATATGACCAGGGCTCTTTAGTCGAAATACGTTAGCCGCGTAACACGACGTGTTCTCCCCACGGCTAACACGTGTGCATCACTCATTGAATACACATCATGTGGTCTGTGTAGACCCCAACCTTCCAGCATCACACGCCCGCTGCGCTCCGCGTCCTACTTGAGTTGCCCCAAGAGATACCGACTTTTAATGGTTGCTGCTGCGAAATGATGCCTGGTAGGTCAAATATTGTCATCAGAATTTGACTTCTATGACACGGCTCCATCGCCGACATACGTCAACCGCTTAACACATTTGTGTTAACCGCGGCTACCCGTGTGCTTCATATGCACAGCGTATGGTCTGTGAAAACCCCGACTCCGCCAGTATCACACTACAGTCAGTAGATAAACAATTACGCTCACCAAATAATTTTGGTTTCGAATGTGATACTTCAACGAAGTACAGACGAAAGTCGTCTAGCCGCCGCGCCACCGCGCTGCGCTGCATCGCTCGCCGCGCTCCGTCGCGTCGTGTTGCGTCGCTAGCGTTGCTCGAAGCTCGATCCACTGTACACAAAATGAAACAGCACAAAAAAATGTTCAGACTATCTAAATATAAGTTCTTTTAGGGATTTATTTACTAAGACTTCGCTGTGCCTGTCTGTCTTTAATCAGGCTGTATCTCAAGAACAAAACTATCGCGGTTTAAATATCAGCAACAACTACAGAAGAGTAAAAGAGATTAGAATGGCATTGTAGGCGGGGCAGACGCGCCGTACATATGATCAAATGATCATATGTCAGCCGAAACACGTTTTATCGGTCAACAGTCACAATCTTACTGTGACAGCGTACGGAGCTCCATAAAAAATCGTTAAAAATGCCGTGTTGCGCTGTTTTAACGTGTCGGAAAAGAAGCCAAGTGTGTAGTGTAGCCCGAGAAGGAATTTCTTTCCACCGGTAAGTCCAAAAACTTTAAATTTTATGTGATATTAGTAATTATTTCCATAGCATTATGTAGTTCGTGATCGAAAACGATACATTCGTATTTAGGCGCAAAATTATCCATTGCTGCAATACGTGGGTACCATTTTGTGTAATGTCTTTGCGAGTGAGCAATGTATTGCATTCGCAGCGATTGTTCGCTCGCGGAATGACAGCTTCAATTCTAGGTACTTCGTGCGTATCGATAGTGTTGTACCAAGATGTAAACAATGTCGATCTAAGAAAATGATATTATAATTTAAGCAACTCTCTTTATTGATAATTACCGTCATATTATTGTTTATTTAATTTAGCTTTCTATTAAGAAATAAAAGATAATTTCATACGGACATTATTATAATTATATTGTTATATCTGTGATTAATGTATGTTTTTTTTGCTTAGTAAATAAATAAATAGATTATTAAGGACCGATTTTTCCATCCTCAGATAAACAACCAGATAGCGTTTATTCGACGAATAGCAATATTTTGAGTTTTTCAATACTCAGATAGTTGTTAACTGTCTAATAAGACACCTATTAAAGGAATAAAATTATCTGCTGCTTGAAGAGCCTGATAAGGCTTTATTTCCCCGATAAGTTCGTGTCTGCATTTATATTTAACAGTTTCGTCAATTTCTTTGGGTATCAGAATCTAATAAAATTGATGTTTTTGAAGCAATGGACGACTTAGCAATCGAGGAGGTACCTGAATTCCTCAATTATTTACATCTGTCTGGTAGAAAACCCCGACCAGCTTGTATTTTCAACAGTACCTTATGCCTAATAGTAGTAGTGATGATTGTAACTAGCACAAGGAATATTTTGAGTCACTGACAAGCTAGTTTCTTACAAATCACATTATACTAATAATATCTATGGACGTTGTGAACACCACTTCAATCTGGCCCTGTGCTAAGCATACAAAGAACTTTACGAACGATAACGGAAATATATTTAATACTTTTTATACGATACACAAATTATTTTTATTAGATTATACACACATTTAATACACATCAATGACCCAGGAACATTGGAATTTTTTTTTCTCTCGGTGGGATTTGAATGTGCAACCTCTCGGTTGAGCACCAACAACAATGCAGTCGACTATTGTACTATGGAGGCAGCGTAGTGGTTGAGTGCATTGGTGCTCAAGTATTGACATTGAATAAGCTATTACTAACAAGTAACAAATATAAAACAACATATAATGTAACTCTTTAATATTTAATTAATAGGATTTCTTATTTATAGAATTGATTATCTATACATATAATAAATCTGTAGAGGGGTCATGTCTGTACATTAAGAATATTTAAGTGAAAATTAAAAAAAGGAGGTCTATAAAACCCACAGAACCTAAAAATAACATTTTTGAAAAAAATGTCTGTCTGTCTGTCTATCTGTGTGTGTAAAGTCCATATAAATCTCAGTACAGAGATCTTCGTCGCGTATATGAGCGTACTATCAAGTAGTCCCGTTCGCATAATAGAAAAAAAAATATTATACATACAGACGAATTGAGAACCTCCTCCTTTTTTTGAAGTCGGCTTATAATACACGGTCATTTTTTGAGCTGGTAGTAGGAATTTTTAGCATTAATCGTAGAAAAAATACCTCAAAACATTCACGACAAAAACGGCCATTATTTGACAGTAAACTATTATTATTAAAAATAAATATATATCGACGACCTCCGTAGCGCAGTGGTTGAGCGCGTTGGTGCTCGAACGAGAGGTCGCGGGTTCGAATCCCGCCGAGGGAACAAAAAGTTTTCAATGTTCCTGGGTCATGGATGTGTATTAAATTTGTGTATAATATAATAAAAATCTTAAATATGTGTATAGTATAAAAGTATTAAATATATTTCCGTTGTCTGGTACCTGTAACACAAGTTCTTCGGATACTTAGCACAGGGCCAGATTGACGTGGTGTAAAAGCGTCCATTGATATTATTATTATTATTATTATTAAATAATGAAGCATTACTATAAATTAGTGATTTTAAATATCCAAACGACAGTGTTCATAAACTAAAAATGTATTTGAACTGCTGCCCTAAATCACTTTTCCACGCGTACGAAGTCGCGGGCACAGCTAGTTATTGAATAAAGAAATCACAGCCATAAACTATGTGCGCTAAACTATTGAAATGTTACTCTTTAAACATTAAGGAGAAACAAAAAACATAATATTATAAAGTTTCACATTTTTATTACAAATAAGATGATATTGTCAGTAACACAGTAATTGTTTGCTGCATTTTGCTCTATTTATATATATTTTGTTCTTTCCTCATATCATAATTCTCAAGACATAACATCTTTTATGCTCCTTTTCTAGAAAATAATGCCATCTTTGCTATTGTAGTTTTATCAGCTGTCCATCAACTCTGAATCTGCAAAAAATTTATGATTAGATGTATCAGTAATTTCCGGTATAAAATGGCAAACCAAAAAGATATTAATCTTTAAATTTCAAGCAACGTTCCAACCTAATTCATGCATTAATACATGAATTTATTTTTGCATATACCTATATTTTTTTTGCAACGAAGAAACCTATATAATAGTTTCGGTTCAATTTTCTTTTTCTCCTTTGAAAATTAAGCGGTTTTGATTAGCAATATGTTAGATAATAAAATAATAAATACCTTTGGCAATAAAATTCTATACAAGAAAATTACTATTTTGTAGTTTGATATTTTGTCACGAGTTCTATTACAACTAACAAGTTCGGAGTTGGTAAAGTTGCAGAACGTCCTCGCATCCTTTTTTGTTCCAAATGGAACATGGTTTTATAAAATTATAAAACCCTTATTATTTACATCTATGTTACACAACAAAAATACATAATAATTATTTGTAAGCTTGAATTTTCGAAAGACAATATTGACAACTGACAAGTGACAACTGAAAAAGTTATACCTACCGAACATGTTGCTGTTCTTTTTTAACATATTGAATGCAATAACTGTGCATCTTACTTGCACACAAATAGTGTGAAGTTGTCTGGTTAAATACCACTAATAGCTATTTTGTAGCTATAAGACGATTGAAAAATCGAAAATATTTATTGGCTTGACAACTAGGCAAATAATTTTATTTGTCAGGCTACTATTTGACGATTTATCTGAGTATTGAAAAATCGGCCCTAAGAACAATACATTAGTCGTACGGTACCCTGTCACCCCTCAAAAATTGAACCGAACTATTTCAAAAAATGTGACAATTATTTTATCGATATCAATTATCGACCTTCGGTCGCCCTAGCGTGTATGAGAAAAGTGCGCGTGTGTAAGTGTACATCTAATGCATTGTTTACGTTAGTGTGACAACCAATTACAAATTAGCGATCTAAGTGTGTGAGGTTTATTTGTGTGCGTAACGCTCGTACGTATTGGGTTACTTCCATGTAGTGGAATTAAGAGCGGCGACACGCGTTCTGATACAAATTTGAAACTATTTCCATTCTAACCTCTTTATCTGTTCTGTGGCAACAACAATGAGATTAAAATGTTAGATTTCACTATGCAGTAAAATTAATTTAATTTCCTTTCAATGATCTAACTGATTGAATGAAAATAAGCTATTACTTTAGAGTCACACAATAACAAGTGATCAGATTGCACTGTCCTCACTAAACTTGACAAAAATAAACATTTTTTTAGTTGTACTGTCGCGGGAATCGAACCCACAAAGTCGAGTACTAGGTTCTAAACCACTGGACCCCAGAGTAATTCATAATAATAATAATAGCTCCCTTCACCGATTTCGGTGTCGGTAGCAAATTTCATTCAAACCAGGCCAGCTACGCAAGAGTTATTTTATAGTGCCCAAGTGTGTGAGCAATACACAGAAGCACTCTCTCTTCCTTTTACTTTCATAACCCAGCGGAACGGTAAGTTGTCGGTAGCCAATTTCATTGAAACCAGGCCAGCTACGCAGGAGTTATTCTATAGTGCCCAAGTGTGTGCGCAATACACAGAAGGACTCTCTTCCCTTCACTCTCACAACCCAGCGGAACGGTAAGTCGACACGTCTGGCTAGAGAATAGGCACAGGACCGACCCTTTACATGCCCATCTGACGCATGGATCATCTTTCTTGTCAGACAGTCAGGTGATCAGTCTGCATTGTCCTAACCAATCCTAAAAACAACCTTTTTTGTTGTTTCAACGTGGGAATCGAACCCACAAATACGGGTCAAGAGCTAAGCTCTGAACCACTAGACCACGGAGGCAATTCATTCGTCATTCATAATACCTGAAGACTCGCTAGTGCGTTTACAACCTTTTACAAAATCACCAAGTTGGTCGAAGCTAACTGAAGTCACTCAATGAACTTTCTGATCTTCCACCGCATCAGTGGACTGCCACGGCCTCTGAGACTCTTGGACCGTTGAGTGTGTGATGCCTTGTTCACCGTTAGTACCAGCTTACATACAGTAACTTCTGAAACATGAAATTAAAATGTGTTAATTCCATAAAACTCATATCACAAACAATATTATCCTGTTGGACGAATTTTAAACTATTCCATATTGCATAATGTTCTAAAAAGTAAAAGTCTGTTAAATCTGTAGGTAATATGTATTCAAAATTTACTTTAACAGATATTTTTATAGCCAGCTTAGGAATAAATAACAATGTACAAGACATTATTTAAAATACTCTTTTTTTTTTTTTTTCTTTGTTTTAAACTCACCAATGAAAATTACATTTAAGTATGTAGTTTCAAACTACCTACTTATTTTAACCCTCAAGACCCCATGATCAATTTATTGATTTATTGACTACTCTTAAGATTTGTTGTAACTAGAGATTTGTCAAGCCCTCAGCACTTGACTTTAAAACGGACTTCACGTAAAAACTAAGTGATGACACATTAATTGCATCCCAAGATTAAATATGACCAAAGCTTTGTTTATTTAACACACATGTGTTGTTGTATTTTGTTTCAACTATTGTAAATGCTCCCGATGGGGACATTTGATCGTGGCATGAATTTCTGCTTGGTTGTGTCCCGACAGAAGATAACTTGTAAAAGCTCTGCATGTTAACCCTAATTAAGTTTTAAACTTTAATAAGTTGCAACTTTAAATAAATTTTTAATTCTTTTTAAATAGTCTTTCTCGCTCCTACAAACTTGTCTACCTACTTACTATCATGTAAACAATATTTACAAAGATCATGTCAATGTTATTGTATAAGCCTGTTTGTTTACAACTTGTGCTCACCTGCATAAGACCTTTACTTGTTGTGTAATAATAATTATTATCATTAAAATCAAACTTTGATTTCTTCTTTATTAACTGTGTTGATTTCACTCTATTAATAAGAATATAGCTAGTATAATAACAAGTTTTAAAACTCACATAATTTAAGTATCAAAATACTGTAAGATCTTTTACTTTGAATCTCTTTTCTGTTACTAATACTGTGATTATAAAACCAGACTAATTCTGAACTTTACAATGAAATAAGTAATGATACTCATACTACCAGTTCACATCTTTGCGAAGCAAGTAGAATAGTCCATAAGATACACAATGCTCATCTGCGTTGGTTGGTTACCCAGCAAAGCTCATTCTATGCATCAGGCAAGCATGCAAGCTATGCAAGGCTATGCATCGTCCAGTCCAGCACTATCCCAATGTATTGTCCATCTACAAATAAAACAAAACAGCAATACAAACGAACACTAAACTTTAAAGTTTATTTAGATTTTTGGGCAAGCAATTTCATGGAAACTTTGAAATTGTACTTACTTTGAAGGCTTCCAAATTATAACGAGGAATAAAAAGATTGCTACCACCTGTTACCAAAGCCATCAAGCTTATAACCAAGACCTGTCGTTGACTAGCCACGTCAATCTTGTCATATTATCGTGGTTCTATTGTAAATCGTCACGTTCCCATTGTCAATCGTCACATTGTCATTGTAAATCGTCACATTCCCATTGTCAGCACGTTACCATCGTCAGCAGCGCTGTCATCCCATCAATCGTCTTTCTGCTATGCATTATATACCATGCTGCCTTTGGTAGTGGAGGCTCCGTAATATAATCTGTTCCGTCTCAACGTGATCTGAATATCCGCAAGGCCATAATATCCAATCCAACAATTTGTAGGTACCCTGTAACCATCTATCTTGATTTTGCGGGTATATCCCAATTTCTGATTTCGGAGGGAGATTAAATGTGGGCGTCTTTTGATTGTTTGGTATCGTCAGGAAATAATAAGCCGCACAAACAGTACTTATATTCAGTTTAACAAAAACTTAGTTTCACTCTAAAACATTAACTCAGATCGTGGATGCAAATGGATTCATCTCAAGACGTGACGAGGTCAGCTGACATATTGGCTAACGTGTGTGAACATCAGCTTCTCACGATATCTTCGGTCTTCCAATGGTCACCCCCAAAAAAATATCATCACCCCCTTTCCGGTGTCCCGTCGACAATGCCATCTGTCATCGCTGACATAAGTGACACTTGTCAAACGAGCTGTCATAGCCAACTGTCACTGAACACGTCCAGGCGTGATCCCGTCGCCTAGAGATTCCTCCTCCTTCTTCGATCTATTCTTAGTTTTCCTCCGACATATACTTATAATAAAATTGTACAGAGGTCAATTCTGTACATTGAATATTTTTTCAAAATAGATATTGGAGGATGACTGGCGATCGATACTGATGCCAAAAATGCCATTAGTAAAATTTTTGTCTGTCTGTCTGTTTGTATGTGCACTCATGGAACAAAAACTACTGAAGGGATTTTATCCAAACTTAGTACGATTGTAGCCCATATTCAGCAGGTTATAGGCTATATAACATAACGCTACGATACATAGGAGCCGAGCAGTGACGATAAATTTGAAGCAAGTCGGATGAATATCGCGCGCGCGGCCTGCGGACGAACGATTCGTGCGGGGGGCGCGGGTGGTCGCTTACACAGTGACGCGAAGCAATAGAACGTGGCACTGAAGTAGATTAGAACATGAAATAAGTACCTAACTAACAGGATTTTTTTTTCTGGGAAGACAAGTGTTTCCACAGTGTCATAATAATATAAAAAATGTATTTTTGAACTTGCTTCGCAAATTGAAATGAATTATCATTTATTGTATAAAATCAAATTAATTAACTGTATTATTAAAAGAAAGCCTTTCGCGATAAACTAAAAAACGGGCAATTAAGTGGTTTTTGGAAAGCTATTTATACCATCACGGTAAATTAATCCTTATCATTTTTAATACGTTAGTTGGCTTAAGCATTCCATGAAGACTATATTTGCCCTTTATACCTTTATACCATGCAAATATAATGAATAGTTTGGGAGATATAGCAAAATTACAATCGTTTCGCCGTGATTCGACCGGGCGCCGCGTGATGCCGGCTGCTGCGTGACGTCTTACGTCCGAGCCGGGCTGGTGTAGTGTAGGTATCAGATGCTGGTAGGTAGGAATTTTGGCGAAGGTCAACCAAAGGAACTCCACCCCACTGCTGGGTAAAAAATACTATTAAAATGTGCTAAGAGCCAGTACCGGTGTTCGAATTTACCCACGCACAGCCGCTAACTGTGCTAACTGTGCCTGTGTTAATATAGGAGACTTTTATTTATGCAATAGTACCATTTATGCAGTAGTAAAACAATAATTTTTTGAATTTTTGTCTGTTTGTCGGTGCATTTGTGCACGCTAATCTCAGAAACGGCTTATCCGATTTAGATGTGGTTCAATCATATTATATTGTAGTAATCTTGACTTAACATATATTTCATCTCAATCGGTTCATAAATAAAAAACATATGACAATTTAAAAAAATTGCTGGACGTTTCTATGAAGCGCGGCAGGAACCGCGCTGCAAACATTCAAATTTAATCTTCTTTTATTTTATATTTTCTTTAAAACTAAATTTCATTTTTTTATATTATTATTATTATACTTAGGGTAGGTTAATAAAAAAACGCTACTAAAACTGATCGGCACGCCGAGCTGGGGCCTAACTCTCCAAACTGATTCGATTTTGATTTGGATTCGTTCGTGCCACATACTCCCGAATAAATTGACGTTTGTTTATTTTTATTCTCTGTCGATTGATAAGGTCGGATGTACAAAAAGTTACGTTCTAACGGTTTTCTTTATCCTAATTAGTTCCGAAGTAATCTAACAAATAAAACACCAAAAACCGTTGAGATCGAACTTATTCGATTCTCGGTTGTGTCGAGAGTAAGCCTGCTGGATCCTCGGCGGGGCGTACCGCTGCGCCCATGTCTAACCGAGAGTTTCGTTTTAAATACCTTAATAATTGCAATCTATGTTTCAATTTAATAAGTACCTCAAAACATTAATGACAAAAACGGTAGTAAGTTAAAAAAAAATTAAAATATTTTTATGGTTTCGTAATTTATCTTATGTCGGCACTAAGACGTTGCTTCATATCAAATTTAAAGATTCTGAGTTCCCGGGAAGTAACCTTTAGGTTTTGGTTCCCTTTGGAGTGTCGAAAATTACGAAAATTAGCGACATATACGGCTGAATCTTTGGGTAGATGTGGCTAAGAAGTCTGTTTTTTTCACAGCCAGAAGGGACAGAAGATCCTGAGTATTTAATATGATTTTTAGCTTGATACCTACACGTGTTAAAGTTTTGACACCCAGACAGACAGACAGACGGACATCGAAGTTAAATACTTTACTAAATTAACGTGAAAAATTGGCTGGGACTATACGGTGCATTCGAATAATATTATCCTAACTTCGAATACCTTTGCTGACTTCTACATATTGTTTGAAGGCCTACTTCTTTTGCCGAGCTCCGAAAGGATGGTACTATATTATTATTATACCCTGCATACCAAGAGGCTTGCCGGGTACGTGACTTGCTGGATCGGGATCAACACTGGGATACACTGGGAAGTAACTATTAAATTAGCGAAAGTTGTCAGCGGTTGCGCCAATAAACTAAAAATATATTTAAAAATACTAAAGTGCCCCAAATCACTTTTCCACTCGTAAAAAGTCGCGGGCACAGCTAGTTATAAAATAATTCCGCATTGGTTTCAACGAAATCGGAGAGGAGCCTATTAGTATAAATAAATTAAACACCGTATATACACGAACCTATCGGATCTTGGCAAAGTGATAAAACACTCGCAGATCCTTTTTATTTGTAAAGAGATAAATTACGCCGTCCTTTTCATATTTCAAAGTCATTTATATCTGAATGAGGACGCGCCGGGCTATTCATTCCATTACTCGCAAAGCTAATAGTCTGCTGGGTTTGAACCAGGGATGTAACGGGGGTAATGTCGGAATCGAAGTAGAACTTTTAAAATTTTTAACCCCCGACGCAAAAACTACATTTTAAATTAAAAAAACTCCCTGACTTAGGGCGTGTTTCACCAAGCAATGTTAAAGTTAATCCTTCATTAAATATCATGTTGTTCCTCTCGTGATTCCTATCAATGAATGAGAAGGAATGGTATTTTATCAAGCCGTTAACACTAACATGCGTTGGTGAAATCGGGACTTAGGCCGTGTTTCACCAAGCAATGTCAAAGTTAATGCCAAGTTAAAATACCATGCCTTCTCATTCATTGACAGGAAATACGAGAGGTATATCATGATATTTAATGAAGGATTAACTTTAACATTGCTTGGTGAAACACGCCCTTAGCTTGTAATCACAGGCCATATCACACCTAACAAACGACCTGATGACCTTGAAGACCTGAACCGATTTCCACCAAACATAGCTAAGAATACTCTCGACTGATATACCTTTGAAACAAAAACAAACCGCATTAAAATCGGATCATCCGTTTAGGAGCTACGATGCCAGACACAATTGAATGAAATTTGAAATATACCATGTTTATACTTACTTGGTAACTAAAAATACAGGCTTATAGTTTAATTAACAACGAAGTTATACGGGGTCGAAAATGGCCTGAATTAACGTCAATCTGGCTCCGTGCTAAGTATCCGAAGAACTTGTGTTACAGGTACCAGACAACGGAAATATATTTAACACTTTTATACTATACACATGTTTAAGATTTTTTAATATTATACACACATATAACTTTATTAATATTGAAAACTTTTTTTTTGTTCCCTCGGCGGGATTAGAATCCGCGACTTCTCGCTCGAGTACCAACGCACTAAACCACTGCGCTACGGAGGTCGTCAAAAATTGTGAAAAGGATGGTACGGCCGTGCTCAACTTGCCGGGCCCCCAGATCGGACGTTCCGACGTCCGACTAATCGGAGTCGAAGCTCTGTAACATCCCTGATTTCAATAGTTTTTTATTCCATCTGCAATTCTAGTCAATTTCCTGAGTAGTTTCCTATACACTGTACTAACGAACCAATAAAATAACTTTTTTGGCACGATCTGTCTTCCGACGAGCAGTTGTTTTGTTTGTGATTAATGTAATTACTTGCGATGCCCGCAGTCGGTCCGCAGTGCTCGGCCGCGGCGGACCACTTAAACATAAAAATATTTAAGTACTAGCTGACTCGTGCCCACTTCGTTGAGCATATAAACCGTGTAAACCTTCCCAGGACTTCAACGAATATTTTAAGACCAAAAATAGCCGAATCAGTTCAGATGATCTCGAGTTTTAGCGAGACTAACGAACATCACTTGATTTTTATATAGCCGATGTTACTCAGTGATAATGTAGCTTTCTAATGAAAAAAGAATTATTAAAATCGGTCCAGTACTTTTAGAGTTAAGTCGTTACATACAAAAATACAAATCTTTCCTCTTTATAATATTAGTGTAGATTTGACACATTACACTACAATTAATATAACAAAGACACGTATTATAAAACGACAAAAACTACCAATTAGTGTATTGAATTGTTTGTACAGTACTAAGTACCTAATGATGTAAAATACAAGTAATTACAGTATATCATTAAATTTTTAGAACACACTTATTAAGACGTTTTACAGAAATAACTCGAGATAGAAAAATGTCCAAATTGGCGGACTTGCTTATTTCAGGACACTATTTTACATAACGAAGAGAGAAAAAAGAGAAATAGCGTATACACAAATATACCTACATGAAATATTTAAGTTGGCACTGACCCTTAAATTACTCCATACATGGTACAATCTTAGTAATGGATGATCATTTTGCACATCTTATTATTCTGCGTTTGTGTTCAATATCATAATAATCCAAAGACACGCCAGGGTCCTTATTGCCATCGCCATCACTTAGCGAAGCTAATGTCAAATCTCATACGTTCTTTCTGGTTTTAGTAGTATTCTGCTGCGATTCAAAAACGATTTGTAGCACTAAAAGCACTTTCACATATCCGCATAAGGCTCTCTTCATCTATCACAGCAATCTTATTTTGTATAAACGCGAGCACTTCACATATTACATGTTGCAGTTTACTCATTTTAATCTATTTCCAATTTTATTAATTTCGCACGCTATGACCTACGCACGCTAGATTACGCGGTCAGACTGATATAATAGCGACGGTACCTTGAATTAGGGTCCGGAAAGGAATTGCTACAAAGTAATTATACACATATTTAACACCTAGGTTTATCGCCTCCGTGGTCTAGTGGTTCAGAGCTTCGCTCTCGACCCGGAGGTCGTGGGTTCGATTCCCGCGTTTGAACAACAAATAATGTTATTCTCAAGTTTCGTTAGGACAATTCAGGCTGATCACCTGATTGTGTGACAAGAAAGATGATCCATGCGTCGGATGGGCATGTAAAAAGTCGGTCCTGCGCTTGATCTCTCGCTAGTCGTGTCGGTTTACCGTCCCACTGGGTTATGAGAGTAAAAGGAAGAGAGAGTGCTTCTGTGTATTGCGCACACACTTGGGCACTATAAAATAACTCCTGCGTAGCTGGCCTGGTTTCAATGAAATCGGCTACCGACATCGAAATCGGAGAGGGGAGCTATTACTATTATACCTAGGTATTCCTACCAAAATTTTTTAGTTCTTTAGGCAGGATTCGAACCTCCGGCACCAGCACCAATGAGCCCCACCGCTGCGCTAAGGAAGTATAATATTAGTAATAAGCCAGGGTTGAATGGCTACACATTCACTATTTCCGACGCCCCTGCATGCTGCCTGTGACATGCTATCTATATGTTCTTTTCTTCTTATCCTATCTCTAAGGTTTAAACGGTTTAAACGGCTCAACGAAGTGGGCATGGGTCAGCTAGTCTTTTTATGCCTATATATAAAAATGAATTGCTGTTCGTTAGTCTCGCTAAAACTCGAGAACGGCCGAACCGATTCGGCTATTTTTGGTCTTGAAATATTCGTGGAGGTCTGGGGAAGGTTTAAACGGTTTGTATGCTTAACGAAGTGGGCACGGGTCAGCTAGTCTTATATCTTATATGTTATATAAAAATGAATTGCTGTACGTTAGTCTCGCTAAAACTCGAGAACGGCTGAACCGTTTCGGCTATTTTTAGTCTTGAAATATTCGTGGAAGTCCTGGCGTTTAAACGGTAAGAAAATACTGTTTGTATGCCCAACGAAGTGGGCACCGTTCAGCTAGTTACTAGATAAATAATTCAGATAAAAAATATCTAGCGGAATGTAATGCATAAAAATTAGATAGCTCACGTAACAAAGAGCCCTTTTGACATTATCAACCTGACACTTCCGACTGGAACACTTACTAACGTATTATTTCCCTCCGAAACTATTTCTGTAGCACTCCTGAGGGCTCTCCGGGAGGACGCTATCTCACTTATTTATGGCTTTTGTATGCTGTGCAGCTATTACAGGTCTATATACCTTAGGCGTAGACTATCCGGAATCTCCCCTTGCGGAGAAAATAGAGCGCTGAAAATAGAGCTTTGCGCTAATATAGCTGTGTGGTGTGTGTGAGTGGCATACGAATTCAGTTGTCATTTACCGAACCTTATGTCAAATGCCATACGTTTTGTTGTCGAACTTCGTAAGCGATAAATAGTGATGGCATGTTGAATCAGAGCCCCGGTGATCAGCCTCCATCCGTGTGTCGAACCGCTACAGTCGACACATAACCACTGAACTATGGAGGCATATTACAACAATTTTTGGCGATCAAAAAAAGGCAGGAAAATTGTACAAGTCATGTAATCATGATCGTGATCGTCATCTTATTCATTGATTGTAATCTGAATTAACAGAAACTGAGCTTAACGAGGAAAATTAGCAATTATAACTATAAACAAAATGATTATTTAGTAACCCCCGAATTTTGTATTGAAAGTTAGGAATATCCGTGATCGTGTGAGCTTTCATAAAAAAAACTACGCATACAAACACGTAAAGCTTATTTCTCTATTTTTGTTGGGAGTTAAAAACTTTAGGGGTTTTTTGTAACAAATATTATTATCTTGGAGAAAACGAAGACCAGCTCTCAGCTGCTGTTCCCGGCTCGCCGCTAGACGTTGTAAAACTAAACATCTAGTTCGTGCATTATAATTGCGCCGGCGAAGAGTTTTCATTTAATTATTATAAAAGAAAAGAATTTTAAAACAATACCTGCTAGAAAACTTCGGACCTTCGAATAATGGGTGTAAGAAGCTGAAAAAAGCTCATTCATTTCGCTGTGAGTGGCATTTGGTTTTCTAACTTTGCGACCAAAAGAAAAACGAGTTAAAAGTCTTTGAAAGAATTTTTCAACAACGCTTTTGTATAAAAGGTATTTGCATATAAGTATAGAATAGTATATAAACGACGTGTAACAGAAATTAGTGAGAAAAAACCGGCGTAATTCATGAGTTATTTTTTATACGAAAAGCAGTTGCAAACGTTTGTAAACCATAAGATTTGGAGAAAACCCAATTCGAAATATTCATTCATAAAAAGTAAACTAAATTTATTCTTTTATCATTATTAATTTAGTTTAAGTTTAATTCTACATTTATACCACCATAAACAAGATAATATATCCTTAAATAATATCACTAATTTATTTTACACACTTTACAGCTTTACTTACATTTTCAGTGCTCACCGACAAACTGCTGGTGGGTTTTATGAAAATAGAGATTTTTATTATTATTATTCATTTATACCTACTAATATAGATAATCTTTATACTAATAAATATTATCTTGTTTACTAAAACATTAATAAAGCACGATATATCTGATAAGTTTGGGAAATAGCATCTCGCAAACTGGCGTCATAACAAATATTGATTAAGAAAGTTATTATTGGATGAAGGTGGACAAAACTTGGCTTCTTTGTTGTCCTGAGATGTTTCCTGCTGATCGAGCGCCCGTTATACTAAATACTTCGGCAAGTTTATGATGATTACATTGCGATGAAACTTATCTATACTAATATTATAAAGCTGAAGAGTTTGTTTGTTTAAACGCGCTAATATCAAACACTACTGGTCCTATATGAAAAATTCTTTTAATTTGATAGTCCATTTATAGTCTCTAGGCTTTATAAGATTACGCTTGGACCAATAGGATCGAAGCGTCAGTGAGAAATGTTGCAGAAACGGGAAAAATCATTTCAGGACTTTCGTTGTGTGCGCTGCATAAACGGTTTAAGTTACTCAAAAAATATGTATGAAAGAATTATTCTTTTTTAATAATCATAATAACAAAAACCAACGTGATCAAATAAGATAATCGCGATAGTGTTGCCGACAACCACGCGAGCGAACTTAACAAATAAAAAAAAACTATGTTTAAAAAAACCGACTACAACATCTGAAAAGCATAAAATAATACTTTTATAATGTACTTACTAATATAATTTTTATTAATCAATGACTCAAATAACGTATTTACGTTTAGAGTAAGCCGTTTCACATTAAAATTTGATGATAGTACTGACGATTCTCTGAAAGCCTTACGAGAATTGATTATATTTCTGTGTGCGGAAATTCAGCGAATTTTGCGAATGACTGATATATTTTCTTATTAATGTAGGTTTTTAGGTTTTAAGATTCTTTTTTTCACAAAGAATTACAGTAATCACTTACGAGAAATACAATTTGTAACTTAAAGATATGGTAAAGATATACCTATATATGTTTAATTGTATACCGAGTTTATTTAATGTGTGATGTATATAATAAGTTTGTCAAAGTACATCAAGTTATTGCTAGTTTTATAAGGCAATGCTTTTTACAGATAAACTCAAAAACTAATTTGTGTATCAATGTAATAAAAATCGCAAACATTTGTATGGCATAAAAGTATCAAAAAAATGTGGCTGTCTGGCACCTGCAACACAAGTTCTCGGACACTTAGTTCGAGGCCATATTGACTCTATTAATCATTGTAATTAATCACTTATACAGAGTGTAAAAAGAGAAGTCACTATAACTTTGAGATACGATTATACTATCTTTCCTCATTTTGGAAATGTGTTCTTTTTTACAAAAACTAAAAAAAAATTTTTTTCTTTTCACCGTTTCTTATTTTTTGTCGCAAAAATAACAATAAAGCAAAATATATTTTTTTTAATTTTTGTAAAAAAAAAGTACATTTTTTGAATGAGAAAAGGTAGTATAATCGTATCCCAAAGTTATAGTGACTGCTCTTTTTACATCCGTTGTATCATAGGAATATGAACTGCTGTGAAAAAATATTTCTCTGAATGTCATTTGTAAACCAATACTGAGGCGTCCACGGGAATTTCGCATCGAGATTTTTTACCATTTAGATTTTAGATTTCGGACGAACAAAAAACAGTCGGAACAGACTGCAGCAATTCGTGCGTAATGTCCGTCTGTCACGGGAAAACAATTCGAATGCCGGATTTGTACAGCCTATGCGAGTATATAGGAGCTGGCTGAAAAAGACACGCATGACTTGTTTTGAGTTTTATATATTTTTCATCCATTGGTGACTGTTTTGATAATATTAATAATATCTATGTATAGATGCTTCACACCACCTCAATCGGGCCCCGTGCTAAGTATCCGAAGAACTTGTGTTACAGGTAACAGACAACGGAAATATATGTTTAATACTATACACATATTTCAGATTTTTATTATATTATACACAAATTTAATACACATCCATGATTTGATGCTTGTGTAGAGTGCCTAAGGCTTTAATTTTACTTTTTATATTTGGAACAAAAAAATGGTTGTTTTAAAGTTTGGTTGTCTGACAAGAAAGATGATTCATGCGTCGGATGGGCATATAAAAGTCGGTCCTGCGCCTGATCTCCCACCAGTCGTGTCGGTTATCCGTCCTACTGGGCTACGAGAGTGAAGGAAGAGAGAGTGCATCTGTATATTGCACACACTTGGGCAATATAAAACAACTCCTGCGTAGTTGGCCAATTTTCAATGAAACGGTGTGGGAGGCATTATTATTTACTATCTTTGAAACATTTAAATAGACGCCATAACAGAACAATGAATATTACAATATAACCGAAGCCATCAATAGGGGCCCGGAATTAGTTACCTATTCATAGACGGGGAGTCTCTTACGTAGATTGGATCTGCGAATATCTGTGATTGAATTAGCCGCTCCACCGACGCCGCTGACGTCACGCCGGACTCGCAAGATGGCGGAAATGAAGGCCCGTATTCATAGAACAATTTTATTTCAAACTCGGTCTCAAGGAATACGATCGCAACCTCTTAATGAGAACCTATTTGACAGATAAAACACCTTTTCGTTTCACTTTTAAAATATAATAATAATATCTATAGACGCTTCACACCACGTCAATCGGGCCCTGTGCTAAGTATCCGAAGAACTTGGGTTACAGGTACCAGACAACGGAAATATATATTTCATACTTTTATGTTATACACATATTTAAGATTTTATTATATAAATACACATGACCCAGGAACATTGAAAACTTTTTGTTCCCTCGGCGGGATTCCGACCTGCAACCTCTCGGTCGAGCACAAACGCTGAACCACTGCGCTACGGAGGTCGTCAAATTGTAATTGAATTGTATCCGTTAGTATGAACAAATTTTTATTTGTTTTTATATTAAATTGGATGAAGAAAAGATGGCGTCACAACTTGGATGCACATCAGCCGGGCAGGCCAGGGTTGGCGCAGGAAAGAGATAAGTGGAAGACCAAGCGCCTCCCCCAGCAGTGGCATAGTATAGGATAGTCATAAAAATTGGATAAGTAAAATAGTCGTAGCCAATCGATTTTCAGTTATTTCCTACAAATAAATATATTAATTCGTTTAAGCCGAACTTGTTGCTTGTTGACACACTTGGGTGACCCCTTAGTGACCCACATTATTCTTCATTGTCATGTCATTATGGTTCATTGTTTTACACAACATGTGAGGGGTATAGTATCAAAACCCACTAAAGGGTAATTTTCAAAAATATCACAGGATACAAAAAATATTTATGTTTATTGGGATTTTGATACTGGTATGCACTATTATAGGGGCTTTTGATTTTGAAACTGTTTTGGTGGCAGATTTCTGTATGTTTTAGTGGGTTTTAGTACGAAACCAGCCAAGCATTTTGAAGAAATTTTTACGAGGTTTCCAACGGTGCTACTAACTCAAATTTGGTCCAGAAGCATTATAGCGGATTTTGGTTTTATACCCCTCATGTTTGTATGTTCGTTTAGCTGCATTTGTTATCTCTTGAAAAGTCACTAAGCATATAGAGCTCATTTTGTTCTGTTCACCTGCCTGACACAATGAGTAAATAAAATAATTAAAATTGTTAAAAAAACTTACCAATGACAATTATGATTTTATACTTATACTTTGATACTTCAGTGTAGAACTTAAGATTGACTTAGCGACCCAACAGTTAGTTCATAGTCATTGCAAGTCATTGACGTTACACAAACCTACGAAAATTATCCATGTAATCATAATTATAGGTCTGGATCTATGAAATTGTCACTCTGCAGTACTAGCCATTTAAAAAAAAAATGTTTGGCTAAAAGTTCTAATTTCAAATTAATTTTATTTTACAAACATGGAATTATTTTTTCAAAAGTTGTAATTTATTGATAAGTGTTACATTTTCATCGCATTTCAGACAGATTTTAGTGTATGGTTGATCGAAAAGTAAAACACTTTTATTATCAACTTTATAGTATATATTAGTAGTACTAATAATCCCCTTCCCTCCTGTCCGCGTCAGAGATAAATCATTTTAAATCGAGGAAGGAATGAAAATCTGTGTCAACTTTCTGTGTCATTGATAAATCTGAAAAATAGCAAGCTTTTTGATCGCTGTCATGCCTACCTCGTACCTCATGCTGCCTTGACTAGAACATATTGTATCGCAGTAATGATACACACTAGTGGCATTTTCTCCATTTTATAAATTATCTATACTAATATTATAAAGCGGAAGTGTTTGTTTGTTTGTTTAAACGCGCTCTCTCAGGAACTACTGGTCCGATTTGAAAAAATCCTTTTTTGTTGGATAGACTATATAAAGAGGAAGGCTTTAGGCTATATACCATTACGCTGCGACCAATAGGAGCTAAGCGCCAGTGAGAAATGATGCAAAAACGGGGAAAATTATACACATTAATTGGGGACTTTCGTCGCGTGCGCTGCATGCAAGTCACTCAAAAACCACGCGAACGAAGTCGCGGGAACAGCTAGTAAGTTAGATTTTAGCTTGAAGACTGCTGAACAGAAGTTCCAATAAAGAACACTACAATAGTATAAAATATTATTCTTTATTATATGTATTATAAGATATTATAATTATCGCCCGGCGCCCGCGCCGAGGCCGAGGGTGGAGCGCTTAACGCGTCTCAGCGCAGACTGACTAATTGTGTATAATATTATGTTGTGTTATTTAAAATAAAATAAAATAAAAAACGTTTTATTTCCAAATGAAACTTACAAAGTTATTTTCGGAAAGTCAACAAGAAAAACAAGCTACCACCGGTTCAACCCTAACCCGCCGAGAAGAACCATATTTATTGTGTTATGTATGTATGTGTTGTCTTTAATTTTATTAAGTAGTGTGAATTGCGTTTGCGTGCCGTTGTGAGATCGCAAATTTACAAGGGGGCCACGGAAGACCAGGCGCCATGGCTTGCCGTGGTCGAAGCCTGAGTGGCTTCCCTTTAAACGCATGGCGTGGGCATTGCATAGCCTTAAATTATTGTAATGTAAAACTTTTACTTTATATTTATCTTATTTTATTTTTTCTTTCCTAATATGTATTGTTATTTGTGTAAGTTAGTGTTCTTTTTTTTTTTTTTAACCTTTGGCTGTGTCATGTCCCTTTATGTGTTTAATAAAGATGTTTTTTTTTTTTTTTTTTTTTTTTTTAGATTTATCTACGTCAAAACTTATATACAGCGTGTTTTATGGTTCTTATAGCAAGCTGAGTATTGCTTTGGCACACAAACGTTCTTTAACTACTTTTTAAATTTAGCGATATAATTTTTTTTACGTTTTCTGGGATCTCATTGTATCGGCGTATACATTGACCTTTAATAGATTTGCTTACTTTGCTAAGGCCGTGTATGACCAAGCAATGTTAAAGTTAACGCCATGTTAAAATACCATGCCATCTCATTCATTGACAGGAAATACGAGAGGGATAACATGATATTTAACATGGCGTTAACTTTAACGTTGCTTGGTGAAACACGCCCTAAGCCTGACTAATAATAGCTCCCCACACCGATTTCGATGTCGGTAGCCGATTTCATTGAAACCAGGCCAGCTACGCTGGAGTTATTTTATAGTGCCAAAGTGTGTGCGCAATACACAGAAGCATTCTCTCTTCCTTTTACTCTCACAACCCAGTGGGACGGTAAACCGACACGACTAGCGAGAGATCAGGCGCAGGACCGACTTTTTACATGCCCATCCGACGCATGGATCATCTTTCTTGTCAGACAATCAGGTGATCAGCCTGAATTGTCCTAACCAAACTTGAAAACAACATTTTTTGTTGTTCCAACGCGGGAATCGAACCCACGACCTCCGGGTCGAGAGCGAAGTATACCTGACTATAGGTATATCAAGCTTGTGTTTATTTCTAGTAACAGTGATTGTAGCACTGTACATTGAATAACATAATATTATAACATGTCACAAAGAGTTGACACTGAAACACGCTAACAAAATGAACTTTTATTTACATCTTAGTCGACATGGAATTAATTATTCATTCAGGCTTAACCCTTTAAAAGCTGAGCACGTCAGTCTCGGGAGTTTTCGTCACGTCACTCGTGATCGCGTCACGTGTGGGAGTAATGTAATTTGTCGCCGTGACAACCTCATCTGTCAGTACCTGTTACATAACGCTACTGGCGGCATACCAGGGCGGCGATTCTCAGTCCTCGAACTTAGTTCCGAATATTAGTATATCCCGCTCGCACGCGCGGTAAATCGCATTTGCATGAGCGGGACAGACCGATAGTAAAAACTAAGTTCGAGGACTGAGAATTAGGGCCCAGGGTGCTGATTCAAGATGCCATCGCTAATTATCGCATACAAAGTTCGATAACAAAATGTATGGGATTTGACATAAGGTACGCTAAATGACACATTTTGCTATCGAACTTCGCTAAATGATCGTGATTTGGTATGTCATTTAGCGTACCTTATGTCAAATCCCATACATTTTGTTATCGAACTGCGATAAATGATCGCGATTTGATATGTCATTTAGCGTAGCTTATGTCAAATCCCATACATTTCGTTATCGAACTTTGTAAGCGATAATTAGCGATGGCATCTTGAATCAGCCCCCAGCTCTACTTTAGGCGGGTTCTGTAGCGAATACGAAAGAGGAAGCGGACTGAGAACGACGAAGGACAAAGTATATTTTTTTAATTCAGAATGAATGTTACAAAAAAGTTTTTGATCGTCGATGTATATGATGCCTACCACCGATTCGGGAACTAGCATATGTGAAGTTGACATAATCATGTTTTTTTAGATTTATGAAAGTTGGATACTTCACGACTTCCAGCTTGAGCGCCAGCGCGCCTAACCGGTTGTCAGAAATAAAGATAATTGCGATAGTGCAAAATACACGAAAACCTGGCCGACTTTTTTGCCCACAAAATCGCGGACCACACGACCCACATCAATTTGCCAATGAAACGGGATGAAGCATTTCCATCACCTGCCAATTACCTCCACTTAGCGAGAAGTAGACCACCACACTTATAGTGGAACTTGTCGGTTGGCTACCGATTATTAAGGCCGGCCACATACATACTGTTATATCCCTGTCCTGGTTTTCCGTATTCGGACATCTGAACGCATGGAATCAGTAGAAACTACATTAACTGACGCACACATTCGCTTTTTTCCGGACGGAATAAATTCCGCACGTACGTTTCGTGTGCAAGCCGGCGCGTCCGGAGAAACCTACTCGAAAAAACCTAATGACGTCATGCGGAACGCAGCGCTTGCCTACATTTTGTTTGTGCCGGCGCACACGTTCGGAAATTTATATTCAGGTTCGCGCCCACGCCGCGCACATTGGGACGTATTGGTATACTCAGTATTGGTTACGCATAAATTGTACTGACGTCAATACATTCCGAATGAAAATGATCAGTATTAGTGTACTGTGTTATATGTTACTTGAAGTTTTACCCGATTTATTTTTTTAATAAGATCTTTGTGTTGTTGTAAAATTTATTTTAAAAAGAGTGGCGCTAGTAGCGGTTATTCCTCGCCTTAAGAGGCCAGTTTTTCATACAGAAACAAGGGTCTACGATCTACTTTCCTCCCTATATTATAATGCCGCTAGAGTAACATTTATTTTCCTGAATATATCCCTTTTTTTGCCTTTTTTCATAAATTAATTATTAAAATTCATAGGAACGTTAAAAAACCTTAAAAAATATGCCCAAATTTCATCAGCGATTCTGAGTACCTACAGACTATAGATAGTTAATATAATACTAGCTGTTCTCGCGACTTCATTCGCGTGGTTTTTGAGTGACTTAAGCCGTTTATGCAGCGCACGCAGTGAAAGCCCAGAAATGTAATTAATTTTCCCCGTTTTTGCAACATTTCTCACTGATGCTTCGCTCCTATTGGTCGCAGCGTAATGTTATATAGCCTAAAGCCTTCCTCTATAAATCGACTATCCAACAAAAAAAGATTTTTTGAAAAACCAGTAGTTCCTGAGATTATCGCGTTTAAACAAACAAACAAAAAACAAACTCTTCTGCTTTATAATATTAGTATAGATATAGAGTAAACATAATATATTTGATTGATTGGTCTATGGTATGACATTTGACGGGTATGGGTGAGTGAAAAAAACAAAAGTCCACAACGTCTATTCCATTTATTTACAAAATTTCAGAAATTCTCATTGGATCTTATCCATAATTATTATTTATATTACATTACGTAGGCTTTGTGCACAGCAGTCATTTGGTAACATCAATAATTGTAGCATCAACGTTACTAACTGTATCACATCCGATACCTTACAAATAACGGGTGTCAAAGAGCAGTCACTATAACTTTGGGATATGATTATAGTAAGTTACCTTTTCTCATTCTAGAAATGTATTTTTTTTTCTTTTTTTTTACAAAAATTTCAAAAAAAAAAATTCCCTTATTGTTATTTTTGCGACAGAAAAATAATAAATGGAGAAAAGTAAAAAATATTTTTTTTAGTTTTTGACAAAAAAAAATACAAATAAATACATTTCCAAAATGAGGAAAGGTAGTATAATCGTATCTCAAAGTTATAGTGACTGCTTTTTTTACACCCTGTATAATGTACAGTGATCGATAACTATAATATTAATAATATGTAAATAATTTTAAATCATTGTAAAATTATAGTTTTTTTTAATTAAATAAAAAATATTGAATGTAATAATTGTAACGCATCTTTGGTAATAACTGTTTAAAATTCTCTTTGGCATTTCTTAAAAGGTACTTGTCACGTCTTTTATTATCTAAATTAATTCGTAAAAATATATTACATTATTTAATAAAAAAAAAACTAAAACAAATTAAATTTAAATATACAAAATTTGGGCCAAAAACGCTACGATATTTTTTATCACAAAGAGTCGATTTTTTCGTGAAACAACGTAAATATTGAAATATTATAGATAATTTTTACCTATTTTAATGAAACAACTGATAAATGTTATGTATTGACATTGTATATTTTTGAGTGGCGCTTAATTAAAAGACTTAAATAAGGAAAATGCAATTTTAACAAAGTTTAGATTAAATTTACATTATATCGATAAAGTACATAAAACGAATTTAGATACCCTGTCTGAGAAGGGTTCTCCCCTTTATATTAACAATAATTACATACTTGTACTCGCTACGTATAACGTTACGGCGTTACGTGACGCGTTATTCCAACATTTTAAACAGACATTTTATTAATTAATGAAAAACGGTTTTTTTTTTGCAGTAAATTAATAAACTTTATTTTTACAAAAGTAAGCAACAAACGATATTAACTCTTAGAATAACTTATTTTAAAGTAAAAACGGTCGAGCTCGCCCAAAGCAGCGCCCACTTGAGTACATAATACGTCGTACCTGCAACAAAAGTAAGAACTATAGGTAGCTAGTAATATAAGTGAACAAAAAGACGGTAATTTAAAACAACTAAAAAAAGTAAAAAAAAATTGTAACGGGTGTAAAAAGAACAGTCACTATAACTTTGGGATATGATTAGTATTTTTTTACTTTAGATTACCTTTTCTCATTATAAAAATGTATTTTTATCAATTTTCTTTGCTATTTCGCTATTTTTGCGACAAAAAAATAAGAGATAGTAAAAAGTTTAAAAAAAAAATTGTTTTTTCATAAAGAAATATAAAAAAATACATTTCAAAATGAAGAAAGATATTAATAGTATCTCAAAGTTATAGGGTCTGTTCTTTTTACACACTGACACTCAGAGTAAACACTCTAATAACACCAGCTCTTGCTTAAGCTAAAATCCATCGAACGGTCAGGCTGCAGGGCATGCCAATCAATGGAGAGTGTTAATAGGTATACAAAATTGCTTAAAACTGTTGTCCCCGTAGGGCTTCTATACAAATACACTAGTTTTTGTTTCATTGAAAAATATCAAGTAATTTCGTAGCAGACGTTGGAAAATGAACCGCATCGAGAACTTGAAATTTTATATTTTGGAAACTAGTACACGACGTATCGTAATAACTTTTTCATTTATGTTTTTATTGCGTCTATACAAATATACTCGTTTTTATTTTATTGGAAAATACCTAGTTCTTATGAATTTACATACATTTCAAATTCTTGTAAAATTAAAGTGTTAAAAAATGACGTCAGCGCGTCGATATAATTTGAAATAAGCTTATCTTGGAAACTACACGACGTATCCTAATATTGTTTTCAGACATTCTATTTATTTTCAACAGAGTTTACTGAGAGATAAAAATTAAAATTTGTGAACATTCATCGATAAACATACAAGCTAAACGTATTTACATAAGCAGTAAATTATGTGACTGTCAAAATAGTGACCAGTGGTAGGCATCACGTAGGACAATTCTATAAGTGTTATTTAATAACCTATATGGAAATAAAAAGTTTTGAATTTTGAATTTTTGAAGTGAATCTTGTAATAAGCAAAGCATCTGTAAAATGACTTTACGAAATCATTTAATAGTACAATAATTGAAGAAGTTGTATATTTAATAATAATAATATCTATGGACGCTTCAATCTGGCCCGTGCTAAGTATCCGAAGAACTTGTGTTACAGGTACCAGATAACAGAAACAAACTTAATACTTTTATTCTCAATTAAAGATTTTTATTATATTAATGCACTCATTTAATACACATCCATGACCCAGGAACACGGTAAACTTTTTGTTGCGTCGGCGGGATTCGAACCCACTGCGCTACGGAGGTCGTCATTTGTTGACGGTATTTGTTCAGGCTTTCAAATTAACTATAAATAAGGATAGGACCGGAGTCTACTCGTATATAAGAATTGAGAGCAATGAAAATAGAGCTCTCAGCTAATGCAATACAGTTGAAAATACAACACACGAGTGCCAAGGTGTCAAATTTGGAATTGACATTTAACTGGACGCTCGTGTGTTCGACTTTCATGTATATTGTATTAACACAGAGTTCTATTTTCCGTGTTCTGAATTATATCGGCTGACCGAAACATAATACAGGGTGTAAAAGACCGCTTGTGCTTGAAATAACAAAAATACATTTCTAGAAAGAAAAAAGGTAGTGTTATAATAAAGTGTGTCTCTCACTCATTTAAACTTTAATATTAGAGAAAAAAAAAACAATCAAATTCACAAATAAAACACAGTGTCTAATTACAATAATAAACTAACAAAATATCTTAAAAAGCTACAAATACAAAATAATCCTCATCAGGCAAAGTCTCCTAGAAGTCAAACAGTTTCCTCGCTAGATGGCGAGGCTTACTCTTCGAGCTAGGTAGTTGCCAGCTCTGGGGTCTCGGCCGGCCCCTATCACTTTTTTTTATTTTTGCGCATCCGCCTCAAGGCCCTTACTCTCCAAACTGATCAGATTTTGATTCAGATTCGATCGCACCGCGCGCCCAAATAAATTGACGTTTGTCTATTTTGATGTTCCGTCGATTGATATGGTTGGGAGTACAAAAAGTTACGATTTACCGATTTTCTTTATCGTGGTTACTTTCAAAGGAATCGACCAAATAAAATTCCGTTGAGATCGAACTGATTCGATTCTCAATTGTGTTGGGAGTAAGCCTGCTGGGATCTCGGCTGGCTCCTATCAGTTTTTTGAAAAATTAACTATGTCAATTACATCCCAACTATATTCCAAAGTTAGCGCAAACGGTCTCTTACACCCCGTGTAGTCCCGAGCGGCAATTAAAAAGTTCTAAAAAGAATAGACAAGACTAATATTATTTTATAATTACAAGTCGGGGGCTCGACAATTACCATTTTCTCGGCGCGATTAATATTTCATTTATAAATACTGGGATTATTTTCGTCCACGTAACGAAGCCTTTTCGGTCTGATCATTTTACCAGCTCCAAGAAATGTTTATTTTCGTTTGTAATTTTAGGTTGTCTTGTCTATCTTATAATTACTGGTTGTCCTTGTTGACTTTAGTTCGACTTTATCACATTACAAAGACGAAGAGTACAACACCCTCACATATTTAAAACAAAGTCTGTAGACTATAGCACCGATCTTCATGCTGTTTTAACCAATGGATATAGTGCACAATAATAACAAATTTTTAAACTTTTCCACTTTTTATTACGTTTTAATTAGGTTTTAAATCATCATCAGGTGATGATGATTTATTCTATATAAATAGAATTAGAAATTCTATTTATATAATTCAAAAAAATATGAAATAGAAATTCTAATAATAGTGTTATTATTGTGAACATGAATTTCCATCAAGAACCATTATTGTACATTGTACATTCAATCAATTATAATGGATAGAGTGGTTTCGAGGATGGTTTTAGAGTAAGTATTTAAATGGACCTAGTAGGGGGCTCTGCTGTCATTGCGTTTAGGCACGAAGTTGGCCAGGACAGTACAAAAATAATAGTATGGTCTACCTGTGGAGCCCACTGCGGCTGCGAGCTGCATGTCGGCGGCTGTCGGTATCTCTGGTGTTGTGCTGATGGGACCTGCAGACACCAATGATAATCACTGATAATATTAGTAACTTCGAAGTTTGTGCGGGGGCGTGTGCTTAAGAGGAAACAGCACTCCTGTTTCCTCCCTGGATAATGCCGTTAGAGTAACAATTTTTTCCCTAAATATAATATACTCGTATATTAAGTGTATGTCCCTAATTTTTCTTTTTTAAATAAATAAATTAGTTACCGCAACTAGCGCCACTCTTGTTAAAATAAATTTTACAATGACACAAAGATCTTATTAAAAAAAGTAATCGATTCAAACTTTAAGTAAATAGCTAAAGTAATTTATTATAGTAATATATAATAGTTAAACTAATATTATATCTCGTAAGTAATAACTAAAACGGCCGTTAGTGAATACAGTATAAGATTTAGAGCTGTAATTAAATGCCAATAAATTAGTTTAACTATTTACTTAAAGTTTGAACCGATTACTTTTTTTAATAAGATATTTGTGTCATTGTAAAAATTATTTTAAAAAGAGTGGCGCTAGTTGCGGTTACTCCTCGCCTTAAGGAGATATGGACGTTCAAAAATCTAAAAAAAAAAACAGACTTTTCGCTGTGTTTAAACATTTAGGGAACAAATTTGTCTGCATTATACAATAAAATCAATACATAGGTTTTAATTCATTTTTTAAGTTTGATTAGGACAATGTAGGCTGTGTCGGATGACCATGTAAAAAGCCTGCTTTTTTCTCTCAGTCGTGTCGGTAATCCATAGCTAGCCACAGAAAAAGATAGCTAGCCTGGTTTCGCCGTAACCAGCCACCAATAAAACGGCCTAGTAGCTTTTAATGTTGTCTTACGAAACACAAATATATAAAGCCTGCTTTTTTCTCCCAGTCGTGTCGGTAATACATGCTGGGATATGTAACTAAAGAAAGAGATTGCTAGCCTGGTTTCGCCGTAACCAGCTACCAATAAATCGACGTGGCAGCTTTTGTTGTTGTCTAAGAAACAACTACGGCAGTTAGCTTGTTCAACATTTTATCTCGGCATTCTCGGCGTTTGCAATAAAAAAATACGACCACTTTTCTCCCGCGCCCATAGTGCGAGTTTAATTAAAACAAACCTTTATTATGCAATTACTTTTAATAGTTATTGTATATTAGGATGTTTCGTTGTTGATTTTGTTTAAACGTTAAAAAGAAGCCTACAATTCTTAAATTGGCTCAAAGGATATTATTATTATATATTATTAGATACACTTATATATGTAGTATATAAATTATGTATGTATTTATGTATGTATATATATCATGTTTATAACTGTGCACGCCCTATCTGCTAACTTTTATCCCATATCTTTTCGCAGGGCTGCTGGAAGAAATTTCTTTTAAGAAATAAGCAGTACCTTTGTGTCGTCTTTCTTTGTAAATCGTTCTATTGTAAATGTATTTCTTGTGTGCAATAAATGGTTAAATAAAAAAATAAATAAAAAGGGATTTGTAATTAATGCATATTTTGTCTAATCCACTAGTATTATTTGTAACTGTAAAGGCAGATGACAAACCAAAATGTTAAGAGGAAACAACACGGTTGAGAGAAATACAAAATAGGTATTTATAAAATCTATTGCTGTCAGTGCCTTAGCTAGCCAGCACTAGTTTAAGTAGTTTAAGTGTAGTTTTAAGTATATTTTATGTGGATGTTAGTCTGTAAGGTATTTATAATATGGGCCATGTAGCCTGAAGTAAATGGTTTTTATTTTTATTTATTTTATTTTTACTAGCGCGATAGAGACAACTGCAACTTGGACTGAAATTACCTATTAAAAGTACCAGAAATCGACGTTTAGGGGATTCCTGTTTCCTCCTCCAAAACTTAACCGATTTAAATATCTTTTTCTTTATTAGGTAATAAAAGAAATGAGCTAGGTTCCTATTTTTTGATTTTGTTGTTTAATGTACTCAAATCTGTTTCCTAGATGTTTAAACAGCGGAGAGTCTGGCAATTTTTTTTGGTTTTTGAACGTCCATCTCTTTAAATAATTAATTTACTAAAAAAAAGTAAAACATAGGGACGTACAAACAATATCCATGAATATTCAGGAAAATAATTGTTACTCAAGCAGCATTATCCAGGGAGGAAACAGGAATCCCGTAGACCCCTATTTTTGTATGGAAAAAATTTCGTTCTTTTGTGGTTCCTCTTAAGCTAGGCGTGCATTTACCAAAAAAATCAAATTTTCGGTCACCAATTTACTAAATATTTCTTTTAAACGTTTTTTTTAACTGACTTTAAAGAAAGGAGGAGGTTCTCACTTCGTCCTGTTTTTTATGTATGTGCACCACTCCGCAGTCAACGATCCAATTTGCGTGATTCTTTTATTATTCGACGCCGAATAACCATTTGGTCCCCTAAGATTATATATTTTACATAGTTTGAACCTGAAGTTTTTGAAGTGAAGCTTCTTTAGAATCGTTGTGATTTCAAACCGGATGCAACGGAAAAAACGACAGGTAAGAGACACAAATACAAAAGAATGAGACAGAAATATACATACTATTTTATATTATCGGTCTCTCCTCTTTGTGCCATACTTCGTAGCGTCCCCACTCCCGTCTTCTACGCATAGTCGCCTGTAATTAGTGTGCCAGAGCGAGAGAGCAGATGTCGGGTGTGTAATTATCCTAACCTTGTTATATATATTCATCTCATTCTTTTGTCGATTTATTGAAGTTTCACTTCTATCGTGTGTGAATCGCACACACACCTTTTTATTTTATGAACATGTTTCACCAATTCCAGAGGTGATACATATTAGTTTTTTTACTGACATTTTGAATGTATTGCTTAGCGACTGGATACTACATCGAAAGTTAAATGAAGTGGTGCTCAAGACACATGCTATTGTTGTCATTTAGTTAAGCTGTGAAGATGTAGTTTAGATAATAGAGAATTCGCACGTACAATAACAGCGATGGCAACTTGGATATGGGCCCTGGATTTACAGGAGTTTAAATGGTGGGAATGTGTGGTGGGCCAGCTGGAATTGTAATTTCACATTAATAGTTCGAGAAATCTACGATTAGGATAGGTTAGCCCTGTTTTTTCCTCCAAAACTTATCCGATTTAGGTTTTTTTTCATTGTAAGCTAAAAAAAGGCTTGAGCAATGTTGGGAAAATTTTTGTTACGATTTTATCATAAAATGCACTACCATTTTGTTTCGTGGATGTTTAAACTCAGCTGCAAATCTGGCCATATTTTTTAGGTTTTTGAGCGTCTTAGATACCTTTTTAATATTAAATTTATCAAAAAAGGGACGTTTTAATAGTAAACATAGATATTCAGGAAAAAAAAAGTTACTCCAGTGGCATTATTATCCAGGGAGGGAACAGGAGTCGCACACCCCTGTTTCTTTATGGAAAAACGGCTGTGTTTCCTCTTAAGAAATGAACCTGGGTAGTAGATGGCCTCCTTCCTCACGACGTAGTTGGCTACCGGTATCCTCAGCGTGCAGATGAACTCCGCTGACGAGGGCAGGTCCTCGTCTCTGAGCGTCACCATGGCGGCTGCGGAGTAGCGGCCCCCCACCAGCGCCGCGCTGTGGGTGGCGTCCTCCAGGCGCCTGCAACAGTAATGAGCCTTAGGGCGAGCTGATCGGCGCGGCAGTCTTCAGACATGCAGGGAAAGTTTCTTTAAAATATATATATTTTTTAATTACAAATGAAAGTTAATGAAAGTAAAAAAAATAAATAGCCCACTACCGGTTCAACCTCAGCCCCCCTAGTAGAACCGGGGTTAGAAGATGGCAAACATTATAATGTTCTAGGGCATAACTATATGTTTGGTTGACGTTTGGTTGTGATAACGCCGGCTGATAACTCGATGATTCATTGGCATTTAAAGACGGTCCTGCGCCTGATATCTCGCCAGTCGTCCCCCCGGATTATGAGACAATAGTAAGACAGAGTGTCCTTGTGTATTGCGCACATACTAAATCACTATACAGAACAATCCGATGTGGGAGCTATTGTTATTATTATTTGTTAACTCGATTGTCTGCAAAATATTAAGACAATTTGTACAAAATGTTCTAAAATCTGGCACGTACGTTTTAAAAATAGTTTCATCCTCTAATTTGGCGGAATGAAAATAAAACTCACTTCGTACTACGTGAGTGTTTTATAATTCACCGACATCTGAGGCGTTTGTCGAGTCTGGCAACGAAGTGTGTTCGACAATACACATACTACAAACAATGCCTCCGACGGAATCAGTATTAGTGTTCCGTTTAAAGAACTCATAGGTATTACTGCCCTGGTAATTAAAAGAGCAGTAAGTCAGTAAAGAGTAAAGAAAAAAGTAATGCCTCCGTGATCTAGTGGTTGTGAACCACTTCGCTTCGCTCTCGACCCGGAGGTCGTAGATTCGATTTCCGCGTTGGAACAACAAAATATTATGTTGTTTCCAAGTTTGGTTAGGACAATGCAGGCTGATCACTCACGTGAGTGTCTGATAAGAAAAATGATCCATGCGTCGGATGGGCACATAATATGTAAAAAGTCGGTCCTGCGCCTGGGCTAGGAGAGTGATGGAAGAGAGAGTGCTTCTGTGTGTTGCGCACACACTTGGGAACTATAAAATTCTGCGTACCTGGCCTGGTTTCAATGAAACCGGCCACCGTCATCGAAATCAGTGTGGGAGGCATTATTTAGTCAGAAAAGGCGTTTTCGAGAAAATAGCACTTATAGATTTTTCTTTAAGTGCCATTTTCTCGAAACCACCTTTTCTGTCTTACTGCTCTATTAATTACCAGGACAGATTAGGGCTTGTCATATTACATATCCTTAATAGTTAACAGCATGTTAAAGTAATACCTCGACAAGACTAGTAATAACGTACGCTGCCTACCGGCCAATCGGCATTACACTGCAGGCTTGATGCAATCTGTTCGTTCTTAAACAATACAAACATAGAAATAGGGTTTTGCATCCGATATTGGATAATTTATACAGTATTCTTTGAGCGAAGTAACCTCTTTCTAAATACTGTTTTGCCTGGGACAAGCGGTTTTAAATGTCGCATGAGACCACGGTCGCTCGCTCGGGTTAATAGTATACGATAGAGTTCTAAAACTTGACACTGACATTAGATTCGCTTCGTATGTTCTATTTTCATCTTTATTGCATTGGCCCAGAGCTCCATTTTCAGTGATAAGAATTTTCTCCGGACAGAGAGATTAAGAATATAGTACCTTAGGGTGAAGACATAAGGAGCACCGTACAAATTTGTATGCACCGGTAACCCGCGTCATAAGTACTGAACCTTACCTCAGGTTTCTGAAAGGCTGATCAATTCGTCGATCAGCTAACATTTAAGTGAACAAGCCATTCTAAACGCTCATTGGTGAACGTAGCGAGTGAGCGAAGTTGTTGAAAGTGACGTTCACCAAATGTTATTTGATCGACAATTTGATCAGCCCTTCAGAAACCGGGCGTTATTCTTTTCGAGGTATTTCCGACGTTGCGAGAAGACATTCACGACACAATTTATCCATTGAAATTCTTCCGTAAATTTAGCTTCAAAATAATTTTAATTACAAATACACGTTTAATTAAAATTAGCACCGAGTTAATTTTAAAATAATTTGATTTGACTCGAGTTTCTGGCTGAGTGAGCGCGGGGGGGGGGGGGGGTAATTAATTGCAGGGTAATGCGACTGTCCAGCAGTTATAGTACGTCCGAGATAAATTTAACCTAAACGTAAACAAACCAAAAAGACCGAAATTTTCACATATTCACTTATTGTGCACACTTATTAACACTTTCACCGGAATGTTAAAGGATTACACTTCATTATCCAATACATTTTATAACAATTAAACAATAATTAATATGTTTAAATGTCAAATGAAAACTTTTCACAGAAAAATACGCCATTTTGACACTGCCTGTCCTAACCAAACTTGAAAACAAAATTTTTTGTTGTTCCAACGCGAATTGAACACACGACCGCCGGGTCGAGAGCGAAGCTTGAACCACTAGACCACGGGGGCGATAAACATTGACATGTACATAATATTTTGTAATATAAATTGTTAAGAAGTTGCTAACGTCTTAGTAACTGGAACTTGTAAAAGGCAAAATGACTATGTGCCAACGCACAGGCCGATTCTTTAAGTAAGCCTTAAAGAACATTTTGCACACGCATAATATTACGAAGTCATGTAAGAAGAAAACTGTCACGTGGCCGAATTATCGACCAAACCTAGTCATCGATAGATGCCTAGGTTTTGTTCTTGGATACGGACAACTTTTTTTTGTTATTGCAACGAAAATGTTGTGGAATCGAACGCACAGATAGTATATAGATAGTAATTAGTAATTAACACCTAATTATTCTAATTCTATACTTCAAACATTCCCCGTGGTCTAGTGGCTTAGAGCCTAGCCCATTTTGTTTTGTGAGTTCCATTCCCGCGTTGCATTGCAACAACAATTTTTTTTTTTAATTTTGGTTAGGACAATGCAGGCTGATCACCTGATCGTTTGACAAGAAAGATGATTCATGCGTCGGATGGGCATGAAAAAAGTCGGCCCTGCGCCTGTACTCTCGCTAGTCGTTAATGCGCACATACTTGGGTACTATAAATCTGGCCGGTTTCATTCGAAATCCGGTGTGGGAGGCATTATTATTATTATTATTCAAAAATACGCCCTGTTTTCAAAGAAAAATTACAAGGAGCGTGATCAGTTTCTCCAAAAACGTAGTTTTACTTATTTAACGTTTTAAATAAGTGAAAGTACGTTTAATAAGTAAAACTTCGTACGCGTGAAAACTCCCGACTTAGAAACATACTTTATTGGTGCACCGCTCCTATTGGGCTTAGGGCGTGTTTCACCAAGCAATGTTAAAGTTAACGCCATGTTAAATATCATGTTATCCCTCTCGTATTTCCTGTCAATGAATGAGATGGCGTGGTATTTTAACATGGCGTTAACTTTAACATTGCTTGGTGAAACACGCCCTTAGCGTGATGATATATGCCTGTAGTCTTTCTCGATTAACGGACTATCAAACACTGTAATAATCTTTCATATTGGACAAGCAGCTCCTGTGATTGGCGCGTTCAAACAAACAAGCTCTTCTTTTATTTCTGTCCAAATGTATATGTCGCAGTCATCTGATTGAATCCGCTATTTAATTGAATGACTAGCGCTTTCATTGAATCCTGTTTTTACCAACAAATTTTAGAATCCGAGACTAGGACAGCCATTTAATATTTTAGTTTTTAACTTCTAAATTTCCGAATGAGTACTAATAAAACGAACATTAAAGTAAATTAATCAAAAAATATATCACCACATTGCTGTCTGTACGAGCTGTTTGACGCCATTATATAACCGCCTAGTGATTCAATTAAATAACCAGATTCAATAAGATGACTGCGACATATATAAGCAAATCATGTGCCCTGTGTAATAACTTTATTCACAAATAAACCTAAAACAAGTAAAACTGTAATTAAAATAATAGTACTAGATACGAACTAAAACTAAAACAAACAAAAATATATATTTTTTTATAACTTTAAAAACTACAAATAAAAAATAACCCCAAGGTCGTCTCCCCATCTCTCTGTAATTAATTTTACCAAACCTTATGTAAATCATGTATACAATAATAACCCTTAATACACAATACATAATATCGTTAGTGGATTACCGTGGGATAGGCGGCAATAACCCCATTATCATTTTATAACCTAAATTAATAATGTAGAGCACACACTACATAGGGGTTGCGGCTAAATTCTATTTCACAATGATATTCACAACTAATTAACGCCAGTATGGTTGTAATTTGCTTTAGGTGTATTATCATATTTGGTACTTAAGGCAATTAACTATATATATATATGTCGCAGTCATCTAATTAAATCAGCTATTTCATTGAGTCACTAGCGTTTTTATCGAATGACGACATTTAATTGAAAGACTAAAGGACAACTCGTCAAGTTGTTTATTGTAACGTCCAATGTCTTGACTGAACATTGATTGAACGTCATTTAGTAATGTAGTCATTGACTGAACGTCCGATTTTTTAACCGACTTCCAAAAAAGGAGGAGCTTTCTCAATTCGATGAATAAGTAGGTTTTTTTTATGTGTGTTAGCGAATTATTTTCCGATTTTTTAACCGACTTCCAAAAAAGGAGGAGCTGGAAAAAATTTAGTATAAATCCCTCTTAATTGGGGGGTGGAGGGAGGGGGAGGGGAGGGGGAGAACCCCCCCTACCACTCCCACCTTTAGGAGACTACTAGTTTGGAAGATATTTATGGTTGAAGTTTTGAGGTTATGTCTGTGTTTCCGGGATATTTCCAGGAGTAAAACAGGGGAGAAAGGTGGAGACGGCGGTAAGGGGACAAAGGAAATCCCCCCTACCCTCATCTCTACTCAGCAACCACTAGTTAAGAAAATATTTACAGTTGTAGTTTAGTGGTTAGATAAAACAGACAAGTTCTACGTGGAGTCGGAGTTGATAGATTTGTTTTTGGGACAATATCGGTCTGACACGTCTCCGGCGCTGCGGGAAATGCAGCCCCTTCGCCCATACGTAACGAATGACAGCAACCAACACTCGCCTTTTGCAGCTCCGGCTTTCTGGTCGCCTTCGGCGACCAGCCTCCGCCGCCACGGCGAGAGCTGGTTTCTGCATTTCGTTTCGGCGGGCGGGGGCTGCTCTCCCTCCACGCCTCCGCGCTTAAATATACACTCTAGGGGTTGACAGACAAGTACTACGTGGAGTCGGGGTTGATAGATTCGCTTTTGGGAAAATTCAGTCAGCTGACTGATTTTATGTCCGCTCTCATATAAGGGCTATGTTACAATCCGCTAACTAATTGGACGTTGAGTGACGATTGTACAGTCGGCTGCACTAACATGGATACATCTACAAATTTGCAAAAATATGTCTACGTTAGTTTTTCAAAAATATCGTCATCTTATTGCATTCAATGCGATGTAACCAGCAAAGTGTTGCAAAATTATGAATACATTATTTTCATAATGAAGTAAACAGCAGTATTTCAGTGAATAGTATACACACTTAAATTCATAATTATGAATACGCAACAAATTTCAATAATATGTAAACATTGTTTACTTCATTACAATGTAAACATTAATTGTATCAATCATATGGATACACTTATAAAATTTTAGCATTTTTCACTTTTCTGCAAATATGTTTTAAATGCCACAAAAATGTACTCGGGGTATGTTCCAATAAGATGTATACATTCTTTTCTTTTCGCACAGCCGTAACTACAAATGGTAGAAACATGAAATTTGGACTATTGAACTAGTAAAAAATCCCTTTTTGTACCTCCAACAAAAACAGAGGGATTTTTCGAGTCTGTCTGTATGTCTATCATCGTAGCTCCCAAACGGATGAACCGATTTTGATGTAGTTTTTTTTTGGTTTGAAAGCTGACGTGGTCATGTTAAAACACTAAAGCTATGATTCAACAAAATAAATTTGCTTACTGCTGAACAATTCGAGTGTTATTTAAAAATAGTTTTACTTTTATGACTAGAAAAAACACAAAAAGAAAAGAATTATGAAATTTATTACAGTCGATCTATTTTACCTAAACATATATTTCAGAAACTATTTTTGTTAGGTTTTTACTTCTACCCTCAAACTATATCTATGATATTTTAATATTATATTAATTTTGTTTATCACACAAAATGTTAGCTTGCGTGTCTGCAAACTAAACTTACACTATGATATAAGTTATTTATGTATATTTGTCTGTTTGCTTGTGGCATCGTAACTACTAAATGGATGGACCGATTTTGATATACTTTTTTTTTTATTCAAAGCTGACGAGATCGCAATAATTCGTCTTCAGTTCATTCACTGTTTGACTATTCAGGGGCTAGTTAAAAAAAATATTTTGCTTTTCTGACTAAAAAAAAAACAAGAAAAGACAAGAATTATCCAATTTATTGCAGTAGATCAGAAATTTTACGCGAACATAATATTTTATTTCAGAGACTGTTTTTATCAGGTTTTTACTTCTACCCTCAAACTATACATAATATGATAATAACGAAACCAGAAATATTTAGTCACGAGTTTGTACAACAGAGTTAATTTACAGTTATCGTTTGCACTTCTCAATATTCATTATTCAGTAATTAATTTTTTTTGGTTTGTTTCTTGTTGTTAAGCTTAGGTAATCCAAATGGAGTCATTTAAAACTACAATTTTTATTATTTTAAAATATGGGATGTTTTTCATGATGCCCGTGTTAGTCTATATTATTTATATTTACAATATTACTAATACAGAACGATATTAACATTGTTTAGTTTTGATCAATTTATAGTTTGAGGGTAGACTATAAAAACCGATGAAAGTAGTCTTTGAAATATATACGTTCGCGTGTATCAGAGTTATACCTATTACACTAAAGAATATAATTGATATTCTAATGTATGTGTGATTTTTAAATAACCGTCAATAATAATACCCGTCAACATATCACCTCTATTATTTATAGAATTCATTATTGTATATATTGCAATGTAATGAAATTTTGACCAGCCTTTTCTGAAACACAAAATTAACGTTTACATTACAGCCGACTGTACAGTCGGCTGCACTAACATGGATACATCTACAAATTTGCAAAAATATGTCTACGTTAGTTTTTCAAAAATATCGTCATCTTATTGCATTCAATGCGATGTAACCAGCAAAGTGTTGCAAAATTATGAATACATTATTTTCATAATGAAGTAAACAGCAGTATTTCAGTGAATAGTATACACACTTAAATTCATAATTATGAATACGCAACAAATTTCAATAATATGTAAACATTGTTTACTTCATTTCAATGTAAACATTAATTGTATCAATAATATGGATACACTTATAAAATTTTAGCATTTTTCACTTTTCTGCAAATATGTTTTAAATGCCACAAAAATGTACTCGGGGTATGTTCCAATAAGATGTATACATTCATTTTTTCTTTTTCTTTTCGCACAGCCGTAACTACAAATGGTAGAAACATGAAATTTGGACTATTGAATTAGTAAAAAATCCCTTTTTGTACCTCCAACAAAAACAGAGGGATTTTTCGAGTCTGTCTGTATGTCTATCATCGTAGCTCCCAAACGGATGAACCGATTTTGATGTAGTTTTTTTTTGGTTTGAAAGCTGACGTGGTCATGTTAAAACACTAAAGCTATGATTCAACAAAATAAATTTGCTTACTGCTGAACAATTCGAGTGTTACTTAAAAATAGTTTTACTTTTATGACTAGAAAAAAACACAAAAAGAAAAGAATTATGAAATTTATTACAGTCGATCAGATATTTTACCTAAACATATATTTCAGAAACTATTTTTGTTAGGTTTTTACTTCTACCCTCAAACTATATCTATGATATTTTAATATTTCATTAATTTTGTTTATCACACAAAATGTTAGCTTGCGTGTCTGCAAACTAAACTTACACTATGATATAAGTTTGACGTTTATTTATGTATATTTGTCTGTTTGCTTTTGGCATCGTAACTACTAAATGGATGGACCGATTTTGATATACTTTTTTTTTTTATTCAAAGCTGACGAGATCGCAATAATTCGTCTTCAGTTCATTCACTGTTTGACTATTCAGGGGCTAGTTAAAAAAATAATTTTGCTTTTCTGACTAAAAAAAAAACAAGAAAAGACAAGAATTATCCAATTTATTGCAGTAGATCAGAAATTTTACGCGAACATAATATTTTATTTCAGAGACTGTTTTTATCAGGTTTTTATTTCTACCCTCAAACTATACATACCTAATATGATGATAACGAAACCAGAAATATTTAGTCACGAGTTTGTACAACAGAGTTGATTTACAGATATCGTTTGCACTTCTCAATATTCATTATTCAGTAATTAATTTTTTTTTTTTGGTTTGTTTCTTGTTGTTAAGCTTAGATAATCCAAATGGAGTCATTTAAAACTACAATTTTTATTATTTTAAAATATGGGATGTTTTTCATGATGCCCGTGTTAGTCTATATTATTTATATTTACAATATTACTAATACAGAACGATATTAACATTGTTTAGTTTTGATCATATTATAGTTTGAGGGTAGACTATAAAAACCGTTGAATGTAGTCTTTGAAATATATACTTTCGCGTGTATCAGAGTTATACCTATTACACTAAAGAATATAATTGATATTCTAATGTATGTGTGATTTTTAAATAACCGTCAATAATAATACCCGTCAACATAATATCACCTCTATTATTTATAGAATTCATTATTGTATATAATGCAATGTAATGAAATTTTGACCAGCCTTTTCTGAAACACAAAATTAACGTTTACATTATAATGAAATAAACAATGTTTACATGCTACTGAAATTTGTCGCGTGTTCATAATTATGAATTTAAGTGTGTATACTATTCACTGAAATACTGCTGTTTACTTCATTATGAAAATAATGTATTCATCATTTTGAAAAACTTTGCTGGTTACATCGCTTTGAATGCAATAAGGTGACGATATTTTTGAAAATTAAACGTAGACATATTTTTGCAAATTTGTAGATGTATCCATGTTAGTGCAGCCGACTGTACAATCAATGTTCGGCCTAGTCTTTCAATTAAATGTCGTCATTCGATAAAAACGCTAGTCACTCAATGAAATAGCTGATTTAATTAGATGACTGCGACATATATATGTGAATTTATAGAAAATGAAAATATTTGCGCGCTGAAATGCGCGGCTGCAAGAGACAGTGGATTATGTTAGTTACGATTTCACGTAAAAAACAACAATCACTTTAACTTTGTTCTTATTCTAGAACTTATAACTATTTAAAATTTATGTTTTTAATCACAAGAATAACAAAAAAGCAAAAAATTTCAAGAAATAATTGTACTTAATATAAAAAAACGTTTCTTGAATGAGAAAAGGTAGTATAATCGTACCCCAAAATTACAGAGACTTTTATTTTACACCTTGAATGTTGTAAAAAAGAAACCACAAATACATAAGTTATCTATTATTTATTTATTTATTTAACAATTTATTGTGCACGTAAACAATTAACAGATTAAACAGAAAGAAATACGACACAAAAGGACTGCTAATCTCTAAAACAAATTTCTTCCAGCAGTCCTACGAAGAGAAATTACATAACGGATATCAATGTAAAATAAAAAAATGTATCATCCAGTAGGTTCTCAGGAAATTGGTAAAATATGTTAATAAAATAAAAAGTACGAGTCCAAGCTAGGTTAAATTATTATGGGACCAAATGGCAGCTATCTGCGTCGAAAAAAAAAAAGAATCGCGCAAATCGGACCATCAACCTCAGAGTAATAGGTGTACATACATAGTCAGTTAAAATATAACATGTTCATAGATTCTATTCAACATTTTCTAAGCAATAGTTGAATATTGTTTGTTGTAAACAGTGTCGAGACGCCGAAGCGTCTGCAGCTGCTTATCATTACAAACATTTTCTCGCAGCAACAAGCGAGTGATACCATACATCTCGGCCATCTGGCAGCGAAATTGCAATGTGGCTGTAGCTGTGCAGCCTTATATTTCACTATGAAAGTATTTCCCGTCTTCAGTAGCCGCAGTAGCAAAGAATTTTAAAAAGTTTGTTATAAATTGCACGCTGGCTCAACGATTGGCGATAAAACCAGACAAGGTTAATTTTTGTTAGTCAGATAATATTAATGTGATGTAAATGGATGTTTATTATCTTATAAGTTCGCAAAAGGAATGGCTGTGTGACCTCAGTGACCGTTCTTTTATTTAATAAAAACAAATTACAGGCTTAATGTTTGTAATCTTTTAGCCACGTAAGATAATTACTACGTTCAGAACATTTTATACATTCTCTACAATTATTTTGTATAAAAATACGTATAATTTTTAAAGGGACTATTATGGTTTTGATAAAGCCGCGTGTAACACTTTAGTTACTAGCTAGCTAGCTAGCTAGCTAGTACTTTCACAGTAGACTCTATATACGGGACACATACATACCTTAAAGTATTATCACTCATTAATATTATAGCCTGTTTAGTGGTCCGTAATCTTGACGAAGGCTGGCTTTAAAGTCTTGAAAATCACGATCAAGTTTATTCTTTCGTTTTGTGACTACACGGGCATGGTGAAAGAATTCGCATGGGCGCGGGGCCAGCTGCTAAAACCCACCGACAAACTGCTATGCCGTTAGGTGGGATGTTAGTTTTTTTTGTTTTACAGGGTAACAGGCGAAGGTACTAGAGTACTATACCTGTCGGCGTGTAGGCGTGGCGAGTGTAAGGATGAGAATGCCAGATACTATTGCTTGTCTACAGGATCACAGTCGTTTTCTAACAAGGTCACAGTCAGATACTGGAGGACTATAAGTTTCCTTTGAATTCATCTAGGATGGTAAAGAGGTTGCTGTCTCGAGTTTTACAAGGTCACAGCCGAGGATAAAATAATGCCTCCCACACAGATTTTGATGTGTGAGGCTTGAGAGTTCACAGAAGATTCACAATTCACAGAAGCACTCTCTCTTCCTTCACTCTTCCCAGTGGGACGGATAACCGACACGACTGGCGGGATCAGGCGCAGGACCGACTTGTTACATGCCCATCCGACGCATGGATCTTTCTTGTCAGATAAAGCCTGCATTGTCCTAACCAAACTTGAAAACAACAATTGCACCCACGACCTCCGGGTCGACAACGAAGCTCTGAGCCACTAGACCACGGAGGCGCTGGCCGAGGGTACTGGAGGACTTACCTGTCGGGCGTGGCCAGCGTGAGGATGGGCGCGGGGAAGGCGCCGTCCGCCGCGCAGATGACGTTGACGGTGTCGTCGTCCGACTTGTTCTGGATCAGCCGGAAGCTGGTTTCCGGGGCTGCAACATCACATGTTTGAGTTACATCATTCAATGGTCGTGTTCGTTGGCGTTTTTTTTGGCGCATGCGCCGTAGAGAATCATAGTGTTGTTACGTTACGCGCATGTCAAACAATGTCAAGTTGTCTATTATAGTTTTAAAATAAATGGACGGGTAATAGAAAATAATAGTTTTTGATTGGTGCTTTACGAGCGCATGCGACAAAAAAACTCCAACGAACACGGCCTACGACAGAAGTTAGTGGTTTTTAAGTAACATATGTAATTGAATGTACTATAGGTTCTTGATGGAAATACATGTAACACAGTAATGGTACACAAATTACTTGCACTTTTTCCACTTTATTAGATATATTAGATAAGTCATCATCAGGTGTCAAAACCGGTCGTGTATTTTAATAAATCTGATGTTAATTTACTAATAAAGTGGAAAAAGTGCAAGGAAATTGTGTATCATTACTGTGTATAGTTTTTAAGTTCTCAGATTATTTCAGATACGGTGGTTGGTTTCGTTGAAACCAGTCCGGCTACGCGTCATTTTATAGCGTCCCAATGTGTGCCTAGTACAAAGAAAGAAAGGAAGAAAGGGTTTCTTGCCTTACTATCAAAACCTAATGGGATGTATTCATCACATTAGAGATAGTAAGGCAAGAAACGCTTTCTTCGAAACGCTTCGAACGCACGTGTTGGTTATTACCAACACAAATAGCGTGAGATTAAGCGCAGGGCCTACTTTCTACATGCCCATCCGACGCATGAATCTCACTGAGAATCGTAACCTAACCATACCTGAAATATTTTTATTTGTTCTAAAGCTGGAATCGAACCTTCGGAATCGAGAGTCAAGCTCTAATATTCATGTAGATACAGGATGGTTCATGGTTCATATATTAAGGCGAATATAGTGTGAAGAGAATGACGTGTATAGTAAGTATTTTTTGTTTGAGCTCCTCATATAAATTACTTAATTACTCACAAAAATAAAACAAAGGCCTAGAATGACTACAAGAAGTGCATCTTACATATCATATCATCATCCTGTATTACTAAAATTCCTTTCTTTTGGTTTCGCCAGAGTCGAAATCTGTAACTACAAAGTGTTTTTGAAACCGATACCCATAAAATAGACATATGCTCTTTCCCGATAGTAGGTATTTGTATATCATACGTATCGTTAATATCCTGTAGGTGATTTATCTCGAGCTTATATCATGTTGGATCAGGTCTGTCGCTCGCCGGTGGAGCATGCTGTTCCGGAGACAGCTGACGGCCATTGAAATAGAGCAGTCGGCGGGAAATCGACGCAGTTGGGCTCCCTCGTCATTTATCCGTGATCGGGTGGAATGGTCCAAATAGTTTGATAGCGTTTAGATTATTTACTAGAAACCACGAGAGAGAGTAATTTATGTAAACAAATAGCTTTTGGCTCGTGGCACAAATACATACAGTCAACCGGGAATACTGTACCTACAGAGCAGATTTTCCTAAAAAGTAAGAAGCAAAGTAGCCTATGTGTTAACATAAAACTAATTGTATCTAATCTTATCAATTAATTGAGAACAATCGCACTTCGTGATGTTCGCAGCTTAGTGCACGTAAAAGCAAATCCTACAGAAACCGTACATTTTAACACGGCAAAAAGTAGAATAGGTCGTGACCTAGCCTACTTTTTGTCGTCTGTGTGAGAAATGCTCCGAAACTGCGTGGGACGTGCCCCACGCTCAATGCAAATAAAAAAGTAAAACCCTAAATGTTTACATTTTTTATTCCGTCTCGTGTATTGACTGTACATTAAAGTTTATTGCTTTGTCGAGCTCAATAAAAAGACAAATGGTTTTGCTGCATTTGTAAGTATTTATTTCACTAGCTTGGCTTCCAGTGAGCGGGTTAGCTACTTTAAGCACATTATATTCAGCCCCGGATCTGGGACAGGTTTTGTCGCGTGCCAACTCCATCCGGCCCCGGGGCTATTAAGTAAAAAGCAGTCGCATTTTTAATTAATTCTAGGACACTTTGTAATATCAGCTGGACGGTTTTATATTAATGGATGAATGTAAAATGCATTACGAAAGTTATACTTTTTCTATAACTGATTGAATGTACTGTTGGTTCGTGATGGAAATTCATGTTCACAATAACACACAACTTTTATTTACACTTTTACACTTTTTATTAAGTTTTAAAGTCTTTTGGTGAAATACAAATAAATCATATTTTTGCTATATAATGGCTCCGTCCTTTCTAACGCTCGTTCTTCTCGGCGGGCTGGGGTTGAACTGGTGGTAGCCTTTTTGTTGACTTTCCGAAAATAGCTTGTTAAGTTTCATTTGGAAATAAAATATTTTGATTTTGATTTTGCTTATATCTGGACATATTATGACGTCCGCTGCTGGTAGAGTACGTCATAGCTGATATGATGATGATAATTAGTTTATTGCGCTACGAATATGCTGCATTAGAATTTAATATAATGATGCTCAAATTGGTATTGAACTTGAGATCCCAACTCATATTGAGCTTCGTTTACGAAAAGATCACATTGAAATTGGCCCTAAAGTTGGTCAAACGTAGGGTTGCCATCGTCAAAATTAAAAAAAACTAGAACATAGAACATAAAAACCCAGATTCTGGAGTCAGAAAACCAACAAATGTACGCCTCACCAAATTCTAAAAATATTAAATTCGGATATCAGCGGACGCTCCCCGGACGCCCTCAAAAGCATGTTTCGTTTGACTAGGGTTGCTATCTGTCCGGGTTTCTCCGATCTCCGATTTGTCCTGACAAATCCGGAGAAACCCGGACAGATAGCAACCCTAGTCAAACGAAACATGCCTAGACAATAGATACTAAACACTTTTGTATGTAATAGCATTCTTGGGCCAGTCTAGATGTATTCGTGAGGCGAATCAATTTTGATCCATCTGTTATCCGCCGGCCGCTCCCTCGAGACCGTTTTTACTAAGTCTTGACTTCAAGATGGCGTACAATTTTTTGAAGACCATTATGGGTTACTAGCTGTTCTCGCGACTTCGTTCGCGTGGTTTTTGAGTGACTTAAGCCGCTACATTTCTCACTGACGCTTTGCTCATATTGATCGCAGCGTAATGTTATATAGCTTAAAGCCTTCCTCTATAAATGGACTATCCAACAAAAAAAGAATTTTTCAAATCGGACCAGTCATTCCAGAGATTAGCGCGTTTAAACAAACAAACAAACTCTTCCGCTTTATAATATTATATAGTATAGATTATGTGGTAGTTCACAACAAATTGGTAACCAATGACGTCTTGTAACTTTTGAAGACCATTTTTATACTAGGACTACAGCATTATTAGCGCCTCCGTGGTCTAGTGGTTTTGCATCGCTCTCGACCCGAAGGTCGCGATTCCCGCGTTGTAACAACAGAAAATGTTGTTTTCCAGTTTGGTTAGGACAATGCAGGCTGATCACCTGATTGTCTGACAAGAAAGATGATCCATGCGTCGGATGGGCATGTAAAAAGTCGGTCCTGCGCCTGTTCTCTCGCCAGTCGTGTCGGTTTACCGTCCCACTGGGTTCTGAGGGTAAAGGGAAGAGAGAGTATCTTTGTGTACTGCGCACACACTTGGGCACTATAAAATAACTCCTGCGTAGCTGGCCTGATTTCAATGTAATCGGCTACCGATACCGAAATCGGTGAGGGGAGCAAATTATTACTACACCATTAAAAAAACCACTAAACGGAAAGTTCGTCAAGCAGATCTACGGTGTATTCGGAATCCAGAAATTCAGCATTAAGAATGATAAAATTAAACACTACGCCAATAAAATAGAGTTGAGGACACATGAGAAATCGAGCCAAATGTCATTGTCACATTTGACAACTCTTACTCAGCTATTTCAACGTAGACTTCTATTTTCATCTCTCTTGAGTTTTATCTCGCCATACAAATAGTCGTTCAAGGACGTTGATGAAGTACCAGCATCTGCGACACTCACCGAAGACCGTCATGCGCTTGGTGGCGAAGTCCTCGTCCGCGAAGGTGGAGACGACGCAGGTGTAGTCGCCCGACACGTCGGTGTCCAGCCGCACGACGCGCAGCGCGCGGTGCTCCGTCAGCGGGTCGGCGGACGCGCGGTGCGACAGGTCCACGCGCCCGCGCAGCACGCCGATCGCCTGGGGATCCACAAAGGGACGATATTTAATGAAAATATTTTTTTTAAACTATCGAACCCTAATAAACTAACGAACGAACCTATGGGTTGGCCCATAGAACACATAAAATAGGTTACCTATTTATCTGTTCTGTGGGTTGGCCCTACGCTCTCAACGACTACACTACAGAGATCATCAAGCTTATATACTATGTGGGGGCTTATAATTGAACAAAAATCATCATTATTTTCAGACAGCACATCCCATAATATTACTAAAATAATTATAAAATAAAAATACACATCTTCCCATATTAGATCAATTCTTGCCAGCCATTTCTGGCATGCATGGAGGAATCTAAGATTACTCTTTTAGTCTTGGTGGACTTCTCCAGTGCATTTAACAATGTTAATCATGACATTTTAATAGCAATCCTTTCCCATATACAGCTTTCTCCTGAAGCATTAAAGTGGTTTGCCTCCTATCTTTGCGGACGTCAACAATGTGTTAAGGCAGATCAGTCGTCTTCGAGATGGTTGAATATCGAAGCAAGTGTACCTCAAGGTGGCATTATCTCTCCACTTCTATTCTCGCTGTTTATAAATTTCATCTGCCTTGTACTTAGATGTTCGTTTCACCTGTTTGCCGATGATCTGCAGATTTATACCAAAGAAACAGTTGAAAATCTGTCTAAAGCTATTGGAGATATAAATCGTGATCTAGATGCAATAACTGCGTGGTCTACTTAGTTCGGATTGCAGGTAAATCCGAATAAATGTCAGGCTATTTTGATCGGTAGCCCGCGCTTACTAGGCCGAGTTAATATTGGAGTCCTTCCACCTGTGACTTTTGACGGCTGTGCTATCACATTTAGCTCCAGTATTAAAGATCTAGGGTTGCACATTGATAGAAACCTCGATTAGCGCGCCCAGATTGCCAATATTAGTCGAAATGTAACCGGTTCCCTGCGTACTCTATATTGTTTAAAAAACTTTTTGCCTACGAATATAAAGTTGTTACTAGTCCAGTCCTTAATATTCCCGATAATCGACTACGGCGATGTCTGTTGCTTCGACCTTAGTGCAGACCTCCTCAACAAACTAGACCGTCTCTTAAATAATTGTATTAGGTTCATATTTAATCTTCGCAAGTATGATCATATCTCCTACTATCAGTCTAAGCTACAGTGGCTACCAATCTGCCAACGTCGATCACTACGGGCGGTATGTATGTTGTATTCCCTCCTCCACTCACCCAGTGCTCCTCTGTATTTATCTCCCCATTTTAAATTCCTTTGTAATTCTCACAGTAAAGACCTTCGTTCCACCAATAATTTACTTCTCCTTTGTCCTCTACATAATACTAGTCTGGTGCATTCCTCCTTTCACATTCAATCCATCCTTCTCTGGAATGCCCTTCCCCAAGAAATTAGAATGTCTCCATCTATAAGTATTTTTAAACGTAGAGTTCGCCAATTATACCTTAGTTTGTTGGCTGAATAAGGTTTATTTTTCCAATTATTGTTGACATTTCGTATTATTATTATTTATGATAGATATTTATTTATGCTTATATTCATATTTGTTATAATGTGTATTGTACCTATAATGTATAAGTATTTGTATGTATTATATAATATATATATATAATATATAATATGTATTTTTTTTTGTTTTGTACCTATTCGAATTCTGTAATTTAAATAATTGCGCCTACTCACACTATCTCTGCATCACCTTAAGGTTGACTGGTAGAGAATGCCACATGGCATTAAGCCCGCCTTTATGAAATGCATAAAGTGTAATAAATAAATAAATACATCTGACATACAAATAAAATAATAAAATAATTTCCAGGTTATCAGCACTGGGCCCTGATTCAAGATGCCATCGCTATTTATCGCTTACGATATTTGAAATCAAAATGTATGGGATTTGACATGAGCTTCGCTAAATGACAAGCGACTTCGTATGTAATATTCGGTCGTCATAATACTAGCCTGGGGCGGGTGGCCCGCGATCCACTGGTACACCGGGCGCGTCCGGCTCTGGAAGAACCACTTCAGCACCAGGCCGCGCGTGTCGTTGCCGTACGTGAAGTCGCAGTCCAGCAGGGCGGAGTCCTGCGCCCCGAACTGTACCACTTCAGGCACCACTAGCTTCACTATTTTCACCGAGTCTGACTCTGCAATGAAAGAGAAGCTGTTGTAATAAGAATATTAATGCCTCCAACGCCGATTTCGGTGGCCGGTTTCATTAAAACCAGGCCAGCTACGCAGGAGTTATTTTATAGTGCCACTCCTTGTGGTCATTTTTTTTCCCTTTTTAAGGTAAGTAAATTATATGAGGTGCCTAATTGTTTTTTGTAAAATGCTCTACGCGTCATTCTCTTCGCACTATAATCGGCTTGATATAATATGAACCATGAGACAGATTATAAAGAATATGGTACTTATTTGATGATATAATATTATGTTTATACTTAACACACGGCTTAACCAGTTTTTTTAATATAATTACATTAAATGTAGGTTACATTGAAACATTTTAAACTAAAATTTATAGTATTTTTATCATTGAAAACTTTGACCTGGTTTTAGCGCTCATATTATAAAACTTCAACAGCGTCGAGGATTCTTATCGCAGAATACAGCGCATTTATTATTCTATTTTACAGCCTTCAGCCTACTAGCGTCCGTGGCCTAGTGGGTAGAGCGTAGACTTGTGCTTGAAAGGCTGCAGGTTCAATTGGCGAGAGTGTAAGAAAACTTCTTGTTCCTTCGGCGGGATTCGAACCCGCGACCTCTCGTTCGAGCACCAACATGCTCCACCACTGCGCTACGAAGGTCGTCAAATAAATCCGCGCCGCGATGTTTCTGCTCGTTCAGTTATTTACGCTTTTCTTTTTATTTGCTGCGAAGAATACGTAATGGATTCACTGACCTCGGGACCTCGGGGTAGAAATTAAATATAAATAATGAAAAGGGTTCGTCTGGAGTTGAAATTACGTTAAATATAATACGTTTTTCGGCGGAGAGTTTACCTTCACGTAGTTGCGGGACGAGAAATTGACTTAAACCTTTTTTCATTAGCTTCAAAATTATATTATTTGTTAACTCGGCGAGAATAAATGTGTTAATTATAATATCGTTATTTTTTTTTAAGAACTTGATTTTAAATCGTATTTAAAGTTGTGCCCAGGGGCACGAAATTGTGATAAGCTGGAGATCGGAGTACTTTGAAACCTTTTTCTCAATACTGGGCCCTGATTCAAGATGCGATCACTATTTATCGCTTACGAAGTTCGAAAACAAAATGTATGGAATTCGACATAAGGTTCGCTAAATGACATACGAATTCGCTCATCATGCGATGCATGGCATCTTTAATAAGGGCTAATCTAATTGAACAATCCCAAAAAATATATAATAATCCTCATTATATTCACCAGAGGATTATCATTACTAATTCACTTAACCACCTGAACTAGTAACAAAGTATAATGATAATACTGATATACAAAATAGAAATTAAATATTTTTTCATTTCGTTTTGGGCATTCTATACATTACCTAGCTATTGAATACCGATTTATACAGATTTTCTGTTTTTGTCACTAATCACCGTTAATAAGTTAATTACATAATGTAGTTGATGGTTAGGCACTTGATACGACACAACGAATTTCTTAAGAATATTGAGAATATGGAAGGAAAAGTAGAGGGGAGAAGAGGAAGACCTAGGAGAAGCTATATAGAACAAATAAAGGAGAAGATAAACGTTGGGTCGTATCAAGAGGTCAAAAGTAAAGCACAGCACAGAGAAACATGGCGATTACTCCACCGACTAGAGCCTAATCCTGAATATTGTATTGCATTGAATAAGCTATAAATTGTAGGTAACTTTTTCACTGTGAACAGAGACGAAAACTCGCACACAGCATAAACTTGTAGTTGTTTATTTTTAGAAAGAAATAAAGTTGTATCGTTTGTATTAGTAATTCAATAATATTGCCCCATTGGGCTTCGCTGTTTGTATCTAATTTTGCCGCGAGGTCAGATGGGGGATGGGGGATGGGGCGACGGGGCGACGGACGGCCCCTGGGGCATCACGAACAAGGGATGTCGTTTCAAACGCCTTAATTGTATTTGAACAAACTTTGCATTTTTAAGAGCGTTTTCAAATTGTCAGATACGATATTGATATCGGATACATTTCAACATGTAGTGGAAGGTGGGATGCAGTGGGCGGCGCTGGTTTTACGTGTTTCGAATAGACCGTGCACATCCTTCTAACGATCATAAAGATTGAAGTAAATACTTGAAGCGTTAAAAAAATCTAATGCCATTCGTTTAAATTATTGAAAAGGCGAGTATAGTATAGTATTTTCATTTTTTAAATATGATCTGTATTGAAAATCATCAATTTAAAAAATTACAACCGACTGATTGTCTCACATCAAATTTATAACATTTATATATTATATTCATTTTAATAAACAATAGTTAAAAAACTAAAATAAAATTAATCAGACTTCTGGAAATTGGTGAAAGTTATACTTTAAGATTCCGTTACTATTTACGTGTTACGTTAGCTTGGGTTGCAAGTTACGTATATAGATAAGTACATACAACCCAAGCTTATAAAAGCATTTTAAAACAGATGGAGACGATGTAATATAGGATAAATATTATTGTAGGACAAGGAAAAATAATTATCAAAAAGGAAAAATGCCGTCGTTGATATAACAAAAGTTGACGCTCCTACCTAGTATTAAAAAAACACCAAGAGTTTATTATCCTACGTTTCGCATTATTTCGACTTATTCATTGAGCGAAACGAACGAACGAATTGTGTTAAACAGCACATAGATATCGGATATCGGTGTACGATATCGCAGTCGGGTCTGTTGATTTACAATCGCTCTAAAACCCGACGCAAAAAGAGGGGCGTGCATCTATCCGTCGCATGATAGCTCCTAAAATATTTTTGTAAGTTTTAATTAATGTTGTAATTTTTTGCGTCAAAATTTTTCTAAATATAAGAATAGTATAACATACATTCATTAACTAGCTATGCCCCGCGACTCCGCCCTTAATATTCCGAATAGAATATGAATAGAATAAAATACACGTTAAAGTTGCAGTGTCAATCTTTGGATTTTGAAATCTCGTAGTTGTTGCCTGAAACTTTGCATCCATTTGTTTTCTTTTATTGAATGTCCAGCTAATACTGAGGTATTAGTTCATTCATTGTTTTTTTTTTTGTTATAATTAATTGCAGGTGAGTTTGAAATTACAAATCAAGTCAAATAATATTTGTCTAGCGAGCAAAATTAAACTCCACTTAAAATTACTTTTGCGCAACTCACATTCTCTAGCATTGTTTTCTCCAACACCATAAAGGTTAAAGGATTCCACCAAAATAGTGTTCAGAACATCTGTTAGCCAACATTTTTTTCACAACTCCAGCTGTGCGGAACTTAGTTGCTAACACCGACTCCACCGGCGAGGCTGTGCGTAGCTTTTGTTCACAAATTGTTCACTCATTGGAGTTCGCAACAGTTCAGTACACTAGTGCAATAGCATTTGAAGCAAGATTGTGTTGCGAGCAAAATGTTCGTGTGCGTCGACGCGACTCCACTGGCGCGAACAAAAGTATACAACATTCAATGAATGTTGGGGCACAATTTGTTAATGTTGCGTTAGCGAGTCCACCGGAACAAACATCTGCTATGCACAATGTTTCTAACAGTTCAGAACACCGGTGGAATCTCACCTTAAGGTTGTCTGGAAGAAATTGCTATCTAGTAATAACCTTTGTGTACATGTCTGATTTTTGTAATGTATATTTTTTGTCTCTTTTGTAACTTGTTGTATGCACAATAAAGTATATTTTGTATTGTATTAATTAGGTACATCTCTGAAAAAACAATAATTCAAACATAATTTTCAGATTATTACAATCTGAAAATAAAAACAAGAGTATAATGAATGAGTAAAAAATTAGCTGTTGCCCTAGTAGTTACGAGAAGTTAGTGAACGTGCGCGGCACAAGTTTGGCGATTTGTTCCCTATCTTGCGTTATTTATGTAAGCCGCGTGCTCCAACAGTCACCTGCAGACTTGAGTGTTGTTTATCTATAGCCCGCGGCTCCATGTGTCCTTTTTCGGGATAATAGGTAGCCTATGTTAATGCCGACCCTAAATACTACCAACCAAATTTCTTAACAATCTATTCAGAATTTTTTGCGTGAAAAATTCACAAACATCGAAACATCTTCACAAAAATATTTTTCTTTTAAAAAAGTTATAACTAGTAGGACAAGTGGGAATACTCACTTGCAGCTGCAACCGTACACGAGATATATCACGATAATAATATCTATGGACGCTTCACACCACGTCAATCTGGCTCTTGGGAAGTATCCGAAAAACTTCTGTTACAGGTACCGTACAATCGTATACACATGTTTAAGATATTTACTATACAGATATTTAAAACACATCCATGACCCAGGAAGTTCATGAACACAGAAAATATTCCGCTCGTTCGGCGGGATTCGAACCCGCAACAGTTTTAGCGCTGTCACGTTTAATCACTGCGCACATATTATTATGATGCTTGAGTTGTAATTACGAGTAATGAGGATGTTTTGAGTTGTCCTGATGAACGCACGGTACGGTTTAAACCTTACTTAGCTATAGTTTTAATACATATGCACAATGAACAAGTAACGATAATAACTCCGCTCTGGTAACTAATATTGCAGTAAATCAAAAAGTCGGTTTCAAAAATGGCACTTAACGAAAAGTCTATAAGTGCTATTTTCTCGAAACCACCATCACTGATTTACAGCTCTATTAATTACTAGGACAGAACTATAATATAACATTTTGTTACATCAAGAAATCTCAAAAGCATTGGGCACATCCTGCTTGTTTAGATTACGCACTTTATGAAGTGTACTACCTAGAAAACCTATTTCAGGTATTTATTTACTAGTTTATTGTCATTATCATACGTCAGACAAAAAAATGTGCTTCTTAAATGTTATGCTGAATCACTGTTCGTTAGTCTCGCTAAAAGTCGAGAACGGCTGAAGCGATTCGGCTATTTTTAGTCTTGAAATATTCGTGGAAGTCCAGGGACGGTTTAAACGGTTTGTTTGTCAACGAAGTGGGCACAGGTCAGCTAGTACGTTAATGCTTTCAGAACGCGTTAGTTCAAAGACTTCGCGCCGTACTGAACTGTTCCGAGAAACTACAAGATGGAGTTTCTCAGGATAGTAACCGAAACTTGCGAAAGTTATGAAAAGTTTTGTTCCATCGATACGCTTATACACAAGTAATTCGTGAAGATTGAAATTTTAACAGAACCTTGGGGAAGTCAACTGACATCTATAGTGGTGGGTATCTACGCCAAGATCATCCATTACGGGAGAAATCATCCATCTTGGGGCCTTACTCTTCAAACTGGTTCGATTTTGATTCAGATTCGATCGTGCCGCGTAATCCCAAATAAATGGACGTTGGTTTAATTTAATTTTCAGTCGATTGATATGGTCGGGAGTACAAAAAGTTACGATCTCACAATTTTCTTTATCCTGGTTAGTTTCAAAGTAATCCATCAAATAAATCACTAGAGATCGAACTGATTCGATTCTCGATTATGTCGTTAGTAAGCCTACTGGGCCCCGGTTCTCATACCTAAATTCGTTTCGAGTTGTCTTTCCCGCTCTCATGCGCGACACATCCTGCGTGCACGTCTGTCCCATAGTCCTATCATTCGAACTTAGAGGCACGAGAATCGGGGCTCGGAGGACGTTCTAAAATGAAGCCTTACCGCCATAGACATGCGAATATCATTTTAATAATAATAATAAAAACATTTATTCAACAAACACATTTACATTACACTACATCACAAGGTACAGACAAAACATAAACTTAACTAAACATAAATGTACATTATTATTACAATACTATGTGGACGGGTGTAGTGTAATGCAAACAGCTTTTAGAGGCATATCGAGGCTACAATGAGCTAACTCCAAATGTCCCGCCGTGCAAAGGTAGCGAAATTACAACAAAAGTAAAAACAGAGACGAGAATGGAAATAATATAATAATAATATTGTGACGGACGTAAATAAAAGCCAATGCTCCATATTTATACTTGTATTATTTAATCGGGCAGAGTCTCAGCTTATAACAATCTATTCTTAAGTCTGATGACAACGAAGAGTTACGCCCTTTTATATTATTGACAATTGTTAGGGCAAAAATCAATATGAGAACTATTTAACAGATTTAATTATAATTAGCTAAATACGTTTAAATCGAATATAATTATTAGGTAACAAATATTTATCCTTTATCAATAGGTACATAATTATAATATTTAATTATTCTTACTTTAGTCAAGATAATAAATTGTATGACAATTTATTATTATGGAAGTGACGTCATGGGTTGCCAATATTTAAATATTAAATCATTTAAAATAACTACAATAATATAATCTATAACAATCAGTTGATTGATAAAATTAATAAACAGTTCAATGAAATTAACACTAATATAATATAAACACGCATAATTGTAATATCACGAATCTGGATGTGAGCATCACTGACGATACTGAAGAAGTTTGTAACAATATCTATGGACGCTTCACACCACGTCAATCTGGCCCCGTGCTAAGTATCCGAAGAACTTGTGTTACAGGTACCAGACAACGGAAATATATTTAATACTTTTATACTATACACATATTTAAGATTTTTATTATATTATACACTAATTTAATACACATCCATGACCCGAGAACATTGAAAACTTTTTGTACCCTCGGGGGGTGTCGAACCCGCGACCTCTCGCTCGAGCACCAACGCGCTCAACAACTGCGCTACGGAGGTCGTCAAATTATAAATGAATATAAAATAACAGCCATTGTTATGTTTACAGGAGGCACTTGTATTACATGATAATTACAAAATTAAAGTCTGTTTTCATGTGCAAACGCTTAATTCGATCGCTTACCACGATGTAAGCGATTTATATACGAAGACCGACACTTAACAGGTACAACTTGTTCCCTGCCTGAATAATATTTGAATGTTAGCTTATACTTTACTGTAAGTCCTGTCCTTAAAATTTGCCTTCGTAGCATTTTGTCAAGTATTGATTTTAGGAATTGCGTTCACTATTAGCATATTTGCCTAAAAAAGATAAAAACATAACTCAAACATAATCATAACTCTTCAGAAGGAGAAATATATAAACAAACGTGAAACAGAATAAAATTATACAACTCTTTGAGATGAAAAACTAAGACCTGAGACTCTTATATGAAAAAAAAATGTCGACACAAAAATCATGTATTTTTGTGTTGAATAGTCTAAGCACGAAGAACCAGAAGATTGCTTTGACCTTGACCTAACCAGAACTCAGAGGTCAAGACGCTAGAAATACAATGTAGGTGAAAAAATTCTTGTCAAAACAAAGGTCAAATGCCAATTTATTTTGTAGCTGCCACACCCGCGCCGAAATGAATTTGATGAGTTCACAGCGCACAAAAGCATCTCAACAACCATATTCTTACCTGTGGGTAAGAATATGGTTGTTGAGATGCTTTTTATCCTCTTAAAAATAGGACTGTTGTATGTCTGACATGTCTGGTTTTCTATACGTAGTATTTAGCTTCCGAACGAATGAACCGATTTTGTTTTAAGGTTGAGTGTGTTTAGCATAGACCTGTGTATTACCATAGACCTAATATATAGTGTGGCTACCTCGTTGAAAGTATAAAAGTTAGACTTGTGATGAAATTCAATTGGGTGTCTAGTGCGAAACCCGCAAATCGGGAACCAGTAACCCGGAACCGTAATCGCAAAACCCTCTAAATGGACGCGGAACATACTTTGAATGTCGTGTTCATTAATATATAATTAATCAACTGCCTAAAACTACGCTTTTTGCTTCTAGCCTTAAAAGTGATAACTCTTTCATAGATCATTTCATCCGCCCCTTTAACCCCTCACAACCATTTTTTCGTAGTAGCCTCTCTTAGGCTCTACACTATCTGTACGCCAAAGGACAATGCCGATTTTCTATGAGACTTGGGCTATTGTTGCGTCTTAACCAAATTAACTGTAAAACATTGAAAATGTACTCAGGATTCATATTTAAAAAAATCACTTAGATATTCGATGGGAGTTTTGAGAAATCTGAATTTAAAATGTTCCGAATTTTGAGGTTAAGTTATGAATTCAAAAGTGTAAAATATAGTATAAAAAGTAATATGCAATATCTAACGACATACACTTATAGTAAATTATCAACGGAGGATTGCACGACTCAACGTTGAAGTAATCAAGACTTTGAATAGACTTTGTTGGAACACTTTGAATAATAATGAAAGAAAACACTTCTTTCACACAAAACGAAGCACCGACCGTCACACCATACCATCAAAAAGTCAAATTCATTATTTACGTCACACAAATGTCAATAGTACCATACGGTTAGGGCTGCCAGTAAAAAAAAATATGTACCCTAAATTATTTGTAGAAAAAGAGAACATAACTTTACTATATTTTTTATTATTTTCAATTAAAAAGCAAAACTTCAATAGCATTATTTTATAAAATAATCTTCGACTAATGTTCATTATGTTAAATAGAGTTAGTGTGGGTTTCTATCATTTATTTCATATCACTATTCTTACTATTTCACTTAAAAACTGGTATTCGCAATAAACTGGCATCATTTGGCGGTTCCGCTAATTTCTAATTCAATATGTTACTTTTTTTTTATAACTTGTAAACCCCCATTTGCTTACAACTAAAATTAATATACATGTAGCGGTACTACTAGCGCCACAATCCTGCATCGCGCTATCGAAGTTTTCTAAGTCCGGCGCTATATATACGACATCTGAAAATTAGTACAGTGGGCTTCGGCCTGACCGAGCATACCATCTCGCTCGGTCGGAGATCTCCCTTTGGGGCTTCCACTCGCACTCCCACATTGGTGACCCCGACGTGATATCAAGATGACTGAGGACAAACAAGATGTGTTCCGTGTGGGAGTACGTATTCCTCCATTTTATCCAGAGAAACCCGGACTATGGTTCAATCAAATGGAGGCGCAATTCATGTTGTCCAATATTAAATCAGACGAAACAAAATTTTACTACGTCACAGGCAACTTAGACTCTCAGTACGCGTCCGAGGTGGAAGACATTATATCCGACCCCCCACCCACCGGGAAATATGAGAAATTGAAAAGTGAGTTGATAAAACGGCTTTCGGCGTCACGTGAAAAGAAAGTGAAACAACTGCTTTTACACGAAGAGCTGGGCGACCGAAAACCGACACAATTCTACCGACATCTCCTCAATCTGGCTGGCCCGGGAGTACCGGAAGAGTTTTTGCGTACTATATGGACGAGCCGACTTCCCGCCAGTACCCAAGCCATCGTAGCTTCGCAGTCCAGAACTGATCTCGCTGAGCTAGCGGAACTAGCTGATAGGATTCACGACGTAGTTGGATCCCAGGTGGCGTCAACGTCTGCTGTAACGGCGACTGGTCCTCAGCAAACCACGACCATGCATGCTGAAATCGCCGCACTGACCAGACAGATGCAGAATCTGGCTTCTCAGGTCGAACGTCTATCTCGCCCAAAAGAGCGTTCCCGGAGTCATTCACGTCACCGGTCGAACTCAGCCAGGTCAGAATCAAGCTACCGAAAATATCCTCAGTGCTGGTACCATCAAAAATTTGGAAATCGTGCCCGGAGGTGCTTGGAGCCTTGCGACTATCATAAGTCGGAAAACTCGCGGGACAATCAATAAGTGCGACCGATGATTGTCCGAGCTCCGGTCGCATATTCGTCACCGATCAACGGTCGAAGATGCAGTTCTTAGTCGACACTGGCAGCGACCTCTGTGTCTACCCTCGATCGGCGATTTCAAGACGACTGGAAAATACTAGTTACCAATTGTGTGCTGCGAATGGGACACCAATATCGACATACGGATTTATTACTTTAAATTTAAACCTAGGGTTACGCCGCGACTTTGCTTGGCGATTTATCGTTGCTGACGTAACAAAGGCTATAATAAGGGTTGATTTTTTATCGTATTATAATTTGGTTGTTGATTGCAGGAATCAACGCCTCATCGACAACCATACAACACTTTCCGCCCCGGCGCTTCCTGCCCGTCGTTCGGATGATGTCTCTTCGGTGAAGGTGAGTCTTGGTGATTCCGCATACATTCACATACTACGGGAATTTCCTGACATTACTCGCCCGCCGGGTCTACATCGCACACCTAAACACAATACCGCACACCACATTCGTACAACCCCAGGTCCACCTGTATCATTTTCACCTCGCAGGCTAGCACCTGATAAATTAAAAATTGCAAAGGATGAGTTTGAGGCAATGATCAAATGCGGTACCTGCCGCTTATCTGAGTCTCCATGGTCGTCTCCTCTCCACCTGGCGCCGAAGAAAAATGACGGCTGGCGTCCCTGTGGCGACTATAGGATGCTCAATGCACGGACCATTGCCGATCAATACCCAATCCGACACATTCATGACTTCGCACACAGTCTTAATGGTTGTACCGTATTTTCACAGATTGATTTGGTGAAAGCGTACAATCAGATTCCCGTAAACCCAGCTGACATTTCGAAAACAGCAATCACGACGCCGTTCGGTCTTTTCGAATTTCCTTACATGATGTTTGGACTTCGAAATGCCGGACAGACGTTCCAGCGATTCGTAGATGAGATGCTCAGGGGTCTGGATTTTACTTACGCGTATTTGGACGATTTTTTGGTCTTCTCAAAAGACCAGGAGACTCACGAACTTCACCTGCGTCAACTCTTCGCCAGACTGCAAGACTACGGTATGGTCATTAACACCTCAAAGTGTTTATTTGGTGTGTCGGAGGTTAAGTTTTTAGGCTACCATATATCAGCCAAGGGTACACGGCCATTACCATCCAAGGTCGAACATAACATAATATTTCAAAAGACGAATATTTATATATAAATATGGTTAAGACGCAAGAGTGACGCAAAATAGCCCAGTTTTCGGCATTCTCCTTTCGTTTGAATCAGTTCAGTAGTTTTAGCATGAAAGACAGACAGACAGAGCTACTTTAGCATTTATATTGATATAGATAACAGCTGGTCTATGCTGTAACTTATCAGTGTTATTATAAAGCTCGCTTACTGTTTGTCTGTAGAGTTGAGTGATCGAAAGACATGGCACCAAGACTGTAATTTAAATTTACATTTCACTGACTTAATGAAACTGTTCGGGAGTTGAAATCGATTAGCTTAGTCGCGGCCTATGTTGTTGAACACGATCGCGGCCTGGTGAATATTAATGTACGGAACTCCCGTGATATTGGTATCTTGTTATTGAAGGTTTGGTTAAGAGCTATTACAGTAAATCTGGGCACGTGATTTATTTATTTCTTAAGATGATTTTCCTGAGAAAAGGACAAGCGCGAGTCGTACCCGCGCACCGATGGTTACAAGTTGGATTACAACGCACAAACGTTGTAGTTATATAAAATGTAAAGCATTGACATACAATTTATTTTACGTAATATGTATTTTTTTTTCGGCGTAAAGGTATAATAATAATGCCTCTCACACTGATTTTGGTGACGGTGGCCGGTTTCATTGAAACCAGGCCAGCTACGCAGGAGTTATTTCATAGAGCCAAACATAGGCACTCTCTCTTCCTTCACTCTCGTAGCCCAGTGGGACGGATAACCGACACGACTGGCGGGAGATCAGGCGCAGGACCGACTTTTTACATGCCCATCCGACGCATGGATCATCTTTCTTGTCAGACAATCAGTTGATCAGTCTGCATTGTCCTAACCAAACTAAAAAACAACGTTTTTTGTTGTTCCAACGCGGGGAATAGAACTCACGACTTCCGGGTCGAAAGCGAAGCTCTGAACCACGAGGTGTTTCCTCTTAACTAATAGCGCGGCCTACGAGGGTTGCCTACATGCCACCGCTTTCCAGTGTAGCATCTCCTGGATCCACAGAAACCTGGTAACCAACCACAGAGTACCTTTGAGCTCAGGGGTGCCTGAGTGACTTGCTAGATCTGTCTTGGGCAGCAACAGAATTAATCAGAAGAAAGTACGAGGAGTGTTCCTGTTTCCCCATGTGAAGCGGGAGACAGCAAGATTGTAATGCCAAAAATGTCAGAACTGTTGTAGGCCTGGTCCTCAGTCTAGTTTCAGCGCTAGCGCCAATTTGGTCGAAATAGAGTGTCGATTTTATGCAACAGATTGACACAAATCCCACTAAACGGGGAGCACCACAGGAATAATAAAATTGTTATTGATTGTCTTTTGTTCGGGTTAAAACCGCAAAGTCAGCAAAACACTCAAGTTCAAGAGGCTCTTTCACCGCGCGGGCAAAATGTCGCGTCACGGTGGGAGGTGTGAGGTGTGCTGAAACTACTGGCAAGAACGAACGAACTAAAGTGATATGAAGTTTTTACACTCTTGTTTCCTTAACACTGTTAATAAACATGTACGTACTTGAAACGTTGCCGGACATGTTGCACGAATGGACAATGATAGATGGACGAAAAGGATTACCACATGGCAAGGTCCAGTTGGCAAGCGAAACAGAGGTAGACCAATGGAGAGATGGCGAGATGAAATCTTAAAGATAGCGGGAAACAACTGGACAGAAACGGCCATAGTCAGAGGAGGCCTTCACTCAGTAGAGAGGTCCTTAATAAAAATATTTAAAAACTTAGGATTAACTAACAATTAACTATTGTATAAGCACTAATAATTATTAAGTAATATATTAAATGTATAAGTACATGTTTTTTCTGCAAATTTTAATATTAAATCAAATTTTGTATTTAAAAATTTATAATCAATAATGTCAATATTTAAACTGAATAGTGAAAATGAAATTGTACATATATATATAATATTTTACTGTAATTTATTAAGGAATAAACAAGGCTTAATTATAATTATTACTTGAAACGTTGTCGTAAAGCTTTAATCTACACTACAGGTCTGTGTACTTTAGGTGGAGTCGCGGTTGTATTGTATTTCCCGTGCCCCCGCGAGCGGCGGTTCTGTCGGGGTACCGCCGAGTTGTAGTGGGTATGGCTGCGTCCACTTACCATCTCAACGGACGCAGCGAGCCCGACACCCGTGGTAGGAATTCCCGTTCTCCACGAGATGCGGCAAGAAGCAATTCTCAGCAAAAAAAAAAAAATCTGCACTCTTTCACATAAACTTAAATGTGCCAAATTTCATACACCTTTGTTCGCATGATTCTCGTAATATTGCAGTTGAAGATTTTGCTTCATTTAAAATACTAGTATAGGTACTCCGTTCCGACTCAATGTGCTAAAAATGTAAACATAGTTTGATATAGGTGGATATTATGCTAGAATATAATGAAAATCAATTTAAATGTCAGCGTGTAGCGGCGATGTCATTCGTAAATACCGCGTTTGAAATCGCCGCTAGGGGCGCTTCTGTAGCGTGAGGTCTCCGATTTGTCAAATGTCATTGTTAGCGAGTTGGCAACGCGGGTTTGTTTATATTAATGTTGCAGATATTTAGCTATACGTTTGATTAATTTTGGAAAATATTACTCGTATAAGTTCAATGAAAGTGACTGCTTCTATTTGAAAGTTTTTGTTATCTTCTGAAAGCTTTTTTTTTCTTTTTCGTTACTGTCGCGACGAAAAAGTAAAAAAACAATAGTTTAAAGAAACAAGTACGACTGGCTTTGTAAAAACCTTTTTACAAAGCCAGTCGTACTTTTTTGTGTAGTCGTACTTTAAATAATACTGGCAACACTGGTCGTCGGTGTGAGAGGGTCAGCCGGATGTGACTAGGTATCTTACCGACGGTTACCCGCGCGCTATCGTCACCGGCCCCGGGCCACATTTACCCCTTTTTAACATTAATTATAACAATGTTTTGCTGCTTGTCTTTGTTTGTGCGAAGCCTTTATTTTCGTCGTATCATTAATACAGTCTAGGGAACACAGGTATACGGTTAATTAACTAAAATAAATATAAGGTACGATATAAATAGTTTGAGTTAACATAATATTATAATATCTTTGGAAGCTTCTTATGGTCACACCACGTCTATCTGACCCCGTGCTATATATCCAAAGAACTTGTGTTACAGGTCTTACAGGTACCAAGGACAACGGAAACGTATTTAATACTTTTTTATTATACATATTTAAGATTCTTATCCTATTAATATACATCCATAACCCATAACACTTTTTGTTTCTTCGGCGGATTGGAACCCGCGACCTCCAGCTAGATCGACCACGCGTTCAACCACTGCGCTGCAGAGGTCATGAAAATTTATAAATCCCCTGAGTGAAATGTTGTAACAAATGTATCGTTTATATTATCAATGCCTCCGTGGTCTAGTGGTTAATAGTTTGGCTCTCGGCCCGGAGGTCGCGGGTCCTAATCCCGCCGAGGGAACAAAAAGCTTTCAATGTTCCTGGGTCATGGATGTATGTATAGTAAAAATCTAGAATATATTTCCGTTGTCTGCTACTTGTAACACAAGTTCTCCGGATACTTAGCACGGGGCCAGACTAACGTGGTGCGAAGTGTCCATAGATATTATTATTATTATTATTATAATTAATCACCTCAGAACGCGAACAGTCATCTAAATTATTCTGAACAAAACCTGTTATGTTTTGACCTACATAATATGGCCCTAAGTACCCTCAAAGGGCTAATAGTTTGAAGCTATTTAAGGGACAAATATTCGACGTCGCAATGTAATTACCACATAAACTGGTATAAATGATCCCCGTCTATCTGCGGGGCGCGTAATGAGTTGCCCCGTCAGCGTTATGCTAACTGCGGCCGGGCGGGGTTAACGACCGATAACGAGTTATCAGAGGCCGGCACTTGGGTCCGGATCTGCTGAGGCCCGACTTAAGGCTTTGTATAACACCAATGACCTTGAACAACTATTTGTTTGTCAGGAAAGGGTATTATAATCGCGCCGACCGAAGCGTAGTGAATAAAACTAGATTTAAAATACTTGAGTCTACATTTGCTAAAACTAAAACGATAGTCCGTTGAGTTTTGGCTAAAAATATTTAAATATTTTTCACACTCGTGTCACTCATATTATGTAAAGAGAAAAAAGGCAAAGAAGTGTACTTTTTATATTGTTGTAAGCTATATTAAAACAAAAATATCATTTAAAAAAAATAATAACCCTGTTGTGAACATAATGAAGATAATTATAAAAGCTGTAAAATAAGTGAATGATAATATTTTAGGGTGAGTATAATAATAATAATATAATATCTATGGACGCTTCACACCACGTCAATCTGGCCCTGTGCTAAGTATCCGAAGAACTTGTGTTACAGGTACCAGACAACGGAAATATATTTAATACTTTTATACTATACACATATTTAAGATTTTTATTATATTATACACAAATTTAATACACATCCATGACCCAGGAACATTGAAAACTTTTTGTTCCCTCGGCGGGATTCGAACCCGCGACCTCTCGTTCGAGCACCCAACGCGCTCCACCACTGCGCTACGGAGGTCGTCAAATAGTATGTGCCTCCTATGTAGAGTATATTGTGAAAGTACCAGCGCTGAAAGACTCACTTTTTTTAAACTATTGTAAAGGAAAATTTACATATTATAATGTTGGGGCATTTCTCATACAAACATGAAAGTCAAAAATAAAGTCTTTCGGCGCTGGTACTTTCACAATATACTCTTTTTTTTTATTTTTGAAAACACCTACATAGGAGGCACATACATACCCTAAAGTATTATAACACATTTATTTTATACCTTGTATAGAAACAAAATATAAATTAATAAAAACAATAATCCTCTAGTAAACATACTAAAGATTATTATGAAGACTTTATTTTTGACTTTCATATTTGTATGAGAAATGCCCCAACATTATATTATGTATATATTTAAATATATATTGAGATTGAGAAAACGGGTTTTAAAGTTTTCAGCTTATCGCGTCGCCTTAAGTGATTCCCCCCTTACGCCCGGGTAAACATGGCGCAAGACATAACATCCGCAGGGTATAGTTAGCTGAGTCTACATAATACGCTCCGTAATCGCGGCGCGAAGTATGGATGGTTCATAACTTGGTCGTTACGCTTCGACTTCTTTTTACTCCTTTTTTTATTTCGCAAGAGAAATGCATTACGCCCCCCATAGGGTAGGTCCCCTGTGGATATGTGTGACTTCCGGCTCACTACAACCGGTTTACTTACTAAAACTACTACCCCAATGTATGCGCAATACACAAGGTCACTACGGTTAACCGTCACGAATAGCGAGAGAACAGCTGCAGGACAGACCTTTAACATGTCCATCCGTCGCATGGATCATTTTTCTTATCAAACAATCAAATAATCAGCCTGCAATGTCATAACCAAACTTGTACACAACATTTTTTTCGTTCTCCCAACCCGGGAACCGAACCACGACCTCCGTGTCGAGACCCAAGCTCTCCACTAGGTCTAGCGGAGGCGTATAAAGTAATTTTTATAACCCGGTGATAACTCGGTTGGTTTGTCGTTTAGATAATAATTGTTAGGGATCCGTGTAGTCAATAAAGCTCAATTTGCTGTGAATAATAACAAGTACTCAGCCTCGCTGTGATTATTGTGGTCGTAAAAGAGCCATAAAAATGATTGTGTTATGGATAACAAAACACTATAGTGACTTTGTTATTGTGTCTTGTAAGTATATTAAAATGTTAATAATGTTTTCAGTGGATGCTTATTTTTGTACGAAATGTGTATGTGTATCATTATATTACGTGTTCCCTGCTATACAAGAAATGCGTATATGCTCCAATGCGTATGGATTCTAAAAAAATAGCTAAACTCAGATGTGTAAGAGATAACACAGTAATAATACACAAATTACTTGCACTTTTTCAACTTTTATAGTAAAAACTGTGTAATTCTAATAAAGTGAAAAAAGTTCTAGTAATTTGTCTAGACTTACTAACAAGGATTTCCACTAATAACGGAATAGTACATTCAATAACATAACAGGAAAACCAAAATTTGTAAAACGTTGATGTCGTAGCAATCGCCGTAGCTGTTGCGTAGCAGTCTACGCGACGGCTACGTAGTACGCCTAGCGCCGCCTACGAGCGTTTACCAACGTGCCGTAGCCTGCGAGCGCCGTACGCTACAATAAGATTAATTTACGCGGATAATAGGATAAAAATATTTATTTACGCGCATGTTAGGATAAAAGTATTAATTTACGAGGATATTTGGATAAAATTATTAATTTACGCGGATATTAGGAAAAATGCGATTCGTGGATGTAATATGTAATCCCCACGTTTCATGTTATATCAAACCAAATACCATAGCAATAGGGCGATCGCGGGGCTCCGTTTGATTGGTGTCTAAGTGATTTTCTAAAGTTTCTCTGATCTTTTAAATATTAATTGGTCCTCAGTCTTTATTAACATGACTACATCATAAAATTTTGTACCTATTTATCACTAGTAATTAGATTAATATCAATGTTTCAATAACTATTAAAATTATAATTTATTTTTAATTACTTATTATTTTTAATGATACCGATATAATAATTAAGATAAAATTTTGTTTGTATATTTAAATATACACAAAAAATTCAAATATTTACTGTCCAGTAGGTTCAGTCGAAATATTTAATTTCATCCTATAAAAATTCGTTTATTTCCCGAGCTTAATTCGCGAAAGCGACGTTCGTTTCGTTGTAAAACTTTTTAGGACTTTTTGTGGACTTCTTAAATAAAAAAGTTCATGTAAAACGACCGAAAGTTCGAGCACGTTTTTGTACCAATTGAGGTTCGGGGTAAAAAGGAGCAATAAAGATTTTATTGTTTAACGGAGATACTAAAACTATGGAGTAGAGTCAGTGGACCGTGAAGAGAGGAATGGAAAGTGATAGAGGAGGCTTTTACCTCAAGGGGCCAACGTGTAATAATAATAGCTCCCCTCACCTATTTAGGTGTCAGAAGCTGATTTCATTGAAACCAGGCCAGCGCAGGACTTATTTTATAGTGCCCAAGTGTGTGCGCAATACACAGAAGCACTCTCTCTTCCTTGTACTCTCATAACCCAGTGGGACGGTAAACCGACACGACCGGCGAGAGAACAGGCGCAGGACCGTCTTTTTACATGCCCATCCGACGCATGGATCATCTTTCTTGTCAGACAATCAGGTGATCAGCCTGCATTGTCCTAACCAAACCTGAAAACAACATTTTTTGTTGTTCTAATGTAGGAATCGAACCCACGACTTCCGGGTCGAGAGCGAAGCTCTGAACCACTAGACCGAGAGGCGTTCATACAACACGGACGAACTTCTTCGTATTGGAATATATCGGTGTCTTCAACACAGTCGTATCTGTGTTGTCCGCCCCAGAAAGGGGAGAATGGACTTAGGGACAAATAGAAAGAGATTAAATACCTTGTAGGGAATCAAGAATTGCGCACCTGAAGAGAAACGCCCGAGACAGTAGGGCGCATTCCCCGTGTTACAGCCCGGATAACCACCGGTTGATGGGGGCCATGGGTTGGTGGAGGGATTTCTTCTCCATAAGAAAATATTAGTTTATTAATAAATATAGGAAAAAGTATATATATTACGTCAATACCAACCCAGAAATGGAGAATGGAACTCGCGCGGGGTCACATTTTAGGAAAAAAATTTAAAAAATGACATGTAAGATATTATAACAAATTACTCACGACACTTTTATGCATTTTCTATAAAACTGAAGAAAACTTACTTTAATTCGTCCTCCAGCTTCTACTGTAAAATGATGAAGTAAACATTGTATTTTAAAGTAAATTACCAAGACTGAAAAAGTGTCCTTTGCATGCTCGGAACTATTACAATGTTTTTCGTTTTTTAAGCTATTAACTAACCAGATATCTAAAATTGCATGCGGCGATTAATTATACACGTTGCGAAAACCACGTGAACACCACGTGAACCCGGCCCCAAAACACGATTAGTTTGTGTCAAGTATAATCTTTATGACGTGACTGCAAGCGGCTTAGCATAACTTTTTAATGTTTAAAATATGTTGTGTTATTCTCTGTTGCACGCTTATTTAATGCTAAACAGTAAACAGAAATTGATATATTTTTATATTGCGTGTTTCGTAGAAAATGTAACGGAATTTAATTATTTATTTGATAATTAACTATTATGTTCGAAATTCTAAAAGAATCCATAATACATTTTGCAGAGATTTAAAATAATCAGTATCAACTATATCTCGTGCTTAAGATCATTTATTCCTCAAAAACGAATACAAAAAATAATAAAATTCGCACTAAAAATCATTTTAAATCAAATCAATCTACTTATTTATTTAAAACAGGAAAGATTATTAATAATATTGATATGAACACTACAATATGTTATGTGGTGCTAGACCAACCACATCACACGAATCTCACAACTTGCTATTTACGGCAAAAGAGCTATGTAGCGAGACTTGGCAGCATTCGCATTCGTGACAGCGCGAACATTTACAAGTTATGTTTTTGATGGGATCTCTTTTCCTTATTGTTACTTTTCCCCTTCATTTGGTTAATATGTAAATTTTTAAATTTTTGTAAAATTTTGTATATAGGTAAGTACTTAGTGTGTAAAAAACAAAAAATTTTTTTCAACTTTTTACCATGTCTTATTTTTTTGTCGCTATAATAACGAAAGACGCTATAATTATAAAAAAAATTAAAGTGCATTTCTAGAATGAGAAAAGGTAGTATAATCATATTATGCCAAAGTTATAGTGACTGTTTTTTTTTTACACCCGTAATTGCCGTAGTTTTAGGAATAAATGATGCACTTCTGATTTCACCGTCGAGTTATTATTTTACTCCCGCGCAAACTCCTCCCAATTTTTTTTTCGTGAAAACACAAACAGTGTCATTTTCGATGTGAACAACCTTTTACCCTTCTTACACAACCCCAACAAAGACAGTTGTCTTGTTTACGTTACACCTCCGGGAGTACAATACAAGAGTGCTCCATGCGCGCTGCAGGCGCAATTTACTCACGCGACCCCGTTTCTGTGCTCGGTGTTTCTTTGTCTACGCCGCCTAAGGCCTAGATCTATTGCAGGTCATACGCATCTTACTTTTAATATTATAAACGCGAACATTTGTAAGTGTGGATGGTTGTTACTCTTTCAAGTAAAAACTACGGATTTAGATGAAATTTGGTACGGTAATAGTTAAGATGCTGAATGAACACGCAGCAAACGAGGAAACAGGGGTCTCCTAATCGTTGATTTATCATGCTTTTAACAGGTAATTTCAGTTCAAGCTGCAGTTGGTTTTGTTTTTTTTTTTTGGTTTGTTTGAACTTTGAACAGTTGCAGGACAGCAATAGGATTTACAAATACCTATTTTTCATTTCTGTAGACCGTGGTGTTTCCTAATGAGTAAATCTACATAAGTACAACATTTCAATCCATTTTGTTTTGCTCACGTAGCTGTCAATTGTCCCTGCTAAGCCCTCAGCAACTCGCCGCGCGGTTGACACATCGCGTCACTTTGTTAGGGCTCGCTCACATTAGTGGCGCGACGCGGGGGCCTGCAGGTGCGGTTGATCGATCACGCCGCGAAGCCCAGTGTTATGATTTTAATTCCCTTTGGGATATTATATTCCGATGTATTTTCGTGAAATTGTGTTTCAAAAATTTATTTTTTAACCAACTTTAAAAGGATTAACTGATTTCAAGATAAGTAGTTTTTTTAATACCGACCTTTTATAAAAGGGTGGTAAAAAGAAAAGTCACTATAACTTTGGGGTATTATTATACTACCTTGTCTCATTCTAGAAATGATTTTTTTACAAAAAAAAAAAAATTGTTTGCTTTTTTGTTATTTTGTAGATAAATTTTGAAGTTTTCTGGGATCCTATTGTATATGCGTATACATTGACCTTTAAAAGATTTACTTACTTTGCCAAGACTAGTCACTGGTATATCTAATTTGTGCTTATTTCTAGTGTTTATACAATGGTTGTCACTTTTCTTTTTGAAATCATTAAAATATATTATTTTTACATACACATTGTCCAAAATATATTGGGAAGCGACGCATCAGCATCAGCATCAGCATCAGCATCAGCATCAGCATCAGCATCAGCATCAGCATCAGCATCAGCATCAGCATCAGCATCAGCATCAGCATCAGCATCAGCATCAGCATCAGCATCAGCATCAGCATCAGCATCAACATCAGCATCAGCATCAGCATCAGCATCAGCATCAAGTAGTTGCTTCACCTTTATCATTAACTTAGGGTAGCGTGCTACAGCGTTTGTTATTTCAATAAACTTTAACACAAAAATGTTATATTTTATAATGTTTTGAGGTTAGTAAATTCTTATTCAACTTTAAGGTCTTATTTTATATCCCAGCGGCCATTGTGTTACATAAATTTTACAGCTCGAGCTTTATAGCAGACCTGCGACTTTATTACGGTTCGACCTTTAAACCTTTTTGGATTAAAATCTTTTAAACAAAGGTACTGAAATACCTTATTTTATTTCGTTCCCAAATATGGGGATTTCAACGCCCTATTTTATGACGCGATATCGCCCTGCGCGTGGGATTAGCCGTGGTTACAGTAATGGGAAGTACATAATATTAATATAATAATATAGTATCTATGACCAATAACATCTAGGTATGTAATATATAAAATTCTCCTATCACAGTGATAGTAGCCATACGAGTACTCCTCCAAAACGGCTTGACTGATTTTTATGAAATTTATATGCATATTCAGTAGGTCCGAGAATCGCCTACTATCTATTTTCCATACCCCTAAGTGATAAGGGTTATCCACCCCTTCTTAATTTTTTGGACAAAATTATTATCACCAACCACTTTTCCCATTTTCTAATAATTGCTTTAGTAATTTTTTACATCCGGGTTCCGGATTCCACGTTGCGGGTTCCGTGTTCCGTGTTCAGGGTTCCACGTTCCGCGTTGTGAATTCTAGGTTCCGCGTTGCGGGTTCCGCATGGGCATGTAAACATGTGACTAAGCACAGAACTACTTTTCTCATGCCTATCCGACATCGCCATGGGTTATTAATCCAACATAAAAACCCTTATATTAGCGAATACATCGGATCAAAAGAATAAATCCTTAAGGACAACACGACAAACTTTTTGTACATAAAAAACGCATTATCGAAAAAGTTAGTAACACCTTACGGGTTATCGAAGTGAAAGAGTTTAACATAATATTGATATTGATGAGGGTATCGACACAGCGCGACCGATTAGGTGAACTCGATTCGTTTGTCCGGGCTCCCGGGCTCCGGTATCCGGGCTCCGGATCTCCGGGTATCGACAGCAGGGATGTTAGGGAGCTCCATAGCCGTGACGGAAACTATCGGATATTAGATATAAAAAAATATCTGAAACCGTAACCGAATCCGAAATAATATTATCTATAATAATAACCTACTACACCACGTCAATCTGGCCCTGTGCTAAGTATCCGAAGAACTTGTGTTACAGGTACCAGACAACGGAAATATATATTTAATATTTTTATACTTTACACATATTCAAGATTTTTATTATATTAATACACATCCATGATCCAGGAACATTGAAAACTTTTTGTTCCCTCTGCGGGATTCGAACCCGCGACCTTTCGCTCGAACACCAAGGCGCTCAACCACTGCGAGGTCGTCAAAATGAAAGTTTTGCTACTGTAAAAAGGAAAACAAAATTAAATATCTGTAACCGAAATTATCCGAAACAAAAGGATCACAAACGTATCCGAAATTTCATATCCATTTTATCCCTGATCGCCAGCTATTGTCTCAACCCGGGGGTTCCCCGGAACTGAAGAGATACCGCCGTATAAGTAACGCTACTATCTCGGTTAGTAAATTTAGCTTTAGTTCACTAACTGTTTGATTTACAAGTATGTTTACATCCATAAAATTAATGTTTCTCGGCTATACTTATGCACAGATTTGTTACACTATTATGCTTGTACTGTTTTTAACCCTCTAGGCAAAAACGACGGGGTGTTATAAGATTCACGTGTCTGTGTAAATGTGTGTGTCTGTCTGTGGTATCGTAGCTCCCAAACGGATGATCCGATTTTCATGCGGTTTTTTTTAAAGATATGATGTTGATGGTGTTCTTAGATATGTTTGTCGAAAACTGCTTCAGGTCTTCAAGGTCATCAGGTCGTTTGTTAGGTGCGATAGGAATGTTACACGCTAAGTTCCGATTTCACCAACGCATGTTAATGTTAACGGCTTGTTAAAATACCATGCCTTCTCATTCATTGATAGGAATTACGAGAGGAACAACATGATATTTAACGAAGGATTAACTTTAAAATTGCTTGGTGAAACACTTTAATTAAATTAAATTAAAAAAATTAAACCTTAAAAAAAATTGTCGGGGTTTTTTATTATTTTAATTTAGTTAATTATGTCTGATATAGACGGAGGTTTGATGATGATGCTCAGATTTTGGACATAAAATGATAAACCTTTTATAAGTAACTACCTGACCCTGCATACTTCGTTCCGTCTTAACAAATAAATTCATCGGCCCGTTTACGCAGCGCACGGTTATCCAGAGCCTTTAAATCCCTTTTCAAAAATATTTAATTAATAATAATGAACATACAACAACACATACAACATGGCTCAGTTCTGCAGCATATGCAGTAAAAAAATTAGAGAAAATTCAGATGAAGATACAGCGAGACTAGTTTATTTTAGTTACTTTCATAGCATAATGTCCTACGGCATCCTTTTGTGGGGAAATGCCGCGGACATTAATACTATATTTGTGCTGCAGAAGCGAGCTTTACGTTATATTTATAAGTTGTCATCTTTTGAATCTCTGGGAGACCGTCGCATCTCAATACATTTTGGACAATGTGTTGTATGTAAAAAAGAATATAAATGATTTCAGAAAAAAAAGCGACAATCATTGTATAAACACTAGAAATAAGCACAAATTAGATATACCAGTGATTAGACTTGGCAAGGTAGGTAAATCTTTTAAAGGTCAATGTATAGGCCTATACAATAGAATCCCAGAAAACGATCAAAATCTTTCTATAAATAAATTTAAAAAATTAGTTAAATAGCGTTTGTGTGCTAAAGGTTGATTGCACACCCTGGGAATAAGGTGTCTCTATGCTAGGTTACAACTTTGTACACTTTGTTGTTATAATTTTAGTTTTAAGTCATAACATTGTTATGTTTATTATATTATATTTAAAAAGAAAAAAAAATTACAATATTTTTGCTAAGAGATGGCCCCGCGCGAGTTTCTTACGCCGGTTCTTCTCGCCGGGCTAGTTCCCGAACCGGTGGTAGGAATCATGTAGGACAATTCTATAAGTGTTATTTAATAATCAAATCAAATCAAATCAAATCAAATCAAATCAAATATTTTTATTCAGAGTAAATTTTACAAAAAAATGTTTTCTGAACGTCGTTTCTATATGATGCCTACCACCGGTTCGGGAACTAGCCCAGCAAGAAGAACCGGCGTAAGAAACTCGCATGGGGCCATCTTTTACCAAAAAGATGGAAAATTTCTCTTTTTAAAAAAAGTATAAATTTACATATAAATATGTCAATACTAAAGCTAAATAACATAGAATGTACTATATATAAGTAGCCTTGTAGGGGGCTACTTTATTCCCAAGGTGTGCTATCATTCATATAATCATTAACTTTATAGTAAGCTTTTGCACACAAACGTTCTTTGACTACTTTCTTAAACTTATTAGTTGAAAAATTTTGAACGTTTTCTGGGATCCTATTGTATAGGCGTATACATTGGCCTTTAAACGAATTCTTTACTTTGCTTAGTCTAGTCACTGGAACAACAAGTTTATTCTTATTCCGAGTATTTCTATTATGATTATCACATTTTCTTATAAACAGGTTTACATTTTTCTTAACATATAATACATTAGAGAGGATATACTGAGAAGCTACAGTTAGTATTCCAGTTTCCTTAAACTTTTCTCTAAGAGAAGTGTTGGGGGCCAGCTATATGGAAATAACCTATATGGAAATAAACCACGGGATGGGAAAAGAAGAAAAGGTAGGCAATTAAGGCTGACGACATCAGAAAGATTGGAGGAGCAATATGGATAAGGCAAGCTAAGAATAGGTATAATTGGAAACAGCTGGAAGAGGCCTAAGTGTCACAGGACACGCTGATCACTAAACCAGGGAATCCGATATGTTAACATGTGAAATTATTTTTATGTAAATTGTTTAGTGCCAGCAATAAAGGTTAAATAAATATGGAAATAAAATGTTTTGATTTTGATTGATTTTGATTTTGCAGACTGATCACCTGATTGTCTAACAATACGAGTAAGAAGGATGAAGAAGGGAGAGAGAGCTGTGATTTTGTATATTGCGCACACTTTGGGCACTATTTAAATAACTGCTACGTAGCTGGTCTAGTTTCAATGAAATCGGCCGCAGAAATCGGTGTTGGAGGCATTCATATCATCAATTACTACAATATTCACCAGGAACACTAATTACTGTTTGTTACTCGATCGAGATTCGAACCCGGGATCTCCGGCTTGAGCGTCGATACGCTAACTACGGGGCCACAAAGGAATTCTCGTAAACTGTAGAGAGTTTAATCACAATAATTAGAACGTATTTGAGAGAATTGTTCAAGTGCCAAAAAGCTTTACCTTGTCTGTTTCCGCGTATCGCTGCGAAACATTTACACGTAAAATATCTCTTGGAATCTTTTGAATGAAACGTTCGCTACAGTCATTGAACTAACACTACCACCCTGAATCAGTTCACACCTACTTAAACTTTCGAATGTAAGTTTTTTTGTAAAAAAAGTGGGCCATTATGCACTAAATCCCATTGTACTAAACATTTCTGTAAAGGATTTCACAAAGCAGTATATTGTAATATTATGCAAACTACATTGACTTGATTAAATTCAGCAAACGACTTGATAATAAAAACTGATGAATTTCTAAAGCACTGAATACAAAACTGTTCTATAATACCTGTAAAAGATAATAGCCCGTACAAGAAAAGGTCTAATCAAGCAAAAGACAAGGCTTTTAGCTGATTACACTCACGCTATATATAACCAGGATCATATTTCTCGGTCAAACGTCTGGAGTTGCGTACTTTAGTTAGTACGCAACTCCAGACAGACATAGTTGTCCGTGTTGTAACTTTTATCTTACCGTAGCAGAACATAAGACAAACGAAAAAAAATATTACAATAAATATACAAGGTGTAAAATAAATCAATAATAATTAATACTTAAGAGTGTGTATGTGCCTCCTATGTAGAGTTTACTGTGAAAGCGCTGAAAGACTTACTTTTGACTTTCATGTTTCTATGAGAAATGCTCCAACATAATAAATTTGGCCGTACAACTATTTAAAAAAAAAATATTGTTTTAGTACTTTCACAGTGAACTTTACATACGGGACCCATACGCACCCTAAAGTATTATCAGTGATTTATTTTACACCTTGTATATTTATTGTAATATTTTTGTTCGTTTGTCTTATGTTCTGCTACGGTAAGATAAAAGTTACAACACAGACATTAATATTATAGCCTGTATTCATTTGTTTATTTTTATCAATAGTTTTAATTAGGACGTATGACATCGTAACCTAGATTATTTTTATGATTTAGTATCTTTGTACTACATTCTGGTGATCAATAAATGAATTGAATTGAAATAGAGTGTGCTGAGTCCATATTTTGTCACTGTACACTGCCCGCCGTGAAAACTGAAATTTGTATTTTTCACTGTATTGGCGAGCGATCAAGCAAATGCATGATTGTCAGACGCGACGCGAGGGCTCTTGTTAAATAGTCTGGTAATTAAGCTGCATTGTCCAGGTGTTTCCGTTTTGAGAACTTCCACTGCATGCAATTATACGAGTATCCTTACATAATGCTATGCATGTATTTAAAACAACTAGATGTCAAAGATGACATTGACGTTGATGCCTAAGATAGTTTTAAGTTAGTCTCCTTGAGAGGCCCGGATAGGTTAGTGGGATCAACGTACCTACGTAGTTATTTATAAGATATTGTTTATTATATTATCTACGTAGTAGAATAAAGTAAAATACGATTAACTAGAAGTGTATTATTGGACGTGTAATTTGAACCTAATAACAATAACACATATGCTGAGGCACTAAAACATGGTGTCAGAAGAAGAAAAAGAAAATATTAACCAAAGAGAGGGTACGTCGAGAACGGCGAAAAAAGAAATTTCGAGACCGGCTGGGTGTGGTTCAACAACAATGACGACAATGGCTGCAAACGGAGTACAAAAGCTGGAAATTTCGACGGAAATCATCAACAATAATGCTGAAAACTTCAGAAAATGGACTCAGTCGTTCGAGATATATTTGCTGGCGTCGGGAATGGAGAAAACTGAAGACAAAAGGAAGATTGCTATTATGCTACACTCTATGGGTGAAAAAGGTCTAAATATCTTCAACTCCTTCAATTTGGACCTAAGCAATTCTACATTCAAACAAGTAAAGGAGAAATTTGTTGAATACTTTGAACCAAAGAAGAATTTGACAGTTGCAAGACACAGGTTCTTCACATTAAAACAACGTGTGAACGAATCATTGGACAATTTTCTGATGGAGCTAGAAAATGCAAGTCATTCATGTGAGTTTGGTACGCTTCGTGAATCCCTGGTGAAAGATATTCTCATCGCTAACATGGCCACAAACTTCTTACAAATTCGACAAAAGCTGCTACAAGAACAAGATCTCTCCCTGGAAAGAGCCAAGCTGCTGTGTAGAACACTCACTATGGCACAGAAGAGTGAAGATTCAATCAATGGGGGTGAAAGAAGAGAAGATGCCACCGTATACAAGATACACAGAAACCGTCCGAACAGTTCTCCGTCATCATCGTTTTCATCGCACCAGCATAGGAGAAAAACCAGATCTCCAGTGCCGCATTATCAACAAAGAAGATCAGCCACACCCGGGTCCAGAACAACGTGCGGGAGATGCAACACAACACATGCTCATCGCAACTGCCCAGCATGGAAGCATAAATGCAGGTCATGTTTAAAATATGGACACTTTACTAATTTATGTTATAAGAAAAATAATGTCAGGAATGTTGTTTCTGAAGTAGACAACTCAAATCTCGATGATGAAGTAACAAAAAAAAGTGCTGAGAGATTTACTATAGGGACATTGTTCAACATTGAATCACAAAGTAATAGAAATAGCACAATTTTAAGTAAAAATGATAATTCTTGGCATTATTTTCTTAATATAAACAATAAAAGAGTAGATTGCATAATTGATACTGGAGCAGATATAAATATGATGTCTTTAGACACATGTAAAAGCTCAAACCTAAAAATTAAAAATAAGGACAAACAACAGTGTAAAAATTATAATATTTTTGCTTATAATGGTCATAAAATTCCCATAGTGGCAGTATCTAATGTATCCTGTTTATTAGATAATAAAGTAGAGCCTGAAACAATTACTTTTGTAATAACAAGTTTGAATTGTCCAACTGTAATTGGCTTACCAACTTGTATAAAGTTAAATTTAATAACAAAAAACTTCTCTGTAAATTGTCAAAATGACAATAAAATTGTGAAAAATATACATAACCTATATGAAAAAACATGTGACAATATTGTAATCAAATATAATGATGTTTTTCAGGGCCTAGGATGTCTTCCATATGAACACAGTATTGTATTAAAGAAGGATGCCATACCAAGAGTAGATCCCCAGAGGAAGGTACCGTTTGCTCTCATCGAGCCGTTAAGGAAAGAATTAGAAATCATGGAACAGCTGGGAATTATACAAAAGGTTAACAAACCCACATTATGGGTAAGTAGTTTAGTCATTACCATGAAAAAGGCAGGAGGATTAAGGGTATGTTTAGATCCTAGATATTTAAATAAAAATCTATTGAGAAGTCATTATCCTATTAAAAATATTGATGAAGTCAGGTCAAAATTGTCTAAAGCTAAATATTTTTCCCACTTGGATGCGTTCTCTGGTTTTTATAATATAAAATTAACAAAAGAAAGTAGTGATTTGTGCACATTTCAGACCCCATTTGGTCGCTATAAATTTCTACGGTTGCCTTTTGGGATTAATACTGCAACAGAAATATTTTATAAAACTATGATTGATTTATTTGGGGACATTGAAGGCATAATTATTTGGTGTGATGACATTTTAATATATGGGGAGACAATTGAAATACACAATAAGAGGTTAGAATTATTTTTAGAACGGGCTAGGCAGGTAAATTTGAAATTAAACAAGCTCAAGTGTAAGTTTCTTTTAGAAGAAATAACATATTTGGGTTATATTTTTAGCAAAGATGGTGTTAAAATTGATCCAGATAAAATTAGAGCTGTAAAAAATATGTCTACACCTAAAAATATTAAGGATTTACAAAGATTTTTAGGCATGTTGAATTTTTTAGCCCCTTTCATTGAAAACTTAGCAGACAAAACTAATGTCTTAAGAAACTTGTTAAAAAAGGATATACCATTCCTATGGGATGATAATTATCAAAAGTGTTTTGAATCACTAAAAGATATTATTACTAAAGCACCTGTATTAGCTAACTATAATTGCAATGTACCTTTAATTTTGTCAGTAGATTCATCCAAGAATGCAGTGGGCGCTGTAATCATGCAAAATAAGCGACCAATTGCATATAGCTCAAGAACATTGACAAGCTCTCAACAAAACTACGCTCAGATTGAAAAGGAATTGTTTGCTATACAGTTTGGTTGTAATAAATTTCATCAATATATTTATGGAGGTCTTGTTACCGTTCATACAGATCACAAACCTTTAATTTATCTCTTTAAAAAACCTCTTCATGAAGTGCCAGCTAGGCTGCAGAGAATGATGCTTGCGTTGCAAGGATATGACTTAGAAGTAATTTATGTACCTGGTAAACATATGTATATAGCAGACACGCTATCACGAGCTTCACTCACTGATACATATGTACCAGAATATGAACAAGACTTGCAATATCATGTCAATTCAATTTTTTCTAATATTTCAGTATCAAAGTCATATTTAGAGTCAATTTTAAAGGAAAGTAAACAAGATGAATCATTTAATTTGCTTAAATCTTATATAAAAAATGGTTGGCCAACAAGCAAAAACAAAATTAACTGTTTGGTTAAACCATATTGGAATATTCAAAGTGAAATACATATAATGAATGATTTACTCTTTAAGGGCAATAGGCTCATAGTCCCAAAGGCTTTACAAAAGCAAATATTAGATAAAATTCACTGTGGTCATTTAGGTATAAATAAAACACTTAACATTGCTAGGGAAACAGTTTATTGGCCCAATATAAATGCAGACATTAAAAATTTAATTGAACAGTGTCTGGTATGTGCTAAATTTAAACCTAACACAAATAAGGAACCTTTGAAGTGTTATGATATTACACAACTCCCTTGGGAACGAGTAGGGGTTGATTTATTTTATTTTGATGGGGAGAATTACCTTGTCTGTGTAGATTACTATTCTAAATATTTTGAGCTAGCTTCTTTACATAAGAATTACAACGTTGATAACGTGGTGAAACACTTGAAATCATTTTTCGCACGCCATGGCATTCCACGGTCGCTAGTGTCGGATAATGGTCCACCTTTCAACTCTTGTAAGTTCAAATCCTTTCTGGTTGACTGGGATGTGGAGCATATCACGTCGAGTCCTTATTTCGCACGTTCAAATGGCCAGGTTGAGGCGGCTGTGAAAATATCCAAAAGCATACTACGTAAGTGTGCTCAAGATAAATCCGATGTATATTTAGCATTGCTACACTACCGGAACACTGCTAAAGGCGATTTTCCCAGCCCAGCATCATTATTAATGTCTAGGAGTTTACGTATGAATATACCTGTCCTGTGTAAAAAACTAAAACCGAATTTAGTAAAATTTTCTGTTTACAAAAAATCTTATGTCAAAAATAAAAACAAAATGACATATTACTTTGACAGATGTGCAAGGCAAAGGAATGAAGTCTTTAAGCCTGGAGATGACATTTATTTTAAAAAAAATCCCAAAGATTTTTGGACTCCTGGTGTAATACATAGAAATCTAGATTGTGGTAGGTCTCATTATATTACCGATATGAATGGTGTTATATATAGGAGAAATAGAGCGCATATTAGACATAGGAAAAATAATTTAAAAAATATAAATCCTCCTTCCTCTTTTGCGGGTGACAGTAAAGATGAATTTAAAAAAATAGATCCTTCTTATAATGGTCATGATACGTGCAATATACTTCCCATAAATCCTAGTTGTTTCACGAGTGAAAATTCTCAGGATATTAGTAGGCATGATAACTGTGTTCCTGTGGAAAGGCAAATAGGTACAGATTATGTTACCAGATCTGGTAGAACTGTAAAACAACCTAAATTGTACATACATGAGAAATTTAATTAGTAAGTTATATTTTGTAATCATGTATATTTTAAGCATTATTAAATTGTATGCGTTTCTCGAAAAAGGGAGATGTTACATAATGCTATGCATGTATTTAAAACAACTAGATGTCAAAGATGACATTGACGTTGATGCCTAAGATAGTTTTAAGTTAGTCTCCTTGAGAGGCCCGGATAGGTTAGTGGGATCAACGTACCTACGTAGTTATTTATAAGATATTGTTTATTATATTATCTACGTAGTAGAATAAAGTAAAATACGATTAACTAGAAGTGTATTATTGGACGTGTAATTTGAACCTAATAACAATAACACATATGCTGAGGCACTAAAACAGTCCTGTACGCGATCATGCTCACCCTAACTTTCCCATCTTGCTGATCCCACATTCCTCTCGTCATCCTACACCTGCCGTCCCAGACCATGTATCGAATCAGTTCGATCTCAATGGTTTTTGGTGGATTGCTTTGAAACTAACCAGGATAAAGAAAATCGTTAGATAGTAACTTTTTATCCTCCCGACCATATCAATCGACTGAGAATCAAAATAAACAAACGTCAATTTATTAGGCATTTTGTGGCACGATCAGATCAAAATCGAATCAGTTTGGGGAGTAAGGGGGCTGGTGACTGGTGGACGTAGCAAAAGCGTCCATCGAATTTTCACCTGGAGTCTACTATACGAATATTTAATTAGTATAAAATTAGCTAAACAAAATGAACATCTTTTCAATGAACGTAAGACCGATTGGATGTAGAAGTTGAATGGTCTTAACAAAACTCGGTGTAAGTTACTTAAGCAGTAAGCTTCGTAAGCTGGCTTAAAGTTCGTGATGTCTGATCTTGTGATTAATGTAAGGTAAGTTTTTCTTTAAAAGCGTATTACGAAGGATATATATTAAATAAAAATAATTCGGGTAGCCTCAGCTGGTTGTTGAAACTATTGGTATTGAAAATTAAATAAATCAACCAAACAAGAATAACAAAAGTAGATAAAATTTAAATTTGCTTCCACTTGTATGAAGTTGTTTTATACAGTGTGACTGGTGAGACATGAGCAATACTTGAGGACGTGATATTTGACTATTATATTATGAGATGAAATAATATAAAAAAATAATATCAATATCACCGAGTAAATGTATCTTAAACTTGAATAATTATTTACCCAATGCATGGACACCGCGAGTAGGAAGTGTAGGAACACCCTCGTTTACCTACGTTGACGTCGAGCGCCGCCGCTGGGGTGCCGCGCTGGCTACATAGGTGCATACTGCATACCTACTTGCCTAGCCGCGTAATTTTCATAGTATCCATGATTCATTTATTTAAAGGAAAATTTGGTAAAAAATAAGTACCTAATTTTATTACATACATATTTATAATGGGAATCGAGTACCGAGTACTCTTCGTAAGTATTGCACACCAGTCAGCCTGTATATTGTGTTGAAAGCTCATAATATGTGAAATCAAACGGCGAATGCATACCTATATCTATATATAACGTTCCCTGTATGGCAGACCCCGAAAATATTTTTAGTATTCTATTTATTTTTGACTGTTTTTAGTATTTATTGTTTTATCAGCATAAACTGTTGAAACTAAACTTTAAAAAAGTGATATCTTTTTTAAAAGATCTTTAAAAATACAGTTTTAAAAGGTTTTACATTACACCAATTATATTAATTTAACGTTACACCAACTCAACACCGACTGCAACAACATAGTACGGCATCGCAATATAAACTTTACGTCGTATTAACTAAGTGTGAATTTTACATTTCAGTTGAAATATTGATGATGTTGAAGTCGAGTCGGCGTTGAGTTGATATGTGCGAAGACCTGTATACGTGCTGACGGACGGACAGACAGCAAACAGTCAGTAATAGGGTCTAGTTTTCATCCTTTGGGTTCTGACTACGGAATCCAGATTGTGTAGTATAGCTGGCTTATGTTCTCGAGAGCTAGCTTTTGCCAGTTAGTTGTCGGCGTTCGTAGAACTTTTGAAAGTATTAAAAGCTTGAAGTGACAAAAAATACAGCTTTAGTTCCAATTTCACCAACGCATGTTAGTGTTAACGGTTTGTTAAAATGCCATGCCTTCTTGTTCATTGATATGAATTACGAGGGGAACAACATGATATTTAACAAAGGATTAACTTTAACATTGCTTGGTGAAACACGGCCTAAGGCCCGTATAAATAAAACAATCTCAAACCCAGCCTCACTTGAGAGCCTATTTGACAGATAAAACAACGTTTCGTTTCACTTTTAAAAGTGAACATTATTATTAATGTTACATAGTACTTTCATTTATTTTCTTTTTGTATTGACATAGAAACAATAAAACAAGTTTAATGTATATTTTTATAATCTTTATTTTAACGTTTTAAGAAAGAAAAAAATTCAAGTATGTAACATAAGTAAAATTCTTCATTTTTAAAAGTGAAACGAAACTTTTTTTTAGCTATCAAATAGGTCCTCCAGGTGAGGTTGGGTTTGAGATTGTTTTATTTATACGGGCCTTAGTGTGTCACGAGCTGTGAGCTGTGAGTCGTGAGAAAACGATGGCTTGTATTCCCGTGTATTATACACGGGAATACAATGTTAAAACTTTTATTGGGGCCGCGATAAAATCTCTCTAAAGTTACTCAAACTTTGTATCGCGTTTAAATAAACAGCACAGTAGGTTTTTTAATAAAATAAATATATAAGGAGTATATACTATTTAATATTACTCAGGGCCGATTTTTCAATGGTCAGATAACTTTTATCTGTTGAATAAACATGTGACTTTGACATTTGTTCCATACAAAATCTGCCAAAGTCACATATTTATTCCATAGATAAACGTTATCTGACAATTGAAAAATCGGCCCTTAGTAGCAAGAAAGTTACAATATTTTGCCTCTTATCTATAATATATAATATTACTAGCTTACCCGTGCCCACTTCGTTGAGCATTTAAACAGTTTATGATGAAATTCAACTAAAAAAAACAACCCGCAACGCGGAACACGCAACGCGGAACCCGCAACGCGGAACCCGCAACGCGGAACCCGCAACGCGGAAACCGCAACGCGGAACCCGCAACGCGGAACCCGCAACGCGGAACCCGCAACGCGGAACCCGCAACGCGGAACCCGCAACGCGGAACCCGCAACGCGGAACCCGCAACGCGGAACCCGCAACGCGGAACCCGCAACGCGGAACCCGCAACGCGGAACCCGCAACGCGGAACCCGCAACGCGGAAACCGCAACGTGGAACCCGCAACGTGGAACCCGCAACGCGGAATCCGCAACGCAGAACCCACGACGCGGAACTTAAATGAATTAAATAAAAAATTCACCCGGGTTACACTTCAGTCTAAGTAACACGGCGCCGGCAATGCTAACACCAAAAATTTAAAAAGTGGAAATAATTGAATTATACGGTAATTCGTTCACTACAAAATAAATTTAATTAATTTTATAGCGTCAACAACACGTGGTATTTATGCTGTTAAAATGTAGCTTATATGACACGTTCGTAGATTTACCATAGCAGCGCCATCTATTGATTACTTACTCAACCCAGTCGAAAGGTATCGACATCTGTTAGAATCATTTGGAGTTAACAGATAATTGTGACTGTCAAATAATAACAGACAAATAATTAGCAATAAATTAAAATTGCGACTATAATTTGAGATTTAAACTATCCTATCTCTCAAGTTGGATCGAACTGCACATGGTGTGCGAATTTTATTATATTCGGTTAAGTGGTTTAGGAGTCCATTGAGGACAAACATTGTGACACGAGATTTATATATATTAAGATAAAGCGGAAGAGTTTGTTTTTTTGTTTAAATGCGCTAATGTCAGGAACTACTGGTCCGATTTGAATTTTTTTTGTTGGATTGTCCATTAATAGAGGAAGGCTTTAGGCTATACCTATAACATTACGCTGCGACCAATAAGAGCGAAGCGTCAGTGAGAAATGTTGAAAAAACGGGGAAAATTATTCACATTTGGGGACTTTCGTTGCGTGCGCTGCATAAACGGTTTAATTCGCTCAAAACCCACGAGAACGATGTCGCGGGCACAGCTAGTAAAACTACTAGCTGTGCCCGCGACTTCGTTCTCGTGGGTTTTGAACAGAAATGTCGAGCCTCCTGCGACCTCGGGCCTGGCGCGGCGTGGAGCCTGTTCTCAGCGTTAAATTAAAGTTATAAATAATGGAGATAGAGCTGGGAAGTTGGGGGCCTCGAGAGTATTGAGGTTTGCTGCTCTTTTGACTTTTCATTACAAAACTTTGTTTCAAGTTTCATAAATACTTATGCGTTTGTGAACTATACAGGGGCCTTACTCTCCAAACTGATTTGATTTTGATTCAGATACGATCATGTCGTGTACTTCCTAATAAATTGGCATTAGTTTATTTTGATTCTCAGTCGATTGATATGGTCGGGAGTACAAAAAGTTACGATCTAACAATTTTCTTTATCCTGGTTAGTTTCAAAGTAATTCACCAAATAAAATACGAAAAACCACTGATATCGAACGGATTCGGTTCTCGATTGTGTCGGGAGTATGCCCGCAGGCTGTAATATTAATGAGTGATAATATTTAGTGTGTGTATGGTTCCGGTAGAGTTTACTGTGAAAGTAATATAATTAATTAAAAATACTTTTTTTAATTATTGTATAAGCAAATTTATGATGTTGGGACATTTTTAATGAAACATGAAAGTCAAAAGTAAGTCTTTCCGCTCTGGTACTTTCACATTAAATTAGGCACATATACACCTTAAAGTATTATCTCATTAATATTGTAGCCCGTATGACCGAAGTCCCTTTTTGTCATATTTAATATTGTTTATAACTTTAGCGTCTTTATTTGTTTACTGATGATAGAGAAGACATAAATATTTGATTTGAAATTACCGACGTCTAGTAAAAGACACTATAGCATAATATTTTCTTGAAGAGATTTCGATTCTAATGACCACATAATTTTAGAACTGCAAGGACATTTTTCTTATTTTAACTATTGATTTGAATTGTCGATTAAACTAATACGGGAAAAAAACAATTCTAAGCTGAAAATATAATCGTACGTATTCAAATTTATATTTCAATGATAGGCTCTACGTTATAACCTTCCTAGAACCTGTATTAACCGACTTCCAAAAAAGGAGGAGGAGGCTATGATCGTAGTTAATTTACATCGTGTCGATCTTGTAATTAGGTAATTATAACTTACAACAGAATTAGGTTTAAAGATTTATAAGTCTATATCCTAGGCACATTTCATAAAGTTTTGACGCAACCGAATGATGCTGAAGCAAAGGTTTTGTTTAAATTCATGGCACAATTGTGATGTGTTTCTTTATTTATCATTTGTTTGTCATTAAGTATAAGATTAGGTTACGATGGGACTGACTTACGCTGTGCGTTAAAAGTCCCTAAATAAAAAATGGATTAAAAAATAGTCTGTTGTGTTGTGTTTAGTTTATAAACTTACCGTTACAACACGTCAACAGCCACAGACCGAGCACACACAGGCGTCCCAAATCATAACATTTATGTTTCACCATGTTTACAACCCACTACCACTGCTGTGACGTAACATGAAGTTGGTATCGGCGACCCCACGTCCGCGCGCGCGGGCGGCCGGCGAGCGACTGGGGGTTGTTTGGGGCAGGCCGTGTTTATGTTGCCGCGGCCTGACTTACTTTCCCGCGCTTCGACTAACTCAAAATTTTGTCACGGAGTTTCTACGAGAGTGATCCTTGTATTCAGAACCTACTGTTTTTGGAAGTCGGTTAAGAACAGGCTCTAGGAAGATTATCCGTGTGTTCCAGTACCTGATAGTAAATGAAAACCCGTGTGGAAGCTAGTTACCCCCCCCCCCCCTTTTCCGTCGGGGATTAATCAATTGCCAGTATAACAATTCTAGTATTCAACTTGCAGTGGAATGCTTAAACGCTCATTAAAAGTCAAGGGCGGCAGCGGCCTAGTGGGTAGATCGTTGATCAGAACAGAAGCTCGCGCAGGTTCGATGCACCGGTTGTGGATGAGACTCTAGTCTTTTTCACATCTCAAGTGGGTACTACATTATACGGACGTTTTAACAATAACAACGTGAGGAAACTCCAACATGGCTGGCCCCATACGTATTGACCAGTCATTCTCTGGACTAGGGCAACCACAGGGCATTAAAACCGCCTGTTCCAGGCGCTACAGTATTAAAAAAATGATAACTTCGCTCGGGGAACACTGTAAGGCTTCATTCTAATTAAAAGTTAATACCCTTCCTATTCACAGGTCCTTAGAAAGGTACTTATGTTGACGGCGTAAATGACTGAGGTAGTACGACTGTAGTCTTCTGGGTTAGTATTCTTCCCTATTTAACTAACGGAAAACTGAAATGATAGTTAAAGTGGAGGACTTTACATACAGGCTGTCCCTGGTATGGCTTGGCGGAATAACAGAGACAGCAATCAACTTTACTTGAGACTTGAGAGACATTTTAGTTTTTCCTGTAAACAAAATTTAACAAAACAACTGCTTCAAAGAACCAACAAGTCTAATTATAAAATATAATTATGAAAATTAGAAAATACTGATTTTACTGTGTTTAATAATAATTATTATAAATAAAATACAGTAAATATTGACCCTGTTTCATAATAAGTAATAATTATTTAAGTTAATAAACGTAAATTAATAAACGTTCAAATTTACAGGAGCGAGAAAATTAATTAAATGAGAATATATAAAAATATATATAAGTGGTCGAGCACGAGTTCTGCTCTCATTTTTTTTTTGGTCTTCTGCGTTCTGCCGCGGGGGGTTCTTCCCTTTTAAGAACAGGCTTTTGCACTTCAACACCTTCATGCTGAGTGCGCCATTTTGTTATTCCCCACGTAGAGGGAGCTGAGGATCTCTGGTCGTGGTTCTCCGTCCCTGTTCGAGGGCTTCCGTCGGGCGTGAGATTGCATACGAGTCCGATAGTTAAATGAGACGTCTGAGCAGAGTTTGATGCTCTCATCGAATGTTCTATCTTCGTCGTCGTCGTTTCAGCCTTTTACTGTCCACTGCTGGACATAGACCTCTCCAATACATTTCCAGTGCGACCGGTCCAATGCCACCTGCATCCAACGTGACCCGGCAGTTTTCACCAGGTCGTCGGTCCATCTGGTAGGTGGCCGTTTTTTATTCTATCTTAGTCTTAGTAAAAGTCATCTAATCCTTGAGATCCCAGGTAACATAATACTGCTGGGACCCCTAAAATGTTAAGCTAACCAATTCTAATACAAGGGTGGCCAGAGCCTTACATGACTACGTGGTAAATATTGTGAGTCATAATTAATTACTCAATAGAAATATTAGTTTAAAATGAGGTTAAGTATCTGAACACCCCGCTGTGTGTGTTCACCATAACTTACTCAGCGTGTTGCCAACACAAAAGGTGTATTACTTGTTAATTTAATGTTATACAGCTAAGTACTTTTACACAAGCATTTTGTATTTTTACACTGAATTAAATGTTCCTACCACAAAACTATACGTAGTATTATCCTTATTAGTATTATAAATGTAAGTGACATACACACAAAAACTTCTGAACGGATTTTGATGGTATGGGTATACTGATCTTACGTTTTATAGAACGTAGCTGTAAATTATTTATTCGTTTTCTGGGACCTTATTGTATAGGCGTATGTACATTCTTTAAAAGATTTGCTTACTTTGCTAAGCTTGATCGTAAGTATATCTAGCTTGCGTTTATTTCTAGTATTTCTACAGTGATTGTCGCTTTTCGTTTTAAAATTATTTAAATTATTTCTGACATACAACGCGTTATCCAAAATGTATATGGCGACGATCAAAATTCCTATTTCCTGAAACTTTTCTCTTCCTTTTCTCAAAATTTCCGAAAGATTAACATTTAAGGTACAAGCTATTTAAAACATCATTCACAATTTCGGTTACTCGTTACGTTCACCAATGAGCGTTCATAATGGTTTGTTAACTCAAATGTTCCGAAAGATTAACATTTAAGGTACAAGCTATTTAAAACATCATTCACTATTTCGATTACTCGTTACGTTCACCAATGAGCGTTCATAATGGTTTGTTAACTCAAATGTTAGCGATTGATCAGCCTTTCAGAAACCGGATGTCTGTGAAGCGAATCAAAATATTATGTAACTCCTGTATATATTATGTAACTCCTGTATATATCGCCTCACTATTTCTCTATTTTATGGACAGTTTTATTATAGCGCAGCATACTACAATAATGTATATCAAGGCCAACAATAAATTTGTGCTGTCGCGCACTTCAGGCACAAGGGGACTCGGTGAATATTTATATCGTCGTAACTTCCCACTGAAGAAATTGATATTCAGATTTGGCCCCATGCGTCACCTGCGAGTTGCGATATATATCGCACTTGTATGAAGTGCCTTATACAATAAATAAGGAAACCGAGGGCTGCGTTATGTCACGTAAAAATACATTGACAGTTTGAAACTAGCCAAGTCAAATCTAGCTTACTTTAAGATCTTACATTTTTTTTAATAACTATATGTTTATAGGTGTCTACATTGGAAGGAAGGTCATGGCTATGGATGTGGAAGGATACAAGGTCGAGGTAGGCCAAAAAAGGTTTGGATGGACTGTGTGAAGAAAGATATGCGTGATAAGAATGTGTGTGCTGAGATGACGAATAATAGAGATGAATGGAAGCGAAATACATGTTGTGCCGACCCCATCTAGAGTGGGATAAGGGCAGGATAAAGAGATGTTTATAGGTGTCTAATAATGCAAATTAATTCAGTTTAGTATTTGTTCAAAATTTTAGTTTCTTTCTATTTATAAGTATATACATATTTGGATTTTGCATAGAACTTGGCACTTGTTGAGACCTCCATTCTTTTTGAGACGAAGCCCACAGCCAATGTATAATTGTTGGCTTTCCTTCTTACACGACTTCGGCGAAGCCAAAAGGAAGGGGAATGAATTTTGCAGGCTATGCATGTATCTATGTACTAGCTGTGCCCGCGACTTCGCGTGGTTTTTGAGTGACTTGAACCGTGTATGCAGCGCACGCAACGAAAGTCCTCAAATGTGAATAATTTTTCCCGTTTTTGCAACATTTCCCACTGACGCTTCGCTCCTATTGGTCGCAGCGTAATGTTATATAGCCTAAAGCCTTCCTCTATAAATGGACTATCCAACAAAAAAAGATTTTTCAAATCGGACCAAGTAGTTCCTGAGATTAGCGCGTTTAAACAAACAAACAAATTTTCCGCTTTATAATATTAGTATAGATGTATAAAATGTATGCATCAGTTTACACCTAAATATAGTAGGTAGAAAACAAAGAACTGATAAGAGCATATCCGTCTGTAGGTTCGATACAATTACCGGATGCGACCACGGCTCCACCTTGATCATTTTTGTACTTATGCATTTCTGTATTTCAAATTGAATTAATTTCTTGTTTTACCCCTTTTTTTCGAAGTCGGGTTAGTTTTTTACATTGGTGTTTTTGGTGGGATTTAAATTGTATATAGTAAACAATATTTTGTTGTTGTTTCTGGAGTGCGCAGGTACTCGAGGTAAGCGGTTGGCAGTTGTCCAGCGACAGTAAGTGTCTCACACATTAATAACGTGGTGCCATGGTGCCCCATAGTCGGCCATAAACTTTAAAAATAGCTGACATAGAACACTTAAAATGAATGTAGCCGTAAACAGGATTAAACAATTATAAACTTTTCGTGAATTGTTGATGGTACCGTAACTAAGGCCCGTGTAAATAAACAATCTCAAACGAAACCTCTACTTGAGAACCTATTTGATAGATAAAAAAACAAATCACTTTTAAAAATGAAGAACTTTACTTAAAATTAACATACTTTCATTCTTTAATTTAAAACGTAAAAATAAAGATTATAAACATATGGAATACTTATACTTATTTTAATGTTTTCCTATAACGTATATTATGAATGTTACGGTAGTAAAAGAAAATAAATTAAAGACTATGTAACATTAATAAAGTTGTTCATTTTTAAAAGTGAAACGAAACGTTGTTTTATCTGTCAAATAGGTTCTCAAGTGAGGTTGGGCTTGAGATTGTTTTATTTATACGGGCCTTAATTTCTGAAAGATCTGTCTGTGTTTATTGTTCGGACATCATATTTTGTACTATCATACAATTATTAACTTGCTAAATGGCTAATATTCTATACCTCATCTACACCCACTAGTGCAACTATTGAAATCATTGATTAGTTAGTGCCCTTGTCTTTCTGTCCAGATACTTTTTTTTTCTTTTTTTTTCCAACATATTAAAAATAACAGGAACATGAACCAGTTATGTAAATAATTATATTATATTACTTTAATGCATATACATTTCAGCACTCGTAGTTGTATGTAACATTTTTATGACTACAACTTCAACAAACAACAAAATTGTACCGTCAATGTTGTTATAACAACGTACGGTCACCACGGGATCCGGTTTACTACATTTGAACCTTATGAATACGTGATAAGGCCGAAAAGTTGTAACCCGAATCTGCCGGCGACTGTACCTGTGCTCGCATTCCAATAAGGATGCCCAGCCACACCATACTTTAAAAAAAAATAGAACATACTAATTTCCAAATAAGATAAGATAGAATAGAACATACTAATTTCCAAATAAGATAAGATAGAATAGAACATACTGATTTCCAGATAAGATAATAAAGAATGGAACATACTGATTTCCAGATAAGATAAGATAGAATAGAGCATACTGGTTTCCAGATAAAGTAATATAGAATAGAACATACTGAATTCCAGATAAGATAAGATAGAATAGAGCATACTGGTTTCCAGATAAAGTAATATAGAATAGAACATACTGATTTCCAGATAAGATAAGATAGAATAGAGCATACTGGTTTCCAGATAAAGTAATATAGAATAGAACATACTGATTTCCAGATAAGATAAGTTAGAATAGAACATACTGATTTCCAAATAAGATATATAGAACATACTGATTTCTGGATAAGATAGAATTGAACATACTGATTTCCAGATAAGATAAGATAGAATGGAACATACTGATTTCCAGATAAGATAAGATAGAATGGAACATACTGATTCCCAGATAAGATAAGATAGAATGGAACATACTGATTTCCAGATAAGATAAGATAGAATAGAGCATACTGGTTTCCAGATAAAGTAATATAGAATAGAACATACTGATTTCCAGATAAGATAAGTTAGAATAGAACATACTGATTTCCAAATAAGATATATAGAACATACTGATTTCTGGATAAGATAGAATAGAACATACTGATTTCCAGATAAGATAAGATAGAATGGAACATACTGATTTCCAGATAAGATAAGATAGAATGGAACATACTGATTCCTAACCGTGCAACACACACATAGGTCACAAAATCGGTCATATTTGCAATGGTACAATCTGCAGCAAAATCGCCCTACAAGTAGTAGGCCGTGGGCGGGAATCCTAAATCGGCCATTACAGAGTACAGACTGACCCGATACTTTAGAGCGCAATTTTTAAAGGCGTATTTCGCGCCAGACCTGTCGGCGGGTGAAATTAATCGGCCATAACCGGCGAAATATTGCTTTTGGATTATACCACTAGCAAGCGGCAAGATGTGCGTTGTTATATAACACATAATATGTTCTTGTAATATAATAGTACGGCCGCAGACAGGTTTACCCCTATTCGATCATATCACGTAGCAATCGAATCTCAAAATATATTAAACTAGCTGTGCTAAAAGATTTCGAGGATGCTGGTTGCTCTCTCATGCAAAAACTACTAAATAAGGTAAGTGATACAAATAAGGCCTACCTAATCTCAAACACTCATATCCTGATAAATTATTCGAATATAGTGATAAATAAAAGCAAGACATTATTCTTCGGTTCATAAATTTTTATTATTTAAGAAAACATATTATGATCTTTACTTAAAAATCACTTAAAAAGAGGTAATTCTGGAACCTTAGCCTTAGGCCTTTTAAAAACATAGTGATTTAAGAAGGCCTATATACTTACATAATTTTTTTTTATAGAAATATTGTTATTAGGGTATTAACTACATAAAATATGTATTTCTGAGGCCTTTAACAAGTATTTCCATGAGATCTTTGAGCAACATCCCAAGTTATTTTACTAAATATTTTGCTTGAATTGCAAGTCAGTCTTGAAGTCGCATATCAACAACAAATAAAGAATAATATTAAAAAAAACGTATCCATACAAAAAAAATATAGCAAATTAACATATCTTCCAAAAAAAATGTTAAATATTGAAAATTAAAATATATTTTGATAGGCCTTAATTAAGCAAGGTAACTAAATAAGGCCTTGGAACGTATTAAGTACCATAATTTGCTTAAGAACATTAATCAGTCTTACTGATAATAAGTACTAGTAGAGGTAATCAATTTCCCTGACAATTAGGAAACACAAATACGTCTACATCACTTTTTGTCAAGCCTTTGGTAACTCGTTGACCTTTATAATTTAAAGCTTTCCTAGGTGGATGGTCCTTAACAACACTGTAGTCAGGAGTAGGCATACATTTTTGGAAATCAGCCTTCTGCAATTTTAGCCAGAGGTTCGTCATCTTCAGTGTCTTCGCCATCAGACTTAGGTTAAGTAACGTTGTTGGGATTTACATTTGCGATGTCACACTCTGTTTCTGAAGAAGAATAAATTCTTAAATGTTTCGGTGGTCATAATTTAAAAATGATTAAGATGATCAATCTGTAAACAAACATAATAAAGTTAAAATTGAGTAAATTCCTAATAAGGCCTAGGGTCAGAAATATGGCCTATTAAAAAAGTAGGCCTTATTTAGTACATTGCACTTCATAAATATTAAAAGCAGTACTTAATTCGCATATTTTAAAAATTACAATTTGAAGTCATAGTTACCTTTTTGATGAGTTATATTGTAATCCGCATACGTTACTTGAAACAAAACTTTAAAGAATAACGTATATATATGTATTATTCGATGACGACAAATTAATAGCGCGCAATGAAAATACCATTGCTCGACAGACAATTGGCCTTTACCGTCGTTGTGATCGCGATCGGGCCTTTCGGGGATTGTTTTCAGAATCGTGGAGCTCTTGTTTATGTAAGTGTGAAGTATTTTTGATGTAAATATATTTTAAAAGACTTTTTCCCACTATAGGCCTTATTTGATTATAGGCCTTATTTGTATCACTTACCTTATATTTATTTCGGTCGCGGTGGGCGGTTTCATCGAAACCAGGGCAGGAGTTATTTTATAGTACACAAGTGTGTGCGCAATACACAGAAGCATTATCTCTTCCTTCATTCTCGTAGCTCATGTTAGTGTAGTTATGTACAATCCCTATTATACAAGCATCATTAAACATGGTTTAAAGATAAAAATTAAAATCTTTTAATTCTAAATTAGGTAAAAACTAACACTTTCAGTATTGTCCGAGCACCGGTTCGGGGACTAACCTAACCTAACCTAACCCAGGGCGAAGAACCGGCGTAAGAAACTCGCGCGGGACCACCTTTTAGCAAGAGGATGGGAAAATTGTTTTTTAATATACATGCTATAAAATTAACGAGTGATAATACCTTAGGATCTGTATGGGTCCAGTATAATATAGAGTTTACTAAGGATACTTCCTTAACCAGCGCTAAAAGAGGTACTTTTTTTTAGATTATTTTATAGGAAAATTTATGATGTAGGGGCATTTCTCATACAAACATGAAAGTCAAAAGTAAGTCTTTCAGCGCTGGTACTTTCCCAGTATACTCTACATAGGAGGCACATCCTAAAGTATTATCACTCATTTATTTTACACCTTTTATATATAATCTTATATATAAAAATGATTTGCTGTTCGTTAGTCTCGCTAAAACACGAGAACAGCTGAAGCGATTCGGCTATTTTTAGTCTTGAATTATTCGTGGAAGTCCAGGAAAGGCTTAAACGGTTTGTATTCTCAACGAACTGAGCACAGGTCACCTAGTTATGTATATAGAAGTAGTCATGACAGTGGTCAACTGGTTACCTTATTCCCAGGGTGTGAATTAACAAAGTTTCGGTGTGATTTGACCCTTACACGGTCGTGCAGTGTGCGTGCTAAGCTGCTATAACCGCTCAGGGAGTGGAAATCATGAAGCTGGCAGTTGGCACGAGGCCAGCAGCAGCTTGGAGCTGAGAGCACCTTGACTCCAGCACACAGCTGTCGAGTTATTGCTTCTAAGGATTACTACATGATGCCATAAGCTGCAAAACGCATCAAGAAGCAACCATTTCGTAGATTATACAGGTTGATTCGTGGTTCATAAGCCGAATATAGTGTGAAGAGAAATGACGCGTAAAGCATTTTTTGTTTTGGCACCTCTTATAAATTACTTAGGTCGACGACCAGTGCGTTCGTGTTTATAGACTAGGAGCCAGCGAGCCTCAGCATAGTAAGATTCACTTCCTGTGGTAATTTCAGACCTTTGAATTGTCACATGGTTTTTTGAGTTAATATATTAAATTGAGTTAGTTCAGAAAACGGTCTTGAAGGTATTAGAAGTAACACTGATAGAGGATACTCTACACGGGCGAAGCCGCGGGCAAATGCTAGTTAATTATAATAAAATATTTATAAGTTATAACAATGACAAAATAATACGGGAAACTAAGTTCAAACAATAGAAATTAAATACTTAAATATTGTTGACAACATTTAAAATTATGCGATGAAAGGTTCCTTTGTAATGTCTAGTTTGCTTTTAGAATCCTTTATACCGCCTCTTGTTACTTCATGATCGCCGAGTCACCGTGGGACCTCAAGTTTCAGACTTTAGCGAACGAATATTAAGTTAAATTACGTGGCCCATAAACCACGTGCTGTTCTTGTCATTGCACCAACATATTAACAGTTACAGGTTTGAAGTTACCTAATATAATAGACTAGCTGACCCGTGCCCACTTCGTTGAGCATGGAAACCGTGTAAACCTTCCCGGGACTTCCACGAATATTTCAAGACCAAAAATAGCCGAATCAGTTCAGCTGATCTCGAGTTTTAACGAGACTAACGAACAGTAATTGATTTTTATATAGCCTATGTTACTCAGTGATGATGTAGCTTTCTAATAAAAAAAGCATTATTAAAGTCAAAAATACAAATCTTTCCTCTTAATAATATTAATGTAGATAAACGAACATAAAATTATTAAACAAAATATAAATACTCTTTCTTCTGAATGATCTAGGTTATTGTAACGTGATTCTGGCCTCACCCACAACAGAGTTTTCAATCAGAGCCTCGCTGTCAGTGTGAACCGGTCCATAGCATGTTCTCCAGTTAATTTTTCAGTTTCATTGCTCTCAATAAAGTTAATAAGTCCGGCGTTGTTGGACAAAAAAACGCGTGGAACAACGAACAACGTCAGGCAAATGAAACGTTGTTGGTAAAACGAGCCCACCCCCACTCCCACTCCCCGGGGGGCGATGTCAACTTCCCAGGAAAAGGGCATTATTACGAACACGTGCCAAGTGTTTACCCTTTAACAAGTTTCCAATTAGAACTTATTTGTTTTATTTTTAGCGTTTCATACAGGCTGCTTTACAAAGAAATGAGTAAATAAGTAAAAAGTAAAAACAGGCTACTATTACTAAGAGGGTGTCTATCCGTCTGTCTGTCACTGGGCTGTATCTCATGAACCTCAATAGCTAAACAGTCAAAAAAATAACAGTCTCTACAACTTTGGAATATCATTACCTTTGCTCATTCCAGAAATGTATTTTTTTCGACAAAAAATAAATAAATATTTTTTTTTAGTTTTTGACAAAAAATAATTAAATGAAAACATTTCCAAAATGAGGAAAGGTTATACAACCGTATCTCAAAGTAATTGGGACTATTCGGCTATATAATATACATGGTGTAAAAAGAGCAGTCACTATAACTTTGGGATATGATTTTTGGGAGATTTATTATTTTAGTCGCAAGGCTGAACTGTTTGGAACAACGTTATGCATTAAATTCTTAAATTTAATAATTTTTGCCCTAGTACGTAAAATGATTGATTGTCAATCAATCATCAATCAAAAAAAAAAAAATATCTCAGCGTAATCAGCTGATCGCTGTGTTGTGCACGTTGTACATTGCCTATTGAAAATTTTTAAATTTTTAAAACAGTGGATTAAAAGCAAATGACTAGTACCAGTGGATATATCTCTTGCCTGGTTATTACCCCACGAAGTTATAGTGACTGCTCTTTTTACACCCTGTATATGCACCGTGAATCATATAAAAATAATGTTAGAAATATCTCTGCTCTACATCACAAAATTACTTTAATTGCTCGGGTTACAAACTTTCCGTAAAACAGCAAGTCCCTAAATATTCCTAAATAGTTTATTATCATGCAATTTATAATGTAAACATAATAGCGTGCGACACAATTTATGGCCCATAAATTACACTTAAATATAGCGCGTCCATATTTCTTATGACTGGCAACACTGTGGGCCATGATTATGGCCTCGAGCTCCTGTGAAGTAAAAACCCTGGCTATTAGTCCGCGTCGATGTTTTTGTTAAAGGGATAAAATTGTATGAAGTGCCCTGTTATCTTAAAAGACTTAAAGATAGTAGCCGTTTAATGTACTTAGCTGTTTTCATATTATATAATACATCTAATAAAATAATAATATCTATAGACGCTTCACACCACGTCAATCTGGCCCCGTGGTAAGTATCCAAAGAACTTGTGTTACAGGTACCAGAAAATGGAAATATATTTAACGCTTTTATATTATTCACATATTTAAGAACCAGGAACCCAGGAATTTTGAAAACCTTTTGTTCCCTCGGCGACATTCAAACCCGCAACCTCTCTGTCGAGCACCAACGCGCTGAACCACTGCGCTACGGAGGTCGTCTAATATATTATTGAATTATATACAGAGTGATTCATAGTTCATATATTGAGCCGAATATGTGTGAAGATCATCTGTATTCCTAGGATGTGTATTAAATAACAAGTGTCAAAAAGAACAGTCACTATAATTTTGGGATATGACTACCTTTTCTCATTCTAGAAATGTATTTTTTTACAAAAAAAAAAAACTTTTTCGATATTCTTGCGACAAAAAATTATGTTTTTTTACTTTTTAACAAAAAAAAAACATATCTCATATGTTTCCGTTATCTGGTACCTGTAACACAAGTTCTTCAGATACTTAGCACGGGGCTATATTGTCGTGGTGTGAAGGACCCATAGATATTATTATTGTATAACCTTCCGTCTCACGATCACGCCGTGGCCCGCGCCACAATCTCAAAGCCTTTATAACTTTAAATTGTCATTAGACGTGTATTGAATAATCGTGATGATATAGCCAATAAAATTAGTATACAATAATAATATATTAACATGGTATTAAATCAGATGTTTCCGCGGTAGATCGCGTGTTCAGAGACTATAACGAAGGGCTTACAGTAGTTTACTGTTGAGCTCTGAAGTCACCGCCATTTTTGTTTCATTGTTACCAATTTGAAAAACAATAGAAGACATGAATGAAGGTGATATGTAGCACTATTATGATTTAAAAAAATTGAGTTCCAACTGTCACTTAAATATTTTAGAATAGGTATGTACGTCGTAAAGTATTAAGTACATTGATCTAAAGATCCGCACCTAGAATCCATGTACCATAAGAAGTTACTAGAGTATAATGTACGTGACGGTTTAAACTCAATTTTCTGAGTAACATTTTTTTGCGACATAAAATATCACCTTCATCCATGTCTTGTCATGTCTTCAATTGGTATTAATACCTTTTGTTTGAGAAGGCAGTCCAAGATATTTTTAAACAGCCGACTGTTGGTCGTTATCACAACGATAATACCACGAAAGATATAATATAGAAAAGACAAATATAGAAATGACATTCCCTACTTGTCTTAACAAAAAAAAAAATTAACTTTAGCATTTTTTGAAAATAAAATTAATGCAATGCTGATTTTCCTTTTACCCAGGGACACGGAAAAGTTTTGTTCTCTGGCAGGATTTAAACCCGCGACCTCTCGACGCTCGAGCACCAACACGCTGAACCCCTGTGCTACTGAGGTCCCTAAAGAAAATAATGGAAAAGGTGAGATCGGGCGTTTTCTATTATTCGTACAAATTGTTAAATACATACTGATTTTTAATCGCTTTGGTTTACTCTGAGGTTGATGGTCCGATTTGCGTGATTTTTCATTCGACGCTGAATAGCTGCCATTTGGTCCCATAAAAATTTTACAAGGTTTGCCTTTGTATTTTATGATCATATTTCACCAATTTCCAGACTTTGAGACACGAAAAAGTAAAAAAAAAAAACAAATAGAAACTACGTTTAAAAAACCGACTTCAGCAAAAACTTTTTTCGGTGACTACTAATTTAGCATCTAGATAATATTTAGTAACCCAAAGAACTAATTACCACTAATTACTCTAATAACTCTACGCCCGGGTCGATTGATCTAGGCCCGGCCGCCACACATTGTGTCAAGCGGAGCTGGCAGGAACAATTGACAGGCTACATGGAGCATGATATAATAGCATGTTTCTTGTAGCCGATTTCGTTATTAACATTTATTCGAGATTACCACAAAGTAGATATATAACAGAGACACGACCTAGTACTAGAAAATGGTATCACCCTAATACTGGCAATGCGACTGGCAAAGGGTGAAAAGTCTATGTACATTCCGGAAACCGCCATCTAGCGACACTATTGCAACATACTAATTACTAATTTTGTTTCGTATCTTCTTCTTAATTAAGGAGTTGAATTTAGCTTACTATGATGTTATGTTTAAAAAATATGCTTATCTTTATTTTAATTAAATATTGGTGGTTAATTCGGCATATTTACATTGTATAATTTACAAACGTTAACAGTAGTGACATCTATTGCATTTTTTTTTGTATTAAACATATACCTATTGTATGGGATGGTAGGCCAAATAATATAAAAAATCAAACGTTTTGATCAAATTTTAATGGATAGTTGTATTTTACCCGACTACGGCAAAGCAAAACGGAGGGTTATGATTTTGTATGTATGTATGCGGTAAAAGGTTGTTCATCTGTTCCCTCATAACTTCCAAACTAGTTATGTTCAGACAAACAAAACAATAGAAATACAAATACCTCGTGGCTTGCGGCAGAAAACTAGATGAAAGGGTTAATCGCATCACGAACTAGTTTACGCCGGATAAAACCGGCGGATAAATCCGGTTTCGTGTTGCGGTCGGAAATAAGTTTGGCCGATTATAGTCCGACATATTATGCCGGATCGTGGCCGGATCAAAGGTTTACCTTTTTGTTTCGGTAGAGATAACCGGCTAACCGCATGGGCTAAAGTTTGTATAATTATTACGTAGATTCACTATAATAATATCTATAGACGCTTCACACCACGTCAATCTGGCCCTGTGCTAAGTACCCGAAGAACTCGTGTTACAGGTACCAGACAACGGAAATATATTTAATATTTTTATACTATACACATATTTAAGATTTTTATTATATTACTAGCTGTGCCCGCGACTTCGTACGCGTGGAACAGTGATTTAGGGCACTTTAGTATTTTTAAATATATTTTTAGTTTATTGGCGCAACCGCTGAGAACTTTCGCTAATAGGTACTTCCCAGTGCATCCCAGTGTTGATCCCGATCCAGCAAGTCACGTACCCGGCAAGCCTCTTGGTATGCAGGGTATAATAATAATATATTACTATCCTTTCGGAGCTCGGCAAAAGAAGTAGGCCTTCGAACAATATGTAGAAGTCAGCAAAGGTATTCGAAGTTAGGATAATATTATTCGAATGCACCGTATAGACCCAGACAATTTTTCACGTTAATTTAGTAAAGTATTTAACTTCGATGTCCGTCTGTCTGTCTGGGTGTCAAAACTTTAACACGTGTTAGTAGGTATCAAGCTAAAAATCATATTAAAAACTCAGCTCTACTGCCCCTTCTGGCTGTGAAAAGAAACAGGCATCTTGGCCACATCTACCCAAAGATTCAGCCGTTTATATCGCTAATTTTCGCAATTTTCGACACGCCAAAGGGAACCAAAACCTAAAGGGTACTTCCCGGGAATAGAAATTTGATATGAAGCAACATCTTAATGCACTATTAAAATGTTGCTTCATATCAAATTTAAACGACATAGGATAAATTGCGAAACCATAAAAATATTTTCAATTTTTTCAACTTATTACCGTTTTTGTCATTAATGTTTTGAAGTATTATTAAATTTAAACTTATATTGCAATTACTAAGGTCTTTAAAACGGAACTCTCGGTTAGACATGGGCGCAGCGGCACGCCCCGCCGAGGATCCAGCAGGCTTACTCTCGACACATCTGAGAATCGAATCAGTTCGATCTTAACGGTTTTTGGTGTTTTATTTGGTAGATTACTTTGAAATTAATTAGGATTAAGAAAACCGTTAGAACGTAACTTTTTGTACACCAGACCATATCAATCGACAGAGAATAAAATAATTTTAAACAAAAAAAAAACCGACTTCAAAAGGTAAACTAAAAAGAAAAAAATAAATTTACTTTGCACAAAGTAATACTTATTTTCACTTAAGTAAATAAATTTATTCTATAATTTTGAAGTCGGTGCCAAGTCCAGCGTTCTATCATAATTTGTTTTCATTTAATATTAGTTTGTAAGCCTAACTAAGTACTTTGGTAGGTACATAATATATAGTAATAGTTACATTGATAGTTGTATATTTTTTTCAGATTCTTTTTTCTGTGATTGCCTACATATATTTAGTGATTTGATATAGGTACTTGGCACCGACTTCAAAATTATAGAATAAATTTATTTACTTAAGTGAAAATAAGTATTACTTTGTGCAAAGTAATTTTATTTTTTTCTTTTTAGTTTACCTTTTGAAGTCGGTTTTTTTTTTGTTTAAAATTATTTTATTTTAAGATTTTTAGTTATGGGTAGACTGAGTAGGGATATTTAGGTACCGCCAGAGCAGCGCAAAAATGATATATATCAAGTTGATTGACTATAAAATGATATACAAATTTTAATAATATCAAAGTCGGTACCAGCCAAACTGAATATGATTTCTATATAACTCTTTTATTATTTTTAGTCGATTTATTTTTTAGATTACATTTCTTTATTTGGCTTAAAACAATTTTTTCCCTTTTTAATATTTACCTATTTCGTCATATTGATAAGGATTAATACCGTGATGGTATAAATAGTTTACCAAAAACCGCTTAATTGCCCGTTTTTTTAGATTATCGCGAAAGGCTTTCTTTTAATAATACAGTTAATTAAGTTGATTTATACAATAAATGATAATTTATTTCAATTTGTGAAGCAAGTTCAAAAATACAATTTTTATATTATTATGACACTGTGGAAACACTCTTCTCAGAAAAAAAAATCTGAGGTACTTATTTCAAGTTCTAATCTACTTTAGTGCCACATTCTATTGCTTCGCGTCACTGTGTAAGCGATGCCCCCGCGCCCCCCGCATGAACCGTTCGTCCGCAGCCCGCGCGCGTGAAATTCCTCCGACTTGCTTCCAATTTATCGTCACTGCTCGGCTCCTATGTATCGTAGCGTTATGTTATATAGCCTATAACCTGCCCAGGAATATGGGCTACAATCGTACCAAGTTTGGTTAAAATCCCTTCAGTAGTTTTTGTTCCCATCGCGCACATACAGACAGACAGACAGACAGACAGACAGACAAAAATTTTACTAATTACATTTTTGGCATCAGTATCGATCGCCAATCATCCTCCAATATGTATTTTGAAAAAATATTCAATGTACAGAATTGACCTCTCTACAGTTTTATTATAAGTATAGATTATACATATTTAGTACCTACACATCCGTGACCCGGGAACATTGAAACTTTTTGTCCCCTCGGCGGGATTCGGAGAGAAATCGATAAATATTATTATTATTAGCTCTGAAAATATTTCATCATTTGACAATTGCTATAATATAAATCTTATTTACTTAAAATCTTTACTAAATTGTCACTTAACCTTGGATAATTAATATATTTATAAACAGGGCGTAAAAAGAGCTGTCACTATAACTTTGAGATACGATTATACTACCTTTCCTCATTTGGGACTTTTTTAAATAAGTATATTTTTTTGTCAAAAACTAAAAAAGGATTTTTAACTTTTCACCATTTGTTATTTTTTTGTCGCAAAAATAACAATAAACCAAAAAAAATTTTTTTTTAATTTTTGTTAAAAAAAAAGAAAAAAAAATACATTTCTAGAATGAGAAAAGGCAGTATAATCATATCCCAAAGTTATAGTGACTGCTCTTTTTACACCCATGATATATACAGTACACGAGTATACAGTGTTAAATATAAATCGTGTCAGTATTCAGCCGGCATTTTATTAAAATACAACTACCACTAATTAATTGTTAATTAAACCGTCGATATACGGCAAAGTAGATCAAACAGCAAACTCAGTCAACTGAAAGTGGTCAGCGTTATGCCTCGGCGGCTACACTGAGGGCCGGTTTCTGAAAGTCTAATCAAGTCGTTGATTAACATTGCACGCTGTGCCAACTCGGTCTGAGGCTTCAATATCTTCTTCTCTTATGTATAAAAATGCTGTTCGTCAGTCTCGAAAACTCGAGAACGGATGATCCGATGCGTCTATTTTCAGTCTTGAAATATTCGTGGAAGAAGAAGTTATAAGAATACCTTATAATTTTAATTGTTAAAATATTTTATGTTGCTTTGACTAAATATCAGAACTTCGCAGCCATCGAGATACCACTTTTTTGGCTTTGACCTTGTCTCTCATTTCACATTCATGTTTTTGTTGGAATAAATGTTTCACCAATCACCATTCCATGCGGGTTGTTAACTTTTTAAGTTTTAGGGCGTGTTTCACCAAGCAATGTTAAAGTTAATCCTTCGTTAAATATCATGTTGTTCCTGTCGTAATACCTATCAATGAATGAGAAGGCATGGTATTTTAACAAGCCATTAAATCGGGACTTAAGATTTGATTAGCCTTTCAGAACCCGGCCCTGAGTGGCGTTTACTGTCCACGGCGCGAGCGGCACGGCGCGGCACGGCGCGGCACGGGGCGGCACGGGGCGGCACGACGCGGCGCGGCGCCACCCGAAGTACCGGTGTTGTTTTGTATTCTGAGACTAATGATCATAATATTTTGGGAACGCGTAATGAGCGTTATATTTTAATTGGTGCCGCCGTCCAGCGAGGACTTGCAGTCTTATCCCCGTGTTACAACAACAACAACGGATCTATTTGGTAGTGTCGAAATTATAAACAAACTGTTACTTATTTTTATTTACATTTTAACGAACTGCAGGACAGGTCGAGTCTAGTGTAGGAACCAATTAAAATTAATTACACCATCTATTTTATCAAATTCGGGTGACTGCAGCTGTTGTTTAACTGTTAACTTAAACAAAATTCCTAAAACTAAACATACATAATTATGTATATTTATTACGAGGCATTGCTGCCACGCCGATTTCGATGACGGTGGCCGGTTTCATTGAAACCAGGCTAGCTACGCAGGAGTTATTTTATAGTGCCCTAGTGTGTACGCAATACACAGAAGCACTCTCTCTTCCGTCCCACTCGTAGCCCAGTGGGACGGATAACCGATACGACTGGCGGGAGACCAACTTTTTACATGCCCATCTGACGCATGGATCATTTTTCATGTCAGACAATCATCATCAGCCTGCATTGTCCTAACCAAACATGAAAACAGCATCTTTTGTTGTTCCAACGCGGAATCGAACCCACGACCTACGAGTCGAGAGCGTAGCTCTGCACCACTAGACCACGTCATAATATACCCAAGCAATATACAATAGCACAGTAGTATACTAATCTGAAAATTGAAATACGAGATTTCAGTCGAAATGAAGTCAAATTAATGTAAACGCAGAACGATGTGGTTGGACATATTTAATTAAACTAGTGGGTAAAATTCCACCATAATTGATTTAATATTAAGGTTGGGACTAAATTCGCGTTCTCTTGTCAATAAACCTTACGAAGGACTCCGTGGTCCAGTAATCAGAGCTTGGCTCACGGTTCAGAGGTCGTTGTTGGCTCACGGTTCGGTTCCCGCTTTGGAATAACTAAAATGTTGTTTTCAAGTTTGGTTAGGATAATGCAGGCCGATCACCTGATTGTCTGACAAGAAAGATAAATAATCCATGCGTCGGACGGGCATGTAAAAAGTCGTTAAAAAGCCTGTGTCATTCAGTGTTGCTAGTATGATTTCCCAAAAAAGTACGACTAGCTCTCTGAAAGGATACGGGATTTTAACTCAAAAGGGCGTTTTTGTCAACACAATAAAATGGTAAAGTCTACCCATAGTAACCATTTTATAGTATGAATTACCAGCATGATTTATAAGGTACGTAAAAGGTACGGTGCGCTCTGAGGTACGGTAGTGGTAAGGTTGTATGACAAAAAGTACGAAAAACGTTGTATGACGTTTTAAAAAAGACGCTCGTTTGCATTATCATTTGTCATTGGTCCTCGATACGTATACATCAAATTAATCAGCTTCGGGTTTGTGAATATTATGCTCAAAGATTCCGTTACATACCTGCATACATATATAACCCAAGCATAAAAACGCGAGTAAAAAAGCGTGGTTTATTAGACGACGGTAATTTAATGTGCTAGGTGATTTCAATGTTTCGCTATGATACTTGTAATTTCATCATATATTATGCTAATTGTTCATTACCGAGATAACCGGGTACCGGTCAATGTTTAAATCCGGATTTTATGATGATTCAAAGAGCCAGGAAATCCGGTACCAGGAAAATCCTAACACATAATATTATATCATGATATTACACGGTTAAACTTTAATTAAGCTGCATTTGGACCAAATCGCTTTGGGCGCAGACTGCACTGCAGTCGTGATTATAATATTATGTACGCATTATGTTCTGTACAGATTCAATTTAATGTTTCGGAAAACAACAATACATCATAATAAAAGCGGTTTTTCCAGGAAAAAGATATTTGAATGGGTTTTCTCGGTTGCATTATTCACGTGACCCTAAACGGTAGACCTAACATATATTAACTACTTAATTTTTTTCTGAATTGAAATCGGATTTATCGCATATAAGTGCGACTCCAAATCCAAATCCAAGAGTAGGTCCAAATGCAGCTTAATTAAAGTATCGCTCATAACTTAATAGTTATGTGCGATAAATCTGATTTAAAGTTTTATGCATAAAATATAAAAAGTAATATGTGCCATAAATCCGATTCAGATTTCAAGCACTTTTTTAAAAACTCGAGTAACGGAAATCGACAATTTTCACAATTTAGTTTACGCTAAAATGGGCTCTGATTTGTATTTAGCTATGTATATCTTATACAAAGCTACATAGTTACTCGAGTCAAAAAAAAGTGCTTGACATCTGAATCGGATTTATGCCACATATCTATGATTTTTGTATAAGATAAACATAGATAGCTACATACAAATCAGTGTCTATTTAAGCGTAAACTCAATTGTGAAAACAGTCGATTTCCGTTACTCGAGTTTTTAAAAAAGTGCTTGAAATCTGAATCGGATTTCTGACACATAACTATGATTTTTGTATAAGATGTACATAGCTACATACAAATCAGTGCCCATTTTAGCGTACATTCAATTGTGAAAACTGTCGATTTCCGTTACTCGAGTTTTTAAAAAAGTTCTTGAAATTTAATCGGATTTCTGGCACATAACTATGATTTTTGTATAAGATACACCTAGCTAAATACAAACCAGTGCCCATTTTAGGATTAACTCAATTGTGAAAACTGTCGATTTCCGTAACTCGAGTTTTGAAAAATATACCCCGGGTCAAATATGAAATCTAATAACGTTCTACTGGAAAAAGTATATAAGTGTCACTTCAACAAGCATTCGAGATGTGAGCACTGAGCATGCTTCATCCAAAAGTGTCGAAGTTTCGGGTTATTCTAAACTGAACAGAATGTAATAGATGATAATAAGGCGTGTAGTGGTGGCATATATTGCGGTATTGAAGTACATTTGGCAGACGCCCAGCGGAGTTTCGGTTCTTGGTAGTCGGTAGTCGGAATCCGGAAGTTGGAGGTCGGTAGTCGGTAGTCGGAGGTCGGAAGTTGAAGGTCGGTAGTCGGTAGTCGGTTCCTTAGGTACGTTTAGGCGGTACGTTCGCGAGACAGATCACTGAGGAATGGAACTTCGCCGCTATACGAGTATATATTATATACGCTAGTTCAAGACTACAGTTGTATAATTCATTTTAGCTTATGATAGACTTGACAACAAAACAACAACAACTTCAACGTCGTCGGCGTTTGTTAGACTGCATTAAAATTAACATGTGTACATAACACAGATTTTCTAACGCTTTTCTTTTAATTACTCTTCAAGTTGATTCGATTTTGATTCACATTCTATCGTCCCGCGTACTCCCGAATAAATTGACGTTTGTTCAATTTGATTCTCAGTCGATTGATATAGTCGGGAGTACAAAAAGTTACTATCTAACGATTTTCTTTATCCTGATTAGTTTCAAAGTAATCAACCAAATAAAATACCAAAAACCTTTAAATCGAACAGATTCTATGCTCGATTGTGTCGGGAGTGAACCTGCTGTACTTAATACTGAAGTTTCTGAAAAATTGTTGAACCAAAAAGTTTAGTTACATCAAATCAATTTCAATACTGGGTGTAAAAAGAGCAGTCACTATAACTTTGGTATATGATTATACTTTTCTCATTCCAAAAATGTATTTTTTATCCGTCTCCCCTTTCTCGCCATACAAATAGTCATGCGAGGTCACTGGCGTTATAAAGTTAATCACACATACTTAGGTATGGTGAGCTTTATATCCAAGACAATAAAAGCTCAATTTGCTACGAACGAAAGTTGTGATTCTTGTGTCTTGTGGCCGTATAGACGCGCCCGTAGCTAGTCAAATGAAAAGCCAATCTGAACGGTTTGTACGAGCAAAACTGTAAAGTGTGCTATTGTTCGACACAATCAGGCGATATGTATGCAGCGCGCTGGCTGCCGGATCCGGCTCATCGGACCAGGACGTACCGTGTTCAGGTGAAACAATACAAGTCTATTCTAAAGACCCTTTTAGGAAAATTGATGGCTTAGGAACTAGCAAGTAGCATTACCCATGACGATATACAAGGTAAAAAGAGCAGTCACTTTAACTTTAGGATATTATTAAACTACCTTTTCTCCCTCTAGAATTCTATTTTTTTTTTCTTTTTTTTATGATTTTTCTAAATGTTACAAACGACTTACTGTGCACAAAAGAAATAACCGCACATTTTGCTGCAATAGTCCTTCCTCGTGGTCTAGATCTGTGCCAAACTTAATCAAAATTAGTCCAGCAGGCTTATTTCCGACACAATCGAGAATCGAATCAGTTCGATCACAACGGCTTTTGGTATTTTATTTGGTGGATTACTTTGAAACTAACCAGGATAAAGGAAAATCGTTAGATCATAACTTTTTGTACTCCGCAACATATCAATCGACTGAGAATCAAAATAAACAAACGTCAATATATACGGCAGCACGATCGAATCAGTTTGGAGAGTAAGGTCCCTTCAAGGAAGGTACATTCGAAACAGTTCAAATACATTCAAAGACATTTTTATCCGACTTCCAAAAAAGGAGGAGGTTTCTCAATTCGACCGTATAATATAATATGTTTATTCATTATTCATTTTTATTTGAAGTCACATGATCTGTGTTATTTTCCTGTTGCGTGAACCTCATGGCGTTGTTTACTGAACACCACAAGAAAAATATTCTAATGTATTATTTGTGGCACGTATATTATCACGCACCATCTGCCGTGCAATTCGTTTTATTGGCTTTTATACAATTTAATTTTGTTTTAGTATAATATTCCGCGGTGTTACCCGATACAAATTGTTGGCGCTGATATTCTATGATGTTTATTCGGAATTGTAATGTCATTTTTGTAAATAAACTAAATGTAAATGTAAAAATCGAAAGTTTCTATCCAAAGCATAAGCTTGTTTTCAGCTTGCAGGTTTCGAATTACCCCACAAATAGTACGCACGTAAGGCCGCTGCCTCGGACGCAGGCGGAGCGGCGCAGCGCTGTTCTTTCTCTCGCTTTTTCTCTATCGATCTCTCAGTACTTCTGAAAATCCACTGTCTGTAACAGAAGAAACATATTTTATCCTTCCCACATGCTACCACTTACAATTGAATGCTATGGTTAATGCCATAAAGTACGAATTTCAAAGGCGCAATAAGAACTCTTTAAGATCTCTAGGTATGACAATCTTAGAAAAACGACACCATTTATTTGCTTTCTATTACACTCATAACATTTATGTCATTGATGGTTTGTGAGACAGATAGCCTACGGTTTTGATTTAAGTATTCTTCCATGTATATTATTCTTAAAAGGGCTCTAATATCATTATCCACCACTAATATCAATTGTATGAAGAGCATGACAGCGGCAATACAATTTTATTGACAAACGGTTACTTTGTTTCGAGGGTCTTTCAAATGTTCCTGCTTTGGCTACATATATTAATAATAACTTTGAGATATAATTATACTACCTTTTCTCATTCTAGAAATGCATTTTTATTTACAAAATATAGTAAAAGATTATAATTTTTTTGCTTTTATATTATTCTTGGGACTTGAAGAAAAAAAACTTTTAAGTCGGCTCCACACTACTCGCGGAGTTCCTCGGCGAAGTACTAGTATATCATAGTCATAATATTATAGTTTGACGAGGTAAGCCGAAGTGCATCTCTACACTATTCTATTCGTCTAACTTCGTTCAACTTCGCGAGTAGTGTGGAGCCGGAGTTAGATTGAGCCAAATAATATATCCACAGAGAATTATTGTACCAAATAATATATCCACAGCTGAAAAAACGCAGGATCGCAAAACATTCATACTGACCGCAAAACTTTAATGGCACTCAATGATGGTGCGTTAAGCGGTGACTGGCGCCCGCGTCCCGCTCGCCGCTGCCGCCTCCGCCGCCGCCGCCGTCCGTGACAGCGGCCTTACGGCGCTTAGGGTTATAAATCTCGCAGTTTTGTTTTCCTTATCCGCAGCGTGTAGCGGGACAAATTCCAGTATTTAAAAAGCTAATTTACTGTCTAAGTTTATAGCGATTGGGGCGAACGTTGACATGTTTACAAAAAGGCAGTAAATGCCCCGTAAAGCCAACTGAAACAACGACCTCGCCGCGCAGCTCGCGTGAGAAGCGGACGTTACAATACCCTTTTAATTTTCACATATCGGTCCGTGTACACGCTGCACGTAGCTCGTAATTCGAAGGTATAAAGTTCAAGTTACTTTGGCATCTACATTGAACCTTCTGTTGTCCCACAAGGGTTAAATCAACCTTAAAACAATATTATGTGCTATTAATTTGGTACACAGTTTAATGCTTAGGTTTTTTCCTTCGATCAACAATATGTATACTAGATATCTTTAAAAACAAATGGCAAACTCATCTTTATTGGTACGGCGTACCGGCCTCCCTGGCTATCACTTGATACTTTTGTAGATGCACTATCGGACACAATATGCAGCTTATCGGGATACGATTATTTATATATTGTAGGTGACTTCAATGTAAACTATTTTAATTGTAACACGACTCAATACAAAATCTTAAATGTCTTTTTAACAGTACACGGGTTGCGCCAGTGTACAACGGAAGCTACACATTTTACTGCTGAGACTGAAACCCTGCTCGACCTGGTCTGCACTAATGCAGATCTGGATCGAGTTTGGGTGGACTACTTACCGGATCTTAGTAGTCACGCATTCGTTTCCTTTGAAATTAACTTTCCGAAAGCAAAAAGCGTCGCAAAAAAAATTACGTACCGGTCATTAAGGGACATTGACAATAACGATTTTAATTACATAATGAATACAATTGACTGGAATTATATAAAGGACTTATCCAACGTAAATGAAATGGTGCGTACGTTTAACACTAGTGTACTGTGGGCGTTTGATTTGTTGGCGCCGGTTAAAACATTACATGTCAAGGAGCGTCAGTATCCTTGGATAACATTTAATATTAAAAAAATGATGAGCCGGCGGGACGAGGCACAGCGGCGTGCACGTAGAACGAAAATTGTTTCCCATGTAAATTATTATAAAGATCTCAAGCGTGAAGTGTCGTGTGCTTTAACTCGAGAGAAAGAAGCTTATTTCAAAAACTATATAAACTCAAATATTAAGTCTCCCCATGTGATGTGGAAACACCTTAAGGAATACAATATCAATGAGCATAAGTCCAAGTCCGATACCCTAGTACTACCTAATCACCTCCTTGATCCTAATCTTATTAACTCCTTTTTCTTGGATGTACCGGGCACTAATTTAGTACAACAGTCCTTGATTGCCTACTTTGACACTCACAATTTTGATTCGTCTACGTTTAGGTTCTGTACGGTTGGCGAAAGTGATGTACTAAGATTACTGAACGCAGTCAAGTCTAATGCTATGGGTGCAGACCGTATTAACCTGGACATGCTGCGGTTAGTCTGCCGGCTTCATATCTGTCTGAGTGTCATAACGGAGATAATTAACACCTCTCTAACAACACATACATTCCCTGAACCTTGGACTTGGGCTTTAGTAAAGCCAATTCCAAAAAGTGACATGGTAACTGAACTAAGAGAACTAAGACCTATTAGTGTATTGCCGTGCATGTCGAAGATCCTCGAGAAGGTGGTATGTGAGCAAATGAGTGTTTACCTAGATCATAGCAATATTTTACCTACCATTCAATCAGGTTTTCGCAGACAACACAGCACAACAACTGCTCTAATTGACGTGGTAGACAATATTCTTTCCTCACAGGACTCCGGGGAGGTAACGGTTCTAGTTCTGCTGGATTATTCACGCGCGTTCGATTCTATCCATATACCTCTTCTTTTATCTAAACTTAGATACTACGGGTTTGATGCAAATGTCGTAAATTGGTTCTCAAGTTACCTATCGAATCGTTTCCAGGTAGTGGAGCTAAGCAGTGGCACTTGCGTGGATCCACAGAATACCAGGGATCGTGGTATAATGCCGCGATCAATATACCTGAGTGGACTCCAGTTCGAGTGTTTGCATTACACTACTTAGCACCATAATCTCTGTATTACTGTACTTTTCTTTTCTTTTAAATTTTTTATTGTTTTTATATTGTTTTGTAGCGACAAATCTTATGGCTGTGTACTACCACTTTCAAAATTTGTGTTGTGTTGTGTTACTGTTCTAAAATATTTTTTGTTATCGAGTGTAATGTAAAATACCCGAATAAACGTTTTATTATTATTATTATTATTATTATTATATCGTGCCAGCACAAGAAGACCGTCTCGACGAATATCAGCTCACTTGATAAGTGAGCTGGTTCAATTTTGAATCGCTTTTTTAAAAAGTGTACGTCTTTGTTTTAGCTGACTTAAAAGATGCGGGACACCTTTAACCCGAAAAAGTACAGTTTTCCCGAGGAAATGTACCTATTTACGTGCAAATGTTCTGGTCTGAGCAAACGAAGTTGCGAGCAAGAGTATCCTATAAATTTAGTTTATATTTGAGTACAACTGAAATTTATTAAAATCTGGTCAAACGTACTCGTATTTTCAAACCACACATGTTAATTAAACGTTTTAAAAAAAATCGCATTCGGTGATGTTTTGATTTGGAATTTTCGGTAATTCAAACGAGCAAAACGGAATTTTCATCAAAATTTTTATATTTCCGGCAATTAGGCCGGCGCCGCCCGCCGACGGGACGGAGGACTGAGGATAGCGAAGTTGGTAGAAGGCTTTTATTTTCCAATTATTTTTGCGCTTCGAGTTGAGAAATTAAAGCAGCTTAGCCAGTAAGCGGAAAACGGCAAGGAAATTCAATTCTACGGTGCTGGTGGTGTTGTAGCCTAGTAGTCTACTGGCGCGAGTAGTCCACTGGCGCGAGTAGTCCACTGGCGCGAGTTATAGTCCACTGGCGCGAGTTGTTCACTGGCGCGATTAGCCCACTGGCGTGAGTTATAGTCTTCTGGCGCGAGTAGTCAACTAGCTCGAGTGGTTTACGAAGTTTTAGAAACTTTTTTTTAAATAGATTCGAAATATGAATTCCACCGCTTGGCTTAGTTTACCATTTTTTCTCCCAGAAATGCTTCTTGCCACATCCTGTGCAGGACGGGAATTCCTACCCCGGGTGTATGGGGCTCGCTGCGTCTGTTAAGATGGTAAGTGGACATAAGTATTTTTTTTACCCGACTTCGGCGAAGCCAAAAGGAAGGGTAATGATTTTGGCAGTCTATGTATGTATGTTTGTATGTATGTTCCCTCGTTGCGGTTAAACTACTGGTCCGATTTTAATAAATAAGGTGTCAATCGATTCTTAGTAGTCCCGCGAGTAACATAGGCTATAATAATTTTTAGAAAAATTTTGGATTTTCAAAATTATACCTCAAAAACTATCTCCAAAAAAATTAAATTATCGTGTTTGGTATCAAAAGATAGGTCTTGGCAAGCACATTACAAATGTGTATTAAAAATTTTTAGTTAATTATTATATTTTATTGTTAAATTCAAAATAAACGTTTAAAATGCGGTCGTACAAATAGTTTATAGGAGTTGTTTAGTTACTTTCTATGTGTTAATTTAACGTTAGTTTAGTGAAAATATAATGTTTAGTTTATGTGGAAACAGAAAAATGTAAAATAAATTAAAAGTTAAAAAAAACTATAACCCGACTTCGCAAAAAAGGGGTCTAAAAATGCTGAAACAAGAAAATAATTCAATTTGAAATCCAGATATGCATAGGTACAAAAATGGTCAAGGTAGAGCCGTGGTCGTACCCGCTAAACAAATCTATAATATTCGTCTGCTGTTGAAATATACAATCCCAATAGCGGGTACGACCACGGCTCTACCTTGACCATATTATATGTACATATATGTACCTATGCATATCTGGATTTCAAATTGAATTAGTTTCTTATTTCAGCCTTTTTAGACCCCTTTTTTGCGAAGTCGGGTTAGAGTTTTTTTAAACTTTTATTTTATTTAAATACTCATGATAATCATAAAAAAATTAACATGTATGTACGGGCGGTTACGGACGGACAGACTAACGTGTGTGTGTGTGTGTTTTATTCCGTGTGGTGGCAGCTCGTTAAAAAGGGTTAAGCGTTACTTAAAATATTTGTTTTGGTTTGATTGTGTACTTTTAATCAAAAGCCTTTGCTTATGTTATTGGATGATCTATACAGTATTCTCACGATGAATGATCTATTCATCATTCTTTAAATACTGGAGTGCCTGGTGTGGGGTTTAAATGTCGCATGGTTGCTCAGCACACGGCATTATTGCAACATAGTCGGCCTAGTCCAAAAGAAATGACTGGTCAATACGTCTGATGCCAACTTTGACTGGGTTTCCTCGCGATGTTTTCCTTCACAGTTCGTCCTTGAATGTACAATTGGAATGAATTGTATTGTAAAATAAATATTTGTATGAATTCTAACATGATTATTGTTATTGAAAAATTTTAAATGAATAAAATTAATACAATGTCCGAAGGGATTGGATTTTAAAGTAAACTATCAATTAAACGTAACATCGCACAAGTTGGGCCGCCGCCGGCGCGTTCGCTTCACACTTCACACCAATTACACACAAAATTCTGACCTGGCTGTCAGGACCCCTGACACGAGTCACTCGGTCATATTTACGGCAATACTCAAAGACCTTTGCTAATACCTACTTAAGTAGAGATTTTGACATTCTGTTGTTGTATGTTGGGACGGCTGTGAGGTCACATAATGGGTCAAGCGGAAGACCGGTGCTGGACATACTATTAGGTGTGCCAGAAATACCGAGCTTGGACCAATTTGCGGCCGCTTAACTACTATTGCATTATTTTTCTTATTGTTTTTAGTATTTTTGTGTTTTTTTTATAATTTGTAATTTGTGGTTAGAGCTGCAATTAAACGTTTGTTTATTTATTTATTTATTTATAATTAAAATACATATTTATATTCTGTTTATGTATCTACTTTGCGATATTCCGCTAATATCAATGTACTTAGACTTAAGAAAAACTATTTATCACATAAGCCCACCCCTAAACCTAAACCTATCTTTACGGCTGTCTCCAAATGTAACTGATTTACAACTAAACAATAAATTAAAATATAAGTAAGTTTAGTTGCATTGAAGTGCCAATAATAAAACACTCTTTTTTACAAAAATTACACCGATTCAATATCTTAAGGTATCTGTCTGATAATAGCAATTAACAAAGTTAACACATACAAAAGACAAAAACAAAAAGTACTTTGGATTAAACAGCGTAATCTGTCTCAACTTTTCCCATAAGATATAATTACGCAGCCCAACGTTTTGTTCTGGAAGTTTCGCCGTAAAGATAGCAATTATCTCGCAATACAGAGCAGCCAGGCTGATTATGTATCTCGCAACAGCAATTCGTAAATTGTACAATTGTGTAGAATATCGCTGTCAAATGTATGTATGTCTTAAGTATACACTTGACAGCGATATTGTACAATTTACCCCTGTCGAATTGCTGTTGCTAGATACATAATCAGCCTACCGGTCGGCTGATTCCGTAAAACCGCGCGATATACAAGCAATCGAATGCTGAACGTCAAAAAAATTGTGATAATCGCTCCGCCGTTGTGTTTGAATACACATTTGCTCCATTTTTGCTACGACACTTGCGCTAGAAACAATTTAGAGGCAATCATAGGAACTATTAAATGTTACATTAAACAAACATTGACACCAAATCATTTTTCAGAATTTTATAAAACTTTATATTGCTTTCTTTTTTAAATTGGTTTTGGAGCGTAATATGTCCTTTTAATCGTTGATAAAGTTCAAGATATAATATTGTAAAGTAATAAATAATAATACACCAACTACTTGCCCTTTTTTCACTTTATTAGTTGTTTTACATTAATTATTTGTTCAAATACACGACCGGTTTCAACTACGTCATCAGGTGAATTTCCACCATAACCTAGTACATTCAATAACATATTATAAGTTCAAGAGAAAAAATTGCGCAATTTTCGCGATTGCTTTGCTTTTGCAAGATATACGTGTTAAGCCTGTGGCAATGGGGCTGTACCGGGCCTGTACCGGGCCTGTACCAGGGCTTTACCGGCAGGCTGATTATGTATCTCGCAACAGCAATTCGACAGACGTGAATTGTACAATAATTGTGTACAATATCGATCTCAAGTGTATAGGTACGTTTGACAGCGATATTGTAAACAATTGTACAAATTACGCTTGTCGAATTGCTGTTGTACATAATCAGCCTACGGAGCTGTTCCGGGGCTGTACCGGGCCTGTACCGGGGCCAGGCAGGTGAGGGGTCTTGTAGAGAGTTTTCAATCGTTTTTTCCCAACACAACGAGGCGGCCATTAAAACTTTTGACGGCCGCCCTTATTTGTTACGGATATTGTCTGCGATAGCAAATTCTCAAGTACCTGTTTACCCTATTTCGTTATCTTTATTGTTAACCGACTTCCAAAATGAGGAGGTTCTCAATACGGCCTGTTTTATGTATGACCTCCCTGGATACTCGGAGATTTATGATCCAAAATGCGTGATTATTTCTTGTTTCATGCGGAACAGTGACCATTTAGTCAAAAATTACATATTTTGGCCTAGTAGTTTTCTTTTTATAAATATGTTTGTGTTTGATATACAATGTAATTTTAGTTTGTGTAGCCAAAACAGTTGTGACCGAACTGATTCGATTCTCGATTGTGTCGGGAGTAAGCGTGCTGGACTAATTTTGATTAAGTTTGGCACAGACCACGAGGAAGGACTAATCCAGAAAAATGTACGATTCTTGATGATATCGAACTGAATTCTCGACTGTGTCGGGAGTGAGCACCGCGTGCCGCCGCCGCGTCAATCGCAGAGTTAAAACTTTTGTCAAGTTTCACTGACATGTTTGAAACTTGATTCCACTTTAAATTGATATAATAATGTCTCCATCGGACCTGCAGATATTTGTGACTCCGTTCCTGGGCGGAATATTTAATGGTGGATGCATGGATGAGATAGCTCGACCCGTGGGATTTGTTGTTCTGAATCGAATAACATCTCAATTATATTTTCTTAAAACTCTAAGAAGTTTTGACCTACAAGGCACGTTTTGGCTAGACTAGACATCAGATTAAAAACCTAAACAGAGTGGATACGTTTTATAGGGATGTGAAATATTTTTTTAACCATGGATTGTTTTTCTTAAAAATCGATTATTAATAATCGATTATTTATTATTTGACAGAGCCGCGCTTCTTTTTTTTAGAGTTTGTCGCTCAAGCGTATCGGTTTATTATATCAAAATTATCTTGATTCCGTTGATGTTGGTTATAATTTTTAAACACTTTGCATCAACTTTATTTCATTCTTACTGAATAACGCCATAAAAAATACATAAAATCATTTTTTTGTATTTGAAAACAAATAAATATACTCACTTAAAAAAAATAAAAAACTAAGGCTCATGAAAAAATCGATTTTTAGTCAATGTCACATACCTAGTATAATATTTAAGTATATTATGTTGTTATTATTATTGCTATAATGGATTAAGAATAAATTGTAAGACGATTGTAAAAATTTCTTTGAAATTAATGAATTCTAATTCTAATTCTCATGCAATAGAATAAAGCGGCCAAGTGCGAGTCTGACACGCCCATGAAGAGTTCCGTAGCAGCAAGTTACATAATGTTAATGTTCTTGTTATAATTATTTGAGTTGAGCAACGTTTCTTGAGAGTTGTAAGCACAAACGTTATTTATGATAAAAAAAATCGAATGTGAACTTTTCTCTATTGGAATTTGTATGAGATTTGAGCCTTCCAGAAAAAAGTATACAGTAAATCTCCAGCACAGTACATATTTTGTACTATCACAGAATGAATAATTGAATAATAAGCGTTATGTAAAAATCGATACAATTAGTTTTATAATTATCTTAATGATTGTAAAACGGGGGACAGTATTAGTGTAATTGTCGGTATCGATCATAAAAATTGGTAGTTAATTAAACAAGCTACAGAAATAGGTATTCCAACAATTTTGAACATTTTGTAGTTAACTAATTAACCAAGCTACAGAAATATATATTGCTACAGTTTTGAAAAATTGGTAGTTAATTAACCAAGCTACAGAAATAGATATTGCTACAATTTTGAAAAATTGGTAGTTAATTAACCAAGCTACAGAAATAATATATATTTCTGTAGCTTGGTTAATTAACAACAAATTTTTAAGATCGATACAGTTACAGTTTTGTTATTAAATCCTGCAATGTTTTTGAGGGTGAAACACTATGGCCGTGACGTCACTTCGCCGGTAAAACTGCTAATGAAATAATAAATACGTGAGGCCCTCCCTAACAATTCCCGGTAAGTCGGTAAGTTACTTTGGGAAGTGTCGCCGTTCGTCGTGAATTTTGAAAGAGCGAAGTTAGCCCGCGACGCCGCGCCACGGAAGACATAGAGCTATATATTTCTCCTCCGCATATACTACAGGAACAAAACAAAGGAAACACAACGGTCATTTTTCGATACAGTAATAAAGTAAGGGCCGATTTTTTAATCGTCAGATAACTTTTACCTAAGGAATAAATACGTGACTGACAGATTTTGTATGGAACAAATGTCAATGTTACATGTTTATTCAACAGATACAAGTTATCTGACGATTAAAAAATCGGCCCTAAATTGAAAAAAAACCCCGACTAAGGGCGTGTTTCACCCAGCAATGTTAAAGTTAATCCTTCGTTAAATATCATGCTGTTCCTCTCGTTATTCCTATCAATTAATGAGAAGGCATGGTATTTTAACGTGCCGTTAACACTAACATGCGTTGGTAAAATCGGGACTTAACGTGTAACATTCCTATCTCACCTAACAAACGTTCCGATGACCTTGAAGACCTGAACCGATTTCCACCAAACATAGCTAAGAACACTATCGACTGATATACCTTTCAAACAACAACGCATTAAAATCGGATCATCCGTTTGGGAACTATGAAGCCACATACAGACACACACACTACTTTTAAAGAAACCGACATTAACTTTACTCTTTAATGTCTCGGAGTCAAAGTACACTACAGTAAGATAAATCCGTTGTAGCTACGACGGTGCAGACAAACTGACAGACACCACACCGCACTCTATAAATTACTTATTTATAATTTCCACCTTCTTTTTGTATCGAGAGTCAATTATAAATGTGAAAGTGAAAAACTCATGAATTAGCCGCGCTGATACCTTCTACGTAAAAAATGTTCGTACACCTCCAGATATTGCAAAAAATGTTCATAAAATAAAAAGTACAGGGCCGAACCTTGTAAAATTTTACGGGACCAAATGGAAGCTATTCTGCGTCAAATAAAAAAAGGATCACGTAAATTGGATCATTGACCTCAGTAGCTAGAGTAACTATTTTATTAAGGGGCGATTTTTCAATGGTCAGATAACTTTTATCTGTTGAATAAACATGTGACTTTGACATTTGTTCCATACAAAATCTGTCAAAGTCACATCTTTATTGGCCCTGATTAAACTAAGGGTGAGTTAATTGAAGCACTGTGACATAATTGAAGATAGTTTTGTTGTGCTCTGAAACTTTTATCATTATTATTATATTCACTTTCATAAAACTCAAATCCACTATTGTAACAATTATTTATGTAATGCATAAAATTGAATTTATCTTTTCAAATTGAAAGAGTCTAGAAAGAAATATTCTATCTAGATATTCCTACGACGCTTTAATGATGAATTAGGGGCCATCCGTAAACTACGTCACACGTTAAGGGGGAGACAGTCCCGCTGATGTCTCGCTAATATTTTAGGTGACAGTGTTCGCTTACGGGCGGATACTGAAACTACTCAAAACCAGGACCACCATCGCTCTACGACCTATTAACTATTCCCGGGTGGTCACTTATTAACTGGCGTTTAAGGTCCACCGAGTGTGGTAAAGCCTGTAAGGGACCATTCATATATTACGTCAGGGGGTTGACGAAGGTTGTGACATTGTGTGACGAGGTGATGGGAGGGATCCTAAAGTTTTCTCCTTATCGATGGGAATTCAAAAATAATATGATGGATGTAAAATGTGATGTTACACTAGGGAGGTGGGGTTGTAAACAGTTGTGACAAGGGGGAGGGGTTCCCCCAGGAAGGAGTAAAATATCATGAAAGTCGCGTGACATAATTTATGAACGGTCCCTTACTAGAGTGTAATGATAACAGAGATGTATCGTCGGTTTCCATTCCCAATTCCTGAAGCAATCCCAGCCCTTCAGCCGCCGCCTCCAGCCTCCAGCTCCTGCGAGACAATTATGTTCAGTCAATATTGCCATTTGATATTCGATCACTTTCATTATTATTGTACTGTACAAGCGACTTCGAACTTTATTTTAACTCGGACAAAAAAGGGGTGTTAAAATTATTATAGTTTGACGACCTTCGTAGCGCAGTGGTTCAGCGCGATGGTGCTCGAGCGAGAGGTCACGGCGTCGAATCTCGCCTTCCTCCTGGCTCATGGATGTCTAATAAATTTGTGTATTAATATAATTAAAATCTTAAATATGTGTATAGTGTAAAAGTATTAAATATATTTCCATTGTCTGGTACCTGTGACAAGTTCTTCGGATACTCAGCACGAGACTTGATTGACGTGGTGTGAAGCGTCCATAGATATTACTTATATTATATTATTAGTTATGTCTCACGAACTCCAATACACAGTATAGACTATAGAGAGTGGCGCCTCGAGTCTAGACTAAACTAAGTCACATCTTCATTACGATATTTATGAGCTTCTATTACGTCACGTCTTCATTAGGACATAAGGAGACTATCTGCTTCCATTACGTCACGTCGTAATAAGGACATTTAGGAGCACTAAGCGCCACGGCCGGCGCGGAGTGCATTTACTGAAACTCAATTCGCTATTCTCTAATTTACCTTCTAATTACTGAATGTAGCCTTAGTTAGTGGTTGCTCGCATTGGCAGTACTGACACCCGACCCTCGCGCTTACCTTAGAGCTAAGCATATTCAATATGTACTTTATTACCCCGTGATAAGATACACATCTCACTGTGATAATTCAGAATATTGGGCTTTTTATAACGCCGATGACCTTGAATTAGTATAATAGTAATATCTATAGACGCTTCACACCACGTCAATCTGGCCCTGTGCTAAGTATCCAAAGAACTTGTGTTACAGGTTTACCAGACAACGGAAATATATTTAATACTTTTATACTATACACATATTTAAGATGTTTATTATATTAATACACAAATTTAATACGCATCTATGACCCAGGAACATTGAAAAAATTTTGTTCCTTCAACGGGATTCGGACCAATGTCGAGCACCAACGCGCTGAACTTACGCTACGGAGGTCGTCAAATATAATATGTATACTATACTATTCTCTGCTATTAAGGCTGCGTGCGCGCGATAACCTAAAAATAGGAGTATTTTGAAACCTTTTTTCTCCACGGTCTTATTGAAAGATCCCATAATCTGCGTGTGGGAAACGGGAATTACAAGTGGAAGCCCAAAAGACGATTTCATGATGTGCTGCGCGCAATTACTACCTTCTTCCGGCATCGTCACGTCGTGTTATAACGCGTTTATCGCGCATTTATGCGTTATAATTTATCCTCGATGTGTAGTGTTTTTGTTACTCTGGCGGGATTCGAACCCGCGATCTCCGCTCCTGGCTCGAGCCACAGCGCTATAGAGGTCGTCATGGAATGTAACGAAGAAAGAATTTTACATTGTGTAACTATTTAAAGCAATAGTATACTATAGTACCGCAATGCCACAATATACATTCTGTAATGCAGCCGGCCGGCGGGCGGCGCGCGGGTATTTCGCTGCGAACGTAAATGGACATTCTTCTTTATATTGAGCAATTAAAGCGGCACAAGAAATTCCGTCTGTAGCTACAAAGGAACTTTTAAACGTTCATTGCGACTGATTTACATGAGGTTTCATAATGAACGTACAGCAGTACATACCAGGATAACGGTAGCCCAAGCAGGAACATTTGTAAGCTCCGTAAATAAACGGATAATAATTGTATGAAAAACAATAGCCAATACAATTGACAATTAAATACTTAAGTCTACGGAGCTATCAAATGTTTCTGTTTGGCCTACTGGTATTCGTAATTATACAGTCTGCTAGTGCCATCCAACTGTAAGAAAGTAAGAGATAGATTGATCGCCATACAAATTGGGTGACAGAGAACGGACGACGTCGCCGCGGCAGACCCAGGACAAGATAGCGCGACGAGCAGGACCTTACTCTCCAACCAAGTTCGATTTCGACTATTTTTTGATCGTGTCGCGTACTCCCTAATAAGTTAACATTTGTTTATTTTGATTCTCAGTCGATTAATATGGTCAGGGGTACAAAAATTACGATCTTTTTTTTATCCTGGTTAGTTTCAAAGTATCAAATAAAACACCAATTATGTACACTAATTTCTTGGAAATAAAATATACAATCTAATCTAATATATGCTCATCTATGACCCAGGGAACACAGAAAAGTTATTAATCCTTCGGAGAATTCGAACCCGCGACCTCAGCTTAAGCACCGACACGCTCAACCACTGCTCTACACAGCTCTTTTTTATTTTCGGTGTGCGAAGTAAACTTCTAGTACTTTATATTATGAATAGGCACTCCACATTATATGTTGCACTACCCGCAATTACCATATTTCACGGTGTACGTTACACTTCGCACCCGGGGGTAGTTTTACATTTTTCTACCGGACAGCGAGCGGTGATAAACAGCTTGCTGCTGCAGTCTCCAGCTTCACTTAGCTTGGCTTGAAAAATTGCATATCGCAATATATTTCCATGTTGTACAACGATGTCTTACTTTTACAGCGTCTGTGCTCTAGTGGATAGACCGCTAATAAGCACTCAAAATGCCGGTTCGATTCCCAGTTTGTGGCTTTTACCAGTGGGAATTTTTCAGATTTCAACATTATAATACTCCTGAGTATCACTGCAGCGGCGCGGCGGCGGCACACCGGTGTCGTGTGAAAACTACCGACATAAAGGTTTCATACCAAATACTGAAAATAAAGTTTAGTTCAATGGCTGTCAAGTACCATGCTGACCTTATCATTCCGCCAATTAGTGATAGTGACAATAGGCCCTCCTACTTCCGAGTGTTTCTAATAAGGCCCGTATAAATAAAACAACCTCAAACTCAACCTCACTTGAGAACCTATTTGACAGATAAGACTACCTTTTTTTTTAAATGAACAACTTTATTAATGTTAATTTAGTTTCTTTTCTTTTATTATAGATACAGAAAAAAGTATAATCCATATTTTTATAATATAATATTTATTTTTAGGTTTTAAAAAAGAAAAAAATTAAAGTATACATTAAGTAAAGTCGTTCATTCTTAGAAGTGAAACGAAACGTTGTTTCATCTGTCAAATAGGTTCCCAAGTGAAGTTTGGTTGAGATTGTTTTAGTTATACAGACCCTAGAGTTTCAGTTTTGGGCTAATCATTTCAAACCACTGACGTACTCTTCGCGTACTTCACGTCGTCGCGCCGTGGACTCCTCATCACGTGATTTTGGCTATTAATTTCCTAATAGTCTGCGGAAATTAATTAATCGAGCAAACACCCGCTTAAATGGGGTAAACTTGCCCATTGTGGACTTTGCGTTAGAAGTTGAGCGCTCCAACTAAATTCTAACGAACTGCCTTTCACCGGTCTACACATACACCTACACCTACTCCTGCAGTCTACGCCGCGTCTACTCCCTACACCACTCGCGTCAGCTTCACACCTTCGTGACGTGTAGTCAAATAGTCAAACTTTATCCTTCCAGATCCACGCCACACCCGCTATGGTATAAGTAAAATTTTTTAAATGTAATTATTTTCCATTATAATAATAATTTCTATAATGTAATAAGTACGTACTGTAAAGTTTTAAACAATATTCTTAGATTAAATGAAAATATAACGCACAAAATAAAACTACCTAGCACAAAATGACAGCGAAAGAAAATTACCCAAAATACCTGTACATCGTAATAAATAAGTTACGACCTTGAAATTTTTAAATCATAAACTAACTAACTAACTAACTAACAAATGTGCTTAGGTAATAAAACAAGTAATATTATTATTTATTATCATAATAAATCCCATTTAAGTGAAGACACTTAAATGGGATTTATTATATACGAAAATAATTTTGGAGACAAAATTGCACATAATATTGTGTAATTTTGGATACCAATAATTCGCTGTCATGAGTCCTAGGTTTATTATACAGTAATACACAAATTACTTGCACTTTTTTTCCACCATCACAATTTTCACCACGACCCCGAATGCCTCCCACACCGATTTTCGGTAACGGTGGTCGGTTTCATTGAAACCAGGCCAGCTACGCAGATGTTATTTTATAGTGTCCAAGTGTATTCGCAATACACAGAAGCACTGACTCTTCCTTCACTCTCGTAGCCCAGTGGGACGGATAGGCGACACGACTGGCGTGAGATCAGACGCAGGACCAACTTTTTACATGACCATCCGACGCATGGATCATCTTTCTTGTCAGACAATCAGGTGATCAGCCTGCATTGTCCTAACCAAACTTGAAAACCAATTTTTTTGTTGTTACAAAGCGGGAGTCAAACCCACGACCTACGGGTCGAGAGCGAAGCTCGGAACCACTAACCACGAAGGCTGTTACCGAGATGCCAAGACCCTACAGTACAATAACATACATCAAGTTTATTATCTACTTTTATTATTTTAACAATTTATTGCACACAATATATATTATAAGAGTATCTACAATTTACAAAAAAGACGACACAAAGGTACTGCTTATTTCTAAATATAAATTTCTTCCAGCAGCCCTACGGGGAGATATATGGGTTAAAAGTTAGCAGATAGGGCGTGCACAATTATAAACATGATATACATACATACATACATAATATAAAATCGCGAGTGAGACATTGAAACTCAATCTTTTTAATTACGAAAATAATTAGTCTCCGGTTATCGTCCCGAGTACGGCTTCGACATAATCGGAGTCAAATGTCGGTTGTAACAACTCCATATCGGAAAACTGTCGCATGCGATATTCGGTGCTCAAGTGAATATCGTTTTACTCGCGCGCTTTGGCTTCGCGCGTGAATCACGACGTAAAAAATAACCCATAACTTTTTAATTTAAGCAACTTATTACTACTATTACTAGTATTTTATTTTATGAACATATTTCACCAATTACCAGAGGCGATACATATTTGACGATAATTTTTTTTACATACACGATTTATGTAAAATATGTAGTATCAGTGCGGCTCATTTAGGAGAATTTCACTTTCGCATTTGTAATTGACTGTCGACACAAAAAGGAGGTGGAAATTATAAATATGGTGTCTGTCAGTCAGTCTGTAGCTAGCAAACTTATTTGTTTATTTTTTATTGCATTTACCGATTGTGAATTCTTTGTGCGTATGTACTAGTAGGGGAATACCGGTTCTTAGTCGGGGGAAAGACTGAGCCTGTATAATAGATTGGAATTTTGATAAAAGTCTTCAAAAGGTAGGAGGTAAGTGAAGCTGAAATGCAGGTATATGAACTCCACTGGTATGTACTAAAATAGGCTTTAGGAATCTGATCCTACAAATTCGTAGTTATTTCCATGTTCATCACAAAGGGGTTGGCGGTTGGACGTTAACTGTTCCATTGATATAATATTCCGGCCAAACAGACCACTTAGTGTCCCCCCCCCTCCCCGCCCGGGGTTGACCCGGTGTTAATGTTTGATGACGTCACTCTGTTAGCTCACTCACAAACGGCATCACTGAAGCTCATTTACACACGAACAAACGTCATACGATATTCACTTGTAAGCCCTTGTCAGGAACGGTAGTTAAATATAGGTACACATAGATTAACAGGTGGGCAGCCTGAATACTCCACCGCAGAGGAAATTCGCAGCATTGAGCTGGGGACGATATATTGGATCGCAGTCTACTAACAACCTTCGATAAGAAAACCTTTATTAAAAACTAAATTTAAAATTTAAAAAAATCCCCGTCTTAGCGTGTAACATTACTATCGCACCTAACAAACGACCTGATGACCTTAAAGACCTGAACTGATTTCCACCAAACATAGGTACGAACACTGTCGACTGATATAGATTTCGAAAAAAAAAACGCATTAATATCGGATCATCCGTTTGAGAGCTACGATGCCACATACACATTTACACAGACACGTCAATCTTATAACATCCCGTCGTTTTTGCGTCGGGGATAGTAAAAATACTATTACTAAGCTATACATTTTTAAGGAAAAAACTTACCATACTTGGGTGCCTTAGCCCGTCAAGTTTTCAATGAGCAGGGACTGCGCCCACTCCTATCTTTCCGGCCTCAGCAGATCACAACCACCAACAGAGTCACCAACATGGGTATATGCTGGTGACTATCTGCCGAAGTCTGATCCCCATCCCCAGTAGCATTTTCTCGGCGCAAAAAAGATATCATAAATTATTTATAATTACTGGGCTTCATCAGCAATTTAGTAGTAAAGGACAAGTTAATACAATATATGACTGACGTATGACACGCGAGCCCTAATGAGCCGGCAACACAACTAATTGACTAATGAGGCTTGTATTGGCTGTCGATTATTATTGATGTTGCAGTAGCCACACACCAGACTATCGTCCAATGCGTCCCAGACACTACAGAGTACAGTAAAGAGCGGTTACTTCGCTCGGAGAATACCAATTTTGATGTCGGTAGCCGATTTCGTTGAAACCAGGCCAGATACTCAGAGCGGCGGTAAGTCGGGCGGTTAACTGACACGAAGGGCGAGAGAACAGGCGCAGGACCGGCTTTTTACATGCCCATGTTATCTTTCTTGTCAGACAATAAGGTGATCAGCAGCATGTCCTAACCAAACACTTGGAACTATCATTTTTTGTTGTTCCATACTATGACGTCCGGGTCGAGAGCCATGCTCTGAACCACGAAGATTTGAGCAAAGCAGGTATATCTGATCTCCTTTAGACTTGAGCTCGTTACAGCCTTCAGGCGGCACGCAGTCGCATTCAACACCCGATGTCTTTGTAAGTTCTCCTAATGAAGGGCTTATGGCACTTCCCGCACAATGGGAACCGATAGCGCTAATTACTAATTAGTCTGGGTGTGGGGGGGGGGGGACTGGCAGAATGAGATCGTGTCAAAAACATAATTGCTTTGAGAACGTTCAACTTCAATGAAACAGTATTTTTCATTATATACGTCAACTTCTGAAGTTTGATCCGTCTGGGAGGTACGATAAACATACACGTAAATATTTTTAATTCTGTTATTTTTTGCTACAAGTTTTATATGGTAGAACAAAATACTAACTACTACTAACGATTATAAACAATTAATTTTTGCTTTTGAGAGGTAAAAGCTATCAAGTGGCCCCCAAATAGATTTTGTTAATTCAACCATACCTTTTTTTTTGTTTGTTGGTATAATTCGGCAATCTATTATATATTCGAACGCGACATCTGTTAGAAACGAAATTAATCCATTTGACTACAAACATTTATTTTTAATACGAGCAAGCGATTACTTTGCTTACTCCTACTGAACACTAGATGACGCTTTTACGTCTCTACAACTGTAAGCAATCTCCTACGTAGGATAGATGTCACAAAAAATTCCGCTAAATCGCTAACACTTTGAAAATATACAAGATAATGTTTTTAACTTTCCATAAATTGGTCGATGAGAACCCCTTACAGGGTTATATTATGAATCGCCTCCGTGTTCTAGTGGTTCGTAGATGATCCATGCGTCGGATGGGCATGTAAAAAGTCGGACCTGCGCCTGTTCTCTCGCCAGTCGTGTCGGTTTACCGTCACACTGGGTTATGAGAGTAAAAGGAGGAGAGAGTGCTTCTGTGTATTGCGCACACACTTGGGCACTATAAAATAACTCATGCGTAGCTGGCCTGGTTTCAATGAAATCGGCTACCGCCACCGAAATCGGTGAGGAGAGCTATTATTATTGTATTATGAATAAAGAATTTAACTTTATTTACTAAGAGATTGCGTGATCTCCAAAACTAGAGCAACTGTCCTGGTTTTTCCCTAAACGACAAACGTCCTCAATGAACAATAGAGCAACATTATAATGATGTAATCACTGACTTCTGTAAGCCTGTAATCCGGATCCGGCTGGAGCCGGTCGCCGCGGGCTCAAGAAAGCGGAACGACCATTGTACAATGTACTGACTACACCTAAGATCCCAGGCCCGCCAGACTACCTTTAAAATATTTCTGATGAAATTGTGGTATTAATGTTTACAATCAATGTAAGCATACCGGCATTTTTTAGGCATAAGGTACTAAAATTGTATTCACTTTACTCAGTTTCTGAAAAAACGTATCAATATTATTTTTGGGCTTTAGAATAATTGTAACAAAACTTATTACGATAATTTTTATTTTCTAAAGTTTATTGATTTTTATTTATTCGTAGGCGATTTTGTAATTTTATTTTTACACAAACTACAACATGAAAATATTTTGTCGGTGTTCTGAAATTACACTTAATAATATTTTTCTGTCATTATCTACTATTACATACAAAAGGACCATTTGCAAATCGGTAAGAAAAATTTATACCAATTTTTTGTTCTTTTTTTTCGGGTACAGAGGTACCCGAAAAAATGGCCCACGACGACGAACATATACATTAAGCTATAATATTAATAAAAGTTTACTGTGAAAGTACATGCGATGAAAGAGGTACTTTTTTCAAATGATTGGCATGGGAAAATTTATGATTTTGGAGCATTTCTCATACAAACATGAAAGTTAAAAGTATATCTCTCAGCGCTGGTACTTTCACAGTTCTACATAGGAGCACCCTATTATCACTTTTTTTTTTACATAGGTTCACGGTGCACATTAAAATACAAAAGAAATATATACAAACATTATATCAGTAAGAAAATAAGGGCTGTCTGTCAGGCCTAGGATCTCAGTGTAAGTAGTACACTCTTATGCTCGTATCACTTAAATTACTTCGCTTTAGAGGAATCAGAGCAGCGAGGTTCATAAAGCCCTTTTCCGACGCGTGTCAACTTTCAATGTACAGAAAGTATTTTGGGTACAATTCGACTTACACCTATGTGTTAGTTTGGTGTTTTATTTGGTGGATTGCTTTGAAACTAACCAGGATACATTTATATTACACATTTATATGATAGGATACATTTATATTAGGATACATTTTACATTTGACGACCTCCGTAGCGCAGTTGGTTAAGCGCGTTGGTGCACGAACGAAAGGTCGCGGGTTCGAATCCCGCCGAGGGAACAAAAAGTTATCAAAGTTCCTGGGTCATGGATGTGTATTCAATTTGTGTATAATATAATAAAAATCTTAAATATGTGTATAGTATAAAAGTATTAAATATATTTCCGTTGTCTGGTACCTGTAACACAAGTTCTTCGGATACTTAGCACAGGGCCAGATTGACGTGGTGTGAAGCGTCCATAGATATTATTATTATTATATTATATTAGGATAAAGAAAATCGTTAGATCGTAATTTTTGTACTCCCGATCATATTATCAATGGACTGAGAATCATAATAAACAAACATCAATTTATTCAGGAATACGCGGCACGATCGCATCTAAATCAAAATCGAATCAGTTTGGAGAGTAAATCCCCTGTATGCTCCAGTGGCGAACGTTGTATTTGTAGTTGTAGTTAGCCAGGAATTTAGATGGTAAAAGATATGGCGTTCAAAAGGTTTTATATAAAATCCAACTAAATATAAGAAAATAAAATTTTAATTAAATTTGAAAATAGTGAAAAAAATATTTTTCTAAAAAAACGTGTGGTGCAATACGATATTATTAAAATAATAATTCTTCTACTCATATCTGTCAGAAAAATATTTATAACTATTGACACCTCACGATTTTTTTTAAAATATTTTTTTCACTATTTTCAAAAAAATTTTTTTTTTTTCTAATTTTAGTTGAATTTTATGAAAAACATGTTTTTTAGTTATTTTTAACTATTATTTATTCACCTACAATCATTCAGTCACTGATTATCGGTCGTGGATGACCCTGATTCTAAGACATATGTGTATAATCAACATCTTGTCTGAGATGCACTCTCGATGCTCCCCTCGGCGCTTGACTATTGACCCTGATATAATATGGATTTATATGACAGATATTGTATCACTCGTGACGTATTGATTATGCGGGTGTTCTCTTGTCGGAATTACACAAGTCCCTTTTGTTTTTATTATATTTATTGCTTGATGTATAAATAAGGATCCCACTAAAAACATTTTCATGTAAAAATATTGCCAAGACGAGTAAACGTACACGTAACCCCGAGAAAAAGTTATCAGACCTCATGTAGAGCCAAGATTCTCGATCTATGCGCCCTTCACATAGCCTACTTTTCAGTCAAAACGTGATACTTGGCCGTTTTGCTACCGTTACGAAGATTTCATACATCGTGTGTATAAAACTTGTAACTACAAAAATATTATCAAACTCATCTCTCTGTTATCTCGCAATCGCCACACAAGTAGCCCACAGTATGGAGCACTAAACAAATCCTGCGACTGCGTCGCGCGACATGTCGCCTGCGACTAGTTCGCTGGTCGTGGACAATGGTCGCGCGACCGCCCATGCAGCCTAAAAAAAAGATTTTGAAATATAGAAAGAACTATAAATTATGTAATTGTATTTCTTAACATAATTCAACGCCTTGTAGTTTCAAAAAAAAATACGACAGACTAGTCTTTGAAATTAATTTATAACCTGATTAATGTTAATAATAATCAATGTATACAAACATAAATTTATTTAATTAACATCATCGTAACATCAAGACGTTTTCCCGGAAAATATACAAAAATTTATTTCATTACTTTTCCATTTGTTCAAGTTGCGCAAATAACTTGTGGGTGTGTGATATATTGTTATGATCTCCGGAATATTAATATTTCAATCCTCAATGCTGAGGAGTGGGTACTAAAGTAATCATATATCTTGAAAATCTCAAGGTTTTTAGTAACACAATAAAATTGATTTTATTACTAAGACTTTTGATTCAGCATTACAATAATACTAGAGTAATACGCCAGGTATGCCGGCCGAGTCGCCACTAGCTGCGGTGTAACCTTATTGCCATATCAATAGATTAAAACGCCTCCGTGGTCTAGTGGGTTAGAGCCTAGCTCTCGACTCGGAGGTCGTGGCCCGTGGGTTCGATTCCATGTTGGAACAACAAAGTATGTTCAAGTTTGGTCAGGACAATGCAGGCTGATCACCTGATTGTCTGACAAGAAAGATGATCCATGCGTCGGATGGGCATGTAAAAAGTCGGTCCTGCGCCTGATCTCCCGCCAGTCAAGTCGGTTATCCGCCCCACTGGGCTACGGGAGTGAAGGAATAGAGTGTGCTCCTGTGTATTGCGCACACCCTTGTGCACTATGAAGTAACTCCTGCGTAGCTGGCCTGGTTTCAATGAAACCGGCCACCGTCACCGAAATCGGTGTGGGAGGCATTATTATTATTATTAGATCAATAAGGGTACACCGTCGGCGACTGTACCGCCGGAACAGCCGGTTCCGCTTCCGGCCGTCACGGATGACGTGGCGCGTGATCGACGCGACTGTACTCGTCGATGTAAACTCCCCTTTACGATTAAGACCGCGAGCACTGTAGCGAGCGGCGCGGCGCTGGCGCTCGGCGGGCGGTATTCTCACCGCTGGACAGTAGGTACAGCTAGGTTTAGTTTTTTAAACTCTTTCACGACGTTAGAAATACAAGTTAACTGGTTGAATGCTGATTTAGGGCTACTTTTTTCCGCCTGAAGCTTCACGAATGAGAATTTCCACAATCAATATACGAGTACCTACTAACACAAGGAAAAAGTAAACACCCACGTAACCTGGTTATTACGTGGGTGTTTACTTTTTCCTTGTGTCAGTAGGTACTCGTATATTGATAAAGTGTATAAAGATATAAGATATTCGATAGCAGATGGTTAGTCAAATGTTCCTGTTCGGCCTACAGCAGTGCACTCTGCCAAGTTTCTAATGCCCGCTCCCGCTCCCGCCCCCGCTATATCCATGGCAACAGCCCCACTGATGTCGCGCTAATATTTTAGGTGACAATGTTCGCTTACGGGTGGATACTGAAACTACTCAAAACCAGGATGGGGTGTAAGGTCCACCGAGTGTGGTAAAGCCTGTAAGGGACCACCCATAAATTACGTCAGGTGGGATTCTGTCCTAAAGATCGTGACGTCACATTTCAGAAACTAGTGAAGTTTTTTTATAAATGGAAATGTAATATTACAAAATATGTGACGCGGCACTATGGAAAGGAATCTTTAAAAATCATGAAATTCCTGTGACGTAATGGATAGTCCCTAACCTGTAAAGTCGATTGTTAATTGTATTGGCGCTGTCATTATTTTATACAGATATTATGCATTAACGTTACTTTACTGATTCGGTAACGTTACCGAATTGTATGAAAATTGCTAAGCATGACAGAAGTCCTAGCTGGAACAATTGACAACTTCGTAACGTTATCGAATGTCAATTATATGGGATGTGATAATTTTCATACAATTACTTTTCGATAACTAATAGACGTAGTTCCTACTAAGTGATAATCCCACGTGTCTGACCACCGCAGTGTTCTCCCGTTATCAGGTGTAAGTGCTTGTCACGCTCAGTGGTGTGACTACTGAACTGTACAATATGTTGCCATCACATGGGTCGTGGGTTCAATGAGTTCACCAGCGGATGTGCATTTAAGTTATTTTGATTTTTAATCAAATTTAGGAACCAGCATACGGTCAGGAAACTAAAGGTAAAGTTTAAAGTGGACCAATAAATGTAGCTAAGTCTAGTTAGTCCTATTGCTTTTTATACATACTTTTAAACTAAAATCACTTAATTATTGCCTCTCATTAGGTAAAAAATAGTAATTAAAATGTTAATTATACAAATTCTATATGGAAATTCATATAAAATATGAATTTACTGATTAATTTTTTACAAATCTATTTATAAAACAAAAACATACATAATATACAAAAACATTTGCTTTACAATAAAAAAATATTATAACATTTCCCGCGTCTTCTTGCGGCACGGCACAGTATTGATAAACTGTTTTAAATATCTGCAACTTTAATTCCTGATTGCCTTTTCATTCATTGCTAAGAATTAAAAAAGGAACAACATGATATTTAGCGAAGGATTAACTTAAACATTGCTTGGTAAAACACGCCATAAGCTTAACACTAAGCCTTTTCGCAAATTTATTTATGCACTAAAACGATAAACACTAAATAAAAACAAAAAAAAAATAAGATTTGTGCATTCCGATCATAAAGGGTTATTACATAGCCCTTAGGGCTGGGACTACAATAATTAATAATCCAGAACCCGGTAAGTCGGAGAAAACCTAAAGTGTAGAAAATACTATTTTTTAAACTGAAAATGGAACTCTGGACGAACACAAAGAGCTGAAAATCGAACGAGAAAATAAAAACGAAATGTCACAATCGTCAATTAATAAATAATTAATACACTTAGGGCCGACTTTTCAATCGTCAGATAACTTTTATCTAAGAAATAAGTATGTGATGATGCAGATTTTATATGGAACAAATGTCAAAGTCACATGTTTATTCAACAGATAAAAGTTATCTAACGATTGAAAAATCGGCCCTTACGGTGATTTGTCAACCGTCAGATAACTTTTTCTGTCAAAGAAATACGTTTTTTTTTTACACAAAGTCATAGTCACTTACTTCCACAGTTAAAATCGATTGGCGTCAGCCCTAAATAATTGTAAGAAATAATTGAAGACATGAATTATTGATGAAGGTGATAGCGTCGCAAAAAAAATCTACGCAGAAAATTGAGTTTAAACTGTCCCTTAAACATTTTAGGATATGTAGTAACGTATTAAGTACATTGATTCTAGAGACGGATCTTAGATTAATGTACTTAATACTTTACGACGTATTCTGATATGTTTAAGTGACAGTTTGAACTCAAATTTCTCGAAATCATCATTTTGCTGCATATCACCTTCATCCATTAATGTCTTCAATTGTATAGTTCATAGTCAGAGTTCCCCCATACATTGGTTTCACTTGATTAGTATCTAGCAAATTTTTCGTGAGTTTTGATGAGTCGCCCAAGAATTTCTTGGACAGAACTCTTGTTTGTGGTAGCAAGAATAAAGCTTGTGGATTTGGTGATTCCAATATATATATATATATATATATATATATATATATATATATATATATATATATTTGATATGTCTCAAGATAACCTAAATTATCCAAAAAAATATTTGTCGTACATAATCTATGGTTTGATCAAAGAGTTCCCTCTTGCCAGCTTGTATCGATAACGAGGCAATCTTAAATAATTAGTAACCAGCTGATTTTGTGTTATTACTTAGATAGTATTAATGTAATTCGCCAGACATAATTGTCCTACAAATTGCGTGGTACGTTATCCCGGTCCTACGCTCGAAAGTTGAGATTTGTTTTTATCCTTGCTAACTCTGTTAGCTACCACGATCGAGAGTTCCGTCCAAGAAATTATTGGACGTCTCGTCAAAATAAAGCTACTTAAGAAAAATTTGATTGATACTTCATACTAATCAAGTGAATATAATGTATGGGGGAACCCTGACTATCATTTTTTCATTTCATACCAACAAATATTTTATCAATAAGACACAAAAGCATTTCGCATTAAATTTGAATTTGTTAAATTATTGTACATTAGGGTGGCAGGCAACCGGCCGATGCGGTCCGCCGGTTCCGCCCGCCGGTCGGCCCGCGCGCCGTCCCGCCGTCCGCAGTACAACTCCACGCGCGCGTGCGACTGTTCTGTTTGTGTTGTGATACGGATATCATGTGGTCCATAATCGGATTGGCGGTTTTCTTGCAGAGTAAGTTTCTTTGTTTTTTTTTAAATACTTGCTACGTTTTTGTAATATTTTTCTGATTAACGAGTGCTAATAAAAATATACAAATATCTTTTCTATGTTTTTGTCTGTGTGCCGTCTTTGTGATATACGATGAATATTGCCAATAGGAATACAAATTTGCTAGACCCGATTATAATCACTAATCTTATTACCCTAGTTTCATTATTTAAGCAAACCAATTGTATTGACTATCGTTGTACTATTATTTATTCTGTACTATCGTATTATATAAATAATAAAACGGATTTCTAACGAGCATTGAACTACTCCACTTTGCATAATGTATTGTGAAACCAAAGTAGCATAAAGATCATGTAAAAATCATATAAAGAACAAACATCTTAGAAATTTGTGAAAAAAAATTGAGACTAAATACATAATACCTACATAAACAATTAAAAACATCATTTTGAAGGAAATATATATACAAGGTGTTAAAGAAATGAGTAATAATACTTTAGGGTGTGTAATTGTGTATGTGCCTCCTACGTAGAGTTTACAGTGAAAGTACCAGCGCTGAAAAACTTACTTTTGACTTTCATGTTTGTAAGAGAAATGCCCCAACACCATAAATTTGCCCATACAATATTTTTTGCAAATAGCATATCTTTCAGCGCTGGTACTTTCACAGTATACTCTACTCAAGAGGCACATACGTACCCTACAGTATTATCACTAATTAATATTACAGCCTGTAATCTGTATATTGCCAATATTTAGCGAAGCTTATGTCAAATCCCATACATTTTGTTTTCGAATTTCGTAAACGATAAATAGCAATGGCATGTTGTATCAGTTGTTTGGCGGTCGATGAAATCTAACTTTAATATAATCTGTTTTTGCTGTAAAAAAATACTTTTCAACATTAAATTGTAACAACAGATATGCGTTAAGTGCTGTCTTATCAAGACAATATTCAAAGTAAAAAGTATACGGGCGCCGGGCGCAGTAGGTAGTCTATTGAATAACTAAAAGTTTCATTTGAGTTACATAATACAAATACAAATGTTATAGTAATTTATCAAGTTGCAACAAAATGTTGTTGAAAAAGATGGTATTTTAATTACAAAATGCCGTAAAATAGTTTAATATAGGCAAATCATAATATTTGTTAAACACTTTTTTTCTTTTAACATTTAACACCATAATATTATAAGCTCCATATTGTCAATATTTAAGGCTCCAATCTTCCCAAATGTACAAGTTCAGAGCTTACTAAATATAAAAACCTCTACATCTGGGTTCAGAACTTCCGGATTTCTGATCATAACATGCGTCCCAACTCTAGCTATCAATATTTGGGTGCCACGACAGTATATTTGTAGAGATTAGAGAGATAGCTATTACAGTAGTTCGTTATTTTCAACATTAGTTATTATCTGGATGATATACGCATTATGTTTATATAACATTCACTGTCGACAACAATTATTACCTATTGCTATTCGACAAAGCTTTTAATGTTTCTTTCGAATATGTAAAACATTCGTTAGCTTGCAAGTTAAGTTCAGCAGTCTCGACATTTTTTAAACGTTTTTCATTGCACTAGAATTCCTAAAAATTTTTAAACACACTCACAGTTCAGTCTGTATTTACTCAGAGGTAAGTACTAAGTATGGCGCTGTTGAGTGATATTGATCTTATCGATAAGTTTCAACTTATTCGATGACCGTAATGATAATTGAACCGTCGATTTGGTGCAGATATAACGAAAATGATGTTTGACGAGCAAACTGAATGGAAAAGTTAAGTGCACTGAAATTGCAGGATTCGACATAATCGACGTTTGCACAACGTGAACACAAACTACACGTTACAACATCGTAAACTAAAGTGTTCCAACCCAAACTATATACCGGTATACAGTAGTCTAGCATGGAATAATAAATTGAGAAACAAAATATGTGGCATCAGTGCGCAGTATTGTGTGATGTCAGATGTCAGGGTAACTTAACCATTTATTTAAAGTTTGGTTACTCCTTTACAGTCTACAAAAAATTATTTAAGCTCCATTTTTTTTATTAATTAATTGTCTATGTATTGTTTAATGAAATAATAACACATACGCTACAAATGAAGCTCCTTCTTAAATGCGTGATTTATATTTTCGAAAATGATTCAAAATAAACAATCGCATCGGATACTATAAGTTACAGGACTCAGGGGCAGGACTGAGTACTGAGGACCAAAGACCGAGGACTGAGGACTGAAGACTGAGTGAATAACGTACCATAATATTATGTGAAATATCCTTAACATTATATTTACACTACGGCTAGACCTAATAAGGATCATAGCTTGGAGACTCTACCTATATTTTTTAATATTTGTGATTACTCTAAATGAATTTACTCAGTATATCGCCTCCGTGGTCTAGTGGTTCAGAGCTTCGCTCTCGACCCGGAGATCGCGGGTTCCCGCAACAACAAAAAATGTTGTTTTCAACTTTTGTTAGGACAATGCAGGCGTCGGATGGGCATGTAAAAAGTCGGTCCTGTGCCTGTTTTCTCGCCAGTCGTGTCGGTGTACCGTCCCACTGGGTTATAAGAGTGAAAGATAGAGAGAGTTTCTTTGTGTATTGCGCACACACGCTTGGGCACTATAAAATAACTTCAGCGTAGCTGGCCTGGTTTCAATGAAATCGGCTACTGACATCGAAATCGGTGAGGGGAGTTATTATTATTAATATATTTCTCAGATATCCGACACCTCGAACATTATTTATGCTACTGATATTATTAAACGCGAAAGTTTATAAGTTTGGATGTTTGGTACTATTTTACGTAAAAACTGCCAAATTAAATGAATATGGTACGGTAGTAGTTTGACGGATAACACATAGGCTACTTTTTACATAGGCTACTTTTTACCGCAGAAAAAGGTACGGTTCCCGCGATTCATTTTACACGTACGAAATAACTTCTGGTATTGTTATAGAAGACAAAGAGAATGTTCTCGCCGCTTGTATAAAATTACTCGTTTCAAAGTCACAAACTTGTAATACAAAGGACTAGTTGTAACTTGCGAAGCTCAAAAGAAACTATTAATAAATCACTTTGCTGGTGAAATTACGATGATGCCGCCGCCGTCTACTTAGAGCATAGGCCCTTTGGAAGAAAAAAAATCTGATTTAATATTGAAAAGAGGTCGAGGATTCGAATCTCTCCGAAGAAACAAAGTGTTTTCAATGTTCCTGGGTTATGGAGGTGTATAATATAATAAAAATCTTAAATATGTGTTATAAAAGTATTAAATATATTTCCGTTCCCTGGTACCTGTAACACAAGTTTTTCGGATACTTAGCACGGGGCCAGATTGACGTGGTGTGAAGCGTAGATACAAAAAAGAAAAAATATGTATCACTTGTGAGATAGATAATAATATGTAGGTACATTGCGAAGTCGATCTGCGTATTTATATAAAACATGAAGGATTTTTAATAATATTGATATTATGATCACTATGAGATGTTGTTAGATCGACCGACTTATACCGGCTTGGCTGATGGATCTCACAACTTTTTACGGCAAAGTAACTAAGTAGCGAGACTTGGCTTTTTTACAAGTCATATTTTTAATGGGATGTATAATTATTCACACTAACATCATTATGAAAAATATTTAAACAATGGATAAACGTATATTATACTAATATATAATGTTGCTGTCTGTCTGTCAATTAACATAACATTGAATACCTTTTTAGTTCTTTAAATATCAATGAATCTGAAGAGGATAAATTATATTATATAGGAAATATTTATTGTTTGTTTGCATTGATTTTTTTTTTTTAAGTTATGTAGTTTGCCTACATAACTTTGTTTTTGAAATTTGTCAGTGTAGTAGACTACTACAGCTGCAGCCAATAAAATGTAGCCTACTACGTATTAACGTAGGCTACTTATGGCTGCAAAAATCCTGCGCAGAGAAACCGCGGCCAACATCACTAGTTATTGATAAAAATTACAACTTACTATAACAGTCCAACCTACGCTAATAATTCACTAAAGTTCAGAAAACTTGATGAAACAGGTTGAACCATACCTCAATAGGTACAATTTAGGTACAAAATACTTACAATTTCATCCCAACTTTATACCTTTTTGTTTTATATTCTGACTTTACGCTGAATTTAAGAATATGTCGGTCTTGGCGACAGTTGAAGATCGCCCACGTCCTGGCGAGATCACATGGGCTTTTAAAACTCATCTCCGGTGATTTACATAAAACGTAATGTCTTCTTCAGGGTAACCTGAGGCCGGAGTTTAACGAAATCCTTTTGTTTTAGTCTCTCGCGCCTCCGAAATGTTCCAATTTGTTTGAGGAGTCGACGTTTTGCGACATACTATTCAAATATGAAAGATCGTAAATGTTTCTTAAAATAAGTAGCATAATATTTTTTATTCAATTCCACCATAGGTGGTACGAATACCTTACAGAAAACTGGCATGAGTTTTCGCTATCGTTGTGTTTCATCGAATGAACGAGGTTAGAATTTAGAACTGAGAAGAGGCCGCTCCTCTCTTCCACCCATTTCGGCTCTCTCATGTGAAGTTTGGTGTCTCCGACGAGAGGAGGGCATTGAATTATTAGACTTGAAGTATATACTATGATTAGTAGTGTTTATTGTTTCTTGAGATATTTGGCTTTCTTTATGTTTCGCTGAGGATCGAGGTTACCACATCCAGTGCACTTTTCCAAAAATGTCGTCTTACATTTGAATTTTGGATTACTTTAATAATAGTACTAATGTCTATTAGAAACTTACGTCAATCTGGTCCTGTGATAAGTAACCGAAGAACTTGTGTTACAGGTATGACTTATGAGGTACCAGACAATGAAAATAATATATTTAATACTTTTACTATACCTACGCATACTGTTTAAGAATTTTTGTATTAATATACTAATTTAATACACATCTATGACCCAGACACAGAAAACTTTTTGTTCCTTCGGCAGGATTCGAGCCCGCGACCTTGAGCTACTAGGCTACAGAAGTCATCACTCTGACTTCAAGTACATACAAAGATTAGTAGTTCTTATTGTTCGTTTAACATGTTCCGGTACTGTCTGTCTGGTATTATACGGTATTGTCCGGTATTGTCTGGTATAGTCCGGTATTGTCTGCAGGGCGTGTTGGTCGGCCACGCTCTGCCGGCCGCGGAGTCGCGGCTGTTGATCCTCAAGCTACAGGAGCCGCGCTCCGTGACCACGCACTGGTAATATCCCACACCGGTGATGCTGAACCCACCTGTTCTGTGCTGATATTATAGAGGAGAGATTTGATTGTTTGCACGTAATAGAGAAACTACGAGACTAATAAAATTGGATACAGATATTACAGAAGCCCCCGATACAAAATCTACAGTTCATATCCATGAATATTATTAAATATCCAATGCGTTTTAACGTTAAGGGTCTAATTGCTTTACTGACCACATACTTTAGTCTATTCATGTGATTCATGAGAAAACTGCAAAATTAGTTATAACAGTTGCCTACGTAACTGTAATAACTAATTTTGCAGTTTTAACACTACTTCCAGTATCTGTATTCAGCTAGTTTCCTCAGATGGCAGTATTTGTAATTCATTAGCATGTAGCTCGTTTTAGGTCCGAATAAATAAAACAATCTCAATTGCAGCCTCTATTTGACGGAAAAACAATGTTTCGTTTCACTTTTAAAGTGAACAACTTTCTTTACGAATCGTAATATTTACGATATAGATTATAGGAAAACATTAACATATAATATACCTAATCTATATTTATAAAATCCCTATTGTTACCTTATAAAAAAGAAAAAAGTGAAAGTATGTAACATTAATAAAGTTGTTAATTTTTAAAAGTGAAACGAAACGTTTTTTTATCAAAATTAAATAGACTCTCAACCCAACCTGGGTTTGAGATTTCTTTATTGATACGGGCCCTAGTGTCGATAGAAAATAGTTTGAAAATACGTTAACACACGCGGGCGATGCCGTCTCCGACATATCGCACAGGCGGTTACCGGCTGGCGGCTATGTGGAACGGCGCGTCACGCTCGCCGCACACTACACACATGTCTTCATTTCTGTCCCTCTCCGCGCCACGGGGTCTGCTATCGTGCCATCCCCCTCGCGATTCTTCTTTACGATAAAGGTTTTTCGTTACTTTTTATTGTTAGCGCGTGCCGTTATAATGTGGCCAATTAAGATTGTTTTCGAATTAAAAGCGAGTTTATACGATCATAAGTAACTCATCATTCAGTCAAAGCAAATCGAGCTTTATCATTTTGTACCTCGTGGTCTAGTGCATAAGAGAGGAATTTGAATGAAGACAGGTGCTCGGCCTTCGCGCGCCTCGTCTCACAGGGTCATCTGGGGGTACGGTCGTGCCCCGCCAAGACGAGCGAAACGCAAGGGCACACTAACCTACCTTTTCTCGAAACATCTCGTCGTTTTTTTTAACTCTCATAACTTTGCTTTGTTGAAAAATTTAAAGATATAATGACACCAATTAAAACATGAAACAAACAAAGTTTGAAAATTACTAATTTACTACTTTCAAACTTTGTATTATATTTTAGATTTTATTTCACACATGTCTATTCAAATGTATTCATTCACCATTGAAATCTTCGTAACGATAGCAAAACGGCCAAACATCACGTTTTGACTGAAATGTAGAGTGTGTGAAGTTAGGCCGGGTAAAGTAAGGGCGCATATATCAAGAATCTTGGAAACATGAGATCTGATAACTTTTCCATAGGGTAAGCTATGTACACTTGTCTTGGCAACATTTTTACATGAAAATATTTTTGTTGGGATTTAATACTTCTTGGGTTGTTAATTAAATTACTTCAAACGCATTAGTTGGTTGGAATTCGTTTTTCATATTTGGTTTAAATAATTCGGTAATGTTCACTTCTTTAGTGATAATTTTAAGTGAATGCTACAAATAATATAATAGCTGGAAACGAATTACTGGTTTAAATTTTAATAGACAGATATCCCAGCTAGTCCAGATCACTTACTACACCCTTACTTTACAAGTAAAGTAGTATGTAAGGGAGTCTGGAGTAAAAATAATATTAAATTACATTCTGTTTAAAATGTCGTTCTTATGTTTTGGTTTACGAATAACAAGGAACAAAACTTGCAGAACCCATTTTTTCTAAGCTTAGTATGAAATGAGAGAGACCTACATGGCTGATGTTGCATTTTTTATTTTTTTTTGAAAATTTCAACATTAAAATAAGTAATCGGTGTAATGTTTTTTATTGTCATCATACTACCATAACGTATGAAAAAATAATTTTAAAGTAGACATGTAAGAAAAGTCACCACAATTTTTGGTATCTAGTCTTGAGACAGTTTGCCGCTGGCCGTGAGACAAAATTGTCCGTGTCAAGTGCAAGTGTGCGCTCACCCTAATATAAAACGTATTACCACTGTGTAACCAGTAGTTTCACCTAATCATATTGGGTCACATAATTTATACTCATTGAAAATTCATTTATCACAATATAGCTTCCTTAAATTATGTCTTCCGAATTCTAATATCGATTTGTAATATTGTTACATTGCTTTCAAACAATAACTTAAAAAAAGCAGTCAAAGAACGATTGTGTACATGCACATAATATAAATTTAATGATTAAAATAATATAGCACGCCTTGGTAATAAAGTGCAAGGCTACTTACATAATATACTCATGTTATTTAGTTTTAGTATCGACATATTATTCACGTTTATAGGTTATTATACATATTTATAGGTAAATAATAATGATACAAAGTTCATAATATACCAAGCTGATTATAGTGCGAAGAGAATGACGCGTAGAGAATATTTTGCATTGGCACCTCTTATAAATTGGTTACCATAACGCGATAAAAAAATACAAAGGTCTAATGACCACACGGAGTGCATTTTACTGTGCAGGGGCTCGCGGGCTCCTAATCTATACACACGAACGCACTGGTCGTTGACCTAACACCAGACCATTATTTTATGTGGCATATGTTATTCGGCTTACTATATGAACCTCACCCTGTATAGTGTATATTATATATATGATATTTTTGGTTAGGCATAAAAACGTAATCGTCAGCGTCTAGACTCTAGATCATTGGTACGAGTAGTTCCACCCGTGAACGTGTCTTGGTGTGCAAAAAATTAATAAACCTCTTTCCGGAACCCGCAGGCGCGCAGGCCGTGCGCATCACGGCGGTGCGCGTCCCCGAGGTGCTGCAGCACGGCGGCCGCGCGCCGGCGCCGCTCACGCTAGACTGCGACTTCGTCACGGACAACGTCACGGGGCTGGTGGTGCAGTGGTTCCGCGGCGGCCGCGAGCACCTCGTCTACCAGTGGATCCCGCCGCGCCGGCCGCAGGCGCTGGGAGTGTTGCGGGACAAGGTAGGCGCGACACCTGTACACGTGCAGGCGGCGGCCGCGAGCACCTCGTCTACCAGTGGATCCCGCCGCGCCGGCCGCAGGCGCTGGGAGTGTTGCGGGACAAGGTAGGCGCGACACCTGTACACGTGCAGGCGGCGGCCGCGAGCACCTCGTCTACCAGTGGATCCCGCCGCGCCGGCCGCAGGTGCTGGGAGTGTTGCGGGACAAGGTAGGCGCGACACCTGTACACGTGCAGGCGGCGGCCGCGAGCACCTCGTCTACCAGTGGATCCCGCCGCGCCGGCCGCAGGCGCTGGGACTTTGCAGGTGCAAAGACACCACGAGATCTTCGGCGCGTATGTAAACGTACTTATCAAGGAGTGCCGTTCGTGTAAAAGATATAATAGACGGTCATTTGGCGTGCTGGTAGTAGGGTAGGATCATTTTCATAGGGAAAAAAACGCCACAAGAACTGTTCGGCTCGCCGAGTTGGATCCTCGGCGGCGCGCCGCGGCGGGCGGCGTACCCGGCGCGGCGCCCATGTCTTGACTCATACCGCACATACGTGTATACCGCACTTTCTTAAACTGACGCGCTACAGATACATACACCTCCTTGGGCGGATATACTACAATATCGATCTATTGATAGTAATGTTAGAGTCAAAATAAGGCCTACATAATATATTTTTATGTAACAAATAAAAAGATTTAATGAGGTACTACTAAAAGGTAATTCTTAGAAGTACTACCTAATTAAAAAAAAAGTAATTCTAAAAGTGTTAGTATATTCTAAAAGTGTTAGTATCTAACCGATTTGGAAATAAAAGATTTTTCATCAAGAAAAAAATGTTTTGTTGTTTAAAATTATGTATGTAACAAAGTTACATAAATTTAGAATATTTATTTACATAATAAGCGTAAATAACTACATAATTAATTTTATTGTACATCAAATGGAATAAGATTTACTATAATTGTCAGTATGAACATAAAGGAACAAATTTCGGAGATATTCAACATTTTGTGCATGTTTTTGCACATTTTGTAGTGCCAAATAAATTTACAAAGATTAATAAATAGTTAGTTCGTAACGTAAGACGTGATACTTGCGGTGAGTTATAAAAGTCTATAAAGGCGTTTTCAGAAACTAGCAAAAATGCAAAATATTGGTCACACAAATATCACACATGTCCATATCACGAAAGCATTGACAAACCGTAATGTAAATGCAGGATGGATCTAACTGTACTACATCTGTTGGAAGAATTTCAAGCTTATACCTACTAGAGAAACATTATCAAGTAACCTACCCAATAACATTAAAGATTGTTTAACTGATCGAGGATGACTGATTTTATGTCCGCTCTCATATAAGGGCTATGTTACAATCCGCTAACTAATTGGACTTTGAGTGACGATTGTACAATCAATGTTCGGCCTAGTCTTTCAATTAAATGTCGTCATTCGATAAAAACGCTAGTCACTTAATGAAATAGCTGATTTAATAAGATGACTGCGACATATACACAGACAATTAACTTTGTAAAAAATATAAATGTATATTATGGAAATATATTAAATGTAACTCTAAGGTGCTAATGACCTTATCTGTTAAAAAGCGACTTTAAATAAATAAATTAATGCTTTAATCAATCTACAGTTTCTTAAAAACTATTAATTGCTAGTATACTAATACAAGAACCTTATGTATTGCTGTTAACATTTTTAGTCGGCTACTGGAATCCAATAGCTTTACAGGCTCGAATAGAGTATAAATACGAACATGTGCCAAGAATCATATTTACATAACCCTTGAAGAACCCCACGCTTACATTATTATTACCTATTTTTAACTTACAAATTGTATGATGTTTAAAAGTAATGCATCTTTAAACCCTTAAAACCTGTCTGGTTCCAGCTGGACCTCACGTACAAGGTGTCCAACAACCCGTACTCGTGGCACCGCGCGCTGCGCATCCTGCGGCCCGAGCCCGAGCTGACCGGCGACTACACCTGCGTCGTCTCCACCTTCCTCGCCGAGGACGAGAGGACCAGGCCTATGACTATTTTTGGTGAGAGTCATTCCTTGTATAGCTAAATGAGAAGTAAGGCCTCAGCCTCGAATATTGCGGGCAGCGGAGCGGGAGCGGTATTCGTTACCCGCACCCGCGCCGCTGTTTTCCAAAACCGGTCCATTTGATTTTAAGCAAAAGATCCTGCCGCTCCCGCGGCGGCGCTGCTCCCGCCCCGCTGCCCGCAAAATTCAAGGCCGAGGCCTTACAACACACCTCCACCTGGGCATTGACGTTTCTGCGGACATTGTTATTACCTATCTGAGCTCTCCAGCCCGCCTGCAGAGCGTGGCGTGTCTTGGTAACGACAACTCGAAATACTTTGGGGAAGGCTTCTGTCCAGCAGTGGACATCATAGCGATACGACGACGACCTCGATAAGTTAAAGGAAATTTTCATCAAGAAGATCGAGAGGACTGATGACTATTTTTGGTGAGAATCACTTATGCAAAAGCAGAAAGGAGATGCAAGCCGATAATATCGGTCGCACTTCTAGGGGAGATCTATCTCCTGCAATGGACGTCTCCAGGCCCAGTCGTTTGATCCCTGTCGGGGTCAAATGTTATATAGTGGAAGCCCTAAAGGAAGACTCCAACCGAACGAAATGCTATGCTCGGTCAGGCCGATACCCACTATTGTAATTTTAAGATGCTATAATATGTCATATAGTAAACTGAGAAAACTTAATAACTCGATTTACGAGTATGTTAGGACGTTTATATTTTACTAACAATTTGTTTTCTATTTTCAGTTCCGGAGACGAAGTTCGACATGGTGCTGGACCGTCTCAGCGACGGGTTCTTTAACGTGATCTGCGCGGTGGAGGGCGTCTTCCCCAAGCCCGAGCTGACGATCCAGGCCGGCAGTAGGTATATAACGACCTACACTGTTTACGACATGATATGGTGCTGGATCATCCTGGACGTGATCGGCGCGATGGAGGGTGTCTTCCCTGGATATAAAAATATGCATGGCACGTTTAAATACAAAGTCCTTCGGCGCCTGTGTCTATTCGTTTTAAACTCGAAATACTACTGCAGTTATCTTCATGATGTTTTCACCAAAAGATAGAGTGGTTTTCAAGGAAGGTTTTAGTGTAGTGTTCAAGCTTAACTCTACAAACTTAGCGCCTCACAGACACAGTCAGTTTACGACATATGTAATATGGTTCGGTTCGTCTATGCGACGGTGTGTATGCTGGCTACTGATGCATGCTGATGACATCACATGATGCAGCACGTGCTCAGAGTTTTCCAGTATTGCCAACTTCAGAAGTTTCCCGTCTCTTGGCTCATGAATTATTAATATTGCAAAATTATAAAGACCCCTAATCAATAAACACGAACTCCACCTATTTTGAATGTCCACAACGTCAATATTGTTAACTGAATAACTTTTATAAGTTCCTTGCAAAATCTTGTAATGTAGCCGTATTAATTAATACAATATTATTATTAATTATCAAAATATAAAGTAATTTGAATGACACAGGCCGCTGAACGCGCGATCGTCCTTGAAGCTGATCGAGGGCCGGTACACCGCCCTGACCAGCGCCGTGGTCGCTGTGGAGGCGCTGCCGCCAACTGTGGAGGTGCTGTGTGACCTGCAGGTGCAGCGGGCCAATTACTTCAGCAGGAAGAGGGACATATTCTACAGAGGTGAGAGGTCCTCGTCAAACGGTTTTCGACTTTTAGCGCCTCGTCGGTCGAGTGGTTTAGAGTTTAGCTCTCGACTCGAAGGTCGTGGGTTCGATTCCCACGTTGGAACAACCAAAAAAATTGTTATAAAGTTTGGTAGGGTCAATGCAGGCTGATCACCAGATATCATGGACAAGAGTAATCCCTGAGTCTAAATCAAATCAATTCAAATATTTTTATTCAGAGTAAATTTTTAGTTACAAAAAAATGATTTCTGAACGTCGTTTCTATATGATGCCTACCACCGGTATGTCAAGTCGTGTAATGTAATAGGCATGTCAAGTCTACCTGCGCCTCATAATCATTGCTAATGTAAAGGAATCATTTCAGATCCACCAGACCCGAGTCCTCCGACTAGATCGAATGCCCACCAACCTTCAGGAACAGGTATGTTAACACTTTTTATATTATTTAAATTAGACACTCTATGTTTTCTACATAGCGCCTCTCTATGTATGTTACAATATAGAACCTAAACCGATCACGGCTCTACCTTGCCCAATTTTGTACCTATGCATTTCTGGATTTCATATTGAATTATTTTCTTGTTTCATGCTTTTTTAGACCCCTCTGCGAAGTCGGGTTATAATTTTTTTTAATTACTGCAATGCAAGATCGTCAACTTTTCACTCTCGTTCAACGTCCTAACTTCAATTATTGTTTGATTGTTCCAGCTCGCATCAGCTGGACGAAGCTCCTGCTGATGTCGGCGGTGATTGTGCTGCGTCACAACTCCTAACCTGCGAGGACACCACGGTGATTATATTATTAAGATACTGCCCTGTATATAATACCAGAGAAGAATAATATAATACGTAAAGGCAATAGAGATCTCACATTATATTGATAAAGTGTCGGATAGTTTTGGATGATTTGTGTCTACTTATTTTATATAGCGACAGATAAAACATGTAAAGAAGCTATCAGGCACTTATCATTAGATTACGCAACGAGCCCTAAGAATATTGTGATGTTCTGTGAGATTCCTTGGGCTTCGAGTTCAAATATGTGAACAAAACGTAACGTTACTTTCTTGTTGTTGCTGTTATCAGAGTTGTAAATATTGCAATAGATTTAATTAAAATAATAACGATGCAAGTGAAATGTTTTAAATAATTTATCCCGATGTGCTGTTGTGATGTACCGTTTATATTTTATTGCATTAATGTGTAACCTTAAAATATTGCAAGCATAAGAATTTGTAAATACATTTAGAATACTTTTCAAGTAGAAATATATCATCTAGAGGTACCTATAGATTGGGTATACTTTCATAATGTGTCAATATTTATTCTGGAAACGTTACAAAATGACATGAACAATAAACGAAACGGGAGAGACTTGATTCTGCTGTTGTTTACGCTGATCTTTATTAAAATATATAGGAAATTGGTATTCTTCTGTAAAAGTAGATACTGCCCATATGTAAAGTACCAAGTGTCACGTCATAAGGATCAAGTGTCCCTCACCTCACGGATTATGATAGTAAATACAGCAGTAAGCACTTTCTTGTATTAAATTGTATGTCAACCAAAGAAATATATAATATGTATAATGTTATTTTAAAAATATATGATAATAATGTATTCAAAAAATATATTAAATTTTAATTAGTGTAATTATCTATTCAAAAAATATCAAATGTAAAATCATAAAAATAAGGTGGCAAGAACAAAGAACCTACTTAAGTAGTAGTTTTATGGATTTGGCTTAAAACTTTAATCCTGTGTAAGGTTATAAAATAAAGGATATAAGATTGAATTAAACTAATCAAAAGGAAAAAAACAGTACAAAAAATTATAAACGCCTATAAACGAATGCTGGCTTTTAATTTTAGTTCGTAAATAACAGGTGTTGGTATTTCAAATATTTTATAAATTTTCCTTTTAGAAGTTGAAAATTCTTGCTCTGATTTCCGATCGTACGTCGACTGACGTCACAAGCTGCGGTATTTGTTCGAAATGTAATATTTTAATGGCACAGGTGTCATTATGTTAATCGTGTTTTTCTAACGTGGATTGTTATGTCTAGTCGAAATAAATATTTTAACTATTACAAACTATATTATTTATGTGTAACTCATTAAGCTTAAGAGCGTTTTGAAATTGTCAGTAGGACGAGCAGGAGGAAAATTTCAAAGCTCCGTAAAAGTAACGTTATCGAATGATAACTGTATGAAAATGATAGTGCCGATACAATTGATATTCGATAACTTTATTTTTACGAAGCTTGGCCTAATTTAGTTTTGTAGTCCTTTTTACTTGAGCTACTAATTACTGCGCTCTTTGTATTTTTCGGTCCATATTTCCTTTCGGAAAATATACGACTTTTGCTGATCTAAAACAAATGCATATTCCGTATTAAACCTCGCTGGCTGGGAGCTCTGCATCTGCATGTTTTCGTTACCTGAGTCCCGAACTAATTGGAAAGTATTTGGTGGTCTCGACTTTTCGGTTGGGAATAAAAATGATGTAGCTTTTCTAAATATATGAAGTAAACAATAAGAACGCACAAACCGCGTAACTTATGCTTGATTATGGCTCCCTGATGATGGCCAGGGAATTTTAAATGAAGCTCAGAGCATTGCGCAGATTACATAAAAAATTGTCTAGTAGTAGTAGGTACTGCTGGATCTCAAAGAAGGAAACTTATTAAACAAATAATGAAAGTTATTCTCGAATCCTTTCCATAATATTTTCAGCGGCAATTATCGGAACTTAATTTTATATATTGAAGATCAGTTTTTTACTGTTTTTAGGAATAACTCGAAAATAACAATACGATCTGGGTATTCATTAGCTTTTACCTTTTTCTTTGGAGCAGGGATGTTAGGGAGCTCCGTAACCGTTACCGAAACTGTCGGATATCCGTTATAAAAAATATCCGAACACGAAATAAAAGTGTTACTACTGTAAAAAGGTAAACAAAATTTAATATCCTCAATCGAAATTATGTAAAACAAACGGATAATCCGAAATAATTTCATATCCGTATCCGAAATTTAATATTATTTAATGCTTTGGAGGTCAAATAAAATACGTTGATTCCTACGCGCTATCACAGCGCTGCGTCCTAAAGACTTCTTTAGTGGAAAGGACTCGTTATGAAATCGAACCAATAATCGTTACCTAAGTTACCTAAGTTGTAACCGTTAGGTTAGGTTAGATTAGGTTAAGGGGGCCACGGAAGACCAGGCGCCATGGCTCGCCGTGGTCGAAGCCTGAGTGGTTTCCCCGTGAATGCATGGCGGGGGAATGCCCCCGCCATGCATTCACGGGGAAACCAAATGTTAATTCAAACAAGGCTATGCAATGGCATAGCCTTGTTTGAATTAACTTTCTGTTTATTTTATTATTCTTTTTTTTTTCTTTTGTCTTAATATGTGCGAGTTAGTGTTTTGTTAACCTTTGGCTGTGTTATGTCCCTTTATGTGTTTAATAAAGATATTTTTATTATTTATTTATTTAGTTAGGTAAGGTCCGATCGGTATGGTCAGTGGATCAGTTATCACTGAGTAGGCCAAACTAATAATAAGTACTACCCGATCTGACAGTTTATAGGAGTGGATTAGCAGTTCGACATGACGGCTTACGATTGCGGTCGAACTGCAGATTGGATCGAGTGGATACTTTCACACCGCATCGATCTGGTCCCGTGTAAAGATGATCGACCAAATTACGTTTAATATACTAGATATAATGTTATGTATTAAAGACGATTTACTAAATAATAACACATCATTATTATTATTTATTATTATTTTCTATACCATCCTTGACCGAGTGAGGACGAAGAATTAAAAAATCAGAAAACATTTTTGTTCCTTTGACGCTTAGATCATAATATACTAAGTATATAATAGTACGTATATAATAAGATAGATAGATAATATTTTGTGTTAAGTGAGTATATGATCTAATCTTTGACGGGATCCGCGACGAGATCCGCAAACCCGCGCTCAACCGCTACGACACAGAATCGTCACAGCGCGTAGAGTTGTCAAATTAGTGAAGACAGAATCGTTAATAATACAAAGGGAAGTTTCGGCTTAATCTTCCGACCGACGTGAAGTTGGGGACTGACGAGAGCGTGGGGGGACGGGGGGGGGGGGGGACTGTTTTAATTTAGTTGCTAATGGATTACATAAAAGCTGTGAAGCTATTTGAATACGTGAGGTTTGCGAACACACGGTGCGGCGTGAGCTAAGTGGATTTGCTCAGAAACACGAGTAGTACCCGCGGTTTCCCGAACGCAGTTCAAATGAACGATCAACTAACATGGCATTCAAATCAACAACCCATATTGAACGCTGATTGGTGAAATATTATCAGACAGAAAGGAACGGACAGATATAAAATTCGCGACTTCGTTCGCGTGGTTTTTGAGTGACGAAAACCGTTTATGCAGCGCACGCAACGAAAGTTGCCAAATGTGAATAATTTTCTCCGTTTTTGCAACATTTCTCACGGACGCTTCGCTCCTACTGGGCGGTACGTAATGTTATATAGCCTAAAGCCTTCCTCCATAAATGTACTATCCAACAAAAAAAAAATCTAATCGGACCAGTAGTTTCTGAGATTAGCGCGTTTAAACAAACAAACTCTTTCGCTTTAGAATATTAGTATAGATTACATACATCACCCTCGCTCGCTGATTTAAATCGTATGTCAACTAATGGGTGTTTTTGATGAATTAACCTTATCTGTGGAATTTTAACAAATTTTGCAAGTGCGAGCGTAATGTAATTATAAAATATCTGTCCGTTCCTTTCTGTCTGATAATGTTCTACCAATCGGCGTTCAATATGGGTTGTTAATTTGAATGCCATGTTAGATTGACCATTCATTTGAATAGCGTTCGGGGAACCGGGGGTTAGTAACTGCTCGACTAGATTTTGAAGATTGAGAGGAAAATGTTGTGGAAACTGGAAGCCTCAAAATATTTAAACACAAAATGTTACCTACTTTTGTGCATCGATTGCAGAGCAGAACGTAGTTCAAGTTTACTTATAGAGGTGTTAATTAGATAATTAATAATAATTACCATATCTTCTATCTACCATATAAAAGTTAGAGCAAACGATTACAAATAACAGAATGGTATAATATAATACAATATTTTAATACGAGGTGTACTGTACAAATAAGGTGGTATTAAAGGTAACCTATATATAAAAATTAAGAAGAAGGAATTAAAGGTCAAGTCACGTGCTCCGCATGTGCCGACCCTGATGAGGTGACGGTCTACATCCGTGCCTCAATTTATTACCTCAATTACTAACAGCTCCAAATGAAAGCAAAAGTGACAATATACCAAATACATTGCTGGTTGTGTATAAGTAAGATGTACTATTGGAGGCTGCAACCGGCGATGTAAGAGACGAAATATCTGTTACGGAATTGTGAGCCAGGACCAAATGACAAGATTTTACAAGGTCAAGCGAAGGAGGGCGAGTAAGGGGTGGACTATCGTGATCTGTCTCGTTAAGGTAAGTACAAATATATTATGAGGTGCTAAAACAAAAAATGCTCTACGCGTTATTCTCTTCATCTCATTCTGTATAGTAGTGACTAGTGGCTAATTATCCACATAATGTCACCCTGCTACGTATTCTGCTTCGTATAGTCCGATTACGGGCCGATTTTTTAATCGTCGGATAACTTTTATCTAAGGAATAAATATGTGACTGGCAGATTTTGTATGAAACAAATGTCAAAGTCACATGTTTATTCAACAGATAAAAGTTATCTGACGATTGAAAAATCGGCCCTTAATCGGACTATACGAAGCAGAATACGTAGCAGGATGACATTATGCAGATAATTAGCCAATCAAATCAAATTAAATCGGCCCTAAAACGGATTAAAAACAATTAGTGAGCACTGAGGACCAAATCGAAAAAAAGCGCTAAAGTTTACATCAGTAACTGTCGGTGTTACTATTATTATAAAAGAGAATTACACTTATAAATAGTAAGCTCGAGTCGGCGGCGGCGGCGGCAAAAAACCATATTAAACGTATTCTTTACCAATAGGCAGGCACTTATCCGAAAAGGCACTTATTCGGTACTTAGCGAATACCTCCGAGCGTCGGAAATCGGAATCGTTTTATTATTTGAGCACATTGTGAACGGGGTGGGGGTGGTTGTGTATGGGGTGGGGGTCATTGTTTGAGCAACGATTAGGTCAGAGGACAGACTCGAGTCAATTAAACCCGGGGTAATACGATCACATCTCGGGGACTCACTCTCCAAACTGATTCGATTTCGATCAGTACGAGTTTGAATTGATTTCGATTTTGATTCAGATTGGATCGCGCTGCGTTCTCCCGCTAGTCTAGTTAAAGTTAGTCAATTAAAAAATCATACTGACAATCAATCCCTTATTTACCTCTTAAGAGGAAACATCACGGTTGAGAGAAATACAAAATAGGTATTTCAAAATCAATCAAAATCAAAACATTTTATTCAGAATAAATTTTTACAAAATGTTTTCTGAACGTCGAGACTATTTGATGCCTACCACCGGTTCGGGAACTAGCCCAGCGAGAAGAACCGGCGTAAGAAACTCGCATAGGGCCATCTTTTACCAAAAAGATGGAAAATTGCTCTTTTTTAAGATTTACAAATGTCAGAACTAAAACTAAATAACAAAAGTACAGTAATTTTATAGTATTTAAATATAGCCTTGCAGAGGGCTACCTTATTCCCAAGGTGTGCTGTCATTCATAAAATCATTTACTGTATAGTAAGCTTTTGCACACAAACGTTCTTTGGCTACTTTCTTAAACTTATTGTTAGAAAAATTTTGAACGTTTTCTGGGATCCTATTGTATAGGCGTATACATTGGCCCTTAAACGATTTTTTTACTTTACTAAGTCTAGTCACTGGTACATCAAGTTTATGCTTATTTCGAGTATTTCTATTATGGTTCTCACTTTTCTTCTTAAATAAGTGTAATTTTTTTTTAACATACATTAAATTTGAAAGGACGTACTGAGAAGGTACAGTTAAGATTCCTGTTTCCTTAAACTTTTCTCTAAGTGAGGTGTTAGGGGCCAGTTTGTAGATTGCCCGAACAGCTCGCTTCTGCAGCACAAATATATTATTTATATCTGCAGCGTTGCCCCATAGCAAAATGCCATAGGACATTATACTATGAAAGTAACTAAAATACACTAGACGTGCTGTACTTTCATCTGAATATTGTCTAATTTTACTAACTGCGTATGCTGCTGAACTGAGTCTGTCGGCCAGCCTAGCAATATGAGGGCCCCACTGAAGTTTTGAATCTAATGTTATACCTAAGAATACTGCTGTATCCACTAGTTCCATACGTTCATTATTTAATAGCACATTGGTTTCAAATTGCCTTACATTTGGCAATGTGAATTTGACACATTTTGTTTTTTTATTATTTAGTAAAAGATTATTGACACTAAACCAATGTACTATCTTTGAAAGAGCATTATTTACTTCGTCGTGGCATGTATTTTGTCGTTTCATATTAAAAATAAGAGACGTATCATCAGCAAATAATACTATCCCATGTTTTTCATTTATGAGGTATGGTAGGTCATTTATATAAATTAAAAATAAAAAAGGACCTAAAATAGATCCTTGTGGGACCCCCATCTCTATTTTAGAGCCTACAGATTTTTTTCCATTTACCTCAACCCTCTGAGTTCTATTTGATAAGTATGATTTCAAGAGGGCGAGTGCCTGACCCTTTACCCCATAGTGGCCTAGTTTCCTGATCAATGTTGTGTGCTGCACACAGTCAAATGCCTTGGAGAGATCGCAGAATATTCCAAGAGCATCCCGCGATCCCTCCCAAGCATCAAAAATGTTAGTTATCAAATCGGCGCCTGCATCTGTTGTAGAGCGTCCCTTTGTAAACCCGAATTGTTTATCATGCAAGATGTTATTGATATTAAAATGTGCTAGCAATTGATTAAGTATTATTTTTTCATATATTTTACTTAGCGTTGGTAGAATAGATATAGGTCGGAAATTAGATGGATCCGACCTACAGCCAGATTTAAACAGAGGTATTACTTTACTATGTTTCATTAAATCAGGAAAAGAGCCACTTTTTATACAATCATTGAAAGCAGTTGATAAGTAAGGTGCAATAATATCGACTATCGATTTGATAACTTTCGTTGATAGGCCCCATAAATCTGTAGTATTCTTAATATTTAACAAATTAAAGTTTTTTATTATGTCTTGGGGCCCTATTTCTCTAAATCGAAAGTCGACTTCACAGTCTTTTACATTTTCTTTCAGAAGTAATTCAGCATCAACGGAAGAGGCATTTAAATTTTTTGTAGTTGAAACCGGAATGTCAGCAAAATATTTTTCAAAAACAGTAGCAACTTCAATGTCAGATTTAATGATTTTATCATCTATATTCAATTTAAAATTTGAGTTGCGACTGGTGACTTTTCCAGTTTCATTTGCAATTATTTGCCATGTAGTTTTTACTTTATTGTTTGAATTTTTAATTTTATTTTTAATGTGAAGAGATTTAGCTGCAGAGCAAACTTGCTTAAATATTTTAGAATATAATTTTACATAATTTTTAAATTCTTCACTTTGATTAAATGTTCTTTCATTATAAAGTTCATACATTTTGAATCTACTTTTCAAAATACCCGTTGTTGCCCATTCACTGAATTTACTTTTATTGTTAATTGTTACTGTCTTAGAGGTAAAAATAGTATCGAAATGATATTTAATCAACTGAAATAGTTTATCAAATGCCCTATCTGGGCTATAATGAAATTCTAATTGACCAATGTTAGCCTTTATTCTACCTCTAAACTTCTCAATACGTTTAACATTTATTGGTATACATGTATTTCTGTCTTTTTTTATTTGTTTACATTTACTGTTTATATTAAAAATTGCTTGCTGTCCACAGTGATCAGAGCTTAGCATGTTGATAATTTCTTTATTAATTGGATCTATGTTACTAAATATATTATCAATGCATGTAGCAGAGTTGGTACTGATCCTAGTGGGTTCTAGAAATAAATTACTTAGATTATATGATTTTAACAAGGATGTGAATCTAACTGTGATAGAATTACTTTCTAAAATATTGATATTGAAATCACCACATAATAGTATTTGTTTGTTAGATTCACATAATTTTGTTAATAATATTTCCATATTTTTTTCGAATGAATCATATTGTAGCGGACTTGCGGTATTATTCAAATTAAACACGTATTGGCAGTGAATATCAAAATTTTATTTTCTCACGTATTTATTACAAAATTACCGTTTGTTGCGATAGCATGTACAAGGTACATCTCCCGACCAATCCGGTGTCGATCCGCGACGAGAGCGAGACGGATGTATGCAGGATCACATTTATATACACCGTCTCACGTGATATCGCATTAGTGCGATGCCATTGGTCTGGGGTGCCGGTTGTATGACCCCATATCACTCCCCCTCAAGAGAAGCGTACGCTTCTTTTTACGACACGACCGCTTCTCGTTAGGTAGGGTTGTTTTGCAGGTGTAGTGGAGGCGGACGGCGTCTGGACGATGCTTCTGCTTGAATCTTGGTCTTCACTTACGACGTAGGCAGGTTTGAGCCGGTCTAATGACACGACGGCGGTTCGAAGCGGCATCCTTATCTTGTAGCACTTCTCGTAACGCTTGATTACTTCATATGGCCCGTCGTATGGCGGTATGAGCGGTGCCCTCACCGCGTCGTTGCGTATGAAGACGTGTGAACACGTAGCTAGGTTCTTGTGTACCTAAGAATACTGCTGTATCCACTAGTTCCATACGTTCATTATTTAATAGCACATTGGTTTCAAATTGCCTTACATTTGGCAATGTGAATTTGACACATTTTGTTTTTTTATTATTTAGTAAAAGATTATTGACACTAAACCAATGTACTATCTTTGAGAGAGCATTATTTACTTCGTCGTGGCATGTATTTTGTCGTTTCATATTAAAAATAAGAGACGTATCATCAGCAAATAATACTATCCCATGTTTTTCATTTATGAGGTATGGTAGGTCATTTATATAAATTAAAAATAAAAAAGGACCTAAAATAGATCCTTGTGGGACCCCCATCTCTATTTTAGAGCCTACAGATTTTTTTCCATTTACCTCAACCCTCTGAGTTCTATTTGATAAGTATGATTTCAAGAGGGCGAGTGCCTGACCCTTTACCCCATAGTGGCCTAGTTTCCTGATCAATGTTGTGTGCTGCACACAGTCAAATGCCTTGGAGAGATCGCAGAATATTCCAAGAGCATCCCGCGATCCCTCCCAAGCATCAAAAATGTTACTTATCAAATCGGCGCCTGCATCTGTTGTAGAGCGTCCCTTTGTAAACCCGAATTGTTTATCATGCAAGATGTTATTGATATTAAAATGTGCTAGCAATTGATTAAGTATTATTTTTTCATATATTTTACTTAGCGTTGGTAGAATAGATATAGGTCGGAAATTAGATGGATCCGACCTACAGCCAGATTTATTATTTATAAAACAGAGGTATTATTTATAAAATCTATTGCTGTCTCGCAGTGCCATAGCTAGCCAGCACTAGCGCGATAGAGACAAATGCAAATTGGACAGAAATTACCTATTAAAAGTACCAGAAATCGACGTTTAGGGGATTTCTGTTTCCTCCTCCAAAACTTAACCGATTTAAATATTTTTTTCTTTATTATAATATATCTGCTAACTAGCTGACCCTTGCCCACTTCGTTGAGCATAAAAAGAGTTTATAATGAATTTCAACTAAAAATAACAATGCGGAACCGGCAACGCGGAAACCGCAACGCGGAACCCGCAACGCGGAACCCGCAACGCGGAACCCGCAACGCGGAACCCGCAACGCGGAACCCGCAACGCGGAACCCGCAACGCGGAACCCGCAACGCGGAACCCGCAACGCGGAACCCGCAACCCGGAACCAATTTTCCGCCATATCGATAAAGCCGTTCTTGAGTTATAAATAATGTAACTAACACGACTTCTTTTATATTTATATATATAGATTACTCCTACTAACATAAGCTAACGGCCGGTGAATGCTCCCGTCACAGTCGGTCCAGCCCATTCGGAGATCATTAGTTTGATGACGATGTTGATGATGATGAAAAGTATCCTAAATAAATCCTTATAACTTTAGCTATCTTCCAGTGAAAGTCTCGGTCAGTAAAATCGGTCCAGCCGTTCCAGAGATTAGCCGGAACAAACAGACATACCGACAGACAGACAAAAAAATTTAAAATTGCATTTTCGTTTTCAGTATCGTTTTAAAATGTCATATGCATTTAGAAAAACGTTTGAATGTTACAAACAGACACTTCAATTTTATTTATTTGTAGGTATAGATACATTAATACCTACATAAACGCTCATATTGATTCTCCACAACTTATGTGGAAACATATTAAGAAAAATATCAATGTATAAAATTCAAATTGCAATTCAGATGCAATAAATACTTCCTGACAACCTTCGTGATCCTAATGTAATTAATCGTCACTTCTTGAATGTTCCGGGTTCTAACATAATTCCTGAGCCTACGCTTGAATTTTTTGCTACACAAACGTTTACCTCCTCGAAATTTAGGTTTGCTACTATCAATGATACCGATACGCTAAAACTCCTTAAGACTCTTAAATCAAACGCAATTGGTGCTGATAAAATAAGCTTAGACACGCTGTTAATGGTTTGTCGCCTTCCTAAATGCCTAACTGTCATAACTGAAATGATTAACTTGTCACTTACAACTCATACCTTTCCTATGTTATGGCGTTTGGCGATGGTAAAACCACTACCTAAAAAAGAAAATGTGTCAGAACATAAGGATCTCAGACCTGTTTGCATACTGCCATGTATTTCTAAAGTAATCGAAAAAGTGGTATGTGGTCAAATAAGTGCGTATATTTGAGGAGAACAAAATTTTACCCGCGGCACAATCGGGCTTTCGTAGGTGGAACAGTACGACTACTGCCCTGATTGATGTCGTAGATAACATATACTCTCTGCTCAGGATGCTGGAGAGGTCACTATATTGGTAATGCTGGACTATTCCCGCACTTTTGAGACAGTAAATATACCTTTGTTGTTAGCTAAGTTAAAATATTATGGTTTCGAGGAAGATGTTATAGCTTGGTTCTCTGAATTCCTAAATAACCGTTCTCAAATAGTGGAAATAAAACATAATAACGGCGAGATATTGTGTTCAGATCCCCTCAGCGCAGAGTCCACAGGGTACAGTGGTCGGTCTAAATTTGTACTCGATTTACTGCGCAGACATCATTCAATGCATACGGTTTTGCAAATTTCATATTTTCGCCGATGACATCCAGCTTTACATCACCTTCAAGCCGTGTAATATCGACGAGGCTGTAATCAAGTTAAATAATGACCTAGCGCGTATCTGTGAGTGGTCTGAAGATAATGCTCTAGTACTCAATCCTACGAAAACTAAATTTATGATATTGGGTACAAAACATCAGGTACAAAAAATCACAGCCGCTCAGCCTATTATACGTATCCGAGATCAAATAATCGAGAGAGTTTCCGAAGCGCGAAACTTGGGGGTACTCGTGGACGAAGTTCTAAAGTTCGAAAAACACGTTGCAAAGACCGCAAGTAAATGCTTTTACAGGCTTAAATTATTATATAGAATAAGATTATTTTTTTTAATTTTTTTTTTTGAATTTTGAATTTTTTATTTTTTTTACGACTTATACAGAAGGTACAGAACGCATGTGCTAGATACGGCTGTAACATCCCACCGCGTACCCACGTAACGCCATACATAAATAATCTGTGTTGGCTAAAAATGGATGATCGCAGAAAACTGCATTTCGCGTCACTATTGTTTGGGGTTATAAAATCTAGAACTTCCTTCTATCTTTTTGAAAAATTACAGTGGGCCAGCGAAAAACAAGTGACTGTCACTACCAGAGGCTCCGCATATCTACTAGCTTCTGATACCTGGCAAGTAAGATCTGGAACAACCTGTTGCCGCCATCTATCCGAGCTCTGAAAAACATAAACAGTTTTAAATTAAAATTAAAAGCGCTTTTATTTCACAACCAACTATCTGTGTCCTAACAATTAATAAGTTGTATTTATTATCTTTTACTGTTTAAACATTTCTAAATTAATTAAAATGTATGTAAATTATTTCCTATATATTTGAATTATTTATATTCATTTTTACATATTATTTGTAAAACAAATATTGCTTTTTTTTTACAACACTTTATGCATTTTACAAAGGCGGGCTTAATGCCTTATGGCATTTTCTACCAGCCAACCTTAGGGTGATGGAGGGATAGTGTGAGTAGGCGCAATTCTTTAGATTACAGAAATCAAACACAAAAACCAAAAATAATAAATAAATATAATTTATAAATATATTTTATAATACATATATATAAATATATCCATTAAACATAATACTATACATACTATACAATACTATACATTATAATATACGTTATAGCATACTATATACCATACACATTATAACAAGGCATAAATAATATTATAAATATAAGTAATAAACCGAAGTGTCAACAAGAATTGAATTAATAAACCTTATTCAGCCAACAAACTTAAGTATAATTGACGAACTCTGCTTTTAAAAATACTCTTAGATGGAGACATTCTAATTTCCTGGGGAAGGGCATTCCAGAGAAGGATGGATTGAATATGAAAAGAGGAATGAACTAGACTAGAATTGTGTTGAGGACAAAGGAGAAGTAAATTATTGGTGGAACGAAGGTCTTTCCTGTGAGAGTTGCAAAGAAATTTAAAGTGGGGAGTTAAATAGTCGGGAGCATTGGGTGATTGGATAAGGGAATACAAAATACATACCGCTCGTAGCGATCGACGTTGGCGGATTAGTAGCCACTGTAGCTTAGACCGATAGTAGGAAATATGATCATACTTGCGAAGATTAAATATAAACCTAATACAATTGTTTAAAAGACGATCAAGTTTGTTGAGAAGGTCTGTGCTGAGGTGAAAGCAACATACATCGCCGTAGTCAAATATCGGAAATATTAATGATTGGATCAACAACAATTTTACATTCGTAGGCAGAAATTTTTTTAGACGATATAGAGGACGCAAGGAATCGGTTACATTTCGACTAGTATTGGCAATCTGGGTGCGCCAATCGAGGTGTTTATCAATATGTAACCCAAGATCTTTAATACTAGAGCTAAATGGGATGGTACAGCCGTCAAAGGTAACAGGTAGAAGGGCTCCAAAGTAAGCCGGCCTAGTAAACGCGGACTACCGATCAAAATAGCCTTACATTTATTCGGATTAACCTGCAATCCGAACCTAGCAGACCATGCGGTTATCGCTTCAAGGTCACGATTTATGTCTCTGCTTTAGACAGATTTTCAACTTTTTCTTGGGCATAAATCTGCAGATCATCGGCATACAGGTGATACGAACAGCAAAGCACAAGGCAGATGAAATTTATGTACAGAGAGAAAAAAAGTCGAGAGAGAATGCCACCCTGAGGTACACCAGCTATGAGATCCAACCATCCAGAAGACGACTGATCAGCCCTAACACATTGTTGGCGTCCACGAAGATAGGAGTCAAACCACTTTAATATTTGGGGAGAAAGCAACAAATGAGAAAGGATTGCCGTTAGAATGTCATGATCGACATTATTAAAAGCGCTGGAGAAGTCCACCAAAACTAACACAGTGATCTTTGATTCCTCCATGCCAGCTCTCACATCACTAGTTATTTTTAATAAGGCAGAGGTAGTACTGTGTCCAGGCCTGAAACCAGATTGGAGTGGTGAGAGGGTTTTGTTTTGGAACACAAACCTGGACAGCTGCTTATAGACACATGCCTCGAGTACTTTGAAAAGGAAAGGTAGAATAGAAATAGGACGAAAGTGGGAAGGTAGGGATGGGCTGGGAATTTTGGATAACGGACGAACGTGGGCTTTACGCCATAGATCTGGGAATGAGGATGACTCCAGTGAGAAGTAAATGATATGAGAAATGGCTGGAAGGAGTTGATCCAGTATCGGAATTATCACGTGGCGACTAATATTATCACAGCCTACAGCTTTCGATTCCAGGGATTTGATTACAGTCTTGATGTCACTCGAAGTAATTTGTGAAAAAGTAAAGCTTTCGTGGTTTGCTGCAGTCGACAAGTTATTCAAGTAGGCAATAGTTTGATTTTTGGTTTGGGTGTCTAATGGGGAATAAGAAGAAAAGTGAAAGTTAATTTCATCCAAACTAATCGTATTTGGTAAATCATTTTGACACGATTTGCCAATACCCAATGAGCCAAGAAATCTCCAAATGCTGACAGCATTTTTACGCAATATAATAACATTCGGTGTAATGTCGATTATAAGTAGTAAGCACTTACCGTTCATTGTGTAAGCCGAAAAATGGCGCTATCCAGGAAGCTCACAGACACTTGCCCGGTAAATAAAACCGACCGATTGTTTTATAACTTGTTGCCGCTCCCCGTAATGATGAATAAAAGTCATAGTTCTTCCCCCGAAACCAACGGGGAGTGGACGGGAGGCGCCTGAGGCCGAAATGTCATCATAATGTCAGGACATCTCGGCTTTCTTCAGGCGAATGTTAACCACTCCGCCGCGGCTCAGGATCTCTGTCTGCAGTCGATGGCGGAGTGGCTTGCCGATGTTGCGGTGGTAGCGGAGCCTTACTCTGTGCCTCCCCTGCCGCATTGGGCAGGGGATTCGGCGGGCTCCGTTGCAGTAGTGGTTAAGGCAGGTTCTAGTCCCCCCCTCATACCCAAAACGAGGGGGGACGGGTACGTGGTGGTGGTCCGGGGAGAAGTAGCCATAGTTGGGGTGTACTTCTCTCCGAACCGGAATTTGGCGGCTCTGGAGCGATTCCTCAACGCTCTGGGGCCGATAGTAAGGCGTCTGGCCCCCCTCCCGGTAATCGTGGCAGGGGATTTCAACGCTAAGTCCTCAGCGTGGGGGTCCCCGGTCACGAACCCAAAGGGAAGCGAGGTGGAGGAGTGGGCGCTGGTCACGGGGCTGTCCCTACTTAATCAGGGGACAGTCTCGACCTGCGTGCGTTGGAATGGGGAGTCGGTGGTGGACCTGACGTTCGCCACGCCCGATATCCGATATGTTATAAACCCTCCTTGTACCCTTTCCTGCTTACCTCGTCTTCCTTATTACCTTATCAGCAGTTTAGCCCTAAGCTAATCCCACTTTCATTTCCCATACCTCAGTCTGTCTTCATCCTTCATTTCGGGCGGTTGTCTAAATCTAACATTCGTCTTTTAATTCAAAATCCTTTTTTTAAAAAGGCTATCGCACAAAGCCTTATAACATTGGTGGCAGCTTAAGGGATTTTAAAGTAGAAAATCCTCGGTACGTCTCCGGATAGTGAAAAAGACTGTGTTGTGAACTATTTCGTGATTATCGTGTTTGTCACCGCGCACTGCTCGTGCTGCAGCTGACCCTGCGAAGCCGTTACCCTGGCTTACACCCTGAGTGCCAAACACCACCATAACCATCGTACAACATCGTTCAACTCCTGCAACTCCGTGTCAACCACACGCTTCGCCCAAGGCAGACTCCCGCTCTACGTGTCAAGCTTCACTGTTTCCACGTGCAACCCTGCTCGTCTCCTGCTACTTCGCATCAAAATCGTCTCTACCCGTGCTTCGAAACAATGCTGTTCTACATAACTCTGTTAATCAAGTAAGTGATTCAAGGACAGTGATCTCAAACCTTTCATCAAATTTTATTGTAATTCTTTTATTTTATTTAAGTTAGTGTAAAAATGACAGAAAATAGAGCTCAAAGCCCTAAATTCGAAAAACCGGAAGTATCGGTTACTGATACAGAAGATGACGCCTTTGTCCTTCCGGGACCTACAACTAGGTCAACTTCTAAACGTAAACCAGTGGTTCCCAAACTCGATATTGATTTGTCAACATTATTGAAATTCATTAAACCTTTCGATGGCTGTAGAGAAACCCTCAACTCATTTCTTGTAAACTGTAATAACGCCTACGAATTGGCATCCGAGCCACAAAAAGATATACTTTTTAAATACATACTATGCCAGCTACAGGGCAAGGCACAAACCGCCTGCTCTGTAAAAGAGTTTACTAATTGGATCCAACTAAAGGAGTTCTTAAAAACCCAATTCTCGGAAAGAAAACACTATGCACACTTGCTCACCGACCTGCAAGAGTGCAAACAATTAACAAATGAACCTGTAAGCCAATATGCTCTTAGAATAGAATCTTGTCTCTCACAGTTACTAACCGAAATCTCTATCTCACATGGCCATAAAAGTAGAGAAATGATAGGTCGCACAGCAGCAATGGAGGAACTGGCCCTCCACCATTTCCAAATGGGATTAACAGCTCGAATTTCCAACATGGTTAGGTGCAAGTCCCCGAGGACCTTAAACGAGGCCGTAAATATAGCGATCTCGGAGGAAAAAATTCAGCAATTTCAGTTCAGACAGAATCAACCAACGTCAAATCCACCTAATCCGAGACCAAATGTCCGCCGAGATCCAGGTCAAAGACCTCCAAATTACCAATCACACCCAAATTCTACGTTTAGGCCTAATACCGATCTAAATAACTCGCCCCCAACATGCCGATATTGCAAAGCGGTTGGGCACACAATAGAAGATTGTCGAAAACGTCAATTTAATAACAATAGGTTCAGAATTAATCAAAATGTCTCAAGGACGCCTCAACGTGTCCACTTTACATCCGATACACCCGAGTGCGAGTACCCTGTTCAGATTGAGGAAGGCTATGACACCGTTGACTCCGAACAAAAAAACGAATAAATGTCTTGACTCGGTGTCGTACGAGACTCCGACCTCCAAAACTCGACACCTTTTCTAAACCGTCATCGCTACATGATGACCCACTGATTCCACTGATTCCCGCTGATTCCAAGACTCGTTCCAAACCGTCATCGCTACATGATGACCCACTGATTCCACTGATTCCCGCTGATTCCAAGACTCGTTCCAAACCGTCATCGCTACATGATGACCCACTGATTCCACTGATTCCCGCTGATTCCAAGACTCGTTCCAAGCCGTCATCGCCAAATGATGACCCACTGATTCCTATAAGTCCAAAACTACAAAATCTTACTAAATCCAATGTATTTGAAATTACTAATAATCCAGAAAAAGTACAACTTCCTCATGTCCTTGTAGATTCCGCTGTATCAGATTTCCCTTTAACCCTTCTCGTTGACTCAGGTTCATCTGTAAGCCTACTGAAATACGCATGCATTCAAAAACACCCTAAGTTGGTTAAAGATATCATACAATTAAAAGGAATAGACTCATCTGAGGAACCTATACATACTCGAGATCACTTCCAACTAAAACTTCATTTACCAAAAGCTAACTTATCTCACCGATTTCATGTAATTGACAAAATATATCTACCATATGACGGAATAATAGGCTCAGATATGCTTAACACTCTCAGTTGCAATATTGACTACACTAACAATGTACTTCGCATAGGTAAATCACTATTAAAATTACACTTTCATGATCCAGCTTATTTGATTCCCCCTAGAACTGAAACAATTATTGAATGCTCCGTTTTGAATCCTAAAGTAAAGGTAGGAATGGTCCTCGATCAGAAATATTCCGATTCCCTTCTATTTGCAAATAGTGTTGTCCGTGTAAAGGAAAATAATAGGATAAATATATCTGTAGTAAATTTATCTGGAGAACCAGTGACTCTGAACTCCAATCTCAACCTTACTCTTACACCCATAGATCCCTCTGTACTAGAGAAAAAACCTTTAATTACAATTAATCATATCAATCCAACTTCCAATGCCTATGTCCGAACTAAAGAGGTGCTCAAACAGCTGCGCGTTTCCCATTTAAACGACGAAGAAAGAGAGGCTCTCTTCCTTCTCTGTTCAGAATTCTCCGATATTTTCTATCTCCCAGGTGAAAAATTATCTCACACCGATGCTATGAAACACGAAATCAAAACGACCACAGACGTTCCAATTCACACCAAAACCTATAGATTTCCCGAAATTCATAAAACAGAAGTCCGAAACCAAATTGACAAAATTTTAAAACAAAACATAATCAAGCCCTCAGATTCCCCTTGGTCATCGCCTATATGGGTGGTACCCAAGAAAATTGACGCCTCTAACACGAGAAAATGGCGTGTTGTCATTGATTACAGGAAACTCAATGATGTCACGATCGGTGACACCTACCCTATACCCCAAATTACAGAAATCCTGGACCAACTCGGAAACAGTAAATATTTTTCCACACTGGACCTAGCGTCCGGGTTTCATCAACTCCTTTTAAATGACGCCGACAAAGCAAAAACAGCCTTCACAGTACCAGAAGGTCATTTCCAATTCCTTAGGATGCCATTTGGGCTCAAAAACGCTCCGTCAACATTCCAAAGGTTGATGAATACCGCTTTATCTGGTCTTCAAGGCATGCGCTGCTTCGTGTACCTTGACGACATCGTCTGCTATGCATATGACCTTGTATCCCATCTTGCAAACCTTAAATCCATTTTTCAGAGAATTCGCAAATTCAACCTAAAGTTACAGCCTGACAAATGCGAGTTTCTACGACGTGAAGTCTGTTATTTAGGTCATGTCATTACAGAACAAGGTGTCAAACCAAATCCAGAAAAAATAAAAGCCGTCACAGAGTTCCCTATACCCAAAACCGCAAAAGATATTAAATCCTTTCTTGGCTTAGTTTCGTACTACCGCCGTTTCATCCCCGATTTCTCTAAAACCGCCAAAGCCCTTACTAGTCTACTCAAGAAGGACGTCACCTTCTCCTGGGGAAACGAGCAACAGCTCGCTTTTGACACCTTAAAAAGTAAACTCACCACTGCGCCCTTACTAATTTACCCTGATTTTACAAAACCGTTAATACTCACCTGTGATGCCTCAAACCATGCCGTAGGAGCCGTTCTTTCTCAAGGCCAAATTGGCAAAGACCAACCGATAGCCTTTGCATCGCGAACACTTAATAAGAGCGAAACTAACTATAGCACGACGGAAAAAGAACTGTTAGCCATTCTGTACGGTTGCAAAACCTTCCGTCCTTACCTCTACGGAAATAAGTTCCAGATTGTAACTGACCATAGGCCGTTAAGATGGCTCTTCAACCATAAAGATCCAAGCAGTAAGCTCCAAAGATGGCGATTAAAGCTTGAGGAGTATGAATATGAAATTGTGTATCGTAAAGGCAAATTGAATGCCGCAGCTGACGCTCTTTCCAGATATCCCGTGAACCCCATTCTTCCTGAAAAACAAAATAATGAATCATTGTATCCTAATCCTTCTGAAACTGATCCTAATAATTTAGACAAAGATTTAATGGACCTCCTTATATCCCCTACATCCTTTCAATCTGACGAACTTATAAATATAAATGACTTACAATTCGATTCAGCAGACCCTTTATTCCATGAACCATTACCCGAAGTAGAATCAGAACCGCAACCGTCGACGAGTTGGCAACATGTAGATGTGCTGCCTTCCAACGATGATGTTGTAGTAACTCCTCCTACGTTGATTGAGACTCCATCACCACCCTGTATACCTGAAAAAGAACAAAACCCTGAACCTTCAACAAGTTGGCAAAACCCTGAAACCTTACCTCCTTCTATTTCCGCGCACCGAAATACAGAATCTCCTTCTCCAGCACCTGCAAACTCACCTGATGAAACCTATAATAAATTCCTGAAGTCAAATACCAAGCTTTACAATACCCAAATTATAGAACACAACGAGGACCTGCTAAAAAGTAATCAAAAATTAATAATAATACCTACCTCCATAGATATGGATGACTCTATGCCTCACGTCCAGACTGTACTTGCAAATTCTCGTAACGACGAACATGCTACATTTTTAAAACAAGAAAGAAACCTGTATACATTCTTACCTTTTACTGTTGACAATAAAACTTACCTTTTTCTCTTCTCGAAAGTACACCACTTCGACGATCACTCGTATCCTGATATTTTCAAAAGCCTGAAGTATACACGTGACGAAATAATTATGTCGTACCCCACAGTAAACGAAATAAGCATTTCTGATTTCAAAAACCCTTACGACAGGCATTCCTTCGCGAAAATCTATAATATGCTAGCTTACCTTTTTGATAGTACTAATATAAAAATTCATATCTATCACAATAATGTTATTTATCCTACACCTAGCGAAGTCCCCAAAATTCTCAAAGAAAACCACGACATACCCATTGCAGGCCATTTAGGAGCAGCCAGAATGTTTAACAGGATTAAAGAAAGGTTTTCCTGGAAAAACATGCGCAGTGACATAGAAAACTACATTAAAAAATGTCAATCATGTCAAACCAACAAAGCATTGCGGAAGGTCAACAGAGCACCTATGGTGATAACGTCTACTTCTACATCTCCATTTGAGAGATTAGCCCTTGATATTGTAGGTCCCCTTCCTGAATCTGGAACAGCCAAACTTAAATATATACTTACCTTGCAAGACGACCTAACCAAGTTTTCTTTAGCATATCCCCTTCACAGTAACACAGCAGCGGAGACAAGTGATTGTCTCCTGCACTTCATATCCTTGTTCGGTATTCCCAAACACATTCTAACTGACCAAGGCACTAACTTTACCTCGGACCTTTTCAGAAAAACATGCGAGTTCCTAAAGATTAAGCAACTTTGGTCATCACCTTATCACCCACAGACCCAAGGTGCTTTGGAGAGGTCACATTCTACCTTGAAGGAATACCTAAAATCATACGTTAATAACAATCAGGATAATTGGCCTCAGTACGTGTATACCGCTATGCTAGCATACAACTCCTCTGTTCATTCAACTACACATTACTCTCCCTATGAGCTTCTATTCGGCCACAAGCCTCATATTCCCGACTCAGTCTATAACGACAATTCTAACACTACATACCCCGAATATGTCAAACTCCTTCAACATCGCATGAAACATGCCCGTGACGTCGCCCTTGAATATATCCGCAAATCTAAAGAAAACTCAAAAGGGTACTATGACGCGAAAACACGCCCTGTAGAATATAAAGTTGGTGACTATGTGCTTCTTAAGAATCACCTTCGAATGCGCAAAGCCCTATCGCCTTTATGGAAGGGCCCCTATAAGGTTGTCAAAATACATGGCAATCACATACTGTCCCTGTTAATAAACATGCCACGCCACATCAAACACCATTATGATGAGGTTAAACATGTAGAAGGCGGAGACTGTCCTCCTTCTTAAATTTAAGTTAATAGTTAAGTTCTCTACATTTATTTAATTAATAGACACTTAGATTAATTTTTCTTTCCTTACAGCTTACTGGTTCAAGGTCATGCAGAATATGTACATCCGCTCCACTCGAGTCCCGGCATTTACTTTGACCCAATTGGTAAACTCAAAATTGGTATAGGTCATTTAGATATAGTTACCCCTTTTGACATATCTCATATAGAACCTCATATCCAAAATATAAATTCCGTGCTAGGTACAACCCGTTTTCTCTGTAATCAAATTGAAATTGAAACCACAAGTCAGTTCGAATGTCATAATGCACTCGAACCACTGACAACTAGATACAATGATATTACTTCGGCTTACTCTTCTATTGAACATCTGATGACTAGCAGCAGACTTAAGAGAAGTGCATGGATAGGCGGTGTAGGTACCTTATCAAAAACTATTTTTGGAACATTAGACGAAAATGATGCCATTAAATACTATAACGCCATTCAAAATTTACAGGACAATGATAAAAAATTAAGTTTCTTAATTAAAGAAAACATTTTAGTAGCAACTTCCATCCTATCAAGATTTAACAACACTTTACAGTCCATAAAAATAAACGAGGCAAGACTCGATGAGGGAATAGAAATGCTTACAGTTAAATTTAAAAATATTTCTCAAAATTACAATAGTTTAAAAATGAAATCAATAATTGATTCAATACTTCACAGTTTGGAAACCACTGTACTCACCTTATCGTTTCAATTAGAAGATATTATAAACGCTATCATGTTCGGTAGCCAAAACATACTTCACCCGGCCGTCTTGACGCCCACACAGTTATACCGAGAACTTAATGATAACTATAAATATCTGCCTGTAGATCTTAAGCTTCCTATTGTGTTAGAGTTAAGTAATATACATAAGTTAATGAATGTTTCTAGTATTATATGTTATAGTTTAAATAATAGGATTATTTTTGTATTAAGAATACCTTTAGTTTCATCAAAAGACTACAGTTTGTATCATAACATAGCTTTACCTACCCCACACGATATTAATAATCCCAACACTTTTACCTTTATTTTACCCAGTAAAAAATATATAGCTGTAAGTAATGATAAGACCGAGTATTGTAACCTTGAATCACTGAATCTATGCAGAGTTATTAGCCCCCACGAATTTATATGTGACGTAATGACTGTGTTATCAACGAGTGCAAACCCCACCTGTGAAAGTGAACTCATTACAAGTGTAATAAATAAATTGCCTGTCCAATGTCAGGTCGACTTCATCCATGGTCATTTAGATATATGGAATAGATTATACAGGAATAGCTGGATTTACATTCAGTCAAATGTAAACAAACTTCATATTGAATGTACCCATAGCAAAACTCAAACCATAAATATAGTAGGGACAGGTATTGTCGACATTCCCGAAAATTGTTATGCATATTGCAAATCTACAAAAGTTATTCCTAAATTTAACAATGTAATAATTAACGTAACCAAAATTCACTCCGATTTTAACATCATAAATGACTCATGATGTAATTCGATTATGTTTAATAACAAAATGAGCGATGAACCTCGTAAAAAACTACAAAACATTAACCTTGATATTCTTACACCCGAAATTAGTTCACAACTTAAATCCATAACCAGAGAAGCTGATAAAGTTATTAATCAGCATACAATTATTAAATACGAGACTCATTTTTCAGTTTTATTAGTTTTAATAATTTCTTTTATTGTTTTATTTTGTATGTGTAAACTTTTAATTTGTATTAAATCGCACAACCGCCTCACCTATACACTTCCTCTCTTCTCTCGCTCCACTCCAGTAAATTCCCCTGTAGAAGAAATCCCTATAGAACCCATAAGTAATTCCGTTGCTCTTGACAAAACTGACAGGCTTAAACAATCTCATGAAGACATTCCAAGTCCCAGCACTAGACGACATATTTGAACATCTCTCTCTTCCACGCTATCAATACCTACTCCTATTCCTAAACTTCGCAATTTTCATCCCCGAAGTTTAGTCTACCCCGGGGAGGTGTTATAAACCCTCCTTGTACCCTTTCCTGCTTACCTCGTCTTCCTTATTACCTTATCAGCAGTTTAGCCCTAAGCTAATCCCACTTTCATTTCCCATACCTCAGTCTGTCTTCATCCTTCATTTCGGGCGGTTGTCTAAATCTAACATTCGTCTTTTAATTCAAAATCCTTTTTTTAAAAAGGCTATCGCACAAAGCCTTATAACAGCACGCAGGATCGGCAGGTGGAGAGTGGTAACGGAGGTGGAGACACTCTCGGACCATCGTTACATAAGGTTCGAGGTGTTTCCAGCCTCCGGGTCGAGTCCGACTTCGTCCAGGGGTCGCAGCAGGTTCCCGCGTTGGGCTCTCACTAGGCTCAACCGGGAATTGGCGGAGGAGGCGGCCATTGTCGGTCGCTGGTGTCTCCCGTCGCCGTTGCAGGGTCGAGGGGTGTAGGAAATAGCTGGCTGCTTCGGAGATGTACTTAAAAACGTCTGCCGGGCAGCCATGCCGAGAATAAGTGCCCCCCCCCTCCACGTCGGGCGGTTTATTGGTGGTCGCAGGAGCTGAACGACCTTCGCGTCGCCTGCAACGCTGCGCGTCGCGCTTATGGACGCAGCAGGCGGCGCCGACCCCAGGACGTAGAAAGAGATGGTCAGTTGCACAGTGTCTACCGTGAGTGTAGGGAGGCACTGTTGCTAGCCATGAACCGGGCCAAAGAGGAGGCATGGTTGGAGCTTGTTGGGGGTCTGGACCATGACCCCTGGGGTCGACCGTACAAAAGGGCGCGGGACAAACTCCGCGTCCAGTCAGCCCCGTTGACGGAGACGCTCCAACCGGAGCTACTGGGGACGATTGTCAGGGAGTTGTTCCCTGATCCCCCGGTAGGATTCGCTCCTCCGCGAATGGCTCGGTCAGTGTCGGACTCGACCGTGGAGGGTGTTCCGCCACCCGTCACCGACGAAGAGATGGAGGCGGTTCTTGCCCGCCTTCGTTCCAAGAAGAGAGCGCCAGGTCCGGACGGGGTGCACGGGAAAGTGCTTTCCATTGCACTGGTGCACCTCGAAAATCCCCTTCGGGAACTCTTCGACCACTGTTTTCGGTCGGGGCAGTTCCCAAGGGATTGGAAGGTAGGTCGGCTCACCCTACTGCCAAAGGGGAACCGGCCACCGGACCAAGCGTCTGCGGTGAGGCCGATCGTTCTGCTGAACGAGGTCGGAAAAGCGTTGGAGCGTGTAGTGGCTTCTCGACTCGTTCAGCATCTGGAGGAGGGCCCGGGACCGAAACTGTCAGACCATCAGTACGGTTTCCGGGTCGGTCGGTCTACCGTCGACGCCATTAGGCGCCTAAGGTCGGTGACGCAGGAGGCGGAACGCGAGGGGGAGGTGGTGTTGGGGGTGTCGCTCGACATCGCCAACGCTTTCAACAGCCTTCCTCACAGCGTGATACGGGAGGCGCTGAGCTATTTTGGCGTCCCCTCGTATATCGGAAGGCTGTTGGAAGATTGGCTCTCCGACAGGGAAGTCGTGTGGGAGGACCGGGAGGGGTCCTTAGTGCGGTGGAGGGCAGGGTGCGGTGTTCCACAGGGATCGGTGTTGGGTCCGATCCTGTGGGACATTGGCTTTGACTGGGTCCTGCGTTGTCGTCTCCTCCCTGGGATGAGTGTCATCTGTTACGCTGATGACACTTTCGTAACATCCCGGGGGAGAAATTTTAATGAGGCGGCGCGGCTGGCCGAATCGGCAGTGTCGCTGGTGGCTGGCCGCATTAGGCGTTTGGGGCTTCGGGTTCGTTATGATAAAACCGAAGCCCTCATGTTTCGCGGACCCGGGAAGAGAGGACCCCCCCCAGGCGCACGACTTCAGGTCGGAGAGGAGGAGATCCGGGTGAGCCCCACCGTCAAATATCTTGGGCTCACCCTGGACGGGAGGTGGACCTTCGGCCCTCACTTCCAACTATTAGGGCCGAAGGTCATAAGGGCGGCATCATCGCTGGGCCGGCTTTTGCCAAATGTGGGCGGGCCCAGCCAAGCCTGCAGGCGGCTATACTCTGGTGTGTGTAAGAGTATAGCCCTGTACGGTGCCCCGATCTGGTCGGAGGCCCTCACGGTGCGGAACAAGGCCCTGCTGCACAGAATGCAGCGGGTAATAGCAGTGAGGGTCATCAGAGGGTACCGTACGGTCTCTTGGGCGGCGGCTACTGCGCTGGCGGGAGAACCGCCGTGGGAGCTCGTGGCTAGGGTCCACGCTGAGTTGAACCTCCTCGTGTCAGAGAGGAGGTCGCGTAGTGAGGCCCTATCGTGGGAGGAGCTCAGGCGGTTCCAAAGGCTAGGAGAGCAGTGGTTGCTGAGGAGGTGGGGTGAGGTACTGACGCAGGCGCCGTATGGTAAGCATACGGTTTCTGCACTGCGTCCAGTTCTTGCGGCATGGATGCGCCGCAAGAATAAACCCCTCACCTTCCGCCTTACACAGATACTCACCGGACATGGATGTTTCGGTGCGTATTTGTGTAAGGTGGCCAGGAGAGAGCCTACGCCAGCCTGCCATGAGTGCGGCGCTGCGGAGGACACGGCCCAGCATACCCTTGAGGTGTGCGATCGTTGGGCCGTGCAGCGCCATGACCTCATGGCGGTGCTTGGGCGGGACCTCTCGCTCTCGACCATGGTGCGCTGCATGCTCGAGAGCGATGAGGCCTGGCAGGCGGTGGTCTCCTTTTGCGAATCTGTCATGTCGCAGAAGGAGGCCTCGGAGCGGGACAGAGAGACTGATCCTCTCTCTGCTCCGCTTCGCCGGCGCAGGACGGGGGTGCGGAGGCGTCGTTATGCGGCCCTCCCATCCCACGTCTAGTACGGGGCTCCGGGTAGAGGGATGGGTAAACCTCCCCGGCTTAGCCAGTCTCGGCGCCGAGGGGAGCGCTTCAGTTTGCCGATGTGCTCCCTCATTGTGATGGAAGACCGGTCCCTTACGAGGTAGACCGGCCGGTCGGGGGGGCGTGGCCTGTGCTTGACAGATCCAGGGCACGCCTTCCACTCAACGGCTGATGGCAATCCGCAAGTGGTTTTAGTGGGTAAACCGGCTGTAGTGAGCCGGGAGTCCCACATACCCCTCGGGCACCCTCCCGGGGGGATGCGTAATGCATTTCCCTTGCGAAAACAAAAAAAAAAAAAAAAAAGGTTAGGTTAGGTTTTTTTTTTTTTTTTCTATTGCCCCTAACATTGTCAGGGCTTGTTAATTTTTCTTTTTCTTTTTTGTCTTTCTATTTTTTGTTTTTCTTTTATTTATTTTCTTTTTTATCGTCTTTTAGTATATCTTTTATTTATGTTACTACTTTCTAATACAATCATTTTTCATATTTCTATTTTTACTTGACATACTTTCATATATTATACATTTACATTTTCCTTGTAAGGTTAGGTTAGGTTAGGTTATGTATTTTTTTTTTGTTTTTTTTTTTACTTCGCTCCTTTCATGGACAGGGCTCGTTCTTTTTCTTTTTTATTTATTATTTATTTATTTTTTTTATTCTTTTTTGCAGTTACAATAAACTTTACAATAATCTAATAAAATACAATTCTGAATTTTTTCGCTTCAAATACAATTCTCCTAATATTACCAATTTAAAATACAATTCTAATAAAGATTTTTTCAATTAATCTACAATTCAATTTAAAATTTCTAAAAATACCAAAACAATAAATTAAATTAAAATTACCAATAGAATACAATAAAAATACAATGATAAAAATAAATTCCAATTAAATTACAATTTCAATAGACAATTTCGGTCACCTAACATACAATTTCTTTACAATTTTCATTCAATAAAATTTTCGTCAATAAATACAATATTAAAATTTCCAGTTTCTAATAAAATGTCAAAAATTACAGTAAAATACAGTTAAAATTAATTCCAGTAATTAAAATACAATTAAATAAAATTTCCATCAATAAAATACAATAATAAATTCAAAAATTCAATAAAATACCAATAAAATACAATTAAATTAATTTTCAATACAAATAAATTAAAAACCTACTACTAATATCACAGTTTTACACTACTCACTCCACACCATCACTATTCCTTTTGTTGACACTTTGAACGATCTTTGTGCAGTATCGCAAGAAAACCTCCCTTTTCTTGCTGTCCCCCAGCATGCTTGGCAGACTCTCACCCGTCATCGCGATGCCCAATTTCTGCTCAATAGCGTATCTATTGGTTGCAAAAATTGGGCACTCGAGTAACAGGTGGGGGACTGTCTCCGCAACTCCGGGCTGACAGACACACGACGGGTCCTCCTTCAATTTGAATCTGTTCAAATAGAAGGCGAACCCACCGTGGCCAGTCAGTACTTGTGTGGTGTGGTGTGTAATGTCTATTTTGCGCACTATTCTGTGCGCCGCGGCAGCATTGGGGAAGAAGAGCTTCGTGACTTCGGCCGTCCCGCCGGACGTATATCTCCTGTCCCATTCCTCAATCGTGTCCTGTCTTAAGACACGCTTGACGAATGACACAGGACACAGATCGTAATCAGGTTTCTTCTTCGATCCCAGAGCGGCCTCTTTGGCTAATTGGTCAATCCTTTCATTCCCCCTAAGCCCTGCGTGCGCCTTGATCCAAAACAGGGAGACCTCCCGCCTCTGCAATGCAGCTTTTCGGAGGGCCCCCCTAGTTTGCACTGCCAGTGGATGGGGGGAACCAAGGGTGACCGCCTGAAGGGCCGCTCTGGAGTCGCTGAACATACCGACCTTAGTCTCTCTGCCCTCGCAGGCAATTTTTACGGCCTTGCTCAGTGCGAGGAGTTCGGCCTGGTAGACGGTGCAATACGTCGGCAAAGCAAGTTTGACGGCCCTGGTCTCGGCCTCACCTTTCCAAACGGAAAGTGCGGCTCCGACCCGACCCTCAATCTTGCTGCCGTCCGTGTATATTCGGTGTTCGTGCCAAATTACTCAACGTATTTGAATGAAATTTGGCAGGCTGGTAGCTTATGATCTGAAAAGCATTAAACACTTACTAGAAAATTATTATCCCGAAAAACGAAAGGGTTCCCGTGGGATCTTCAAAAAATTGTAGGTACCTATTTGACGGTACTTTAGCCAAACTACTCAACGTATTTAAATGAAACTTGGCACAAAGGTAGATTGTAACACGAAATAACCAACATAATATTTCTAACCGACTTACAAAAAAGGAGGAGGTTTCTCAATTCGTAAATATATGTTTGTTTTTTATGTTTCTTCGCGGATACCTTCATCGTTTCTGAAACGATTTTAATTTTTTTTATGTTGTGTAGGGTATAATTTAAATTTGGTCACCAAAATGGTGGTGGACCTGATGATGATGATGATCCGTGAGGAATCGAAGGAAATCCTCAAAAAGTGGAATAATATATTGATTTTAATTTTTTCTGAAGTAGTCTAAGCATATGTTACCAAACAGAAAGGTTTTGCACCATATCCTGGATCTATAATTTAAAAAAATTTCGCGTTTCAGTAATAGATTTATGTATATATATATATATAGCGCGAAATTATATATATATATATATATATATATATATATAAAATTATATATTTATTTAAATATATAATATATATGTAATATGTACACTATATATTTATTTTTATTTAAAGCCTTTTTTATTCCTTATAATAAAGTAATAATAGACATTTCTAAATATTACATTGTTTTATACATAACATTATCTATACATATAATAAATCTGTAGAGGGGTCATGTCTGTACATTAAGAATATTTAAGTGAAAATTAAAAAAAGGGGGTCTATATAAGCCACAGAACCTAAAAATAACATTTTTAAATAGTTAAACATAATTTATCAAATTGCTAAGGCAAATGGGTACAATCCCAAAATTATTGATAATATGTTAAATATTAAAAATAAAAAGGAATTGGTTAAGTTTTTGTACGGGGGGACCTCTGATAAGGAAGTAGTTAGATATAAGTCCAGTTTGACCTACATGGGTGAGGTATCTGCACGTTTATCCAAAATAATGAAAAATAACGATATGCATGTCGCATTTAGGACGAATAATACTTTAAAAAATCAATTATGTAATAATAAAGACCGGATTGATTTAAAGTATCAATCAGGTGTATACAGAATCGATTGTCCTGAATGCGACAGTGTATACGTAGGTCAGACTGGACGTAACTTTGAGACTCGGTATAAAGAACATATCGCGGCTTATAGAAATGGTCATCATGATAAATCACATTTTGCCAAACATCTTTTAGATAGTAGTCACAGTATACCAGATGGTCATTCCTATAAGATATTACATAAATGTGACAAAGGCTTTCGACTGAGCGTGTTGGAACAGTTAGAAATAATTAAAGTAAAGAACAACAATAGAATTGCATTGTTGAATGACCAAACTAACCTTACTTCGTCACCTCTTATTAACTTGTTTGGTGGGGGTACTAGTTGGTAGGGGTAGTAGCTGTAGGGAATATAAGGCGGTGTTTTGGCGGGCGGCATCACTTAACGAACATTGTTCGCAGAGTCAACATCCTGAGGATGCTCCGGGGTCGGAGCGAAACGCGCGTCGAGTTTTGCAACCTGCATGGTGGTGGGACTTTGCACGATCGTGTTAACATTATTGCTGGTGTGGTGGTGGTGTTTTCACGTTTTTTGCTTGCGAGTGTACGCATAGGCAGTGTGGGAGGAGGGAGGTGCATTAAACGCATGCCTATGCGTACACTCACTCATCTGCTTGCAGGTTGTGGTTATAATTGTTTCGCGGGATATTGCTAGATATAATATATTTAAATTTTTTTTAATAACATTTTTGATAAAAAAATGTCTGTCTGTCTGTCTGTCTGTCTGTCTGTCTGTCTGTCTGTCTGTCTGTCCATATGGGAATGTTTGTCGTCGCATCACGCTAAAACCACTGTATGGAATGAAATGAAATTTGGCAGGCAGGTAGCTTACGACCTGAAGAGCACTATTGGAAATTATTATCCCGAAAAACGAAAGGGTTCCTGTGGGATCTTCAAAAAATTGTAGCTACCTATTTGACGGTATTTCAGCCAAACTATTTAAATGAAATTTGGCAGGCAGGTAGCTTATGACCTGAAGAGCATTATTGGAAATTATTATCCCGGAAAACGAAAGGGTTCCCGTGGGATCATCAAAAAATTGTAGCTACCTATTTGACGGTATTTCAGCCAAACTACTCAACGTATTTAAATGAAATTTGGCAGGCAGGTAGCTTATGACCTGAAGAGCATTATTGGAAATTATTATTCCGAAAAACGAAAGGGTTCCCGTGGGATCTTCAAAAAATTGTAGCTACCTATTTGAAGGTATTTCAGCCAAACTACTCAACGTATTTAAATGAAATTTGGCAGGCAGGTAGCTTATGATCTGAAAAGGATTACTGGAAATTATTATCCCGGAAAACGAAAGGGTTCCCGTGGGATCATCAAAAAATTGTAGCTACCTATTTGACGGTATTTCAGCCAAACTACTCAACGTATTTAAATGAAATTTGGCAGGCAGGTAGCTTATGACCTGAAGAGCATTATTGGAAATTATTATCCCGAAAAACGAAAGGGTTCCCGTGGGATCTTCAAAAAATTGTAGCTACCTATTTGACGGTATTTCAGCCAAACTACTCAACGTATTTAAATGAAATTTGGCAGGCAGGTAGCTTATGACCTGAAGAGCATTATTGGATATTATTATCCCAAAAAACGAAAGGGTTCCCGTGGGATCTTCAAAAAATTGTAGCTACCTATTTGACGGTATTTCAGCCAAACTACTCAACGTATTTAAATGAAATTTGGCAGGCAGGTAGCTTATGACCTGAAGAGCATTATTGGAAATTATTATTCCGAAAAACGAAAGGGTTCCCGTGGGATCTTCAAAAAATTGTAGCTACCTATTTGAAGGTATTTCAGCCAAACTACTCAACGTATTTAAATGAAATTTGGCAGGCAGGTAGCTTATGATCTGAAAAGGATTACTGGAAATTATTATCCCGGAAAACGAAAGGGTTCCCGTGGGATCATCAAAAAATTGTAGCTACCTATTTGACGGTATTTCAGCCAAACTACTCAACGTATTTAAATGAAATTTGGCAGGCAGGTAGCTTATGACCTGAAGAGCATTATTGGAAATTATTATCCCGAAAAACGAAAGGGTTCCCGTGGGATCTTCAAAAAATTGTAGCTACCTATTTGACGGTATTTCAGCCAAACTACTCAACGTATTTAAATGAAATTTGGCAGGCAGGTAGCTTATGACCTGAAGAGCATTATTGGATATTATTATCCCAAAAAACGAAAGGGTTCCCGTGGGATCTTCAAAAAATTGTAGCTACCTATTTGACGGTATTTCAGCCAAACTACTCAACGTATTTAAATGAAATTTGGCAGGAAGGTAGCTTATGATCTGAAAAGCATTACTGGAAATTATTATCCCGAAAAACGAAAGGGTTCCCGTGGGATCATCAAAAAATTGTAGCTACCTATTTGACGCCTACCATATTCTACGTGTCCAAATACTACAGCCGACCTAGGTTAGGTCCACAGTTCGAGGTCTCCCTGCTTATTATTATTAGAAAAGTTATGTCAATATAAGTAAGATTTATGTTTTTCATGATATTTTTATTTATTAGTTTTCATGCTAGGTACGGCTTGGGTTTTTTCTTTCTTTTGAACTTTTGTTATTTTATCGTCTAAAAGACGTTAGTACTTTAACCGTAAAGTCCCAAAGTAGGCTACATGTTTGTTAGCGTAGGTAATTAATAAATAAAAAACCGGGCAAGTCCGAGTTGGAACTGCGCTCCGAGAGTAGACTTTTAAAAAATTTGGCGCTAAGCGCCAGCAGTGCAGCGTCGGTGTGAAAACGATCATCGTCTGCAGTCGCTGCGGCGTAAAGTCCATACAAATCTCAGTACAGAGATCTCCGTCGCGTATATGAGCGTACTATCAAGTAGTCCCGTTCGCATAAAAGAAAAAAAAATATTATACATACAGACGAATTGAGAACCTCCTCCTTTTTAACCGACTTCAAAAAAGGAGGAGGTTCTCAATTCGTCTGTATGTATAAAATTTTTTTTTTTTTTTTTTTATGTATGTTCACCGATATTTTCGTCAATTATAGACGGATTTCAAAAATTTTTTTTGAAGTCGGTTTATAATACACGGTCATTTTTCGAGCTGGTAGTAGGAATTGTTAGCATTTTCATAGAAAAAATACCTCAAAACATTCACGACAAAAACGACCATTATTTGACAGTAAACTATTATTACTACTCCATCGGCCTACTTCTTTTGCCTATGCACGTCTAATACCGTGTATAAAGAAGCATTACTATAAATTAGTGATTTTAAATATCCAAACGACAGTGTTCATAAACTCAAAATGTATTTGAACTGCTGCCCTAAATCACTTTTCCACGCGTACGAAGTCGCGGGCACAGCTAGTATAAAATAAAAATTAATTCGAAGGAAAATCTGTCTTATAAAGAAAGCCCTACAATTTGTTCATAACTTAGAGGAAAATAAGCCATATTGATATTCTAAAACAATAAATACATACAAAATATAATAGAAAAAATAAATACACAAACAGGCGCTACTGGGTAAAAAATGCCCTTAGGCAACTTATACGTCTCTCCTGGCCAAACGCCTCAACTTACTGAGTAATCAAAATGGGGGACCGTCATACAGATTGTATGACGGTGTCTACAAACGCTGCCGCACTTAAACCAATACAAACCAAGATAATAACATTAATAACTCATGTATGCACTCTGTGGTAAAATTTAACCGGTAGCGCCTCCTGACGAGTCAATAGATACAGTGAAAAGAAATTTGCGTACCCTAAGTACTTTAGAGGAACCTACAGGGTCTTGAGATACCTTGATAATTTACATGGTGGTATCTAAACTCGATTCAGTAACGGAACGTGAGTGGGAAAATCATTTGTGAATTATTTGTTAGGATCCCAAGAAAAGGTTAGTTTTAGAGGACTTACTTATGTTCTTAAACAATAAAGTAGACATGATAAGTGCAAATAAATCACAAAATAAGCAACCTTCAGTTGAGCATACACATAAAAAGTCATGTAGTAAAAATATATCCTCGCATAGTTTTATAGCTAATACTAGTAAGGGGAAAGGTTCGAATAATTTTAGTAAAAATAAACATTTCAGTATGTTAAGTCCCTTTTACACAACCAATCACTATATGTATATTGTAATGATAACAATAAACGAAAAACAAACTATAGATACATAAAACTCCAACTTCGTAGATTTTATCGTAGATCGTAGAATCAACTTTTAATTGATCGTCGGCGTCGAGGCATCAAGCGTCGGGCGTCGGCGTTGCGGCGTCGTGCGTCGGCGTCGCGGCGTCGCAGCGTCGGCTTCGCGGTGTCGGGCGTCGGCGTCGCGGCGTCGGGCGCGGCGTCGCGGCGACGGGCGTCGCTATTGACGTCGGCGTCGCGGCGTCGGGCGACGACGACGCCCGACTGGTTTTGATTGCAGCATAATGTTATATAGCTCAAATACTTCCCCTATAAATGGACTATCCAACATAAAGAATTTTTCAAATCAGACCAGTAGTTCCTGAGATTAGCGCGTTTAAACAAATAAACAATTCACATTTGGGGACTTTCGTTGCACTGCATAAACGGTTTAAGTCAATCAAACACCACGCGAACGAAGTCGCGGGCACAGCTAGTTGTAAAATAATTTAATATTTTAAAGGACACCTTGAGGCACATGCTACTTAAGTATAATATGTTTATTATAACACCTCCTTAATGTGTCGTTCGTACTGAACGACACATTAAGAAGGTGTGGTCATGTACATATTATTTTGTACTGTATAATATCACCAGGGGACTAGATTTTTGAGTCGGATTAATCCTCTCACGCTTTAAAAACGTTCTGACTATTTATACGCTTCGACACTTCAGTGTAGATTTCGTTGCTCCTATTCAACCCTTGCCTGCTTCTGTAATATGGAAACTCATTATGTGTTGGCAGGTAGAAGATTCCAGTTCTATTGAAATTGGTCTCCAGCCCCAAGTAGTTCGTCACCGGACTGTCGTAGCATTTGGCGAATCTGGCGTCCTGGACGGACTCGCACCGCATCCCTATAAACTTTTTCGGATTGTCGAGGGCTACGAAGAAGTAGATGATGGACCGCACGTGGCTGCACAGCACCAGGCAGGGCACGTACGGTATATCGCTGGGCTGGTACTCGCCGCCGTTCGCGTAGAAGTCCACGTGGCCCAACCGCTCCGCGATGCCGAAGCCGTCGATGTTGGTGTGCAGCACGTCCACTCGCCGGGCGTCGGACGGCTGAAGCTTCTCTTCCGGCGGCAGGGCCCGGTAGCACGGCCCCGCCGGGTCCAGCCCGGTGATTCTGAACGGCTTGGTGCCGGTGGCCGCGTGGAAGCGTTTGGCGGCGATGCCGGCTGTGTGGGCGCCGAGGCTCACTCCCACCATCTCCAGCTTGTCGGCGTCTAGACCCCGGGAGGCGAGCTTCGAGAGGAAATCGCCCAGTAGTCTTCCGATCTCTCTCGCCACGCGAACGGACCTGGAAAGATAAGTCATAAATTAGCTGTTACATTTTAATATAATAGTATTTAATGAATTCGGTCGTGGCTTGCCATTGAATTATTTCGTTAAAAATTGTAAAAGTAATGTAATAAATAAATTAACACAATGAGCAATTTATATTTAATAAAGGGGTCTAAAATGGCCGAAACAAGAAAATAATTCAATTTGACATCCAAATAATGTGTATAGGTACAAAAATGGTTAAGGTAGAGCCGTGGTCGATAGAAAAATAAAAAAGAGCTTGAGAAATCATAATGCTGTTTCAGTATTCAATCCCAATAGCGCGTGCGACCATGACTCTACTTGACCATTTTTGTACCTATGCATATCTAGATTTCAATCAGAATTATTTTTAACCGACTTCCAAAAAAGGAGGAGGTTCTCAATTCGTCTGTATGTTTTTTTTTTTTTTTTATGTTTGTTACCTCAGAACTTTCGCCTGGGTGAACCGATTTGGATGATTTTTTTTATTTGAAAGATGGTGCTTCCCGTTTGGTCCCATTGTCACCAAAGTGGTGACCTGATGATGGGATCCGTGAGGAATCGAGGGAACTCCTCAAAATTTATATGGAAACATATATCGATTTAGATTTTTTCTGAAGTAGCCCAAGCATATATTACCAAATAGTAAGATTTTGCACCATATCCTGGACCTAAAGTACTGAACAGAACTTCTGAGTCCTTAGAGATACACGTTTGAAGATTGCAGCGTTGTTTAAAGAAATGCAAGCATACGCCACTACGTCAATTACAGTGTTTTACCAGTGTTTACCAAAGTGGTGACCTGATGATGGGATCCGTGAGGAATCGAGGGAACTTCTTAAAAATTTATATGGAAATATATATCGATTTAGATTTTTTCTGAAGAAGCCCAAGCATATGTTACCAAATAGTAAGATTTTGCACCATATCCTGGACCTAAAGTAGTGAACAGAACTTCTGAGTCCTTAGAGATACACGTTTGAAGATTTCAGCGTTGTTTAAAGAAATGCAAGCATACGCCACTACGTCAATTACAGTGTTGTACCAGTGTTTACCAAAGTGTGAAGTGTGGTGACCTGATGATGGGATCCGTGAGGAATTGAGGGAACTCCTCAAAATTTATATGGAAACATATATCGATTTTGATTTTTTCTTAAGTAGCCCAAGCATATGTTACCAAATAGTAAGATTTTGCACCATATCCTGGACCTAAAGTACTGAACAGAACTTCTGAGTCCTTAGAGATACACGTTTGAAGATTTCAGCGTTGTTTAAAGAAATGCAAGCATACGCCACTACTTCAATTACAGTCGAACTTGGTCTCATCAAAGTGGATGCCTGATGATGGTGTCGTGAGGAATCGAGGGAACTCCTCGAAATTTATAGGGACACTCATAGTAATTTTGTATTTGTTTCGAGTAACATGCTTATGTTACTCGATATGCTTATATCCGTCTAAAAACAAACATAATTTTGAATCAACTATCAAGGTATACCGCATAGATCAGAAACAGGCATACAGGACTGCTTAGTCTTTGAAGTTATACGTTTGGAAATTACGACATCGCTTAAAGTACTGCAAGCATACTTTAAGCGATGCCACTATATCAATTACAGTACTCAAACCACCTCTGTCTTCACCAGATAATAAATAAAATAAATAAATTTATTCTATAATTTTGAAGTCGGTGCCAAGTAAGTACTTCAACAACCTTACTGCGATATCAAATTACTAAATATATGTAGGCAATCACAGAAAAAAGAATCAGAAAAAAAAATACAACTATCAATGTAACTATTACTATATATTATGTACCTACCAAAGTACTGGCTTACAAACTAATATTAAATGAAAACAAATTATGAAAGAACGCTGGACTTGGCACCGACTTCAAAATTATAGAATAAATTTATTTACTTTAGTGAAAATAAGTATTACTTTGTGCGAAGTAAATTTATTTTTTTTCTTTTTAGTTTACCTTTTGAAGTCGGTTTTTTTTTTGTTTAAAATTATTTTATCTTGTTTCAGCCTGTTTAGACCCCTCTTTGCGAAGTCGGGTTATAGTTCTTATTTAACGTAAGCCCGTGAACTCACTTGGGATAGATGTAGGTGAAGAAGTAGAAGGTCTCGACGACGAGCACGTTGTACCCGCGCCGGGCGTAGGAGCTGGCCAGCGCCAGCGAGTGCGGGAGCACGGCGCTGTCCAGGTAGCCGCACACGTACACCACGGTCTTCCGGCTGAAGTCTGGGACACAGTCACTTATCTCATTCGAAACGAAAGGACGGAGATCCAACGTTGCATCCATCGATGTACCCCGTGGTCTAATAAGTAGGCGGGAAGTGTCCGTGGCCTAGTGACTAGACTGTTGATTGGCACTCGAAAGTGTGCAGGTTCGATCCCAGGTCGTGACATTTTTTCAGATCTCTATACGGACGCTCTAACGGTGAAGGATCTATACTAGGCCGACAGTAATGTGAGAATGTCGTACGTGTTGGGCGATCGTGCGACATGCAAAACCGTCTGTCTCAGGCACTACATTTAGCAATTTAAAGATAACTAAAATGTCTGCGAAAACTCTACTGCCCCATTATTATATTCCCGCCAGGCCACCAGTACTCCGGAGGACTGACTGTGTAGTGTGTATTAATAATATAGGTAATTATTGTCTTAAATAATTTGTCTTACTATAAAAGTACTAAAAATATTACCCTTGTTTATACCGTAATACAAGTTCGATAACTTAGTACGAGACCAGATTGACGTGGTGTGAAATAAATTATGCGGGTAGACTGTGTTCCTACTATGTATGTATGTAAGTATGTTTGTATGTTCCCTCGTAGCGGCTAAACTACTGGTCCGATTTTAATAAATGAGGTATTAATCGATTGGTGAAGATACCGCGAGTAACATAGGCTATATAAATTTTCGAAAATTTTTGGTTTTTGAAAATTAAACCTCAAAAACTATCTCAAAAAAAAAATGATAATTCTCTCGTATTTGGTATCAAAAGATAGGTCTTGGCAAGCACATACCGAATATGTTTTTAAATATTTTATTAATTATTATATATTATCGTTAAATTCAAAATAAACGTTTAAAATGCGATCGTACAAGTACTATCTCGATGTTGTTTAGTTACTTTCTACGTAATGGTCAATTTAATAAAAATATAATAATTGTTATATTTGATGTGGAAACAGAAAAATATTGAATAAAAAAAGATTAAAAATCTAAAACCCGACTTCGCAAAAAATGGGTCTAAAAAGGCTGAAACAAGAAAATAATTCAATTTGAAATTCAGAAATGCAATAGGTACAAAAATGGTCAAGGTAGAGCCGTGGTCGTACCCGCAAATGAAATATATACGGTAGAAAAAAAAGAACTTGAAAGAGCATAGGTATTATTCATCTGCCGTTGCAAGGTTCGATGCTAGTAGCGGGTACGACCACGGCTCTACCTTGACCATTTTTGTATCTATTGCATTTCTGAATTATTTTCTTGTTTCAGTCTTTTTAGACCCATTTTTTGCCAGGTCGGGTTTTAGATTTTTAATCTTTTTTTTATTTACTTTAAGTTTTAACACTATAAAAAGAACTATAAATGAAACACTTTGATTTAGGAATGCGGCCCACAACCGGCTCGGATATGGAATCATAAGAGGCTAGTTGGGGGGCGCTGGACGGTTTTATATAAGACGGAAAAATGGCTGACTACAATGGAAGGAATATACTGCTCACGTAAGGACTATAGGGAACATGAAGGACATTATAACAGTACGCCGTCAGGAGGCAAAAGGCGAGTAATGACTTATCACTTGTGTCATTATGCTTCCAATGGAAATAAGAATGTCGTTTTCAAGTTTGGTTAGGACAATCCATGCGTCGGATGGGCATGTAAAAAGTCGGTCCTGCGCCTGTTCTCGGTTAAATAGGAAGAGAGAGTGTCTTTGTGTACTGCGCACACACTTGGGCACTATAAAATAACTCCTGCGCAGCTGGCCTGGTTTCAATAAAATCGGCTACCGACATGGAAATCGGTGAGTGGAGCCATTATTATAATGGAAATAAATCGGTTAGGAACCAGCAAGGAATTTACCAAGGTATTTTTTGTTAGCTATGATCTCGTGGGCCGTGTCTATGGGCAGGCTCCTCCGCCGCACCCCCTCGGCGCCGAGGCTGTGCACCACGATCTGCATCAGAGGCTCGCTCTCCACGCTCAGCGTCGCGTTCTTTGTCACTCCCGGACCTGAAATATTAATACTCTCATTGACTACGCGGAACTGATCGTTGGCTGATGAGGGTTCCGAGCCGGGGTAAGCACAGATTAGAGTAATATCCCATCAAAAACATAACTTGTAAAAAGTGCCAAGTCTCGCAACTAAGTTCTTCTACCGTAAAAAGTTGTGAGATACATGTTATGCCAAGTAGGAGTTAGTCGGTCGGTCTAACAACATCTTATAGTGATGATAATTAATATTATTAATAATCTTTTAGAACCTAATCCATGAGCTTAAACTTGACAAAGGTTCGCTCCTTCTCTTAGGTTCCCCTATTCTAGACGAGTCCCTTCCAGATTATATAGACAACAAATTACAAAATTTCTGTGATACTTTAGACCGCCTTCTCCAAATTAACTGCCATATGGCCTTTACCATAGTTCTTTATTGTTTATTTGTCCCAAAATTTACGTATGTCTTGCGGTGTTGTCAGCTCTGGAAGTTCCCTGAACTTCTAAAGCGTTTAGATGACACCCTAAAACATGCGCTTTCTTCTATCCTAAATATAAGTTTCGACCACCGCTCAAGGAGCTACACTTCCAGTAAGGTTCGGTGGCCTAGGCATTCGGAAAGCATCTGACATAGCCCTACCGACGTTCGTGTCCTCAGTCCACTTCAATCACACAGTCATCTCCAAAATATTAGAGTGCTCAAACTACCCTTTAACCATTCCCTTTGCGGACGAGGCCAAGAACGCCTGGGACATCGTTAGTGACGGTAGCATTGTGCCCGATAATACATCTTCCCAAAGGCTTTGGGATGCGCCCATCTGCCGACTGGTACGGAATTGTCTTTTTAACACGTCTTCCAGTCCTGCAGAGCGGGCTCGTCTCTTAGCCGTGGAAAGGTGGGAATCGGGTGTTTGGCTGCAGGCAAGAACCTCAAGCGGCGCAAGTATGAGACCCTTGGCGGTGACATCATATTTGAGCCGTTTGGGGTGGAAACCCTAGGCTCCTGGGGTCCCGGTGCACATAATCTTTTTAAATCACTGTCTAAAAAGCTTATGGAATTGACCCAGGACCCTAGAGCGGGGACCTACCTAGCACAGCGGATAGCCATTGCTATCCAACGCGGCAATGCTGTCAGCTTGCTAGGTACTCTGCCAGAGGGGGACGACCTGGCGGCGTTTTTCTATTTATAGATTAGGTAGGTCTAGAGGTGTGTTAGGTTAGTTTAGTTATTATTTGTTTATTTTATTACTATTTGTATATATTATTATTTTAATTATGTTAATCTTATTATTTTTAATTTGTAAAATAATTCAAGTTTGTCATGCTACCAATTGAACTTGTTCCCAATAAAATAATCATTAATAATCTTTCATGTTTTACGATCACTATATGATGTTGTTAGACCGACCGACTAACCCCTACTTGGCATAATATGTATCTCACAACTTTTTACGGTAGAAGAACTTAGTTGCGAGACTTGGCACTTTTTACATAATATTATGTTTTTGATGGGCGCAGTTCTTTTTGTTTTACTAAAACGCGTGTTTTTGTCGAAAGTGCAAATATAATTCTGTAATCCTATACATTTATATGGGATTACAAAGTTAATTATGATGTTATCGAATCTAGACTGAAATTCCAAAATTTTTAGGTTTTCCCTTTATTTATACACTAAACGCTACTTGTATTCCAAATTTTAAGCTTCTATGTCTGCTAAAAGTGCCTAATACTTTAGATGATCGGTCAGTGAGTGAGTCAGTGACAAAATTAAGAAGTTTGACAAGTTATAATTCTTAAACTTCTGTTTGAAATTGAATTAAATTGTAATATACCGTGTTTATACAATGCTTACTTAGTAACTAAAAATGCAACCTGTTAGTTTGACTTACAACAAAGTTATAGGGGTTGAAAATGGCCTGAACTGCTTCGAGAAAAACATGGTACGGACGGGCTCAACTTGGCGAGGACACTGCCGTGCCCCCAGATAATATAAAATGGTAAGTCGGTCGGCCTAACAACATCTTATAGTCACCAATATTATTAAAGCTTTTGATCTAAATAAATAGTGTTTTCATGCGATTGCCAAATCAATCTAATTATTTATTTAATACATAAAAGATTTTTTTAAATATTGATTTGATCACTATCACTATAAACGTTGTTAGACTACCTACCCCTAGTGTTAGGAAACTAGCTAAATTCAAAACTAGCTTAAATTACATGGATTTGCAAAGATATATCTATAGGTACTAATATTATAAAGGAAGAGTTTGTTTGTTTTTTTAAACGCGCTAATCTCTGTGTATCACATTCAGATAATTATTATGATGTCTGATTACGATTGCGATTCCTGAGAACCGAGGACAAACGATGGAACGGTCTAGATCCACATTCGCACTTAATTGGTTGCCGCCGTTATCCTTATAATTGGCATTGAGAATAAAAATATCAATAACCTTCCAAATATTTAAACCGATTATCGCCCGTTCCGCATTCAAATTATTATTATTTTATATGGTAATTCTTAATATTTCACTGCAAAGCGTGGAAGGTCAAGCTGCCATTATTTTTTAAGATATAATATTGTGTATTGATCAAGTTGATTGAGTAGGTCGCTAGAAATCGAAAATTTAACAACCGACATAGTAAATTGCTAGTAGTTATTAGGTTTCTACTAAAATGATATTATTTATATATTTATACAAAGTCTGAAAACATTTAAAAAAATGCTAGCCAGACATAAAAATTTAATGAATTCTCGCATGACCATGTCCGCTTTAAAACAAAAACAAAACAATTCAAAATCGGTTTTCTGCTTGGGAGTTGGGAGCTAGGATGCCACGGACAGACAAACACAAACACACACACACACATACACACATAGAGAGAGAGAGGGTTAAAACGAACGAATAGCACAAGTGTAACAACAGTAGCAACTTAGCGAGTGCTCAACAAGCAATGGTTTTGGCATCCGAGAGCTGACTTCAACAGCTGCAGGGACTCGAGTACTTACAGTCGGGCACCAGGCCTGCAGGCACGCCGGTGTCGGGGCTGGGATCGTACGTGTGCGCCAGGCCGACGAGGCCCAGGAGGCCCAGGAGACCCAGTACACCCAGGCCGCGCATCAGGGAGCCCGCCATCTATAAACCCGGAATGAAATGGATATGAAATTATTTCGGAATATCCGTCTGTTTCGGATAACTTCGGTTACGGACTTTAATTTCGGATTCGGTTACGGTTATGGATATTTTTTAATATCGGATATCCGATGATTTTGGTCTCGGAGCTCCATAACATCCCTGCTATATACATTTCAAATATATTACTTCCTAATGAAACGTAACAAGCTTTATTTGGAAAGTCAACAAAACAGTCTTCTATCGGTTCAACCTCAACCCGCCAAGACGAACCAGCGGTCGGGCCATCTTTTATCAAAAATTGGCACAGGAACCTTATTGCACATTGACCAGCAATTAATATAATTAGGCTTTATACTTCAGGTTAAAACGGGAATACGTTATATTTATCTCGAGTAGATCGACGTTTGTTTATTTTGATTTTCACTCGATCGATATGGTCGGGAGTACAAAAAGTTACGATCTATTTTCTTTATCCTGGTTAGCTTCAAAGTAATCTATGAACTTAAATACCAAAACCCGTTAAGAGCGAACTTAACAAACAATAAATATTTAATTACTTATTTATTAAAATAAAAATAAATTAATTTTTTATGATTCACTGTGCAATTAATGTAATTACTATTTAATTAATCTAAGAGCGACTGTCCTAATTAAAGTAAGTATTAAGAATTATAATTATGTTAAATTAATAACCGGGAATTAAAACAAATTTAATTCCCTAAATTATTGTTATTGTTATGGATGGGAAACTCGGAGCCTGGCGGGTAACGGGTTGCGGACTTGGCTCCTTGCAGTTGCAAAAAAATGCTTCGATTATTTATTTAAACGTTACATATTCACCGTGCGATAAAGAATAAAAATTAATTTTGGGCGAAGTAAATTTTTTTATTTATATCACATTGAAACCTAACGCAGTGTATTATTAAATTATGTATTAGATAATTATTATGTTAATTGTAGTGGTGTGACATCGATTGAAACTATCGATTAAATAATAATCGATTTTTCCCATTCCCATATTTTTTTTTAAATCTATTTTTTATAAAAATACTTAATAGTTTTTTTAGTAATAGATTTTTTTATACGCCTTACTTTTTGTCATAAGTACTTTGCTTTCCAAAAGAAAAAAAAATGTTACCATAATATGAGAATCAACATCAACGGAATCAAAATAGAACGGAAAGTGACATCTCGCCCTTGATGATAATAAATGATCTTTAAACCTACTAAAAAAAAGCTGACAAACTCAAAAAAAAGTGCGTCTATGTTAAAAAATAATAGATTTTTTCGCGTCTTTGTTAAAAAATTGTCGACTAAAATCTATTAAGGGCGTGTTTCACCAAGTTAAAGTTAACGCTATGTTAAATATCATGTTATCCCTCTCGTATTTCCTGTCAATGAATGAGATGGCAAGGTATTTTAACATGGAGTTAACTTTAACATTGCTTGGTGAAACACGGCCTAAGTATTTAAAATAAGAACATAAGTCGATTTTTGATAATAATTGATATTTAGAAAAAAGTTATCGATTATTAAAAATATCGATTATTTTTTCACGTCTCTAGTTAATTGTAATTCACGACCATCAAGTTGCCGCCGAGTTCACACAACACCAACTCAACAATAGAAACTTGTACATTTTTAATGCCGTTCCTAAAATAACTACAATGTTGTATGGAAATATTATTATTCTTACGAACATAACTTGATTATTAAACTGACAAGGTTACCGCTACACCTTGGCATTTAGATCAGCATCTGCATACGATTATCTCGAATGTAATCAAAACAAACTCATAAATGCGGGTTTTTGATAGTAATACTTTATTATCTACTTTGTACTAATGTAGCTTACTTACGAGATAATCGTATGCAGATGCTGATCAAAATGCCAAGGTGTAGAAAGAAGAAGTTGTAAGAAGGTACAATGTAGTTCAGTACAATATACATAGTGACATAGTAGGTATATAAAGATCGTAATATTATTTTCTACCCACTACATTAGATATAAGTATCTAATGTAGTGGGTAGAAAATAATATTAGATATAACTACATTAGATATAAGTATCTAATGTAGTGGGTACAAAATAATATTACGATTTTTATAATACTACAACTACATAGTATCTTCTACCTTAAAATCGCCCCAAATGTGAAGAATTTTCCCCATGTTTGCAACATTTCTCACTGACGCTTCGCTCCTATTAGTCGCAGCGTAATGTTTTATAGCCTAAAGCCTTCCTCTATAAACGGACTAACCCACAAAAAAAAAAGAATATTTCAAATCGGACCAGTAGATCCTGAGATTAGCGCGTTTAAACCAACAAACAAACAAACTCTTCAGCTTTGGAATATTAGTATAGATTTATTTACAACTACAACTAGGGTTACCATGTGATAGGCGTTTGCTGCATTAGACAGGCATTTTAAGGTTTAGACAGGCGTGCGGCCGGCATTGATCTCAGACAGGCATTTAAGTTTTCAGACAAGGAAGTTCAGATAACATTTTTTTAGGCAGTGGTGCAATTTTCTCAAAAATAGGGAAGTGAATAGTGACATTACAGAATTTGTAAAAATCTGCCAGTCTGTGTCCTCTATTTTGGCACAATGCGAATGGCGAGCGTGTGTTTTCTCTCATCAACGCCTAGTGGAGTAAAGAAATTCGGCTGATAATTGACTCAGTAATAGCAATATTGATTATTCAGGAAAATTACTTACAAAATTGTAACTTGTGAAGATTTTTACGTTTATGTATTACAAATGAAAGAAGTATTAAAACACAATTTTGAAAAATATCTGTAATGAAAATCCATCTTTATTATTATCTGATGTCTTTTACTATTTACCTACAGCATTTTGTTTTTGGTTTAGACATGCATGTTTCTGAAAAATCAGGCATTTTTGGTACCATGTACAGGCACTCCTCTATTTACATAAATGGTAACCCTGACTACAAACTTGATAGTTTGTAGTTTAGTATCGTATTAGGTTAAGTTCCAGTAATGATTTACAGGAACTTAACCTAATATAATAGAGTGTAACAATAATCAAATTACTTTATCTTATCATCTAGCTTACTACACAATAATTAGTAATACAGCCACTACACGTACCTGTAACTGTTGTAACTATTTAGTAATGAACTAGCACAGTATACACTCACCTTTATTAAATAATATACACTTTTAATTTGAGATTTTTAAACACACAAGTTTTTTAATTTCAGTAATTAATGAATCCAGTTAACACATCAGTTCAATTAGAATGTAACCATTAACAAAGTCTGTAATTGAAAATTTGGTAGTGGGGGTCACTGGTTGTTATACTTCCGAGTTAATATCAAACGTAAACAACGAGACTATAGCGCAATAATGCTGCCAATTAAAATTGTAAATACTTGCACAGCAATATAAACAGCACACCCGCGTGCGGCGACTGGCGGCGCGCAAGTGCAAGGGCAGGGTCGCCGGCTCCAACCGCCTGCCGGCCGGGCGTACACTGGCTACTGAGGTCGGACGCCTGCAGGAACCGCGGCACTGGCTACTGAGGTCGACCGCCTGCAGGAACCGCGGCACCGGCACACCTATGTGAACTTAGCAACCGACTTTCAAATTATTTATTTTTATAATCATCATACGATTCTAGGATTGTACCCGATTGTACCGTATTTAAAATCGTTTGTACCTCAAAGGGGTAAAAATTACGGGGTGAAAAAAATTTGTTCAGCAACCAACTTGAAGAAATAGTAATTTCAATGATGCCATCTTAAAGTACATCGTTTGTACCGGATTGTACCCCAAAATATATTTTTATTGGGGGTGAAAAATTAAAAAAAAAAAAATAATATTAAAAATATAATATTTCAGCTACCTAATACTATAAAACCTACTTAATTCAATTTTAATACGAAGGAAGGTATAAGCGATTTATTTATTAGTAAAGTTAGGTTTATAACTTAACCTACATAGGTGCAAACGATCAGAAACCAACTCTGACTCGTCGAAAGCTTATCTATAGCTATCGTTATCGCGATTGAATATTACATGTTTTAACGTTAGTACCTCTTAAGAATGTAAGGTTTATTAATTACAATAGTACCTAGTGTATTATAAAGTAGGCACAAACGATTTTCGAATGGAAAAATGATAGATAACCGGCGGTGACTCGAGAAATTACCTAAAGTCGTTTTTTCAATACCAGAACAGATCATGACACGTTTTGACGTTTGTACCTCTCTATAACGTTATAAATATTGATTTTAGGTACTTTCGCGAGTCACCGTTGGCTATCTATCGTTTGTACCCGCTCAAATAAAGTTTTTACTTACTCAATAGTATATCGGGTACTAATATTATTGATAATAATAACGTTATAGAGAGGTGCAAACGTCAAAACGTGTCATGATCTGTTCTGGAATTGAAAAAACGACTTTAGGTACTTTCGCGAGTTACCGTTGGCCATCTATCGTTTGTACCCGTTCAAGTAAAGTTTTTACTTACTGAGTAGTATATCAGCTACTAATATTTTTGATAATTGTAACGTTATAGAGAGGTAAATACGTCAAAACGTGTCATGATCTGTTCTGGTATTGAAAAAACGACTATAGGTACTTTCGCGAGTCACCGTTGGCTATCTATCGTTTGTACCCGCTCAAATAAAGTTTTTACTTACTCAATAATATATCGGGTACTAATATTTTTGATAATTGTAACGTTATAGAGAGGTACAAACGTCAAAACGTGTCATGATCTGTTCTGGTATTGAAAAAACGACTTTAGGTACTTTCACGAGTCACCGTTGGCTATCAATCGTTTGTACCAGTTAAAAAAAATGTTTTACTTACTTAATAGTATATTAGCTACTAATGTTTTTGATAATTGTAACGTTATAGAGAGGTACAAACTTCAAAACGTGTCATGATCTGTTCTGGTATTGAAAAAACGACTTTAGGTACTTTCGCGAGTCACCGTTGGCTATCAATCGTTTGTACCAGTTAAAAAAAATGTTTTACTTACTTAATAGTATATTAGCTACTAATATTTTTGATAATTGTAACGTTATAGAGAGGTACAAATTTCAAAACGTGTCATGATCTGTTCTGGTATTGAAAAAACGAATTTAGGTACTTTCGGGAGTCACCGTTGGCTACCTATCGTTTGTACCCGCTCAAATAAAGTTTTTACTTACTCAATAGTATGTCGAGTACTTATATTATTGATAATAATAACGTTATAGAGAGGTACAAACGTCAAAACGTGTCATGATCTGTTCTGGTATTGAAAAAACGACTTTAGGTACTTTCGCGAGTCACCGTTGGCTATCAATCGTTTGTACCAGTTAAAAAAAATGTTTTACTTACTCAATAATATATTAGCTACTAATATTTTTGATAATTGTAACGTTATAGAGAGGTACAAACGTCAAAACGTGTCATGATCTGTTCTGGTATTGAAAAAACGACTTTAGGTAATTTCTCGAGTCACCGCCGGTTATCTATCATTTTTCCATTCGAAAATCGTTTGTGCCTACTTTATAATACACTAGGTACTATTGTAATTAATAAACCTTACATTCTTAAGAGGTACAAACGTTAAAACATGTAATATTCAATCGCGATAACGATAGCTATAGTATAGAAGCTTTCGACGAGTCAGAGTTGGTTTCTGATCGTTTGCACCTATGTAGGTTAAGTTATAAACCTAACTTTACTAATAAGTAAATCGCTTATACCTTCCTTCGTATTAAAATTGAATTAAGTAGGTTTTATAGTATTAGGTAGCTGAAATATTATATTTTTAATATTTTTTTTTTTTTTTTAATTTTTCACCCCCAATAAAAATATATTTTGGGGTACAATCCGGTACAAACGATGTACTTTAAGATGGCATCATTGAAATTACTATTTCTTCAAGTTGGTTGCTGAACAAATTTTTTTCACCCCGTAATTTTTACCCCTTTGAGGTACAAACGATTTTAAATACGGTACAATCGGGTACAATCCTAGTACAATCGAATGATGATTATAACAATTAATAATTTGAAAGTCGGTTGCTAAGTTCACATAAGTCACCGGCAGAGAGGCCGACTGCCGGCGTGGCCTCGCGGCGGGTGACGGTAGACAAGTCTCGTCACAACTCAGTCGCAGTCTTTATGTGACGCGCCGCGTATTACACAATCACAACAACTAATTTGCAATTTAATTCATTCCCATGGAAAAAGAAATCGATTTTTAATAAAAAAATAATCGATTATTATACACATCCCAACGATTTTCTCAAACATAAACCAGGTTCGCTGTTGTCTAACACCGACCACTAAATATATACTTCCTCCTGACGTCTCCGCTACCACGTCCACTGCTGGGCAATGGATATAAGGCCCTAAAGTATTTCACGGAGCAGGGGGAGAGGTCGGCGAGCGCACTCCGCGACAACACGGCTAACAATTTTCGGATGCTATATTAGGTCCTTACATATGAAATTGGCGTTTTGTCGTACTGGCCACTTTGATCTTAAATATATCCTCTTTGGTTAGGAATTCCAGATTCAAATTTAAACAGCTATTTACTCATGCATTTGTATTTTGAAAATCGTAATTCATTTGTTTTTTTCTCTTTTGCTTTTTTTTCTGCGTCACTTATTTCACAAAATGGAAAACTTAAAATATCGCATTATTTACGAGTACGAGTTCCAACGTGGCACCAGTGCTGCAGAAACGGCTCGAAGGATTAATGATGTGTATGGGGGTGGTGTCGCAAAAGAAAACACGACGCGTTTTTGGTTTCAACGCTTTCATTCTCGAAATTTCGACCTGCAGAACAAGCCCCGTGGACGGCCGGAGACCAAGGTCGATAATGATGAATTGAAGGCTATCGTGGAAGCAGATCCATCGCAAACCATATCAGAGTTAGCTACAGGCTGCGGTGTTAGTGACAAAACCGTTTTAATCCACTTGAAGCAAATTGGGAAGGTGAAAAAGCTTGAAAGTAAAAAACCTCATGAATTGAGTGAAGCAAACCGACAAACGCGCGTCACAATAATGAAGGAATTTTAAATCGCATCATTACATGTGATGAAAAGTGGATCCTGTACGATAATTGTAAACGCTCATCGCAATGGCTGAACCCTGGTGAACCAGCAAATTCTTGCCCCAAGCGAAAATTGACTCAAAAAAAGTTACTTGTAAGCGTTTGGTGGACTAGTGTCGCTGTCGTACAATATAGCTTTCTTAAATCTGGTCAGACGATTACGGATGTCTATTGTCAGCAACTGCAAACCATGATGGAAAAGCTCGCCGTTAAACAACCGAGACTTGTCAATCGCTCTATGTCACTGCTGCTTCAAGACAACGCTAGACCACACACGGCCTTACAGACGGTTACCAAATTAGAGGAGCTTCAATTAGAATGTCTAAGACATCCACCGTACTCTCCGGACCTTGCTCCAACAGATTACCATTTTTTTCGAAATTTGGATATCTTCTTGCAAGGAAAAAGATTCAATTCCGATGAGGGAGTCCAAACCGCTTTCAAAGATTTCATTGATTCCCGTCCGAATGGTTTTTTTAGTAAAGGGATCAATGAACTACCTATAAGATGGCAAAAGTGTATAGATAGCAATGGTACATACTTTGATTTATAAAATATATTTTAATATGAAAAAATAATAATATTAATAATAATAAAAACATTTATTCAACAAACACATTTTACATTACACTCACATCACAAATTATCGGCAAAATAGAACACTTAACATCAATATACAATAAATAACTCTATATGGATGGGTGTGCAATGCAAAATAGCTGATGAATTGGAGACAGATTGGAGTCCACTCAGGTATACGATCGCAGCTTAGTACAATACCGATACCACGATCCCTGGTATTCTGTGGATCCAGTTGTCTGTCGAACGACAGATGCACACCAGCAGCGTTACGAGTACAACACAAAAGTATAATAAACATAATATCTAAGAAATATGAAGAGATAAAATATTATATATATATATATATATATATATATATATATATATATAAAACATACGCCCAGCATACTATATAATGTGAATGGATTAGCAAACTAATTGAATAAAATACATAAATAGTAAGAAATAGAAAATAGGATACATATTATTACATATAAACGGATTAAACCCGGTCCCAGGGACACAAAGACGCGTGACCTTGACCTCATTCGTCATTCGTCACCGCAACGACGTCGACTCTCGACTGGCTGATGATCTGATAAGCAGGCAGGCGCGGATGCAGAGCGGCCAGCACATTGCGCGTGGTTTCCACGCAGAGCAGAGGTCATAAAAGTGTATTTAATTTATTTTTAAAATACTAAGCGACTGTGTTTAAAAGTACCTGACGATAAGGGGATAAACTTCACGACAAAGATATAATAGTGATTATATACAAAACTGATGTCCGACCAAACAACACCATCTGCGGATGTGGCAGTTGTAGCTAGAATAATTAATTGGTTTAATATAGAATGAACCAGCGTACTTTTCCACAACACAACCACCTCGCTTCGGCTTGCAAATCGAAGGGTAAGCAAATAATAATAATGAATTTTGACAATAAATGAGTATATAAATGTATAATTAAATAATAGTAAAATTAAATTGTCAAATTAGTAAATTGTAAATAAATAATTGGATTTAAAATGAGATATGTCACATATTGACTGCATAAGATACTAAATTGTTGTCATATCAGTAATATATTTAATTCTTTTATAATTGTTGTATGTTTATTGTGATTCTTCTAATTGTTTTTGTATTAAATGTGCTTTGAACTTTGCCTTAAAGCTATCTGTTGTTTTCAGAGCACGATTTTGAGCAAGATTGTTCCACATTTTGCTAGAAAGGTATTTGAAGCTGCCTCTAAAGCTAGATGTGTGATGTAGCGGCGTGACAAGCAAATATGACGAACACCTAGTAGTGACAGTCAGCTCGTTATCTCTAGCCCATTGTAATTTGTTAAAGAGGTAGGATGGTATCTTGAATTTAACTATACCAAACAACATAGTGGCGAAATGTAACTGCCTGCGTCCATCCATCTTGAGCCATCGTAGATTATTAATGTGTGGCGTGACATGCGTGCGAGGTAGTAAGTCGCAGCAGAACCTAGCACATGCATTTTGCACCTTTTGTACAAGCCTTTTTGACCGGGAGTAAAGACAGGGTCCTATGACTACGTCCGCATAGTTTAAGTTCGAAAGCACAAGGGATTCGCAAAGAGTGCTACGCATGTTTACTGAAATAAAATTTCTAATCTTATATAAAATTTTAAGGCGGTAGAAGCATCGACTTACAGTTTTTAGTATGTGTTTTTGAAATTTAAGCTCTTCATCCATTAATACTCCTAAATTACGAGCTTCACTCACTCGCACAATATTTTTATTTTTTATATGTATAGAGGGCGAGATGGCTGACAATTTTTTTATTAGATTTTTGGTACCCAGTATCATATACTTGGTCTTGTCAGGATTAAGTACTAAGCCATTAGACTCAGACCACTCACTCATCCGCGCTAGATCTTCATTTAGTTTATCTATGGCCACATGAGCATCGCAGGGTTTAAAAGATATATAAACTTGGGTGTCATCTGCATAAATATGATGTTTACAATGCTGTATATGACGGATTATGTCCGCACCGTAAATGGCAAACATGGAAGGGCCGGCTACCGATCAATGTGGAACATCTCTATTCACTGTGCGTGGAATGGAACGTAGTGACTCACCACGTCTATCACTAACCTCAACTATTTGCGAACGATTTAGTAAAAAACTTGAGAACCATCTTATCACGCTTTCATCAAACCCGTAATATTTTAATTTGGATAAAAGCAGAGGTATATGGATTGTGTCGAATGCGCGTGAAAAATCCAATAGAACAAGGATCGTCACCTCCCCTGCATCTTGTGCGGAAATAATATTATCAACGACATCAATCAGTGCAGTAGTCGTACTGTGATGTCGACGAAAACCGGACTGTACTGTAGGTAATATGTTGTTTTCTTCCAAATATGTATTTATTTGACTACATACTACTTTCTCCAGGATTTTTGACATACATGGTAATATGCTAATGGGCCTGAGATCTCTAGGTTCAGAAATAATATCATTTTTAGGTAGCGGCTTGACTATTGCTAACTGCCATAACTTGGGGAATGTTTGTGTTGTGAGAGAGGTGTTTACTATATGTGTAATAACACTTAAAGAGATAGGGAGCCGAGAGACCAACAAAAGCATATCCAAGTTAATACCGTCAGCACCTAGCGCGTTAGATTTCAATGATTTCAGAATTTTCAGCACATTACTATCGTCTATCGTTTTGAACTTGAACGTAGATGCACCAAATGGCTGGGAATATAGTACAGACGAGGCTGACGATAGTACCAATCTAGGACCCGGGACATCTAGGAAAAAATCGTTAATGAGATTAGGGTCTAGTAGGTGGTTTGGTAGAATTACATCAGATTTTTTGTACACATCAATATGCTCTTTGAGATGCTTCCACATTGTGTTTGGAGATTTGGTATATACATTGATGTAATCGTTGAAGTAAGCTGTTTTCTCTCGAGCTAGGGTACGTGTCAGTTCTCGCTTGAGGTCTTTATAATAATTAATATGAGTATCTATTTTTGTGTTACGTGCTCGTTTTTGTGTATCGTCTCGCCTTCTCATTAACATTTTAATATTATGTGTTATCCAGGGATACTGGCGTTCCCTTCTGTATACAGTTTTAATAGGTGCCAATAAATCAAACGCCCACAACAAACTACCATTGAAAATGCCTACCATCTCGTCAACATCAGTCAACTGCTTAAAATCATCATGATCAATGTCTTTTATAGGCCTATACAAAACATTTTTTGCAGCGTTTTTTATTTTTGGTAGGTCGATTTCAAACGATACGAGAGCATGACTACTTAGTTCGGGTATGTGGTCAACCCACACTCGATTCAGGTCTGCGTTAGTGCAGACTAGGTCGAGCAGGGTTTCGGTGTCGGCGGTAAAGTGGGTGGCCTCAGTAGTACATTGGCGCAACCTGTGTACTGTCAAAAAATCGTCTAAGACTTTATAGTGTGGTGTGTCCGTATTAAAGTAGTTAATATTAAAATCACCAACTAAGTATAGGTAGTCGTAACCCGATAAAGTGCTTATTGTGTCACTTACTTCATCAAGAAAAGTTCCAGCTGACAACCAAGGAGGTCGGTACGCCGTACCCACAAAAACACGCTTACCTCCGGCCCTAAGTGAAATCCACATCTGTTCGACGCTGGGTGTAGTGTTGTGATGTTTGACTATTTCTATGCTAAGTCCTTTAGATACATAGAGCCTCGTGCACACTCCACCGCCGCGGGAGCGCACGCTCTCGGGCCTGGGTGTGTGCACGAGGCTATAGTTAGGTATGCGCGGCGCGCGGCCAATTTCACCTGGCCGCAGCCACGTTTCGTTTAGTGCGACTATCTCAAAGTTATATCTACTCACGGCTGCTAAGAACTCATCATGTTTTGTGCCCAAGGATCAAGGATTTAAAAAACCAATTTTTATTTTACGAATATTAATCATTTGTGTATATATATTGTAATAATTATTATAATGTATGCATGTTACGTTTAAAATATTATAAAGATGTAGTATACTAAATACACATATACTCGTACTTATGAACAATATTGTTTTAAAACAAGCAGAACGACACAAAGTTACACGTAAACTTACATAATAATGTAATAACTTCCAAACAATAAAATATGTGTAATAAAATATAAATATATTATAAGTATTATGATATATTATATTAAAGTAAGAAGTTGTGTAGTATTCTGCTGTTGAGTCTGCATAGATATTGGAATATATTGTAAGCACAGAATTGTAGACTATATTCAATAAATTTTGCATTACACTACCACACCATTTGGATATAAAAAATAGAATTATTTTAACAAAATTAATTGGTATGAAATACCTTACTAAAAAGAAACAAATTGACGGACAATAAATAAACAACAAACAATAACATACATTTCTACCAAACTTATAACACAGAAATATTATTGAGTGAGACCAACTGTATTGGAACAAAATACGGTATGCCTTCGAACTTGAGTCACGCCGAGCAAAGATGTGGCCTCCACGAGTCCATACGTACCGCCAGCTGTGACGGCGACCCTCCTCTCGAGCACGGTAGAACAGCGCGCGGTTAATTTTTGTCAAGTTTTCGTTGACGTAGAAGCGCTGCGGGGGGGCATCTAGAAGGCCTGTGGTATCTAGGCCCCGCCGCACACGAGCAGCCTTCAGAATAGTGTCACGCACCATTCTACGAGCCAGACGGACGATGACGGGCCGAGGCTTATGCTGCTCACCATCTACAGCTGCAGCAGGTCGGCTGACACCCTTACGCATGATGGAGACGATTTCTCGATCATCTACATCAACGCCAATTTTTTTGGTTACTAAATTTACCAACTGAGCGACATTTTCTCCCCTACATTCTGGCAGACCGGTTATCTCGATGTCGTTTAATAGGTACTCCTGTTCACGATCATTTAACTCGGCCTGCAGTTGTTCGATGCGCTCAGTTATCGCCGGTCGGGCACGCTGACAGATGCCTGCGCGTTCAGTCGGTCTTCCACGGCGGACACGCGAAGTTCCACATCGTCTACTCGGTTCTTAATGTCCCCCATGTTCGTGCTTATATTCGCCACCTCCTGTCTAATTGCCTTCATCTCGACGCGAACCTCGGTTAGGACTTCCCGAAGAAGTCTAATTTCCTCAGTCAGGAGGTTGGGTGACGAACCGCCTAGATTCGCGTCCACAAACGTATCAGCAGGGGAAGTGTAAATGGCTGGGCATTTGGGTGATGATGTGCAAGTGCGGCAAATCCAAGTTTTAGTGTTTTTTGGATCGTACCCTTTGGCACAGGTGCGATGGGAGTAGCCAGTGCATTTGGCACACTTGACGCTATCTGCAACGCTGACGAATTTAGCACACAAGGTACATTTATGATTTGGCATTATTAGAATAGTTTTAAGTAACGAGATATTAGTAATATAAGTCTGTTAAATTTAGGCGTGAACGTTGCGCACTTCCAATCAATATAAGTAGTAGGTACTACCTCTGCTAACAGCTGACTGACACTCACTATTTAAGTCGATCTTGTATGTGGCACTTTATGTAAGTAGCTTTATATTTTAATTGTTCAAGGCTAGGTACTTATTGTTAAAAGAACTCGTATATTTAAAGTCAGTAAAATTCAGAAGCTAACGTATGCACTTTAAATCACTGTAGGTACGTTAACAGCTGACTGTCACTTAGATATCTGTTTTATGTTTGAACAAACCACTTTATGTAAATAGTTTTATATTTTAACTCTTCACTGTTACTTATTGTTCAAATATATATATACTTTATCACTTTTGCTGTTGTTTAATTAATTTTAAAATTTATTTTCCTTTAAGCTGTGTGCGATCTGTCAAACGACCCGTGACAACCCCCCACATCTCAAATCGCCTTTATGTTCCGCCCATACAAAACGCCAATTTCATATGTAAGGACCTAATATTATTCCCTCTTTTACGGCATTTTAAATTCGTAGTACAAACATAAACACGTTATAATATTTAAACGTTATCTAATTATTAACAAAAAATGAAAACTACCAAAGCTGACATCACCGTTTTCTAATGCTACAGAACACATTTGCAATTTAGTGTCCGGCCGAAAGTTCGGTTTCGGTTTCGGTCGAGATTCGGCTAAAAATCAAGTTTCGGCGGCAGTTTCGATTTCTTTTGCCGAAACCGAAACTGATTTCGGAAGTTACCGTGCACTAACTTCGTTTCTCGCGGCAATACATTGGCGGACGGCGGCCCTGCAGGCTTACTCCCGACCCAATCGAGAATCGAATCAGTTCGATCTCAACCGGTTTTGGTATCTTATTTGGTGGATTACATTGAAACTAACCAGGATAAAGAAAATCGTTAGATCGTAACTTTCTGTGCTCCCGACCATATCAATCGACTGAGAATCAAAATAAATAAGTCAATTTATTCGGGAGTACGCGGCACGATCGAATCTGTATCAAAATCGAATTAAGTGACTAAACATTAGATAGTAACGTCCCTGTTCGTGAATTGTCGTTCGGATAGCTCAGTAGCATAAAAGCTTACAAACATTTTGCTATGAGAACTTAACTTTAAAATAATAAAAAATAATATTAATATAAATAAATGATTAAAACAAACTTAATATAATGTGTTTCCATTGCATGTTCTATTGTTATATTAATGCAGAATAATGGGTAAAATGCACCAAATTTCAGTATTTTAACTTGACCACGTGAGTTTCGGTTTCGGTTTCGGCCGAAACCGAAGCCACTGCCGAATATTCGGTTTCGGCCGGAAAACCAGTTTCGGTCGGGCTCTAATTTGCATTACATTGTGAACTTAGATAGAGGATGTTGTTAATGTGGAAATATTAATAGACATCAAACTATTACTTTGTAAGATTAACACTTACGTCTTAAATATGTATTCCTTATGCATTTTTTACTTTGTGCTTATGCTAAAGGAAACTGGTAGTAACCGGCCGAATGTGTGCCGCTAGACGCTAGTGCTTACGAACCGAATTTTGCGAGGTTATTTTTTTGTGACGCAGCTATTAATTGTCTGTTTTTGTTTGGTTTTATTCACTTCTGCTACTTGGCACTTCGAGTTAAATTCCGTAATTTATGACTCTACGTCATTGGATACCTTGAGTGCACGCGGCGTGCCTGTGGCGGTCGTGACATTTAATAATCCACAGAAAAATGTATTATTATTACTGTATGATTTATAATAATATCTATGGACGCTTCACTCCACGTCAATCTGGCCCTGTGCTAAGTATCCGAGGAACTTGTGTTACAGGTACCAGACAACGGAAATATATTTAATACTTTTAATATACACATATTAATTAACATTTTATTATATTATACACAAATTGAATGCACATCCATAACCCGGGAACATTGAAAACTTTTTGTTCTCTCGGCGGGATTCGAACCCGCGATCTCTCGATCTAACACCAACGCGCTGAACCACTGCGCTACGGAGGTCGCCAATTTATAATGCGAGTTTCTTACGCCGGTTCTTCTCGCCGGGTTAGGGTTCCGAACCGGTAGTAACTGGTAATTATAGTTTATTATTTTATTGACCTTCAAAAACTTTGTTTTATTTTTAATAAAAACTTTTTTATTTTATTATAATAAATTGAATCCCAAAGCCGACTAAGCTTGGATATTTGTCCTATCGTAATTTAACTCGAGTTAAGTTCACCTTATGGGGTTGTGGTTTCTAACATTTGAGTTTTTTTTACTACTTTCTAGGGCTGCCATCTCTAAAACCTGCCTCCTAGGACCGGAAGCGTAATTTCCCCGGATTTTGGAGCTTTCACCCCGGACATTTCAATATTTTTTTCATTAACTTACATTCTTATTAAAATCTGGGGGCACGGGCAAGTTGTAGTCGGCTTCACCCGGACTTAATTAACTACGACTTAATTCCCGCCCGGACGCTCCCCGGAGGGCTTACTAATTTGGACAAATCCGGGAAAACCCGGACGGATGGCAGCCCTACTACTACCTAGTATTCATAAATTTTACTTTTCACTTTTAATTTTATATTATTATTATAATATTAGTATAGACTATAATAATATTATAATCTATACTAATATTATAAAGCGGAAGAGTTTGTTTGTTTGTTTAAACGCGCTAATCTCAGGAACTACTGGTCCGATTTAAAAAATTATTTTATTGTTGGATAGTCCATTTATAGAGGAAGGCTTTAGGCTATATAACATTCCGCTGCGACCAAAAGGAGCGAAGCGTCAGGGGGAAATGTTGCAAAAACGGGAAAAATTATTCACATTTGAGGACTTTCGTTGCGTGCGCTGCATATACGGTTTAAGTCACTCAAAAACCACGTGAACGAAGTCGCGGGCACAGCTAGTATTGAATATTTGATCAAACAATTTATTACGAAATATAGTTTCTGCGGCATAATAATAATAATTTTGCAAATAGAATATTATATTATTTCAGTAAATAACTGAAGCAAGCAAGCATGCTACACAATTTACAACGTTCTGCGCAATCAATCACAGAATATATTTAGCGGAAACGCTAACCATCATTATTTGTTATGTTTTACATGTTTAAGCAAAAAATTAATCGATGAAGATCCTCGGAGACTGAACGTTTATTATCTAATTCTATATTTGGCCGTCCATTGAAGTTTTAGTATCCGAATGATTCGGTTGTGATTTGTGTTATGTGACTAGTGTACTTTACTGTATCTACTGTACTGTAGCTGTCTGTTGTACGTATAAGGTTTACCGTAATTACTGATTAGTTAAAACCAGATTCCGATATTATTACTGCCCTTTTACTACTTTAATTACATCGCGATCTTCAAACATCTCGATAATATTATATACTTCTATTCGTATAATGACGATGATGGAAATTTTATCGATTACTAGCTGTGCCCGCGACTTCGTACGCGTGGAAAAGTGATTTAGGGCACAGTATTTTTAAATATATTTTTAGTTTATTGGCGCAACCGCTGACAACTTTCGCCAATAGGTACTTCCCAGTGTATCCCAGTGTTGATCCCGATCCAGCAAGTCACGTACCCGGCAAGCCTCTTGGTAATTGGTATGCAGGGTATAATAATAATATAGTACCATCCTTTCGGAGCTCGGCAAAAGAAGTAGGCCTTCGAACAATATGTAGAAGTCAGCAAAGGTATTCGAAGTTAGGATAATATTATTCGAATGCACCGTATAGAACCAGCCAATTTTTCACGTTAATTTAGTAAATTAAGTAAGTCTGTCTGTCTGTCTGGTTGTCCAAACTTTAACACGTGTAGGTATCAAGCTAACAATCCTATTAAATACTCAGGATCTTCTGTCCCTTCTGGCTTTGAAAAAAACAGACTCCTTAGCCACATCTACCCAAAGATTCAGCCGTTTATGTCTCCAAAGGGAACCAAAACCTAAATTTGATATGAAGCAACGTCTTAATAGTGCCGACATAGGATAAATTGCGAAACCATAAAATTATTTTCAATTTTTTGAACTTACTACCGTTTTTGTCATTAATGTTTTGAGATATTAAATTGAAACATATATATTGCAATTATTAAGGTATTTAAAACGAAACTCTCGGTTAGACATGAGCGCAGCGGCACGCCCCGTCGAGGATCCAGCTGGCTTACTCTCGACACAACCGAGAATCGAATCAGTTCGATCTCAACGGATTTGGTGTTTTATTTGGTAGATTACTTTGGAACTAATTAGGATAAAGAAAACCTTTGGAACGTAACTTTTTGTACACCCGACGATATCAATCGACAGAGAAAAAAAATAAACAAACGTCAATTTATTCGGGAATATGCGGCACGATCGAATCTGAATCAAAATCAAATCAGTTTGGAGAGTTAGGCCCCAGCTCGGCGCGCCGATCGGTTTTAGTAGCGTTTTTTTTATTAACCTACCCTAAGTATAATAATAATATAAATAAATTAGATTTAGTTTTAAAGAAAATATAAAATAAAAAAAGATTATATTTGAATGTTTGCAGCGCGGTTCCTGCCGCGCTTCATACAAACGTCCAGCAATTTTTTTTAATTATCATAAGTTTTTTATTTACGAACCGATTGAGATGAAAGAAATGTTAAGTCAAGATTACTACAAATATGATTGAACCACATCTTCGGATAAGCCTTTTCTGAGATTAGCGTGCACAAATGCACCGACAAACAGACAAAAATTAAAAAAAAATATTGTTTTGGGTACTATTGCAATAATAAAAGTCTCCTATAATAACACAGGCACAGTTAGCACATTTTAATAGTATTTTTTACCCAGCAGTGGGGTGGAGTTCCTTTGGTTGACCTTCGCCAAAATTCCTACCTACCAGTATCTGGGGCCTACTCAAGATGCCATCGCTAATTGTCGCTTACAAAGTTCGATAACAAAATGTATGGGATTTGACATAAGCTACGCTAAATGATCGCGATTTGGTATGTCATTTAGCGTACCTTATGTCACATCCCATACATTTTGTTCTCGAACTTTGTAAGCGATAAGCGATGGCATCTCGAGTAGGTCCCCTGATACCTACACTACACCAGCCCGACTCGGACGTAAGACGTCACGTAGCAGCCTGCATCACGCGGCGCCCGGTCGAATCACGGCGAAACGATTTTAATTTTGCTATATTTCTTAAACTATTCATTATATTTGCATGGTATAAATGGCAAATATGGTCCTTATGGAATGCTTAAGCCAACTAACGTATTAAAAATTATAAGGATTAATACAGTGATGGTATAAATAGCTTTCCAAAAACCGTTTTTTTGGCCGTTTGTGAGTTTTATCGCGAAAGGCTTTCTTTTAATTATACCTACAGTTAATAAAGTTGATTTTATACAATAAATGATAATTTATTTCAATTTGTGAAGCAAGTTCAAAAATACAATTTTTATATTATTATGACACTGTGAAAACACTGTCTTCCCGGAAAAAAAATCCTGATAGTTAGGTACTTATTTGATGTTCTAATCTACTTTAGTGCCACGTTCTATTAAACTTCTGTGATTCGCCTTTCGAGACTACATAATATTAACAAGTAGTAGCACGCGTAGCGGGCGCCATCTATACACATTTTAAAGTAACACATTTTTAAAAAATGACAGCTGTCAGACTCGGTATCCGGTGTATCATACACGTTTTGTGTGGCGGCCATCTTACACGCTATTTTTTCTTTTAGGGTTTTTTGTTACTTTTTTCTAATATAATTAATATGGGAAAACGGAAAAGAAAGGATGAAGTGTACCTACTAAGGAAAATTAAGAAATTGGAAAAGAAAGTGCAAAGTTTTCGAAGAAAACCGCGTAAGTACACAAAGCAGTTCGAGTGAAGCGGAAAATTCTAATTCGAAAAACTTCTACAGTGAGAAGAAAGGTGATCTTTCCGAAAGGAACGTTAGTTTTTATAATAAGTCACCCGCAACAACAAGTACTTACAGGTTAGTGCAAGTCTCGAGTCCGGAACGCGATTCCGTGACCTTGACAAGATTCATGAACAACTTTTCTTCCTACCTACATATTATATTTCGTTAATGTGTTAACGGCACAAACAAATCAACATGCACAGTGCAATGAGTATAATCTGTAAGATTATTTCCTACCTAAATAATATACTTCAGTACAACTCTAGAAGTTGATCGTCGTATATTGGGTGCACAACATTATAATACCTAATTACCTAGAGTATAACTCGGGAAGCTATACCAGGACAGTGTTTATTTAAAAAAAAAAAAAAATATAACTATTATTATAGTCGTATAATAATATAATACAGATATTAATTTTTATCTGATATTACTTGTAAACAATGAACAAACTGTTTTATCAATAAATTCAATAAAATATCTATTTAATAATAGATGGCGCTGAATGAATAGTCTGAAACAAAGAACCAATGTTGAGACCTTGAATTTCAATCGATTTACTATTATGGCCGATAGATGGCGCTATCACGCATTGGAATATTTTATAGTACAATAATATTATAACATATTGTATTGTACAACAACAATCGGGAGATAATTGTCGACTACAAATATTGTATAACATTATGTTGTGGTTCTTCTTACAGTCGCTCCAGTCACTAATATTACAATTTTAGTAGTAGGAACTAGAGGAGGGCCAAAGATTTGGATTCATTATTCACGAAGATATTGCCAAAAGATGGCCAGATATACTGATTAATGGCCTTAAAGATAACATCAAAACAGAAAATTTTAAATGTCATGAGGTCCCAGAGAATTTGAAACTTGCACAACCATGTTAGCATGTGTAATATTTTGTACAGCGAATATAGATACAAATATAATTTCAACTCAGGATCATTAACGACAGCTATATCCCGAAACTATTAGTGATACAGGCCGTATATTGTGCCATATTATGCGCTTCATGGAAAGTGTGACGAGAAGAATGGATGGAATGGAAATTGGCTCTGATCTACAAGACAAATTAAATAGCTTAAAAGCAATATTTAAAAAAACGGTGCCGAACTAAGAGCAGTCTTAAAGTCAACAACAACAAAGCCAGGCGAGCCGTCAGGGAGATCTTTAAACAGGAGGGGCCCGCCGCAGCCGCCGATGCCGACTCGCCGCATTCCGGCGACGACGGCGAATACAGGCTGATCACCTGATTGTCTGACGAGAAAGCTGATTCATGCGTCTGATGGGCATGTAAAAAGTCGGTCCTGCGCCTGTTCTCTCGCCAGTCGTGTCGGTTTACCGCCCCACTGGGTTATGAGAGTAAAAGGAAGCGAGAAGAGTGTCTTGGTGTATTGCCCACACACTTGGGCACTATAAAATAGCTCCTGCGTAACTGGCCTGGTTTCAATGAATTCGGCCACCGACGCTGAAATCGGTGAGAGGAGCTATTATTATTATTATTGAACCATGTGAGCTGAGTTAAGGGACAGTACCTGTCTAGCTAGCGTTTTATCGGAATAGGTTTATCATTAATTTAAAAAAGTTTAATATATTTTTTTTTTTGCACTACACTTTAAACTTGAGGATTAACCCGTAGAATCGTAGCAAAATTATTATCTAAAGATTAAGATAGATACTTTCATGTACACGTTGGATTTAAAAAATGCTTATCTTTCTCTCCCGATACATGTAGACTCAAGAAAGTACTTACGTTTCTACTGATTTGAAAAACTTTACGAATTTTCGGCTTAAACATAGCTCCTTATACATATACAAAACTAATGCGCCCTGTCGTACAGTATCTCCAAAATACAGGCTTTTCTATTATATACTTGGACGGTATTTTATTAATCAGCGAAACATAATTTTGGTGATTGAAATATAACAATGTTTTTACAATCAGGGGCCTTACTCTCCAAGCTGATTCGATTGTGATTCAGATTCGATCGTGCGGCGTACTCCCGAATGAGTTGACGTTTTCTTATTTAGTTTCTCAGTCGATTGATATGGTCGGGAGTACCAAAAGTTATGATCTAACGATTTTCTCTATCCTGGTTAGTTTCAAAATAATCTACCAAATAAAATACCAAAAGCCGCTAAAATCGAGCTGATTCGATTCTCGATCGTGTCGGGAGTAAGCCTGCAGTTTGTTACAATCACTGGGGTTTACTATTAATTTTTATAAGAGCATAGATATACCATCTAGAACCGTCCAATTTCTAGATTTTCTTTTCGATTACTCTTCATATTCCATAGCTATTCCTAAAGACAAAAATTAAAAAAGGAACTCTTACATTATCGTTCACTAAGAAGATGTAAACTACGAATTTTCGCTCATCTTATCGGACTATTGATTTTAGTATGTCCAGCAACAGCTGTGGAAACAGATAAAGCACAACCTTGACCAACCAACAACAAGGGTACCTTATTTTCAAAAATCCATGAGTTTCTAAAACTTTGATAATGCAATCTTTTCCAGGGTTATTGTCTTCTCTTTACAATTATAGCGAGCATCAACTACACAAAACACTTACCCTGGTAGCCAGAATTGTATCAGGGAAGGATTCGTGAAGCGAGGCCCGCCCCCGGAGGCTGCCTAACTGATGCTAGTGTCAGTTACCGATAACACCATCAAACAGTTTGATCTGTGCTTCAAACAGTGGTATAAATTTTGTTAAACAAATAATTTTAACATTTATTCTGCGTCAGTTGACAATATTCTTAATTTTTTAGTGTCCTTGTTTAATAGAGGATGTAAATATGGTACTATAAATAGTACGAAACCTGCTTTATCGTTAGTATTAGAATCTAAAATTATAAACCACTGTAGCATAAAAAGATTAATGAAAGGAATATATAAACTAGGACTCCTTTACTAAAATATATTATTAGTACATGAATCGTTCTAAACTATTTGAGCTGTATGCTCCATTACTCCACTATTCCAAACGAAAACGAAGCCTTATCACAAAAGTTATGCATCCTATCCTGCTAGCTTTAACAACTGCACACCGGGTACAATCATAATCCTTGAAAATAACTGTTAATATAATATCGATCGGCAATTAAAAAAGAAATAAATAAATAATTAAATAAATAAATAAAAAAAAAAATACATTAAAATTCGCGTTAAAATTAAAACTTCAAGAATTAATAATTTCCAACCTACTTACAACACTTCAGTTGTCTTTAAGAATTTGTCTAGCCACAACATTCATTGTGTGTGCTAGTTTGATATATCTGTGGATAAAAGAACATCTGATTGTAATTTTTAATTTATTACTCTTAGAAAACTTCTCAAAAATGTATCTTCTCAGACACTGAGTCGGTGGATCAAGATCACTGTGGAAATGAGTGGGATCGATACATACAAGTATCTTTAGCGCTCATAGTACAAGACCTCCTCTACCTCTACCTCGGCTGCCAGGCGCGCGGAAGTCAGTATCGACCTCATAAAGAGGACCTCGGGCTGGACAGGTAGTTCAGCTACATTTGCGCGTTTTTATAACAGAGAAGTTACGTCCGTTGATGCCGATGAGTTTGCTCGCTCTCTGTTCAGGGTGGTCTCGAACCAAAGCTTTAATTTAAAAGTAGTATGTAATAATAATATGTAATAATAATAAGGTCTATTATATAATAGATATTAAAATGATGGTTATATATTTTAAGTAATGTATTTTTGAAGTATATCTCCTGATTTGAGTCATCTACTAGAATATAGATGATGATATATATAATATGAAACTGTTGTTTCATTAAGATACCATCAATGTCGATTTCTGCTATTTCGTGGGGCTTTAAACATCTACTTGTTAATATTATGTAGTCTCGAAAGGCGAATCACAGAAGTTTAATAGGAAATCAAACGAACTTACCTGTAAGTGACGTTCGATGATTATTAAACGATGTGATTCGCCTGAAGAGACTACATTCCCTCCCGTACCCAAACTGCATCTCTTAGATGTCGTCCCCAAACGTCCACGAAATAGGAAAGATGCCGCAGGGGTAAACGTGTATGATACACCGGATACCGAGTCTGACAGCTGTCATTTTTTAAAAATGTGTTACTTTAAAATGTGTATAGATGGCGCCCGCTACGCGTGCTACTACTTGTTAATATTATGTAGTCTCTTCAGGCGAATCACATCGTTTAATAATCATCGAACGTCACTTACAGGTAAGTTCGTTTGATTTCCTATTGCTTCGCGTCACTGTGTAAGCGATCCCCCCGCGCCCCCCGCACGAACCGTTCCTCCGCAGTCCGCAGGCCGCGCGCGCGAAATTCATCCGACTTGCTTCAAATTTATCGTCACTGCTCGGCTCCTATGTATCGTAGCGTTATGTTATATAGCCTATAACCTGCCCAGGAATATGGGCTACAATCGTACCAAGTTTGGTTAAAATCCCTTCAGTAGTTATTGTTCCAAGCGTGCACATACAGACAGACAGACAGACAGACAAAAATTTTACTAATTGAATTTTTGGCATCAGTATCGATCGCCAATCATCCTCCAATATGTATTTTGGAAAAATATTCAATGTACAGAATTGACCTCTCTACAGTTTTATTATAAGTATAGATATAGATAGATTGTGCGTGAAACTGTTATGCGGAAGGGGGCAAAAAAAATGTGAAAACCAATACTAGTTATCAATGTGATATTTTTTATCTTGAAGTTTAAAAATTTATACTTGAACTTACTAGAAGGATCACCGGAAATAGTAATTCCCCACAGTAGGACTGTGTCAACTGTTATGCTCATTTCACACCGTTCCGATAACGCTGCAGCACGGGCTCACCGACGACGCCGCGGATATGAAAGGAACTTAACACGAAACACCGCAGCCCGCAGTGCATAGTTATCTATACTAATATTATGAATACTAATATTATAAAGCAGAAAGAGTTTTTTTGTTTGTTTGTGGACGCGCTAATCTCAGGAAAATATTTTTTTTGTCGGATAGTCCATTTATAGAGGAAGGCTATATAACATTACGCTGCGACCAATAGGAGCGAAGCGTCAGTGAGAAAATTTGCAAAAACGGGGAAAAATATTCACAACAAAAAAAGAATTTTTCAAATCGGACCAGTAGTTCCTGAGATTAGCGCGTTGTAAACAAACAAACAAACTCTTCCGCTTTATAATATTAATATAGATAACAAGCTTAGGCTGGAAATAAATTGTCTGGAATTTTCTGCTGCAGATTAGACTCTGTAACTTGTTCCGAATTTACTTACACATATTATAACATAAGACATTATATTACAGACCCAGGCTCAGCGCAGCAAGCGTCTGTTAGGGATGTAACATTGACCAAAAATCCGATGAATTAAAATTGTATTTATAAAAAAAACTATTATTTTTCACATCCTATTTATTAATATTCCTATTTTATTTTATTTTAATTTAAACACGCTCCCCTTTCTCACCATACAAATAGTCGCTCAAGGTCACAGGCCACAAAGCTTTAATTATATGTTTAACCAATAGATATGCGAAGACGTAAATTGCTTCTTTGTTTTAGTGCAATGGACACCGAGCTTCCGATGAAGATGAGTCAATACGTGGAGCAGATGCGGGGCTGGGTGGAGCGGCAGCCGCATCTTCCGAAAGATTTCGGTAACTTTTTATGCAGCTTCTAAACGAGCAGTACATAAGTACATTGCGTCTTTAATTACCCGACTACGGGGAAGCAAAAAGGGGTTACGATTTTGGCCTTTGTGTATGTGGCTACGGATTTCATCTGTTCCCTCATAACTCTTAAACTGGTTAAGATAATTAGACAAATGAGGTGTCGTCGGAACTTGGAAGCCCCTTCGTCCGCTGGTTATTAGCTCCATGACGTCACGATAAAATGGCTACAGCGCCCTCTAGGGTAGGTACATAAAGTATTTTTTTTCTTGACAGTGTCGTGTGGTCAAATGAGATTTGTTGGCACATTTAAAATGTTGTAAATCGTCGCTTTACCTTCACAGCCTCGTATCTATAAAACTACAACTTTTCAGTACAGTAAAAAAAACTTAATAATTTTAGATTTTATTACGACATGGATTGAATGAGGTTCAGTTAAGAGGACACACCACGGTTGAGAGAAATACAAAATAGGTATTTATAAAATCTATTGCTGTCTCGCAGTGCCTTAGCTAGCCAGCACTAGCGCGATAGAGACAACTGCAACTTGGACTGAAATTACCTATTAAAGTACCAGAAATCGACGTTTAGGGGATTTCTGTTTCCTCCTTCAAAACTTAACCGATTTAAATATTTTTTTCTGTATTAGCTAAAAAAAGAATTGAGCTAGGTTCCTATTTTTTGCTTTTGTTGATTATTGTAGTCAAATCTGTTTCCTAGATTTATACATAGCGGAGAGTCTGGCCATTTTTTTCAGAGTTCAGAGCTTCGCTGAGGGTTCGATTCCCGCGTTGGAACAACAAAACATGTTATTTTCCAGTTTGTCTAGGACAATGCAGGCCGATCACCTGATTTTCGGACAAGAAAGAAGAAAGATGATCCATGCGTCGGATGGGCATATAAAAGTCGGTCCTGCGTCTGATCCCGCCAGTCGTGTCGGTTATCCGTCCCACTGGGCTACGAGAGTGAAGGAAGACAGAGTGCATCTGTTTATTATTGTTTATCTGTTTATTATTTGTATTTTTTTGATTTTGATTTTGACTATAAAATAACTAATAAAAAATAATAAAAATAAAAAACGTTTTATTTCCAAATGAAACTTACAAAGTTATTTTCGGAAAGTCAACAAGAAAAACAAGCTACCACCGGTTCAACCCTAACCCGCCGAGAAGAACCGGCGTAAGAAACTCGGAACTAAGCTACCGACACCAAAATCGGTGAGCGGAGCTATTATCATACTATCGAGAAAACATTGATTACTGACTATATTGACTGTATACTGAATTACTATATTATATACTGAATAATTAATTGATATATACTGAATTGATACGAAATATTCTTCTCTTGTTCTCCAGATGACCTGCTGCTCCTCCGGTTCGTCCACAGCTGCATGTACGACGTAGACCAAGCCAAGGCCACGCTGGAGAAATTCAGCGGCATCCGAGCGAGCGCGCCCGAGCTGTTCGCCGACCGGAACATACAAGCGGGCCCTCTGAAGACCCAGGCGGATGTCATGTGAGTCACGCCAGGCGCCAGCCACACGAGTGTTGGTATACCTGAAAGATTGCCAGCACGGGAAACCATAACGTGTAGGTTTCCATACAGAATCAGCTTCGTTGAGCATAGAATCAGTTTGTGATGAAACGTTTAAACCATTCCGGGACTTCCACGAATATTTCAAGACCAAAAACAGCCGAATACGTTGAGCCGTTCTCGAGTTTTAGCGAGACTTACGAACAGCAACAACACAAGTCTTGTCCCATAACAAATACCACTTTTCGAAATTACATAGGTACCTTTGTTGGTACTTTTCAGAGATTTCGCCACGTACGACATATCCAACAACAGGAAGCTGTTCGTGTGGAAGGTCAACGACCCGGGGCTGGACGTGTACGACTACGTGCAGGACAGCAAGCTGTTCACCCTGGCTTTCGACGCCCACCTGCTGGCCGAGCCCGACATCAAGGACGGCGCGGTGGTGCTGCTGGACGCCAGACACATCAACTACAAGTTCATGAGAACGTTCAATATATTTACGTGTAAGAAAATTGTAAAATACCAACTGGTAAGTCGTTCTTAATCTCCAGATAGTGTAACACTTTAAATATTAGCTCCCACGCCGGCGCCGATGAGGCCGGTTGAAGCGACTGAGCTCAATCACTCAACTAATTGCAACTCTAAGACCGATCTGATTACAATGCTGTCAAGTCAAGCGGTAAGTCAAGTTGTAAACAATGCCGATTTTTAATTCAAATAGTTTCTATAATCGACACTAAACCAATTTGTCGCTGGTGTCGCGACGAGCTGCACTTAAAATTCAATAATTGTAAATTTTGTTCAAGAACAGCCCTACAGACTTGCTATGCATAATCTTTTTGTAGTGACCGTTTGCGCAAGTCTGTATCCCAGTAGGACAGTTACCCGACAAACAAGCGCCGACATTTAACGTGCCCATCAGACACATGACTTTCCAGTCGTCGGGTCCCAACCGATACCTTTAGCCCTGAGGTCTATTTGCCCCATTCTTGTCAGAGGATTCGGATAATGCACTAGCCCCCGGTTCCCCGAACGCTATTCAAAAGAATGATCAACGAACATGACATTCAAATCAACCATCCATATTGAACGCCGATTGGTGGAACATTATCAGACAGAAAGGAACCGACGGATATTTTATAATTAGATCACGCTCGCTCGCTGATTCTAATCGTATGTCAACTAATCGGTGTCTTTGGTGAATTAACGTTATCTGTAGAATATTAACAAATCTTGCAAGTGCGAGCGTGATGTAATGACAAAATATATGTCCGTTCCTTTCTGTCCGTTATTGTTCTACCAATGAGCGTTCAATATGGGTCGTCGATTTGGATGCCATGTTAGTTGATCATTCATTTGAATAGCGTTCGGGACACCGGGGGTTAGACCTGTGAATGACTTCAGGAGTCGCTGCCGGTCCGGATCGTTCAGATGCACGTGGTGAACGCCTCGCCGGCCGTGGACGCCGTGCTCACCGCCATGCGGCCCTTCATGTCCCGGGAGATACTGCAGATCGCACGTCACCACATCTCGACCGACTCGAGGAAATAAGTGGATTCCATTGTAATTTCGCTCATCATCTGAGGCCTTACTCTCCAAACTGATTTGATTTTGATTCAGACTCGATCGTGCAGCATACTCCCGAATAAATTGACATATGTTTATTTTGATACACAGTCGATTATATTATATGATCGGGAATACAAAAAGTTACGATCTAACGATTTTGTTTATCCTAGTTAGTTTCAAAGTAATTTACTAAATAAAACACCAAATGCTATTGAGATCGAACTGATGCGATTCTCGATTGTGTTGTGAGTAAGCCAGTTGTTCTCTCGTCTTTGGATCTGGTAACAATGGATATTAATGGATCAAGTACTAACTTGGCGATGAGGTACTTTAATATTCCGGTGTAAGTGTTAATAATTGTGCACCATAAGTGAACGTGTGAAAATGTCGGTGTTTTTGGTTTGTTTACGTTTAAGTTCATTTTATCTGGGACGTACTATACCTGCCCGACGCCCATAGTCATCCCCGACCAGATCCAAACACGAGCACGGAATCCAGAAGTAAATAATTACGTAAGCAACAAACAGAACAAAGATGATGAGCGAAATTACAATTAAATCCATTTATTTCCTTATCTATAATTAAAGCCGGATACATTACCTACGTGGAAAACCTCTTTCATGAATATTAACATTGAAAGTAATTTGAGCATAACACTGCTAATTGCGTATTCGTATTTCGTGTAAAAACAAACATAAAATACCTCCCACACCCATTTTGGTAACGGTGGCCGGTTTCATAGAAACAAGGCCCGCTACGCAGATGTTATTGTTACATTGTGCACAAGTGTGTGCGCAATGCACAGAAGCACTCTCTTCCTTCACTCTCATAGCCCAGTAGGAAGGATAACCGACACGACCGGCGGGATATCAGGCTCAGGACCGACTTTTTACATGCCCATCCAACGCTTGGATATTTCTTATCAGAAAATCAGGTGATCAGCCTGCATTGTCCTAACCAAACTTGGAAACATAATTTTTTGTTGTTCCAACTCGGGATCGAACCCACGACCTCCGGGTCGAGAGCTAGACTCTGAACCACTAGAGCACGGAGGCGTTACATACATACTTACATTTATGGAAGGTCAACATCATTAGTCATTGCCCTTCTTTTTGGCTTCACCTTAGCCCGGTAAGTAGGCGCTTCTCGAACAAGGACTGAGTACCCCTCATGCCGAGGGTACTTGCTCCGTCACGGGTCCCGCGTCAGCCACCAGGCACCACTACGCGGTAGAGAAATACTAAATAGGTAATTATAAACTCTATTGCTGTCCCCTACTGCCATAGCTAGCTACCGCTGGCGCGATAGATACCTGCTAGTGTCGGACACTGCCGAAAGTTTGGTTTCGGTTTCGGCCGAGATTCTCGTAAAAATCAAGTTTCGGGGGCAGTTTCGGTTTCGGCCAAAATTGGTCGAATCTTTTGTTCCGACCTCGGAGCGTCCTCAGGATGTAGACAATGCAGACACGTTATTGATGAGGCGAACAATGTTCGTTAAGTCTTAACAAACTTAATATAATGTGTTTACATTTCATGTCCTAATTGATGCAATACGACTAATACGTAAAATGCACTAAAATTTCAGTATTTTAAGGAATTTGAACTTGACCACGTGTGTTTCGGTTTCGGCCGAAACCGAAGCCACGGCCGAATATTTGGTTTCGGTTTCGGCTGGAAAACCAGTTTCGGAACTGAAATGACTTATTAAAAGTACAAGTAATCGACGTTTAACGACGTTCCTTCTAAAGCTGTAGTTCGAGACAATAGATTTTGTAAATGCCTATTTTGCATTTTTCGAGCCCGTTGTGTTTTCTTTTACGGGTAAGCGTGGGCTGTCTAGTGACCTAACCGGTCATACTTTCTTAAGGCGAAGGCTTTTATTTGATTGATTAACAGGATTTAGAGCTGTAATTAAATGCCAATAAATTAGTTTAACTATTTACTTAAAGTTTGAACCGATTACTTTTTTTAATAAGATCTTTGTGTCATTGTAAAATTTATTTTAAAAAGAGTGGCGCTAGTTGCGGTTTTTCCTCGCCTTAAGCCCCATTAAGGCCAGATTTACCCCCCTATTAATTATTATTATTATTATTGTATGACGTGTGCGCTGCACTATTGAAATCAATAATTTCTACTTTCACCTATAAAAATCGGTCATCGATTATCGTGGCAGTAGGCATTAGGCAGTAGGCACCATAATAAATTATTATATTATAATATGGCCAATTCAATTATTACGCCAAACGAGTTTAAATAATTAAACCCCTCCCTCCTAATCCATCTCCGTTATCCATCCTCAAAGTACCCCCCCCCCCCTCTATGCAATACTTTGCGGGAGGTTTAGGTATATACGTGATAGCTTTTTTTTTTCGCCGAGAAAATGCATTACGCGTTCCGAGGCTGATGGGGACTCCTACCGCGGGTATGTGGGACTCGCCGCGTCCGAAGAGATGGTTAACTGGACGCAGCCTCTACCCACTAAACACTCGGCAATACTCCGTCACTTCCGCGGGTATGTGGGACTCGCCGCGTCCGCAGATATGGTGAACTGGACGCAGCCTCTACCCACGAAACACTCGGCAATACTCCGTCACTTCCGCGGGTATGTGGGACTCGCCGCGTCCGAAGAGATGGTGAACTGGACGCAGCCTCTACCCACTAACAACTCGGCGACACTCCATCACTACCGCCGTCGTCGGAGCTGCGGGAACACATTACACACATCCGCGACTCCGCCGGTGGACGTGATAGCTGAAATGATGATGATGATTTTAGAGCAAATAAATGATTGATTGATTGATGTCATATGTTTCCAGATCAAATTACACGCGCCGTCGTCGGGCTCGCTGTTCGAGCACCTCGACAGGAGCGACCTGCCCGTCGACTACGGCGGCACCCTGCCGGCCGTGGACGTCACGAAACATAAAGACATTGAAAATAACATCATGAAAAATAGGTAATCATATCGAAATCAGTATATTTAGGACCGCATCAAAAACAGACAGTCAAATACCAAGTAGAAAAAAGCCGGGGTTATTATTTATGTTGTTAGATCGACCGACTCATGATGAAACATAAATGCCGGTTTGATTCTCTACAGCGCTGTTCTGAATCTGAATAGTTAATACGTTAACAAATTTAAGGCAGTATAATAAATATTATGTATACTTACGCTATAGCGAGTGCAAGTGAGTGCGAGTGATATTCACGAAGGAGGGTTCAGAACGGGCTATTAGGCTCAACTCACACTGGCACAGAGTCGAAGCGAAGCGACGCGTCATGTTTTGCACGGCGACGCGCGTGTTCGCGCGGCGACGTGCGTCTGCGCGCGACGATGCTCGTATTAGCGCGTTCGGATCACAGTGCTGGACTAGTGACTTTCGAACATTCGTGAATGGTGCTCGCTCGGCAGTATACGATGGTTGATATCGATCTTATCATGATTGCGCTAATATCAGAAGTTGAAGAGGAAGAAAGTAAAATTATATCAGAAGCTGAGAATAGGAAAAACAGCACTGTCGTCCGTCCGTAGTGGTCGGCGTCTGACGCGTCACTGCGGCCGAGTAACGCGCGGCGACTCGCGAATCCGCTCGACTCCAGCCGAGCGTCGAAGCGCGAATGCGCGCGTCAACGCGCGTCGACGTGCGCTTCCATATTTACATAGCACAAATTTGTACTTAAATAATGGAACAATAGAGATGAATATGCTATAGGCTGAAAAATATAACGCGTCGCGTCGCTTCGACTCTGTGCCAGTGTGAGTTGAGCCTTAATCTTTAATTAAATTAGTTACCATAGTTCAGCTGCACTAGGGACGCTGTTTCGACGCCAAACAAATTGTAGTTAAACTCCGTGAGCAGTGACAAAAACTCGCACTAGGCTCACCGCTCACGGATCGTCGATTTGATCAGCCTTTTAGAAGCCGGGTAGTTGTCTAATTTAATAAAACGATGTAATGTAATTTTCAGCGATCTTTTACAAAAGGAGGGGTTGTGGGCGGCGACCGGCAAGAAGCACGGTGACCTGTCGATGGACATCGGCAACTTCCGAGCACTACACTTCGACTGACTCCAGCCCACGGCCCACGGTCCACACGAAACGACTTGAGAATATAATAATAATAAAGCAGCAAAATGTATATACAAAATTATTTGTTAATAATATAATATTATTATGATGGGGCTGACACGCCGTGTATGCTAAAAGCCTCTTTACAAAATTAAAAAAAAGAAAAGGAACCAACAGCAAGCGTATTTTACTGGATTTTATTTCCTCCCACAAAGTGACAATAATTACTAAATTGTGCTTCAAAACCATTCTAACAGTCTCCATCAAATCCCACGATATGGCGTCACAGTAATGCCTCGTTTTCGACCTCCCTGTTATAGCTTAGTTGCTAATACATACAATATACATACAAATCAAAATCAAAATAATATATCAATCGATAACTTTTTAATTAGGCACTAATTCTTTACACACACTAGAAGATTTAATTTTTAAAGAAATTGTTGTAATGTGTGAAATGTTTAGTGTAAAAAATAGCATAAATTTTCATCATCTAGTAACATTTTCAATTTCGTTCCAATAAACCGACGGTCGTGGTATGTAATAAAAATAAATTTATTACCAATTGGTGTATAAGGGTTATATTTATTATGTTACCGGCCAAACCCGATTTAAGGACAAACTACCTATAGTTTTGCCTAGGCTCAACTAGTTCTTCCTATACGGGATAGGATTAACCAGTATAGCCTAGTCCAAATTAATTTGTCTTAAGCCCGATAGGATAGACCAGTTTAGACTAGGCCAAACTAGTTTATCCTGGTATTGATACGCACACTCTAGGATAAACTTGTATGGCCTAGTCTAAACAGTTAAATCATTTGGCAGTTTTAATAATTGTCATAATACTCGTATGATTATTGTTTTTTGATAAAAAACAGTATTACTTGTTATAGTATGATTGTTTGTGTTACCATATAATTGAGACATTATTACTTGTATTTAAAAAAAACATTTATTATTTGTTAAATATGGTATGATTGTTTTATTGTTTGATTTAGTAGATTATAGTTTGATTGATCGTATTATTACTTAACCATGAATCAAAATAAATAATAATAAAAAAAATATATAAAAAATATATAAAATATATATTTTAATAAAAAAAATATTTTTTCAATTACGGAGTATTTTATTTGGTTTATTTATCTACCTGCGTGGATACGCTGGCAGCGTCACACGTGACGGCCACTGCAAAGACGGCGGGGGCGGCGGCGGCACACGCCGAGACCCACAAAGGGCGGAAATATGAATCCATCGGCGATGGATACATTTTTCTGCCTTTTGGTGTCGAAACTTTGGGTCCATGGGGTCCCAGTGCTAAACGCCTTTTGAAAGACCTTTCTAAAAGACTCACGGAAAAGACAAACGACCCAAGGGCTGGCGCTTACCTCGGCCAACGTATCAGTTTAGCAATACAGCGAGGTAATACTGCCAGTCTTTTGGGTACATTACCAGCGGCCGCCGATTTAGATATAGTTTTTTACATATAGCCTTTTTTATTACTTGTTTAGTTTATAGTTTAGATAATAATAATATATAAATAAAATAGTTTATCTATTTATTTTGACATTCTTGATATACTTTAATGTTTAGACTAGGCCATACCAGTTTATCCTAGAGTGTGCGTATCTATATCAGGATCAACTAGTTTGGCCTAGTCTAAACTGGTATATTCTATCGGGCTTAGGACAAATTAGTTTGTACTAGGCTATACTAGTTAATCCTATCACGTATAAGATGAACTAGTTGAGCCTAGGCAAAACTAGTTTGTCCTTAACTCGGGTTTGGCCGGTAACATATTATATATCTACTTTGTGCTATTGATTATCATTTATTTATTTAATTCATATTAATATTATCAGATACAAAAGTCTATCTTCTTATCTGTACAACTCTAAGAACTAGGTAGATAACGCCATCTATCCCGTATTTTATGAAGTTTTGTGTTCGTGTGTCGCTAGTTTTTTTTTGTTAATGGTTAAAGTTTTTTTATATACGCCATGAAAAATATTACGCTTGAAAAAACTACTTTAAGTAAGAAACATAATTATTTGTTTAGTTTGTTGTGAAAGCGACATCTATGAGTAGCGATGTCAATTACTAGTATGTGATTTTCTCAACTGGTTTGCTCGAAAACGTGATATGCTAGATGTCGCTTCTAAAAGCGAAAAAAAAAAGAAAATAATTAATTTTGTGTTCAAATGACAAATGTTTCACAACTATCTTTTCCGCGTCATACAATTTAAATAAAAGTACTAATCAAGTCAAATGTTGAAGTTGATATAGAAATATCATCTTCAACATTTGACTAGACAATATTTTTGTCGCGGCTTCATATGAGTTTTACACAGTGCAATTTGTAGCCTTTAGTAGATACTAACTTATGCATATGACACATTTACATAATATTTCGGCTAGTTAATTAGTACTTTTAATTAAATCGTATGACGCGGAAAAGATAGTTTTGAAACATTTGGCATTTGAACAGAAAAATAATTATTTTCTTAATCTAAAAGCGACATCTAGCATTATCGTATCACGTTTCCGAGCAAACCAGCTGTAATTTAAATCTCAATCTCATACTAGTAATTGACATCGCTACTCATAGATGTCGCTATCACATTGAACTAAATAAATAATTATTTTAACTGAAAATATACCTGTAAATGTCGATCAAGATCTTTGCCGCATTATTTTAAAAACGCACACAAATTGACTACAGAAATCAATGACTAAGGAAACAAAAGAAATGTAATAAATAGTAACTCCGCCATACCACCTGGGTTGGGCCCGCCGCGCGCCGCCTGTCGCCCGACGCGCCGCCGCCGCCGCCGGTCCGCGTATTGTATGATTTGTATGTATTCGCCAGTGAGGTCAAGGTCATGCAACAGCCAAACAACTGTCGCGTATAACTGTACTTGTATTTCAGTCACTCCTCTTAATCTATACTAACATTATAAAGCGGAAGAGTTTGTTTGTTTGTTTAAACGCGCTAATCTCTGAAACTACTGGTCAGATTTGAAAAATTCTTCTTTTGTTGGATAGTCAATTTATAGAGGAAGGCTTTAGGCTACTTAACATTACGCTGCTACCAATAGGAGCGAAGCGTCAGTGAGAAATGTTGCAAAAACGGGGAAAATTAATTACATTTGGGGACTTTCATTGCGTGCGCTGCATAAATGGCTTAAGAGCGCGCAATCAAATTTCATCAACTCGAAATCGCCGCGGGAGCCGATATCGACTCACACAGACGCAAAACAACACGCATGTGTGGGTTAACGTGCAAGTAATATTGATACTTTGATCCTAATGAATTTTAATATTACCTACCATTTCAATAGTTCTATAAAATTAAATGGTATTTAAGTTATAAAATACAAATTATACATACTCGACATGCTAGTAATCGCCCGCGGCTCAGTCTGCGTTACTGTCGAACCGTCGGGAACAACTTTCGCGCGATGATTGTGTGAAAAGAGTTTCATGGTGGTTGGTTCAGTTCAGTAGTAGTAGAGGTGAAGAAGTAACAAACAAACACACGAACAAACAAAGAAAGTAATGAGAATGAAAAATTCAACAACCTAATTTTTATAAAAATATACCAAGTTATTTATTTTTCATCTTTGATGTCCAGAAATATTTGTCCCTAAATATTTTACTGACCCACTTCCGAGTACCCACTAAAATGTACTAAAATACTAATTTTTAGTAAGTAGTCGGGCTGGACATGCTTTTTTCAGTGACAAAAATGTTGTCACTGAAAAATTGTTTCCTGTCACAACTATTAGGTAGCCAGGCACAAACAGGTAAGCCATACTAGCATTTTGCAACCGTCTAATTATTGAATGAAAATTAAATAAATTTAAAGATTATTTTATTAAAAACACGGTGGTTTAGGATTACCTGCGAAATTAGAAAAATAAAATATTGGTGCAACTTGTGTGCGACTGCGAGGTCCCAACCAACCATCCCATGCAATTATAGAACAGGACAGAGCATAGCAGCTGTTTGAAGTCTGACCATTTCAAGAAAGACAGTGCGCATGCTATATTTTGTTATTGGAAATGAAAAGGATAACCCATATAAAAAAATGTAAAAAGTGCCAATCCTTTCCAAAATAATATTGATTGTGATCACTATAAGATTTTGTTAGACCGACCGACTAACCCACAGAACAGATAAAGAGGTTAGAATGGAAATAGTTTCAAATTTGTATCAGAACGCGTGTCGCCGCTCTTAATTCCACTACATGGAAGTAACCCAATACGTACGAGCGTTACGCACACAAATAAACCTCACGCACTTAGATCGCTAATTTGTAATTGGTTGTCACACTAACGTAAACAATGCATTAGATGTACACTTACACACGCGCACTTTTCTCATACACGCTAGGGCGACCGAAGGTCGATAATTGATATCGATAAAATAATTGTCACATTTTTTGCAATAGTTCGGTTCAATTTTTGAGGGGTGACAGGGTACCGTACGACTAATGTATTGTTCTTAGGGCCGATTTTTCAATACTCAGATAAATCGTCAAATAGTAGCCTGACAAATAAAATTATTTGCCTAGTTGTCAAGCCAATAAATATTTTCGATTTTTCAATCGTCTTATAGATACAAAATAGCTATTAGTGGTATTTAACCAGACAACTTCACACTATTTGTGTGCAAGTGAGATGCACAGTTATTGCATTCAATATGTTAAAAAAGAACAGCAACATGTTCGGTAGGTATAACTTTTTCAGTTGTCACTTGTCAGTTGTCAATATTGTCTTTCGAAAATTCAAGCTTACAAATAATTATTATGTATTTTTGTTATGTAACATAGATGTAAATAATAAGGGTTTTATAATTTTATAAAACCATGTTCCATTTGGAACAAAAAAGGATGCGAGGACGTTCTGCAACTTTACCAACTCCGAACTTGTTAGTTGTAATATAACTCGTGACAAAATATCAAACTACAAAATAGTAATTTTCTTGTATAGAATTTTATTGCCAAAGGTATTTATTATTTTATTATCTAACATATTGCTAATCAAAACCGCTTACTTTTCAAAGGAGAAAAAGAAAATTGAACCGAAACTATTATATAGGTTTCTTCGTTGCAAACAAAATATAGGTATATGCAAAAATAAATTCATGTATTAATGCATGAATTAGGTTGGAACATTGCTTGAAATTTAAAGATTAATATCTTTTTGGTTTGCCATTTTATACCGGAAATTACTGATACATCTAATCATAATTTTTTTGCAGATTCAGAGTTGATGGACAGCTGATAAAACTACAATAGCAAAGATGGCATTATTTTCTAGAAAAGGAGCATAAAAGATGTTATTATATAGTCTTGAGAATTATGATATGAGGAAAGAACAAAATATATATAAATAGAGCAAAATGCAGCAAACAATTACTGTGTTACTGACAATATCATCTTATTTGTAATAAAAATGTGAAACTTTATAATATTATGTTTTTTGTTTCTCCTTAATGTTTAAAGAGTAACATTTCAATAGTTTAGCGCACATAGTTTATGGCTGTGATTTCTTTATTCAATAACTAGTTGTGCCCGCGACTTCGTACGCGTGGAAAAGTGATTTAGGGCAGCAGTTCAAATACATTTTTAGTTTATGAACACTGTCGTTTGGATATTTAAAATCACTAATTTATAGTAATGCTTCTTTATTTATTTTTAATAATAATAGTTTACTGTCAAATAATGGCCGTTTTTGTCGTGAATGTTTTGAGGTATTTTTTCTATGAAAATGCTAAAAATTCCTACTACCATCTCAAAAAATGACCGTGTATTATAAGCCGACTTCAAAAAAAGGAGGAGGTTCTCAATTCGTCTGTATGTATAATATTTTTTTTTCTTTTATGCGAACGGGACTACTTGATAGTACGCTCATATACGCGACGAAGATCTCTGTACTGAGATTTATATGGACTTTACACACACAGATAGACAGACAGACAGACATTTTTTTCAAAAATGTTATTTTTAGGTTCTGTGGGTTTTATAGACCTCCTTTTTTTAATTTTCACTTAAATATTCTTAATGTACAGACATGACCCCTCTACAGATTTATTATATGTATAGATAATCGATTCTATAAATAAGAAATCCTATTAATCAAATATTAAAGAGTTACATTATAATATGTTGTTTTATATTTGTTACTTGTTAGTAATAGCTTATTCAATGTCAATACTTGAGCACCAATGCACTAAACCACTACGCTGCCTCCATAGTACAATAGTCGACTGCATTGTTGTTGGTGCTCAACCGAGAGGTTGCACATTCAAATCCCACCGAGAGAAAAAAAAAATCCAATGTCCTGGGTCATTGATGTGTATTAAATGTGTGTATAATCTAATAAAAATAATTTGTGTATCGTATAAAAAGTATTAAATATATTTCCGTTATCGTTCGTAAAGTTCTTTGTATGCTTAGCACAGGGCCAGATTGAAGTGGTGTTCACAACGTCCATAGATCAACGTCCATAGATATTATTAGTATAATGTGATTTGTAAGAAACTAGCTTGTCAGTGACTCAAAATATTCCTTGTGCTAGTTACAATCATCACTACTACTATTAGGCATAAGGTACTGTTGAAAATACAAGCTGGTCGGGGTTTTCTACCAGACAGATGTAAATAATTGAGGAATTCAGGTACCTCCTCGATTGCTAAGTCGTCCATTGCTTCAAAAACATCAATTTTATTAGATTCTGATACCCAAAGAAATTGACGAAACTGTTAAATATAAATGCAGACACGAACTTATCGGGGAAATAAAGCCTTATCAGGCTCTTCAAGCAGCAGATAATTTTATTCCTTTAATAGGTGTCTTATTAGACAGTTAACAACTATCTGAGTATTGAAAAACTCAAAATATTGCTATTCGTCGAATAAACGCTATCTGGTTGTTTATCTGAGGATGGAAAAATCGGTCCTTAATAATCTATTTATTTATTTACTAGGCAAAAAAAACATACATTAATCACAGATATAACAATATAATTATAATAATGTCCGTATGAAATTATCTTTTATTTCTTAATAGAAAGCTAAATTAAATAAACAATAATATGACGGTAATTATCAATAAAGAGAGTTGCTTAAATTATAATATCATTTTCTTAGATCGACATTGTTTACATCTTGGTACAACACTATCGATACGCACGAAGTACCTAGAATTGAAGCTGTCATTCCGCGAGCGAACAATCGCTGCGAATGCAATACATTGCTCACTCGCAAAGACATTACACAAAATGGTACCCACGTATTGCAGCAATGGATAATTTTGCGCCTAAATACGAATGTATCGTTTTCGATCACGAACTACATAATGCTATGGAAATAATTACTAATATAACATAAAATTTAAAGTTTTTGGACTTACCGGTGGAAAGAAATTCCTTCTCGGGCTACACTACACACTTGGCTTCTTTTCCGACACGTTAAAACAGCGCAACACGGCATTTTTAACGATTTTTTATGGAGCTCCGTACGCTGTCACAGTAAGATTGTGACTGTTGACCGATAAAACGTGTTTCGGCTGACATATGATCATTTGATCATATGTACGGCGCGTCTGCCCCGCCTACAATGCCATTCTAATCTCTTTTACTCTTCTGTGGACTAACCCCTACTTGGCATAACATGTATCTCACAAGTTTTTACGTTTTTGATTGGATCTCAGTTCTTTTTGTAGAAGATTTACTAAACGCGTGTTTTTGTCAAAAGGGCAAATATAACTTTGTAATCCTATACATTTATATGACATTACAAAGTTAATTATGCAGTTAGTTAGTCTAGATAATTCTACAGAAATATTTTTTTAGGTTTTTCCTTTATTTATACACTAAACACTACTTGTATTCCAAATTTGAAGCTTCTATGTCTGCTAGAAGTGCCTAATACTTTTGATGATCGGTCAGTGAGTGATTGAGTCAGTGACAAAACTAAGAAGTTTGACAAGTTATAATTATTTAACTTCTGTTTCAAATTGAATAACATTTGAAATATACTGTGTTTATACAATGCTTTCCTAGTAACTAAAAATGCAGGCTTCTTTTAATCCACAACAAAGTTATAGGGAGTTGAAAGTGGCCTAAACTGCTTCGAGAAATTGATGGTACGGCCGTGCTCAAGTTGACAGAAGCACTGCCGTGCCCCCAGATACTCGGTTATATTGATGACAGTTACATTAAAGCAGACATACACACAGGGGCTGATGATGATTAGTATAATTTTTAAATATATAAACCACACCACCTTTAAACTAAAGAAAACCGCATCAAAATTTGTCGATCATTTAGGAACTGCGATATAACAAACAGACACACAGGGGCTGATGATGATTAGTATAATTTTTAAATATATAAACCACATCAGCTTTCAACTAAAGAAAACCGCATTAAAATCTGTCGATTCATTCAGGAGCTGCAAAATGACAGACAGACACACAGGGGCTGATGATGATTAGTATAATTTTTAAATATATAAACCACACCAGCTTTCTGCTAAAGAAAAGTGCATCAAAATCTGTGACGCATTTAGGAGCTACGATATGAGAGACAGACACACAGGGGCTGATGATGATTATTGTATAAATTTTATATTTTATAAATAAACTCTGAACACATTACACACCTTTTTTGTGGTAACCTCTTAATGTTTTTTTTTCTATATATTATGAACTTTGTAATCGACATATTATAATCTGTAAATTTTCCCCATTTCTCATAAAAATATTAATGCTCGTCAAAGCGACAATTCTGCTTAGTCGCACTACATGTCTATGCGCGGACCATGTCGGTGAACCTTTATACGTTGACGGTCCAGCGCAGAGCTATACGTCCACCCCTCACGAATTCTCAGCGCGTACTAAATAGATCGCGATTTACATGACGCGTGCTCTTGGTTGAAAACAAGTGATTTTTAAAAAATTGTATAATGGGATAAACATCGGATTTTAATTAAATAAAAAATAGTGTCAACTTACCAACAGTATGATTATTATTTATAAAAATAATATTATCATCGAAGAAATTTAGTTTTTCTAGTAGAAATACAGCACTGAAAAACGTAAATTATGACAATTTTAAAAGATTTTTTATGCAGTTAACAATACATATATTTTTAATTTTTTATCAACTTTTCATTTAAGGACTTTATAATCTCTTTTATGAAAATAGAAATTAAACTATATTAACACGATTTAATTGTTATTTTCTTTATCAAAGTGAGCTAAAATCGGCATTTTTGCGATTCGGCGTTCCGAAATCTTTAAATTTACTCAAATGTACTACTTAAAACTTTAATTTTATCATACTATTCCAAAAATTATCTTAATATATTTCTAATTGTTTTATTTAATTTAGTTATTTTATGCGTGTGAGGGGCAGTCAAAAACACCGAAAAACTGAAACTTCGTCGTAAATTGAATGCACGCTCTTAAGTCACTCAAAAACTACGCGATCGAAGTCGCGGGAACAGCTATACTTAATAGTTGTGATTAGGTAGGTATATCAAAGACTTTGTTTTTATTTCTCTTTAATTATGACGGTCATCTGCCCTGCATCTCCGGCGGGATGGGCGTGCACTCGCAGCCGCTCCTGGTGCACCAGCCCCCGGGGTGCCCGTGGTTGGCCCTGCAGCCGAAGTCGCACTTCCTGGCCACGCAGGAGGTGGAGTACTTGCCCACCGCGCGCGGCTGCCGCAGCAGCGGGCTGTAGTCCAGGTGCTGGTCTACCTCTGGAGATGACAATTTATTATTATGTAGGTATATTCTGCCCTGGCAATTAATAGAGCAGTATGTCAGAAAAGGCGGTTTTGGGAATATGGCACTTATTGACTAAGCTTTAAGTGTAATTTTGTCGAAACCGCGTTTTCTGACTTACTGGGGGCCTATTACAAGCTCTTAATTCCAGCCAGTTTACGCCATACAACATGGCTGCCTGGAATATTCGTATTACGATCACATAATAACTGCATGATGACAGCTAGTTAGCGGACACTTGACACTGGACTTGCTTCCGAATGTCACTTTCAGATAACCAAACTAGGTTGGATCCATTTTGTATATCATGTCGCTGAAATATGAAAAAGAACAAAGCAGTTTAAGACCGTACTATTGAATTGCCTGGAACCAGGCTGGTATTGTAAAAGATCATAATGCTGCCCCTGCTTTATTAATTGGCAGGGCAGTATAGTTAGGTAGATATTACAACTTTACAACCACTATTAAGACTTTTTATCAACAATACACTAGTATCTACGTGTGAGTACAGTCACTATAACTTTTAGACTCGATTATACTATACAGGGTGTAAAAAGAGCAGTCACTATAACTTTGGGATATGATTATTGTCAAAAACTAAACATTTTTTTTTTACTTTTTACTTTTCCTTATTTTTTGTCGCAAGGATAACCAAAAGCAAAAAATATATTTTTTTTTTGTAGAAAAAATACATATTTTCTAGAATGAGAGTAGAATAATCATATCCTAAAGTTATAGTGACTGTTATTTTTGCCCCCGATATAGGTATAATGTATTAACTACGGTGACAGGCAATAACGAAGGCTAGTTTGTGAAGTGCACTGTGTGGTATATAGGTATGTAAATAATAAGAAAAACGACGCTATTAATATGACATTGTGTGTCTTTATTGCATGGTGTATTTAAGTGAAGTTTAAATTTATAGCATAAAGCATAATAGCTGATGATACTAAGCTTTGTTCATATAACATGGGTTATGGATTTGATATGGAAACTTTATAACAACAGATCCACTTACCCGCCTCGGGGAGGACCATGGCGGCGGCGAGCGCCAGCAGCGCCAGGGTCACCGCGGAACAGGAGACCAACCTCATCATCATCACCTTCCACTCACCACTGGCTCCGGTGCCATGAAGCCTGATACTTATAGTCTACACTGTGAATTATAATACTATTCGGTTACCAAAATGCGGTGCAAAATATGTTGGACATTATTACCTAGCAATAAGGCTCATTTGAGGTACACCGTACCTCTCCGCGACAATTCGTAATTGAATCTAATTTAAAAAATGCCATAAATATCAAGTTTTGTTTGTTGTCTCAAATTCTAATGCCCGATTCTAGTTAAGTTAACTAGACTATCAACAAATTATAATTTATAATTTGGCCGTCTTGTTATCATAAACTGTAGGCCAAGAACATAATATGAGAGCTCCGTAAAGGAAAATAAATGAAAAATAATTGTATGGAAAGCTCATGCTTTCCATACAATTATTTTTCATTTATTTCTCTCTCTCTGATAGAGCTCTCATATTATGTTCTTGGCCTACAGTTTATGATAACAAGACGGCCAAATTATAAATTAATTGATTGTCAATTGAAAAGTAATTGATTGTCAATTGTATTGACGCTGTCATCAGCGTCAATACAATTGACAATCAATTACTTTACTTTACGGAACTTTCAAATGTTCCTGCTTAGGCTACTGACTACTGACCCAGTCGTTATTTCCCTACACATTTGATGCTTGTATGTACGTTTGTAAGAATACTATTTTGCTGCTAGGATGGGGCTATTATGTTGAATTATAAATACATGAAACAGAATAATTTAGATCAGGCCTAAGAGTTACATTCGAGGGAACCAGCCCCGTTACTCTTTTCCCAATCCGATTGTAATCCGATTCCAATGTCATGTCATTTGCCACTATTGAAAACAATATTGTAAACGGGATTTTTTCTTTATTTAATTTCACTTAGGGCCGATTTTGCAATCGTCAGTTATCTTTTATCTAAGGAATAAATATGTGATTCCGACAGATTTTGTATGGAACAAATGTCAAAGTCACATGATTATTCAACAGATAAAAGTTATGTGACGATTGAAAAATCGGCCCTTAGTTATGAAACTATGTTATGGCAAATCGACACTCAATTTGAAACCAATTTGGCGCTAGAGTCGTGATCCAGATCAGCCAGCTGTCAAATTCCAATTGCGGTTGGAATGCATTTCAAGAACAGATGGGCTGTACCGAAATTACTGTAAGACTGAAATAGCGGAATCGACCTGGTGTTACGTATAATATTTAATGGTCACGCAGGCACGTGTCCGGCGCACGGTGTAATGAAAGCAAACACTGTTAGCTATAGACACAGTAGTGACGCAGGCGTCAGCGTGACGCGAGAGACGAGACTCGTAGCCTTTTGTTATTAATCTGAGCTCGTAGCGACGAATGGAGTCAGTAGCACAAACAGGAACAATCATATCGAATGACAATCGTATACGTAGATCTTGACACAATAATTTCAATTTCCTTCCCCATTTTTAGTTTTTACCCCTGGGGTGCTGTACCCTTAAACGCAACGAATCAAAGGGAGTAAACAACAGTGAGTAGTTCTTAATTCAAAGTGTTAAAACAACCACAAGATATATTATACTTAACTAGCGACCCGCCCGGCTTCGCACGGGTACAATGCTGATACTAAATACACTACAGAAAAAACGCTACGTCCCGCAATTTTTTATCTGTAATATCTTCGAGAATATTATTATTTTAAATCACATGCTGTAAAGGGCAATTTTGATCTACATGAAATGCACAACGTATTTAATATATTTAATTGGGTAAGGAATGATACTGTATCGTTTAAAATAGCTTGATAAATAACCCATTTTCTTTTTTTATATGTAAAAGATAAAAATGGTTACTGTGGGTTATCCTTAGGAGATAAACATATGCTGTCGCGGACTTTTTTATTAATCTTCTTAAGATATACAATTCCTTAGTACATAAATTTGATCTATCTCGTAAGGTTTAGCCAGAGTTTGCAATTACATTGCAAACTCTAGCTAAACCTTATTTTTGCGCAGAAGAATATGTTTGTTACGACATCACATTACAAATCTCTAAATTTCTCGGCTTTTCTCTACTATAATATGCATGTATTATACATATAAACCTTCTTCTTGAATCACTCTATTCATTAAAAACCGCAACAAAATCCGTTGCATAGTTTTAAAGATCTAAGCATACAAAAGGACATAGGGACAGAGAAAACGACTTTGTTTTATACTATTAGGTCCTTACATATGAAATTGGCGTTTTGTATGGGAGGAACATGAAGGCGATTTTTTCATATTAAAATATATTTTATTAATCAAAGTATGTACCATTGCTATCTATACACTTTTGTGTTTTTATCTTATAGGTAGTTCATTGATCCCTTTACTAAAAAAACCATTCGGACGGGAATCAATGAAATCTTTGAAAGCGGTTTGGACTGCCTCATCGGAATTGAATTTTTTTCCTTGCAAGAAGTTATCCAAATTTCGAAAAAAATGGTAATCTGTTGGAGCAAGGTCCGGAGAGTGCGGTGGATGTCTTAGACATTCCAATAGAAGCTCCTCTAATTTGGTAGCCGTCTGTTGGGCCGTGTGTGGTCTAGCGTTGTCTTGAAACAGCAGTGGCGTAGAGCGATTGACAAGTCTCGGTTGTTTAACGGCGAGCTTTTCCATCATGGTTTGCAGTTGCTGACAATAGACATCAGCCGTAATCGTCTGACCAGATTTAAGAAATCTATAGTGCACGACACCGGCAGTAGTCCACCAAACGCTTACAAGTAGGTAAATTTTTTTGAGTCAATTTTCACATAGGGCAAGACTTTGCTGGTTCACCAGGATTCAGCTGTTGCGATGAGCATTTACGATTATCGTACAGGATCCACTTTTCATCACATGTAATGATCCGATTTAAAATTCCTTCATTATTGTGCCGGTTGAGCAATGTAACGCGGCAGCAGTCGACGCGCGCTTCACTCAATTCATGAGGTTTTCCCACCCACCTTTCAAGCTTTTTCACCTTTCCAATTTGCTTAAGGTGGATTAAAACTGTTTTGTCAGTAACACCGCAGCCTTTAAGCTAACTGATGTGGTTTGCGATGGATCTGCTTCCACAATAGCCTTTAATTCATCATTATCGACCTTGGTCTCCGGCCGTCCACGGGGCTTGTTCTGCAGGTCGAAATTTCGAGAACGAAAGCGTTGAAACACCACCCCCATACACATCATTAATCCTTCGAGCCGTTTCTGCAGCATGTGCCTTGGTGGAACCTGTACTCGTAAATAATGCGATATTTTAAGTTTTCTATTTTGTGAAATGAGTGACGCAGAAAAAAAAGCAAAAGAGAAAAAAACAAATGAATTACGGTTTTCAAAACACAAATACATGAGTAAATAGCTGTTTTAATTTCTAAACAAAGAGGATATATTTAAGATCAAAGTTCATTATAATTATTTAGGACCTAATATGTAGTGATTATTATTACTATTGGCGCTATAACTGAAGTGTAAACCCAACCGATCCAAATCCACGTCGCCCTCAGCCTCGATGTTATCCTCACAATTTATCCACTAGATATAAATCAAAGTAAATGGGAGGAATCAATAAGTGTAGCTATAAATGCGGATCGCCGTTTAAGTTCGGCTCCACTCGGGCCCACGACCCCTGACCTTGCGGGTCAAGCTTGAGATATCTCAATAATAGGTCAAATTACACCATTTCCACCAGCGAGACGAGATTTGCGATGGATTTGATCGGGGACTCCAATAAAGCAAAGAAGTAGAGTTTAATACTTGTTCATAATGTTATTCTGTTCCTATCAATACATATTTGGAATTAACATAGTACTTGGCACTCATTTAGATCTCGATACCTTTTGCGGGTAATCCCACACCCGAGTATAATTTTTGTATTGAACTTGAATCTCCTTATTAATATTTTATGTTTTTGTTGGGATTATAAAGGGTGTAAAATGAACTCTATAACTTTGGGTTAATATGATTGTATTACATTTTCTCCTTCTAGAAATATTTGTTTTATTACAAAAAAAAATATCATTATTCTCGTAATTCTTTATCTACTCGTACTTTGTGACCAACGACACCGACGGTGTTCAGTAGGGGTTGTTGATTTGAATGCCAAGTTAGTTGCCAAGTTAATTGAGTTATTCTTAAAGGAATTTAATATTGATATTATTTGCATATCTGAACACTGGTTCAGAAATCATGAACTCATTTTCAATTTCAATGATCACCAGGTAGCTAGCTCGTTCAGTAGAGAGAATTCTATTAGAGGCGGCTCTTTAATATTAATTAAAAAAACCTTAAAATGTAAGGAACGTAAAGATATTGTGAGTCTCTCAACTGAACGAGTAATTGAGGTGGCCTGCATAGAATTGAGTCATCTTATTATTGTGTGCGTATACAGGCCTCCATCTGGGTTATACGAATCATTTGAACAAATTATGGAACAATTATTGTCAAAAATATGTGCATCTAACAAAAACGTTATTATATGTGGTGACTTTAATATTAATTTGTTAGACCTAAACTCCACTACGGTTAGATTCACATCATTGTTTAGATCGTATAACCTATTTAATTTATTTCAAGAACCAACAAGAGTATGTGATACAACTGCTACTTGTATTGATAATATATTTACTAATCTTATTCCAAGTAAAAAAGATATAATTAATAAACTCAGCTCTGATCACTACGGACAGTTAGCTCCTTTTAATATATATTGTGACACTAACCTAAACGAAAATCAAGTGTTTATTCCTGTGAATACTAAACGTATTGAGAAATTTAGGAGTAATTTAAGTTCAAATATTAAATTATTAGATGGGTCAAATAGGTCAGATGAAGCTTTTAGTAAATTGTTTAAGATAATAAGAAACCAATTTAATTCAGTATTTACTCCTAAATCGGTTAGAAAAAGCAACAAAAAAGGTAACTTTATTGAGTGGGCAACTGCAGGAATTAAAATAAGCAGACAAAGACTATATGAATTATACAGTCATAAATCAATAATTGACATCGTAGCTCCTCATTTAGCAATGATTTTCAATGATTGTACAAAGAGTGGTGTTTTTCCTGACTTAATGAAGCATAGCAAGGTTATACCCTTATTTAAAGCTGGGAATAAATCTGATCCGACAAATTACAGACCTATATCGATTTTGCCGACTTTTAGTAAAATATTTGAAAAATTAATTTTAAATCAGTTATTAGTACATTTTAATATAAACAATCTATTACATAATAATCAATATGGTTTTACTAAGGGTCGATCCACAACGGACGCTGGTATAGGTCTGCTTTGTAATATTTTTGAAGCTTGGGAGAGGTCGCAGGATGCGTTGGGTGTGTTTTGCGACCTTTCCAAGGCTTTTGATTGTGTTGAGCATGCTACATTGATCAGGAAATTAAAGCACTATGGCATAAGGGACTCAGCCCTCAGCCTTTTGAGTTCTTATCTTACAAATAGGATTCAAAGGGTGGAGGTAAATAGTAAACGGTCCACTGGGACTAAAATAGAATTAGGTGTCCCACAGGGATCCATTTTAGGCCCATTTCTTTTTCTCATCTATATTAATGACTTACCTTATCTAGTTAAAGATAAACATGAGATAGTATTATTTGCCGATGACACTTCACTCATTTTTAATGTGAAGCGACAACAGTCAAATTATGACGAGGTTAATAGTGCTCTCTCAAAAATAGTACATTGGTTTAATGTTAATAACTTATTATTAAATTCTAAAAAAACTAAATGTTTAAAATTTACTTTGCCCAATGTTAAGCAATTACAAACCAATATACTATTAAATGATGAGAAAATGAAACTAGAGGATTCTACTGTGTTCCTGGGTATAACACTAGATAGTAAATTACAGTGGGGTCCTCACATTGCCAATCTTGCAAGTAGGCTCAGTTCTGCAGCATATGCGGTTAGAAAAATTAGAGAAATTTCTGACGAAGACACGGCGCGATTAGTATATTTTAGTTATTTTCATAGTAGGATGTCTTACGGCATTCTCTTATGGGGAAATGCCGCCGACATTAACACAATATTTGTGCTGCAGAAGCGGGCAATACGTTCAATTTACAAAATGTCCTCTTTTGAATCTCTAAGAGAGAAGTTTAAACAAATTGGTATTCTTACCGTTGCTTCTCAATACATTTTAGACAATGTGTTGTACGTTAAAAAGAATTTAAGTAATTTTAAAATGAAAAGCGACAATCACAATAGGAACACTAGAAATAAGCACAAGCTAGATATACCGGTGATCAGACTGAGTAAAGTTAGTAAATCATTTAAAGGTCAATGTATACGCCTGTACAATATAATCCCAAATAACGTTCAGAGCCTCCCTATCAATAAATTTAAAATTGTAGTTAAAGAACGTCTTTGTTCTAAAGCTTATTATAAGGTCAATGATTTTGTTGACGATTGCACACCTTGGGAATAAGATGGCCACATGCAAGGCTACCTAAATGTACTTTATGTACTCTGTCTTTTGTTATAATATATAGATTAAGTTTTTACATTGTTAACATATTATGTTTACACTTTTTAAAAAAAGAACAATTTTCCATCTTTTTGCTAAAAGATGGCCCCGTCCGAGTTTCTTACGCCGGTTCTTCTCGGCGGGCTAGGGTTGAACCGGTGGTAGTATTTTTGTTGACTTTCCGAAAATAGCTTGTTAAGTTTAACTTGGAAATAAAATTTTTTGAATTTGAATTGAATTTGAATTTGAATTTGATCATTCATTTGAATGGAAATCGGGGGTGAATATCTATACTAATATTATAAAGCGGAAGAGTTTGTTTGTTTGTTTGTTTAAACGCGCTAATCTGAGGAACTACTGGTCCGATTTGAAAAAATCTTTTTTTGTTGGATAGTCCATTTATAGAGGAAGGCTATATAACGCTGCGACCAATAGGAGCGAAGCGTCAGTGAGAAATGTTGCAAAAACGGGGAAAATTATTCACGTTTGGGAACTTTCGTTGCGTGCGCGGCATAAACGGTTTAAGGCTCGTATAAATAAAGCAATCTCAAACCCAACCTCACCTTGAGAACCTATTTGACAGAGAACAACGTTTCGTTTCACTTTTAAACGTGAACAACTTTATTAATGTTACATAGTACTTTAATTTATTTTCTTTTTACGCGACTTCGGCGAAGCCAAAAGGAAGGGTAATGATTTTGGCAGTCTATGTATGTATGTATGTATGTTTGTATGTATGTATGTATGTTCCCTCGTAGCGATTAAACTACTGGTCCGATTTCAATAAATAAGGTGTCAATCTATTCGTAGTGGTCCCGCGAGTAACATAGGCTATATAATTTGTCGAAAAATTTTGGATTTTGATAATTATAGCTCATAAACTATCTCCAAAAAAAATTAAATTAAGATAATTGTATCGTGTTTGGTATCCAAAGATAGGTCTTGGCAAGCATATTACAAATATGTATTTAAAATTTTAATTAGTTATTATATTTTGTTGTTAAATTCAAAATAAGGGTTTAAAATGCGGTCGTACAAATTGTATCTTGGAGTTGTTTAGTTACTTTCTATGTGTTAATTTAACGTTAGTTAAGTGAACATATAATGTTATAGTTCATGTGGAAACAGAAAAATGTAAAATAAAATAAAAGTTTAAAAAACTATAACCCGACTTCGCAAAAAAGGGGTCTAAAAAGGCTGAAACAAGAAAATAATTTAATTTGAAATCCAGATATGCATAGGTACAGATATGGTCAAGGTAGAGCCGTGGTCGTACCCGCTATTGGGATTGTATATTACAACAGCAGACAAATATTATACATTTGTGTAGCGGGTACGACCACGGCTCTACCTTGACCATATCTGTACCTATGCATATCTGGATTTCAAATTAAATTATTTTCTTGTTTCAGCCTTTTTAGACCCCTTTTTTGCGAAGTCGGGTTATAGTTTTTTAAACTTTTATTTTTTATACCGTTATATTCATATTATAGATTACAGGAAACAATAAAATAAGTATAATGTATATTTTTATAATCTTTATTTTTACGTTTTAAGAAAGAAAAAAATTAAAGTATATAACATAAGTAAAATTCTTCATTTTTAAAAGTGAAACGAAACGGTTTTTTATCTGTCAAATAGGTTCATAAGGTCAGGTTGGGTTTGAGATTGTTTTATTTATACGGGCCTAAGTCACCCAAAAACCACGCAAACGAAGTCGCGGGAACAGCTAGTTATAAAATAAAATATGTACATAGCTTAATCTATTAGATTAAGCGATAAATTTAAAAAAGAGCTATGGACGAATTTATTTAATAAAATAATCTATATACAAATTAATTGTTGTACGTTAGTCTCGCTAAAACTCGATAACGGCTCAACCGATTCGGCTATTTTTGGTCTTGAAAATATGTTCGTGGAAGTCCAGGGAAGGTTTAAACGGTTTGTCTCAACGAAGTGGGCACGGGTCAGCTAGTTTTAAATAAAAAAATCGATTATCTAAATCGATTTTTGGAAAAAACAATCAAACTCTTTTAGCCATAACCACAGCTTTATAAACATTTTGTAAAGCTATGGGTATTATTTATATATATACTTACATTCCCTAACAGTACCTACATCTTAGTATCAGATTTCGCAACTTCTCTTAATAATAGTAATGCTCATGACTACTGTAATTTTTCCGGATTTTCTTTGTATTTTTTCTTTTATTTCTTTTCTTCAACTGATTTGTGAATGGTTAATGTACTATTTTGTAAAAAGTCTATTTCAATACCTCATAATATCAATCTCGGAACCCAAATATGAGGAGTGACAAAAAATGATAGATCACTTTTATTACTGGGATATCCCCGAACTACCCGTTACATTACTTCCTCCTCCTTTACTATAGGGTTCAAAATCGGTTGACAGTCTAGTCGAGTGATCCATCACATATTATGCTGTACTCAGCTGTACGCGGTGAGCAGTACTCGTGGACATAATCGATTTTACTTTTATGAGTTTTAAGTGATGTTTTTCCCTGGCTGAGTGCATTTCTGTTATCTTCAGCGTCCGGTCCGACTAAACATCTGAACTATTGAAATGAAAACAGCTGAGTTATTTACTGTCGATATTATCCGTTCAAGCTTTGAGGTATAATATCGTGTTTTATTTTTACTCTTCAGGTACCGTACATGTTAAAAATTCATTATCTATCATCATTTCAGCTATTTAAATAAAAAAAAAATAAAAAAACTTTATTTGGACATTTTAGACAACACATTCACACATACATAATTAAAATACAAAATAACCAGATAACAACAAAAAAAATTGAATAAAAAAAACTAACAATAAAAATGGATAGAATGAAGGAAGGAAGTGTACCTATTGCCTAAAACCAAAATGGAGTACCACTCAGGTGTATCAGCGCGACACGGCGCGCCGCAGTACCTGGTCTTCCGTGGCCCCAAACTGTATGACCTAGCAAGCAATCCTAAAAATATAAATTTGTATAATACAATATAAGTGAAATAGAATATGATGTATGAATATTAAAATATTAAAATGCAATAGGTATATAATATTATTATAATATTGTGCCGTGTGCGGTACTAATTGCTCGAACAGTAGCTCGATCATGATCCCGCCTGTGACGCAGCCGTGCCCGGCTTTAGTGGCTTTAGTGATGCTGTGACGGGAGCACGCGACAGGCGTGCGCGCGCACCATAGCACCCACCTACCTATAGGCCATAGCACAAAGTAGATAATAAATATAAAAAGGCAATAGGAACAGTCACGCAAACTAAAAGTCTATATATAATAAATAAATAAAGTAATAATATTAAATACTTATATTGTTATAACGTACCCTATATAGAAAGTGTGGTAAGTGAGTTTTATATAGATTACACAAAAATAAAACAGTGATACATTAAATAAAGTACGTAATAATAAGGAACTTCGTTACAATAATATTATAATTATAATTCAAATATTATACGTATTATTTTTAGGCGAAATACTGTAATGTAGGTAATATGAGACATATTGAGTTAAAGTGATGATTAGGACTTTTCCTCTTGTTGATGGGGGGTTACACGCTCTTCCCCCCATCACGTGATCTGCCTTCCGGCCCTCATCTGCACAGAGAGCACAACGGGGTTCCGCACTACAGTTTGCAGCTCTGTGCCCCGCCTGTCCGCAACGGAAACAAAGATCCGTGCGGTCTTTTTTGGAGGGGCACATGACGGTGTAGTGCCCCACTCCGAAACACCGATAACAGTGCCTAGGGCGCGCCCTTTCATGTTGGAGACGCACCCGGCTCCACCCGACAGAAATACTCCCCAGCTGCATCAACTTTTTAGCCGCCGCAACCGGGCAAGCCATGCGGGCAAAGCCAATACCACGCGGGCTGCGATAGATCTCGCCAACCCACACCTGATCCTCAGCACAACCACCCTCCTTTGCCACAACCGCCCAAACGCGCTCCTTCGTTGCAGTGTCATCGAGACCCGTCAGTATAAAATCGGTGTGTTTAACGGGTCTGACGACATCCGCGACACCCGACAAGACCTGTGACAGTTTATTTGCCAGGGAATCCGCCATCTGTCCACTAGACCTTCCAGGCACCTCTATAAGTCTCGCTCCAGAGGCCGCACTCCTGATTCGGAGAGATGGGATTCCTAATTCCTTCAAATCCCCCAGATCCCGCTCATAAGCACTTCACCGTAAGTAGCCCCTTTTTCAGCAGCCTCCGGACGCAGCTTTACCACCACCGCCGAAGACCCAGGTAAGTGCAACTTCTTCCCTTGTGAAGCCGCCCTCTGCGGCTGCTTCGACTTTTTCTTTTTAAGCGGGGCCCTACGACGGACCACCTCCGACCAGCCAGATGAGGGACCTGCCTCCGGCGGCGCAGTCACAGCTGCATCAGAGACGCCGGACCTACGCTCACAACCCGCCACAACATTTAGGGACCGCGACGCTGCTGGACCAAAACTGGTCCATTCCGACCCCTTCTTACTAGCCTTTTGGGCCCTAGCCGGACGCACTAAGGGGCGAACCGGCAGTGCTGGAAACTCTTCACGCCCCCTTGTTGCAGCAGCCTGTACAGGGTCAGAACGCTTTGAAGCCCCAGAGTCCACTACACTTGACACTCTCTCCACTTCAGCCGCCACTGCACGCATCGGTTCCGAAACCGTCACGCTCCTCCTGTCAGACGCCAGAGGCGGACGAACCCTCACAGGCGGCAACAGCCTTTCCTCGAGGGCTGCAAGCCGACCGTCGATCATATTGCCAACTAGCCGCGCCAAGTTGCCCTCAAGCTCACTCATCTGTTCGGAGGTCAACAGACTACTCCGCTTTTTCGTCGCCGCTTTTTTGGCGTCCTCAAATTCCCGTCGGTAACTACGGACCTCCTCCCTCAGGTTCCCAACCTCACGCTGCAACCGCGCATTATCAGCACGTAAGCGACGCGTCTCTTCCGCTTCGGTCCTCGTCGCAAGCGTGTCGATAACCACCCTGATGACGCCAGTAGCTTTTCGAATCTTACTGGCGTACCCGCCCTTGAGGTTTGTGGATCGGCCCGTAAGATCCAATATCTCATCGAGACCTCCCACCGCCGACTGCATCAATTCTTCGATGCCCATTTGGTCCACGTCCAAATTCAATGGGCCCGGTCTCTCCACAGCAGCAGTCTCCGGCGACTTCCGATTCGACTGGCGTTCCAGAGACTCAACAAATTTCTGAGCCGCTCCCTCGACCTTACGTGAGCCAGAGCTCGCCACCCCACGCGACTTCTCACGCCGCGCCGTCGGGATCTTCTTAAGACGGGCCGACACCAGAGTACCATCGGGGCACTCAGTATCAGAGCCGGAGTCATCCGAACATAACCTCTTACGACGGGGACGTTCCGACTCCGACACCGGGGCAGACGGCATCGACCAATCACGGCCCAGAATTTCGTCCAGGGTTATTCCTGCACGAGGCCTAGGCGAAATCACAGACGTAGCTGACCCATACGTCTTCCTTCCTTTCTCTCTTTCGCCCTTCCCGACTCTCCTCTCATCTTCCTCCACCGAGGCGACTTCGTCCACCTCCGATCTATCTTCTCCGTAACTTAGGAGAAACCCCCCTTCACTAAATATAGGGATGTCATCCTCCAAGGTGTCATCCCTATTTTTAGTTTTAACGCCTTCCCTTGACATATTGCCAACTATAAAATTAGCCACACACACCAAAAAGTAACAAATGTATAGCAAAAACTTGCTATACACTTAAAATAACTTACACTAATTATAACTACTAAACCAACACCAAAAAGTACATAAAACCAACACCATAATTAAGAGTAAACCTAACCTATTATTCGCCACGTTGAACGCAAATTTCCGACAGCTGGCATAGGCTTCGCCTAGGAAAATTTGAGTTCAACCTAACCTTTTTTTTTTTTTTTTTTTTTTTTTTTACGATGGGAAATTCTTTATGAATTCCCGGCGGCGTGAGGGGAGTAGCCACCGGGATATGTGAGACTCGCCCGGGTGACGCGGTGAGGAGCGCACCCGGGGTTACCGCACTAAAACCCATCGGTGCCTCCTCCTCCGCTTGTTGCTGGGCCGCCGGACCCGCCTGTGGCGATAACTGCAGCGGCCCAGTTAGCGGCATCTACAGCAACGCAGACACATCTCGCGACAATAGTCGCTAACACCGGGAGAGCAGTCCGAGGCACCGGACGCTCTACGACCGGTCGGGCTCGTGCAATGGGCGACGAACTCCCCAGTCCGTCGCCCGAGACCCTCTAAGGCGGGAGTTGGCGCTCGTGTTGTGCGCGCCTGCGCCCTCCACGCCTCCTTCTCATGGGAGCAGCGGCTTCGTCCGCCTCTCGTTCCCTTTCGGCCGTCTCCTTCTGCGATATTACGGTCTCGCAGAAGGCGACGACGGCTTCCCAAGCCTCCCTCGACCGGACCATGGCTGTTAGTATGGCCGGGAGGGTGAGGTCTAATCCTATGACGGCGCAGAGCTCCGCTCGCTGGGCCGCCCAAGCGGGGCAGGTCAGGAGCGTATGCTGCGCCGTGTCGTCTGGGTCCGGGCAGTGGTGGCACTGGGGCGTAAGCTCTCTCCTTGCCGTGTGGTGCAGATAGTGCCCGAAACACCCGTGCCCTGTCAGCATCTGCACCACCCGGAAAGTGAGGGCGCCTCTGCAGTGCTGCAGCCACTGTTGTAGTATGGGCCGTATGGCTGCCACGATATTGCGACCAGCCATTGGAGACGCCATGCGGTCCTGCCAGGTGCGCAATATTATAATTTGCGCCTGGCGGCGCCATCGAGATGCCTGGTCTGGTGGCACCCTTTCTCCACGCACTTTCACCTCTGCCGTGCGGTGATACACCTCCGACAGAACTCTGGCCTCCAAATCAAACGGAGGGGACCCTGCCAGCGCTAAGGCCGCATCACCTGCCACCGTGCGGTAGCCCCTAATTATTCGTAGCGCCATCGTGCGCTGCGGGCATTTTAAGAGCGCCCTATTCGAGGCACTCAAATCATCCGCCCAGACTGGGGCTCCATAGAGGGCCATTGGATCCATCCAATTTCCGGCCTATATCTATTCTACCAACGTTAAGTAAAATATATGAAAAAATTATTCTTAATCAAATGCTAGCACACTTTAATATTAATAATATTTTACATGAGAAACAATTTGGTTTTACCAAGGGACGCTCTACAACAGATGCAGGCGTCGATTTGTTAAATTATATTTTTAATGCTTGGGAGGAATCGCGGGATGCTCTTGGAATATTTTGCGATCTCTCCAAGGCATTTGACTGTGTGCAGCATACAACATTAATCAGGAAACTAGACCACTATGGGGTAAAAGGTCCAGCACTTGCCCTCTTGAAATCATACCTATCAAATAGAACTCAGAGGGTTGAGGTGAATGGAAAAAGATCCTTAGGCTCTAGAATAGAGATGGGGGTCCCACAAGGGTCTATTTTAGGACCTTTTCTATTTTTAATTTACATAAACGACCTACCATACCTCATAAATGAAAAACATGGGATAGTATTATTTGCTGATGATACGTCTCTTATTTTTAATATGAAACGGCAAAATATATGCCATGACGAAGTAAATAATGCTCTCTCAATGATAGTACATTGGTTTAGTGTCAATAATCTTTTACTTAATAATAAAAAAACAAAATGTGTAAAATTCACATTGCCTAATGTGAGGCAAACTGAAACCAATGTGCTATTAAATGATGAACGTATGGAACTAGTGGATACTGCAGTATTCTTAGGTATAACGTTAGACTCTAAACTTCAGTGGGGCCCCCATATTGCTAGACTGGCCGACAAACTCAGTTCAGCAGCATATGCAGTTAGTAAAATTAGACAATATTCAGATGAAAGTACAGCACGCCTAGTGTATTTTAGTTACTTTCATAGTATAATGTCCTATGGCATTCTGCTATGGGGCAGTGCTGCAGATATAAATAGTATCTTTGTGCTGCAGAAGCGAGCTGTTCGGGCAATCTACAAGCTGGCCCCCAACACTTCTCTTAGAGAAAAGTTTAAGGAAACTGGAATACTAACTGTAGCTTCTCAGTATATCCTCTCTAATGTATTATATGTTAAGAAAAATGTAAACCTGTTTATAAGAAAATGTGATAATCATAATAGAAATACTCGGAATAAGAATAAACTTGTTGTTCCAGTGACTAGACTAAGCAAAGTAAAGAATTCGTTTAAAGGACAATGTATACGCCTATACAATAGGATCCCAGAAAACGTTCAAAATTTTTCAACTAATAAGTTTAAGAAAGTAGTCAAAGAACGTTTGTGTGCAAAAGCTTACTATAAAGTTAATGATTATATGAATGATAGCACACCTTGGGAATAAAGTAGCCCCCTACAAGGCTACTTATATATAGTACATTCTATGTTATTTAGCTTTAGTATTGACATATTTATATGTAAATTTATACTTTTTTTAAAAAGAGAAATTTTCAACATTTCAGATTGCAACCGAGAAGTCAAGGGGCGCCGCATCAGATAGAACAAGTTTCAGGTATAATATCCGCGGTAAATGTCAACCGTCCGACCTTGATATCAGGTTTGTCATACAACGAAGCTACTATCGATAACATTAATTATTGCACTTTGGATGGCACGCCCGGCGAGAATGTCGCGCATAGTATAGGAGTCGGGGTCATTCCGTTATTGAATATTGACAACTCATTAGAAAAATCTAATTTTGGACTAATGGTAGAAACTTACATTGAAATTGAAGCGTATTCACATGGAACGAATATAATGATGGTAAATAACAATTATCCTCAACCTAATACGTATGACGTGAGATTAATGGCTATGAAGAGATCGTGGAAAGGGGCATTCGGTGTCGGAGGAAAACCGGTTGTGTCACTAACGCACGAAATACTGGAAGAGTCAGACGAGGAAGAAGGAACTTTATCTAGGGAAACACTCGGAATTAGAGAATCGGGTGTAGGAATAAGATTAAAAATAAAACCGGCACAGATACCGGGACAAAGTAGAATAACGCGAAAAATGACACCGGACCAAAGAGTGGCAGTGGTCAAAAATAATTTAGAAATCAGAAAAGACTGGATTAAAGAACAACGTGATCGAGGCACAAGTCTGGAAATTACTGAATCTAAAAATTTACAATACGCAATACCGGCTGCACACGAAGTACAACCTACGGACACTGACGATTTTTGGTTAGAAATTGGCAAAGTGGGTCTAAGTAATGACAAACAAAACCAATTGATAATTGGAGAAATGTGTTCAAAGGTGCCGGAATTCCGCACAGCACAGCGCCAGTGTACGAATAATGTATAATACAATTAATTTAAGTAATCCGCCTATAAACCTACCTCAAATAGATTTAAAATTAGTATGTAATTAGAGATATAAATAAATAAACATTTTACACACAAATAGTATTTTATTCAAATAACATACCCAAAGTAAATTCGATGTTATTCATATCCGAGTCCTGATTGTATGGCGGAGGAGAAGGAGAAGAAGTAAATGTTGGCGAAAGTCCGGCACGCATAATTGTCATACCACGGGTGAACGGACGACGACCGAATCCACGGGGTGGAGCGATAACGGTATCTGTAACAAAAATACACATATTAAGAATACAAATCTGGTCAGACAGCATGGACTTTATCTCCCCGTAGATTATGTTATGGTAGTTGTTCAGTATGGTATGGTATTTTAATGGGTGGTATTGGTACTGGCGGGTGGCCGTTAGGCCGCGCAGGCGGGCCACACGGCCTAGCGGCCGTCCCCAGGTCGACCAGCACGAGTTGGGCAACAAAGCGTGAAATTAACGGTTTTTAAAGGTCGCAGGTACTAGGGTAGCAGCACTAGGAAGGAGTTAGAGGTGTCAAAAGATGCGCAAGAGTGAGGGGAACAACATGTGACCAAAAAAAATTTATTTTGAAATAGTCGAAAATTTTCGATTTTTTCAACACACGAGTGGACCACTCAGATGTTGAAAGAACTCCAAAAGGGTAGAGAATGGAGAAGCAACAGCAAATGCGCTAGAGGAGATCAAGGAAAACGGACAACTGGATGAGTTAGCACAAATAGTCTAGTTTGTAAAGGGTTGCTCAAAGGGCGGGCGACTAAAGGGCAAAGGGAGAAAAAAGGGCGCGAACAAAAAATGTTCCCACGGTGTCGGGTTACAGGTGAGATAAAAACAGGTCTAGACAAGTCGTAATGGGCAATTAAGGGCACGAGCCCTTTAGGTTAATTGATCGATAATTGATAGTTTTATGACCAAAATAGGTTAGGTTAGGTTAGGTTAGAATGTTTCGGTGCGTACCTGTGTAAGGTTGCCAGGAGAGAGCCTACGCCAGCCTGCCACGAATGCGGCGCTGCGGAGGACACGGCTCAGCACACCTTAGAGATGTGCCATCGATGGGCCGTGCAGCGCCACGATCTCGTGGCAGTGATTGGGCGGGACCTCTCGCTTTCGAGTGTGGTTCGCTGCATGCTCGAGAGCGATGAGGCATGGCAGGCGGCGGCTTCCTTTTGCGAATACGTCATTTCGCAGAAGGAGGCCTCGGAGCGGGACAGAGAGATTGACCCCTCCTCTGTTCCGCTTCGCCGGCGCAGGACGGGGATGCGGAGGCGTCGCTTTGCGGCCCTCCCATCTCACGTCTAGTACGGGGCTCCGGGTAGAGGGATGGGTAACCTCCCCGGCTTTGTCAGTCTCGGCGCCGAGGAGAGCGCTTCAGTTTGCCGGAGCGCTCTCTTAATTTGATGGAAGTCCGGTCCCTATAGAGGTGAACCGGCCGGTCGAGGGAGGAGTAGCCTGTGTTTAGACAGATCCAGGCACTCCACCCAACATAACGGCTGATGGCAATCCGCAAGTGGTTTTAGTGGGTAAACCGGCCGTAGCGAGCCGGGAGTCCCACATACCCCTCGGGGACCCTCCCGGGGGGATGCGTAATCCATTTCCCTTGCGAAATCAAAAAAAAAAAAAAAAAAAAAAAGGTTAGGTTAGAATGATTAATGTTAGGTTAGGTTGGGTTAGGTTAGGTTAGGTTAGGTTAGGTTTTTTTTTTTTTTTTTTTTCTATTGCCCCTAACATTGTCAGGGCTTGTTAATTTTTCTTTTTCTTTTTTGTCATTCTATTTTTTGTTTTTCTTTTATTTATTTTCTTTTTTATCGTCTTTTAGTATATCTTTTATTTATGTTACTACTTTCTAATACAATCATTTTTCATATTTCTATTTTTACTTGACATACTTTCATATATTATACATTTACATTTTCCTTGTAAGGTTAGGTTAGGTTAGGTTATGTATTTTTTTTTTTTGTTTTTTTTTTACTTCGCTCCTTTCATGGACAGGGCTCGTTCTTTTTCTTTTTTATTTATTATTTATTTTTTTTTTTTATTCTTTTTTGCAGTTACAATAAACTTTACAATAATCTAATAAAATACAATTCTGAATTTTTTCGCTTCAAATACAATTCTCCTAATATTACCAATTTAAAATACAATTCTAATAAAGATTTTTTCAATTAATCTACAATTCAATTTAAAATTTCTAAAAATACCAAAACAATAAATTAAATTAAAATTACCAATAGAATACAATAAAAATACAATGATAAAAATAAATTCCAATTAAATTACAATTTCAATAGACAATTTCGGTCACCTAACATACAATTTCTTTACAATTTTCATTCAATAAAATTTTCGTCAATAAATACAATATTAAAATTTCCAGTTTCTAATAAAATGTCAAAAATGACAGTAAAATACAGTTAAAATAAATTCCAGTAATTAAAATACAATTAAATAAAATTTCCATCAATAAAATACAATAATAAATTCAAAAATTCAATAAAATACCAATAAAATACAATTAAATTAATTTTCAATACAAATAAATTAAAAACCTACTACTAATATCACAGTTTTACACTACTCACTCCACACCATCACTATTCCTTTTGTTGACACTTTGAACGATCTTTGTGCAGTATCGCAAGAAAACCTCCCTTTTCTTGCTGTCCCCCAGCATGCTTGGCAGACTCTCACCCGTCATCGCGATGCCCAATTTCTGCTCAATAGCGTATCTATTGGTTGCAAAAATTGGGCACTCGAGTAACAGGTGGGGGACTGTCTCCGCAACTCCGGGCTGACAGACACACGACGGGTCCTCCTTCAATTTGAATCTGTTCAAATAGAAGGCGAACCCACCGTGGCCAGTCAGTACTTGTGTGGTGTGGTGTGTAATGTCTATTTTGCGCACTATTCTGTGCGCCGCGGCAGCATTGGGGAAGAAGAGCTTCGTGACTCCGGCCGTCCCGCCGGACGTATATCTCCTGTCCCATTCCTCAATCGTGTCCTGTCTTAAGACACGCTTGACGAATGACACAGGACACAGATCGTAATCGGGTTTCTTCTTCGATCCCAGAGCGGCCTCTTTGGCTAATTGGTCAATCCTTTCATTCCCCCTAAGCCCTGCGTGCGCCTTGATCCAAAACAGGGAGACCTCCCGCCTCTGCAATGCAGCTTTTCGGAGGGCCCCCCTAGTTTGCACTGCCAGTGGATGGGGGGAACCAAGGGTGACCGCCTGAAGGGCCGCTCTGGAGTCGCTGAACATACCGACCTTAGTCTCTCTGCCCTCGCAGGCAATTTTTACGGCCTTGCTCAGTGCGAGGAGTTCGGCCTGGTAGACGGTGCAATACGTCGGCAAAGCAAGTTTGACGGCCCTGGTCTCGGCCTCACCTTTCCAAACGGAAAGTGCGGCTCCGACCCGACCCTCAATCTTGCTGCCGTCCGTGTATATTCGGTGTTCGTGCCAAATTACTCAACGTATTTGATTGAAAATTTGGCAGGCTGGTAGCTTATGATCTGAAAAGCATTAAACACTTACTAGAAAATTATTATCCCGAAAAACGAAAGGGTTCCCGTGGGATCTTCAAAAAATTGTAGGTACCTATTTGACGGTACTTTAGCCAAACTACTCAACGTATTTAAATGAAACTTGGCACAAAGGTAGATTGTAACACGAAATAACCAACATAATATTTCTAACCGACTTACAAAAAAGGAGGAGGTTTCTCAATTCGTAAATATATGTTTGTTTTTTATGTTTCTTCGCGGATACCTTCATCGTTTCTGAAACGATTTTAATTTTTTTTATGTTGTGTAGGGTATAATTTAAATTTGGTCACCAAAATGGTGGTGGACCTGATGATGATGATGATCCGTGAGGAATCGAAGGAAATCCTCAAAAAGTGGAATAATATATTCGAAATTTTTCAATATATATATATATATATATATTGAAAAATTTCGCGCTGCACTGGCTTACGCCAGAGCAGCGGTACACTATATATTTATTTTTATTTAAAGCCTTTTTTATTCCTTATAATAAAGTAATAATAGACATTTCTAAATATTACATTGTTTTATACATAACATTATCTATACATATAATAAATCTGTAGAGGGGTCATGTCTGTACATTAAGAATATTTAAGTGAAAATTAAAAAAAGGGGGTCTATATATTTGAGATCGCTTAATTAATTCGGTTCTAAACAAACATTTCAATATGCAAAAACAATTGTTATTTGCCAGTAATCCGATTTCGCCATAAATCCGATTTCAAATTTTGTTACTTTTATAAAACTCGAGTAATGGAAATCGCTAAAATACTCTGATTTGTCTTAAGCAATGTGTATCTGATGCAAAAACAGTTGTTATGTGCCAGTAATCCGATTTCGCCATAAATCCGATTTCAAATTTTGTTTCTTTTTAAAAACTCAAGTAGCCGAAATATAGAGTTTTCGCAATTGAGTTTACGCTAAAATACTCTGATTTGTCTTGAGCAATGTCTAATGCAAATAGCATTGTTATGTGCCCTAATTCCGATTTTTGCCAAAAATCCGATTTCAAATTTTAAAAACTTTTACTTTTTAAAAACTCAAGTTACCGAAATATAGAGTTTTCGCAATTGAGTTTACGCTAAAATACTCTGATTTGTCTTGGGCAATGTGTATCTAATGAAAATAGCATTGTTAATAGCCATAAATCCGATTTTTGCCAAAAATCCGATTTAAAATTTTGTTACATATTAAAAGCTCAAGTAACCGAAATATACAGTTTTCGCAATTGAGTTTACGCTAAAATACTCTGATTTGTCTTGAGCAATGTGTATCTAATGCAAAAAGCATTGTAATGTGCCATTTATCCGTTTTTGCCAAAAATACGTCATCAAATTTTGTAACCGAAATTTACAGTTTTCACAATTCGACGGCCGCTAGGAAGAATATCGAAAGTGCAAAATCACTACTTTACAGGAGAGCGTTTTTAAGTTTTATTTGCGATTTTTAAGAAACCTTTTAGCAGAATATTTTATGTAACGATTGTTTTATACATGGAATGCTGGGCTCTATTATACTACCAACTATAAATTTTAATAACTATAATAGTTTCTTTAATATTGCACATTCAACAGTTTTACAAAAAAAATTTCATCGAATGTACCAGTTTCGATAGTATTATATGACAAAACTCACATGACTACTATCTTATGTACCAATTTCGATATTATTACTCGACGTACATTTTTACTGAACCATCGAATGTGCCTGTTTCGGTACTAATCTTTGACATATATTTTTTATTGAACCATCGATTATGCCACTTTCAATTAAGTTGTGAGATCAATTTTTGCAGAGTAAAAGTAAATTTTGTCGAATTTCGGTATATTTGTAATTATTTGGTAACTAGTTAGTGAAGTGTTAATAAAATACCATTTAATAATCATAAAAAATATAATTTTTGTAACAAAAAAAAATTAATGGACACAGCTTTGTACCATCTTTAACTATAACTATTCAGTATCAACTTATAGGATACCTACTTAATTTTTTTTTTCAATAAATAAAATATAAAAGTTTCTTCTTCTTAAAACAACGTACAAATTATAAAGTTAAGTAAGAAATAATAACAAGCAAACAATACTTATAATTAGTTTAGGCACATATTAAAGTCAGTTTTGTTGGTTATGACGTAAAATTAATGGGATACCTATTACCTCTATAAATATTCATATAGTTAGAATAACATATTAAATCTTATTCTTTATAATTGCTTCCCATAAGGAATAGTCAGTATCAGTCTGTAGTGTAGACGTTAAGAACGCCTTTTTTGTCTGTGGCAATAACTTTGTGTATATGTAAGTATTTTGTAAGAGTACAAGAAGAAATATTTAGAACTTAAAAATATTCAGATAGAATAAAATATTTAGTAAGCAGGTAACATTATATCTTCCCATTACCTGGACCAAGACACAACAATTACGTTAGATTATTGTTATTATTAAATAAACACACACAAATCTACAATTTTAAATTATTAAGGTTAATAAAATGACATAGAATATCAACAAAGGGGGTATGAACTAAGGACAAAAGGGATTGGAAATCAGAAGGACGTGGGATATTAGGGGGTAGTGAATCATATAGTGAGTATGTACGGTTTCTACAGCTAAAAAAGATATTATGTTCGAGAGTCCTTTCATCAAATACACGAGAGACGAATCTCTAACTTTTTAGCCTTTAAAAAAAACAAGACTTCATCAATACCTGGTTTTGGAGAGAAAAGTAAAGTAAAACTATTTCCCGATGTAGATCATTCCAGTCTGAAGTCAAATGCTCCATAGCCAAAGGGTCACTACAGTAAACTTTATATTGAGAAAGACCCCCTGAATGAGTGGCGTGTTTCGCTTAGAAGTCTGCACTCTCATTACCTGATATACTGATGTGGCTTGGTATCCAGACTCAACAACAACAACATGGGTGTTTTGGTAAAAGCATTTCAAAAGTAGATATCTAATTTTCGAGATATACGGATATTTAATTTTAGCACAAAAGAGATTAGCTTGGCAGGCTATACCTGAAGGCAACTACGAGAGACTGAGAAAATAACAGAGTTGCTTAGACGGTCATGCCACTCATTCAGGGGGTCTTTCTCATTATAAACTTTACTGTAGTGACCTAATCCCTTTGGCTATGAAGCATTTGACTTCAGATTGTAATGATCTATATCGGGAAATAGTTTTACTTTACTTTTCTCTCCAAAACCAGGTGTTGGTGAAGCCTTGGTATTTTAAATATAAAAAGTCCAAAAAATCTGTTACCTCTACAGTCTGCCGCCTGCGTTTAGGTCACTCCTGTACTCCAGTGTTTTTTAATAAAATAAGAGTTAGAGATTCGTCTCTATGTAAGTGTGGATTTGATAAAGGGACTCTCGAACATATTTTTAGCTGTCCAAACCGTACATACTCACTATATGATTCACTACCCCCTAATATCCCTCGTCCTTCTGATTTCCAATCCCTTTTGTCCTTGATTCATGCCCTTTTGTTGATATACTATGTTATTTTACTAACCTTTATAACATTAAATTGTAGATTTGTGTGTCTTTATTCAATACTAACAATAATCTAACATCATTTTTGTATTTTGTTGGAGGTAATGGGAAGATATAATATTACCAGCTTACTAAATATTTTATTCTATTTGAATACTTTTAAGTTCTAAATATTTCTCCTTTTACTCTCACAAAATACCTACTTGTACGTAAACTTATTCTCACAGACAAAAAAGGCGTCCTTAACGTCTACACCACAGACTGATACAGGCTATTCCTTATGGGAGGCCATTTTAAAGAAGAAGAAATTAAGTTCTTCGCTTTGTTTTTCTGTATTTGCGTTCTACATTTGCGTTAAACGAAGTCTGTGAGTTTGGCGATGGTACAGGAGTTGATTCATGACTGTCTAAAGTAACTAATATTTTCAGAATAATATTTTTTAAGGAAATTCTTCGCTCTCATTTTCCTCATAATATATTCTATCCAAATATCTCCATTCCTCATTCAAGTACTGATCACGTATAGGAGACGCGGAAAATATAAAAAAAACATTATAATATATAAAACGGAGTGGAGGTATTTTGTGGGCGTTTTGATTGTTTGGTATCGTCAGGAAATAATAAGCCGCACAAACAGTACTGGTTTATTCATCGTATCACAAATAGTTTCACTCTAAAACATTAACTCAGATCGTGGATGCAAACGGATTCATCTCAAGACGTGACGAGGTCAGCTGACATATTGGCTAACGTGTCTGAAACTCCGCTTCATACGGTATCTTCCAATGGTCACCCCCAAGAGAATATCATCACTCCATTTTTTGTCTCCCTTCGACAATGCCATCTGTCATCGCTGACATAAGTGACACTTGTCAAACGAGCTGTCATAGCCAACTGTCACTGAACACGTCCAAGAGTGATCTTGTACGCCTAGAGACTCCTTCTTCTTCTTATTTTTCTCCGACACGGCCATTCTGACCAGTCACACGTCCTCGTGTGCTGCTCCTGTAAAGGAGAAAACCAGCTGCAATATCACAAGCCTTTTGCTCGGCCTAACCTGACTCTACAATTTCAGACCAATTTGCTAGTTTATTCTCTAATAGTAATCTCAACAGATACTTTAACTTCTTTAATGCTCAACAATAAACTACGCAAAGTCTCAGGTAATGCCTATATGACCAGGGCTCTTTAGTCGAAATACGTTAACCGCGTAACACGACGTGTTCTCCCCACGGCTAACCAGTGTTGCCAACATTATTTTTTAGAGGATCGTATCATAGACTAAAAAAGATAGTATTTTGCCATGATTTTCAAGGAAATAATAGTACGCAATGGAATTTCAATAAAACTATATAAATCAAGTAAAAAACGGCATGTAATTATAATTTTGCATTAGTATCTAAATAATCATATAATTAAAAATATATGATTATTTATTTTTTTTAAATTAGTAGACATAATATGTTAGTTATCTAAAATTAAAATCGCTTCGCAAACAATGCATTTAGCTTTATATTCATTAGGCCCTGGTTTGAGCCACTTTTTAAATATATCTAAAGCTTCCTAATCATACCGATACTTTTGAGCCCTATGTTTCTGCCGTTCTAATTTTGGCAACTCTTGTCTTTGTTAAAGTTTTTTCTTTGGTGTACCTACCTACTTTGCTTATATTATGATGTTTTTGCCAGTCTCTAAAGAAAAAAAACTTATGGTAAGAAACGAAAGGTAAGTACATAGAGTCTGACAAGCGAGTCGATAATTATTGGACGCGTTCATAAAAAGTACAATTAATAAGACATTTAGCTCTAAATTAAACAACTAATACTATAAATAACAAGAAGTAGAAACTTGTTAATATTGTTGTACTTAAATATTTTTATTGTAGATTTATTTTCTACGTACGATTTCATTAAAAAGGTATTTTGCGTACGATTTCGATAACGCGATTGTACATCGTATATGAGTCAAAAAAGTTGTATTAATACGATTTAAATAGTATGGTTGGCAGCACTGCGGCTAACACGTGTGCATCACTCATTGAATACACATCATGTGGTCTGTGAAGACCCCAACCTCCAGCATCACACGCCAGCTGCGCTCCGCGTCCTACTTGAGTTGCCCCAAGAGATACCGACTTTTAATGGTTGCTGCTGCGAAATGATGCCTGGTAGGTCAAATATTGTCATCAGAATTTGACTTCTATGACACGGCTCCATCGCCGACATACGTTAACCGCTTAACACATTTGTGTTAACCGCGGCTACCCGTGTGCTTCACATGCACAGCGTATGGTCTGTGAAGACCCCGACTCCGCCAATATCACACTACAGTCAGTAGATAAACAATTACGCTCACCAAATAATTTTGGTTTCGAATGTGATACTTCAACGAAGTACAGACGCCGCCGCGCCACCGCGCTGCGCTGCATCGCTCGCCGCGCTCCGTCGCGTCGTGTCGCGTCGCTAGCGTTGCTCGAAGCTCGATCCACTGTACACAAAATGAAACAGCACAACAAAATGTTCAGACTATCTAAAATTAAGTTCCTTTAGGGATTTATTTACTAAGACTTCGCTGTGTCTGTCTGTCTTTAATCAGGCTGTATCTCAAGAACAAAACTATCGCGGTTTAAATATCAGAAACAACAATGAAATTAAAATGTTAGATTTCACTATGCAGTAAAATTAATTTCATTTCCTTTCAATGATCTAACTGATTGAATGAAAATAAGCTATTACTTTAGAGTCACCCAATAACAAGTGATCAGATTGCACTGTCCTCACTAAACTTGACATAAATAAACATTTTTAGTTGTACTATCGCGGGAATCGAACCCACAAAGTCAAGTACTAGGCACTAAACCACTGGACCCCAGAGTCGTTCATAATAATAATAATAGCTCCCTTCACCGATTTCGGTGTCGGTAGCCAATTTCATTGAAACCAGGCCAGCTACGCAAGAGTTATTTTATAGTGCCCAAGTGTGTGCGCAATACACAGAAGCACTCTCTCTTCCTTTTACTTTCATAACCCAGCGGAACGGTAAGTTGTCGGTAGCCAATTTCATTGAAACCAGGCCAGCTACGCAGGAGTTATTCTATAGTGCCCAAGTGTGTGCGCAATACACAGAAGGACTCTCTTCCCTTCACTCTCACAACCCAGCGGAACGGTAAGTCGACACGTCTGGCTAGAGAATAGGCACAGGACCGACCCTTTACATGCCCATCCGACGCATGGATCATCTTTCCTGTCAGACAATCAGGTGATCAGTCTGCATTGTCCTAACCAATCCTAAAAACAACCTTTTTTGTTGTTTCAACGTGGGAATCGAACCCACGAATCCGGGTCAAGAGCTAAGCTCTGAACCACTAGACCACGGAGGCAATTCATTCGTCATTCATAATACCTGAAGACTCGCTAGTGCGTTTACAACCTTTTACAAAATCACCAAGTTGGTCGAAGCTAACTGAAGTCACTCAATGAACTTTCTAATCTTCCACCGCATCAGTGGACTGCCACGGCCTCTGAGACTCTTGGACCGTTGAGTAGAGATGTGATAAACGGCTTAAAATGAAAAGTTCACTTATCTGCTGTTGAATAATCAAAAAGCAACTTATGTTAACTGCTTATCTGCTTATCTACTTATTACCACTTATGAATTATTATGACTTTACGCTTATGTTACATTTCGATAGTTAAAAACTGATTTCAACGTACTTTGCAGGCTTAGGACTGTCTGAATAATTTTAATAATTAATTAATATTCCTATTTCTAGTCATATTTTTTTGTTAAACTATACCTACTAAAACACTTCACAAAAAAGTAATTATTATTACGTTCATATATTATATAATACATTATTTAAACAACAATATTATTAAGATTAAAATACGAATTTTTGCACAACAACTAATAAGAAAGTAAATAAACATGACCTAACATGCACGTAAGTTCAAAAGCTGTTTATTAATTATTATTAGTTATTACACTTATAAAAGTGATGAGCTACATAAACAATTTTCACTCGTATTGCGTTACGGTAAGAACGATGTTTCTTTGCTCATGTGGACCAAAGAAACATCTTTCTTGAGCAAAGAAACATCGTTCTTACCTTAACGCAATGAGAGTGAAAATTCTTATGAGTATCGACTATAAACAGTTTCTGTCAACGAAAGCCGATAACGATATTCAAAAAGCATTTAGCGTTAAACGCTTACGTTTATAAGTCTTAAACGCTTATGTTTATAAGTGACTTTTCAACTTATTAATAAAAGCGCGCTTTTTTAAACGCTTTTCGTTTAAACGTCCATCTCTACCGTTGAATGTGTGATGCCTTGTTCACCATTAGTACCAGCTTACATACAGTAACTTCTGAAAAATGAAATTAAAATGTGTTAATTCCATAAAACTCATACCACAAACAACATTATCCTGTTGGACGAATTTTAAACTATTCCATATCGCATATTGTTCTAAAAAGTAATAGTCTGATAAATCTGTAGGTAATATGTATTCCAAATTTACTTTAACAGCTTTTTTTTTTTTTAGCCAGCATAGGAATAAATAACAATGTACAAGACATTATTTAAAGATACTCTTTTTTTTTTCTTTGTTTTAAACTCACCAATGAAAATTACATTTAAGTATGTAGTTTCAACCTACTTATGTTAACCCTCAAGACCCCATGATCAATTTATTGATTTATTGACTACTCTTAAGATTTGTTGTAACTAGAGATTTGTCAAGCCCTCAGCACTTGACTTTAAAACGGACTTCACGTAAAAACTAAGGGATGACACATTAATTGCATCCCAAGATTAATTATGACCAAAGCTTTGTTTATTTAACACACATGTCTTGTTGTATTTTGTTTCAACTATTATAAAGGCTCCCGATGGGGACATTCGATCGTGGCATGAATTTCTGCTTGGTTGTGTCCCGACAGAAGATAACTTGTAAAAGCTCTGCATGTTAACCCTAATTAAGTTTTAAACTTTAATAAGTTGTAACTTTAAATAAATTTTTAATTCTTTTTGAATCGTCTTTCTCGCTCCCACAAACTTGTCTACCTACTTACTATCATGTAAACAATATTTACAAAGAACATGTTAACATGTATAAGCCTGTTTGTTTACAACTTGCGCTCATCTGCAGAGATAAGACCTTTACTTGTTGTGTAATAATAATTATTATCATTAAAATCAAACTTTGATTTCTTCTTTATAAACTGTGTTGATTTCACTCTATTAATAAGAATATACCTTGTATAATAACAAGTTTCAAAACTCACATAATTTAATTATCAAAATACTGTAAGGTCTTTTACTTTGAATCTCTTTTCTGTTACTAATACTGTGATGATAAAACCAGACTAATTCTGAACTTTACAATGAAATAAGTAATGATACTCATACAACCAGTTCACATCTTTGCGAAGCAAGTAGAATAGTCCATAAGATACACAATGCTCATCTGCGTTGGTTGGTTACCCAGCAAAGCTCGTTCTATGCATCGGGCAAGCATGCAAGCTATGCAAGGCTATGCATCATCCAGTCAAGCACTATCCCAGTGTATTGTCCATCTACAAATAAAACAAAACAGCAATACAAACGAACACTAAACTTTAAAGTTTATTTAGATTTTTGGGCAAGCAATTTCATGGAAACTTTGAAATTGTATTTACTTTGAAGGCTTCCAAATTATTACGAGGAATAAAAAGATTGCTACCACCTGTTACCAAAGCCATCAAGCTTATAACCAAGACCTGTCGTTGACTAGCCACGTCAATCTTGTCATAATATCGTGGTTCTATTGTAAATCGTCACGTTCCCATTGTCAATCGTCACGTTCCCATTGTAAATCGTCACGTTCCCATTGTCAGCACGTTACCATCGTCAGCAGCGCTGTAATCCCATCAATTGTCTTTCTGCTATGCATATACCATGCTGCCTTTGGTAGTGGAGGCTCCGTAATATAATCTGTTCCGTCTCAACGTGATCTGAGTGTCCGCAAGGCCATATCCAATCCAACAATTTGTAGGTACCCTGTAACCATCTATCTTGATTTTGCGGGTAAATCCCACTCTGAAAACGGAGTGGAGGTATTTTGTGGGCGTTTTGATGGTTTATTCATCGTATCACAAATAGTTTCACTCTAAAACATTAACTCAGATCGTGGATGCAAACGGATTCATCTCAAGACGTGACGAGGTCAGCTGACATATTGGCTAACGTGTCTGAAACTCCGCTTCATACGGTATCTTCCAATGGTCACCCCCAAGAGAATATCATCACTCCATTTTTTGTCTCCCTTCGACAATGCCATCTGTCATCGCTGACATAAGTGACACTTGTCAAACGAGCTGTCATAGCCAACTGTCACTGAACACGTCCAAGAGTGATCTTGTACGCCTAGAGACTCCTTCTTCTTCTTATTTTTCTCCGACATATATTATTAACAATTGATAATGTTAGGCGTTAACATGATAAAGCATCGAAAGTGGTAAATTATATACCTAGAAAACAAATAAAACTATCGAATGTCCCACTTCCTATAAGATTGTAAAGATCAATTACAAAGAATACTATTGAAAGTGGTAATTTCCATAGACCCGAATTTTGTTTTGTCGTAATATAATATCGATACTGGTAAATTCGATAGAACTCGCTAACTATCAATCGTAAAATACTATTGAAAGTGGTAGATTCGATACACGTTATTTGTAACATGTCTTAGTAAAGTATCGAATCTACCACATTCTAGAGTTTTGAAAGAACTATTAAAATATTTTACAATACAATACAATACAATACAATACAATACAATACAATACAATACAATGTCTTTATTCGCATAAAACATGTTTTAAAAGTTGTTACAAATTAATTATTTAGTGCATGTTTTGCCGTTTTAATGGCATGCAAATATTTTGCTTTACAAAGTACCTACATTATTAATAATTATATACAGTATATTATTATTATAGGTACAAAATAATAATATACAGAATTCATTTTTATATTAACATCTTTATATTATTTTATATTTAATTATATATTATAATAAATATCATTATACAGTATACACTATACACACTTAAATATTTATTTATTACATGAATTATTATTATTAGTTTCATTTCATTTTATGTTTTATACACAATATTAGATTCAAGGAATGACAATGGATCCGAAGTGGTTCATTAGTGCCTCATCCACGAGGAGCCTGTTGCACTTTAGGCTTTCGAACCCCTTCTTTCCATTCGCCAAGACTGACGCTATTGTGCGTATTCTAGTCTTAGCCTCCTCTCCTGCTCTCTTTGTGATCCGCTCCATTAAGTCGTTTTTCGCCTCTATTGTTGTGGTCACAACTACATCTTCTTCTTTATTGAAGTTGGAGATTATCCATGTCGTCTTCCCACATCCCGGAACACCGTTGACCCAACTTATTTCCGGTATGCGCCAGTCGTCGAGGGGTTCTACTAGAGTCAAGGTTTCCGATACCTCTAGTATCTTGTCCTCTAGCCAAATTTCTGTCCCCTTGGTGGTGACTACGACTGGATCATGTGGTGGGGTATTATAGACTGGGTAACCTCTTCTCTTGGTCCTGTCCTCGTCGAGAAATACGATTCCTGATGTGGCGCTATACGCCGCCATATGTTTCCTCGTATCTTCTCCCATGATCGCGGACGATGTGGTGTTGTTATAGATCGCCGCGTCTTTTTCCTCTAGCTGGATTTTGAGGATTCCCTCCTTCTTCAGCTCGAACAGCCTCATAAGGTCCGCGCATTCCTTTGTTTTGATGATCTTGCTAGCCTCGATCGTGGCTATATATTCCAGGAACGCGTTGACCATGTGATCTTCCAGCCGTTCAGCTTTTCTGAGGGTGGGAGGTTTGACCAGACCAAGTTGCGCTTGAGTTGGCTTTGATTTAGTTGGTTTTTGTTTTGCCGGTGGTACTGGAGCTCTGTGGAATTTCGATAGCGCTTCCTCCTGGGTATTTGGGCTGTCGAAGGGTTGCACCTGAGTTGGTTTTGTGTTTTGTTTTGTCGGCGGTTTTGGGGCTCTGTGGCATTTTGAGAGCGCCTGTGCCTGGGTGCTTCGACTGGTGAGGGTGCCTGGTTTCAAGGGAGCTTTTTCTTCCAGTTGTTTTTGGGGTTCCCTCCTGAGTGAGAGGTTCTCCCTTGTAGCCAGCTGGTGGATGTGCTGGTCTACCCTGGCGCTGGATGATGCTAGGTGTTTGTTCCTCTGTTGCTCCTCCAGCGTTGCCGCTTCCCCTTGATCCCTTTTCTCCTTTTGTTCTTCAGCCCAATTCTCTGCGCTTGATTTGGGCGGTGTTATGGTTGTTGAAGGCCCTGGGAGTGGTGTTGATCTCCCCTCGGAAATTCCAGTTTGGTGGTGTTTCTTCCAGTTAAATAAGGCTCTTATCTTTGATTTTATTTTGTTGATGATGTTGATCTTGGATGTAGGGTTGAGATTGAGTTCAGCGTCTCCCGATTTTGGCTGGCTTGATTTTGGTGATGGTGGTGGTGTTTTCTGTGGTGATGGTTTGTTTGGTACGAGGAAGGTTAGGTCTTGATTCCTTCCCTCGTACACTACCACTTCATGCTTCTCGGATGCCTTGATGCACCCGAGGTAATCCGCCACTTCTCCTCTGTCGAAGTCTACCTCCATTTGGTCTACGCTGATGACTCTTGATCCGATGGTGGTGTTGGATTCTGCTAATTTTAGAAGGAAAGAGCACGCCTGAACGAATTGGGTCCCACCGGGTGTCCTATCGAATAGCAGCACTGTTTTGTTTTTAGTGCGTACTATCCGACATTGTATCCCAGCTATCTCCGCTGCGCCCAGTTCCTCGTATCTCTTCCTCTTCATGGTTGTTCTGGTTGTACTTCCTTTTAGCAGTAGAGCCAGCCCTGGTGATATGGCGACTCTTTTTGATCCAACACTGGAACAGTAGCTCAACCCGAGCCTCTCGAAATTGTTATTCATGAAAAGGACCACCTTCCTTGTCCTTATTAGTGGTACTCCACTTTCCCCGCCACTTAGCCACTTGGTTAGGTTAGGTTAGGTTAGGTTAGGTTTTTTTTTTTTTTTTTTTTTTTTTTTTTTTTTTTTTTTTTTTTTGCTGCACTTCCCTGATTTTGATTCGAGGGGTTTCTTTTTCTTTTCGTTTAATGTCTTTCTTATTAATTACAAGCATCGTCCTCCTTTCTGTCTTACATTTATACTTAGCCACTCTAACGTCTAGATTTTGACAGCTGCCATCGCATTAGCGCCCCAGCTCTCGCGGAAGTACTAAAGCGGTCTAGCTCTCAATGCCGTCACCGATTAAAGCCTGTTTTCTAACAAACTACAACTGTTATGGCAAATTAAAAAATACCTGTATAAAGCTGATATTTTAGGGAATTAGAATATGTGAAAACTAAATTATAACTCCTATCGTATAAAGTACAAAAAAATGTTGAACATTACAACACTGGTGAAATTTGAGTAAAATTTTTAATATTTACAAGTTTTTACTATATATTTCATAACTTATCTCAATAATATTTACATAGTAATAAACTAGATTATTTAAGCTTTTTTTTGATACCAATATATAATTACTTCAAAGAAACAATTTAGCACAACAAATCAAAACAAACTACCCATTCTTGCATAAATTTCAAATCGCTCCCGATGACGAATATCACGGCAAGATGGCCGACCAGCTAAGGCCGCTACAGACAATAAAATATATAGGATTATTTCGTTTCAGGAATAAGTTGTTTTTTTTCGTTGGTTAGGAGATATTCAGTTATTATATTTAAATAAACTACATTACTTATTTATTTTTTTATGTAAAATTACGAAAATAAAAAAATAGTACATACATAAAAAATTGTAAAGTCGGTTCTAAATCAAATCAAATTATTTTATTTCCAAATAAAACCATACCAATTATATTAAAGCATACCATGGTTAAAAGTAATATTGAAAAAAACATTTCGAACACAAAAAACATTTACCGTTTATAGTTTGTACATACCCCTTATTTCGATACGTAACGGGCGGCCATGGTCGCCCGTGTCAAAATTCTGAGAATGAACAATAAAAACGTGTTATCTTAAAATTCTTGCTATATTTCTTTCGTTTAACTACACACATTTATTATTTATGACCTATTGTTCCAATTACAATAAGTACTTTACTAAAATAAACAACCTGTAATACAATAAACACTTAGCGAACAGCCGGCAAACGCCAAACAAACAACGGCGAAGTTTTTATAAACATCATATCATATTGTGGATGCGTATATATTTGTAGATATCATGAAATAATTAATCTTTAGGATTATTATAACATATAACACTCATTACAATTGTATAAACATACATTGTTACTTACATTTTTTAAGTTGAAACTCGAAGCCACTTGTAATATGATCCACGCACTTGAAACTTGACACTTGACTGAGGAATTTAATTTTTTTTAGAAAGTTGCTGTCGCCTGTCGTACTGTTTTACCATTCAAACGACGCGTAATTTAATAAAGAACCATCTAGCGAAACACTTGTGAACCTCTTGAACACTGCCATAGATAAAAACACGTTTCTGTGGAGCGAGACGTCCGGGCGACTATAGTCGCCCGGACGTTCAACTCCAAAAATTTTTGGGCCGCTCTAGTTGCCCGGACAGTTGAGTGGCTATACTATCTATTATATCCCAATACATTATCATTCTTGTTTCTTTTATTTACATGTTTCACTACACTTACACAAAATTCCAGCAGTACTTCTCTACTTTTCCTATTCTTACAAATTATGCCTAAATTCTCTTTCTTCAGTTCAGTGTCCAATTTATGCTGCAACTCATATCGTTTACCAGCATAAATCGGACACTCCACCAGCAGGTGAGGTATATCTTCTTCTTTAGCGGGATCACATGCGCACGATGGGCTCTCTTTACATTTGAACCTGTATAGGTAGCTAGAGAGCCCACCGTGCCCAGTGAGCGCCTGCGTCAGTTCCCTGCTGGGGGCAACTTTCTTAACCAGCTTATGTGCCGCGAATACGTCCTCCATAAAAAGTTTCGTTATCGCTGCGGTTTCGCCCTCCCGGTATCTCCGATCCCACTCGCGAAGAGTGTCCTGGCGGATCTCTCTCTTCGCGAATGATACCGGACACAGGTCGAAGTGTGGCTTGGTCTTCATTTTTGTCGCTGCGTCCTTGGCCAGCTGGTCGGCCCTCTCATTTCCTACCAGCCCGACGTGTGCCCTGACCCAGAAGAGTAAAATTTCTCGATTCTGGCTCAACGCACACGCCATACTGTTTTTGGTTTCGAGAGCCAGCCTGTTCGTGGTACCAGCGCCGCACACGGTCTCGATTGCCGCCCTCGAGTCACTGTATATGCCGATTCTTCGGTCCGGTAGTTCGAGGGCGATTTTCGTTGCCCTGTTCAGCGCTAGTAGCTCTGCCTGGTACACTGTACAGTGGTCAGCAAGCTTGAGCTTATGGTGTCGCATCTCCATGCCGTCCTTCCAGACGGTCACGGCAGCGCCCACCTTACCCTCAAGCTTGCTGCCATCGGTGTATATTTTAACGTCTGCATCAGTTGCGTCTACTTGTTCTTGGTCTACCAGGCAGGTGTATTTATGTGTGGTGTTGGTGCATGGGTGTGGCGTGTTTATGTATTGTTCCACCATCTCGATCTCCAAGTCCCGGAAACCGCTCTCCACTGTGCCCTTACGGGCTAGGTAGAGTCGCGCTGCTTCCTGAACTCGGAGGTCGAGTGGTAGAATGCCGGTTATTGCTAAGGCCGAGTGCAACGAAACGGTTCTGTACGCATAGCAGATTTTTTGTGCAAATCCCCGTTGTATTGCGTTCAACTGCTTCCTTGCACTCAGCTTTTTTGCCGAGTCTGCCCACGCACAGGCCGCATATGTGACAATCGGCTCTACGGCCGCTGTATAGATTAGGCGTGATACGTTGGCCTTCAACCCCCAACTGACTCTGGCCGCTCGCGAGAGCTGTGAGTGTAACTCTACAGCTCTGCGGCAGACATTGTCTATGTGGGGATTGAAGGTCAACTTATCGTCTATGGTTAAACCTAGCAATTTTATGCTGCGGGCCATCTCTATGGGCACTCCTCCCATACTCAATCTCGGGGTGTCGTACTTGAGTCTGCGAGTGATTACCATGGCTTGCGTCTTGTGTGGGGCGAATTTCAGTTTGTTGTCCGCCCCCCACACGTGCGTATAGTCTAGGGCATCCCTCGCAGCCCCATTTATGGCCTCCGTTGTTGTCCCTGAGAAAAGGAGCACTATGTCATCGGCAAAAGCCTGTACATAGTGTCCCTTTTCCACTAGGTTTTTGAGCAGTGGGTCGATCAGCAGGTTCCACAGAGTGGGCCCACCGATCGATCCCTGCACACATCCCTTATTTGTTTCCCTAGCACACTCCTCTCCGGCGTACCTCACCACCACTTTCCTGCTGGACATATAATCGTCCATTGTTTTCCTGATGTTGATCGGGCACTTCTCCTCCGCCAGTCTCACTCTTATCTTTGGCCACCATGCACTGTCGAAAGCCCCCTCGATATCTAATGACACCATCACAATTATCATTTTGTCCTTTAGTTTTTCTTTTATCTGGTGCATTAGCTCGAAGAGGGCGTCCTCAGTGCTGCGTTGTGGGGTGAATCCATATTGGCGGGTACTCATTCTCGGTACTAGATACCACCTGAGCCTCCTCACCAGCATCTTTTCGAACAGCTTCCCCATCACCGGGAGGAGACCTATTGGTCTGTACGATTTTGGTGCTGCGTAGTCCTCCTTATTTGGTTTACGCAGCACCACAACCGTAGCTACCTTCCAGGTGACTGGGAAGCATCCGAGTTCGAGGCATTTGTTGAAGAGGGTCAGGTGGTACCCAGAGTCTGCATAAATGAGTCGCTTTACGATATCCGAAGTGAGTCCGTCGCCCCCTGGGGCTTTCTTTGGGTTGAAGCTGTCCATGGCAATTTTCATTTCGGTCTCCGTGAACGGGGGATCATGATACTCATCATCATGTCCCCGATTCACGAGATCTGCGGCCAGTCTTATGGTTCTGTGGAGCTCCGTATCTTCTTTCGGATCGTCCCAGGGGTAGAACACTGCCGCCAGTTCCTCTACTGACTCTTTGGCATTAAGAGTCCTCCCTCCTTTTACTAGCAGCATGTCCTCGTGTCTTTTCCCTGTTTTCCTTAATATTCTATAAATCCCATCCCATACTGTCTCCTTGTCCTGCTTTCCACAAAAGTCCTTCCAGCTCCTTATCTGTTCCTTTTTCGCTCTTTGTTCGTATTCTTCTTTTTGTTTCAGGTATTCACCCACCACGTACTCCCGTCTCTCCGGTGCTGCCCAACGGATTCTTCTGCGTAAGGTTCTTGTTCTTCTTTTCATTTCTTCCAGGTCTCCATTCCACCAGGGGGGCTTCTTATTGCTGAACTTCATTTTCTTTTTAGGGAGGGTGTCTTCACACGCTTTTCTCATAGTGGCATCGTATTCTCCTATGGTATGTTCTAGATCCTGTTTACTGTTTATATTTCTAATTGTATCTATTGTTATATTGTTTTCTATTTTTAATTGTTCCATTTTCTCTAAGAAAGTGGACCAATTAGCCTTTTTTGTATTATATTTCCTAGTTGTACTATTTTTAATTTCCTTTATTTTATGTTTTCCCATAGAGAATACGATGGCATTATGATCTGAGCTAACTAGTTCTTCGACTACCTCCCAATCCTTCACTATGCTCTGGAGGTCTGGTGAACATGCCGTAACGTCGATGACGCTGCTGCATTCCTTTCCTCCCCTTACCGTATAAAAAGTAGGTTTCCTTCCAGTGTTCATAACCACCAGACCCCACTGGTTTAGCAAGCCCATTATTACATCACCCCTGGGGTCACTTTCCCGGCTTCCCCACCAGATACTCTTCGCGTTTGCATCACCCCCCAGGTTAGGTTAGGTTAGGTTAGGTTAGGTTAGGTTAGGTTAGGTTAGGTTAGGTTAGGTTTTTTTTTTTTTTTTTTTTTTTTTTTTTTTTTTTTTTTTTTTTTTTTTTTTTTACTTCGCCCCTATCATGGACAGGGCTCGTTCTTTTTCTTTTTTATTAATCATTTATCTATTTTCTTTCTTTTTTGCAATAACAATAACTTTACAATTGATATAATTATACAAAATATTACAATTCTACTGACATTTCCAATTTAAATACAATTCCAATAAACTTTTTCCAATTAAATTACAATACACTTAAAATTTTTTCAAAAATACAGACAATAAATTAAATTCAATTTACCAAATATAATACAATAAAATACAATTACACTATAATAAATTTCAAGATAAATTCTAATTAATAAATATACAATGACAAATTTCCAACTTTCAATAAAATACCAAATAAATTTCCAAAACACTATACAATATAAAATCAAATTTCCAAATAGAATTCAATAAAATATGATTACGATATAATAAATTCCAATTAAATTACATACAAAATAAAATTTTCAATAAAATGTCAATAAATGCAGTTAAAATATGTTTCAAATAATTAAAATACAATAAAATAAATTTCCATCAATAAAATACAATAATAAATTCCAAATTTCAATAAAATACCAATAAAATACAATAAAATAATTTTCAAATAATACAAAATAAAAACCTACTACTAATATCACAGTTTACACCACTCACTACACACCATCACTATGCCTTTTATTCACTGTTTGCACGATCTTTGTGCAATATAGCAAGAAAGCCTCCCTTTTCTTGCTGTCCCCCAGCATGCTTGGCAGACTCTCACCCGTCATCGCGATGCCCAATTTCTGCTCAATAGCATATCTATTGGTTGCAAAAATTGGGCACTCGAGTAACAGGTGAGGGACTGTCTCCGCAACTCCGGGCTGACACAGACACGACGGGTCCTCCTTCAATTTGAATCTGTTCAAATAGAAGGCGAACCCGCCGTGGCCAGTCAGTACTTGTGTGGTGTGGTGTGTTATGTCTATTTTGCGCACTATTCTGTGCGCCGCGGCAGCATTGGGGAAGAAGAGCTTCGTGACTCCGGCCGTCCCGCCTGACGTATATCTCCTGTCCCATTCCTCAATCGTGTCCTGTCTTAAGACACGCTTGACGAATGACACAGGACACAGATCGTAATCGGGTTTCTTCTTCGATCCCAGAGCGGCCTCTTTGGCTAATTGGTCAACCCTTTCATTCCCCCTAAGCCCTGCGTGCGCCTTGATCCAAAACAGGGAGACCTCCCGCCTCTGCAATGCAGCTTTTCGGAGGGCCCCCCTAGTTTGCACTGCCAGGGGATGGGGGGAACCAAGGGTGACCGCCTGAAGGGCCGCTCTGGAGTCGCTGAAGATACCGACCTTAGTCACTCTGCCCTCGCAGGCAATTTTTACGGCCTTGCTCAGTGCGAGGAGTTTGGCCTGGTAGACGGTGCAATACGTCGGCAAAGCAAGTTTGACGGCCCTGGTCTCGGCCTCACCTTTCCAAACGGAAAGTGCGGCTCCGACCCGACCCTCAATCTTGCTGCCGTCCGTGTATACTCGGTATTCGTGGTCACAGACCACGTCCGAATATACAGCCTCGTCTACCAGTCCGAATCCAAGCCCAGTCTGCTCTGCCGGATGGGGTTCCTCGATCGCTGGAGCCCTTTGCTCCACCTCCCTGTCTCTCAGTACCGGGTGTGACACCCCCTTCTTGATCTCATAGAGCCTCGATACTTCGAGTATCCTGAGATCAAGAGGGAGTATCCCAGCCAACAGTAGTGCAGAGTTCAGGGAGACGGTCCGATAGGCTCTGCAAATCTTCTGGGCAAAACCCCGCTGAACGGTGTTTAGCCTTTTCTGGACCCCCATCTTTTCTGCTGTGCTAGCCCAAGCCGCCGCCGCGTACAGAATAGTGGGCTCTACTACCGCGGTATAAATTAGTTTAATAATCTGGGGGTTAAGCCCCCATCCTACTCGTGCTGTCCTAGCTAAAATCTTGTATCTACTTAGTGCTTTCTTACAGACAATGCCCACGTGGGCATTGAATGTAAGACCGCTGTCAACGGTGACGCCTAGAATTTTTATTTCGTTATAAAAACGAATGTCCACCCCACCCATCTTCAGACGTGGTGTGTCGTGTTTTAATTTCCTGGTGGACAACATGGCGCAAGTCTTGTGGGGGGCAAACTTTAATTTGTTCGCCTGTCCCCATTTGTTCACCTCTTCGAGAATCGGGTTTGCCCTTAGTTCTATTTCCAGTGCCGTCCTCCCCTCAAACACAAGCACCACGTCGTCGGCAAATGCCTGACAAAAAACATTCTTTTCCTCTAGCATCCAGAGTAGGGGGTCCAACAAGAGGTCCCACAGGAGAGGTCCTCCAATGGATCCCTGTACACACCCCTTGTTGGTCTCCCTACTCACTTCCACACCCGCATACCTAACACTCACACTCCTTTCACTCAGATAGCTGCTGATCACCCGTCTCAAGTTCACCGGACACCCAACCTCCGCCAACCGAACCTTTATGGCTGGCCACCAAGCACTGTCACCTCTATATCCAGCGATACCACAACAGAAATCTTTCTCTCCTCCCTCTTCTTCCTGATGTGGTTCACTAGTCTGTAGAGGGCGTCTTCGGTGCTCCTTTGGGGCATAAAGCCATATTGGTTGGGGCTCAACTTGGGCAGCAAATAGAACCTGAGTCGGGCGACCAGCATCTTCTCGAAGATTTTGCCAAGAACAGGCAGGAGGCCGATCGGGCGATAGGCTTTTGGTACCCTGTATGATTCCTTGTCCGGCTTCCTCAGTACTACCACTGTTGCCTGCTTCCACTGTTTGGGGAAGCAGGCAAGAGCGATACACCGGTTCAGCAGTGCAAGGAACCATTCAGGATTACATTCTACAGCGTGATGGCAGATGTCGGCCGTAAAACCATCCACCCCGGGGGCCTTTTTGGGGTTGAAGGACCTTACGGCTCTCTTCAACTCCTCCATGATGAAAGGAGGGTCGTCCGGGCCCGTCGGCGCTTCGGTGTCTAGTGACTCCGCGCGCCGACGCACCCGTCGATTTTCCTCACTTTCACCATTTTCTTGGTCCACGGGGTAGAAGGTCTCGGCCAACAGTTCTGCGGAGTTTCGGGCGTCGAGGGTTTCACCGTCCCTGTTAAGGGGCAGATCCTCCTCCCTCCCGGTCGCTCTGTTCATCACTCTGTAGATGCCCTCCCATACCCCCTCCCTATCCTGTTTTTGGCAAAAGTCCTTCCAGCTACTCACTTGCGCTTCTTTTACAGCCTTTTCATACTTCTCCTTTTCCTCCAGGTACAGCCCCACTACGCGGTTTCTGCGATCTGGCGCTGCGTTTCGGATCCTGCGTCTCCTCGTGGCCACCTGCTTCTTCATCTGCGCGAGCTCATCATTCCACCACGACAATGTGAATTCCTGTGTGTGTTTCCTAGCTGGCATAGTGTCTCTGCATGTCTGTGTAATCACTTCTGTGTATCTGTCTACTACCTCTTCTACTTGTTGTGTGCTGTGTATTGTGTCTATGTCTTGTATAGTTAATTGTCTGTCTGACATCAACTGAGTCAATTTCTCATGAAATTGACCCCAGTTTGCCTTGCGTGTGTTAAATATGCGTGTCGTACGTATAATGTTTGTGCCTGTGGATTTCTGTTGTCTGATGCCAAATGATATGCCGTTGTGGTCCGAGCTCGTGAGACTCTCTTCAACCCTCCAGTTGTCCACTCGGTTCAGCAGATCGTCAGAGCATGCCGTCACATCCACGTAGCTGGAGTACCTTTTCCCCCCTCTAATGGTGTCGAATGTCGGGATGTCACCGGCATTGAGTATGTGCATACCCATGGCCTCCAGTACGCCAGACACTTCCCTTCCTCGCGGGTCTTCCATGTCACCACCCCACCACGGGCTTTTTGCGTTCGCGTCGCCTCCCAAGACCATCCTATCCGTACCCAACTCTCCTCCTGTCCGCATAAGATGGTCCAGGTAGGGCCCCACAGGCTTATCGGGCTCGAAATAGAAGGACACTACAATTATCTCCCAGGCTTTGGTTTTTAAGGTGGCCACGACTACGTTGTTGTTGGTGAGGCGCGTGTGGAGTACGACGTCTATGGTGTCGTCCAGAACCACCACACACGCCTTAACTACACCGCCACCTTCCCCATCGCTCTGGTAGACTCTAATCCCATTGTAGGTCCTCATACTCCGTGCCCCGCCTATGTAGGGCTCTTGCAGCAACGCTACACATGCCTTACGCTTGGTGGCCTCGAGTAGAAACTCCTGTGTGGCGACTTGGCTCCGCTGGAGGTTGGCCTGTAAAAATCGGTACTGGAAGTTCTCCTGGACACCCTTAACAATACGCCACCGCAGACCGGGCTAAAGCGTCCCACCTCTTTCTTTCCGGACACTCGTGATCAAAAGCATTGTGCTCTCCGCTGCCCTTCTTTGCCTTAGTGCAGTTAATGCACTTTGGCCCTTCTCCACGCAGCCACTTGTCACACTCGGTCTTCTTGTGAAGACCTGCGCAGTGGCTGCATCTGTCCTCCTCCTCACTACACATCCGCTTCGTGTGCCCATACCCCAGACAGCGGGAGCACTGCACCAGTGGGCTTTGATCAAACACTCGCACCCTGCCTAGGCCTAAATGGACCTGGCCCGCATTCATACATCTCTTCCACACTTGTGGGCTTACCCTAGCCACTACATGGTTCTGGAGGGGGTTCCTCGCATTCTTCCTGTACGCTACTTCTACCTTACATTCTTCTCCCTTTAGACCCTCAAAGACGTTTGCGTTTTGGTTTTTTAACGCAGTCGTGAAGTCTTCGTTGTCCCGTTTCATAACGTCTCTGAAGATCAAAAGGGGATCCTTATTTTTAACTTCTTCCACAATTAATCCCTCATTCTTTCCTAGTCTTTCCTTTACCTTCCTTCTTTCCTCCTCGTTCACGCAGCCGACGACCACTTTCCTATTTCTTACCTTTCTCACTCTCTCCACTTTTACCCATCCGTCCTTCGCATCTACCGTCCTTCTTATCTTTTCTAGCACTTCTTCCCCAGTCTCTTGCTCATCCCTGGAGGACACCACGACTGAGTGCAGAGCCCTTGCCTCGGGGAGTCTTTCAGTGACCCCGCGCGAGACAACGCCCGCGTATGTCGCTTTAGCGACCGCAGTCGTGTTGTCCTCCAGCAGTGTGCTCAACTTCTCTATCCTTCTTTCATTCTCTTCTACTACCTTCCTTTTCCCTTCCATACATTTCCTCATTTCTTCCATACTTCTCATATTTTCCACTAATAATTTATTGTTCTGTTTCAGGTTTTCAACCAGTTCGTCCGTCAATGCAGCAGTCGTCGATGTAACAGCAGGGGAAGGGTGTAAAGGGCCCTGTCCCTGCTCTTCGTGCTTTCCCACTTTTGTTTTTGTTTGTCCCTGCTCCATGTCTTTTATTATGTTGTAGAGCCTGTCTAACATTGCCGTCACACCATCCTTGATCTCGGTTTTGAGATTTCGGGATGTGTTTATGTACATTTTTGCTTTGTTTAGACAGGCTCTACCTTCCTCCGTTTTTGACCTATAAGACATGGAGGGACTAACTACCACTTCTACTACTTGTTTTTTAGGGTTTTTATTTTTTGATGTCGTTGGTTCCTGACTATTATGTAGCTTTTCCGGAGGGGAGACGGCGATAGTAAATGCCTCAATTCTGTCTATGCTCTTTCTTACAGCTGATTTTGTCTCTGGTTGGGTCAAGGGCCTGACCCCGTCCATGTTGTCCCTTTCAGGTGAGGAAATGGTAAAGGTGTCGCTAGTTCTCTTTGGGGTGTGGAACATTTTTATTGGAATTTAAAAATGGGTCAAACTGAAAGTCAATTAATATATTATAGGAAGATGATTAATAGTACGTCAAATAAAATAAAATAAAATAATTGTCAGCCTAATCCTAAACTAACCTAACAGTTGTTCTAAAAATAGAAACAACTGGTCAATAAATTACTAATTTAAACTAATCTAACAGATGCTCTAAAAATAGAGACAGCTGGTCGGTAAAAATACTAAACTAACTAAACTAACAGTTGTTCCAAAAATAGACTCAACCGGTCAATAGCAGGTACGATACTAACTAATCTAACAGTTGCTCCAATAGGGAGGCAATCTGGTCCTATTCTAAAAATATACTACCTAATACGTGATATATACTACTTTTATAATGTGTTATGTGTGTAAAAGTCCCTAGGTAGATAATGTAGTACACTCGTCAGATAAAAGTCAAGCTCTGGTGTACTAGTGATTCTTAACAACTAAAACTTTGGTCAAAAACAACTATAAACTATGATCTTTAAACTTATAACTAGCAGCTGCACCAAAAATGATGCAGTTGGTCCTAACTATACTTATACTAGGAAGATCTGTTATTTTAATTTAGTTTAAGTTCTTTTCAGGTACCTTCGTCTTTAATGCTGTCTTCTTCTGCGGCGGTTTTCTTTGTTTCAGGTTTTTTCGTCCGGTTTCTTTTCAGGTTCCGGTTCCGGTTTTTTCTTTCAGGCGGTCTTCTTCTACAGGTCCTGTTGCTGCTGATGGCGAAAACCCCGTTCTTCTACGACGTTCCGGGGCCGAGATGTGTTCCGGTGTAGGTGGTGCACTTCAAAAACCAAGATGGCGGCCGTGAAACTCGTAACGCTTGACTCAGTGGTGTAGGGCTCGTTTCAGGAACTACGATGGTGAAAACCCCGTCCTTCTGCGACCCCCAGGACCCGAGCTATGAGCGATTTAAGATTTTCAATATGGCCGCCAAGATGGCTGCCGGTTTTTTCTATTCCCCGTAACTCCTTGACCGTTCGTCGTAGAGGGGTGGTGTTTGGGTTCGATCTTCCTAGTTTTTTGTCTTCTTCCCGGTGATCCCGGTTTTTTCCCGATTTTCGTTCCCGGAGACTCGTGGTCTCGGATTTCTTCAGGATTCGGATTTCAGGTAGCTGAGGTGGTGCCAACTACCCTCCAAAAATCCCACTCTTCTATGTCCTCTGGAAGCTGAGATATTCGCGCTTATGTTCGGGATTTGACAGTTTGTCAACTGTCAAATGCCGACTTTGACAGCTTATATCTCAGCAACCGTAGGTCGGAGATACGTCGTGCTTGGGGTTGCTGTCGTCGTCCTGATCTCCTCTACCCGAATTTTCACTTTTTGGAGTCGGAAATTTTTGGGAAAATTTTTTCCTATTTTCCGGGAAATCTGGGTAAATACTATTCTAGGTGGATAGCTGGGCTCCCCCGCTTGCCAAGGAATCTTTCCGCGCTTCTCTACGGCTTCCGGTCTCCGAGTAATGAGGGGTTTTCGAAGTGTCACTTTTAGGTACAGAGACTACCGTAAGATGGCGCTTGCATAATGTAATATGTCAAAAAAATCTGTGATCTTTGTTGGGTGGTTAATTGGGTTGCCAGATGCTGTTTCATACACAAAAATAATCCTTGCAAATTCCTTTCTTAGTGATCTCCTACACTTCCGAGGAAACCTACATACATTATAGCTCGTTGGCTTCAATATCTTTGATTTTTCAAACAAATAATTAATTACACTTTTCTCCCGTTTCCGTGGGGATTTCGGGAAGTTCTTGTTTAGTACTCCCCTATACTTACATTCTAAGAAATATACATGCCAAATTTCAGCCTGCTGCCGAGTATTTTCGACTCGACGCTAAGATTTTACCTCTTGGGGCTCTTGCCAAATGTGATGACGGAGAGATGAAATCTGCTGGCGTAAAGTGAGTTGAACATATGAAGGATTTTTTTCTTATAGTTAATCCTGTTTTTATAATATTATGTTTGATAGCCTCTATCCATCTTTATCTCCGAGTTTTATCTTGGGGAAAGCGGTGGTTACCTATATTTTTACAAAATTGTACTAGGCATGGACTAGCCATGTTTAGTTTAGTTCTCAGGGCACAATTAATAAATACTAAACTATTGCAAGTGAAAGAAAGAAAGTTGAAAGGTAAACAAACAAAAAACAAAGCGGAAATTGACATTTTACACAGGACCTGACATATTACTTAGGTTTAATGCCATCTATCAGCATTTTTCTTAAACTAGTAGAACTGTCAAAATAAAAACCGCTCATTGCCGTTTAAAAATTTCCAAAATGGCGGCCGAGCTGTCAAAGTTAAGTTTTCGGCCTTGTAACTCCGTCAATTTAGACCTGCGCGTATCGGGGTTTTCTTTGGTCCAGGGTTACCTGACCTTGGGTATTTTATGATGGGGGAGTTTGGGGGGGTTACAATCCCCCCAAAAAATACCTTGATTACCCTCTTATAATATTCGTCTCAAAATTCCCTTTCAGGGGAGGTGTCGCACGTCTTTTTACGACCAGTGGTTCCGGAGCTATCCTAGTTTTAAATTTTGACAAAATGGCGGACAAAATGGCCGCCAAACGTTTTTTGGTAATAACTCCGCAACCACAGCTCCGATTCTGTCGCTCGAGGTGTCTCCTGAAAGGTCTCGTCAATACCTAGGTCGTGAGCTCCTTGTTTTTGCTGCTGCTCCTGTCTATCCCGTTTTATTCCAGAAAAATACCTTTTTTCACCTAGCTCCGGTGTCCGACGTACTAGAGGGGAGTTTGAGGTGTCCCCTTGTTGGTAATGACGTCGTCTATATTACTAGATGGGATTTAGCTGTTTCCAGTGTCTCCGGCAGCTTTAATTTGGATTTTTCTGGAATAACGGTTTTTCCGTCCTGGTGGAAAATTTGGTATGGGTGACTTACTTTGATCCCCTTGGGTCGTCTAGGTGGTGGGCTCGACCTAATTATCACGTGGTTAAATCCCACGCGTCACCACAGGGTAGTCCTTGGCAGTCGTTTCCGTTTCCAATTTTCTAATTACTGCCACTCACCCCCTTGTCACTCTAAAATTTTTCTTTTTCGTGTTCCACGCTTCTCTTTGTGTACACTTTCATTTACGCTGATGTCTGGTGGTGTAAGTCTGCGAATTTACCCACCTCGTGGGGACGCTAAAAACTAAAACACAAGGTCATTGCCACTAAAACTATGTCTATAATTCTAATTTTTTCTACACTAAAAGAGGTCTCTATCCTGCACAATGTCCACTATAGTTTTTTAAAATCCACCAATAACTTTTGTTTTTATTCAACTTTTAAGTTTTAAAAATTTTCCACTTTTAGTTTTTTCAAGTTTTTTCGCACTTTTTCAATTTTTTAAGTTTCGGCAATATTACCCGCGGGTGGGCGGCACTGAGACGCGTCGAACAACACCTTATTTTTTGAAAATCGGAGCAGTTTTACCCACTTTTTTGTATTTTTGAACGCGGAGCTTTGCGAAAAAGGTGTGGTCTGGTCGGCAGATGGCCTGAAACTGGTTAGGTTAGGTTAGGTTAGGTTAGGTTTTTTTTTTTTTTTTTTTTTTTTTTTTTTTTTTTTTTCTATTGCCCCTAACATTGTCAGGGCTTGTTAATTTTTCTATTCTTTTTTGTCATTCTATTTTTGTTTTTCTTTTATTTATTTTCTTTTTTATCGTCTTTTATTACATCTTTTATTTATGTTACTGCTTTTCAATACAATCTCTTTTCATATTTATATTTTTACTTTGTATACTTTCATTTATTCCATATTTTTTAAACAGTTCCTAATATAAGCAATACAATTTAATTTAATTAAAATAAAACATTACAATTTAAAACAACAATAATTAATTAAACTATACATCAAGATTTCAATAAAAATTTAAAACAATATCAATTTAATTAGCAATAAAATAAAACAATATAATTAAAACAATACAATTAATAATACAAAAAAAAAAATTTAAAATGTCAAATAATAATAAAATCCCATACAATACAATACAATACAATTTCCTTAGCCTAATATCACAGTATTCTTATATCACAGTTTAACTACAGACTACACACCCGAGCCATTCCTTTTGTTCACCGTTTCAACAATTTTGGTGCAATATTTAAGGAATGGCTCCCTACTTTTGCCCCCCAGAATGCTAGGCAGTTCCTCACCAGTCATCGTTATGCCCAATTTTTGCTCAATATCATACCTATTGTTTGCAAAAATCGGGCACTCGAGTAATAGGTGAGGAACTGACTCCGCAACTCCGGGCTGACAGAGGCACGACGGGTCCTCCTTCAATTTGAATCTATTCAAATAGAAGGAGAAACCGCCGTGACCCGTCAGTGCTTGTGTGGTGTGGTGTGTAATGTCTATCTTCCTTACTATTCTGTACGCCGCGGCAGCATTGGGGAAGAAGAGTTTTGTGACGCCGGCTGTCTCTCCCGACACATACCTCCGGTCCCATTCCGCAATCGTCTCCTGCCTAAGGATACGCTTGACGAATGAGACCGGACATAGGTCGTAGTCGTGTTTCCTCTTCGACCCCAGAGCGGCTTCCTTGGCGAGTTGGTCTACCCTTTCATTCCCCCTAAGCCCCGCGTGCGCCTTAATCCAAAACAGGGAAACCTCCCGCCTCTGCAATGCAGCTTTTCGGAGGGTTCCCCTAGTTTGCACGGCAAGGGGATGGGGGGAACCAAGAGTGACCGCCTGAAGGGCCGCTCTGGAGTCGCTGAGGATGCCAACCTTCGTCACTCCACTCTTGCAGGCGATGGTGACAGCTCTATGGAGCGCCAAGAGTTCGGCCTGGTACACGGTGCAATACGTCGGCAACGCAAGCTTGACGGTTTTGGTCTCGGCCTCACCTTTCCATACGGAAAGTGCGGCTCCGACCTTACCGTCAATCTTGCTGCCGTCCGTATATATCCGCTGTTCGTGGTTGCTAACCACGTCAGGATAGGTGTCCTCGTCTACCAGTCCGAATCTTAACTCCACCTGCTCAGCTGGATGAGGGTCCTGGATCGCTGGAGCCATTCGCTCCACCCCCCTGTCTCTGAGCACCGGATGTGACACTCCCTTCTTGACCTCATAAAGCCTCGATGCTTCGAGGATTCTGAGGTCAAGAGGGAGTATCCCAGCCAGGAGCATGGCAGAGTTCAGGGAGACGGTGCGATATGCTCTGCAGATCTTTTGGGCGAAACCCCGTTGGACGGTGTTAAGCCTCTTTTGGACCCCCATCTTTTCCGCTGTTTGCGCCCATGCTGCCGCCGCGTACAGAATAGTAGGCTCTACGACGGCAATATATATAAGCTTAATGATTTGGGGGTTAAGCCCCCAACCTACTCTGGCGGTTCTTGCCAACGCCTTATACCTAGTAATTGCCTTCTGGCAGATATTGCCGACGTGTGTGTTAAATGTGAGTGCTGCGTCTATAGTTAGGCCTAAGATTTTTACACTTTCATTGTACTGTATATCCACACCCCCCATCTTTAAGCGTGGTATGTCATACTTTAGCTTTTTAGTGCTAAGTAGTGCAAGCGTTTTGTGGGGGGCGAATTTCAATTTATTTAGTTCGCCCCACTTTTGAACTTTCTCCAACACCCTGTTTGCTTGCATCTCAATGTCCAGCGCCGTCTTCCCGTCAAACACCATTACTACGTCGTCGGCGAATGCCTGGCAAAATACCTCATTCTCCTCTATCATCCACAGCAGGGGGTCCAACAAGAGGTCCCACAGGAGAGGTCCACCGATGGATCCCTGTACGCACCCCTTGTTGGTCCCCCTGCTCACTTCCACACCCGCATACCTTACATTCACACTTCTCTCACTCAGGTAGCTGCTGATCACTCGTCTCAGGCCCACCGGACACCCAACCTCCGCCAACCTCACCTTTATGGCTGGCCACCAAGCACTATCAAAGGCCCCCTCTATGTCCAGCGAGACCACAACAGAAATCTTTTTCTCCTCCCTCTTCCTTCTGATGTGGTTCACTAGTCTATAGAGGGCGTCTTCGGTGCTCCTTTGGGGCATAAAGCCATATTGGTGGGGGCTTAATTTGGGCAGCAGGTGAAACCTGAGCCGAGCTACCAGCATCTTTTCGAAGATTTTGCCAAGAACAGGTAGGAGGCCGATCGGGCGATAGGCTTTTGGTACCCTGTATGATTCCTTGTCCGGCTTCCTCAGTACTACCACTGTTGCCTGCTTCCACTGTTTGGGGAAGCAGGCAAGAGCGATACACCGGTTCAGCAGGGCAAGGAACCATTCAGGGTTACATTCTACAGCGTGCTGGCAGATGTCGGCCGTGAAACCGTCCACCCCGGGGGCCTTTTTGGGGTTGAAGGACCTTACGGCTCTCTTCAACTCCTCCATGATGAAAGGAGGGTCGTCCGGGCCCGTCGGCGCTTCGGTGTCTAAGGACTCCGCGCGCCGACGCGTCCGTCGATGTTCCTCACTATCATCACTTTCCTGGTCCGCGGGGTAGAAGGTGCCGGCTAACAGTTCTGCAGAGCTTCGGGCGTCGAGGGTTTCACCGTCCCTGGTTAGGGGCAGATCCTCCTCCCTCCCGTTCGCTCTGTTCATCACCCTGTAGATGCCCTCCCAAACGCCCTCCCTATCCTGTTTTTGGCAAAAATTCTTCCAACTTTCAACTTGCGCATCTTTCACCGCCTTTTCATACTTCTCTTTTTCTTCCAGGTACACTTCGACTACGCGGTTTCTGCGATCTGGCGCTGCATTCCTGATCCTGCGTCGCCTTGTGGACACCTGCTTCTTCATCTGCGCGAGCTCATCATTCCACCACGACAAGGTGAATTTCTGAGTGTGCTTCTTGGCTGGCATAGTGTCTCTGCATGTCTGTGTGATCGCTTGTGTGTATCTGTCTACCGTGTCTTCTATCTGTTGTGTGCTGTGTATTGAGTCTATGTCGTGTGCAGTCAATTGTCTGTCTGACATCAACTGGGTCAATTTCTCACGAAATTGACTCCAGTTTGCCTTGCGTGTGTTAAATATGCGTGTGGTTCGTATTATGTTCGTGCCTGTGGATTTCTGTTGTCTGATGCCAAAGGATATGCCGTTGTGGTCAGAGCTCGTGAGACCCTCCTCCACTCTCCAGCTGTCCACTCGGTTCAACAGATCATTAGAGCATGCCGTCACATCCACGTAGCTAGCGTACCTTTTCCCCCCTCTGACGGTGTCGAAAGTCGGGATGTCCCCTACATTGAGTACATGCATACCCAATGCTTCCAGTACAGCAGACACTTCCCTTCCTCGCGGGTCTTCCGTGTCGCCACCCCACCACGGGCTTTTTGCATTAGCGTCACCTCCCAAGACCATCCTATCGGTTCCCAGCTCTCTTCCTATCCGCATAAGATGGTCCAGGTAGGGCTCTACTGGCTTATCGGGCTCGAAGTAAAAGGAAACTACAACAATCTCCCAAGCTTTGGTTTTTAAGGTGGCCACGACTACGTTGTTGTTGGTGAGGCGGGTGTGTTGAATGACGTCTATAGCGTCGTCAAACACCACAACTGCCGCCTTTACTACACCGCCACCTTCCCCATCGCTTTGGTAGATTCTTACACCGTTGTAGGTCCTCATACTCCGTGCCCCGCCTATGTAGGGCTCTTGCAGTAACGCTACGCATGCCTTACGCTTGGTGGCCTCGAGCAGAAGCTCCTTTGTGGCGACCTGGCTCCGCTGAAGGTTTGCCTGTAGAAATCTGTACTGGAAGTCGCCCGGGACAACCTTAGCAATACGCCACCGCCGACCGCGCTATGGCGTCCCACCTCTTTCTCTCCGGGCATTCATCATCGAAAGCGTTGTGCTCTCCACTGCCTTTCTTCGCCTTGGTGCAATTAATGCACTTCGGCGTTTCTCCTCGCAGCCACTGATCGCATTCAGTCTTCTTATGAAGACCTGCGCAGTGGCTGCATCTGTCCTCTTCCTCTCGACACACCCTCTTTGTATGCCCATACCCAAGGCAGCGGGAGCACTGCACCAACGGGCTCTGGTCAAACACCCTGACCCTGCCCAGTCCTATATGGGCATGGCCCGCTCTCATACATCTCATCCATACCTGTGGGTTCACCCTAGCCACTACGTGGTTTTGGAGGGGGTTTCTTGCTTTCTTCACAAACATTACCTCTAACTTACATTCCTCCTCCCGAAGACCCTCAAGGATGTTCGCGTTCTGATTTTTGAACGCTGTTATAAAGCATTCAGTATCGCGCTTTAGAACATCCCTGAAGATCAACAGGGGATCCTTGTTTTTTATCTCTTCCACTCTTAGTTCCTCATTCTTTCCTAACCTTTCCATCACCTTTTTCCTTTCCTCCTCATTCACACATCCGACGACGACCTTTCTATTCCTCACCTTTCTTACTCTCTCTACCTTCACCCATCCATCCTTCGCATCTATTGTCCTTCGTATCTTTTCTAATACTTCCTCTCCAGTTTCTTGCTCATCCCTAGAGGACACCACGACTGACTGCAGAGCCCTTGCTTCAGGGAGTGCTTCATGAGCTCCTCTAGAAGCAACGCTCGCGTATGTCTCACCCTTGGTGACTGTCGTGTTGCTCTCCAGGAGTGAGGTCAACTTTTCCATTTTTTCCTTACTTTCTTCCACAGTCTTTCTATTCCCTTCCATACATCTTCTTAGTTCTTCCATATTTCTCATTACATCTTTCATTTCTCTTTGCATGTCTATATTATTTTCTACTAGTAACTTATTGTTTATTTTCAGATTTTCGACGAGGTCATCACTGGTAGCAGTCGTCGGCGTCGTGGGGGTCAGGGTGGGGTGTAAAGGGTCCCTCCCCTGCACCCCACTTTGCCCTGTCTTTGCTAAGGTGAGTTCCTCGTCCATGTCCTTTATGATTTTGTAGAGCCTGTCCAACATCGCTGTCACTACTTCTTTAATTTCATTTTTTTGTATTTCGCGATGCATTTATGTGCATCTTTGCCTTTGTTAGGCAGGCGCGAATTTCAACGGTTAGGTTAGGTTAGGTTAGGTTAGGTTAGGTTAGGTTAGGTTAGGTTAGGTTAGGTTAGGTTAGGTTAGGTTAGGTTAGGTTAGGTTAGGTTAGGTTAGGTTAGGTTAGGTTAGGTTGAACTCAAACTTTCCTAGGCGAAGCCTATGCTAGCTGTCGGAAGTTTGCGTTCAACGTGGCGAATGATAGTCCTTTTTTAGTGCTTTCGTTTGTCGAGAGAATTATTTCGGTGCGCCTTTTGGTTCCCGAAATATTCCACGTTTTGTGTGTTTTTATCTTGGGTCCACTTTTGTTTAATCTCGACCACAAAATCATCCACATAAAAGTGATACTTCGAGTTCGTCTCAGGGTTACTTTTTGTGTGTGTGCGTGTTTGAGTTATTTTTTATATTACTAGGTTAGGTAACTCCTTATTATGGTGTTGGTTTTTTATATTTTTGGTGTAGGGTTTTTCATTATTATTAGTGTTAATTAGTTTTAAGTGTATGGGAAAATTTCTGTACATTTATTTGTATTCGGCGTGTGACCAATTTTTATAGTTGGCACCATGTCAGGGAGAGGGGGGAAAGCGATTGGTAGGGATAGTGCTCCTGAGGGGGAGATTCCTATCGTAAGTGAGGGGGGTTTTCTATTGAGCTACGGCGATAATAGAAGATCGGAAGACGAAGTTGCTTCGGTGGAGGAAGCTGAGACGGGAGTTGGAAGTGGTGGTGATAAGGAGAAGGGAAGAAGGACGTATGGGTCAGCTTCTTCTGCGAATTTGTCCAGGCCGCCTCGCGCAGGAATAACCCTGGATGAAATTCTAGGTCGCGATTGGTCGATGCCGTCAGCACCAGTGTCGGAGTCGGAACGTTCCCGACGTAAGAGGTTGTTTTCGGAGGACTCCGGCTCGGACACTGAGTGCCCTGATGGTACTCTGGTGTCCGGCCGTCACAAAAAGATTCCGACGGCGCGTCGCGGCAAGTCCCGTGGGGTGGCGAATTCTGCCTCACGTAAGATTGATGGTGTGGCGCAAGATTTTGTTGCGTCATTGGAGCGTCAGTCTCACCGCAAGTTGCCGGTGGAGGCTGCTACTGTGGAGAGACCGGGCCCATTGGATCTGGACGTGGACCAAATGGGCGTCGAAGAGTTGATGCAGTCGGCAGTGGGGGGCCTTGACGAGATAATGGATTTGGCGGGTCGATCCACGAATCTCAAAGGTGGGTACGCCAGTAGGATTCGTAAGGCTACTGGCGTTATACGGACGGTTATCGACACTCTGGCGATGAGGACCGAGGCGGAAGAGACTCGTCGCCTTCGTGCCGACAATGCGCGGTTACAACGCGAGGTCGGAAATCTGAGGGAGGAGGTTCGTGGTTACCGGCGGGAGTTCGAGGACGCCAAAAAAGCGGCGAACAAAAAGAGGAGCAGCCCTATGAGCTCCGAGCAGATGGAAGAACTCGAGGGCAACTTGGCGCGGCTAGTCGGAAATATAATTGACGGTCGGCTTGCCGCCCTCGAGGAAAGGCTGCTGCCGCCTGTGAGAGTTCGCCCGCCTCTGGCGTCCGACGAGAGAGGCAAGGATCGGAGCCCTGCACCGGCTCGTGTTGTTGTGGTGGCTGAAAGGGAGAAGTCGTCGGGTCCAGGAGCTTCGGGTGCGCAACTGCGGCCAGTCGCTGTAAAGGATGCTGTAGTGGGGGAGCGGGGAAATTTTCCAGCGCTGCCGGTTCGCCCCTCGGTGCGTTCAGTGCCAGCTAAGGCCACAAAAAAGGCCAATAAGAAGGGATCGGAGTGGACCAGTTTTGGTCCATCTGTGACGCAGAATGTGAATGCTGTGTCGGGTCGGGACGCTGCTGAGTCTGCTCCGGAGGCTGTCCCCTCATCTGGTTGGACGGAGGTGGTACGTCGTAGGGCCCCTAAAAAGAAGGTGACGGCGCAGCCGCCAAAGGGGGCATCACCTGGGAAGAAATTGTCCTTACCTGGGTCTTCGGCGGTTGTGGTGAAGCTGCGTCCAGAGGCGGCTGAAAAGGGGACTACTTACAGTGAGATCCTTACCAAAGCTGAAAGGGATTTGGGGGGTCTGAAGGAGTTGGGAGTTCCGTCCCTCCGAATTAGAAGTGCGGCCTCTGGGGCCAGACTCATAGAGGTGCCTGGGAAGACGAGTGGGGAGATGGCGGACTCGCTTGCGAGTAAGTTGGCGGAGGTTCTGTCGGGGGTCGCGGATGTCGTCAGGCCTGTCAAACACACGGACTTCAAATTGACGGGTCTGGATGACACAGCTACCAAAGAGCGTGTTCGGGCGGCAGTGGCAAAAGAGGGAGGTTGTGCAGAAGAGCAGGTGTGGGTGGGCGAGATTTTCCGTGGTCCGCGTGGCGTTGGTTTTGCCCGCATGGCCTGCCCAGTTGTAGCAGCTAAAAAGCTGATGCGACTGGGAAGCTTTAACATTGGCTGGAGCAGGGTGCGTCTTCATCATCAGGGGGCGCGCCCTAGGCATTGCTATCGGTGTTTCGGGGTCGGCCATTATAGTGTCATGTGCCCATCCAAAAAAGATCGCACGGATCTTTGTTTCCGCTGCGGAAAGGCGGGGCACAGAGCTGCAAGCTGTAGTGCCGAACCCCGTTGTGCTATATGTGCAGATGAGGGTCGGAAGGCTGATCACGTGATGGGGGGAAGAGCGTGTAACCCCCCATCAACAAGAGGTAAAGTCCTCCCCCCGAAATCAACGGGGAGTGGACGGGCGGCGCCTGAGGCCGAGATGATAGAGTAATGTCAGGTCATCTCGGCTTCCTTCAGGCGAACGTGAACCACTCCGCCGCGGCTCAGGATCTCTGTCTGCAGTCGATGGCGGAGTGGCTTGTCGATGTTGTGGTGGTAGCGGAGCCTTATTTTGTGCCTCCCCTGCCGCATTGGGCAGGAGATTCGGCGGGCTCCGTTGCCGTGGTGGTGAAGGCGGGTTCTGGCCCGCCCCTCACACTCAAAACGAGGGGTGAGGGGTTTGTTGTGGTGGTTCGGGGAGAAGTGGCCATAGTTGGGGTGTACTTCTCTCCGAACCGGAATTTGGCGGCTCTGGAGCGATTCCTCAACGCTCTGGGGCCGATAGTGAGGAGTTTGGCTCCCCTCCCGGTAATCGTGGCAGGGGATTTCAACGCTAAGTCCTCAGCGTGGGGGTCCCCGGTCACGAACCCAAAGGGGAGCGAGGTGGAGGAGTGGGCGCTGGCCACGGGGCTGTCCTTGCTCAATCAAGGGACAGTCTCGACCTGCGTGCGTTGGAACGGGGAGTCAGTGGTGGATCTCACGTTCGCCACGCCCGATATCGCGCGCAGGGTCAGCAGGTGGAGGGTGGTAACGGAGGTGGAGACGCTGTCGGACCATCGTTACATAAGGTTCGAAGTGTCTCCAGCCTGGAGGTCGAGTCCGTCTTGGTCAAGGGGTCGTAGCAGGTTCCCGCGTTGGGCTCTCACTAAACTCAACCGGGAACTGGCGGAGGAGGCGGCCATCGTCGGCCGCTGGTGCCTCCCGTCGTCGTCGCAAGGTCGGGGGGTGGAGGAATTGGCCGGCTGTTTCGGGGATGTGCTCAAAAACGTCTGCCGGGCAGCCATGCCTAAAATAAGTGGTACCCCCCCTCCACGTCGGGCGGTTTACTGGTGGTCGCCGGAGTTGACCGACCTTCGCGTCGCCTGCAACGCCGCGCGTCGCGCTTACGGACGCAGCAGACGGCGCCGACCCCAGGACGAAGAGAGAGATGGTCGGCTGCACAGAGTCTACCGTGAGTGTAGGGAGGCTCTGTTGCTG